>CM070781.1:20795837-23689587 GCA_036346955.1 Dipus sagitta | reverse complement strand
TGCCTGTCGTCTCTCATTTATAAATAATAAATAATACTTTAGCCAGGCATTGTGGCACATGCCTTTAATCCCAGCACTCGGGAGGCAGAGGTAGGAGGATTGTTGTGAGTTTGAGGCCACCTTGAGACTACCCAGTGAATTCCAGGTCAGCCTGGACTAGAATGACACACTGCCTAGGAAAAACTTAAAAAAAAAATTATGGTTGTTTTCATGAGCATGGGTGGGGTTTATGGGTAACTTACCAATGACTACAACACTGAAGAAAATAGCTTCTCTTCTCCCTACCTGCCCCCCCCCAAAAAAAAACTTCTAATAGCTTCTCTGAGAGGAGTGGGATTTCATGAATCCCTGCTCCCTCTATAATAGAACGTTGGCAAGCTCAAGTGTGTGCAGGAAACCAGAGTTGTTGTGAGTTCAGGTATGTAGCAGAAGACATGTCACATCCAGAAGACAGGATTTCATAGCACCGCTCCCTGTCCACCAGCTCTTACATTCTTCCCATCCTGTCTTTTATCGTGTTCCCTGAGCCTTGCTGGGAGTCATATAGGTGTCCTGTTTAGGGCCACGAGCCTCAGGTCTTGAATGCCTCTTCTCTAGCTGTGGCTCTGTTTGGGAGGCTGTGGAGCCTTTAGGAGACAGGCCTAGTTGGTGGAAATAGGTCACTAGGTGATACCTGGCCCTGGTTACTGTTGTACTCTGCTTCCTGGTCTGCTGTGATGTGAGCAGCCTCTGCCACATGTTCCGAAGGTCATAATGTGAGCTGTTCCTCCATGCCTCCCCATTACAATGGACTGAAACTCTATGAGCCATGAGTCAGAATAAACCTTCCCTCCCTTAAATTGTGTCTGTCATGTATTATGGTCACTGCAACACAAAAGTAATCAAAATAACAATTCTGGAAGTTTTTAAACAATGTTACATTATATTATATTTGTATTTTATTACTAAAACTCATGTAGAGACAAAAGTATCAGGTATTAACTCACCAGGCATTCATAGTAACCAAAGCTAAATGTCTTGCTCTAGTCACATTGTTAAATAGAAGCATGTACAGTCTAGGACTCAAAACCTATGTTGTAATCACTATGTTTGATCAAATCAATTTGCTCTGGTTTGAAAACCACACACTTCACTTCTTCCAGGGAGATTTTCTTCTTTAACATTGCCAAACTTTCCTAGTTTGAATTTTTCAATACTAATATGTAATTTGACATGCAAGTCACCTTTCTTTACAACATTTAAGTAAGTTTCCTTGAAAGCCTACTATGTTCTAAGTACTCCTCTACCTGCTAAGGATTTAGCAGTAGGTATTTAAAAATATTTTTTGTTTATTTGAGAGAGTGAGAGAAAGAGAGAGAGAGAAGAGAAGAGGAGAGAAAGAGAATGAGCACACCAGGACCTCTAGCCACTGCAAACAAACTCTAGGTGCATGTATCACTTTGTGCATCTGGCTTACATGGGTACTGGGGAATTGAACATGGGACCTTAGGCTTTGCAGGCAAGTTCCTTTACTGCTAAGCCATCTCTCTAGGCCATTGTTTTTGAGGTTGGGTCTCACTCTAGCCCAGGTTGACCTGGAATTCACTCTGTAGTCTCAGGCTGGCCTCAAACTCACAACAATCCTACTACCTTGGCTTCCTGAGTGCTGGCATTAAAGGTGTGTGCCACCATGCCTGGCTACAAGGCCTGCTTATTTATTTATTTTATTTTAGAGAGAGTGAGAACATGCGTTGTGGGGGGGATAGAATTGGTGCACCAGGGCCTCAGCCACTGCAATCAAACTCCAGATGCTTGCACCACCTAGTGGGCATGTGCTACCTTGTGCTTGCCTCACCTTTGTGCATCTGGCTTACATGGGATCTGGAGAGTCATACATGGGGTCCTTAGGCTTTGTAGGCAGGTACTTTAACTGCTAAGCCATCTCTCCAGCCCAAGACCTGCTTTTTAAAATTATTATTTATATATTTGAGAGAGAAAAAGGAAGATAGAGAGAGAATGGGCACTCCAAGGCCTCTAGCCACTGCAAACAAACTCCAGACACATGTGCCATCTTGTGCATCTGGCTTATGTGGGTACTGGAGAATCAAACCTGGGTCCTTGGGCTTTGTAGGCAAGTGCCTTAAATGCTAAGCCACCTTTCCAGCCCAAGACCTGCCTTTCTTTTTGTTTGTTTGTTTTGGTTTTTGGTTTTTCAAGGAAGGGTCTCACTCTAGCTCAGGTTCACCTGGACCTGGAATTCACTATGTAGTCTCAGGGTGGTCTTGAACTCACGGCGATCCTCCCACCTCTGCCTCCCGAGTGCTGGGATTAAAGGCGTGCGCCACCATGCCCAGCTTCCAAGACCTGCTTTTTAATAAGGCTTCATTCAGAGATGGAAGGAGGGTGACACTTTAAGATAGATGATAAATTATATAAATTAGCTAAGCAGCATGGTGCAAAATAAAGTGGGAAAGGGGAGTAGAGACAAGGTTTGTGGGGGTGGTGTGGTGCAATTTATCTGGAGAGAGGACAGGGAAGTATCCTCTGAAAAGATGACACACTTTTGCAAGTCCCGAGGGATGTGAGGGAGTGAGCCGCAGGGATCTCTGGGGGAGGAGCACGCTGCTAATTCTTACGTTATGAGGGAAGTAATCTCTGCTTCCTTTCATGCCTGCAATTGTATTACTCTTCTGTCCTGTACTAAGTTGTCAGGAGTGTGTATTTCATCTTCCACTTCCTCTGGGTCTAATATAAATGCCTTCTGCAGAATGTTTCTTGTACCACAAGCTTTTAATAAATTCTTGTTGAATATTCTGGTTAAAGTCATTTTCTCACCATTGCCCTTTTTAGGCAAGAAATGAAGGGGAAAATACAGTAGTTTGGTACTTTGTCCAATAGTCTAAATTACTTAGAGCGTGCAAACCAACAGTTAGCTGTACTCTCCAAAATTCTGGGTTCATATTCTTGCTGTCCATGACTATTACGTCTAAAAATATTTGCAAATGTCTTGGCTGTTCTTAAATTTGAAGCAAGAAGCCCCTATAGTCTCTAATCTATGTTTACTCACCTCTAAACCCCAAACCTGAATCCACCCTTACCATTTAGCAATCATGATCTTTTTGTTTTGTACAAGCTCTGACATTTTTAGAAAGTGGTTTCTTGCCTTTGTGAGGGACATCTCGGTATTCTCAATAATGCTCTGCGTATGCCACCTAACTATTAAGATATTTTGAATTCATGGGGACAGAACTGTTCATGGATCATAACTTTGTTCTTTGATTTTTGCAAAAAGTGACACTTCACAGATATGCTTTCCAACCCCTACTGGACAGGATCCTTGGTTTTGCTCTCAACCAAAGCTTGACCTTGTTTGATTTCAGTGCATTGCATTACTGCCTTTACCATGTGCTTATTTTATTTGCTCTGACTTTTGTTTTGAAGAGAGAGGTTGGAAATGAAAAGATGTTACAACCACACCAAAGAGCCCCAGGATTCTGATGAAAATTACTTTGTGAAATTTTGAATGGAAAGTCAAGGTCAGAAGTGTCAGCAGCTGAGAGAAGAGTCAATACGACATGGACAAAATGGAGCTGAGGCAAGATGTTCATGAAGCCGAAGGGACTGGGGAGATGGCATGTAATCTCCAAAGGGAAATTGTGGGGCTGAAAACTTATGGTAAGAGAGATCAGACGACAGGAGAAAAGGCAGCCAACTGTGCAGCAGTGCAGCCTCTGACCACTCACTGCAGGTGTGTGACGCTGCTCAGAGTAGATACTATGGGAACATGGATATGATCATTCACGAGTTGTTTCTAGTATTTTATTTTATAGTTCCATAATTCTCTCATCCACAATTCTCAGTAGAATTCATTAATATTTTATTCCCCGCTTGGGGAAGTAAATGTCCCATCAAGGGCCAACCGACCTGAATTGTCAGCGATTCAAGGTGTGTAAGATACAGTCCTCATTCTTTCCACGGTGTGCACACCAAGACCTGAGCATGTGGAGGAAGAAAGCCAGCCACTGCCAGTGGGAAGACCTTGGATAAACTATATGCTCTTCTGGGCTGGAGAGAGGGCTCACAAGTTATATACTGTTCTGAAGCTTACTTCCTTCAGCTGACGTGCAGGAGTAATCATACAAAATGTGGGGGTGTATAGCAATAAATATAACCATAGCCAAATGACACCAGAGTCTGGGTCCTCTTTTTACCCCTGTATGTATAGGCATTTACTAAATCCCAGCATCAGTCCTGTGACTGGGAATCACCATTCACAAAGGAGAGAACTAAGCACAAAAAGATGCAAGCCACATAAGAGTGGACCTGACATCAGAGACCCAGACTGACTTGCTACTCTAAAGACGGAGTAAAGCATATAATAATTGCTAAGAGTTCCTATCATTGGTGTTGTTACATTTAAGTAGGTTCGGTCACAAATTGGCCCTTTAAAAAAAATATTTTATTTATTTATTTGAAGAGCTAGAAGGTTGGTTTAGTGGTTAAGGTGCTTGCCTGCAAAGCCAAAGGACCCAGGTTCAATTCCCCAGGACCCACATAAGCCAGATTCACAATGGGGTGCATGTGTCTGGAGTTTGTTTGCAGTGGCTGGAGGCCCTGATGTGCCCATTCCCTCATTCTCTCTCCCTCTTTCTCTGTCAATTAAATAAATAAATAAAACCAAAAAATATTTTAAAATATTTTATTTATTTATTTGAGAGAGAGAGAGAGCAAGAGAGAGAATGGACACACAGGCACACCAGGGCCTTTAGCCACAGCAAACAAGCTCCAGATGCATATATCACTTTGTGCATCTAGCTTATGTAGGTACTGGGGAATCGAACCTGGGTCCATAGGCTTTGCAGTCAAGTGCCTTTACTACTAAGCCACCTGCCCAGCTTACAAATTGGTCCTTTGATATTCAGATGGGAGGGAAATTAGAATTCAGGAAATAGAACTTTAAAAATAATTGGATCAAATGCCAAATCTTCTTTCAGATTACATATCCAAGATGCCCAGTTGGGCTGCACCGACTGCTCATTTCTGTTAAAAACCTACTCAGTGGAATGAATATAGCACTTCAAGCTAATTGGTCAGCTAAATCAGTTGTTGAGCTCTGCGTAAAGTAATCAACCAGTCAGTGCCACAGCACTGGCCTTTCTCCTGTGGCTCTGTAACTTGTCTGGGTGTAGGAGTTAAAATATGGAACGTAGGCTGGGGATGGTGGTGCACAGCTTTAGTCTCAGCGCTCTGGGGGCTGATGTAAGAGGATCGCTATGAGTTTGAGGCCAGCCTGGGACTACAGAGAGAGAGAGTTCCAGGTCATCCTGGGCTAGAGTGAGACCCTGCCTCAACAAAGGCAAAAAAGGAATGTGTTCCTTGAATCAAAAAATGGACCTTGAAAGCCAGTCATATCACAGATGGCTGATTCTCCAACCTGTGCATACTAAAGTTCAGAATCCATCACTTTTTATGTGTATGGTTTTTTTAAGGTAGGGTTTCACTCTAGCTCAGGCTGACCTGGAATTCCACTATGTAGTCTCAGGGTGGCCTTGAACTCATGGCAATCCTCTTACTTTTGCCTCCTGAGTGCTGGGATTAAAGGTGCGTGCCACCACCCCCAGCAGAATCCATCACTTTTTTTTTTTTTTTTTTTTTGGTTTTTTAAGATAGGGTCTCACTCTGGCTCAGGCTGACCTGGAATTAACTATGTAGTCTCAGGGTGGCCTCGAACTCACGCCATCCTCCTACATCTGCCTCCCGAGTGCTAGGATTAAAGGCATGCACCACCACACCTGGCAGAATCCATCACTTTTGTTAGTGTTTATGAAACTGGCTGATGTGTGTCTATGTTGGGTGTTGTCAGAGAGCCTGAGGAAGGCTTTGCTCATGTCACATTTTGGGGGAGGTGACAAATATGGCAGTCAAGAGAAACACCTTGCTTAGGCATCAAAGTGCATCCGGAGATATTTCATCAGAGTTTATTACGAGGTACAGTATCCATAAGCCATGCTTCTGCTCTTTAAGATTGTGACTATGTCTTCATGGACCATTTTGTTGCTCAATGAAAAGTGGAGGAAACTAATGACCATTTGAATGGAAAACGATAGAAGAGAAATGAACTGATTGGTAAAGAAACAAAAATAAACCTCCGATTACATCCTAAATCAGAAGCATTTAATGAAACAAAGGAATCTACATCCTGGATCAATTAAGTGTGGGCAACAAAGGCTAATGGCTGGAACAGAACACATTAAAACTCTGGCTCTGCCATATATTTGCTATGTTCTTCAATATGTTACTAAATTTTCCATGTCTGTTTCCTCACCTATAAAGCAGGAATGAAAAAAGTATCTAACTCAAAGGGTTTTATGATAATTCAAGCAATGAGTATATGTTAACACCTCACATACAGCATATACCACTTGCATATTAGAGATTGCTATTATCAGTACATTTGCATGTGTATGGGTTCAAAACAAAATTTTGCCTAAATTATACATAGGACTGATAGGTAGGGCTATAGGAATGCCGATCAACCTGCTTATTTCCAACTTTCAATGGTTGTGAATAGCGCTGTGGTGAACATGCATGTGCTGAGCTTTCTGTCTGTTTGACAGGAATTGGACAGTACAGCAGTCAAACACGTGGTCCCCGCAGTCAGACCATCTGGGTTCTAAACTTGGTTCTTTGCTTTCCACATGTAATCTCAGCCTAGTGCTATTGTCTTAGCATACAGCATTGGCATTGCTCTGAATTCATTCCTCACAGAGAAAAGAAATGGAAGCTAAGAGGACACAGAGCAAGCCAGAGGCTAAGGCAGGGTTTGAACCCATGTCTTGTTACCCCTCACCCTGGACCTTCCTTATTAATTTAGTCTGCCTCCTGGTAAGTGGATAAGCAAGGAAGAGCTAAGGTGGTAAGTACTTGTGGATGGGAGATGTCACTGGAAATAGATGGTAGTTGCGTCAAACTGTGAGTTAAGAGCCTCATTGGCCACAGCAGGGGATTAAAAGACAGGCAATGGAGCCCAGCTAAGAAATCACCCATTTCTGAGCTGTGCATCCGGCTCTGAAGCTCAGAGGCACATGACCTATCTAAGATGATCCCTTCCCAGCTCATCCCTCAGCCCCCTAACTTAATGGAGGGGACAATTGACCCACGAACACCAGTAGAACTTTCCACCACATTCTGGAAAAATCTACCCAAAAGGAAAGAGTAGAGAAGAGAGGCACGAGGGTGATTAAATTTCTTTTGGGCTCTCTGCCTATTCTCCACCCTACTGCCTAACTCATTTTGATTTCTCCCGAGGGAGCCCATGGGTATAAGCTGATTGGTTTGGCTACAGTCTTGGGTACTTTTAAGAAAAACAAAATCAAGAAGAGCTGTAAGGCTCCCGTGACCTGCACCAACAGCCAGTAGTTGTTTTATTAAGTGCTGATTCCCCCAGCGGAGCTGAATTAATAGAGGTGGGAAAAAAAGTCAGGCTCAAACAAGGAGCCATTCAGAAGGGGTATCCAAAACATAAAGGTAACAGAGGGTTTCTATAGCAGGTTCTCAGGGCCAGGTTCTCTATCAATGAAAGGAGAGCAGTTCTACTTCCACAAAGACAAGCTATTCAGAGACCCAGCAAGAGGGAGAAGTCCAATTACTCATAGCTTCCACTCCTAGCAAGCGCCAGGTTATTCCCTATGAGACAGACAGTTCCGCGCATTCTGTCCAGCTTCATTTTCATATTTAAGTTGTACCTAGAATTTTATTGAATAGTAACGTGTTATGTTTTGGGGAGTTGTTTTTCTTCGCATGCTTTCCAAAAAAAAAAAAAAAAAAAAAAAAGGATGACAGATACTTGAAAACAAGATGTCAGTCAGAAAATAGAGGCTTGAATTGGGAACTTGGTGAAATATGGAACAAATACAAATTGGAAGAGGAACTGAAAGCTTTACAAATCATGGATTTCGGAACAAAACGACACTGTTAATGGCAAATACTTGTGGCAATAAAATGTCGATGTGCAGCTTGCTAAAAGCCCTATATGGGGTAGATATTGTGTGTGTGCCGGAAACAGCACAAAGGGGGGGCGGAGGGAGGGAAGGGAGAGAGAATAGACATGGATAGACACATGATGCGAATGCTGAGGTCATGTGTTCCCAGTAACTTGCAGGGACAAGGAGTCCCTTGGACCCAAACTTATTCTGCTGCGAGTGACCGAGGGGCAGATTTGTCCCCAAGGCCTGCAACAAGTAGCAGACGAGACCAGGAATGCTAGAGAGCTTTCTCTTGGGACATTGGGAGTGAGGCATCTAAAGCCAGCCAGAGAAGAAAGGGACCAGTAGGAAGATGTCAGTGAGTGTGCAGACTTCTGATGGTGTTTGGCAGCACTCAGATGCACTGTGACCAAAGCTCGCTGTGGATGACCTCTCCCCCCCCCACCCTTTCACAGGCTGTGGAGTTGCAGAAGGAGTGTTCTGAATGAATGACATGGGCATGTGTTCATACATCCAGGGCCGCAGCCTCAGATGTGCTGGAGCAGCTGCAACTCCACATGAAGAGGAATAAATTAGATCACTCAGACTGGGCAAAGCCCAGCTTCACCCATGGTTGGATGGTAGCAAGTCAGCCTCAAGCAGATCACAATGGTGTCTTTTGAGGAGCCCTTTTCACAGACCGAGGAATATCAAAAATAGCCAACATAGTGCTAATATTCCTTTCTTTTAAAAATATTTATTTGCAAGGAGAGAGAGGGCTAGGGAGAGAGAGGGAGAGTGGGCATGCTAGGGCCTCTAGCCACTGCAAATGAACTCCAGAAGCATGTGCCACTTAGTGCATCTGGCTTTACTTGGGTACTGGGGAACTGAACCTTGGTCCTTAGCTTTGCAGGCAAGAGCCTTAACTACTGAGCCACTGAGCCAATTCTCCAGCCCTAGTGCTAATGTTTTTAATTTTTTGTTGTTCCTTGTGGTGCGCCAAGAGATAGGACATTATATTACACTCTCTCTCTCTTTTCCTGATTTTGTTGTGTAGCACTTCTCCTTCCTCGGCTTCCACGCTCTGGGATTACAAGCGTATGTCACCGTGCCTGGCTTCCATTTGCTTTCCCTTGCTGGTTCTTCTTAAGTCTCCTCTGAAGCAGCTGCTGTCATGATCTGTCTATTATTCACAGGCCCTGGGCAGCCAGCCAAGGTGTCGCAGGCAGGGCCAGGCAGATCGGGATCTAAACGGCAGGCTGTGCCCACCGCAGGGTCTGCACGACTGCCTTGCCGAAGGACCGAGGACCTGAACTCTCCATTGTTAAGAAACTACCCCAGCCTTTGAAATGGCAAAAGGCAGAGGAAAGGACTTATTGAAGCACACAGCTGCCAGCCATGCGGGATCTAACCATCAGAGGACCATGGTGAAAGGGTTTTTTTTTCTCCTAATGCTGTCTCACAGTCATTATGTACTCTACCTCAATGGCCAACATGGGTGACTGTCTATCTGGGAGTCAGGGGAGAAACCATGCCCAAGATTTAACTTTGGGTCAGTAAGGATGCATGGACGTCCCCTGTCCCCCTGTTTCTGCAATGCTGAAGAAGTGATATTCAGAATGACACTCCAGGACTCTGCTGGATTCTGGTGCTCCTTTTCCATTACTTAGGACTCGCGATCAAATAAATGTAAATTTTGCTCAGCCTAGTTTTATTATTATTATTATTATTATTATTATTAAACCATTTCTATTGCATGCATCCTAATTCTGAGAAAATTGGATGCCTATGTGTGGTTGCCATGACAACCCTCACTTAAACAGAATGTGAAATTAACCAGTCCACACTGCGCCTTACATTCTAGACAAACGAGTCACCCACAGACAGAAGCAGGGCAGCACTTTTTCGTGGAAATTTTTGGGAAATATATACCTGTCGGTCGGTGCATTCTACCAGATGACCACGACAGAGCCATAAACTTGGTTTGCCACTTTAGAGCTGAAGAAGTTGGGTGGTTAACTCCTTCACTTCTAGTTTTCACTGGATTCTTCTAGATTTGTGTGTGAGTGTGTGTGATGTGTGTGTGCACACATGTGCATATGTGTTCACATGTGTGCACAGGTGCCATGGTGCATGTGTGGAGGTCAGAGGGCAACAGAGGGGGTCGGTCCTTGCCTGCCACCTTGTCTGAGGCCGAGTCCGTTGTGTTGTTGTTCTGCGCTGTATTTCGCAGGCTAGCTGGCTTGGAGCTTCCGGGTAACCACCTGTGTCTGCTTCCCTTCTCACCGCAGGCGTGCTGGGATTGCAGGAGTCTGCGCTCAGAGCCGCTTTCTGTGGGTTCTGGGCACCAGAGCTCAGGAACTTGTGATTGTAGGATAACAGCTTTATGAAGCCCCTAAAACTTAAAAAAAAATTATTTATTTATTAGAGAGAGAGAGAGAGAGGGAGAGAATGGGCACACCAGGGCTTCCAGCTGATACAAACGAACTCCAGATGCATGTACCACCTTGTGCATCTGGCTTACATGGGTCCTGGGAAATTGAACCTGGGTTCTTTGGCTTTGCAGGCAAAGCACCTTAACTGCTAAGCCATCTCTCTAGCCCTAAGATTTCTTTTTTTCTTTTTCTTTTTCTTGTTTTCTTTTTGAGGCAGGGTATCGCTGTAGCCCTGGCTGACCTGGAATTCACTATGTAGTCTCAGGGTGGCCTCAAACTCACGGCAATCCTCCTACCTCTGCCTCCTGAGTGCTGGGATTAAAGGCATGCGCCACCAAGCCTGGCTCCTAAAAATTCTCTTCAAACATTCTTTTTAGTTGCCATTAATGATTTGGCTGTTGAAAACAACCTACTTTCAATTTACGAATGTTTGTCTTCGACCTTTTCAAGTCAATAGGCATATTTACAGCAGTTTTAGGTTTACTGAGAAATTAAGCAGGTGTTAAGCAGATTTTGGTTCTGGTGATAGCTTACCCTTCCTGACCTCTTTTGTTTTCTCTGCTGGTCCATTTGCAGAATTCCTTTTGATGAATCATATTCTAGAAACTGACTCAGAAGACTATCATCCCTCCCCCTTCGAATATTTAAGAGGAAGGGGGAGATTATGAGTATTAATACGTTAGTAATGTTTGTCCCAGTTACAAATTCATATGTATATAAATAAACAAAAAAACAGAATCAGGGAAAACAAATTCTGTGTTCCCAGTGAATGACACAACCAGTAAATAATATAGGATTAAAGGCTGAAATGTGTGTTTGGGCCCCTGATGAAGTCCCTCATAGTGATCTACCCACTGTCCAGGGATGCTGCTCAGCTCCTGGTCTGTCTCTTAGCCCTGGGCAGCTCACCTGGAGCAGCGTCCTAGCCCTTTGAGCCTCTGGGTCCTCTTCTCCTTCCTTCCTTCCTTCCTCCCTCCCTCCTTCTTTCTTTTAAAAATTTTTTTGTTTATTTTTATTCATTTGAGAGCGACAGATACAGAGAGAAAGAGGCAGAGAGAGAGCGAGAGAAAGAGAAAGAGAGAGAGAATGGGTGTGCCAGGGCCTCCAGCCACTGCAAACGAACTCCAGACACGTGCAGCCCCTTGTGTATCTGGCTTACGTGGGTCCTGGGGAATTGAGCCTTTAACTGGTGTCCTTAGGCTTCATAGGCAAGCACTTAACCGCTAAGCCATCTCTCTAGCCATAGCTCATCTTTTCTAACGATGGGGTGAGCATCCCTGTCTGAGTGCGTGGAGGCTCAGGGAAGGACAGTCTAATCTAAATCCTTCTGCTTGTAGTTCTGTATGTGTGGGACCCAGGGAAAGGAGGTATTGTGACACCAGCCCAAGACTTGTCTTCCCCCAAACCTCCCAAACCTACCAGCAGACCAACTTTACTAAGGCGAGGATTTTTATTCACTAATGCATCCCATGTGCTCACAACAATACTTGGCCCATTGGAAGAGTTCAGTCATTACTTGGAGAAGTTTTTTTAAAAATTCCAGTTGCAGTGTAAGATATATTTCAATGTTTTGTGCTCCATCGTCTGCAGAATACAGGTGAGGACAGCACCTGCCTACCTCACAGGGTTGTTGAGAGGATCAAAGAAATTCATATACGTAGATGCCTTAGGGTATCAGCTGCTACACAAAGGCATGTGTTCACGTTCACTTTTAAAAATAATTTATTTGAGAGACAGATAAAGAAAGAATGGCCATGCCAGGGCCTTTAGCCACTGCAAATGAACTTGTGCATCTGGCTTATGTGAGTACTGGGGAATCAAACCTGAGTCCTTAGACTTTGCAGGCAAGTGCCTTAACCATTAAGCCATCTCTTCAACCCTCGACTTGAACTCTTATCTGGCTCCCCCAGTGCGGAAGAAGAGCCATCTTTCTCCCCAGGGGCTGTGGGGAATACCAAGATGTTCTCCTTCACTTACAAAGTGGTTTCCTTAGGGTCTTGCTCTAGCCCAGGCTGACCTGAAATTCACTCTATAGTCTCAGGGTGCCCTTGAACTCACAGCAATTCTCCTACCTCTGTCTCCCAAGTGCTGGGATTAAAGTTGTGTGCCACCATGCCTGGCCTTACAAAGTGTTTTTGTGCTGGTCTATGTTTCCCAAGTGTTCCTGAGGTGAAGGAAACACAAGCATTATCATTCCTGAATAACCTGACACAGAGGCAGCAACTGAAATGTCTCTTAGAGACCCTCTGTGGGGATGTGGTGGAAACTCTGGAAGGTGGGGCCTACAGGAAGGAAGTTAGATCACTGGAGTCATGTCCTTGAAGGAGATATTAAGACCTTAGCTTCCTTCTTTCCTCTGTCTCTCTCTTTTTCTTTTAACATTTTTTGTTTATTTTTATTTATTTGAGAGTGACAGACAGACAAAGAGAGAAAGAGGCAGAGGGAGAGGGAGAGAGACAGAGAGAGAGAGAGAGAGAGAATGGGTGCACCAGGGCTTCCAACCATTGCAAACGAACTCCAGACGTGTGGGCCACCTTGTGCATCTGGCTAATGTGGGTCCTGGAGAATCGAGCCTCGAACCGGGGTCCTTAGGCTTCCCAGGCAAGCACTTAACTGCTAAGCCATCTCTCCAGCCCCTCTCTTTCTCTCTTTTGAGGTAAGGATTCACTGTAACCCAGGCTGAACTGGAATTCACTATGTAGTCTCAGGATGGACTCAAACTCACAGTGATCCTCCTACCTCTGCCTCCCAACTGCTGGGATTCAAGGCATGTGCCACCACACCTGGCTTCCTCTCTTTTTCTTCCCAGCTGCCATGAAGTGAGTAGTTGCTTTGGTCACAACCTTCCACCAGGAAATTCTGTGCTGCCACAGACCCAAGATGTTAGGACTGACTAAGTGACCATGGACTGAAGCCTCTGAAACCAAGTGCAAGGGAAATCTTTCCTCCTCTGAAGTCGTTCTTCTTGGTATTTTGTCACAATGATAGAACACTGATAACACATCCTGCTTCCCAATAAGATGTCCATGGCTGGCTGGCTGGCTCAACTGGTAGACTCTATTCTGGTGGTATAACAAGGGACCCAGAACTTCCCCTCCCTCCACCTGAGCCTAACTTGAATTTCCATCCTTATTGTCCTTTAGTTTTATTTGCTAAATTAATTTCATCTAACACTATGATTGTATTATTATTATTATTATTATTATTATATACAACATATTTCATATGAATACATCATATGTTGGTACCCTCTCTTCTTTTTTTTTTTTTTCTTTTTTTAGGTAGGGTCTCGCTCTAGCCCAGAGTGACCTGGAATTCATTATGTAGTCTCAGGGTGGCCTTGAACTCATGTCGATCCTCCTACCTCTGCCTCTCAAGTTCTGGGATTAAAGGTGTGCACCACCACGCCCAGCCCAAGGCCAGTTTCTAATTAGGAATCTGGCTCTCGTCAGCTCTACACCGTCCCTGTCCCAACTCCAGGCCTACTCTTCCAGACTGTGATTACCCAGCCCAGCCACCAAGAGGGTTGACCAAGTGGTCATGGAATGGCCACTGTGTGCAAAGACCAGGCTGGGTGCACAGGAGGAAGGGCAAAGGAGCACCCAGCAACAAAAGAGCAGCCCTCAGTGATGTCCACTTCTGCCTTATTCAGTCCTGGTGACAACAGTGAGAGCCTTGCTTGGATTCACAAGTATATCTTAGTAGGAGAGCTCTCCCTTAGTGCTTCCTGGACGAAAGCCCCTGCTAAGGGTTGGGAGGAGGGGTGTGAGCAGGGGCATGTGTTGGTCCTCAGTACTTGTCAGGGTGCTTCATGGGGGCTTCCCTCAAGCCGCCACAGAGCTGGGATCAGCTATCCCTCCCGTCGCTCGTGTCATCAGCTCGGCTCTCTTTTGGTTGTTACATCATTCAGACTCTGTCTGTGGTGGCTTCCCCATGAGCACCAGGGAGCTGTGTCCGCACATGACGGGTGGCGGGGATGGCACCCTCACTGCTGTGGCATGGGGTGTCCTCACTAAATCCTCACGTGGACCAAGAGAGCTGAGCCCCAGCTACAAGGCCGGGGACTGCTCAAGGTGACACAGTTAGAAAAATAAAAACCTGTGGTGAAGACTGGCTTGAGTCTTGTCCATCCCAGCACAAGGGTCGTGGTCATCGATACTGCCTCCATCGGGATGTAAGAACGCTGGAGGCATTTTCATAAGGTACAAAGATCCTACCCTGTTTATTTTGTTCTCTTTTTTTCCCCAAAGCCTTTGAACACAGGTCTCCTATGCAGGAGTGTTCACAAGACTTATCAATGGGTGCAAAGTCTTCTGAGAGTCTGTGGGAGCCCCATAGGTCCACAGAGAACGGTGAGGGTGGACAGGTTCAATCCGTGACAGTACAAGGACAGTCCAAACCCCGAAGACAGCCCAGCCACCAAGCAGGCTGTGCCTTGGAGTGGACCTGGAAATTCAGAAGTTTTGTGTCATAGTGGAAGGAATTGGGTGAAAATATCAAATACTTGGTTTACATTTTTGTTGGTTTTTTCCAACTGGGCAAGTTTTCCACCCACTTCAAGTTGTACATTGAGTGCAAATGTCATTGCCAAGGTGAAGGGTGTTCTGCCTGGGATCAAGAGCCCACTCCACGGTTCTGTGTAGAGTGAGGGTGTTCAACCCTGACCCTTGTGGGCAAGCTGCTACCCACAGCCCTCCGAGACGTTGGGCATTCCAATTCTTAGAGACACTTACTGGGCTTCTGGGGTCTGTTGGCGTTCTCCTAGCACTGGGATGCTGGCTAAAAAAGCTTAGGCCATAAAAATGCCAGGATGAAAATACTTGAAGCAACCACATATCCACATATTCCGTGCAGAGGCGGTTAAAGCTTCCAAACTACACCAGGGTTGCTCTTCAAGGCCACAAGAGCGCACAGCTGAGTGGAAAAGGAAAAGATATTTTCAGGATGAGTTCAGTGTGAGCTTTCAGCTAGCCTCCTGAGAAAGCCTTCTTCTAGCCTTTCAGAATAATTTATAAAGGTTGACTCCTATTTAAGATGGTTTTAGCAGGCCACAATAAAACATGGCCTTTCCATATTGCCTTTTTTCAATATGACTAATGAAATATTTGGTTGGGAGAGACAAAGTCCAGTAAAATGTGGTGGTTCGGACCCACCCATTCTACTCTAAAATAGCTCTGCTACCCGGCCAATCCAAACACCGCCATGTTTTGTCTGGTCTCCTAGTGAGCTTCTTATCTGGCCTCTCTGCCCCCACCGGTTCCTCTCTTGCATCCATGTGCCACAAATGCATGTTTTCTTTTCTCCCTAAAATGTGCAGCTGGTCTGACGTCCCCCCACTCCCTTGAATATCCTCTCATTGCTTTCCACTGTCTCCAAGTCCAAACATCTTCCCAGAGTTCAGGGCCCTCAGTGGCCCTTGGTGGCCTGGCTCAGCTCTCCTGGGCTTTATCTTGTCATTCTAACTCAGCAATATCCTGGGACACTCTGTAGCCTCTCTTCAAGGTCTTCCAACCTACCTGCCACTATTCCTGGGTGTCTTCATTCTGCCTCCTAGTTCACATCCACTCTTCAAGTGCTGGTTACCATCTCTCCCATTCATTACTTAGGTAGGTTCGATGGTGGTTCCGAAAGATACATGCATCTAGCACCTGTGAGTGTGACTTGATTTGGGAGAACAATCTTTGCAGATATAACTAACTTAAAGCTCTCAAGATGAGATTGCCCTTTGATTAGACAGGTAGACCCTAAATCTAACATTTAAGTGTCTTCTTCTTATTTTATTTACTTATTTTCTAAATTTTAGTTATTTATTTGAGAGAGAGAGAGAGAGAGAGAAAGAAGGGGGGAGAGTGAGCACTCCAGGGTCTCTAGCCACTGCAAAGTAACCCCAGATGCATGTACTACTTTGTACATGTGGCTTTACATGTTAAGTGTCTTTTTTAAATCATTTTATTTATTAGATACAGAGGGACAGGGGGGAGGGTGGAGAATGGGTACGCCAGGGCCTCTAGCCACTGCAAACGTACTCCAGATGTGTGTGCCACGACGTGCATCTGGCTAACGTGGGACATGGAGAATGGAACCTGGGTCCTCAGACTTCACAGGCAAATGCCATAATCATGAAGCCATCTCTCCAGCCCTGTCTTTTTAAGAGAAAAGTAGACAGGTTGAGGGACACAGAGCAGCAGAGAACAGAAGATGCAGCTCCTAGCTACAAGCACACAGGGTTGTGACACACTGGGCCAGACAAGGAGGCCTCGGACATGGGCAGGGGGCCCATGTGATGTCTGCATCACTGGCCTGTGGGACTGTGAGAGGTCACAGTCCTATGGTACTAAGAGGCTCAGCTAGTGGTAGTGTCCTACTGTTTCCAACACGGGAACCTGGGGACTGCATTGAAAGCAGACTACCTGTCCTGCTTTACGTCACATGAAGGGGCCACCTGCTACTTCAGGAGGTGCTGTTAAAGTGTAAAAGTTCATCAGTGTTCTCACAGCCAAATTACATTTGTGGACTGGAGAGATGGCTTAGGGGTTAAGCTCGTGTAGAAGGAGAAGGATCTGCTGGAACACTGGCTCCAAGGAAAATCCATCTCACAGTGCTTTGAACCTGTAAGGGATCACCACATTTAGACTGGCAAAGTTGTTAACCCAAAAAGCATCTTTGGGGGCTGGAGGGATGGCTCAGTGGTTAAATATGCTTGCTTACAAAGTTTACAGGCCCAGGTTCAATTCCCCAGTACCCACATAAAGCCAGATGTACAAGGTAGTACATATGTCTGGAGTTCATTTGCAGTGGCTAGAGACCCTGGTGTGCTCATTCTCTCTCTCTGCCTCTTTCTCTCTCTCTGAAATAAATAAATAAAGTAGATTTATTTCTTGAAGTGTCTCCTTACCCCAGTGATGTCCTCATAAGTTGAAGGCAAACTTACCATTCCAAGTGAAAATAGCTTGAGGAATATAATGGTGAAGTGATCAGAGATGGATGAAAGTGAGGAAGGGAAGAAGGCAGGGAGGGAGGGAAGGAGAAAGGGCCAGAGTGATTGTTTAATAGTAATTTTAGCTTCATTATTTTCAAAAAATATTTATGTTTTTTTTACAAGGGGAGAGATTGAGAATGGGCATCCTAGGGCTTCTGGCTGCTGCATACAAACCCCAGATGCCCAGATGCATGTGCCACTTTGTGCATGTGGCTTTATGTGGGCACAAGAGGGTTGAATCTGAACCGTTAGACTTTGCAAGCAAGCACCTTAACCACAGAACCATCTCTCCATCCCCCGCTTCATTGTTTTTTTTAGCTTTATGAATTTGACTACAAAGCCTTTTCTACCACTTGACCCTGGAAGGACTTGATGAATGATGGTTACACTGCTAAGGTTTGTTTTCCAGGTTTTCTTAACACAGTCAAGAACCTTATGGTTCAGGCCAGCTTAGGCACAGTATCTTACTAAGATAGTTTTGTCGAGATAAAACACGAACAGTTGTGCTGGAGGGAGGATGCATGCATGAGGGTCTGAGACAGCCCGAGATCATTTGGGTTCCATTCCCCCATACCCACATAAACACCTGGACATGGCCATATATGGTCTACAGCCCCAATCCTATGGAGAGTGGAGACCAAAGAATTGTTGAAGCTTGAAAAAACTGTAGTCCTGGGCTCAGAGAGACTTGTCTTAAGGAAATACGCAGATATGCAATAGAGAGGACATCTAGTGTCCTCTCCTCTGACCTCCCTATGTGTATGCATGGAGTGGGCGCATCTGCACACACACACACACACACACACACACACACTACTACACTTGCAAAAAAGTAGCAACGATGACAACAACAAAACCCCCAAAACAAACAGCCAGGCATGGTGGGGCACGCCTTTGATCCCAGCACTTAGGAGGCAGAGGTAGGAGATCACTGAGAATTCACGGCCAGCCTGGGATTACATAGTGAATTCTAGGTCAGCCTGGGCTAGAGTGAGACTCTACCTAGAAAACCAAAAACAAACAACCAAAAAATCAAAATAAGAACATCAAGAGTCACTACATCTGGCAAAAACCACATTTTAGGGGAAGAAGTTAGTGTTTTGGAGCCACTTGCATTACTTTAATGGAATCAATTGTTAAACTTACAGGAATTTTGCAAGACAGTTGACAATAAACTGTTAAACTGGAGTAGGCTAAGGTGAGAGTATTTACTTATTTATTTTATGGTAAATTCTGCCACTCATGGTCATTTCTGCTGTTTCACTCTTGAAATGCTGGCTGTCAGAGCTGCTGACATCTTGTCTTTATATGTGAAGGGTTATGGTTCTAAAAGTGACAGAATACAGAAAAGCAGATACTTCTCTCCACAGAATGCAGAATATATGCGCATACTTCTGAAGAAGTAACGGGGAGCTCATCTCAAAGACTTTCATTTAAACAGTCAGCAAGGGGTCTAGGGAGATGGCTCAGCAGTTAAAGGCCTTTGCTTGTAAAGCCTGACAGCCCAGCTTCATTTCTCCAGTACCTACATAAAACACAAAGTGGTCCATATATCTGGAGTTTGTTTGCAGGAGGCCCTGACATGCCCATTCTCTTTCTCTCTTTCTTTCTTTCTTTTTTTTCTTTTTTTGGTTTTCTGGGGTAGGGTCTCACTCTAGCTCAGGCTGACCTAGAATTCACTATGTAGTCTCAGGGTTGCCTCGAACTCACAGTAATCCTCCTACCTCTGCCTCCCGAGTGCTGGGATTAACGGTGTGTGCCACCACGCCCAGCTTCTCTCTTTCTTAAATAAATAAAAAATAAATAAATGAATATTTAAAAAAATTGTCATCAGCAAATAGCCTCAAAATTCCCATGGAAGCACAAAAGGCCTTGGACAGCCAACAATAGCTTTAGCAAAAATGTATCACCATACCTGATTTCAAGACATACTATAAAGCCATAGTAATAAAAATGGAATGGTACTGCACACAAACAGATGCAGATCAGTGGACTAGAACAGAAGATCCAGCCATAAGTACTTGTAACTATAGCTACTTAATCTCTGACAAACAAACCAAGAATACGCCCACTGGAGAAAAGACAGTATTTTCAACAAATGATGCTGGAGAAACTAGACAGCCACATGTAGAAGAATGAACCTGGATCCTCTTTTCTCTCACCCAGCACAACAATCAACTTCAAATGCATGAAAGATTTCAACATAAGACCTGAAAGACTAAAATGATTAAAAGAAATTAGGGAGAACACTCTAGTATTTAAGTATAGGGAAAGACTTTTTTTTGGGGGGGGTAGGGTCTCACTCTAGCCCAGGCTGATCTGGAATTCACTATGTAGTCTCAGGGGAGCCTCAAACTCATGGCAATCCTACTATCTCTGCCTCCTGAGTGCTGGGATTAAAGGCGTGCACCACCACACCCAGCAGGAAAGACTTTCGAAATAAGATCCCAGCAGCCCAGAGAATTAGACAAGCACTCAACCATTGGGATCTCATGAAACTCAAAAGCTATTGTACATACAAACAAACCATCAGTAGAGTCAATAGACAACCTACAGAATAGGAGAAAATCTTTTCCAGTTTATGTATCTGACAGAGGTTTAATAGCTAGAATTTACAAAGGACTCAAAAAACTAAGCAATAAAATGTCACTCAAAAAATGAGACAAAGAATTGAACTTAAGAGTTCTCAAGGGAAGAAATTCAAATGGCCAATAAACACTTTAAGAGTTGCTCGAGGGCTGCAGAGATGGCTTAGCAGTTAAGGCACTTGCCTCTGAAGCCCAAGGACCTATGTTCGATTCCCCAGGATCCACATAAGCACAAGGTGGTGCATGTATCTGGAGTTCATTTGCAGCAGCTGGAGGCCCTGTCATGCCCAGTCTCTCTCTCTCTCAAAAAAAAAAAAAAAAAAAAAAAAAAAAAGAAAAGAAAAGAAAAGAAAAAGAAAGAGAAAAAGAGTTGATTAGACATCTTGAACCATCAGGGAAATGCAAATTAAATGACTGAGATCTCATTCCAGCCCAAATTGCAATCATCATCAACAACAACAACAACAAAATCAAATGCTGGTGGGGATGTGGAGCCCTTACCCTCTGCTGGTAGGACTGAAAACTTGTATAACTACTATTGAAATCAATATGGCGACTCCTCAAAATGTTGACAATAGATCTACCATTTGATCCAGCTACACCACTCCTGGGCATATAGCCTAAAGTCTCCACTCTTTACCTCAGAGACACTTGCTCAGACATGTTTGTTGCTGCTCTAGTCACAATAGCTAGGAACTGGAATCAGCCAAGATACCCATCACCTGATGAATGGGTAATGAAGATGCGGCCCATAGACACAATGGAATTCTACTCAGAGGTTAAGGACCAATGAAATAACGAAATTTGCAGGAAAATGGAGGGACTTGGAAAAAAAAATCATGCTAAGCAAACTCACATGGGCTCAGAAAGACAAACACCACATGTTCTCCCTCATATGTAGTTCCTAACTTGGAGCAGCTTGAGTAAGTGGCAGTAAACATCAGGAATATTGACAAGGAACTAGAATGAAGCTAGGAGAGAGTGGAAACAAGGAGGAAGGAGAGGAGGGGATACCTGACAGGCAACGAGGGATAGAACACAGGGTGTGGAAGGGTCTTGAGGGGAGTGGGGGAAGGGAGGGTGAAGGGGACATACACAAAACAAATGACAGCATGAATCAGTACCATAGAGACCTCCCTTCAGTATAGCAAACGAAGATATAATCCTTAATAAGAGGGAGGGGGGACTGCCCAGGCAGAAGGGCCCCAGAGAGTGTGAAGAAAGCTTGACCCGGTAAATAGGGATGCTCTCCTGTAATTCCCAGTGCCAGAACTGGGGTACACTCCACAGTGACGTGTTGGTCAGGGAGACCTATAGAGTCCACAAAACAATATAGGCTATTGCCAAAGCACCCACCAGATCTAAATGGTAAGACGCTATTGCGGAAGAGCCCACAGGCTGAGGACACAGGATATTGAGAGATCACTCTGGATCTTAGAAGGAAGCCAGCTCTCAGAGTGCTGGAAAGTGAGCTGCAGGTGGATAATGGCCACTGACTGCATGAACAGGCAGGGGACCTTACACGCTACAAAATCAACCAGCCAGACAATGTGTCCAATTGTACACCTGGGCAATAGTAGCACATAACCTATTATTGTAGTCAGTGGCTCTCTGATCAACTAGGAGGCCTGCTCAGTTGGAGAGAACTCATACCTGGTGCTAAGAACCAAGTCAGCATCCTAGACATAGGATGGTCACAGACACTAGTGAGAAGCTCCCAGTGGTCTTTGATTAAGAAGAGTGGTCCTACCCATCAAAATGTCTCTTAAATGGGCTAGAGAGATGGCTTGGTGGTTAAAGGTGCTTGCTTGCAAAGCCTGACAGCCTTGGATTGATTCTCTAGTATCCACATAAAGCCAGACGTACAAAGTGGTGCATGCAACATGTTTGCAGTGATAAGAAAGAGGCTCTGGTGTGCCCATTCTCTCTCTCTCTGCTTGCAAATAAATAAATAAAAACATAAAAAATTTCTTAAATAACTATGCTTATTCCCTTTGATCCATGGTTTTCTCACTCTTGGTTGGAGATTTTGTTTTTTAATTAGATGGCAGCAAAAACTAGGGAGAACAATGATTCATGACTACGATAAGAGAAGATAGCCCACTGCCCAGCATGAGACGCGCTATCTCTAGAACATCTGCCAGGACCCAGTAGACATTGCACAGGAAGTGGCGATTTAAACACCAGTGCTGCTATCACTACGAGGCTGGCAACCAGCTCCAGGGAGATGGCAATAGACACAGGGCACTCAAAACTTGTCAAAGCAGAAATCCTGAGGTTGCAGAGAGCTCAACACTAAAGCAGACTCATGGGCCAGGTGTGGTGGCGCACTCCTTTAATCCCAGCACTTGGGAGGCAGAGGTAGGAGATGGCTGAAAGTTCGAGGCCACCCTGAGACTACATAGTGAATTCAAGGTCAGCTTGGGCTAAAGCAAGACCCTACCTCAAAAAACCATAAATAAATAAATAAATAAGTACAACCCAAGGGGAATATGACCAATAAATGATTGATCATACTATCATACAGTAGAGTTCAAAATTAATAAAAACAAACATTCTTAAAAAATAAAAATATCAAATAAACAGCAACTATTGCGTGCCGACTGTTGTGTCTTTGCCTTCTCAGCTGGTTCTGAAAGATTCTGGTCACTGCGTGTCTCACTTGGAGACAGGACGGTCAGGCAGGGAGGCATCATGTAAGGACACAAAGCACAATGTAATTCCATGCAGAGCTGTCTTATGAATATGGCAAGAGTTCAGAGAACAGACAGATCACAGGGCGAGTCAAGGAAAGCAGGAAAGCCGTGTGAATCACGGTCCCCCTGTCAGCTCAAAGAAGTTAATAGCTAGCTGGCTTCGCGACAATGGTACGTTTGGCTTGTGGAAATGGGATCCTCGGACAATTTAAAAATCCTCTGGGTTTGTCTCCCTCTTAATATCACCGTCACCCTTGAATGTATTATGGGTACAGAGAACCCATTGTTCTTTGTGACAGAGGGTGACATCTCTGGCAGGGTGACTCTTTATGTGTTTCTGTCATCTGATGGATGGACCAGGCTTCCTTTCTACACTTGAGAGAAGGCTGCCCTGGGGCCCAGAGCTGATGCTGTTTAGATTTGAAGGTCCCGAGTCTGCACCTGAGCTCTGCCACTTAGAGGTGTAACTTTGGGCAAGCAACTCAGCTTCCTGTGCCTCAGTTGCCTCATGTAAAAGGTAGGAGAAAGTTATATTCCTCTCAGTGGGATGTTTTGAGGATTGAAATAGGTTCCTTTATATAATGCAACTTGAACAGAGCTGAGCATGGTGTAAACACAACAACTTCTTACCATTGTTATTACTATGTTGACCTTGGAGCCTAGCCCTCATATCTTGGTCTCAAACTCTGGTTTTCTCATCTGTATGACTGAAATGGTAACCATTGCCTACCTGTGAGGCTGCTATGAGGATGATAAGAAATTGTGCAGAACACTTGGCTCAGTGGAAAACCTTCCTCCAGTGTGAGCTACAGTGCTTACACAAGATGCCCCTGCCCGAAATGAACAAGTTGGCTCCCGGCCTTGTGATATCTCATGTGTTTAATGTTTCATTTTTATTTTATTTGATGTTTCTGCTTTTCAGAATCTCGTGGCTGTTTCAAGGTGCATAGAGCCATGGCCTGAATGTCTTTTCTGAGTGGAGTCATGTAAGTGTATATAGAGCAAACTCATCTTCCTTCCTTCCTTCTTCCCTCCCTCCCCCTTTCTTTCTTTTTTATTTCTTTCTTCTTTCAAGGTAGGGTCTTATTCTAGCCCAGGCTGATCTGGACTTTACTATGTAGTCTCAGGGTGGCCTCAAACTCATAGCAATCCTCCTACCTCTGCCTGCTGAGTGCTGGGATCAAAGGCATGGGTGACCACACCTGGCAACCCTTTCCTTTCATAAATTGCTGCTGGTCAGGTGTTGTGTCTCAACAACAAGAAGGTAACTGCTACACTTTACATGCAAAGTTCTCTGCTCTGAAATGTAATTGCTTGATTATAGAAGACAAGGACGTTTAATGGTTTCCTACCATCATAGTTTTATCTTTGGATTGTACTAGATTAGAATGTTGTTCGATTTTAAAACTGCTGTTGTGCTTTGAGCTTCTGATTTGAGTTTCTTCTTTCTATTGTTTGGTTTTTCAAAATAGGGTCTCGCTCTAGCCCAGGCTGACCTGGAATTCACTATGTGGACAGGCTGGCCTCAAACTCATGTGATCCTCCTACCTCTACTCCTATCTCTGCTGGGATTAAAGGCATGCACCACCCTGCCTGGTTGGCTTGGGTTTCATTAAAACAAAACAAAACATTAAATGGGAGCCAGGCGTGGTGGTGCAAGCCTTTAATCCTAGCACTTGGAGGAAGAGGTAGGAGGATTGCCATGAGTTTAAGACCACTCTGAGAGTACATAGTGAATTCCAGGTCAGACTGGGCTACAGTGAAATCCTACCTTGAAAAACCAAAAACCAAAAACCAAAACCAAAACCAAAACCAAAAAAACAAACAAAAATCCCAGAAACAAATCAAAACATTATTTGGCTTGGGATTAGGAATTTCTTTTATTTATTTATTTATTTATTTATTTATTTATTTATTTATTTTGGTTTTTCGAGGTAGGGTCTCACTCTAGCCCAGGCTGACCTGGAATTCACTTTAGAGTCTCAGGGTGGCCTTGAACTCACAGCGATCCTCCTATCTCTGCCTCCCAAGTGCTGGGATTAAAGGTGTGCGCCACCACGCCCGGCTTAGGAATTTCTTTATTTTTGTTTTTATTTTTTATTTTTTGGTTTTTCAAGGTAGGGTCTCACTCTAGCTCAGGCTGACCTGGAATTCACTATGTAGTCTCAGGGTGGCCTCGAACTCACAGCAATCCTCCTACCTCTGCCTCCTGAGTGCTGGGATTAAAGGCGTTCACACCATGCCTGGCTGGATTAGGAATTTCTAAGAATTTCCGAAATGGACCTAAACATATTCTGCCATTTTGTACTATATATTTCTGCAAAATAGCATTCTCAACACTGATCATGATCAAATAAAAATATCAGTCAACTCTGAAAAGCAATGAAGATGTTCTACATCCTGCAGAATCAAATATTCAGCCAGTGGGCTGGAGAGATGGCTTAGTGGTTAAGGTAGTTGCCTGCAAAGCCTGACCACCCAGGTTCCATTCCCCGGTACCCGCACAAAGCCAGATGCACAAAGTGGCACATGCATCTGGAGTTTGTTTGCAGCATCTAGAGGCCCTGGTGTTCCCATTCATATCCTCTCTCTCTGTCCTTGCAAGTAAATTAATAAATAAGTAAGTAAATAAATAAAATTATTTAGCCAGGATTTAATTCTTTATGTAAAAATAAACATCCATCTCATTAATATGCAAATTTGCTTCCATCTTCAATACATGGCAAATAACATGCATGCAAAAGAATTGGTTGAAAATAAATTTCCTCATGAATCATTATCAGTACATACTTGATTTGTGTACCAATTTTATATGCCTATATACATGAGGTCTCTTAAAAGTTTCCTGAGTGAAAAGGGGTGATGAGTGGAAGAAGTTTAAGAAACCCTGGTCTATGGTCTCCTTTTCTGGTAGGGCATGCGTTCCTCAGTGGGCAAGGATTACCAAAAATATTTTTTAAAAAGGATTAAAAATATTTTATTGATTTATTTGAGAGAGAAAGAGTGAATATGGGCACACCACATTGTACATCGGGCCGTTCGTGGGTACTGGGGACTTAAACCAGTGCCAGCCAACAGGCTTTACAAGCAAGCGCCTTTAACAGCTGAACCGTCTGTCCAGCCTGATTCCCTGTCTTATTGCAGCTGAACCCCAAGTGACTGGACAGCAGGCTGGTGTGGGGTAGGAGTTCCACGCATATTAGTGGCAGGACCAATGCTGGCTTTGCTCGTAGCTCACACTGCCCCCCAGCCAGAAGCGTGAACTAAGAGGTATCTCCATCGGAATGAATGAGTATGCGGCGGCAAAGGAACAATCCATCCGTCAATCAGATAGCACTCAGCACCCGGTCCAGCCAGGCCCCTTGGGGAGGACAGCAGACGCCCGAGAAGAAAGTATGGCCTCTATGCACAGCCCAGCTTGAGGTCTCCCAAATCTCTGTTTTAGCCCATCCTGGCCCCACCTCCTAAATCTGCCCTGCCTATCGCCCGACCCCAGTTCGCAAAGCGGAGGCTGATGTGATCTAGGGATCCATGAGGTCCTGCTTTATCAAATCCCATGTACTCACTTGATTTGCTAAGTTTTTCCATTTCGGAATCAGAAATGGAACGGCAGAACCCTGTGACTTCCTCCAAGGGGCTTAGCGAAGCCTGTCATTTCCCCCTTCAAGAGAGAAATGGGATGGAGGGAGCTCGAATTCAACCAGGAAGCCGCTGAACTGATGGATGCAGCCCGGCAGGTGGGCAGCCTTCGAGCAGAAAAGCAAACCTTGGTCACCGAGGTCACCAACAGCCATGATTTTTCAGGAGGAGTATAAAGATTTAGGGAACTTTTATATAGATATTTAGTAAAATTCTCCATTAAAAAACTACCACAACTCAGGGGGAAAAAAAAAAAGAGCAAAAAAATGTTTTCTGGGTAAGTTTCTTATAATGACTGTGAAAACCCATGAAGGAAAAAAACTGGCCAGGAATTTTTTTTAAAGGGTATGAAAGCATCTTATTTTTATAGTTTTGAAAATCCTTGGAGTTTAACTTTGAACTTTAACCAAGAAAAATTATATCTTCTAAACAATGGCATTTGTTGATTGGATGAAGGGCTAGATCAATATTGGTCTTGGCAACCCATATTGGCTGCTGTTACAGAAATACGCCGGTTGTGGTGTTAAAAAATTATGTCAGGTCCTCACCATGCGTCTCTTTTTCTTGGAGTTTGGCCCGGGGAATTAGTTTCCAAAGATACTTCCAGAAGTTAACCTAGAGCCTGGCCTCCCTGGCCAAGGGAGTTACACATAAGCTCTTGGAAAGCAGCTGGCCCCCCGAGCTTGTGGAAGAAACCTGGCCCTGCAGAGGAAGGACCAGGGCCTGGCCACCTCGGGACCCTCTTGGTCCCTCTCTGCTCAGCTTTATGTGCGACTTGACCCAACTAAGGTTAAAACAACAACAAAACAAAAAAACAAAACAAACAAACAAACAAAAACAACCATGAAATGAAATCAAAATCCGTCTCTGTAAATGAAAAGCCTTTGCTTTAAAAGAAAATAATCGTGTTGCAACCACAGCAGAGGGCTCTACCTCAGGATCAACCTTAATCTTTTCACTTGGGGGTAAGGGGCGGAGGAAGGAATGTTTAGGGAACAGTAGTGAAGGTTTCAGTTTTATTTTAGAGGAAGTGCAGCATGCATTTAGTTTGGGGGCAAGTCTGTTCCCCACATGTTTACCTGGTATATATTTCTAAAGAAACTATGCATGTCTGAGTCTCCTGTGTAGACCGTGTTGCTTATTATCTTTGTAACTTAGGCCTTTGTTAGCTTAGAAACTGGAGCATTTCGGGACTCAGGGGGTGGGGAAGAGAGGAAGTGTAGTAATAAGAAAAGCTTGAAAGGCATCTCCTGCTGTCTGTCACCCCTGATGCTGTGAGCCCCACCTGACTGCCTCCCATAGTCTGTTCTGTGTCACCCTATACTATGAGGCTATAAGGAGGGCGAGGCATTGTCCTATACTCTAGACTAGCGATTGGCAGTGGGAGATGGCCCAGGGTCAAGAGCGGCCACCAGGTCCCTATCCTTGTTAGAGTTGGGCACGTTTCTGCTACTCCCTGGGCAAGACTGAGCCAAGAGCTGTCACTGCGTGTGCCTTCTGAGGGCCTGCTGGCTGACCCCTCCCTGGGCTCTTGGTGGCCAGCAGGAGCCCTTGGCCCTTTCATCAGCTTAATACTGCCACCAGAGACATTTCCTTCCAGCCTTGTGGCCCCTGGCACTGAGGCCGTGACCTTGGCACGTCCCTTCAGAAAGGTGGCCAAGTCCACTCCTGCCAGATTCCCACGGTCTTCTGACCATGTCTCAGGGAAGTGAGTGTAGGGCCTGGGACTGCTTTCTTCTTAACTTCTCTTTCTTTCTTTCTTTCTTTCTTTCTTTCTTTCTTTCTTTCTCTTCTTTCCTCTCTCCTTCTTCCTCTCTCTCTCTCTCTCTCTCTCTCTCTTCCTTTCTTTTAGCTCAACTCAAGAAGGAGGTTTCATTACTAGTAGTAATGAAGCAAGGTTACTTTAAAAAAAAATATTTTATTTATTTATTTATTTGATAGAGAAAGAGGGAGAGAGAGAGAATGAATGGGTGTGCCAGGGCCTCCAGTCACTGCAACGAACTCCAGATGCGTGCGCCCCCTTGTACATCTGGCTAATGTGGGTCCTTTGGCTTTGCAGGCAAACGCCTTAATCACTAAGCCGTCCCTCCAGCCTGAAAAACAAGGTTACTATTGATATTAATGGAGCACCTACTGTCTATTGTGCTTTGTGCAAAGCACTTTGCATACTGCCTTTTACTAATCCCTTAAGACCATTTCAGGAGATGGGTTTGCACTGAGGAAATTGAGGCTGGGCATCTCGCAGGTGGTAATCATGCTGAGACTCCTCCACGGTTTCACTGTAGAACATACACAACTGTGTCTTTCACAATAGCGAAGCTCTCCCGGGTCATCTTGCCCCACTGTGCTGCCTCTTTTCAAGGCTACATCAACTAGGGTGGCCAGTGAGCCCATCCTTAAAGCATGGTGGGCAGAGCTGCCCATGCCCATTGGTTACCTGCGCAGATGGCAGGCTGCTTCCACCTGCCCCAGGACCGGCAAGACCTGGCTGCGTTGCCAGTCAGTCTCCAGCTCTGCCAGTCTACAGGATGCAGGGACCCTGCCTCATGCCCTGTCCTCATGCCTTCGCCTCTTCTTCTGTGCACAAAGATCATTTCTCCTGCTGCACTCAGCATTCGGAAGCACAAGAACTTTGATTTCTTCTGCAGTAAAAATAAGAGATAAATTGGGACTGGGGAGATAGCTCAGTTGGTAAAACGTTTGCTTTACAAGAATGATGACCTGGGCTCGTACCCCAGTACCCATGTCAAGATGCCAGGCATAGTGGCGCATACCTGCAATTCCAGCATTGGTGAGACAGGCTTGATGGCATGGCAGTCTAGCCTGATTGGTGAGAGAGCCAAGCTAATGAGAGATCCTGTCGCATAGAAGGAGAATACCATTCGTGAAAATGACACCTGAGCTTGCCCCCATCCTCCACAGCACACACATGCAGCTATTTTGTTTTTAAAGAGAGATGGTTTAGAGGCTAAGGCACTTGCCTGCAAAGCCTAAGGACCCATGTTCGATTCCCCAGTACCCATGTAAGCCAGATGCACAAGGTGGTACATGTGTCTGGAGTTCATTTGTAGTGGCTAGAGGGAGGCCCTAATGCACACATTCTCTCTCTTTGTATCTCAGATAAAAGTGAATTTTTAAAAAAGAGAGAAAGACAAATCACTGACTCTTAGGACTGCAAAGAATCCTTCAGTGATCTTCCCCAACGTTGTCATTTTAAGGAGAAAGCATGGAGGTCCAGAGAGGTTAAACAGCATGGCTGAAGCCATATAGCAAGAGGTAGGACCAGAGCCTTACTCTCCTAACTCACACATAGTAAATCCTGCTCCAGGTGGTCTGAGTTGACCTATGAGGGCAGGGTGAGGTAGGAAAGAGGGAGTGATGAAGTCATTGCTGACAGGCTGACCTCAGGGGCTTTAACACTGTGGTGTGTCACCCCTTGTCTTGTGGAGAGGAAGACATTGTGGGGCTCTGGTGGTCTGGTGTCTCCTTCCCGGGTATAGGCATGCGTGGCTGGTGGTGTTTGCATGGAGAAACCCTGCTGGGTCACGCCTTAGAAGAAAATGGAGCAAAACTGCCTTGTCCTTGGGATGAGTCCTGCAGATCCAGTGGACACATAGTCATGGGCCTGGGTGGGGGAGGGGCACAGGGATTCCCATGGCCTCTCTCCACACCGTTTGCCCTTCTCCAGGACCCCGAAGAAACTGGTCAGGGCCCGCTTTGGCTAAGGAGAGTTATGTTGGACGTAGAACACTATGTGCAGTAAGCACTGTGCGTTAGAGTGGGCGTGGAGGTAATGGTTCTGGTGACCAGGCTTGGGACAGCAATTTAGTTAAAGCTACTGATTTTAGATGCCTTATTCCCTCTTCCTATCAACAGCAATGTGTGTGTCCATTGGTCATGTGCATAGAACTTGGAATTGTGCCTGGTTGGGTTCACTTCTGCCTCAGTGCTTAAGTATAGCATATAACTCTCCAGTCTGGATTCAGTATAGGAGAGGATTTCTTACTTTTATTTTGCCTTTTAAAAAATTAATTACAGACATACTTAGTATGGATACATCATGTGCTCTAGCCCTAAAACAAATGAATGTAAATAATAAATAAATTAAGGGCTGGAGAGATGGCTTAGCGGTTAAGCGCTTGCCTGTGAAGCCTAAGGACCCCGGTTCAAGGCTCGATTCTCCAGGACCCACGTTAGCCAGATGCACAAGGGGTCACACGCATCTGGAGTTCATTTGCAGTGGCTGGAGGCCCTGGAGCGCCCATTCTCTCTCTCTCTTTCTCTCTCTGTTGCTCTCAAATAAATAAATAAATAAAAATAAAAAAGAAGTTAAATAATAAATAAATTAAGAGGGGACTTAGAATGATTCCAAGGTTTTCAGCCTGAGTAAACAGTACAATGGATGGACTTGGACTAAGGGGAAGTCAGATTTCAGCTATGTAAAATCAGAGATCTCGGGGGCCAGTTCTCTGTTACTGTAATGAAATATAAACACTTTCTCAGCTCACAGCTCTGGAGGTTCAGGGTGCAATGGCAATGTTAACTCACCTCTGGTGATGTGGTGGTGTGGATGGTGTCACAATGGAGGGAGTTGCACCCGAAGGAGAAGTTATGTAGTGGAACAGAGAGCAGCTAGGACCCAGTGAGCATGCTCCAAATCCCTTCTGAGGAGACAACCCCAACCACCTGAACACCTCCGACTACCTTTTCAACACGGCCACCCTAGAGTCCAACTCACGAACTCTAGAGGAATGTACTCCTTACTCTTCTCATTGCAGGGACAACATACCTGACAGAAGCAACTTAGGGAAGAAGGCTTTATTGTGGCTCATGGTTTAAGAGAGAACACAGTCAGTTAAACCATGGAGGCAGGAACATGATGGAGACTGGTCACATTGCGTCCACAGTCAGGGAGCAGAGAGTGAGGGATGGTGATGCTCAGCTTGTTTTCTTCTTTCTTTTTATCTTTACTGTTTTTAAATTTTTCCTCATCTTATTTTTTTACATTATCCTTTTTTTACTCAGTTTGAATGTCAGTACATGGGATGGTGCTGCCCGCATTCAGGGTGGCTCTTCCCTCCTCAGTTAACCTTTCTGGAAATGCCCTTACAGACATGTCCACAGGTGGGTTTCCATGGCGATTCTAAATCCAGTCAAGTTGACAATGACTATTGACCATCACGGGGGACAACTCACATCTGAACTATAGCAATGTCAGTCCCACACCTATGCAGAGAAGTCCATCAGCTACAGGCAGTCTAGAGTCTGAGGGGAGAAGTCATATCTGGAGATTGATTTAGAACTGACCATTCAGAGCTGTGGGCCAGGTGAGCTTACTGAAGATGAGTGAAGAAGGATGGAGAAGGTGGACGGAAACACTTCACATGGGTCTCAAAGACAGCAGCAGAAGGGGCAGCAGGTGAGGGGACGTGGCAAAATTACTGAGAACAAGTGAGCAGGGAAGGGAATAATGAGCTGGAGAAAGGGAAAGAGAGAAAGTACTTTAGGAAGAGGATGAAATCAACCACGTCTAGTGCTGCCGCTGGTTGAAGTCATTGAAAAATTATCATTGGCTCTTGCAACTGGCTGCTCCCAGATACCATTGAAATAATGAATGGTGTCCCATCATTTAGGGATGGCAAACCCCCAATTTTCTAATATGTGTGAGTCTTGAGTTTCTTGCGTGACTCAAGGAGACTTGGCAATTTGGAGTGTAGGATATGAGGTAGGTTGCATCTGGTTTTGGAACGGGAAGGACAGGTTGCCTTTGTACACTGGACAGCATCGCAGAACAGTCTGCTGCACTGGGTTTTGCTTCAGTGCAATGAAACTGTGGGAGCAAACATGCAAATGAAGGTAAAGCCCACCTGGTCCTTGGAGTCACACGGACGCTATCTTGGGGAAGGTGGTTGTGGTATATATAGAAGGAGGCCCATGACATGTTCTTGGCAATAAGTTATCATAAAAGAGCTAGCTCTCTTTAACCTTGAGCACCAGAGAGGGAATTAGGAAATACCTACTCAGCTATGTCACCGAGTTAAGTAAAAGTTACACCATCCTTTTTCCATCTCTAACATCCTCATTACTCCACAAGTTTGGGACCACAATTAAAACCAGGAGGACAGCCCCTAGAGGCAAAAACCAGACAACAAGTCTGAGTCACAGAATTAGAAAAGCATCAGGCCTTTGGAAGGAGAATCCACTGACTGAGGAGAGCTCTGTATTTCTGACATTTTTGATAGCAAAGCAAAGTGAGCTTCCAAAAGTGTTTTTTTTTTTTTTTTTGATTTTTCAAGGTAGGATTTCATTCTAACCCAGGCTGACCTGGAATTCACTATGTATTCTCAGGGTGGCCTTGAACTCACCATGATCCTCCTACCTCTGCCTCCAGAGTGCTGGGATTAAAGGTGTGCGCCACCTCGCCCAGCTTTTTTTTTTTTTCTTTCAAATTACAATGTAGACAGATCCTGACAGAGCTCTTGAGGGCAAGGATGGCCAATGATATTCAGTCACTCATCCATTCAGTCAGTCTATTTTTTAAAAAATATTTATTTATTTATTTGGGAGAGAGAGAGGGAGAGGAGGGAGAGAATGGATGTGCCAGGGCCTCTAGCTACCATAAACAAACTTTAGACACATGTGCCACCTTGTGCTTCTGGCTCTTATGTGGGTATTGGGGAATCAAACCCAGGTCCTTAGGCCTCGTAGACAACTGCCTTAACTTCTGAGCCATCTCTCCAGCCCCCATTTGAGTTTTGGAGCATCATCCATATGTCATGCATGGGGATGCATTGGGGAACAGCGAATGTGACTCCTGGCCTCACTCCACTTACAGTCTAGGTCCAGCTGAGGAAATAGAAAAGTACTGCCTATTGTGATAAACAGTACAAGAAGAGGAACCCAGTCTCCAGAAGATCAGAGACAAGGGCATCTACTCAAGTCTAGGAGGCCAGGAGGCTTCTGAGATTAAACAACATCTAAGCTGAAATCAAATGATGAAGACAATAAAGAGATCTGTGGGTATTTACTCTGTGAGAGGAGAGAGTGCCTTGGGCATTGGAATCCAATTGCCTTTGCATAAATATGGGGGCCACAAGCTGAGCCTTGCTTAAGCCAGCCATCTTCTTTTCCTCAGCCTCCCCGTGAAATAATGCTGCTGATTCAAGGACTTATAATGACTAAATGGTCCACAAGACCTGATACACAGATTCTAACCATAGCTAAGAGGCTGAGGAAAATATCAGCACTGTGACTAGAAAAATATATTTCTACGGGTTTGCTAACTCCATTCAAAACCCTGTTTCCCCTATCCTCTTTTAAACTTCTCAATGACAAATGTATCAACGGTCATATCCCCAGGTTCTGTCCTCGAAGTGGAGAGAGGATGCTGGGGTTACAGTGAGAACCACCAGAGTCTGGTGTGGAAAGATTTGCAGAAGGGGAGGTGGCACCATCCTTGGTCACTGCAGCCGCATCAGATCCCAGCACACAGGCTCAACCAAGCACATTTACAAAACACAGGACCAAGCAAGGACAAGGGCTACGCAGTACCCAGCAGGATTTGCAACTCTTAAGAATAAATTTATTATTTATTTATTATTTTTTTGAGAGAGAAAGATGGAGAGAGAGACGGAGAGAGAGAGAATGGGCACGCCAGGTCCTCTAGCTACTACAAACAAACTCCAGATGCATGCACCCCCTTGTGCATCTGGCTTACGTGGATCCTGGAGAATTGAACCAGGATCCTTTGGCTTTGCAGACAAATGCCTTAACCACTAAGCCATCTCTCCAGCCCAAGATAATTTTTAAAAATCAAGATATAATTAATTCACATATCATACAAAACCCTTCATGAGTATACAGCTCATGGGGTTTAGTAGTCACAAGTTGTCAACTACCATCAATATCAGATTCCAGAACATTTCATCACCTTAAAAAGAAAGAGCTTGCCGGGGTTTTGAAGGAGCAAGTTTGTACCGGAGTTGCTGATGTAGCAATAAAGGCTCTGGGACTAAGAAAGTTATCAACAGCACTGATCAGAACCAGAGGAACCACTTCCAGGGGAGCAGAGATTGGAACCAGAGAACTCACTTCCAGGGGGCTTCTGCCTCCTCCCACCCTTGCCACCGACCTGGAGACTTCCAGTCTCTGCTGCCCTGGATTTGCCCACCTCGTGACCTAAAGTGTGTATATTCATGACCCTCCTGCTAGTGCGCTCCTGTTGCCAGTAATTAACTTGTCCTCTTACTAACCTCTTTCCTTACCCTCTCTGTCCCCCACCCATGGGGCAGGGAAGGTCCACACAGCAGTGCCTTTTGATTTCTTTGCCCTGACCCCAGACATCTTTCCTTGGGGGTTTCCCAGGACCCTCACCTGAATTTGGCCAAAGTGGAACTGATTAACATCTCCCCGGCAAATAGCTCCTTCCTGGGGATCCTTTGTACCAGTGAATGGGTAAATGGAGCCATCACTCCTTTAGTTGTCTGGTCGGAAAACTCGAACATTGTTTGTGACTCAGTCTCCCCCAGCTGTTCAACTGCCCCCCTTAGCAGCCACTTCTCTTGGGTCCGAGCACCCTCACTCACTTCCAACCTGGTTTACAGAGTCCACTTGTTGTATAGCAAATTCCTCCGAATTGAAGTATTTCCTCCTGAAGGGAAGAAAGAGTCAAGAGGTCAATGAGTCTGGCAGAGCTGAAACTTGAAAGGTCACAGGGCCACTCCTCAAACTCACAGGAGGAGTGAACCACTAGTGAGGGGCAGACTCTGACCAAAGCTGTGTAACAATTTTCTCTGAATTGGAACATTCCTTCCCAAGGGGAGGAGAGAGTCAAGGGGTCAACAAGTCTGAGACAAAGATCACAAGACCCTCCCTAAGGCTACGGAAAGGTTAAGCAAGTGCTTGGGGAAGAGACTCTCCACCAGCCGGGCTGCCTGCAGATTGTGCAGTGTGCTCCAGACCTGTGCGGGGGCGGGCTTGCTGGTTCACCAACACTGGTTTTGGTGCCGTCATACTTTGACCTGTCCTCTGAGCCCTAACTGGGATATCTCCCAGGGAAAAGGTTTCTCGGGACACCTCTACTGTCCGCAGGCTTATCCCCGTTTCCCCTTCACCCTCCACCTTTTCTGAAATGGAAGTTTCGGGCATGCAGCCTCCTATCTGAAACTCTTCCTGTAGCTCCCTTTGCTGCCAGGTTTAAGTTCAAATTCCTGCCCTGCCCAATTTCTGTACCTTATCCTATTTTATTTTAAATTATTTATTTATTTGAGAGAGAAAGCGGGGATGAGAGATAGATAGATGACAGATAGATAGGGAGAGATTTGTCAGGGCCTGCAGCCACTGCAAATGAACTCCAGATGCATGCACTACCCTGTGCATCCAGCTTACATGGGTCCTGGGGAGTCAAACATGGGTCCTTAGGCTTTGTAGGCAAGCACCTTAACTGATGTTGTCCCCAGTTCTCGGCACCCCACCTCCCAGTGACCACCAAGGAGAACCATAAACATATGCAAGGGCAAGGAGCTTTATTTCGGGCTTAAGCTCGGACTCTTGACTTCACCAACACAGTGGATCCATACAAGAGGCCGGAGCTGCAGGGGGTCAGGATTTTTATAGGGATTTGAACAAAGGAGGGAATGGGTACATGAGTGGTTTATTTCTTAGGACATTGGCAGCAAGGTTGGTGGGCGGGAGCTAGGTAACTAAGCAACCTCTGTTGTGATTGGTTAAATAAGCAGCAATAACATTTGTATGTATTTCGATTGGCTTGGATAGGGAGGTAGGCGGGACAAATCTCTCAATTGGCTGGGGCAGGGAGGTAGGAGGGACAAGTCTTTGGCAAGTCTCAGGTGTCCTGGGCAGGGGGCGGGGCAGCTGCTCCTTTGTTCCTTTGTTTAAACTGAAACTTGGAACTTAGGCCTAACCAGGGCAGCACTCTACTGCAGCCTGTCATGGCTTCCTTCAGTTTCTGGGTCCTTCAGTGCATCTGGCTTACATGGGTCCTGGGGAGTCAAACATTGGTCCTTAGGCTTTGTAGGCAAGCACCTTAACCCCTAAGCTATCTCTCCAGCCCCCTATCCTCTTTTTTTTTTTTTTTTTTTTTTTTAGATAGGGTCTCACTCTAGCCAAGGCTGACCTGGAATTCACTATGTAATCTCAGGGTGGCTTCGAACTCACGGCGATCCTCCTACCTCTGCCTCCCGTATGCTGGAATTAAAGGCGTGCACCACCACATCTGGCAATCCTCTTTTTAAAAAAATATTTTTATTTATTTGCAACAGACAGAGACAGAGACAGAGAGAAGAGAGAAGAGAGACAGAGAGAGAGAGAGAGAGAGAATGAGAATGAACTTACCAGGACCTTCATCTGCTGCAAATGAACTCCAGATGCATGCACCACTCTGTGCATTTGGCTTTATGTGAGTACTGGAGAGTTGAACCCGAGTGGTTAGGCTGTGCAGCCAAGTGCCTTAGCTGCTGTTCCATCTGTCCATCCCTACCCTATACTCTTTACTGTTGACATGCTGCTCCCTGTGATGTGCCTTGTCTCTTTCACTGATTAGCATGTGATTCTCACCTAGGCATCTCCCATTCCTCTCTGGTTCACAGTTCCCCTTGTGTCTGCTTTCTGGAACTCCTCCTCATGTCTTCTAAGAGCACAGATCTCTTCTTCCAGAGCATGTAAGATCACTTTGTATACTTCTCCATTACCTTGTGACAATACTTGTCACACCCCCAGGGCTTTAGTAGCTTAGAGTTGTGGACAAGCTTTAGGTAGGGGTCTTTTTTGGGACTAGCCTTATAATCATTGAGCCTTCCCTGGATCCTCCACATGCATTTCTGTTGATAGCGGCTTGATGCTCTATCATGGCTTGAATGTGCAGTGCTCCCCATAGGCTCACGTGTTTGAATGCTTGGTACTAGCTGATGCTGTAGTTTTGGGAGGTTGTGGAATCTTTATGAGACGAGGCCTGTCTGAGAAAAGTAGGGCTCAAGTGATGGGTCTTTGAAGGTTATAGCCCAGCCCTGTTTTTGGTCTAATCTCTGCTTCCTCATCTAGCCACAGTGTGAGGAGCTGCACCACAAGCTCCTACCACTACAGAGCTGCTCTGCCAGGCCTTCCTCACCACCATGGGTTGAAATCTCCTGAAACCATGAGCCAAAACAAATCATTCCTTCAGTTAGGACTTTTGTCACAGTACTAAGAAGAGTAATGGATATAAGCTCCAAACCTCTCTAAGATCTTCAATAGTACAAGAATTTTAATTAAAAAATATTTTGGGGGCTGGAGAGATGGCTTAGTGGTTAAGCGCTTGCCTGTGAAGCCTAAGGACCCCAGTTTGAGGCTTGATTCCCCAGGACCCACGTTAGCCAGATGCGCAAGGTGGCGCATGCATTTCGAGTTCCTTTGCAGTGGCTGGAGGCTCTGGTACGCCCATTCTTTACCTATCTGCCTCTTTTGCATCTTAACTGCTGAGCCATCTCTCCAGCCCTGAGAATTTCAATTATGTGAGAAACAAGAGAAGAACAAATTTCTTTCATTTATTTATTTATTTCTTGGTTTTTCGAGGTAGGATCTCACTCTAAATTTTTATTTATTTGAGAGAAAGAGGGGGAGAGAGAAAATGGGCACACCAGGGCCTCTAGTCACTGCATACTGCAAACAAACCAGATGCATGCACTGCCTTGTGCATCTGGCTTACATGGGTACTGGGTCCTTAGGCTTTGCAGGCAAGCACCTTAACTACGAATCCATCTCTCCAGCCCTCATGTTAAGAATTTTATAGGGATGGGAAGTTGAATAGGCACAGAGTTTCACTTGAGGAAGATGAAAACGTTTTTGGATGGTGGTGATTTTACACAATAGCATGGATGTGCTTAATTCCACAAAGCTATATGGCCCTATAAAACTGGCTAGAATGGTAAATCTGATGGTATACATTTTTTTTTTTTTACCACAATAAGAATGGTTATGGTAATATTTGATTAGACCCAACACAGTGTGAACCTCAGTTGGTCCTATAGCTGGGGTGAAATAGATATAACCATTTATTCAATAATAAAATGTCCAGCCTGAGAGAGAGAGAGAGAACGGCATCCTGGCTGAGAACTCAGACTCTGGAGGCTGGTGGCTTGGGTCTGGATGACTTTCTAGCTGTAGGAGAATCCACAAACCAAAGGTTTCTCTTTGCCTTAGTTTCTGGAACATGGAAATGGATATCTTCCATCCAAATTTTATTGTGAGGAAATAATTACATTAATGTATGAAAATTTAAGTGTTTGGCACAAGATAATGCCACCTACTATTGCTAGGAATAGCATATGGAAGTATTTAGAACCTTGCCTAAGTGCCAACTCTGATTATTATCTGTCATTGCATCTCAAGCACTGTTCTAGAAAGCAGACATGCAGCAACAAAGCAAGTGTAGTCCTTGTCCCCCTGAAGCAGACGAAGTAAGTAAAAGCAGGGTTGTGGATGTAGTCCTGAGTAGAAGAGTACGCATTTTACTGTGTGTAAGACCCCGAGAACCTCCCACCCCGCCCCAAGGCTAATAAGTACATGCATAGCAGTAGCTAGTGTCTGTCCCTGGTGCAAATGACATACGGCAATACGCGCAGTGCCTGGAAGGCTCAGAAACCCACTCAAACTGGTCATTTAATGAATGCTAAGCCCTTGCCCCTTCCAGTCTCCTTCTCCCCTTTGATAAGCGGGCAGGTGATGGCGCAGTGGCTGATGGAGCCTGTGCCTTCAATGGAGGAAGCCAGGGCTGCCATCCAGCGGGCCCGCACAGGCTGCCTGCAATTTCTGCAGCAGGTAGTTTTCCGCTCGCCACTGAGAGGAAATGTGAATCAGCCATCACTTGGCTTCTGCTTCCTGGGAGGTTTCAGGCCCAGGAAATGTGTGGTTTGAGCATCAGTTCGGAGATCAAATGAAATGGCTATTGGCGGTGGAGTATGTTGCTAGGACCACTGACAATGTTCTCTTCAGCCAGATGACTCACACTGAGCTGGCTCTTTAGCCCTCTTGCTCCTGATTACATCCACCTCGTGAAATGAGTAGAATTTCCTGGCCACCGGTGACTCCCTCAGCTATGCTAGACAGTGGAGCATCTCCGGAGCCGGCGAGGCGAGGGGAAAGGGTCCAGCCTGCATAGTTACCTGCACCACACAGAGGCTGGGACTGAAGCCAGCCATAAGAACCCCTGTGTGCACCACAGCCAGGAAGTGTTGGGGTTGGAGAGCTGCTCGAACTCTGCCAAACACTCCATGTTCATTCCCCAGATGCTGAGCAGATCCTGCCATAACCACAACCAAACCACTGGACACCACCACCTTGCCAATGGCCACCTCCATTAAAGTACATCTACTCATATAGCAGTGTTCTGGAACAGCCAGAACACCTCGTGGGGGTTTTGCAAGGATAGTTGACCACTTGTTGTGTGTGAAAGAGAACACAAATGTTAGACAAGAACATTTGTTTCTAAATCACACTTCCCTTTGAGCCATGGCTCCCTTTCCTGTGTGCCAAGTGACCTTCATGCGTATGGATTTGAAAATAAAACAAGAGGAGGGCTGGAGAGATTGCTTAGCAGTTAAGGCATTTGCCAGCAAAGCCAAAGGACCCTGGTTTGATTCCCCAGGACCCACGTAAGCCAGAAGCTCAAGGGAGCACATGCATTTCTAGTTCGTTTGCAGTGGCTAGAGGCCCTGGCGTGCCTATTCTCTCTCTCACTCTCTCTGTCTTTCTCTCTCTCATAAATAGATAAAATATATCTTAAAAAAAATTTAACACAAGAGGAGTTCTCCATGACAGAAGAGCAGTCTAGTTCCTCCAGGAGAGCAGGTCCTGGTGCAAGATCAAGCAGAATGCTGTCGTGATGTGAATCCTGTAAGAAGATCATGGGAAAGCGCTCAAGGAAATACAGAAAGATGCTGACATCTGTTACATCTCTGTGGTGAGCAGGTGGGCATCTGTTTTATGATTTTGTTGTACTATGTATTTTTGAAATATTTCATACCAAAAAAAAGCATGGGCCATGCATTTGACACATTCCTTTAATCCCAGCACTCGGGAGTGGAGGCAGAGGTAGGAGGATCACTATAAATTCGAGGTCAGCCTGAGACTACATAGTGAATACCAGGTCAGCCTGGACTAGAGCGAGACCCAACCTCAAAAAACAAAACAAAACAAAACAAAACAAAACAAATCTGAGCTCAAATCCTACCTCTTTGGACAAGCTTGAACATGCTTATCTGTAAAATGTGGATAAGGATTAATAATTCAAAGGTTTATGCTAGCTGGGTGTGGTGGCGCATGCCTTTAATCCCAGCACTCGGGAGGCAGAGGTAGGAGGATCGCCGTGAGTTCGAGGCCACCCTGAGAATACAGAGTAAATTCCAGGTCAGTCTGGGCTAGAGTGAGTGAGACCCTACCTCGAAAAACAAACAAACAACAAAAAAAAAAGGTTTATGCTACTAGAGACAAGGTATTTGGGACAGTGCATATATTAAGAATCATTGGGCAAATGCTGTCGATGGTGATGACATCAGCAACAACAATGATAGGTTAGTCCCTCACTGAAAGAGTTCAACTGGAGAACCCTTCCGATACCAGTGAGGAGCCCTGTGATATGGCTTGATGGGAGGTTACACTGATCTACTGACACCTTTCACAACTTTGCAGTTCTGTGAGTAAGTGGACAAATATTGTCAGTTGGAGGTACTAGGGGCTCATGGAGATTCCAGAGAGCTCAAGCAGGCAGACCTCGCCTACAAGGGGAGCTGTTACTTAGATGTAACCCCAAATACTAGAATTTCACAAATCTGTCTACCCCTGTGTCTGCTTATCTATCATCCATCTATTATTTTTATTTATTTAGTTGAATGAGAAAGAGGGAGAAGGAGACACACACACACACACACACACACACACAGAGAGAGAGAGAGAGAGAGAGAGAGAGAGAGGGAGAGAGAATGAATGAGGATGGGCACACCAGGACCTCTAGCCACTGCAAATGAACTACAGATGCATGTGGCACCCTGTGCATCTGGCTTACATGAGTCCTGGGAATTGAATTTGGGTCTTTTGGCTTTGCAGGCATGCACTTAACCACTAAGCAATCTCTCCAGCCCCCCCTTTAAAGTATTGTATTTGTTTATTTGAGAGAGAGAGAGAAAAAAAGAGGCAGATAGAGAGAGAACGGGCACATCAGGGCCTCTAGCCACTGCAAACAAACTCCAGATGCATGTGCCACCTTGTGCTGGGTACTGGAGAATCAAACCTGGGTTTTTAGGCCTCACAAGCAAGCATCTTAACCACTAAGCCATCTCTCCAAACCTCCCCCCACTGGCCAATTTTTTGAGGTTGGGTCTCACTCTAGCCCAGGCTGACCTAGAACTCACTCTGTAGTCCCAGGCTAGCCTCAAACTCATAGCTATCCTCCTGCCTCTGCTTTTGAGAGCTGGGATTAAAGGCATGCACCAGTACACCTGGCCTATCTATCTACTTTTTTTCCATCTCTCTATAAGTACCTATGTATTTTCCATAATTCAGTATTTTTAGTGTATCCAAGAGTTGTGCAACAATTAAAAATTTTTTAAATGTTTCAGTCATCTCAAAAGAGAAACCCCAGGGGCTGTAGAGAAGGCTTAGTGGTTAAGGCACTTGCCTGCAAAGCCTAGGGAACCATGTTCCATCTCTCTCCAGATCCCACATAAGCCAGACTCACAAAGGTGAGGCAAGCACAAGGTTGCACATACCCACTAGGTGGCACAAGCATCTGGAGTTCAATTTCAGTGGCTGAGGCCCTGGTGCACCAATTCTCTCTCTCTCTCTTTCTAGTTTTCTCTAAAAAAAGAAAGAAAGAAAGAAAGAAAGAAAGAAAGAAAGAAAGAAAGAAAGAAAGAAAGAAAGAAAGGAGAAAACCCAACTTTCAGCCCATTTCTGTCTTTCCCAGCCCCAGGCAAACACTAATCTCCTTTCTACCTCTGTAGATTTTCCTGTAGTGGACATTTTACAGAATGGCTCACTCTTTCCACGTAGTATTCCGTTTTCAAACTCCACCGTGGTATAGTTGCATCAGTAATTGATTCCTTTTTTGCAGAGTAACACTCTGTTGTATTACTGCTGTCCATTTCACATGTCCACTTGTCAGCTGGTGGACGTTTGAACCATTTCTCCTTTGGGACTGTTGTGCACAATGCTGCTGTGACCATTCTTTGCACAGATGTTTGCATTTCTCTTGACTCGATGGCAAGGGGCTGCCAGGCATTCAAAACTCTGATCCAGAAAAACACGAATTCTGTGGGTCAAACACTAAACACCAGAGAACAGTTATCAAACTTTGGCACAGAGCTTAGTTCATTTGTTCCAAAAATAGATAAATAAATAAATACCTAGATAAGACAAATTAAACAGCTCACACCTATGCCTATTTTTGGTTTTTCAACTTTCCCAGAATTTTATTAGCTTTCACATAAACATACCTCATTTTAAAAAATGCTCACTTAGGGCTGGAGAGATGGCTTAGCAGTTAAGCACTTGCTTGTGAAGCCTGAGGACCCTGGTTCAAGGCTCGATTCCCCAGGACCCACGTTAGCCAGATGCACAAGGGGGCGCATGTGTTTGGAGTTCGTTTGCAGTGGCTGGAGGCCCTGGCGTGCCTAGTCTCTCTCTTTCTCTCTCTCTTTCTCTCCCTCTCTTTGTCTCTTTCTGTCTCTGTGTGTATCGCTCTCAAATAAATAAGAAAAAAATAAACAAAAATGCTCACTTAAAAAAAAAAAAGACCTGGGTTGGTGCATGCCTTTAATCTCAGCTTTCGGGAGGCAGAGGTAGGAGAATCACTTGGGTTCGGGGCCACCCTGAGACAACATAGTGAATTCCAGGTCAGCTTGGGCGTGCGCAAGCTCCTACCTTGAAGCCCACCCCACAAAGCTCACTTTTACTCCCCAAGAGATTTAGAGTTTTTTCTTCCCTCCTTCCCTCCCCCACTCCTTTTTCCCCTCCCTCTCAATTTCAGGGCTATGCTAGTTAGCTCTCAAAGACACAGTGAAATCATATGTAACCCTATTTTTTAAATCAGATATATTCTTTTTAAAATATTTATTTATTTATTTGAGAGGGAGACAGTATTCCCTGCCACTGCAAACAAACTCCAGATGCATATATCAACTTGTGCATCTGGCTTACATGGGTAGTGGGGAATTGAACCTAGGCCATAAGGCTTTGTAAGCAAGTGCCTTTAACCATTGAACCACTTCTCTAGCCCTGACTTTATTTATTTATTTTTGTTTTATTCATTTTCTTTGTGTGATGCTAGGGATTGAGGCCAGAGTAAATGCATGCTGGTCTACTACTCTACCTCTGAGCCACACTTCAGCCCCTTGAGGTGACTTTGTAAACCTAAGAGTTTAATTCCAGACCTCAGGAGGCAGAGGTAGGAGGATCACTGTAAGTTCAAGGCCAGCCTGAGACTACATAGTGAATTCTAGGTCAGCCTGGGCTAGAGTGAAACCCTACCTCAAAAACACCAGAAACAACAAATAAGTGGATTGCTAAAATTAGTTCAGAAAGAGAAATCCTAACTGGTACATGCACAGATATAATTTAGAGGGTGCTCAAAGCCAGGGCAACATATGTCTTGAGGACACTGGTACTAGTCACCCCCAAGGAAAAGATATAGTCTTCTGTGCTTAGAGATAGACTTCCTTCTGTAAGGAATTCACGGCCTCCTATGAGACACAGGTTCCCCTCAATGAAAAAGTATCTTTGAAGAGTGAAGTCAGCACCAGATAAATGGGATAACCATTATTGGTTTAGAGAGAATTTAATAGGCGTAGGCCCTCTTGTAGCCCAAGATTGGTGGGAGCTTGATATTGGAGAGCGAACTCATTTTTGGATATGATTCTGACTTGTTTCCCAGTTCCAGCTATGGGTTCTGTTCCACTGAATGGATCTGTTAGCCAATTCAAGCGCAGTTGGTTTCCCACCATGGCTGTGTGCCACTATTGAACTTGTGTGAGCATCACATCAGGTTGTTTGCTGCTGAGTAGCTTAGACCATGAGTTGCTTAGACAGATATTGGCCATTTTCCCCCAGTGGCTCACGTAGCACCTTCTGTCACTAGACGGCCTAACTGTCTGGGGAATGACTCTTCCAGATTCCAGCTAGGTCTCTCCATGTTCTGTACCAACAGCATATGGTGTCTTTGGCAGCAGGGTCTTACCACTAACCTTTGTGGGTAATCAAGTACTCTGGCAGAAGTCTGTCTTCTTATGGGAAACCTTGTAGGTCTCTCTGATCCACAGCTCATCTGCTTCTCTTTTTCAGATGGACGCAGAACCTGAGGAGAGAATCAGCCCATCATACCTCACCAGGGCCGCAGCTGAAACCATTTGAGAGAGAGAGAAAGAGAAAGAGGAAGATAGAGATAGAGAGATAGAGATAGATAGATAGATAGAGAGAGAGAGAGAAGAGAGAATGGGTGTGCCAGGGCATCCAGCCACTGCAAACGAACTCCAGATGCACGTGCCCTCTTGTGCATCTGGCTTACATGGGTCCTGGAGAACAGAACCAGGGTCCTTTGGCTTTGCAGGCAAACACCTTAATGGCCAAGCCATCTCTCTAGCTCCTATAGTAAGTTTTTAATTAAGAAGTGATTAAAGTGCTTAGCTGTCATACTCTAGGTGCTTGACAGATATGCACTGTTTTTATAGCCCTCTAGGGTTTTCTCACCAATGCTAAATGTGTGTGTGTGTGGAGGGAATCTGGTGAGGCCTATAGCTGTGCCTATTGGGGATCGTGGGCTGAGGTTAGAACCTCTGGGAAGGCCTCTGAACTGAGATTGTACATAGAACAGTCTTATGAGAGTGAAGTGTTCATACTATCCAGTGGGCAAGGCTGAGGTCAAGGAGACAGAGAACAGAGAATGGTAGGTCAGTGTCCAAGTAGGAAGTTAGATAGATGACTTTGGGAAGGTAAATGGGATGAATGTTCTGGACAAATATCTGAGTGTCTACCAGATGCTTTGCAAGTGGCAGAAGTTTGAGTGGATGCATCAATGAGCTGAGGAAGAAGTGGACTGAATTAGTGCCACTGAAAAGGGAGCCACTGTCACCCTCCACGAGGGCAGCAAAATGGGCAGGTGTAAGAGGCTTGAGGGAGCCTGACATATTTTAGAGCAACTTGGACCTGAGCACAAGTGTGAGAGAGGAGAGACTGGTAAGGCTGTGAAGGCAGCTAGGCCAGAGAGCCAGAGTTTATCATCTGAGAGCAATTAGGGCTCATAGGAGAAATCTGAGGGTAGGACCAACACCTTCAGGTTTCTGGGTCAAACACTCCCTTTGGCCGCCGTGTGTCATTTGAGTGGTAGGAGGACAAACTTCCATCAGCCTTTGCGATTATGTAAGGGCAGAAGAGGTGCATACACTGGCCAGTGGTAATAGTTCCGTGTCTTATTACAGCAGTCCTTGTAATGACGCCAGCGTTCCAGGGCAAGCTAAAGGCAGAATCCGGCTCCAACCCAGTGGAAAATGCTCAGGAAGGGAAAGTTTTTAAAAGTTTCTAAATTAAAAAAAAAAAAAATTGAGACTGAAACAAAGAAGGGGGAAATTTTATGAAACAAACCACCAAAGTCAACTCTGTGAAAGTGAAAACGAGAGGTTCTGTGGAGAATTTTTGCTTAATCTAAAACCAAGATGAGAGGTACAGTCATTTGAATTATGGAACCGAGGACCTGTTCGCTGCTTCTCAGCACCCTCAAATGTGTTTCCTGAGGTGAGGAGATAACTCAGTCGATAAAGCATGTGCCATGCAAGCTTGAGGACCTGGGTTCAGACGCCCCAGAACCCACATAAAGCCAGATAATGAAGCCTCCATGTCTGTAATCCCAGCATGCACCAAGGGGAGAAGGGAGGTAGAGACAGGAGAATCACCTGGAAGCTCACGGGCCTGCCATTCACAGGGCACTGAATGAGAGATCCTGCTTCAAGCAAGACAGGTGAGGACTGACACCTGAGGTTGTCCTCTGACCTCCATTCCTGCACTGTGGCATGATTACACCTACATTTACACACACACACACACACACCTCTCACATGCACATCAAAGAAAGAAAGAAAGAAAGAAAGAAAGAAAGAAAGAAAGAAAGAAAGAAAGAAAGAAAGGGGCTGAAGAGATGGCTTAGCAGTTAAAAAGTTCTGGCCGGCCAAGCTAAAGGACCCAGGATCAATTCCACAGTACCCACATAGAGCCAGATGCACAAGGTGGTGCACACATCTGGAGTTTATTTGCAGTGGCTAGAGGCCGTGGTGTGCCCATTCTCTCTCTATGTGCCTGTCTCTCTTCTCCCACATAAAGCCAGATGCACAAAGTGGCACATGCATCTGGAGTTTCTTTGTAGTGTTTAGAAGCTCTGGTGAGCCCATTCTCTGTCTCTCTTTTCTTAGAAATAAATAAAAACATTTTATTTATTTTTGTTTTTTTGAGGTAGGGTTTTACTCTAGAACAGGCTGACCTGGAATTCACTATGTAGTCTCAGGGTGGCCTCAAACTCATGGCAATCCTCCTACCTCTGCCTCCTGAGTGCTGGGATTAAAGGCGTGCACCACCACACCTGGCTTTGGAAATAAATAAAAAAATATTTTTTTTTTTTTTAAAGAAAGAAAGAAGGAAAGCAAGATAGAAGGGAAGAGGGGCTGCAGCACATGCCTTTAATCCAAGCACTGGGGAGGCAGAGGTAGGAGGATCACTGTGAGGTGGAGATCAGCCTGAGATTACATAGTGAATTCCATGCCAGCCTTGGCTAGAGCAAGACCCTACCTTACCCTTGGCCCCCTCCAAAAAAAAAAAAAAAAAACAAAAGAAAGAACGGGGGGGGGGGGGAAACTATGTTTCCTGGCCTGTTGTGGGCAGCCTGTTGCTGTGGTCAGTGTCTATGACATAACTAGGCATGCTCACCCTTCCTCTATCAATGCCCTTTATTTATCAGTGTTTGGTTGATTGGATTCATTTCCCATTGCTATTGGAATCATTTGCCATCAGCACAGTGGCTTAAAACAACATGAGTTTATTAGTTGACAGTTGGAGAGGGCCAAAGCAGGGCATGAGAGTGAGTCTTAGGGAACTAAAATTAACATGTCGGCTGGGCTCTGTCTCTTTCTGAATACATCAGAGGAAAAACCTGTTACTTTGCCATTTCTGTTTCTAAGGGTTGACTGCATTCTTTGGCTCATGGCTGCTGCCTTCGTCTTCTAAGCCAGCACTGCCTCACTCGAGGTCAGCGTCTGTCATCACATCCTCAGGCTCTGCTCTCCTTGCCTCCCCCTTCCACATACAAGGACCCCTGGTGAGGCACTGTGCCCACCTGGGCAGTCAGGCATAGTCCCCCTGTCTCAAATCCTTACTCCCATGGGCCAACTCCTTTTTGTCATTAGAGTCCTAGGTCCTGTGGAGGGAAGTGAGTATCTTTGAGGGGAGGCGTAATTCTGCCTACCACAGTGCTTATGTGTGTGATGGAACAGAAGTCACAGGAGCAGACATCTACGCCAGTGAGGCGATGTGTGTGGCGCTTAAACCCAAGCTCTGGGGCCAAGTGCCCAGGACTTGTATGCTATGCCTTCTCAGCTGCCAGCCCTGTGGCTTCTGAGTATTGATTTCCTCATGCAACAGAGGAACATTAATCAGACTTTCCTCATAAAGTTGTGGTGAGGACTAATTACATATATACATATATGTATGACATCAGTAACTTTGAACTGTATAGCACATGCTAAGGGCTCATCAAATATTGGCCAGTCTTATCTGATAGATGGATACTGGATGATCCTTTTTTTTTTTTCCTAACTTTGGATTTGATAGTTCATGGCAATGTCTGTTTTGAGTGTGTTGAGGGAATTCACATGGTTAAGTACGGGGATTAATACAATATCAGCTGGGTATGGTGGTGCACATTTTTAATTCCAGCACTTGGGAAGCAGAGTTAGGAGGATCAGGGCCACCCTGAAGACTACATAGTGAACTCCACATGAGCCTGTGCTAGAGTGAGACCCTACCTCGAAAAACAAAACCATATATATACATATATAGATATATAGATATAGATATAGATATAGATATAGATATAGATATCACCATGTCAGGTGACAGAACAGCCCCATTGTAAGCTTCGTTCATAAAGCTTGGCAAAGAACTGTGTGCTGGTCATGGTGGCACAAGAAGAGTTTACATAGCTGACCTGAGAGGGGAACCTAAGAAAATCTGGCTTGCAAGGTTAGCCCTACTGCTGATCAAAGGACAGATAGCAACAATGTCTCAGAATGTCCTGCCCCACCACATGAGCAGACAACATTTATAGCCAGAGGAAAGGAAGTGACATAGAGAAAAGGGACAGATTATTCTATAAGCTATTTTTCATGTGGTTGAATTTGATTTACTAATAGCAACATCTGTGGTGTGTGTGTGTGTGTAGGGAAGTTGTATGTTTAAGAAAAGTCTGAACTTCACATGGGAGGCCAAGGCAGGAGGATCACTGTGAGTTCGAGGCCACCCTGAGACTACAGAGTGAATTCCAGGTCAGCCTGGGCTAGAGCGAGACCTTACCTCGAAAAAAGTTATATTTTCATGACAAGAATTATGTGTAACTTGGCTGACCAGTTTGACGATTAGTTTATGTGATTGACCAGTGGATGAGCCACATATATTGCTCTAAGATCCAATGAGAAGAAAGTATGAATGAAGTTTACTAGTACAGACATACAATTTTTGCTTTTATCAATTGGTTCTGAGACAGATTTAACAAGTTGCCTCTGTGTAAAAAGATAGCAGTTAAAACACTAGTTGTGGCCCTGGCACTGGGGAGGCAGAAGAAGGAGGATCATCAGGAGTTCAAGGCCACCCTGAGACAGTGTCGTGAATTTCAGCCAGGTCAGCCTGGGCTAGAGGGAAACCTTACCCTAGAAAACCAACCAACCAACAAACAAACAAAAAAACCCACCAATTCTAGCTATTTTAAAGTCTTGGTCTTTTCAGATACTTCACAGAATGAGACATTCGTGACTGAACAATAAGTCCTTTTATCCTTTCTCAAGTTGGGTGGTTTCCAATATTTGCTTTCAACAAAATTAGGGAAAGACTTAATAAAAGCAATTGATCTTTAAGAATGATATGTGAGGGGGGCCATGACACTTAGAAGGAGTTCAAGAAAACATCTTCCCCTGTCACCCACTAATTTATGTGAATGAGGATTCTCAGTATTCACACTTAGGCAAAACAGGAGTGTGCTCCTCTCTCTGGTAGCAACAGTCATTTGTGAATACATAAACTAGTTGGGGGGAAGTACGTCCACCTATCTCCTCAAGATACATTAGTAATTACATTTTTTTTCCAAGGTAGGATCTCACTCTAGCCCAGGCGGACCTGAAATTCACTAAGTAGTCTTAGGGTAGCCTCAAACTCATGTCAATCCTCCTACCTTTGCCTCCTGAGTGCTGAGACTAAAGGCCTGTGCCACCATGGCCAAATAGTTACTTTTAATATAATTTCAAGTCAAGCACCACATAGGGACATTTTAGTCAATGATGGCCTGCATATGAAGGAGGTCTCATCTGTTTGTAATGGATCTGTTTTTACTGTACTTTTCCTATGCTTAGATGTGTTTAAAAGCATAAATGTTTTTCACCGTGCTTTGGTTGTGTGCAGTAACATGCTGTACAGGTCTGAATCCTAGGAGCAAGGGGCAGTAGTTACCACACAGCCTGTGTGTGCAGTGTGCCGGACCATCTAGGTTGTGTAAGAATACTCTATGGTGTCTACATAGCAAAATAACCTGCTGGACATGGCGACACACGCCTTCAATTCCAGCACATGAAAGGCAGAGATAGGAAAATTGCTATGAGTTTGAGGCCAGCCTGAGACTACATAGTGAATTCCAGGTCAGCCTGGGCTAGAGTAAAACCCTACCTTGAAAGACTCAAAAACAAAAAAATCACCTGATGATGCATTTCTCAGAATGTATTCACCATGAAGGGATGCATAACTGACTGTGTATTAACAGTTAAATTATATTTATGTTGTTTTTACAATTGTGTATTGATAATTTTATCATACTTACTTAGAAGAATCTTTTAAAACAATTAGAGCTCACGAGTTAGACTCTGAACTCATCCTGTGCCTTGTAGAGTATAATGGTGAGATCAATAAAAGACTTTAACACAAAAAAAAAATACATTAGGGTAAAACTTCAAGGGGCATGAAAACAGAAAAAAGTAGGAAGAAGCCATGCAGGAACAATGCAGAATTTCTGACTTGAAAGCAATGCTTGTGTGTGTGTGTGTGTGTGTGTGTGTGTGTGTGTGTGTGTGTTTGAATGGGTGATGGTGGCTGGTGAATTGCTAGGGTGTTGCGGGGGTAATAAATCTATGGGATTCCCTTAAAATAGCATGCAACCGCTTTATTTTCAACTCTCAAATGTTACAGCATATTGTGAATCTTTTGTAGTCATTTAATCTTAAACAGAAAAGGGAAACCAAAGTTTAAGTAAATTAAGAACATATGAGAAGGTATAGTTTTCAAAACTCTTTTTTAAAGGGGGTATAATGTTTGAATTCCATGTACATGGTTTCAGGAATCGATGTTGGCAGGTCTGTGAAAGGAAATGGCTTTAACCCCTGTCTCTGACCTCACAGAGCCCATTCAGGCTCCCGCGGAGGGGCAGAGTGCTCAGGTTGGCAGGGAGTGGCTAGCCAACATTGCCTTTCAGACAACTTTGCTTGATTCTGCTAAACATGACTCCTCTAAGTGTATTTCTGAAGCGCATGCAGTATTTACTGTATACCAGGCATATTCTAATTACAAACACTCATGTCTCTAAGCCTCACTGAAATGCCTTGAGGGGCTTGGGAGATAGCTCGGTGGGTACGGGCTTGTGCAAGCATGAGAACCCGAGTCCAGATCCCAATACCTACGTATAAAAACAGGTGTGGCTGCACCCGACTGTGCCCCAGTGCTGAGGTGGGTGGGACAAGTGGATTCCGGGGCTCACTGGTCTGTCTAGCTGAAAAATGGCAAGTTCTAGATTCAATGAGAGAGCCTGTCACAAGGAAATCCGTGTAAGAGCAATAGAGGAAGACACCCAGTCCCTTCTGCTGGCCTCTGTGTGCATGCAAACAGGGTGTACACACACGTGTACACACATGCGTACACCACATCCTCACACAGACACTCCCCACATGCTACACATATACATACCAAAACTCAGTAAGCGCTATGAGATAGCTACTGATGTTATCCCCATGAAGCAGATAAGCGAAGTAAGGCACAGAGAGATCTTTCCAGAAGATCACCAATCCTCCTTCTGTACTGATCTGTTTGTAAAAAGGGAGCAGCAGACATTATTCTATTCTCTGTACTCAGTGAATGCTCATCACATTTCCTTCGTAAGCCTTCATCGTTCACGCTCCTGCTTCTCTATCCAACCAGCTTCCAGCTCACCCGTAGATTGTGTTTACACGTGGGGGGCGCTAAGGATCCAGTACTGAGATAGCGATGGAATTGAATTGCCATAACCTGCCTGACACTGGCTTTCACAGCCCCCGAGGCATCATACATTGGTGTATTCGGAAGCCTAGATGGAGGAGCAGGGAAGGTATTACAGGTCACTGGTAAAAGGTTTCATGCCAGAAAGCATCAAAACCATCCCAAGAAAGTATTTTTCCTGGCCTCCTGCACTCAACCTCATAAGCCCAATTTCAGATGTTTGGACTGAGCCAAATGCTCTGGCATTTTCCTTTACAGCCGTAAGGAAAACAATGGGTAATGAGAGGAACCATTTTTTCACCATCTCCCGCGGCTGTGCTCCAAAGTGACCTCGCTGAGCTTGTTACCTGACACATGCAGAGTGTGTGAAGGAGGTTTAAGAACTTGGAGAACAGGGGCTGGAGAGATGGCTCAGTGGCTAAAGGAACTTACTTTCAAAGCCTGATGGCCCAGGGTTCGATTTCCCATGTAAAGCCAGACGCACAAAGTGGAGCCTGCGTATGGAGTTCATTTGCAGTGGCAGGAGGCCCGACACACCCATACTTTCTCTTTCTTTTTCCAATACATAAATAAAAATGTTTTTATTTATTTATCTGTAAGAAAGTGGGGGATGAGCACACTGGGATCTTTCAGAACTTTGAAAAAGGAACCCTATGGCTGGAGAGATGGCTTAGCGGTTAAGCGCTTGCCTGTGAAGACTAAGGACCCTGGTTCGAGGCTCAATTCCCCAGGACCCATGTTAGCCAGATGCACAAGGGGGACGCATGCACCTGGAGTTTTTTTGCAGTGGCTGGAGGCCCTGGTGCACCCATTCTGTCTGTCTCTCTCTCTCTCTGCCTCTTTCTCTGTCTGTTGCTCTCAAGTAAATAAATAAAAATAAACAAAAAAGGAACCTCACTTGAAAGACATGACCCCTTTCTGAAAACCTCCTTGCCCCCCAAACAAAACAACTGTCCAGAGACCATTGTGTATTTAGAGGTGGCTTGCTCTCTGTTACTGTTCCTTTTGACAAGCTAGAAGTACTCTGGGACATTCTGATATCCGTACTATTGTACAGGGCACTTCAGAGATGTGGGCCAGCTCCACTTTCAGGTCATAGCCTCTGCATGCCAGCCAAGCATAGGACTGACAAAGATCCTGCTCTGACCAAAGGTTCCTCTTCCTCCTGCTAGTCCTTTCCTTGGAACATGACCTTGACCACCCCTCTGTTTTTGTAAATCCTGCTAGATCCAGTAAACCAAAGTCCCCATCCTTGGTGTCTGACCGTCCTCTATAGCTTATCATGCAGGTCTAACTTCTTCATAGTCTCATTTATAAAGATCAGGAGCAAGGCAGCCTTATTTTGTAGGTAGCTAGTTAAAGACATCGGCCCAGAAGAACAGAGAGCATCCACTGGCCCTGGAGGGACTTGAAGACAACTCTAGTGCAGGAGCTAAAGTCCAAATGCCCTAGCTCATAAAGATGCTGCTGGACACCAGCCCTTTGCTCACTTTATTTCTGGGTTCTTCCTCTTTCTGGAACTTTCCCCCTCCTCTACTGGCTGGCTCTTTCTGACTCTGTGCTTTTCTCACTGACCCACCAAACAAAGTCCTCTATGTACGCTGAAACTCAACCAGTGAAGTTCCTCTCAACTTGCTGCTTCATTTCTATATATGCCAAGGATCCTCAGTGCTTAAAAGCCTTGGTCCGAAGTGCTACATTGACTACCTCTTTATAGACCCTTCTCCACTGCAGAGAACATTAAAAAAAATCATTTATTTACTTATTTATTTGAGAGAGAAAGGGAGAGAGGGAATGAGCACACCAGGGCATCCAGCCAATGCAAACAAACTCCAGACACATGAACCACCTTGTACATCTGGCTTATGTGGGTCCTGGAGAATCGAACTTGGGTCCTTTTACTTTGCAGGCAAGCTTCTTAACTGCTAAGCCATCTCTCCAGTCCACCTTTTTGTGTTCATTTTATGTGAATGGCTTGGGAATTGAACCCAGGCCGGCAGGCTTTGCAACAGAGTGTCTTTAACCACCGAGCCAGCTTCCAAGCCCCTACTTTCACTTTTCAGACTTTGGCTGAGTGCCCATCTGTTGTGTGAGTTCATTGTCCTTCATGATCATAAGACAACCAACTCAACTCCAACCCAGAAAACCAGTAACACCATCAAGCCAGTTGAAAGAGAGTGTGTGATCTCCTCTTGGTTTTTCATTCCCGCTGACCTCCACCCTGCTCGTAGTTGTGCATCCCCACTTTGCTGAAGCTGGAGCTGCATTCTAACTCTCTTCCCAACTTCTGGACCCAGTGTATGGTCCCTGTATGTGTTATTGTGGCTGATCTTAGACAAAGTTCATAGTCCCCTCTTATGTGCTGTGATATAGGCTGAATCCTGGTGAGAAGGGCATGGGGGTCAGTCAGGTCTCATTCCACCACTCACCAGAAAAACCTGTGTAGAAAGTTTCCCCAAACTTCATTCCCCCTGCCCCAACAAAGATTAAGTGGCCTTATAGCTATCTCATTTGTTGTGACCATCCAAAGACAGAACTGGAGTTGTGTTTAGCTGGGTGGCAGAAGCGCCTTAGTGTGTGGTGAGGAGGCCCAGAGTCCAATCCCCAGCCCTGCAAAACAAAAGAGAGGAGAGGGAGAACTGGGCAGGAAATTTTGGTTTTAAAGGGTTAATGTCTACTGAGGGACCACTAGTAGCTCTGGGGAAGATGGGGTGACAGTTACTAATGAGCTTGAGCCCTGATGCATCCTTTCCTGACCAGTTGAAAGGAATTAAACATACAAGGTTGGGAGGTTGAGAGAAAGAAGGAAGGGTAAATACTCTGTGGTCTAATGATACTGGTGGGGGACCTGAGTGTGGGGAATACAGGAGCTGTAAGTGTTCTGGGGGAGGGCGTGATCTGGGGTCCTTTCTAAATTTCGTCTTGGTCTGGAGAGATGTCTTAGTGATTCAGGTGTTTGCCTGCGAAGCCTAAGGACCAGGTTTGACTCCCCAGAATGCATGTAAGCCAGATGCACAGGGTGGGGCATGCATCTGGAGTTTGTTTGCAGTGGCTGGAGACCCTGGTGCACCCATTCTCTCTCTCTCTCCTCCACTCTCTCTCTCTCTCTTAGAATAAACAAGTAAAAATAAAATAAAATAAAATTTTGTTTTATATCAGATGGACTTTGGCTGTATCTCAGTGGCAGAATTCTTTTCTAGCATGGACATAACCTTGGGTTCAAGTTCCAGTTTTAAAAAAAAGTACAAAGCAAAAACAACAAAAAGCTCAGGATGCAAATCAGAATTTGATTTTTTTTTAAACTTGCTTGTTTGAGGACTGTTTTTCTGGATGTGATCCTGTGCTGACGCTGGGCCAACCACATGGAATTACAGTGAGTGACAAACAGCTTCTGGAAAGCCAGGAGCCAAACCTTAGCAGTCACTGAGACACTTTGTGCATGGCTCAGGGAATGTTTCAGGGTTCATGGGTTTTAGGACAGAGATGGTCACTGGTTGTGTTAGCAATGAAAGAACACGGACGGGGGAGAGAACATCACGTCAGGATATCTGTGTTCAAATCCTCACCACACCTGTGCTAAGAGAGCCAATTTATTCAGTCATGCCAAGCCTGTTTCCACATCACACTGGCTTAGGAAATCAAATGAGACCTGGGCAACTCATCTATTCTAGAAAGCTTCACATTATAGATATTCAATAAGTGTTTGTGGAGAATTACAGATTTAACTTTAAATGTAGGTATATGTTTGTTGAAGAAAAATAACCCTAAAATATTTTTTAGCTCTTCTTTTTTTTTCTGGACAACTTCCATAATTGTAAACAATATCCCATGGTAATTCCCTCCCTCCCCCTATTTTCCCTTTTGAAACTCTACTCTCCATCATATCCCTTCCCCCTCTCAATCAGTCTCTCTTTTATTTTGATGTCATATTTGGAATTTATAATATCATTTACTGGGAATCAGTGCTCAGTTATAGATGATCATTTTTTTTTGCAAAAATTTGTATCAGTAGGGCAATACCAATTGCACATTTGATAAATTTAAAGGATAGGAAAGGCAAATTTGACCTCTTGCTCAGAGATATCTTTATCTTAAATTAATTCAAAAGTGTTAGGATGATTCAAACAATTATATATTAGAGTTTTTATATACATCTAAATTTTACTGCAAGGAAAGAGCTGTAAATAAAAAGAACATGCTTCATATTTTTATTTTGAGATGAAAATACAGCATATCTGGTCTTTCTTTGTTTTCCTTTTCTTTTTTTATTATTCTTTATCTGTATGGACACACCATATATTGTTACCATCATTTCCCTCCTCCCTGTCTCCCCCTTTTTTGTGAGGTAAGGTCTAGCTCTAGCCCAGGCTGACCTGGATTCATTGTGTAGTCTCAGACTGGCCTGAAACTCATGGTGATTCTTCTACCTCTGTCCCCCAAGTGCTTGGATTAAAAGCATACACCACCACGCCTGGCTCCTAACATGTTTTACAATGACTGTGCTACATGAAATATGCATGTATTGAACCCATTTTACTAATCCTAATTCAAAGCTGTATAAGGAATATTTGGTCAATCTTTTTTTAAAACACTGACTTGAACAAATATGCTTGTATGAGCTGAATCTGGATTTCAATAGAACTAAACTCTGTCTCTCTCCACACTGACCCAGACTGTTGTTACCACAAAGTTCATTTATTCATTTTGTTTGCATGTAAGGCCTGACTCCCTGCAGTGTGGTGGCCATCGTGATAAAGGGCTAATTTCTGATCATTGGATAGGGCTCCTGCACAGTCCCTGCCTGTGCATTATCTCATTTGAGTCACACACTGAAAGCAAGGTGTGCTTTATCTGTGGGTGTGTACATGTTCATGCGTGCATGGGTGCACTTGGGTGTGCATGCATGTGGAGGTCAGAGGACAACCTTTGGTGTCACTTCTCAGGTATAATCCACCTTTTAAAAATTATTTATTTATTGGTTGCAAGCACACACACACACACACACACACACACACAGAGAGAGAGAGAGAGAGAGAGAGAGAGAGAGAGAGAGAGAAAGAGAGAGAGAGCCAGGGTCTCCTGCCACTGCAAGTGAACTCCAGATGCCTGTGCTTACTACTGTGCATCTGGCTTTACATGGCTACTGGGAAATCAAACCCGGGCCATCAGGCTTTGCAAATAAGTGACTTTATTCATTGAGCTATCTCTCCAGCCAGTATAACTATTTTCTTTTTTTAAAAAAACTTTTTTGTTTGTTTATTTATTTCACAGCGACAGAGAGAAGGAGGGAGAGAGACAGAGAGAGAGAGAGAATGAGAATGGGTGTGCCAGAGCTTCCAGCCTCTGTAAACGAACTCCAGATGCGTGCGCCCCCTTGTGCATCTGGCTAACGTGGGTCCTGGGGAATTGAGCCTCGAACCGGGATCCTTAGGCTTCACAGGCAAGCGCCCAACCACTAAGCCATCTCTCCAGCCCTATTTTCTTTTTTGATGCAGGGTCTCTCACTCGCCTGGAACTTACCAATTAGATTAGACTGACTGGCCAACAGAGCCTCAGCGATCTGCCAATTTTGACCTCCTCACTGATGGGGTTATAAGCATGTACTACCATGCATGATTCCTGTTCCTCCTCCTCCTTTCCCTCTTCCTTTTCCTCTTCTTTTAAAAAATTTATTTATTTACTTATTTATGACACACACACACACACACAGAGAGAGAGAGAGAGAGAGAGAGATAGAGAGAGAGAGATAGAAAAAAATGGTATACCAGGGCCTCCAGATACATGCGCCACCTTGTGTATCTGGCTTATGTGGGTCCTGGGGAATCAAACCTGGGTACTTAGGCTTTGCAGGCAAGCATCTTAACTGCTAAGCCATCCCTCCAGCCCCCCTTTTAAATAACAGTTTCTGTGGATTGAACTCAGATCCTCATGCTTGGAAGACAAGCACTTTACTGTTTATATTATCTCCATAGTCCTTTCAATTTTTTTGTTTATTTTTATTTATTTGAGAGCGACAGACAGAGAGAGAAAGAGGGAGAGAGAGAGAGAGAGAATGGGCACGCCAGGGCCTCCAGACACTGCAAACGAACTCCAGACGCGTGAGCCCCCTTGTGCATCTGGCTAATGTGGGTCCTGGGGAATAGAGCCTTGAACCGGGGTCCTTAGGCTTCACAGGCAAGCTCTTAACTGCTAAGCCATCTCTCCAGCCCTTCCTTTTCTTTTTTAATGAAAGAAGATCCACAGAGCTTAAATGGTTTAAGATCTCAAATCTAACCAGTATTTGAATGTGAGGCTTCTGACTTGCCAACTTCAACACTTCTCTGGCATTTCCACATTAAGAGTTGAGCTGAGCTGTGTCCCCCATAATGCATACATTGACACCCTACTTCCTTAGAACCTGACTATGCTTAGATAGGAGACATTTGAAAGGGAACTAAGGTAAAATGAGGTCACGTGAGTGTGGCCCCAATCCATCTGCCTGGTGTTTTATTTATTTATTTATTTTTGTTTTGTTTTTTTCAAGGTAAGGTCCTGCTCTATCCCAGGCTGTCCTGGAATTCACTATGTAGTAGTCTCAGAGTGGCCTTGAACTCATTGTGGTCCACCTGTGTTTGCCTCCTGAGTGTTGAAATTAAAGGTGTACACCACCATGCCTGGCTGGTGTTCCCTTTTAAATATTAATTCAATTTAATTTATTTGCAAGGAGAGAGAAAGAGATCGAGAGAGAGAGAGAGAGAGAGAGAGAGAGAGAGAGAGCTCACCAGGGCCTCTGGCTGCTGCAAATGAACTCCAGCTGCATGTGCCACTTTGCGTATCTGGCTTTGCATGGGTACTAGGGAATCAAACCCGGGTTGTTAGGCTTTGCAGGCAAGTGCCTTAGCCACTGAGCCATATCTCCGGGCCCCTGACTGGTGTTTTTATAAGAAGAGTAAGAGAGCCACACATGTGTACATAGAGGGAAGGCCATGAAAGAACAGACAGAAGGTAGCCATCTTCAAGTCAAAGACAGGGGAATCTGAGGAAAGCCAGTCTGCCCACACCTTGATGTTGGACTTTGCCTCTAACATTGTCAAAAACTAACATTTCTGTTGTTTAAGCCACCTGTGGTATTTGGCTATCATAGTCAAGTGGACACTATACAATGGTACTTATCTCATTCTGACACTGGAAGCATCAATGGCTCCCACTGCTTACAAGTAAGGTCTGATTTCTTTTAAAAATTATTTATTCATTTGAGAGAGAAAGAGAGAGAGAGAGAGAGAGAGAGAGAGAGAGAGGGAGAGAGAGAGAGAGAGAAAGAGAGAGAGAGAGAGAATGGGCACACCAGGGCCTCTAGCCACTGCAGACAAATTCCAGATGCATGCACCACTTGTGCATTTGGTTTATGTAGGTACTGGGGAAATTGAATCTGGGTCTTTAGGCTGCACAGGTAAGTGACTTAACTACTGAGCCATCTCTCCAGCCCAGGTCTAATTTCTTACTGCACCACTAATACAGGTTGAATATCAAGCTCTCTCTCTCTCTCTCTCTTTTTTTTTTTTTTTTTTTTTCAGTTTTTCAAGGTAGGGTCTCACTCTGGCTCAGGCTGACCTGGAATTCACTATGTAGTCTCAGGGTGGCCTCGAACTCATGGTGATCTTCCTACCTCTGCCTCCTGAGTGCTGGGATCAAAGGCGTGCGCCACCACGCCCGGCTCAATCTCTGTTTTTTTTTTTTTTTGAGGTAAGGTCTCACTGTAGCCCAGGCTGACCTGGAATTCACTATGTATTTTTAGGCTAGCCTCAAACTCACAGTGATCCTCCTATCTCTGTTTTCCAAGTGCTGGGATTAAAACTATGCACCACTATGTCTGTCAAGTTGAATATCTCTAACCTCACAATTTGAAATCCACAGTACTCCCAAACCAGAAATCTTGAGTGCTGCCACGAAGCCTAACACTACATTTGACCTTATGTGATGGCTTGTAGACAACTCAGGGATATTGAAAAGTACCGTAGAAATTTACCTTCAGGTTGTACGAGTAGACCTATATGAAACACAAGTGAATTTTGGGTTTATATTTGGGTCTCATTTCCAAAATATCTCATTATGTATATGCAAATATTCTAAAGTCTACCCCTCTTCCTCAAATCTAAAATCTGAAATTGCCCTTGGTTCTGTGCTTGTTGGATAAGGGATGCTCAGCTTGGCCTTAGGACTCTGTCTCTTACTTGTTGCCCCACTCAGCAAGACCTCTTCTCCTCTGGTTGCATTTCCTCAGGGGTCTTTGGCATATTAGTGGGTCTTCAAAGCCCAAATCAAACCCCACCATCATGCTAGCCTTCCCCACTTATCTTGGTTTTCTTAAAAAAAATAATTAAGCTTTTGACAAATTCACACATGTATATGATGCATTTTGGTTGCATGCAGTCAACTCTCCATTACCTTCGTGGTTCCCTTTTTGCTCCTCCAGAATTGCTTTGTTTCTCGAGGTGAGAACAGGCAGGCCTGGCAGGCAGGTGCCTGGGCTTCCAGTTCTAGCTCTACCCCTTATGAGACACATGACCTTGGGCAAGTGACTTAATCCCTTTGAGTCTCCTCCCCTGCTCCTCACTCTGGGATGATAATGGCACCACTACACTGAAATTGGGAAGAAAAATAGGACAGTTCCTATAAAGCCATAACGAGTGTGTGCCCCCTCCTCCAGCATTACTGCCCAATGAACATAACCAATTGTCTTACTATGCTTTTTTAAAATGTGTGTGTGCATATAGTATACACGTGTGTGCATGCAACTGCATGTGCCAGTGTGCATGTATGTGGAAGCCAGAGCAGAATGTTCTCCTTATTTCCTTGAGACGGAGTCTCTTGCTAAACTCAGAGCTGCTGCTTTCGGTTAGACCTGCCCATCAGTGAGCTCCAGGGATTCTCCTGTCTCCAGTCCTCACCAGACTAGGGTTACGGGTGTGTGTGGCCATATAGGGCTTTTTACATGGGTGTTGGAAAATGAATCTCAGGGAGAGTCAAACTGCCAGGCCCATGTGCTTGTGCAGCAAGTGCTCTTACCTGCTGAGCCATCTCCTTAGTCCCCTTGTTTTAGAGATAATTTCACTCTGAAGCCCAGGCTGGCCTTGAACTCATGGCAGTTCTCCTGCTGCAGCCTCCCAAGTATTAGAATCATAGGCATGAGCCATCTCATTGAGTCTGTTTTCTTATTTCTTAAATTTTTTTCTTAGTATTTTATCTGTGCCAGTTTAAGAACACCTGGGTCTTTTTCTTAAATAGACATCTCTAAATTTTCTGATATGGGAAGTAATTCATGCTCATTGCAAAATTTCACAATAACAGAATAAGACAAGAGAGAAAAGTCATTTCTAATCCTGCCATCTGGCTTACCCACTGCTAACATCTTGTGTGTTTCTAGTTTTTCTGTATGTAAACACACCTGATTTTTGAAGCAAATAAATGATATTTAACATTTCGCTTCTTTACAGTTCCTTTTCCATAGGGGAAGATGTCTGTCTACATTGACAAATAATATCTATGTAAGAGAGTCACACTGAGGGCTTGCTTTGATCTAGCCTATAGTTAAATTTTGTTTCATTTGCATTATTTTATATAAACCCAGTCAACTTTGATAAAAGAATTAGATTCTCCTACTTTGGAAGATTCTTCTGAATTCTCTAAGGTATGGTCACCTTGTGTTTCTAGGAAGCCTTTTACTACCTGGACCTGAGTGAGGCTCTTACTTTGGGTTCATGACCCATGGAGAATCCTGGTCTGCACTGCCCTTCAGGATAGGCATGCGGTATTTTCTAGTTAATATGACCATTTGGAAATACATTATAAACCAATCCTCACCTAGTATAAGCAATTTGGGACCAGGGCTTATTCTGACTTATCTGTTAGGCCCAATGGTACTATGGTCTAAATGTTTTTTGGCTCTCCAATTCATGTATTGAAATCTCCCAATCCCAGGAAGTGGAACTTTTGGAGCATGATTAGAGTCCTCATAGACAGAATTAGTGCATTTGTAAGAGAGACGTGGGGCAGACACCTTGCCCCTTGTGCCTTGTGAAGCCTTGTGGAAGACACCACCCATGAGCCAGGAAGCATGCCTTCACCAGACAGTGACTACCTGCATCCTCATCCTGGGCTCTCCACTCTCTAGAACTGTGAGAAATAAGTATCTGGGGTTTATAAGATACTCAGTTACGGCATTGTTGTGAGAAAATACCTGCCATGATTAACTTAAAAGGAGGAAAAGTTTATTTTGATTTAAAGATTTCTGTTCATGTTCCATTGGCCTCGCTGCTTTGGTCCTGTGATAAGCCAGTGCGTCACTGTAGACAGCACGTGGCAGAACAAAGCTGCTCATCTCCTCACAGCCCAGAAGAACGCTGGTTCCCCGGGAGGGAAAATGGAGGGAGAGACCCCAACTTACCCTTCAAAGGCACACCTAAGTGATTAACTTCCTTCCACAAGGCTTTGCCTCCCAAAGTTCCCACACGTCCTGATAGTGCTGCAGACTAGTGACAAACCTTTAATATACAAGACTTTAAAAAAAAAAAAATTTGCAGAGAGAGAAAGAGAGGATGGGTGTGCCAGGCTCTAGCCACTGCAAGTGAACTCTAGACTCATGCCCCACATTGTGCATCTGGCTTTACGTGGGTACTGGGGAATTGAATCCAGTTGTTAGGCTGTGCAGGCCAGTGCCTTAACCACTGAGCCCTCTCTCCAGCCCAGCATACAAGACTTTGAGGGACATTCCAGATCCAAACTCTGGCTATCTAAACAGACAACGACAGGCCCTCCCTCAGCACCTTCCTCTTTCTCAGAGCTTCAGAGTAGTTACATCAACACTTGCACGAATGCTCTCATGGAACATTGCACTACACACATTACTTCATTTATTTTTACTTTTTAGTGTTTTGGTCTTTTCAAGGTAGGGTCTCACTCTAGCTCAAGCTGACCTGAAACTCATTCTATCATCCCAGGCTGGCCTTGAACTCAAAGCGATCCTCCTACCTCTGCCTCCCATGTGCTGGGATTAAAGGCATGCACCACCATGCCTGGCTTTAGAAGTTCAGGAGGAGTTTAGAACCCACCAGAGCAACTGGGTGTGGTTCTGAGAGTCTGGCCCACAGGAAGCTCCACCCACACTAGCCACTGTGGGGAATGTGACATCTTCCTTCTGGAAAGAACCTTAAAAGCTTTCCAAAGGGCTGGAGGGATGGCTTAGTGGTTAAGGTGTTTGCCTGCAAAGCCAAAGGACCCAGGTTCAATTCCCCAGTACTCACGTAAAGCCAGATGCACAAGTTTATACATGCATCTGGAGTTTGTTTGTAGTGGCTGGAGGCCCTTGTATGCCCATTAAAGGAAGGAAAAAAGCAAAAATAAAATAAAAGCTTTCAAAAAGTGAGCCCCAGCAAACAGCTCACTCCCTACACAAATGCAGCAGAAGGTGACAGCTCCCAAATAACCACAGAACATCCAATGCAGGAAGGGAGCAAAGGAAAGAGAAAGAAGATGGGGTTGGGGTTGGGGAGATGGCTCAGTGGGTAAAGCCCTGGCCCTGCAAGCATGAGGACCTGGATTTGGATCCCCAGCACCCACATAAAATGTTGTGGGAGCGTGGTTGGCCTTCCTATAATCCCAGAGTGTGAGAGGCAGAGACATGGGGTTCCCAGGACACATAGGCTAGCTGGACTAGCTAAATTGGTGAAGTGAGAGGCCCTGCCTCAGTACATAAGGTAGAGAGCTAGGGAGTAATACACCTGATGTCAACCTCTGACCTCCTCATGCACACACACGTGATTATGCATTCCCCCCCCCCACACACACACATCGACATCCTTACCAATGGTTATGCCTGCTTTCGTTTCTCTGCTCTCTTCTGCCTTCTAGTGAGTCTTGGTCATCCAGTGTGAAGTCAAACCTCCCTGCCCTTCCACCCTCCAGAGAGCATGTGAGGCCCGGCCATGAGATGGGCAGTGGGCGCTTTCATTCTGCCCCCAGCCTTGGCTTTCAGAACCCGAGCTTTCAAAATGTGGGCTTATATAACTTATTTGTTTATTTTCAAGCCATCTCCGTCCAAGTTGAGAACATTTAAGACTCCTTTTTAGAGGAAATTTGGAAGCCAACGTTGTCATTAACTCAATCAGCAAGCGACGGGCCTGTAAGAATTCCAGGTGGTGCAGTTCTCAGGGCTTGTAGCATCCTGTTCCTAGTGGAATGATGTGCAGTGGTTTCTTCCCAAGATTTCTTCTCTTTCTCCCCCGACCTCTTTTTGTTGTTGTTGTTGTTGTTTTTTGTTTTTTTGAGGTAGAGTCTCACTGTAGCCCAGGCTGACCTGGAATTCGCTATGCTATGTAGTCTTAGGGTGGCCTCAAACTCACAGTGATCCTCCTACCTCTGCCTCCTGAATGCATTAAAATTATGCATGTATATGTGTATATGCATGTGTGGGTGTGCGTGCCCATGCGTGTGTGTGGATGTGTGGGTACACATGCATGTGGAGACCAGAGGACAACCTCAGATGTTATACTCAGGAACACCATTCCTCTTCTCTAAGGCAGGGTCTCTCATTGACCTAGAGCTCACTTATTAGGCTAGACTGGATGACAAGTGAGCCCCAGGGGTCCTCCTGCCTCTGCCTCCTCAGTGCTGGGATTATTGACCTGTGGCAGATTTACATGGGCCCTGGAGATAGAACTCAGGTCCTCATGCTTGCAAGGCAAGCACTTCATCCCTCTCTTCTGTCTATTAAACAATAGCTGAAAGCCGGGAGTGGTGGCACATGCCTTTAATCCCAGCACTCAGGAGGCAGAGGTAGGAGGATCGCCGTGAGTTTGAGGCCACCCTGAGACTATGTAGTGAATTCCAGGTCAGCCTGGGCTAGAGTGAAACCTTACCTCAAAAAAACAAACAAAGCTGGTGTGGTGGCGCATGCCTTTAATCCCAGCACTTGGGAAGCAGAAGTAGGTGGATCACCGTGAGTTCGAGGCCACCCTGAGATTACATAGTGAATTCCAGGTCAGTTTGGGCTAGAGTGAGACCCTACCTCGAAAAACAAAAACAAAAAACAAACAAACAAACAAACAATTGCCTGAGTCATAGTTAGAGCCCCTGGGCTCTGAGACTCTACTATGTGAGTGAAATGTCTTTGCTTGTCAGGGAACCTTATTCTCAAACTATCTGTAGAGGCTCTCTGCTCAGTGCACTTTCTGGTGGTTCTGGAAAGCACAAATGTCTTCATAGAGCATGGCCAAACAAAAATACGAACAGACATATATCCTTGAGTCAAGCCAGATGCTGTTTTATATTAGATTTTGGACATGAGGGAACAGGTGCCAAGGATCAATAAAAATGTAGGCGAAGTTGCTGTTAACTGTTGTTTCTATTAAAGAAAACACTGGAAACATAGACATCTAAGTGAGAGACTGGGTAGGTACATTGGGCCATTTTCAATGTATGCAATGGAAGAGTCATAAAGGGTCTTTGAAGAGTCTTTCATGAGGTTGAGAGAAATGTTTATGACTTGTTAGGTTAAAAAAAAAGTGAGGGCTGGAGAGATGGCTTAGCGGTTAAGACACTTGCCTCCAAAGTCTAAGGACCCAGGTTCGATTCCCCACATCCCACATAAGCCAGATGCACAAGGTGGTGCATGAGTCTAGAGTTTGTTTGCAGTGGCTAGAGGCCCTGGTGCACCCATTCTCTCTCTCTCTCTCTCTCTGCCTCTTTCTTTCTCTCTCAAATAACTAAAAAATAAAAAAGCAGAATGCAAAGCCATACATGATGCACGAAACCAATTATGTTCATTATATATACTTGGGAAATACACCATAATTTCAGGAGAGGTTTTGGTAGGATTATGGCTAGTTTTGACTGCTTTTGTTATACTTTTCTGCATTTTAAAGCCTTTCTACAATGAGTCTTTATCGCTCTGTTGGAAAACAAGATAATGACAAGGCAGCTGACTTCCCCAGTGGCAACAGATGTGGGTTCACATTCTTTTTAGCTATCACTTTCTTCACTACCCTCCGCCCACCCTCGGCCCCTCCAGCAAGGGGCTTAAGGGACAGGACTCTAAGATGGGCAAGATAAGATGTCCCCGTCCCCGGATGGCCAGAGCCACAGTCACAGCCCCTCAGGACCTAGAAGGGCATGGACATTGGTCAGTACAAGCTCACAGAGCTTTCCAGAGCCGAGAAGGGAAGCCAACTGAAGGCAATTTGCCTCCAGCACTAACGGAAGTGCACAAAGACAGCTCTAAGGTCTGGCTAGGCAGCCTGGTTCAAGCGAGGCGACAGGGCTGCTCAGACCCGGCAGGGGAGCCTGGCCGGCCAAGAGTGGCCTGCCTCGTGCCAGGCCCCAGCCAATCCCTTCAGCTCTTGTGGGTTTCCTTTATGTGTTAGATGAATGTAATATGATTCGAAGCTTCTTTCGGAGCCGTGTGCCATGACCTCATCTGCCACTGCCTCTCCACAGGGGCGGGTGAAGTGTTCCCTCTGTGTGCCAAAGTGTGGGGTGAAGGGGTTTGGGTGGGGAGGGAGAAGCAGCGCCGTTAGGACTGCAGCAGCCTGTTAGCTAGCGCGCACGGGAGCTCAGTCAGTCATTGAGCATCTACATTATGAACCTGGCATCCAACGTCTCCCAGAAGGTCTTAGTGGCATCCATAGGCATGCCATCTAGGCCTTCAGTTTAAGGCTGGGTTTCTCATGGGGTTTTGTGAAACCACCATTGCCTTGAAATCAGCAGGATTTTTGGAATTTCTCATCTCTGCCTTGCCACCCCAAAACATAGGTGGCTCCCGATATGCACATAATCACCTTACATTCCATTTTCCCACCTTTAAAGTAGGGATAACAAAGCCAACTTTGTGGGGTTATTCTTGAGTATGGTGGCTGGTTTATAAAACAGAAAACATACATGCCCAACTAAGCTGGAAAGCCCTAGAAACAACACATATTTTTAAAAATACTTTTATTTATTTATTTGAGAGATGGAGAGGCAGATGAAGACAGAGAGAGAAAGAGAGAGAGAGAGAGAGAAAGAGAGAGAGAGACAGAGAGAATGTGAGCACCAGGGCCTCTAGCCACTGCAATGAACTCTAGATGCATGTGCCACCTTGTGCTCTGGCTGATGTGGGTCCTGGAGAATTGAACCTGGGTCTTTAGGGTTCATAGGCAAAGCACCTTAACCACTAAGCAATCTCTCCAGCCCAACACATATTTTTGCATGTGTGTGTGTGGTGTATGTGCACATGTGTGTTCGTATGTGCATGTGTAGGCTAGAGGCTAACATTCAGTCACCTTCTCTCATTTTTAAAAAAATATTTTAAGAGAGAAAGAGACAGACAGAGATAGAGAATGGGCATGCCAGAGCCTCCAGCCACTGCAAAGGAACTCCAGATGTATGTGCCCCCTTGTGCGTCTGGTTTACATGGGTACTGGGAAATCGAACCTGAGTTCTATGGCTTTGCAGACAGGCACCTTAACCACTAAGCCATCCTTCCAGTCCTCTCTCTCTTTTCTTTTAAGTTTAGATAGATTTTATTATAGTGATTATAGAGTTTAAGAGAAGATTATAGTACCTCTGCCGAAAAGGAGGCAGGAGCGGGGTTCCCAGAAATGGGAAAACCCTTCCACCTTTTTTTTTTTTTTTTGAGAATGAAAAGGTTCTCACACAGCACACAGAACCTAGGGCTCACTGATTTGGTTAGAATCCCTAGCCAGCAAGCCAGAAGGACCCCCTTCATCTCCGTTCACCCCCCAGAACTGCTATTACAGGTACACACGGTCACACTCAGCTAGAGATCCAGATCATGCTTATGCGGCAAGCTCTTTACCTGTGGAGACATCTCTCCAACCCAATGAACACTTTTGTTCTTAGTACATCATGTGATATTTAATACATGCTTATTCTATGTGTAAGTACTACTTAGGATAAACTTATCCTAGAAAAGTATTTATTGCTGGGCTTGGTGGCGCACGTCTTTAATCCCAGCACTCGGGAGGCAGAGGTAGGAGGATTGCCATGAGTTCAAGGCCACCCTGACACTCCATAGTGAACTCCAGGTCAGCCTGGGCTAGAGCAAGACCCTATCTCGTAAAAACAGAAATAAACAAAAAAAGTATTTGTTTCTCTGACATTCTAGTTCAACTGGGCACCCTGTATTTGACCAGACAGCCCATTCTTGAAGCAGAAGTAGAATTTCTACGAGGCCCTGCTATAATTGAGTGCTGCGCTTTCTCGGCACCTCTGTTCCCTCAGCGTGTGGGTCACAAGGTGGCAACACCTTCCAGAAAGGAAGACTGAGCTGTCTGCAGCGGAGGGTCATCTCCGTGGGAGCAGTAAGGGAGCTGGGGCCGTACCGCTGGTATGCTGCTAAGACTCTGCTTGAACATTGGTCTTTGAAAGCCTAACAAACACTGTCCCACGTGCTTTAAACACTCTGGGTTTGCTCTTCCAAGTCTGACACTGGGGGTGACATCTCAGGGTTTGCCGCAACCCAGATGGGGACCCTGACCCCCAGGGAACTCCCTTTTAGGCATGATTTGGTTGGTTTCAAAGGTCAACAGTTTTGAGCTTAAGACACAGGGACTTTCCTGAAGGTGATTTTTGCAACAAAAAGTGGGGAGGGATAAAAATGTCCAGAGAGATCTTACTGCAGGGCAAGAGGAACTGGGGTGTGAGCTGATCTACATCCCTCTTTGGGATCTTTTCTCAGTTTTTTATGTTTCTTTAATTATTTAAGAGGGGGTGGGAGAGAGAGAGAGAGAAAATGGGCATGCCAGGGCTGCTAGCCACTGCAAACAGACTCCAGTTGCATGTGCTATCTTGTACATCTGGCTTACATGGGTACTGGGGAATTGAACTTGGCTCCTTTGGCTTTGAATGCAAGCATACCTTAACCACTAAGCAATCTCTCTAGCCCTTCTCAGTTTTTTTTTTTTTAACTACTCTTTGTCTCTCCTCCTGCCTCGCTGAACTCAAATCCCCTCTCACTTAGGCTGCATGGGCTGGAGGTGGACAGGTGGCCGGTCCACCGCCTGGCCTTGGTATATATCAAAGTGGTTGGGGCAGACACCCTCCAAGCCTCTGGTATAATTTTCTTCTTTTCAACACGTGAATTCCTGGCGAGGCGCTCAGCTGTCGTCGGCTTTGGGAATTTTTCCACCAGGATTGAAATTGAGGCCAAGAAAAAGGCAGTTCTGCAGAAGGCATTGTTCATTGAGGCTGAGCTATGTCTCCCTTTCATATGGGCCTCAGAAGATAGTGTCTGTATTCAGTCAGAGACAGACACTTTGAATTTCATTAAGTGAAAAAAAATGCATGGAGGAAAAACATGGTATTTACTAAATAGTTTTCTTTTGGTGAATTCACTTTCTAAAATTTTTTTTTTGCATCTCAGGCAATGACATGTAGAAAATGTAGCTTTTGTTGTACTCTAATAACATGCACTTCTTCACATATGAAACATATAAGACAAGAGAGTCAAATGTTAAAGTGCTCATCTGTGTGTCTTTCACAAATAGTCTGCTGCGCAGCATCTGAGGCCAGAGACAGTTTCCACCTCATCATCCAAGTGACAATGGCTGGATTTGAAGGGGAAGTTTCCTCTGTCAGACCCTGGACTAGGGACTTTGCACTCCTTCTTCTCCTAGGAGCTTAATAAAGAATGCACTTTCTGAGGCCCCACAGTACAGATGAGGAAATAAGAGTTAGAGGTCATGTCAAGGCTCTATCCCTCGTAACTGAAAGCCAGACCCAAACGCCAATTGGAGCTCAGAACTCATGCAGTCATCTCTCACTAAACTATTCGGAAAAAAAAAAAAAAATCACAGGTTTGGATGCTCAGGTTGCCAGGAAAAAACTAAGCAAGTCTCTATTGAAAAGTGAGTTCATTCAGTATTCAGTGGTAAGGGCGCCCTGCATCAAATTTTTACAACATTACATGCAGCTCCCAACTTGCACAGGGCTGGATCCCCAAAGTTCATATAAAAGCCCTTTCCCAGTTCATACCTTCAGCACCGTCCTGGGCACACGTCTTTCCTGCTACACCCATCACATTATCTCTCCGTGACTGTCACACCTGTCTCTCCTTCATCAAGTTCCAGTCTGCTGAGGACAAGGATCTCCCCCTACTTTTAATTTGTGCTTTTGCAAGACAGGGTCTCACTCTATCTAGCCCTGGCTGACCTGGAACTCACTCTGTAGTCCCAAGCTGGCCTCAAACTCACAGTCATCCCCCCTATCTCGGCCACCCTCACCTCTTTGATAGTGCCCAGCCCAGGGAGACTCAGAGCATATTCATGCTGTGTTAAACTGTTAAGTCATGTGTTTGGAACTTATTTCCCCAAAGTAATGTGTTACAAATGAGATTGGAAACTTTCTGTCTCCAACAAACCCACAGAGTTTACTGAGCCCATCTCTAGTCTCCTGAGAGCACAGTGAGTTATCTGTAAGAAGTAGGTGGGGAGGAAGATTTCGATCTTTCTCTCCATCACTGGGGTGTGTGGTTAGACAGATGAAACTGTACCTAGGATTGTAGAGAGCCGAGAGGTGACCGCCATTATGGCGCTGACATCCGGCCTCGGCCCTGGTGAGAATAGCGCATGTGCAAGTGGCAAAAGCGCGCCAAGTCACTGCCCAGCCCGGGCATATGAGCGTCATATGAGCATCATATGAGCGCGCAGCCAATCAGCAGAGTACACGCCACCTAGGGGCTATATAAGCGGCGCCATTTCGGGGGCGCTGGGTCTTCCTCTTTCATCTGTTCAATAAACGCTTGCTGCAGAAGGATCCTGGTGTCCGCGTGCGTTCTTGCTGGCGAGACGACTACGCGGGCTACAACTGGTGCCGAAATCCGGGACGCCGGGTGCCTGTCATCGCCGGCGCCGAGGAGACCCCCCATTCACGGGGAAGGATTCAGAACTGCAGGACTGAGGTAGGTTCTGAGAGGCATGTTTGGTCTTGACTTGTCTCATCTTTCATCCAAATTGGTAGGAGCAATTTTCGCTCTCCCTATTGTGATGGTGGCTCTCGTTCTCTTCTTTGTGAACATGGGAGCCTCACATTCGGAGCTACAAGACAGCATGTCAGAAACAGAACGGGATAAAAGGTTAGGGGCCCTTGAGGAAAAAGAAAAAGACGTCTCTAAGAAAAAAGGCCTTTCCGCGGACGCTAAGTCCACAGAAAGAAAAGACAAGGGAAAGGACGCCCTGGGAGAGAAACATGAGAGGGAAAAGAGAAGTCCAAAAAGGAGGCTTCTTTATCCGATAAAAGAATTGGAGGCTTTAGGAATTGATAGCTCAGAGTCTGAGGATCTTAGTCCCTCCGAGGAGGAAGAATTAGATGGTGAAGCGGCTCGCTATGGGGAGGAGAGATATTATTTTGATGAGCTACCGCAAAATCGAAAACAAAAGAGGATAGGAGATAAGAACCACGCGGCTTTTCAATCTGCCGCCCCTGTCATTCTCAGTGCTCCTCCGCCTTATGCCGGCAAGCATTGTTCAGATTCCTTCCTTTCAGAGGGGGACAGAAGGAGGTGCTTACAAGCCTTCCCGGTGTTTGAGGCTGCGGATGGAGGCCGCGTTCATGCGCCGGTAGAGTATGCCCTCATTAAGGAACTTGCTGAATCAGTTAATAAGTATGGAGTAGATGCTAATTTTACAGTCATGCAGCTTGAGAGACTCGCCACTATGGCAATGAAGGAAAGACTGCAGAGGACCTTGTTGGAACTGGGCTATTGGAATAAGGGCTGGCTGCGTTCTGCTGCTGAGGTCCAGAGTGTTTGATCAAGGTTAAATTTGTAATGGACTGATGTGCTTGGCTAGAGATATTGGACTGAGAGATTTAAGATTTTAAGCTGGAAAACCTCAAGCAAGTTAAAATTACAGGCACTGAGACTGGTTTTAGGTTACTGAACCTGCTATTGTCAAACACATTAGCAATCTTAAGTAAGCTGTTCCAACTGCTTTACATTCAAACAATGGAAAGGATGCCTGAGGAAAGGCTATCATAGAAATGCAAACACTTTTGGAAAGAGTTGACTGGAGGAGGAACCTGCTTTTCAAGGCTATTGAACTTGAACTGCAGAAGTTTAATGTTTGTTTGATGGTGGTTGTGTTTGCATTGTTTTAGTCTCTCCTTGCTTTAATCTCAGAGGAATTCGCCCATTACAAATTTGACAGATGGATGTTACTCACGTCCCATTTTTTGGCAAATTACAATATTTACATGTTTCCATTGATACTTGTTCTGGAGTTATGTTTGCTTCCCCATTAACCGGGGAGAAAGCAGCCCATGTTATTCAACACTGCCTCGAGGCGTGGAGTGCCTGGGGGAAGCCCAAAATTCTTAAAACTGACAATGGACCAGCTTATACTTCTCAAAAATTTGGACAGTTCTGTCACCAGATGGGAGTGACCCATTTGACAGGTCTCCCATATAATCCTCAAGGACAGGGTATTATAGAACGGGCTCATCGCACTCTAAAGTCTTATTTAATAAAACAAAAAGGGGGAGTCGATGAGGCTCTGCCCTCAGTCCCACGAGTGACTATATCCATAGCACTCTTTACTCTTAATTTTTTAAATTTGGACAGTCAGGGCCATTCGGCGGCTGACCGTCATTGCTCAGAGCCTAACAGGCCACAGGAGATGGTTAAGTGGAAAGATGTTTTGACTGGTCAATGGAGAGGCCCGGATCCTATTTTAATAAGATCCAGGGGAGCTGTTTGTGTTTTTCCACAGGAAGAAGACAATCCATTCTGGCTACCAGAACGCCTAACACGTAGACTTGTGAGACCTGACGAATCATCGAGATCCTGTGCAGGAGCCGAAGAAGTGGACAAGATCCATTATGAAGACCCTATTCTACTAGAGTTGACCCCTCCCTAGCTGTGGGCCTGACATCCTGGATTTCTTCAGCCTTCTCTTTCTTTAAGGAATGGGTGGGAGTGGCGCTGTTTGGTGCAGCCCTATGTTGTGGCTTAGTGTTCCTGCTTTGGTTGTTCTGCAAGCTCAGAGCTCAATAGCAATGTGACAAGGCCGTTATTGCGCAAGCACTTGTGGCTATGGAACAGGGATCATCTCCTGAAATTTGGTTAATTTATTAGACTGAGACCCTCAGTCGATGCACCTCAAGGGTTTAGCCCATTGCACTGAGTCGATGGGAGATCTAAGTCTAATCAGCCCTTGCCTAAGTGGCTGCAGCACCAAAATATGAGATTGACAGCCCTTGCACCCCCAGGAACAATATTCCATTGCACAGGGATGGGTGTTAACTCCCCTTTTTGTCTCTCCCTTGGCCTTTGCACTCAGAGGACTTGTCTCCATTGCACCTGATAAGGTGAGGGAGTGAGCTCTTGATCGCTTATTCCCCAAGGAAGGAATTTGCTTGATCGAGCATAGGGTTGTTTGGTGCTGCACTGGCTGGGCTATGAGGCAGTTGTCATCTTATTAAAACAAACAGGGGGAGATGTAGAGAGCCGAGAGGTGACCGCCATTATGGCGCTGACATCCGGCCTCGGCCCTGGTGAGAATAGCGCATGTGCAAGTGGCAAAAGCGCGCCAAGTCACTGCCCAGCCCGGGCATATGAGCGTCATATGAGCATCATATGAGCGCGCAGCCAATCAGCAGAGTACACGCCACCTAGGGGCTATATAAGCGGCGCCATTTCGGGGGCGCTGGGTCTTCCTCTTTCATCTGTTCAATAAACGCTTGCTGCAGAAGGATCCTGGTGTCCGCGTGCGTTCTTGCTGGCGAGACGACTACGCGGGCTACATAGGATAGAGTTCTTCTTTGACTCCTTCCGAACTGCTCCTGGTCCCTTACTTGTGAACAAGGCTATCTCCAAGCTTCATACTAAAATCCAGCTGTAATCCTCACCCCATTCCCCCCTCCGAATAATCTGTTTACCTTCTTCTCCAGATGAAATCCCTACTTCTTGAGGATACTGCTAAACGTAGTTGACTCTCAGTAGGAAAGCAACCTGATAGAATTAATTCTTGCTAATTTGTTAATAACCGCCCCTTTGGTTTAGATTAACCCTGAAATGTAGAGTCTTCACCGCAGTGGTTAAGATGGTGGTATTCAAGATAGACCTAGATTTGAATACTGGATTGACTGCTAAATTACATGGCCTCAGAAGGGTGATGTGATTACTCTGAACCTTGGTTTATTCATCCGTAAAATAAGATTAGTTGTAGTTGTAGAAAGAGGTAGTGTTTGACTGGCGCATGCCTTTAATCCCAGTTTGGGATGCAGAGGTAGGAGGATTACTGTGAGTTCGAGGCCAACCTGAGACTACATAGTGAATTCCAGGTCAGCCTGGGCTAGAGCAAGACCCTACCTCAAAAGACCAAGAAAAAGAAAAAAGTGAGAGGTAGTATTTTAGTGACACTCATGCTATATCTTATATCAAGGGATAGTGTGGTTTTAATTTTTTTTTTGGTTGTTGTTTTTTTGTTTTGTTTTGCTTTTGTTTTTCGAGGTAGGGTCTCACTCTAGCCCAGGACGGCCTGGAATTCACTCTGTAGTCTCAGGGTGGCTTTGAACTCATGGTGATCCTCCTACCTCTGCCTCTGGAGTGCTGGGATTCAAGGCGTGCGCCGCTATTCCTGGCTCTCAGGGGATAGTTTCAAGGACTGTTTCCTTTACCCATGCACTTCGTCTTCACCACAAACCATGAGGTAGATATTCTCAACTGTTATAAAGGAGAGTGACATTCCAAAGGAGAGTTGAAATTATCATTCATTCCCTCCCTTCCTGCTTCTAAAAATGCTTTGAGGCCAGATTGCCCTTGGTGGCGTGGAAGGCAGTGGCCGCTTCTTCCCTGGGAGATTTTCAGAGCCTCGCAGGGATGCTGCCGCATCAGCCATGGCCGAGAGTGGAGCCTGGGAGTCCGTTCCTTCCCATGGCTCCCACTTCCACAACTTCCTTCCCTCCTCTGCGCTGAATGTGTGGAATCTGCCAGCGGTCCAAGATTTTTTTTTCCCCCCCTGTCCCTTTCTTTCTTTTTAATTTTGTTCACCGAGCTCGGGCAGCTGCCGGGTGGTGGGGGCGCTGGCGGATGGCGGCAGCTGTTTTTGTGTACGGGGTCTCTGTCATCTTCCTTTGTGAGTCAGGGGCTGTTTGTATATATCACAAGCTAGCACCTGGCAGACATTTAGTTCCATCTATGTTGTTTGAATGTTTCCTGCATGATATCATAAATGCAGAAGGATGGGAGGAACTTCCAAATGTTATTTTCTGGCCCTGGAAAGGTTCTGGGGCGATTGAAGCCTCCGGGCAGGAAGTCTGCTTTGGGCTTGGCTCCTGCTCCTACCCACTTAAGAGACTGTAGAGCCAAGGTGGTACACGCTGGGAAAGAAGTGACAGTGTAGCCAGGCCCAATGTGGGGTGCACCTGGCAGAAGGCAGGTGGCAGGCTAGCCCCAGGTGCTCTCCTTTGAGGGCTCTTAGAGGTAATAGCCTCTCTCTCCTCAGGACAGAGTTTCCTCTTCTGTGGAGCTTGGGGGAGCAGAGTAAGTGCCTCTCTTTCCTGGCTCTCCCTGAGCTTTCTGCTCTGACTCTCTGATCAACTACCTGGGACAAAGAGACTGTTAATCCTTTTTGGTGTCACCTAACTGTAACTGTTGTAAGCTTGTTTAAATTTTCCTCTTCCTTAAGACTGAGACATTTCCTTTCATGCTCATTATAAATTTTTTGGTGTAATTGAAGATTTCTTTGTGGTTGTTCTTAACAGCTTCTGAAAATGCATGTGCTATTCCAGTTAGAGTGCTATGTCATATACAATAAAATATAATACAATAGTACAGTGACATGTTTTGCCATAACTGACTGATTTCCAAAGGCTTCATAGTAATGACACTCTATAAATTGCATTTGTATTTTAGAGATATTTCTGATGAACATTAGCATAAAACTAGGAAGGAAAATGATTGTCATTTTATACACTACACAATTCGGGATGAATGAATCCAAAGACCGTCGAAAATATCTCGCAGTTATCAAGTGGAAAAGTCATGACCCAAACTCAGCTCCTTAAAACTGAAGCCTTTTGTTTAAGCCATATGGTCACCTACTTGGGTTTTTTTTGTTTGTTTGTTTTTGTTTTTTTGAGGTAGGGTCTCACTCTAGCCCAGGCTGACCTGGAATTCACTATGGAGTCTCAGGGTGGCCTTGAACTCATGGCGATCCTCCTACCTCTGCCTCCCGAGTGCTGGGATTAAAGGCGTGTGCCACCACGCCCGGCTGGTCACCTACTTGTATAAGTCACCAGCACCACCACCCCAAAACAGCCTCCCCAACCCAGTGTCTGACATACTGGGTGTCTTACTACTGCTGCATATTCAGTGTTTCCTGTCTTTAGAGCAACTGGGCAAGGGGAGTGTTGTCGTCTGCAGTTTAGACATGGGAACACTTGAGGCTCAGAGAAAATAAACACTAAGGATTTGTCTTGAAGCTAATGATGGTGAAAGGAAAATTCAAATTCATTCTTTGGACAGTGATACCTCATATGTAAACACACATCATCTAAAAGGAGAGCCAGCATGGTTTAATGTTCAGGAAATGGTAGGGCCTCATAAATGGTTGTTCCATGGATGCACAGCCAACAAAAGCCCTACTTGGCTGGATCACAATCAGCCAACTTACAACTCATTCAACTGCCTTTGAAATTCTGCTTGTACACATATCCCTCTGCTTGTGAACACATCCCTGTGCTTGTGCATACATCCCCCTGTGTACACATCCCTCTGCTCCTATCCACATCCCTCTGCTCGTACACACATCCCTCTACACACACAGCACTCTGCTTGTGCATACATCCCCCTGTGCACACATCCCTCTGCTCCTACACACATCCCTCTGCTCCTACACACATCCCTCTGCTCCTACACACGTCCCTCTGCTTGTGCACACATCCCTCTGCTTGTACACATATCCCTCTGCTTGTGAACACATCCCTGTGCTTGTGCATACATCCCCCTGTGCACACATCCCTCTGCTTGTACACATATCCCTCTGCTTGTGAACACATCCCTGTGCTTGTGCATACATCCCCCTGTGTACACATCCCTCTGCTCCTACCCACATCCCTCTGCTCGCACACACATCCCTCTGCACACACAGCACTCTGCTTGTGCATACATCCCCCTGTGCACACATCCCTCTGCTCCTACCCACATCCCTCTGCTCGTACACACATCCCTCTACACACACAGCACTCTGCTTGTGCATACATCCCCCTGTGTACACATCCCTCTGCTCCTACCCACATCCCTCTGCTCGCACACACATCCCTCTGCACACACAGCACTCTGCTTGTACACACATCCCCCTGTGCACACATCCCTCTGCTCCTACCCACATCCCTCTGCTTGCACACACATCCCTCTGCGCACACAGCACTCTGCTTGTACACATATCCCTCTGTGCACACAGCACTCTGCTTGTGCATACATCCCCCTGTGCACACATCCCTCTGCTTGTGCATACATACCCTGTGCACACATCCCTCTGCTTGTGCATACATACCCTGTGTACACATCCCTCTGCTCCTACACACATCCCTCTGCTTGTACACATGTCCCTCTGCACACACATCCCTCTGCACACACATCCCTCTGCTTGTACACACATCCCTCTGCTTGTATACATATCCCTCTGTTGTACACACATCCCTCTACTTGCGTACACATCCCTCTGCTTGTGCACACATCCCTCTGCTTATGCACACATCCCTGTGCTTGTACACGCATCCCTCTGCATGTATACACATCCCTCTGCTTGCACACATATCCCTCTGCTTGTACACATATCCCTCTGCTTGTGCACACATCCCTCTGCTTGTACACATATCCCTCTGCTTGTGCACACATCCCTCTGCTTGTACACACATCTCTCTGCTTGTGCACACATCTCTCTGCTTGTACACACATCCCTCTGCTTGCTCACATATCCTTCTGCTTGTGCACACATCCCTGTGCTTGCACACACATCCCTCTGCTTGTACATACATACCTCTTCCTGCACACATATCCCTCTGCTTGTACACACATCTCTCTGCTTGTGCACACATCTCTCTGCTGTACACACATCCCTCTGCTTGCTCACATATCCTTCTGCTTGTGCACACATCCCTGTGCTTGCACACACATCCCTCTGCTTGTACATACATACCTCTTCCTGCACACATATCCCTCTGCTTGTACACACATCACTATGCTTCCTAGACTTTCTTTTGTAGATTTTATTTTACATTGTACAAAACTATTTTATTTCTTTTCTAGACTCCATTAAAATGTCTCTACTTCAATTCTAAGAAATGGGCATTTATAAGGAACATGGTTCTCTTGGGATAGAGCAGAGGATATCCATAGAAGAAGAGGACTCTAGCTCAACCCCTTTCTCTTCTCGCTCAGGTTGTATGTCCCAGAATCATTTTGTTAGAGTCACAACCCTCTTTCTTGACCCTTATCTAGCTCATCTCACCCATCTGTGTCTATACAATTTGTGTCTTATTCTTAAGCAATCCATCCTCACTTCCTAATTCTCCTCTGGGGTCTAGAGCTCGGAGACTACTTCCATTATCTCCTAATACCCAGAACAAAGTAGATGCTCATTGATTACATAGTGAGTCCAAGGCTGGAGAGATGGCTCAATGGTTAAATCATTCGCTTGCAAAGCTTGACAGCTTGGGTTTGATTTCTCAGTACCCATGTAAAGCCAGATGCACAAAGTGAGGCCTTGGCATACCCATTCTCCCCCTCCCCGTCTTCTCCCTCTCCTTCCAAATAAATAAAAAAAATTATACAGTGAGTCCGTGTATGCATGAACAAATGAACACATGCTGAAACAAATATTATAACCTTCCAATCAACTTACAGCTTTGAGGATAGTAGATATGTGGTGGGCTCTTTTGGGTCTCCTATCAACCTAGCACCATATGTGAAGAAAGCACCCTGCTTCCAAGTGAATCACTATCTTCCTGAGCATAATCCACTGACAGATGCATTTCTGGAGGAACTTATTTAGATAGCAAAATCCACAACTTTAAATATCCAGAGGGAATGTAGGTTTTTTGTTTGTTTGTTTGTTTGTTTGAGGTAGGGTCTCATTCCAGCCCAGGCTGACCTGGAATTCACTCTGTAGTCTCAGGGTGGCCTCAACACACAGCAATCCTCCTACCTCTGCCTCCCAAGTGCTAGGATTAAAGGTGTGCACCACCACACCCAGTGAATGTAGATTCTTCATTCTAGAAAAGTCTTTGTGTTTCTTTGTGAGATTAAATAAAAGGGCAAAAGATGAGGTGAAGGGACATTAGACAGAAGCAAGGCTACAGGTTTAAGCAACCCCAAGGAGAAGTTTGCTCTTGGAATAGACAGCCTAGGCCCCATACTTAGTGACATCACACATGGCCTCATCAGAGAGAAGGCTATTGGAGATGACAGAGCACTCCACAAAGAGACTTACACAGTGAACGTGGTCATGCAACACATCTGGAGGTGGTAGTAGTGAAAAGCAATGCACGTATTCTCAACCCGCAGTACCAGATGCACATGTATGAAAGTCAAGAGTGTTTGGAAAGCACAATAAGGTTTTCATGTGCACAGCAGCAGGTAAACTTTTCATTACTCATCAATGCCAGGCGGAGCAGTCCAATCACCTTGTGGAGAAAATGAACACAGGCTGGTCCTGGCCCTTGTCTTGAAATGTCCTGGGAAGAGACAGCCTCTTGGGCACTCGGCCTGAAGCAAAGGAAGTGAATGTGTCAGTATGAAGAGGAAGAAATTCAACATTCTCCTGAGGAGAAAAGTGCAGACACAAACCCCTTTTCCATTTTGTGGGATGGAGGGTTCGGAAGTGATTTGATGGTAGTGTTATCTGTAAGTACAAACAAAAAATAATCTTCCTTGTTTTTCCTTTTCCCTCACAGATCCTGAAACTGGAAGCCTGATTTTTTTTTTTTTTTTTTTTTTTTTTTTTTAGTTTTTCAAGGTAGGGTCTTGCTCTAGCCCAGGCTGACCTAGAATTCACTAGTCTCAGGGGTGGCCTCAAACTCACAGCGACCAGTGTTGGGATTAAAGCCATGTGCCGCCACACCGGCTCAAGGCCTGACGCTTTTACATTATAGCTGGCGGCAGTTTCTTTAGGCTCATTGGTTTTACTTTTGTGTTTAGCAACTGCCTTGGCATTCCTATGTAGTTATCTCTATTGACTTGCAATCATTGAATGACTATTTAATTCTCCCAATCCAATATATATACATATACATATATATATCAGATATATACATATATATATATAGACATACACACACACATATATGTATATATATATCGGATTGGGAGAATTATATATATACATATATATGTATATATACATATAAATGTATATATATATGTATATACATACATATATATATGTATATACACATATGTATATATGTATATATACATATACATATATTTACATATATACATCATTTATAATAATCATTTATATAATCATTTCAGACAAATTCTGAGTCCTGTGGCTCTGATATCTGAGATACAGTCATAAGAAATGCTGGGTGGCAAGTTCCACTGCCCCATAGCATGACATCTGCTTAGGTCTCATTCCCCCAATGTTCATGTCCTGACCAGAGCCTTGACATACTCAGCACGATCACACCTTTCTTACTCACCTGTCGCTCTTCCAGACACTCACCAGCCTGATAGATACTGCATCTGGAGTTGGGGGTTTGGAGCTGCCCTGGCTTTGGAGTTGGACGATGGAGACAGCGTTTGACAAAGACACAGCCTGAAACCTGACGGCACCATAGTCCAGACCTGCCAACTTAATAACCATGACTTCAACAAGTCACTGAAAATCTCACTGTCTTGTGTGTTCTGTGAAATGAGGGTAACAGTGGCGCCTCTTCCCTCAGTTATGGTAATGACTAAATTACTACCTATGAAGTATCTGGGACGGTGCTGCATAGAGGACATGCCTCCGTAAAGGCTATTGTTATTGTCATCATAAATTGTCATTACATAGTTTTACCTGCTCAACAGTAGCCATGTCACAGGATTTTAAACATTAAGTGATTACATTTTATTTTTATTTATTTATTTGAGAGAGAAGCACAGAAAGAGAGAGAGAGAGAGCATGTCAGGGCCTCTGGCCACTGCAAATGAACTCCAGATGCACGTGCCACCTTGTGCAGTCTGGCTTTCATGGGTACTGGGGAGTTGAACCTGGGTCCTTAGGCTTTGCAGGCAAGCACCTTTACCTTTAAGCCTCTCCAGCCCATCATGAAGTGATTTTGAACACATGGCCTGTTGAAGAAAAGGGGTGAATAAGTAAGCAGTATGACCTTGGCTAGACCTCCCTGGCTCTATGCAGCTCTTCCTGAGGAACATAACACAGACAGTGGGCTTGCTGGCCTTGCTGTAGGTGACCAGCTTATCTTGAGTTTTCCAGCATGGTGCCAATGTTAGCATAGAAAGTCCCACATCTGGGCTGGAGAGATGGCTTAGTGGTTAAGGCATTTGCCTGTAAAGCCAAAGGACCCTGGTTCAATTCCCCAGGACTCACATAAGCCAGATGTACAAGGGGACGCATGCATCTGGAGTTCATTTGCAGTGGTTGGAGGCCCTGGTGCACCCATTCTCTCTCTCTCTCTCTCTGTCTTTGTCTCTCTCTGTTTCTCTCTCTACCTCTTTCTCTCTTTCAAGTAAATAAATAAAATGTATTTTTAAAAATAAAAGAAATTCCCACATCTCAGAAAACTCATTCTAAGGCAAACTGGACAGATGATTACCCAAGACCTTTGTGGCCATTGCTGTTGCAGGGTACACTAGTGATGGACCCGCTGAGCACTGAGATCCTGGTATGACCATTATTAGCGAGTAGACTGGAGTGTGTGTGACATACTGTACTTACTGTTTGTGCCAGTTCTTTGTCCCTCAGAACTCCTTTGCTGGCACCCTCCAGATCTTATTCTTGTTCCCAGAATGGCTGTGTGCCCATGGAAGGTAACCCAAACCCCAATTCACCCATGTTGACTAAATCTTAATCAAGTTAAGCATGAAATTCTAGTCTCCGCTTTTGGTCCATAACAGAATCCTTGAGATGGAGTGATTCAAAAAGAGGTTTGTTTTCACTCATGTTCCTGTGGGCTACCAAATTCAAGTGCAGGACACTCTCATTCTCTCGGATTCTGGTGAGGACCCCATGCTACTTCAACTCACCATGGAAAGTGGAAGGGCAAGTGGGTGTGTGCAAGAGGGGCATCACATGAGATGAGGCATCACTTTGTATTTCAGCTCTCCCAGTGACTGATCCCATCCTAAAAGGAAGGCACTAGAACCTCTTTAGGAATCCACCTCCCAGCACCACCCAAAAGGCAGTCAAAATTCAGCATGAGCTTCAAAAGGGATAAACCATAGTCATGTTCCCATCTCCTAACCAGGAACTGAGTTGGCAGGGATGGTGGCATGCGCTGGGATGCTGTCACTGGCATTTAAACTTTGAAATGCTTCAGTGGGCATTGGTGACACTTTGTTGTCCACACACCCCTCTTGTCTGTCCCAGCATTCCTGTGCTGAACCTCCTTGTGATCTAGCCATGAGCAGGTGACTGTCCCTCATCACAGAGGACTCCTGCATCCAGGCCTCCAGTTTTGCCGGCTCACTGTCTTGGCCTTTGTGACATGTTGTGTCCGCTCACCTGAGTGTGACCTGCTTCTGAGAAGAGTTGACAGCTCCATCTGCTTTCTGGGGATACTGGCTCCTGGGGGCAATAAACAGGGCTCAAGTTAGGTACAGGTGCAGTTCTGGGGCCACAGTGGCAGACATGGTGCAATCTTATTTGAGACAGAAAGAGGGAAGGAGAAAGAGAGAGACAGAGAGAATGGGTGCACCGGCGTCTCTAGCCACCGCAAATGAATTCTACATGCATGTGCCACTTTGTGCATCTGGCTATATGTGGGTACTGGGTAATTGAACTCAGGTCCTTATGATTTGCAGGCAAAAGCCTTAACCACTGAGCAACCTCTCCAGCCCCACAATGGAATCTTTGGCAAGCCAGTTCTCTTGGTGTGAATCTGACAAAGCTGTACCTTACAGTGCCCGAGTCTCTCCAAGGATGCAACCTTTTGGTAAAGCCCTTTTCTTCCAGTTAACTTTTGCATGCATGATACCCTAAGCATAGGCATCAAGCAGTATCCATTTATCTACCTGTGAGTCATCAGCTGGGCTAGATTCACCTGGGCTTCATGGATGTCTTCACTTGGCTACTAGATTGGGGTTAGCTGGGGGACCTCAGCTGGGATGGCTCATGTCTGATCTATTTGGTCTACCATCCTCCAACAGATGGATTCAAGCTCAATCGCATGATGACCACAATGTGGAGTGACATTCTAAAGGACAAAGAAAGACATGTATTTGGCATATTAAGGTCGGTCACTTCTTCCCATTCTATTGGTCAAAGTAAATCATAAACACAGTTCAGATTCAAAGGCCAGAGAAACAACCTTTGCCTTTTTTAGCTACCTATTTTTAACATGTGTATGTTTGTGTGATGTGTACGTGTGTCCACATGCTCATATGGGCATGTGTATGGGGGTGCTCATGCACGTGTCGTATTTTGTGTGTGTGGGGGGCAGAGGTTGACATTGGATGTCTTCTCCTCAGTTGCTCTCCGTTTTATTTTTTAAAATATTTTATTTTTATTTATTGGAGACAGGGAGAGAGAGCAAAAGAGAGTAAGAGAGAAAGAGGGAAAAAGACTGGGTGTACCAGGGCCTCTAGCCACTGCAAATGAACTCTAGATGCATGTGACATCATGTGCATCTGGCTTACATGGGACCTGGAGAATCGAACCTGGATCCTTAGGCTTTGGAAGCAAGCGCCTTAACCACTAAGCCATCTCTCCAGCCCTCTATCTTACTGTTTCATTTATTTATTTATTTATTTTGTTTTTCAAGGTTGGGTCTCACTCTAGCTCACGCTGACCTGGAATTCACTATGTAGTCTCAGAGTGGCCTCAAAGTCTTGGCAATCCTCTTACCTCTGCCTCCTGAATGCTGGGATTAATGGCGTGTGCCACCATGCCCGGCTTCATCTTATTTTAAAAAAAAAATTATTTAATCCAGGCATGGTGGCACATCCCTTTAGTCCCAGCACTTGGGAGGCAGAGGTAGGAGGATCGCTGTGAGTTCAAGGCCACTCTGAGACTACATAATGAATTTCAGGTCAGCCTGAGCCAGAGTGAGACCCTACCTCGAAAAACCAAAATAAATAAATAAAATTACTTATTTATTTGTTTGAGAAAGAGGGAGAGAGAGAGAGAGAGAATTTCAGATGCATGCTCCACTTTGGGCATCTGGCTTTATGTGGGTACTGAGGAATCAAACCCAGGTCCTTAGACTTTGCAGGTAAGCACCTTAAATGTTATTTATTTATAAGAGAAAGAGAGAGAGAGAACACCTTACTTTAAAAAATTTTATTTTTATTTATTTATTTGACAGAGAAAGAGGGAGAGAGAGAGAGAGAGAGAATGGGTAGGCCAGGGCCTCTTGCCCCTGCAAACAAACTCCAGATGCATGTACCACTTTGTGCAACTGGCTCTATGTGGGTTTTGGGGAATTGCACCCAGGCCGTCAGGCTTAGTAAGCAAGAGCCTTAACTGCTAAGCTATTTCTCCAGCCCCTATGAACTACTGTTTTTTTTTTTTTTTTTTTAACATTCTGGAATTTTCGTGGTGATTGGTTACTGCATAATTGACTATCCTAACCTGACTGATATAGTACTTAATGACACACTAGTCCTGGGAGGCCTTACGTTAGAAAAGTGTTGTAGATAAGTACATTTGGGGGAAAAATGAGAAATAGGACTTTGATACTCATTCTCCCTTTGTGAATATTGCTGACAGAACACTGAGTTTCAGCTGGGCCCTTGGGCACCTCACTAGAGATGAACTTTCCAAGATACCCTTGTATCTGATTTTGTCCGTGCCATAATGAGCTTTTCACTACTAAAACAAATGCCTGAGGTAATCAACTTATGAGGAGAAAAGGTTGTTTTTCTCCCCCCCTCCCCGAGGTAGGGGTTCACTCTAGTCTAGGCTGACCTGGAACTCACTATGTAGTCTCAGGGTGGCCTCGAACTCACAGCGATCCTCCTACCTCAGCCTCCCGAGTGCTGAGATTAAAGGCGTGCGCCACCACGCCCAGCTGAGAAAAGGTTTATTTTTGCTCACAGTTTTGGTAGTTTCAGTCAGTGGTCAAGTAGATGCATTGTTTTTAGGCTTCTGATGGAGGTGGAGGTGTGATGTACCATGATAGAGGCAAGCACAAAGAAAGAATAGCGCAGCTCCCCAGCTCCCTTCTCAAGCATGTCCTCAATGGCCCAAGACCTCCATGAGGCCTGCCTCCAACCACTTTTTAAAAATATGTTATTTATTTATTTATTTTATTTATTTTTTGTTTTTTTTCGAGGTAATGTCTCACTCTAACCTAGGCTGACCTGGAATTCACTATGGAGTCTCAGGGTGGCCTCGAACTCACAGCGATCCTCCTACCTCTGCCTCCCAGAGCTGGGATTAAAGGCGTGCGCCACCACGCCCGGCTTATTTATTTATTTTCAAGCAGAGAGAGACAGACAGAAAGAGAGAAAAAGAGAGAGAGAGAGAGAGAATATAGGCATACCAGGGCCTCCAGCTGCTGCAAGCAAATTCCAGATGCATGTGCCGCTTTCTGAACCTGGCTTCACATGGGTCCTGGGGAATTGAATCCAGGTTAATTATGCTTTGTGGGAAAATGCCTTAACCTCTGAGCCATCTCTCCAGTCCTCCACGTGACTTCTTATCTTCAAGTTAACTACCTCACATAGTCATTTCAAGGAAGCAGAAGAGGGTAGGCCTTTTTTTTATTTTAAAATATTTTGTTTATTTATTTGCAAGGAGAGAGAGGGAGAGAATGGGCACGGCAGAGCCTCTACCCACTGCAAATGAACTCCAGATGCTTGAGCCACCTTGTATATCTGGCTTATGTGGGTACTAGGGAATTAAACCCGGGTCCTTAGGCTTTGCAGACAAATATCTTTACTGCTAAGCCATTTCTCCAGCTAGGGTCCCTCTTCTTATAACCAGGCCTAGAGTCAAGGAGTTGGGAAGTATGTCCTGTCAATGAGTGAGGGGCAAAGTTATATAATAATGAGGAATACATATGGAAACTGAACAAATTTATTGCCATTTTTGTGGCCTAATGCACCTTATGTTGATCTCTGTCCCTACATACTCCTCAAAGCATAATTACATTTTAAAGTATTTTTATTTTCTTGTACAACTAAATAGGCCCATTAAAGTAATAAAATTCACCTGTGTGAAGATTTAGTTTTAATAAGAAATTCTGTTTTTCTGAGTAAAAATGTGTAGGAAAAGTGAAAGAAACTGGGTAGGTCCTTGGGCTGTCTGATGCTTAAGCCTAATTTTTTTTTTTCTTTTTTGGCAAGTTTTAAAAAAATTATTTTTATTTATTTATTTGACAGAGAGAAAGAGAGAGAGAGAATGGGTGTGCCAGGGTTCTAGCCAGTGCAAGCGAACTCCAGACACATGTGCCCGCTTGTACATCTGGCTTATGTGGGGTCCTGGGGAATTCAACCTGGGTCCTTTGGCTTTGCAGACAAATGCCTTAACTGCTAAGCCATCCCTCCAGCCTTCTTTTTTTTTTTTTTTCTTTTTTTGAGCTAGGGTTTCGCTCTAGCCCAGGCTGACCTGATTTTCACTATGTAGTCTCAGGCTGGCTTCAAACTCACAGCAATCCTCCTACCTCTGATTTCCAAGTGCTGGGATTAAAGGTGTATGCCACCACGTCTGGCAACCTAATTCTTTTTAAGCTTTTTTGTTTGTTTGTTTTGTTTTTCAAGATAGGGTCTCAATCTAGCTCAGGCTGACGTGGAATTCACTATGTAGTCTCAGGGTGGCCTCAAACTCATGGCAAGCCTCCTACCTCTGCCTCCCAAGTACTGGGATTAAAGGTGTGCACCACCATGCCCGGCTTTTTTTTTTTTTAATTAAAGAGAGAGAAAGAATGGGTGTGCCAGGGTGTCTAGTTACTGTAAAGGAACTCCAGATGCATGTGCCACCATGTGAATCTGGCTTATGTGGATAATGGTGAATTAAACCTGTGTCCTTAGGCTTTGCAGGCAAGTGCCTTAATGGTTAAGCCATCTCTCTAGGCCCCTAATTTTTTTTTTTTGTGGGGGTAGGTTTTCTCTCTAGCACAGGTTGACCTGGAATTCAATATGTAGTCTCAGAGTGGCCTCAAACTCACAGTGATCCTCCTACCTCTGCCTTCTGAGTGCTGGGATTAAAGGTGTGAGCCACCTTACCTGGCCCCTAATTGTTTTTGAATGTAATATTCTCTGCCTATTTTTCCACTTTCTTTCCTTCCTTCCTTCCTTCCTTCCTTCCTTCCTTCCTTCCCTCCCTCCCTCCCTCCCTCCCTCCCTCCTTCCTTCCTTCCTTCCTTCCTTCCTTCCTTCCTTCCTTCCTTCCTTCTTTCCTTCCTTTCTTCCTTCTTAAAACATGGTCTTGCTATATGGCTGTCTGATACTGAACTCGCTGTGTAGCAGGCTGCCTTGAATGATCCTCCTGCCTCAGCATCTCAAGTGTTGAGACTATAGGTCCTGCAAGTCTTGCTCTGCTTAATATTTACAATATCAGATTGCTAATTTAGCTGTATATTTGATGTTAATCAGCTTTCCACCTTTATAACAAACAGCTGAGACAATCAACTAATAAAGAGCAAAGGATTAGGGGCTGGAGAGAGAGGTCAGTCAGTGAAGTGCTTGCCTTGCAAGCATGAGGACCTAAGTTTGATTCCCAGACCCACATTAAAAACATGCAGACCCACTCATCAGTCCAGCACCGGAGAGGTGGAGGCAATGCCCCAGTGAGGTTCACAACTCCCCAGGACCCATGTAAGCCAGATGCACAGGGTGGCAAATATACCTGAAGTTCATTTGCAATGGCTGCAGGTTCTGTTGTGCCCCTTCTCTCTCTCTCTCTCTCACTGGGGTTCTCAAGGCCAGTCAGTCTAGCATGCGTGGTGAGTCCCAGGTAGTAAGAGACCCTGTCTTAAAAAATGGATGGCACCTGAGGAATAACCCCTGAGGTTGTCATCTGACCTCTAAGTGCATGCGCGTGCTCACGTGAATCCACCACGTGAACATGCATACACACACACATGCACACATATGAGAAGGTTGTTTAGGCTCACAGTTTTGTATGCTTTGGTCTCTGAAAGGGTGGGCCCATTGCTTTTGGGTGTGACAGGGCCACTTATCATGGACAGAGTGCATAGCAAAGCTGCTCATCCCATGGCTAACAAGTGAAACAGAACAAGGGGAAGGAGTCAGGGTTCCACAGTCCCCCACACTCTCCAATTGACCTCCCACTAGGTCCTGCATGTTAAGAGGTCCCACCATGCTGAGACCACATGAATTTGTAGGGGGACACTTAGTTTAATTTTGGGGGTTGCAGTTTCAAGGTAGGGTCTCATTCTAGCTCAGACTGACCTGGAATTCACTGTTAGTCTCAGGGTGGCCTCAAACTCACAGTGATCCTCCTACCTCTGAATGCTGGGATTAAAGGTGTGCACCACCATGCCCGGCTAACATTTAGGATTTAAATAATACAAGATGCCATTAACAACAGTAGTAGTCACTTTTTGATTACTTAACAGTAGATATTTTTGTGTAATATTTCTAATTTTTTTTGGTTTGTTTTTTGAGGTAGGGTCTCACTCTAGCCCAGGCTGACCTGGAATTCACTGTGCAGACTCAGGGTGGCCTCAAACTCACAGCAATCCTCCTACCTCTGCCTCCCAAGTGCTGGGATTAAAGGCATGCGCTACCACGACTGGCAATATTTCTAATTTTTGCAATACTCTATAAGTAGGAATTATTATTCCCATTTTATAGTTTAAGACTGCAGCCCACAGATTAAACTTTCATTGTTACAGAATGGATAAGTGTCATTCAATGGTTCATGTGTTAAGAGATGTGGGTCCTGTAGCAGTGCTGTTGACAGATCGTAGAGCCTTTAGGAGATGTGGTCTAGTGGGGTGTTTTGGGGTCATTGGAAGGTCAAAATCTTGGCCATTAGGTAAGCAGTTTGTTTCATAGAAGCTCCCCGCCATTTGACACTCCTATTACAGGTCTTAAAGCAGTGTGAGTCTTTCTAATCATGAACTGAAATGTCTAAAGTCAACATCTAAAATAAGTCTTTTGGGGCTGGAGAGATGGCTTAGCAGTTAAGGCACCTGCTGGCAAAACCAAAGGATCCAGGTTCAATTCCCCAGTAACCACGTAAGCCAGATGCACAAGGTGGTGCATGCATCTGGAATTCATTTGCAATGGCTGTAGGTTGTGGTGTGGCCATTCTCTTTCTCTCTCTCTCAACAACGAATAAATAAATAAAACACTTTAAAAAATAAAATAAAATCAGCCTTTTCTCCTGACAAATTAGCTCCACGTGTATTTTGCTCTAGCAACCCAAAGCTGGCTAACACAGGAAGTGTGCAGTAGGTTGTTTCATACAAGACCACTGATTCTTGCAACACTCTATGAAGCAGGAATTCTTAATTCCGCGTTCCAGTTGAGGAACTGCCACCTACAACTGAAACTTCCTGCCTCCGTTATGTAAGCTTTTCATGCCTGAGGCAGGATTTGAACCTGCTTTTCCAGACTCACTGGCCCCCTTGGCCTTTCAGTGGTACTCATTTCTCTCCAGAGGAGCTAGGTCTTACATGGGTGAGGTGCTGCAGGTGCCCCATCATGTTGTAGGAAGAATGTGCCAATGGTTAAATGAAACTCTCTTCCTCCGCTCCTGTGCCAAAGGTTCTTCTAGCTCTGACCTTCAACTTTCCATGAAGGAAGAAGTTGTGCTTGGAAAACCTTCCTCACTTTGACCTTAAGAAAAGTTTGGTCACCCAGAGGACATTGGCCTAAGGTTGAATGTTGGGTCTCCCAGAGGAATATGAAAATGCTGCCCTGTTGGTCATTTTGAAAACGTTTCCATAGCTAAAAGAGCTTGTTAGAAATAGTAAAAATACACAGTTTTGTTTCATGGTTGGAACAAATATATCCACACGCATGTATTTATCCCTCCCTTCACAAAACTATGATTCAGATTGTTTTGAGTTGTTTGCATTTTCTCCTGGAAAAAAGTATTCCAAACATAATTAGTTTCTAAGACTGAACTATGCCTTATTAAACTCCTCATATTCCTCAGACCTAGCTCTGTCTGCAATTTCCCTGGTCTCTATTTCCAAGTTGTAATCCATGAACAAGACTAGTTTGCAGGCTTAAGTCAGATCAGAAAACACATCCAGCCAGGAGATCTTTGCACTGAGCATGGAAGAACAGAGAGGTCAAGAGCAAAGAGGGAGAGCAGGCAGAATACTAAGCATCCACACAGTGTTTTCTAGTTAATTCCTGTGGGAACTAACAGTCACCAAGCTCCTTAGTACATGAGGCCATCCATACAGAAGACATGGGGCTGGGGAGATGGCTCAGCAGTAAAAGACACATGCTTACAAGACACTTGTCAGAATGGCCACAGTTTCTCCTCCAAATAATCCAATGTGACAGCATCATTATCTTATTTGGCTTGTTTTACAGATGTTCTTTCTCTTCCTCATGCTGTGCAGGAGCTCGCAGATGTGGAAGGAGAGGAGCAAGGCTGAAAGAGTGGCAAGACAGCTCTGGTTACTCCTGCCTTCTTGACCCTTATTCAGAGTGTCTTCCAGATGACTGGCCATCAACTGATTACATCATTTTTGTGGTTTCAGAGGAGCATGAGTACCTTCTAATGGGCTCATTGTGGTTGGTAAACTCATTCTGCTCTTTAATTTCTCAAACTCTGCATCCTTAAGTGAAGACAGGCACAGCATGGACTAATGATCATGAGCTTGGATTATCAGTGAAGAGTCATTTGGCTCTGATTGGGACTGGAAGCCTGCTCCATGAGACAGAATACATACTTAGTACTGAAAACCTGGTCAAAAGCCTATGGGGCTGGACAGATGACTTAGTGGTTAAGACACTTGCCTGCAAAGCCTAAGGACCCAGGTTTGATTCCCCAGCACCCACGTAAGCCAGATGCACAAGGTGACACATGCATCTGGAGTTTGTTTGCAGTAGCTAAGGGCCCTGATGTGGCCTATTCATTCTCTTCATCTGTCTCTTTCTCTCTCTCAAATAAATAAATAAATAGTATGTCTCTATTATTTTTTAAATTTCTCTGGTACTTGTTGTGATGCTGCCTTTTTCACCTCTACTTTTATTAATTTGTGTTTCTTCTCTCTTTCTTTTGGTCAGATTTGCTAAGGGTTTATCAATCTTGTTTGTCCTTTCAAAGAACTAACTCTTTGTTTCATTGATTCTTTGGATTGTTTTTTTTTTTTTTTTGGGGTTTCTATTTCATTAATTTCTGCCCTAATTTTTATTATTTCTTCCTGTCTACTGATTTTCAGTTTGCCTTATTCTTCTTTATCCAAGGCTTTAAAGTGAAGCATTAGGTTGTTTACTTGAGACCTTTCTAATTTCTTAATACAGGCACTTAAAGCTATAAATTTCACTGTTAGGACTGCCTTCATTGTGTCCCAAAGGTTTTGGTATGTTGTGTTCTCATTATCATTTGACTCTATGAATTTTTTGATTTCCTCATTGACCCATTCATCATTTAGTAGTGTATTGTTTAGTTTCCATGATTTTGTGTATACTCTATAGTTTTTCTTGCTATTAATTGTAGTTTGATTCCATTGTGATCAGAGAGAATGCAAGGAATTATTTCAATTCTCTTGTATTTGTTAAGGTTTGCTTTGTGTCCTAATATATGGTCTATTTTAGAGAACGTTCCATATGCTGCTGAAAAGAATGTGTATTCTGCAGCATTTGGATGAAATGTCCTGTATATATTTGTTAGGTCCATTTGTTCTATGACCATTTAATCCAGATGCCTCTCTCTTTATTTTTTGCCAGGATGACCTGTCAATTGATGAGAGTGGGTTGTTGAAGTCACCCACTACAACTGTTTGGTGTTATCTGTGACCTTAGTTCTAATAGCATTTGTTTGATGAAGTTGGGAGCCCCCATGTTAGGTGCATATATGTTTAGGATTGTAATGTCCTCCTGTCGGAGTGTGCCTTTAATCAATATAAAGTGACCTTCCTTATCTTTCCTAGCTAATGTTGGACTGAAGTCTACCTTGTCAGATATTGAGATAGCAACCCCTGCTTGTTTTCTAGGCCCATTTGCTTGAAACACCATTTTCCAACCTTTCACCCTAAGATAGTGTCTATCCTTTGTAGAAAGGTGAGTTTCTTGGAGGCAACAAATTGAAGGATCCTGCTTTTTAACCCAGTCTGCAAACCTATGTCTTTGGTTGGGACACTGAAGCCGTTGATATTAAGAGATATTATTGAAAGGTGTGTATTTATTTGTGCCATTTTTTTGTAGTTCTTCTGGTTTTACCTTTGCTCTCTTATATTAACTAGTATTTGAGTATTGTTTGTTTTTTCCCAGTTCCTTATATGTGTGCTTTTCTTTCTCCTCAGCATGGAGGATTCTTTCAAGTATTTTCTGTAGAGCTGGTTTTGTCTTCAAATATTCCTTTAGCCTGCTTTTGTTGTGGAATGTCCTTATTTCTCTGTCTATTTGAATAGATAGCTTTGCAGGATACAGTAACCTTGGTTGACAGTTGTTATCTTTCAGAACTTGGAATATATCACTCTAAGCCCTTCTGGCTTTTAAAGTTTGTGTTGAGTAGTCTGCCGTGATCCTGATGGGCTTGCCTTTGTAGGTGACTTGATTTTTCTTTCTAACTGCTTTCAATATATTTTCTTTGGTTTGTATGTTTGGTAGATTAATTATAATATGGCGAGGAGATGTTCCTTCCAGGTTTTGTCTGGCTGGGGTTCTAAAGGATTTCGATGTCTGTATTGGCATCTCTTTCCCAATTTGGGAGAAGTTTTCTTCTATGATTTTGTTGAAGATGCCTACTATGCCTTTAGAGTGAAATTCTTCTCCCTCTACTATACCCTGAATTCTTATGTTTGATCTTTTCATAGTCTCCCAAATATCTTGAAATTCCCACTCATACTTTCCTATTAGTTTGTCTTTCTCTTTGTTGGACTGTATTAGATCCACCTGGTCTTCTAGTTTAGATACTCTGTCCTCTCCTTCATCCATTCTACTGGTGAGATTTTCTACAGAGTTTTTTATTTCATTGACTGTGTTCTTCATTGCTAGTAATTCTGACTGGATTTTCTTTATTATTTCTATTTCCTTTTCTATGTATTGCATTGGCCTCTTTATTTCATTAAATTGGTTTCCCGTGTCTTCTTTGATTCCTTTGATTTCCTCTTTGACTTCTTTGAACATATTTATAATCATTCTTTTGAAATCTTTCTCAGGCATTTCCTCTAAAGCATTCTTACTGGAGGTCATTTCTAATGCATTAATACTTTTCGGTGGATTTATATTGTCTTGATTTTGGTGTTTTTTGTGTTATAATGTACACATTTTTGCATCTTGGATTAGTTTAATGCTTGGATTCTCTAATTAGCTGCAGTATTATTGGATGTATCAATCAATCTGATGTCATATATCTTCAGGGTAGGAGCTTAAGGTACTAGGTGTGGCTCTTAAGACTCTCAGAGTATCTACAAAAGTGACCCTAAATGTTGGGTTTGCCTGCTATGAGAGTATTCAAGTAGGCTGAGTGGAACAAAATATAGGCAGATTCTAAAATTTAACTAAACAATGTATGCATTCAATGAAAACTAGCACAAAGTATTTATGCAAGAGTAGGTATTATGACAACCAGATCCTCTAACAAAGTCACTGTCCCTTAGGGTGTGTGTTGCTCCACACCCTTAATCCTGTCAACAAGAAGGTTAAGATTTCTGGTCTGTTGAGGGTTCCAAGTCAGCTTGTGACCAAGTGAGACCCTTCCCTAATGAACAACAGAAGAGGAAACAAAGCCACTATAAATCAGGAAGCAACAAATGACAAGCCCAAAATATAGCTTATTTAAGGATGGCAAATCCAACCATCCATCAGATTTAACATATAATTTATCCTGATATGGAAGGTGCAATTAGCACTTCTGATTCAAGCCTATATACCAGGTTTATTTGGTGGGTACTGACCTGGTATAATCCCAGTTACCTTTTGGGATGATTTTGGTCTCAGTTATTCTGCGCCCCTGCTTGGGTGTCTCTTTGGTGCATTGTGGGTTCAAGTAGGCTGTCTGGGTCATTGGAGGGCTGCTCTGGTTGCCGGTGCTGGGTGCTGTGATCTCCCTTCCCCTGGTGTCTGGTGCTTGCTGGTGCTTGCACTGGTGGTGGGGGAGGGGAGGCTGTGGATGGTGTCTCTAGTTCTCCCACTGGTCCATGTGATCCTTTACCTGGTGATCTGCTCCTCCATTGTTCGCTGTGGTTCTCCACGTTTCTTGAGTTTGTGAAGTGCTCCGCTGTGAGTGGAAAATCCCCTCACCTGGGTTTTCCTGTGGCTCAAGCCAAGCCTGGCAGCTTTGCCCCGCAGACCTGGTGCCACCACTGCTGGAGCCACTTCTGCCTGCCTATGTGGGCTGTGGATGCTCTGGATCTCTCCTACTCTTCTGCTGCCATTGGTAATTTCTTATATACCTCAGTTTTTAGTAGAAGAGTGTATTTTGCTGGTGTTTCCCCCCGCCCCTTTGGCTTTTTCTCCCCTAGGCTGCTTTGGTGTGGTTCCTATGCCACCATCTTAACCAGAAGTCCTAAATAATAATAATAATAATAATAATAATAATAATAATAATAATAAAAGCCTATGGCTGGGAGGTCATAAGCTGTGGTGGAGTAACAGCTACTATTGTCTGGCTAACTGGATACTCACCAAACTGCCCTGTAAACACTTGTTTATGCCCATATATTAATACAACTCTCACTTTTGGCTAGAGAAGCTTCTCTTCTCAGATGGCAGTGACCACCGGGATGACTCAAAAGGCACTGTAGTGCTGAGAAGTGACAGAGGAATGTTCAGCTCTGAGACAGCTCTATCTTACCCTCTAAGGCTTGGGGTCCATTGCAGAAGAGGTGGTGGAAAGAATGTAAGAGCCAAAGGAAAAGCTAAGACTGCTTACAATGCTGTCTTCCAGACACACAGTGGCCTTAATATTCATGACCTCACAATGCATGACACTATCTACACAATACCTGCATAATAGGAAAAAAAAAAAATGATGACATGAAAATAGAAGAGAGGCTAACTGAAAAGAGAGGGGATTCAATAGAAGATGGATTTGGGAGTGGTAGGAGGGAATTGTCATAGTTTATTGTCTATACTTATGGGAGTTGTCAATAAAACATATTTTTAAAAAGAGTCATCTGGGTTCAAATCTTGGATCTTCTTCTTCATCCCTGTGATATGAAATGACCTTATTATGGTCTGAATGTATCTCACAGAAGTTAATCCTCAAATTCACGTTAATGAAATTTGAATATGGTTTAAGGCATGGCTTTAAGGGAGAGGAAATGAGACCCAAGCTAGTAACTTGCATAGTTCCTGTTTTTGTGAAGCTGATGTTAATGCTAGGTAGAACCATGCTGGTGTTCGGAGCGCTAGCTGTGGGATGTCATGCAAGCCAACCAGGCGGGCCAGGCTGGGTCCTGCTGCTCTAAGGCTCTGAAAATATCAGCAGCTCGTTGCAATTTCAGTAAGGTTGACTTCAACAACTCTCTGGGATCGGGGCAGCCTCCCTGTGGAACATCTCCAGTGTATGGTGGCAGATGAAAAAGACAGATGGCAAACCACAAACTGAAGACATGTGTCAACCCTGCCTACATTTCATCAGCCAGCATGGTTGTGCAGCCACTACTGAGTTCAATCTTACAGGGGTGGGGCAGGGAAAGGAGGAAACCGGTAATCTTTTATCCCATACTGGGCCAGCTATTGCTCTAAAACCCTGCTTCTTCTTAAAGTTTCTGACATGAGTAGGGACCCATGTATAAGGATGCTGGCATTCTCTCAAGGGCTCGTGGGGTCCCTCTGTCTCCCAGGTTGGTTTCAGGAGGTGTATGATACAGACAATCCCCGTGTACCTTATTTAACCGAACATCTGGAGAGACTCAGCCATGCCGCATATTTGTTCCTAAATCATGAAATTGCTCACTGAATTGGCTGCCGAGCCACCTTTTCCAGACAGGCAAAGAGGAAAAGCTTATTTGCAAAAATAAAAAAAATAAAATAAAATAAAAAATAAAGAGAGAAGTTTCCTCTTGGCTAGGCTGAGGCCTCCTTTAGAGATGGGCCACCCCCTAAGTGGAGAGTAAAATTGAATTCTAGGGCACTGGTGATGGTGGAAGGAGCAGAGGTTTGGATGACATCGGCCACCACTGGTTTTTGGTGGCGTGATCAGGGGCAGTTCCTTCACTTCTCTGTACCTCAGTTTGTTCATCAGACAAAGGGGTTGGGGGGAGGTAGTGAACATCTCACAGACTGGAGTTGAGGGTATGAATACAATAATTAGGTGCATGACTGGGTTTTACAAATTATAAAAACCATTCCCTGGCTGGAGAAATGGTTTAGCTGTTAAGGTGCTTGCCTGTGAAGCCTAAGGTTCGATTCCCCAGTACCCATGAAAGCCAAGATACATAGGGGGCTGCATGAGTCTGGGGTTTCTTTGCAGTGGCTGGAGGCCCTGTTGCACCCATTCTTGCTCTTTCTCTCTCATCCTTTCAAATAAGTCAATAAATAAATTTAAAAAAAAACTTAAAAAGAACGATTCCACGAAAGTTTTATGGGACAATTACATTTAAGAGAATAGTACATGGTATATACTGATTTTCACATGCAATATACTCTTAGTCTTTGGAGGCCTTAAGGGTCACAAAGAAGAGAAAGTTAGTCTACTCCCCTGCTCTAATTGCTACTGACCATTTTATGCAATAATTCAGGATTAGTCATGGATGACTAAACTTTTTTGTCTACAAAGTAAGATGGAGCAAGGACACAGGAAGACACTTCCAAGTGTCCCTCTAGGGGGTGGCTGCTAAGAAAACAATTCAAAAACCTCATCATACTGAGTCTTGGGGCAAGACTTGGAGATCAGAGGCCAGGTAGGTTGTTTGCTTGAGCTCTACTTGGTATCATTTCCGTATTTTTCTGGGTGTTGCTCAACTTCCACTCTCTCTATCATCAAAAAATATTTTTAGTCACTTTTATTACAGGAAATCTTTGGCATTGTTCTCAGGACCGGTCAGATGGGGGAACACGAGTTTTCCACTGTCAGTAAGGATTAGCAAATCCATCTGTACATCTAAGGACTCGAAGTGCTTACTGTCAGCTGACTGTTTCCTGTGGGACCGCTGGAAGGGCCGGGGCAACCCTGTGAGGAGTTTCTTCACTAGCGTCAACATGGGCTCAGCTGCTCACCGACTTCGAGGCTTCCTGAGACTTCCTTGTCACTGAAAAGCTTGGGGTGTAGGTTCCTCTCATGTGTTCTTGGAGCTACCATGGTCCTCGTCCTGGTCATTCCTGTCACAAGCACATAAGCATGGAGTGCTCGCTTTATGCCAGGCACTGCTTCAGCGGTTAACTCGTGAGGGTGTCATAACTACTGAAGGTGGTGATTTTCGAACCTGTCCCCCTCCTCTTTTAAGATTAGGAAGCTGAGATACCAAAAGGTTGGATAGTTTCTCTAAGGTTGAGCACCTTGGGCCATAATAAAGATTAAATAATTTAATGGCTGTGTGGTAGCAAATAGTGATTGTCAACTTCATTGGATTAAGAAACACCTAGGACATTAATAAAAAGAAAATCAGAATGTGTCTGTGAAGGGTTTTCTCTGACAGAATTCATGGAGGGGAAGACGGGCCCTGACCTGAAGGTAGGCAGCATCATCCCATAGACTATGGTCTTAAACTGAATAAAAAGTGGGGGAAAAAAGGGTCTGGTGAGATTGCTTGGTGGTTAAAGGCACTTTCTTACAAAGCCTGCCAGCCTGGGTTTAATTCCCTAGTAACCAAGCAAAGCCAGACACATGAAGTGGCGCATGCATCTGGAGTTTGTATGCAGGTGGCGGGAGGCCCTGGTGTGCCCATTCTCCTTCTCTTTCTCATAAATCAATAAATATCATAAAACTTTCCAGAAGCATGACTAATTTTATTATTTATTTAGTTATTTATTTAAGAGAGAAGGAGGCAGACACGGAGAGAGCGAGTATGGGTGTGCCACGTGTTCCTGCCACTGCAAACGGACTTCACACATACGTGCTTGTTACAGTCATGCCCACATTGCTGGCAGAAATCATCTGACCAAGAGCAACCTGGGGGGGGGGGGGCAAAGGGGGTTTATGTTGTCTTACAGGCTCAAGGGGAAGCTATAAGATGGCAGAGGAAAACAATGGCATGAGCAGAGGGTGGACATCACCTCCTGGCCAACATCAGGTGGACAACAGCAACAGAAGAGTGTGCCAAAGACTGGCAAGGGGACACTGGCTATAACACCCATAAGCCCACCCCCAACAATACACTGCCTCCATGAGGCATTAATTACCAAATCTCCATCATCTGGGAATGTAGCACTCAGAACACCTAAGTTTATGGGGACACCTGAATCAAACCATCACAGTGCTCCTTAGTGCATTTGGCTTTACATGCGTATTGGGGAATCGAACTTGGGTCATCAGGCTTTGCAGGCAAGTGCCCTTACCACTGATTAATTTCTCCAGCCCTAAAACTATTTTTTTTAAGAGAGAAAGCCAGCTGAATCCCAGCATTCCTCTCTCTGCCTCCTGACCTGCTTCGATGTGAGTAGACCTCCTCATACTCCTGCCGTCACGCCTTCCCTACCGAGAAAAAAATAAGCCTTTCCTTCCTTAAGATACTTCTTGTTGGTACTTGCTCACAGCAATGAGAAAGTAACTAATATCAGGCTGGAGAGATTGCTTAGTGGTTAAGGAGCTTGCTCACAAAGCCTAAGGACCTAGGTTCAACTCCCCAGTACCTATGTATGCCAGATGCACAAGGTGGCACATGCATCTGGAAGCCCTGGTGTGCCCATTCTCTCCCTCTCCAGCTCTTTCAAATAAGTAAATAAATAAAATATCTTTAAAAAGGAAAGTAGGGCTGGAGGGATGGCTTAGTGGTCAAGGCACTAGCCTGCAAAGCTAAAGAACACAGGTTTGATTCCCCAGGTCACACATAAGCCAGATGCATAAGGTGATGCATGTCTCTGGAGTTCGTTTGCAGTGGCCAGAGGCCCTGGAGCGCCCATTTTCTCTGTTTCTCTCTCTCTCAAATAAATAAATAAAAAGGAAAAAAAAAAAAAAGGAAAGTAACTAATATGAGTGTAAAGCTTTTCTCAGAGCATCTAGTACATAGTACTAGCTCTGAGGTGAGTGCTCAGAGTCTAGGACAGAACCAAGGAACTGGGAGTGTTGGAACCAGCCTGGGGTAAGAAGGCCTCACACACCAGCAATGGGGTCTTGGCTAGCTGTTATTGGCCCCTCTCCTATCTGTGCTCTTCATCTATAGGACCACCTGAAAATTGGATAGACCATTCCCAGGTTAGAGAGTGGCTGATTGTACAACCCGTGAGAGGAAGTGTAACCACAGGGAATGTGTCAGGAATTCACCATTGATGTCAAAGTTGTAGGAAGAGTCTCTGCAGTGGATGTCTGTTTATTTTCATCATGGAAGAGAGTTCCCTGCTGAATCCAGAAACCTAGAATCTGTCTGCTTAAACAGAGGGCCACTTCAGAGACATGGGTCTCTAGGACAAGTCACGGTAACACCGGGAGCATCGTTCAAGGACGCATGGTACAGAGTGTGTGGAAAAAGTTGTAAATGCCCATTGCATTCTCATCTGAGCATGGGGAACGTAAAGTCTGCCTCCTGGGGCCTTGGGGCAGAGCTGAGGCTGGCAAAGCTGGTAGAAAAGTGGGATGAGAGCCAGTCAGTTGCCAGGAAATGCATAGGCCTGGATCCCCCAGGCACCAGTCTCCTGGCTATATCACTGGGTGTTTTGCAACCTAGCCCGGCCACCATCAGCTCAGCTGACCAGAGGGAGGGACAACAATCACTTTCTACCCCCTTCCTTCTCTCCCTCCCTCCTTCCCTAAAGATGGCCAAAGGGAAGCTGGGAGAGGGTAAGTGATTAGCCCATCCTTGCTCAGCCTTGAAGTTAGAGAGTTCTTTGAACTTTGGATTCTGAGTCTTGCTGAGAGAGAAAAAAAAAATCACATCAAATCTAATTCTACAAATCTCAATAGGCCAAACCAGCCCATCAGCTCCATTATTTAGTGAATGGATTCCAAAAAGAATCCATATATCCAGACAGCAAATAGGGTCTCACTTGTAACTGGAGATAACCTGGAAGTCACTCTGTAGTCCCAGGCTGGCCTTGAACTCACAGTGATCCTCTCACCTCTGCCTCCCGAGTGCTGGGGCCCGGTGCTCACAGACTTTTTTTAATCTCCCGCAATCACACTTGTACAGACTTTGTACACACTTTGTACTCTCCCCCCTTTAGCTTACAGATGCCCTCCAGAACCGGAGCTGCTCCTGTCCTCATCTTGCTTGGTAAGTCTGTCTCCCTGGCCCACTGAGGCAGTGTCCTCGCTCATTTCCATAAGCAGACCAAGTTGCCTTCACCTCCATGCCTTTGCACCTGGGCTGCTCCTATGCGGACGGTTTTCCCCTTGGAGCTTCACGTAATGGCCTTTCGTTGTCTTTCAGAACTCAGGCTGTTCAGTTTAAGTAAATCTGCTGGGAAACTTCTCCTGACCATGCAAGCTAACAGAGCCACCACACCACTGAGCTTGGTCTTTCACAGAGCACTGGCTTCTATTTGTTATTTTTCTTCTTTCTTTCTTCTCTAAAATTAATTATTTTTATTGAGATGGAGAGAGAGAGCATGGGTGCACCAGGGCCTCCAGCCACTGTAGTCTCAGGCTGCCCTCTGGACTCACAGCAATCTTCTGCCTCTGCCTGCCAAGTGCTGGAATTAAAGGTATGCCCCACCACGCCTGGCCTCTTTCCATATTCTTGATGATAGGCTGTGAAGCACAAATGCTTGCAGTCTGAGATTCACTTGAACAATTTGACCTGTTACAGATCTTGTTTGCAATGTCATAACTGTGAAATCTCTGCCTAACCTATGGTCTTGAAGATTTTATCTTATGTTATTTCTAAATGTTTTGTGCATTTAGCCCTTTAGTCTGTGATCCTATTTGTGAAATTTTGTACATCATTTAAAGGTCCAAGCTCATTTTCTTTTTTACATGTGGATATCTAGCACTGTTTGTTAAAAATGTTGCCCATCCCCAATTGAACTGTGTTGACACATTTGTTTTAAATCAACCCACTATAAATGTAAGAAAAAAAATCAGGGTTTATTTCTGTTCAATTCTGTCCTGTTGATGTATATCTACTTAACAATTTAGTTTCATATCACTTCTCTGATTTTTTGTTTGTTTTCTTGAGGTAGGATCTCAATTTAGCTTAGGCTAACCTGAAATTTACTATGTAGTCTCAGGGTGGACTTGAACTCACGTGATCAACCTCTCCCTCCCAAGTGCTGGGATTAAAGGCGGGTGCCACCACACCCACCTCTCTGATTCTGTCATAATTTATTTTGTTTCATACTATGAGTTTCAAACCGAAATGGAGACTTCGTCCCTCAAAATATCTAATGACTAACCTAGCATTGTTTATTGAGTCTTTTTCTTCTCTGTTGATTTGTTACATTTGTGAATGGGCAAAATCTTTTCGAGTGTTCATGTGTGTGTGCATACAAGTGTTTATGCTTGTTCATATGTGCGTAGGGGTGCTCATGCATGTGCCTGTAGGTGTGTGTGAGTGTGTGTGTGTGTGTGTGTAGGCCAGAGGTTAATAGCAGATGTCCTCAACTGCTCTTCACTCGTTTTCTTGATACAGGGCCTCTCCCTCACCTCCGAGCTCTCCAGTTCAGCTAGACAAGCTAGTCACAAGCTCCAGGGAGAATCCCGGATTTACAGGCGATCACCCCCATACCCAGCTTTTACATGGGTGCTGGTGATTCCCACTCAGACCCTCATGATTACACAGCCATCTCCTCAGTCCCTGGTTGATTATTATTTTTTTTATGAGAAAGAGAGAGAGAGAATTGGCATGCCAGGACCTCTGGCCACTTTATTTGAACTCCAGACACGTGTACCACCTTGTGTGCAGTTCGCGGCCTTGTGTACATGTGTCACCTTGTGCATCTGGCTTATGTGGGTTTTGGGGAGTCAAACCTGGGAACTTACACTTCACAGGCAAGCACCTTAACCACTAAGCCATCTCTCTAGCCCTGAAAGTTTTTAAATTCCTTCCTGTTACTCTGACTCATGTCATTTCTCCCCATCCAGAATTTTTGGTGGCCTGCATCCTGTATTGCTTACTAAATGGCAAAAGTCATCCCTGCCTCAAAAGAGCTTATGTTGGCAAACATGAAGGGGATGTTGACATGTCAGAACAATGAACAGAGAACAGATATTTGCACTGGGCCTCGAAAAGGAGTTAGTGAATTTGTGGAGCAATAAGTGAGATGAAGGAAATCTCAGGGCAGCTTTGTGCTTATTTGGGGTGGGGCTGTAGACATTTAATCATAAAGTCACTTAGCCCCTGCTTAGACTGTTCCTACCTGTTTGATGGTATCAAAATCTGATGGTAGCCAAGGTCTTTTGTTTTTGTTTTTAACATCAAGTGACTGTGAAATTCTGCAGAAGACTCTGCCCACCCCCACAGAGTTGAAGAGTTCAAAGCTTTTCTCAGTGGAGACACCCCAGCCATGGCTGTGCTAGTTCCAGAAGGCCTGGGACAGAGAGAGCAGCTTGCGCAACAGGCGATTTGATCAAGGGTCAGTTGCTTTTGACGTACTGGCAGCAGAAAGGTGGAATGAAACTCAGAAAAATGTAAACCACTGCATTTGTCTCAAAGGTAAAAACGTCCATTTGATTCATGTTCCATTGCTAATAACCACAGGCTAGTTAAGCTTCTATGAAGAGGGGTTTATTTTGGCTCACAGCTCTAAGGGTCTAAAATTGAAGGGTAGCTTAGGGATTTACCTGGCAAGAGACAATGTGTGTGTATGTGTGTGTATATGTCTGTATATGTGTGTGTGTGTGTATATGTGGGTGTATGTATGTATGTATATGTGTGTGTATGTGTGTGTGTGTATGTATGTGTGTATATGTATGTATGTGTGTATGTGTGTATGTGTGTGTATATGCATGCACGAGCACCTTCTGTTGCCCCCAAAGACCCCACCTCTAAGCACTAGTATCTGATAAATTCCTTTTAGTTTAACACCAAGTAAAGGGGATTAAATTTCAACACGTGGCTGGGCATGGTGGCGCACGCCTTTAATCCCAGCACTTGGAAGGCAGACGTAGGAGGATTGCCATGAGGCTCGAGGCCACCCTAGGACTACATAGTGAAGTCCAGGTCAGCCTGGGCTAGAGAGAGACCCTACTTCGAGAAAAGAAATTTCAACACAAGGAACCTTGGGGGACATCTTCAAACCATCCTGAAAACTGCCTGACTATTTGACAGCTGTGTGGATGTGTTCCATTGGCAAGGGACAGTGAGTGACACATCTTAGACTAGGACACTAAGGAAGAGTTAAGGAGTCACAAAGAGGGAAGGGATACTGCTGCGTGTATCAACTGCTGTATAATCTGCCTTCCCCAGGCTGGGGACCATGACACTGCATGGTGAATTCCAGGTCAGCCTGAGCTAGAGTGACACCCTACCTTGAAAACCCAAAACAAAACAAAGCAAATAAGACACATGAAAAACTTGAGGTCTATATGACCCAAGTCATCAGGAACTGACTACAGGCAGCTGTGTGAGTCTGTTACCAATACCACAACAAAGTAACAGTCTACCTTATGAAGAAAAGAGGTTTGTTTAGCTCGCAGTTTTGGAAGCTGAAAGTAGAAGGCTGGTGGACCCATTGCGTCATCCTACCAACAGCCGGTAGTACCACACAGAAGTGGGAGAATCAGAAAGCCAGGGAATGACTGATAGGTCGAACTCACTCTTTTTTTTTTTAAAATAAATTTTGTTTATTTTTATTTATTTATTTATTTATGTATTTGAGAGAGACAGACAGAGAAAGAGGCAGAAAGAGAGAAAGAGAGAGAGAGAGAGACAGAGAGAGAGAGAGACAGAGAGAGAGAATGTGCACACCAGAACCTCCAGCCACTGCAAACGAACTCCAGCTGCATGTGCCACCTTGTGTATCTGGCTTACATGGGTCCTGGGGAATCGAGCCTTGAACCGGGGTCCTTAGGCTTCACAGGCAAGAGCTTAACTGCTAAGCCATCTCTCCAGCCAGCCCCTAATGGTAGGTCTTTAGATCACTGTAGGTGCTGTACTCAAATGTCTAGTGGGTCCTGAATGAGCTCTCCAGAGAGCAAGTTGTCTTAAGAGTGAGCTCGGGGCTGGATGCACAAGGGGTTCGCACGCATCTGGAGTTTGTTTGCAGTTGCTGGAGGTCCTGGCATGCCCATTTTCTCTCTATCTGCCTATTTCTCTCTCTGTCTGTCACTCTCAAATAAATAAATAAAAATAAACCAAGAAAAGATTTCCTTATAAAGACCTACCATTAGGCCTCACCTCCTATAAGTCCTAGCATCTCTCACATTGCTATACAGTCGACCACGTGCTGGACACATGAGTCCCTGGGGAGGAGATGCGCTCTTAACCGGTGTCCATACCGTGGCAGCGGTAACCTTCTGTTGCAGCCAGCTTCACACTGCTGGCAGAAATCACCAGACCAAGAGCAGTTTGTGGGAAAAGGTTTGTTTTGGCTTATGGACTAGAGGGGAAGCTCCATGATGGCAGGGGAAACAATGGCATGAAAGGGTGGACATCACCCCCTGGCCAATATAAGGTGGACAACAGCAACAGGAGAGTGTGCCAAACACTGGCAAGGGGACACTGGCTATAACACCCATAAGCCCGCCCCCAACAATGCCTCCAAGAGGCACTAATCCCCAAATCTCCATCAGCTTGGAACCTAGCATTCAGAAGACCTAAGTTTATGGGGCACACCTGAATCAAACCACCACACCTTCCTTTCCACATTAGCAGTTGTAGCTACCTTTTCGGAAGGTGGGAGGGATTAATGAAGAATTTCTTTTTTCTCCCTCTTCCTCTCTCCCCCTCTGTAAAGAAATTAATGCAGATATAAAACGTTGGAAATTTCATTTATATTCTGAGTGGCAAAATTGTTTATGTCTATTGTGAAAGCAATTTTATCCAGAATTCAAACTCCAGCACTGGGGAATGTGGCATAAAGCCCTGAGTTTGATCCCTAGCACCACATAAACTGAGTGTGGTGATGCATGTCTGTAATCCCAACACTTGGGAGATAGAAGCAGGATCTGGGGTTCAAGGTCATCTTCAGGTGCATAGTGAGTTCCAGGCCAACTTGAGCTACATAAGACCCAGACTCAAAAAAAAAAAAAAAAAAAAAAGTCAAATGTCTTAAGAATCTTATAGGTATCTTGTACATAAATATGTGTTTCATTCTACATGTACCTTAAAAAAATTGAAATGGAATGTATGATAAAAGCACATCTTTTCATTAATATAGATATCTATAAATAATTTTATATTTATTTATTTATTTGAGAGAGAGAGAGAGAATGGGTGTACCAGGGCCTCTCACCACTGCAAACGAACTCCAGATATATGTGTCACCATGTGCATCTGGCTTACGTGGGATATGGGGAGTTGAACCTGGGTCTTTAGGCTTCACAGGCAAGTGCCTTAATTGCTGAGCAATCTCTCTAGCCCTTCATTAAATATTTTTTACAATAGTGGTTTTTAATCTTTTCATCAGTGAACTATTTTAAATGTGAAATATTAGTATTTAATCCATAGTTGTTAACTGAAATTTAGTTAGCTTTTAAAATAGTAATTGGTGCTGGGTATGGTGGCGCACGCCTTTAATCCCAGCACTTGGGAGGCAGAGGTAGGAGGATCGCCATGAGTTCAAGGCCACACTGAGACTACATAGTGAATTCCAGGTCAGCCTGGGCTAGAGAGAGACCCTCCTTCAAAAAGCTAAAAAAGAAAAAAAAACACCTAAAACTAAAAATAGTAATTGGTGAGCCAGTCATGATTCTTTCATTTCTGCAGGCTCTGAAGAAAACTTTGTCCTGTGGCCAGAGGAGCCACCCCACGGTGGCTTCATTATGAGTCACGTAGAGCCTTTAAATCGTTCATCATAAGGACTTTGTCTATAGATGGCAGCAGGGAGACTAATCAATCCAGTTGAACCATCATGGCAGGCTCCCCAAGGGAGATAATGAAATACGACTGGCCAGACATGGCGGGGCACACCTGAACTCCCAACACGGGAGGCAGAAACAGGAGAATGGCCAACAAGTTTGAGGCCAGCCAGGTCTATGTAGTAAGTTCCAGGCCAGTAAGGACTACACACTGATACTTTATCTCAAAACAAAACAAAAGCTGAAGAGATGGCTCAGCAGTTAAGATTGCCTGCGAAGCCTAAGAACCCAGGTTCGATTCCCCAATACCCACGTAAACCAGATGCACAGGGTGCCACATGCTTCTGGAGTTTATTTACACTGGCCGGAGGCCCTGGTGCACCCATTCTCCCCCCCCCTCTCTCTCAAATAAAATAGAATAAAATTAAGCTGGGCATGGTGGCACATGCCTTTAATCCTAGCACTCAGGAGGCAGAGGTAGGAGGATTGCTATGAGTTCAAGGCCATCCTGAGACTACATAGTTAATTCTGGGCCAGACTGAGACCCTACCTCAAAAAAAAAGAAAAAAAAAAAGAATAAAATTTTTAAAAAAACATAACAAAATAAGACGTGCCTGCATTTGCATTAACACCTATGTTTTCTTTTTATGTAGTTTATGGCAGTATTGTGCTCTGTAAAGTTTATTTGGGGGTAAGATTTGAGATAGTCATATAATTTTCAGGTCTCCATTCTGACTTTAGAATACAGGTACTCCATTGGATGTGCCCTGAGTATCAGTAGGCATGACTCAGGCCTCCAGCGTAGGTAACACCTCTGAGCACCCCCGGGTGAACGCCCTGGCCTCTAATAAGGAGAGAGCCACTGACGAGTACTTTGCAATTTCGAGCCCCTTCATGATCAAGGCCGTTCATTTCCAGCCAAGAGCCCCCTTCCTGTGCACAGGCTTCTGGTGCAATCTGACCAGAAACCGCATCTTCAGGATCTTTTGAGCCACACCCTGTCCCTCACCAGCTGCCCTGTGATGGCTTGACAACTGTGGACAAAGTCTACTGGCACCTATCAGCCTCCACCCTGGCTGAGGGAGGCAGAGCGAGCATCGTACAAAGAGGGTCCATCTCCGGGACGTCTGCTAGGGCTCGCCCATCACCCTGGGGCCTCATTTGACTCTCCCCCCCCCCTTTTCTCCCTGCTGGGAGCCGCAGAGTTCTGCAGCTGTTCCAAGAGCCGGCTGGCAGAAGAGCAGAACAAAAGATGCAACTTGGTGACTCTTCACATCTGCACTGCTCAGAAAGCAAACAGGACAGATGCCCTTAGCAACGGGGCTTTCAGACCTCAAGACAGGGAAATGTACCCTGAAGGGGGAAGTTTTCCTTCTAAGAGCTGACAGGGCCGCTCGGCAACGGCAAGGGACATTGGGAAAGAGAACATTAAGCTCTGATGAACTGCAAAGCCTCAGAGGTTTAAGCTGGGAGTCAACAGAGAGTTCTAATCTATATAAACACTGTGCATGCAAATTCCCGCCCAGTTTGGGGCCTTATTTGGTTGGAGTTTCTGCCTGCCTCTCTCAGGAGACAGGGCAAGAGCTGCTGTGGTTTTCTGGGGAGCTGCAGGATAAACGCACCCCTCAGGCCTCCCTTGGCATTGGGTCAGCCTCTGGCCTCAGAGCTGTTGCCGCCTGGTCCTCTGGGTCTCCATTCCAGTGTCCTTCTTCCCTCTCAGGAGGATGTCAGGGAGCTTTTGAGTCTCCCCCCCAATCCCTCAGATCCCTGGTTCATTAAATGTCTTCTTTGTGTCAGGCTGGAGAGATGGCTTAGTGGTTAGGCGCTTGCCTGTGAAGCCTAAGGACCCTGGTTCGAGGCTTGGTTCCCCAGGACCCATGTTAGCCAGATGCACAAGCCCATGAGTCTGGAGTTCTTCTGCAGTGGCTGGGCACCCTGGTGTGCCCATTCTCTCTCTCTCTCTGTTGCTCTCAAATAAATTAATTTAAAAAAAATTTAAGATGTTTTCTTTCTCTCAAAGGCTTGCAGCCCCAGCCCAACTCTAGTAAGAACCAAGCTGGGAAGAAAAGAAAAAGAAAAAAAAGAGTATTTGAAAGAGGCAGACAAAGAATGCGTGCACCAGGGCCTCCAGCCACTGAAAACAAACTCCAGACACATGTGTCACCTTGTGCATCTGGCTTACACGGGTACTAGGGAATTGAACCTCAGTCCTTAGGCTTCACAGGCGAATGCCTTACCTATTAAGCCATCTCTCCAGCCTGGCCTTGGACTTTTTATCCTCACCACACACTTGTGGTGGAGGATAGCTGTCCACTTTATTTTACAGACAAGGTGTCTGAGGCCCAGGGCAGCAAGGTCAATGCTAGGTCATACCTAGCCAGGATCTGCTGAAGCTGGCTGAGCCCAGTGTCTGGGTTCATAACCGGTTTAATACCTTGCACAGCCCTCATTTTGGAACAGGAAGAAGAGCTGAGCTGTATAGAGATGTTAAGGATGTAAAAAACAGAACTTTCCCTCCCTAAGTGCTAATCTCTTGCCATACTCAACTATAGCCAACTTTTGGGGGAAGGCGGGGCTAGCACCCCAACTTCTGTTTCAGGATCCATTCTCTCAATAGCTCTAATTTGGGGTGCAGATCAAGCCAATCGAAATGCTGGTGACAATTATGCAATCGTGTCTGGCCATTCTGAGGCTGTGGGCCAGAGCTGGGGGCTTTTGTTTCAACCTCCAGGGAAGGAGGTACCTTTAGCTGCTATTGGCAGCCATTTTGTGACCTTGAATGGAGGTCAAATCTGAGGATGGAATCAACACAGGAAAAGGAGCCAAGTGGAGAGCAACAGCAGAGCCTGACCTCATCCTTTGAGCATCTGAAGCAAGCCATGTGCTCCCGAGCTGCGTGCGCTTAGAAAATCACGGTTTTGCTCATGTCATTCTGGAGCAGGTTTACTGTTCCATGGAACCAAACGAATCCCAGTGGGTACATTCAACCTTCAGTATTTTTTGTGGTTCAGGCCACAGTCTGTAACAGCAGCCTGGGGAATACGACTCAAGGCCAAGGAAATAGTGTTAGTAAATGCTCGTGTGACACTCACTTCCCAGGTACTGTTTCCAGAGCTTTCTTCCATTTGATTCATTGAAGTGACTATTATCTCCGTTGTCTTCTTTTTTTGGGGGAGGGGGGTTCGAGGTAGGGTCTCACTCTGGCCCAGGCTGACCTGGAATTCACGATGTAGTCCCAGGGTGGCCTTGAACTCATGGCGATCCTCCTATCTCTGCCTCCCAAGTGCTGAGCCGCCACGCCTGGCCCTCCATTGTCTTTAAAACAGGACTAGGCGGCACGGAGAGGAAAAAGACTGTGTCAGATCATCCAGCTCCTAGACCGGGCTGTAAAGTTGCTTTCCCACGCCACTGCTGAGGCCCTGGGCACCACTCAGAATCTACCTTTCTGCCTCGCAGGACGTACAGTGAGGTGAGAGAGCAGAGGCCCCGTGGGGGTCCCTGGGACGCAAGAGCATTTTGTAGGATGTCGTTTTTATGCATTTTCTTGGCCTGGGGAGATAACTCAGTAGGCGAAGTGCCTGTTATGACATTATCCTCATGAGTTCAGATCCACAGACCCGCTGAAGAGTTGGGTATAGTGGCCCACACTTGTAATCCCAGCCTAGGGAAGTGGAAAGAAGAGGATTCCTAGGGCTTGCTGGCCAGCTGCACTAGCTACCGTGGTTTAATTCAGGTGTCCCCCATAAACTTATGTGCTCTGAATGCTAGGTCCTCAGCTGATGGCAATTTAGGTTTGGGCTTATGCGTGTTGTAGTGGTTTGATTCAGGTATCCCCCATAAACTTAGGTGTTCTGAATGCTAGGTTCCCAGCTGATGGAGATTTGGGAATTAACACCTCCTGGAGGCAGTGTATTGTTGGGGGCAGGCTTATGGGTGTTGTAAGCCAGCTTCCCCATGCCAGTGTTTGGCACACTCTCTGTTGCTATTGTCCACCTTATGTTGGCCAGGGGGTGATGTCCACCCTCTGCTCATGTCGTTGTCTTTCCTGCCATCATGGAGCTTCCCCTCGAGTCTGTAAGCCAAAATAAACCCTTTTCCCCCACAAGCTGCTCTTATGGCTCTGAGATGTAAAGTCATGAATTCTAAGTAGCGGGGATTTCAGGTTTCAGCCAGCCACCTTGTTACTACTCAAGGAGTGTTAGCGTGAAGGAGTGAAGTCTTTTAGATACTAGTTTTGGTAAGCAGCTTTTCATTTATGCTGCCCACTTGAAGGAGAGGTCTGCTGTATAAACTCATTCAACTTGAGAGTGGAGAAGATTCCATGTAACTCTAATGTGATGGCCATGGTGGAGGGCAGAGGAGACCTTCTTGTTGCCCTTGCTATTAAAAAAAAAAAAAAAAAAAAAAAAAACTTAAATTTTTTTTTTTATTTGCTTGAGAGAGAGAAAGAGAGAGAGAGAGAGGGAGAGAATGGGCACACCAAGGCCTTCAACCAATGCAAACAAACTCCAGACACATGCACCACCTGTGTATCTGGCTTATGTAGGTCCTGGGGAATCAAACCTGGGTCCTTTGGCTTTGCAGACAAGTGCCAAGTTAACCACTAAGCCATTTCTCCAGCCCTTCCCTTGCTCTTATTGTGGGTTTGTTGTGAAGAGATGATTAGGCAGAGAAGTCGAGTACAGAGTGTATAGGATCTGGAGTCAGACGATGGGTCCCAAAGTCAGCTCTACTGCCTGTTAAGACTAGTAAGATAACGAGTTGTTTGAACTCTTCACTACTGTTTTTTCATCTGTATGATAGGGTGATACAAACAGCATGGAGCTTTGGCAAGGGTGTGAGAGGATCAGGTGTCCAGAGGGACAGATGACAAAGGTAAAAGGCTACATCAACGCAGGTAACGTCCATCAATATTAGGGTTGGCAGGGACATGCACAAGGAAATGGCTTGGAGAGAAGGATGACTTGGTTACAAAGAGGCTTCATTTCAGAGATTCTACCTTTGGTAATTTCAAGCTGGAGCTGGAGTTCAGGAAGCCATGGGGATCAGAACCCTAGACCCTGGCTGCTCAGGGTATTTCTCCTGCAAGGGAGGCAGAGCTACCTACCTATAGCGCAGTCTCTCCCTCCTGGGTGGAGCGTGCAGAAAGGGCAGGGGTTCAGGTTGAAGACATGGGTTTTGTTGGTTGAGCTCAAAGTATTTTGGAGTGCAAATGAAGTTTCCTCTTATTAGGTAAAGATTGCACCCTGGTTTGTGTCAGAGTGGGATGGTGCTGAAGTCAGGTTTGCATTGCTGTCAGAAAACACCTGACCAAGAGAAGCTTGTGGGAAAGAGAGTTTATTTTGGCTTACAGACTCAAGGGGAAGCTCCATGATGGCAGGGGAAAATGATGGCACAGGCAGAGGGTGAACATCTCCTCCTTACCAACGTCAGGGGCTGGAAAGAAGTGCCACAGGAAAAAGACGTTTTTAAAAAACCATCTCAGGGATGGAGAGATGGCTTAGCAGTTAAGCGCTTGCCTGTGAAGCCTAAGGACCCTGGTTCAAGGTTTGATTCCCCAGGACCCATGTTAACCAGATGCACAAGGGGGTGCATGCGTCTGGAGTTCGTTTGCAGTGGCTGGAGGACCCTGGTGTGCCCATTCTCTCTCTCTCTCTCTGCCTCTTTTTCTCTATGTCGCTCTTAAATAAATAAAAACAAAACATCTCAGAGACAATGTTATTATTTTGTTTGGTTTATAAAATGGTATTTTACTCAAAATTTTCATTTCTAGGCTGGAAAGTTTCACTTCTGGCTTAGCAGTTAAGGCACTTGCCTGTAAAGCTAAAGGACCAAGGTCCGATTCTCCAGTGCCCATGTAAGCCAGATGCACAAAGTAGTGCATGTATCTGAAGTTTGTTTGTAGTGGCTAGAGGCCCTGGCATGCCCATTCTCTCTTTCTCTACCTGCTACCCTCTCTCTCTCAAATAAATAAATAAAATATTTTTAAAACTCTTCACTAAATCAGTGCTTTGAGATCATGGCTAGCAGAGGATCAGAGATTTGGTACAGAAGTCTATGAGGCAGACAGGGTGAAGACAGATGGCCAGGGCAGCATCCGGTCTGTGCAACCAAGGGTGGGCCTCACCCATGACCTCTTGGATGGGTGGAGGAGCAAGTGCTGAAAAGAACCACAGGAGGGAGGACAGGTGGGTAGAGCCCACAATAGATGAGCCCACACACATTAGGCTTAAGGTCCTAGAGGTGTAAGACAGATAAATGTTCATCTGCTGGTAGAGGGAACTTCTTTCTGCTGTTTCCCAAAAAGGGCTCCCCTAGCCCTTTGGTGTCTGTAGATGGATCTTGAGAGTCCATAAATTCTCCAAGAAAAGACTTAACTTTGGTGTTTCCATGGTGATGGTCACCTAAAAAGAATTAATCAAAGCATATTCCAAGTTATCTGAATTAGTGACCTTCAAATTTCTTCTTTTTCGTCTTAAAAAATTTTTTTTTATTGACAACTTCTATACCTGCAAACAATAAACCATGATAATTCCCTCCCCTTCCCCCTTTCCCCTTCACGACTCCACTCTCCAGCATATCCCCTCCTTCTCTCCATTAGTCTCTCTTTTATTTTGATGTCATCGTCTTTTTCTCCTATTATGAGGGTCTTGTGAAGGTATTGCTAAGCACTGCAAGGTCATGGATATCAAGGCCAATTTCTGTCTGGTCAGTTGCATTGTAAGGAGTGGTACCCTTCCTTCAAGTATTTTTTTTTTTTTTTGTAGAGCTGGCTTAGTTACCATAAATTCCTTTAGCCTGTTTTTGTTGTGGAATGCCCTTATTTCTCCTTCAATTTGGGTAGATAGCTTTGCAGGATAAAGTAATCTTGGTTGACAGTTGTTATCTTTCAGAACTTGGAATACATCATTCCAAGCCCTTCTGGCTTTTAAAGTTTGTGTTGAGTAATCTGCACATATTCTGATGAGCTTGCCTTTGTAGGTGATTTGCTTTTTCTCTCTAACTGCTTTCAATATATTTTCTTTGGTTTGTGTGTTTCATAGTTTAATTATAACATGGCAAGTAGCAGTTCTTTCCAGGTTTTGTCTGTCTGGTGTTCTAAAGGCTTCTTGTATCTGCACTGGCATTTCTTGCCCAACTTGGGAAAAAATTTTTTCTATGCTTTTGTTGAAAACACCTACTAAGCCTCTGGATTGAAATTCTTTTCCTTCTACTATACCCTGAATTCTTATGTTTGACCTTTTCATAGAGTCCCGGATATCTTGAAATTCCCATTCATATCTTCCTCTTAGCTTGTCTTTCTCTTTGTTGGACTGCATTAGATCTGCCACCTGGTCTTCTAGTTTAGATATTCTGTTCTCTCCTTCATCCGTTCTACTGGTGAGACTTTCTCTTCTTTTTCTTTTTATTTTTTTGGCAGCCACCCACAAAGGAATCCATCTCCCACAGTGACCCAGTTTGCAGTCACTGATAAGGACACACACAGAGCTGGAGGACAGCCAGGCTAGACCAGAGCAGCTGGACCAGGTGTGAAAATACTGAAATACTCCAAGGCAATTAACAAATAGTTCTGAGTCAGCCAATTGTCATCACCCCACTACTTCCCTGAAAGTCTTGGTGCTCTGGGATTTTCCTCGAGCACCCTGAAACCCAACCAATAGGAGGGCAAGGGACGAGGGTGCTGTATGTTTCCTGTGGCTAATGTAACAAATTACCACACATTGAGGGGTTTAAAAAGCAGAAATTTATTCTCTTGGTTCTGGAGGACACAGTCTGAAGTCGATTTTGTTGGCCTAAAGCAAGGTGTCAGCAGACCACATCCCTATCTGGGTCAAATTTATCTCCGCATATATTGACTTATTTATTACACGAATATGTATGGGTGGTGTGTATGTGAATGGTACACATGCGTGTGCACACATTTGTGTGTATGTGGAGACCAAAAATCAATGTTGGGTTTCTTCCTCAATTGTTCTCTACCTGACATTATTACTACTATTATTATTATTATTGTTTTTCTTTTTTGAGGTAGGGTCTCACTCTAGCTCAGGCTGACCTGCAATTCACTATGTTGTCTCAGGGTGGCCTTGAATTCATGGTGATCCTCCTACATCTGCCTCCTGAGTGCTGAGATTAAAGGCATGTGCCACCATGCCTGGCTTATTATTATTTCTTATTTGGGAAAGAGAGAGAGAGAGAGAGAGAGAGAGAGAGAGAGAGAGAGAGAATTGGTGTGCCAGGGCCTCAGCCACTGCTATCAAACTCCAGACACTTGCGCCACCTAGTGGGCATGTGTGACCTTGTGCTTGCCTCACCTTTGTGTTTTCTGATATCTGGAAAGTCAAACATGGGTCCTTTGGCTTCTCAGGCAAGTGCCCCAACCACTGAACCATCTCTTCAGCCCTCTACTTGATATTTTAAAATAGGGTCTCTCATTAAAACTAGGACTCACAAGTTTAGCTAGACTAGATAAGGAGAAAGCTCCAGGAACCCTCCTGTCTGTTTCCCCAGTGCTGGAATTACAGGCACACAGCACAACACCTGGTTTTTACATGGGTGCTGGGGATCCAAACCCAAGTCCTCATGCTTGTGCAGCACTCACTTTACCCACTGAGCCCTACCTATACCCTCTATCTCAAGATCGTATCTTTTTCCTTATATAATAGCAGCAACAGGTTTTAGGATATAGGACCTGATATCTGTGGGGACCATTTTTTAGCCACATAGAGTTGCTATCCCTAGACCTGACTCAATGCTGATGCCAGCCTCTGTTTGTATAAGTCACTCCTGCATGTCAGGGTATGCACACACATGTGTTTGTGTACAATGTTTCAAGTTCATTATAACTTGATTGGATTTAGAATGCCCTAGGAGATTGGGCAGGCACACCTTGAAGTATGCCCATGAGGATGCCAGAAAGAATTTACTGAGTGGGGAAGACCCACCCTGAGTGTGGGCAGCACCATCCCCCAGACTAGGACCCAGACAAAATAAAAGGGGGAACAGGGAAAACCAATGGGACACCAGCATCCCCATTCTCTCTTTTTCCTATCCACCAAGGAGTGAATAGCAGCCTTGGCCACACATTCCAGTGGCCATGATGGTCTGCCCAAGTGCATGGGGCCACAAAACTGTGGACTGGGCCCTCTGAAACTGTGAGCCAAAAGCAATCCTTCTTCCCCTCTGTTATTTCTGTCAGGTATTCACCATAGCAAAGCAACAGTAACTAACAAAGTATGGGACAGTTTTCTGAATGCAGTGTGTATCCTGATACCATGTGATACTTGATATTGTCTTAGAGATTATTCTGCCTTTTTTTTTTTTTTTTTTGAGGTAGAGTCTTGCTCTAGCCCAGGCTGACCTGGAATTCACTTGCTAGTCTCAGGGTGGTCTTGAACTCATGGCAATCCTGCTACCTCTGCCTCCCAATTGCTGGGATTAAAGGCATGTGCCACCATGTCTGGCTCCATTCTGTTTTTATTTTACTTTATTATTATTTTTATATTTTATATTGGCACATTGTGTGTTGGTACCCTATTCCCTCATCCTTGCCCCCATTCCAATAGGCCCCTCCTCAGTGGGGTTGCAGGTATTCCCCATGGGGTTGTTTGCTATGCATTTTGGGAGCAGCAGTCATTTTTTTTGGGGGGGGGAGGGAATGCTTCTGGGCATGATGTTTTACCCTATGGCTCTTACATCTTTTCCTTCCTCTCTTCCACAAAATTCCTGGAACCATATTCTTATTGCCTTTGTGTGAGTGTGTATGCATGTTAATGTATATGCGTGCATGCATGTGGAAGCCAAATGTTTGTATTGGATCTTCTTCACTTTATTTGCTGAGGTAAGGGGTCTTATTTGAACCTAAATTGATGCATTTGGGTAATCTAGCTAGCCAACTTGGCCCAGGCATCTTTTGTCTCTTCCTCTTTAGCGCTGGGATTCCATTTGAACCACCACATGTACCTGGCATATATGAGGATGCTGGGATCGAGCTCTGGTCCTTCTCTTGTGTAACAAGTACTGTATCCACTGAGCCTGTTTCCCAACCAAAGATTGTTACTTTTATATTTTTTATTTTTTTAGGCAAAGACAATTAATTTTTATTAAAAATAATTTTTATTGACAACTTCTATACTTACAGACAATAAACCATGACATTTCCCTTCTTTCCCCCATTTTCCCCTTTACAACTCTGCTCTCCATCATATTCCTTCCCTCTTTCTGTTATTCTTTCTTTTATTTTTATGTCATCATCTTTTCTTCTATTATGAGGGTCTTGTGAAGGTATTGCTAAGCACTGTGAGGTTATGGATATTGAGGCTAATTTCTGTCTGGACAGTTGCATCAGAAGGAGTGGTACCCTTCCTTTGGTTCTTACATTCTTTCCACCACCTCTTCTGCAATGGACCCTGAGCCTTGGAGGGTGTGACATAGATGTTTCAGTGCTGGACACTTCTCTGTCCCTTCTTCTCAACACTATGTTGCTTTTTGGGTATCCCAGTGGTCATCGCCATCTGAAAAGAGAAACTTCTCTAGCCAGAAGTGAGAGTAGCATCAATATAATGTAGCAGACAGATTCAGGTTCGCTGAGATGAACTTCCAGACCAGGCACAGTTATGGAGGAAGGGATATTTATTGAAGCTTACAGATGTAGGGGAAGTTCCATAATGGCAGAAGAAGCTGACCAGCTCTTACAGGACCAGGCAGAGAGAGAAGCCCCAAGCCAAAGCCACACAGCACACTTCAGGAACTCCAGGAAGGCACACTTTGCATATCTTTAGATTGAAATCTGAAACCTACCACCACACCTTAAGATCCACCCAGTGACACCTCCTCCAGCCAAGTGGCTACAGATGCAAGCTACAAACTAATAAAACACTGAATATATTGGGGGTCATCTATTCAAACTACCACATATATGAATATGAACATTAAGTGTAGTGCTTTCAGGGCAATTTGGTGAGAATAATATATGCATTTATTCAGACAAGAGCAGGCTTTATACCCCTAAGGCTCATGATCTCCCCTGCCATAGGCTTTAGATCTGGTTTTCAGTACCAGGCATGTATTACCTCCCATAGAGTGGGCCTTCAGTCCACTTAGAGAGCAGTTGATTTCCCCCAGATCAGACATGCCACTATTGCACTCATTTGGTCATTTGGCCTATCTGGCCAAACTTGAGGCTTCCAGTGTCCACTGTTTTCACTACTGATGACTTCTGTTTCCCATAAGGCTGTATATAGTGCAGCTTTTTCCAGCTTTCAGTTGGCTGGTCTACAGGGAGAAGGTTTTCTGCTCAGTACCAGCTTGATTTATCAGTGACTTTGCCACTCAGGCATGTGAAGTCTTCAGCAACAGGGTCTTACCATCTGTTTCTCAAGGGAAGTCAAGGGCCTTGGAAATAGCCTATACTGTTTTGGAGGCAAGAGGGACCACCCTGGCCAACAACTCACTGGAAGGTATCCCATCCCTGGCACTGAAAATTTTCTAGTAACATTCTGTGGCTTCTGGATGTGCCATTATTCAAAAAAGTAGGTTTTCATATGTCTTATTCAGAATATCTTGAATTTTGACTGATTCTCCCTCTGCCCTTCATTTATATAATCTATTCCCCTGGCCGTGCTTAGGCCCTTCACCTCACTATAATCTGTTTATTTTTTCCTATTTCTTCATGTGTGTGTTTTGCTTTGTCTTCAGCATGAAGGATTCCTTTAAGTATTTTCTGTAGAGCTGGCTTAGTTGTCATAAATTCCTTTAGCCTGTTTTGTTGTGGAATGCCCTTATTTTTCCATCAATTTGGATAGATAGCTTTGCAGGATAAAGTAATCTTGGATGACAGTTGTTAATCTTTCAGAACTTGGCCATTCCCAAGCCCTTCTGGCTTTTAAAGTTTGTGTTGAGTAATCTGCTGTGATCCTGATGGGCTTGCCTTTGTAGGTGACTTGCTTTTTATCTTTAACTTCTTTCAATATATTTTCTTTGGTTCACATGTTTAGTTGTTTAGTTATACCATAGCAAGGAGAGGTTCTTTCCAGGTTTTGTCTGTTTGGTGTTCTAAAACCTTCCTGTATCTCACTGGCATTTCTTTCCCAATTTGGGAAAATTTTTCTTCAATGATTTTGTTGAAAACACCTACTAATCCTCTGGATTGAAATTCTTCTCCTTCTACTATACCCTGAATTCTTATGTTTAATCTTTTCATAGTGTCCTGGATATCTTGAAATTCCCATTCATACCTTGCTATTAGCTTGTCTTTCTCTTTGTTGGACTGCATTAGATCTGCCACCTGGTCTTCTAGTTTAGATATTCTGTTCTCTCTTTCATCCATTCTACTAGTGAGACTCTCCACAGAATGTTTTAGTTGACTGACTGTGTTTTTCAGAGCTAGAATTTCTGCCTGTTTTTTCTTCAGTATTTCTATTTCCTTATTCATGTCTTGTAATGACCTCCTTATTTCATTAAGCTGTTTTCCTGTGGTCTCTTGGAATTCCTTCAGGAGTTTGTTTTCTTCTTTAATTCCTTTGTTTTCTTCTTTGATTTCTTTGAGTATAGATAAAATCATTTTTTAAAGCTTTGTCAGGCATTTCTTCTAAAACAGTCTCATTGGGCGTCCATTTGTGATGGATTTGTAATTTTTGATGGGATTGTATTGTCTTGATTCTTTGTGTTTCTTGTATTAAAATGTTGCGATTTTTGTAACCTGAGTTGATTTGATGCTTGGGTTTTCTAATAATCTGCGGTGCTTTTAGAATTGAAAATCTAACTTTATGTACCTTCAGAGTAGGAGTTTAAGGCACCAAGTGTAGCTCTTGTTCTCTAGTCCAACTGCGGAACTAATCCTAGGCGTTGAGTTTGCCTGCTATTCAAGTATTCTAGTGGACTGGGTGGAGCAATTTACTGGCAAATTCTTAAATTCAACTGAGCAATATACACATTCAATAAAAACCAGCACAAAGTATGCAAGTGTGGGGATTGAAATAAATTGATAACCTTATAAAGCCACAATCCCTAAGGTTGTGTGTTGCTCTACACCCTTAATCCTGTCAGCTGGGAGGTTGAGATTTCTATTCTGAGTTGCGTTCCAGGTCAGCCTGGATCTTAATCAGACCCTGCCCTGGATAATGACAGAAGAAAAAGACAAAAGCCCTATAAACCTGAAAGCATCAAAGGCAACAATAGTCAACCCCCAAATGCAGCTTAATTGAGAATGGTAAAGCCAACCATGAATATGTAACCCATAACCTGTCCTGACATGGAAAGAGAGATTAGCACTTCCAGTGCAGGTGTATGTACCTGCTTTTTTTTGTCAACTGGCCTCATTCCTTTTGGGGTGGCTTCCAGTCTCACCAATGCTGAGTGCCCACCTCGATCCTTCTGTGTTGTGCTGTGGAGCTGTTGTTCAAATCAGCTGTGCTGGATGCCCTGCCACTGGGGGCTGAGTGCATACTCCAGAGGTTCATGGTTCTGATGGTTGGAGGATGGGAAAGTGCAGGAAGCCTGGAGCTGTACTGGAACTGCTCAGCTGGTCCCACCTGTGTCCCATTCAGCTGGTCTCTGCTGTCTCCCCTTGAAGTTTCATGACTTTGCAAGGAGGCTGATGAGGTTGGAAAATCCCCTTGTTTGGTCTCTGCTCCTACAGCTCAGTGCTGGGTGGGTGGCACTGGGGGGGGGGGGTGCGTAGATGCATAGATCTCACAGATCGCACAGATTGGGGCCACAAGCCCCAGTGGGATTCTGGCCATTTTCCTCCTTTCTGATGGATCTTGGTCTCTCCTGCTTCTCTGCTGTGGCTAATAAAACCTACACACCTTCACTTTTCAGAAGAGTGTATTTTGCTGTGGTTTTGCTTAAATCTCTCGCTAGGCTGGTTTGGTGTGGCTCCTATACTGCCATCTTTCCCAGAAGTCCAAGATCATTCTTTATAAATGCTTGTAACAACTCACTAACTGACCTCATAATCCACGACTGGGATGGGGCCCAGTTTGAAAACCTGCAAACACCTCATCACCTGGTAGTCTGGGAGTGCCATATCCTTCCTCTGCTTGCATTTCTGTGTTTACCACAATGGCATGGAATCTATGACAGTGGGTGGTAAAGTCCCTTCATGGGACAATGACATTGTTATATAAGCTAAGGCCAGCTGATGTTGGACAGATGACTTGACAGCTTTTTTTTGGATGGCATAAAGAGACACTAATTGAGTCCCTACAGAAAACATGATGGGGCTGGAAAGATAGCTTAGCTGTTAGGTGCTTGCATAGGAAGGCTAAGGACCCAGGCTCGATTCTCCAATACCCACATAAGCCTTGCCAAATAATGGTGATGGAGAAGCCAAAACTTCTTTTCCTTCTAATTAAACAAGGAGTACGTTATTTGGGCTTATGATACACCATCTATTTGAAGACGTGTGTTGGAACTTGGGAGTGTGAGAACACAAGGGAAAATGATGAAAACACAGGAGCTCATGGGGCTGCTGCTGTAACACCGGGTTTCAAGCCTGAGCTGGAGATCACACTTACGCAGAGAGGCCGGGGACAGCACCAGCGACATCTTTCTGGAGATGTCTGGACTGACAGAGGGTGACAAGCTTAAGCGAATGTTTTTGTGGTCCAAGTAAGAGAAGGACACACAAGGCCCAAGGTGGGAGCTTTGAAGACCCAGCTCCTCCCAGTTAGAAGAGTTAGCCGCACAGGACAAAGGAGAGGCAGGACACATATAGCCCTGTGTTATGTTCCTTGAGGTGAGTTATGTGGGGCCTCACCTGCTCAAGAAAGTGGAGGTGCAAACTGTAGGTCTCCTCTAATTCTTTAAAGTTACTTCTTGGGAGCTGGAGGGATGGCTCAGCAGTTAAGCTGTCTGCCTGCAAAACCTAATGACCTGGGTTGGATTCCCCAGTACCCATGTACAACCAGATGCACAAAGTTGTGTGTGAGTCTGGACTTCATTTGCAGCAGCTGGAGGCCCTGGCATACCCCTTCTGTCTGTCTCATTCTTCTCCCTATCGCTCTCTCTCTGCTTGCAAATTAATAAATAAGAATAAAATTATTTCTGACCTAGCATTAGAGAACACTAAAAGCCTCCAGGAGACTCTCAACTCTGTCTTGGACAGGCCGCCTTGAGGGCCCTGTCACAAAACTAGGCAAATGAGAGAGTGGGCGGGACTTTCAGCTCCTCAAGCCTACCATTGGAGTTACACTTATGTAGGTATTGGTAGGTTACCTAGCCCTAGAATTTCATCACTGTTTCTATAATTTAACAGTCAGAAGTGATAATTTATAAAAACTCAACAACTTGGTTATTCAGATATGCAAAATTATATCTCCACAATGTTACTCATTGTGTTGGTTACTTTTTTCATCACTGCGACAAAACATTTGACAGAAACGATGTAAGAATGATTTATTTTAGCTCAGGGCAGCTGGTTCTCTGCCCGTGGTGGCAGGAGCTTGCGGCAGATCAGGCAGCAGAGGCCTCAGGCTGGAAGCAGGCAGCTATAGTCCTCTAGCCCCTCAGCTTCTGCCTCATGTCTGCTCAATCTCACTTCCCAAAGATCCCACAATCTCTCAGAAAAATGCCAGCAGCAGAGGACCAAGTATTTAAACACATAAGCCTGGGAGGGACCCTTTACATTCAAACCACCACAGTTATGCTTACCCGGCAATCATGATAGAACAGAGCAGAACATGGGAATCCTGACTTCCACGCAGAGCTCTTTCCATGTCTACTTGACTTGCTCCTGGTTTGTACTGTAGACAATCCTCACCAAGGGGGACGATCTGGGGAGATGGCTCACTGGGTAAAGTTCTTCCCATGGAAGCATGAGGACCTGAGTTTGATTCCTCCGCACCCACATAAGATGCCAGCTGTGGAAGCCTCCTCCCTGTCGACTAGCTGTCCGCTGCCAGGATGCTAGAAAGAGCTACACAGCATGCAGCCTTCTGGGGAACAGAAGTCATCAACGGTCTCAAGTTGCAGAGAACTCTGCAAGCCTTACAGCTGGCCAGCCAGGCCAAATGTGCCAACTGGGGCAATGGTGGCATGTCTGTTATTGGAGAAACCAACTGCTCTCTGATTGGATTGTAGGCCAATCAGTGTGGGTGGGGGTTCATGCCTCGTACTGAAAACCTGGTCAAAGACTATGGCAGGGAAGGTCATAAGCCCTGGGGGGATAACTGCTGCTGGTGTCTGGCTAAGTATATATTACACCCAATGAGCTCTAAACACCTAAGTTTGTGCCCATATATTAATGCTTCTCTCACTTTTGGTTAGACAAACTTCTCTGTTCAGATGGTGGGGTAATTCAAAACCCACCAGAGTGCTGAGAAGGAATGACAGTGGAGTGTCCAGCACTAAGTGAGACATCTTAACTCACCCTCCAAGCCTCAGGGACCATTGTGGAAAAGGTGTCAGAAGGAATGTTAGAGCCAAAGGAAGGGGATGAGTGCTTACAATGCTGTCTTCGAGACACAAAGTGCCATGGTATTCACGACTTCACAGTGGTTGACACTACCTCCACAAGACCTGCATCATAAGAGGGGAAAAAAAGATGATGAGATCAAAATATGAGAGAGTCTAAGGGGGACTTGGGACAGGGAAGTGTGGGTTGTGGGAGGAGACTATGATCATGCTAATTATCTATACTTATGGAAGTTTCCTCTGGCCTACACACACAGATACACACACACACACACATATGAACATGCATACTCACATGTGTGTACACCATTCACATGCAGAAACATATCCACTACCTTTAACTAGAAGCATGAGGCCCCTGTATGGCCACGTTGACATACTCTTAGGATACATATTCAAATTAACTGCAGGGCAGAATAGAAAGATAACTGGATCAGGAAGCAGAATGCTTATTTGAGATCACCACACCTCTGTCCTCTCATTATGCTCAACAAGTCTTTGTGCATTTGTAAAATGAGAATGCAGCACTTGCCTTGACTTCCTTGCCAGGCAAACAGGAGATGAGCTGGAGCAAACCTCATGAGAGAATGGTGCGTTCATAAATTGCAGAGCATTGTCAAACATCACCACATAAGCACCAGTCAGAATGTGGGCAAACCCAGGCAGTGACGTGGAGGAGATTGCCTGAGCCCAGATCCATTTTCAAAGTGCGTAATCTTGGGCAGGGCTACTTAACCTATTCTTTGGGGTCTTCTGGGGTCCTTGAGATAACCCAATGATTTAATTCCTATAAACTATTGCTTGGCACAGCCTGCATATTCAATAAATGTTCACTGCTGGTGGATAACTAGGCAAGGATGGTATAGAAGTACTAGGATTTTAGTTTTGCTTAGAAGTGGGAGGGAAAGCCAGACATGGTAGCATACACCTTTAATCCTAGCACTTGGGAAGCTGAGGTAGGAGGATTGCTGTGAGTTTGAGGCCAGCCTGGGACTACATAATGAATTCCAGGTTAGTCTGGACTAGAGTGAGACCCTACCACAAAAAAAAAAAAAAAAAAAAAGAAGTGGAAGGGAAGTTGGGTAGGCCTGTCATGGATGATGGAGGAGGGTATGAGGTTCCCATCCTTCCCTGAGGAGTTAATGGTTGCTGAGGGAGAAGGAGGCTCTGGTAATAATCCATCATCCTACATGCTCATGCAGGAAACAACAGTTGAACACAATGGGTCACACACACAAGGCAAAAAGAAGACATGAAGGCAGTGGCGACAGAGGAGAGAGTCAAAGCTCATTAAAATGAAGAAAATAAGTGACTGTGGAGCGCTCAGTGCTAAGTGAGACATCTCTATCACGTTGCAGAAGAGGAGACACACAGCATGCAAGAGCCCAATAATGGGAGGACTGCTTTGGAACACTTCTGAACACCAAGTGGCCACTGCATCCATAAACTCACAGCGACTATTGTTAGGAGCACTTGTACTTAGGCTGCACAATATTGGGCCCATCACTCTCTGTCATGTTTGATGGAAAAAGGCAAAAACAAAAACAAAAACAAAAAATATACTTCACAATAGAAGGGGTTCTAGTTGGAAAGAAGAAGGGGTTCAGTGGAAGGCAGACTGGTGAGGGGGACAAAAGAAGGTAGTAGGAGGGAATTATGATCAAAATATATTATGCACATGTATGAAAATTGTCAATGAAATATGATTAAATTACAGTATGTTAAGCGTTAAAACTTTTTAAGAAAAATGGTTTATTTGTTTATTTGAGACAGAGAGAAAGAGGAAGCTAGAGAGAATGGGCACACCAGGGCCTTCAGCCACTGCAAGTGAGGTCCAGATGCATGGGCCACCTTGTGCATCTGGCTTTACAAAGGTACTGGGGAATCAAACACAGATCCTTTAGGCTTTGCAGTCAAGTGCTTTAACTACTGAGCCATCTCTCCAGCCCTAAAACTTTTTTAATAAAAATAAATTTTAAAACTTTGGAAAAGGACATCAAGGTGGAGGAGGGGACTGGTTAAGAAGGAACTCAGCGGGAGGTGGGATAAGAGAAGGTAATGAAAGGGATAGTGATCAAAATACATGATATACATATATTATATGTAAATAAATAAATAAATAAATAAATATAGATAGATAGATAGATATACACATAAATTGTTTAAAAGAGCTTAAATTTTAAAAAATGCCATTTTAAAAACATTAGCTGCTCCTAGCTTGCAAATTCACTGACTGCGATGTCGTTTTACTGGTGTCGATGGCTTCTGCATCGCGTTACTTGGTGATGGTTCAGAAGGCAGCAAACCCCTGGAGGCTTGGGGTGGAAGCTCCGCAACCCTCCTGGGAATCCTTCCAGTCCCAGCTCGAAACAGGAACAGTGGAGCTGGTGTCCACAGCCAAATTGGCACCAAAACCAACCTGGCACCCCTTCCCTAGGCCCAGCTGACATCCGTGGGAGCCTCACCTGGATGCTAAGAGGCCAATTTTTACACTGACCCGGCTGCTACTGTCACCTGGAAGGCAGCTGGGGCCCCAGGCCATGCCACCCCTTGTGTAGATGCTGGAAGAGCATCCAAGTCAAACAGGACCAGGCGGGGCCTGACTTGGCCCACAGGACCCACGGGCACTGGCTTATGAAAGGTGGGAACAGGGAGTGCCCTCGGGTGACTCAACAGGTGGCTGGTTTCCCACTGAGTGGCTGCCAAAACTGCCTCGCAGGCACCTGGGTAGGAGGCAGTGAGTACACAGGGTGGCAGGAAGGCCAACCCTAGGAGGGCCACTCCAGTTTCTTTGACACCTCCTGAGCCTTTGGACACGTGGTTCCTGCTGCTTGGAACATCTGACTCTATCTACCTGCTGGACGCAACCTGACTCTAAGCTCATCTTTCAAGACCCATTTAAGTGTATGGGGCAATCTTCCTGAGCTCCTTCAGGTAGACTTATGTGTTTTGTATAACACACACACAGAGAAAAAGTTATATGTGTATACTATCCACTACAGACTGGAACACCACATCATGTATGCTTCCATCCCGATGCACTTTGCTGGCACATGGGCCAGATACAACACTTAGGATGTGTCACTGCAGGACTGACCCTCTGCCCTCTGGTCCCCAGACTTTGACAGTGAATGAGTACAGGACACATTTTCTTGCTTTCTAGCCACAAATGAGGGATTAGGGGTCCAATCTCCAGATGGCCAGTAACCTGTGATGTGAGCCAGGGACTCTCATCATTTATGTTTTGTGCTGGGAAGACTAACTCTGAATAATAGAACTGAGGCTGAAGACCAGGAGTGCAGAAAGCAGCCAACGTGGGTAAGCAATGGCTCTCTGGTTGGCTAAGAATTCCACTCAGTGGAAAGGAAGCTATAGCTGGAACTGGGAACCAAGTCAGAATCCTGTAGAGATTAAGATTATGGACTCCAGTGGGAAGCTCCCACTAGTCTTTGGCCAAAAGAGAGGCTACACCCATCAACATCTCTCTAAGTTAATAATACTTATCCCCTTAAACCTATGCTGATCCCACTCTCCACTGGAGAGTCTGTTTTTCTTTTTCAGAAGGCAGTGAGAACCTCAGGCAATCAAAATCTGTCAACAAGACAAGAAGAGACAGCTGACACCCCGTCAGGAGACGAACCACCCCTCGCACGGCAGCCAGGGCCCAGGCGAAACCACAGAGGAACTGGGGAGAAGAGCAAGAGTGCTGCGTCCATGGCGAGCATGACGACCTGCACCATGGCGATGGAGACAGACGCTGAGGATACTCAAAATGCAAAAAAGCAGAAATCCAGAAGCTGTTGAGACCACAATACTAAAGTTGACTTAGAACACGCTCTTGGGCTGACGAGATGACTTAGTGGTTAGAGCATTTGCCTGTGAAGCCTAAAGACCCAGGTTTGATTCCCCAGTATCCATGTAAGTCAGATGCACAAGGAGGCGCATGCATCTGGGGTTCGTTTGCAGTGGCTAGAGGCCCTGGCACACCCATTCTCTCTCTCTCTCTCTCTGTCTCTCTCCCTATTCCTCTCTCTCTGCCTCTTTCTGTCACTCTCTCAAATAAATGAATAAATAAAATATTAAAACAAACATCCTCCATAACTCAGAGAATTTTGTGGAAGAGGGGGCAGAAAGAATGTAAGAGCCACAGGGTGAGAGGGAATATCCAGAGGCATTGCCCACCCCCACAGTGACTGACTGCTGCTCTTACAACTCCTAACTCACAACCCCATGGCAAATACCAGCGATCCCAGTAAGGAGGGCCCTCACTGGAATGGGGGCAGGGAGGAGGGAAATGATGGTACAAGCACGTGATGTGTCCATAAGCTTCTACTTAAAAAATTATATCTGTATATCTATATCCAGTCTCTCTCTCTCTCTCCCCCCCCCCCTCTCTCTCTCTCTCTCTCTCTATATATATATATATATATACTTATCTCTCTCTCTCTCTATATATATATGTATATATATATATATATATACACACATATATATATACATATATCACCAGGCATGGTGGCACATACCTTTAATCCTAGCATTTGGGAGGCAGAGGTAGGAGGATCACTGTGAGTTGGAGGCCACCCTGAGACTACATAATGAATTCCAGGTCAGCCTGGGCTAGAGTGCGACCCTACCTTGAAAGATCAATAATAATAATAATAATAATAATACTAAATAAAATAAAAATTAAAAGAACTGTGGAAAGACCTGGTGGACTAGCTGCTGTGCTGGGCTGGGCTGGGCTGAGCTGGGCTGGGCTGGGCTGAGCTGGGCTGGGCTGGGCTGGGCTGGGCTGAGCTGGGCTGGGCTGGGCTGGGCTGGGCTGAGCTGAGCTGGGCTGGGCTGGGCTGGGCTGGGCTGGGCTGGGCTGGGCTGGGCTGGGCTGGGCTGGGCTGAGCTGGGCTGGGCTGGGCTGGGCTGGGCTGAGCTGGGCTGAGCTGGGCTGGGCTGGGCTGAGCTGGGCTGGGCTGGGCTGGGCTGGGCTGACCAGAGCTGAGCTGGGCTGAGCTGGGCTGAGCTGGGCTGGGCTGGGCTGGGCTGAGCCGGGCTGGGCTGGCTGAGCTGGGCTGGGCTGGGCTGGGCTGGGCTGGGCTGAGCTGGGCTGAGCTGGGCTGGGCTGGGCTGGGCTGGGCTGGGCAGGCTCTTCCCTTCCAAGGACGATAGAACCATTTTTGCCACAGCTGGGAGATGTCCTTCAGCTGAAACTGCCTTTCGGAACGATCTGCATTGATGAAAGTGAGAAGACTGAGGACCATGGACCCCTCCCAGGAAGCCCATGACCAATGGCGTGTTGACAGCGTAGGGCCAGCCCTTTGGGAAACTTCTGAAGTATCATCTCAGCTTCGGCATGACCTGTGCAGCTGGCTGTCGCTTCATCAATGCTAGAGGGCTGGGGGTGTGGCTCAGTGGGGCCCTGGGTTCAGTACCCAGCACTACGTAATCCTGTTGTGCTGGTGCAGCCTGCAATCCCAGAAGCAGCTTTTTCAGCTTTTGTTTTGTTTTGTTTCAAGGTAGATAGAGTCCACTCTAGCCCAGTCTGACCTGGAACTCATTCTGTAGTCGCAGGCTGGCCTCGAACTCCCAGTGATCCTCCTACCTCTGCCTCCCTAGTGTGGGATTGAAGGTGTGCGTGACCACAGCTGGCCAGAGAAGCTTCTTTTCTGCAATGAGTGGTGGTTACAGTAGAGACTCATAAATGGTTAACGTGCTAAGAAAATGTGACCATTGAATGCTCAGCCACAAATGGGACATCTACATGTCCTCGTCCAAAGCTCAAGGGACACCACAGAGAGGAGAGTAAGGGGTGTTGTGGAATGCTGTCCTCTGGGCATGACATGGCTGTTGACAACAGAGGGTAATAGGGGGTGAACATGATCAAAGTATATAATAGACACCTATGAAAATGTCATAATGAAACCCATTATTATGTGTAATTAATACATAGATGGTAATAAAAATCTTTAAAAAAATAAGAGCTGGCTTAGATCATCTCTTGCATTCAAGGAATCAAGCACACCTAGACAGACTGGTACTTGCTCCTCCAGGAATGCAAAAATGGATTAAAAATATCTAAAGGCTTTAAAGTCTAGCAGTGGGAGGGACTGGGGCACACAGGAGGGACCTGTCTGCACAGATGCTTACCATGGGTGACGGACACGCCTCAAGGTGCAGGCTGTCTGTGTCCAGCACTGGGAGAGAGAGAAGGTGGGGCTTCTGCTCCTGGGCCTGTCTTGATGGGTGGAGTCCTGGGTGTTCGGGAGGCCAGCATGAGGAAGCCTGCCTCTTACCAAGGAGGGGGCCTGTTCCTCACTGTTCCAGGCACCTCCTAGGCTCCTGTTTCTGAGGCAATCACAGGACATAGCTATCCTCCAAGGAAAGGTTAAACAGCCATTTCTTCAGAGGTTACAGGGATACACATGAACATTCTTGAGAGTCAAGGATGGGGAAAATTAAGTAGTATGTTCCCAAGCCGTCTTCATCGTCTTCCTTCAAAAGTCAGGGGCTGAGCCTCACTGTCTAGACTGTGGAGTGTCCACCGTGAGGCTCCATCACTGCCCATGCCACAAATTACTCAGTATAGCCTACCTTCCCAGCATCCCTTTGCAGCTAAGTGTGGTCATTTGACTCTGGACCAATAGGACATGAGTGGGAATGGTATGTCAATGCCCCAACTTCCAACTTCCTCCCCCCCCCTTTCTTCCTTCCTGCCAGTTGTCTTGTGGACATGATAGTAAGTCAGCTCAGTCCACAAGGACAATATCTAGGGGTGACAGAGCTTCAGACAGTCTGGGTCTCTGATATTTTGTGTTTCCAGAGTTGCCCTGAACCATTGTATACAATTTTTTTGGTAATATAGGCATTATCCCCCTATTATTATTATTATTATTATTATTATTATTACTACTGTTATTATTATCAGTGGTGTTTTGAGGCAGGTTCTCATGTTGCACAGTTTGGCCTCAAGTTCACTATGTAGCTGAGGATGACCTTGAATTTCTGATCCTCTTGCCTTTACCTTCCAAGTGCTGGGATTAGAGGTGTGTGCCACCTCACTCAGTTCACTCATTATCATTTTGAATTGCTTTTAGAGTAGCTGATCCTATATCCTGAGGCTCTTAACTATGACCAAACTATGGCCAAATCTGGCCTGCCACATGTCTTCACAAGTAATGTTGTACATAACACAACCACGCCCATTCATCTTTTGAGTTGTTTACAGTTGCTTTTGAATGCACAATTGTGTCCAAGTGTCAAAATCCAGAGATGATTCTGACTGGCCAGAGTTCATACCTAGACCAATCGTTGTGTGTAGAAGGGAATCATTTAATTGGCCAGATCAAGGGACTTAAGGTCAATGATGAAATGTGTTCCTCTCAGAAAAGGATGGCTTTATTAAGTAAAAAGGGAAAGTGGGTCACAGCAGATAAAAATAATAGAACAATGATGTCTAGTCCAGGCAAATTGGGGGTCTTGCACTTAGATTGTTTTGCATGTGTATGTGATAAAAGTACATACATGTATGCATGATCTTATGTGTTTGGGCATGTGTGGGCATCTGTATGTATGCATGTGTATGTGCATGCATGTGTGCAAGTGCATGTGTGGAGGTCAGGTGTCTTCCTCAGTTACTCTCCAGCTTATTTTTCTTTTCATTCTTTCTTTTTCTTTTTTTTTGTTTTTTGAGGTAGGGTCTCACTATGGCCCAGGCTGACCTGCAATTCACTATGTAACCTCAGGGTGGCCTCGAATGGCAATCCCCTAACTCTGCCTCCCGAGTGCTGGGATTAAAGGCGTGTGCCACCACGCCTGGCCTTCCAGTTTATTTTTCAAGACAGGGTCTCTTGCTGAACCTTGATCTCACCAGTTTGGCTAGATTAGCTAGCCAGTGAGCTTCCAGGATTCCGTGTCTCTGCCCCCCCCCCCCGGCACCTGCTGCACACCAACATGCCCAGCATTTTTGTGGGTGCTGGCCATCTGAACTCAGGTCTGCACTCAGATCAAGTACTTTACCCACTGACCATCTCCCCAGCCCCCACCCTCATGTAATTTTAATTGTTCCCAGGGCTGGATTGTAACATTTCTTTGAAGGCTAAGTGCGCCCCATGTTTTCTGATTTGCAAGCTACTCAATGAGTGTTTAAATTACTATACTCAGCTCAGCAAGTCACAATGCTCCTGTGAATGAGGAATAATTATGTTTTCTTTTCTTTTTATTCATTTTCATCAAAACTAGGAGTTAGTAAGCTTGACTGTTTGTTAGAAAACTGAAATACAGTCAACAAATCACTTTCTCTAAGCAGCAGGCTGTGAGAAGCAAGCAGCGCGCCGTGGCTGCGGGCAAGCGTGGTGGGCGGAGTTAAGTACTACGGATCGCTTACTTAGAGGATCGTGATAGATACTTTGTGTCTTTGAGACTTGATTTATTCTTTTTAAAAATTCATTTATGGGGGGGGGGGGTAGAATGGGAATGCCAGGGCCTCTAGCGACTGCAAAGGAACTCCAGATGCATGCACCACCATGTGCACCTGTCTTACGTGGGTACTGGAGAATCAAACTTGGGTCTTTAGGCTCTGCAGGCAAGTGCCTTAACCACTAAGCCATCTCTCCAGCCCCAATTTAGTATTTTCTCTTATTTGTTTGACAGAGAAAGAGGAGAGAGAGAGAGAGAATGGGCGCACCAGAGCCTCCAGCCTCTGCAGACGAACTCCAGACACATGCGCCCCCTTGTGCATCTGTCTAACGCGGGTCCTGGGGAATCAAACCTGGGTTCTTTGGCTTTGCAAGCAAACACCTTAACCGCTAAGCTATCCCTCCAGCCCCCAATTTAGTATTTTTTTAAAATGAAGAAGGGAGCCGGGCATAGTGGAGCATGCCTTTAATCCCAGCACTTGGGAGGCAGAGGTAGGAGGATCGCTGTGAGTTCAAGGCCAGAGTGAGATCCTATCTCAAAACGAAAAGAAATAATGAAGAAGTGGACAGGTGTGCTGGTGCCACATCTCCAGCCCCATCTCAGGGATTTTAAATAATGGTGTAATTCTTAACACAGCAGTCCCGCCAGCCGCAGTCTGTCTGCACTTCTGTCATAAAGTTGGGACAGTGATCTGGAATGTGCTATTGGTTGAAGAGGCTGATGTATGCCATTGGGAGACAATGGGGTGGTCAGAACAGTCAGGCAGTGCTGTATTAAGCAACAAGCTGCTGAGGTTAGAGTGAATGCTAACAGGACTGAGAAACGGAACAGTGAATTTGCTGCCTAGACAGTGCGAAGGCACCTGTGCATTTCTCTAGGTGCTGTGGGCCATCTGGAGAGCACCCATCTGTCTGTGAAGGGGAAGTGATGGCATAGGATGGATGACTGCAGGGGCCTTTCTAGACTGCATAGAACCACTGCTTGTCCAAGGTGAGTGGGACTTACTGTGAAGGTACTCTGCTCTTGAGAAAGCATAGGAAGTCCACATGGGGACCAAGCCCACCCAGAGGATTTCTGGACATCACCACACACCAGGTCGCAGCCCAGCTCTGGGGGATTTGGAGACCCACCCTCCTTTCTATTGATTCTGCTGGCCTGCATCTGTTATTTCTGCTGAATTTTTGCTCTCTCTACCTTCTTCTTTATTTTTTCAATTTTTTAATTTTTGGTTTTTTTTTGAGGTAGGGTCTTACTCCAGCTCAGGCTGACCTGGAATTTATTATGTAGTTTCAGGGTGGCCTCGAACTCATAGTGATCCTACCTCTGCCTCCCGAGTGCTGGGATTAAAGGCGTGTGTCACCATGCCCAGCTTCAATTTTTTTTAATTTTATTTATTTATTTATTTGTGTGTGTGTGCGCGCTTTGCATGCACATGTGCTCATGCTTGTGTCGTGCATAAATGTGACATGCACAAGTGTGGAAGTTAGGTAACTTCAAGGCATCTACGCTCCACCTCCTATGAGACAGGGTATCTTGCCCCTACAAATGAACTGCTAGACTGCAGAGGAATGTCAGGCTAACTGGCCCACAAGCTTTGGATTCTCCTGTCAACACCTCCCATTGTCCTAAGTGCATTGAGATCATAGATACGTGTGCCACTTTGCATCTGGCTTGCTAGGGAATTAAATCTGGGCTGGCAGACTTTGCAAGCAAAAGCCCTTAACCATTTTTCTTTTCTTTTCTTTTCTTTTTTTTTTATGGTTTTTCGAGGTAGGGTCTCACTCTAGCCCAGGCTGACCTGGAATTCACTATGGAGTCTCAGGGTGGCCTCAAACTCACGGCAATCCTCCTACCTCTGCCTCCCAAGTGCTGGGATTAAAGGCGTGTGCCACCACGCCCGGCTTCCATTTTTCTTTTCGAGGGCAGGGTTTCACTGTAGTCCAGGCTGACTTGGAACTTATTCTGTACCCCAGACTGGCCTCAAACTCACAGTGATCCTCCTAGCTCAGCCTCCCAAGTGCTGGGATTAAAAGCAAGTCACCACACCCAGCTTTCAATTAAAATTTTTATTGACAGTTTTTATATGTGTATATAATGTATTTTGATTATAATCCCCTCTCATTACCTTCTCTTGTTCCTTTCACCATCCCCCTCTACTGAACCCCTTCTTCCCAACTAGTTCCTCTTCTACTTTGAGGTCTTTTTTTTTCCTAGTGTATTTGTGTGACTCACGGATGTTGACTAGGGCTGTCTGCATGAACTTGGTTGGGGGATTATTTAGCAGAACACACACAATTTACCAGGGGCTACATCACTGCAGAAAATACGTGCTCGGGGAAGTATGGGAACCTCATACCCTCCCTCCTCCATTATTCATGATGGAGTGTTGACCGGCCCAATACTGTGCCGTTGTTGATGCAGGAGATGACAGTTGCTTTGAGGTCATAATGCCAGGGCCAAGTCATGTGTGGTAGAGAGTGTTCCACAACACTTCTCCCTATCCTCTGGCTCTGACATTCTTCTCTCCCCCTCTTCTGCAATGTTTCCTGAGCCATGGAGGGTGTGATTAGAGATGTCTTAGCACTGAGCATTCAATGGTCATTAATTCTTGGCACTTTAACACATCATGAGTCTTCCAACTGCAGAAGAAGCCTCTCTAGCCAGAGGTGAGAGCAGCACTAATCGATGTGCATAAACAGAAATATTTAAAGGGCAAGATGATGGGTACAGAATATCCATTTAGCCAAACAACAGTAGTAGTTTCCCTTCTAGGGCCTATGTCCTCTCAGCGCTGGGCTTTTGACTTAGGACCTAGTGTGAATACCTAGTGGAGTAGGCCTCAGAGCCAATCAGAGAGATTGGTTACCCCCATTATAATCATACCACTATTGCACCAGTGGGTACATCTTACCTGGCTGATTGGTTGTGTATCTCAGAGGGTCCACATCTGGCTGGGACTATTGATGACTTTGCCCCCCTCGTAGACTGCATAGCCTTCTCCAGCACCACAATAGCTAGCCAACAAGAAGGACGCTCCCAGCTCGGTTCCAGCTTGATTTCTCAGTGTCCCGACATCAACGCAAGTGGTATCTTCACCAATAACTCGATGGGCAACCAAGAGCAGTGGCACTGGCCTATGCTATTTTGAAGGCCTCTTGGTAATTTATTTTTTCCAACTGATAAATACCCTCACATCATGCACATTTATGGGATGCCATGCTATTTAAATACATGCGTATATTATGCCATGTTTAAATAGGGTTAAACATCTCTGTCTCCTTGAACATGCATTATGTCTTTTTAGGGAAAACTTTCAAATCCTTTATTCTAGCTTTGTGACATGTGCAGCGGCCCATTACTGTCATGTGTAGCCAGCCTACTGTGCAACGGCACATGGCTTCCTGCTGCCGTCCCACTGTAACTTACTGCCCCTCTCCTCCCCTTCTCACTGGTGACCACCCTTGTATTCTCAGCTTCCGTATGATTAACGTTTTGTTCAGGCTTCCACATTTGCGAGAGATCACGGCTGCTTGTCTTATTTCCTTTAACAGGATCTCCAGTTCTCTTCATCTCGTGGCGGATGACAGGGCTCCGTTCTGTCCTTGGTTGAATGGTGTCCCATTGTGTGCACGTACCACCTTCCCTTCAGGCACTCACCCGTGGATGGACTCTCGTGTTATTTGTACTTGCTGGCTGTTGTGAGTAGTGCTACCGGGAATGAGTGTGAAGATGCCTGCTCATGGGACTCACCTCCTTTGGACCTGTGCTTAGTAGCTTGGGTGCTGGACCACATGGTGGCCCTACCTCCCCTCGTCTGTGAGTCTGCATACTAACTGCACTGGCTGCTGTAGCCTGCATGCCCACTGGCGGTGTGGGCAGACTTCCTTGGTCCGTATCCTGCCCCCCAGAGTTGTATCTGCCTATGCTCTCTGCTTTCTACTTCCTGGCGGAGCTCGCCATCCTTGTTCCCTACAGCTTCTGTCTCCACGTGTCTGTTTGTTTTCTGGCCTCTCTCGTGGCTTCTCTCAAATGCTATTTCTTTCAACTGCTGTTTTTTTATTTTTCAGAGTCTAGTTATTTAGCCCAAGTTAACTCGTAACTCAGTATCCCCCTGTCTCAGCCTCCCAAATACCAGGATCAGAGGCCTGCATCATCACACAAGGCCACCTGCTCTTTTTTTTTATGTGACTCAATTGCAAACCTCTTAGAAGAAGCTGTCTTAGTCTCAGCTACAGACCCTGCTCTACCCTTTGTAGCCGGCATGACAGGGACATCAAACATGTATTTTATCTCTAAGCCTGGAAACAAGGCCCATGTCACCCTCAGGCACTTGAAGACCTTGTACCTTATCTTCTTTAATCTCTACTCTGTATCACAAAATAATTGAGGCTGCTCTATGACCAGTCACTGTCACAGAGACACGATCTGTCCCACGTGAGAGGGACTGCACCGTTCTGTGGTGATTTAGAAGGTCGACTCCTAGTGGTGATTCAGGAAGGCATTGTGGGATCATGGGTAAGGCAAGGGACAGAAGGAATGCTGACAGAAAGGAAGGAGGAGGCTAGGCATTCTGGGCAGGGAGGAGACTAGAGAAGAGCAAACCTGGATAATCGGGGGGGGGGGGTTGATGGTTCATTTCTCTTGGAAAAGTCAGAGACTTTTGTGGGGAGGTAGAGGTGAGAGTTACAGCTGAAACACTTAGCTAACAGCTAAAGAGTCTAGTCTGGACGTCCTTTCTTGGGTTGACATTGGAGGTGCCATCAAAGATTGCTCAAGTGGGCCATAAAGGGCTCACAGTTGTTTCTGGGATGAGTCGGTGACAGCTGGATAAGTTGGGAAAGGAAACAGTGGAAGTGGAAGACAAGGAGGTTATTATTGTCACTCTAGGGTGTGTCAGAGAAAACAAGACCAGACAGCAGAGTGAGATACCTGTCAGAGGTGGAAAATAAGAACTGATGGTTTGTCACAAAGTGGCCGTGGCATTCATGACCTCACAGTGGCTGATGCCACCTATGCGAGACCTGCGTGATAGGAGGGAAAATAGTGATGACATCAAAGCAGGAAAGAGACTAGCAGGACAGAAGAAGGGATTCAGTAGAGGGGTGCTTTGGGAGGGGGATAAGGGGTGGTAGGAGGGGATTATGATCATGGTATATTGTCTGTATTTATGGAAGTTGTCAATAAAACATTGGGAAAAAAAGGATTGTCCATGAGTATTCACTATATGTAGCCGACCTTGTGCTGGGGGCCATCCTTAGCATGTTCACTGACTCCACAGTGACAGTGCAAGACAGTATTAGTGGCCCCACTTCATAGCTTGTGAAACTGAGACTCAGTCAACCGGGGACCTGCGGCATGTATACTGAATGACAGAGCTGGACTTAGTGTCCAGGTCTGGGGACTTCAAGGCCATGCTCACTGATGATTCTGGTCTGCGTCTCCATGGCAGTGACCTCTAGGAAAAGGTGAGAAAAGGGGCATAGTCCCAAAGAGAGTTTTATGGCTGTTAAGCATGAGCGACGAGCGTGCAGGAGTTCAGCGCGCAGAAATGGGAAGGTCAAATGAAGGAGCACTTTCTTCTTGCGAGCTTGGAAGGAAATTTGGAGAGATGAGTAAGGGTTCCGAGCTTGTCTTGGCTTTCTCTCAAGACCAAGCGCATGAGCGAACCTATGCAGCAGTGGAAATTGGAGGCTGTGGAGAGGTCAGAGCTACAAGAGTGGGTCAGTCAATTACTCCATCTGGGCCCTCCTACTTGGACTGATGTGAATAGCCACTCTGTTCCCTGGGCTGGGACACATTGTCCCCAAAGGATCTTTCGCACCTGCCTGCTGAAGTCAGACCACGTCAACATGTGGGCCCTGTGTACCCCCTTCCGCTTGAGCTCAGTCCTGCCGACAACAGAGTGAGGGGGTGTTCATGCCATGTGATCCCACCCACTTGGCCACAGCTGGCTGGGGCATAACAAAGACTGACCAGGAGCCTATACCCACCTAGCTCATGATTAAGAATACTAAACAAGGAACTTCCCTCCCACCTGTCCGAGGACTTGCTTTAGTTATTCACATAAATAAACATTGGATAGACCTGTGTCTCCCATTCTGTAACAACCACTGATTGACACATCTGGGTTTCAAGGTCAGGGCTAAGTTTTTCCCCCTTTGATTTTTTAAGAATTTATTTATTTATTTATTTATGAGAGAGAGGGAGACAGGGAAAGAGAATGGCCATGCCAGAGCCTCTAGCAACTGCAAATGGACTCTATACACATGCACCACTTTGTGCATCTGGCTTATGTGGGTACTGGGGAATTGAACCTGGGTCCTTAGGCTTTGCAGGCAAGTGCATTAACCATTAAGCCATCTCCCCCAGCCCTGAATATTTGTTTTACTTTTATTTATTTATTTTGTTTTTCAAGATAGGGTCTTGCTCTAGCCAAGATTGACCTGGAATTCACTATATAGTCTCAGGGTGGCCTCAAACTCACAGCAATCCTCCTATCTCAGCCGCCTGAGTGCTGGAATTAAAGGCGTGCATCACCATGCCTGATTATGTTTTTTAGACAGGTTTCACACTGTAGGTCAGGCAGGCTGCCCTGAAACTCACCATGGAGCCCGGGTTGCCTCAAACTCAAAACAACCTTCCTGTCTCAGCTTTCCAAGTACTGTAATTATAGGTGTGAGCCACCACACTTAGTTTAGGACTGAGTCTTTGCAAGCAAGTGCCTTTATCCTCTGAGCCATTTCCCTGGTCCCATAGCTGAGTCTTTTTTTTTTTTTTTGGTTTATTTATTTTTATTTATTTATTTGAGAGCGACAGACAGAGGGAGAAAGAGGCAGAGAGAGAGAGAGAGAGAGAAAGAGAGAAAGAATGGGCGCGCCAGGGCTTCCAGCCACTGCAAACGAACTCCAGACACGTGTGCTCCCTTGTGCATCTGGCTAATGTGGGTCTTGGAGAATCGAGCCTTGAACCGGGGTCCTTAGGCTTCACAGACAAGCGCTTAACCGCTAAGCCACCTCTCCAGCCCACCATAGCTGAGTCTTTATGAACCCTTCTTGTCACTCTGTCTTCCAGATCTGACAGTGTCTGATGCAATATGGGTATTTAGTAAGGAACTAGGAATAATGATGTATTTGGACCTGTCACTGGGCATAGCATTGGCTCAAGCAAGGATATTTTGTATGTAGTTGTGGTTTGTAGTTTTACTGTAGTTATTTATTTCATTGTATCAGAGGCAATTATGACCACACCTGACTCTATTAATAGTTATTATAAATACTAATGGTATTAGACACCCGTATGTATATATGCATGTTGTGAGTGTATGTGTGAGTGTGGGCACACATGTGTCACATTGTACATGTGGAGGGCAGAGGACAACCCCAGGTGTTAGTCTTTACCTTCCACCTTGCTTGAGGCAAGGACTCTTTGTTTTTCTCCACTGTGGACAGCATGTTACCTGGCCTCACTCCTGCCTCTGGCTTTTTGCAAGGGTGCAAACTCAGGTCCTTATGCTTGCACAGCAAGTGGTTACCACTGAGCAACCCCCCCACCCCATGATCCACATTATGTACCTTTTTGCAGGTTTCATTGTATGACTTATTATTCCTTCATGACATGATGTCTCCTAGATCCATGTTAGGCATGAGTAAACATAAGGAAGTTAAGTTCATCTGTCCAAGGGTAGCTAAGTTCAGTAGAGGAGGCCAGCTCTTCCTCAGCCTCTACCCTGAACTCTTTATGCCTGCTGTAGTTTAAATGTAAAATATCCCCAATAAACGCATGCGTTTGAACACTTGGTTCTCATCCAGTGGCACTTTTGTGGTGTCTTTAGGAGGTGGAGCCTCGCTGGAGGAAGTGGTCACTGGAGGAGGGCCTTGAGAGTTAGCCACATGCACTTCCTGTTTGTACTCTGCATCTTGACCAGCTGGCCCCTCATGCCCCTGCTGCCCGGCCTTCCCTGCCATGATGGACTGTACCCCCTCAAAACTGTAAACCAGAATAAACTGTTTCCTTCCTTAAGTTGCTTCTTGTCACGTATTTGGTCACAGCAATGTGTGAAGTAACTAAAACAATGCCACACTACCATTTTCAAATAAATGTATCGTAAGCTCTGTGGGCTTGGTTGGACACATCTCATAATTCTAATGTGTGTTTTCGGGTCATTACATATGTGCAGGGTTTAATGGAGTGGTCTTTTCTTAAGTAGGTCAATGTAGGCTTTAATATATTATACAATATGGGCTATAGAGGGTCTTAATCTTATTAGGAATAGTGTAGGTCATATGAAATGGAGAAAGATTGTTATAATTTGAGGTTTCCACATGTAAAGTGAGATATGCGAGGCTACAAAGACCACAGTTATTAATGTAAAGAAACCAGCTTACCCGTTCCTGTTGACCATAGTGTTGCGACTTCCGCAATCAATCTTAATGATTTTTTCTTCTGAAAAAAAGTGTTGGTGGCTTTCCATCTGTGGGGAACTAGGGTTCTCAGTTCAAATCTGTTTTCTCCACCAGTTTCTATATGGACCTGAGCTTATTAAAATGTGCTTCGGCCTTACATTCTCCTGGGGCAGAGCTTCCCGTGAGAAGAGCATCCAGGTCCCACATGCACAGCGTAGCCTGTATCTCGGGGCAGTCGAGCAGCCTGTCCTCCAGGCCTTGCTCTTTGATTTCCCTCTGGTTAGTCACAGGCATGCTGGTGTGTCTGAAAGAAGCGGCTCCTCCAGAATCTACGTGAGACAGATGGCCCAAGTCACACCAGCCTGGGGACCCACATGGCGGAGTGCCACTGCAGAAGGGACAGGAGACTCTCCCTAGGGATGAAGAAGGCTTGCAGGTTTGGGCAGCTTGTGACGTGGATGTCATGACAATGATCCCGTGCAGGTGACAGTGGATCCACAATGGCTGCAGTCAGTCATCCCATGGCTTCACAAATCCCTGAGTGGGTTAAAACTACCTTGGATGTCTGTTTTGTTCACCTTCATGGATATAAGAAGTTTCTATCATAGTTCTTTCTCGAAATCCAGGCCTATAGAGGAAAATGAGAGCAAACAAGGGTGGTAGAACGCCCAGTCCTATGACACACACCAAATTCCTCGGGAACTCCCAGAGACCACCAGAGAGCACTAAAGGCAGGACAAAGGACTGTGGAGATGCTCAAGGGTGACAAACTGAGCTCGGATACCCCGAACATACATAAAACCAGACATGGTAGCGTGAACATGCATGAGTCCAGAGCTCCTAGGGTGAGATGGAAGGTCGAGGCAAGAGAATCCCCGGAAACTCACAGGCCAGCTAGCCTGCCTTACACAGCGCCAAGCAGCAAGAGAGATCCTGCCTCAAAACAATGCAGAGAGTGAGGACCAATACCTGAGGTTGTCCTCTGACCTCCACTGCGGCATGTGCATGCCTGTGTCCCCACTACACACACACACACACACAGAGAGAGAGAGAGAGAGAGAGAGAGAGAGAGGAAGAGGAGGGGTCCAACAAGAGCAAGCTGACAGAACCAGTGTGTGTCTCTTCGTCCCTCCAACCAATGCTCTCCAAGAGTCATGGCTCACGGAGTGATGGGGGAGTTTTTCTTGCTGGTTTCTCACAGTGGCCCTGGTATCCATATAAGGACCAATTGCAGGCAGTGGTGCTAGAAAGGTCTTCTGACATCATCATCCCTTCCCAGCCCCTGGGGCGACAGTCTGCTCCGTGCAGCCTGTTGCTGTCCGCACAGACTCGGTCTGGTGGGATCTGTCAACATCCCTGTCTTTCTTGTTAGCACTGACAGCACAAATGAGAAATCTTGGATCAGTTAACTTTATTGAATGAGAACTGGGTGAACATTGGAATCTTGCGTGATTTGCTAATGTTGGTATGGTTTTATTTTGAAAGGCTTTTAGACGGGACATTCAAAAAGGAATTTCGCTGGGCTTGGTGGCACATGGTCTTTAATCTCAGCACTCAGGAGGCAGAAGTAAGAGGATCAATGTGAGTTAGAGGCCAGCCTTGGGGACTACAGAGTAAGTTCCAGGTCAGCCTGGGCTAGAGTGAGCCCCTGCCTAAAAGAAAGAAAGAAAGAAAGAGAGAAAGAAAGAAAGAAAGAAAGAAAGAAAGAAAGAAAGAGAAAGAAAGAAAGAAAGAAAGAAAGGAAGGAAGGAAGAAGAAAAGAAAGAAAGAAAGAAAGAAAGAAAGAAAGAAGGAAGGAAGGAAGAAAGAAAGAAAGGAAGGAAGAAGAAAGAAAGAAAGAAAGAAGAAGAAAGAAAGAAAGAAAGGAAGGAAGGAAGAAAGAAAGGAATCTCTCCATCTTAGAGCTCTTGTCCAGAAGGATCCAGAAGCTGAGAACAGATCAGTGTGTGCCTCCGTGCCCTCATCTGAAGCAAAGGTCATGTACATGCAAATCAGGGAAGCCAGCCCACCTGCTTATTTCCTCATGTAACTCACTTCAACTCGAGAGCCTCCCATGGCACCTCAGATCAGCAGGGCGTTGGTCACCTAGCCACGCCCCAGCTTGAAGAGCACTGAGGAAATGTTGCACTGTGGACTCTTCCCTGGGAGGCTGCAGAAACTCCAGGGGTGTGCAAATGACAGTTATCTCTCTGCCTTGATGGAAAGGCTTTGGCTGGCGGACATCAGGGTTGAAAGTTATTCAGCCAGCTGGAGGGCAGGAATTACCTATGCCAAAAGATATTGTGTTGAGGGCTGGTGAAATGGCTTAGCAGTTAAGGTGTTTGTCTGCGAAGCATAAGGACCCTTGTTCGATTCCCCCAGGACCCACATAAGCAAGATGCACAAGGGGACGCATGCGCCTAGAGTTCGTTTGCAGTGGCTAAAGGCCCTGGCGCACACATTCTCTCTCTCTATCTGCCTCTCTCTCTGCCAAATAAGTAAATAAATAACATATTTTAAAAAAGACATTGTGTTGAGGGTGCCCAGCAGGTGGCTTTCCAAAGAGACAGGAAACCAAGAGTCTGCTAAGTATGCCCATCACACCATTGGGCACCAATGCCCTGACTACATGGAAGAAAATATAGAAAAAGGAAGACAAGAGAAACGTATCATTTCTTGTTCCAGGTGCTTTTAATTCCCAAAGCTAGTTATGGAAGATGGAGAATGAGAGTGAGCAGCTTGGCAGTGGAAGTTGTTTCTTGGACAGGAAGAAGTTCAATGATGTTACTTTACTGTCCTCTCTATAAATGCTACCATCTTTCATCCTCGGCAGAGCCTCATGCCAGAGGGGTAATCACCTCTGCTCTGAGGAGGAGGAAACTGAGGGGCTCGTACAGCATCACATAGCTTGTCACAGAGTGAGGGCCCCTCCATCTGGCTCTGTCTACATGATTTGTGCCAAGTCTTAGATAGTGTGCTCATCCTAGTCTGGTTCTTTGTTGTCTTGTTTCAATTTAATTCAATTAATTTATTTATCTGAGAGATAGAAAGATACACACACACACACACACACACACACACACACGAGACAGAGAGAGAGAGAGAGAGAGAGAGAGAATGGGAACACCAGGGCCTCCAGACACTGCAAACCAACTCCAGACACTCCTGCGCCACCTGGTGCATCTGGCTTACGTGGGTACTGGGGAATCGAACCTGGGTCCTTAGGCTTCACAGAAGCACCTTAACTGCTAAACCGCCTCTCCAGCCCTGGTTCTTTTCTTTTCTTTTTTTTATGGGGAGGCTGAAGTAAGGGTGTACCAGGACCCATTCCCACTGCAAGCAAACTCCAGACACGTGTGCCATTTTGTGCATCTGGCTTTACATGGGTAATGGGGAATCAAACCCAGGCCAGCATGCTTTGCAAAGAAGTGCCTTTAACTGATGAGCCATCTCCCTAGCCCCTGGCTTCTTTAAAAGAGCACTTCTGGGACAAGGGAGGTGGCTTTGTTGGTAAAGTGCTTGTCACATAAGCACGAGGACTTGAGTTCAGATCCCTAGCACCTATGTAAAAGTCTGGTGTAATGGCACCTGCAATGTAGCTGCTGGGGAGGCAAAGACAGAAGCATTCCTGGTGCTCGCTAGTGAGCTAGTCTAGCTTGATCAGTTCAGTGATAGTTCCTAGTTCCATAAGTAAGGAAGACACCTGACGTAGATCTCTGGCCTCCATGTGCGGCTATCTTCGCACTCACACACAATCACACACACACACACACACAGTACTTCTGTCAACACAGTAATAGTTGTTTGGTTTTTTTTTTTTTTTTTTTTTTTTTTTTTTTTTTTTTTTAGCACTTAAGATTCTTTGGTCAATGTTCTGTGTTCTCACTTAATTCTCCCAGAAATCCACAATAGACATTATGATCTTTATTGTACAAAATCGGAGTTAGGCAAAGTTGCCTGTGAGCCCCACTGGTCGAGAGTCAAGTGAGAACTCTTGTTCTGGGCACCAGGCTCTAGCAAAGCTCCTACCCACGTGCTGTTGGGTAGAAAGGACAAGCAGAGGCTGCTTGCCAGCCTTCCGGGAATGCCAGTGAGTGGAGTGTTGTCCCCGTTCAGCCCCCGTCTGCTGCCTCTCCCTACTCTCAACCACCTCAGCAGGACAGGCTGGAGGAACCACTGTCACTGTTTGGATCTTAAAGATTATCTGAAGGCCAGCTGTGGGGGACTTTGCCCCTGCCAGTCATGCTGTTGGGAAATGGTACTTTTAGGAGGCGGGACTTACTGTGAGGCAGTTAGGTCGTTGAGGGTGTGCTCTTGAAGGGGATACTGGGACTCCAACCTCTCTCTCTCTCTCTCTCCTTCTTCCTGGCCACCATGAAGGAAGCTGCTTTCTTCCACTATGTTGTCCTGCCTCACCACAGTCCACAACATGATTGAGCCAAGCAACCATGGGAAGAACTTCTGAGACCGTGAACCCAAATAAATCCTTCCTCCTTATAAATAGATTAGCTCAGGTCTTTCGCCACAGTGGTGGAGAGCTGACAAACCCACTCATCCTTCCTTCCATCTCATCTGCAGATGGCGTCCCTCCTGCATCCTGGGGGACTTGGCTCCCTATCAACTCAAGCCCCTCCTCCGGCCTGATTGAAGAAATTGTGACCAAGAGTGTCGTAGGGACAAACTGTCTGAAAGAACCATTTTGCCTGGTAAAAAGGCCATTAGGGCCAATCATGCTGGATGAAGGAGATTAAAAAGAATGTGTACTTCTCTATGAAAAAAAATACAAACATTTTCTGATATGGATAGACCAAGGACAGTTCCAAAGGAAGGGACTCAGTCACTTTTTGCCTTTTTGTAATAAGCTGTCCGCATTGTTTCCCATCCCTTGTGTGAAGCCTGATGGAGTGGCTTGGATGGATGACCCTTTGTGAGGGTAAGGGTGGAAAAAGGTGTCCCGAGGGAAACATCTTGGGGTACGGCACCAAACATCATGTGTGGTGCAGCTCTTCTTGGGAGATGGGGCCAGAAGCTGAGATGGGGAATGGAAGGACACAGGGGCCCATGGGGACCTGAGGAAACACAAGCCACCTGTCCTTCCCAAAGAAGATTGACACACTGGCAGGGGGAGGGGGATGGCTGATGTACTGGGCATGTGGGAGGGCTGTTTGAGTCCATCTTTACATACGTCTCACAGAGAACTGACCACAGTGACCTGAAAAGCAAGCGTGCATCGTCTCCCAGAGCTGAGTCGGCCCGCTCTCCTTTCCTCCTGACTCGGAATTTCCTTTCCTCTCATCTCCGGCCGGAGCACGAAGCCCTCTCCTCCTTAACACAGAAGTGAGCTTCTCCTCAGCCCCAGTCTGGGATCCATTTCCTGGTATAGATTTTTCTCTCCTCACGACTCCTCAGTTCAAAAATAGGTGCCAGGATAAAAATTTTCCTGTTTTCTACTCCACCCTCACTCTTCATTCCATCTACCCAATGCCCATCTGCCAAAACTCGAAGCAAGAATTTTCATAACACAGGGAGAGGTGCAAGGGTCAGGGGTCAGCTACAGAAAGCAGAGTATACTCTAGCTAGCTTAAAGCAGACCCAGGAAGTTTGGGGCCAGCCTGGTCTACATAGCAAGTGCCATCCAGAGCTACATAGTAAGACTGTGTCTAAAAAAGAAAAGAGAAAAGCAGAAACAAATGTATTAAGGGAAATCTGAATACTTATAAAATTAGTAGGAAGCAGAGTTTAGTAAGGACAATGCTCAAAGATAGCATGGTAGCTACTGAAAGTTCCAAAATTATGAAGCTCTTCGCCAAATTGGAAGCTCCTGCAGTTGTCCCTAGAAACGCCACATTAATGCCACAGTTAGGAAGGCAGGACCAAAAGGACTCCAATATGATCAGGGCTGTGCCATGATCAGGAAGCCCTGCTACTTACCAGCATTAGCTCCTGTCGTGCCTGCTGCCATCTACACTTGCAGTGTCTCCATCCTCACAGTGGCCTCCCAGGAAACCACTGGCTAGAACCTGGGATTGTGCTGACTCTACTATGGCAGCATTTGTTTCTAGGAATAACAGAAGTAGAAATACAGCATTGATCTCACTGTCCACTTCAGATGTTTTAGTCAAGATTTCATTGGTGAAATGTAAAGGACAGATAGGCCTCTAGCTGTAGGAGAGTCAGAAAATGCTATATATATAAAATAATATATATATGCCATATATATATGATAGATATATGATATATATGATATATGATGTATATATATATATATATATATGCCATATATATATATAATTTTACTTATATACTTGAGAGAGAAAGAGACAGAGACACCCACAGAGAGAGAATGGGTGCACCAGGGTCTCCAGCCACTGCAAAGAACTCCAGATGCATGTGCCGCCTTGTGCATCTGGCGTATGTGGGTCCTTGGGAATCAAACCTAGGTCTTTAGGCTTTGCAGGCAAGCATCTTAACTGCTAAGCCATCTCTCCAGCCCTAGTTTTTTTTTTAATTTTGCTTGTGTATGCATGTGTAATAGTGTGTGTGTGCAAGTGTGTATGCAAGTCCATATGTGCTCGTATGTGTATGTGGGAGTGTGCCGTGCATGCACCTGTGTGAGGAGGCCGGGGGTTGACGTTGGGTATTTTACTCAGTCACTCTCCGCTTTGTTCTTTGAGACAGGATCTCTTGATGAGCCCTTGATTTGGCTAATGGAGCTGCCCAGTAAGCCTCAGGGGTTCCCCAGCTCTCCTTGTCCAGAACTGGAATTGTGGGCATGTACCACCAAACTCAGCATTTTATCAGTTTATGTGCGCACTGGAACTCTGAACTAAGGTCCTCTTGCATACATGGCAAACACATTACCTACTGAGACATCTCCTCTGTTTAGTTTTTTTTTTTTGTTTGTTTGCTTGTTTTTGAGGTAGCATCTCACTCTAGCTCAGGCTGACCTAGAATTCACTATATAGTATCAGGCTGGTCTTGAATTCATAGTGATCCTCCTACCTTTACCTTCCAAATGCTGGGATCAAAGGTATGCACCTCCATGCCAAGTAGAGACAGAGGAAGAGAAAATGGGCACACCAGGGCCTCTAGCCACTGCAAAGGGACTTCAGAGGCATGCACCACTTTGTGCATCTGGCTTTACGTGAGTACGGGGGAATCAACTCCTGTCGTTAGGCTTTACACGAAAAAGCCTTAACCACTAAGCCATCTCTCCAGTCCTCTATTTAGCTTTTTAACCTATGCTGTACCAGCACGCACACAAGAAGGACGTTGGGAGAGATGATGTGCTTTGATCAATCATGTTTATCACAGAAGGTTGACATTGCTCTTTTATGGTTCCTCAGAATCCCTTTCTCCCAATAGATTTATCGTCCCGTTCTTTGAAGTGAATGGAGATAGTTCTATTTGGCTCAAGAGACGAGTGACTCATAATCAGAGTATGATTTATCGTACTTTGCATTGTAGCCACTTGCAGCTTGTTGACACACAGTCGTTTGGCAACGGCGAGGTAGATAAATAGCAACCCTTGGCACCGGGCCACCGCATAGGTTTGTTTGCAGTCCACATTGAAGACAGCGTGAGGTCAGCTTTGAAGATCTCTTTTCTGGGACACGACCAAAACCAGAAAGGATAAGACCCTTCAGATTTTGTTTTTCTGCAGGAAAATAAAAGAAGTAACAAGTCCACTTAGTTTTCAACACTCTGTTGGGATGGTCATGGTTTTTCTTGCAGCTTGAAACAGCATGCACTATCATTCCTCTTGTTTGTTTGTTTTTCAGTCTTTCAGTGTCCTCCAGTTAGGTCCAGCTGGTTCCAGTCATTGCTAGACTCTTCCCATGACAGTCCAGTCTTATGAAGGCAGGGAAAACACCAGATACTTCACTAGAAAAGAGAGTCCATTCCTGGCCTGGTTTTGTCAGAGTTTTGATAAACATCCAAACTTGGAATGTTATTTGGATTGACCTTTTGAATCTCCTGAGATTTTCTCTTTTCATTTGGCGAACCAATAATCCACAGGCGGGAAAAAAAAATCACACATTTTGTGACCCATCCTTGGAAAAATGTGAGCTTTGTCTCTGCCAGGTTTACTGATTTACATGTGTTCCAAAGCTGAGGCCAACTGGATGAAACAACTGAACAAACCAATAGTAAAAATTATTGTGATCATTCCAGTACTAAATGAAATCTTATTTATTCTTATGTATGGTTGGGGGAATGGACATGTGGCTTGTTAAAAATTACATGGATCAAGCCTCAAAAATGTAGTTTAAATTTTGTAGTGAAAGTCAGGGTTTGGGAGCTGAGAATGGAGGTCAGTTGGTAGAGTACTTGTCTATCATGCAGAAAGCCCTGGGTTCCAGTCCCAGCACCACATTGAACTGAGGAATCCCACACCTGGGAATGGAAGCAAGAACACCAGAAGGTCACGGTCCCTTGGCTACAGAGCAAGTTCAAGGTCATCCTAGGCTGCATGGGGGGGGGTTAAGGCCAGCCTAGGCTACATGAGAGAGAGAAAGGGAGCAAAGTAGAGTCAGGACATTTTATATTTAAAAGGAAACTTCTGGGCTCAACATTCCTGATAGGCTATATTCAGTTATCTTGGGGAAGTGGATGTTACTGTAAATATGGTTTAGTTTCTCATCCACTGTTGGAAAAGTTCTTGGCCAAAAACCAGGATGCATTTGTTTAGAGAAAGGCAACAGCATTCATTAGGAAACAACCGTGACATTAAAATATCCCTTTATCAGGATGTGGTGCTGATTCAAATTGTGAAAGTAATTATATAAACTTGTGCATGCTGTATAGATGTCCAGCTCATTTCTCATCTGTGTGGAATGCAGCTTTCCTCTCACAAACTGCTGTTTGAAAAAACTGAATTTAAGCATGATGAAGCAGATTTCGTTAATGCTCATTTCATCTAGTCAATGGAGTCTGCATGGAGAACCCTCAGGAGTGCCTGACGCTAACCCCTGGCCCGCCCGCCTCGCTGCCACGTTGATGGCCAGGGGCGCTACGCTCTTCTCTTCAGGTGTCTTTGTTCTTTCTTTCATTCAAGTTCTGCAGTGCTGGAAGCCAGACCCTGAGCCTTGCACATGCTTGACAAGTGCTCTACCACTGAGCTACATCCCAAGCCCTTTCCTTTAGTTTGTGGGGCAGGAGGAGGACAACCTCGGCGTGCTGGTCCTCTCCCTCCACCCAGTGTGAGACAGGGTCTCTCTTGTAGCCTGTCACTGGGAAGGCCCAATTAGCTGGTTCACAAGCTTTCTCCTGACTCCATCTCCCATTGCCGTGGTTGGGATTACAGATACATGGACCACTTTGTGTCCAGCCTTTCATGGGTGCTGAGTGAGGATCTGAACTCCCCGTGGCAGGCTTGAGGAGTTAGCACCACTAACCACTGAGCCAGCTCTTCATCACCCTCTTTAGTTTGTTATCAACTCATCTGCTAACAGCTTGGGCCTTATTTATACTGGTGTGGCCATCTTTGATGCGTCAAGCCATAAAGTAGCTTTTATCCCAGTGGGGGAGAGATTGCTTCATTTCACATATTTGTGAAGGCAATCTTTTATTTATTTTTTTATTTTTGGTTTTCAAGGCAGGGTCTCACTCTAGTCCAGGCTGAACTGGGATTCACTATGTAGTCTCAGGGTAGCCTTGAAAACTCATGGTAGTTTTTTGATCTTCCTACCTCAGCCTCCCAAGTGCTGGGATTAAAGGCGTGCGCCACCATGCCTGACATTTTTTTCCCATTATTTATTTATTTGACAGAGAACGAAGGATAGAGAGAGGGAGAAAGAGAGAGAGAGAGAGAGAGTGTGAGGGAGAATGGGTGCATCAGGGCCTCCAACCACTGCAAACGAACTCCAGACGCATGTACCCCCTTATGCATTTGGCTTAACGTGGGTCCTGGGGAATCAAACCAGGGTCCTTTGGCTTTGCAGGCAAGTGCCTTAACTGTTAAGCCATCACTTCAGACCCTGACATTTTATTTTATTTTTTATTTTAAGCTTTTTTTTTTAATTGACAACTTCCATCATTATAGACAATAACCCATGGTAACTCCTTCCCTTCCCCCCACTTTTCTCTTTGCAACTCCACACTCCATCATACATTTTCCCCTCTTAATCAGTCTCTCTTAATTTTTTTCTTTATATCATTTTGTTTTCCTGTATTGAAAAGACTCCTGATATTAAGGTAGGGAGGGGGAGGGAAAAGGATGTATCCCTTGGTATAGAGGAATAGGGCAGGAGGATCACCTTCAAAAAGTGGTGGGGAATGTCATTTAAAGCAGTAAAATATCCTCTGTAAAAAACTGGCGGAGTTGGGCTGGAGAGATGGCTTAGTGGTTAAGGCATTTGCCTGCAAAGCCAAAGGATCCAGGTTTGATTCCCCAGGACCTATGTTACCCAGATGCACAAGGGGGGCACATGTGTCTGGAGTTCGTTTGCAGTGGCTGGAGGCCCTGGAATGCTCATTCTCTCTCTCTCTCTCTCTCCCCCTTGTTCTCTGTCAAATAAATACATAAATAAAAATAAATATAAAATAAACTGGCAGCGTGGCCACGGCTTCAGCGGAAGACTTCTCGATGGGTTTTCTGCACTCATGGCGGCTTTTCTCCTGCTCACTTGGGATGGCCTTCTTCCTTAGGCAGGTAAGGGTGCTGTAGGGCTCGGAAGGCAGAGATTCACCTATGTGGGCTAAAAGTCACTGTTCCCAGCAACAGTTGTGCTCCAGACTCCTCCATCCCCAGGACTACCGACTGCACTGGGCGAGGCCTTCTTGGGGCAAAGGCTCCTGGGGGCCAGAGATACATCTGGAAGCCAGTCATCTTCTAGAGGCAACCCAATCAGATCAAAAATTTCGCCCAATTGGTCAGCTTCAGAGTTTCCACAGAAGAGAGGCTTTTAACGGAACATCTCTGCAAAGAGACACCCAGCACTCCTCTCGTGCACAGGCATTGCACATGTAGAGTGCAGAAGAACATCAGGAGCACAGGGCCAGAGTGGCACAACCACATTTCTAAGGGCCATCTGGTAGCTGTAGATTCTGGCCAGGCCAAAGTCAGCCAGCTCTACTGTCCCACTACTTGTCAACAGAATGTTCTCTGGCTTCGGGTCACGGTGAACAATGCAATTGGCATGAAGGTAATCTAGGCCTCTTAGAAACTGACACATCAGATCCTTGATGGTCCTGGCTGGCAAGCCTGGTGGGGAGCCTTGTCTAGATATGTTCTCAGGTCTTGGTCTATATCTCAAACGCCAGAGTCACCTTGATCTCCTGGTCAGTTCGAGAAGTGCCACAGACACCCGTGAGCCGAACAACACTGTGATGCTCAAAAGCTTCCAGTCACCTCAGTAAGGCCACCTCACAAACTATGCTGATGGGAAGGCCCTCACCAGTTCCTTCTCCATTGGGGACTCTCACTCTTGAATGCCACAGAGTGGCCGCTGTGGGGATCACAGGCCTTGTACACCATCCCATAGGCACTACCAACAATTTCAGCCACTGGCTCATATGGAGAGGTAGCCATTCTCGGATCAGGAGATACCCTTACGCCAGGCCAAGAGCTGAAGGGACAGCCATTATCAGGGCCAGGGAGCTGTATCCTGCAGCGCCATATACCTAGGCTTGGTCCTGGGTCCTGGCTGGATGCTATGGGCCAAACCATAGACATGGGCAGCAGGCTAGAGAGGCCCTGATACCCCACCCTCACCATGTGACCAGTGCCAAACTCTCTTCTGTTTTGGTGTCATCATATTTTTATTATGATGGTCTTGTGTAGGTAGTGTCAGGCACTGTAAGGTCATGGATATCCAGGCCATTTTGTGTCTGGAGGAGCACATTGTAAGGAGTCCTACCTTTCCTTTGGCTCTTATATTCTTTCCACCACCTCTTCCACAATGGACCCTGAGCCTTGGAAGATGTGATAGAGATGTTTCAGTGCTGAGCACTCCTCTGTCACTTCTTCCCAGCACTATGGTGCCTTCTGAGTCATCCCAAAGTCACTGCCATCTGGAAAGAGAAGCTTCTCTAACCAAAAGTGAGAGTAGAATTAATATATGGGTATGAACATTAAGAGAAGTGCTTATTGGGCAGTTTGGTGAGCATAGTATATACATTTAGCCAGACACCAGCCAGCAAACATTACACCTCTAGGGTTCATGACTACCCCTGTCATAGATTTTCAGTATCAGGCATGTATTCCCTCCCATGTAGCAGGCCTCCATTCCAACAGAGAATAGTTGGTTTCCCCCATAACAGATATGCCACTACTGTACCTGTTGGCTCATTTGGCCTGGCTGGTCAAATTTAAGGCTTGCAGTGTTCACTGCTAAATATCTTCACTGGTGATTTCTCTCTCTCACATTGAACTGCATGCAGTATAGCTTTTTCCAGCTTTCTGTCAGCTGGTCTACATGTAGGAGGTTTTCAGTTCAGCTCCAGCAGGATTTCTCAGTGACTTTGGAGCCCAAGTATGTGAAGTCTTCAGCAATAGGGTCTTACCATCTATTCCTGGTGGGAAACCAAGGGCCTTAGCAATGGCCTGTAATGTTTTGGGGGCATCAAGGACCTCCCTGGCCAACAACTCACTGCAAGGTATTCCATCTCTGGCACTGAAAATTTTCTAGGAACAACCTATGGCTTCTGGTTGTTCCATTTTCCAAAAAAATAGGTTTTCATTGACTCATTCATATCCTGTTAGATTTTAATTAGCCCTCCCCCTTTCCTTTACTCAATCTCCTCCCCTGACCTCACTTAGGCCTTCTCCCCCTGGCTAATCTGATCTTCTACTTACATGTATATAATACCATCCTATTAAGACCCCCTCTCTTCCTTTCTATTTTGTTTATATCCCCTTTCTAGCTTACTGGCCTCTGCTACTGAGTTTTATTCCAACTCACATACAAGTCCAATCATCTGTAGCTAGGATCCACATATGAGAGAGAACATGTACGTTTGGCTTTCTGGACCTCGGTTACCTCACTAAGTATAATCCATTTTCTGCAAGTTTCATAATTTCATTTTTATTTACTGCTGAGTAGAACTCCATTGTATAAATGTGCCACATCTTCATTATCCGCTCATCAGTTGAGGGACATCTAGGCTGGTTCCATTTCCCAGCTATTGTGAATAGAGCAGCAATAAACATGGTTGAGCAAGTACCTCTAAGGTAGTGAGATGAGTCCTTAGGATATGTGGCTAGGAGTGCTATAGCTGGGTCATCTGGTACATCTATTTTTAGCTATCTCAGGAACCTCCACACTGATTTCCACAATGGCTGGACCAGTTTGCATTCCCTCCATCAGTGTAGAAGGGTTCCTCCTTTTCCACATTCTCACCAGCATTTATTGTCATTTGTTTTCATGATGGTAGCCAATCTGGCAGGAGTGAGATGGAATCTCAATGTGGTTTTAATCTGCATTTCCCTAATGGCTAGGGATGTAGAACTTTTTTTTAGATGTTTATATGCCATTTGTATTTCTTCTTTTGAGAACTCTTATTTGGTTTGATAGCCAGTTTTTTTTTTGGGGGGGGGTTGCTTGATTTCTTATTTAGTTTTTTTGAGCTCTTTGTATATCCTGGATATTAATCCTATCAGATGAGTAGCTGGCAAAGATTTTCTCCCATTCTATAGGTTGCCTCTTTGCTCTAGTCACAGTGTCCTTTGCTGTACAAAAGCTTTGTAATTTCATGAGGTCCCAGCTGCTAAACAGTAGTTTATATTTCCTAAGCAACTGGGGTTAAATTCAGAAAGTCTTTACCAATACCAGTATGTTGAAGGGTTTCCTCTACTTTTTCCTCTAGCAATTTCAGAGTTTCAGGTCTAATTTTAAGGTCTTTGATCCATTTGGACTTAATTCTTATGCGTGGAGAGAGATAAGGATATATTTTCATCCTTCTACAGACACATATCCAGTTTTCTCAGCACCGTTTGCTGAAGAGGCCATCTTTTCTCCCATGTGATATTTTACTTTTATATGGCCCTAATAGGTCTGATTTAGAATGCATTGAATGACTTCACAGGAGCAGAGTGAAAGAGCTGTCTCACCCAAGAGTTGATGTTATTTCCTTATTCCCCAGCAAGCTGCCTTTAGCCCGTCATTCCGCCCCAGGGTTGGATGGGGGTTGTCTCCTCTGGTTACTGGTTGGAAAGCTGGTTCCAATCTCTCCTCCAGCCACACTCCGTGGTGTCCCCATCCCAGGCTCTGGGCTTTGCTCAGTCTTGGAAGGGAGTATTTCCCTGCAGAGTTGACCAAAGGTGACATTAAACTTACAAACCAGAATTTTCCTATAAGGCAAATTGCTAGTATCTTACCAAATGCTTCTACACATAAAAATAATCTTTTGTTTCTGCATCCTTTTAGCTTTGAATACCTTTCTGCCACCAGCATTTGAGAAGTACCCTTTACAGTGAGTGAGACAGAAGGGCCTTGGCTCTCATGGTGCCTATGCATTCCGCAAAGGCGCAGACTGCAGGTGGGTCAATGAGAAAGTCAATACCTAAGTTGGAGCAGAGAGCGGAAGCGCTGGAAAATCACGAACCATGCCGTGAAGGTAGGATTGGCTTGAAGGAGTGAGTGCTGGCGTTCTGCTGCAGGTGGTGGGGATGAACCGCAGTCAGGTATAACGGATTGTATGTTTCAAGCTAGCTAGAGGAGGATTTTGAATATTTTGCCACCAAAACCAGATAACTCTTTCAGAGGCAGGATATGCTAATTGCCTACCTTGAACATTACACTGTATATACATGCATCAAAGCATCACATTGTACCCTTAAGTTTGTACAGTTAATTGTCAATTGAAAAGGAAACATATTAAAGAAAGAATAAAAGAAAAACAGAGAAAGCTGGGGAAGATAATTCAGTGGTTAAAAGCACTTACCACTTAAACCTGAGGGCCTAGGGCTCACCCACCTAACCGGCTGGGTGTGGGTGTATCTGCTAACCCCAGTCCACAGGGCTGTAAACCAGAGAACTGAGAAACAGCAGCTCTGGGTTGAGAGAGAAAGCCTATGTCAAGGAAAAGAAAATACACAGAAGAGTAAGAGAGAAGGACATGGGGAGTTCTCTGGGCACCGCATGTACATGCATACACCACACATGATGGACCACATACTTGCACACACGTGCACATGAAGAAGAGAGAGATGACAGCAGAGCCCATCACTGGTCTCCCTCAATCACTCTAACCCACCAGGCCCATATCCTTTTGCTAGCCCTACACGGCTCTCTTCCTTGCTTGGATCACGCGGCTCATTGCCTTCAAGTACCTGCCTGCTGTCTAGTAGCTTCTTTGTGCTGATGTCTATGTTCGGAGAGACCTTCCTGATCGCCCACCCAGTTTCAGGATGGCCTCCTCAGGTCAGTTTCAATGCCAGTACTGTTAGTGACCATCACAGCAGGTATCGGTATTGGAAAGTCTCTTAATTGTTTTCTTGATTTTCTATCTTTTTTTACAATATAAACCCCAGGGACTGGCAGGTGGGGGGGTGGGGGGATCTCCGCTGTCTTATTTTCCTGTACCCAGAAGAATGTTTGCCATGTAGTAAGTGGAAAAGGCTTGACAGGTACTTGTTCAATGAATGAAGGAATAGATAGATGCAAAGTGATAAAATAAAGGAGGTGTGCCATCGTGTGTATGAAGGACAGGAAGCAGAAATAATAACAGCAACAGTGGTAAGTGTTATGAAGATATCAGAGAGGACTAGTCCCCTGGAACGGATTTATTCTCATCTTAGTTCCCATCAAATAGGACTTGGCTCTGACACATACTCTGTCCACCAAAAAACTGAATTTCACAAAGCATTTTAAGGAAGGGTAAACAGCATGTAGTGTGTGCCTTATATGTGCTAATACACTTCTCAAAAGAACTTCATGTAGTAGACACTATGAAACACGACCATAACAGATTAAAATCACACCAAGTCACATGGTCCAAAGTCAGATAGCCAGTGGTATGGTGGTAGAAGACAGGCATTGAAATGACACCCTTTGCCTTCAGAGTCTGCATTCTGTTATTTTATTTTATTATTTTATTTTATTGGTTTTCCAAGGTAGGGTCTCTCTCTAGCCCAGGCTGACCTGGAATTCACTATGTAGTCTCAGGGTGGCCTCGAACTCACAGCAATCCACCTACCTCTGCCTCCCAAATGTTGGCATTAAAGGTGCGTGCCACCACGCCTGGCAGAACCTGCATTCTTTTTTTCTTTTTCTTTTCTTTTTTTCTTTATTAGTTAGTTTTGCCTTCTTTTTTTAAATTTTGTTTGTTTCTTTATTTATTTGTTTGAGAGTGACAGACAGAGCGAGAAAGAGGCAGAGAGGGAGAGAGAGAGAGAATGGGCGCGCCAGGGCCTCCGGCCACTGCAAACGAACTCCAGACGTGTGCAGCCCCCTTATGCATCTGGCTAACGTGGGTCCTGGGGAATCGAGCCTCGAACCAGGGTCCTGAGGCTTCACAGGCAAGCGCTTAACTGCTAAGCCATCTCTCCAGCCTACAGTCTGCATTCTTAAAGCACTCTAGGCTGGGCATGGCAGTGCATGCCTTTAATCCCAGCACTCAGGAGGCAGAGATAGGTGGATCGCCATGAATTCGAGGCCACCCTGAGACTACATAGTGAGTTCCAGGTCAGCCTGGGCTAGAGTGAGAACCTACCTCGAAAAATCACAAAAGGGGGGGGGGCAGCTGGAGAGATGGCTTAGCGTTTAAGGCATTTACCTGCAAAGCCAAAGGACTCAGTTTCAATTTCCCAGGACCCACATAAGCCAGATGCACAAGGGCACATGCGTCTGGAATTCATTTGCAGTGACTACAAGCCCTGGTGTTCCCATTCTCTCTTCTCTCTCTCTCTGCTTGCAAATGAATATATATATATTTAAGCACACTAGGGGAGGGCACTGGAGTGAACTGTTGGGACATTCTATCCCACAGCACAAGGTGCAAAATCAAAGGAATCTGTTCAGTACCTCAGTTCTTCCCACGTGGGTTTCTGTTCAGCACTGCTGTGTCGCCCACTGTCTCCCCCAGACAGAGCTGTGCTCAGACACCAATGCCTTCACCTTGCATGCTTACGTGTGGCATTCCACTTTAGAGCTAGTGGGAAAAGGTAAGGCCTTTTTCCTGCCACAAATTCATTCTTTCTTTTGTTCCACTAAGAACACTGATACTAGAGCATGTGGGTTTGAGTGTGGTTGATGAGAGATGCAGTAAGATTTATCCTTCTAGTTTCTTTTATTCTTATTCTTGTAAAAGAAAATGTATGTGATACCAGCTAAGTCTATTTACCAACTGTGGAAGCATTGCCTAACTCTCTTGGTCCTTAATTGTACCTGGGAACAAAAGTGTCGCCATAAAGCAAAGGTGAAAGTATCAGTTAGACACTGAACATGAAGGTGCTGATGCAGAGGTAACATACTCCATTAGCTTTATATATATATATAATCTCCAACCTTGAAAATGCTGCCTCTTGGGAGGTGGGGCTGTTGAAGGCTTTGTGATAGGCCATCTTGTCTGTGACGTACCCAAGTGACAGACATCTGTCCCCTCAGCCCACATACATGGAAGAACACTCATTCTTCTAGGAAGTAAACTGTATTAGTAACTCCTCCAACTCTTCCCTCCATGCTTGCTGTCCTGGTTTATTGCTGACCATGCCCACTCTGTGCTGAATGTCACCAAGGTGAAGGTCTTAGCTCATCAACCTTGGGATCTAGCATGGTCTATGCTGGTGGCCCTAGCTTCTTAGTATCTCAGGAGAGACCTAACTTTTTTTTTTTTTTTTTTGGTTTTTCAAGGTAGGGTCTCACTCTAGCTCAGGCTGACCTGGAATTCACTCTGTAGTCTCAGGGTGGCCTCAAACTCACAGCAATCCCCCTACCTCTGCCTCCCGAGTACTGGGATTAAAGGCGTGCGCCACCATGCCCTGCTGAGATCTAACATTTTATTTTACTTTATTTTTATTTGTTTATTTTAGAGAGAGAGAGAGAGAGGCAGATAGAGAGAATGGGCATGCCAGGGCCTCCAGCCACTGCAAATGAACTCCAGACGCATGCGCCCCCTTGTGCATCTGGCTAACATGGGTCCTGGGGAATCGAGCCTTGAACCGGGGTCCTTAGGCTTCATAGGCAAGCGCTTAACTGCTAAGCCATTTCTCCAGCCCTGCCCCCCGCCCACTCCCCCCAAGTAAACTTTCTTGGCTAGAAATCTCTTTAACTTCCCTCAATACCATTTCTATTGTTATCACTTTGCCAAAAGTGCTTTGGCAAAGGACAACAATGATTTCATGTTACCAAATGTGATGGTCAATTTCCACATCTTTCTAGAACTCTCGGGGCCTTTGGCTAGAGTCAGTCTTTCCTTGTCTTGAGGTAGCCTTCCCTTCCTTAGTGTAAGCTTACTGCCGTTTCTCCCTTCCTTCCTCTCTTTGAACATTTCTCCGGTCTCATTTGAGAGTTTTCTTCTAACCACTTAAAATCTTGGTGTCCCCAGGGTCGGGTTTTTCTTATGCATTCTTGGAGAGATCTCAGCCAGTCTCCATGTTTTAACCTTTATCTGTTTTGGTTACCTGTTGCCACAACAAACCATCTGAAACTTAGTGGTTTCTAACTACAACAAATTATGGTCCCCAAGATTCTGTTGTGGTATTGGCCAGGGTGCTGAAGGGATGGTTGCTCTGAAAAGGCCTCACTTGAATGGCTGGAAATTTCTGCTCACTGGCTGGGAGTTCAGCTAGGGCTGACAATTGACAGCTCATGACTCTCTAATGTAGCTCTCTCATTCAGCTCCGTCAAGACCGAGGCCACGTTCCCAAAGGCAGAGCCACCAATCCTCACAAGACAGAGGCCCAAATGTCCTGGAAGCCACTTTTCCTGCGACATATTGCTCAAAGCAATCACACAGGGAAGATAGCTACCTCTCCTGAAGGCAAGTGAAATTTGTATGTGAAGAGGGAAGGAACTGAGAGTGAGCATCCACGATGCTCCCTTGTGAGAGAAATGCACACACTCCTCCCCAGAGTCTCAGTCCATTATGGGAGCAGCTCAATGTCTTGGTTTACATTGTAATCTGCTACAAATGAGAATGGTGCACCTCTGTTCTACTCCTTGCCCGTGTGTGTGTGTGTTTGCGGTATGTCTGTGTTTATGCACACTCATGTGGGCACATGTGCATGGATGCATGCGCACTTACATAGGCTAAAGATCAATGTCAGGTGTCTTTGTCAATTGCTCCCCTCCCCCTTATTTCCTTTGAAACAAGGACTGACTCTCTCTCTCTCTCTCTCTCTCAACCTACAGCTCACTTACTTGGCTACTCTAGTTAACCAAGTGGCTCCAGGGATCCTCCTGTCTCTGTCTCCCCAGCACTGAGACATACCACCACACCCTGTATTTTCCCTGGGCATAGGGGACCCAAACTGAGGCCCGCATGCTTGCACAGGTAGCATTTTATGCACAGGGCCATCTCTCCAGCCAAAATATTGTTTGTCAGTTGTTTCTATTCTGCTTGGGGGAGTATGAAGATGTGTGAATCAAAATAGGAAGCGATATTCTGAACGCTCATGAAAAGACACAGATAGAGCGGTAACTGCACGGAGGACGGGGCACCCAGCCACCCCTGTCCTTTCGGTGCTGAAATCCAGCGAGGCACATGTGGCCATTGCCTCTGATTCCTGGGCCAGAGAATGTTCCTGGATTAAGAGCACATTTCTGCTCCTTGGGAGTACTTTTCCATGGCTCTTGGCTCTTCCCTGTGGAATCCTGGCTTCTGGGCTGTCCTTTCTTTCCTGTAAGAAATGCCCTGTGAGCTGGGTGTGGTGGTGCACGCCTATGATCCCAGCACTTCGGAGGCAGAGACAGGAGGGTCATTGCAAGGTTGAGGTCAGCCTGGCCTACATAGTGAGTTCCAGGCAGTCCAGGGCTATACAGAAAGTTCCAGACCAGACAGAACTACGTAGCAAGGCCCTATCTCCAAAAGTCCAAACCAAATGAAAGCAAATGTCCTGTGTATGTAGCAGAATTGCTTTCTCAGCGTGTTTCTTGCCTGTAGGAAGTTTGGGGTGAGGGCACCTCTTTTGAATTTTCAAGCTCTATCTCTTTGAGTTTAAGCAAATATAATTCCTTTTGCAATGTTATGAGGTCTCTGTGTATTAAATCAGCAATGTGTCGTGGAATGCTGTCCTCTGAATATAACCTGGTCATTTCACATTTTTTTTTTTTTTTTTTTGAGGAAGAGGAGGGGGACCTGGGAAGCTTTCTATTAAGTAGTCCTTTTTGTAAGTGAGAACTCTGAGATTTCAACAGAGACATGTAACCACACCTTTGATCTGTTCTGTACCTGGAAGCATTTTTTTTAAAGCAGCTTTTGTGTTTGATTTTTATCCTGTGGTCATTTCTTACTTTGAGTGAGAGTCTTTTGTTAACCAGACAATCTGTCAATATGGAATGATTTGAAAATTCCTGATCAAACAAGTCTTGTGCTGAAAATATTTCTTCTAAATTCTTCCTGAAAAGTGAACAGTCTCTTCTTGAGCTCAGCTAACTCTCCTGCGCTTCACACCAGCATGCACATGAAGCTGCCCTTTGGCCTGAAATCTTCTCAGCCACATCCTCATGTTTATTAGATGTGCTTTTCCTCTACTGTATGTTACTATTTCACCAATAATTTATTTTATTTATTTATTTTGCAAGCAGAGTGAGAGAGAGACAAAGAAAGAAAGAGTGCACTAGGGCCTCCAGCCACTGCCAATGAACTCCAGATACATGCACCACTTTGTGCGTTGGCTTTATGTGGGTACTGGGGAATTGAACCCAGGTGGTTAGGCTTTGCAGGCAAGTACCTTAACCACTGAGTCATTTCTCCATCCCTTCACCAATAAGTTTGCAGATACATAATTCAGATCCCTGTTAAATCACATCAAATTTGGCCTGAAGCTGCCTCCATACTTTGGATGACCACATGGTCCACTGTAACATGACTTAGTGTGTAAATAAAGGGCCATCCAGCAGAACAGAACACTCCTGTGAACAGAGAGCTCAGGCTCAGCCAATCACCGCAGCTAAACTCCAACCAATCAGAGGTCGCCAACCCACCGGATTGTTGTGGTTTGAATGTCTGTGATGCTAATGTCTGTACTAAATGTATATAGACGATCTTTTCATCATAATTTACTAACCAATACAGTCTAACTGGGTACTTAGCACTTACTCTGTGTTAGGTATTACAGTAAAACCTAGAGATGAATTAACATATATGGGGGGATATATGTAGTTTATCTGAAAACATCATGATATTTTAAGTGAGGCGCTAGAGAAAATGGGGGCTTTAGTGGCTGCAGGGGATCCCCAAACCAACTGCGCAGTGAATGCTGAGCACCGTGTAGGCTGTCTGCCCGCCCTGCTGGGTGGAGGTCTCTGGACCTCTCCTGCTTCTCATGGCTGCAGGGGCTCCTGACCGGTTCTTTGCCGTGGTAATCTCTGCCGCGCTTCTCTGGTGCTTCCTTGATTCGGGGTTCCTGACGGCCTCTTTATTATTGCCACTGGTGTTATATTCAGCAGAGCCCTCTTATGATTATGTCATGATTTCTATTTCTTATTCTTCTTAAAGTCAACTGGGCCTGCTTTGATTTTGAATTTCTTATTTTCTTGGCTTCAACTTGACACTGCTAGTATATCCGAAATATCTTTCTTCCCATGTCAAAAGGAATGCTAAGGTTTTTATATATTTTTTTAAATTGACCTCTTCCTCAAATAATTGATGAGTGATGCCTCTGGAATGAAATAGCTGTATCTGTCTACATGCATTCCGTGTGATCATCCTAAGAATGGGAGACAGTGATGAGGAGGCTTCTGTAACTCTCGGCGTTTGAAGGCACATACGGGGGAACGCTGCAGCAGTGGCCACCAGGCAGGACGGGGAGGAACACAGATCTTGACCTCAGGCTGATGAGCACGGACTTGCTGTACACATTGTGAAGAAGATAAGAACAGTGGTGCACACAGGAGAGAACGGGGATGTTACAGGTGGCAATGAAGAGAATGTGAAGGACATGAACTGTTCACAGCCATAACATTTAAAAATATATATTTTATTTATTTATTTGAGAGAGAGAGAGAGACAGAGGAAGAGGCAGAGAGAAAAAGAGGATGGGCCTCCAGCCACTGCAAACAAACTCCAAACACATGCGCCCCCTTGTGCATCTGGCTAACATGGGTCCTGGGGAAACGAACCGGGGTCCTTAGGCTTTGCAGGCAAATGCCTTAACCGCTAAACCACTTCCCCAGCCCAGCCATGACGTTTTTACTATGTGTGTGTCGCTAGTCGCAGAGTTGTAGCTTTTGTATAAATTCATTCACAGTCGAAATCCAGACCAATAACCAAGGTCATAATGATGGGCCTCTGAATTAAATGTACAGCAATTCAATAAATATTTATATAAAAATAAGAAAATTATTTTTGTCAGAAATGTTACTCCGAGGGTGCTCAGAAAGGGACTGGGAGGAGGTCAAGAGAAGGGATTATGATTAAAAAAAACATTATATGCATGTTTAAAAATTATCAGTAAAAATAAAATAAAAGAGAAATGGTAGGGCTGGATAGATAGCTTATGGTTAAGGAGCTTGCCTATGAAGCCCAAGGATCCAGGTTAGATTCCCCAATACCCACGTAAACCAGATGCACATGGTCAAGTTTGTTTTCAGTAGCCAGAGGCCCTGGTGCACCCATTCTCTCCCTTCCTCCCTTCCTCTCTCTCTGCCTCTTTCTCTCTCTCAAATAAATAAATAAAAATAAAATGTATTTTTTAAAAATCTTAGAATTTTTTTTCTAAATTGCAGTTGTATTGAGCAGAGATGTCACTTGAAATATAAAGTGATATATTCTCAGTCTTATAATTAACATAATTTTTACAAGTTTGTTAAGATTATTGATATTGGTTTAACTTTTATGATATATTACAGTAACCTTTTTTTTTTTTTTTTTTTTTTTACATCTGTTTGTTCTAAAGAGTGATAATAACATATACTGACATTTCTCGCTCCTACGGTTGAGTCAGGTCATAAAAGTCCCTGGTGAGTTAACCTATTCGAGATGACCTTAATCACTGGGGAGATTATGATTGCTCCATGACCTTTGAAGATGTTTTGACGACACATTAAAAACTCTTCCTGCCACGCATGGTGGTACACGCCTTTAATCCCAGCACTCAGGAGGCTAGTTCTAGACTGGGGCTACTGGGTGAGTGCCAGGTCAGCCCTACCTCAAAATAAACAAACAAAGCTGGGCGTGGTGGTGCATGCCTTTAATCCGAGCACTCTGGAGGCAGAGGTAGGAGGATCGCCATGAGTTCAAGGCCACCCTGAGACTACAGAGTGAATTCCAGGTCAGCCTGGGCTAGAGTGAGACCCAAACTTGGAAAACCAAAAGATAAATAAACAAACAAAACCCTCTTTCTGTCAGTTACATATTGACTGTTTTCAAAACATAGTAAAACTGTATTTATTTAGTGTACTATAACTTAAATAAGAAATGATTTTAAAAAGTGCTTTAGCTTTTTCCAAAAGATTTACCCAATAGAACCAGGCATGATGGCTCACATACCGCCATGTGCTCAAGAGGCTGACACAGGAAGACTGCTGTGATTTCAAGGCCAGCCTAGGTTAGAGTGAGACTCTGCCTCAATCCTCTACCCACCCCCAAAAAAATTCAAAAATAGTTTGAGCAATGATAGTGGCTTTTTTTTTTTCTTGTATATCACATATGATGAGGAGTGAGTTCCCTCGCAATTTCTTTTCATGTAAAATTGGTGATTTTGTTGTTGTTTGTGTGATGGTTGGTCTTGATCATCAACTTGATTCGATTTAGAATTACCTAGGAAACACACCTCTAGGAGAGCCTGTAGGGAATTTACAGAATAGGTTATCAGCCCTTCATGTGGGCAGCACGTTCTGACGGCAGGCCCAGACATAAAGAGGTCTGAGGAAAAGCAGTGGACGCCTGACGTCCATCATCTTCCTGAGCACGTGGGTGCAGCAGTGCTGCTGCCGTTATCTGCTGGGAGAGGACTCCAGCTTCTCCAGCCTTCCAACAGCAACTCAGAGCATCTTCCAGGCTTTCAGCACCATATGGGGACTGCTGAGACAACTAACTTCTCAGAATGAGCAGGTGCTGAGTGCCCTGCCTTTCTGACAGCTATAGATGTACTCCCTAGCCTCTGTCATATAACTCTATGTAATAAATCCCCTTTTACCTTTTGCTCAATTACACACACACACACACACACACACACACACACTATATGGTTCTGTTCCTCTAGAGAATCGTCTCTAATAGTTTGTTTTGTTTTTGCTAGTGCTACCTATTTCTTTGTGGAAAGAGCCTGTGATTGCCAATGACTACAAATACCAAGCAAAATATTGTTAAGTTGTTACAGCGTACCAATCTTGTAAATTATTGTTGTATACACAGCAGTGGTAGGTGGACTGTAAGATGTTCTCCATAGGCTCACATGTTTAAATATGTAATCCCCAGCTGTTTGAGAAGTGTCATAGTTACCTTCTCCTTGCTGGGACAGCCCCAAGCAGATGATGGGAGGAAAGTTGTTTATTTTGGCTTACAGACTCAAGGGGAAGCTCCATGCTGGCAGGAGAAAGGATGTTATGAGCAGAGGCTGGACATCACCTCTGCCACAGCAGGTGGAAAATAGCAGCAAGAGGAGCTGAACTCTAGCAAGTAGGAGCTGGTTCTAACTGCCCTAAGCTTGACTCCAATGATCCACTTCCTCTGGAAAGGCTCTGCCTCCCACATTGCCATCAGATGGAAACCAGCCATTCAAAATATATGAGTTTGTGGGGAACATCTGATTCAAACCACCATAGGAAGGCTGTGGAACTTTCAGGAGGCAGAGCCTTGCTGGAGGAAGTGTGTCGCTCGGAGCAGGCCTTGAGTTTTCACAGCCCAATCCTGCTGACTTTTGCTACTTTCTTCCTATGGATGTGAAGATGTGACACAGCTTTCTGTTCAGGCCTGCCATGCTTTCTCTGCCATAATGGACACTTCTCCTCTGAACTGTAAGGAGAAAATAAACCTTTTCTTTCCTTAAACTGCTTCTGATTGAGTATCATGTCCCAGAAATGAGAAACTTAGGCAGCAGTCATTATAAGTTATTGTACTATATCATGAAAATGAAACATAAATCATCAAAGTCTTGGTCAACTACTAGAGATTATGTTGTTGAATTAAAGCCAACAAAATTGATGCAGCTTGTGAACTGATTGTTAGTTTATAAATTTTGACATTGCGGAAAGGCACACGTGTCTATCTGTTTCTGACATAATCCACTCACAACAGTGATAATCCCTGCTTAAAATCTAGAGCACACTCTTCTTGTTTGGTTTAATTTAATGTTTTTGAGTTTTACTTTATAGCTTAGGCTGGCCTCAAACTCACTGTGTAGCATAGGCTGACATAAAGGTCATGACCCTCCTTCTTCAGCCTTCCAAACGCTGGACTTACAAGGATGCACCATCACAAGCTTGGGTATCTAATGAGGCTCTTTTAACACTCCTTATTCTACAATCTCCAGTGGCAATCACTTCACTGCCTTTCAGCCTTTATATCTCTTTCAAGTCCCCCAACTTCTACAAACTACAAGATTCCAAATCCAATGCACATATATTAGGTTTTTACTATAGCAGCAGCATTCTACATTCAGGTACTATCTTAGTCCAGTCATATTGCTGTAACAAAAATCTCGGGCTAAATTTTTTTTAACATTTTATTTTTATTTATTTACTTATTTGACAGAGAAAGAGGGAGAGAGAGAGAGAAAGGGAGAGAGAATGGATGTGCCAGGGCTACCAGCCACTACAAACAAACTCCACATGCGTGCGCCCCCTTGTGCATGTGGGGAATCGAACCTGGGTCCTTTGGCTTTGCAGGCAAATGCCTTAGCCACTAAGCCATCCCTCCAGCCTGGGCTAAATAATTCTTAAACAACAAAAATCCACCTCTCATAGTCTAGAAGCTAAAATCCAAGATCAAGGAGCATGTAGGTTCACTGTCTGATGAAAGCTACTCTTTGCTTCCAAAATGCTATATTGATGCTGTGTCCGCATATGGCAGAAGGCAGAAAAGCTAAAGTGATGAACGCTGTAGGTATCTTTACTTAGTGAAAGAGTATGAGAGTACAAGACCTGGTTAGGTCCATCCAGCCCGTTCCTAAAGTTGCTAATCCCATTCGTTAGGGCTCTAATCTCATGTCTACATCACCCCCTAAAGCCATACCTCATGATGTTAATGCATTGATGGTTAAATTTCAACACATAAAATTCTGTGGGACACATTCAGGCCATAGGAGGTACCAATTTCTACTTATGTTGCTACACATCAAACTACTTTAATTTTATTTATTTGCACACATGTGTGCTAGGGTCTCTTGCCCTTGCAAACACATGCCGGTGGCTGAAGTTTTTCACCTGGGCTGGCAGGCTTTGTGAGCAAACACCTTTAACCACTGACCCATCTCTCCAGCCTCAAGCTGCTTTAAACTGCTGGCCTTACACAACCAGCAACATGCATCGTCAGGCTTCTCTTGGTTTGTAGCTTGGGTTTCCTCAAGCACAGCAACTGTATCTACGCCATGTTCCTTCCGGGAGACAGTAATGAAAACCTGCCTTTTTTAATATTTTTAAATATTTTTTATGTATTTATTTGACAGAGAAAGAGGGAGAAAATTGGCACACCAGGGCCTCCAGCCACTGCAAATGAACTCCAGACACCCCCTTGAGCATCTGGCTAACATGGGTCCTGGGGAATTGAACCCAGGTCCTTTGGCTTTGCAGGCAAACGCCTTAACCGCTAAGCCATCCCTCCAACCCCTTGCCTTTCTTTTTAAGCCTGAAGCTCAGAAGTTCCAGTTTCTTCCACAGCCTCTGCTCATCAGAACATATACCAGTCTGCGTGGGACGGAGAGGGGGAGGAAGAGCTTCACCCCCGAAAGGGGGAGTGGCATGTGCTTGCACAGAGGGAAGAAACTGGTTGTGGTCACCTTTGAAACTAGTGGTCACAACTCCTTTCCAAGAGCCAGTACATTTGCAGTCTTTTTGGTGTGTGCGTGTGTGTGTGTGTGACATGTATGTGTGTGCATGTCCGTGTCTGTGAGTGTGCATGTGCAACAGCCTGTGTGTGGGAGTCAAAGGGTAACTTCCGGTGTCGGTCCTCCGCTTCCACCTTGTTTGAGGCTGGGTCTCTCATTCGCGTTGTTCACGGCTACATGTGCTGGAGTAGCTGCCTGTGAGCTTCCAGGAAATGCTCCTGTCTCTGCCTCCTTTCTCTCTGTCGGTGTGCTGTGGCCACAGAAGGCCGTCACAGCATCCGGGTTTTTTAATGTGGGTTCTGGGGATCTGAAAGTCTAGCATTCATACTTGCAGGGTAAGCGCTTGACTCACGGAGCTATCTCCCCAGCACTGCCATTTGCATTTCGAATTCTGCTTGGTTTCAGACTTGCTTATCTTACTTCCCTTGGGATGCTTCTGCATGCACCTAAATACAGCCTGTTCTAACTAAACTCCCTCTTGGACCTGCATCTTATCCCTATACCCTTCATTTTGGTAAGTGACAGCCTGAAACTGGAATGCAGCCTGGCTTATCAAGTCTGTTATCACTCCTGTTACCCGTGGGCACATCTGACCAATTTTAACTACTTGCTACTTCTCAAATTGTCCCCCATTCTTTTGTACTCTTTTGCCCCCTTGTCCTGGCTCCTGTTTCCGCCCCCCTCCCCAGGGGCCCTCCTCAGTGGGGTTATGGTATTCACTGTGGGCCCATGAAGGCTTCGGTCAGTCCCTGTGGGGTAGCAGGGGAACTGTGCCTTAGGGTGGCTCTTTCTACCCCTTCTTCTGCAATGATCCCTGAGCCATGGCAGGCCTGTTGGCAGTCTGATTTAGTGTTGAGTTCCTTGTAGCCTCTGGGTTTCTGCTTTGCTAGGTTTTGATTGATTACTGTGTCTGTCACCATCATCCTGGAGCTGGTTGTCAGGTTACCAGTAACAGCAGCATTCATATTTCTACTTCCTTTGCAATGTCTCCTGGGCCCTGGTAGATATGGTAGAGGTGGCATGTGTCATGATGGGCAGTCACCTATCTTGGTTTATCAATGCAGCTCGGCTCTCCTTCATTTTCTCTGCCAGGCAGCCACCCTGGAATGGCATCTAGCCCTGGCGCATAACTTCCTCACTTGGACCCGACCCACAATCTGCCCCCCCCCCCCGTTCTTTAGGCTGAATGTCTATATTTCCCTAAAATTCTGCCTGGATGTGATGATGTTGTGGACTGCGTCTTTGGGAGGTGATTAAGTCATGAAGGTGGAGTTGCAGGGAATGGGATTTGTGGCCTTATAAAAGAGACTGTACAGAGACACTTCACTGTCCCATGCCATGTGAGAGCATGGTGAAACACCACTGCTTCTGAACCAAGAAACTGGCCCTCACCAAATACCAAAAGTCCTGGTGCTTTCATCTTGCAGTTCCTACCTCCAGACCACGAGAAATGCAAACCACCCAGGCCTACGGTATTGCCATAGGCAGCCTGACTGCATTGAGACACTCATGTCTCTGCAGCTCAAACCTTCGTCATCATTCCCCCACCCCTGGGTCAAGGCTCTGGCCTCCTAAATGACCATTGTGTTTTCAGTTTAATTCTTGTGAAGCTGAGATGAGGTAAGACAAAGAAACTGGAGGAGGTAGAGAAGAAGGAGGATGAGGAGAAGATGGAGAAGTAAGGAAATCAAAAGAAAAGAAGTTGCTTTTAAGGACAAAAATAAGAAATAACATTTATTAAAATACCTTAGGCTTATGACATCATGTTTCAATTTGTAAAATAAAGAAAAACTAAATTTTTAATTTAGTTTTGGATCCCTACTCTGACTTATCTGGTAAGAAGAAAATTATAATTTCAAGACAAATCTTTTATCCAACCAGTTTCTGACAAAAGAAGCCCTCCCTGTGAAAAACAGATAAACTGCCACTCATCTCAGCCTAAAAGAGAAAGAAAGAAAACTCACATTTAGCATATTGCTAAAGTGACCTTTCCAAACAGGACGATTCTCTGATTAAATTCCCCCAGTGTCTATAACTTGGCCTACAAGACTATCCTTGGTTCGACGCCATGCATGCATTTAACAAATGTATATCGTGCACGGTGTATGTCCTTCCACTCCTTCACCGTGTTCTTACTCCAAATGGCCTGTTGCCCTTGGACACACACCAGCTCCCAGAGGGTCCCCCTCTGTGTTTCTCTACCTACCTAACTCAGCTTCCCAGTCCTCAAGGTTCCAGCCAGAAGTCATCTCCCCCAAGCAGCTTGTGTTGGTCCCCCGAGCTTCCCAAACACTCCCCGTCAAGCTCTGTCTACATACCACTGGCATGTCTGTTAATGGATCCGTCTCCCTAGACTCTGAGGAAAGAAACCCTTTCCTACGAGACAGTGTACAGCAGCGATGTACAGCAATTGCCTGGAGACTTGAGTTTACATCTCATCTCTATTGTGCACTGCACGGATAATACCAGGAAGGTTCTTTATCCTGTGTAAGCCTTCTTTCTGTGTCCTTAACACAAGCATGATAGTAACAGGTGAATGCTGAGCTGACTTGTTATGGAGAGGGAATGAGTCAGTACATATATGTCAAATATTCTATTTACTTATTTACTTGACAGAGAAAGAGGGAGAGAGAGGGAAAGAATGAAAGAGAGAGAGAGAGAATGGGCACACCAGGGCCTTTAGCCACTGCAAATGAACTCCAGACGTATGTGCCCCCTTGTGCATCTGGCTAACGTGGGTCCTGGGGAATCTAACCTGGGTCCTTTGGCTTTGCAGGCAAATGCTTTAACCACAAAGCCATCCCTCCAGCCCAAGTCAGTACATATATTTAAAGCAATGCCTGGCACCTGGACTGAGACAGCAAATATGAGTTCTCATTATTCGTTGTAATGATAACTCACCCAGGACAGTGCCTCATGCTTAACAAACATTAATTAGCTGGAATTCTTTATTTTTTTTTTAAATTACAATGCACTTTTCCATTCTTTCACTGCATATCAGAACTTTCTGTTTAAGTCATAGGTTGTTATTAGCCTTTGAAGGGTGGGTTTTCCCCTCACAGACATCCCTTCTGACCCGGGACAGTTGCAGAGATAAATGAAATACGCTCTAGCTGCTAGCTCTGCACAAGGGAATGTCTGCTTGGCTGGTAGCTGAGGTATTTTCCCAGACCAGCCAAATAGAGACATAGTATCTACGAGCTGCCACTTCCCCATCTGCCCACATCCTGAGCACAACAGACAGGGGAATTCTCCACACGCCAAGAGGAGTCCCAGAGGTGAAGAGTCAAGTTTGAATGCCTACGTGCCAACTGTGATTCAACGAGAATGCAACAGTGAGCAGCCATGGAAACAGCTCTTGGGCTAAGGCAAGGAGTGTCCCCCAAGAACAAGCACCAGAAGCAGCGAGTCACTTTCTTAGCTGTGTGCCTCTGGTTTCCTGTATAAAAATACAATGAGGCCAACCACATTTGCACGTCAGCCCCCACCAGCATGGCTGCTCCCATCGTCAGGCCCTGGCTCTCTCCGGCCCTATGCTGAAACCCTCTTCACGACATGTGCATAGACTTAGTGGGATGGCATCTCCCTGGGCATGTCATGTAAGCCAAGCATCTGGAATGGTGGCTTCCGTCTAAAACCATCCTGTGTCCCTTTCTTGGCAGTTTAGAAAATATGTTCATACATAGAACCAACAAAGAGATTTGGTTATATAAAATTTTACTATGGTAAAGTAGCGTGCCCTGGAGCAGTAATAGTCTATATTAAGACAAAAGCAAAGCAAACAGGATCTGTTGATTTCATGTGGATGCAATCGGGGACAGCCCAGGATGACGTTACCACAGGGCGTCTCGATGAGGTCCTTAGAGAAGTTGAGCCTTTCTGGGCTCTCCCACCCAAGGGTCAGAGTGTGCTCTCCCACCTTCCCCAGGGATTGAGACAGTCCAGGAGAATTCCACTTGTTTTCAGATGCCACTACCCATCCCATCCCAGGAGACAGGAGCACAGATCCGCCACGCCCTAGGTAAATATGTGATATTAAAGAAAGCAAGCAGGGGCTGGGGCTATGGCTATCTAGCAGTGTTTCCCTTGCGAGCATGTGGACCAGAACTCACTAAAATATCAGGGGTGGTGGCACACGCCTGTAATTCCAGAGCTGGGGAAGCAAAGACATGTGGATCTCTGGGGTTTCCTGGCCAGCTGATCTAGTCTCTTTTCTGGGTTCCAGGTCAATAAGAGAGACCCTGTCTCAAAAAAGGTGGACAGAATTCCTGAGGAACAACACCTGAGCTTGCCTTTTGGCATCCACATGCATGTGCACACATGTGAATGTACACACACACACACACACACACACACACATCCACACATACATGGACATACACATGCATCCCCATGTACACGCATACACATTCACTTGCATGTACATAAACATGAACACACACATGCGCAAAAAAAGAAAACTAAAGCTTATACTAAGCCTTATGTGTCCTGATATGTTCTAGCATGTTCTCCAGGCAGGTATTGAAAGTAGAGATCCAGGGTTGGAGAGATGGCGAGGTGGTTGGGGCACTTGCCTGCAAAGCCTAGCGACCTGTACTCAATTCCCTAGTGCCCATGAAGAGCCAGATGCACAGTGATGCATGCATCTGAGGTTCGTTTGCAGCAGCTGGAGGCCCTGATGCTCCCATGCCCATTCTCTCTGTCTGTATAGCTTTTTCTCTCTCTCTCTCTCTCTCTCTCTCTCTCTGCTTGCAAGTACATAAATAAATTAGTTAATACAAATAAATAAAAATATTTTAAAGCAGAGATCTATTTTGTTGGTAGCAGCTTAGAGGCTGATATTGCTGGGTGCTATTGTGCTCCCGATTTTAGTCCAGGAATCCAAGGAGACGCCTGACTCAAGCTGAGTCCAACAGCTTTTCTTCTCTTGGGATTTACGACAAGAGCTTTAAGCTGTCCCATGCATGGCAGCTCCTGCTGCTGGAACATGGAGTCGTCCAGTCCTCGAGTTTCCCAGGAGTGAGTGTATTCCATCCTCCATCTCACTGGGTTCATTGCTCCTGCGTCCTTTTCTGCAATCACCTGCTTCCTCTCACCCCAGTCAGAATTGGCATTGGGTTGCAGCTCCAAATTCTTAGTTCATTCATCATTGAAATCCTTATTTTTCAAGGAGGATACTGAGGCCAGGATCATTAAGTAGCTTTGTCCCAGCTTACATCGTCAAGTGGTGGACTGGAGTCCTGAAGTCAAGCTTTTCCCAACCTGTTCCACTGCTATTCATAATAGCAGCCGGTGCCAGGAGAAGCACAAACAGGGGTTTTGATGGAAAACACCTATCAAGAGAGACCTTGGGAAGCCTTAGGCTTCATTGGGGAATACTATTGTGCCAGTGCCAGTTGATAAGGGCTACTCACTTTGAGGAAAGAGCCAATGAGGAATGAGACGGTCACATGGGAGGCTACCGTGTGTTACCCTCTTTTCTGTAACCTCCATGGTCACCCATGCCTATCATGGATGAGAATGGCCAGGGCACAGCCTTCCTTTGTCTCTGGAAAAATCCACCCTGACTTTTAGCCAGAAAAAAAAAAAAAAGTTGTCTATGCTCATAAATTGGCAAAATATACCTCTGGCTACAAGAGACAGGATTGCTTCTTGCAGTATGTGTGTGTGGGGGGGGGGATTTTAAATAACTTTTCCTGTGTTCCTTGCATCTTTTTATATTGCTATCATCCCTGCAGCTCACACAAAAATATCCAGACCTCAAAGATACGCTGATTAGCTGGGTCTTTTTAAGATCATTAGCCCTTCTGATATATTAGTAGATTATCAAAAGCAGTTCCAGTATGTCATAAAATCTGTTTGGTATTAAGTTGATACACGATGTGTTTTTCTCCATCCAGCAAGTTTCCCTCCGATCTGGACCAGATGAGCTCCCTGGGACCTGCATGAGCTCATGTGTATGTCTGCGTGGAATGCAGGGCTTCGCATCCCATTGGACACTTGGAACATGTGTTTGGCCCAAACGGAAACATCCTTAGGCACTGATGCCTCAATTAGGAGAAAGATAAAGACGCGGGATCAGATACGGTGTCTGTAAAACATTAATGTCCCAGTGATGTTCTTGGGTTAGGTCACTTTCCAGTTCAGTTTGATGGCTCCTTTAGGCATGATTGTGACAGCCATGAAATTGCCTGTATTCCACACTCCCTGGCCACCATATCCCACCCTGCTCCTGTGGCTGCACCTTCCTGCTATTCTGCACTCACAAAAGCCCCGCTGCTGTCTCCTGCATGGTTGCTTTTCTAGTCTTCTCAGAGTACCTAGCATGTGCCAGGTATGGAGAAAGAACAAGATCATCTTTGCTTCCAAGATACAAAGAATGGGGCACAAATGTGAGAGACAAGTGTCCTACCAAAGGATAAAGACATCCACTGGAGCAGATATGGAGGGTCTGACCTAGTCTGGAGGTGGTAGGTGGGTCAGGGTAGGTTACCTGGAGAGAGAAACTAGCCACAGAACCCTAAAAACACCTGAGACTCCCTAAAACCACACACAAAGTCTAGTCACCTGTGCCTTTCTGAATCCTTTGCCAAGGATTTCTGGAAATTCAGCCATCTCTACATAGCATTCTCGACAGTGGACACAGCCAGGCCTACAAGCTTTCTTAAAGCAGAGATGACTTGTAATGTGGTGAGTGTCTCATGTCTCCTCACTGTGTGGAAGCAGCTCAAGGAAGGCCATAAGCTTTTGGAGAGTGTGGTGTGGATCTAGGCACAGACATCTGGGGGTTTGAGGCTGAAACATCTCCAGTTCCTCTCTTCATTCTCTGCTGGTCTTCTTTTAAGTAATAAAAGTAAAATTAAATGCAATTTTAAAGGGACATTCAAGAATTAAGATTGTTGGGTTAGAGAAGATGGCTTAGCGGTTAAGGTGTTTGCCTGCAAAGCCAAAGGACCATGGTTTGATTCCCCAGGACCCACGTAAACCAGATGCGTAAGGAGGCACATGCGTCTGGAGTTCATTTGCAGTGGCTGGAGGCCCCGGTGTGCCCATTATCTCTCTTTCTCTCTCTACTTCTTTTTTTTCTCTCTCCCTCAAATAAATTTTGAAAAAGAATTAAGATTGTTGGGGCTGGAAAGATGGCTCAGTGGTTAAAGGCTCTTGCTTGCAAATGACCTGGGTTCAATTCCCCACCTCCACATAAAGTCCAATGCACAAAGGGACACATTCGTCTGGAATTTGCAGTAGCAGGAATCTCTAGCATGCACATATTCTCTTTCTCTCTCTCTCTCTCCCTCTTTCTCTCTATCTCTCTTAAATAAATAAATAAAAATATTTAAAAAGAAGAATCAGGATTGCTGATGTATCATGAGTCTATGCAAATAAAAAAGACACCCTTTTGGCCAGGGTGCTGTAGTGGCAGGGCATGTGGCTGGGTGGTCCAATGGGAGCTGGACTCAGTCCTACTTCCCACTCAGCCAGTGCTCTTATGAGGTAGCCATCCAAATAGGCTCTGCTGGGGCCCGAGGATGAGTTCCCATTGCTATTGGCTTCCTAGGGTTGCTTAATAAATGACTATTAACTGGGTAGCTTAAAAGAATAGAAATTTGGGCTGCAGAGATGGATCAGTCACTATTGCATTTGCCTGCAACACCTAACGACCCAAGTTTGATTCCCCAGTACTTACATAAAGCCAGATGCATAGTGGCGCATGCATCTGGAGTTTGTTTGCAGCAGCTGGAAGTCCTGGCACACTCAGTCTCTCTATCACTCTGTTTCTCTTCTCTCTGCTTGCAAATAAATAAATAAAAATACTTAGAAAGAGTAGAAATTTATTCTCTCACAGCATTGGAAGATCAGAAGTCCAAAGTCTCCAAAGCGTTGCAGGGCTGCATTTCTTCTCCAGGGAGAACCCTTCCTCGCCGCCTCTTCCAGCCTTCACTGGTTCTGGCAATCTTTGATTTGCATATGCAAATCAAGTACCACTTCATCATCTTACTGCCTTCTCTTTGGTGTATCTCTGGGTCAAATCTCTGCCTTTCTGTTGTAAGACTACCTGTCACTGTGTAGGTCAGGGGAGATAGTATCTTCTTGAGATCCTTACCTCTACAAAGACCCTCTCTCTCCAAGTAAGGTCACCTTATTGAGGTCTCAGAAGTTGGGGTGTGAACATATCAACCCCCCAAACCATGGGAAGGAAGAACTTTTAAGCAAAAACTGGGTTACCAAAATCAAGGAGGTGAAGGAGGGCTTGCTGGGCTCTGAACCGTGCAGATGACTGGAGCACAAGGCATGGCAGGCATGGGCACAGCTGTGGCTGCCATGGGAGGTGAGGAGCAGAGGTGCCCAGACAAGGGTCTGGACTATGTTCGCGAGACAGTGAGCAAGCCCTGTATAATCATTGTCACTGACAATTTTTACATGTATATAATGTATTTTGAGCAAAATCCCTTCCCATCCCCCTTCCGATGAACCCCTTCTTTTTCCTAACTAGTCCCTCCTCTACTTTAGTGTCTTTTTCTCTTGTGTGTGTATGATGTGAGTTTAATTAAGGTTTCCTACACGGCCTTGTGTGGGGATGATTTACTAGAGCATATACAACTTGCCAGTGGCTACACCACTGCAAAGAAATATCCCCCACTCTCCCAGCAACCATTGACTGCTAACAATTCCTCTGGAGGTAAGGGGTCTCACGTCCTTCTCCATCACTGTGGTGGTTTGAATCAGATGTCCCCCATACACTCTTGTGTTCTGACTGCTTAGTCCTCAGCTGATGGCAATCGGGGAGGCACCTTGCTGGAGGAGGTGTTCTACTGGAGGGCCAGCTTACCTGTGGTCTAGCCACCCCCGCCCCCGCTAGAATACAGCTCACTCTCCTGCTGCTGTTTTCCACCTGCTGTGGCAGAGGTGATGTCCATCCCTTGCTCATGCCATACTTTCTCTGCCATCATGGAGCTTCCCCTTGAGACTTTAAACTAAAATGCAATCTTTCCTCTCATCAGCTGCTTTTGGTTGGGTGCTTTATTCCAGCAACGTGAAGATAATGGCTGCAATAATCTACGAGAGATTGTTGGTGGGCCCAGTATTGTGTAGGTCTGGTGCAGCCACTGTGAGGTCACGAATGCAGCAGTCCTGTCCTATCCAGAAGACAGTGTCCCCCAGCCCTCCTCCTGTGCTCTGGCTCATACATTCTTTCCACTCCCTCTTCTGCAAGGCTTCCTGAGCCTTGGAGCCGGTGTTGTAGATGTCTCCTTTAGTGCTGAGCACTCCACACTCACTTAGTCTCAGCACTTTAATGGGTTTTGAATTTCCTTAGTAGTTCACCACCAACTGCTTTGCAGTCTCAGTTTAGGAAGCTCACTTAGCCTGACAGCTCAAGGATGCATCGGAGGGCAAGACCGGAGGTGAGGAAATTCTTTCTGAAGTATGTCACTGTCGATCGGGTGGGAAATTTGGTGGCCTGATATTGAGAGAAGAGGACGTGATTATATGATTGCATACATGATAGGTGAAGACAGAGAGAAATGAGGCCTGTCTTGTTCTGTTTCCTGTTGTCATAACAAAATATCCAAGACCAACTAATGTAAGAAGAATAGAAGCTTAATTGGCTTGGAGTTCTGGAGGCTGGCAAGCCCAAGATCATGGGGCTAGCGTTTGCTCAGCATCTGGAAAAGGCTTTCTTGCTGCACCGCAAACATGTCACAGGGCATCACATGGTTAAGACAGCAAACACTCTCGTTTTTACTTCTTATAAAACTGCAATGCCATCATGGGGACTACGCTTCCGCCATAAACTCTTGGGGACAAATTCCAATAATGGCAGGCTCTCTACCCAGCACTCGGGGCTGGTGTGAGTCGGGGAGGCAGCAGAATGTCAGCTGTGTCTCTGCCTATTCCAGCCACACACTGTAGCATCCACATTGAAAGGGCTCCGGATTCACCGGCCCTCCTCTGCCTTTTAGAATCTGCGCATGAATTCTCAATGCCTCTTTAAGAACCTTGACTCCAAAGAACACTCCCAAAGTACTAATTGAATGTTCCCCTCCTATCCCAATTCTTATCTACCTGGACCCCATCCACATGGCTTTATTTGGAAAAGAGTATTTTCAGATGGAATTACTTCAAGGACCCCAAGATGAGATCATCATAGCTTATCCAGATGAGCCTCAGATCCAATAACGAAACAGGGTGAGGAGAGACACATTGGGAGAAGAGAAGTCCATGTGAAGATGGGAGCAGAGACTGGAGACATACAGCCATAAGCCAAGGGCTGCCTGGAATCACCAGGGCTGGGAAAGGTCAAAGGCAGTTCTCCCCAGAAGCCTCCCACGAAGCGCAGCTGGACTCCAGACTTCTGGCTGCTAGGACCACGGGAGAATCATTTTCTGCACTTTCAAGCCATGAGCTTGTGCCAATTTGTCATGGCAGTTTTAGGAAACTACTGTAGAGCAGTAATGGACACGGACTCTCTTTGACATTAAAATAATGAGAAAGTGGCACATTTCGAAGTGTCTAGAGACAGTTCCGTGTGTTGCAGCTCTGGCACGCAGTCTTCCGCAGAACCCCTTCGACCTCCCCGTGAACAAGCCGCCCAGGACGGAGCCACCGAGGCCTTGACGTGAAGTCCACTAATCCACCACCTGTTCTCTTTGCTAACATAGCTGGCCTTCCTGTCACTCGGGGAGCTGACACGGTTTCACATCGCTGTCTCCTGATACCAGTCATGCAATAGAAACGGCATGCAGATTAGTCAGCAGGGATGAAACACTGCAAGCACCTAGCAGCTGGCAGTGGCCGGGAGCCTGTGGTGGGAGAGGTCCAGGACAGGTGAGCCCTGTTAGAAAGTATCCGCCGGTGCTTTCCTCTGTCCCGCAGCTAACGGAAGTCTCGGTCATGGAACGGAATGACCACACAGAAGCCGTGTATCCCTGAGCCTCCCAAGGTCATGTGTTTTCTAGACTGTGCAAGTAACGTGACTCCAGCTCCCAGACCACAAGACTTCAGAGAGTCAAGAGCTCTTCCACGGAGTGTGGAAATGGTTTTTTTTTTTTTTTAATTTATTTATTTGAGAGCGACAGACACAGAGAAAGAGGCAGATAGAGAGAGAGGGGGAATGGGCGTGCCAGGGCTTCCAGCTACTGCAAACGGAACTCCAGATGCGTGCGCCCCCTTGTGCATCTGGCTAACGTGGGTCCTGGGGAATCCAGCCTCGAACCGGGGTCCTTAGGCTTCACAGGCAAGCGCTTAACCGCTAAGCCATCTCTGCAGCCCGGAAATGGTTTTTTTAATTTAAAAAAATAATTAAATAATTAATTTTTAATTTATTGATTTTTTTAAATAAAAAGGTTGCACACATGGTCCCCCTCCCCAACGCCACTTCTGCGGAGGGTCTTCGGTAGGTTATTGGTATTCACTGTGGGGACCAAGAGGCCTCTGTCAGTCTCTGCAGAGACGAGAGAAACACGGTGTCGCAGGCTACTCCCACCCACCCTAAGGTTCTTACAATCTTCCCGCCCCCTCTCCTGAGATGCTCCCTGAGCCTCTGTGGGCCAGAAAGAGATCCGATTTACTGTTGCTTTCTCCGTAGACTCTGGATCTCTGTTTTTATGAGGTCTGAGTGACTACAGGGTCTGTCGCCTTTTCCCTGGGACTGGTTTTCAGGCTAGCTGTGAGGGCAGTATTGGTGTCACCACTTGCCCTGTAATGACTTCTGGGGGCAACCCATCTCATGGTAGACAGCTGGCTTTGTCTTCTTGATGTCTTGATGTATTCTTGTTCTCCCTGGTATTGTCCTCCATCCCACAAGTGCACAGGGCCTGGATCCAGCTTTCCTTTCTCTTTTTCGTTTTGTTTTGTTTTTGAGGTAGGGTCTCACTCTAACACAGGCTGACCTGGAATTCACTATGTACTCTCAGGCTAGCCTTGAACTCACAGTGATCCTCTTACCTCTGCCTCCCAAGTGCTGAGATTAAAGGTGTACGCCATCATGCCTAGCTGGACCTAGTTTTTCTACCCACTATTTTCCATCTAAATGGTGGCTTTGACCCCAAAATGGACCTGTTGCTTTACTTCACCCCAAGACAGTGCTAACAAGGCCTCTGGCTCTCCTGAAACTTGAAGGCACTTGGGCCGTCAAGGGGAACTACAAGCTCAAGGTCAGTCATGACCAAGCACATCCATCCTTAGCCGTCACTATGCATCTTCCTGCCCCCTCGGGCTCCCTCAGAGTGCTCCCTGCTCCTTTTTCACCTCCACACTGGGTTTGTTTTGCCCGTGTCTCCTTCACTAAATGCCAGCTCCAATAGCTTCTTCCCTCCATCCACCACAGGAAGCCTCAAGTCCTTGACTAGGGAAACCACTTTCATCTGTCTACTGTGGCAGACACAGAACTCGAGGATGTCTTCGCCTGGGCCTTCCACTTCAGAATGGAATTTCCTTTGCACAGATCAAAGGCCAGTTAAGTGCTTTATTGTACCAGAAATACTCAGTCCCCACAGACCAACTTGGGTTTCCATTTTTAGCACACAAAGTATTGGCAGGAATAGTGAAAGGACAGTTCTTCCTCAGAGACTCCAAAGAGCAGAGATCTGATTCTCAGACAGGACCAGACTCCAAGGGCAGCTTCTTATCTCTGTGCCCAGTACAGCTGTTCCAAGCCCATGAGGAACTTGACTTTATCAAACAGAAGATCTATGTCTCCTCCTGCAACTCAGCATTGAGTGACTTCAGGCAAAGAAGGCTGACTTGCCTGAGCCTCAGACTTCCTATCTGTAAAACAGATTAGTGATGGAGGTTGTGTATGGAAAGTGTTAAGGGTGGAGCCTAATTCATAGAGTGTCCAGTAAATCCTTGGTTCTCCTTCTTCCTCTCTCGGTATGATTACACGATGGCTTGTTTTGTTGCCTTATACAAGCACTCTACTGTAGTTCTAAGGAGCATAGAGAGGTGGGGGCTGTAAGGAGAGCTCAGTCAATAAATGTGCTTGCACACATCTGTGCAATAGTGGCACCCAACCTACATGGGTAACCAATGGCTCTCTGATTGGCTAAGAGATCCACTCAGTCGGAAAGAACCCATACCTGGAACTGGGAACCAAGTCAGAATCCACTGGAGACCAAGATTATCGACTCTAGTGAGAAGTTCCCACTAGTCTTTGGCCAAAAGAAAGGCTACACCCATCAGAATTTCTCTAAATTAACAATGCTTATCCCCTTTAACCTATAATGACCTCACTCTCCATTGGAGAATCTGTTTTTCTTTTTCAGAAGGCAGCAAGTACTGAGGACAACCAAAATCTGTCAACAAGACAAGAAAAAAAAGCTGACTCCCTGTCAGAGGAACCGCCCCTCACACATCAGCAAGGGGCCAGGTGAAACCACAGAGGAACTGGCAAGATGAGCAAGAGCGCTGTTTCCATGGTGAGCCTGACTTTCTGTGCCAGGGTGATGGAGACAGACACCGAGGGCACTCAAAACGTACCAAAGCAGAAATCCTGAAACTGCTGAGAGCTCAACACTAAAGTAGACTTAAAACACACCCACCACAGCTCAGGGAATTTTGCAGACGAGGAGGCAGAAAGACTGTAAGAGCCACAGGGTAGGAGGGAATATCCAGAGGCCTTGCCCCACCCACCCACAATGACTGACTGCTGCTCTAGCAACTCATAACTCACAACCCCATGGCGAATAGCAGCAACTCCACTGAGGAGGGCCCTCAATGGAATGGGGGAGGGAGGAGGGAAAGGATGGTACCAATACATGATGTGTCCATACAAAGTTTCTACTTAATAAAAATAATAATAAATAAATAGGGGCTGGAGAGATGGCTTAGTGGTTAAGACACTTGCCTGCAAAGCCTAAGGTTCCAGGTTCAATTCTCCAGTACCCACATAAAGCCAGATGCGCAGAGTGGTGTGTTGTCTGGAGCTCAGATGCAGCGCTGGGAGGCCATGGTGTGTGCCCATTTCTCTCTTTCTCTCTATCTCTGTCCTTGCAAATAAACAATGAAAATATGTAATAAATAAATAAAATAAAGGTGCTTTCCTCACAAGCTTGAAGACCTGAGTCCCATTCACAGAATCCACATAAAAAATACCATGCATAGTGGTATGCACTTGTAATCCCAACACTCAGAAGGCAGAGACCACAGGATCCCTGGAGTTCACTGGCCAGCCAGTATAGCTTAATTGGCCAGCTCCAGGCCAGTGAAAGACTCTGTTTCGGACAAGGTGGATGGCATTCCTGAGGAACAACACTCAAGGTTACCCCTCTGGCCTTCACACATGCATGAACACATACATGTACCCACATATTAAGAAAGAAATAAAGACATAAAATAAAAATAAAAGATGATAGGTAGTTCTAAAGCTGACGAACAGCTTCAAGTTAGCTAACACACGTCACTGACTGTCCTCTTCACTGTGTTTGCACATGTCTGTGATTATTTCTTTGTGTTTAATTCCCAGTCGTGGAATTAGTGACCAAGGGGTAAATACATTTTAGTACTGTTGCTAAACATTGCCAAATGTCCCCACAGGGAGCCTGCTTTGGTTTACACTCCCTACAACCTCATGTCAGAAAACCCTATTTCTTGAAACCTTGCTTTTCTTGAAATGCATTCCTTTGCTTGGTGAGAAGTAGTGTCTCCTGGTGGCTGTAGACTTATTTTCAGTCTGGGAAACAAAGATCCAACAAGTCCAACTCATTTATTTTAAAGACAAAGATTCCAAAACTCAGGGAGATTATGTGACTTGGCCAACACATCTAATTAGTCGAAGAGCCAAAATCCATGTCCCAGGTTTCCAAACTCTGGAATTCTTTCCATGATTGCACTCCAGGGAGGGAGAGTTAGCCTGGAGGTAAAAACCACTCAGGGCCTGCTTAATAACAAAGTTCAATTAGACAGGACGGAAGAGACAATGAGGGAGCATTAATTGGGGTCTAGCTAATTCATCATCAGATAACCAAGTGTGTGCACTGTCTGTCTTAGCACCACCTATCGGTAACAATGTGTGCTTGCGCAGACTTTTTCCGTAGTTGAAAGCAGAATTGGAAACGTCAGGAGCAGATCTGGTTGAAGGCGTCTTGTTCTAGGAAGGAGTAGGTAGAGAAACAAATAGTGTGGAGTCATTGAGTCAGGAGTCATTGGGCTTGAAACTGCTGAGATCTCCAGAACTTCTGAAAAAGAAGTTCCAGTTTCCTGAGGTGACTAAATCTGTTTCCTGTTCTTTCTATCGGTATGCAGAATAGAAGTTCATTTTGCTATAATGTCATTTGTAGGTTAAGCTGAAAGTATACTAGTGGCAGAATGACAGGAGACTTTCATACATAGTGACTTCCTGGTTAAAATCACTCACTTTGATGTTCACTATGGGGGGCGGTGGTGAAGGGGGCCATTGTAGGTTTCACTCCATCTAGTCAAAATGCAATTCACTTCCCTTCTTCCTGGAGTTGTAGCTAAGAACCTAGAAGTTCTGGCTGACTTAGGTGTAGAAATGAAGTGCTGGGTGCTAAGAGTTAGGTAGGCATGCCCTGGTCCGCATGTATTCTGAGCCTGGAGGAGACCCAGCCTTCCGCCATTCATATTAGTACCCAATGGTCATACTTAGCATCCTGCCCAGGCCTCGGTTGTTACAGAGCTCTTCTCAGCGCATCCTCTTTGCCCCAACTTCAGGATCTTGTCAGGTCTGCTGAACTTCTGGACCGGGTGGTGCCCATTGTAGGGTGGGAGCAAGGGAAATTTCCAAATGCTCTCTTAGAAATTTTTGATTTGTGGAAGGCTGGGGCTTTCTCAGAGCCCTTCGCTGCCACTGCTGTTTCCTGCTTCCTCACTGTGGTCAACATGAAGCACAGTAACTGGGAAACTGTGTCCTAAAAAAAAAAATTCCAGGTAGGCAATAGTTTAGGCAAGCACTCACCTCAGACATTGTCAGTGGCACTAAAGCTCCAACAGACAACAGGTGAACGGATGGCTGTTCTAATAACAGGGCATGGCTCTGCTCTCATAAAACTTTATTGACACAACTAACATGATGAATTTGGTCCTTGAGTTTGAGGACCTGCTATCTATCTGTGAGTCCCGCCGCCTCCCAACTCCAGGCGTCTCACGGAGGCGCAAATTCTCTCAGGCTTCTATACACCTAAACTGTCTTGGGAACTTAGCACCAGTATCTCATTCTAAAAAGTCACAGGACAGAGGTTGGGCGATGGCTCAGTAGGCAAAGTGAGGGCCTGAGTTCAGATACCAAGCACTCATGTAAATGCCAGGCATGGTGCTAAGTGCCTGCAATCCCAGTGCCCCCGAAGTGGAGCCGGGCAGATCCTGAATGAGCAAGTTAATAGGTTCAGTGAGAGACCTTGTGTCAGTAAATCAGATGGAAAACACTAGTAGGATTCACCTGATATCGACCTCTGGTCTCCACATATACACACATGAACATATATGTCCTTGCACACCCCCAAACATACATACATACATGCGAACACCTGCCCACTCCCTAAAAAATAGTAGGACGAGGGAGCAAGCAAGATACAAGACCCTCAAGGGAGTTGCTGGACTGTAGGGTTTTTTGTTCCCTCTCCTCTTTTCCAGGCCACAGCCACCCTTCTCCCGTCCGCCCTTCCCCACACCCGATAGCTTCATGTTGTGCTGACATGGGGCTGAGCTTTTCAATTCCACCACAAACCGCAGCTCTGCAGGCTCTCATCTCTAGAGAGTCAGAGACATCTGTTCTCCCTGTTCACCCTCATCCCTCCCTGAGAACAGCGGGTTCTCCAGCAGCTGGGGACAGTGCTAAATGACGTGCCCTTAACTCTGCCGAGCCGTGGGCCTCGGTGGAGCCCACCCCCGGCTCGAGGGCAGCTACGCACAAACATGTTCAACCTGCCACTTGTCCGCTTCACCTTCTTTGAAGTGCGAAGTCAACTGAGAGTCTTGGGAAAACCATTCACGTATATAATCGGAAGTGGGGCTTTTCCCAGGCAAAGCTGCTTAGGGAAGGGCGGTGGAAACGACTGGTAGCAATCTACTGAGACGGGAGTAGGCAAAGTAAAGACACAGATTGCAAATACTTTAGGCTTTATGGGCCATACGCAACATGCCTCTACTTGGAACCTCTTAGTTCTATCCTTGGGTGAAAAGCAATCATAGAGCATGGGTAATTGAATGAAAATGACCATATTATAATGCATTTGGGTACACTGAAATTTGAATTCCATATGATTTTTATGCCATGGAATACCATTTTCCTTTGGATTTTTGTTTGTGTTTTCAAAGTAGGGTCTTGCTGTAGCTCAAGATGACCTAGAATTCACTATGTAGTCTCAGGGTGGCCTCAAACGCACAGCAATTTTCCTACCTCTGCTTCCTGAGTGTGGGATTAAAGGTGTGGCCACCATGATTGGCTCCTTTGGAATTTTTTTAAAAAATATTTTATTTCTTTATTTATTTGAGAGAGATTGAAAGAGGCAGAGAGAGAAAGAGAATGGGTGTACCAGGGCCTCTAGCCACTGCAAATGAACTCCAGATGCGTGCGCCCGCTTGTGCATCTGGCTTACGTGGGTCCTCAGGAATCGAATCAGGGTCCTTAGGCTTCGCAGGCAAACGCCTTAACCACTAAACCGTTTCCCCAATCCTCCTTTGGGATTTTTAAAACCATTTCTAAAGGTGAGAACCATTCTTAGCTTGCAGGTAAGATGAGAGCAGGTGACTGGTGAACTTGGGCCATAGTCTGCTGATCCTTGTGTTAGGGGACTTATAAAACCAGGTGGGCCACAGTCTGCTGATCCTTGTGTTAGGGGACTTATAAAACCAGGTGAGGTCACTTGTTTTAGTATTAAGGATTGAACCCACTGTTTTTCACTATATCCCTGGCCTTTTAAGACCACTGTAGTGGTGACACTACATCCCCAGCTCTTTTAGTCTTTATTTTTTGAGTAAGATCTTACCAAATTACTCAGTTTGGCTTTTGAACTCACTCTGTAGCCCATGCAGGTCTTGAACTGTCTTAGCCTACAGAGTGGCTGGGATTAAAGTCTGCACCATCAGGCCCACCTTTCGATTAGAACTTTCTAGAAGAAAAAACAGAATAGGTAAATTGAAGAAGACAGAAAATGTACAAAAGATTTTGTGAAATGTTTTTCCATTAATACACTTAAGTGTGTGAGTTGGATCGTGATGTAAAAATGCATTTCTTCCTGCGGAATGTGAATGAAAAGGTGAAAATTGTCCATTTGTAGAAGATTTCCTTTAAGCATATTGTTTATTTCTGAAGAGCCATCCCTCTTCATGTTCCACACCTTAAGATTTGATGTTAGCATTGTCAGCTTAAATACTTCAGAAGTTTGAATTTCAGATAAAACTTAATATTTTTGTGACAGGATTTCACTAGGTAGCTTTGATCTTCCTGTCTCTGCCTGTGGGTGCTGACATGATGACCCACATGCTGTTACACTTAGCTAAAAGAATAACTTTTAAAAAAATATTTTATATTTATTTATTTATTTGTAGAGAGAGAGGTAGATAGAAAAAGGATGGGTATGCCAGGGTCTCTAGGCGCTACAAACAAACTCCAGAAGCATAGACCACTGTGTGCATCTGGCTGATGTGGGTACTGGGGAACTGAACTTGGGTCCTTAGGCTTCACAGGCAAGCACCTTAACCGCTAAGCCATCTCTTTAGCTCAAGAATTTTTTTTAGTAAAAATATCCCTTATTTGGAAAAAACTAACAATAAAAAATGATTCACTTTTTTTTGTTGTTGTTTATTTATTTATTTGAGAGTGACAGAGAGAAGGAGGTGCAGAGAGACAGAGAGAGAGAGAGAGAGAGAGAGAGAGAGAGAGAGAAATGGGCACGCCAGAGCTTCCAGCCTCTGTAAACGAACTCCAGATGCGTGTGCCCCCTTGTGCATCTGGCTAACGTGGGTCCTGGGGAATTGAGCCTTGAACCGGGGTCCTTAGGCTTCACAGGCAAGCGCTTAACTGCTAAGCCATCTCTCCAGCCAAAAAATGATTCACTTTTTTTCACTTTTTAATTGAAATTCTAGTCCTTTTTATTTTTATTTATTTAATTAATTAATTTGAAAGAGAGAGAGGGAAAATGGGCATGCCAGGGCCTCTAGCCATTGCAAACAAACTCCAGATGCATGTGCCACCATGTGTATCTAGCTTATGTGACTTCTGGGGAATCAAATCTGAATCTTTAGGCTTTGCAGGCAAGCACCTTAACTGCTAAGCCATCTCTCTAGCCCTTTTTGTTTTATTTTTTGAGAGAGAGTCTCACTGTTGCCCAGCTGGCTTATAGCTCACCGTGTAGCTGAAGCTGTCCCCAAACTTATGGCAATTCTCCTGTCGCAGCCTCCCAAGTGCTGTGATTGGAAGTCTGAGTCACCACGCTTTTCCTCTGTCAACTGTGGCATATTGTGAATTGTTTGCATTAGCATGCAGTGGTCTTCAAGGTCAGGAAGGAGCAGGTCAGTTCAGATGACCACTTAAGGGCAAAACTTGGCATTTAACACCCCTCCCCACATACCACCCATGGACTGGAGAGATGGCTTAGCAGTTAAGGCACTTGCCTGCAAAGCCAAAGGACCCAGGTTGGATTCCCCAGTACTTACATAAATGCCAGATGTATGGTGTGGCAAATATATCTGGAGTTTGTTTGCAGGGGCTAGAGACCTTGGTATGCCCATTCTCTCATTCTCTCTCTCTCTCTCTCTCTCTATCTCTCTCTCTCTCTGCCTCTCATTCTCTCTCAAATAAATAAATAAAATATTTTTTAAAACCTTCCCCTGTATGCCAGGCTCTATGCCCTTTCACCATGGTGGCAGTACCAAACCTTGTGATGGCTCTCTTAGAAAGGGGTGACTTTGTGTCAAGGCTGCTAAAGAGGGGTGCTCTACTTGCAGGCCCCTACTTCCTCACCTGTTCCCCAGAGAGACCCACCCTGTAAAGGAGGCCTGCAGTTCTTGGGGGAGGGGAACTTTAGAAGTAGTCCAGCTAGGATGTAGGCAATTGGAGTATATCACAAGGAACACTTGAGCACAATATAATGGTGACATAAGTTTGTTTTGGGGACTGGAGAGATATCTCAGTGATTAAAGTCACTTGCTTGCAAAGCCTGATGGCCTGGGTTCAAATCCCCAGTACCCATGTAAAGCCAGATGCAGAAAGTGGCACATGCATATGAAATTCATCTTCAGCGACAGGAGGCCCTGGTGTGCTTCTCTGTTTCATTCTCTCATCCACTGTCTTTCTCTCTCTGTTTTCAAATAAATAAATGAATAAATAAATAAGTAAATAGGTAGATGGCTACATAAATAAATAAATGTACTTTTAAAACGAAGTCTGCTTTGTAGACTCATTATGCACACCAGTTATAAAATACCTTCTCAGCATTAAAACTGCCTTCCCCAAGACCCCTTGACACACTGTATATATTATACTCCTTGATATATAGTCCAGTGACTTGACAATATTATTTTCCTCTTTCTTTCCTCTCTTCTTTTTTTTCTCCTCCTCCTGCTAAGCAAATTTTCTGTCACCCACCAACAGGAGTTGGCGCAGGCAGCCTGGGCTGCAAGATTAGGCAAATGCTGCAGCACCTTTGCCCGGAGCCCCAGAGGGTTCTTCTGGATGGGGGAGTCAGCCGCAGGAGGGCAAGAAGCAGCTCAAAGAAGACTAGGAACCACAAACCCCAAATTCCTTCCCCGGAGGTCAGGGAGGAAGGGAGGCGGGAGGGGATTTCTGCTCATTATACCACTTCTGCCTCCTCTGACAGGGAACTCCTGAGGGACCAGAGCAGAGCAGGGCACTTAGACAGAGGGCCAGGGCAAGGGAGGGCTTGGGTTTGCAAGGGGACAAAAGTTGAGGGTGAATGACTACTGCCCCCTGCAGGGCCCACGGCTTTTGGACTTGGCTTCTTGTAGGGGACAGAAACCTCCCTTTGCTTTTGCCTAAGCGGAAACAGTGAGGGTCGTGGCATCTCTCAAATGTGTATAAGACTGAAGGTGAATGGGCCACAGGTGAGGTTTACCATGTCTCCCTTACCCCAGAGCAGTTTCTTCTCAGACACAACCTTCACCTTCTTTGAATTCCCAAACTCAGTAACTACTTGGAAGACTTTCTTGGTTATTTTATTTTAAGATGATTTTTCCAGCAGAAATTTTTCCTCAGTCTGGAATTTTGATCTTTATGCTTTGACCTTCGTTATAAATCCAAGTTTAAAATCAAATCTATTATAAATAGCCTTTGCATACGACAGGCATTTGGGAAGGCCATATTTTAGCCACAAAACAGTCTTCCACTTGGAAGACACGTCATTCCTCAGCACTTCAGTGCAACATCTCCCACACCTTTCTCCACCCTCAAAATTTAAGAGAATAATAGAAGGATGCAGGCAGGGCTCTAGAGAAAAGGAGTTGACATGTTTAAGAGCACATTTAAGGTCAACAGGAGGGAAATTTCAAAAGCATATGGAGTCATTTGGACAGCATCTTCTACAGATAATGGCTTTGGCAGCAGCGGGTGTTGCAGCATGAGAGCCACGCAGAACTAGAAATAGATTTTAAATCTATCTGGACACTCTCCTATGAGGAAGTGGTGGTGTAAAGGAGTGAGTGTCGAGAAGAGTGGTGGAGTAAGGAGTGACTGTCTACAGTAATGGTAGAGTAAAGGATTGTCTAGAGGAGTGCTGGTGTAAAGAAATGAGTGTCCAGAAGGGGTGGTGTAAAGGAGTGAGTGTGTAGGGGAGGGTGGTGTAAAGGAGTGAGTGTGTAGAGGAGGGTGGTGTAAAGGAGTGAGTGTGTAGGGGAGGGTGGTGTAAAGGAGTGAGTGTGTAAGGGAGGGTGGTGTAAAGGAGTGAGTGTGTAGGGGAGTGTGGTGTAAAGGAGTGAGTGTGTAGGGAGGGTGGTGTATAGGTGTGAGTGTACAGAGGTCAAGGATATTCGTCACTATGTGACTGGGTGTCCATGGCCCTTTTATGATTGCAGCATATAGTACATTTGAAAGATGTCCTGGCATTGAAGAGATGGCTTAGCATTTAATACTTGCTGCAAAGATCCAGGTTCAGTTCCCCAGTGCCCATGTATAGCCAGACTCACAAGGTGGCACATGCATCTGCAGTTCCTGTGCACTGGCTGGAGGCCTTGCACATCTATTCTCTCTCTCTTTCTCTCCATTTAAATGAGCAAGTAAATAAATATTTTTTAATGAAGGGAAAATATGCAACCTTGATGTTCCCTTCCATGTCAGAGAGGTGAGGGTCCCAGGGAAATGGGTCTAGTGTTTTCCTTTGTGCGGCTCCAACCACGGCGATTTCCCCCGTGTGCGCATTCTTGTCTCCTGCTGTCCTTAAACACTGCTTCTAAGTCAGTTACGTGGGTCCCTTTGCTATGCTCTCCAGGCTCATATCAATTCTTTCTTCAGAGACCTTGCTCCTGCCTCCACAGCTCTGACTTGCCTGTCTGCTGCATCTGTCCTGCCCTGCCCGACTTTCAACGTCCCCTGTGGATCTCGGCTCAGTCCCACTGTTCTCCATCTGTCTGCTATCCTAGGATTTCACCCATCCCGGGGTCCCTGTTGGGATCATGGGCAAACATCCAACTTTTTCACTTCATCTTTTGACAATCCCTTACAGTTGTTCAAACCCTCGTTGGATGAAAAGCTTTTACTAGATTTTCAAGAAAACACCTGTAACCGCTGAGCCATCTCTCCAGGCCCCTGTTCCACGCTCTCCAATGCCTCCCACGGGCTGGATTTTCCCCAAGCAATTCGGAATGCTACGTATTTGAGAAGTGTTGAGTGGGCCAGCAATTGATATGACCACGTTTGTATAGCTTCCCTTTTATCTCTGTGGGCTCTGACCAGAGTTTGCCCCCAGCCTTACCCAATTACAGGAAAAATAATGTTCAAAGTAGGAAGCCAGTTCTGTGAATCCACATTTCCTCTGTTGGGCAATCAACTAGCTGCCCATGACTAGCATCTGCTGACACGTAGTATACTCTACTTTTTTGTTGTTGTTGTTCATTTGTGTCAGAAAAAGGCACTTTCCATCCAAGTCACAAGTGGTAAAGGGTGGTGTGGTTTTTCTGTGACCTTGAGCAAGTCGTTGTAGCACCTTCAGCTACCATTTCATCTTCTACAAAATTTTCCAGTCCCAAAGCCTGTTGCATGGTGTTGTCGTTGCTCGAGCCTCTATCAACTCACCTAGCAGATTAGTATGGAGACAAAGAAACAGCTGGGCGTGGTGCCGTACGCCTTTCATCCCAGCACTTGGGAGGCAGAGGTAGGAGGATGGCCGTGAGTTCGAGGCCACCCTGAGATTACATAGTGAATTTCAGGTCAGCCTGGGCTACAGTGAGACCCTACCTAGAAACACACATACACACACACACACAAAAAAAAAAAAAAAAAAAAAAAAGAAAGAAAGAAAAGAAAAAGAAAAAGAAAAAGAAACAGACTCCGGGGTTTCCCCTTCATTCTCTGCTCTGGGGCTAATGAGCATGGGTGGAGTAAGGGTGTTGTGATCACCACACTGGGCTTTCTCTGTTATTCTAAGACCACATCTTCTGTTAGATAAGGCTCCGTGCTCTCCTTGGGAATGGTGGCATTAATTTGTCTGCTCAGGGATACCGAGATGACCTGGTTTTGAGAAGATTCTTCTGCTAATATTTCTCCCTACTGCTGTGTGTACCAGTAGTGTGGAGTCTTCTGCGTATGAGTTGTTTAGCCAAAGCCTTTGAAAATGCAAAGCGTGTGTTACTAAGAAAGCAACTAGTTTATATGTATTTGCAGAGAGGAACAGGAGACAGACAGACAGAGAGAATGTGTGTGCCAGGGCCTCTTGCCACTGCAAATGAACTCCAGATGCATGCACCATTTTGTGCATCTGGCTTTACCTTAGTACTGGGCAGTCAAACCTCAGTTGTCAGGTTTTGCAGGCAAGCGCCTTAACCACTGAGCCATCTCTCCAGCCCAGTAAGGGTTTTCAAGATGTCCTTTCCCTCCCTTTCATGCTGTGGATGCACAGCAGGCCTGCCTAGCGTTGTCCCCATCATTTCATGAGTTGTTGCTTTGGTGAGTTATGCCTCCTCTGAGTCATTTTAGGTGTCACAGCTTGGGGACAGATGTTGTGGATAAGACTTGAGCTGCTTTTCACTCGTTAAAAGTTTGCCCTTGTGTTAACAGAAGGAGAGGAGGAAGCCACTCTACGATTGGGCCTTCAAGTGAACGTCTACATTCCCATAGAGTGAAGGACTTTGCCTTGATTCTTTGAAGAGAGATCTATGTGAGACATGCCCATTATTCTAATGGTTGCTTTGGTTAGTAAACTTGTTAAGACAGCTGGATGATGTGGTAGAAGTTTTGAAAGTGAGCTGATTGGCTACGTCAGGCTGGTCTCCTACAACAAACTCGGCAGCGTGTTCCCCTAAGAAGGCCCTGTTCACTGGGAGGGACAGTGGCCTCGGTGCTACTTGGTAACCGAATTCAGCATGTGCTTTATAATTTCCACGTACACCCCAAGACACAAGTCTCCTTTGAAATGTACAAGCTAATGATGCTCCAAGAAAGCAGAAAAGCAAGAAAGGAAAATCAGAGTTTCAGAAGAAAGTAAGACGTTTGGATTAGAGCCAAAACCACGTGGGGTCCAGAAATCTTCTAACAGTCTGCCTATTAAAAGTTTGTCTTCAAATAAATGTGCGCATGCAGAAAAAGAAAAAAAAAAGCCATCCACTTGGACTCCGCAGCATGTCAGCCTAATTATACTAGACAATGGTGAGCTCAGTAATTCCACTTTTGATCCATTCTTGTGTCAAGTTCATGATTATCTGCTTCTAATTATTGCTCATTTCGAGAGCTGTTCAATGAAAAAGCATGTCAAGACTTTGAAAGTGCACTTGGCCTTCTCGAAAGCTTTGTGCAGCATTTCTTTGGAAACATTTCTGCTGAAACCGCTCACTGGGTGCGAGTAGGCGGAGAGGATGGGTGTCTGTGTTTCCCCTTTCCAGATCTGTTTACCTTGCAAGCCTCCCCATGGAAACAAGGCCTGCTTCCGAGTTGACTTGAGGGTTGCCCATAGAGGAATGGACAGAAAGACAGAGAGAGCTGAAATTCTCACATGATTCGCAAAAGGTCAGCCACAGCAGGGACTCTATATTGAGCCTCTCCTTAAGACTGTTGACTTTAAATGGTCTCTCAGCTAACTCGAAGAGCTAGATGGTGTTGTCTCTGTTTTACACAAGGGAGCCTTTCACTTCTGGACAGTTACTCAAATAGTAAGTAACTAACCCAGATGTGTCCCCTGCCCTGTCTGAGTTTGATACCCACATTCTTTCTATGAAACCACACCTCTGGTTGGTTGTGTTAATCTTTCCTTCTGCACCGCCCCCCCATGCCCAGACATTTTCCAGAATGACAGAAAATGTGCCACCCTTGAAGTCACCTTCTTTGGGGTTAAATAAAATGCTTGTGAGGAAAGGTACTGTAGCACGAAAGAAAACTAAGAGGCCTGGATAATGCATGAAGTCAGAGCAGCAGCAGCCTGAGCGAGAATCTCCCCAACCCGAGAGGCCCAGGCGTCCTCACCGAGCTGGTGGGGCTCAAGTGGGAAGCGCTCCCTTTAGCCGCTTGTGGGCAATGCTCCACTCTGACAATGCAAGAGAAAGGTCTGCAAAGAGCCCTGAAGATCGGAGTTCAAATCTTGACGTCCCACTCCTCTCCCCACTTATGTGTGGGACCCTCTGACCCTCAAAATGGGACATTTCTCTCAGCTTCACACAATGTGAACAGGATGTTTTGCTGGGCTCCCAGTGGTTTCCAGTCCATGGCAATTAGGCAATATTATTCCCATATCCATTATATGTGTTACTTCTGTCTTAGAGGTAGGTCAAATTCAGTTTGTAGGGAGAGTCAGCAAAGGCCAGGAGAAAAATTCACCTTAAGGGAAGTGGTCCTGTGTGGAGACAGGGGTCACCCCATACATGGGGGCACGTGTCCCTAATGACACAACATGGCTCACAGGAGACCTCAGCCCTACCTAACAGTGAAAACTTTTTGCCACCAGTTTCTTTGTATTGGAGTTTAATGAACAGACTGTGGGGACCCTCCCCCGCCCCAACACCAACTCCCATTGTAACAGAATGTGGCGCAGAAAGAAGTTTCTCTTTATTTCAGGGACATCAGGCTCTCTGGCGCTGAGGTGCAGGGACTTTTCAGCTCACAAGCAATGGAAACAAGGCTGGACCCATCACCATAGAGTAGCTTCTTCGTGGACCTCTGAAGACCTGAGGTCAAAAGTCCTTTCTCTGTGAGCCATGGAAGTCCATGGACAACCACACGGGGTGTGTGGTTGAGTCTCCCCAGCAACATACAGGGAGTGACTCACTACATACAAAACTTGCTGAGGTACAGAGAGTAGGGCTTGACAACCAAAGAAATATATATGGAAAAGGTAACAAGGTGACCACACTCACAGGAGAAGTCACTGGTGCCTGACACACATTAGGTCTTCACTAAGTGCGGGCCATCTTGATCTGTGTGCGTCACAAGCAGAGCTTGAAAGTGTCTGAAACATGAAGCAGAACCCTGCAGGTTACAGTCTGGAAGAAACAAGATGTAAATCTGGAAGTCAGCTGGGAGCATCCAGAATGAGGGAGGCCGACCAAGAGGCCTCAACTAGACAGGCTGGGCTGACAGGAGGCCATCCCGAAGGGGGAAGAGGCTTGACCTAGGTAAACTCACACAGACTAAGTGGAGACTGGAGCCTGATGGCCTTGATTCCTCCTTTAACTTCTTTTGTTTTTTGTTTTGTGAGGTAGGGTCTCACTCTGGCTCAGGCTGACCTGTAATTCAGTATGTAGTCTCAGGGTGGCCTCGAACTCACAGTGATCCTCCCACCTCTGCTTCCCGAGTGCTGGGATTAAAGGCGTGCGCCACCACACCCGGCTTACTCCTTTAACTTCTTATTTTGAACCCAGTTCAGATGCTCAGAAAAATTGCGAGAATAGGACACAGGATTTCCATGCACCTGTGTGCTCTCCACCTCGAATCCCCACCAGTGCACCTCTGCGCTGTCTTGCAGCGTCTTCCTTACGCCTGTAGCTAACCTATATTGTCCATATATTCTGTATCCTCATCTATATGATCCCCCCCCCCAGAACAACTGGATCTCCTGTCCCTTCCCCTCTCCTACCTAAGATTGAACCTAGGGCCCCACATACGTTAGGCGAGCGCTCTACCACGGAGCTATATCTCCTGCATACTTGTTATGGGGTTTCCCTCGCTCCAGTAAGACTTACCACATGTTAATTAGTAACATGTGCACACAGCCTTTTGTCAGCTGGGCATCGTGACTCACACCTGTAGCCCTGGCACAAAGTCCACATGACCTCTCTCTGGAGTTTAGAAGACGGCCTTTGATGAAAGGATGCTGTTTCGTCCAAGGAGTTACTTCCCCCTCCCAGAGGCAGCTGACGGCCTATGACCAGCAAATGCTCTGGCTCCGAAGGTTTGTCCTCTTGCCTCAAGAGCGCTCCTTTGCGGTGCAAGTCCCTCTCCAGGGCTCCCCTGGGGTCAAGCTGAAGGCTGTCTCAGCTGAGGCCACAGCTTGACTCTTTCTCTCCCTACTCCACTCCGCTTCCCTCGCTCCCTTTCTTTTCAAAGTACAACCCAACAAAAATGTTCAGAGTAATTTTCTCCTCACTGATTGGCATATTTTTCAATGATTCGTGCTTTATTTTTTTTATGAAAGATTGGGAAATGTATTTTATATTTTTTAGTAGGAAATTCAGTTCTGGGATAGAACCCAGGGCATTGCGTGTGCTAGGTAAGACCTCCACCTCTGACCTACATTCATGTCCCCAAGAGACTATTTTCTTTCATGCTCTACGTGCTTCCTATGTAGGTTAGAAGAATTCTGGTTGAAGTTTTACCATGTCCATAAATGACTCATAAAATGTTCACTTGTCATGTAAGTTAAGATTTCCAAGAATGAAGAGTTAATCCACAGCCAGATGTGGTGGCCCACACCTTTAATCCCAGCACTTGGGAGGCAGAGGTAGGGGGATCACTGTGAGTTCGAAGCCATCCTGGGCTACAGTGAAACCCTACCTCGAAAAACAAAAAATCAACAAAACAGAGTTAAACCATTTTTAGAGAGCTTATTAAGCAATTTTCTTTTAGCCTATTCTGGTTTTTAGTTGTGCAAGAAGAAAAATTCAACCTATATCCCTTTTATATTTAGTTTGCTACTATAAAAAAAGAGAGTTGGGCTAGAGAGATAGCTCAGCAGTTAACAGAGCTTGCTTGCAAAGCCTGATGGCCAGGGTTATTTCCTAGCACCCGCATCAAGCCAAACACACAAAATGGTACATGCATATGGAGTCTGTAGTGGCAGGAGGCCCTGGTGCACCCATTCTCTCTCTCTTTCTCTCTCTCTCCTTAAATAAATAAATACTTTTAAACAGATACCCTTTAAGGTTATATTTCTTATCATGTTAACTACTCTCTGGTTATACCATTAAAATATGCCCCCATATTGTTTTTTTTGTTTTTACAAGAACTCATTTCTTTTGGAACTTAACACAAAGAGGGTCTCTCATTGGCCTGGTACCCATCAAGTTGGTTAGACTGGCTAACTCAGTGACCCCAGGAATCCAGCTGCCTCTACCTCCCCAGCACCACCATACCTGGCGTTTTACCTTAGCGCTGGAGATGGGGCTCAGTTTCTTATGCTTACAAGGCAAGCACTTTACCCACTGAGCTATCTTCCAAGGCCCCCACTTGATTCTCTGTGAATTTTTTGTTGTTGTTGTTTTTTGAGGTAGGGTCTCACTCTAGCCCAGGCTGACCTGGAATTCACTATGGAATCTCAGGGTGGCCTCAAACTCATGGCAATCCTCCTACTTCTGCCTCCTGAGTGCTAGGATTAAAGGCGTGTGCCAGCACGCCCGGCCCTCTGTGAAATTTTTTATAGTTTATATCTTTCCTGCCAATGAGCAAGTATTAATTCTTTTAACACTTGACATTTCTCATGGATTAATAAAATACTGTTTTCTATACACTTGAATGACAGGAGAAAAACCATTTTATTTTTCTTAGGGTATGAAAAAAGAAATTGATTTTTGAGTTTTCATATTTATTTATTTCGCAGCACTAGGGATTGCAGCCAGGGCCTGGAACATGCTATGAAACAGTTAGTCACTGTCTCATATTATTGCTTTTCATCCTCTGTCTCTCTCGGTATATACATATGTATACACAATACTCTTGTTTTTCTGCTTGGTATGTGTAGCATGTGTGGTATGGTGTATACACACGTATGTACACACGCATGTGCCCTGTGTGCACGTGTGCAGAGGCCGGAGGAAGATGTCACATGTCTTTCATGGTTCTTTCACTTTAGTCCTTTCCTAGTCTAAGATTTACAGTCTCTCTCTCCCCCACGGGGGAAGAATTCCTCTCCAAGCTGTGCTGCTTGGAGTAGGGGGAGCGAAAGTGTTTTCTTCCTGATTTGTTCAATTCATCTCTTCTTTTAATGTTAAAACTAGCTACTATTTACTATGAATTCACCTGGTTTCCTTAGCTCTTATGAAGGTGGTTTATTGCATTAATTGATGTTTCCGTGGGGACACACTTGCTGAAAGGCCTTACTTGCTCTGCCTCTTGCATTTATGTTTTATTTATTTATTTATTTATTTATTTATTTATTTATTGAGAGAGAGAGAGAGAGAGAGAGAATTGGTATGTCAGGGCCTCAGCCACTGCAATCAAACTCCAGACACTTGCACCACCTAGTGGGCATATGTGATCTTGCGCTTGCCTCACCTATGTGTGTCTGGCTAACGAGTGATCTGGAGAGTCAAACATGGGTTCTTAGGCTTCACAGGCAAGCGCCTTACGTGAGTACTGGGGAATCAAACCTGGGTCCTTAGGCTTCTCAGGCAAGCACCGTAACTGTTAAACCATCTCTCCTGCCCCTAAACTTTATTTTTTATCAGTATATAATGAATTAGGTTTTAGGAGGGAAACTGTTACTGTGTTCTGGCTAAATGCATATATTATGCCCACCAAACTGCCCTCTAAACACTTATGTTTAATCCCACATGTTAATGCTACTCTTGCTTATTGTTAAAGAAGCTCCTCTTTTCAGATGGCAGTGACCACCGAGGTGACTCAAAACTCACCAAAGTGCTAGGAAGTCACAGGTGGAGTGTTCAGCACTTACGAGACATCTCTATGACACCCTCCAGGGCACACGGACCACTGTGGAAGAAATGATGGAAAGAATGTAAGAGCCAAAGGAAGGATAGGAGTGCTTGCAATGCCGTCTTCCAGACACTCAAAGTAGCTTTGATATTCATGACCTCACAGTAGCTGACACTACTTACACAAGACCTCCATAAGAGAAGGGGGAGAAATGATGACATCAAGACAGAAGAGAGACTGGTTGGAAAGAAGAAGGGATTCAGTGGAGGAGGGTTTGGGTGGAGGCAAGGGGGAAGTTATTGGAGGGGATTATGATCATGCTAGATTGTCTATATTTATAAAAGTTGCCAATAGAAAATGTTAAAAAGAATTAGGCTTCATTGTGGTGTTTTCAAACAGTTTTTTGTTTCCCAACTTCATTATGTTTTATTGCTGAAGACATCCTGTTATGTGGATCTACTTCATTTGTGTTCTGTTTGTCAGTGGATGGACACTGCGTTATTTCTGTTTGGACTGCTGTGAGTAACACTGATATAACGTTGTCACACACAAACTCTTCATTTTAAATGGACATTCACTTAGGAATGGAGTTGTTTGGTAGTTTGGAACCTATGTTGAGGAACTGCCAAACCGCTTGCCGGTGTAACTGCACGTTGTACTTTCCTACCAGCATCCTGCCAGTGCTTATTATCTTGGCACCTGATTGGCATCATGCTATTTCATTCCTTTTTCAAATTTCTTTTCTCTAACTAGCAATAATATTGAGATTTTTTTCATGTGTTTCTTGACTGTTCCTATCCTTCATTGACAAAATTTCTTCTTGGATCCCTTGCTCACTTTTCAAATTTGTCTCTTTTTTTTTTTATTTGTTTGCAAGGAGAGAGAGAGAGAGAGGAGAGAGATAAAGAATGGGCACACCAGGGCCTCCAGCCACTACAAACTCCAGATATATGCGCCATTTTGTGCATCTGGCGTGACATGGGCACTGGGAAGTTGAGCCTGGGTCATCAGGTTCTGTAGGCAAGTGTCCAAGAAGGAAGGAGAGGCTGTCCTCAGTCCTCCGCACACTGGCCATCATACACACATTCAGCCCCCCCCATGTGCATCAATTTAAAAAAATACCCCCAAAAGTATTTTTACCCCACTGAGGGAATCTTGGTACCCTGTTGAAAATCGGCTGACCATAGATGATTTCTGTCAGTTCTAGTCCATTGATGGATATGTCTATTTTTGTAGCAGTCCCACACTGTCTTGAGTATGGTTGCTTTGCAGTATTTTAAGATCATAATGTTAGTCTTCCTTCTTTGTTCTCTTCTGGGATTGTTTGGCTATTCTGGAACCCTTGCGGGATCAGCTGTACTGACAAAGAAGTCAGCTGAGGGGTAGGAGAGATGGCTCAGCAGTTAAGAACACTTCCCATCTGAGCGTGAGGGCAGAGGAGCCCTGAGAGAGAGCGAGCTTGGGTTCGATTCTCAGGACCCACATAAAGTGTGACCACACGCTTCTGGAACCCCAGTCCCTTAGGGGAGCAGAGACCCAGAAATCACTAGGCTTCACAAAAAAGATCCAGGATCAGTAAGAGACTCCAGCTCAAATACAAGTGCGTGGGGCACCACAAAGGCACATACACATGCATAGACCACCCCCCCCCCCCCCCCCCCACACACACACACACCAGTACAAGACAAAAGAAGCCAGCGGAGATTCTGTAGATCAGTTTGAATAATAACAGAAAATCTTTTAATCCATGAACATTGGGAGATTTGAGATTTTCCACTAACTTAGATCTTTAATTTCTTCAACAATTTTTTTAAAAAATTTGTTTATTTTTATTTATTTGAGAGTGGCAGAGAGAGAAAGAGGCAGATAGATACAGAAAGAATGGGCAGGCCAGGTCCTCCAGCCACTGCAAACAAACTCCAGATGTGTGCGCCCCCTTGTGCATCTGGCTAACGTGGGTACTGGGGAATTGAGCCTCGAACCGGGGTCCTTAGGCTTCACAGGCAAGAGCCTAACCGCTAAGCCATCTCTCCAGCCAACAATCTTTTTGTAAAATATTTTATTTTCATTTATTTATTTACTAGAGATTGAGAATGGGTGTGCCAGGGCCTCTAGTCACTGCAAACGAACTCCAGATGCAAGCGCCACCAGGTGCATCTGGCTTACATGGGACCTAGAGAATCAAATCTGGGTCCTTAGGCTTCATAGGCATGTTCCTTAACCACTAAACCATCACTCCAGCCCCAATTTCTTCACAATCTTTTTCATAAATTTTTAAATGTAAGTTTTTATTTATTTATTTATTGGTTAAATTTATTCATAAGCAGTTTCTTCTTTTAGGGGTATTGTAAGTGGAATGTTTTCTTAACTTTTTTTTAGATCATTCGTTCTGGACATAGAGAAATACAATTAGTTTTGTGTACTGATCTGCACACTGCGACCCTGGCTGGCTTTGCTCATGAATTGTTTTTCTGTGGACTCCATAGGACTCTTGACACACAAGATCAGGTCATCTGCCACATGGGCATAGTTCTCTTGCAATCTGGATTTATTTTATTTTTTTAAATTTATTTGCAAGGAAAGAGAGAGAGAGAGAGAGAGAGAGAGAGGAAAGACAGACAGAGAGAGAATGGGCACACCAGGGCCTGTAGCCACTGCAAACAAATTCCAGATGCATGTGCCCCTTGTGCATCTGGTTTACATGGGACCTGGGGAATCGAACCTGGGTCCTTTGGCTTTGCAGGTAAATGCCTTAACCACTAAGCCGTCTCTCCAGCCCTGGATTTCTTTTATTTCTCTTCTCACTGTCCTGAGTAGAACTTCTAGTAGAGTGTTGAGTCACATGGTGTGGGTGGACCCTTCAGCCAGAAAAGCCTTTCACTGTTAACATGACACAACCCGCGGGTCTCTCATAGGAACCCTTTATCCACTTGCAGGAGTTCTCTGTTCCTAGTTTGTTGAGGTTTTTCTTTCTTTCTTTTTCAGTATTTTTTATTATTTATTTGTAGTATTTTTATTTTATTTATTTTATTTTTATTTTTTTATTTTTATTTTTTGGTTTTTTGAGGTAGGGTCTCACTCTAGCCCAGGCTGCCCTGGAATTCACTATGGAGTCTCAGGGTGGCCTCGAACTAACGGCTATCCTCCTACCTCTGCCTCCCAAGTGCTGGGATTAAAGGCGTGCGCCACCACGCCCGGCTGCGCGTAGTATTTTTATTTTATTTATTTATTTGAGAGAGAGAAAGAGGAAGAGAGAAAGAGAATGCTGGGACGAAACCCAGAGCTTGGCGCATGCTAGGCAAACTCTTCCAACTGAGCTACACCACAGCTCCACACTTTTAAGACACATTGACTTGTAGCTTTCTTGCTTTTTGTTTTCTTCTTCTTCTTGTTTGTTTTGGTTTGGTGTGTGGGCTGATGCAGCACTCCACGCCCTTGCATCAGGGCAGGAGAACGGGGGTACCCCCTCCACCACTCCCCACCTGTTTTTCCTTGTCTCTTACTGATTCCAGATCTTGCCTTTTGGTTTGTTCTGAAGCCCAGTAATTCTCCAGGGTCCCCTCAACACTGGACGAGGGTTACAGCTGCGTGGAACCACGCCCACCTGTCTGCAGGGATTCTGCACGTTCAGGTCTAGGCCCCTCAGGCCCTCATGGCTGCCCAGGAAGTGAGTTACCTTTCCAGCCCAGGCTTTACTTTCAAAAGCAGGGTCAAGGTAACCACTTGAGTAGATTGCAAGTGGTCTTTTTAACGTTTTGCCTTTAATATTGAAGCTGTGCTTATTCAATTTTAAATAAGGACCTATCTATCCTGGTGAGCCAGGTGTGATGAAACATCCTTGTAATCCCTGCATTGGAGAGGCAGAGGCAGGAGGATTGCCCTGACTTTAAAACCAGCTTATGTAGTGAGTTCAACGCTAGCCAGGGTTACATAGCAAGACCCTGTCTCAAAAAATCAAATCAAATCAAAACAAAAGTGTTGGTGAAAGCTGTTCAGATTATCATGTAAATTGATTTTTTTCCCCCCTCGCTAGTTTCTCAGCTAATAGTTGGGGGTTTTGAGTGAGTGCATTCAAAAACATCTTTGCTGAAGTAATTTAAAATGTTGACAAAAGCAATGGCAGATGAATAGTGGTTTTAATTTTTTTCTGTTTGTTCCTTTGTTTCTGAGGGTTTTAGAACATCTGTGCCAGGAACCAGGTCCAGTGACTAAATATATGTCTTCTGTTATGTCACCCAAAGTAACTTCACAATAATTTCACAGCCGTATTTTTTGCAAGAACAGTAGTTGGACTGTAGCGTAAATTGAGTGATTATTTTTCTTCAATGGAAGCGGGGCATAATTATTATGAGTGGAATTATTCTTACTGGAAGAAATGTCCTTTGCAACTCACTTGCAAGTGATTTTGTTAAGAAAAGAGGTATGTATAATGTAGGTATCCACAGAGAAAATGAGCATTGGTAATAGTGAATGATGTAGGTAATGCAAAATGTAGGACGCGCAGTGACTATAATAGGATATTATTGTAAACACTCTAAGCTAAATAGCTACACTGTAGAACTGCTACATTTGTATGAGCATTTAATGAATAATTACATAAATTTAAATGAAATGCCAAGGACTTCAATTTTCTGTGTATTTAAAAGAATTTTTAAAAAGGCAAAAGGTGGGGCTGGGGAGAGGGCTTAGCAGTTAAAGCACTTGCCTGCAAAGCCAAAGGACCCAGGTCCGATTCCCCAGGACCCCACATAAGCCAGATGCACAAGGTAGCACATGCGTCTGGGAGTTTGTTTGCAGCATCGGGAGGCCCTAGTGCACCCATTCTCTCTCTGCCTCTGTCTCTTTCAGCTTCTTTCTTTCTCTCTCAAATATATATATATATATATATATATATGGCAAAAGGTGCTGGAGAGATGGCTCAGCAGTTAAAGGCACTTGCTTGCAAAGCCTAGAAGCCTGGGTTTGATTCCCAAGTATTCCTGTAAATCTTAGAGTATTTACAGTAATATCCAATTATAGACACATACTGTTTTAGTATGATAATGTTTTAGTAAAGTTTAGTAATGTTTTTTAAAAGTTTCTTTTAAGTCTTACACTATTATAACATGTGAGTTGGACTTGATTTATACCTATCCACTTGGTGACTGTCCTAAAAAATAAATAAGTGTAGAAGAATTAGAAGAAAAGATATTTGAACTACAATTAATGCTGATAATAGTTAGCAATAAAATGATCACATTTTCAGTATTTTCTGCCAGAAAATTTTTTTAATTTCAGAGCAGTCCTGTGTGGCAACCATGTTGGTGGCCAAACAAAAAGACTGCTATAATTATAGATCTGAAAGTGCTTTGTTTTGTTTCACTGTTGATGTTTAATTTAATAGAATGTGTTGCAAAACACCCATATAGTTTATATTCTTTGTAAGTAATGAGTTTCAGTTATTTAAATAAACTTAAAATTTTTTCCCTGTCTTTAGATAAGCAATCTAGTTTAATGAAAATACCCTCTGAAGACAAAGAAACTAATTTTATATATCCTGAAAAACTTCCCAATATATTGTACTTTTTAAACAAATTTGAGCAATTTTATATGAAAAGATGATTATTGATTAAGAAGTAGCATTATTGCATATCATTATCAGTAGTTCAAGTTTAGAAATGCACATTTATTTATTTTTGTCATTTTAGTAAATGTTTATGTTATGTTCTAGGTTTTTTGTTGTTATGGTTGTTGTTTTCTTTTTCTTTTTCTTTTTTTTGGATTTTCAAGGTAGGGTCTCACTCTAGCCCAGACTGACCTGGAATTTACTATGGAATCTCAGGGTGGCCTCAAACTCAGGGCAATCCTCCCACCTCTGCCACTGAGTGCTGGGATTAAAGGCGTGTGTCACCACGCCCTGCTTATGTTCTAGGTTTTTATTTTGTTTTTAAATTGTATTTATTTATTTATTTGCAAGGAAAGAGAGAGGATGGGAGAACGAGAGTCTCTAGCTGCTGAAAATGAACTCCCGATTCATGTGCCACTCACTATGTGTATCTGGCTTTACATGGGTACTGGGGGATCAAACCTGGATCCTTTGGCTTTGTAGGCAAGCACCTTAACCACTAAGCCATTTCTTCAGCCCCACTCTTCATTTTAAAAGGATGGCAACTATTCATTGTTGTATTCTCAGTAACTCACCCAGTTTCTGTCCTATAATATAGTAAAATGATTAATATAGATGTGTTGAAAGAATGACTAGATGAGAATTTACTGCCAAAATACTTAACGGCGAATTTATGGGCCCGCAACCCCAAAATTCTACAAAGCAAAGCCATTTAATTCTCACGAGTTGATAGCAAAATATTTAGTGCTGGTTATTATGAAGTCATGTTGTATGTGTTATTTTCCCATGTACTTCTCTGCAGAGATGTCTCTGGTTGACGTTAGTGAAGGTCACAGTTTTCACGCAGGGTGCACCTTGCTACCAAGTTGAGTGCTGTATAGCAGCAGCATTTTGATCTGGCTTCTACAATTGTCATGACATCCCAAGGAAGGCAGGCACTTTGCCATCCTGTTTGAAAATATTTATTTGACATGTATTATTCACTTACATTCAACCTTCCTTTTTTCTTCCCATATATGTTCTCTGTATTGCTAGCCCACATTCAATGTCTATGGTCAGGTCAGTAAATGCTGGAAATTAGCAAAAAAAAAAAAAAAATCACATAACAAATGTTATATTATTATTTCTAATAAGAACATATATGAAATTTTCTTTTTTAAAATTTTTTATGAGAGAGAATTGTCACTCCAGGGCTTCTAGCCACTGCAGTCAGACTCCAGACATATATGCCACCTTGTGCACATGCATGACCTTGCGCTCATGTGTCCCCTTGTGCATCTGGCTTATGTGGGTCCTGGTGGGGGGGTTGAACCTGGGTCTTTAGGCTTTGCAGGCAAGCACCTTAACCGCTAAGCCATCTCTCCAGCCCCATCATATGAAATTTTCTAGAACACTGCATTATTTTCATCAAAACATAATATGTACTTTATTTCTTTCTTTGTGATTCTTTTCCGGAGAGCTGTAGTAGGAGGTTTTATTTACTTTGTGTTTCCTCATGGATCTTTTAGTTCCTAATTTTTCTTCTTGCCCACCTACTCTAAAGGTGTTTATAACTTATAGAACTAACTGGCAAGACATAGTTTCCAATTGGTTTGTTATTATGTGGGCAAAAAAAGCAGATGTCAATTTTGATTTGCCACTAATTTTCTTAGGAATCTGCTCCTTCTTGTTTGTTATCACATCATCCATAAATTGGCTAGGACCAGAAAAAAAGGGCTGGCTTGTAGTAAGCCTGGATGGTTTGTGATTGACTGGAATTGAATTCAGTGGATCTGATCATGCCTACCATAGACAACAACTACTGTACATAAATTTCACATTGGACTGCTTATAGTCCATCTTCAAGTTTTCTTTTGAGACAGGTTCTCACTATGTTTCAAGCTGACCTGAAAGTTGTGAGCCTCCTGCCTCAACCTGCCAAATGCTGGGATTACAGGCATGAGGCCCACATAGCTTTCCTTAGAAGTGGTGAGAAACAGCCAGGCGTGGTGGCGCACGCCTTTTATCCCTGCACTCAGGAGGCAGAGGTAGGAGGATTGCCATGAGTTCGGGGCCACCCTGAGACTACATAATGAATTCCAGGTCAGCCTGAGCCAGAGTGAAACCCTATGTAGGAAAAAAAAAAAAAAAGTGGTGAGAAACAATTCAGAGCATTTTGCCTGATCGAACAAGTATAAGCCTATTAACAGAAAACAAACTTGAAGGCGCTGATTCCATCTTTCTCCAAACTTACCTGACAATGTCATCTACTAAGCTCATGAACTCATGTTCTGTAGACGTTACTTTTGAAAAGACTAAGCTTGGGCATCACTGAGAAAGCGCCGTGTCTTTCTCACACTGGTGACATTTTTTACGCATGTCGGTCAGTTTCCCTCCTGTAGGCAAATGACCTTCCAAAGGCCAAAACCAAGGGCAGACTGGAAAGAATGATAGACTTAAATGCTTGAGAAAAATCCTTGAAATTAGTAGCCCCATTCTGTTGTTACCCAGAATTCCCTTGGTTGCTTTGTAAATGGTCTTCCCCTCTGGCTAGATGAACTTGCTGAGTGTTGGTGCTGACCGTGTGTGCACGGCTTTGGTCTCCCCAGGCCCTGCCTTGTCTGGCCCTCCTGCCCACCCCCACTGCACAGCTCCTGCGCCAATCATGCAGACCCGGTGGCCTTCACTTGCCCTCCTGTCAGGCATCTTGACACTTGCTCTTCTCTTTGAATACTTTTCCTCCAGTCCAGTAACTTCCACTCACCCTCTCAGAACTCCCAGGTATCTTCTGCCTGGGAAGCTTTTCCTGGTGTCTTGGAACAGGTCACACTTCTCCGCGAGTGGTGCTCATGGCACTGTGAGCGTCTTCTTTGGACTTTCACATTTGTTCTTTACGATTTGATTAACATGTGCGTCCTCCACTCCACTGGTTCTATCAAGGGAAAGACAATGTCACACCTCATTACATCTTCACTTCCTGGGTCACTCAGCATGTGCTTCTTCAGAATGGACTCGTTCAGATTCCGTGTGATAATGTGTGCATTTTAGAAGCCTTAGGCTTTTTATTTATTTATTTATTTATTTTTGAGTATTGGTTGATGTGGGCAAGGAGCGACCACTGTAGATGTTTGAAAATTAAAAAAAATACTGGCTGTTTATACAGTAATCCAGATGATTAAATTAATTGCTAAGATGTGAAAGGAGGTGGCTGGGGAGGTCACTCAGCAGTTCAAGTGCTTTCTCACAAAGCCTGTCTGCCTGGGTTCCATTTCCCCAGCCATTCATATAAAGCTGGATTAGCATTCGTTTGCAGTGGCCAGGGACACGGGTGCACCTATGCACATACCCACCCTGCAAATAAATAAGTAAAAATGTGAAGGGAAATTACATGGTGACTGTAATAATAGCTAATATTAATATTCTACTTGGCATGATTTTTTAGAGACTATAAAGATGGTATTCTCATAGAGGTCTTTTACAGAGCTTAAACTCATTTTGAAACCCCGTGTCAACAGTGAATTCAAAGTTTATATTCTCTTTAATAATGCCAGTGTTTCTGTGCCATATTTTAAAAGTTGATAACCACTTGGGTGGCAGCAGCTGAGAAGGCTTCACTGCACACCGATGACAGATAATATTGGTAACTGCTTAAAACTTGAAAGAGACAAAAAAAATATGAAAGGTCCTTAAAATATTATGTGAGAATCGATTTCTCTTTGATTTTTGTTTTTTATTGCTTTGGGGACTCCATAAGCAAGTTTTCTTTCTTTTCCTTGTGCGGATATTTCTTTATGTTCTTCCATATCAGTGTTTTCTTCTATTTCAAAATAACACTATTGCACCACATTTCGCCTGTAGATGTAAATAGTAGACCTTCCTACCTTACTTATTTTCTTCTCAGTGCCAACTTTCATCACTTAATGGCCTTATGTGCAGTTATTACAAGTGAAATCATTAGTGAGAAAATAAACTCTGGAAAAGTAGTTATGTCAATATAGTTTAACTATTTGCCAAAACTGCTTTAAACTTACATGATTGGAATTACCCTCTCACAGCTTTACTGAGATTTGGAAAATGACTTTGTGTCTGACTTTAAGACTTTTATATATAAGCAAGCTTTATTTAACATATTTTAAGTGTTTTTATTAAGAAAAAGTTGACCTTAAGGCGGGTCTGGTGGCCCATGCCTTTAATCCTAATGCTCTGGAAGCTAAAGTAAGATGATCATCATGAGTTCAAGGCCAACGTGGGGCTAAAGTTAAGTTCCAGGTCAGCCTGGACTAGAGTGAAACCCTACCTAGAAAAAAAAAAAACGAAGGGAAAATTTGACCTTTAGAGTCTAACTTGACATTTCTTGAAAGCTAGAAAAACATATACCTTTATCTTGACTCTCTGCATTCTAAATTATTAAGTATATATGTAATGGCTTTTCTTTGAATATGTCACCTTTATCATACATAAGTATTACATTTTCAATATCACACCATAGGATGCTTTTTCTTTTGTTTTTGTTTTTTCGAGGTAGGATCTCGCTCTAGCCCAGGCTCTCCTAGAATTTACTATGTAGTCTCAGGGTGGCCTCAAACTCACAGTGATCCCTCTACCTTTGCCTCCCGAGTGCTGGGATTAAAGGCGTGCACCATCACACCCGGCAGATTCTATTTGTGATTTTACGTATGTGTCTTCATTGTTGGGTCAAATACTCTGCTTAGAAGCAGCTTATAAGAGGAAAGCGTTTATTTCAGACTTACAGAGTCCAGGGGAAGCTTCATCATGGTGGAAGAGCCTGGCTCACTTCATCACACATCATACAGCAGAGACAGAAAACAAACAGCTTGCAGTCAGAGCTCAATCCCACTAGCAGGGCTGGACTGAAGATCCAGTAAAATGCCTGCTGGGTACTACGTGGGAAGTTCAATGGTAATCAAAAATACATAAGGCTATGGGTGACATACATTTACATTCAAACCACTACACCTTCTTTTTTAAATAAGCTTCAATTATTGGCTTCCACTTCTAAATCTGACTTTTGAGAGCTTTTTGGAATCTTCATGAGATGACCTACATTTTGGAACCACTGATCTAAAAAAGTCAATGTATCTTCACTATAGGGTTTATTTCAATGCTACTTTATAACTTAGCTATCATGTTATCTAAAGTCCATGTTTGACAGTATCTGGACATGTAAAATAGAAAACAGTTATGCTAATGATGTCAGTGAGGATGTGGTATTGTAGAAACAAATTGAGACAGGGCCTTGTCCCCAAATATTTTGTAGTATTAATAATGAGGATTTTTCAGGAGTTGTTCTCACTTTTTTTGAATGTCCAGGAGCAAAATTTTATGTGGTCTTGAGCATACAAACAAACATACCATTATGGTTGCTTTTAGAAAGCTGTTGAAGTTACTATGTAAGCTTGGGAGTTTCTTAGAGTAAGCTAAGGCTAGATCTCAGATTTTTAGGAATTGAAGCATACTAAATTAGCAATGTTGGTTGAAATATGGGGATCAATAACTAGACATGAAAGAATCTAGACATAAAGCTTAGGGAATAAGAGCCTACTGGAATCTCACTGCTGCCAGTTCATCTCTCTTTTCTTGGAACAACCATGGAAGTCAGGTTCCAAGGTCCTTAGTCATATGCTTAGTAGCTACAGAGGAAAACTTAGTTTGCTTCTCCTTAGCAGTTCTCTGTTCATTCTAGAAAATTTGCCTTCAATTAGTGCAGGATATGGAGCAAGAGTCATGGACTGCAAGATTACTGGATTATAGCAAGAATTTTGTTATTGGTGACTTTTGAGTCTACCATTAATTAGCAAGTAGTTGGTGGGTTCTTGTTACAGGCTAAGATTTCTGGAAAAGAGACTGGGAAGAAGTTGATTATTATTTCAAGTAGGTGAATTTCCCACAGCCCTTCTCAAGAGATCTAATTGCCGCAATGCACTCTTGTGTACCGTGCAGTGAGTCCACACTGAAGTGGGCCTGGGTCCTGAGACCCTCTGTGCAGTTTACATACGGGAAACCTCAGCCCAGAGTGGATGCTCGTTTGCGCAGGGCTGCATTGCCAGGATGGAGTGACACACTTGGGATGTCATCCTAATTTGTCTCCAAAATCACTTGGCAGGGCATGAAATCTTCTAGGCAGCCCCATGACAATGGGTACCCAACAGACAAAGCGTCGTGGATGTAGAAGTCACAGGGTGCCCCTCCCTCAGATATCCCAAGGGGTCCTTTCCCTGTCTCCTTTGGGGAGCACGGAACCATTCTTGGCCCACTGCTGCCCCCTTGTGTCTTCATACTTGTATCCTCACACCCGCAAACCTCAATGCTAACCAAGATGCAGAGGCCGGGGTCCTTTCGCTTTGAGTGAGTCCAGAAAGACTTGGGAAGGGAAAATCCGTTGCTCAAGGTCCTAGCTCAGACACTGGGGAGCTCCCTGCTTGGCAGATGAGCTCCAGAGACTGGAAGGCCGTGGGTCACCCCGCCGAGAAGGACAACTCTCTGGAAGACCACCCAATTCAGCGCGAGACAAGTGCATTTGCTCAATCCTGGCGCATTTGGCAATCGCTAAACTAGCTGAGCTCCAGGAGCCCCGAGCCCAGGCGTAAGTGAGCACAAGGCTTGAGGGAAGCTGGCTTCCCAGAGTCTTCATCCTCAGGATCCCTGTGCTCCTGGCAGAAGGGCAGAGGAGGCTTTGGTCGGCACAGGATTACAGGGCACTCCTCACATTCAGTGGGTCACAGGCAGCCCCCATCGGATTCAAAGGACAGTCCTGCCCAGCGGTGAATCAGCTCACGGAGAATGTCAGTTGAGGAAACCCTGTCCTAGATTCAAATGCGTGTGGTTTCGTTTTGAGAAAGGCTCTCCATCTATACCACAGGCTAGTTTCAATCTTGCAGTCCTCCTGCTTCAGCCTCCTCAGGGCTTACATCAGAGGTAGCCGCCACCGTGCTCATCTCTAGGTTCGGGTCTTAGCTACTTCCCTCCTCTTATTCGGTGCTCGCATGGTTTTCAGTGTGGCCTCGAAGGCCAAGCACCAGAAAATGGGCACAGGACACTTAGCGCAGGGCCACGGGCAGGAAAGAAAGCGCCTTTTCTTTTTAAAAACTTCTTACATTTATTTATTTATTTGACAGAGAGAAAGAGGGAGAGAGAGAGAGAGAGAGAGAGAGAATGGGCACGCCAGGGCCTCCAGCCACTGGAAACGAACTCTAGACGCATGCGCCACCTTGTGCATCTGGCTAACGTGGGTCCTGAGGAATCGAACCTGAGTCCTTTGGCTTTTTCAGACAAATGCCTTAACCACTAATCCATCCCTCCAACCCGAAACCGCCTTTTCTGAGCACTAAGAAGGTGAAGTCCAGGAGATGGCTCAGCCTGGCCTAGCCAATTGTACCACCTCCCAACCCCGTGCATCCCGGCAGCAGGTGAGATGGTCTCTGGGCCCGGCTGCAGCCTTTCCACCCTTGCCCCAGGTAACACCAACCGCCCCTTCTGGCTCCCACGCTCTCCTTGCTTCCCAGCACCTTTAAATGTGCGCCCCTGGTCTAGTGCTGAGGGCTCTCCCCTGGCCTTCATAGGCCCCTGGTCCACTCCTCTCTTCCTCCAGCATTACCGGGGCTCTAAGGTGCACTGCTCTCCCCCTGTGGGTCCTGGGTTTGCTCCTGCAGGAGCCTCCCCCTCTTCCGGCCGTACTCCATGCCTTGGATGGGGTTCTTTAAAGGCAAAGGTAGAGGAGATGTGAAACAGCACATCGACACATGTGAATCAGTATGGCGTGATTGCCAAAGAAATGTTCAGGGTGACATCTGGGCCTTTGCCAAGCATCTTAGAACCTTTTGCACAACTCCCTGCTTGGATGACAGTGCCTAGTCTCTCCTCTGGAGGGAGGGCAGGTTGTCTGGCATCTGACAAACCCCAGGGCCCACTGCCAAGCCTGGTCTGCCTCTCCCTGCTGTGGAACCTTGAGCCAGGCACTTCCTCTGTGATGGTCCTCGGTTCCTTACACAGGAAGGGTAGCCAGAGGTGGTGGCACATATCTGTAATCCCAGTACTGCGGAGGCTGAGGCTGGAGGGTCATGAGGTTGAGGCCAGCCTGGGCTACATAGTTAGATTGTCTCAGAAAGACAAAAGGTAGGGCTGGAGAGTAGTCAAGGTGCTGCCTATAAAGTCTAAGGACCCATATTTGATTCACCACAACCCACATAAGCCAGATGCACAAAGTGGTGCATGCTTCTGGAGTTCATTTGCAGCGGCTAGAGGCCCTGGTGCACCCATTCTCTCTCTCTCTCTCCTTCTTTCTCTCTGTCTCATAATAAAAGAAAATGAATGGGGCTGGAGAGATGGCTGAGCAGTTAAGGTGCTTGCCTGTGCAGTATAAGGACTCAGTATAAGGTGGCACATGCATCTGGAGTTTGTTTGCAGTGGCTAGAGGCCCTGGCATGCTCATTCTCTCTCTCTCTCCTCTCTCAAATAAGCAAATGAATATTAAATAAGGAGAAAAAGCAAATGGTGGTGATAACTATGACCCCCACCACCCCCTGGGCTTAGTTGGAGGTTGGCTTGATTGGGGGGGGGTCACCAACAGTTGAAGGACATTATTTCTTGCAGTAAAAAAGATGGGGGGCTGAAGAAATGACTTAGCAGTTAAGGCTCTTGCCTGCAAAGCATAGGGACCCAGGTCTGATTCTCCAGGTCCCATGTAAACCAGATGCACAAGGTGGTGCATGCATCTGGAGTTTGTTTGCAGTGGCTGGAGGCCCTTGACGTACCCATTCTCTTCCTCTCCCTCTCTCTCTGTCTCGAATAAAAAATAAATGTAAAAAGTAAGTCAAAATAAAAAGAAGATGTAGTATTATAGGGATGTTAAAAAGAGAGCTTTCTACCTGCAACTTGGGAGAATCCACTCAGGAACAAAGCAAGGATGAAACAATATGCGTTGTTTGAAGCCTTTTGTTTAAAGATAATGGAAAACAAGTTTAATTTTCATAAATATAAGGTAATCTGAATATCTAGCACATTTACAGCAAAGAGCCATGGTGACTTGGTAAGAAAAAAAGAAAAAAAAAACCCTGATGGTTTCACTGTGAACCTTTTGACAGAATCAGGAAAATTTTGCCCCAATCCTATATATACCTTATTTGAAAAGATGAATTTAAAAATGTTAAAGTGAAATAAAAGATACTTCATGAATTTAATGGAAGTTGAGAGGCTCAGGGCTATGGGAAAGTACTGAGAGAGGGTTCGTTTTCACCACACGAGAATGTTCACCACATGGAGAACTGTGACTGTCAGCTACTGTTGCTCATCAAACACTTAACACTCAGAGTCTCACACTCTGCGGCCCGCGGTTCCCAGGAGGGAGATGCAACAGTGAGCAGCCTCAAGCAATTGCAAGACACCTTTGTGTGGCTTCTCACGGAATGGGCTTCCCAGTGGTAGACCACAGCTCATTTTCTCCTCCCTTCCTTCTTTCCTCTGATTCCTTATTCCTTCATCCTCGTCCTCCTCTTCTTCCTCTTTGTCCTCTTCCTTGTCTTCCCTCGTGAGCTACAGCAGGTGCTGCCATGCCTGTCGTCACACCCTGGGTTCTCACCTCCCCACGGCCTCTCACTGCCTCAGTGTAGCCAAACCACACAGAACAGCTCAAACCTCAGAAGACACTTCTTTTTCTTTTTTTTTTTTTAAGTGTATACCACCATGCCTGGGCCATTTTCTTTCCCTTTCTTTTTATGTATTTATTTTTAGTTTTATTTATTTACTTGAGAGAGAGAGAGAAAGTAAGAGAGAATGGTCGCACAGGGCTTCCAGCCACTACAAACAAACCCTAGAGACTTGCGCTACCTTGTACGTACTTCTGGCTTACGTGGGTCCTGAGGAATCAAACCGAGGTCCTTTGGCTTTGCAGGCAAGTACCTTAACGGCTAAGCCATCTCTCCGGCCCTCAGACACTTCTAATTCTTGCCATTCTGGAGGCTGAAAACCCAAGATGAAGGTGGTCAAAGGTCCTGTGTCTGGTGAGAGCTCTCTTCCTGGTTCGCGGACCACCGCCTCCCGGTTGTCTCCTCACAGGGCACAGGAGATACTGTGGGTCTGTGTTTGGTCTCTCTTGCAAGGGTGCTGATCCCACCACGCGGGTGCCGCTCTCCCCTGCCCCCTGCCCCATCTCCCCTGGGAAGGTAGGATTTCAGCATGTGAATTTTGGAAGACTCACCTTCAGTCCATCGTACTGCCTCAAAGACATTCTCTGCTTGTGCTGGGGGCAGAGCAGGCCCCAGGGAGGTGATGACCCTCGCAGTAGTCTTTGGCCAGCAGCGAATGAAAACTGGTGGCTTCCTCCCTCATCTTCTTTACTCCTTGGGCAGGACATGGCTGGAATATGGTCCATCATCTCCCAAAGGTCCCAGCTGGGTTTGGTTAACGTTGGCTCTCTGTGACAGCCTGCTCCCAGAAGTGGCTTCCTCCTGTCCTGCTGTGGTGTGACTTGCTTGCACGAGCTCTGTGCTCTCATCTTCTCAAGGTGCCTGTAGGGGACCACGCCGAAATCCAAGCACATCTCCAGGGAGTGGACAACAAGCAGACCCCGGCTGCCTGCGCATGCAGGCTCTGCCCTCCCCTCCCCTTCCCCGCCTCCCTTGGTAGTCTCACAGAAGACTAAAGTCAACATCCTTCCTGCCCCAAGATAAGCAATACAGGCTGGGAGCATTCCCTCCTTCAAAGCATGGATCCCCAAGCATATAGATTCAAAGCAGCATTTAAGGAATAGCTGTGTTGGGCTGGAGAGATGGCTCAGCAGTTAAGGCTCTCACCTGCAAAGCAAAAGGACACATGTTCAAATCCCCAGGATTCATGTAAGCCAGATGCACACCATGTCTGGAGTTCATTTGCAGTGGCTGAAGGCCCTGGCATGCCTATCCTCTCTCTTTATCTGCCCCCTCCCAGCCAAATAAAATGAAGTAAAAAGTGTTTTTTTTTTTTTTTTTAAAAAAAATGGCTGTGATCGATGCTTTCCCCTTCACCCATACCCAGGTTTGATTCCCCAGGACTCACGTAAGCCAGATGCACACCACGTCTGGAGTTCGTTTGCAGTGGCTGAATGCCCTGGCACCTCCATCCTCTCTTTATCTGCCTGTTCCCCATCAAATAAAATTAAATAAAAAGTTTTAAAAAAAAGAATGGCTGTGATTGATTCTTTCCCCCTTCACCCATTCATTCATGTTTGAAAATAACTATAAGTACTCATTAGAGCTTTTCTGCAAATGTGTCCCTTAAGTCTTTTTAGCGCCCCACTTTCCCATTCACGAATCAAATTGTCACTTTAAGACATCTGTCATTTCCTTACAAAATCGGATGGTGTCTTCCAGGCAGCTCCAACTCAGCTCATCCAGGAGGGTGCCGGGAGGGCGTTGGGAAGCGCTGAGGCCGAGCCCTTCCGGGTGTGGCAGACAGCAGGGAGTTGCGCTCCGTGCATGGTGCCCAAGGGCTTGGGGCCAGGAGGAGCAGCAGCCCAGACGTGTGAGCAAGCAGGCGTGTGTGCCTCCCTCTTCCTCCCCGAGCTGGAAAACAGAGGAAACAGAAAATGAGTGTCCAGTGGGGAAACTTGCCCGGTTTCCACCAGTCCAAGAGTATGGCACCCCTGAGTCACCCTGGAAGGCCCTGGGTGGTGCTGTCGACAGCTTAAGGACAGTAGAAGCCTTGTCAAGTCTCCTTCTGAAAGGCCCAACATGGTGAGATGGGGAGCTGGGGAAACCCTTTCACGGGGCCACGGTGCTCACTCCAGAAACCAGGACGGGTGGCCAGCTTTCATGAATGACCTGTGTTCCCAGAGACGCTGGATAGCAGAGAGGTAAGGCCACCAGGTTTGGAGAGAAAACGTGACAAATGCCAGAGTTCGGAGAGCTCTGTTCCCTCCCAGCTCTCACAGCATCCGTTGTCACCAGGTCATGCAAGGGACATGAGTTCCTTCAGGCCGGGGATTATGGTTCATGCATTTAGAAGGTCTAGTTAGCCATCCCAGGGCCAGGCACACAGTAGGGGTTCACTTAGTGGCCACTGAGCAGAATGTAGGAGGAAGCACCGTTCTGAGATTCAGTAACTTCGCTGAGACCACCCTGGCTCAGGGAAAGGGAAAAGGTGGCTTCGCTCTGAAGGCATCACAGATGAGATGAGAGCAACCCACAGGCTGCAGAGTGACTGTCAGGCAGTGATCCTGCAGCTCCGGGCTGCCTGTTGACATCACTGTTCAAAGACAGCAGCCTAGTGTGGTGGCACACACCTTCAGTCCCAACACTTGGGAAGCGGAGGTAGGAGGATCGTTGTGTGAGTTCCAGGCCAACCTGGGCTAGAGCAAGACCCTACCTTAAAAAAAAAAAAGAAAAAAGAAAAAAGAAAACAAAGCAACAACAAAAGCCAGCAGTGGCCTGGGTCTTCTAGAGTCTTGATTGACTATGTAGGAGACATCTTGTTCTGTCAGCCTGCTGGCAGTCAGGGGCTCTTGCTCTCAGAGGCTAGTGTTGTTTGACTTAGTGCCGTTGTTTTCTCCTGAGAGACGCAGCGCTGCCTTTGTGACCTTCTCTGCTTCTATGGTCTGAATGGTCCTGTCACCAAAAGTTCATGTTGAAGTCCAGTCACTAAGGTGACGGTATCAGGAGGTGGGGCCTTTGGGAGATGATTGTTTAGTGGCCCTGATAAAAGAGACCCTGTAGCTCAGGTATGTCCCTGCCACTGGGAGGACAGAGCCAGGAGGCACTGTCTATGAGCCAGGCCCCGGCTGGACACTGACTCTGCCGGTGCCTTAATGTTAGACTTCCATAAGTGTGAGAACTAAGCTCTTGAGTATAATCTACCCAGGCCCTGGGTTTTGGTATAGTATCCTGAATGAAGTAGGCACATGCTGGTACACAGCTCCTTACCAGGAAGCCTCGAGTGGCAGAACTAGTCTAGAACTTTCATTAGAAGGACTGAAAGCATCGGGGCATAACTTGGGTGGACGTGTGCTTATCGTGTGATAAGAACAATTCTGAGAGTGAGGCCGTGCCTTCTTCCTCGATACCGAAGCTCTAACCACTGTTGGCCTCCATTCTTGTCATGCCTGACCTGGGTTCAAACCCTACATTCCTCACCACCTGTGAAACTGATGGCCAGGCACCGATTCTGTGCCTCAGTTTCCTTATCTGCACAGTGAGGGGGATAACGATGACAGCAGCGACCTCATAGGGCTGCTTAGGGGATTAGCGCCTTAATACTGATGTGGTGGTTTGAATGGAAACCATCCCCCATGGAGTCATGTGTTTAAACACTTGATTCCAAGTGGGTGGTGCTATTTGGGAAGGTGAACCTTTGCTGGAGGAAGTGTGGCCCTGGGGGCCAGCCTTGAGGATTTTTAAAAAAATTTTTTGTTCATTTTTATTTATTTATTTGAGAGCAACAGAGAGAGAAAGAGGCAGATAGAGAGAAAGAGAGAGAGAATGGGCACGCCAGGGCCTCCAGCCACTGCAAACGAACTCCAGACACGTGCGCCCCCTTGTGCATCTCAGCCTTGAGGATTTTTTGACCTAGCCTCACTTACTGTGCTCGTGTTCTCTCTCATTCTCCCCACCCCCCCCCCCGCCGATATGACCACATGACACTGGCTTCCTGCTCCTGACAGGCTTTCCCCCCATGATGGGCTCTGTAACTCTAAGTAGAATTAGCTCTTTCCTTCCCTATGCTTCTTCTGGTTGGGTATTCTGACCCAGCAATGACAAAGCAATTGATGCAACTCTCTGGGGTGGAGAGGATGGTGTGGCACCTGATTGGAACTGTGGGAACAGGGGTGCTACTCTCTCCACAGTAGAACCTGTTCGGGCAGAAGATTGTGGTCATAGATGAAAAGGCACCTTGCGACAATCAATTCCTCTGGTGCTCTTGCTTATGGGGACCTGCAGAGATAAGCAAGCTCACCTGGGAAACGAGATGGCCTAGAGCTAATAAATTCTTGTTCTGAATTGATGCTTGTTTATGCTGGGGATTAAAACCAGGGCCTCACATATCCTGGGCAAGCACTCTACCACTGAATTATATCTCCAGCCCTTGTTTCTAATTCACACTAATTTATTGCTTTGCTATATGATCGGCAGCAAACCAATTCATCTCCTAGACCTTAAAAGAGAAGACAAGCGTGGTAGCACATATCTGTCATCCTAGCACTCTGGAGGCTGAGGATGGAGGATTGCAAGTTCAACGCCAGCATGAGCTAATCTGTGATAGACAACAAGACCCAAGAAAAAGGGAGAGAAAGAGAGAGAGAGATTGAGCCAGTCTTTAGTCACAATGGCTTGACAGCCGTTGGTGATTGCTAAGGTGATAGTCAGTAGTGGTGGGCTCATCTACTATCTTCACAACTTTTGGTATCTGGCGTGAGTTTGCTGCTATGCACTGGTAGCACTGAGCCCTCAGGCTATGGTTTCAATAAACATGAGTCAATTCAAATTAAGACTAGAAAAGCATTGCTAAGCGTGGTGGCACATGCCTGTAATCCCAGCACTTGAGAGGTGGATGCTGGAGTTCACCCAGAAGTTCAGGGTCACCCTTGAGTACTTAGCACATATGAGTCCACCTTGGTCCACATGAGACCCTGTCTGAGAGAGAAAGAGAGAGCCTGTGGCTATACCACCCTAAATGTGTCAATCTTGTCTGGTCTCGGAAGCTAAACAGGGCCGGGCCTGGTTATTATTTGGATAGGGAGAAAAAGGGAGAGAGAGAGAGAATAAAGGAGAAGTGTCTCCCAGACACTATGGCTGTTCAACACTTCCTTATCATTTCTCTGACCACAAGGAAAGCAGGTTCCTCAGAACCCAGCCTAGCTTTCCCACGGGGCCCTGGGAACATCACTTTTGAAACTTAATTTGGGACATGGGTTAATAAATGGGTTATTTCACATTTGTGAATAGATTTGAAAAAGAATCACATTATATTTGGCTATGTGTTTTCAAAGGTACGATGTTTAAGAAATAGCAGCAGCGACATGAGATTGGAGGTTCCCTCGACAAGCTGAGAGCAAGTTCCGGGATAACACCTGGCCTCAGTGGGGTGGGGGTGCATGACTCAGGAGGCTGAAGCAGAGGGATCTCCTGAGGTTGGAGCGCCCCGGGCTACTGAGTACTAGCCAGAATGACATAGTAAGCCCTTGTCTCAAAAACCATTGTGAAAAAAGAGAAAAGAAGACAAACCGGAAGCAAGTGGCCTCCTCAGCACCCAGCTGTGACTCCACCTGTGGGTGCGGCGGCCCCGTGAACTTGGCTGCCCCTGGCTTCGGGAGGAGCACGCCTCTCCAGGAGTGGGGCTGTTAGCGCGCCGAAGCGCAGCGAAGGACTCAAACAGAAGGACATGAGCCAAGCCGGGGGAAAGTCGATGTTCTCACTTGGAAATGTGGGACAAAGAGAAGAATTAGGAACAGAATTGCTGCACCCAGTTTTGCAACGTAGAAGGCATCTGTCCCGCAAACGACTCACAGGTAGTAGATACCAAGGCTGAGAAGATGTTGGGAAGTCCACTACTACAGATGTTTAAATATAGGAAAAAGGTTTATATATTTCACAGTTAGAAGACACGAGGACAAACAGTATATCTTTGGATTATGTGTGTATTGTCATGACTAGTGGGGACTTGTGTAACCCATCCTGGCCTTGAACTCTATATTTAGCCAAGGATGACCCTGAACTCCTGTTCCTCCTGCCTCTACCTCCTGAATGCTGGAACTATGACCTTGGCCACCATGCCTGGGTCATACAGTGCTGGGGACCGAAGCCAGGACTTAGCACATACAAGGCAAGCACTCCACCAACTGAACTACATCCCAGCCCCCATAAAATATATCTGATTGTGGTGAGACGCCTTTGTTGCCTCACCTTGTGGTGGGTGACATCACCAAGGGAGTGTATGTGAGAGTGATTGATTAACACCCCTCTCATAAGTGCTAACTCAGGGTCACACAAGAACTCCCTTCATCCTTGTTGAGGGCAGTGTCCCCAGTGACTTAATGAGCCCTCCCCGCTAGGCCCCACACCTGAGAGGTCCCATCACCTCTTAACTTCACATACCTCTGGCCAGGCTTCCAACACATGAACCTTTGGAGGACACGTGTAAACTGTATTCATCCTACAGTCCACAGCGAACCATCAAAATGAGATGGAAAGCTCTTGAGCTGGTAGAAAGCTGTAGAGATGTTGAGTGGCGGAACGTGGGATGACCTTGGAGGAGGGTCTCATGGACTGGCACTCAGCTCTGGAAGAAATTGCAGAGCTTGAGTTGGAAACACTGAAGAGGAAGTCTCAAGGGAACTCTCCATGATATAGGAGTGGGGAAAGACTTCCTGAATAAGATGCCAGTAGCCCGGGAAATTAAACAATCACTCAACCAATGGAATCTCATGAAGCTAAAAAGCGATTGCACAGACATACCATGATCAGAGCCAATAGATTGCCCACAGGATGGGAGAAAATTTTCATCAACTATACCATTGACAGAGGCCTAATATCTAGAATCTACAAAGGACTCAAAAAACTAAACAATAAAAAAAATCAAATGGTTAAGGACCCTGGTTCGATTCCCCAGGACCCATGTAAGCCAGATGCACAAGGGGGCGTATGCATCTGGAATTCGTTTGCAGTGGCTGGAGGCCCTGGTGCACCATTCTTTCTATCTGCCTCTTCCTCTCTCTCTCTCTCTCTCTCTCTCTCTGTCTCAAATAAATAAATAAAATATTTTTAAAAAATCAAACAACAGCCAGGCGTGGTGGCGCACGCCTTTAATCCCAGCACTCGGGAGGCAGAGGTAGGAGGATCACCGTGAGTTCGAGGCCACCCTGAGACTACATAGTGAATTCCAGGTCAGCCTGAACTAAAGTGAGACCCTACCTCATAAAACCAAAAAAAAAATCAAACAACACATTCAAAAATGGGGTAGAGAACTGAATAGGGAGTTCTCAGAGGAAGAAATACAAATGGTTAACATACACTTAAAAAAAATGTTCAACATCCCCAATTGTCAGGGAGATGCAGATTAAAACAACTATGAGATTCCACCTTACTTCATTAAGGATGACAATCATTTAAAAAATCAAACAACATATGTTGGCGAGGATGTGGGGAAAGAGGAGCCCTCATTCACTGGTGGTAGAAATGCAAACTTGTACAACCATTATGGAAATCAATATGGAGATTCCTGAAAAGGATGAATATAGAGCCACCAACAGACCCAGTTATTCTCATACTGGACATTTATCCTAATTTTATTTTAATTTATTCTATTTGTTCATGCTTCACTACAGAGATATTTGCTCAACCATGTTTATAGCTACTCAGTTAATAATAGCTAAGAACTGGAATCAGCCCAAATGCCTGTCATTGGATGAATGTATAACAAAGTTGTGATACATTTACACAGTGGAATTCTACTCAGCAGTAAGAAGAAATGATACAATGAAATTTGTAGAAAAATGGGCAGACTTGGAACAGATCATACTCAGTGAACTCCCACAATCACAGAAAGACAAACGCCTCATGATCTCACTCATCTGTGGTTCCTAACCTGGATCAGCTGGAGTCACTGACATGCCTGATAGGCAGCTGGGGGCCCAGACAATAGGGATGGAAGGGCTTGGGGGGAGGAGAAAGGAAAGGTGGGTGAGAAAAGCCCAAAACTAAACCCAAAATGAACAGGTACCATAGAAACCTTTATCCTTGAAGACAGACTAAAAGATTGAACCCTCAATAGGAGTATGGGGGGAGCACCTGAAAAGAAGGGCCCTGAAGAGGGTGGGATGAAACCTCATTTTAAAAAATTTCTTGGCTCTGACCTGTAACTCCCAGTATCAGAAATCGGTTGCAACCCACAACCAGCTACTGATCGGAGAGGCCTACAAGGTCCCCAAAACAAGGCAGGCTTCCGTCAAAGCACTTGATTACCTGCCTGAGGTAAAAGGCAAGACCCTATTGCTGAAGACACCACATGTTGCCAGCACAGAACACGGAGAGACCTGGCTGGAATATGGAAGAGAGCCAGGCCCCAAACAGCCCATCTAGTGCTGGAAAGCGCTACATGAACTACTGGGAGAAAGTGGCCAACAACGGTCCAAGCAACCAGGGGCCTAAGCTACTCAGAAGCAAATACCCTGACAGGGTGTACACACCACTGCAATGGTGGCACAAAGCCTTGGTAACCAATAGCTTTCTGATTGGCTGAGAGATCCGCTCAATGGAAAGGAACCCATATCTGGAATTGGGAACCAGATCAAAATCCTATGGAGACAGAGATTATGTTTTTCAATGTCAAGGTCTCACTAGTCTTTGATTAATTTGACATCCATCAAATTCTCCTCAAATTAAGAATGCTTATACCATTTAGCCTATGTTGACTTAAACTCTCCATTGGAGAATCTGTTTTTTTTTTTTTCTTTTTCCAGAAGGTATCGAGACCTGAGGAGATAAACTGCCGCTTACACTGTAGCCAAGCCACAGCTGAATCCACAGAGGAATTGGGGAGATGAGCAAGAGTGCTGCTTCCATGCTGAGCCTGACAATCAGCGCCAGGGCGAAGGAGACAGACTCTGAGGATATTCAACAAAGTAGAGATCTAGAGGCTCCTAAGAGCTCATCACTGACTTCGATTTAAAACACACCCACCATGGCTCAGGGAATTTTGCAGAAGAGGGGGTGGAAAGACATGCCCAGAGGTGTGTATAACCCACAACTCCATGGGGATTACCTGCAACCCCGCAGAGGAGCGTCACCAGTGGGATGGGGGCAGGGACGAGATGACAGGATGATACCCACACATTTTGTTTCCATACCAAGTATATCCATAATAAAATTTCTTTAAAAAAGAATTCGGCTTCCAAAAAATAAAGAAAAGGCTCATTTTAAAGGGTAAATTTTGGTGTAAGTATTGTACTCAAATACTTCTATGAAAAGAACTTTATAATTTAGTTTCCAAATAAAGATCAGTTTTCTGGATATATATATATCCAGAGAGAGAGAGAGAGAGAGAGAGAGAGAGAGTGAGAGAGAGAGAATGAGTTGCTGAGTGCTCACATTCCCAAGGTGGTAGCCAGGGCTTGTGCTGGTGCCCTCTAGTGCCTGGTCCAGTAGGTGAGGGAGCTCTTGCAGCTGGTCCACTCCTCCCGAGGGGCCAAGGCTAGTGCGCAGGGGCTCAGGATGGGGGATGCTGAAAGGAGATTCCTCTGTTGGATTCTGCTAGAGAGGCACCGCAGAGGATTGGAAAACTAAAGGAGGTCCTCCCAGCCTCCTCCCACTGTGGCCTACTGGCAGAACCTCACCAGGAGCCAGTTGGCATGAGAGACTGAGACATGACTTGTGGAGTGGCACTCCAGCATCACGGCTTAAAGACGAGGGACGGAGGTGAGGGGCCGGTCTCATGGCCCATCCAGTTGAGGTGCGGCTGATGCTTTCATCAGACTTACCATAGTTAGAGCCTTATCTCATTTTGCCAGGGGCTATCACCTGAAAGCCATTTGAGTGAGCCCCAAACCCTGCCATGTTATTCATCAATCCTCTGGGGATTGCTAAGATGTTTTGTCCCAGTCTCTAGACTGAGAAGACTAAGCACAGGGAAGCCAGGTCCACCCCAAGCTGACCACGTCCCTCCTAGAAAAGCTCAAAGGGCATGGAGATTTGGGGATCCTTTGCAAGAGGAAAATCTGATCCTTCTTTTTTAGGGGTAGGAATTCGATGAAGATATTTCTGGCTAGAAGACAGAAACAGCTAGCTTTGGTGCTGGGGAGATGGCTCAGCCAATATGAGAATTGGCCACACGATTGGAAGGGCCTGAGTCTCCGTGAGTTTGCTTCCCCAGCGCCCACTTAAAGATCTGGGCATGGCTGTGCATGCCTGCAACCGCAGTCCTGTGGGAAACAGAGATCAGAGAACCACCAGGGCTTGCTGATCAGCCAGTGTAATTAAAAAACAAGCAAACAACCAGCAGCTCCAGGTTCAGTGAGAGCCTCCCCCTGAAGGAAACACGCACTTGAGCCAGAAGAGGGCCCTGGCCTCCACACACATGCACAGGGCACACACGTGCATGCACATACGTATATTCCACTTTCACTCCATAACATACATACTAAACACATGGAAAAGAATGAAAGAAAGAAGGAGAAGGGAAGGAAGGAAGGAAGGAAGAAGGAAGGAAGGAAGGAAGGAAAGCAGCCAGCCTTTACTGGCTTGAATGGTGAGAATACATCTTCTCTCATAAGTGGAACCCCAGGGTAGACAGCTTCTAGGAATCTTAACTTTTCAGCTCCTCTGTGTGACAGTCACATCCTGCCCATCTGTTCCCTCTGTCCGGGCCTTGGCTTGGTTCTTTGGGCTATAGCCTGACAGTTGCATGCTGCCTCCAAGCACAGTGTCCAGATATGACGCTAATAGATTGTCACCTGTTCTTTGTGTCTGTTTCCAGTCAAGGAAGGCTTTTCCTGGAGCTGCCACTGGGGGTTCCAGGTCATACGCTGCCACAGTGAATGGTGATTGTCAGCTGCATGGGATCTAGAGCTCCAAGGAGACAAACCTCTGGGGGTGCCTGTGAGGGAGTTTCCAGAGAGGTTTGACTATGGTGGGAAGAGCCACTGTGAACGTGTGCGGCGCTGCACTGTTCCACAGGCTGGTGCAAGGGAGAACGCCAGCTGAGCCCCTGGCGCTCATCTCGCCCTGCTTCCTGACGGTGGTCACAAGTCTCCAGCTGCCTCATACTCCCGCCACCACACTTTCCCTGCCATGAAGACTGTGAGCAGAAATAAGTTCTTCCATTCTTAAGTTGCTTTTGGAAGGCATTTTGCCGACAGCAATGAGAAAAGCAAGAGGTATGCTCATCCTCAAACCCATTGCCATCAAGGAGACTGATAATATCCTGATTGGCTACATCATCAGGATTCATTCCCAGACTGGGGACGCACATTCATGTCAGTCGGGGATCAAGCACAGAGCCAGACATACCTTTTAGTGTTGTATATAAGTGTGTGACTAGAGGGCCTGGAAAGATGACTCAGTGGTTAAGGCACTTGCCTGCAAACCCTAAGGACCGAGGTTCGATTTCCCGAGTACCCATGTGAAGCCAGATGCATATGGTGGCACGTGCGTCTGGAATTCGTTTGCAGTTGCTGAAGGCCCTAGCGCTCCCATTCTCTCTCTCTCTCTCTCTCTTTTTCTCAAATAAATAAATAAATAAATAAATAGATAAGCAGAGATTGGAATAGAGACTGACCTTCTGCAACTGGGGGCTGGCCGAGCCATCTCTACAGGACTTTGGCCATAGCTTGAAGGTCATGGACAGGAAGCGGGGAAGAGAAGACGGCTGTGCAGAGGAGGTGAGGAAGGACGAGCTGAATCTCATGAGGACGCACTGGAAGCCCAATCCGTGCTCATGGCATCTGACTCCGTGTCCTCCCGAGAAGCTCCTTGGTCATGAGAACTGCATGCAAGGCCTTGTGGGAGCTGGAGGAGGGTCCCGGCAAAAGGAAGGCAGACACACAAAGCCAGTTCCTAACAACTAGCTGAGCCTGCTGGCCCTCATGACCTCCAAGTAATAGGCAAAGGTCTCTTGTGGCTCCCACTGCAAACATCCCAGAAAGGAGATTTTGTCAAAACACCTTCAGCCCAGTCATCACAATACCTACGTCGGAACTGTCCTCAAGGAGTGAAGGTGGGACAACACTGGGTGCTATCAGCAGGGAAGAAATGGAGACCAGCCTCAGAGTGTCTATGTCCCCAAGAGAGAAGTTTTTCAGGGACCGTGACTGGAATCTGGTTTTAGGAGAGATTTGTATGTGTTAAATACACACAAAAATGAGATAGAACAAGATTGCATAAATAGAACCCCCATACACACACCCACACACACACTCCTTCCTTCCAAAGAAAAACTGGCCCTCTGGGTCTATCATGGGCCAACCTCTCTGGCAGAGAACACTAAAGAAAAATAAACTCATGCCTTTAGCATTCACGGAGCGCCTGGCCTCCCTCTGAATCACTGGCCTGATTTGTCAACCCCTCCTCAGAACTCCTCTCGCCGCTTCCTATGCACTACTGCGCAAGCACACACGAGGCACCTACTGTGTGCTAGGGAAGACACAGGTAAGATTGAGTGGAATGAACCTGAGTTCCCCCTTCTAGGAGGATCCTCTTTCACCCTCTCCAAATCCTTCCTCCTTCCAGAAACTTCTCAGATGTCATCCCAGGCCCTCGAGCACAGTCCTGCAGCCCCTGTGCACGTCTCCCCACGGCTGTTAGTGATTAGCAGCAAGTATGTGTGTATACGGACATGTCATTTTTGGTTTTAATGAATGCTTTATTTTTGTTGGTCCCATCTTCCCCCTGGAGTGCAGAGGAACTTTGAAGGTCGGGTTTCTGTTTCCTTCGCGCTTCCTAATGACTTCCCACATGCGAGAAGCTGTGCTCAGAAGAGAGAAGACTAGCCCGCGTTTCCAAAGACAACAAGGAACATGCCCACAGCACCTCAGAAGATGCAACATGTGTTTTGCACGGACTAGCCTTCTATCCCCCCCCCACACACACTGCTGGGTATGGTCACTATTGGCCCTTTTGTCCCTTTCAACTGATGAGGAAACCGAGGCTCGGGTGGCTGAGAAGGTGGTGGCCACAGAGCTCTGACACAGGCTTCTGTCCACACTCAACTCCATCGTTGCACTGACCCCAGCGGTGTGAACACACTCCCGAGGGGCTTGCTCTCTGCTGAGTTTGGGCTACACATGGCTCCCCACCTACCCCAGTGGTAGCAGTTTCTACTTTCCCCATTTTTTAGTAAGAAAATCAAGCCTTAATGAGCTCATGCGCCTTCTAAGAGGCAATGTGGAGCTTGATCTGGATTTTTCTAATACCAAATATATGTTTCGAGGTTATGCTAACTGTGATCTCTTCTAAAATGGTGAATGTCTAGGACTCAGTTTTTCGTTATGTCTCAGACTGGCTCTGCAGTTACGCCAGGGTATATCTTCAGCTCTGTAGAAGGGGACCACTGAGGGCAGGGAGGGGGAAGGTGAAGGGAACACGGGGGTGAACATGAGCAAATGCATGACACACAAGTACGAAAGGATCAAGATGAAGCTCATTGTTTTATGCAATGAATATATGCTAATCAAAATTTAAAAGAGAAAAATAAACCCAATCCCATGGCTTTACACAAGTCTTTCTGCTTCCTCTTCTGTGAGATGAAGCTTAATTGAAAAGTAAAAATCTTGTCCCAACTTCCTTGGTATATTGCATGGATTAAATGAAAGCAAAACTCAAAAGGAAGAAAGAAGCACACATGCCTCCAACAATGTCTGACATGAGGTGAACACCCAATAAATGTTAGCTTTTATTCTTATAATAGCAATCACTTTTACTGCCATCCTTGTTCAGTAAGGCTGGCCCATAGCCTCCCCAGTAGGGCCCTCCTCCCTCTTTGAAAGAACATTGTTAACACTAAAAAGCCCGAATCCTGGGGAACCTCAGATTTCCCCAGGAGCTTGTCACAACAGAATAGTTCTTGCAGCTGCCTACGAGATCCTGTGCGTGTGTCTGGGCTGCTGGGCCCAGGCGTCACTGATGTCCTGTCTGAGCCTGCCCCTCTCAGCTGCTCCACACATGTTCCTTAAATGGGATTCATTAGCTCCGAGCCCCATAAACACTCCCTCCTAACAATGGTGTGCAGCGTGCGCCGATGATAGGGCAATCTCTCATCAAGCCCACGAGCCCAGATCTGAAACAGCTATCTGGATGTGAAATAAACCAGCGTGCCCAGGGACGAGGCTTCCAGGGGCAGGCCGACCACTTCCCCTGGCTGCCTCCACAAACTCTGCTTCCACTCATCTCCCTGCAAAGACTCAGTTCTTTCAGAAAAAAAAAAAAAAATCATCAGAGATCTGGCTCAGGCTTCTCCATGGGGACATTTGAAACTGATGATCTTTGCATGTAATAAAACTTCTTTACTACGGTCTCCTTACTCTGAAGTTAAACGAGGGATCGAATTCTCCAGAAAGGGGTTGACAGATTGGGTATGGCAAAGCCTGAGCTATTCCACGGCCAGCACTACAAACTCAGTCTGCAGAGAGACTCCGAGGTGCTGGGGCTGTGGAGAGGAAATAATCTTGTTCTCTCAGTGGGCCCTGGAACATGGAGTCTGGGTTATGTATGCAAAGACTCAAAGCGTGTGCCAGGCTTATTACTAAATTGGGGCTTGGGAGGGGCAGTGGAAGCACAAAGAAGCTGGGGGGGGGTCTTTGTGTGGGGGTACAGAAGGTGAGCAGCTGGAGAATTGAGGTTGGTAATCCTGATGCCATCATGTGGACCCAATCTTTCCCAGGGAGAGGTCAGATATATTGAGCGTGTGACTCCTTGGGCACAGTTATGGAGGAAGACAGTCCAGAGTCAGGTAAACTCACCTCTCTCAACTATCAGTTTCTCCTCCACTTGCAAATGGATGTAAAGAGGAAAGGTCAGATATTGGAGGAAGCAAACTGTCTGGGCTGGGGTTTTACACACACAGAGATGCCTTTGTTATCCTGTCTCCCACCCTGGTGTCCATGAGGGTTTTTCTGAAGGGAAACTCCAAGTGTGGAGAAGGAGGAGAGGACCTAGGGGAGGCCACAGCCTAACACAAAACCAACCCTGAGCTTGAGGCCACCCCGGCAAACTCCCGATGACAACGTGGTCCTCTGCCAAGGGAACAGGAAGGACAGGGAAGATCAGAGGTACAGAAAGAGGAAGAGAAAAAGAGGGGCCTAGAAAAAGAAGGAACAGAGAGGAGGCAATGAGCCAGCTGGGGGAGGAAGAGATGGCAGCAAGCCAGGCTGGACAGGAGGATCCCAGCCAGCTTCCTCAGCAGCAGGAAGGGTGCTTTTGTGAAGTTCCAAGTTCCAAGGGAGGGGACAGGGGACTGCTGCTTCTTCTGTGACAGGTGACGCTCTACAGAGTTCTGGATCAGTCAGCTTGTTACCCATGTCCTTGGGCCCCCAGGCAAACAAACACATTTCCACTGTTTCAAGGCTTTGTCCCAACACAGCGCTTAGCCCTTTCTCCATCCCTCTCTGGACTCCATTTGCAAAATATACATGAAGATGGAAGAGCAGATGTCAGAAGAAGCAAAATTCTTGGCTGGGCTTGGTCAAGACAGCATTTTCTGTAGTCTGGGCTTAAAGTACGTTTATGAAGACTTTTCATGGACTTTACAAATGGAGTGAAAAACAAGTGTGAAAGGACTTTTCAAGGATGGAACATGCTTTTGCAATTTGCTGGAAGTTTTCCCTTGAGTTCCAGAAAAGCTGCCTCCCCATTACTCACCAGGGAGGCACGCGGGCCAGGGAGGAAAGAGAATGAAAACAGGCCTTCCCTCCATCCGTGTGTAAACGACACTTAATAATCAAATTGAAAAAACACACAAATGAAATGAAAACATTTTCCAAATGGGCTACAGCTCTGAAGCCAGACTTTGTGGGGCCATGGACAAGAGGTGGGGGGGGGGATTTCTAGCTTTGCATCTTTGCATTAATTGGGCTCCAGGCAAAGCCACTGATTGATTGGAGGGCCAGATGGCACTGTCCACAAGGGGGTAGGACACAGAGGGTCCCTTCAGGTATGGTCCTCCTCTCCCTAGTGTGTCGGTACTCATTTCTCATTCATTTCATCACCCCTTCCTCCCTCACTTAAGCCCATCATCATTTGCATTGGCTATCATTGTTCCAATCACAGAGCAAAAGGAGAAATAAAAATGGAAAAGCCACAGACTCTCTTGATCCACCTTTGCTGTAGACCATGGCCCCATCCATAGCTCTGCTCCTAATTTGGTTGTCTGCACTCATCGCTTCCTTTAGAAACTCTCCTGATTGGCCTTGCTCACTGGAGAAGTCAAGGTCAACTGTTTCTCCACAAGGATCATTCCAGGTCTAGGGCTTAACTCCAGCCACCAGCCACAGAGGACCTTGTGAAGGAATTCAAGAACAAGACACGCATACTTCCTAGGGGAAATGGACATTCTCCTCCCCATCCTCCTGGTCTTCTGGATGGGCTACTTTCTTGGGGCGGAGAGGTGGCTCTCTTCCTCCACCCTGGCCAGTTCTGCACAACCACCTCTGCTGGTCCCTCTTCTCCTCCTGACCTCTTCCCTCAGACTGCCCTGGTGCTAACCCCTTGGGTCTTTTCTTCATACTCATACCCTTGGTGATCCCACCCAGTGTAATGGCTTTGAGATCATCTCATATGGTCATGCCTCCCAAGGTTCTATGACCTTCTCTAGCCTGTCCCCTGAGCTTCAGACTTGCAGATCCTGCTGCTGCTCAGAAGCTCACACAATCAAGTAGTTGAAAAACTTAACATGAGGAAAATGTTCAAGGCCAAAGTCCTTATAATGGCATCCAAGTACTGCACAAGCATGAGGTCCTGAGATTGGACCCCTGGCACCTAGGTAAATGTTGGGTGGGTGTAGCAATCCATCTGTAATCCCAGCACTTGGGAGGCTGAGACAGGCGATCCTAAAACAAACTGGCTAGCCAGACTAGCCAAATCAGCAAATCCTGGGTTTACGTGAGAGACCCTGTCTAAATAAATAAATAATAATAAATAAATAAATAAGGTGGAAAATGACTAAGGAAGACACCTGGCATTGACTTCTAACATACGTGGACACACATGCAAACACAACCACACATGTGTTCTCTCTCACACCCACAAACATGCATGCATACACGACTGCACATCACACACACCTATATGCGCAGAAAGTAGACTAGCAAGAGAGGAACACAGTGCCTTAGTTCCCAGAAGGAAGTGTTAACATGAAACCTGAGGAGAAAAGGACTTGAAAGCAAGGGCTTGAGCAGTACTTGTATGTCACTGATCGCAGCAGCTTTCGTCATGGTCATTAACAGAGGGAACAACGCAACCTTGTCTGCCGACAAATGAGTGCATAAACAAGATGTGGTGCATATGTAAGATGGAATACTACCTAGCCGTGTAGGAGAAGGGCATTCTGGCACATGCTAAACATGGATAAGCCTTAGAAGCATTTGTTACATGGAATAAGAAAGATACAAGATGACAAATACTTAAGAGGCACCTGGCTATTCAGACTCACAGGGACAGAAAGTGGGATGGTGGTTGCCAAGGGTTGTGAGGGAAGAGGGGACAGGAAGTTAGTGTTTCATGGGTACAGGATTGCAGCTGGGGAAGAGCAGAAAGTTCTGAAGGGGAAGGGTGGTGATGGTCACGTAACAATGCAACTGTGCTGAATGTTGCTGAGCTGTATACATACTCCAATCTGGACAAAATGACAAGTCTTGGATATTTTACCGCAGCCAAAAAAGTTAGCAAGAAAAAGATATGGGCCTCTCTCTCTCTCTCCCCACCCACCCTCATGTGTATGTGTGTGCGCGCGCGCGTGTGTGTGTGTGTGACTGTTCTCTCTGCTTGCAAACAAATAAAAACATTTGAAAAAATAAAAATAGAAAAAGCTATAGGAAGAGGAATAATTGTGGTATGAGGTGTGGGTAAAAGACTTTGGTCCTGATAATGAGTGGTCTTGCGCCTCAGGAGGTGACACTGGACCTGTGGGTCATGGAGAGTATGCAGAGAAGTAAATAAGGAACATGATGCTTTAGGCAAGGTTTTTTTTTTTTTTTTCCTGCACAGAGGAAGGACTGGAGGAGAAGGTCTACTGGGCGGCTGCTGCGGTGGTCTATTTGAGATATGATGGAGCTGAAGCATGCTGTGCAAGTGAAGTCAAGTTCATGAAGTTATGTGTCTATAGACTGAGGAGAACCTAAGGCAGAGGTGTGCCCCATGGCTTCCCGCCTAGGTGTCTAATGACAATGGACCCAGCCAAGTAGCCAAGGATTTTAGCAGAAAAGAGTTTTTGAGGGAGAAGAAAAACTGATCTGAAGCATATTTAAATTTAATGACTTCTTATTTGTCTGTAGTGCCATGTGATTAGGGATGACTTCTGTGTGTCTTCATTTCTTTCTGCATTGTTCTTGTTTCTAAGGTCAGATTTTTAGACACATGGGCCATGCATTCATTCATTCAAGATGCTTTGTTTAAAATAATTTTTTATACTTTGTTTATTTATCAGAAAGAGAGAGAGAGAGAGAGAGAGAGAGAGAATAGACACACCAGGGACTCTAGCCACTGCAAGTGAGCTCCAGACACATGTACCACCTTGTACATCTGTCTATGCATGGATACTGGGGAATTAAACTTGGGTCCTTGGGCTTTGCAGGCAAACAGCTTAACCACTGAGCAATCTCTCCAGCCCTCAAGAAGCTTTTACTGGGCACATTCCCACTGATTGCCACACTTAATAGCCAGCTCCATCCTACCCTTAAGATTCTTGCATTATGTAATGGCTTCCCCACCTAAAGAAAGGAAAGTTAGCACAAGGGTCCATCTATAACTGAATCTCCATTTGTTCTCAGAATCCTATAAGGTTGATTTCAGAGAGGACTGTAAAAAAGACAACGAGGGGCTGGAGAGATGGCTTAGTGGTTAAGGTGGTTGCCTGAAAAGCCAAAGGACCCAGGTTGAATTCCCCAGGACCCATCAGATGCATAAGGTGGAGCATGCACCTGGAGTTTATTTACAGTGGCTGAAGGTCCTGGGGTGCCCATTTGCTCTCTCTGTATCTCTCTCTATCTCTCTCCCTCTTTCTATCTTTCTCTCAAATAAATAAAATAAACTTAAAAATGCTTTAAGGAAAAAAGAACTACAAAGCTTTACAAAAAAGACAAAGAAGCTGGGCGTGGTGGCGCACGCCTTTAATCCCAGCACTTGGGAGGCAGAGGTAGGAGGGTCGCCAGGAGTTCAAGGCCACCCTGAGACTACATAGTGAATTTCAGGAGATCCTGAGCTAGAGTGAAACCCTACCTCAAAAAAAAAAAAAAAAAAAAAAAAAAAAAGACTACAAGTGTTGAGGATGATGGGTATTTTCTCATAATCATTATAGCTTCAGGGGGAGGGAGAAGGATGTATTTCTCTTTGCAGGGGAGTCTCATCATGGTGAGTAAAGCATGGCAGGAGCAGACAGCCTGACATCACATCTTCACATCGGCAGGGATGAAGCAGCAAGAAGGAGTTAGCTGAGCATGGCAAACAGGGCTAGTTACAACATCCCAAGCCCCACTCTCAATGATCCGCTGCCTCCGATAAGGCTCTACTTCCCAAAGGCTCCACAACCTTCCCAAACAGCACTGACAACTGGGGGACTAAGTATTCACACGTGGGGTCCATGGGAGATATTTTCTATTCAAACCATTACAAATACAATCCTTGGCTAGCAGATATATAAATAGATTAAAACCTACCCAATTTTTGTGCTATTCACTGAGTAAGTATAATTCAGTAAAGCAGTTTTAAAAGCCGTTCTCAGGGGCTGGAGAGGTTTCAGTGGTTAAAGGAGCTTGCTTGCAAAACCTGATGGCCCAGGTTCAATTCCCTAGCACCCACATAAAGCCAGATATACAAAGTGGTATATTGTCTGAAGTTCATTTGCAATGGCAGGAGGCCCTTACACACCCATTCCCTCTCTCTTTCTCTGCCTCTTTGTCTCTCTCTCAAGTAAATAAACAAATAAGTTTAAGTCTTTTTTAGCTGGGCATGATGACACATGTCTTTGATCCAAGCACTTGGGAGGCAGAGGTAGGAGGATTTCTGTGATTTTGAGGACAGCCTAGGACTACAGGGTGAGTTCCAGGTTAACCTGGGCTAGAGTGAAACCCTACCTCTAAAAATTAAAAATAAATAAATAAGGCCAGAGAGATGGCTTAGCAGTTAAGGCATTTGCCTGAAAGCCAAAGGACCCAGGTTCAATTCCCTAGTATCCACATAAAGTCAGATACACAAGGTGGCACACTTTGGTATCTGGAGTTCATTTGCAGCAGCTAGAGGCCTTGGCTTGACCATTCTCACACTTTTTCTATCTGCCTCTTTCTCTCCCTCTCTTTCAAATAAGTAAAAACAAAAAAATCAAAAAGAATAAAAAATGGTTTTTTAGGGCTGGAGAGATGGCTTAGCAGTTAAGCGTTTGCCTGTGAAGCCTAAGGGCCCCGGTTCCAGGCTCAGTTCCCCAGGACCCACGTTAGCCAGATGCACAAGGGGGCGCACACATCTGGAGTTCGTTTCCAGTGGCTGGAGGCCCTGGCGCGCCCATTCTCTCTCTTTCTATCTGCCTCTTTCTCTCTCTGTCTGTCACTCTTAAATAAATAAATAAAAATAAACCAAAAAAATTTTTTTAAAAAGGTTTTTTAAACTTTTTTGTTGACAATTTTTATATAGGTACATGCTGTATTTTGATCATGATTTCCTCATATTGCCTTCTTTTTAAAATTTATTTATTTATTTATTTGCAAGCAGAGAAAGAGAGAAGAGAGAGAATGGGTGTGCCAGGGCCTCTAGCCGCTGCAAACGAACTCCAGATACATGTGCCACCTTGTATATCTGGCGTTACTTGGGTACTGGAAAATCGAACTCAGGTCTTCTGGCTTTGTAGGCAAGTGTTTTAACCACTGTGCCATCTCTCCAACCCATCCCATTACCTTCTTTTGTCCCCTCTCTCTGATTCTTCTTTCTCTGAATCCTTGCTTTTTTACCCAACTATCCCCTCTTCTATTTTGATATCTGATTTGTTTTTTTTGGGGGGGGGGTTCCTCCACCACCCATGACCTGTCGACGGGCCCAGTTTTGTGCAAGTCACATGCAAGTAACAACAGCTGCTGTAAAGTCATAAATGTAATGGCCACTCGGTGTCCAGATGACAGCATCGCGAAGCACTCTCTTCCGTTCTTCCCACCACCTCTTCCACACTGTTCCCAAGCTTGAAGCGATGATAGAGATGTGTCGTCTAGTGCTGGGCACTCAGCTGCACTTGGACGAGTTTGGAGTCTGCTCCGCAGCCATCGCCATGTACAGAAAGACACAATGCTCTCTGAGCCTTGTGGCCAGGGAGGCAATTTTATAAAAGCATTGGTAAACAACAACAATGGGTCTTCCATACGGTGTCACTGGCTGAGAAAAATTAATGGATTTAGTTTTGAAAAAAATAAATAAGTTAAAGAATCTGTCACTCTGTGCTATCCTTTCTTTCTTTCTTTCTTTTTTTTTTTTTTTTTTTTTTTTGGTTTTTCGAGGTAGGGTGTCACTCTGGTCCAGGCTGACCTGGAATTAACTATGTAGTCTCAGGGTGGCCTCGAACTCATGGCGATCCTCCTACCTGTGCCTCCCGAGTGCTGGGATTAAAGGCATGCGCCACCACGCCGGGCTCTTTATTTCTTTCTTGCTTTAACTCATCTTGTGTGTGTTTGTGGCTCCCTCCTGCACCCTCTTTGGACTAAATTGCTCTAGTCCAAATAAAGCTAGGTTTTTGTTGGTTTGTTTGTGGTATCATTCACAAGTCCAAGTTACCCTGGGATTAGCTAGCTTTCTCATTGCTGTGACAGAATACATGGCTGGCATAAACCACCAAAAAAGAAGGAAGGTCTGTTTTGGTTTACGGTTGCAGAGTGTTCCCTGGATGGTGGGTGGGCGTGTGCACTTGGGGGACTCCATGGCGGCAGGCACGCGTGGTAGAGGACCTTCGATTCCTTGCAGCAGACAGCAGAGAGGCAGGAAGCGTCTGGGGACAACAACATACCTCTATGGATGCTCCCAGTGACCTATTTTCTCCTATGTCCCCCTTTCTAAGTTTCCAGAACTTTCTAAAATAGCACCACTAGCTGGGGACCAAGCTGCCAACCAACACATGAATCTTTTAGGGCAAATCCTTCATATGCAAACCACAACATTCTTTTTCCTACATAGGCCTGTGTATTTAGACAAACATCGTCATGATCAGAACACAGGGCACACCCATCACCTCTACGTGCCCTCTGGGGGTGGATCCCCTTCTTCAGCTCATCACAACTGCTGATGCTTTCTACTCCCATGGACTTGTCTCTTAGTATACAGGGAGATTGGTTCCACATCATCCTCAGAGATCCAAATCTGTGCGTGTTTGTCCCTTGTGACAATCAACGTATAGCTTGCAGGGTGGTTGATGCCTGCAGTGCACTTGGAGGTAGGGGCAAGGAGAGCATGAGTTCGAGGCCAGCCTAAGCTACATAGTCAAATCATCTCAGAAAGAAAGAAGAAAGGAGAAGAAAAGGGAATGTAATAACCCACATACATTCCCCAGTATCCTTTAGATTAGCTCTGGACTACTTATACTTAAAATAATATAAAACGATATTGCTTAGGGAATCATGACAAGAAAAAATCTGTACATATTCAATTCAGACTCAATTTTTTCAAATATTTTCAATCTATCATTGGTTGGATCAGCAGACAAGGAACCATGGGTGAGGAAGACTGAGATTAGCTCTGTCTTTTCTAAGGTGTGGTGTAAGTGAACTTAGACAGTGAGCAGCCTTTGGAATCTTCCTCTTTTGGTTGGCCCATTGTTTCTCGTCCTCTGCACTGCTGACCATGGGGCCCAGATCATTCTTTGTATAGGAGTCTGTCTGATGCTGTAAGATGCTGGGTAGCATTTCTTTCCTTTTAAATATATTTATTTTTATTTATTTATTTGACAGAGAGAAAGAGGGAAGGAGAGAGAGAGAAGGAGAGAATGAACACACCAGGGCCTCCAGCCACTGCAAACAAACTCCAGATGCATGTGCCACCTTGTGCCTCTGGTTTACGTGGGTCCTGGGCAATCAAACCTGGATCCTTTGGCTTTGTGGGCAAGTGCCTTAACTGCTAAGCCATCCCTCCAGCCCCCAGATAGTATTTCTGACCTCTACCCACTAATTTTCAGAAGTATACCCCTCTCTAATTATTATGAAAATGCTTTCAGACATTCCAAATGCCCACTGGGCCACAGAATCACCCCTGTTGAGGACCTGTAGGCTAGCAGAATGCATTTGACAGCATCTGTGTCAGTGCTTGTGCCCATGATTTCATCCTTTTTATTTACAAAGTAATAGTGCAAAAGACTATTAGGAGCTGGAGAGATGCCTTAACAGTTAAGGCATGTATCTGGAGTCTGTTTGCTCTGGCTAGAGGCACTCATGTGCCCATTCTCTCTCTAACAAATAAATATTTTTTTTAAAAAAGATGACAATTCAGAGTAAACGCCAAAGACCCAAGTGGACATAGTTCCAAAGCACAGTTGGAAGGGGCTGCTCTGGTGTGAGGCATGAGCTGGAAGGGTCGTTTCTCTCTGAGATCAAGTTTCAAAAGAGACGCTTGAATCACGGAGTCAGCCGCCATCAATAGGAAGGGTCAGCCGGCGTCTCCTGCCTGCAGCGCACTCAGGTGTCGACCACGGGGAAGCTGCAGGAGGTCAGCGCCCGGGAAACGCAAGGCCGCTAGGTCCCTGGCAGGCTGAGCTTCTCAGCTCCCTTTTGTTGTCTACAGCGTAAAATGAGGATCACAGGCCTGGCCAGATGGTCAGCACAGCTAGAAGCACTAGCAAGATGACAGGACAGAGTGAGCTCAGCTTTGGCAAGTGGCTGGGGCGGCACAGCCGTCTCACCACACTGGACTTTCCACTGTTTGCTTGCTGGTTCATTTGGGCATACTTCATGCCGCCCGTCCACTCACTGGTCTGCCCACACTTAAGTGTGCGGTCACACATCTGCGGATGCTGAGCAGCCATCGACGCCCTTGCCGGCTAGAAGCAGGACGGTTTTCTTCAGGGAAATGCTCTGCGACACTCTGGCGAGAGGATGGTGAACTAAAAAATGCCCTGGGTCTGGTGAGACAATGCATTCCGTATTTGTGCAGAAAGGAAGGGGGCACTAATATTTCTATTTGGAGCAAATACGCATTGAGGGAAAGTGTTAGAGGAACAGCCCTTTTGATTTTCTTTTGGAGAAACGCTGTTTATAGTTGTAACACCTGTACAGTTTGCAAAGCTACATTGAGTGATTGGCTGAGTAATTTAGTGAAGAAATGTAGTCCAGAGCTGGACCAAGGCGAAGCTGGGAAGGAGATAAAACAGGTCCTGGGGGCTTCCAGACCATTTGCAGAGTTCTTGTCTTGCTTCTCAATGAAGTTAAGTAGCTGTTAAGTGACTCTGATGCTGGGTGGAGAGAGTCCAGGAATGCTAAGACAGTCCTCACCCTTGGAGAGCTCCCAGTTGTGTCCTGAGGCCGATGCGGACAGCTGAATTACTGTGTGATGGACATACAAGACAGACACACAGGCAGACCAGGCCCCTTGTCATGTTCTCTTAGCTCATGTCACATGGACAAGATACAAGCTCCACATCAATCCACTCAACAATTACCGTACACCAGACAACGAGTGTTCCAGGCACTGGGAACAAAGCAGTGGACCGAGGAGGTAACGCTGTCTGCTCTCTAGGGACTTATCGTGCAGTGGAGAGAGGCTCACAATACAGAAATAAGTCAAGTCTAAGTAGTGCATATGGAGAAGCAAAAGTCGGCCAGGAAAATAGGATCACAGGCACCTGGGCCACCCTTTTCATTGCTTAGGGACGAATTCTCAATTAAAGATGTAGAAGAGCAGACATCTCTGGAAAGCACATTCCAGACAACGAAGTCAGCAAGCTCAAAGGCCCTGTATAGGTACACAGCATTTTTAAATACTTTTTTTTTTATTTATTTATTGAAAGTGACAGACAGAGAGAGAGAGGCAGAGACAGAGAGAGAGAGAGAGAGAGAGAGAGAGAGAGAATGGGCACGCCAGGGCCTCCAGCCACTGCAAATGAACTCCAGATGCGTGCGCCCCCTTGTGCATCTGGCTAACGTGGGTCCTGGAGAATCAAGCCTCGAACCGGAGTCCTTAGGCTTCACAGGCAAGCGCTTAACCGCTAAGCCATCTCTCCAGCCCATTTTATTCATTTATTTATTTGAGAGTGACCGCGCCAGAGCTTCCAGCCTCTGTAAACGAACTCCAGATGCGTGCGCCCCCTTGTGCATCTGGCTAACATGGGTCCTGGGGAATTGAGCCTCGAACCGGGGTCCTTAGGCTTCACAGGCAAGCGCTTAACCACTAAGCCATCTCTCCAGCCTGGTACACAGCATTTAAGGACAAAGGTGTCACTGTCAGCATAGTGGAGTCAGTTAGGAGAGCAGTAGACAGGTCTGAGGGTCTGCAGTCTATGGTGGAGGGAACATCAGCTTTCAATCCCTGTGTAATCATGTACCTTTGGAGGATTTTGAGCAAAGAAATGGTCTGATGTGATTTAGGTGCCTAGGAAAGCTGTGGGTGCTGTGTTGAGATAAACTCCAGGTGGCAGGGCTGGGTGGGTTAGGGGGCTCCTGTAGTAGTGGGGTCAAAGGCTTTGATCAGCAGAAGGGAGAAATGGCTGACTTTCACAAAGTGTCTAGGTAGAGCCATTGGGGTTCTTGAGAGATGGGGTATCAGCTGGGAAGGAAAGAGAATGAAAGAACACATGATGACTTTCATCTGAGCACCTGGACTGCGCCACAGAGTGCTTCATGGCATAACGGTCTGGGGTTCAGAAGAACACTGAAGAGGGGACTGCACGGTGTGGGTCCATTGGTAGAGTGCTTGCTTAGCACTCGTGAAGCCTTGGGTTCAATCCCCAGCACTACATAAACTAGGTGGGTTGGCACTTAGGGGACGGGGGCAAGAGGATCAGAAGTTCAAGGTCCTCTCAGCTACGTCATGGGGACTACTTACGATCCTGTTTCAAGCGAGGAAACAAATGCAACTGACATGTAAATACAAATCGGTATTTAACTTACACAGTGATTATGAGTAATTTTTTCTCCTTTAATGTTCAGTTATTCTATTTTTGGCTTAGTATTATAAAATCATTCTTAATGGGGTGGAATTCATCTTTGCAGCCTTGTACCACATAAGCATAGTCACAGGAAGAAAGGCTTTGCACAGGTGAAATGTCTAAAGATATCTAAATGGATCTGTTAGGTTTGTTCATTCATGTTGTGAGCATACTGAGCCCCACAGGCTCCTGGTGTAGTGTGCTGAATAAGGCAGGCGAGGGCCAGGCCCTTAGAAGCATACTTGGTCATGAAGGATGGCCCCCAGGAGCGCCGGAAAGGTATCTGTTCTCTGGAAACAGCCGTCCTCATTTCTGATAGCTGTGTGGCTCACACCTGCCCTTTCTCTACAGGAAACTCCAGAACTGAACACACCGTCTATTCTCCCTGCTGACTACAGTCCATTCACTCTGATGACTGCTCTCCCAGCCTTCCCTGATCCGAACTGTGGCTGAGATGCTAGGGCTGGCCCAGCATTACCCACTGTCCCAACTACAAAGCACCTTTGTGTGCACATGGAAAAGTCCACTACTGAGTCTGTGTCCAGTGCCAGCGTTTGTGTCCTCAACACCAATGCTAAATTGCCTCCAGGTCCCCAGCTCTGCCATCTCCAGGGGACTACCTTCGAAGATGCTCATTTTATTTTATTATTTTACTTTAGAGAGAGACAGAGAGGGAGAGACAATTGGTGTGCCAGGGCCTCAGACCCTTGCACCACCTAGTGGGTATGAACGACCGAGCACTTGCCTCACCTTTGTGAGTCTGGCTGACGTGGGATCTGGAGACTAGAACACAGGTCCTTAGGCTTTGCAGCCAAGTGCCTTAACTGATAAGCCATCTCTTCAGCCCTAACATGTTCATTTTACAACAATAGCAACCACAGTCCTTGGAAAATAACATGGGAGTGTGCAATTGTGCATTAGTCCTGATGATTTTTAGGATAGACCCTAAACTCAGTGCAGGACTTGCTAACCAGAAGATGGTACTCTTTCATACTCAAAAGTATTAAAGCTCCAGAAATATTCCTTGTTTAAGTCTTTCTGGTAATCAAGAAATAGTGTTAAGAATAAAACGGCACTCATTAGATTGAGGGGTGATGTAACAGGGCAAAGATCAGGACTTTGGAGTGACGTGGCAGAGCTGACGTGACATGTTGTCATTATGACTTGTTTGCGGTGTTAGTGGGAATCATTTTTGTGACTGTGACCCGATCCTGACATCACCAACTCAGGAGAGGAAAGGTTTATTTTGCTCCTGGATTCAGAGGCTTCAGATCAGCACGCAGGGGAGGGTTTGATGGGGCAGCTCACACTGTGGTGAATGGGAAGAAGTACAGAGCAGTACCAGGAAGGCGCCAGGGCTTTTGCGACCTAATTGTCCCCCATGGACATGCCCACTGCCGCACTTTACAAATCTCCGAAGCATTTCTCAACCCAACAAAGATGACAGCTAAAGTTAACCAACATAAGCCAGTCACACTGCCTGAAATCTCCTCAGGTTCCTTGGTTATCATCAAGAATGAGGCCTTCTTGTAGGGTTATCATCATGAGAAAAACCAGTGACTGTGGGCTGGACCAATGGCTTCAGGGTTAAGGCACTTGCTTACGAAGTCTAACAGTCTGAGTTTGATTCCCCAGTACCCACATGCAGCCCAATGCACAAGGTAGCACATGTATATGCAGTTTGTTTGCAGTGACAAGAGAACCTAGTATGCTTATTTTCTCTGAGTGTCTATCTCCCCTCTGCTTACATATATTAAAAAACAGTGAGTATAAGCAGATGCCTGGTGGGAGATGCTTAATCAATCACAGTTTTTATGATTTCCATTGCCCTTAAGGTTAGATGAAGTAGCCATGAGAGCACTGCTGGTATAGAGGCATGCCTGTGTGTGTGCATGTGTGTGTGAGGGCACACTACCTGAGTGTATGCGTGTGTGTGTGTGACAGCACTGTCTGTGTGTGTATACACATGTGTGTGAAGGAGCACTGCCTGTGTGTATACATGTGTGTGTGAGAGAGCACTGTCTGTGTGTATACATGTGTGTGTGAGAGAGCACTGTCTGTGTGTATGCATGTGTGAGAGTGAGTACTGTCTCTGTGTGTATGCACATGTGTGTGGGAGAGCAGTGCCTATGTGTATGCATGTGTGTGAGAGAAGCGTTGTCTGTATGTATGCATATGTGTTTGTGTGAGATCACTGCCTGAGTGTATACATGTGTGTGAGAGAGAGCACTTTCTGTGTGTGTGCATGTGTGTGAGGAGCACTGCTTGTGTGGGGACTTGCCTGTTTGTATGCACATGTGTGTGAGAGCGCTCCTTGCGTGGACGTGTGTGTGGACATGCATATGTGTTTGAATTGTGACTGAACTTAAACTCTTCTGAAATTCTTGAATGTTGGCCTGGCTTTGTGCAGGAAATGCTGAGTGAGCTTCCAGGCGTGGCTATGTGGGATAATATGTTGGTGAAGATGGTAAAGTGGTTTGGTCAGATGTTCCTAGATGCAGAAAGTAATGGGGCTGTGAAATTTCTATCTGAAGCTAATATATATTGAAGGGAAGCATTAGGAGAACAGCCTTTTAATTTTCTTTTTGGGAAACACTCTTTATAATCATAACAACCTTTGACATTTCTTCCTGACCTGGTCCAGAGCCACGTGTCTGAGGAGCAGCTACAGGAAGAAGTTAAGTGAATTCTACTGTGAAGAACACTGCAGCGTGGGAACAGCACCTGTGAGCTTGTGAGCCAGCAAGAGAGGCTCGGGTTCAGGGGCACCTGTCTCGGGGTCACTTTGGGAGTCTCAGTGCCACAGTAACACATCAAGTGCTCATTTCAACTTTGGCATGGCGAATAGCCACAGGGGCAGGGCACCATTCTCAAGGAGAAAGACATCCCTTCTCTGTGCGGTGTGTGGATTTCAATAAGGCCTCATGGACAGCTTTTACTGAGCTCACAAGAGATGTCCCCAGGGACATCTGAGTGACCAGCGAGACTCTGAGGGGCACAAAGAACCTTGCAGAGAGACGTACTATTCAGGACATTCTTAAAAAGGCTCCCTGTGCTGATGCTGGACATCTTTGCCCTTGGATCATTCCTCAGCCTGCCTGCTCTGTGTTCCAGAGGAGCGCCTCCCCAACCCTATTGGAGCTGCCAAGTGAAGGTGGCCAGAGGAATGAGCTCAGGTAGGTGAGAGAAAGAACCACCAGGTGAGCGTAGACCACACTGCTGCCTGATAGAACCCAGGCTAAAGGAAACAGAGATTGTAGCAGTGGATTTCTAGCCAAGCTCAGCCAATGGGAGGCTCCAACTCAGAGATGTTAGGAGGAGAAGGGTTTCTTCTCCTTGGTGCCTGTATGTCTTGAGTTTCTTCTCTTGCAGTGGCCTATCTTCTGTATGGTTCTGCTACCACCAAGCAAATCCATCATGGCTGTAGCTCATACCTGTCACTTTTGGTCCCTAGGCTTTATAAATCCATGTCTTTTCTTTGTTTCTTCAGTCTTGGACCAACAGTGAGCTCCTGCTATTGCTTGTCACTGGTTTTTATCATAGATCCCTATGGGCCCCCTGTTTCTCCGTCACCAACATAACTAATTCTCTCTGTTGCAGAAACTGGAAGTGGTATACTTTTTCCTACTTAGGTTCTATGACCACACTGATGTCTCCCAAATAGACTGCAGAGGTCTGAGAAATCTCTCCTAGGTCAACTCCACCTATCTATCCATGTATCATCTGTCTCTCTGTCATCTGTCCCTATCATCTTTCTATCTATGTGGGCACATGGAGGAAAAAGATGTTGTTGCACATTTTATGAGATACTAAAAATGATTCCCACATGAGCTATTCTAGTCTTACTAATTCAAGTGTCTCCCTACCCCAACATCCCCAGGAAATAGCAGGTTTCTTCCAAAACCTCAACAAGATGATTCTCTGGTCTTTATTCCCTTGGTCTGAGCGCATAAGAACTCTGACTCGCATGGGCATGGTTAGCATCTCGCTGAGGTTAGAACACTCAATTTCATTTCAGCTTTCCTTCCTTCTTGTGGGTAGACAGTTCCAGTAATGACTCCCAACGGAGCCGGGACTCCCCTGCTGCACAGCTCGTGGCCGTCCGTCCCCTCCCACACACTTGCTGGCTGGGCAACTAGCTTCTGCTAATGCGACAGCGAGTGTAACCCAAGCAGAGACTTGAGCAAGCGCTGTGAATTGAGCATTTCTTTCTTTCTCTCTCTCTCTCTCTCTCCCCCTCTCCCTGCCCCTCTTCCTCTCTCTCTCCCTCTCTTGCTGCATTTTGGAACCCAGCCATCATGTAAGAAACCAAAGCTGGTCTCTGGAGTTGCATGGCCCCAGCTAACAGTGCGTCGATTGCTAGAAGACTGAGGAAGGCCATCCTGGCCTCCCTAACCCCATTTGAGCTGCCAAGTGAAGGTGGCCAAAGCAATGAGCTCAGGTAGGTGAGAGAAAGAACCACCAGGTGAGCGTAGACCACACTGCTGCCTGACAGAACCCAGGCTAAAGCAAACAGCTTGCTTGCAGCCAGGCTTTCAAGGTAGTTTGCCAAGCAGCAAAGCTAGTTCCCAGAATGTTCTTTCTTCTTTTTACAAAATTTTGTTTTGTTTTGTGTTTTTTTCTGAGGTAGGGTCTTGCTCAAGCCCATAGACTGGAGAGGCTTGAGCAAGACTGGGATTCACTTTGTAGGTTCAGGGTAGCCTAGAACTCATGGCAATTCTCCTACCTCTTTCTACATTTTGTCCTTTCCTACCATCGACCAATATTTGGGGGAAAATATTGTCCTTGGGGTTGGGGAGATAGCTCAGTCAGTAAAGTTTTGGAACTCCATGTAAGCATGAAGACCTGAATTCAGATCCCCAGCCCCCATGGAAGAAGCCAAGCATGGGGCTCAACTCCTATAATCCTAGCTCTCGGGATGCAGAGACGGGAGGATCTCTAGGGCTTGCTGGCTAGCTAATCTAGCCAAGGTGTTGAGTTCCAGGTTTAGTGAGAGACTCTATTTCCAAAATAAGGTGGAGAACAATTGAGAAAGACATTTGACATCGACTTCTGGTCTCTACAGTCATGTGCACACGTGTATACCCTCACATGCAAATGAACCCATACACAATACACATGCAAAGGAAGAAAAAAGAATGGAAGGAAGAGACAGTGAGGAAAGATAATGAGAAAGCAACAGTGAAAGTGTATGTGTGTGTGAGACAGAGAGAGAGAGAGAGAGGAGAAAATAATGTCCTTTAGCCCTCACAGAATCCCAACTGCCCTCTTACCAAAAGGAAACCCACCCAATACTCATGAGCACAGACAGACCCAGCAATCATCTCTTATCCCCCTGCCTCCACCTCTTCAGCAAATTTCTACTGCCCTGAGCCATCCCAACTGGCCCCAACAACTGTCTCTGACCTGTTCCCCTTATGTGTTAAGCCCTGACTTCACTGCATGAGAAGTTTCCTTTAAAAATAAATAAATAAATAAAGCCGGGCATGGTGGTACATGCCTTTAATCCCAGCACTCGGGAGGCAGAGGTAGGAGGATTGCCGTGAGTTCGAGGCTACCCTGAGACTACATAATGAATTCCAGGTCAGCCTGGACCAGAGCGAGACCCTACCTCAAAAAACCAAGAAATAAAAAATAAAAAAAAAAGTAGGGGGTGTGATTTTGCTTCCAAATGATGTTCCAAAGCCCTGTGGCTCACATGTAGTAGTATTCCCTGGGCTGGAAAACTCAGAGGAGCTGCTATTTTAGAATGGCACCAGGCCTCTGCCACTCCATTCAGCCACGGCTGCCGAGGCTTTTTCATGGAAAATGAAAGCAGCTGCTTCACACACAGGCTGGTCCAGAGAACACTCCAGAAAGCAGGGGTCCTTTACCTCCTTCCCCATCCTGTCCCTCCCTACTCAGCTCCTTTTCCCCAGCCAAAGACAGGTCTTCCTCTTCTGGAGCAACTGAACGTACTAGTCTGCTGAAGTGGAGGTCCGTCTGTCGTCCCTAGCCCGGTGGCCTGCCCCGCTCTCACTCTGATTATTCTCTGATGCAAGCTGTGTCACTCTGCAAAAATGCACGGCCGGCCGACCGAACATTGACAAGAGAGACGGCTCTCAGAAGACAACACGCCTGTTTGCTCGGCCTCTCTTTCTGCAGCAGACCAGGTCTGGACGCCTTCCCACTCTCCCGGGGCAAGGTGTTGGCTAAGTGGCTAAGTGTCAACATGGGCAGACAGGGCTGGAGCAGCGAGAGCTGTTTTTCAGAGTGTCGCTTGGCACAACTCCCAAGGGCTCTGTGCAGAAGGCGCCTGCCCTGGCCCAGAGAAGAGGCACTTCGGAAAGGTGGCTTCCTGTGGTGATAACAGCCTTCTCATTATCACCCAAGAAGAACCTGGGGGGCCGTGCAAAGGTCACTCCTGTTAAAGACAGGCTCTCCAGAGGCTCTTCAGCTCTGGAGGTGACTCCTGGCTCCGAGACAAGGAAAGCCCTGGGGTTGGAGAGGGAGTCACCAAGACCGGGCCAGTGGGCTAGATGTCAACTGTGACCACCTCTTTGGAAGGCTTTTTTTTTTTTTTTTTTTTTTTTTTTTAGGCAGGGTCTCCACCCCAGGGTTACCTAGAACTCACACTGTAAACGAACTCCAGACGCATGTGTCACCTTGTACATCTGGCTTACATGGGTCCTGAGGAATTGAACCTGGGTCCTTTGGCTTTGTAGGCAAGTGCGTTAACCAGTGAGCCATCTCTCTGGCCCTATTATAATGAACTGAATTTGGCCCATAGTTCCATGGAAGCTATGCAGGTATAAAGCTAAGTAAGTGATTCTAGCTAAGGGAGGAGATCAGTGTATGCATATGCTTAAATACAGTGCAGGGCTTGAGAAAGCCAAAGTGGAACAGGTTCCCGTAGAAGGGAGAAGTCCCAGCGGACCTGGTAGATTCTAGAAAGGGTGCAGTAGAGGGGGTGCTACTGAAGTGAGCCTGAGAAGGAGTAGATGCTGGAACCCTAGCAGGGACACAACGCAGCCAGTGGTCCGCTGGTGAGGACGAGTGCACTGTGGGTAAGAGGACTGGAACAAAACGTGAGCTTTCCCTGAGGCGCTGCGGTGGGCCCGAGCGGGCTGAGAGGCAGAGACCTGAGAGGAATTAGAACTAGGAGACAGCAGCTACCACCTGGGACCTTGTAGGAGCAATGCTGTGGACGAGTCCTGAGTCCCTTTCGGGTGCTGAAGTGGAGCCAAAGGGACTGAGAACTAGGGACTTACCAGAGCAGTGTAAGAAAAGGACTCGTGAGGACGGAGCTAGCTGTTGCTGTTCGTGAAGTGAGGGAGAAGCCAATGACAAAGCAGAGCTTTGCTCTTCTCTTCTGGGTCCCCATCCCCCAGGCCCTCCAGGCCCGATACCCATCTGCCTGCAAGGAAGCAAGGAAGGAATGACATTGCAGAGTACAGTTAGGATGGTCGTGTGTGTGTGTGTGTGTGCGTGTGTGTGTGTGTGAGAGAGAGAGAGAGAGAGAGAAGAGGGGCGAGGGGAGTCTATGAGTGGAGTCTCAAATTGGTTACAGGGAGAATTTTAAGGCAGAGACCAGGGCAAGGCGATGTTCAATGCTAATCATTCAAAATGGGATTATGTTTGGAAAAAAGGGCTTCAATGGAAGGGAGCTGGGAGAGACTGGGAGGAGACCAAAGAAGTTAATGGGAAGGGATTTTGATCAAAATACATGTTCAATATGGATGAAAATTGCAAAAATAAAAGAAATGAGATTATGCAGAAAGGTTCTCCCCAACCAGGATCATGAGAAGGGAGTTTTCCAAGTTCTTCTTCCTCCTTCTTTCATATATCAAGATGAAGCCTCAAGTGCCCAGGGTAAAATTCTCCGGCGTACCCAGCAAGATGCCAAAGGCAGCCACCTGGAGAGCCATGAGGGGAGGAAAGGGCAATGCCATCAAGGAGAAGTTTGTCCTGGTTAATGTACTGGGAACCTCACAGAAAATGAAGAAAGTGGCCAGATGGAGATTGGCCTAGGAATCCAGTGCTGTCCTGACGTCTGGAATCTGTCACCTCAGGACAGCAGCCGCAGACCTGGAGTTCAAGGGAGGAGCCTGAGGGAAGAGCTGGGGCAGCTCATGGAGTATAGGTGCTGGGCTGGGAGCCTGGGCCCACTAAGCGCTTGCTGTTGTCCTGCAAGGTTAGTGCGCATCTGAGCCACATGAAAGTAGACATCTGGCTGGTTGACAGAACCAGTGAAGGACATGGCAAGAGCCTTAATGCTGGGCCCAGTGAAGGCTATGTCACCAAGAAAAGGCTGGTTCAAGGGTCACTGCCTGGGCTGGAAGAATGGGAGGCTGGGACGTGAAGCATGACCCAAGCAAAAAAGGACATTTCCTTGACAATGCAAAATACCTCATCTCAAGGAAAATAAGATAATTTATTCTGAGTCAAATATGAGTGACCATGGCCTACGAACATTTGGGAACAATTTCATGAACTGTTTATAGTTACAAAATAAGAGAAAATTGTAAAGCAAGACATTTTTTTTTTTTTCAAATAAAGTGCTGAGAATATCAGGTAGAGTGCAGCAAACAAGGAAAAAGTTATTTGATGACTTTCTTGGAGGAGGCTGTCAGTACATTCCCAAAGCATTTATCTTAAAGTCAAAAGGATGCGAGGTTGGAACAGGTGGTAAGTGGCTACTTAAGGGGACTAAAGCCAGCTCAAGGTAATTTTTTTTTTTTTTTTTTTTTTTTTTTGGTTTTTCGAGGTAGGGTCTCACTCTAGCCCAGGCTGACCTGGAATTCACTATGGAGTCTCAGGGTGGCCTCGAACTCACGGCAATCCTCCTACCTCTGCCTCCCGAGTGCTGGGATTAAAGGCGTGCGCCACCACGCCCGGCTTCAAGGTAATTTTGAGGCAGTATTCCAACTGTCCTCCCTCACCAAGTTCCAGTCAGCCCTTCAGCCTTACAGAATCTTTAACATAGATGAGGCCTTGCTTCCAGAAATTCGGTCCACACTCCCAAAGACCAGTGTACAGTAGCTAGGACACATTCAAGGGCTTTCATGAGATAGAAAAACTCACTGCATAGTGGGGGAAGACTCTGTGTTGGGGGCACTCCATGCTTCCAGGACTTACGAGAGCCACTGAGAGGTTTTCCCCAAAGACCAGGCATCGTGAGCAGCCCAGAGTTGAACTGAACTGAACACTTAAGTTATCCTGCAATTGGTGGGTGAGACTCAGAGGAGAAAGGCCAGATCCATTCTAAGGGAAAGAATGAGACGCCTGTACGTCCCCTGGGCTGCAGGAGTCAATACTTGCACAGCCTGGCTCCGAGTTCTGGGCACAGCAGTGAGAGCTGTAAGTTGGGCCAGTGCAGCCAGGAGGGTCCCCAGCTGAGCCTGTGAGCAAGTGTCCACTCTGCATGCTGGCAGAGCTGCAGGTGACCTTTGCTGCAGTCCCCAGGGCCTGAGCAGGCTTCCCTTTCCCGATGGGCTTCCTCTGGACCCTCCCTTGCCAGGGAAGGCCGCAAACTGCTCTGTAGCTCAAGAGCATGGCGCTGCTGCCCCCTCCTGGGAGACACTGGACGTCTTCTTCCTGCGAGCAGCTCAGCTAGTCACCTGGGCCGGCCACCTGCAGAGCTGGTCTGCTGCTGGCCTGAGCTTGGATGAACAGTATTTAGGCCTGGCTGTGTCCCTCCTCCTACACCGTCCCTTTTCGGAATCTCTCTTCAAATTGTCTGAACCAGAGGAGCCTGTAAGTTCAGCTACTCCGCAGGCTGAAGCAGGTGGGTGGAGATTTCAAGTACAGCCTGGGCAACTTAGTGAGACCCTGTTTCAAAAATGTAAGTGGTAGCTGGGCGAGGTGGCGCACGCCTTTAATCCCAGCACTCGGGAGGCAGAGGTAGGAGGATCGCTGTGAGTTCGAGGCTAGCCTGACACTACATAGTGAATTCCAGGTCAGCCTGAGCTTGAGTGAGACCCTACCTTGAAAAAAAAAAATTAAATGTGTGGGACACGTGTGCTTGGGGGTAGAGCGCTTGCCTAGCACATGGAGGGCAACGGCCAGCAAGAATGAGGGAATGAGAGAAAACAAGTACGCCAGACCTCCCCTCTTTAAGTCACAGCCCAGTGGCTTTGCACTGGTCTTGGTGAGGGGGCTGCGGGCTCAGGTAGACATGTTGAGGCCTATGGCCTGCCAGCTCTGGCCACTTGGTGGGTATCTCAATGCCTGCTTGTCTGTGACTGGTAGTGTCCAGTAATGCCTGAAATTGTGGATTGGACTGAAGTAACCCTGTCTACATGTCATGCTTTTTCCTATGCATGCATACTTTAGATGAGCTTTGACTTAGTTAGGCCCAGGTAGCTGGGGATGTAGCTCAGTGGGGAGTGTATATAAGACCCTGGGCTTGATCCCAGCACCATATAAACTGGGCATGATGGTACCCATCTGTAATCCTATCACTCAAGAGTAAGAGACAGAAGGATTAGAAGTTCAAGGTCGCCCTCAGCTACATAGTGAATTTGGGCTACATGAGATTTGTCTCAAAGAGAGAGAGAGAGAGGGATGTCGGGCATGACGGTGCCCACCTAATCCCAGTGCAGCGAGCGGGGACAGGAACTCAGTGTTCATCGGCTCAGGGCAGCAACCTAACAAGGAACTCTAGGCCAATGAAAGACCCTATCTTAAAAACGGTGGATGGGCCGGGCATAGCGGCGCACGCCTTTAATCCCAGCACTTAGCAGGCTGAGGTAGGAGGATGGCTATGAGTCTGAGGCCAGCTTGAGTCTAATTCCAGGTCAGTCTGGACTAGAGTCAGACCCTACTTGAAACTGAAAAAAGTAAAATGTGAATGGTATTCCCGAGTATAAGACCTGAGGTAGTTATACCCTGGCCTCCACACAGATGTGCACCAACGTATGAATGCCCACACACATATGAACATAAACACACACGTGTGCAGGAAAGTGCATGAGAATAGTTATATTAATATGCTCTAATAAGCATTTTGTGACTATGGGCGTTCTCAAAATGCCTATTGTATTTTCACCTTATGTCCTTTTTTTTTTTTTAGTTTTTCGAGGTAGGGTTTCACTCTAGCTTAGACTGACCTGGAATTCACTATGTAGTCTCAGGGTGGCCTCAGACTCATGGTGATCCTCCTACCTCTGCCTCCCAAGTGCTGGGATTAAAGGCGTGAGCTACCATACCTGGCTCGTATTTTCACCTTAAAAGCAGCCCTTTGTGGCTTCTCCTTGGCATATCACAGTTGCCAGCACCACTCTTTTGCTCTTTGAGGCCATTGAGTAAAATGAGTGTTACTGGGGCAGCAGCACTGAGGTGTTGTGACAGAGAACTGAGCCAGCCGACAGGAGGGCAGCATACACGATAGCCCAGGGGTGATGGTACCCTGGGTTGGAAGGTGTAGGAGCCATGAGATTTCCTCACACTACCCAGAACAGGGAGCAGTCTGAAACCTGTACTCACTTATCTCTGAAAGTTTCCATTGATATTTTTGGACCGCAGTGGACCGTGGGTTATTGAAATCATCTGAAGGGGTAGGAGGCGCCAGCTCGTGGTGTGATGAGGGTGCTGGTCCAGTCTCGGCCCTGTCTGCCCAGAACTGGGTGCTCCCAAACTAAGGGTCATGGATGCTCCATCCTCTCCTTTCTTTCTCCTTTTTCTTTCTGACCTCAATTCTCATTTGTATAGGAGTGCCAAGTGTGGAGAGCGGAGAGAGTGTAATCGCCATTACAAGATGGCGCTGACATCCGGCCTCGGTCCTGGTGAAGAATAGCGCATGTGCAAGTGGTGAAAGCGCGCCAAGTCACTGCCCAGCCCGGGGCGTCATATGGGGTGATGAGCGCGCAGCCAATCAGCAGAGTACACGCCGCCTAGGGCTATATAAGCGGCGCCATTTCGGGGCTCTGGGTCTTCCTCTTTTCATCTGTTAACTGCAATAAACGCTTGCTGCAGAAGGATCCTGGTGTCCGTGTGCGTTCTTGCTGGCGAGACGACTACGCGGGCTACAGCCAAGGGGAGATGTCCCTGTGATTTTCTAGCCCATCCTTGCTGGACAGTCTGGTTCATCTGTCCTGCAGGCCACTCCCCCCACCTTGGCCAGGCAAAGACTGTCACATCCCTTCTCCTGCTGGTTTTCCTGTCTTCACACTTGTCGTCCTTCCCCTGTCTGTAGCTAACAAGGTGACTTCCACTTGGGTTTCCACAAAAAAAAAATTTTTTTTTTGAGGTGGGGTTTTACTCTAGCCTAGGATGACCTGGAATTCACTATGCAGTCTTGGGCTGGCCTCGAACTCACAGCGATCCTCCTACCTCAGCCTCCTGGGTGCTGGGGTTAAAGGCGTGCACCATCACGGCTGGCTGGCTTACTTCAAAATTTTGTTTTTGAGACAGGGCCGCCATATATTCCAGTCTGGTATTGAACTCACTTTATAGCCAACTATAATTTTTTAAAAATTTTTGGTCATTTATTTTTAGTTATTTATTTGAGAGCAACAGACAGAGAGAGAAAGAGACAGAGAGAGAGAGAATGGGCGCACCAGGGCCTCCAGCCACTGCAAACGAACTCCAGACGCGTGCGCCCCCTTGTGCATCTGACTAATGTGGGTCCTGGGGAATCAAGCCTCAAACCGGGGTCCTTAGGCTTCACAGGCAAGCGCTTAACCGCTAAGCCATCTCTCCAGCCCGCCAACTCTAATTTTAAACTTCTTAGCCTCCTGTCTCTAACCTCCTTGGTGGTCTGAGGGCTGGGATTATAGACCTGCCCCACCAGCTTGGTTTTAGGCAGTGCTGGGACTCGAACCCAGGGCTTCATGCATGCTAGGTAAGCACTCTAACAATGGAGCCACATTCTCAGCCCCTATTTATTTGTGCTTCTTAAAATTAAAAGTCAGGGCTGGGGATGTGCCTCAGTTGGGAGAGTGCTTGCCTAGCATGCACAAAGCCCTGGCTTCCAGTCCCAAAGCCATGATAAGGTTGGTGTGCTGGAGCATTCTATAATCCCAGCACTTGATACGTAGAGGCAGGATGATCAGAAGTTCAAGGGCATTCTCAACTACATACCGAGTTTGAGGCTGGCCAGGGCTACATGAAACTCTATCTCAAAAAAAAAAAAAAAAAAAAGAAGGAAAAAGACAAAGAAAAGGAAACCGACTTAAAATTCAATAGTGAAATTCTCCTTAAACCCTGGCATGACTCCAATGTACTTGCTCACATCTATGCTCCAGACCTCCTCGTGTCCTTCCTGTGACCTGTTTCTTACTTGTCTTTCCTGGTCCATGGGGAACTGAGCCTGGGATCCTAGGACGAGGTCAAGCCACCCCTCAGCTGGGACTGAGGAAGGCGCCTGCAGCTCACGCCTCAGTTAACAGAGGCTTCAGTGACACAGATACGTCCTCCTCGTCAAGAGTTGGGAATTGGCAGGTCGCTCTTGGCACAGTGGCTTGACCTTATTACCCATGACGCGGTGTCTCTCTGTTCCACCCTCCTGCCTTTGGTGTTCATCTTGAACATCACCTCACGGCTGCAAGTTGACTCTTGCACTGCAGGTATCACAACACTTCTCCCAGCAGGAAGAAGGCTCTAGAAAAAATATGTGTGGTGTCTCCTAGTTTTGACTTGCTTAAAAAAAAATTTTTTTTTTCGAGGTAGGGTTTTGCTCTAGCCCAGGCTGACCTGGAATTCACTATGTAGTCTCAAAGAGGCCTTGAACTCATGGCAGTTCTCCTACCTCTGCCTCCAGAGTGCTGGGATTAAAGGCCTGGGCCACCACGCCTGGCTTTTTAAAAAATATTTTTATTTATTTATATGTAAGGACTATTGAGAAAGAGAGAGAGAAAAAATGGGTGTGTCAGGGCCTCTAGCTGCTGCAGACAAACTCCAGATGGATGTGGCACTTTGTGCCTCTGGCTTTACGTAGGTACTGGGGAAATCGAACCGGGGTTGTCAGGCTCTGTAGGCAAGCTCCTTAACTGCTGAGCCATCTCTTCAGCCCAGTTTTGGCTTGTTTTAATAAACTTCCCGAAAAGCTCCAACCCATGCATTCTGTCATATACGTCTTTGATGTCTTTTTTTTTTTTTTTTTCGATTTTTTGAGGTAGGGTCTCACTCTAGCCCAGGCTGACCTGGAATTCACTATGGAGTCTCAAGGTGGCCTCGAACTCACAGCAATCCTCCTACCTCTGCCTCCCGAGTGCTGGGATTAAAGGCGTGCGCCACCACGCCCGGCTTGTCTTTGATGTCTTAAGAGAGGTTTTAGGTTGGGTACATTGGAAGCTCTAATGAAGAGGTCCAGTTAGTGAGAAAGGGAAGAAGAGATGTGGCCGAGACCCTACAAATCTCTACCCAGGTCGTGCGTGCTCCTGTCCACACTGTTATGACCCTCACTGAAATTCACTGTACGCACTCACAGAATGAGCCCCCATGGAAGTCCCAAATCCGCAGATCCAGGAGGGCCCACTCCCACCCATGTCCGACCTGAAATATCCCACGTAGACCCCTAAATCTCAGTGTGGCCAACACCAAGTTCCCCAGCTTTCTTCAAAGGACTCCCCATCCTTATCTGCTTCCAACCTCAGGAAATGGCTGCGCCACCCACATGCTGGCCCGCCCTCCGTGCTTAGACATGACCCCCCCCCCCGCCGCCACAGCCAAGCCCTGGCCCTCCAGGGTTTCCATCTGCTCCCATGCTGGCTGTCATTTCTCTCCCAACAATTGAATTCCATCCAACCTTCCTGTCCATGTCCCACCCGGCAACTTGAATGTGTTCTACACTCAGCGGCCACAGTTACCTCGTCCTCCTCCTTCCTTTTGCATGTGGGTATGGCATGCATACATGTCTGTATGCATATTCATGTGCATGCAGGTGCGCATGCACATTTGTGCACATCTGTGTGGAGAAGTCAGACCTGGTGTCTTCCTTAATTGTGTTCCACCTTATTCTTTGAAACAGGGTCTTTCACTAAACCCAGAGAACAGTGGTTTGGCCAGCGACATGCTTGACAGTGCTGATCAGAGACTCTTGCAGCACAGACACTGGAGGTGTAGCCATATGGCTGAGCATATCAGAAGGAAGGATAAATTTGCTTGGACTTTAAAGGCAAGGGCAGTACTGGGTTGTGATCATCTCCCTCCAACTTCTGCCACCATGTGTCCACTAAGTCACTACGAGGACAGCAGGGGGATTTCTAGACGCCAAACCAATATGTATACCTCTAGCATTAGACATGCAAATGGTTGAAAACCACCAAATACAGTCCTAAAATCCAAGGGGTGGGCTTGAGAGATGGCTCAGCAGTTAAGTGCACTTCCTGCGAAGGCCTGGGGACCTGAGGGGTCTGAAAGCACACAAGTTCAAATTTCCAGATCCCGGGCGCTCCTGTAATCCTAGTCCTGCAAAGGGAAACGGAGACCAGGGAAGCACCAGTAACAGGAAGAGAGTCGGGCTCAAAATGAGAAGGGGCAGAAGAGCTACGCAGCAGCACGCACAGGGTTCTGCTCCAGCCATCGCATGTGAGTGTCCCCCCCACCCATCTCGGGTGAGCCCATGAAGCATTGCAAGAGAACATATAACACATACTAAACACACACGCACACACATGCACACGCACATACCACATTACATGCAAATAAGACAAAAAAATTCCAAGGTGTGTCTAGGTCAACCCATTTCCCCCACCAGTCACAACCCCAGAAGGTCCAACGGCACCAACATAAGTAAAAGTTGGAGGAATCTAGTTCATGAATGAAGGGATTATTTGCTGGGTTTCCTGACGTTTGCTTTGCCAGTTTTCTAAATATATTATTTGTTGAGATTTCTTTCCACGCTCTCAGCATTTATTTTCAGTATGAGTTTTGTACTCACAGTTGGGATTATTTTTCTTATAGAGAGCCTCAGATCGCATCAGTGTCAGGCCCTAAGAAAAAATGGATCTGCCCCGGACCAGGAGCGTGAGCTCTTACAGACCCCAGAGGAAAGCTGCTAGACGTTGAACCCAGAAGGAAGATGTGGGATTCAAGAGTAACAAGTTAAGTAACGGCGACAAATCCTTCCTCATCGTGCTGGGTACACAACCCAAACATGTACCATGGCCTTGCAGCCCCCCTGTGACACACCCCCACTCTTATCAGCACCTCCTTCCCTTCCCACTACCGCAGAACAGCCCGTACATGCAGATGTGCTAAGTGAATGGGTAAATAAGAAATTGAGAGTTCTACCCAAGCCTTTTGCTTTCAGCCCTCCTTAAGCATGTCAGTATGGTAGGAGACTCAGGAGAAAGCTAGCTAGCTTCTTTTACGCAGTTTCAGTCAGGGAGAACAGAAGAGAGAACCAGAAGGTGCCACTCTGCCTTGGCTGGGCTGGAATTCGTGTCTGATGGAGATTTATCTACAACAGCTGCAGCGCCCCCTGCTGCCCACAGTCTAGCACACGCTCGAGATAGGCTGGCCTTCACCAGGCAGGTGGGTCAGCCTTTGGAGTCTACAAACCAATAGACCATAAAAGCTTGCCCATGCTGCCTTTCTCTCTACCTCCTGCTTCTGCCCTGTGATCTCTGCCTGGACACATGTGAGTCAGGTTCCGCCCCACCTCACCAGTCTGGTGGGGTTCAGGGTCGGAGGGGGAGTAGAGCACTGCTTGTTGGCCTGGGTGATTTTCTGCTTGCCTCTGCTTTATTCTTCAGGGTAACTTCTCACGTTAATTACATGTATGATTTTCCTCTGATCTCTGAGTCTGCCGTGTATGTATTTCCTTTACACTCTAGATCTACCATGTGGGTATTTTCTCTATACTCTGGGCCTGCAACCTGTATCGTTTCTCTAAACTCAGAGCAACCATTTCTGTCTGCCTGGCTCTCTGTGCTGTTCTCACACCATCACCACTTAGCCTTAACTTCCTTCCATGGGAAGCTCCGGGTAGATGCTGCGCCTTCCCCATGACTGCGTGCCTCTTCTAACCCTCTCCAGCATGGTCCCGTCTCCCACGTGTTCATGCTCTGCCCCAGCCTCTTCCCAGGGTGTGCTTCCTATCTTCCCCGTGCTTGTCATTTTGATCTAGCCCTTTCTCCTAGACCCCAATTTCCCTTCAATAGACCCCACGACTTGTGACTTCTCCCCATATAAACTCAGCAATTCAAAACTTATCCTTCTTGAGTCTGCTTTTATCAATTCTTTGTTAACATAGGATGAAGACCCAAAATTGGTGTTCATAAGTTTGGGAGACCTCTCCTGAGCCCCGAAATCCTACATCAGTATTACCAGAAGTCTACCTCTGTGAGCACGGTGGGGTGAAGACACCGTAGTCTTTTTCTTATGACTGGTCCCTTCCTTTGGTCATCTTTGAGTATTGAGGAAGCTTGTCCTCAATACTGGTGCCCTCTCATGGCCCTTGGGCATACACCAGAAGTGGCCCCTGGAAAGTTCCATGCCTTTCTCTGCCATAGGATGTTCTCTGTCTCTGCCAGTGTTCTTGGAAGAACCCTAGGATCAAAACTCAGCCAGTGAGGGCCAGCTTCCTTCACAGTGGTCAATCAGAGGCACGTCCCCAGTCTAGCATGCCTGAGTCACCCTGGCCCAGATTCACATTTTAAATAATAAAGATAGATTCTTTGCAGGTTCTCTAGAGAGATAAAATAGCCTTAGGCCACCCCTGCCACCCACAGCGGGAAGAAACCAAGGCAGAAGTTCCAACAACTAACAACAGAACAAAGGAAATCCTTTACTTATATGTACTTTTAAAGAGGACATGTCTCTAACAGAGATAAGACCTTACTACAGGAGAGCCTGTCTTGGGGTTGGTGCATGTTCGTAGCTTAGCAAAGGTACTGGACAGGTCAGTTTGAGCTTGGGCAGCAGGAAGCTGATGCCAAGGGGACTTTTGCATCCTAAGGGTCACAGCAGGAAGCCATCTTGTACCTGGGGTGGGGTTTCAGGTGGGCGTGGCTACTCCTCTCATCAGGAGTGATTTCACACTCACTGAGGCTCTTGGTATCAAAGGACACAATTCCAAGTAGTAACTTTTAACTCTTTCATTGACAACTTCCATAAATAAAAACAATATGCTATGATCCAAGTAGTATTAAAGTTCCTAATCAAGCTGGGCGTGGTGGCGCATGCCTGATGCAGAGGTAGGAGGATTGCCGTGAATTCCAGGTCAGCCTGAGCTAGTGAGACCCTACTACCTCAAAAAACAAAACAAAAACCTCATAATTGGCTTTATTTCATGTTTCTATTATATTTTTATTTATTGAGAGGGAGATGAGAGAGTGTGGGTGCACCAGGGCCTCCAGCTACTGCAAATGAACTTCAAACACATGTACCACTTTGTTCAGCCGGCTTTATGTCATACTGGGGAATTGAACCCGGGATGGCAAGCTTTTTACAAGCAAACACATTTATCCACTGAGCTGTCTTTCCAGCCCACAGTTGAGTTTATTTTGGTATATAGAAAGAGGCAGCACTTTGTTCCCTAAAACAAGAAAGTGTTCCAACGGGCTGGACAGATGGACAGAGAAGGGCTAAAGAAACAGAAGGAAAGACAAGACTGGGAATTTCAAAGTTCCTTTCCTTGCCAAGTGAGGACTGCGAGTCAGAGAGAATTAGCGGATTGGTTGACACCAGGTTACCTCGGGTTCTTTTGGAAGAGGGACCACGATTGTCCTGCTGACTGAAACTAGCCCTTTGGGGAATGCTGGCCCTGAGCTCTCACTCCCGATTTCTGGAAAGATCAGGTTACAACTTCCTTTCAATTTAGCTTTTAGTATGAGCGACTGAAGTTTGATTTTCAGTCTACTCTGTCAGGGCCAGGTGTAGCACTTACTTGGAAACAAGGGCCTCCTAATATTTTTGTCTCACACTGGGGCTCATCTCCCTACTAAACTTGCGCCCACACCCTGTTACTGCACCTGACAGAGCCATTAGCTGAAATTGGTGCAGGAGATCCGGAATGGTGTGTTTATCTGGACAACAGCGGCTTAAAAAAAAGAAATTACTGAACTATGTAAATGAGTAAAAAGATTCAGGATACTTCTAAGTCCATACTAGAATACTGCAAGCGAGAGCCTTAAACACGGATGAGTTTATTCTACGAGAGAGAGAGAGAGAGAGAGAGAGAGAGAGAGAGAGAGAGAGAGAGGGAGAGAGGGCACTAAAAAGTGACAGCTGGGCTGGAGAAATGGCTCAGCAGTTGAAGGTGCTTTCTTGCAAAGCTTGATGGCTGGTGTTCGGCTCGCCAGTACCCACATAAAGCCAAATGCACACAGCAGCCCAAGTGTCTGGAATTCATTGCAGTGGCAGAAGGCCATGGGCATCCATTCTCTCTCTCTCTCTCTCCCTCTCTCTTGCTCTTGCTCTCTCTCTCTCTGTCTGCTTCTTTCACTCTCAAATAAATAATTTTTTTTTAAGTGACAGCTTAATGAGCAAAAGTTCCCTTGGGCTGGAGAGATGGCTTAGCAGTTAAGCGCTTGCCTGTGAGGTCTAAGGACCCTGGTTCAAGCCTCGATTCCCCAGGATCCACGTTAGCCAGATACACAAGGGGGCGCACGCATCTGGAGTTCGTTTGCGGTGGCTGGAGGCCCTGGTGTATCCATTCTCTCTATCTGTCTCTTCCCCTCTCTCTCTCTCAAATAAATAAATAATAAACAAAAATTTTTTTTAAAAAAAGTTCCCCTGCAGGACTAAAGTGTCCTTCACTTCACATGAGCATGAGCAGTGGAGCTTGGGAGACGGTGGGAGCCTCCAGGGCAGGCCTAGGAAGCGGCTTGGTATGGACAGAAAACACCAGGAAGGACTACCTGTGTTGAATCAGGGGATTCGGGGCCAGAGCTGAAGGGAGGAAGGGTCTGAGAGGTGAGACCAGAGTGTTCTTGAAGACGCCTGGTTTTCACCTTGCTTCTGTGGAACAAAAGCTGCTGTCCACCCCTCCCAAGTCCCTGATTGCCAGATCCACTGGCCAGCAGCATGCCACTGCCCTGGCTGGCTAAGTCCTCAGGCCCCTGGCCTAGCCCCGAGTGCCATCTTCTACCTTGTTGTGACGTCCACTATGAGTGGAGCAGCAGGCTGCCCTGGGGTGGAATGACCGAGCTGAGTGTTTAACCCCCGTCTCTCACTGTAAGTAGCCCTGCGAAGTTTCCTAAGAAGTTTAGGCTCCACACCACGGCCATGAAACCAAAGGATCTTGAAAGCAGAGCAGTTTAGAGACCTACCCAGGGCACGGGGGAGCGGGCTTGTCTGGTGAGAGGGAGGCCGGCGCGTGGAAAGTGTCCAGAGAGGATGGACAGGGCCGATGGTAAAGCCATCAGGGAGCTGCTGGCCGTCGTGAGCACAATGGTGCCCTGTGTGCTGTCTGGGGACTTTTGTGCCTGTAAGTTTACAACCCCTGGCCCCCCTGTGACCTCAAACTGGGGTCTGCTAAGAAAAATAATCTGGCTTGAAACGGCATCCTTCAGCCCCACTTGAAAGTTTGAAAAACCCCTGGATAGGAAAATAACCCCAGTGGCCAAGTCTCTCTGCCCTTGGCAAAGCCCCGGCCCCCACATCCACATAGGAGCACTTCGCTTTGAAAGGCCTGCACTATGCCTATCCGAGCCATCTGAAAACAAATAAAAAAGAGACCTAAACAAACAAACCTAATTGTGCACAGAGACACAGCCAGGTTTCCAGCCTGGCTCCCCCTCTGTTTTCCTTAGTTGGGAGCCAATGCGTGCAGCTCTCCTGGCATCCGGAACAAGCAGAAACATTCAAAACGAACTGCCAGGCCCTCGCCCTCTTCGCCTTCTCCTTCACAGGGTGCCCCATGGGCCAAGCCCTGGACTCCACCACCTTAACGGGCAGCTGCTGGTGTAGCACACTGCCCACGGCCAACCAGCAGGCCCTGGCACAGTGACGTCCATGAACAATTGATGGCCACTTGGATGAAACTTCCGCAGACACGTTTGGGGTCTTGGGTGATAGCTGTTTTTACCACGAGTCAATACAATTGGTTTGAAAGCCAGGGCTGCCAAGCCAAACTCATCCGGCTGAGACCTTTGCCGACACCTGCAACTGCCTTGTTTCCCTGCCCTGTGTTTCATGTGGCCGCGAAGGACGCCTTCCACCATGACGGTTTTCTCCTGTTTCCGTCCTCTGATCTTCCTGCCTGATAAGATCACCTCATTTTCCCTTGAGGAGTCTACCCTACCCCCGATTTAAGTCCACGTCGCTTGGCGTGCTCTCTTCCACCCTGCTTCCAGGGCGGGCGAGCGAGGCCAAGACAACTGTGTGCTCACTGGTACAGAGATGGACACAAAATCCAGCTTAGAGATACAAGCCTGAGCCTTTTGCAAAGATGACTGGGAAACAACCGCATTCCTAGAGGGTGGTTTGGCAGGCACGGTGCCAGTCTGAAACAGCTGGCGGTCACATTGACACCAGATGAGTAGAGTTCGTGTGACACAAGGAAACCCAGAGCCCAGGGAGAAGGAAGACGAGAGCGTGCAGTCATCTGAGCAAATGGACCCGGCCGTGGCTCAACTCCCCAACACCTCCCCGGCACACGCAACACTCCCATTTTTCTCCAGCTGCTTGGGCTGCTGGATCTTACATTCGGGTCTTAGCACAAGGCACAGACCTCAGAATGCCAAGTCTACTTACGTGTTTGCAGCTTATGGGGTGGGAGGCTGTCACTTTCTTTGTTTAACTTTTTTTTATTGACAGCTTCCATAATTATAGACCATAAACCATAATTCCCTCCGCTCCATCATAATCCCTCTTCCGCCTCACAAACCCACCCTCCATCACATCCCCCCCCCTCTCAATTAGTCTCTCTTGAATTTGATGGCATCATCTTTTCCTCCTTCTTCTCTAGGTAGTGCCAGGCACTGAGAGGTCATGGATACCAGGCCATTTTGTGTCTAACAGATTGCATTGTAAGCAGTCCTACCCTTCCTCTGGCTCTCACATTCTTTCTGCCACCTCATCCTCAATGGACCTTGGAGGCTGTTACTTTTTGATGTTTAACTTCTGGGGATGATTCTTCTCAAAAGGAGATTTTTTTTTTCCTTAGTGAATTTCAGTTTCAGTTATATTTTAATTTCAGTTTTATGGAAGCCCAGAAAACCATCTACTTTAGCTCTGAATTTTCTGGGGACAAACATCCCTTGCTGTGTGGTGAAAGATGAATGAATTTTTCATAGAGTTTACTTTTGATACAAAGAACAAAATCATGTTGTAATTACAGAAAAATGTCTTCACACTCTGGCTTGCTCTCATGACCAATTCCACACGTCCTGTTCTCTGAGGCTGGGGAATATCTGAGTGCCAAGCTCAGTCGAGATCCAAAGTATGTTGAAAGCAAGACAACAATAAGTCCTTGCCAAGCAAACCAAAGAAACAAATGACATCAGACATTTGGGGGAACAATTGAAGCTGTAGGGCCAATATGGTTTTTTTCTTTCTTGTCCTGTATGCCACAAGGAGATGGAAGCTTGGCCGGTTTTCTCCTCCTGATAGCTCACTAGAAAGGACCTTCTGTTAACTTCTTTACTCCGCTTTTTAAATATCAAGACAAGGTGGAAAGATGCACTCAGGGTTGAGATAGGGGCCTGAGGAATTAGGCTAAGTGACCAGAAGGGTAGCTGATTTGTTGTACATGGTTAGTTGTTTTTCTTTTTTTTTAACTTTTTTTTTTCTTATTTTGTTTATTTATTTGAGAGAGAGAGAGAGAAAAGAGACAGAAGAAGAATGGGCACACCAGGGCCTCCAGCTGCTGCAAATGAACTCCAGACGCATGTGCCACCTTGTGCAGCTGGTTTATGTGGGACTTGGGGAATCAAACCTGGGTCTTTTAGCTTTGTAGGCAAGTGCCTTAACCACTAGGTAATCTCTCTAGCCTCATGGTTAGTTTTTTAAAATAAAGTTGGTCTTCTCAAGAATCCCATCAAAGCTGGCTTCATATGCCACCCCCTTCAGAAAGCCTGCCCTCGTGCTTCCATTAGAAAACACCATTTCTTTTTGTGTCTCTTGCACAAGATTCCATTTGTTTGGTTTTAGAGGAGTTGGTGATGGAGTATTTTGGGGAATGCATTGGAATAAATAACCTGCTAAGTTTCTTGGAATGAAGCAAGGCTACAAGCGCTCAGAGTGTGTGACCCAGGAGTACAAGGCTCTCCTCACTTGGGGTCCACCTCAGCTTAGTGATATATTTCCATGTGGGGAGCCAGGAGAGAGCTGTGTGGCTTTGAATGGCAAAGGAGAGGAACGCACCTGGGGAGAATTTGAGAAGGAGAGGAAGGGGGGTGGTGAGGCTGGGGGCAGGGAAGGATTGAAGCCCTCTTGGAAGTGAGTGACTAAGGCGGAATCCAGGAGAACAGAAACCTGGGACAAGTTGTTCAAGCCTGTGGCTCACACTACAGAGTGACCATGTCTCCTGATGTTCTTGTGCTGGGTGATAAGGCTGGGAGCCGGGGACTAGGTCATGGCAGCTTTGCCATCAAGGATGGGTCAATGTCATCATGGAGGGAGGGAGTTCATTACAGAAGGAGGTGGTTAAACTGTTTCGCCTTTTTCTTTTCTTAAAAAAAAAAAAAAATACATTGAGGGCTAGAGAGATGGCTTAGTGGTTAAGCACTTGCCTGTGAAGCCTAAGGACCCCGGTTCGAGGCTCAATTCTCCAGGACCCACGTTAGACAGATGCACAAGGGGGCGCACGCGTCTGGAATTCGTTTGCACTCCAGGACCACGTTAGACAGATGCACAAGGGGGCGCACGCGTCTGGAGTTCGTTTGCAGTGGCTGGAAGCCCTGGTGCGCCCATTCTCTTTCTCTCTCTCTATCTGCCTCTTTCTCTCTCTGTTCCTCTCAAATAAATAAATAAAAAATAAAAATACATTGATTGATTTATCTGCATGCAGAGAGAGACAGAGAGGAGAGAGAGAATGAGAATGGGCACACCAGGGCCTCCAGCCCACTGTAAACAAACTCCAGATGCAGGCACCACTTTGTGCATCTGGCTTTACTTGGGTACTGGGGAATTGAACCTGGGTCCTTAGGCTTTACAGGCAAGCACCTTAACCACTGAGCAGTCTCTCCACCCCAAGGTTGGCCTTGTCTTGCCCTATCAGCTCACAATCTCTGCCCTTCTGCTTTTTTGCCCAGGGATAATGTGCCACAAAGGTCCCTTGCTCAGCATTAGAACCATGTTCTCTGACTTCCCAGCCTCTGCAACCATGAGCCAAAATAAATCTCTGTTTTCATAATTTATCCAGTCTCGGGTATTCTGTTATGGTATCTGCACTTGTACGACACGACCTATCAATGTGACGGTCACCATGTACGTCTACGAGGGAATTCTACATTGCTCGCAGTTACACTTTCTTGACGGGTGACCCTGATGAGGGGTGGCTTCTGCGCCATGGCCTAACGCACAGAGAACAGCTGCGAGCACAGAGCTGAAGTTTAAGTGAGACTTCTTGGTTCCATTCACCAACATGCCTTTCCAAGGGGTTACTAAAGTTCCCTGGAGGAAGGGTCAGATTTCCTCGTTCAAGAATTTCTCTCCACTGGGCATGGTGGCACATGCCTTTACTCCCAGCACTCGGGAGGCAGAGGCAGGAGGATCACCATGAGTTTGAGGCCAGCCTGAGACTACATAGTGAATTCCAAGTCAGCCTGAGCTAGAGTGAGACCCTACCTCGAGAAACCAAAAAGGAAAAAAAAATTCTCTCCAGTGGGGCTGAAGAGATGGCTTAGCGATTAAAATACTTGCCAGCAAAGCCAGAGGACCAGGTATGATTCCCTAGTACCCATGCAAGACCGGATGCACAAGTTGGCACATATATCTGGAGTTGGCAGTGGTTGGAGGCCCTGGCTCACCCATTCTCTTTCTCTCTTTATCTGCCTCTCTGTCAAATAAATAAATAAATAAATAAATAAATAAATAATTTGTGGTGATATGGTGCCCCCCATAAACTTAGGTGTTCTGAATGCTAGGTTCCCCGCTGATGGAGATTTGGGAATTAACGTCTCCTGGAGGGAGTGTATTGTTGGGGGAGGGCTTATGGATGTTATAGCCAGTTTCCCCATGCCAGTGTTTGGCACACTCTCTTGTTGCTATTGTCCACCTTACGTTGGCAAGGGGGTGATGTTCACCCTCTGTTCATGCCATCGTTTCCCCCTGCCATCGTGGAGCTTCCCCTCGAGCCTGTAAGCCAAAATAAATCTCTTTTTCCCAGAAGCTGCTCTTGGTTGGGTGATGTCTACCAGCGATGTGAACTGGACTACAACATTATTTAAAAAAAATTTTCCCTCTACTTGCTGCAAAGCCCAGCATATGGTAGTGGCCCAGAACCTCTAGGATAAATAATTTATTCCCTTATCATCCCACAGTATGAAAAGCCGCCACCACACAGCTGTAAGCCATCCTAGACCCTCCAGCACAGCCAGCCAGGCCACGAAGCCGAGCATGAGCGCTTGAGCTGTCAGCCACTAGGTTTGGGGGTGATTTGTTACCCAGTGGAAAGTGACATTCTTCATCGACTTTATCCATTAGGAAAGCAACCTTGCAGAGACTGAGAACTCATCTCGAATCAAACATCTATTGGAAGAGGCAGCTGGTAGGTAAAGCCCGTTCTGTCCTGCAGGCTCCCACTGTGGGTAGTGCCGGGACCGGGACATGGGTCCAGGCAGCCGCGAGCAGGCTAAGGAGGCCTTTCCCGAGACCTTCACTCAGGCAAAACTGGATTCTTGACTTTGCCACAGAAAAGAATCTTAGGACGAGCTGGTATGAAGCAGAAATGGAGTTTATTAGAAAACATCTTTTAGGGCTGGAGAGATGACTTAGTGGTTAAGCGCTTGCCTGTGAAGCCTAAGGACCCCAGTTCAAGGCTCGATTCCCCAGGACCCATGTTAGCCAGATGCACAAGGGGGCACACGCATCTGGAGTTTGTTTGCAGTGGCTGGAGGCCCTGGTGTACCCGTTCTCTCTCTCTCTCTCTCTCTCTCTGTCTCTCTATCTGCCTCTTTCTCTGTCTGTCACTTTCAAATAAATAAAAATAAACAAAAATATTTAAAAAAACATCTTTTAAAAGTTAAAAAGACATATTTTTAAAAAATTTTATTCATTTATTTGTTTGAGAGAGAGAGAGACAGAGGAAGAGGCAGATAGAAAGAGAGAACGAGTGCACCAGGGCCTCCAGCACTGCAAACGAACTCCAGACACATGCACCACCTTGTGCATCTGGCTTACATGGGTCCTGGGGAATTGAACCAGGGTCCTTAGGCTTTGCAGGCAAATGCCTTAACTGTTAAGCCATTCCCCCAGCCCCAAAAAATGACATCTTAAAAACTAGATTTAAGCATGGGATTAATAGAAGAAAGGACCTCAGGGCAAGAATGAGCTACTCCCAAGAGCTTGGCCAAGGGAGTTGCAACTAAGTTACATATACACTGCTTTTGGTGACTTCTGAAGTTACATCTGAAAGGGTTGCTAAGAAATCTTCGTGAAGTCATAGGGTGGTTCCTACCTATTAGGTAGAATTTCAGCTCATAAGACCCTAGGTCAGTAAGGTTGGAGGAAAAGCTAAGATGTTTTCACCATAAGCAAAGTTTTCATTTCCTTTTTACCTCTTTTATTGACAAGCTTCTTGCATGGACATAATGTGTATCGAGCCTGGTCTCCTTGTACTGCCGTCTTTTGCCCCCTTCCCCACTCCTCCCACTGAACACCTTATTTTTAAGTACTCTCCTATTTTTGAATATTTTATTTATTTATTATTTGAGAGAGAAGCAGATACAGAGAGAACGGGTGCACCGGGGCCTCTGCCCACTGCACACAACTTGAGATGCATGTGCCACCTTGTGCATCTGGCTTTATGAGGATACTGGGGAATTGAACCTGGGTCCTTTGGCTTTGCCAGCAAGCGCCTTAACCGCTAAGCCACCTCTTCAGCCCCCTTTCCTATTTTGATGTCTCTTTTTTATTCCTCTTCTTTATCACACATATTCAAATGTTAATGGGCCCAATATTGAGCAGCCGTGTGCAAGTAACAACCGCTGAGAGACTCTGAATGCAGCAGCCACTTCGTGTCAGAAGATAGTGTCCTAAAGCCCTTCTCCCCATCCTCTGGCTCTTGGCTCTTGCATTCTTTCCACCCTCTCTTCTGTAATGTGCCCTGAGCCTAGGAGGGGCTGACACAGATGTCTCACTAGTCCTCGGCACTCGACAGTCTCTTATTCTCCACGCTTTGATGAGTTTTGAGTCTCTCCAGTGGTCACCATCATCTGCAAAAAGTTTTTCTGACCAAAGGTGAGAGCAGAACTAATCTATGGACACAAATATTTAGAGGACAATTTGATAAGCCTCCATTTAGCCAAACAGCAGTAGCAGCTTCCCTGAGGGGCCTGTGACCTTCCCAGCCATTGGCTTTCAACTAGGTTTTCAGTATAGGTATGAACTCCCTCCCATAGAATGGGCCTCAAATCCAATCAAACAGCAGTTGGTTACTCCCATAAGAGCCATGCCACTACTGCACCAGTGGGCACATCTTGCCTGGCAGGTTGGTTGTGTAGTACACAGGGTCCACTGCTGGTTAAGAATGTTGATGACTTTCCTCCTCCATAAGTCTACTAGACTTTCTAGCACTATGAGAGCCAGCCAGCACAGAGGAGGCTCCCAGCTTGGTTCTAGCTTGATTTCAGTTATAGTGTCCTGCAACTAAAGCACGTGGTATCTTCAGCAGTAGTCCTCGGTGGGTAAATGTGGTGGTTCGATTCAGGTGTCCCCCATAAACTGAGGTGTTCTGAATGCTGGGTTCCCAGCTAATGGAGATTTGGGGATTAACTCCTGCTGGAGGCAGTGTATTGTTGGGGGCGGGCTTATGGGTGTTATAGCCAGTTTCCCCTTGCCAGTGTGTGGCACACTCTTCTGTTTCTGTTGTCCACCTTTTGTGGGCCAGGGGGTGATGTCCACCCTCTGCTCATGCCATTGTTTCCCCCTGCCATCGTGGAGCTTCCCCTCGAGCCTGTAAGCCAAAATAAATCTCCTTTTCCTACAAGCTGCTCTTGGTCAGGTGATTTCTACCAGTAAACAAGAGTGTTGGCAGTAGGCTATTCTGTTTGGGGGCCTCGGTGGCCTCCCTAGGCCAGCAACTGGCTAAGAGGTATTACATCCCTGGTTCTGGGCTTTTCCTGCAACAACCTATGATCTCTGGAAGCTGCAGGGTGCTTCTGCCGAAAGTCTCCCACTTACTTATTTCTTTATTTCATGTTTTGGTTTTGTTTTCAGTTCTCACCCTAGCCCAGGTTCTTACTATCTTTCTTTTAATTAGCTAACAAAGAAGTAGGCTTCCATATGGCTCTTTCATAATGTCTTTAGTGTTGGTTAACTTTCTCCCTACTCTTCCTCTCCTCGACTCTCTCTCCTTGACCCCGCGTGAGCCTTTCCAGCCTCATTATTCCACCTATGTTCTTATATAGGCACTGTCGCCTCCCCTTAAGTCCTGCGCCCCCCCTCTCATGGCCCCTTTCTGCTGCCGCTACTGACTCTTATCCCAATACTCTTACCAGCACATCTCAAGATTCAAAGCCAGGAACCACAGATGAGAAAGAAGATGGGGCCTTTGACCTTCCGAGGCTTGATTTCCTCACTTGGTGTCATACTTTTCAGATCTATCCAGTTTCCTGAAAATTTCATAATTTCATGTCTCTTCTTAGCTGAAAAAGACTTCATTGTGTATATGAATCACATCTTCATTATCCACTCATCAGCTGCTGGATGTTTAGGCTGACTCCATTTCCTACTTATTGAGAAGAGAACAGAAATAAGCAGGGGCGAGTAAGTATCTCTATATAAACTGTAGAGTCCTGAGCCCATAAGTGGTATAGCTGAGTCATATGATAGATCTATTTTTAACTTAGAAAACATTTATTTATTTATTTATGAGTAGGGATATGCAAGGGCCTCCTGCCATGGAAAGTGAACTTCAGGTGTATGTGCCACTTCACATGTCTGGTTTTATGTGGGTGCTGGGGAACCCATGTCGTGTGCCTGGCTTTATGTGGGTGCTGGGAAACCCACTCCAGGCCATTAGACTTTGCAAATACCTTTAGCTATTGAGGCATCTCTCCAGCTCCTAGTCTTAAATTTTCGAGTACCTTTTGCACCAAGCTCCACAATGGCTATACCAGTTTACACTCCTACCAACAGTGAGCATGGGTTCTTCTTTCCCCACCATCTCTCCAGCATCCGTTGCCATTTGATTTCTTGATGATAGCTGTGGTGGTTTGATTCAGGTGTCCCCCATAAACGTAGGTGAGCTGGATGCTAGGTTCCCAGCTGATGGAGATTTGGGAATTAATGCCTCCTGGAGGCAGTGTATTGTTGGGGGTGGGCTGATGGATATTATAGCCAGCTCCCCCTTGCCAGTGTTTGGTACACTCTCCTGTTGCTATTGTCCGCCTTATGTTGGCCAGGGGGTGATGTCCACCCTCTGCTCATGCCATCATTTTCCCTGCCATCATGGAGCGTCCCCTTGAGTCTGTAAGCCAAATAAACCCTTTTTTTCCCAAAAGCTGCTCTTGGCCAGGTGATTTCTGCCAGCAATGCGAACTTGACTGCAGCAATAGCTATTCTGACAGGGTAAAATGAAACCTCAAAGTAGTTTTAATTTGCATTTCTCTGATAGCTAAAGATGTTGAACACTACCCAAAATATTCATTGCTATTTGTATTTCTTCTTGTGAACTCTCTGTTCCATAACTAGTCTATTTTTAAATGGGTTATTTGATGTCTTATTGTTTGCTCTTTTGAGTTCTTTGTAATAGATATATTTTGCAGCAACATATCTGGCAAAAATGTTCTCCTATTCTGTAGGCTGCCTTGTTGCTGGGTTAGTAGTGCCCTTGTTATCCCAACCCTTTCTAATTTCATGAGGTCCCATTGGTTGATTATTGGTCATATTTCCTGAGGAACTGGAGTTCAAAGTCCTTATCTATGTCTACATGTTGAAGTGTTTCCCCATTTTTTTCCTTCAGCATTTTCAGATCTGATGTTAAGGTCTTTGATCCATTTGGAGTTGATCCTTATGTATGGAGGGAGATAAGGACATAGTTTCATCCTTCTGTATACACACACACACACACACACACACACACAAAGCCAGTTTTCCCAGCACCATTTGCTAAGAGGCTGTCTTTTCTCCAGTGAGTATTTTTGGCATTTTTGTCAAAAATCAGGTGTCTATACCTGCCTGGATTTATATCTGTATCTTCTATTCTGTTCCATTGGTATCCATGTCTGTTTTCATGACAAAGATCTAGTCTTCTTTGGGGTAGGTCCCAGAAAGCATCTGGGAAAAGACTCAGGTCATGCTTAAAGGTCATATAGGCTTAGGCCTGAAGCATGATTCACTGCTATTTGAACATTCTCTTTATGAAACGAATATTATGTCTATGTCAGTAACCTTTACAGCGAATGTTAAGTGTGCTATAATATGTGTGTGGGGGGGTATGTGTATGCGTGTTCACATATATGCAGGTGACCATGCACTTCGGTGCGTGTGCACGCCGAGGGCAGAGGTTGACTTCAGGTGCCTTCCTCCACCGCTTTCCTTTATTTACTGTGACAGGAGCCCTCAGCTGAACCTAGAGCTCGCCAATGTGCCAGTGTAGCTAGTCACCTTGCCCTGGGGATCTGCCTGTCTCCGCTTCCCAAGTGATGAGATTACAGGCGGGCTGTCATGCCTGCTCAGCCTTTACATGAGTGCTGGGATTTGAACTCAGATCCTCAAACTTGTGCAGCAAGCATTTTATCCCCTGAGCCATCTTCCCAGCTTCTATGTGCTGGAATTCTTTTTTTTGTTTGTTTGTTTGTTTGTTTATTTTTATTTATTTATTTGAAAGTGACAGACAGAGAAAGAGGGAGAGAGAGAAAGAATGGGTGCGCCAGGGCCTCCAGCCACTGCAAATGAACTCCAGATGCAGGCGTGCCCTTGTGCATGTGGCTAACATGGGTCCTGGGGAATCAAGCGTTGAACTGGGGTCCTTAGGCTTCACAGGCAAGCGCTTAACTGCTAAGCCATCTCTCCCGCCCAATGTGCTGGAATTCTTGATTCCTACCTGGTGAGAGGCTTCAACCAGACTCCTTTGCCAAGGCTCCTTAATATCCTGCCACACTGCTAATACCTGACTAGAGACATCCCTCGGCCTGCCTTCATCTGAAGGAGTTTAGTTTGAGGACGAGGCGGGTGTCTGCACCCAGCACTGCAGGCTGCAGATAGGACAAACAGATGACCGTGTTTGTGTCACTGCAGTCTAGTGTGCTCCCCTGCAGACCCCGACTCTCAGGAGTTCCAGACTTGGCTGCATGCACACATCATCGGATTTTTTTTTTTTTTCTCTTACATCTTAATGCCTGGATCACACTTCAGACTAAATCCTTAAGGGCTAGACTGGGTATTTTTAAAGCCCTGCTGATAATCCTAAGGAATAGCAAAGCTTGAGAAGCAGTCTTACACTTCCCAAAATAAGAGAGATAGGGGGTAGGGAAGCTGGAGTTGTTAGACTACAAAAGTCTCCTGTATATCATGGTGGCTGCCTCCCAGGACTTGAGGGAGGCAGCGCCTGAGGAAGAGGGACCAGGGATCGCCACACAACGGGCTCTGTGCCCATGTGAAGCATGGCATTATTTCTTCCCGCCCTGGAGGACAGGGGAACGATGCTTGAAAATTACATCACACCATGACTGATGCCATGGTTATAAGTTCCAGGTACCAGGAGTGGCATGGGAGAGGCAGAAAGCAGCATCCACCCAGGCCCAGGAAAGGGGTCGCTATTGCTGATCCTTGCGTGAAGGAGCACCCTGGAGAGCTCTGTGTTCACTGGGGCTCCTCGGGAGTGGGCTAAGTGCTCCCAGGGAAAGGCCCAGGCTCCCCAGGAATAAGCGGTGCTCCCAGCATCCAGCTATCTGAAGCTGCTTTAACAGGAAACCACAGGCTGTGTGGCTTAAAGAATACTTTCGCTTGTTCTAGTTCTGGAGCCTGGAAAGTGCAAGGTCAAGACACTGGCCAATTCAGCCTCCCAGGGAGGACTCTGCTTCCAGCTAGCAGATGGCCACCTTCCTGCTGTGTCCTTGAATGCTGAGAGAGGGACAGTCCTGGTCTCTTGTTCTTTTTATAAGGACATTAATCTCATCATGGGGGGGGGGCACCTATCTGACCACATCTAGATGTAATTCCGTTCCAAGGCTCCATTTCCAAATATCATCACGTTGGAAATAAAGACTTCAGCATATGGTTTTGGGGGGTGGAAAACACATGACGTTCAGCCCATAGCATCAGGAGAAAAGTTATTTCCTGGCCCTGGAAGGTGAAGCCAAGAGGCTGGCTGGTCTGGACGTCAATAGGAGGGAGAGAGGAACCTAACACAAATATGTGGCTAGTGTAGATGTGGGCAAATAATATCCCCTGTGATCCCACCCGTGTGTTGACTTTACACATCTCTCAAGATATTGCATACCTAAATATCTGAATCCATTTTGTGTTGTAATAATAAAAACCTGACACTGTATTTTATAAGTACAAGAGGTTTATTTTTAGCTCACAATTATGGGGGCTGATACATCTAAACCACGTGGGAAGACCCACATGGTGGGTGACTTCACGTGGTGGTCTGACTATGCAATGTCCCCCATAGCCTCATGTCTTTGTGATTGTGCCTCATGCTTGGTCCCCAGCTAGTGGGGCCTTTGGGAGAAGGAGTCTTTTTAAAGGAGGAGGTATGCCACTGGGGGTGAGCCTTGGGATTTTGGGGTCCATCCTCACTTGCCAGTGCCAAGAAGCTCACTTGGACTACTTCCGTACTGCTCAGGCCTGTCACGCCTTCCAGCCATGATGAAACTTCCCCTAGAAACTACCAACTGAAATAAACCCTTTCCTTCCATCAGCTGTTTAAGTAGTGTGTTTTGTCCAACAACAACAAGGTAGCTGCTACACATAACACGGTGGGCGCATGGCACAGAGCACCCAGTCGCTGGGGTAGAAGAGGCTTGGCTCCACAACAGCAGCTCTCTCCATAACTGGTCTGGACTCATGAGACCTAGCCCACATCCTTGAGAAGGTCACAGTCCTCTCCAAGGACAGTGTCCACATGACCTAATTACCTCTCATCAGGCCCCACTTCTCAACACGGTTACACTGGGGATCAAGCTTCGTGTGAACATTTAGGTGACAAGTCACATCCAAACCGTCGCAGCAGGTTTGGGGTTGGCCTAGGCCTGCTTATGGAGCCCAATAGGCCATAGCCATGAGGGTGTGGTATCTTCTGGTCATGGTAATGAAGGTGCTAATTGGATCTCTGTTCCTGGGAATTGTAAGTCCTGACCCTATAGCCACAGCTGCTGAGCCTTCTAGCATCTTCCTTTTCAATGTGTACTTGTGGACCACCTGGGAGCTTCCTAGAGATGCGGAGTTTGAATCACCCCAAACTGATTGAAATATAATCTACATTGATCAATAAACGCCTTGGATAATTCCTAGGCACAATAAAGACCTGAGGACCCTCTAGCCCCTAGTAGGATGAGCAAATGGCCAATCATTACATGTTCTAGAACCTAGAATTTCCTTACAAAAGGAGCGAATCCAGCCCTGGTTTGGCAAATAGCAGTCAGCAGAAGTCACCAGCAGGGGCATGTCAGTGGGCACAAAAATGCATGGAGCAGGCCTTAAGGTCAAGGGCAGAGGCCCCCTACCAGCATGTCCCTGGAGGTCAAGCATGTGTCAGGGTCCAGAGCCTGACCTTACTTTTGTTCCTTGGTCTGCTTTGCAGAGTACCAGCTGCAATCCATGGACCCTGGCACAGTCAGCCAAGCTGGAGCCTGATGGCTCTACTTCAGCCAGTTGGACCTCCCATCATTGGGGACATATGAACACTTAGGGATTCAATGCGGCAACCGGAACCTCAGGGCTGTGCCAGGTCCCAGGTGATGATTGTCCTGAAAGGCCCAGCTGCAGCCCCTTGCGCATGCTGACCATCCTGACCGCTAGTGCTCTCCTCGTGCTTCTCCACGGCTCCCTTGTCTCTCAATCCCCAGCTAGCCATCAGGGACTGCGGTGGTCTTCCAGCTCCAGGTGGCTACGGAGGTTGGGAGAATGAGGTGGGTGGCTGGTCTCACCATTCGTCCTGTAGCTAGGCCTAGTGCAGGCCCAAGGCTTCCTCTAACACAGGCCCCCTATTTGGTTGAGAGCAGGCTCCGGCAAGCTCTATGTCCATAAGAAACCTGGCAGTTTTATGCATGTGTCAGGCTGCGTGGGGAGAAAATGCTGCGTAGCCATAGGAAAATGGCCCTGTGGGAGAAAAAGCAGTGGACCCAAGGTTGTTGGTGGGTGAGACGGGGTCTGAATTTCCAAACCCGGCTATAGCTCTTCGAACATATGCCTCACCATCCTGACCCTGGCCAAGCCTCTGTCATCCTTTTCCTCTGACTTCAGGCTCAAAGAAGGCCAAGCTCTGGGCCCTCTGGCCATGCGACCCTTCAAAACTGCTGTGAACAAAGGTAGGGCAAGGGGCACGTGTCTACCAAAAACAAACAAGCGCTTCCAGTGTGGGGCTGTAAGTGTGGGCCAGGAAGGAAAAGGTTCTTCGCTCAGCCCGAGCACCCTGTTTGCGTCACGAGTTGAGCACTTCTCCACTTCTCCGCCTGCAGGTCAGTTACTTCCTGCAGTTGAACTGGGACTCATCTTCCTCCAGTGGCCCAGAGGCACTGGTGCTGGGACTCTGACCTCTGCTGGGGTGCTCTCTTTTTGAGACAACAGTGCTTCTGCCTATCTGGCCTACACCATGTACCCTTCATCGGGGCGGGTTTTCTGGCTCCCATCATGCTAAATTGCACATCCTGAGCGTGGCATAGGATGTGTCACCTGTCAGATCTTGTTTAATTCTCACAGCAATTCTGGGAACCGGCTTGTATTTTTAACTCTACTTTAGCTGATGAGGAAACTGAGGCTCGGGGAGGATACTCTGAAGTCCCATAATGACTAGCCAAAGCAGGGTTCAAACCTTTGTGAGACTCTGGGGCTCTGCTCCCAGCCCTCGCCTTAAGGTGCGACCGGGTGTGTTCAGGGTGGTGTGGCCACAGACAGTCACCTGCAATGGAAGCGCCAGCACCAAACGCAGGAGGATTGGAACTGTGTGTGGAAACGCACAGCTCCTCACAGGGGCCACAAATACCTACAAGCAGGACAGAAACCTGGCGTCTCAGCTTCATTTTGCATCTATCTCCTTTAGCCTATTCCGGACCTCCCAAATGCACCTGACCATCTCCAATAATTACCCTAAATCTGAAGGTCACCTTTGTGAACTGAAATTCCCAGAAAAAAAAAAAAAACAACACAGCTATCTTAAAGATTCTACAGGGGTGGTTGATTAGCACTTTAGGCCATGAAGATTTGGAATGTTACAAAGTCAGTTGACTTATCTTGGACTACCTGTTGTCTCCTTAATAGCCACTCACTTCCCACATCTATGTCTGACCTATGTCCAACATCTTTTGGATTATCAGATAAAATCATTTGGATGTATTAACTCAGCAGGACACACTGGATTCCACCAACCCAAAAGCTAAGAATGTCACCAGATAACATCTGAAACCCATGACAGATTTCTTTGCTTTTCTATAACCCACCTATCTGATGATTCCATCAATGTATTTAGAAAAGGAGTTCATTCATTACTTTTTTGTTGTTCTGTAACTATAAAAATTCATGTGACAATTTGCATGCTCCTAGGCCATGATCACTCTTGCATTGCTCAGAATAAATGGTCTCTTATTCCTTTTTTGAGGTGAGAGTTGTGGTTTGTGTTGACTTCTTGGATCCTAAGACTAGTAAGACTGACCAATAGATATCTTTTTTATTTCAAGGCATGGTTTCACACTAGCCCAGGCTGACCTGGAATTCACTGTATAGTCTCAGGGTGTCCTTGAACTCAGGGTTCTCATACCTCTGCCCCCCAAGTGCTGGGATTAAAGGTGTGCACCACCTCACCCAGCACAAATAGATATCTTTATTACTAGGGACAGAAACTACCCCTCAGCAACAGAAAGACCACTCCCTAAGTTAGAGCAGTTATCTAGGATAGCAGAGCTGCACCCTGGAGGAGTGATAATCATCTCATGAGAACCACATTGCTTCCCTCCAGCAGTAAAGACTTATTCTAATCACCTTGCAAAATAGAGCAGAGATACTGAGCAATCAAGCCAGGACTGCTTCCTTATGCGGCCCTCTGGCCCCTGTCCCAATTCTTCCTCTAATCAAACCCAGAGCTCATGTCAGTAGCCCAAAGATGAGGCATCACCAAGCCTCCTTGTCTCTACTTCCCTAACAGAGTCACATCAATTCAATGGCCTTTCCCTGCTTTCACCTTGTCTTGCTTCTATGAGTGATGAATTGGGATGGTGGACCAGCCCAGCCTGTTGAGATTCCCAGAGCCAGGGCTTTTGCCCTAAAACTCCCTTGAGTTTGTCAAGCCAATCTCTGGGCTCGATGGTTGGTGATACTTTCACGGTATGTGTTTTACAAACTAGTTCTGACCAAGCTCTGCATCATGGTGCTTGCAGAATACAGCTCTCAGCATCCTACCCCAAACCCATGGAGTCCACACCGCCAGGGGAGGAGCGAGGGAACCTGCTGGTCCAAAACAAATTCCCAACCCGATCCTATGATTAATTAAACGGGAGCGACAGTCTCTAGTACATCACATATTCCAGTGAGATGTGCAGACAGAGGAGAGGGAAATGAAAGATGCCGAGGAATGGTCCTTACATACAGGAGCACACATTCCAGCTATAGGTTACAGGAATGCAAATTCCAAAGTGTGTCTCAATCCTCAACCCACGATGAACTGAGGAGTTCTGAGCATAGAGCAATTATTGTTCAGAGATAGGATAAGTCATGGACTAGAAGAGTCAGGGAAGGTTGCAGGGAGTATTAACATGGGCTCTGGAGGATTTGGAAGAATATTCCAGATCTGAAAAAGACAAATCTGGGGGTATCCTGAGGCTTATACACACACACATGCACAGCCCAGAGGGAGAGACTAGATGAAACAAACCAGCAAGAAGTAGACGTCCAGGGCTGGAGGGATGGCTTAGAGGTTAAAGCGTTTGCCTGCAAAGCCAAAGGACGCAGGTTCAATTCCTCAGGACCCACATAAGCCGCATGCACAAGGGGGCGCATGCGCCTGGAGTTCATTTTCAGTGGCTAGAGGCCCTGGCACACCATCCTCTCTCTCTCTCTCTCTCTCTCTCTCTTTCCCTTTTTCTCTGTCAAATAAATGAATAAATAAATAAACACACAAATAAATAAATAAAAAGAAGTAGAAGTTTGGCACAAGGGTTGCATATGCATCCCGCATGGGCTCATGTGTTTGAACACGTGCTTCCTAGCTGGTGGCATTGTCTTGGGAGTTGTGGAACCTTTGGAATGTGGGGTGTGACTGGAAGAAGTGGGTCAATGGAGGTGATAGCCTAGTCCCTGCTTCCTGTCACATCTCCGCTTCCTGTTCTGCTGACAAGCGAGGAGTCCCAGCCCTATGCTCCCGCCACCCACAGTCATGCCTTTCCCACCAGTGATAGACTGTATCCCCTCAAACTATGACCAAAAATAAACTCTTCCTCTCTTAAGTTGCTTCTGTCACAGCAATGAATAACTAACACAATGTGTCTCCAAGTTCTTTTGATGCCGAAACAGGATGAACCCCACAGAGAGAGAGAGAGAAAAACACCAAAAGGAGAGACACCACTGCTGAAAGACACCATTAGCCCAACCCGAGCCTCCTGATACACAGCAGAGAAAACAGAAGCTTGCCATAAGAAAGGAGGTATGTGGGGGCTGGAGAGATGGCTTAGCTATTAAGCACTTGCCTGTGAAACCTAAGGACCCCGGTTCGAGGCTCGATTCCCCAGGACCCACGTTAGCCAGATGCACAAGGGGGCGCACGTGTCTGGAATTTGTTTGCAGTGGCTGGAGGCCCTGGTGCGCCCATTCTCTCTCTCTCTATCTGCCTCTTTCTCTCTGTCTCTCTCTCTCTCTCTCTGTGTGTGTGTGTGTCTCTCGCTCTCTCTCTGCCACTCTCAAATAAATAACTAAAAATGAACAAAAAGAAAAAGAAATTTATTTTAAAAAGAAAGAAAGAGGGGGACAGACAAATCCTGCTATTGGGAAGCGTGTGAGGCTCCAGCTAATAAGGAATGAGAAAATCGCAGCTTCTGAACCCAGCGATGGTTGGTTGAAATTCATTGAGGAAAAGAATGGAGTGCTGGTTATTTGGTGGAAAAGTCATGCTGTTGGTGATATTCCTGGAGTCTGCTTCAAGGTTGTTAAAGTAGTCAATGTGTCTCTTTTGGCACTGAACAAATACAAAAAGGAAAGGCCAAGATCATAAAATTTCATGACAGAAACACAGTAGTAATAAATTTTTATATTACCTCCTTAGAGCAAGAAAAAGAAGGAAGGGAGACAGAGGAGCAAGGCTGGAAGCTGCGCACCGCGGCTCACTCCTATGATCTAAGCTTACTTGGTAGGCTGAAGTAGAAGGATGATCTCGAGTTCGAGGCTAAAGTATATTCTCGGTCAGTCTTAGCTAGAGTGAGACCCTGCTTCAAATAAAAAAAGAGAGACCAATGGGCTAGAGAGGGCTTAGAGGTTAAGGAATTTGCTTGCAAAGCCAAAGGACCCAGGTTCAATTCCCCAGGACCCACGTAAGCCAGATGCACAAGGGGCACATGCGTCTGGAGTTCGTTTGCAGTGGCTGGAGGCCCTGGCATGCCCATTCTCTCTCTGTCTGTCTCTCTTCTCTCTATGCTTGCAAATAAATAAATAAAATTTAAAAAAAAAGAGAGAGAGACCGAGAGAGGAAGAAAGACAGAAAGAGGAAAAAGAAAGAAGAAAGGAAGAGAGGGAGGGAGGAAGAAAAAAAGAAGGAAGAAATATAAGTGGGTCCAGGTATGGTGGCACATGCTTGAAATCCTAGCACTAGGGAAGCAGGGGCAGGAAGGTCTCAAGTTCAAGGCAAGCCTGGGGCACAGAGTGAGTTTAAGGCAGGCCTCAACTACACAGCAAGACCTTGTCTCCAAGAGACAAAGAACTATGAGGTATAGTCCCATGGTAGGATGCTTCCCTAGCATAGGGAAGGCCCTGGGTTCAATCCTCAGTACTGGATAAAAGATGAGGCACTTTGAAAGCCACCTTCACAGGCCTGTAGCAATGTTATGCAGCGAATGAGTGGTCTTAAAAACTAGACCTGGGGGCTGGAGAGGTGGCTCATTGGTTAAGCGCTTGCCTGAAAAACCTAAAGACCCTGGTTCAATTCTCCAGTACCCACGTAAAGCCAGTTGCTCAAGGTAGTGCATGCATCTGGAGTTTGTTGCAGTGGCTAGAGGCCCTGGCATGCCCATTCTCCTATCTACGTTTTTCTCTCTCAAATAAATAAGATGAAGAAAAAATTAAAAAAAAAAAACCAGACATGGAATTTGTCACAATTCTTGGTTTAAGTGATAAGATCCCAAGTTGAAATATTCAAGCGAAAGCAAAAGGACTGGCTCAAGCATTCGAGCAACTTGGCCTCAGGCACAGCAAGGCACAGCCTTAACGCAAGCCCCTTGAAGCGCTGAGCGTCTCCTCAGCCTGCTGACTTTTCTCTTCAGGGTTTCTGTACAGGCGATTGTGTCACTGCAGATGAAAACAGTTTTGTCTCTTCTCTCTCAGCTATTAGCTGCTTGCTCCTTCTCCTGCTTATTCTTTTGTCCAGGAGCTCCAGTCTAACATTGAAGAATTGGCTGGGAATGGCATTTGTCATTATGGGGTCTTAAATGTCTCCCAAAGGCCCTTATGCTAAGGGCTTAGTCTTTAGCCTGTGGTGTATTGAGAGGTGGTAGAAACCCTTAGGAGGGGAGGCCACATGGAAGGAAGTTAGGTCTTTGGGACCTGCCTTTGAAGTGGATATGGGGACCTTGCCCCTGCTCCCAGACCTTAGCTTTCTGACTGCCGTAAGGGTGTTCTGCCTCACCATGGGTCCAAAGAAGAGCCAAGCCAACTGACCATGGATGGAAACTGTGAGACAAATTTAAATTTTTCCTCATTTTAGGCTGACTTTCTCAGATATTTTGTGCCGGCGCAGAAAAGCCAACTAACACAGCATCTTTTTTAAAAGATAGTTTTACTTATTTATTCACAAAGAGAGAGAGAGAAATATGGATGTGCCAGAGCCTCTTACAATTGCAAAGGAACTCCTGTTGCATGGGGCATTTTGTGCATCTGGTTTTACATGGGTACTAGGGAATCAAACCCAGGCCAGAAGGCTTTGCAAGCACCTTTAACTGCTGAACCATCTCTACAGTCCTAACACAGCCTCTGTATCTTGTTTCTGACTTTTTGGGTGGGGAAGGGCAAGCCCAACAGACTGGCCTTTTTTTTTATGAGAGAGAAGGAGAGCGAGTGAAAGAGAATTGGAGTGCCAGGGCCTCTGGCCAGTGTAATCAAACTCCAGATGCATGTGCCACCTTGTGCACATGTGCCACCTTGTGCTTGCATCGCCTTACCTGGGAACTGGAGAGTTGAACACGGGTCCTCAGGCTTCCCAGGCAAGCGCCTTAACCACTAAGCCATCTCTCCAGTGCTTCTTTCTGATTTTAATGCAAATAATTCTGAAGTATCACAATTAATACTAGAAGTCATTAAAAAGGGGGATATCTTTAAGATGTTTTATTAACTGAAATTGTTATCTATTGTTTATAACTTTTTATACCAGTGGTAGCATATTGTTCATTGTTTGACACCTGACAGTATATACGCATATATGCTTGTATTGTGAATATCTGTGCAAAGATAGTAGTATCCAACATCACTGAAACTCAAGTGACTGTCAGTGACCACTTTCTAAGCATCCTGCTAGCAGTATGGGCAAGCTTCAGTAAGAAACGTGCAGATCTGCATACTGTCAAGTCCTTTGTCTCACGACCAGAAGCAATTAGACATATGGGTGAGTAAGGCAAAGGGATTTATTGGGGGAAAGGTAGAAAGGCTCCAAAGTGTCAGGGCAAACATATTCAGGATTTCGGCCACCATCCAAAGAAGACAGGAAAAAAAGGAACGTTACGCTTTCTGAGGTAGAGCTCAGGGAAGCTGGAAGGCTCGGCAAAGGATATCTGTGAGCAGCGGCAAGAAGGAAGGGGCTTCTTCAGGCTTAAGAACACTATCTCGGGGCTAGAGGGATGGCTTAGCAGTTAAGGCACTTGCCTGCAAAGCCAAAGGACCTAGGTTCGATTCCCCAGGACCCACGTAAGCCAGATGTACAAGGGGGCGCATGCGTCTGGAGTTCATTGGTAATGGCCAGAGGCCCTAGCATGCCCATTATCTCTCTCTCTCTCTCTCTTTCCCCCTCCCTCCCTCCCTCTTTCTTGTTCTCAAATAAATAAATGATATAAAAAGAATACTATCTCATTGGGGAGATAACTATTCAACTATTCCTCGCACCCCCTTAGCATGTCTGTAGGTGAGCAGTGGCCTCTTGGCCATGACCCACAGGCTCAGTTGCATTCACTGTTAAGGGAGGGGACAATAATCCAATGTCTGGGGTAGCTTAGAAGGTTATGTCTCCACCCAGGGCCACAGGTAAAATTCAGCATAGCTTTCCCTCAGGAAAAGCCCCTATGTTTCCTTTTTCTTCCTCTTCCTGTGGTGTTTTACATCCTATGAGGTTTCCCTTGCTAATGTTACCAGGGAAGCAAGAGGTGGGTCTGTCCTCAGATGACCTCCCATTCTGCTTATATTGCCTACTTACAAGAGTAATGCTTTTAATGCCATCCACCCTAAAATATTTTCTCTTTCATTATGCTTCTCTTTCTAACCCATCTGTTGTGTGAAATGTAATTTTTCAGTTTACAAACTATTGGAAATTTGGCATTAAATTTAATTGTTTTGTGGACCTTATTATTTTAATTGTTTGAAAAGATTTGGCATAATATATAATCATTTATTTATATTTTAAAATAATGTATTCTGTAATTTTTTAGTATGAATTTAAATGAATTGATTTTTTTTTTGTTTTAGCTTAGATGTTCAATGTTGTCAGCTTTATATAATAGTTTTCTTGAGATCATTTAGAGTTTTCAACATTCATAATAGATTGTTCCAGTCTTGCTAGTAATTTAATCAGTTTTCCTGCTTGTAATTTTGGTTTACACTAGTAAGGTCATACAAATTTGTGGCAGGCATATCTTCTAGGAAATGATGTTTTCTAATATTGTATACTACCCTATCTAGTCACTGAAGGAGAACCAGGAGTAAGGTAGCTTTTTGCAGACAGTAAGGGCAGAAGCCCAAAGAGGGAACAAGGTGACACCATTATCCTTGCCCTGGGGAAACCAGAGCTTGTGTCTGATCCTGTCTCATCTAAGATGGCTGCCAGCAACATCTTCCTCAGCTCAGCCTTTTGAGTCCAATAATTAGGTCTTGGCTCCTCAGGAGTCAACCCCTTGAGTCCTCAGGCAAATCCAGGTGGTTTCTTCCATACCTGAGTCCCATGACAAGGCTCACCCTAACCAGATGCTTGAGCCCTATAAAGGAGGCTGACTATGTGGGCCAGCTCTCTTTTTATTCCTTCCTGTGACCTTGCCTGTGTAAGTGTGTAAGTCTGTCTCTCCTCGCTGGGGATGGGGGACCACCTCTTTTGGTCTTGGTACTTTCCTGCCTTTCTTCTACATGTGTCTTGCTTTGGGGTGCTTTCTCACATTGTTATACGTCACATGTGTGATTTCTCTTTGATCTCTGAGTCCTGCACTGTCTCTTAATCCGCTCTGGTCTTTTAGGTGAAGAAGAGCCTTCTAGACCTCATGCTTTCAATTGGTCTCCTCCCTGGATCTTAATGACCCCTGTAATAAACCTCATAATTCATAATTTTTCCCTAAGTAAACTTAATAGTTCATAATGGCCCCTTCTCAGAGTCCATTTTCTCAATTCTTTGCTAAAATAAGACAAAGTTCCAAAAGTTGGGGTTCACAGGTCTGGGAGAGCCCCAGAAATGCCAAAATCCTGCATCATCATTATCATCATGAAAATTATTGTTTTGCTTAACTTCTGCATCATTACCCTGGCTGACATACTGTAACTTCTAAAGATAAAAGTCTTATTTGGGCTCATGGTTCCGGAGGTTTCAGTCCATCGCTGACTGTCCCTGTGGCCGTGGGCCTGTGGGGAAGCAGCGCAGCAAGGCAGGAGCATGTGGCACAGGCGCACTGTTCTCCTGGGCCAGGGAGAAAAAAGAAAGGCAACCAGTTTCCAGTTTCCACAATCCCTTTAAGGGCACACCTCAAAGACCTAAAGACCTCTTGTTAGGCCCAACGACTCAAGAGTTCCATCATCTAGACTCCACAAGTGTTAACACTGACCAGTCAGGTCAAATGTGCCAACTGGTGCAATGGTGGCATATCTGTTACAGGAGAAGCCAATGGCTCCCTTTTGGGGCTGGAGGGCCACTCCACAGGAAGAAATACACGCCTGGTACAGAAAGCCTAGTCAAAAGCCTATGGCTGGAGAGCTCATAAGCACTAGAAGAGTAAAACCTGCTGTTGTCTGGCTAAATGCACATACTATGCCCACCAAACTACCTTCTGAGAACATTTTTATGTTTATACCCATATAGTAATGCTTCTCTCACTTTTGGTGAGAGGAGCTTCTCTTTTCAGATGATGGTGACCACCGGGGTGACTCAGTAGGCACTATAGTGCTGAGAAGAAGTGACAGAGGAGTGCTCAGCACTGAAACATCTCTATCACACCTTCCAACGCTCAGGGTCCATTGCAGAAGAAGGGGTGGGAAGAATGTAAGAGCAAAAGGAAGGGTAGGACTGCTTACAGTGCACTCTTCCAGGCACAAAACGGCCTGGATATCCATGACCTCACATTGCCTGACACTACCTACACAAGACCATCATAATAGTAGGAAAAGATAATGACATCAAAATAGAAGAGTGACTATTTAGAAAGATTCAATGGAGGGTGGATTTGAGAGGGGGTTGATGAGAGTGGGTATGGGGAATTATCAGTGTTTATAACCTATACTTATGAAAGCTGTCAACAAAAAGTTCAATTATCTATCAACAGAACCACCTGGGGACCAAGCCTTTAACACACAGGCCTTTGGGTATATTCAAGACCCAAGAAATAGCATGTTGGTGTTATAATCCCAGTTTTCTTCTTGTTAGTGTTTTCATGATACATATTTTTTTCTATCTTTATTACAACGTTACTTTGTCAGTATGCCCCAAATTAAAAAATTCCCAGCCGGGCGTGGCAGTGCCGCCTTTAATCCTAGCACTCATGAGGCAGAGGTAGGAGGACCCGATGTGAGTTCAAGGTTACCCTGAGACTACAGCCTGGGCTATAGTGAGACCCTGCCTTGAAAAACTAAACTAAAAAAAAAAAATTCTCATCAAGAAATGTATTCTATTTATATTTAGCTAATTAATTTGGAGCTATTTCATTTATTTATTTATTTGCCCTTTGTTTTAAAATCTAATTATTTTGCTACATTGACAAAGTGTTCAATATTTCTTCTTTTAATCCAATGGTTTGGAAGCTATAGGGTTGTTTTTTCTCTTATCATTACCTTTAATTGAACTATGCTTTACAAAACAATCTGAAATCTAAACATGTCCATCCTCATTTAGAGCATAGAATTAAACATATATATCGTAACCATCCTTTGTTCCTCATCTTGTTATTGTCACCTAAGGTTTTTGTTTTGCTTGTTTTGGGGGCGGAGGGTGTTCGAGATAGGGAGGGTCTTACTCTAGCACAGGCTGACCTGGAATTCACTATGTAGTCTCAGGCTAACCTCGAACTCACAGCAATCCTTCTATCTCTGCCTCCTGAGCACAAGCGCCACATTGTGCATCTGGCTTAAGACGGGTTCTGGGGAAATTGCAAGCATCTTAACTACTGAGCTATCTCTAACCCTGTTGTTGTTTTTGCTTTGAGGCAGGGTATAACTTGGAACTCACACTCTGGTCCCAAGCTGGCCTCAAACTCTTGGAGATCACTTACCTCAGCCCCCCAAGTGTTGGGCTCAAAGGTGTGCTTTACTATGCTTGGATCTGTTTTATCTCTTTAAAAATCTCTCTGTTTTGGGATGGAGAGATGGCTTAGTGGTTAAGTACTTGCCTGTGAAGCCTAAGGACCCCGGTTCGAGGCTCAATTCCCCAGGACCCACGTTAGCCAGATGCACAAGGGGCCGCATGCGTCTGGAGTTCATTTGCAGTGGCTGGAGTCCCTGGTGCACCCATTCTCTCTCCCTCTCTCTCTATTTGCCTCTTTCTCTGTCTGTCAAATAAGTAAAGAAATAAATCTCTCTGCTTTTGCATTTCATAGTTAAGCTTACCAACTCAGATCACCTCATCACTGTTTCTTGATTCACATGCCTTCCCCTTGGGTTTATTTTTCATCTTATTGAAACATATGCATGAATATTTTAACAAATGTCTGAGAATACATGCTTTTAATTTCTATATGCTAGAACATTCCTTAACTGCAGACAAAATCCTAAGCTGTCTCTTGTTTTCTGTCATCACCTCGAACAGACTTCTCTGTAGCGAGGTGCGGAGTAGCGAAGAAGTTATGAGGAGTAGAAGACAGATCAACTCCTCCAGTAAGTGTCAGAGCTTGGGCAGGAAATGCTGAACTTCCCTTTGGCTCGGTTTCCTCTGCTATAAGTGGCAACAAGTAAGATCTTATGTCGTGGAACAGTTGCGAGAGCTAATGACTGTGCTCAGAGGACTGGGTATGTGCTGGCTCCGGACGCTCAAGGGTTAGCTGTCATCACTACCTCCGCTCTCTTACTGCTTGTGAGAAAACTACCGTGCCTAACTGTGGTCCCTTTTTAGATGCTATAGTCTTGCTCTTGGATTAACTTTAAGGTTTTCTCTCTATTTGGACACTTTACAATTCAGTCAGATGTACTTTTAGCCTGGGAGCTAGGTCTTAACACAATTCTGGAACATTCTGAACCATTATTATTCCCTGATTGTCTTTTCTTTTTGATCTTTCTTACACAATTGATTCTTTTTATATTCATTTTTTTTAAAGTTCTTTTCTGCCCCTTTCGTTTCATGTTTTTACTGTTTTTAAGAATAATTTTATTTTATGTCCTTAAGACCCCCAATGATACTACTTTTTATTCTATTTTTGAGATGAGGTCCCCTGTAGCCAGGGCTGGGCCTCCAGTTTATTATGACACTGAACTCCTGATCTTCCTGCCTCACTTCCCAAGTGTTTGGATTACAGTGTGTGCCACCAGGCCCAGAATATACAGTGCAGGGAATAGAACCCAGGACCTTGCACATGACAGGCAAAGACTCTACCAACTAAGCCACATTCCCAGCCCTCATATTTTTAATTCTTTTTCTAAAGTATATTTTATTTATTTATTTATTTATTTATCCAGAGGGAGAAAGAATCAGAGAGAGAGAACGAGAATGGGTGTGCTAAGGCCTCCAGCCACTGCAAACGAACTCAGTTGCATGCGCCCCCTTGTGCATCTCTGACTTATGTGGGTCCTGAAGAGTCGAACCTGGATCCTCTGGCTTTGCAGGCAAATGCCTGAACCACTAAGCCATCTCTTCAGCCCTTTTTAATTCTTATGTCACATTAGTCTGTCAGTTTCAGAGTATGTATCTGACACACACTTATTTTCAATTGTTTTATTAATTTCAAATTTTACCTAAAATGCAAAATCTATCAAGAATGGATTCATTGACTGTTGTCTCTTAAGAGTTGTCTTCATTGCCTTTGGAATTAGCTGTGAGATTTGTCTGAAGCTCCGTCCTTTCTCTGCTTCCCCGGGAGCTTTGCAGTCTCTTTGTCAGCCTTTCTTCTAGCAGAGCCCCAGCTTGACGATCCCTGCTCTGGCTCATGGACGGCCAGCGTGTGTGGCACCCTCCTCAGCCAGCAAGTGTCTCTGGGCAGGTTTTGATGGCTGTTCTGCCCTGGTCACTGCCCAGCCAGTTCCTCAGCTTTGGCTAAGGTCTGTTATTATTGTTGTTGTTTTATCAATGTCTCTTCCTCGGTGGAGAGCTGACCCGCCCAAGTCTCAGCCTTCCATTCGGCCCTGGCCCTGCCTCACCTGAGGCCTCCTGCTTCTTTAACCAGATCAGGTGCCTCAGCCAGGAGCCAGTCCTCCTCTCTGCCTGCTTCGCAGGGCAACATTCAGCCCGAGTCTCTGCCGAGTGTCTCCTGTCTGCTCGACAAAATAGATCATCCCGTTTAAGAGCTCAGTTCCGGCTTGACTTCTCTGTGTTCTGCAGCTGATGCATGTGGTGTCTTCAGCAGTTGGATCTTACATCTGGTTCTGGTGAGGAATTGAGAGCAGTGGGCAAGAGCCTGTCTTGTCTTGAGGTGCCTCCAGGGCCTCCTTGACCAACAACTCACTGGGAGGTATCCCACCCTGGCCACTGGGATTTTCTTATAATAACCCATGGGGCTTCTGGGAGCAGCATTATATAGTCCTGCAAGCAACTTCTGCACAAATTCACTTTAAAAAAAAAAAATGAGTGTTCAAATTAGTTGACAAAAAAAAAAAAGGTAGAAATCCTACATTTGCTCTCCAACATAGAGCCTTCCTTAGGGTTCCAGACTGGTGACCTGACCTGAAGAATTCACTACAACCACAGGAGACAGCTCCTTACAATTAATTCTCCTCCCCTCTGTCCACTTCACTCCATCCCATTCCTTTGGTTTCTGTGGAGATTGTTAAGGAATACAAAGCGCCTGTGAGGAAGAATCACAAAAATAAAATAGCTGACTTTCCTGAGAAGTCAAAGTCGGGGTCCTTAGATGGAGGGGCTTCATAGGTGGAGCTGTGGCATGGAGGGAAGAGGGGACAACTTGAAGGGGCAGCCGTCTCCCTGTGACGATGGGAGAATCGTAGGATGGGGACTGTCTCCTGTGGTGACAATTTCACCCGGGAAGTAGGAAGCAGAGTTACATTGTGAGTCTAGGGAGAACCTACTCATAAAGGATTATGGGAAACCAGGGACGCTAATGCTCAAGAGGCACATCAAAACCCTGCTGAGGTTGGAAGCTGTGATCCACGGTGTTCTGATCTGCAGGACCAGGAGGCCTGATGCTGGAGGAGCAGACAGTTGACAAGCTCTGGGCTGAACCTGCAGCAGGGGAACTCGGCAGACAGTGAGGCCTTCTTGTCCAAGCTCTGAATTCCTGCCTACTCCTTGACAGGAAAGGAGATGAGAATTAGGGTTCTTGTGAAGGATTCAGGACTGCATTTACCCTCAGCAGAGACCAGATGTTTCTCAGCATTTTCTCTCATACACAACCTGGAGAAGTTGTCAGCAGGCTTCTAGCAACTTCTCTAGCACAGCCAGGACCCTGCAGAGGTTAGAGAGCAAAGAGACCTGAAAGATACGAACCCAGAGTGCTTGTTCTAGAAGAGCCCTGGAGCAAACGCCAGAGAGCTCTCCCCAGCAAGACCTAGGTCTCAGGAACCTCCGACACACACACACACACACACACACACACACATGGAACATGACGTGTGGGCTCCCATGCCTGGGTGTGAATTCGTAGGGTCGTGGGGAGAAACCACCCAAAGATAGGTGCTCCTATCATAGGATTGAGGGGCAGCACTCTGATTTCTGCTAGGAACTGGCTGCCTAGGACCCTCGCCTGTAAACTCCTGGCTCCCTGGCCACGGAAATGGCACCAGTCTGGAAGTGGCTGTCTGAAGGAGTCCCAGCTCTCTCCAGTTGGGACCCTTTGTTGCCCACATTGAGGAAGGCTTGCCTCCATGTGTCCCCACTCACAGTCACCTTCACTCATCCTTGTCCCAGAGAAACCTTGGGGCTCTCCACCAGGCACTCCGAGCCTCTGCGCTCTGTTGCCTGAGCTGAGCGGCAATCCACCTGGTCAAGGGCCAAGGCATGCCCCGTCTTGCCTGGCACCTCAACGGCATCTAGGGCCAGCCAAAGCAGAGGGGTGCTGACGAAATGAGAGCTGAGAGAGAGGTCCACTTAGCCCCTTTCCCTTGGGGCCACATAATATTTTCAGATGACATCCTTGAGATAAATCTCTGAAAGTTTAGTAAAACTCTTCCATGCCTAGTTGGAATAATCACTTCTCCATGTCTTCCAGATTGGAAAGCGCAAACGAATCGGTGTCCACAGTTATTTCTTTTCTTTTTTTTTTTTCTTTCTTTCTTTCTTTTGTTTGTTTTTCTGAGGTAGGGGTTTCACTCTAGCTCAGGCGGACCTGAAATTCAATATGCAGTCTCAGGGTGGCCTCGAACTCAAGGTGATCCTCCTCCCTCTGCCTCCCCAGTGCTGGGATTTAAAGGCGTGCACCACCACGTCCGGCTCACAGTTATTTCTTATATTTAGGCTCCACGTGCGAGTTCTGAGTTCTAGGTTGTGTTGTAGAGAGAGTTTTCTGAGCAGGGTCTGGTTCTGGGCTTGGGGCTGGTGTCTCAGGGGTTGGCTAGGGGCAGTTGTTTCTGTGTGACTAAGAAGTGAGTGGCTGTGTCACAGGTGTCACGTGACGGGAAAGCAGTGCATTAGGCTCCTTCGGGTTACAAAATGAAAAGAGTCATTGAAGTGAACATGCAGCAAAGATTGGGAGAGACTGTGTAGACTCAGGGGGCGCCCTGGTGCCCACGGTGAGATGTGCACCAAGCCCTCAGGGAATGCCTGGAGCAGGAACTAGAGGCCGCTGAGACCCTGCCCCCCCTTCACTCTGCATCTGAGCCACTCTTGTCCTCGGCAAACAGCCTCCTTGATGCCACATCCACAAGGCAGGCCATGCAAGAGCTCCTGGGGAGGCAGCGGTAGCGGCAGAGGCAGCGGCAGCAAGAGGGGGGGGGCCTCCTATTACAGGTTTAGACCATGAGCTCTAGCTTGGAAACCACAAGGAAAAACAAAGAATAGGGGCCGGGAAGGCTCAGCAGCTAAAAGCACTTGCTTGCAAAGCCTGTCAGCCAGGGTTCCATTCCCAAACCATCCAAGTAAGCCTGATGCAAGAAGTGATGCAAACATGTGGTGTTCATTTGCAGTAGCAAGAATGAGGATCTGGTACACACACACACACACACACACACACACACACACAGTAAATTTTAAAAATTGCTTTAAAAAGAGAACATCTGCCAGGCGTGGTGGCGCACACCTTTAATCCCTGCACTTGGGAGGCAGAGGTAGGAGGATCTCCGTGAGAATACATAGTGAATTCCAGGTCAGCATGGGCTAGAGTGAGACCCTACCTCACAAAACCAAAAAACAAAGAGAACCTCTTTCTTCATTAGTCCCAGGCATCCATCCCAGGGGAAGCCCTTGATTCATCATTGTGGCAGCGAAGAGAAAACTTCCTGTTCATTCTCTGAAGGTTTGTTGGAACAAACTGACAGCAGATTAATAGCATAAAATAGTATATAGATACGCTAAATGGGGGAAATCATAGAAGTGGGATTACCCACTTTCCCAAGAGGGGTGATGTTTATGTATCTGTCTTCATAAGGCAGAGGTAGATGAGGGGGATATAGCAATCCTTCTGGAAGGGTAGTAAATTATTATGACAGAGACTGAATGGGCCAATAGGACAGACACTAGTTCATAAATGATTTTATTTGGAAAACTGAGTGGACCCGGGAGATGGAGACTAACCGATGATAAAGTCCATCCAATGTGTTAGCATTCCTTACTCTTTCTTCCTGACATATGAGTTTAGTTGATGAAACCTCAGGGCGGGACAGAAGCCAACTGCTTTTCTCTTTGGCAGGTCTGGTCTTTAGAAGGATAAGGGAATATTACAGCAAAGCCTCTTCGAGCATCTGCTGGTCTCCAAGGGCCTCTAACTTAAAATTATTAGGGTGCCATTTTGGGGAGTAAAATTTATAGACTCCACCACTTGGCCAGTTATTTTCAGGAGGGAAAGCGCTGACTGTCAGGCCATATGGAGAGCTTGTTGAGAAAGAGGGAAAGATGATGTGTATCAGCAGCACGCTTCTCTACCTCTCTCGTCCCCAAAGATCTGACCTCCAGAGCCACAACAAATCCTGGCAAAGGACAGTTTCACGGAGGGGAGCCAGGCTCCTCAGAGTCTCCCACAGTGCTGGAATGGCTCAAGGAGAAAGCCAGAACTGAGCACGACAGTCAAGCCTGCCCTTGAATTTGTGTAGGGCACCTCCGTGGGCCTGGCTCCTGCATGGTGTGAGAACCTGTGCGGCGCTGAAGCCCGCGTGAGCACTATGGTCAGGGCGATGAGTCCCTGGATGGCGCTCCTCACCATACATTCCCCAGACCCAGAGACACTGGGCTTCTGTACCTACAAACAACCTCTCTTTTTGTTGTTTGTTTGTTCTTTGGTTTTCGAGGTAGGGTCTCACTCTAGCTCAGGCTGACCTGGAATTCACTATGTAGCCTCAGGGGGGCCTCAAACTCACAGTGATCCTCCCTCCTCTGCCTGGGATTAAAGGCATGTGCCACCACTCTCTGCTACAACCTCTTTTTTTTTTTTTTTTTTTTTGGTTTTTCGAGGTAGGGTCTCACTCTGGTCCAGGCTGACCTGGAATTCACTATGTAGTCTCAGGGTGGCCTCGAACTCAGGCAATGCTCCTACCTCTGCCTCCCGAGTGCAGGGATTAAAGGCGTGCGCCACCATGCCCCGGCTAAACCTCTCTTTTTTAAGGGATGAAACGATTTAAAGAAATAGCACAGCACAAGAGACTCAGGTTGTGGTGACTGCTTCACAGTAGATGGGCAGGGCTTCTAGTCACCCCTGCTACAGTGAAAACACCACCAGAATTTTTTTAAATGCCTGTTGTAGTCAGGTTCGCATTGCTGGCAGAAATCACCTGACCAAGAGCAGTTTTTGGGAAAAAGAGGTTTATTTTGGCTTATAGGCTCAAGGGGGGAGCTCCATGATGGCAGGGAAAATGATGGCATGAGCAGAGGGTGGACATCACCCCCTGGCCCACATAAGGTGGACAACAGGAACAGGAGAGTGTGCCAAACACTGTCATGGGGAAACTGGCTATAACACCCATAAGCCTGCCCCAACAATACACTGCCTGCAGGAGGCGTTAATTCCCAAATCTCCATCAGCTGGGAACCCAGCATTCAGAACACCTAAGTTTATGGGGGACACCTGAATCACACCACCATAATTCCTTTATGTTCTTTTTTTAAAAATACCTTTTTGACAACTTCCACACATAGAGGCACTATACCATGAACACAACCTCCTCACATACCCTCTTTCCCCCTCCCAACAAAACCCTCCACTCAATCCATTCTTCTTTCCAACTAGTCTTTCTTCCATTTTGATGTCATCATTTTTTCCCTTCTATTACACAGGGTGTTACGTAGGTCGCATCAGCCACAGAGATCATGAATGTCAAGGCCATCTTGTGTCGGGAAGACAGCATTGCAAGCACTCCTCCCCTTCCTTTGGCTCTTACATTCTTTCCACCACCTCTTCTGCAATGGCCCCTGAGCCTCGGAGGTGTGATAGAGATGTCTTACTTAGTGCTGAACACTTCACTGCCACTTCTTCTCAGCACTTTGATGGCTTTTGAGTCACCCCAGAAGTCACCACCATCGGAAAAGAGAAGCTTCTCTAACCAAAAGTGAGAGTAGCATTAACATATGGGCATAAACCTAAGTGTATAGAGGGCAGTTTGGTGGATATAATATATCCATGTGACCAGAAAACAGTGGTGGTTTCTCCCCTAGGGCTTATGACCTCTGTAACCACAGGCTTTTGATTAGGTTTTCAGTAGTTGGCAGGAATTCCTTCCCGTGGAGTGGGCCTCAAATTCAATAAGAGCACAGTTGGTTTCCCCAGTAACAGGCATGCCACCATTATTACCCCAGTGGGTACGTTTGTCCTGACTGGCGAGCCATAGAGTTTACAAGGGTCCACTGCTGGTTAACACCGTTGATGTCTTTTGTCCCCAAACAGGCTGTGTAGGTTTTTCCAGCATTGACACTGACAGCTAGTCAACAGGGAGAAGGCTTCCAGCTCAGCTCTAGGTTTGATTTCTCAGTGACCTACAGCCCAAGCTTGTGCTATCTTCACCACCAAACATTTTCATTACACTTTAAGTTTTGCCTCAATTATTAAGGAAAATTTGATCTAATATGTTTCCTTTATTTTATTTTATTTTATTTTATTTTAATTTTATTTTTGAGATAGTGCCTCACTGTGTAGTATAGGCTTGCCTGGAACAAAAGCAATTTTCCTGCCTTTGCTTCCCAGAGGGCAGGATTACAGGTCTGAGCCACTATTTCCCGTTGATGTACCATTTATAAATCCATTCTATAATACATAAGGATCAATAAATTCTTTCTAATCACCCACTTTGTTACCTATCACTGACTAGATAAGCTGTGTCAGTCATTGTGGGAAAAAAAAAAGTCTTTAAAAAAGAAAAAAAGAGTGGTTAACATTTAACAAGTTTCATTTAGCAAAGTATCACCAAAGGAAATCACAGTGCAAGGAAACTTTAAGTCAGGCTGGGGAGATGATTCAGCAATCAAAGGTGCTTGCTTGCAAAGCCTACAGTCAATTCCCTAATACTGATATGTAAATCCAGATGCACCAAGCAAAAGGTGCTTGCTTGCAAAGCCTACAGTCAATTCCCTAATACTGATATGTAAAGCCAGATGCACCAAGCGAAAGGTGCTTGCTTGCAAAGCCTACCAGCCCAGGTTCCATTCCCAAGCCACCCACATAAGCCCAATGCAAAAAAAGAAAAAATGTGGTGTATGCATTTGTAGTTTGTTTACAGTGGCAAGAGACCCTGACATGCCCATATACAAGTTAAAAAACTAAAATATTGAAAAGAAAAAGAAAACTTTAAGTCAGGATCTCACCAATTCCTACAGTATTAATATTGTGTCTCAGTTCTCCAAACTAACTTTATTTTACATGGCTACGTGTGTGCTGTGTGTGAATTTGTATGTGTGTGGGTGCATGTATGTGCATATGTCTGTCTACACACAGGTGCACACGTGTGCGTGTGGAGGCCAGAGGTTGACACTAGGTGTGTTTCTGAATTGTTCTCCACTTCCTTTACTGAGGCAGGTTCTCTCACTTGAACCTGGAGCTCATTAATTGGGCCAGTGTAGCTGGCCAGCTTGCACTGCCCTGTCCCTGTCTCCCAAGCAGGGGGGGGGGGGCAGCGCGGTCATTCAGCATCCACCTGGGTACCAGAGATCCCAACACCTGTCCTAACATTTGTATAACAAGGGCTTTATTCACCGACTACCTCCCTAGCCCCTTAAACTATCACTATCATTTTGTGTGTGTGTGTAGAGTATGTGCATGTGATTGATGCTGTATGCACAAGTGTATGCACATGTAAAACAGCCCATACGTGTGTATGTAGAGGCCTAAGGAGAACATCAGGCTGTCCTGTTCTATCATCACCTGCATGTTTCCTTGAGATGGGGGTCTACAGCAGCATTCAGGAGGCAGAGGTAGGAGGATCTCTGAGTTCAAGGCCACCCTGAGACTACATAGTGAATTCCAGGTCAGCCTCAGCTACAGTGAAACCTTACATAAAAAAAAATAAAAGAGCTATGAGGGAAGAGTATAAGGACAGTCAGATGGATTCAGGCTCATGTCAGGACTGTCGGAGAAAAGTGGGCTCCTTGCTCCCAAATACCAGATTCTTTTTCCAGAAATTTGGTTGGTCATCTTCGGATGGCCTTCCCCCTCCATGACCCCACTACTGCACCCAGGTACCTCCTCCTTGGACAGAGTGACTGGACCTTGTGATCAGTAGCTCCAAAAGACCCACATGCTATTGAGGAGGGTCAGTCACTAAACAAACGTGGGGAGGTGGTACAAGAAAAAGGTAGGTAAGGGCTGCTGGCAGTTCAAAAACAGAAAGATCAAGTCCCGTAGGCTGGCCAACACTGTGTCCTCCCACTGTGGGCTGGTGCCAGGGCAAACAAGAGGGTCTCACTTTTGTGCACACAGCGTCAGCTGCACCGAGGCGTGGCCCCCAGGTGATGAAGAGGGCGCGTCTCCCTGGATGAGTGTGAGCTGCAAGGGATCCTTCCCTTCTTGAACGATGGTGCTATATTGACAAAGGTATCCTTTTCCTTCCAGAACCTTTCCATGCCTCCCTACTTCCTTACGTTCAAATCCAGCCGTCAAGTGCAAGTGCGTCAGGATGAAGAAGCACCTTCCTTGCACTTCAGCATCACACAGTGTGGGTGGGACAGTGATGTATGGCTGGAGGGCAAGCTTCCTTGAAGTTCTGACCAGGATTGGCAGCATCCTGCTACTCTGTTGGAGCCCTGTCCCCTGAAGTCACTCTATTTCCACCGTTCCCAAACATACGGCCTTGAGCACATTACTGAGTCATTCTATGTCTCCATTTCCTCACTTGTAAAATGAGGATAAGATTATTCCAGGGCTGTAAAGATGGCTCAGTGGTTAAGGTATTTGACTGCAAAGCCTAAGGACCCAGGACCAATTCCCCAGGACCCACATAAAGCCGGATGTATAAGGTGGCGCATGTATCTGGAGTTCGTTTGTAGTGGCCAGAGGTCCTGGCATGCCCATTCTCACTCTCCTTGCAAATAAATAAATAAAATATTTTTTTAAAATAAGATTTTTTAAAAAAAGATTATTCCAAGCAGGATGTGGTGGCACATGCCTCTGATTCCAGCACTCGGGAGGCAGAGGTAGGAGGATGGCTGTGAGTTCAAGGCCATCCTGAGACTACATAGTGAATTCCAGATCAGCCTGAGCTAGACCCTGTCTTAAAAACAAACAAACAAACAAACAAACAAACAAACAAAAACATTATTCCATACCTTCCAGACCATGGATGTCAAAAACTTGGGAAAATGTCTGGCACACAGTAGACACTAAACAAATACTACCTATGGTTATTATTTTTGCTATTATCTTTGAATTCTCCATACCTACAGAGTACTTGGCCCACAGGGGAAAAAAAGATGTGTTGAATGAATCACTGGACTGAACTTCTTAGAAACTCATTTTCCTAATGTATAGATTGACAATGTGACTCACCTAATAGGTTGTTGTAATGATTAAGTGAGATAGTGTATATCAATAAAGCATAATGACCACCTTACAACAGGCAGTTTACACTGGCTTATCCTTTTTTCATTCTTGTCTTTTCTCTGATCCTGACATTCAAGGTGTGTCATGACCTCTTTGAGTCAAAAGTGCCAAAAACCCAACTCAGACTGGCCTCTGCTAATAAAGGTCATGAAATAGAAAAGTCCCTCGACTCATCTGTAACTTGAACAACTTAGTTTTCGTCTTACATTTATTTTTTAATGTTGGATAGATTCTCTTTTTGTAGTGACTTCCTATAGATTTCAGGCTTCATTGGGTCTCCTAACTGCTCTACTTCAGAGTTCACAGGGAGTAATAATGGCACCTACCATTGTTTTGAGTCATACATGGTTTCATATGGGCTGTCAAAGGACAAAATTACAGAGGCTGGAGAGATGGCTTAGCAGTTAAGCACTTGCCTGTGAAGCCCAAGGACCCCAGTTCAAGGCTCGGTTGCCCAGGACCCACATGAGCCAGATGTATAAGGTGGTGCATGCATCTGGAGCTCGTTTACAGTGGCTGGAGGCCCGGGCTCGCCCATTCTCCCTCTCTCTCTTTCTCTCTCTGTTTGTTGCTCTCAAATAAATAAAAATAAACAAACAAACAAACAAAAAGGAGAAGTGGGGCGTGGTGGTGCACATCTTTAATCCCAGCAATTGGGAGGCAGAGGGAGGAGGATCACCATGAGTTCAAGGCCACCCTGAGACTACATAATGAATTCCAGCCTGGACTAGAGTGAAACCCTACCTTGAAAAACCAAAAAAAAAAAAAAAAAAAAAAAAAGGACAAAATTACAACTTAAAGGTTATGATTATGATTATTATTTGAGACAAGGTCTAGCCCAGGTATGCTAGAACTCAATATGAAGCTGAGTTAGTCACCTTTCTCAGTGCTATAACCAAATATCTGAGAAGAAACAGCAGGCGGGAGGGCAGGAGGGAGGGAGGGAGGGCAGGAGGGAGAAAGGGAGGGGAGAAAGAGGAAAAGGGCAGGGTGGGTTTATTTTGCCTGACATTTTGAGTTTAAGTGGCAGGGGCTTAAAACAGCTAACACAGGGTCTCCCGCCCCAAAACTAATATAGAAAATTCCTCATAGTCATCTCCAGAGAATTGTTCTCGTGGTGATTCTAAATCCCATCGGGTTGACAATCAGAGATCAAACATCAGGGTAGCCCAGGTTGGCCTCAAACTCGTGAGATCCTCCCCAGTTCTGGACTTACAGGCCTGAACAATTACATCCAGTTTAAAGGTCTTTATCAACTTTATTTTCACATTATTGTACAGGTGCTCCGGTGGGCCAAGCGGTGGAGGCTGATTTAATAGATAGAAAAGGGCAGAAAAAAAATCAGAGACAGAAGAACAAAATGCAGATTGGTCATTTTACCACTACTTTCCTTATAAAGTAGGGGCAGAGATTTTGAAGAATAGAAAAAATGCTGGGCGTGGTGGCGCACGCCTTTAATCCCAGCACTCGGGAGGCAGAGGAAGGACGATCCGTGATTTCAAGGCTACGCTGAGACTCCATAGTGAATTCCAGGTCAACCTGGACTAGAGTGAAACCCTACCTCGAAAAACCAAGAAAAGAAAAAAGAAAAAGACAACTGTAACATCAGAGTTCATCTGGTCACTTTTTTGTGTGTAGATATAGGCAGAAAGAACTTCATTATAATAGCTTCCTTATAAGGCAAAACTAGCTTCTTTGGAAAAGTGGGGCTGTCTACCTCCTTAACCTTGATTTCACAATTTATTTGAAACAGATCAAAGCAGGGTCAATGCATAACATTTTGGTTGGTATGTCTCCTAAATCTCATTTAATCTTTCCAACAATTAACATACACGTATCTGCTCCTACCGCTCAACACCTCTCCCTCCAAAATTCTGGAATGTTTCGAAACAAATCCCAGACGCAAGCATTATGCGCTTTATCATTTCAGTACATGTTAACTTTCCCTCTTAAATGAGCTGTTAATGGAAGCAAGCCAAACGTCCAATGTCAATGGGTAAACAAAATGTGGCATATACACAGAATGAAAAGTTAGCCAGATCGCAACAGGAAGGAACTTTTAACACAGGCTGCGCGAATGGACCCTCCAGACTTTATGCCAAGCGAAATAATCCAGCCACAAGAAGGACAGATATTGTATGACTCCTTGTTTATAAGAAACCTACAGTAAACTTAAGGTGACAGAAAGAATGACTGGGTATGGTGGCTCAGGCCTTTAATCCCAGCTTTTGGGAGGCTGTGCTAAGAGGATTGCCATGAGTTCCCAGGCCAGTCTGAGCTACATTGAGACCCTGCCTCCTAAAAGGAGTGGGAGGTAAACTATTGCCAAATAGATGCTGAGTTTCTGTTGAGGAACACAGAGAAGTTCTCTAGATAGATGGTAGGAGTCATTACACAAAAATGTGAGCGCATGAATACCACAGAACCACGCACTGCAAAATGGTAATTTAAATGACAAATTTTTACCACATTTAACCACCAAGAAAAGCTGTTAAATTCCTATTGTGTAGGACTCCTGCCCCCAGCTGCTCCGCTGCCTATCATTTTATGCTTCTTGGTGAGCTTCTGGAACGATCCCAACACGAGTCTATGATTGTGAAAGCAAATGAATTAAACTGGTCTGAAACCCTGGCCTCTGGCCACCAATGCTTAAATGTTCATTAGCACCAGCTCTGAGCAGGCCTGGCTGAAGGCCACACTTCAGGAGCATGGGGGAGGGAGGAAAATGGAAGGCATCGACGTCCGATAACACAGACCCTGGATTCCAAAGCCTTCTAATTCTCTTCAGATTGGGAAAGTGAGCGATCATGCAGGGCAGCACGGGCCGCGTGTCTCTTAATGAGAGTTAAAAGGAACGGGCAGGCCTCCCAGGTCCCCTTCCTTCTTCGGTGCTCCAGGGACGCAGAAGATTTGGCCTGGGAAGGAGGGGGCCTCACTCACCCCCCTCACTGCCTTCTCTGGGTGCTGACTGTGGGGGAAAAACTCATCCTCTTGTCTTTCCACAGACTCGGTGGCTTAAAGAAAGAAACCTCCTTCCTCAGTGTTCCACAGGGTGAGGTCATGAGGCCGAGGTGCCCGCGGGGTTGGCCTCTAGGACTCTGCCATCTTCTCCCTGACCCTTTACATGCCTTTTCTCTGTGTGGGTCCTAATTCACTCGTTTTCTAGAACACCAGTCACTGCACTGGGGTCCTCCCCAGATGCCTTCACTTTACCTCAGTGGTTTCTTTAAAGGCTTTCTCTCTGAGGAACCAGGAGTGAAAACTTCCACATATGAATGATGGGGGCTAGGTGTGGGAAGAGAGGGTGCGTTTGCCCACAACACTACGGGAAGGTCTGCAGTTAGAGTAAACCACCAAAATTGTCCCAGTCTGGCCAAAGTGATCAGGTCTGTGAGGATCAGTCACTTGGATACAGCACTCTCGAGGAAAGGCGTCTTTGGGCAAAGACCATTCTGGTAGCTGAGTTAGCGCCCACAGCTTCCAACGGCTGAAGGTAGACCACGGTCAGTGCCCCCAGAAGCTGGGCAAGGAGCCTACATGGAAGGGCACCAGAGAGTGTGTTTCCTGAGGCTGAGACAGTAATCTCAACTACGTGAGGATGGAGACAGAGTGAGAGTCACTGTGGGTCCCCGCTGTCGGCTGCTACCCTGCCCATCTCCACCACAGAGGAAGGAAAATGCTGGCCTCTCTTCCTGAGGAGCTGTCTCCTGGGTGGGGTCTAAGACAGCTTGGTGTTCTGTGACAACAGAAACAGATGTGACTGTGGCTGCCACTGCCTACCTCCCCGATATCACTAGTGATCTGAGGTAACTGTCTTCCAAAATTATGGGAAGAAAACAGAACTGCAAAGAGGTGTGGGAATAAGCCAGGGCCAGTAGTTGTTAACCTTCAGACTTCCTTTTAATGGAGAATAAATCCTTTTTTAAAACTTACAGCATTGTGTAATGGGGTTAAATGGTGTCCTCCCAATAGATACAACCTTCCCCCGGAACCTGTGAATAATGTGACCTTTTTTTTTTTTTTTTTTTGTAAAGAATTTTTGCAGACGCTTTAATTAAGTGTGCAATATTAAGCGTAAGATCTTGAGATGAGATCATCCTGACCTAGGGTAAACCCTAAATCTAAGGAAAAGCATCCTTAGGAGAGACGAGACATCGGAAAAGACACCAAGGAAATGCGCTGTGCAAAAGAAGGCAGAGGGCTGGAGAAATGCCTCCGCAGTCACGGGTGCTGGCTACTCAAGCCTGCTGGTCCGGGTTCAATGCCACAGGCGCCCTTGGTTCTGGAGTTCGGTTGCAGTGACAGGAGGCACTGGTATGCCCATACTCATTCTCTCGCTATCTGCCTCTCTCTCTCTCTTTCTCTCTCTCAATAAATAAATAATATAAAGAAATTTTTCAAAAAAAGGTAGAAATTAGAGTGATTTATCCACAAGCCAAGAAAACCAAGATGGTAGGCAGCCCCCTGCACCCAGGAGGGAGGGGACATGACAGAGAACCTTCCTCAGGATCACCAGAAGGAACTCACCCTGTGTGGTGGTTTGATTCAGGTGTCCCCCATAAACAGGTGTTGTGAATGCTAGCTTCCCAGCTGACGGAGATTTGGGAATTAACACCTCCTGGAGGCAGTGCATTGCTGGGGGCAGGCTTATGAGTGTTATATAGCCATTTTCCCCATGCCAGTGTTGGGCACAGTCTCCTGTTCCTGTTGTCTACTTTATGTAGGCCAGGGGGTGATGTCCACCCTCTGCTCATGCCACTGTTTTTCTCTGCCATCATGGAGCTTCCCCTCAAGCCTGTAAGCCAAAATAAACCTCTTTTTCCCACAAGCTGCTCTTGGTTGGGTGATTTCTACCAGCAATGTGAGCCTGACTGTAACACCCTGCTAATGCTTCATTTCACACTTCTAGCCCCTGGAAGTGTAAGAGAAAAAATTTCTGTTGTTTACCCACTGGGTTTGTGGTACTGCATCATGGCAGACACAGAAAGCTAACACATATGATATGTCAGGCTATTTCTTGTTTGCAGCCCACCTCCTCATTGTCAGGCCTGGCAGGACACGATATGCATATGTACTCAGGAAGTATTAGATGGGCTGGAGAGATGGCTTAGTGGTTAAGGCACTTGCTTGTGGAGCCTAAGGACTCAGGTTGGATTCCCCAGAACCCACATAAGCCAGATGCACATGGTGGTACATGCATATGGAGTTTGTTTGCAGTGGCTAGAGACCCTGGCATGCCCATTCTCTCCCTCTCTCTCTCTCTAATAAATAATTTAAAAAGAAGAAGAAAAAAAAGAAGTATTGGTCTGGAAAGATGATTTAGCAGTTAAGGCGTCTGCCTGCAAAGCCTAAGGACCCAGATTCAATTCCCCAGGACCCACATAAGCCAGATGCACATGGTGCTGCATGCATCTGGAGTCCATTTGCAGTGGCTAGAGGCCCTGACATGGCCCATTCTTTCTTTCTCTGTATCTGCCTCTGTCTCTCACTCTCTGTCTCTCTCAGATAAACAAATAAAAATAAAATATTTTTAGAAAAAGAAGTATTAAATGAGTGAAAGAACCAACCTAGATGTGAACACCTGAGAGAAGACTCCATTGCATTTGTGTCCTTAGTGGGAGAGAAGAAAAGACATTGAGAGGGATTCCTGGGCCAAGCACAATGATGTCCTCACCTAGGTATGGAGGAGGCTGCGCGGGTGGGAGAATGTCACAGGCAGAGGCATGGTTTGGGAGAGGTTGAGGCAGGTTGAAGCAAGGGCTCTAGACATAGATAGATGGTCCTGGTGGAGCAGAGTGTGTGTGGAAGTGGAGGGAGTTCAAGCTAGAAAGGCAGGCCCAGAGCCAACTCTGGAGACGCGGCGTCATTCCAAATGTGGCACTTGGCCTTTTCCCCGTGGGTGATGTGGTGACCTGTTGCGGAGGTTTGCAACCCAGGTGCACCATGATAGAAATGGTGCTGTAGGAGATGGATCTGATCCCGTTAGCATTGATTCCAGACCCGCTGAGACAACAAGGCATAGATGAATGGTTCGCATCCATCCTTGGAAGTGCACAGCAATTGTCCAAATGAACCCACTCTGCCCTGGCTGAGCTTCCGATTACAAAGTGAAATCATTTACACTGACAGAGCAGGGCCAGGGATAAATCATGCTAGTCCCCCCATCAAGACCCCCACCTGCTGTGGCTGCCTCTCCCACGAGCCAGTTGTGCCCTGAGGCTGGCATCCCCGGCTGACTGACTCCGGGCCTGGGGGTCACTTGGCACACACTCTTGGTTCTGACCCCATCTTGGATCCACAGTGGCCACTTGGCTCTAACAGATCCTGAACTCCTTACCCACATTTCAGCTTCACAGTCAACCAACAGTTCTGTCACAGAGAGAGAGACAGATTCCCATTCCATACCCCAAGGGAGGTAGTGTGTGAGCACCAGCCTGGGATCTATCCTGGCTCAGCCCAGGATGTTTTATATATATTGGTTTTTTGAGGTCGAGTCTCACTCTAGCCCAGGCTGACCTGGAATTCACTATGTAGTCTCAGGGTGGCCTCAAACTCACGGCAATCCTCATACCTCTGCCTCCCGAGTGCTGGGATTAAAGGCGTGCGCCACCACGCCCAGTGTTTTGTTTTATTATTATTATTATTATTATTTTAACATCTCGCCTTTAATCCCAGCACTTGGGAGGCAGAGGTAGGAGGATCGCCATGAGTTCGAGGTCACCCTGAGACTACATAGTGAATTCCAGGTCAGCCTGGGCTACAGTGAAGACCCTACCTCGAAAAAAAATAAAAATAAATAAATAAATAAATAAATAAATAATAAAGGCGAGATGTTTTATTTTTATTTATTTGTTTGAGAGAGAGAGGGACAGAGAGAATGGGCACACCAGGGTCCTCAGCCACTGCAAACAAACTCCAGACACACATGTCACCTTGTGTATCTAGCTTATGTGGGTCATAGGGAATAAAACCTGGGTCCTTTGGCTTTGCAAGCAAGTGCCGTGACCACTAAGCCATCTCTCTAGCCCAGCCCAGTCCAAGATGTTTTGAAGTGCTCTTGACTTCCTAGGCTGATTGAGGTGGTCTAAATATAAATTTCCCATAGCCTTAGGTGTTTATCTTTGAGCTTTGTGCTTAGTCCCCACCTGGTGGAGTCTTTGGGAGGTGGAGCCCTACCGGAAGAAGTGGGTGGGCCAGGGGTGGGCTTTGGGGCTGAGTCTAGTCTTGTACGTTCAGAGCCAGCTGGCGTTGCTATGTTGTTTTCGCTCTGCTGTGGATGGATGATGAAGTGAGCCGGCTTCCCCCACCATGATGAAACTTCCCCTCAAGACTGTGAGCTGAAATAAACCCTTTCCTCCTATAGGCTGCTTCTGGTCGGGTGTTTTGTCCCAGCAACAAGAAGGTAAGTGCAACAATGGTTAAGAAAATATATACCTGGACAGATTGCTTGGTAGTTAAGGCACTTGCCTGTGAAGCCTAAGGACCCATGTTCAATTCCCCAATATCCACACAAGCCAGATGTACAAGGTGGTACATGCATCTGGAGCTCATTTGCAATGGCTAGAGGTCCTGGCGTGCCTGTTCTTTCTCTCTCCCTCCCTCCCTCTTTCTCTCTTACTCAAATAAATATATAAGATAAATAAATAATAAATAAAAATATATACCTTACTCATGTGGTGGCTGTGGAGATTAGCAGAGAGAGGCCAATAAGCAGCATTATCATCATCACCATCATTGTTGGGTGCGTCTGTGTCCCTGTGGTGTGTGTGTTTGCATGTGCAAGCGCATGCCACAGCACATATGTGGGGGTCAGAGGAAGCCTCAGGGTGTGGATTCTTGTCTTCCATCTAGTTTGAGACAGGATCTCTCGTTTGCTGCTGCGAATATCAGACTGGCTGGCTGGAGAGCTTTGGGGGTTCTCCTGACTCCACCCTTCACTGCCATAAGCACATTGGGATTCTGGACACGTGTGCTACTTGCTGCATTTCTCCCTCTGCTTCCACATCTTCAAGTGGTTCTTCAAGTGGTTCTGGGGATCTGAGCTCTGCTCGTGAGGTTTGCACATGAAGCACTTTTAACCACTGAGCCATCTTGCCAGCCCACTAGCAGCACTGTGAGGAGACGTGGACTCTGCTGCTTTAGAGCTTGGGATGTCCAAATCATCTTCGTTTAGAAAATGTCGGGAGTTGGCTGCAGCAAAGTGAAGATGCCGTCCTGGACTTCAGTGTGTGCTCACATATTGTTCCTGGAATACATTGTTACCTGAATTCAACATGTCTACCACTCGGCTATTTCAAATGAAAGAGGATCAAGCATTGTCCCCTGCATCCTTGGATAACTCAAACGTGGTGGTCCACAGTACGGTTTAAATGCACAATATTGCCCACCGGCTCGTGTGTTTGAACACTTAGTCCTCAGCTGGTGGTGCTGTTGTGGGAAGTTGTGGAACCTTTGAGACATGAGGCCCAGCTGGAAGATATATTTCCATAGAAGTGGACCTTGGGGGTGATAGGCGGGCTCCACTTCTGACTGGGGCTCCCTGCTTCCTGGTCATTGCTCAGTAACAAGCAGCCCCCTCGTGCACCAGCCACGAGCTGCCACCACTATGCTTCCCCACCGTGATGGCCTGCGCCTTCTCAAACCATGAGCCAAGTAAATCCTCCCTTCCTTATTGTTCCCATCAGATATTCTATCACAGAGACCAGAAGTAACTATTAAGGCTACACACTATGGATCAATACAACAGTTAAAAGCCATAAACTAGATATATATACATGACAGTGTGAATAAACTAAAAAAAATGTTGTAGATAACACTGGCCACTGCCTTGTACCAGGCACTATTCCAAGTACTTGACAGATCTTACCTCATACTGTCCTCACAAAATCCCCAAAGTACACAGCATCCTTGTTCCCAATGTGCAGAGACAGGTACAGAGAAGTTCAGTTACTTGCCCATGTTACATATCTAGACCATGAACATGTGAGATTTGAACTGCATAGCTCATGCTTCGCCTCGATATTATACTAAGTGCATACGTAATCACACATGTGCACATCCAGATACACACATTCAAGTGCACGGATAACAGAAGATCGTCAGCGCACCACCATCTCGCCTGTGAACCCACAGTTGACTGCCCATCCATCTCTGCCTTCCCCGGCCTCTTCTTTGTATCCCAGGGAACTGTCACACCCAAGTTCTGTTGCCTCTAGAGTTTCCACTGGTGCGGGCAATGGGGGGAGTTTGGTAAAAGATTGGATAGAGGCAGAAATGAGCACTGGGGTGTTTCTCCCTCTGCTTCCAGCAGTGTCCCCGGCAGTCCTCCGGCTTCTCCCATGGCAGTAGATGCGGCCATGACTTCAGATCTTGTGGACAGTACCCATTCTGGAGTCCCAGGCCAAACGCTCTAGCTGGTGGATCTCGGTCACATCAGTCTTCCTGTTGTCCCTCCAGTCCTAGGGGCAGGTGTGATTTCTGCGTTTGGTATCTCTGGGTGGCCTCATCTTCCCTCATCTACCTTCTCAGCTCACCCACATGTATACAACCAGTTCCTTCTATTATATTCCCTCTGTTTGAAAGACCTAGAGTCATTTTGGATTTTCTTGCTAGATCCTGACTGATAAATCCTATATGTAAATAAAAAATGTACACATGCTATGCATACAGGCGGTAGGAGGACTGGCTTGAGAGTCAAGATGCCTACAATGGAGGCCAAGTTCTACCCCAAGCCGTGTACAGTTTTTTTGTCTATCTCTCTTGCCCTTGGATTTCTAACTTATTATGTGGATGTTATATATTCTTACTCAGGCACACACACCATTTTTAACATTACTTTTCTTGTGAATAAAATGAATTCAAGGATATCTGTGATGCCTAGGGATTTAAAGAGTAAACCAACCAAAGGAAAGTCCATTACACAATTCCAGTCTGAACTTGAGATTTCATACAAAGCTCAGCCCGGGAAGGCTGCTGGCGCCATCTACTGCTCGAATGGAGAACTGACTCTGCCAGCTTCCCCTGAGCTGGGATTTCCTGCTCTGAGCTCTCCAACCTCCATCTGCTTTTCCAAAAAAAAAGTCACAGCTTGCCAAACTACAAATATTGGGAAAGCACTTTGCCTTGAATTCTTCAAAAAGTAAATCTCCTGAGCCCCTTGAGAACAGGCAGGGGCTGCCAAGCAATTACCTAACCCCCGCCCCAGGGGTTCCTACAAATTCTAGCCATTGAAACCCCACCATCCATACACAAGAATTACAGGAAACTGGGGCCCAGATTTCATCCTCAGAGTCTCTCAGGGCTACCTGAGTCTTGCCTAACAGAAACAGCTCTCTCGTGAGGTGTGAAGACATCTGCTTCCCAGCACTTCCTCCTCCACTTTTCCTAAATAACAATTTCAAAACCAGTTGTTGGTTCACATTTGAAATTTACAGCCATGTTTTCATTTCGTCTTATAAGATAAAAGAAGTTGGCTGTTTCAGGGCTCAATAAACCCCAATTTCTTCACCAGAATTCCGGGCATAAATGGCTTAAGTAATTCTACCACGTGTGAAGACACCCCACGATTGGACCCAATCCCTAAAAAAAAATTACATCTATCTGCAAACTGCCAAATATATATATATATATATATATATAGGATCTTGATTTCTTGGTAATCAGCTAATGTTATCAATGAACAGAAAGGAAAAAAAAAAACAAAAAACAAGCACTGAATAAAGGTGCAAAATTTAAGAACTCCCTTTTTTGTTGTTGTTGTTGTTCTGAATTTGACAAGAAACAAAGACAAGAATGAATTGATAAATTTCAGAACAAAGGCTCATGACTCTCTGCTTCCAGAGAAAGGAATAGGATGTCTTATGTCTTTTCTATCAAAGTCTTTATTGCTTTTGTGAACATCCAAAATTTGTCAGGAATATCTTTCCCTAATAACATGGCCTTTGATTTCATTTGCGTCTCTCTTAGGGGCGGCAGGAGGTCGCCAAGGCCAAAGAAGCAGCAGGGGAGAGCCATCCCTCTCCCCTTTTCTGAGCTTCAGGAGCTTTCTGAGCTTTCAGGAGCCTGCCTGTGTGGCCAGAGAAATTGCCTTTTCGTCTTTTAGGTCTGACAGACCCCCTTTTCTCTCCTGTCAGCTTCTCAATTCAGGCAATTTCACGGCCTCTTTTCCGCTGCTGAGCCTCGTTTGTGGTAGTAGGGTTGTTAGACGCAGCCTCGGGCAGAGGAGCCAAATTGCTAAGCAGCCTCAATTTGACTGCAGCTCATTCCGCTGTAGAAGTTTTGCTGGTGACCTGGGGTCCCCGGGGGGTGGCGGGGTGCAGTTCGGGCATAACAGGGTGATCAGGAAAGCTGAAGGGGAACAGTGTGTCCTGCTTAATTATTCCTCACAATTGGATGCCTAACAGCTCTCTGTATTCTCACTCTCAATGAGTTGGAATATTATAAAATAGACCTCATTCATTCATTTAACAAGGTTTTATCAAGAGCTGTGCTAAGGTTCTGTTGAATGTAATTAGCTGGTTAAACAGAACTGCACTAAAGGAGAAGAGGGTTCTAGGCACAGGGAGCAGCAAGTCCAAGGTCCAAGTCCCGTGCTTGGTTTCTGGGGGGAAGACCAGAAAGGCCAGCCCGCACAGTTAGGGGGCGGGCAGTGAGGGGCAGAGGGTGGGCGACCACTGAAAGACATCAGCCTGAGCTGGGGTGGGGGCGGGCGCCCCGTGTGAGGGATTTCAGTGTCAGTACGATGGTGTGAGTGTATGTCTCCCATAGCCTGAGGTATTGTTGGTTAAGATTCAGCTCACAACTTGAGTCCCCAGCAGCCCTGCCGGAGGAGCGGGGGTCACCGGGGGCAGATCTTTAGCCCAGCCCTGCTAGGTGTATAGAAAGCAGCTCTGACTGTTCGTACTTGCTGGCTGTTGGGGGCGGCTCTGTGCTGTGGGTGTATGATGAGGCGAGCCAGCTTCCCCCACCATCATGACACTTCCCCTGCAATCTGTAAGCCTGAAATGAACCCCTTCCTCCCGAAAGCTGCTGCTGGGTGGGTGTTTGTCCCAGCAACGACCAAGTAACTGCAACAGATGGACAGCCACCACAGAGTCTGAACACCATGTCACGTCAGGATCCAGAGGGGTCTTAAAATGTCACCGCTGCTAGAATAAAGCCCCTTCCTTAGCTGGGTCCCTAACAGCTTTAACGGTGGGCTCTCTTCCTCATCTCATTCCTATCTCCACACACATCAGTGATGGCTCTTACTTGAGCTAATCCCCCTTTATCTGCCTGATAGGTTCCCACCCACCTTGCAAGACTCAACACAGCCGTCCCTTTCCTCAGCAAGCCCTCCTTGGCATTTCCAGCCTGAATGCTCCCTTTCCTTTGCCCCACCCCACCTGTACAGAGGGGGCGGGTCATCTCTCTGGGGCTTTCCCACGTGAGGGGCCTTGAACCTGGTGCTGCTCAGGAGCACAGAGCAGGTGTGCTCAGTTATGGGATGAATGAGCAAATGAATGGGTGAACTTGTCTCCAGGGGTAAGTAGCCCATGAGCTCCCTGTCGACTACCCATGAAGAGTAGACCAGAGCTAAGACTGGGAGCCAGGCTGCCTCTAATTACACCCTACGTGAACTTGGGAGTTGATGCTGTGCATTGACTTCTTGGGATAGGAGGGTCATAAGGCTATTCTTGACCCATGCAGTTGTTGAGAGGATTAAAGAAGGCAGTACATTCTCCTTGGAATGGGCTTGGCACAACCATCACCTGGAAATGCCAGTCTTAACAGTGTGGGTTGTTGTGAGGGAGCAGATCTGACCAGAAGCAGAGAGAGCAACACCGTGGAGAAGTGGGCATCTCAGAAGGAGGTCAGCTCCCCCATGTCTCCCAGTGCCCTGCCTGGGCTTGCTCTGAGCTTCAGTACCATTCCTGAAGGTGGGAGGAAGTCATTCGCAAAGTATTTTAAAATGTATTTATTCGGCGTGTGTGTTGCACGTGCATGTTTGCGTGTGAATGGGAGCACACATGTGCCACACTGTGCACATGCAGGCCAGACAATAAGTTTCAAGTCAGTTGCTCCTTGCCTTCCACCGCTCCGTCTGTGAGCTTCTGGAAGATTCTCCTGTCTCTGCCTCCCTTCTTGCTGAAGGCGCAGCAGGATTACAGAAGCCTGCCGCAGCTTCTGGATTGTACGTGGGATCAGAGGATATGAACTCAGGAACTCAGAGTTGCATAGGAAGTGCTTTATCCACTATGTGATCACGCCAGGCCCCCAGGAAGAAGTCATATGCTCATTAATTTCCCTGTAATGTCATGGAAAACAATGGAATAATGTTTTATTCCCAAGCTGTTTTACTTCTTGGGACCATTTGCTATTCCTCTTTGACAGAGGAAGCTATTTGAGGGAGCTGAGTGGGGCTGGGCTTAGAGCCAGAATACCTAGGTTGGAGCTCTAGCTCTGCCATCTGTCATGTTAAGTGGCCTTGGGCAAGGGGTGTCGCCTGAGTCTTGATTTCCTGAGCTGTGGAAAGAGGCTGATGGCATAGCCCTGTCTCTGGGCTGCGGTAGGCGCAGGAAGTAGACGCATGCTCGGGCTCTGGGGTCAGGCAATTTCTGCTCAGCTCCTGCCTCTGCTCCGTTAGCTCTGAGTCTGGAAAAGTTATCAAACTTTTTTTTCTTTTCTGCCTCGGTTTCCTCTGCTGAATATCAGATAATAAAACCTCCCACCCTGTTAGGAGCCGAAGTGTATCCCCTCCCAAATCCCTATGCTGAAATATCAGTCCTCGGCATTGGGAAACGGCGCCTTTAGAGAGATAAGACAAAATGAGGTCATCTGGGTGGGCCCTAATCCAGCAGGACTGCTGTCCTTAGAAGAAGAAATTAGGACACCGCGCACGGATGGAAGAGCATGTGAAAAGACAGCCGTCTGTAAGTGGAGAGAGACCCGTCTTGCCAACACCTTGATCTTGGACTTCTAGCACTGGAAGAAATTAATTTCCACTGTGTTAACACCCAGTCCGCGGTGCTTTATTATGGACTGATACGCTCCACACCAGGAGGGTTGGAAGGTGCTTTAAACAAGGCCAAGTTTCAGACTCAAGCGACATCCCTGCTCATCCCATGAAGGGACCTGGCACTTGCAGGGGTCAGTAAAGGTCACTGCATCTGAACAGGATCTTTTCTCTTAGCTCCATTTTCAGACGCAGTGACACGTTCAACATATTTTCCTTTTTCTCTTTGAAAGAAAACTCTTGTGAAGCCAGGTGCAGGGCCACACACCTGTAATCCCAGTATTGGGGAGGTGAAGGCAGGGGGATTAGGCATTCAAAGCCAGTTTTAGCTACCAGCAAGTTCGAGGCCAACCTCGGGCATGGTAGTGCATGCCTTTAATCCCAGCTCTTGGGAGGCAGAGGTAGGAAGAGTGCCATGAGTTTGAGTCCACCCTGAGACTACATAGTCAGCTGGGCTAGAGCAAGACCTACCTTAAAAGTTAAAAAAAAAAAAAAGATCAAAACATAAATTGCATAAAAACAAACTTTTTCTTTTTCTTTTTTCTTTTTTTTTTTTGGTTTTTTGAGGCAAGGTCTCACTCTAGCCCAGGCTGACCTGGAATTCACTATGGAGTCTCAGGGTGGCCTCGAACTCACGGTGATCCTCCTACCTCTGCCTCCCGAGTGCTGGGATTAAAGGCGTGCGCCACCACGCCCGGCTAAAACAAACTTTTTCTGTACTTTCATGAACAATGTCCACACGGTAGCAGCACTCACTTCCTGTCCTTGATTCACTTCCAGTTCATGACTCGCTTTCTGGTCTCTGACATTTTGAGACCTGGACCCAGTTCCTGTGACAGTGCTTGCCTTGGGACTGTGGGACTCTTCTTCTTGGGTCCTCTCCTTCCACACACTACCCTTCCTATTCCTGGGCCTCCATATTGATTGTGTGTCTACTGTGCTCCGCCTCCTTCTACTGCTGAGTGGAGAGTGAGGCGGGTGTTTCCCTGGTCCATGGAGTTTATGTTCCAACCAAGGACAGACTACAGAATAAAGACATTCTGATCAATATACCAGGAGTGAGAAAGTAGGGAAAGCAGGTTAGAGCCAGCCGTGGTAGCACACGCCTTTAATCCCAGCACTTGGGAGGCAGAGGTAGGAGGATCGCAGTGAGTTCGAGGCCACCCTGAGACTACGTAAAAGGAAAGAAAGGAAAGAAGAAAGAAAGAAAGAAAGAGAGAGAAAGAAAGAAAGACAGAGAGAAAGTAAGACAGAGAAAAGGAACGAAGGAAGGAAGGAAGGAAGGAAGGAAGGAAGGAAGGAAGGAAGGAAGGGGGTCAGGGTGGAGCTGAGGAGGTGGGGGAAAGAAGGCAGCCATCGCTTGAGGAGACTGAAGCTCATCCTTCTAGGACGTGGTCACAGGCATGGCACTTGGAGCAGGAGGCCAGTACTCCCAGTGCGCCCGCCTCAGTTTTATCTCTGCATTAGTAGCGGTCCTCTTGTCGTGGTCCCAAAGGTAAAAATAGTTTGCATCTGTAAAGTACTTAGCGGGCTGCTTGGTCAGAGTCTTGTGATTTGCATTATTGTAATGTCCTAGTGATGTTCACAAGCCACCCGTATGAAGCACTTACAATGTGTCAGGCAGTTCAAAGCTGTGCTTGAGATAAGCTTAGTCTTCATTTCAGCCTTTTGGGAGAGAAACTGGCATACTTTCCATTTTAAGGTGTAGAACTGACACATACAAACCTTGTGTTCCAGGTCACATAACAAAATCTAGACGTATGCCAGCATATTATCCAAGGCACAGGGCCTCAGGAGCTGAGGCCCCGGGCACAGAAGAGCACCCCCCCACCGCCCCCCGCTGGTCTCTTCCTTCAAGGCGTCTCAAATCCCCTGGCCAGGTAATGACATGCCCACGGTCCTCCCTAGCCTGCTGCGCATCTATCCGCAGGGGAATCAGCTTCTGCTCCTCCTCCAGCAGCCTGAGGGGGGGGGGGGAACAAACGGAAAGAGCCTTTGGACTCTGTATTATTCCTTTCATTGTGCGTGGTTAAAACTCAGTGGAGCCCAGTGGACGGTGCCTCCTCCAGGAGTGTGCTGAGAAGAGAAACAAAGGCTTGGGAGACGGCTTGACAGTTTTGGTGACATGCCACTTCTTATTACTCAGAAGAGGAGCGATGCTGGGTGTCTGGGTGGAGCAGTAATATCTTTGCAGGTGGTTCCTAATGCCATAAACACGGTGGGCAGGGCATACCTGGCAGAGGGTGCACTGATACAAGTCAGGGCCAGTCCTGGCTGTCATGACGCATTCAACATCTTTCTCCTGGACAGAGCCTCTGCTGATGTCTCTGGGGTCTTTGTGATTTGCTCTTAGCACCGACATCCCTGGGCGCCTTTGCCTCTGAAGCTTCGTCTCTACTTTTTTGTGTCACGCAGTTAAGATACCTTGGGTTGCAAGCCGTAATGATCCAAAGGAACAGTGGCATAAACAAGACAGCTGTTTATTTCTTCCTCATCTTGAAGCTCGCGTTTCAGCTTTCCAGAGATGGTGGGGTGCTTGACCAAGCCCTTCTGGGCCCAGTCATCTTCCAGTTCATGCTCTATCCTCCGCAGGTCCATGGTCATTCTCCTGACACAGAGTTATAGCTTTATGCCAGAGCTTCCACTCACATCCCCAGCAAAGAGGAAAAGGTGCGCACCAACTGTCTTGTTTTTAAATTTATTTTATTTACTTATTTTTTTATTTATTTGAAAGCGACAGACAGAGAAAGAAAGAGGCAGAGAGAGAGAGAGAGAATGGGTGCACCAGGGCCTCCAGCCACTGCAAACGAACTCCAGACAGATGCACCCCCTTGTGCAACTGGCTAATGTGGGTCCTGGGGAATCAAGCCTCGAACTGGGGTCCTTAGGCAAGTGCTTAACCACTAAGCCATCTCTCCAGCCCACCAACTGTCTTTTAAGAGGGGCCCTAAAAGAGTCATGTGGCCTTCTTTTTTTAAATTTTTTTTGTTTATTTTTATTTATTTATTTGAGAGTGACAGACAGAGAGAGAAACAGGCAGAGAGAGAGAGAGAATGGGTGCACCAGGGCCTCCAGCCACTGCAAACGAACTCCAGACGCGTGTGCCCCCTTGTACATCTGGCTTACGTGGGTCCTGGGGAATCGAGCCTTGAACTGAGGTCCTTAGGTTTCACAGGCAAGCGCTTAACCACTAAGCCATTCCTCCAGCCCTCATGTGGCCTTCTTGCTAACTTCCTGTGGTGGCTTGAATTAGCTGTCCCCATAAACTCATGTGTTCTGAATGCTTGAGTCCCACCTGATGGCAATTTGTTAGATGGTGCCTTCCCTGGAGAAGGTGTGTTATTGGGGGTGGGCTCAGGGGTGTTGGCCAGCTTCCCCTTACTTGAGTTTGGCTCACTGTCCTGCTGCTGTTGTCCGCCTGATATTGGCAGGGAGGTGATGTCCAGCTTCTGCCCTACCATCTTTTCCCTGCCATCATGGAGCTTCTTCTTGAGTCTGTAAGTCAAAATAAACCCTTTCAAGCTGGAGAGATGGCTTAGCAGTTAAGGCATTTCCCTGCAAAGCCAAAGGACCCTGGTTCGATTCCTCAGGACCCACATAAGCCAGATGCACATGGGGGCACATGTGACTGGAGTTTGTTTGCAGTGGCTGGAGGCCCTAGTGCGGCCATTCTCTCTCTGTCTCTGCCTCTCTCTCTCTCTCTTTCTCTCTCTCTCATAAATAAAAATTTAAAAACTTAAAAAATAATAATAAGAGCCGGGCATGGTGGTCCACACCTTTAACCCCAGCACTTGGGAGGCAGAGGTAGGAGGATCGCCATGAGTTCGAGGCCACCCTGAGATAACTACGTAGTGAATTCCAGGTCAGCCTGAGCTAGAGTGAGACCCTACCTCGAAAAACAAAAATAATAATAATAATAATAATAATAATAATAAATAAATAAACCCTTTCCTCCCACAAGCTACTTTTGGTTGGGTGTTTGTCCCAGCAAGAAGAAGGTAACTGTAACACTTCCCATGGCCAAAATTTGATCCTGCATCCACATACCTTTTTTCCTGAGGTAGGGTCTCACTCTAGCTCAGGCTAACCTAGAATTCACTATGTAGTCTCAGGGTGGCCTCAAACTCATGGCAATTCTCCTACCTCTGCCTCCCGAGTGCTGGGATTAAAGGTGTGCGCCACCATGCCTGGCAGGAAAATGTAATCTTTATTTGGACAGTCAGGACCCAGCCAAAAACGGTGGGATCTATTTTCACAGATCAAGAAAGAAATGGACAGCCAGAGGGTTAATTAACAATCTTCCTCACCGCTCAATTTTCCAACAGAAATCAACATTTTCTGTAAAGTGCTAGGCATGATAGACTTTCCCATAAATTAAGTCACTTGGCTATTGAAGAAAAAGAATAGAGGAGTAGGTAAATGCAGGCTTCCCAAACCTTACTTAACCAGTTACAAAGTAACTCAGCGTTGGTTTTCTAGTGAAAGTGGCATCATGATTCCCATGTCTGGAGCCATCCTGAGGATCAGTGGAACTAAGGCTCCTAGTACATTGTGCGTACCCCTCCTTGCCATGTTGCTCAGTTTCTCTGAGTCTTCAAATCCTCATTAATGAAATAAAGATCTGTTGTATAGAGTCATAATGAGGATTAAGTGACATGACTGATATGAAATTTTAGTGTGACATTAGCTTTTAAGAAAACACAATCATGCCGGGCATGGTGGCGCACACCTTTAATCTCAGCACTCGGGAGGAAGAGGTAGGAGGATCACCATGAGTTCGAGGCCACCCTGAGACTACCTAGTGAATTCCAGGTTAGCCTGGGCTACAGTGATACCCTACCCTGAAAAACCAAAAAAAAAAAAAAAAAAGAAAAAAAGAAAACACAATCAGGGGCTGGTATCATTTAGGCCTTCCCAAATTCTTAGAAGATATCAAAGTAGGACTTCCTTTTCTTTCTTTCTTCCTTTCTTTCTTTCTTTCTTTATTTTTTTCTTTTTTTGTGGTAGGGTCTCACTTTAGCTCAGGCTGATCTGGAATTTCCTATGTAGTTTCAGGCTAGCCTTGAAATCACAGTGATCTTCCTACCTCTGCCTCCCAAGTGCTGGGATTAAAGGCGTGTGCTACCATACCCTGCTAAAATATTATTTCCAATAGTCTAAAGCTATATCTCTTACAAAATATGAAATGAATGCTTGTCAGATGTTACTAAAAATAATTTCAGCCTGGCATGGTGGCACACGCCTTTAATCCCAGCACTCAGGAGGCAGAGGTAGGAAGATTGCCTTGAGTTCAAGGCCACCCTGAGACTTCATAGTGACTTTCAAGTCAGTCTGGACTAGAATGAAACCCTACCTCAAAAAAAATTTTTCATTAAAACATAGCATTAAAAATAATGAGGGGGGTTGGAGAGATGTCTTAGCAATTAAGCGCTTGCCTGTGAAGCCTAAGGACCCTGGTTCAAGGCTCGATTCCCAGGACCCACTTTAGCCAGATGCACAAGGTGGCACATGCGTCTGGAGTTCGTTTGCAGTGGCTGGAAGCCCTGGCGTGCCCATTCTCTCTCTCTCTCTCTCTCTCTCTCTCTCTCATTGCATTTCTGTGTCTGTCGCTCTCAAATAAATAAAAATGAGCAACAACAACACCAAAAAAACAATTAGGGAACCATCAAGGTGAAAAGACTTATTTAAATAATATTTGAGGTACTTATGTGAAAAAGAAAGGAGAAGAATAAGAATTCTAAGGTAGGCATAAAACTGGCTAATATATATGGTAAAAGACAATTATCTTTTCTACTAGAAAGAAATCATTTCCATTCCTGTTGGGTAAAAGCTACGTTAACGTGTGCTATTCAGTACCAGGGTTTGATTCAGTAGTAAGCAGTGAAGCTGGGGAACGAGATGCGAACCTCTAGAGCCACAGCAAGCATCCAAACCACAGCCCTGTGTGAGCGTGGAGTTGGCCTTCCAGCCCTGGGGAGAGGCCCAGGGAGAAGGAAAGACACGGAGTCAGGTACAAAAGGGACCAGGAAAGTTGATGAGAAACGGGCACAGAGGCAGGAGAAGGGACCGCCCAGGGAGCGGTAGGCAGCCAGGTCTGGCCACAGCAGCACTTGCATGGTTTCGTAGATGAGAGGTTAATTAACTTGTTCAAAGTCCCGCGGGTAGCGAGGGGAAGAGTTGAGTGCGTTCTACTTCCCACACCAGTCACCTCTTGTTGCTTTTTTAAAAACCTGCCCTGCAGGGAGGAAGGATCTGCCATGACTGTTTTGCTCTTTTGTGTTCATTTAAGCCCGTGCTGTGCTTCTCCCGGGGCATTCTGAATTTTGGGTCCAGGCTTACTGAAATGGAATGAACGGTGTTGACCCATGCTGGCTTGGCAGCAGGAGCGAGTGACACCCCAGGGCATGGGGCTCCCTCCTCAACCCATCACCACCATCCTTGAAATGCCAGCACCCCCAAAGAGACAGGCTGAAGCTACTTAGCGACCAATAACCAGAGAGAGGCAGGGGCACAGCCTCTTACAAGCCAGTGAAGTTTTATGAGGAAATGTCGGCCTCTAGGCCCAAAGATGGTGGTATCAGTATCCTCAGAAATATTCAGACTTATAAAATTGGATGTGGTTTAACTGCCCAAGAAGAAGTTATGTCAAGACTCTCCCTGGCCTTTGTGGAGCCTGAAATCTTTGGTGATGCTGGAGAGTAGGGGGGAGAATAAGTTAAATTCAATAGCTCTCATCACTCCACACTTCAAAATTCATTTATTACTGAAGTCTCTGATGCATATGGACTTGAAGAAAATACATTCCTTTCACCCAGTATCTAAGTTATTCATAATCAGATGTGACCTGTCTGCCCTGTCCCCTTGATGCCAGTCTTGTCCAAATCAGGGTGGTCCCTGACTTTCCAAACTAGCTTAGCTCATTGCCCCCATCCCATATTTCCTCCCCCCACCCATTCACACAGCACTTGTGGGCCACAAGACTCCTCTGTCTTCTCTAGTCTTCTAATATCCTCTGCCTTTGATCCAATCACAGGTTTCCTTGACCTCGCAGGGTCTACAGAAGGGGACAGCCTGGTTGTCCTCTCTACAGCCTTTCTCCCACCACTCAGTGAAGAGCTATTTATCAGTATTTACCTTTTTTGCCAGGCCTTTAGAATATAGCTGTGGTAGTTTGAATGGGAAACGGTCCCCCATTGCTTCATGAGTTTATGATTAAGCCTCATACTTGGTCCCCAACTGGTGAGTCTTTGGGAGATAGAGCCTTGCTGGAAATGGTGTGTCGCTGGGGGCTGGCCTTGGGGTTTTATAATCCAGCCCCCTGCCCCTCCCCCGCCTTGCCAGTGCCAGCCCGGTTCACTCTCCTTACGACCTTCCTGCTAATGTGATGTGACGATGTGAGCCAACTTCCTGCTTGTGCCAGACTTCCCTTGACATGATGAAACCTCCCCTCAAAACTGTATGCCAGAAACAAACCTTTTCCTCTGTAAGCGAGCTGGTCAGGCATTTTGTCTCAGCAACAAGAATATAATGGATAGGCTGGAGAGATGGCTTAGCAGTTAAGGTGCTTGCCTGCAAAGCCTAAGGACCCATGTTCAACTCTCCAGATCCCACGTTAGCCAGACACACAAAGGTGAGGCAAGCACAAAGCTACACATGCCCACTAGGTGGTGCACAAGGCCCTGGTAGGCCAAATCTGTGTGTGTGTGTGTGTGTCCATCTGCCTCTCTCTCATATATATAAAATCAGCACAGATGAAAATGAAACTACATGGGCTGATGCAGTATCATTTCCCCATGGACAGATGAAATGAGAGCATCCTGGGGTAGATGGGGCAGACGGTGAGCTTGCATCTTATGGCTGCTGAAAGCAGTGGCTTTGGGAGTTGACACATACAGGGTTGAGTCCCCTTGTCAGCCTTGGTGAGCATCAGCTTCAAGCGCTGTAACTTTGAGCCTTTCTCCTCCAGGAAACAGGACAAGATTCTGGCATACTGCCCTCTAAGTATTTATAAAGTGCTTAGCGTAGTGTTGGGCTCATTCCTAATACAAACAAAGTGGCAGCTCTTGTTAGAATTGCTATTTGCTTCAACTCCTTAACATTGCTGGATAGCCCCCTGTGGTGGTTTGATTCAGGTGTCCCCCATAAACTTATGCATTCTGAATGCTAGGTTCCCAGCTGATGGAGATTTGGGAATTAACACTTCCTGGAGGCAGTGTATTGTTGGGGGTGGGCTTATAGGTATTATAGACAATGTCCTCTTGCCAGTGTTTGGCACACTCTCTGTTGCTATTGTCCACCTTATGTTGGCCAGGGTGAGATGTCCACCCTGTGCTCATGCCATCATTTTCCCCTGCCATTGTGGAGCTTTCCCTTGAGCCTGTAAGCCAAAATAAACCTTTTTTTTTCCCCCACAAGCTGCTCTTAGTTGGGTGTTTTCTGCCAGCAATGCAAACCTGACTGCCAACAGTAAAGTGGTACCAAGAGTGGGATTGCTGCTAGACCCCTGACTGTGTGGCTTTGGACTTTTGAAGCTGATTTGCAAGAGGAATGTGGAAGGATTTGAAACTTTGGCCTAAGAGATGCCTTGCAGAGCTGTAAGTACAGCTTGATGGACTATTCTGGTCTGAGCTGCAAGACCTGAATGCAGTGAGAACTATGGACTGTGAGGTTTGGCTTATGAGGGTGAGAAAGAGCTTTGCTTGGACTGGGCTAAAAGCCGTTTGTGTGACAGGCTTGCTGTGATGGCCGTGTACTGAGAAGTTGTGCAGTGTTGCAATGCATAGAAATGGACAGGTGTGTGCAGAGGGATATGGCACAGAAAGAAGTCTTTGGGACAAAACTGCTGCCCCTTCAGCTGCAATTATATGAGAGATTACAACCTTGAGATTGGGCCAGCTGACCTGCATTGAGGCAACAGGAAGAATGAAGACTCTTTTGAAGGGGCCAGAGTGCTCAAGGAGTGTCCTGTTCTTCAAAATCTGCTTTATTCCCCCTGGATCAACTAATTGGCATCCTACCTCATATTATGGAGTATAATGTTGGGCACTGCCAGGCACAGGCTGGAGTCTTCAGGAGAGGGGCCTGAGCTGCCAGGCATGGCTGAGGACCCCCAGGCTACAGGAGGCCACTCCGTCTCCAAGCCTAGCACATCTGAACTTAGGCTTTGCCCATAGCCCTGTGACCATTGGCCAGTTGCCTAGGAAACTCCTTATCATCCAGCAGCCTTCGCACAGCTGCAACCCTGACCCTTTTCCCACCACTATGTAGATCACCTGACTTTCTCCCTATGTGCTGGAATGAATGTCCCTAGGCATCGGCGAGCAACCTTTGAACCCCCTTTGGACCCTCTTCCTGCTCTCAATTGCTTATAAACCCATTTCCCTACTGAATAAATGGAGCTGTTCACGGAGACGGCCTCCTGAAAGCGGTTCTTTTGTCGCGCTCACGACCTTGCTCTCCATGGCCGCCTGGATGTCTTTAGGGAACCGCGGCCCCAAGCACCCAGGGACCCACGGTATAAGAAATGCAGGAAAGTGAGAGTCATTGAGTTTGCAACACAGTCTTGTGTTTTGGAAATGGCCATGGGCAGTGTGAAGCAGGTTTGCTGGATGCCTGCATGGAGACCCAATGGAGCCCTGAGGATGGACTGTGGGTTGCAATGGAGACCTAGTGGACATGCTGGGACCACGAGATGGCTGCTCAGGAAAGCTGCCAGCCCCAATGAAGTTTTCCAGGACTGTGAGTAGCCTAGCTGGAGGGATGGAATTGGAACTCCAGAGACTTGTTGCTGGTTAGAATTATCAGACTTTAAGATTTGTCACTGACTAGAGTTGTTGGACTTAGAGCTACAGAGTTTGATGTTTGCCCTGTTTAAATCTTGTATTGCTTTAATATTTCTCTGCTATACCCAATGCCATTTTTTGCAGTGTGAATGTTTATTCTGTGCCATTATGGGTTTTGGGGGGATTTTTTGGTATTATGGCTCAGTTAAAAGATCTTGGACTATGGGGATGTATGAACATCACTAGGATTGACAAAAACTATGGGGACTTAAAGATGGACTAAATGCATTGCATTTTACATCATGGATGGTTATCAGTTTATGGGGGCCAGAGGCAGCATGTGGTGTTTGATTCAGGTGTCTCCCATAAACTTAGGCATTCTGAATGCTAGGTTCCCAGCTGACGGAGTTTTGGGAATTAACACCTCCTGGAGGCAGTGTATTGCTGGGGGCGGGCTTATGGGTGTTATAGCCAGTTTCCCCCTTGCCAGTGTTTGGCACACTCTCCTGTTGCTATTGTCCACCTTACGTTGGCCAGGGGGTGATGTCCACCCTCTGCTCATGCCATCACTTCCCCTGCCATCACGGAGCTTCCCCTTGAGTCTGTAAGACAAAATAAACTCTTTTTTTTTCCCCCACAAGCTGTTCTTGGTTGGGTGATTTCTGCCAGCAATGCGAACTTGACTGCAACACCCCACCCCCACCCTGGGGTCTCCTGCCTATTTGCCTCTATTTGTCTACTTACAAGCGCAGGCTTCTTGGAGCATCTTAGTTTAGAGAAGTCCTGTCAGGAGCTTCCTTCTGCTGGGATGTCCTCAGGCTGAGGGAAAGGCAGCGTTGTCCTATGGTACATGACAAGGGCCCTGGGGCCGACATCCCAGGCCCACTTCTCCCACTTACGCCCTTTACGTCCTTGAGCCAGTCAGTCTCCCTTTGAGTTAACATGTGGCCACAGGGCTGGAGAGATGACTCCGCAGTTAAGACACTGTACGGCCTGATGACCTGAATTCAGTTCTCCGGGACCCACATACAGCCGAATGCACGAAGTAGCACATGCATCTGGTGTTTGTTTACAGTGGCTAGAGGCCCTGACATGCCCATCCTCTCTCTTGGTTTTTCTCTCTCCTTGCAAATAAACAAATATTATTTTTTTAACTCAGCTTAGGACTGGAGAGATGGTATAGTGATAAACGCGCTTGCCTACAAAGCCTAAGGACCCAGGTTCGATTCCTCAGTACCCACGTAAGCCAGATGCACAAGGTGGCACATACAACTGGAGTTCATTTGTAGTGGCTGGAGCCCCTGGCGTGCCCATTCTCTCGTTCTCTATCTGCCTCTCTCCTTCTCTCTTTCTCTCTCTAATGAATAAATAAAACATTTTCAGGTCACCTTAATATGTGGCCACGATGGTTATGTTGCACCATCTTTCTGTGCCTCGGTTTCCTCCACTGGTGCATGATGATAATGAAGATGATGGTGATGCAGTTGCCACAGTTTGAATGACATGACACATGTAAGGCACTCAGAAGAGAGCCTGACATGTAGGCAGTACTCAGTAATTAACTATGATTGATATGGCTTTGATCCTTTGGTTTAATCTTATGTTTTCCCACAGACTCATTTCTAGCCTCAACAAACTGCATCTCAGTCAGCCGAGTGACCCATCCAAATACCAGCCACCACCCTGCAGTGGGGACAGGCATTGCTTTGACATGTAACCAAGGCTCCACTCCTGCTCAGGGAACTTACTCTTGGCTAATGTTCTTCAATCTCCAACTTAAAGTTCTTGTAATAGTTTTTGCTTGTGTATGGAGGGCTGATGTGGTGACCCATGGACTCACGTGCAGCAGGAAGTGCCCTCCCATGGTGGTGAGAGTCGGGTCTCCCACTCCATTGCTCCTCCACCTCATCTTGTTTTGCGTCACAGATGTCTTGACTGGTTCTGGAGCTTGTGAGGCTCCCATGATTCTGCTGGCTCTCTGGTCTCTGCTGCCCTGTGGGGCTGGGATTACAGTCGCTCCAAGCCACACCCAGGTGTTCATGTGGGATGTGAGGATTCAAACTCTGGCAGTCTCAGGCCTTCATGCTTGCACAGGAAGCGCACTTAACCACTAAGCCAGCTCCCTAGCCAAAGTCTATAATTTTTGAACAAGAGCCTGCAATTTCATTTTGCACTGACCCCTGCCCATTATGTCACTGGCCTCCCTAGAACCCTGGCACTGCTGGACTCTTGTCCTCATGAGTAATGGGCCAGGCACGGTGCCCTCTCCTGAGCTGGTTCTTCTTCCAGCTCTGTCTGCCACTCAGTGTCCGCATTATCTCTTCCTTTCTCTCCCTTCCCTCACCTCTTCCTATCCCTGGCTTCCCCTCCCCTCCTACTCTCCCTGCTTCTGCTTGGCAGGCAAGCTCAGAACTGTGGGACCCGCTCCAAATCTGGTGCCTTGGATGACAAGAGGAGCTCATCTCCTCCTTTAGGGTCATTTCTCTCCTTTCCCCGTGATGGTGGTAGAAATGTATTCATCTCTTGTTGACTTGTAATGATGAGAACATATATTGTCTTTCATGGAATGGAAGTACATAAAGATTATAGAGTGGGCTGGAGAGATGGATTAGCAGTTAAGGCCCTTGCCTGCAAAGCCAAAGGACCTAGGTCCAATTCCCCAGTACCCACCTGAAGCCAGACGCACAGGGTAGTGCATGCATCTGGAGTTCATTTGCAGTGGCTGGAGGCCTTGGTGTACTCATTCTCTCTCTCTCTCTCTCTCTCTCTCTCTTTCCCTCTCTCTCTGCTTGCAAATCAATAAATAAAATATTTAAAAAAATATATTGTAGAGCAAGAATTCCAGTTCCCTAGGCCTCAAAGTGGGGTAGAAGCGTTGGCAAAGGGTTCCTGACAGGGAATCAGGGAATGCGCGAGGGAAAGATCAGGGGGCATCAGGCTTTGCTCCCAATCACCAAGGACATAAAAGTTCACATGGGCCATGGTTATAGGTGCGTGCTCTGCACGCCTGCTAAGAGTTCAGATCCACAGTGCCCATGTAAAATAAAGCTATATGCATAATGGTACACATATCCATAATCCCCACATGCCATGGAAATTGGAGGTAGAGCCAGGAGAACCCCAAAGCTTGTGGGCCAGCAGCAAAATGAGACCCTGTGTCAAACAAGCTGGAAGGAGAGGTCCAATGCCTGAGGTTGTCCTCTGGCTGACCTACGCATGCGCGCACACGCACACGCACACACGACTGCCTCGAACTAGAGAACTTGCTACTCATCACTTCCCTGGCATTATTTCCCCCAGAGAAATCATGGCCTCCTTTCTCTTGTCTCTTAGAAGATGTGGTAGTTTGAATAGATGGCCCCCAATATATTCACTGTCTCAGTTTGTAGCTTGTGTCTGCAGCCAACTGGCTGGATGCGGTGTCACTGGGCGGATCTTAAGGTGTGGTGGTGGGTTTGAGATTTCAATCTAAACATATGCAAAGTGTGCCTAGCTGGAGTTCCTAGTGTGCTGTGCTGTGTGGCTTTTGTCTTTTGTCTTGTGAGTCTCTCTCTCTCTCTCTCTCTCTCTGTGTGTGTGTGTGTGTGTGTGTGTGTGTTTGGTCCTATGAAAGCAGGCTAGCTTCTTTTGCCATTACGGAACTTCCCCTGGATCTGTAAGCTTCAATAAATCCCTTCCTCCATAACTGTGCCTGGTCTGGAAGTTCATCTCAGCGAACCTAAATCTGTCTGCTTCAGAAGGTAACAAAACAGGTTTGGTTCTCAGCAAACACAGTGACCACCAGGAATACGTGGTCCTGCATGCTCAATATGCTGATCTGTAGTTGGAATGATGGGCATTCACGATGAAAGCAGGCAGCCTTATCTTATGAGGCCCAAAGAGACACTAGGGCATCTGCACTGGTGAGGACTAACCTCCCCCGTGGAAGACAGGCGCAGCCAGGCATGGCAGCAACAGCAGCTGCATTTGGGAAGGAAACACCTCACTACTCTTGAAATGAGAAGAGAGGATCACCCCAACTCTGCAGGACTGGGTCCTGGGCCTCCTTGGGATTGGCTCAGTGAAGGGGAGAAACAAGGCCTCAGGATTGTGTTCATGCACCGTTGCAGCAAAGGCTCCAGCTTCTTAGGAGACCACAACTCCTAAGTACAGCTGAGGCTTGGGGTAACCCACCTCCCACTGGCGCTGAGCAGTCTGGCTTTCTGCTGGAAGAATTGCTCTCCACTGCACACTCAAGGGTGGCTCATTCGACCGGAACTGTGGCAAAGTTACATCCTGGTTAACCCTGACATAGGCAGGCTAGAAGTTTGCCGTGAGGACATCTCTAGGTGACAACCCACTGACAGGACAGAGGTGTCCCAGACTACAGGGTCTGCTTCAGCCACCACCAACTGTGCCATGAACACAGAGGGGCTGGTGGCCGAAGGGGGTTATGGGTGCCAAGAGACAGTCTGCAATGTCCAGCACATTGGCCATGGTGAGTCCTGGCGACAGGAAGGCCTGCTGTTGGAATGTTTGCTCTGCCACTGCAGAGTCAGAAAGGCAGCTGTTCTAAGCACATCATACCCCGGGATAGGAAACTGGGAATTGATCCAAAAAAGAGGCCACGGTTGGGTGAGCAGGGCCGAGCACTGCACTCCCTGAGGTTGAGCCTTGGGTGAGGGTTTTTAAGTCGCAGCGGGCCATCCTTCACCCTGCAGGATTGATGGGCAGAAGGGGAGAAAACCAGCTCCCAATGGGCACCGAGGTGGTAGCAAGAAGAGGCCACAGGGACATAGCTTACATCTTGTCCTTGCTAACCCGCTCCCTGGCTGAGCGTGGGCCAGCCACTGCCCCCTCCTGCCCTGGCTCCTCGTTGCTAGCTCTGGTCTCCAGCACCGGCTGTTGATGATTGGAGTGTGTGATGTCCTGAGCTGTGGACAGCTCACGGGGAATGAGGAAGATGTAAAATGCTGACTGGTGATTTCCCCTGAGAGGCTGGGGCTGTGGGGACACTGTCGCTGTAGATAGCCCAGGCCACACACAGCATCTGTCAGCATAGGATTTGCTGGAATTCTGTGGAGGAGATGAGATGAGCTCATTAGACTGACCTGTGTAAATCCATGCCTTTCACAGCTGAGTGTCCTGGGGAGGGAGGGTTGGGGAAGCTACTCAGCAGGGCAGGAAACCCCGTGTCTGAAGGCCAGGCTGACACTGAAATGAAGCTATAGAAGCATATTTAATGACATGGAAAAATGCTCAATGAGAAAGTGAAAAAAAGCAGTTATATAAAGCAGCAGATATAGAGTGATCCTCTTATGCTGGGAAAGAAATACTTCCCTCTAAAGGTAGACACACACACACACACACACAGAAAGGCCCTGAAATTCAAAGAGTGATTATCTCAGAGTTCTGGGATTTCCTGTGGCTTTCATTTTCTTCTTCTGTGCTTTTCTATATTTTTCAAGCTTTTTGTAATCATGTGAATATAACTTTTTTTTTGGTTTTACAGAAAACTCCAGTCAAATACACTGGCTCGATCATACACACAGTCCTTTTCCTTAAAGAAGATTCTGTCCACAACCCTGCTAAGGAAGCAGTTCTTAGCAGCCCTGTCTCAATTTAGAGAGTCCCATGGCCGCTTTAATGTCAGCATGGGAGGCTTGAGCACTACCTAATTGGAAAGCAGAAATTGAAGTTATATTTAAAATAAAATCAGAACCACATTGATTGTCCATGTGAAAAAAGTGAGGATGGTCTACAACTGCCATGCCTTCTCTTCAGGGTCCACCATTAAATCTCTGGTACTCCTGCGCCCCCCCCACACACACACGCACACATACACATGCCTTATTGGACCCACTGTGATTAGCTGACCTAATTACAGCCAATCCATGGGTTAGCCTATGCTCTATGCAAAAAAAAAGAAAGAAAGAAAGAAAGAAAGAAAGAAAGAAAGAAAGAAAGAAAGAAAGAAAGAAAGAAAAGAAAAGAAAAAAGAAAGAAAGAAAGGAAAGGACAGGAAAAGAAAAGAAAAGAAAAGGAAAGAAAAGCAATGGCTGGACCATCAGATTCCTCCCTGGGAGACTTAAACTGAGGAATCAGCAAGGATGAAGCAGGGAGAGGTGGGTGGGAATAGCGAAAGGAAGGATGTTTGTATGAGGAGAGAGAGTGCTAGCTGAGGAAAGTCTATGGAGAGTTCACACAGTGCACATTATAAGAGAGGAGAAATGTTAGATGAAGCCAGACACAATAAAGCAGAGTTCAGAGGTTTAGAAAAGGTTGCTCTGATCCAAGAAACCGTGAAAGAGCAGAGTTCTTGCTGGAGTTCTCTCAGAAGCAGGCTGTGAGACAGTGATGGAGTATAAGTGGCTTATGTGGGACGTGATCCTGGGAAACACCAAGAGAAGAGAAGGGGAATGACTAGAGAGGAGAAAACAGCCAATAAGTGGTACATTATTGAGCCAGCCACTGAAATGAGTGACTGAAGCTTCATCCAGACAAAAGTGACATGTGTATACCTGGGCATTATCCCCAGCCAACTGACCGCTGACACAGCAATCCTGAGAGCTGTCAGTCCTATATCACTGGACTCCTTGACATGCTAAGGCAGTAGTTATGACAAAATACCTGAGATAAACAATTTAAACAAAGAACAATTGTGTTTTAGTTTGTGGTTTCAGAGGTCTCAGTCCATTGTCCCTTGGCCCTCATGCTTTCTGGGTGAGACAGAACCTCGTGTGAAGGAGCATGTGGTGGAGTGGGTGCCCACCTCCGGGTGGTAGAAGGGAGTGGGAGAGTGGAAGAGGCTAGAGATAAACAATCTATAGCCCCAAGGGCATACTCCAAGGCAACAAGTTCCTTCAGCGAACTCCTACTTCTTTTTGTTTGTTTGTTTGTTTATTTTTATTTATTATTTGAGAATGACAGACAGAGAGAAAGAGGCAGATAGACAGATAGAGAGAAAGAGAGAGAGAGAGAATGGGCACGCCAGGGCTTCCAGCCACTGCAAACAAACTCCAGACGCATGCGCCCCCTTGTGCATCTGGCTTACGTGGATTCTGGGGAATCGAGCCTCAAACCGGGGTCCTTAGGCTTCAGAGGCAAGTGCTTAACAATTAAGCCATCTCTCCAGCCCAATCCTACTTCTTAGTTTCCATCACCTCCCAATAACTCATGGGATTATCCTCTCAATCCACATAATCCAGTCACTTCCCCAAAGCCTCACCTCTGAACATCACTGCACAGGGGACCAAGCCTTAAATTTATGAGCTTTTGGTGGAAATTTCAAATCTAAGCCATAATAAGTAGCCAGGCTTGGGATCAACTGGACAGAGGCTCTGGACTTGGTGGGGGCCAAGGCTATACAGAATGCCAGAGGAATTGGAGATTAGGAGATATATCAGAGATGTGTTAGTTGCTCTTCTTATAACTGTAACTAGATACCTGATTTTTTTTTTTTTAAAAAGCAATTTAGGGCTGGAAAGATGGCTGAGCATTTAATATGCTTGCCTACAAAGCCGAAGGACCCAGGTTTGATTCCCAAGAACCCACATAAGCCAGATGCACATGGTGGCACATGCACCTGGAGTTCCTTTGCAGTGGTTAGAGGCCCTGGTGAGTCCATTTGCTCTCTCTCTCTCTCTCTTGCCTTCTCTTTCTCTCTCTCTCTTTGATAAATAAATGAAATGAAATGTTCTTTGTTTGGTTTGGGTTGGGTTTTTTTTTTTTTTTTTTTTTTGGTTTTTCGAGGTAGAGTCTCACTCTAGTCCAGGCTGACCTGGAATTCACTATGGAGTCGCAGGGTAGCTTCAAACTCACGGCGATCCTCCTACCTCTGCCTCCCGGGTGCTGGGATTAAAGGCGTGCGCAACCACGCCCGGCCCTGAAATGTTTTTTTAGAAGGCTGTTTAAGGGAGGAAAGGTTTAGGAGAATAAAGTCTGTCATGGGGGGAAAGCAGGGTGGTTGAGGCATAGCAGCAAAAGTATATGGCGACAGGAGCAGCCTGGCCTGCGGCACCGTCCAGGGAACAGAGAAAGAGACGTGCCAGGCTCAGCTAGCTGTCTCCTTCCCAGGTATGTATGTATGGAGTCCAGGACCCCAGCCCATGGGATGCCACCCACATTCAGAGTGTGACTTCCCTCCTCAGTTAAACCTCAGCACAGCAAAAAATCATCGATGGCAGTCGATGTGGACATGCCCTAGCCCAGGTAGAGATGTGGAAGGGAAAGAACTTATGCTTATCCCAGACAAGTCCAATGGTCTGTTTCACAATGGTGAGTGGTATGGGATGACACTGGAAATTAACCATCATAAAGAACAAACCTGTCTCCCACCAGAGACTTTGGACAGCCTTGATAACGCCTCCTGTGTTTTGTGCTGTGCCAAAACAAAACAAAACAAAAAAAGTTACGGTCAGCCACGGCCACACGAACTTGTTGGCAGGACCCTGACCATCTGGCCTCAGCACCCCACAAGACATTGTTGCGCATTCCTTATACTAATGACTGGCAAGGACTTGATGGGCTGCACTGGGCGCCTGACCCTCGGGGATGTGAAGCTGAGAGCTGAGTTTAGAGGCTCGTAGTTCCTCTCCACGTGGCTCAGCCTCAACACCCTGCATTGTCCCCGTGTCCCGTCAGCCCTTCAGTAATGGCTCCCGGGTAAGAAACAAGCTCCTTCCAGGCTTTTCCACAAGAAGGTTCTGAAGTGATGATGCCAAGAGGAATGCTGGCAAGCGTCACTTAAAGGAACTTACGTGCTTTATATAGGCGGATGCGTTTATTTCTCCATCTACAGGTAAAAAGAGTAAGGCAAAGAGAAGTAACTTGCCAGAGACACAATGACAAAATGGAACTGGAACTCAAACCCAAACCTCCTAGCTACCACATCTGTTCTCCCAAGAGGCTATGCACCCTGCAATCAGGAGAATTACAACAGCGGTGAATTTCCATGGAGAGAGAGAGAAAGAAAAAAAAAATTCTAAAGTAAAGGCTCAGAGCCAGGCGGGTTGGCACCCGCCTTTAATCCCAGCACTCAGCAGGCAGAGGTAGGAGGATCGCCATGAGTTCGAGACCACCCTGAGACTACATAGTGAATTTGAGGTCAGCCTGGGCTAGAGTGAGACTCTACCTCAAAAAAACAAACAACAACAACAACAACAAAAAAGGAAAGGCTCAGGCAACTGCTTTCCGCCATTCTCAACCATGTCCTTGAGAGTGTGGTATCTGAGGTTCTCTTGGTCCATCTCAATTCCTTCTAGATTTTCAGCTCTAAAGGCATGACATCTCAATGCACTCACCATTACTCTAGGTTAAAGGCATGTATCTTTTCATGCAGGACAGACTTTTTTAAAAATTTTATTTACTTATTTGAGAGAGAGGCAGACAAAGAAAGAATGGACATGCCAGGGTCTCTAGCCACTGCAAATGAACTCGAGACGCATGTAACACCTTATGCAACTGGTTTATGTAGGTCCTGGAGAATCAAACATGGGTCCTTTGGATTTGCAGGCAAGTGCCTTAACCTCTAAGCCATCTCTCCAGCCCCAGGACAGACTCTTTATTGTGGGCCAACTGCTTCATCCTTTACTTTAAAATATTTTATTTATTTGACAGAGAGAAAGAGGGAGAGAGAGGAATGGGCATGCCAGGTCCTCCAGCCACTGCAAATGAACTCCTGACACATGTGCCACCTTGTGCATCTGTCTAACATAGGTCCTGGGGAATTGAACCTGGGTCTTTTGACTTCTCAGGCAAACGCCTTAACCACTAAGCCATTCCTCCAGCCCCCGTAGAGCTATGTACTTTAATGCTGGGAGAAACACGGGTGTGTGGGACTTCCTGAGAGATGATGTACATGTGACTCCATGATAGTATTATTTCTATTGCTGTTCTTGGCAAATGTATAGCATTGTCAAGTCTGTGTTAGACTGCATGAGCCGGTATAAGCTCCTCATCATCACATAGGATATCTATGTTCCTCTGTCTCCTTGGCTGGTGCCTTTTATCAGTGCCTTTCTCTGTCTGGCTCTTTCTAGTTTTTCCTGAATCCTTTGCTTTACCTAGCTAGTACCACCTACTCATCCTTTGAGACCCAGTTCAGAAATACCATCCTTTGAGTTGTTGGCCAGTGAGGCCCCTAATGCTGCCAAAACATTACAGGCTATTGGCAAGGCTCCTGGTTATGCACTAGAACTAGATGGTAAGATCCTATTGCTAAAGATTCCACTTTCCTGGGCTGCAGAAATCAAGCTGGAGCTGATCTGAAAGCCTCCTCCCTACTGACTAGCTGTCAGGATTCTGGAAAGATCTACATAGCCTCTTGGGGAGAAAAGTCATCAATGGTCTTAACCAGCAGAGGACCCTGCAAGGATTATGGCTGGTCAGCCAGAGCAAATGTACCAACTGGTGCAATGGTGGCATGTCTGTTATGGGCAAAACCAACTGCTCTCGGATTGAACTTGAGGCCCACTCCATGGAAGGGAAGCCAGGTACTGAAAACTTAATTAAATGCATTAATATAAGGGTATGAACATTAAGAGAAGTGCTTACTGGGCAGTTTGGTAAGCATAGTTGTATCAGACAGCTTCAGGTTCGCTGAGATGAACTGTCAGACCAGGCACAGATATGGAGGAAGGGATTTATTGAAGCTTACAGATCCAGGGGAAGTTCCATAAAAGCAGAAGAAATTGGCCTGCTTTCACAGGCCCAAGCAGAGAGAGAGAAGTACAAGCCTGAGTGTAGCACACAGCTTCAGGTTCACTGAGATGAAATTCCAAACCAGGCACAGTTATGGTGGAAGGGATATTTACTGAAGCTTCCAGATCCAGGGGAAGTTCCATAATGGCAGAAGAAGCTGGCTTGCTTTCACATGTCCAAGCAGAGACAGAGAAGCACAAGCCAAAAGCCACATAGCACACTTCAGGAACTCCAGCTAGGCGCACTTTGCATATCTTTAGATTGAAATCTCAAACCCACCACCACACCTTAAGATCCACACAATGGCATTGCCTCCAGCCAGATGGCTAGAGATGCAAACTACAAACAAATAAACAACTGAATATATTGGGGGCCATCTATTCTATTCAAACCACCACAATAGTATATACATTTAGCCAGAAAGCAGCAGATGTTATACCCTTAGGATTCATGACTACCCCTGCTTTATGTTTTCAGTATCAGGGATGTATTCCCTCCCATGGAGTGGGCCTCCAGTCCAATTAGAGGGAAGTTGGTTTCCACCATGATAGATGTGCCACTATTGCACCTGTTGGCTCATTTGGCCTGACTGGCCAAATATAAGGCTTGCAGTGTCCACTGTTGAGTATCACTCCTTACAACGTGCTCCCCCCAGACACAAAATGGCCTGGATATCCATGACCTCACAGTGCCTGACACTACACAAGACCATCATAATAGGAGTAAAAGATCATGACATCAAAATAAAATGAGACTGATTGAGATGGGGAGGGGATATGATGGAGAATGGAGTTTCAGAGGCAAAGTGGGGGAAGGGAGGGTATTACCATGGGATATTTTTTAAAATCATGAAGTTGTTAATAAAAATTTGAAAAAAATCAATCAATAAATACATTACTTAAAAAAAACTTAATTAAATGCCTATGGCTGGAGAGGTCATAAACCCTAGGGGGGGAAACTACTATTGTTCACTGGCTAAAAGAAAATATTATGCTTACCAAATTACCCTCTAAATATTTATGTTTATGCCCATTTGTTAATGCTACTCTCACTTTTGGTTAGAAAGCTTCTCTTAGATATTGGTGACCACTAGGGAGACTCAAAACTCACTATAGTGCTGAGAAGACTTGACAGTGGAGTGTTCAGCACTAAGTGAGACATCTCTGTCAGACCCTGCAAGGCTCAGGAACCACTGCAGAAGAGGTGCCATAAAGTGTGTAAGAGCCAAAGGAAGTGAAATGGGGTGTCAGAGGTTCAGGAAAGTCTTTGAACCCCAAACTCTGGGTTCGCATTAGTGTTTAACCAAAGAATTGGGCAAACCAAACTGAGAAGGATAATTATTCAACTATTATACTTATTTGTAGAAGTACAGAATCAAGGAAGGAAAATGAATACACCCTGGGCCTGGAAAAGCATAGAAAGAAAGTACAGAGAGAATCTGCCATGTGGTGGGCAGGAAGGGGGGTCAAGAGCCCATGTGGGAAGTAGGAGTTAGGGGGCTCTTCCCTTGTCTCAGCCCAGCTGGGCTGAGATGAAGGGAAACTCAACAGAAGCCAGAGGCTCACAAGTGATCAGACAACCCAGAGAGCATGCCCCTCCCCTCACAAACGTAGTTATAACCTTATGGTGATGGACCTACCTTTGGGCTCAAGTGAGCCAGAGAGACAGCTGATTGGTCTGGGCTAGAGGCTGTCTCAGGAGGAGGCTAGCCATGATGCCAAGTTCTGGGGGCAGAACTTGACCAACCTCAATATCAGGATTAGCTTTGAATTCTAAAAAAAGACCTCCCTCCCAGGGATGGGCTGAGGTATGGAAAAACAGGTCTAGGGAACTAGGCAAGAGATAAAAAGTCAGATCATCCTTTGATCTCTAGCAGGATGCTGATTTTCATCTCTATAATTCCTGAAGGCAATGCACTTCTGGTTCCTTATGGGCTCTCGACAGTGTTTACTGGACTATCAGACCATCTGAGCGAGCGCTGCCCTCCGCGGGATTCCCTGCACTTTAACATAAACGCGCATTCTCTTTCCTCCTTATTTTCCTTTCTCCCTTTTCTTTCTGCAATCCAAATCAAATTCCTCCCACGATCATCAACTCAAGTACACACTTCCAGGTCCTGCTCCTCCACATGCCTAGCGCATCCAGCACTTTCCTTCTCTAAGAAACTCCAGTTATTATTTTCAACATTTCTCTTCCAGGCTGGGCTCTTTGTCTGGAGGAGACAGAAATCTCTGCCATCTCCTCTGGTGCCTGGCCTATCACTGGGCAGTCAGTCACTATTTAATAATGAACAAACAAAATCAGTTAGTGAAAGATGATAGTTCTGAATATTTTATGACACCTTTTCAAGGACTCAGGAAGCCATAATAAGCCTCAGAATCATCAATAGGCCTAAGTTTCTGCTTCCCAACAAGGTCAGTTTCCTGATAAGGGGGAATAGACTGTCTGCACCATGTGTTCCTGTGGTCATAGATAAGTTTGCTTAAAATAAGTTCCTCAAATACACATAGCCAATTACAATAAAGGTTACCTAATCTGCTTGGAATCCCCCTAGCCCCCTGCCCACCAGCTTTGCCCACCAGCATCCTAAGCCTATCAGAAAAATACAAGTGCTGTTACTGCTTAAATCAACCAATCATGTAACCATTCCCCTACTTCTCCCTACTTCTACATTCAAATCCCTATTAAAAAAACCTGGCTCCCTGCTGCTCAGGGCTCTTGTACGGATCCACTGCCTTGGTGAAGTCAAGAGACCAAGCTTAAGCCTGAAATAAAACTCTTTGCTGTTGCATACGTATCTGACTCTCTTGGTGGTCTTTGGGGACTCCATGATCTGGGCATAACACTTTAAGAAAGTCCAGACTTCCTGTGTGGTCAGATACTCTAATGACCACCCTGGAAGTGCCAAGAGCAGGAAATTTAAGAGGGCATTTGCCTTGGATGCCAATTCTCCTCTTGCATGAGCCTGAGACTGACAGCCTCCTTAAATTTGGGACCCTGACACCTCGCTTGTCTCACTCTGATCTTAGCCCCATTGTTATTTCCTAATCTCATAGCTCATGTCTCTATAGAAATCAAACATATTTAGAAGCAAAATTTATTTCTTCTACATGTAAAAATTCTACCATCACAACTCAACCCAGACCATTTCTGTGACCAGATATGATTCCACAGTTGATTCTCTAATGGACACCAAGTAGACACATCCTAACTCAATTAAATTTGGACTCTACCTAGAGCGAGTGTCACATTCTACAGGTTGAGGATCAGTCCCCCAGACTGTTCCTCCACCTCCATCGCTGATGAAGAGATGCCTAGGGCAAGGTATATGGGAAGGGAGGGGAACTTCCATGACTCCTCTGACACACCCTGTGGGGACTCCTGTGTCCTACAGTCCAGAATCTCTGAACCCAGCCACTTGGGGATTATGTGAAAATGTTGCTGTATAGGTATGACTGATTTGATCACTGGTTATCAGTGATCAAGAGTCAGCCCTTTTCCCTGAGTGGATGTGTGGGGTGAGGTGGGACTGAAGAGTCCCAACCTTGTCATTTTGTTTGTTCTGCTTTGTTTTTATATAAGAGAGAGAATTGGCATGCCAGGGCCTTAGCCACTGCAAACTCCAGATGTGTGTACCACCTGTGCGCATGTGTCACCTTGTGCATCTGGCTTACGTGGGTTCTGTGGAGTCAAACCTGGGACCTTAGGCTTCACAGGCAAGTGCCTTAACCACTAAGCCATCTCTCCAGCCTCCAACCTTGTTATTTAATTAATCCTGCCTCAGTCTTTCCAGCATTGTCCTACCTACGGGCTTCCAGCCACTTGGCCATCTTGTTAGCATACAGAACACTCACTCAGCATTCCGGAGATTCCAAAGGATTTTAGGAATTACATGCCAGGAAACTGCAACAAAGTCTAACTACATACACTTGGTTATAAATCACAATATGACAATTTATTAAGTCAGAGGCTAGAAATGAGGGTGTCATCAAGTCAAACTGCAGGTAAGCAGCAGAGCAAGGCTGCAGGTTGGGGGGGGGGCGCTCCAGAAACCAGGAATTCCAATGGAGTTGGAGCTCTGTCCTGGCCCTGCTTGGTTCTCTCAGAGCAGCTGCCTTCATGCAGCAGGAAGCAATGTTGCTATAAATGCTGTCCTCCCATGTTCAGAACCCTCCCCAGCCAGGTCCAAAAGCCAGTTCTATGGCAAAATTCCTAGGGACACACACTAATTAGCTTGGCTCAGATCACCTGACCACAACCAGGACCAATCACAGCGGCCAGGGGCTAGAGGTCCACTGCTTGACTCACATAGATAAGTCCTAGGGTCCACAACCAGAAAAGACTAGGGTGTGGAAGAGATCATGGCCCCAGGAGAATTCTTGGAACTAACAGGCCACCAGAATTGGCTGTTACAATGTTCTTGAGAACCATGGAACTCTGTCCTGTGGAGCCCACAGTAGCATCACTGCCTGGTCCTTTAGGGGGCTTCAGTCACGTGCCATGTCAGCAAAGCACCTTCAGACCTCTGAAGACTGTCTTCTGGCCAGAGAGGGCCCCTGCTGGGAAAAGGGATAATAACCAGCTGTTATATGAGACTTAGAGAAAGGAATGGTTTTCCAGACTATAGCTCTACAGCATTGGTTATTTTCAACCAGGGGCAATTAGGTTACATTTGGTTACATTTTTGTTGTCATAGTTGGGGAGTGTGTTGAGCCCCCTCTTCATTCCAGCCTCACAATACATTCAGGGTGTGGAGAAGGTGGTCTGATGTTCCCCCAGATTCCCAGTGCTTTTGAAGAAACACTATTATAGTTACCTTCTTGTGGCTGGAACAAAGCACCCAACCAGAAGCAGCTAATGGGAGGAAAGTTTTTAACTTGGCTTACGGTCTCAGGAGGAAGCTTCATGGTGGCAGGGGACAGCATGGCATGAGCAGAGGCTAGACATTGTCTTCTTGCCATTAGCAGGTGGAAAACAGCAACAGAAGAATGAACTAAGTTCTGGCCAGGGGGAGCTGTTTATAGTAACCCTCAGCCCACCCCTAGACACACACCTCTTCTAGCAAGGCTCTGCCTCCCAAATTGCCACCAGTTGGGGACCAAGCATTCAGAACACATGAGTTTATGGGGGAACATCTGATTTAAACCACCACAACCATCTTTTAACTCCTTTATTTTTCAGGACAAAATGTTAGACTCTCCTAGAAGACAAAAGGAGCCCTGAATACTGGGAAGTCATGCAGAAACCCTGTTTCACATAATGCCAGGGAGCTATGCAGGCTGGGCAGGAAACTGGCTGAGATGAAAAGAAACATCTGGCAGGTTTTTAGAGGGACCCTCCAGGAAGATGCAGGCTGCCTTAAACATTATTAGCAACCCACCCAGAGCTTCATGCAGTAGTAGGATTTTTGCTTTTTAAGAGTCAACAGTCTTTCTATTTTTGTAGTACTGGATGTTAATTAAGCATAGGGCTTTGCACAGACTAGCTGTTATGGTTCGACATGAGCCTTCTTCCATAGTCTCATGTATTTAAACACTAGATCCTCAGTTGGTGGGTGCACAGTGACCTTCTTGTTGCTGGGACAAAACACCTGACCAGAAGCAGCATATAGAAGGAAAGGATTTGTTTCAGCTTATGCTCTAGAGGGGAAGTTTCATCATGGGGGACAAGGCACGGCAGAGCAGAGGCTGGGCATCACATCTTGTCATACATTTCAGCTGAAAGGTAGTGATAACTTAAGATCAAGGTAGCATTTTCTGGTAGGTAGTCATCTAGGGACTGGCCTATGGAAATGTAGATGTCACTCCCCCCTGGAGAGACAAGAACTTCAGTTTGATGTGGTCTCATCCAAGATGGACTTAAACAGCAGCAGCTTCCTGCTTCTTCCTGGATGTTTCCTGGGTTTATCCCCTGTGGGTAAACCCTTCTGATTCGGTGTTCCTATCAGCCAATCAGGGTCCTTGCCATATACTTGAACCTGGTAAGGATGCTTTTTCTAACTGGATGCCTAATTCATATAAATAGACCTAAGCCATGCTTATGAGAGAGATTTCTCCCTGGGAAATTCTTCCCCATGTGAGAGGAGCTTTTTCCCGGTCTTTTTTCTCTGGAAGAGGAAAAATTCCTGTCAGCTTAGAAGCTTTTATACTTTATCTTCTTTCCTGTTTTTGTTCTACTCTTAATAAAGTCTCTATAGCTTACTTTTCTCTGAATTTATGGTCTTCAGTTCTGTGCAAACATGGGCAAAGATGCAAGACTTCAGAATCACAAGCTTGGGGAGTTCTAATTCTACCTAGAGCTCCAATTCCTCAATAGTGGCAAGCCTGAACTTGCCCTGAACACCCAGGCTGGGCTAATAAACCCCAAGGTCTGCCCCAGTGACAGACCTCCTCCAGCAAGACTCCACCTTCCCAAAGGCTCTACTAGCTGAGGACTGAGTCTGAGGCTTAATCACAAACACGTGAGGCTACGGGGAGATTTCATATTCAAATCCACCACAGTGGTGCTCTTTGGGAAGATTGTGAAATCCTTGGGAAGTGAAGTCTTGCTGGAGAAAGTAGAACACTGTAGATGGGCCTTGAGGCTTTTATAGCTTGACCCCACTGTCCTGTTTTCTGTCTGCTTCCTGATGACGGCTATAATGGGATCAGCAACCTCCCACTCCTGCCACCGTGCCCTACCCACCACAATGCAGCGTATCACCTCAAAACTATAAGGCAGTATACACTCACTCTGCCAAAAGTTGCTTTTTGTCTGGTATTTGATCACAGCAATAAGAAAATTATTGAATACACTGGGCTGGTGCTCTGTCACTGAGCTGCATCCCAGCCCTTTTGAACATCTTTTTTGAAAAAAAAAAAAGAAAGAAAGAAAGAAAGAAAGAAAGAAAGAAAGAAAGAAAGAAAGAAAGAAAAGAAAAAAGTTTGAAAAAGGGTCTCACTGGTTTCCTTGGGAGACAACCTAGCATAGCTCCCACACTCAGACTTACGATCTTCCTTCCTCAGCCTTCTGAGTAGCTGTGGTTGCAGGTCTTTGCCACCAGGCCTGGTGACAAGACAGTCTTGAAGAGACAGTAGGCTCAAACAATTTTTTTTTTTTTCAAACTCGTGGCAATCTTCCTACCTCTGCCTCCTGAATGCTGGGACTAAAGGCATGTATCGCCACACCCAGTTTAAGATTACACAATTATTCTACTCTTTTTCTTTCTTTGCGCCATCATGTGTTCAGGGTATTTCCAAATTGTCAGAGAAAAAATGAAGTTCCTGCCCCCTAGAGTACCTAAGACTCTCCAAGCTCTGGTGTCACAAACTGTGACGGCCCCTGTTCCTGGCTCAGCAGCTGATATGTCCTGGATGGCATCTAAAAACCTTTGTTTTTTTTTCCTCTGTAAAATGGTATTGTCTCTCTTACTGAAATTCTGGCATTACATAGGTAAAGATAAGGCATATAGTGTGAAGCCTGATCTACATTAGGTTCTTAGCAGGCATCAGCACTATTGCTCACACTGTTGGGACACTTCACCAGACAGTTTAGCCAGTCCAAATGATGAAGGGGCAACAGATCTCAACCTTCCATGTGCACGGGAATCACTGGGAGGGCAAGTAGCTAGACTCTTGACATTCTTGTTCAGTAGCTCTTGGGTGGGGCCTGAGGTTATAGATACCCAACAAGTTCCCAGGTGTCTTAGTTCATCCACAGACTGGTGGCTTCGACAGATAATTTACTTCTTATACTTCCCAAGGCTGAGAAATTCAAGATCAAGGTGTCAATAGATTTGTTACCTGGCTACATCCTGTTCCAGATGGTCGTCTTCTCATTGTATATATAGAGTAGATCATAAGGGCACAAATCCCACTCACAAGCACTCCATCCTTGCGACCTACCCACCTCCTAATGTCACCACACTGGGGGAAGGCTCCAACATGTCAGTTTGTCAGCCCATGGCAAAGCAACAATGAGGAAATGCTGCTTCCAGCCTGGGGACCATGCTTTGAAAATAGCTATTTTTCATTCAATGTTCAGTCCTAGTTACACATTAGTACTACGCCCCACTCTATGCGGACTGAAGTGATTTGTGTGGCACTTGACTTTTTGAAAACCTTCCCAAGTTTCTCCATGTGTTCCAGTGGCCCCAGGGGCAGGGTGGGCAGACAGTGCTCATGCTGCCCCAGTTAGGAGATTAGGGGACCTATTGGTGCAGCTGTGAGCCTCCCTGGGAGATGGCCTAGTCCTACTCCCACACTAAGCTGAACACTGTCCTCCGCCATCACTTCTCGAAGCTGCATCTTACTTCCTGCACCTTAGCTATTTGTTGCCAGTTGTTGCAGTCAGGTTCACATTGCTGGCAGAAAACACCCTACCAAGAGCAGCTTATGAGAGAAAAGGGTCTATTTTGGCTTACAAACTTGAGGCAGGGATGTCAGGAAAAAACAATGGCATGAGCAGAGGGTGGACATCACCTCCTGGCCAGCATCAGATGGACAAGAGCAGCAGGAGAATGTGCTAAACACTGGCAAGAGGAAGCTGCCATAACACCCATAAGCCCACCCCCAACAATACACTGCCTCCAGGAGGATTTATTTCCCAAATTGCCACCAGCTAGGGATCTAACATTCAGAACACCTACGTTTATGGGGGACACTTGAATCAAACTACCACATTTCACCCCAGGCCCCCATAAACTGAACAATCCATGACGTAAAATGCAATACATTCAGCCCAACTTTAAAAGTCCCCATTGATTTTATCAATCGCAATGATGTTCAAACATCCCCATAGTCCAAGGTCTTTTTACTGAGCAATAATACCAAAAAAAAAAAAAAATCCATAATGGCACAGAATAAACATTCACAAAGAAATAGACAACCAATACAAGATTTAAACAGGGCAAACATCAAACTCTGCATCTCCAAGTCCAACAATCCTAGTCAGTGACAAGTCTCCAAGTCCAATAAATCTAACCAGTGACAGGTCTCTAGAATTCCATCTTCACTCCTCCAACTAGGCTATTCACAGTCCCAGAAAACTTCATCCAGTGCCAGCAGCTCTCCTTGGCAGCCATCTCATAGTCCTGGCATATCCATTGGGTCTCCATTGCAACCCACACTTCATCCTCATGGCTCCACTGGGCTCTGTACAGGAAATTCAACAAGCTTGCTTCACACTGCCCATGGCCATTTCCAAAATACAAAACTGTGTTGCAAATTCAATGACCCTCTCTTTCCTGCATTTTTTATACTCCATAATATGAGATGGGCTACCAACTTATTAATCCATGGGGGAATAAAGCAGACTTTGAAGAACAGGATACTCCTTCAGCATTCAGACCCCTTCAAAAGAGCCTGCATTCTTCCTGTTGTCCCAATGCAAGACATCTGGCTTAGTCTGAAAGGTTGTAATCTCTCAGACAATTGCAGCTGAACAGGCAGAAGTATCAACCCAAAGATTTTCATTTCTGTGCCATATCTCTCTGCTCACACCAGTCTACTTATATGCAATGCAACCCTGCAAAAGTTCTCAGGACACAGGTATAACAACAAGTCTCTCACACAAACTGTTTCTATCCCAGTCCAGGTAAAGCTCTTTTTCACCCTCATAAGCCAAACCTCACAGTCCATAGTTCTTACTTCATTCAGGTCTTTTAAGTCTGACCACAATAGTCCATCAAGCTGTACTTACAGCACTGCAAGACATCTCTTAGGCAAAGGTTTCAAATTCATCCACATTACCCCTGCAACACAGTTCCAAAAGGCCAAGAGCCACATAGTCATGTTTCTAGCAACTATGCCATCACTTCTTGGTACCGATTTTACTATTGCAGTCAGGTTCTCATTGCTGACAGAAAACACCCAACCAAGAGCAGTTTGTGGGGAAAAGGGGGTTTATTTTGGCTTATAGACTCGAGGGGAAGCTCCATGATGGCAGGGGGTGGACATCACCTCCTGGCCTACATCAGATGGAAATAGCAACAGAAGAAGAGTGTGCCAACACTGGCAAGGGGAAGCTGGCTGTAACACCCATAAGCCCGCCCCCCAACAATACACTGCCTCAAGGAGGATTTAATTCCCAAATTGCCATCATCTCAGGACACAACATTCAGAACACCTAAGTTTATGGGGGACACTTGAGTTCCACCACACCAGCCATTCAGAGTCCTGGGATTAACATCCCAAACTTCATATGCAGCCCATGGCTGACTGAGATGGGAGGTCTTCTGCTGTCAGTCTCACAGCTCTTAAGTCTCCACTGAATTCTCAACACAAACACCCAGGCACTCAGGTGACAAAGTTGGGACCCTTGAGAAACACAGCACAGTCCATTTCCAACTGTTCCAGCAACAGAGTATAGTGGGGTGATTTTTTGTCTCTGTCAAATTGCTCTGAACTTCACTTTTAGCTTCCAGTAAGAACTTTTTTCTCTACTGCCAAAGACATCTCAACGATGTCTGGGCCTCAGGGAAGAAGTAATGGTGTGGGAGGGTAAGGTTAGGCTGGATATGGGGTGCAACGTGCCAATCAGAGCCTCTAGCAAGAGGAGTGGGGGACAGGGCAATTTTTACAGCCTTCAGCCTGGCAAAGGCTCTAATTAGACACGATGTGCTCCTGCCGTGGAGCACTTTTCTTTTGAGCAGCTGTGTGTTGAGGTAAGCATTCTAGCCTTTGATGATCTTTTTGTGTTGTGAACATCAAAGGGTAAAGATGGTCCCTTCTGAAATTTAAACATAAGGTTTTGCTTCTCAATGTCTTGTCAGTGTTCTAAATTAAAGCTTAGAAAGCTGGGCGTGGTGGCGCAGGCCTTTAATCCCAGCACTCAGGAGGCAGAGATAGGAGGATCGCCATGAGTTCAAGGCCACCCTGAGACTGCATAGTGAATTCCATAGTGATCAAGTTCAGCCTGGGCTACAGTGAGAGCCTACCTTGAAAAACAAACAAACAAACAAACAAATAAATAAATAAATAAAAATTAATTAATTAATTAAAGCATAGACCATCACTCGGGAGGGAGCAGGAAGTAAGCAGAAAGCCAGACCTGTGGGCTGAGCCTGGGGAATCGGGTGCCAGGTGAGTCCACCACCTATCCTGGGTCAAGTCAGAGCACATTATTTGGGGGATTCAGACATCATAGATAGGGTTCCTGGCCCCATAAATCCAACTCAGTGGATGGTATACCTGAGGAACAACACCTGAAGTTGTCCTCTGGCCTCACACACCTGAGCACACAAACATGTACCCCTACACATATGAGCGCACACACACATGCATACACAGACAACGCACACAAATACTGAAGTAAGAAAGAAAAAATAAATAAAAGAAAGTAGAACAAAGGAACAAAGAAAAGGAAAAAAGTAAGGAAATAGAAGAAAGGAAGAAAGAAGTAAATTATGGTTTCCAAGGACAAAAACAGGTTGGATTTTGCTGTGTATGTGCACCCGTGCTGTAGCGTGTGTGGTGCATGTATATATGCACATGTGTGTGTCAGGCGTCTTCCTCTATTGCTCATCCATGTGTTTCCTTGGGGGTGGAGTCTTTCATTGAATTCGGAGCTGCTGTTTTGGTCAGGCTGCCTGGCTAGCGAGTCCCAGTGAGTGCCATGTCTCCATGCCCCATGGGACTGTGGTTACAGGTATGCATGGCCACATCTAGCTGTTTTGCTAGGGATCAAATTCAGGACAAATCAAGACCTGTCCGCCCTTCGTGTTTGGGTGGCAAGCACTCTTACCTGCTGAGCCGTCTTCCCAGCCCCATGTTGGCTCTCAGACCCTCTACGAAGTCTTCCCTTCCCAGGTTGTGCGGCTCATGGAACAAACACTGCCCCCATGATATTGCTCTGGGTTCCCCAAAAGATTAGCATTGGAGGGGTGGGCACTACGGTGGATGTGGTTTGTCCCCCAAGGTTTCGTGTGTTAACAGCTTGGTCCTCAGTGGGTAGTGATACAAGGTGACAAATCTTCAAGGGCTGAAGCTTAGTGCGAGATGGTCAAGTGACTGGGGACCTCACTAAGCCTCTACCCCCCTGCTCCTCTCACAGGGACCTTGGAGACTGAGAGAGGGGGTACAGTTAGGATGACTGGACCCCTGAAGGTGAAAAGCACAGGAATGTTTGCACTTGCTAGAAATCAAAGATGACCTGACTTCTTATCTCTTGCCTAATTCCCTAGAGACCTGTTCTTCCACAACCAGGACCCCTCCTGGGAGGGAGGTCTTTCATAGGATTTAAACATTGTGGTTGATCAAGTTCAGCCCTCCAGAACTTGGTGCCAGAGCTAACCTCTTCCTTGGACAGCCCCTAGCCCTAACCAACCAGCTGTCCCTCTGGTTCACCTGATCCGGAAGACAGCCCAGCACTATAAGGTCATAAATACCTTTGCAAGGGGAGGGCAGGTTCTCTGATTACTTGGGAACTTCTAGCTGTGGGTGAATTTTTCCCTCTCTCGGCTGGTCCTGCACTGGCCCCCCAGCCCTTACTCTCCACATGGGCTCCTTTATCCCGTCCAGCTCTGCACATGACAGGAGCTCCTTGAACTTTCTTTTCTCTTTCCTTTCCATGCTTTTTCCCCCAGGTCCTCCTCATGGGATCGTTGGCCATGTGGGTGCCTTTCCTTGGCTCTATACTTCCCTCAATAAATATAATAATTTAATAATTATCCTTTTCAGTCTTTTTAAAATCCAATTCTCTGATTAAAGTTAGAAATGAACCTAAGGTTTGGGGTTCAAGGACCTTCCTGGACCCTTAGCACCCCATTACAAAACCACTGTTTCAAGGCAGCATAACTTCAAGAAACAGAAGGAATGCTCAACATGTATCAGACTTAACATATGTAAGAAGGAAACTTTTAATGCCCTTGGAAGGAATTACTGCAGTTCTTGTAGAGCCCTGGTTAATCCCCTCAAGAATGTATTGATATAAAAATGACACTGAGGGATGGAGAGATGGCTTAGAGGTTAAGCGCTTGCCTGTGAAGCCTAAGGACCCCAGTTCGAGGCTCGACTCCCCAGGACCCATGTTAGCCAGATGCACAAGGGGGCACATGCGTCTGGAACTTGTTTGCAGTGGCTGGAGGTCCTGGCACGCCCATTCTCTCTCCCTCTCTCTATCTGCCTCTTTCTCTCTCTGTCTGTCTCTCTCAAATAAATAAATAAAAATAACAAAAAAATTTTTTAAATGACACTGAAAAGCTCTTTGGTTTCTTGTCTGCCATGTAACCCCCCTTACACAAGCTCCCACCACGATGTCACCCACCACAATGGGATGCAGCCAAGGGGGCCACCGTCACTTTCCCCCTCTAGACCTATGAGCTTAAATAAACTCTGTATAATGTTCCTAGCTTCCAGTACTTTGACATAGCAACAGAAAACAGACTAATGCATAGGGTATACTTGTCAGTCCCTATGCTTCCTTTTGGGACCTGGAATCCACAAGATTCCTCGTCAATGGCTTCTGCCTGGCTTTTGTCCAGGGAAAGTGAGCACTAGGACATCACTAGCAGGATCAGGGAGCTGGAGGAGCAGGAAAGAGAAGGCTCTATAACTTCCGCCCTCTCCCTTTGGAGCCTTGGCTTATCACCAACTGCATCCTGTCTTGACAACTGCAGCCTGGCAGGGTTGGCCCCACTCCCTAGGGCTCACCCAAGACCCCTAACTCTACTTCTCCCCATGCCCCTTCCAAGTTCCTCCTCTTGCAGCCCTTGTCTGCCTCGTCATCCTTTATTGATCCCAGTAACTCTACCCAAGCCTTAGAACACAGCACTGTGGCCTGGAGAGATGGCTCAGTGGTTAAGTGTGCTTGCTAGCAAAGCCTGACTACCTGAGTTCGAGTCCCCAGTACCCAGATAAAGCCAGATGCACAAAGTGGTGCATGCACCTGGAGTTTGTTTACAATAGCAGGAGGCCCTGGGATGCCCATACTCACACACACACACTCTCTCTCTCTTTCTGTTTCTCTCTCCATCTCTCTCAAATAAATGACTACTTATTTTTATTTCAGAGAGAGAGAGAAAAAAACACAGAGACAGAATTGGTACACCAGAGCCTCAGCCACTGAAATGAAACTCCAGACACTTGTGCCACCTAGCGGGCATGTGTGACTTTGCGCTTGCTTCACTTGTGCATCTGGCTTACATGGGATCTGGAGAGTCAAACATGGGTCCTTCAGCTTTGTAGGCAAGTGCCTTAACCACTAAGCCATCTCTCCAACCCAAACACTTTTTTAAAATAAAGAACACAGCACGGTCCTTAACTTTCCCCTTGGCATTTGGAGGAAGCATCTTGGTGGTTATACAGAACCTACCCAGAAGAACTAGTCCCTACTAGTAATGCCTCCTGCCATGCATGAGACAACGACCAGATGCTGGCATTGCTCTAAGCTCTATTCCTATTGACAAACTTACTTACAAGCTTACAAATTTACTTTCATAAGCATCCTTCAAGACAGGTCCTATTTTGTCTTCCCCAGTTTCCCACTAAAGAAACCAAGACCTTGAGGAGTAAATACTCACACAACCATGAAGGGCAGCACTGAGACTTCAGCCCAGGAAACTGAGCTCTAGAATTCCTGCTCCTCCTGTGCCTCCTCCCAGCCCACTGGTCAGGGAACAGACCTTCGTGCATATTCTACCAGTGGGCCCAGAACTTGGAGAGGCCTCTGGGTGGCCTTCGTTTTCTTAGTTTATTGATTGCCTGGATCCATTACCTTCTAGAACTCCAAAGGCTGCAGCTGTGTGGGGCCTCCACCATCCAATGGTTAACATATAGTCCTTTGTTAAGAGTTAAAATGTGCATCCCACACCCCACCAAAATGTTAGTCCTAATGTGGAGGCCCTCAAATGTGCGTTTACTTGGATGTAGAGTGGTTGCTGGAGAAATGAGTTCAGATGAAGTCAGACTGGAAGAGGACGGACCATGAATCTAATGTGAAAAATGTCTTTATAAGGGGCAAAGTGGAAACCAGGACCAGTTCACACACAGGAAGAAAATCCCATGAAGATTCAAGGAGCTACTGGAGCCATGCAACTTCAAGCCAAGGAATGCCAAGATTGCTGCTGTCACCAAAAGCCAAGGGAAGAGGCATGGACCTACATTTTCCTCATAGCTTTCAAGAGCCAACCCTGCTAACAAGTTATTTTCATTTCCTAGCCTCCAGAATCATGAACTAATAAATGTATGTTGTTCAAGCCACCCAGTTTGTGGCTTAAGCATGGCAATCCCAAGAATGGATGCATCCCTCATCACCATGGTTACTGTCTCCTTCCGTATCCCTCATCTGTTCCCCCTTCACAGCAGTGTTCCACCCTCACTGGCCTTCTTGCAATTTCTAGGTGGTTCCAAGCCAGCTCCTAACTGAAGGTCTTTGCGCTGGTTGTTCCCTCTTCCTAGAGTGACTCCCCCACATGTCCACATGGTCCTTCACTTAATGATATGTTCCTGTAGGGCAGAAGTTTTAGCAAACACCCTTCAGAAATGCTCTGTCTCAAATAAATAATCAAACTCTGGCCTATAAAATGTAACCCGTAGCCAGGAGTGGTGGCACATACCTTTAATCCTTGCACTTGGGGGGCAGAGGTAGGAGGATCGCTGTGAGTTCAAGGCTACCCTGAGACTATATAGTGAATTCCAGGTCAGCCTGAGCTACAGCAAGACCCTACCCCCCAAAAAACAAATAAGGGCTGGAGAGATGGCTTAGCGGTTAAAGGCGAAGCCTAAGGACACATGTTGGACTCTCCAGGTCCCATGTAAGCCAGATGCACAGTGAAATGAGCATGCAATGTCACACATACACACAAGGAAGCACATGGGTCTGGAGTTTGATGCAGTGGGTGGAGGCCCTGGTGTGTCAATTCTCTCTCTCTTTCTCTCATGAAAAAAAGCCAGTCTGTTGGGCTTACATTAAAAAAATAAAATAAAAACCCAAATAAATAAATAAATACCAACCTCAACCAACAGTCACTAGTATAAGGCAAGGCTCTACGAAGGCCCTGTGGGGGAGGTGCGCACCTTGGGAGCTGTGCGCACTTGGCTTCCCAGGCCTCTTTCACACTGCCTGCTGCATGACTTCCGGCCAGAAACTGCCTGTTTGGAGCGGAAACTTCACAAGACGCCTATCAGGAGAGTCCTTGGTCTCCAGAATTCGTAAGGAGAAGCCAATAATGAACATCTCTGTATACCTGGAAGACACGAAACCCTTAAGACATGGACAGACTCGGTACAGCTGCAGCAACGGAGCAGGACTGAAGGCAATGGGACAGGAGAAGAGGAGGAGGAGGAGGAGGAAGGAGTGTGACATTAAGAAGATGCAAAGCAAAGTCTCCAAGCCCCCTAGCACTCCTTAGAACGGCTACCATCAAAAAGAGAGAGAAATGGAAGTGGGGGAAAAAGCCCAGCAGCGGCTAGAGAACTTGGAATCCTTGTGCAGTAGGAACAGAACACGACGCTTTCTCAAAAGATTAAACATAGATCTAGACACTCCACATCTGGGAGTGGAGTTTATAAGTTATTTTTATAACAAAAACAATTAAAAGAAAGCTTTCAGAGAGTTACTTGCATACCCACGTCTGATGGTTTGAACGTGAAGCATCCTCCCATCCCCAGCTGGTGGCGCTCTTTGCGAAGGTTGCGGAACCTTCGGGAGGTGGAGCTTTGCCGGAGGAAGTGTGTAGTTGGGGGTAGGGCTTGGGGGTGGTTCTAGCCCTGGAAGCAGTCTGTGCCTTCTGGATAGTTCCTCCTTGCTAATGTGAAGATGTGGTGCCCAGCTGTTGCCTTTATTAGGTTTTCCCCCCGCTATGATAAAACTTCCCCCTTGAATCTGCGTGCCAGAAATCAACCCTTACCTTCCCAAAGCTGCTTCTGGTCAGGTATTCTGTCCAGCAAGGAGAAAGCAACTGCAACACCATGTTCATAGCAGCAATAGTCCCCGTAGCTGAAAGTAAACCGGGGGTCCACTGAGAGATGAATGAACAAGCACAGTGCAACATATGCTAGATATGCAATGGAATACAAGTTCGCCACTAAAAGGAAGGGAATTCTGGCGCGTGAAACAACATGGGTGAATTGGGACAGCATCTGCTGAGGGGAATAATCTGTTCACATAGAAACTCCCAAGGACTACATGATTTTATGTATGCAAGGCTCCTGAAATAGTCAAATTCATAGACACAGAGCAGTAGAATGGTGGTTGAGAGGGGCTGGAGGATGTGTGGAGGAACGGGCAGTTGTTTAGAATGTGTGCAGCTTGAGTTTTGCAAGATGAAGACTCCTGGCGGTTTATTATACAACGAAGTGACTTTTCTAACAGCTGAACTGTGCATGTAAAAATGGCTAAAATGCTAAATTTTATGTTTCGTATATTTTGCCACAAAATAGTTTGTAATTAACAAAGCAGCAGGGCTCGGTGGATAAAGTGATCACCACACAAGCATGAGGACCTGAGTTTGGACCCCCGGGACCCACGTAAAATGTTGGGCGTGGTAGCACACACCTGTTATCCCAGCGCTGGAAAGGTGGAGACTGGGGAATCCCTGGGCCAAGCTGGAGAGCTAGTCTAGCTGGATCAGCGCACTCCGGATTCAGTGAGAAATCTTGTCTCAAGAAGCAAGTGGAGGATCTGGAGAGATGGTTTAGTGGTTAACACACTTGCCTGCAAAGCCAAAGGATACCAGTTCGATTCTCCAGGACCCATGTAAGCCAGATGCACAAGGGGATGCATGCATCTGCAGTTCGTTTGCAGTGGCTGGAGGCCCTGGTGCACCCATTCTCTGTTTCTCACTCTCTATCTCTTTCTCTCCCAAATAAATAAATAAAATATATTTTAAAAATTTAAAACAAAAACAAAAAATGCTGGGTTTGGTGGTGCGTGCCTTTAATCACAGCACTTAGGAGGCAGAGGTAAGAGGATTGCCATGAGTTCAAGGCCACCCTCAGACAACATAGTGAATTTCAGGTCAGCCTAGCTAGAGCAAGACCCTACCTCGAAAAAACAAAAAATAAATAAATAAAATAAGTGGAATGTGCAGAGGAAGACACTGAACAGTGATCTCTCACATCAACATGCACACACACACACACACACAAACACATACCTGCACACACGTGTGCCCGCACATATATGAACAGATACACATTCATGTACACTACACACACATACACTTGCAAAAAGAAAGAGAGGATGGAAGGAAGGTAGGTTGGAAGGAAGGAAGGAAGGTAGGTAGGTTGAAAGGAAGGTTGCATGCATGGTAGACTTGTCCCTACCTGACAGCAAACCATACTGTGTGAAGAGATACAAGAGCCAGACATGGTGGCACACGCTAGTCCTTGAGAAGTGAAGGCAGGAGGATCAAGAATTCAAGGCTAGCCATATTTACATAGCGAGTTCGAAGCTAGGCTGGGCTGCATGAGACACTCTCTCCAAAGTGAAAGGCAAGAAAGTACAGAGGAAGAAATGGGAGACTGCTGTTTTGGGGGCATGTAAATCTGGGAGGCTCTTGTCAGTGACTATAGCTGCAGGGTTGGGTGGCATTACCAGGCTGTCTTCGTCACACGTTCTGTGGGAGGAGATTATGTAAACAGAGAGGTTTATGTGAGGTGGACGCTCCGCTAGCCCCAATGTCCACAACCCTTCAAAGCCAAACCCAGGCTCTAGACCAGAAGGGCTCTGCTTAAGCGATAGGAGATAGACTCTGTTCAAACTCTTGCTTTGTTTTCATTAGACTATCACTGTCGCAATAGGTCATATATGCACATGTAACAAATTCAAATGGTACAAGAATCTAGGATGTAAAAGTAAATTTCTGTCCCACTCTGGACTGGCCACCACCTTCTCTCCTTTGAGACAACTTCTGGTTTCTTTTGCATCCTTCCGGTGGAAGGTAGATTTATACACCTATTCTCTCTTTTCTTCAGATGGTCATGATGGATGCCCCTTGTTTGTGCTCTGGCCAGATCACACACCAAATAACTACAGATGTACATAATGTCCCCCATTTTTCCTTCTTCCTCCTCCTCTTCTTTTCCTTTTAGACATTTTTGTTAACTCCCAGGGAGAGGGGATCATCAAAAGCCTGTGGGTAGGGGGGATAGATGGCTCAGTGGTTCAAGGTGCTTGCTTGCAAACCATGGGCCCTGAGTTTGGTTCCCCAGTACTCATGTAAAGCCAGATGTACAAAGTGGCACATGCATCTGGAATTCATCTTCAGTGAAAAGAGGCCCTAGCACACCTATACTCACATTTTCTGTCTGTCTGTCTGTCTCTCTCTCTCAAATATCTATATATGCCTGTGGACTGATGCTCATTCTAAGAACAGCCAGCTTGTAAGACACCAGTCCTTCTCTTCTGCTGTGGTTCTGATGTGTCCCCCAGAGTTCAAGTGTTGGAAACTGCTCCCCACATCCACATGTTAATATATTTGGGGATGGAAGCTTTTGGGAGGTGATCAGGGTTAGGCAAGGTCATGAGGTTGGGGTCTCCTTGATGGCATTAGTGACTTTGGCAGCACATGCTCTCTCCCTGAACCTCTCCACTGATGCCCTCTGACATGCTGTCACCCAGCAAGAAGGCCCTGTTGAACTTCCTCATCATCCCGAACTGCGAGCTAAATAAAGCTCTATGCTCTGGTCTGTTTTCTCGGGGTAAGGAGGGGGATGAGACTGAGACAGGACCTCACTCTGCAGCCCAGGATGGCCCGGCACTCACTGTGTAGCCTAGGCTAGTCTGAAACTCGAGCTAATCCTCCTCTTTCAGCCTTCCAAGTGCTGGGATTAGAAGCATAAACCACCATGCCTGGCTAAACCTCTATTCTTTCTTTCTTTCTTTCTTTCTTTCTTTCTTTCTTAAATAAACTTCGACTTCTTATTTATTTATTTGCTTATGACAGAGTGGGCATGCCAGGGCCTCTAGTGAATTCTAGACACATGTGCCACCTTGTGCATCTGGCTTATATGGGTACTGGGGAATCGATCCTGGGTCCTTTGGCTTGCCAGGCAAGTGCTTTAACTGCTAAGCCATCTCTCCAGCCCTAAACCTCTATTCTTTTTTTTTTTAATTTTTTTCTCAATTTTTATTAACATTTTCCATGATTATAAAAAATATCCCATGGTAATACCCTCCCTCCCCCCACTTTCCCCTTTGAAATTCCATTCTCCATCATATCCCCTCCCCATCTCAATCAGTCTCTCTTTTATTTTGATGTCATGATCTTTTTCTCCTCCTATGATGGTCTTGTGTAGGTAGTGTCAGGCACTATGAGGTCATGGATATCCAGGCCATTTTGTGTCTGGAGGGAGCACGTTGTAAGGAGTACTACCCTTCCTTTGGCTCATACATTCTTTCTGCCACCTCCTCTGCATTAGACCCTGAGCCTTGGAAGGTGTGATAGAGATATTGCAGTGCTGAGCACTCCTGTCACTTCTTTCCAGCACCATAATGCCTTCTGAGTCATCCCAAGGTCACTGCCATCTGAAAAGAGAAGATTCTCTACCCAAAGTGAGAGTAGCATTAATATAAGGGTATAAATATTAAGAGAAGTGCTTACTGGGCAGTTTGATAAGCATAGTATATACATTTATCCAGACATCAGAGATGTTACACCCCTAGGGCTCATGACTACCCCTGTTTTAAGTTTTCAGTATCAGGGATGTATTCCCCCCCATGGAGCGGGCCTCCAGTCCAATTGGAGGGCAGTTGGTTTCCACCATGACAGACATGCCACTATTGCACCCGTTGGCTCATTTGGCCTGACTGTCCAATTATAAGGCTTGCAGTTTCCACTGTTGAGTATCTTCACTGGTGGTATCTCTTTCTCCCATTGAACTACATGTTGACTGGCTTCTTCCAGCTCTCTCTCAAATAAATAACTAAATTATATATATTTTCAAGGTAGGGTCTCAGTCTAGCCCATGTTGACCTGGAATTCATTCTCAGGGTGGCCTGAAACTCACTGTGATCCTCCTACCTCTGCCTCCCAAGTACTGGGATTAAAGGCATGTGCCACCATGCCCAGCTAAGTAAAATAATGTTTTTAAGTGCTATTTACAATTAGTCTGCTCACAAAGATCAGGTTGATGGCTTTCCATACTCTTTTAATCTTGGACACCCCACTGTCATCTTTCTTTCACACCCCTGGCTTGTATGGATTTATAATGGTTCTGTACCTTTACAATGCTCTGGATTTGTCTCTCAGCCTTTCTGTCACTTTCCCTGCCCCCACCCCCAAAGCACCCTTCCATATTCCCTGTGCATGGAAGTCAGCTCTGGGGCACGATCAGTATTTTTAGTATTTTCTGCAGGAACTCTTCCCAGTGAGTCTGCATACTGCTTACTGCATTCCATCAGGAGAGACTGAATGTCCTACTTTCAATGACATTAAGATTGATCATTGGTTCAGGTAGTGACAGCCCGATCCCTCTGTGGTCAAGTTGTTCATCAACCTTTCATCTAGTGTGTCTGTCCATTGATGATCACTGTCTGAATCAATTATTCCTCTAGGAGCTGCAAACGACTTGTTTAGCACTCCCATTCCTTCCACATCTATCACACAGCATTCTTCTGCCTACCTTTAAGCAGCCAGAGAGCTCACTGTTTCCACCTGCGAGTCTTTGGCTTGGAGTGACTATTTCCACAACTGGATTCAATCCTAACAGACCCCAGTCCTCTACTACTGGGGAAATGCCCAAACTGCCTTTGACTCCAAAAGCCAGTATGAGAGGGGAATCATTGAAACGACTGTTACGGTTTCAATATGAAATCCATGCTCTGTTCCCCCACCACTCCCTTGTGTTGACGGCTCTTTCCCCAGTACAACGCTCACAGGTGGAGCATTGGGGGAGTTCCTGAGTACGAGCTCCCTCACCTCACGTACCAAGTGACACACTAATGAGTTCGTAATCTGACAGCAGTGTGGTGAGGTGGCAGAAACTGGGAGGGGGGGTGGGCCAGTCACTGAGACCTTGTGCTTGATGAGCATACCTTCCTCCTTGAGCTTTCAAGTCGCTCTCTACTCTGGTCTCCAAGATGTGAGCTGCTATGTTCTACCACAGCCTCCACACCATGGTGGATAGAAATCTATAAATCCATGGGCCAAAGTAAGTTCTTTCTTACATTGTATTGTTCAGATTTTTTATCCCAGTGATGCAAAAGTCTAACACAATTGGATTGGATTTTTTTTTTTTTTTTTTTTTGGCTTTTTCAAAGTAAGGTCTTGCTCTAGCCCAGGCTGACCTGGAATTCATTATATAGACTCTGGCTGGCCTTGAACTCACCAGTGATTCCCCCACCTATTTCTCCAGAGTTCCGAGATTAAAGGCATGCACCACCACGACCAGCTTGCACAATTGTATTATTTTACACACATACCACACCCCTGACCCCATATGTACACATCCAGGTAGATAATTAAACCTTGATTTTTTTAAAAAATATATTTTATTTATTTATTTATTTGAGGGGGAGAGAGAGAACCAGAGAGGGAGAGAATGGGTACACCAGGGCCTCCAGCCACTGCAAACAAACTCCAGACACATGTGCCACCTTGTGCATCTGGCTTACATGGGTCCTGGAGAATCGAACCAGGATCCTTTGCAGGCAAGCACCTTAACCACTAAGCCATCACTATAGCCCCATGACTTTTTTTTTTTTTTTTGAAGTAGGGTCTCACTCTAGCTCAGGCTGACCTAGAATTCACTATGTAGTCTCAAAGTGGCCTCGAACTCATGGCGATCCTCCTCCCTCTGCCTCCGGAGTGCTGGGACTAAAGGCGTCCACCACCATGCCCAGCTACACCTTAATTTTTAAAAAAATATTTTATTTACTTAAGAGAGAGAGATTGAGAGAGAGAATGGCGCACCGGGGCCTCTAGCTGCTACAAATGCACTCCAGGTGCATGTGCCACCTTGGGCATCTGGCTTATGTGGGTTCTTTGGCTTTGCAGGCAAGTGTCTTAACCTTTAAGCCATCTCTCCAGCCCAAGGTCCCCTTTAACTGGACCATTCCAAGTCTTATGGCCTAGATGTTCCCACTCAGCCCTTCCAGTGCTCACAATCTCACAATCTCAGCGTCTACTTGGCTTGGAATTGATTTGTTCCTGAGATTGATTTTTTTTCTCTTAACCTAAGTAAAAAGGAAAATAGCACTTCCCTTTGGGTTCATCAGTCCCAGGGAAGCAGCTGAGAGCTGAGCAAAGACATGTCACACAGACAGACAGGAGCGAGGGCGTCCGCTTCCACCTGGGCCCCGCACGCGCGTGAGCAAGGTCAAGGCCTTGCTCTCACAAGTACGGGGAAGACTGGAAGCCAAGGTTGTTAGAAGCCTTGGTCCTAGATTCCTTCTGAAGGGAGGAGACTGTCCCAAACCGTGTGGTGTTCTGACCATTCTCTTCTCAGAATTTTTAGCAGGACCTCAAACCACCAGTAGTGAAGGGGGCAGAAACCAGAAGCTATGAAAAGAATGTTGCATTGGGGCTGGAGGGATGGCTTAGTGGTTAAGGCATTTTCCTGCAAAGCCAAAGGACCCAGGTTCTATTCCCCAGGACCCTCGTTAGCCAGATGCACAAGGGGGCACATGCGTCTGGAGTTCATTTGCAGTGGCTGGAAGCCCTGGTGCACCCATTCTCTCTCTCTCTCCCTCTTTCTCTGCCAAATAAAGAAAGAAAGAAAGAATGTTGCATTAGACCAAGGTTTAAGGTTGGTCATCAATTCTCTATTTATAGATGTGGAAACTAAGGTTCAAGGTGACAGAGTGCCTTACCCAAGATCCCACAGGAAGCTGGGACTTGAACCGGGATCTCCCCTGCGGATCATGAACTCCCACTCTTCCCACTTGAGTGGGAGTTACCAGGATGTCATGTGGCCCATCCCACAAGGGAGACTTGGGCACTGCAAGCCTACTCCATGCCAGAGCCTGTGCTAGGTGTGTAATTACACCACACTGCTTCCTGAGCGAGTGAATGTGTCTTAAGTACTAGTCTTCATATGCCACACAGCTGTTTCCCACGGAGAAGCTCATCTGGTGTTGGTAATATTCCGCCTTTTTTTTTTCATTGCAGCTAATTTATCTCCTAATGGGTAAAATTCACTCAGTGTGCTTTTTAAGAAAAATTCTGGCTTTATTAAAATATTCTCCAGATGAAACAACCCCAGAGTCTCCAAAGCGCGTCATTCGTTGCCAGTGGGAAGTGAGAAGAGTACAGACATGTGAGCCCTGAGGCCCAAGCTCCAGCCCTAACACGCCGTCCAGCTGGGCGACCTTGGCCAAGCCCTCCGGCCTTTCCCGCCTTGGATTCTGCGTGTGTACAGCGAGAGGGCTGGAAGAGGCGAGCGGCTTCCAAAGGTACTCGCAGCAACAGCTTCTGCTTACGAAGAGCCCTTCAAATGCCAGCACACTTGATGAATTAATAAGGTGTCTCTCTTCTTTGTAAACATTAATCACACATCCAAGCCATGGACAGCTTTTGATCAGAATAATACGCCATGGGAAATGAATATGACTCCAGCCCCAATAGTGAATGTCAACATCTGGCCCAAGTGGCTTGGTCATACATCTGTGCATGATTTCTCTTAGGCATTTGGAATACGGAAAGCATTTCTTAGATTCCCCACCACCCTCCTGATGGAATGCTGTCCCTGTTGTGGTCTGAATCTGAAACATATCCCCACGAACATTTGGTCCCCAGCTGGTGGTGCCATTTTGAGAGTTTGTCGAACACTGGAAGAGGTGAATGACTGGGGACGGGCTTTGAGGTTTATAGGCCAGACTTCTTCCTGTCTAGTCTTTGTTTCTATGTCCGCTGATGGTGAGCCAACAGCTTCATGCATCTGCTGCCACAGATGAACTGGTCCTGCCATGATGGACTTACATGCCCTCAAGCTGGGAGCCAAAATAAACCTTTCTCTTGTAACACAGTCCCTAACTGTCCCAATAAGGCTTGAAGACTATTAAAGTAAAAGGGCTCTACAACCCCTCTGGCTCTAAATTCTTTTTTTAAATTAATTAATGAATAAATTTGTGTGTGTGTGTGTGTGTGTGTCTACAACCACACACCCTAGGGTCTCTTGTCACCTCAAAGGAACACCTGTCTGGCTTTACATGGGTAGCTGGAAGGGACCTGAAAAAGTCTGCCAGCACACATCTTTAACTGCTGAGCAATCTCCCCAGCCCCAATAAAAATCTGAAGTTCCTAAGAGAGTGCATTCTTTGAACTTTCATCTGTGGATCAGCCCCAAAGCCCACATTCAGGGATGTTAAATATTTTATTTACTTATGAGAGAGTGAGAGAATGGGCACTCCAGGGCCACTGGCCATTGCAAATGAACTCCAGGTGCATACACTATCATGTGTGCATCTGGCTTACGTCAGTCCTGGAGAAATGAGCTTGGTCCTTAGGCTTCGAAGGCCAGTGCCTCAAACGCTAAGCCATCTCTCCAGGCCTGTGTTCAGGAATGTGACTTACAACCTTCATGAGGAGACTATCTAGCCAAGGATACTTTAGAAGGAAGAAAACCTTGAAACAAAGATTTTTGGCACAAGTTTGTTGGAAGGTGATGCAAGAAGGGGGAAGTGGGACAAGAAAAGAAGACAGCCTGGTCAGCGGTGCTAGTGAGCGGACTGCTGCTGCGCCGACTGAGACAAGGCAGCTGGGCATTTCTCCACCATCCCAGCTGGTAGAAGACGCCCCCTGGGATTAACTCCCCAGCAACTCGGACCTGCACCACGACAGCATGGTCAGGGGCCCAGGGTGCCCCCGTTTCTTGGGAACTGTCCATAGATGAACTCAGTGACAGGTGGAGGGGATGTGGTGGGTTATCAACACCATCCTTCAAAGAAACTAACCCGGAAGTGATTCCCTGGTTAAAATCACGACGGATATCCGTCAATAAAGTTGTCTTTATTGATTGGAAGAGACTGTTCTAGGTGCTCATATGCATAGATGATCAGAAGACACAGCCATCCTAAATTTGCAAAGCGTCCTTCCGGACAGGAGGAGAAGCACGGAACACGTACAGTGCCACAGGATATCAGCAGCACATGGGTCAATGATGTGGTGCTGGCAGAGTGACAGAAGTGGTCGTGTCAGGGTCAGCAGCATTGCATTGACACATGGTGATAGGGGAACTTCTCTAAGAACAGACTTGAAGGAGGCAATGCAATGAGCCATGGGGAAACCTGGATGCAGAGAATCAATTTCTCCAGGTGGAGACACGAACATTGCTTCTGCCTTCCAGGTGCAGCCAGGAGGCCACTGTACCCGAAGAGTGAGGAGTGGGTTCTGAATGGTAGTAGAGATCAGGTTGTGGAGAAGGACTGGGGCCTTTGTGTCCACTGCGGGCATGATGGGATACATCGGCATCCGAGGAGCAGAGGGACATGAGTGGACTTGTGGCCTAACATGATCACACTACCGTATGGAGAATGGACTGGAGTAGACAGCATCAACTGTCTGGGAGTGACAAATGTCTGCAAATTTAGCAGCTTGGCATAGCACTAGCCTTGTAGCTTGGTTTCCTGGGTCAGTACCCTAGGGAATTTGCTCAGGGTCTCTGTAGGCTGAAACCAAGGTGTGGGCTAGAGATGAGGCCTCATCAGAGGCTCAGGGTTCCTCTCCCAAGTTTTTGTCCCATACACAAAACATAGGCTTGAGGCTGAATGTTTTTCACAGGCTAACCTCTGCCCACCCTCACCTGCTGCTCACCTCATGATCCTGAGTCTTAACCTACTTCTGCTAGTGGTCTCTCAAACACCCATCCATGTCTTCCCATGCCTCCATCACTCTCCACCCGCCTGCCATCGTCCAGAGACCTTCCTTCCTGCCACTTATCAAAATCCTCATAATTTCCACTCCTCGTGTGTGTGTGTGTGTGTGTGTGTATGTGTGTGGTGTGCTCACGTGTGTGGGGGTGCACATATGTGTATGAGTATATGATCGCGTCTGTGCACATATGTCAATGTCAGGTGTCTTCCTCAGTCACTTCACTTTGTTCTTTAAGACAGGGTCTCTTAATGGCCACGACCTCACCAATTCAGCTAGTGCCACCATGCTCAACTATGGCATAGGTGCTGGGAGGTTGAACTCAGGTCTTCAAGCTTGCACACTAGCACTTTATCAATAGAGCGATCGTCCATGCCTCTCTACTCTGAAATCAGTCCTCCACAAGAGGCTCCCCAAGACTGGGAGGATCTCTTTTGCCTTCTTTTTTATTTATATTTATTTATTTATTTTTGTTGATTTTTTTTTTTTTGAAGTAGGGTCTCACTCTATCTAGCCCAGGCTGACCTGGAATTCACTATGTAGTCTCAAGGTAGCCTTGAAGTCACTGCGATCCTCCTACCTCTGCTTCCCGAGTGCTGGGATTAAAGGTGTGTGCCACTATCCCCAGCTACTTTTTTTAAAATATATTTATTTATTTATTTTCAAGCAGAGAGGGAGGTGGAGAGGGAGAGAGAAATGGCACTCCAGGGCCTCTAGCCACTGCAAATGAGCTTCAGATGCATGCACCACTTTGTGCATCTGGCTTTATGCGGATCTGGGGAATTGAACTGGGGTTGTTAGGCTTTGCAGGCAAGCACCTTAACTGCTGAGCCATCTCTCCAGCACTCTTTTGGTTTCTATGGGTGACTTGACTTATTCCACAGGAGGACACACGACACTGTGGCTTGTGACTCTACCAGTAGCTACTCAGCATGCTCTTAATGAGGTTGTGGCTAGGACCTCACAGTGGAGGACTAGCATGCTAGGAATTTCTTGAAGCAACATGGATCCATTTGCGTGGAGTTCTGGAGTCCAGAAGCCCAAGATCAATCAATGTGTTGGCAGACTGGCTTCTTTTGCAGCCTTTCTCTTTGCCTTGTAAATGGCCACCTCCCCACTGGGTCCCCACATGGCTTCCCTTGTATGTCTTTTTCCTCTTCTTATATCATAATGGGCCCCATTGATAAGGATCCACCCTAATAAAGTTGTTTTATCTTTTAAAAAAAATACATTTATTTGGGGCTGTAGAGATGGCTTAGCCATTAAGGCACATGCCTGTGAAGCCTAAGGACCCAGGTTCAATTCTCCAGGTCCCATGTAAGCCAGATGCCCATGGTGGCACATGCATCTACAGTTTGTTTGCAGTGGCTAGAGGCCCTGGCATGCCCATTCCCTCTCTATACCTCCCTTTCTCTGTCTCTTAAAGAAATAAAAAAGAAAAAAATATTTATCTGCAAGCAGAGAAAGAAAGAGAATAGGCACACCAGGGCCTCTAGCCACTGCAAACAAACTCCAGATGCATGTGCCACTTTGTGCATCTGGCTTTACATGGGTACTGGGGAATCAAACCCAGGTCATCAAGCTTTGCACCAAGTGCCTTAACTACAGAGCCATCTCTCCAGCCCTGGTTGTCAGTACAGCCTCCATCACCAAATACAGCCTAGTCTTAAAGGACTTGGGGTTAGGACTTGAGCATTGTATTTTAAATGGTAAGATTCACCTACTAGGTTACTGAGAGGTGTTAGAGACTAGGCATGGGAGAAATAACATTCTCATTTATCCTCCTGTCCCTGACTGGCAGAACAGCCAAGAGGTCAGGGCCTTGGGGACGGCCTGTTCCAGGCTTCTGACACTCACTCATTGCAGTTTCTCACATGCTATTGGAAGTAATAGTGTTGGGCAAGGGATGGGGTAGAGTTGAGTGAAAGTCACACATTCCATCAGCAGAGGCTGGAAGGGACCAAAGGTACCGCCTGGGCTTCTCAGTCCCCTGCCTAACTTATTCCCTAAGCTGTGGACCTAATTTTCCAAAGGGAAGAGTTCATCAAAAGCCAAATGCCTCTCTCCTCACTCCAAACAGTATATATATATATATATAATATATATATATATATTCTGTATATGCAAGGTGACGCCCTGTCAAGTGAGAAGACAATGTAAGTAAAACTGGTTGGAGAGATGGCTTAGCAGTTAAAGTACTTGTCTGCAAAGCCTAAGGACCCGGGTTTGATTCCCCAGTACCCACATAAGCCACATGAACAAGGTGGCACATGTGTCTGGAGTGCATTTGCAGGGGCTAGAGGTACTGGCATGCCCACACACACCTCTCTCTGCCTCTTTCTCTCTATCGCAAATAAATACATAATTTTTTAAGAATAGCCATTTTAGCTGGGCATGGTGGCACACGCCTTTAATCCCGGCACTAGAGAGGCAGAGGTAGGTGGATCACCATGAGTTCGAGGCCACCCTAAGACTACACAGTGAATTCCAGGTCAGCCTGGACTAGAGTGAGACCCTATCTTGAAAAACCAAAAAAAGAAAAAAAAAGCCATCTTAGGGCTGGAGGGATGGCTTGGCGGTTAAGGAGTTTGCCTGCAAAGCCAAAGGATCCATGTTCGATTTCCCAAGACCCATGTTAGCCAGGTGCACAAGGCAGCTCATGCATCTGGAGTTTGTTTGCAGTGGCTAGAGGCCCTGGCGTGCCATTCTCTCTCTCTCTCTTTCAAACAAATAAATAAAAATAGCCATTTTAGAAGGTAAGTTTTGGCTGGAGAAATGGCTTAGTGGTTAAGGGACTTGCCTGTGAAGTCTAAGGACCCAATTCAATTTTCCAGGTCCCAGGTTAGCCAGATGCACAAGGTGGCGCATGCATCTGGAGTTCGTTTGCAGCGGCTAGAGCCCTGGCCTGCCCATTCTCTCTCTCTCTCTCTCTCTCTCCCTCCCTGTGTCTGACTCAAATAAAAATTAATTATTTTTTTAAAAAAGAAGGTAAGTTTTGCTTTACAAGGCAAATCATTAGCACTGCCATTTTCCTAGCAATTTCCACACCAGACACTGGTGCATGCTCCCCCCCACCCTCTCTCTCTCTGTGTCTGTCTCTGTCTCTCAACACAGTTGCCTTCATTTGAGCTTCTCTGAGAAGCACACCCCTTTGGGGATTCATGCAAGCCCACAAGGCTAGCCTGCTGCGTGCCCTTCCGCATGTTTACCCAATACATGGGCAGCGTTTATGAGGCTAATGGCCCCAATGTATTCCAGGGCGCAGAGGCCCAGCAGGAAAGCGCAGAAGCTGGCAACGTGCATTTGCTCAAATTGATTCCACATAGGCCTTAAGTAAACGACTCCCTCTAATACAAGCAGGCTGCCCTGCTCCCTCTCACAAGACACCGTGCTATTAGAGGCTGAGGAATAAAGTAGGTATTTTAGAAAAGAAGAAAAATGAGGTACAGGTCAGCCTGAGGTTCAGAGTACTACTATGGGTTGCTGTTCCTTCTTTGAAGAAAACTAAATAACTTTACTAAATTATAAAGCATTTCAACACTAGCTCTTCTGCTCCCCTCGGCACAGTCCTTCAGTGTGAACATCTTGCTGTAATAAAAAGAAAAAAAGAAATCGCCATCAACAGAAACATCAGGAACCTCATCTGTCCACAGCACAGAAACAGAAGCAAATACGAAAACAACAGCAAAACCCCTCGGAGCGGCTCAAGCGCCCGCCGCAGAGCTGGTGTGGTTTATCCATCTAGACCTTCCAAGCCATGGTGGGGCACCTGCTTTCAGTTGATGCCAGAGTCCAACATTTGGTGAAATGCTTTCTGGTCTCGTTGCGGATCAGAAGCTGGAATATGAGAGTAACCTTGAACCTTCTCTCTACGGCTGGGAGGCAGGGCGGAGACAGGAAAACCAGAAGAGCCAGAAATGTCAGGGGCACACCTTGTCCCCCACCAGGGAAGCAACCAGGCACCTGGCTTGCCCAGCATCATTGGAGACACAGCTGCCAGCCCAAGTCATAAGGAAAAAGTTAAATCATGTTGAACATTCTTTATGTAAGGGAAAATGACATGCAAAGTACATTTCTGGAGAATGATTAACATTAAAAAAAAAAAAAACTCATAAAGTTGACATGCCATATCGGGACTGCTTTGGTCTTGATATAAAGCAACGGGAACCACCGAGCCTCTACAAATAGGCCTGTAATCTTTGCTACCTGGGAGTCTGAGGCAGGAGGATTTTATGTTCAAGATCAGCCTGGGCTATAGAGCAAGTTCAAGTTCCAACTGAACAATTTAGCAAATCTCAAAATGAGAAGAATGGGTGTGGGGGTGGGTGAGTGGATCTAGCTCAGTGTAGAGCACTTACCTACCCTGCTTAAGACCCTAGCAATTCCCAGAACACGGTGGAGAAAAGTGACACCAAAAAAAACCTCTAAATTGGTACCAAAAAAAAAAAAAAAAGAAGAATTTTATTGGGCTGGAGGAATGGCTTAGAGGTTAAGGTGCTTGCCTGCAAAGCCAAAGGACCCAGGTTCCATTTCCCAGGACCTACATTAGCCAGATGCACAAGGGCACGCATGCGTATGGAGTTTCTTTGCAGTGGCTGAAGGCCCTGGGACACCCATTCTCTTTCTCTCTCTCTCTCTCCTTCTTTCTCCCTTTCTGTCACTCTCAAATAAAGAATAAAAATTTTTTTTTAAATTTTATTGCCGCGTGTGGTGGCCCATGCCTTTAAATCCCAGCACTCGGGAGGTAGCGGCGGGATGATTTCCATGAGTTCAAGGCCACTCTGAAGAACTACATAGTGAAAATGCAAAAAAAGGAAAGAAAAAAAATTATTGATTTTATTGTGTGTGTGTTCACGTGTGAGTACAGATGCCACAACGTGTTTGTGGAGACCAAGGACTACTTGAGGCTTGTTGGTCCTTGCCCTCCACGTTCTCTCTTTCTCGTTGCTCACCGCTGCATTCGCCAGCTTAGCTGGTTCACGGGAAACTCTCCAGTCTTCACTCCCCATCTCACTGTCAGTGTGCTGCGATTGCAGACCTAGCCCAGGCCAACCTGGAATTTACTATGCAGTCACCACCATGCCTGGCAGCTTCTGGCTTTTATGTGGGGGTCTGGGGATCCAAACTCAGGGACCCAGGTCTGCATGGCAAGTGCCGTGTGCACTGGTCCACCTCTCCAGTGCTAACTTTATTTCTAAATCCAGAGATAGCTTTGTTTCAGACTCCAGTGAGTCTGGAAGCTATCGCAACTTCCTTGGGACCTGGCTTTCAGGCTCGTCCCTTTCATGCTTGTCCCAGATGGGCTTTGTCTCGTGGTGTCAGCATGGCTTGCAGTTGCTCAGATCTGGTACACACGAGACCCTCCTCTCGTCTGACCCCACACAGACAAAATGGCAAGATGAACACACACCCATTCCCAGTGCAAGCCCAGTGTTCTGAATGGCCAACCCAAAGCACACGCCTACTCCTAATCCATGGGAGGTCAGCTCCACACAGAGCACAGACAGAATGGCAGAGGGCTGGGGTAGATGCTACTAGGAAACAGGAGATATGATGGTGGGCAGAGAGCGGAAAATGTCTACCAGGAACAGGAAAGTCCTGGACCGATCTTGAGGCCTCTGGGTGTAATTATTTTTATTGCTTTGTTTTGCTTTTTAGGTACATAATAAATATTTAATGAGTAGATGGGTTAGTAGCAATGAATTAGGTAACAGCATATTTCAAGATCCCTGATGTTACGGAGGCATTCACACATAAACATATATAAGAACAGTTATATATGGACATCATTATAAATAATATATACTAAGATGTTAGAAAACAAAGCATTAGTAAAATTTAAGCGTATTTTAAGATAACTCTCATACGTCATGGCACAAACTTATATACTTCTATTTTTTTTGAAATTTTTGTTAGTATTCCATAAACATCTTTGTACATGCAGCTTTTTCTTTTTTTTATCAATTTATGACAGTTCCAGAAGAGGAAGCAGAAACATAATGTGAATATTTTAAGACCATTAGAATATGTTTGTAGATCTTGTTTTCATCATGTGTAGCTATAGAGGGAATTTGGGAAGAGACCACTTTGAAGTCTTTGCATGAAGGTCTTCACTTCTCCCCAAATTGATCAGGTAAGGCCACTTAACAGTCTAAGCAACAAAAGGGCTTCCTGCTGCTGCCAATCAGTGGGAAGTTTCTGGGAAAGGTGATCCGGCTCCCATCTCTGGCCAAAGTCCCTGACCCAAAGATGCCAGCCACAGGGGCCATCTATGCCTGCCTGTGTGTGCCCAGGCATACCCACATGCTCAACCTACAGGGCACTGGCATGGCTCCAGAAGGTGGGAGCTGAGGTCCAGTTCTTGCTTGTTTATAACTCCCAATCTACTGTGGACCATCCATCCCACTATCCTTGGTGGACTTGGGGATGCATTTCTGCCACAGAGATAATAGCAGGAATGCACAGCACATGTAAGGTTGCTCAGAGCTAAAAAATAAAATAAAATAGGCTTTGACTTCTTTAAGATATTTTAAATATTCTGTTATTAATCATGTGTGGATTTAATTCAACTAACTTACTAGACTATAAATGGGTTTTCAACTGAATGCATAAGCCATGACTCATTTTAAAATAAGAGCTCTTGGGGCTGGAGAGATGGCCTAACAGTTAAGGCACTTGCCTGTGAAGCTTAAGGACCCAAGTTTGATTCCCCAGTACCCACGTAAGCAAGTTGCACAAGGTGGCACATGTGTCTGGAATTCATCTGCAGTGGCTGCAGGCCCTGGTATGTTCATACCCTCCCTATCTGCCTCTTTCTCGCTAATGAATAAAATCTTTTTAAAAAAGGAGGGCCAGCTGAGCAGCAATTCGTCTCTCTTTGCTTCCTCACCGTGCTAAAGGTGACCAGCCTCAAGTTCCTGTCACTGTACTTTCCCCGGCACGATGGACTACACGCTGAAGTAAACCCTGCCTCCCTTCAATTACCACCTATTTAGTCCCAGCAACGTGAAGGTAACTGATGTACATGAGGAGTGTGGGCGGCCAGAGAACAACTTGCAGGGTCTCGTGTTTTCACCCCTGCTTTCATCAGGATGGCTGGCCCTGAGTTTCCAGTGGATTCTCTTGCCTCTGTCTCTCTCCTATAGGAGTGGCTAGGATTACAAAAGCCTGTCACAGCACTGAGCTATCTCCCCAGACCCCCAAACTTCATTTTAATAACAGTAAAATGTTTCTGTGTCTCCCCTCCTATTATAATCTCCTTCAACATTAGACATGTCACAACACATTCATTTCAAGTAATCTGATGAGGAAATGAATGTAACCCTCAATTCGCAAAAGGTCTAAGTTTGGAGCAGGGAGCTCTCAGCCTCCAGAAACCTTTCTGGGGTGTGAGGCAACAGATCTGATGCAAAGACATGAGAATCCAGGGCTCTTCCCTTAGGCCAGATCTTAAAAAGAGTTTTGCAAACTGCCATTTTGTTCTTGAAAAATAATACCCCCTATCAAGTCAGAGAGGGGTACAGTTAGGGTGACTGGACTCCTGAAGGTAAAAAAAAAGGCAGGAAAGTCTGCACTTGCTAGAACTCAAAGATGAGCTGACTTCTTGTCTCTTGCCTAGTTCCCTAGACCGGTTTTTCATGAACAAGCAGGTCCCCTCCTGGGAGGGAGGTCTTTCATAAACGCGGAGGAGAGTGGAAGGTGAGCAAGATGGCCTCCCACTTTATCTGCATCTGCGCAGAGGTGGACCAAAGGCCCAGGAACAAAAATCCCACTCAGGAGACAAACGCTCTGCTCCTGGAGCTCTGTTCCAGAACTGTCATTTCAGCCCAGACGTCCTCCAAGCAGAAGCTATCATGCACTCACCTCTGTCATAAAGAAAGCTCACTTAAGCACCTGCAGAAATCTGACTTTAAATAACTCCTTACTGCCCCCTCCAAGGAAAATAGCCAGCTATGTGCCCCTAATTAGCCAACTTCCTCTGTTGGGTTGTTAACTGTAAGACAACTAAACGTTAGGAAATGTTTACCAAAAATGATGGGTTCGGTTTTAAACCATCAATCTTCTGGCTAGTTGACAGTAATTACATAATTGGGCCTGTAGCCTGTTAAGAAAATGCTAAGTTCACAATAATAAAATTATGTCATCAAGTACCAGGGTCTACAGTAATGTGCCAGGAACACTGATATAAAAATGAGAGAGATAGCTCTTTAGTAGCAAGGGGATAGGCAGAGCACAGGAGAGCAAAGGAAATTAAAGAAAACAAGAGCAAAGAAAGGAGACAGGGCAACAAGGGAGGAAGGGAGTGGTAGAGACAGAGAGAGCATGCATGCACACGGAGAACAAGGGAACTGCGTCTCTAATGCTAACACCACTAGAGCCCCTGGTGAAGTTACCTGATAGACAATGGACATTTAATAAATATGGCTGAAAGAACATGGTAGGGCTGCAAAGATGGCTCAGCAGTTAAAGGCACTTGATTACAAAGCCCGACAGCCTGGGTTCAAGTCCCCAGTACCCACATAAAGACAGATACACAAAGTGGTACATGTCTCTAGAGTTTAACAGGGGCAAGAGGATCTGATATGCCCATTTTATCTCTCTCTCTTTCTCAAATATTTCTTTAAAAATTTACGATAAGCTAGGCATGGTGGCGCACGTCTTTAATCCCAGCACTCTGGAGGCAGAGGTAGGAGGATCTCCATGAATTCAAGGCCACCCTGAGACTACATAGTGAATTCCAGGTCAGCCTGGACTAGAGTGAAACCCTACCTCAAAACACCAAAAAATTAAATAAAATAAAGCAAAGTTGTTTAAAATCCATGCTATTTACCTTTAAACTATTTAAACACAAAAGCAGATGTATGTTCTACAAGTCACACATAATCTAATGAAACAATACTTTTCGGTGTTACAATTTAGTTTACAAAATAATTTACAAAAAACAATATGTGACAGCAACGTAACCAGAAATCATTTTATTATCAAGTCTCCCTGCTGTTAATTCACCACTGATTTCTACTGTGCATGCACACTGGTCTAGTTCGATTTGCCATCACGGAGCAGTCTTCCACAGGAGATGAGGAAGGTGAACTGTGCATTCTTATAGCAGCACCAGGTCACCTTGTTGTCAAAGAGCTTTATCAAATAGAATGTTTTCAAAGTACCCCAGGAGGTAGCTCAGCTTAGCAGGTTTCACTGAGATCTATTTGGAAGGTGACAAAACAGGTGTGGACCTTCTTAAGCCCACTGGTGGCTTGTATTCATGGCACAGCTCAGAAGCGATAACGACTGAATAAGAAGCAGATCTCCCGCAAGCCAGCTCCGTTGGTGGAAAGCCAGCCACACCACGGGCCCTTCCTAATGGTGTCAGCTGCTCCGGGTTCTTCGATGCTGAAGAGGGGAAGACTCAGTCCTGTGCGGAGTCCTTTACGGATGGCACCGGCGCTTCCCCTCAGCCGCCCCTCCCAGTGTGCGCCCTCACTTCAGACAGAAGCACGAAGATGTCTGCTGCCATCATCAGACTTGGTGACAGCCTCATTTCCTGCCAAATGGATCTGACCACACTTTTAACCCTATGGAAAGAAACATGAAGAAACACCAGGATCCAGGGTTAAATGTGCTGGCATATCACTCAGCTCCTAACAAACATGACCCGGGAACGCAGCCGTGCAGTCTCCATGTGACGAGCCGATGGCAGTGGTTGCAGAGGCCCGGGATGGTGTGCAGAGGCCATGGTGCCGCTAGGGACTGAAATGGCCCAGATGTTATCCCATACTAGAGATATGTGTCTGGCCTAGTAAAATACGTAAGAATGCTGCCACTGATTACAGAAGTTTTGGTTAATAAGTTGGAAACCTCTCAATCTCTGCCAACTGATATCATCTTAAAGCGACAACCCATGCAGTTCTCAGGGGAGGTTTGGGGACTTGTGTATGAAGCTCAAGCCCACAGCAATGAAAACCGCTCTCACGTAAATGCTATTTTCCCATTGGGGTAGTACTTAAATAGGTGCTTGGTAAATAAGTCTGCAAAACAGTTATCCACATTTTAATTGCACACTTATATTACATTTTATCCCACTTATCAACTGCAAGAGTCTTGGACAGGCCCTAGAAAATGGCAGCTGTTTCTAAAACTACCAGCAAAATCAAGTTCAAGTGAAAAACTGTTCTCCTCCCCACAGCAAAGCCAACACACGAGCAGGACAACGCAGGAGCACAGGTGAGATTGCATTTTGAGGATTTTTAAGTTTACCTGGTGGTTGCACGTCTTCTTGCACAATACCAGCCCGGTTTACGGCTTGCTCCTTCTCTGAGAGACAAAACAGAACAATTACTCTTTACTAGGGGAGGGACCTATTTATAAGGGCCAATGATGAACGATATTTCAAAATGTGATCATATTCAGAACTAGCACTGCTCAAAGCTTGTAGGCCGTGGAAGCTGCATGTTACAATGTAAAAAGACTGAGTGGGGATGGGGAGACGGCTCAGTGGTTAAAGGTGTTTGCTTGCAAAGCCCGCCACCTGAGTTCAATTCCCCAGCCACCCATGTAAAGCCAGTCAGGGCATCACTGACAATGACAAGAGACATTGGTGTACCCATATACACACCCATGTATGTGCATATATAAATAAAAAACTTAAAAAATGAAATACAAAGGTTGAGCATTTTCAATAAAATGAATCAAGCTGTACTTCAAAAGAAAAGCTCCCAGCTAACATCTTTTTTCCTGTGATCTCAGCATTTTGGAACGGCAACAACACAACAGAAAAAAAAAAAATTCTAAAGACCTGGTGGGCGTGTTATGAGGAGCGGATGGCTGTTGAAATGAAGGGACAAGTACAATGAACAAGAAAATGACGTCGTTTATATGTCAAAAATTCACTCCACGGAAGGACTGGACTCGGAGCTAAATATGCTATGTTTTTTGATAGGAAATAGAGCAGAAAATTAATCTTTGGGTGGGTGGCTTTGGTTTGGATAATTGAAGCTTCCCTAATTGATTGCAGGTGCTGTGCCAATTAGCAAGCGCGTCGTAGCTCCAGCAACTCCACCAGTCTCTTTGGAGATGTCCAACAGGCAGGGGCCAAGAGAAATTGAGCATTTTATGACTGTGGGCTTCAAGCACTCTGACACGTCTTTCTAAGTGGTTTAGAATAAATCCAAGGCCTACGACAACAAAGACTTATTATTTTAAGTGTCTTGACAAATGGCAGCTTTTTAGAAGACTTAGAGCCAAAGGATGCATGCCACAAAATTATAGTAATTAAATGTTATAATCAGACCCTTGTTTTAATCAGACTGACAGTGTTTCTTTAAAGCCACATTTAGCACTTAGTTAACACTGGGCGATTTCATTTTGGCCTCTGGATTCTCATAAAGTTCCACAGGCATGAAGGTACAAGGAAGAGGGTTTTGCCAACTCTTGATACTCACTGAGCCTGCTTCTCCAGCGATGTGACAGAAAGTCAATCCTAATCGACCGGCTTGATCGGTTTATCAATGTTAACTTTTGCTTTGGAAAATAAATCACTGGGTGATAGGATTATGGGAACCTGATATACAATGCTACGGGGGCAGTGAGAAGACAAAGCACAGGGAGGCCGATGAGCCAACAGCCCGATGGTCTCAGAGAGTCTTCTTGAAAGGCTCTCTGGCCGGACACAGATATGCTGAAAGGCTTCCTCCAGCTCGAGTGGATGATGATGGCGTCACTATGGGTCACTGAGTTTCTGAAACTCAGCACAAAGGCACTCTCCTTTCCTAAGACATTCTATTCGATTGGCCCCAGTCCTACCGTGCTGTCAACATGGAGATCTCCAAGCATGGATCTCTCAAACACGCTCTGAGGAAATGCCAGCTAGTAAAAGACCCACTGTCACCAGTTTTGCCAGGAACAAAAATAAACAGAATTTTCTACACCTAAAAGGTCTCTGTTATTATGAAAGAGGAAGAGATGAGTTTTGAAAAGTAATTGTCAGAACCATTCTAGATATTTGGATGTAAGCAACTCAGTCATCGTAGTGTACCAAATACTCTCTTGAGGAAACAGCTACTACTGCAAAGCCAGACACTGGCAGGCTGCCAGGTGTGGGTGGCAGGGACAGAATGCCTAATGCGCTCTAACCTCCGTGAGCAGTGGAGAACCAAGTACAAGGAAGGAATCCTGTCTCCCACTCTCCTGCTAATTGCTAATGAGGTTGGAGGGAGGCCAGAGCTTTGTTTTAAATAGACCATAATCCCTTCATAATCCTCATCCCAACACAACCACCTCTCCAGTCAGGCCCAGAGAGGCAATTTAAACCAGTTCCTATCAAGTTATCACATTGTTAGGAACCAGGTATGTGCATCCTATCTACATCCTGGTTCTTTAATCCATTATTGTTTTATAAACACTCTCAGGCCAAAGCAACCTTATGTAAAGGCATGATAGCACACTCAGCCCCTTCATTTGTGGATTCCGAATATGCTACCAGGAAGAGGGAAGGAAGGCTTTCAGGATTTAGCAGGCGCACCTTGATGTGGTTTCTATGTTGCCACTATTGGAGAGAAAGTGTTTATCAGCCTGAGGAAGGGGGCGTGGCAGAAGAGAAGCCAGTGTTCACTGCGTGAACAAATTAACTACTGACTTCAGTCATGAGCATGTTTCCATAGAGCGTGAAAGGATTGAAACTCCACCATGAGGCGTGGTTTAAAATGTCCACTCCAGCGTCCCAGCAAGGCCGACTCTGCCCCCTGGTGCTAAGGCAGAGAGGCTCCATCCGGACTTTGAGTTGTGAAATGCCCCCACCCTCTCCAAAGGGCCCAGATCTATTATTAAAGTTGTTTATACATGTAGGCGGGCTGATCTGGGTATGGTAGTGAAAGAATCCACTAACAATTTTAAGTCTTTGAAAATGACAACATATCCTCACAGCAAGCGTCTGCACTAGGGAGTCGATCTAGTGTGACTTGTCACTGTACTTAACACTGCCACACACATGCGGTACACCCTCGCCTGGGCTACTAGAGCATTTGTGAGGGTGCACTAGTGGAGGGCCAGCCAGACAACAGGAAGAAATCAGAAATAAGCAGAGAAAAGCCGGTGCTAAAGAGGACCTCCAGAATCTACCACCCCTACCTCTGCCAACGACAGTTGAAATAAAAGCAACCCACAACTAGAATTAATTGGTACAAATGGCAAATTGTGCATATAGCTTAAGTATTGGATAAAAGCCGTCTGTCAATATTAAAGTTCCTGGCTTGGACAACTGCACTGTGATTAGATAAGAGAATGTCCTTGTAACTACAGGCTTAAATGGATCAGCGGGATCACAGTGATAATTGCAATACAAGTGTGTGTATATGCTATCTGTGGAGAAAGAAAGCACTCATGGCAAGATGTTAAGTGGTAAATCTAGGTGAGAGATAGACACGAAGAGTTTTGTACTCTTCGATCTTCTCTGTCAGTTTAAATTTTTTCTTATTACAAAACTGCATCTGCAAAATGTGCAGATAAAGTCCAACAGCAGTGTGACTGTTACATGATGGGACCTCCAAAATATTCACCGTGTTTAAAGCACCAAACTTTTTAAGTGTCATAGTCAGCTTCACGTTGCTGGGATGAACATCCAGACCAGGCACAGTTTGTGGGAGGAAGAGATTAATTGAAGCTTACAGATCCAGGGCAAGTTCCATAATGGTGGAAGAAGCTGGTCCCCTTTCACAGGTCCACGCAGAGAGACACCACCACAAGCAGGCGCACCCTGCGAGCCCCAGGCAAGCTGCACACCTCAGGCTGGAATTCAGATCCGCCCCCAGGAACATCTTAGGGCTGGACCGCAGGATCTGCCCACAGTGACCCCTCCTCTGGCCAGGCAGCTGAGCTCCTACTGGGGGACAGCCATTCAAAATACCACAGGAAATACTCCCATGGTGCCCCTGTTTTGCTGCCGCTGCCTAGGTTCTGCCATCTGCCTAAGAGGAGTTGGAACTGGGTGTGCACTGGCGGCAGGCTGGAACCAGAAGCCAAGGGGAGCTTCACGGTCATGACGGCAACGGTGAGTTAGGTGGCTGAGGGGACCCAAAGAGTGACTGTGAAGCAGTGACTGAGGGGTACCAAAGGGTATAAAAGCAAGTGTAAGCCGCAGGCTGCAGGGAACAAATAGCAAGAATACAGCAGTGACTGACCAGGACCAAATGGTTGTGACACTGATGGGCTGTGAAACAGTGGCTGAGGAAAGCCACGTGGTCCTTGACCACAAGTGTGAACCAGCTGGCTGAGGTTAGCAACCAGACAGAAGGGCAGGTGGGAGCCATGCGCTGCAGGGAACCAATCAGCAAGTGTGAACCAGCTGTCTGAAGGAGATCCAACAGTGGCAATGGGTGCAAACCAGCAGCTGAGGGGAGCCACACTGCCCTGGTGGCACGTGTGAAGCAGAGGCTGAAGAGACACCACGCCGCATGGCGACAAGAGGAAAGCAGAGGCCAAGAGATCAACTGTGGCACAAGTGTGAACCAGCAGCCGAGGAAGCATGCCACCACCAGTGTTCATGTGACCCAGTCAGCTGAAGGTACCAAATGGCCACTTCACTCACACACGCACGCACGTCTAGCACTGTAAACATTTCTGTTTACTTGTCAGAGCCTGTGTGAATCCAACGGGCTCTGCAGTGCCAGTCAGAAAACAAGACTTCAGCCGGCTCTGCATTTCGTTCAATTCCCAAGCGACTGGGATGAAAAGCATATTCTAAACACCTGGCATGTGCCAGGGAAATTGTCCTTACATGGGAAGAATTATTTCCTCATTAGTGATTTCTCAGAACCTCCTTCTACCAGATATGCAGTACTGTAGGCTAGGGGCAGAGAAATGTACACAATGGGGCTGAGCAGGGGGAGAATGGAAGTCCTCTGGCCTGCCCATGAACTTTCACCCCAAGCTTCTCAAGCATTCTTTGATGTCTTCAAGGCATAGTGGTAGGGCATTAAGCAGACAAGGTCAGGAGTAAGTGTTTTGTGTCTCCAAGCAATTAACGTGCTGGGTGGCACTGAACAAGTTACCTAACTGGCTAAGCCCTTCCAGCAAGACCCTATGATTTTATGTTTCTGTACATCTAATTAAACCTGCAAATGACCAAAATCACATAAGTGACCTAATTCTATCCATTTCACCAGTGGACCTCAATGCTTAAAACACAAGCTGTTGTGGTTCCCAAGCCATACCCAGAATCACCATCAGGTTGCAGAGTACAAAGACACATTAGGCTTCAAGTCACAGCCCACACTGTGGCGACAGGATGAAGGGAAAAGCAGCATCTGGGCTCCCTCTAGAAGCCCAGAAAAACTATCCAACTCCTGGTTTTAGCTTACTGACTCTCAGGACTAACCTGCCACCTCCTCAAGGCAGGACTCGAGCTGTCATGCATGGAACGGGCCTTGTACTCCATCTAAAGTTACTAAAGCCTCAGTCGGTGGGAGCTGCATATCACACAGAATGCCAAGATGAGGTCCACTAAAACGAGCTTGTCACTGCGGCCTGCCTGCTCAGCAATCGCGGAAGATCGGAAGATGTCTTTAGCTCTGCTCTAACAAGCAGCCATCTTTCGCTTTCCTGCTGCCTGTAGGCTTATTCCAGTAGGGATCCTGAAACCCACCTGTCTCCACAGCCCCACACCCAGGATGGCCCTAGGAAGGACCTGAAATGACTTGCCGCTGTGGCTTTACATGGCCTGTGCTCCCGCCTGGCCGGCCTTTCCAGAAACTGTGGCCTTCTCCTTGGTATGTCCAAACCCTAAGGAATACAAATAGACCCAGGAAGGTCAGAAGGGAAGAGATAACCAGAGAGGCTCAGAAGTAGCTGAAAGGCAGGAACAAAAGAGCAAGCGGGAGTGCTGGAAGAGAGGAGTGTTTCAGGGCCGGAAAGTCAGACTGTGAGGCCGACGAGAACCGCCACGCCCTCAGTTGCTGGGCAGGTGGTAAGCATTATCAAAGTCAAATATGGTGGAATCACTATTTGTGTTAAGGGAAAGTCCTTATTGTAGGCACTCCACCTGGTGTTTATTATCATTATTATTACAAATAATTCAATGTGGGGAATGGGGTGATCTGACTCTCTGGCAGACTTTAGACCCTTCCCTGTCTTAGCTGCTCTGAACGCAGCATCCAGCCACACTGCACCAGCTGTTTAGAACACTCCACAGATGCCTTGAGGACGATGCATAAAATTACAGCTGCTTGCTGCTGAAACAAAATTCCATTTCCAGAAACCAAGGCTCAACCATGACTATTTCAGATTGTGCTGGGTTCTTTGCCATTATAAGCCTTGGTAAACTGTAGATGACCCTGCCATCATTTCCATCCGGGCCACAGGGCAAACGTTTCCCACGGTGGCCTAACAAAAGGGACTTTGGTGACTGTGCAAAAGGAACAATGCCATAATTAGTGGGAACACAGTTCTTCATTTCCACGAAGGTCTGCCGGCCAAATGGTCACTAGCAACACCACCTCTCAGGGTGCTGGAGTCTTGGGGCTCCCTTGCCCTCGAGGCTCATCAGCCATAAATCCCTGTAGTTTACTATTTCCCACAGGCCCACTCTTACACCAGGCCAGATACCTCTTGAAAAGGGCAACAGCAACAGCCTTCCTGTATCTGTCCTCCAGACTTGCCCCTTCCTCCTGTGGGGAGAGCGGGCTGCATGCCATGCATCTGACCACCTTGCTTTCTCTAGGCCTCTGCTGCCTGGACTCTGAGGACAATTGGGGGTTATGGCCACAGTTTAATCAAGAAGCCAAGCCCAATGATCAAGTCTGAAGAACAGTGTCAGGACAGTGGCCAAAGGCCTAGAGGTTGTATCAGGTTGTATCTTTCCCAACAAAGAAAACAACTGTATTTCAGAAAGAAAACAGCCGGGTGTGGTGGCACACGCTTTAATCCCAGCACTCGGGAGGCAGAGGTAGGAGGATCACCATGAGTTCAAGGCCACCCTGAGACTACATAGTGAATTCCAGGTCAGCCTGGGCTAGAGTGAAACCCTACCTTAAAAAACCAAAACAAAAAACAAACAAACAAACAAAAAAACAACAAAAAAAGAAAGAAAGAAAAGAAAGAAAGAAGAAAACTGAACCCCCCCAAAAAGCAAGAGGGATGGGTGTGGGTAAAGATAAAGAGCTGGTGACTGTGTGCAAAGGTTAGGGGTGTGCCTGGGGAACAGGACAAACAAGGTGGGACTAGAACAGGTGAGGCACGTGTGGCTAGGACAGGATGAGAAAAGTGTCATGAAGAGTGTTGTGTTGGACTGGGGGTTTGCTTCAGCCAAAGATGGGGGGCTGAAGAGATGGCTTAGTGGTTAAGGTGCTTGCCTGAGGAGCATAAGTACCCATGTTCAACTCTCCAGGTCCCATGTAAGACAGATGCACAAGGTGATGCACATATCTGGAGTTCAATTGCAGTGGCAGGAAGCCCTGGTGCACCAATCCTCTCCCTCGCTCTCTCTCTCTCTCATAAAAAAAAAAAAAACAAAAACCTATAACCCAGCCCTGAGGGAGACTGGAGAGACTGAAGAATCACTGGAGGTCACCAGTAAGCTAGTCTGACCAAAACTTTGGCGCCAAGGAAACATGTGAAAGAGCAATACAGGAGGCCACAGACACTCTCCTCTGGCCTTCCCACGCGTGTGCATGGGCACGCACATCTGTTCATGCGTACATATACCACATACACCAGCCAAATAAATAAATAAGTGCCGGGGCCATCTTGTTTGGTGACCTATGCTCCATATCTAACACTGTCAGGAACAGACTGACAGCTAATATCCAGGTGTCAAACACAAGGAAAGCAAAGAACACTGGCTGAATACACTGAAATGAACAGCTCATCCAAACAGGCTGGTTCACACTAAGGTGCCTGTACACTGTTGATGGCCAGGTCAGCCAGCTCCAGTAAGAGAACCTGCTAAAATCTACATCTCACACTCCTGCCCTAATTTTTAAACAGCTTTTGTGAAATTCTACAACCCTTCCCTCATCAGATTCCCCAAAACCCTGTAAAGTCAGTGTGATAAACTCACAGCGATCCTCCTACCTCTGCCTCCCGAGTGCTGGGATTAAAGGTGTGCGCCACCACGCCTGGCTCTTCACCCCCTTTTCTTAGCCCCCAGGGTGGTAGTATCATGTATAGTGGGTTAGGGACTAAGGGCGCTGGCCTAAGTCTCAGGTCTGTGACTCCTCTGTTGTAGGTCCATGGCACGCATCATCAGTGATGCAGGCCTCAGGGTGGCCACGTGTGAAATGGGTGAATAGGGGATGGCCAGCCACCAGAGGATTATTTTGAGCACTAAATGGCTTAAAAGGGTACCAAATACACCTTGGAATAAAAATGAGCTGTTCAGTATTATTTTCCTTGTGTGAAGAATCAGTTATGACTTTCAGCTAAGGGTTGGCCAAATTCATCAAGATGGAAGCCGAAAGGTGAACACAGACTGCGTTAAAGCTAAAAACACAGCTATCGTGGTCACCTCTGCAAAACGCTCATCACAGGCAACTCAGCCAGCCGAAGACTGGGGAGTGTCCCTCAAACACACGGAGGACTCCCGGCATGATGAAGAGCAGGTTTCGCAATCCAGGCACCCTCCACATTTGGTGCTGGGCGGGTCTCTGTCTGGGTGGCTGTCCTACGCACTGCAGAGAAGTTTTTTTTTTTTTTTTTTTTTTTTACTTTTTATTTTATTTGTTGGGAAAGGGCAAATAGAGAACATGCTCACCAGGGCCTCTAGACGCTGCAATCAAACTCCAGGCACATGTGCCACCTTGTACCTCTGGCTTACGTGGGTCCTGGAGAATCAAACCTGGGTCCTTTGGCTTTGCAGGCAAGCGCTTTAACCACTAAGCCATCTCTCCAGCCCCACTGCAGAAATTTCTATCTTGTGTTCTACACAGGAGGTAGCAGTAGCATACTCATTTCCCCTTTCTCCTTTAGCTGTGACAAGCAAATAAAACATCTCCGGATAGGGATAAATGTCTGTTGAAGACAATGCCACCCTTGGTTAAATCGTCATAGTTGGAATGTTCCTAATGTCCCAAGTCCAGCTCCAGAAGCTGTAGTAAAATAGCCTGGAGCAGGGATTCGGTAAATGGGGAAAACTGGAGGTAGACCACACAGGACTTCACACAGCCCATGTTCCCTTCATGCACTGCACATGCAGATGGGTACGAAGGAAGAAACAAGGCCACCTCTGCCTTGCCTGACAATGCTACTAGGAAAGCCATGTGCATACTCTCAAATGTAGCATTTGTAATGGGTGGAACATTTACATGGAGCCTCGACTTCAGATCACCAAGCCTCAGCCTCGGGAAATATTCCCCAGGGGCTGGGCTGGCCCTCTTCCATCTTCAAGATGATTCAGGTTTCCTGGAGAACAAAATGAGCCTCTAATGCCCAATATTTTCTCTCTGACAGATGGCTTCAGATGTATCAAAGTGCTAATCCTTGCTGAGGTATAGGTCTCCTGGAAGGAGAGTTTGCCTTTTAGAATGGTAGGACGTGAATGATTAAGGAAGAAAATTACTCCCGGGATATTCACCACTGTCATGTGAGCAGCCGGTTTAAAATGAAGGGAAACCAACAGAATCAGGGGGGGAAAAGGGAATGATTTGAGGACAAAAAACTCAAAAACCCAGGTTTACAGTTTCGGTTTTAAGTACTTCCATTCACACATCTCTGGGAGTGGAAAGGGAGCCAGAAAAACCCCATCAGGGGTCGACCAGGCTCCCCCTGCATCATTATTGTTAGCCTGGGGGTACAGAGGGGCCTGGGTTGGAGTATGTGTCTCACCACTTACTAGCTGTGTAACCTTGAGCTACCTATACAACCTCTCTGAATCTTGGTGTCCCATCTGTAAAATGGGTAACCTCTGCAGTATATGTCCAACCTGACACATGTTAAGCATTTAATATATGTTTACTAGGTGTGAGATAGTATTTGGTGTCGCCCTACTATGTGCATATTGCTTTATATACACAGGAGGCTTCTATTCTACTGAGAACAGAGTCACGGGTATTTATTTATAGCCCCGAACGCTGAAGGTCAGAGTGGGGACACCTGTCCAAGGTCACGAAGCTGCCCAGAGCGAGCACCCCTGGAAATGACAGGGTGAGGGGTGAGGGGTGGGGGTGGGTGGTTACTGGGGAGCCGGGAACCGCGCGGGGTCAGAGGTCACTCACGGTACTCCTCCAGCCTCATTAAGGGCCGGAAGTAGATGGGGTAGAAGGCGGCGCCGACCAGGGAGACGAAGCCACCGAAAATGAGCGCGGTGCGCAGGTTCCGAGACGACGACATGGCACTCGCTGGCCGGGGCTGCCCAGACCGTCGAGGCCCAGCAGGCTCCCCGAACCCCGATCCCGCCCGCCAGGCCGTGACCCCGGCTCGGAAGAGGCGGACAGGCTTTCGCTTCCGGGCCCGGGGGCGTGGCCTGGGCGTGGCGTGGGCGTGGCCTCGAGCCCCGCGCGCCGCAGGCCCCGCCCCCCGCTGCCGGCGCTGCTGGCGGCTCCAGCTATGCGTTCCGTGCCCCTCTCCCGCGGACTTCCTTCTTTCTTTCTTTCTTTTTTTTTTTCTTTCTTTCTTTTTGTTTGTTTGTTTTTCAAGTTAGGGTCTCACTCTAGCCCAGGCTGACCCGGAATGCATTCTAGTCTCAGGCTGGCCTCGAACTCACGGCGATCCTCCTACTTCTGCCTCCCGCGGAGCTACTTTTCTGTCCCCTTCCTGGCCCTGGGCCTGCTCCTTCCGCGCCACCAGCGCCCTCAGATCCCCCTTTACACTGGGCTTCCCAGCATGCCTCCCCTTGTCGCCCTTCCCTCCTGAGTTTGGTACTTGGTAACTCCCTGCCATGGGCCACTCGCTGGACCTTCCTGAGGACAGCCTGTGACGATGAGTGACAGAGACGAATCCTGTGGTCCAGGGCGGCTTGCAGGGGGTTCTGACACCTGAGCCACTGAGGCTTCCCGGGAGGGATGCAGCTTGAATCTCCAAACTGAGGGTGTCTTTTCTGACTGCTTTTTCTCGTCTCTTCCTGTCTCCCAGTTCTCTTTGCTGGGCTGTCCCAGTGGCCAGTGAGGATGGGAAGGAGACCGGATCCCAGAAGGACAGAGAGAGCCAGGGCCCAGTCCTACCGGTGGAACCTTAGGGGTCCTCTACCTCTCTCTGTCCCCATCACAGGTAGTCTGGGTCTAAGTATGATCTCCCCAGAGGAACGGAGCCACTAAGACCAAGATTCCTTGGCCCTTCGCCAGATGCTTTATAAATATAAATTCACACCAGTCGCTGAGGCTGGGACACAGAGAGGACGGAATCTTGACCTCGGAGGCATTGTTTATTCCAGAGACAATCTACCATCTCTCAGATGATATGGTGAACCTAGGTTTCCTCTCTCTGTAGTTTTGTAGTTCAATCAAGATACCATCTACCTCTAGCTGTGGAGGCATATAAATCAGTCCTTCCATCTGTCAGCATGTTTATAGACTATCCACCATGCCCTGAGCACCAGGCAAGGTGCTAGGGGGGACACAAGATGAATATGACATGACCCCCCACTCTCCCGGATGCTGTCATGGAACAAATGCATAAAAAAAAAATATCTAATCCCTGATGCAGCCTGTTGCGGATGAGCAATGTGGTCCTACAGGCTACAGATGTGCACGGTGGAAGACAGATGACTGTGCGGGGAAATGGCTGCTCCTCGGGCACCCACAGAAACTTGTTGCACGAGGAGACAGGACTTCACAGCAGAGGGAATGTGTGCTGCATGACATACACATGCTATAGAAGATCCCCCCGGGTGGTAGTGTACATCTGTCATCTTAGCAGCCGAGGCCTCAGCTCCATTTTCTCTGATAATAGCCCAGGTAACTTTAGGGGGACTATTCCTCCCATACTTTCGGTGTGCAAGATAAGTGGGGCCCCCTGCCTACATCCTGTTTCTTCCTTGCTCTGAGAATTTTACTTAGCACCAAGCTGACCAACGTTCTTTGAACACAAATTAGTTGACTCAGGACTTGGGCCAGAGAAGTTCCATCCACCTGACCATGTGATACAAGTTGCACCAAAACTGGGTTTGAACTTAAATCAATGCGACATTGGTACAGTGGAGGAGGGCAGAAATTGAGGACAAGGTCAGTACAGCAAGAGAGTTGAGAGATGGAGAGAAACCAAATGCTGATGTTGAATTTGAGCCAGTCATCCCTGAAACACCCCTGCCCCTGGACTGCTGGTGTGAGTCTATAAAGTCCCCTGTTGTCAGAAGCCAGCTTAATCTCCATATTGTCATTTACATCAGAAGGAACCCCAGATTAAATGTCCATGTATGAGACCTCCCTTGCTTCACATTGCCTAAGCTGCAAGGCTAGGACCACTCTATTTTATAAGCAGCAGAAATCTGAACTCTGGGGTTGAGGGCTATGCCTTGTGATTCCTCATCCTTTGGTGAGCCAGCATGAGCTCTCCAAGCCCCAGCCACAGGCCTCAGCAAATCAGCATTGAATATGTCTAGGGAATAAGACATCCTGGTGAGGTGCCAGGAACCACCTCCAAGGCAGGGACAGGACCAGTGTGGCTGATGAGACAAGGTGATATGACAACACACTCATGGTCTCTCTGTCTCCTTCCTGCTAACGTAAAGGCACTTGTCCCTACCTATATGCCATTCGTGTAGATTATTAGTTTTATCACCCCAGAAAACAATTATCATGTGCCCACCATCAGGTTCTAGCAAATGCAAGTTCATCTCTTGGATCCCAGTATTCTCCCACGTTCACCCTGTTTTTGAGAAAACCAGTTCCCCCAGTTTTTCTTCCTCTTCTGTCCTGCGGATTCACCCTGCAGATTCTTTTGTCTCCTCCATGCAGAGCAGTGATTGGATGTAGGCAGGAATCACTGGATATTCTTGACCCCACCCCTAACTCACTGAGCCAGACCAAGGTGGTCAGATGCCTTTCAAGTGCAGGTGGTGGCAGGCAGCAGGGCACAGAACAGGAGAGTCTGTTGTCCCTGTGTTGTCTGCAGTCTGGAAGGCGATGATGTGTAGCGGAGCACAATCACTGCTTCCTGGACGCTCAGCCTTCCCTCCATCATAGCTCCTGATGTCTTCGTAGAATGACCTCTCATTTGTCGTTCTTGGTTGAACCATAAATCCAGGGGCCTGTTGCACCCCTAAGAAGTGCGGGGCTGACACAAGTCTTGCAGCACAATTGTCCTGTGCAGTCACTGCCACGACGTACTCATTTAGTACTCTGACTCCGTGGAGGTGACCAGAGTGAGAATGACTCGCTGCGTCAGTAACTTCTCTCACTGCTGTGGCAAAATACTTGGTGACAGCAGCTTAAGGAAGGAAGGGTTGATTTGGGCTCACAGCTTGAGGTTGGCAAGGTAGGGTGCTGAGAGGGGCTCTAGCTGTAGCAGCAACAGGGACCTGAAGAACTGGTCACATTGTCCACAGTCAAGGTGCAGGGAGTCTTCTCAGTGCTTCTTATTTAGTCCAGGACCCTAGCCCGTGGGATGGTGCCACCCACATTCAGCATGGGTCTTCTCTCCTCAGTTCAACTTCCTTGCAAACACCCTCATAGACACTCCTGGAGATCGTTGTCCTAACTGTCCTGTGTCCTAAACCCAGTCAAGTTGACAATTGAAGATTAACCATCACACTTGCCCAAGGTCACGTGACCAGGAAATGCCCAAGCAAGGATTCATCCCATACTGTCTGTTGCCAGAGACAGGCTCTTAACCATCAAGCTAAATCGCCTAGCAAAGTGAGCTTGTGCTCCCTGAGTATGGATAGGGTCCAACCCAGTCCGATTATTCTCTTGCTCCCAGATAGAAGAGTCATAAGGACAGTGACACAAAGATGGATGGCACCATTGTTGTGGAGTTCTTTCATTACTGAGACTCATGTGGGACAATTGTATGTCTCCCGCTTGCCAGCAGTCCCAGAACTGCCATGATTGGCAGACGGACTAGGCAGTTAGGGCGACTGGGGCTCCAAAAGTAAAAAGGCAGGAAAATCTGCACTTGCTGAAAATCAGAGATGATCTGACTTCTTATCTCTTGCCTAGTTCCCTAGACTTGTTTGTTCACAGGCAGCCTGGGCCCCTCCTGGGAAGGAGGTCTGTCATAGGATTAAAACATTGTGGTTTGCCAAGTTCTGCCTCCAGAACTTGGTGTCAGGGCTAGCCTCTTCCTGAGACAGCCTCTGGCCCTGACCAACCAGCTGCCCCTCTGGTTCACCTGAGCCCGAAGGCAGGGCCCATCACCATAAGGTTATATATACATTTGTGAGGGAAGGGCATGCTGTCTGAGCTGCCTGACCCCTTGGGAACTTCTAGCTGCTAGTGAGTTTCCCCTGGGCTCAGGCCAGGCCTAGCCCAAGAGAGCCCCTAGCCTTTACTCTCCACATTAGCTCTTTACCCCCTCCAGCTCTCCACAAGGCACGAGCTCTTTGAGCTTTCTTTTCTCTCTTTTCTTTCCACAGTTCTCCCAGGCCCTCCATGTGGGATCTCTAGCCACATAGGTGTCTTCCTTGGCTCTGTACTTCCTCAATAAATATTTTATATATATATATATATATATATAGTTTAACTATATATATATATATATATATATATATATATATATATATATATTAGTTTTTCGAGGTAGGGTCTCACTCTAGCTCAGGCTGACCTGGAATTCACTATGTAGTCTCAGGGTGGCCTTGAACTCACAGTGATCCTTCTACCTCTGCCTCCCGAGTGCTGGGATTAAAGGCACGCGCCACCACGCCCGGCTTAAATATAATCATTTAATCATTATCCTTCTCAGTCGTTTTTATTCAATTCTTTGATTAACAAACCTAGGGTTTGGAGTTCAACGACTTCATGGACCACGAGCAACCCATTACAGTTTTTTTCCCCTTACAGGAGGATTCTGGAGTGTTCATTATAGGGTTCAGGTCAGCCCACGTGTTCCCAGTAAACTCTGTTTGAACTTCAGCTTCTCAGAGTTGCAGTTCATGTCACCAGGAGCCCTAAGAGATACCAGAAACATGGCTGCTTCCAACACAGGCCAGAAGTGTGGGGCTTGGGGCTACACAGCTAAATTAATGTTTGGGGAAGCCAAAAGAAGTCTGGGTGGAAGGTATTTGTGGAGAGAGAGAATGCAAGTCAAATATATCAAGAACCCTAGGGTGGATATTTTCATCTCAATCACTGAGAAAAAAATTGGCTTGGGCTCCTGCCGGACACTTTTTCCTCCTTCCCTTATATGTGAAGATTGGATGCTTGCAGGAAGCAGACCGCCAGTGGTGTCTCGCACAGGGTGCAGACAGACATCAAAGTTAATCCGCTCTCTGATCTAAGCAAAGTGGTGAGGAGAGTTTCTTGGGACAGCAGCTCCACTAATTGTGGCACTGCAGCCTAGCGGATGTGGATGTATTTTTAGCATGCTGCAAATTCCCAGGAAGGGTTGCTACTGGCTGTGGGAAGGCAGGCTGGGCGCGCAGCATCTGGAACTGAGCGCTCTCCTGCAGGGTCCACTGGGCAGCGGCTGTGGAGAAGACAGGGAGTAGGAGAAATGCTTCCATTTTTACGGGGATTGGGGCCCTCTAAAACCACTTATTTCGGCAAATATTTCCAATTTAGACCAGTCTTTAAGGTTTTCTTCTCCCTCCCCTCCCCTGTGCTTCCCACAAAAGAGATATCCCCTGATGTCTGCCTTTCTTTTTTGTTCAGTTAATTTTATTTTTTATTGACAACTTCCATGATTATAAACAATATCCCATGGTAATGCCCTCCCTTCCCCCACTTTCCCCTTTGAAACTCCACTCTCCATCATATCCCCTCCCCCTCTCAATCAGTCTCTCTTTTATTTTGATGTCATCATCTTTTCCTTCTATCATGCTGGTCTTGTGCAGGTAGTGTCAGGCACTGTGAGGTCATGGATATCCAGGCCATTTTGTGTCTGGAGGGAGCATGTTGTAAGGAGTCCCGCCCTTCCTTCTGCTCTTACATTCTTTCCACCACCTCTTCCACAATGGACCCTGAGCCTTGGAAGGTGTGATAGAGATATTGCAGTGCTGAGCACTCCTCTGTCACTCTTCTCAGTACCTGTGATGCCTTCTGAGTCATCCCAAGGTCACTGCCATCTGAAAAGAGAAGGTTCTAGATGTCTGCCTTTCTTGCTGTACTATGCAGTCATCCAGTCTTCAGTTATGTTTGGGTGGGACCAGAGTATGTAGACTCACTGAATTCTGTTGAATGACCACTCGCTTCTGCTCCTTCTTCAAGATTACAGACCCTGGCAGGGTTGGTGACCTCATCTGCTCTCCCTAGCCATGACTTTCTTGCCACTCTTCCACATGCCCTCTCTGCCCATCACTCAAGTGTTTTATTTATAGGATAGCTGTATTAGACTATTTTCTGTGGCTATAACAAAATACAGAGGCCAGCAACTTTATAAAGGAAAGGAGTTTATTCAGTGCACAGTTTTAGAGGCTGAAAGTCTAAAATTAGGACATCATCTGTACCCACGATGGGCACCATAATGGCAAGAGCGCCTGTGAAAGCAATTACATGATGAAACAAGGGGGCAGAGCATGGGAAGAGGCCAACCTTGCTCTTTGACAACGGCCTACTAGCTCAAGAACTACCCCATTGTCTCAAGAATTCATTTTTCCTCTAAATTACTATGTGGACCATCGAGGTCTGTGTAACTACTCAGGGAAAAACAAAAAAAGATAGGGCTGGAGAGATGGCTTAGCAGTTAAGGCGCTTGCCTACAAAGCCAAAGGACCCAGGTTCAATTCCCCAGAACCCACATAAGCCAGATGCACAAGGGGGTGCATGCATCTGGAGTACATTTACAGTGGCTGAAGCCCCTGGCACACCTATTCTCTCTCTATCTGCCTCTTTCTTTCTTTCTTTCTTTCTCTCTCTCCCTCAAATAAATAAAAATAAAATAAAATAAATATATATATATTTTTTTAAAAGGTAAATGAAGTCAGGGGTGAGGGCCACAGCTATAATCTCAGCACTTCAGAGACTGAAGCAAGAGAGTCTTGAGTTTAAGGCCAACCTGGGATATCTAGTATTAAAAAAGGAAAACGTTTTTAATTCCTTCTGAGTGTGATGTCACCTATAATCTAATCACTTGTTTCTAAGCACTAGCTCTTAAAAAGTTCTACCACTTCCCAACATTGATACTGCCAGGAACTGAACTTCTAACACCCAAACCTTGGGGTGCACACTCAAAACCTATCCAAAGCAGACCAGTCACCTTCTGAAAACACAGACCTGTTCCACTGCTTCCTGGCTTGGAAGCGTCAGTGTCTCCTCAGCATGACCCTCAGGCTATGGTCAGCAGGTCATGAAAGATGCCTGCTAGACTTGTGCACTTCTGCAGGGTAAGAGAATCAATCTCTTCAGCCAGAGTGGCATGGCGTGAGCCTATGGCCACAATTGATTGAGTTGGCATAGACATCTGATCCCAGAACACAGTCAAAGCAGATGCATGAGGGTGAAAGATCTGGAGTTTGCCCTGCCAGGATTCAGTCTCCCTTTGGTCCAGTCATCCCTTGCTATGCACCATTCCTCACTTTGGAATGGGAATGTTTACAATGGTATGTTGTATATTGGAAGTACATAACTTGTTTTCATTATGAGATTGCCTTGAGTCTCGGGTGGTACTTGGGCTTTGAAATGCTGAACAGTGTTGGGATTATTAAAGACTATAGAGACTTAAAAAAAACATTTATTTTTGTTTTTATTTATTTATTTGAGAGAGAGAGACAGAAAGATAGAGAGAGAGGGAGAGACCAAGAGAATGGGCGTGCCAGGGCCTCCAGTCACTGCAAATGAACTCCAGATGCGTGCGCCATGTTGTGCATCTGGCTTATGTGGGTCCTAGGGAATTGAACCTGGGTCCTTTGGCTTTGCAGTCCATCTCTCCAGCCCAACTATGGAGACTTTTGAAGTTGGACTGAGTGCATCTTGTGTTATGAGATGGTCACGAGCCTATGGGAACCACGACTGGAAGACAAGGGCTTAAAGGCAGTATGTTTAGGTGTCAAGTTGACAAGGGGTGGACTCAGGATGGTTAATCTTGATTGTCACTTTGATCTCACCTAGAATCACCTAGGAGACAAATGTGTGATGGAGTTTCTAGGTTAGATGAATTGAGGCAGAAAGATCCATCCTAACCATGGGTGGCACCATTCCCTGGACTGAATATAAAGGGGAACGCAAGCTGAGCACCATCATTCGTTGCTCTCTGCTTCGTGACTGTGGATGCAATGTGACCAGCTCTGCTCCCTGCCTCGGCCACCACGCCTTCCCCACCATGATGGTCTGTAAGTTGAAATGAACCCTTGCTCCCTTCGGCTGCTTCTTACCAGGTGTTTGGTCGCAGCAACAAGGAAAGTAACAAATACCACATCCCTCCACTGGACTATCTGTTTCTGGAATTTCACCTGGAAAGCCAGGGAGGATGGGGAGGCTGTCTGGGGAGCGGGGACGGGGCACAGCAGTGGGTGCCTGGAGCCAAGAGAGCTGTGGTTATGAGTCAGCAGAAGCCAGGACAGAGAGCTCTCACGAAGCTGATGGTGAGGGCCATGCTGGGAGTAGCAGGCAGCAGAGAATGACAGAGAAGAATTAAACTGAAGATCCACAAATCCCTCCTGCTGAGGGTAACAAGATACCTTAAGCCCTAGACTACATGGGATCTGTGTACTTGTTCATTCATGACTCCTGTCATTTGTGTGAGCACCCACTATATGCCAGGAGCCTTCCAAACATTAGACAGTTTATGTTCTAGCTGGGGAGACAACTGACAAATAGTTATGGTTTTCAGTGTTTTATTTATTTATTCTCAAGTAGCGAGAGAGAGAGAGAGAGACAGAGAGACAGAGAGAAGAGAGACAGAGAGAATGGGTGTGCCAGGACCTCCGGCTGCTTGCCAACAAACTCCAGATGCATGTACTACTTTATGCATCTGGCTTTCCATGGGTACTGGGAAATCCAACCCTGGTTGTTAGGCTCTGCAGGCAAGCACCTTGATGGCAGAGCCATCTCTTCAGCCCCACAAATAACTATTTTTAAAGGGTAGCAAAAGGTCTAGGATGAAAACTGAATAGTCAAGGAGACTGAAGGGGTGGGGGTGGGGTGCTATGTATATAGTTTTGTCTTTAGGAAATGGCAGAGCCCTGAATGGGGGGGAGGGAGATGGCGGTATTTGAGAAAACAATCCAAGGAGAGATTCACAAATGCAGAACTGGGCTGAGCCCAGACATGCTGTTCTACACAGATGCCGGGAAAGGTGGATGTGATTGGAGAGGAAAGATGAAGGAGGCTAGTTGGAAGTTAGGACAGCCAGGCAGACTGGGCCAGAGCCACACTGTCCTGTTGTTTCCCACAAAGCCTCTTCATTCAGAAGGTCAGAAATGACTTTTACTTCCTGACAAAAAGAGTTTATCCCAGATGCCACCAGTGATTTGGCCTGACATTCTTCTGGGCTTTGCTTTCTGGAACATTCTTCCCTTTTCCCCTTCAGCATCCATCCCACTAAATAGCCCCCCTCTGTTTGCAGGTCTGTCTGTCTCTCTCCCTCTCCCTCTCCCTCTCTCTCTCTCTTTCTCCCCCCACCCTGGCTTTTAGGAATTGCTGTCTCCTAACAGCCTCTTGTCACAGTGCTCCCCAAGACCACTGTCACACTATACTTCTGCCCAGAGTACTTGTGTGATCATTTGAAATAAACTCCTCTTCCCTAAACCTCTAATCAGACCATCTGTGTCCACCTAACTACCCCAAACTTACTGCTTGAAAACCGTCTGTTGCTCTTGCAACTCTATGTGGCATCTGATAATTTTATTTATTTACGTGTGTGCGCCCGTGCATGCCCGCGTGCACACATGTAGAGGCCAAAGGACACCTTAGGTGTTGTTTCTTAGGTGCTATGCACCTTTTTTTTTTAATTATTTATTTGAGAAAGAGGCAGAAAGATCAAGAGAGAATGGGCATACCAGGCCTCTAGTCACTGCAAATGAATTCCAGACACATGCGTCACCTTGTGCGTCTGACTTTCGTGGTACTGGGGAATCAAACCTGGGTCCTTAGGCCTTGCTGGCAAGGATCTTAACCACTGCACCATCTCTCCAGCCCTATGCAATTTTTTTTTTTTTTTTTTGAGACAGAGCTTTCCAAGTTGGCTAGACTGGCTGTCCAGAAAGCTCCAAGGATCCTCCTGTCTCCACTTTTCCAGCGCTGGGATTACAAGTGTATGCAACTGTCTGGCACTTGGTTTTTACATGGATTCTGAGGGTCTGAACTTAGGTCTTCATGCTTGGCAAATACTTTGCTGATCAGGCCATCCCCCAGCCCCTGACTAGAAAATCTTTTTTTTTTTTTTTGTTTGGTTTTTCAAGGTAGGGTCTCGCTCTCTAGCCCAGGCTAACCTAGAATTCACTATGTAGTCTCAGGGTGGCCTTGAACTCACAGCGACCCTCAAAAATCTATATTTTAAATTTTTTAATTTGTAGTTGGCATATAGAGATTTAGCTGAAGCCATTTGAGTTCCACTGGGTTCACCTGCCCAGAGCAGCTTCCTCCACAGCTGACTGTTGATGCTCTCTTGGATATCAGGGCATCCCTCACAAGTGACGTCTCCCAGCATGGTGACTTGCTACCACAAGGGAGCCCCCTCAGAGAATGCAGCACTTGTTGGCTTGGTCATTCAGGACACCCACAGTCATTCCAGCTGCATTCTATGGACGATGAAAACCACAGACCAGCTTCAAGGAGAAGAGAACCAAACTGCAGTTCTCAGTGGAACCAGCGACGAGGAACTTGCAGCTCTCTTTCTCCTGACACAGTTTTCATGGTGTTTTTCCATATGCTGATTATGGTGTGTGTCACTTACACACTAGATTTTAAGCCTCAGGTGAGATGTGACATAAGATGTCACCCAATATTCTTGATCTAACAATCACTTGGCAACCAGAAGCCATGGAGTTCCTCTACTGTTCACATAGTCTCATCTAATGGGGCACAGGGCACTTCTACTGTCTACCTCGACAGGGTGGGCATTGTTCTCTTTTATGGATATGGAAACTGAGGCACAGAGAGATTCAGCCATGCCCCATTATTGGTAAGTGGCAGGGCCCAGATTTGAACCCATGTCAATGCTCATGCTCTTATAATTCTCTTTCCTCTGCTGTGGTGCCACCATCTTGGTGTTGCCCTAGTTCAGGATTCAGTAGTAAGTCACCATAGACTGGGTGCCCTAAACAACACACATTCATTCCCCTCAGTTCGGGAAACTGGGAAGTCTAAGGTCAATGTGTGGGCAATTTCCACGTCTAGTGAGAGCTGCCTTCGCCTTCTCAGTGTCAGCTCAAACAACAGAAGCAGGGTGAGGAGCTCTACTACTCTATTGTGGGTGGCCTTCCCCCTCCCTCCTTTCTTTCTTCCCTTCCTTCCTTCCTTCCTTCCTTCCTTCCTTCCTTCCTCCCTTCCCTCCCTCCCCTCCCTCCCTCCCTCCCTCCCTCCTTTCTTTCTTTCTTCTTCTTTCTTTCTTTCTTTCTTTCTTTCTTTCTTTCTTTCTTCTTCCTTCTTTCTTTCCAGAGCACTCATCCAGAGACTGGAGAGTGTGCTGAGTGTGATAAGATGCTTGCTGGGCAAGCATTAAGACCTGAGTTTGGATTCCCAACATCCATGTAAATATGCCGGGGGGACATGGCAGCCTGCTTATAATCCCAGGCCTCAGGAGGCAGACACAGGGGAGCCCTGGGGCAAGCTGGTTAGCTAGACCAGCTGAACCAGTGAGCTTGGGTTCAAGTGAGAAACCCTGCCTTAGTAAATAAAGTAAATTATTAAAAAAAAAGAGTGGGCGAGGAAGACATCCAACATCAACCTCTGACCTCCACACACATGTGCGTGCACCCCCCCCCCGAGACATATACATGAGAAAAGGAAAAAAAAGAACCCTATTCAATCATGAAGGCTCTACATACATGACCTAAATTACCTCCCAGAGACCTCACTTCCAATATCATCATGTTGTGCTGGAGATTAGGGCTTCAACATAGAAATAGGATGGGAGACTGTGGGGAGAGAGCTCAGTGAAGTGCTTGCATTGTGAGCTTAAGAACATGAGTTTGATCCCCAGTACCTACGTTAAAGAAAATCCAGGGTGGCTGAATACATTTGTAATTCCAACACTGGGTACTTGAAGACAGGAGAATGCCTGGGATTTACTGGCCTGCCAATCTTATTTTTATCTTTATTTTATTTTAGAGGTGTGTGGGAGGGGGGGGGAGTTGGCTTGCCAGGGCCTCAGCCACTAAATTCGAACTCCAGACGCATGTGCCACCTAGTGGACATGTGTGACCTTGTACTTGCCTCACCTTTGTACATCTGGGTTACGTGGGATCTGGAGAGAGATCGAACATGGGCCCTTAGGCTTTGCAGGCAAGCGCCTTAACCGCTAAGCCACCTCACCAGCCCTGGCCAGCCAATCTTAACTAATTAGGTGAGTTCCAGGCCAGTGAGAAACACTATGGACGGTGCCTGAGTAAAGAGCACCGAGGTCGTCCTCTGGCTCCACACGCACAGGCGCGTTATCTGAGGGTGGCACACAGACATTCTGCTCTGAGGTAGTGTGCACAGGTCACTCGCTCCATACTGGTTTCCTGCAGTGACCCAGCGCAGAGCAGGTAGGGAGGAAGAAGAGAGAGTACGGCACGGGAAGCGGGTGTCCAAAGTTGCTTCACATGGGTGCTCTCACACTCTGTCCGGATCTTACTCTGACAGCCCGCTAAACAGAGTGCAGAGTGCTTAGGACTCAGCCAGAGCACAGTATTTATCGGTTCCAAGTGCTTGACGCAAAACTTTCTTCCAAAATTCCAATTTTCTATCTGCCAAGATAAGTGATGGAGGCATACGGTTCATGTAACACATGCACCCAAGCCAGAGCTCTACCACTCCAAAGGTCTGGCCTGCTTTCCCCAGCTAGAAGTGAATGTGCGAACCAGGGCCATATTCCTTGCATGGGGAGAGATCCTCCTTATAGAAGAGTCTATTTTTATCTTGGGAACATTAATCTATGGACCAGAAGGCCATCTTCTTTGGAGAAGGAGCTCCACAATGGAAGCTTCCTACCCAAGGAGATGGCAAATAAAATTGCAACATGTTTTGCATAGATTAACCTCCTACACCGCTGTCCTTTCATGGACCTCGGGATATGGTTGGCCAAACGCCTGCAAACTGGCTTCAGTTCTGCCACCTGAATGGGAACAGTCAGTGCAAAAAGTAGATACATACATTTTGTTTTCTGCCTCTTTTCCCCGAGCCCTCCATGATCACAGGGTCCCCACCCACCCACCTGTACTCCTGAAGGCCCCATCTTTGAACAGCATCCGCATGCTTGGACATTACCAGGGAAGTGAGCAATGCATCTTTGGAATTTCAAGGGCACAGTCATGCAGCCCCTGTTCACTCTAGATGTTAGCAAAGTGTTTTCCTGCTTGGTTTGATTGACCAACTTTTTTTTTCTCTTTTTTTTTTTGAAAAGGTTAAGTAGATGAAAGCATTTAATATCTAAACAAATCAATATGTTAATAGTCACTCTTTTTTCCTTTTTTCCCTTTTTTTTTTTTTTTTTTTTTTTTTTTGGTTGTTGTATTTTCAAGGTAGGGTCTCACTGTAGCTCAGGCTGACCTAGAATTCACTACGAAATCTCAAGGTGGCCCCGAACTCACAGTGATCCTCCTACCTCTGCCTCCCGAGTGCTGGGATTAAAGGCATGCACCACCACGCCTGGCTTCTTTTTTCCTTTTTATTGACAGCTTCCATACTTACAGAAAATAAACCACGATAATTCCCTCCCCTCCGCCACTTTCCCCTTCATAAATCTGCACTCCATCATATCACCTCCTTCTCTCCATTAGTCTCTCTTTTACTTTGATGTCATTAGCTTTTCCTACTGTCTTGAGGGTCTTGTGAAGATAGTGCTAGGCACTGCGAGGTCATGGATATCAAGGACAATTTCTGTCTGGTCGATTGCACTGTAAGAAGTCCTACCCTTCCTTTGGCTCTTACATTCTGTCTGCCACCTCTTCTGAGCCTTGGAAGGTGTGATAGAGATGTTTGGGTGCTGAACATTCCTCCCTCACGTCTTCTCAGCACTATGGTGCCTTTTGGGTCATCCCAGTAGTCACTGCCATCTGAAAAGAGAAGTTTCTCTAACCAAAAGTGAGAGTAGCATTAATATATGGATATGAATATTAAGTAAAGTGCTTACAGGGAAGTTTGGTGAGCTATATATATTTAACCAGACAAGAGCAGGAGTTATACTCCTAATGCTCATGACCTCCCCCACCATAGGCTTATGATTAGGTTTTCAGTACCAGGCATGTATTCTCTCCCATAAAGTGGGTTTCCAGTCCAATTAGAGAGCAGTTGGTTTCCCCCATAACCGACATGCCACTATTGCACCCGTTGGCTCATTTGGCCTGGCTGGCCAAACTTGAGGCTTGCAGTGTCCACTGCTTTCACCACTGATGGCTTCTGTTTCCCATAGGGCTGCATGCATTGCAGCTTTTTCCAGCTTTCTGTCAGCTGGTCTATAGGGAGAAGGTTTTCAGCTCAGCCCTAGTTTGATTTCTTGGTGACCTTGCAGCCCAGGCATGTGAAGTCTTCAGCAATAGGGTCTTATCATGTATTCCTGGTGGGAAACCAAAAGCCTTGGCAATAGCCTGTAATAATTTGTGGGCATCAAGAACCTCCCTTGGCCAACTATTTTAACCCTTTTCAGACAATTCTCCTAATCTACCCCTAAGCCACAAGGAGGCTGAAACTGTACATTAGCTTGCTAAAAATACTGTCTTCAGGGCTGGAGAAATGGCTTAGCAGTTAAGGCGTTTGCCTGCAAAGCCTAAGGACCCCAGTTCTATTCCCCAAGACCCACGTAAGCCAGATGTACAAGGGGGCACATGCGTCTGGAGCTCGTTTGCAGTGGCTGGAGACCCTGGTGTGCCTATTCTCTCTTTCTGCCACTTCCTCTCTCTCTCAAATAAATAAATATTTTAAAAAATAAAAATAAAAAATACTACCTTTAGTCCCTAGAAAGTCTGAAATGACAGAAATCTGCTAAGTGCAGAGAAACCCATTCTGAAAACACCAACTACTTGTGTCCTTATGGTCAATCTGAACTGTCAGGAGGCAATTGCAAATGCAGTTATTATCTCCCATGGACCTCAGGTCCCCCTTTCTGTCTTGCCCCCCGCCCCCATGTGGCCACTGTCCACATCACCGCTGGGGTACACTTTCAGAAATGGAAATCGGATTGCGTGACCCCCAGAGACCATTCAACCACATCCTGTCATCTTCCTCTGTCCAAGAAGCTTCTGGGCGGTCTGTCCTTGTCCACTTCCACCTCAGCTCCCGCCAGCCCCCCACACTCACAGATCTCACCACACCAGTTTCCCGCTTGTCCTTGAACACATCAGCCTCTGGGCACTGGGACTGCCGGAATGCTGTGTGCCGTCGGTGTTTACTTGTGACTAAGTATCTACTCAGGTGACACTTCGGCTATGACTTCAATGGCCCAGGAAGCTTAATGCCATTGTAAAGGTAGTTGGAAGGGAAACTTTCAGGAAGTAATTAAGGCTCATCTGGGATGTAAGGATGGGGCCCTAATCCAGTGAGTCTGTGACTTCATGAGACGTGTGATGCACCTTGGCACTCCACAGAGACTCCCTACTAGCAAGAAGGGCTTCTAACACCAGCGTGATCTTGGATTCCTCAGCGTTCAGAACTGGGTTCCAGGGGCTGAAGAGATGGCTCAGCAGTTAAGGTGCTTGCCTATAAAGCCTAAGGACCTAGATTCAATTCCCCAGTACCCACATAAGACAGATGCCCAAGGCAGCAAATGCATCTGGAGTTCATATGCAGTGGTACACCCATTCTCTCTATATATCTGGTTCTCTCTCACACATAAATAAGTAAATAAAATATTAAAATATATTCTTAAAAAAAAAAAAAGAACTGGCCTGGCATGGTGGCGCACACCTTTAATTGCAGCACTTGGGAGGTAAAGGTAGGAGGATTGCCATGAGTTTGAGGCCACTCTGAGACTACATAGTGAATTCCAGGTCAGCCTAGGCTAGACTGAGACCCTACCTTGCAAAAAGGAAAAAAAATGGAGAAAAAAAAAAGAACTGGGATGCAAATAAGCTTTTATTTATTATTTATTTTAAAATATATTTTATTTATTTATTTATTTATTTATTTAGTTAGTTAGTTAGTTAGTTAGCTATTTATATATGAGAGAGAAGGAGAGAGGGAGAAAATGGGTATGCCAGGGCCTCCAGCCACTGCAAATGAACTCCAGATGCATGCACCCCCTTGTGCATCTCGCTTACATAGGTCCTGGAGAATTGAACCAGGGTCCCTTGGCAAATGTCTTAACTGCTAAGCCATCTCTCCAGTCCCTCTTTATTTATTTTTGTACACCCAACTTTTGGTATTCAGTTATAGAAGTAGAAAATGGGCCAAGACCACTACGTCGGGGGCTGTCCCTGACCACACTCTTTTTGTCCTCGCTGCCTTTGCCTCTGCTCTTTCTTTCTCTTTCATTCAGTCACTTTTAACCACATGAGCATGTTCATTGTTGGCCCTTGTAAGCCGAGTCCATTTTCCAGCTGTGTCCCCAGCACCTTCCAGAGCACGTGGCAAATCACAGGTGCTCCACAAGTACTTAGTGAATGATTGTACATATGCATGTGTTACACTGTTTAAATACTCAAGAGACCGTTCTGTATGGTTAAGTTACTAGGAAACAGCCAGATGTGGTGGCGCACGCCTTTAATCCCAGCACATGGGAGGCAGAGATAGGAGGATCGCTGAGAGTTCGAGGCCCCCCTGAGACTACATAGTGAATTCAAGGTCAGTCTGAGCTAGAGCAAGACCCTGCTTCGAAAAACAAACAAACAAACAAACAAAAAAATATACTTGGAAACAACCTCCATTGGGAAGGAAGGAAAAGCCCTGCTTCCTGTTAATTATTAGTCACCTTCAACGTTTGGGATTTCAGGAAGGTTCAAATTCTTCCTTATTCCAACTGCGCCAGTGACATGCTCAGGCCTAATCATACGACTGGCGGCTCTCCCACTGTTTGCTGGGGTCATTCTTCATACATGATTAGCACAGGAAGAATGCGCTGGCAGACTGTTCCCCCTGGCTTCTTCTGCTATTTTAATTGATGGGATTTGTTTTTTCCTTTTCTTATTCACCATTATGATTTTGATTAACTTGCAAGTGGGGACTTTTGTCACTTCCAGTTGCTGCGGCTGGTGAAGGGTGTCAGGGCCGCCCTAGGCTGCTCAGGAAGGGTGGGCCTGGTGTCAGTGGCCTCCCTGGGTGACTGTCTGTAGTGGACAGCTGGACCTGCTGGGACTTCCCTGCTTACTAGACATTTCTACATCTCTTGACGCCTCCAACGCCCGTGTGAACATGGGGGCCCCGAGTGCTCACTGGGTGAGGCTGGCACTGGGTGACTTGCATAGCTTCTCCTTGGCATTTGGGCTTCTGTCCAGGCTACCTAGGTGCTTGTGACGATGACCCAGATCTGAGAGAGTTCATCTACTTGCTGACTTGGCAGGAAGAGTTGCTGGGGGGGGGGGGGACCTAGGAGGCTGCACTCGCCACCACCCGTCCCCAGGACCCGCACTTCCCGCTGCCGCCGCCACAGCTCAGCTGTTAGAGGCCAGCGAGGCTGGAGACAGCCGGCTTTGCGGCCCACCCACATCTGGGTTTGAGTCTTGCCCATGCATTTAACTCTCTTCCCCTCAACTTCATCTGTAAAAAGGGGCGGGGGGGGGGAGGTAGCAATTCTAACCTAGCTCATGGCATTTTAAAAAACATTTTAGTCTTTGTTTATTTATTAGAGAGAGAGAGAGAAAATGGGTGTCCCAGGGCCTCTAGCCACTGCAAATAAACTCCAGATGCATGTGCCACCATGTGCATCTGGCATAAGTGGGTTCTGGGGAATTAAACCTGGGTCCTTAGGCTTCCCAGGCAAGCACCTTCACTGCTAAGCCATCTCTCTAGCCCACTTTTCTTTCTTTTTTTTTTTTTTCTTTGTTAGTTAGTTTTGTATTCAGCAAATACAGTCAGTTTGGTACCATTATTAGGCTCATCTGTGACCTACCCCCTCCCCTTGGCCCCTCCTTGTTGAGGTATACGGGTCATGCATTGTGGAGTTAGCCCACAGTTATGGATAAGATAAATGTCCTGCATATCATGACCCAACATGTGGCTCTGACATTCTTTCCACCCCCTCTTCCGCAAAATTTCCCTGAGCCATGTTGGGTTCATTTTTGGTCTGCTTCAGTGATGAGGTATTGGGGGCCTCTGAGGCTCTGGCTCTCTGATTTGGTAGGAGTTGATTTTTCTCTGTGTTGATCTCCTTCCCCCTTCTGCTGGTATGCAGTTCATCAGGAAAACAGCACCCTTGCTTATTTCGCCAATTTTTCTTGGTTTTTTTTTTTTTTTTTTTTTTTTTTTTTTTTTTTTTTTTTTTTGGTATTTCAAGGTAGGGTCCCACTCTAGCTCAGGCTGACCTGGAATTCAGTATGTAGTCTCAGGGTGGCCTTGAATTCATGGTGCCAGGCTTTTTTTTTTTTTTTTTAAGAAGCTTCAATGGGATGCTACACACAGTGTTCAGAGCATTTGTTATGGTCAGGTGATGTGAATTCAAATCTAGTTCTCTTGGGTTTTTTGTTTCTTTGTTTTTGTTTGCTTGTTAATTTGTGGGTTTCTTTTTGTGATTATTTTCCCACTGCTGTGAATTGAACCCAGGGCCTGGAATTTGTTGGGGAAATACTCCATCACTGAGCTAAATCCTCAACTTTGAGTTCAAGTTTATTTGTGGCACCTTAACAAGATTTTGCCTCTCTAAGATGCAGCTTTCCATTAATAAAATGGAGTTGTATGACGATTAAAAGTGATAATTTGCCAATCATTATCCAAATGCTAGCTAATTTCTTCAATGAGATATCCCTGAGGTTCAGTTCCTCAAAATAACTAAATAAAATATTAAAATCTCAAAATAGATAAAAAAGAAATGAAAAAATGAATATGAATATGTCATTTGTCTTACTCATGAAAAAGAAAACTTGTAGAACTATATAGAATAAGGTGGGCTATTTCCAAGCACTGTCGGATTTTTTTTTTTTTGAACAGAAGCAAACAGCATTAAAATGATTATTGCATGAATGACTGGACTATTGTCCCTCAGGGGAAAATATTTCCCAGTTTGCTTAGAGTAGCAAAAAGAGGGGAACAGAGATTCAATAGTCATTTCAAAGTGATCTCCTCAAGGGAAATTAAAACTGAGTTATGGGATATTTTTCATAAAACCATAGTATAAAACCAACAACTAGAAAACCGCTGTGGGGCACATCTAAGCAGACTTAGACAGGGTTCTCCTCAAGGTGGGAATCCCTGGGCATACCCGTGTCCTGTCCCTGAGGTCTTTCTTCCCCTGTCTATACCTGGGAGACCCATAAGGGATTACCTCTGTTGGCCTCGTGCCAGGCTCCCTTGTGGGGTGTCCTCAGGCTGTCAGCTGACCCAGTGCTGAGCTCTCTCAGCCCGCTTGAGTCCCAGCAGCACTGCCCTCTCTCAGCAGTATTGGTGATGCTGTAAGGATCCGAGAGGCAGCCGGGCATTTTCATATTGAAAGCAGCACGTTACTGCAATATTTTCTTCCATTGTTATTACCATTGTTGTTATCCTTTATATTCTGAAAGTTATACTGAGGACTTTTCAGAAAATTGATTGTTTTCATCCTCATTTGTTTGTGGTCCTATGGACAACTTCATGGGCACTTCTTTCCCCATTTATAGGATCCAGAAGGAGCCACGCCAGCTACTCCATGATGTTGACAATGCTGGCTAGTTCTGTGATGGACGCACGATCCAAGCCAAGCAAGGCAGCATTTTCTTTGGATCTTTTCTGATGTTGCAATCATTAGAAAAACAAAACAACAAACAACAAACAACACAGAAAACTACTTCTTTTAACTAGAGTTGTTAATCTGGTAAGATTTTAATCTGATAAAAGCCACATGAGGGGCTGGAGAAATGACTTAGTGGTTAAGGTGCTTACCTGCAAAGCCTGAGGACCCATGTTCGACTCTCCAAAGCCCATGTAAGCCAGACACACAAGGTGATGCAAGCATGCAAGGTCGCACACATGCACAAGGGGGCTCACTGTTCGATTACAGTGGCTGGAGGCCCTGGTGTGCCAGTTCTCTGTCTGCTTGTCTCTCTCATAATAAAAAAAAAACTACAAAAAAAAAAAAAAAAAAAAGCCACATGAGAGGACTCAAAGTCACTGAGGGAGAAACCGGGCAGTGTTATTTGGATTCTCAATCAAACCCTGCGTGAAGCCAATCATATGAGTAGGGCCTTACATGAGCTGTTGTGTTAAAATGAGAATTCTGTTACTGCAAACTAAAAGCATTAGCCTAATATATTATGGAAACCTTTTGTTCCAGTGCTAGGGACCAAACCCAGCCAGTGCTCTGCCACTGAGCTAAATCCCCAACCCCCTATATTAAGAGTTGTTTTAAATCTTGAACAATTGACATGATGAGGGCTTGGAAGATGGCTCAGTTGGTAAAGTGCATCACAAGCATGAGGAACTGAGGTCTCCCCTGTGGGTTTTGAATATACATGTCACCCATAGATTCATGTATTGGAATACTTAATCACAAGTTTAGTGGTGGTGTTTGGGAAGGTTGTGGCATCTTTAGGAGGTGGAGCCTTGTTTGAGGAAGTATGTCACAGGAAACAGGCCTTGAGGTGTGTGGTGGTTTGATTCAGGTGTCCCTCATAATCATATGTATTCTGAATGCTAGGTTCCCCCAGCTGGTGGCAATTGGGGAATTGGAGCCTCGTGGAGGCAGTGTATTGTTGGGGGCGGGCTTATAGGTGTTACAGCCAGCTTCCCCTTGCCAGTGTTTGGCACACTCTCCTGATTCTATTGTCCACCTGATATTGGCCAGGAGGTGATATACACCCTCTGCTCATGCCACTGTTTCCCCCTGCCATCATGGAACTTCCCCTTGAGTGTATAAGCCAAAACAAACCCTTCCCTCCCACAAGCTGCTCTTGGTTGAACGTATTCTTCCAGCTACGCAAAGCTGACTGCACAAGGTGTTACCGCCTAGCTCTACGTTCTGCTTGCTCTCCTTCCTTCCTGCTCATATGATGATGTTATTCCTGCTCCTGCCATGACCATCGCTTCAGCTCAAAGCTGAAAGCTAAACTAAACCTTCTTTTTTTTTTTTTTTTTTTTTTTTTTAGCTGGCCAGGAATTTTGTCCTAGCAATGAAAAAGTCATGGACATGGACCCCTAGAACCTATGTAAAAATACTGCCCATAGTTGTGCACACTTTTAATCTCAGCACTCCTGAGGCAGAGACAGGAGGATCCCTGGAATGGGATGGTCAGCCAGTCTAACCTGCTTAAAAGCTAATGAGAGACCCTTTCTCAAAAAAAGGTGGGTGTGGTTCCTAAAGAATGACGTGCAGGGGACAGCAGGAGCTTCATGCCATTCCCACTGATTCCTGGGGCCTGGGCCCAGGGTAGGGGATGGAGTCTAATTGTTCCACGGGCCCTGTGCAGCTGCACTTCTTGCCTTACACTTTCAACAAAGATACTGTATTAGAAATTCTGAAAGATTTTCCAATTGTTGCTTGTGACACTTGATCAAGCAAAGGGTTGTTTTTTTTATTCATAACTGAGACAGCCCCAAATGTATAAATTAACAGAAAAATAAAACAGTCACTGGATGCAGTGGTTTTCATGGATACTGTCTGTGGTGTTTTGATTCAGGTGTCCCCGGTAAACTCAGGTGTTCTGAATGCTGGGTTCCCAGCTGATGGAGATTTGGGAAATAACAGCTCCTAGAGGCAGTGTATTGTTGGGGGTGGGCTTATGGGTGTTATAGCCAGTTTCCCCTTGCCAGTGTTTGGCACACTCTCCTGTTGCTGTTGTCCACCTGATGTTGGCCAGGGGGTGATGTCCACCCTCTGCTCATGCCATCATTGTCCCCTGCGTAGGTAGTGTCAAGCACTGTGAGGTCATGAATATCAAGGCCATTTTATGTCTGGAAGATTGCATTGTATGCAGGCCTACCCTTCCTTTGGCTCTTACATTTTTTCTGCCACCTCTTCCCCAATGGACCCTGAGCCTTGGAGGGTGTGATAGAGATGTCTCACTGCTGAACACTCCACTGTCACTCCTCAACATTATGTGACTTTTAAGTCACCCCAGTGGTCACTACCATCTGAAAAGACAAGCTTCTCTAGCCAAAAGTAAGAGTAGCATTAATAGATGAGTACAAACATAAAAATGTGCACATAGGGCAATTTGATGGACATAATACATGCATTTAGACAGACAATAGCAGGCATTGCTTCCCCAGGTCTCATGACCTCCCCAGTCACAGGCTTTTGATTAGATTTTTAGCACCAGGCATGTTTTCCCTCTCATGGAGTGAGCCTCCAGTCTAATTAGAGAGTGGTTGGTTTCCCCCATAACAGACATTCCACTTTTGCCCCAGTTAGCCCATTTTGCCTGCATGGTCAGCCATAACATAAGACTTGCAAGGTCCATTGCTAGTTAACACTGTTGATGACTTCTCTCTCCCAACATGATGCATGCACAATGCTCTTTCCAGCATTCTGACAGCTATTCAACAGGGAGGAGGCTTCAAGCTCAGCTCCAGTTTGATTTCTCAGTGACCTGCAGTCCAAGCATGTGAAGTCATCAGCAATAGGGTCTTACCATCTAGTTCTGGTGGGAAATCAAGAGCCTTATCAATGGTCTATAATATTTTGGGGGCATCAGGGACCTAATTGGCCAACAACTCACTGGAACGTATCTCATCCCTGGCACTGAAATTTTTCTAATAACAATCTATGGCTTCTGGATGCACCATTATCCATATCCACAGGATACTTTTTTGTCCATACAGTTTTTTTAAACATGTGTATTATTGGCTAGCAAATAAGTAGGTTTCTATATGGCTTATTAATAACATCTGAAATTTTGGTTAACCTTCCTCCTGCCCTTCCTTTACTCAGTCTCTTTTTCTGATCCCACTTAGATCATTTAACCCCCAGTAACCTGACACTTTACTTGCATGTCTACAGTACCCTCCCTTAAGCCCTCCCATCTTCTCTTTCCCTCATGGCCCCTTTCTAGCTTCTTGGCCTGTACTACTGACTTTTACTTCAACTCACATACAAATGTAAACATTTGTAGCTAAGATCCACATATGAGAGAGAACATGCAACATATGACTTTCTGGGCCTGGGTTACCTCACTTAATATAATCCTTTCCAGATCCATCCATTTCCCTGAAAATTTCATAATTTCATTTTACTTTACTACTAAATAGAACTCCATTGTATAAATGTGCCACATCTTCATTATCCATTCATCAGCTAAGGACATCTAGACTGATTCCATTTCTTAGCTACTGTGAATAGAGCAGCAATAAACATCGATGAACAAGTGTCTCCAAGGTAATAAGCAGACTCCTTAAAGTAAATGCCAATGAGCTGGGTAGCAAGGTAGATCTAGTTTTAGCTGTCTCAGGAACCTCCACACCAATTTCCACAATGGCTGGACCAGTTTACATTCCCACCAACAGTGTACAAGGGTTTCTCTTTATCCACATCCTCCCTAACATTTATTGTCATTTGATTTCTTGATGACAGCCATTCTGACAGGAGTGAGATAGAATTTCAAAGTAGTTTTAATTTGCATTTCCCTGATAACTAAGGATGTAGACCATATTTTTAGATGTTTATTGGCCATCTGTATTTCTTTTTTTTTTTTTTTTTTGAAGCAAGCCCAAAGAGGCTGGCCTTTTTTTATGCAAGAGAGTGAGTGTGTGAATGTGTGTGTGTGTGTGTGTGTGTGTGTGAGAGAGAGAGAGAGAGAGAGAGAATTAGCATACTAGGGTCTCCAGCCATTGTAATCGAACTCCAAACATGTGTGTCACCTTGCATGCTTGCATCACCTTGCATCTGGCTTAAGTGGGACCTGGAGAGTCAAACATGGGTCCTTAGGCTTCACAGGCAAGTGCCTTAACCGCTAAACCAACTCTCCAGCCCTGTATTTCTTCCTGTGAGAACCCTCTATTCAGTTCCATTGCCCATTGATTGAGTTGTTTGATTTATTGTTATTTAGTTTTTGAGTTATTTATATATCCCGGATATTAATCCTCTGTCAGCTGTACAGCTGGCAAAGATTCTCTCCCATTCTGTAGGTTGCCTCTTTGATCTATTCATAGTTTCCTTTGCTATACAAAAGCTTTGTAATTTCATGAGATCCCAGTGGTTGATTAGTGGTTTTACTTCCTGAGAAACTGGGGTTATTTTCATAAAGTCATCACCTCTGCCAATATATTGAATGTTTCCCCTGCCTTTTTCTCTAGCAGTTTTAGAGTTTCGAGTCTGATGTTAAGGTCCCTGATTTATTTGGACTTGGTTCTTGTTCATGGAAAGACATAAGGATCTATTTTCATCCTTCTTCATATAGTTCCCCAGGTTTCCCAGCACCACTTGTTAAAGAGGCTGTCTTTTCTCCAATGAATGTTTTTTGGCATTTCTGTCAAAAATCAGATGCCTTTAGCTGCCTGGATCCTCTGTCCTGTTCTATGTGTCTGTTTTAACGTCAGTACGTGCTGTTTTTGTTACTAGGGCTCTGTAATATGTCTTAAAATCCGACATGGCAATACCACCAGCCTTATTTTGTTGCTCAGAATTGATTTGGCTATTCAAGGCTTTTTTGTGCTTCTGAATGAATCTTAGAATGTTTTTCTATTTAAATGAAGAATGCTGTTGGAATATTGATGGGGATTGCATTAAATGTGTATATTGCTTTTGGTAAGACTGACATTTTCAAAATATTGATTTTTTCCAATCCATGAATATGGGATGCATTTCCATTTTCTTGGTGTCTTCTGCAATTTCTCTCTTGAATGTTTTAAAGTTTTCATTGAAGAGATCCTTTACTTCCTTAGGTTCATTCTAAGGTATTTTATTTTATTTATTTATTTATTTATTATTATTTTTTTTTATTAGTCAGTTCCGTATTCAGCAAATACAGTCAGTTTGGTACCATTATTAGGCTCATCCGTGACCTACCCCCTCCCCTTGGCCCCTCCTTGTTGAGGTATACGGGTCATGCATTGTGGAGTTAGCCCACAGTTATGGGTAAGCTAAATGTCTCTGCATATCATGACCCAACATGTGACTCTGACATTCTTTCCGCCACCTCTTCCGCAACATTTCCCTGAGCCATGTTGGGTTCATTTTTGGTCTGCTTCAGTGATGAGGTGTTGAGGGCCTCTGAGGCTCTGGCTCTCTGATTTGGTAGGAGTTGATTTTTCTCTGTGCTGATCTCCTTCCCCCTTGTGCTGGTGTCCGGTTCATCAGGAAAACAGCCCCCTTGCTTGTTTCTCGAAGTTTTCTTAGGTTCAGCCGGGGCCCTTTTGAGGTATGATGGGGTGGCTCTCTCCTTAGGGTCTACATCTATCTGAAAAAGAGAAGCAGATTCTCCAACGGAGAGTAAGTTAGCACCAGGACAAATGAGATAACCCTTACTTTTTTTTTTTTATAGAGAATTTAATAGGTGTAGGTCCTCTTGTAGCCCACAATTGATAGTAGCTTGATACTGGAGAGTGGGCTTATGTTTGGATATGGTTCTGACTTGTTTCCCAGCTCCAGCTATGGGTCCCATACCAGTGAGGGAATCAGTTAGCCAAATTGAGAGCAGTTGGTTCCCCACCATGGCTGTGTGCCACCACTGCACTTGTGTGGGCATCACAATAAGTTATTTGCTGCTAAGTAGGTTAGACCATGCGTTGCTTCAATAGATATTGGTCAATTTCCCCCAGTTGCCCATGTAGCACCTTCTGGCACTAGACGCGCTGACTGTCTGGGGACTGACTCTCATCCAACTTCCAGCCATGCCATTCTAATTTGCATGTCAATCACATAAGGTATCTTCAGCAGTAGGGTCTTACCACTAACCTTTGGTGGGTCATCAAGTACTCTGACAGAAATCTGTCTGTCTTTTAGGAAACCTTGTAGGTCTCTCTGATCAAAAGCTCATTGTGGATGATAGCCCCATGCTGGTTCTGGGAGTTACAGGTCAGTGCCCACTAAGAAAATGAGGAAAAAGATAACTAATATACAAGAGTTAGAGATAAGAGAGAGAGAGACAGGGAGAGGGGAAGTGAGGGAGGGAAGATGTAGGAGATTAAGGTTAATCTTAATCTTACCCTCTCCAGTGTCTTGTGGTTCAGGTGTTCCCTGTAAGGGCCTGGTGAAGGATCAGCCATTTGGTCTATCTTTTAGTAAGTAGAAGAATATGGTACCATTGCCGTTTGGGTCTAGATTTGTGTTTCCCACCCCTTTGATGCCCTCCCCTCCCTCCCCTTCCATCCTAGTGTCTAATCTAGGAGATGCTTGCTGGGTATGTAAGGTATCTTCGGTAGATTCAGGTTAGGTGCTGTAGATGAGTGAGACTATGTGGCGATTTTTTTTCTGTGATTGGGTAAGTTCACTGAGAATGATCTGTTCCAGGTTCAACCATTTTTCCTCAAATTTCATTGTGTCATTTTTTCTTACTGCTGTATAGAATTCCATTGTGTAGATATACCACATCTTAGTTATCCATTCTTCTAGTGATGGACATCTGGGTTGATTCCAGCTCTTAGCTATTACAAATTGAGCCGCTATAAACATGGTTGAGCAAATCTCTTTAGTCTGTGGTTTGAAGGTTTTAGGGTAGATGCCCAGTAAGGGAATAACTGGGTCTGTTGGTATCTCTATACTCAGCTTTTTCAGAAGTCTCCATATTGCTTTCCAAAGTGGTTGTACCATCCTACATTCCCACCAACAGTGGATGAGTGTTCCTACTTCTCCACATCCTCGCCAGCATTTATTTTTATTTGATTTTTTGATGCTTGCTATCCTTATTGGGGTAAGGTGGAATCTCATAGTTGTTTTAATTTGCATTTCTCTGATGATTAGGGATGCTGAATATTTTCTTAAGTGTATGTTTGCCATTTCTATTTCTTCCTCTGTGAACTGCCTGTTCAGCTCTTTGCCCCATCTTGTGAGTGGGGTGTTTGACTTCTTACTGTTTAGATTTTTGAGTTCTTTGTAGATTCTAGAGATTAGTCCTCTATCAGTTGGATAACCCACAAATATTTTCTCCCATTCTGTGGGTAATCTATTGGCTTTGCTAATTGTATGCTTGTCTGTAAAGAAACTCCTCAGCTTCATGTGGTCCCACTGGTTGAGTGATGGTTTAAGTTCATGAGCTACTGGGGTTTTGTTCAGGAAGTCTTTTTCCATTCCTATATCATGGAATGTACTTCCTAAATTTTCCTCCAGTAGTATTCGAGTTTCAGGTCTTATATTGAGATCTTTGATCCATTTGGACTTGAGTGTAGTGCATGGTGAAATGTGTGGGTCAAGTTTTAGTTTCCTGCATATGGTTATCCAGTTTGTCCAGCACCATTTGTTGAAGATGCTGTCTTTTTTCCAGCGTATATTGTTTGGGCCTTTATCAAATATCAAGTAGCTATAGTTGCTTGACCCAAAGTCCGGGTCCTCAAGTCTATTCCATTGATCTATAGTCCTGTTTTTATGCCAGTACCATGCTGTTTTTATTACTATGGCTTTGTAATATAGCTTTAGATAAGGTATGGTGATGCCTCCAGAGGTATTTCTTTTGCTGAGGATATGTTTGGAAATGCGAGGCCTTCTGCCTTTCCATATGAAATTTGAGATCATTTTTTCTATCTCTGTGAAGAACACTGTGGGGATTTTAATTGGTATTGCATTAAATCTGTAAATTGCCTTTGGTAGGATTGTCATCTTCACAATGTTAATTCTGCCTATCCAGGAACATGGGAGGTCTTTCCATTTTCTCAAGTGCGCCTCAATTTCTTTTCTGAGTGTTTTTATGTTTTCATTGTATAGATCTTTCACTTCCTTGGTTAACGTTATTCCAAGGTATTTTATTTTTTTTGTCGCAATTGAAAATGGGACTATGTCCCTTATTTCTTTTTCTGTATCTTTGTCCTTTGCATAAAGGAAGGCTACTGATTTTTGTGCATTGATTTTGTATCCTGCTACTTTGCTATAGGAGTTAATCACCTTCAGGAGTTTTGGGATGGAGTCTCTCGGGTCTCTTACATATATAATCATGTCATCAGCGAATAAAGCTAACTTAACTTCCTCCTTTCCAAATTGTATCCCTTTTATTTCCTTCTCCTGTCTTATTGCTTGAGCTAGGACTTCCAGAACTATATTGAAAAGCAGAGGTGATAGTGGACAACCCTGTCTTGTTCCTGATCTTAATGGGAATTCCTCCAGTCTCTCTCCATTAAGTATTATTTGGGCCTTCGGAGCTTCGTATATTGCCTTTATTAGGTTAAGATATGAACCAACCATGCCAACTCTCTCCAATGTTTTGAACATGAAGTGGTGTTGAATCTTGTCAAAGGCCTTTTCTGCATCTATCGAAATGATCATGTGGTTTTTATGTTTAACCTTGTTTATGTGGTGTATTACATTGACAGATTTCCGTATGTTGAACCACCCCTGTGTTCCTGGAATGAATCCCACTTGGTCAAGGTGTATAATGCTTTTGATGTGTTGTTGGATTCGGTTTGCAAGGATTTTGTTTAGGATCTTTGCATCTAAATTCATCAGGGAAATAGGCCGGTAGTTTTCTTTTCTTGTGGCATCTCTGCCTGGTTTTGGAATTAGGGTGATGCTAGCTTCATAAAAGGAGTTGGGTAGCTTTCCCTGTTCATCAATTGTGTGGCACAGTTTGAGGAAGATTGGTTTGAGTTCTTCCATGAAGGTTTGATAGAATTCAGCTGAGAAGCCATCTGGTCCTGGGCTCTTCTTTTTTGGGAGGTTTTTTATTACTTTTTCAATCTCCATGAGTGTGATGGGTTGATTGAGGTGATTAATCTGCTCTGTGTTTAGCTTTGGTAGATGGTATGCGTCCAAGAATTTATCCATCTCCTCCACATTATCCAGTTTTGTGGAGTAGAGGTTTTTGAAATAAGTCCTGATGATTCTCCCAATTTCATTTATGTCTGTTGTGATCTCTCCTTTTTCATTTTGAATTTTGTTAATTTGAAGCTTCACCTTTTTTTGCTTGATCAGATTGGCCAGGGGTTTGTCAATCTTGTTTATTTTTTCAAAGAACCAGCTCTTTGTTTTGTCAATTGTCTTAATTGTTTCCTTGGTTTCCAATTCATTGATTTCTGCTCTGATTTTACTTATTTCTTTCCTTCTGGAGCTCTTTGGGTTGGATTGTTCTTGTTTTTCCAGTGCCTTTAGGTGGATGGTTAGGTTATTGATTTGGGACCTTTCTATCTTTTTTACGAAGGCATTGAGTGCTATGAATTTTCCCCTTAGGACCGCCTTCATTGTGTCCCATAAGTTTTGATACGATGTGTTCTCATTGTCGTTTAATTCCAGAAATTTTGCAATTTCATTTTTTATTTCATCCACTATCCGTTTATTGTTTAAAAGTGTGCTGTTCAGTTTCCAGGTGCCTTTGGGATTCTTGGTGGGTCTTTTATTGTTGATTTCTAGCAATATAGCATTGTGATCTGATATCATGCAGGGAATTATGTCAATCTTCCTAAATATGTGGAGGCAGTCTTTGTGACCCAATATATGGTCTATTTTAGAGAATGATCCATGGACTGCTGAGAAGAATGTGTAATCTGTGGATTTGGGATGGAATGTTCTGTAAATGTCCGTTAGGTCTAAGTGATCTATGGTTTTGTTGAGCTCTCTTACTTCCCTGTTGAGTTTCTGTTTGGATGATCTGTCTATTACTGATAATGGTGTATTGAAGTCCCCAGCTATGATGGTGTTTGTGGTTATTTCTGTTTTATTGTCAAGTAGGTTTTGTTTTATGAACTGTGGTGCCCCTGTGTTTGGTGCATACAGATTTATGATTGTAATAGCCTCTTGATGGATCATTCCCTTGATAAGTAGGAAGTGGCCTTCTTTGTCTTTTTTGATTATATTTGGTTTGAAGTCTATTTTATCCGATATTAATATAGCTACACCTGCTTGTTTCTTATTCCCGTTTGCTTGGAATACTGTTTTCCACCCTTTCACCCTGAGGAGATGTCTGTCTTTAATGGTGAGGTGGGTTTCTTGAAGGCAACAGATTGAGGGGTCTAATTTTTTGATCCATCCTGTTAGCTTGTGTCTCTTGATGGGTGAATTAAGGCCATTAATATTTAGGGTAATGACTGTGAGATTTGATTTGATCCCTGCCATATTGTGATGGTAAATGTGGGTTGGAATTTTCATGGACATTGAAGTTTTTTGTGCCTACTCTGAGTTTGGTTGTTGTGATCTGCTTCTTGTAGGCAATTGTGTTTGATTATTTTTTTCTTCTCTGTGTAGAATTTCCTGAAATACTCTCTGTAGGTTTGGTTTTGTGTTCATATAATTGTAAAGCTGAGTTTTGTCATGGAAAGTTTTTCGTTCACCATCTATTATGAGGGATACTTTTGCTGGGTAGAGTAGTTTGGGTTGGAAGCCATAGGTTCTTAGACTTTGCAGTGTTTCATTCCAGGCTCTTCTAGCTTTCAGGGTTTCCATTGAGAAGTCTGAAGTAATTCTGATGGGGTTACCTCTGAAGGTGGTGTGCTGTTTTTCCCTAGCTGCTTTTAGGATTTTCTCTTTGGTGTCAATGTTTAGAGTCTTAATAATAATATGTCTTGGAGAGTTTCTCCTTTGGTCCAGTCTGTTTGGAGTTCTATTGGCTTCTTGTATCTTGATGGGCCTTTCTTTTAAGAGATTGGGGAAGTTTTCTTCAATTATTTTGTTAAATAAGTTCTCCATGCCTTTGGTCTGGATTTCTTCTCCTTCTGGTATTCCAATGATCCTGATATTGGGACGTTTAATTGTATCCCACAATTCCCTCATGTTCTGTTCACAGGAGCTTTTAAACTTACTGAAATTTTTGAACTCTCTAACTGTTTCTTCCATCTTGTCTTCCAGATCAGAGTTTCTATCCTCCACTTGGCTGACTCTATTCTTGAGAGCTTCTAGTGAGTTTTGGGCTTGTTCAATTAAGTTTGCATTTTCTATTATTTTTCTATGTATAATTTCCATCCCTCTGTCAAGCTCCCTTTTCACATCATTTTCTGATTTTCTTGATGATTCTTGGAGTTCATCCTTGCATTTCTTTATGTCTTCATTTAGCATGGTCAGCTGATTTTTAAGGTCTTCTTTTTTTTCACTCTCCCTCAAATCTCTTAACTCTCTTTGAAATCCTTCCATTTTCTTATCTAATCCTTCCAATTTCTTATCTATTAGTTCTAGTTTAGTGATGGCAGCATCCACACGATTGTCGGCCCTTTGTTGCTTTCCTGCAAGTTCTACCAATAGGTTGGTTAGAGTTGCATTGCTCATAGCTTCAATGTGGTGTTCTGGTCCTATTTGTTCTTCTATATTTTGTTTAGAAGTATTCATTGTGGGAGTGGGTGATCTAATTGGATTTTCTTGCATTTGATTATTCATGTTATTTCTTTTGCGCTGTGTTCTGCCCATGACTGTGTATGGGCAGATAAGATCAGCCTGGGCTCAAGAACAATGGGGATCTTATGCAGCCTGGGGGTGTTGCCAAGAAGCCTGGGCTTTGGCTGTCACTTGCCAAAGCCGCCTATCTACTGCCTGGCAGGGGCGCCGAAGTTGCCTGAGTTCTCAAGCGGTAATGTGCCAAGGCTGCCTGCGTTCGAACTAGGTGTGTCACTGAGGCACCAAGCACTGATGCCGCCCGAACTCTGGCTGGGCACGCTGGGAACCGGAAGCAGTCTGCGCTCCCCCGCCACAAGACAATTGTGGACAGCCGCGCGGCAGACAGAGGGCAAGTGGACGGGAGTGCGGAGCAGTCTAAGCTTCTGCACGCAGGGAATAATCTCACTTGCCAAAGCCGCCTATCTACTACCTGGCAGGGGCGCCAAGGTTGGTTGAGTTCTCAAGCGGTATTGTGCCACAGCTGCCTGCGTTCGAGCTAGGAGTGGCACTGAGGCACCAAGCACTGAAGCCGCCCAGACTTTGGCTGGGAATGCTGGGAACCGGAAGCAGTCTGCGCTCCCCTGCCACAGGACAATTGGGGACAGCCGCGCGGCAGACAGAGGGCGAGTGGAGGAGAGTGCGGAGCAGTCTAAGCTTCCGCACGCAGGGAATAATCTCACTTGCCAGAGCCGCCTATCTACTACCTGGCAGGGGCGCCAAAATTGTTTGAGTTCTCAAGCGGTAATGTGCCACAGCTCCTGCGTTCGAGCTAGGAGTGGCACTGAGGCACCAAGCATTGAAGCCGCCCAGACTTTGGCTGGGAACATTGGGAACCGGAAGCAGTCTGCGCTCCCCCACCACGGGACAATGGCGGCCCGCCGGTGCGGCAGGCAGGTAGGGGGTGGCACCTGAGCTGACGCAAGCGAGAGATACAGTCTGAGCTTGTGGGACTGGGCACACTCAGTAGGTGGGCGAGTGGACAAGGGTGCGGAGCAGTCTAAGCTTCCGCGCGGAGGGAACGATCGGCGCGCAGTGGCAGCCGTGCGGGCTCCGGAGCAGCAGCAGCGGCAGGGGTGGAGCTTTGAACACGGCGGTTATTTGGGGCGAGGGGTGCCTACCCGCCCGAAAGGGGACCTGCGATTCCCTGTTACCCCACCTCTGTGCCCTCTCAGATTTCTCTCCCCTAAAAGCCACTATATACCCTTAATATCTTGCCTTTCTTTCCCCGGGATTTGCAGCGCAGCTAGGCGGTCGCCATCTTGGCCGGAAGTCGGTATTTTATTTTTTTGAGGAAATTTTGAATGGGAGTGTTTCCATGATTTCATCCTCAGCATGTTTGTTGTTAGTATATAGGAAGGCTACTGATCTCTCTGTGTTAATTTTGTATCCTGCTACTTTGCTGAAAGTGTTTATCAGCTCTAACAGTTTGCTGGTTGAGTCTTTAGGGTCCCTTATATATAGAATCATATCATCTGTGAATAATGATAATTTGTCTTCTTTCTTCCCATTTGTAGCTCTTTTATTTGTGATCCTTGTCTTATTGCTATAGCTAAGACTTCCAGTACTATATTAAATAAAAATGGAGACAGTGAACACCCTTGTCTTGTTCCTGATTTTCATGGAAATGCTTCAACATTTTCCCCCATTTAGTATTATGTTGGCTGTAGGTTTGCCATAAATAGCCTTTATTAATTTGAGATATGTTCCTTCTATTCCAAGTTTTCTTAGGACTTTTATCATGAAGGGATGTTGCTCATAAAGATTACTGAAGCAAGACTAAAGATGAACGAATGTTCCAGTAACCCTCGTTACTGCTCATGACAAGGATCGTTGCTGCAACGCAGTCCACCATACTGTGCTCAAAGAACTTCTTCCATCACCTGATTGGTGGGCTTGATGAAGAAGGGAACATAGCTTTAACCAGTGAACTCCTACCAGAGAAACGCCTGTAGGGCCGGAGGCTCTACAGGCGCCATGTGATAGCTCCCACTTGACAACCAAGTCAGTTTCAAGAACCTGAATACTGTGGAGCGTGTCCTGCTACCTTTGGACAGAGCTACGAGCTGGTGAAAGACGTCTCTGTTTCTGCAGCTGAGAGGGATGTGTGCACCGGGGGTGTCCTTGGGACTTGCATTGTAATGAAAGAGGACATCGGGAAGAGACTCTGAAGAAAGACTGAATGTGGGATGTACCTCGGAGCTGTTGCACAAGTTTGCTGCATTGTAAAGAAGTCTAGGGCTGGAGAGATGGCTGAGCGGTTAAAGCAGTTGCCTGCAAATCCTAAGGACCCAGGTTTGATTCCCTAGTACCCACGTAAAGCCAGATGCACAAAGTGGCACATGCATCTGGAGTTGATTTGCAGCAGGTGGAGGCCTGATACACCCATTCGGTCTGTCTGCCTCCCTTTTATCTCTCTCTGCTTGCAAATAAATAAATAAAATTGAAAAAAATCTAAAGTACTAAAACTTGACACCTGAATTGTCCTCTGGACCACACCCACGCCCCCCCCACACACACGTGTGCATATGAACACACACATTCCAAAACAGGTGAAAAATTGATATGATGAAATGGTTGTGGTATAAGGAAACAAATAGAAGGTAATGTGTAAAGTTATTTGAGAATTTTCTTTTAAAGCATCCCCTTCCATTTACTGAGCATCTATCATGCGCCAGAAACTATCATATACACCATCTCCATGTTCCTCACCACCACGCTGCATGATGCAGTATATCCATGGCAGAGACAAGGAAACTGAGGCTCAGAACTGCTATGAGACTTGCCAAACATCATGAGGTAGGAAGTGGTGGAACCAAGACTTAAAAACAAATATTTATTTATTTAAGAAAGAGAAAGATGCATTCTCCCTTACTTTTTTGAGGCAGGGTTTCTTGCTGAATCTATAACTCGCCAATTTGGTTAGTCCAGTTAGCCAGAGAGCCCCAGGATCCTCCCATATCTGCCTCTGGCATTACAGGCTGTGTCTGGCTTTTACACGGGCACCAAGGAGCTAAACTCCAGTCCTCATTGCTTGCTTAGCAAGCACTTTACTGACTCAGTCAGCCAAGGCCCAGCTTTTTTTGGTTTGTTTGTTTTTGGTTTATCAAGGTAGGGTCTGGCTCTAGCCCAGGCTGACCTGGAATTCACTATGTAGTCTCAGGGTGGCCTCGAACTCATGGCGATCCTCCTACCTCTGCCTCCTGAGTGCTGGGATTAAAGGCGTGCACCACCACGCCTGGCCCAACCCCAACCTTCAATAGTGCACAACCTCCTAAGAGCGCCTTCTCAGGAACCAATTCTCCAAACCTTGGAGGACATACAGGATTCAAATTATAGCACATTTCCAGGGTCCTTTGCAAAGAGAGGGACTCAGACATGTGAATGCCCTGTAAGGACAAGGCAGAGATTGCAGTGATGTGTGCATAAGTCAGGGGACACCCAGGGTGGCCTTTATCAGAAGCTGGGAGAGAGGTGGGGAAGAAATTCTCCTATGAGCCCTCAGGAGGAGCCAGTCCAGCCAGCAGCTCGCTTCCAGACTTCTAGCCTCTGAGCTGTGAGGTAACACGTGTCTTCTGCTTGAGCAGTTTGTGGTACTATTTTCCGCATTTCTAGGAAACTAACCCACTTATGCCTCTTGGACTCTCAGCTCAGAGTGTGCCTACGCAGGGCCAACCTCTGCAGGCATAGTCCTTTTAGCCGCAGAACTGTGAGAGCTGCAAATCACCGTAGAGGTCACTTTCCCCCTCCGGTCACATCCTTGCCCCCGTGGCTACCAGACTCCACTGCCCACAGGATGTTTGGTCAGGCAAGAGCCTGGAGGCAGTGGGTACCTAATACTAGGGTGTCACCCCCTTTTTTAAAAATATTCCAAGGAAGTTCTGTTTCCAGGAAACGGAGCTCATGATTCCTCCCGGTTGTGATTAATGTGGAAGCCACCTCTTGATGCACTGTCTTAATAACACACAGCCTCTGGTTTCCAACCATGGCAGCACTTTAATCTGGCCAGTTCTCTCCTCCACCCATCCCTGCGAGTCAGGTAGGTATAGCACAGATGCACAGAGGAACAAGCGAGGAGAAATCGAGCCCGAATTAATCACTGATTTGCCTAAGGTAGTGATTAGCTACAACGTGGACTCGCTGCCTTGCATTTTAAGCAATTTTAATGAACTTCCTTCAGTTTCCCACCAGCCTTCAGTGCCGTGGACCTCTCTAATAAAGTGTACTCACCTGCCGATGTGTTAGGAGGAGAAAATGTTAACTCATTCAAAATGGTCAAGTCTCCAGTAGCTAAAGCTTTCCCTGTGGGTGAACTTAAACTTTCTGCACTCCCAAAGGAGGGGACAATGTCCCCCAAGTGGGTGGTCTTCTGTCTACTCAAACGCCAACACCTAGAGAATAAGGCTCCACTCTTGACGTTTTTGTCACTTGTATTAACTTCCTCCAGCGTGGCCAGAAAGTTGGCTTGGTTAAGTACAGGGATTTAATTTGTCACGGTATTACTGCCATTATTACTATTATATCTTGGGGGGGGGTTGAGGTACAGTCTCGTTCTAGCCCAGGCTGACCCGGAATTCACTCTGTAGTCTCAGGGTGGCCCCGAACTCACAGCGATCCTCCTACCTCTGCCTCCTAAGTGCTGGGGTTAAAGTTGTGTGTCACCACGCCTGGCTTACTACCATTATTTTATCAGGTTTGGTGATTAAAAATTTGGGTGTTGAGGGGGCTGGGGAAATAGCTCCATGGTTAAAGGTGCTTGGTTGCAAAGTTTGAGCTTGATTCTCTAACACCATGCAGAGCTAGATACAAAAAGTGGTATACGCATCTGGTGTTTATTTGCAGCAAGTGGTAAGAGACCCTGGCGTGCCCACACAACCTCCTCCCCCACACACATACGTAAATAAATAAATAAATAAATAATTTTTAAAAAGCATTTGGGGCTACAATCAGAATGTGGAATGGAGCCCTGGTATAGCAGACTATCCTCCCCCACCTTTTCCATCTGTTTTTACCCAATAAAACTTTTGCCTCACAAAAAAAAAAAAAAAAAAAAAAAGCATTTGGGTGTTAGGATTTGGTGGTCAGCCTGTCTGGATTAGAATCATGGTTGGCTGGGTGACTTTAGGGAGATCAGGTCACCTCTCTGAGTTTTATCTCTCACATAGGTTAGAATGAGTCAAGGGGACCATGTGTCTGCCCTGGGTATCAATTTACATGTCAATTTGGCTAAGGCACTGTACTCAGAGATTAGGAAATTAGGTCGTACATTACTTTAGGCTAGGCAGTTCTGTGAAGTGATTCCTCCCCCCTGCTTTTTTTTTGGGGGGGGGGGGAGACAGGGTCTCATGTAGGCTAGACTCACTGCATAGCTGAGGATGACCTTGAACTTCTGTTCCTCCTTCCTGCTCCCACCTCCCTCCTGCTGGAATCTCACTCTAGCTCAGGGTGACCTGGAATTCACTCTGTAGTCTCAGGCTGGTCTGGAACTCACCTCCTACCTCTGTCTCCCAAGTGCTGGGATGACAGGCTTGTAGCCCCTTATTAGGTTTTATGTGGTACTGGGGGATGAACCTGGGGCTTCGAGTGTACCAGGCAAATACTCTCCCAATCGAGCTACATCTATGGAGCCATGTCTTAGATGAGAATAACGTGCAAGTCAGTAGACTGTGGAAAAGCAAATGGCCCACCGTAAAGTTGTCAAACCAGGTGATGACAGAGACAGAGTCTCTAGAAGAAAAGATTCTACCCACAGGCTGCTTTTGAACTCAAACCGAAATCCTCGCCCGCAGCTCCATCCCGCCAGCCTACCTTGCAGGTGTACAGTACACTGCAGGGTCTCTGTATCTGTAGACTTGAGATGGCTTAGCAGCTAAGGTACTTGCCTGCAAAACCTAAGGACCAGGGTTTGATTGCCCAGTACTCATGTAACGCCAGGTGTACAAGGCGGCGCATGCATCTGGAGTTTGTTTGCAGTGGCTGGAGGCCCCGGTGCACCCATTCTCTTTTTATCTGCCTCTCTTTCTCTCTCAAATAATATCCAGGGAAAAAGATGTGACCTGTGCTGAGCAAGGAGGCTTTGTTCCTTGTCATTATCCCACAAATAATTACAGCATGACAGCCGCTTTCGTAGCATTCACCTTGTGCTGGGTAATATAAGTAAACCAGAGAAGAGTTAACTACATGAGAGGATGTCTGTAGGTTCTGTGCAAACACTGTCTCATCTCATCGAGGGGACCTGAACATCTGCAGATGTTGGCGTCCTCGGGGAGTTCTGGAACCAAGCCCCTGTGGTCATCAAGGGATGGCCCTGTACATTGACTCGGTTCTCTTTCTCTGGAGATCCCCGACTAACACACCATCCAATGGTTCCCAGCCTCAGTGGCTTTGTGGGAGGCCCCAGGGCCTGGGCAGTGACACTGCAGCTGGGGCAGAGGTGACAAGATAAGGACAGAGGAGGGCACCCAGGGCTGCCTCCCACCCTGCCTCACTGTTGACAGACTCCCGGCCAAAGACAAAACAAGCATTTGGGAGCCTGTGCTTTTTATTATTCCCTTGGCACAGGAAGGTTAAACAGTTCAGTCTCGGTGTGAATTGCTGTAAGAGATGAGGAGGGAGAAAGGAGAAGAGATTCCTTAGCATCACAAGTTACCACCACCCTGGAGGCTATTGGACCACAGATGGGTTTAGGATGAAACTGCTTTCCTAAAGGACTATGCAGAACTCTCAAGTGTCTGACGCACTGTCAATCATCCCTTTACTCATTACTGGGTCCAAATTTCAGTTCTTCAAAGCTATACTGGTTTATTTGTGATTGTTGGAGTCAGCAACTTGGACTGGTTCCCCTGGATGTCTCTTCTGCTGGAGTCACCTGGACAGTGACTGTCACCTGGCATTGTCACATGGACTAGATGGGCCAATGTAAAAAAATATATATATCAAGGGATGGCTGTATACATTCTGTTGGTTCTATTGGTCTCACATGTTTGGCAGTTGGGATTGGCTATTGACTAGGCTTATCTATCACTGAGAGTTTGTATCTTCAAGAGGGCTGGCCTGGGCTTCTTCACGTGGTGACCTATGTTGTAAGAAAGTAAGAGTGGAGGCTGGAGTGATTGCTTAGTGGTTAAGGTGCTTGCCTGTGAAGCCTAAGGACCCAGGTTCAATTCCCCAGTATCCACATAAGCCAGATGCACAAGGTGGCACATGTGTCTGGTATTTGTCATTTACAGTGGCTAGAGGTCCTGGTGCACCCATTTTCTCTCTCTCTCTGTTTCTCTCTCTCCCTCTCTCTGCCTCTTTCTCTCAAATAAATAAATAAATTATAAAAAAGAAAGTAAGAGTGGAAGCTTCAAGCCTCTTGAGAACTAGGCTTAGAAGGTAACAAAATATCACAGCCATGTGTTCCTTCAGAGTGGGCCTTCCTAGATTCCTGCAAGGAGGAATAAACAGGTCCCACCACCTAGTGGGAGGCAATGCGGAAAAAACATATTGCAAAGAGATCTTCGCGCATTGATGGAAGGCTTTATTACAGCCAACTTTGCAAACATGTGCCCCACCCACAATGCAAATGGAGTAGGTGAGTTATGTGTGAAGACAACAGTGGAAGGGCTAAACGACTGGTCAGATCCGAAGGACAGAGAGGCATCCTGGATGCGTGGGGACGGCACTGTGGAGTACACGTGTAATCGAGAACCTGGCAGAGAAGGCTTTTGGACTCTATCTGATTCAAAGTCTAGTCTATAAATTTTTTCCCTGTGAAATTAGCTATGCGTCTCAGCTCCGTTCCAGCACAGTTGGAGGCATCTGGTAGGGCCTGCTAACTTATGTTCTTAGATTTTCCTTGGCAGAAATTATTTTTTTTTTCTTCCCTAAGAATTCTTTTTCCTTCCAAGGCTGAGGCTTTGGGTTAATACTGAGGATCTACAATTCATAAATTTGTCCTTCTTGCTTTATTGTTTCAAAATGAGACTTTTAATAGATTCCAAAGTCTTAATAAGAGGGCTGCCTAGTCACATAATGAAGCTACTGTACAATGTGGCTGACAGGTAGTAATTTATTATTATCTTTGACTCTGATAAGAGTCTTACCATTCTCAGTGTGTGTCTAATAAATATTAGCTGTAACAACATGGCAATGGGGGGGCTTTTGTCCCTTTTGCATATCAATCAACCATTCATAATGCATTCCTCTATTGATACCGTGTCTTTTTTTCCTGGTAACGTTATCAATTACCTGTGGAAAGGAGCTAGAGCTGTGCGTCTTTGTTACTGTTAGTTTGGGTGTCCTAATTTATCCTGCCACCCATTTTTCTTAGCAGAGTAAGTCACAATATTTTTCTGGCCCTGCAGTGTAAGACTGCCATTAGTTGATCATGTTAACAAGAGCTAATTATTAGCTTCCTCGAGACTGTTACCCCATATGTGTTACCAAGCGTTCCAGGAGGATGAATATTTCTATGAATTTTAGACAAGACGAGACAGCCCCAAAGTGAGGTAGGTCTGTTTTCCTATTTGTCCTGGCTCCGTCGTCTGCATATCCATCACCAGTAATGTGTTCGTGCCATGGGTGTCTCAGTCTGTGGTCACCCCGGGGGAATGAGTGCCCATCTAGGAGCTGAGAGAGAGACAGCCCATTCCAGACGTGAGAATTGGGCGAGTCAGAACGCTTGCTGATTCTGGCAGTCACCAAGTTTGCATCCAGCAGTGAGTTCTTCGCAGAGCGATGCTTTTCTGAGAGCGGAGCAGGGAAATGGCAGATTTTAAACACGTTTCATTGATGAGCGGGGGGGTTCCTCAGGTGAACACAGCTATTCTAGAACTTGCGACTGAACATGTTTCCCTTCCTTCCTTCCTTCCTTCCTTCCTTCCTTCCTTCCTTCCTTCCTCTCTTTCCCTTCTTCCTTCCTTCCTTATTCCCTTTCCTTCCTTCCTTCCTTCCTTCCTTCCTTCCTTCCTTCCTTCCTTCCTTCCTTCCTCTCTTTCCCTTCTTCCTTCCTTCCTTCCTTCCTTATTCCCTTTCCTTCCTTCCTTCCTTCCTTCCTTCCTTCCTCTCTTTCCCTTCTTCCTTCCTTCCTTCCTTCCTTATTCCCTTTCCTTCCTTCCTTCCTTCCTTCCTTCCCTCCCTGTTTGTTTTGTTGTTTGTTGTTAAGGAGATCCGGAGGAAAAGTAAGGAAATTTAAAATTCAGCAGAGGGGGCTGGAGAGATGATTTAGCTGTTAAGGCACTTGCCTGGGAAGCCTAAGAACTCCTGTTCAAATCTCCAGGTCCCATGTACGCCAGATGCAGTGACACAACTGCAAAATGCACAAAGGGGGGCACACATCTGGAGTTAGTTTGCAGTGGCTGAAGGCCCTGGCACCCCATTCTCTCTCTCTCTCTCTCTCTCTCTCTCTCTCTCCTCCCCTCTCTCTCTCAAAATAAATAAATAAATAAATAAATACATAAATAAATCCCTATTTGTAATATGCACAAAAATAAAATCTGGGCTGGGGAGATAGCTCAGCAGAGGATCGTTTAGCTGGGGAGGGTTTGACTGCAAGGCTCAGGGTCCCAAAGAAAATGAAAACCGGAACCCCAAGGTCCATTTGCACATCAGTTGTACTAAACAGCCACCCACCTGCACACATGTATGTGGAAAAGCATTTCATTGCTGTCTTCCAAGTGAAGGTTTGCATTTAGGAGAAGCCATAAGGAGGCCAATATTGATATCATATTAACATGGAGCTGGAATTTAGTTGTTACTATTAAACATTTATGAAGTACCTAGCTCCATGATTCATCAGTTCAGTGTCATCAATCAACAAATAATTACCAGAGGTCTCATGTGTGCCAGGATATGGCACTTTGGAGCAGTGCCGGGGCTGGTGAGCAGACAGTGGGAGCAGGGTGAGCTGTGTGGTGGGGTCCACAGGGAAGGCCTACGGTGGGGGTCGGAAGAGATCTCAGCAGTGAGGCAGAGGTGGTGGGAGGTGAGGTTGGAGGTGGGAACAGCACCAGGAGGTTTAAGACCCAGGCCAAGGGGATGAGGAGGTGGCCCCGTAGATCAAGTGCTTCCCATGCAAGCACGAGGACCTGACTTCAGACCCCGTAGATCACGTGCTTCCCATGCAAGCACGAGGACCCGAGTTCAGACCCCTAACACCTGTATAAAGAAACAAGTGTGCAGGTTGCACATCAGAGTCCCAGGGCTTGGGAGGCCGAGGCAAGGAGGAGTTGGGGTCTGCTGATTAGCTTGTCTAGATGAATTGGTGAGCTCTGGGTTCAAGGTGAGGCCTTTTTTTTAAAAAAAAAAAACAGTAAGATAGTGACCAAGGAAGAAACCTTTTGTCAACCTCTACATATACATGCACATACACACATGCAACCCAGCACACACAGACGTGACAGAAGGAAAGGAGGGAGGAAGGGAGAGAGGGAGGGAAGGAGGGGAAAGAAAGAGACTCGGGCTTGGGAGTTTGGGACTATGGGAGGCATTAAAAGCTTATGATAGAAAGGGACTGGGTCAGGCGGTGGTTTTCAAAGCCTGCCTCTGCTTGTTGAGGGGTTGGTGGCACCCTTTCCGCTGGTTTGCCACCACACTGAACAGGGCTCTCCGGCAGTGTTTCTTGAAGGCATGTTGGCAGGTCAAATCTGTAAGGGTATGATGTAGTCTAGTCTTCAGCTGGTCCAGGAGTGGAGCGCCCCTCTTGGGCCCCTCTGTCAGCTGTTCCCAGAAGGGAGACAGGACTCTAGGCACTGCCAGATGAGCGGCACCTTTCTCCCAGGGCTAGTGTCAGGAGAAGGGAGGTCATGCTTACAGCAGGGTGCAGGGGCCCAATGGACATTGACAGCATTTCCTTCCAGGGGGACAGAAGAGCAGGCTGGGAGGCACTTGATGTCCTCCACATGGGGGAGATTGCTTTCCACTGCTCGCAAAGGAAGGACAGATCAGTGCTCTAATGGAAAATGCATTAGGCCTTCTGCAGATTGTGCCAGAGTCAGAGGCGGGCGTAGCAGGGCATTACCAGAGGCCTGGCTGAGGGGCAGGACTTACAAGGAGGTGCCTTCATCCACCGGGAAGGAAATCAGCCCACAATGCAGAATTACTCTGAGGCAGAGGGAGCAAGACTTGAGTCACACAGAGGTGTGCGACAGGCAAGGCAGGGCCTGGGTTCTGCCAGCATTCTAAAAATAAATAATTCCCTCTCTTTCCCTTCAGAGGCACTCAAGGCAATTTGCAAACATTCACAGGCAAGTTTTCACGGGGCTGAACAGCAGGCAAAGCTCCCATTGACTTCACTGGCGCTCCCTGGGGATGCGCAGCAAGGTGAGGCCTTGGTTCTGGGTAATTAAGACTTATGGCACCCTTGTTAGCACAGAAATGCCCATGCACATCGTTGCAAGGCAGCCCTGAGCCCCTCCGCAGCCCCCGGCCATTAGAAGCCCACTCAAGCCATTGTTAATTTGACTATCCCTCACCTTCTGAAATCAGAGAATGGCATCACTTTGATTAAGAGGGACAATCATGTTCCAGGCAATCAGTTGAGTCAGCTCACATTGTGGTGCCTCACTGGTGGTGGGTGGGTTCTCTTAGAGCAGCAGGGCACAGGAAGAGGCAGCCTCTAATTCTGCCCTTGCCTTCTGAACAGGTGTTCCTGCATGACCATCTTAGCTTTCTGTATTCCCCTGCCTCTGTTCGTGTCCATTTCTCTAAGAGGCAGGTGTTTCATGGCGGGGGGGGGGGGGGAGGAGAAGGGTCCTAGCCAGAAGGAAATATCTCTAGAACATTCCATGGACCCCTCCCCTGAATCAGGATGGAGGAGGGGAAGTGCAAAGAAATGGGCAGATGTATTGAAGCAGAACTAAGCAGGACTGGCAGATGGAAGGACAGGAAAGTTCTCCAACACATCCTGAAGTCCTCCTGCCGGGCACTCTCTAGGCAGGGAAAGGCGCTTGCCAATAAGGGTTAGCAGCACACCTTGGGGTCTGGGTGGCCTGGCTATACCCTCTGGATGCGTGACTTTGACATCCATCCCCTCTGTGCCTTAATTTTTCTCATATGTAAGGTGGATAGTAGCCATCGTATTCTTATGTATGTCATTTGAGGAATATAGGAATGAAAGAACTTAAGCTAAAACATGGTCAATGCTCAGTATAGACTAGCAAAACAGCAAGCATTTATGCAGTCCTGACATGCCAAATGCTCTGTATGTATAGCACATTAGATCTGTGAACAACAAAGGCTGAGGCTATGATCATCACTCTCTCGCAGGGTTTGACTGCCCCTCTCAAGCGCATATTGAAATTTGCTTGTCATTGTAACAGTATTAGAGACTGAAACCTTAAGAGGTAATTAGGCCACAAGGTCTCTGCCATCATGAATGAATTAATATAGTTATTAGGGAAAAAGGATGCCCTCTTTCCTTTCTTCTTCCCTCCTTTACTCCTCCCCATCACACCACCACCTTCACCATGTTACAAGGCAACAATGTCCTCACCAGATATGGCCCCTTGATCTTGTATTTGCCAACCTTCAGCACTGTGAGCCAAAACCACCCTATTCTTCGTAATTTTCCCAGCCTGTGATATTCTGTTATAGCAGCAGGAACAAGACTAAGACATTCACGGTTTCCCAAGGAAGATAGGTATCTCAGGGAAGTTAAGTAATGAGTACAAGCTGAAAAGCCAGGAAATGGCTGGACCTTGGACTTATGCTCAGAGGTACTTGGTCATCAATCTACATGGTGTCTTATTTAAGAAAATTCACAAAATTCATGAGGGCCAAATGCTTTAGCTACTCAAAGAACAAAGAGCTCATGGGAATGGAGCCATCAAGGAGAGTTTCTGTAGTCTTCCGTTTTCTAGTAGGAAATTAATATTATTTACTACTCTGTGGTAGTATGAATGGATGTCCCCCAATAGATTAAGGAGTTTATTGAAGCTTGTAACTTAGATCTCGAGCCCTGGCTGGAGGAAGGAAGTGTCACTGTAGGGCAGATCCTAGGGTCCATCCCTGAGGTGTGGGGGTGGATCTGGAATTCCAGCATAAGATATGCACGGTGCTTGAGCTCAGCCTGGGGCCCCTGGAGCGCGCTTGCTTATGCTGCTGCTGGTGGTGTTTCTCTCTGCGTGGACCTGTGAAAGGGGGCCAGCTTCTTCTGCCATTATGGGACTTCCCCTGGATCTGGAAGCTTCAATAAATCCCCTTCCTCCCATAAACTGTGTCTGGTTTGGAAATTCATCCCAGCAACTTGAGCTGACTGGGATACTTCTCTCTTTGCTGTGACCAAAACTGCCTGACAATCAGTAATTTAAGGAAAGACAGTTTTATTTTGTAATGCTGTTTGAGGGAAGCTGCAGAAGTGTGAGAGAGCTGGTCACATTCCATCCGTAGTCAGGAAGCAGACAGCGGCAGGAAGTGGAGGGCAGGCTATAAAACAGCCCCAGAGATCAACTTCCTTCAGCAAGGTACTCCTAAAGGTTCCCAAACAGCATCATCAGCTGGAGACCCAGTATGTAAATACATGAGCCAATGAGGGATGCTTCACATCCAAACTGCAGCAAGGTTCATTCATTCATTCATTGTGCACATCCTAACATTGGACACATAGCTGGGGCCACCGTGAGCACAGATTCCAGTCACAGCTGGTGAGGAAGAAGAACGAGCACCACAACACTAGTAGGGCAGGAGGGTTCTCTGAAGGGTTGGGTTAGGCAGCACCCCAAGGAAGGAGCCGGAAGTCCCTTCTAGGTGATGTCTGCTTCTCTCCTTGCTGAGCAGCAGAGCAGCTGAGGCTGGGTGCTCAATCTAAAGACAATAGAAGCTTGATTAGTCCACCATCCTTGATGCTAGGAAATCCCAAGTTCGAGCACCTATGTGCAGCGAAGGCCTTCTCGCTGCCTCATGACGTGGCAGAGGCTACCCCAGGGGCCGGAAACGCACAGGGAGAGTGGGGAAGCTGGCCTGGCTCATCGGTGTCAGCAAGCCGCTGCTGCGATGCTCACTCCTCTCGTGTGATCTCAACACTGACCCATTCTTGAAAGCAGAGCCCTCCTGACAAACCATTCGGAGAGGTCCCAAGCTCTCAACGTTGTGGCATCGGGAAGTAGGAAGTTAGGGACCGTATTCAACCACAGCAGATAAGAAACTGGAGAAGGAGAGGCGGGGTCCTGAAAGGCTTCCTAAGAAGACCGGACTTAGAGGGCAGAGCATGGGCAGAGGCCCTGGGAGATGACAGCTTCAGGAAGTCCTAACAAGTTCCACGACTGAATCCAAGGGTGAGTGGTAGGAGCATAAAATATTATATCAGGGCTGGAGCGATGGCTCAGTGTTTAAGACGCTTGCCTGCAAAGCCTAAGGGCCCAGGTGTGATTCCCCAGTACCCACATAAAGCCAGATGCAGAAAGTGGTGCATGCATCTGGAGTTTGTTTGCAGAGGCTGGAGGCCCTGGAATGCCCATTCTCTTTGTCTGTCTCTCTTCTATCTCTCTTTGCTTGCAAATAAATAAAAATATTTTTAAAAAATTATATCATTGCCAGCAGCCTTTGAGTCCTCGTGCAGTGTTAAGCCCTGTGCACTTTTTCTTTTGCTGTTTCTGTGAAGTAGACAGATCACAGCCTATGGGCCGAACCCAGCCCACCACCTACTTCTGCACTGATCACAAACTAAGTCTGATCCATACTGTTGGATATTTATAATCCATCTTGGCAATAAGGAAGACCAGCTTCAAATCCCAGCTGAGCACACTATTATCCCCTCTTTACCAAGCCAAAATCAAATCCTATTGTTCTTACTAGTAGACCTGTACTGCAAAAAAAAAAAAAAATTGTTCTCAATGATCACTTTCCCAAGCTTTGCTGAAGGACAATTGACAAATAGAACTTGTGTAACTCAAGATGTACAACATGATGATTTAATTTCCATCTACATGAAATGATTGCCACAATCAAGCAAATTTATACCCACCACATGCGCAGTTACTGAGTGTGTGTACACTGAAGATTTACTCTTCTAGAAAAGCCCAAGTGTAAAATACAGTGACAGAGCTGGGGAGTTGGCTCAGTGGGTAAAGTACTTATCACGCAAGCACTAAGTCCCAAGTTTGATCCCCAGTAACCATGTAAGATGCTGGGCATGGGGACACACACCTGTAACTCCAGCACCAAGGAGGTGAAGATGGGAGATCCCCAGAGCTCATTACTGAGCCATTTTGCTGAATTGGTGAGCTCCAGGGTCAGTCAAATTCCCCATCTCAAAGATAAGGTGGAAAGTGACTGAGGAAGACCCTTAATGTCGACCTCTGACCTTATTCACATGTACACACGTGTACACACGTGTATACACACACACTCGTGCACCCACACACATAATCATGCATGCATATCACACACATATACACAAGGAAAAAGAAAACTACGGGGTTTTGTTTGTTTGTTTTTGTTTTTGTTTTCTGAGGTAGAGTCTCATTCTAACTCAGGCTGACCTGGAATTCGCTATGTAATCTCAGAGTGGCCTCAAACTCATGGCGATCCTCCTACCTCTGCCTCTGGGATTAAAGGCTTGTGCCACCACGCCTGGCTAAAAACTAGTTTTATTGCCTGTAGTCACCATATTACACATTGATTCTCTAGAACTTACTCATCTTTTAATTGAAAGTTGGTATCCTATAATCAACACCCCCCACTTGTCTCCTTGGGAACCATTATTCTACTCTGCTTCTGTGAGTTCCAATTATAATTATGTTTGAATTTTGTCGATAAACGCTGTAAATATTTACTTTTCTGTCTAGTTTTATAAGTACCTACGTAATAGCCTCAATATTTACTATGTACTCTATCATGCCAACCCCTGCTTTTTCCAAATGCCCGTAAAACTTCGGTCTTATTTAAAGATGAGGAGACAGGGCTGGAGAGATGGCGTAGTGGTTAAGGCACTTGCTGGCAAAGCCAAGGGACCCAGATTTGATTCCCCAGTACCCACCCAGTACAAGGTGGCACATGTGTCTGGAGTCTGTTTGCAGTAGCTGAAGGCCCTGGTGTGTCCATTCTCTTTGTATCTGCCTCTCTATCTTTCTCAAGTAAGTAAACAAATCAAATATTTAAAGATGAGGAGACTGAGGTACAGAGGGTTGTGCAATGTTACTTGGGTTAAAGAGCTAAGCTGGAGGCAGCAGAACTCGAATGTGGGTTTTTGGTTCGGGACCCACAGCTCTGAACTACACTTTCACTCTATGATCCAGAAAAGGCACGAAGAGCCCACCCAGAGCGAGAGGAAAGGAACAGTCAGCCACAAACAAGTGCAAGAGCAGGAAGGAGGAGGTATCCTGTGGAGTAAGGCTCCTCTGGCTGGCACAAGAAACCACAGCTCCAGCCACAAAGAGAGAGACAATTTCCCTGGCAAGAAGGAATTCCTGAGTGAGGGCATCAGAGTTCTCATTAGCCTGTTCTGATGACAGGAAAGGCTGACGGGAGGACAGGTGGCCTGGGCTAAGGTTGGGATGGAGGCTTTGCTCTGCTGAGGCACAGATGCCTGGGGGCAAACACTTGGACATGTCCCATTGGGACATGATTGACAACAGGGTCTGGTTTGGGGATAAAGTGTGGGGCCCAGAGCCACAGCAAAGGAACCTGAAGACTTGGGGAATCAGAGTTAAAACCAGGAGAAGACAATATTCCTTCTGTAAGCAGTGTTGGAAAGCTTACTCTGGACTACAGAGATACCTCTGCGGTTAAGACGCTTGCCTGCAGAGCCTAACAGCCCGACATCAATTCCCAGTGCCCACGTAAAGCCAGATGCACCAAGTGGCACATGCATCTAAAGTTCATTCACAGCAGCTGGAGGTCCTGGTGTGTCCATTCTGTCTCTTCTCTCTCTCTCTCTCTCTCTCTCTCTCTGCTTGCAAATATATATATATATATATGCTTACCCTGAGCTTAGGTCCCCAGGCCTGCTTCTTCATTGCCTATCTGGGGTCAAGGGCAAGTTGGTGCTTGAGGTGATGCCTCTGAGGACAAGGTACCTTCTTATCTCTGAAGGTATGGAGTGGAAAGGGGTGGGGGCCAGGATCCTGGGTTCACTGGTTCTTAGAGAAGGAAATACAGATAGTCTTACTTTTCTATTTTTGTGAGGCTTGTGAGTGTGTGTGTGTGTGTGTGTGTGTGTGTGTGTGTGTGCGTGCGTGCATGTGTATGTATGTATGTATGTATGTGTGTTATTTGTTTGGCACTGGGATTGAACCTACGTTCACACTCTACCAGTGAACTACATTCTTAGCCTAGGTCATTTTTGAAATGAGTTATTTATGTTTATATATATATGTATATATACACACACATACATACATATATGTGTATATATATTTCTCATATATATATCAAGTAAGGGTCATAAAGGATATTTTTAAAGCCTTAATACATCTCTTAACTTACACATAATTATCTGATTAGTTTCTGAGTCTTAAAAAGCATGAACCATTCCAAGTAACGGCGGAGGGAGAACGCTCAGTGTGACTGCAAACATAAGGAGGATTTCCTTTGAGCAAAGTTGCAAACACAAAGGTAGACAAAACCTCTGATTATATAACTCCTACCCAGGTAAGTCAAAATCTTTGATTATCTATTTATGCCCTGCTGATCCTGGGGCCTGGAGGAAACCAGACATGTATCAAAGAAACTAATTCCAACCATTTCTCTTTTCCTCCTAGGCCTTGAGGAGTTTGTTATGAGTGCTGCAGGTGGATATGCATTCGGGAGGTCTCAGAAAGGTAGATGAGGTGAGAGAGAGAGAGAAAGAGAGAGAACGGAACAGAGATGAGTGGGGGGGGGAGTCGATGCTCTTATGGCCTAACTGGGGCAGAGCTGAGTCGACCTAGCCAGTTGAGAGGATTCTTACAGGGCTCATGATTTGCTAAGAATTCCTGGGGCAGACTGGAGAGACGGTTTGGTAGTTAAGGCACTTGCCTGTGAAGCCTGATGACCCAGGTTCAACTCCTCAGGACCCACATAAGTCAGGTGCAGAAGGTGGCACACGTGTCTGGAGTTTGTTCGCAGTGTACCCATTCTATCTGCATCTTTTTTTCTCTCTCTCTTAAATAAATGGATAAATAAGAATTCCTGAGGCAAAGGAGAGGAAAAAGGAGAAGCCATGTGAGGTTCTAGAAGAAGAGAGGGTTGATAAGGGTTGATGGAAGTTCTTTCTGGGTGTGTCAAGCCCTGATAATGTTTGCTGTGGGTCTCCTTAAGGAAATTCTCCTGGTATAAGTTCCACGTGCAAGGAATAAAAAGGTGAGCCCACCGTCCCTGGCCCTAACCCTACAAGTGCAAAGTTAGGTCTGCCGGCAGAGAAAAGAGAAGCAGGACCCCCACCGCTTTCCTTGTGGAGCGAAGCTTAGGCAGTCCAGAATCACACATCTGCCCACATTCCATGCACTCCTTTCTAGAAAGAACAGAAACCTGGAAAGAAATAGCGCAGAAGCCCTGACACATGGCAGACTTCCACTGACAGCCTCAGAGGTGCCACTTCACGCACCAACTTGCTCTTGACCCCAGATAAGCAGAAGAAGTAGGCTTGGGGCCATATGCCATGTCATGACCCCCATTCTTGCCTGCATTTGATTCTCATGGGAGAATCTAGCAGGTGCGTCAGAAAATTGCAGCCACGCTTGTAGGCCACTGGGTTCCCACCAAATAACTAACCCTTTGATGTTCTAAATGGAACAGGAAATCAAATCCACAAGCTCTTGGAAATTTATTTTTTTTTTTAAGAAAAGATGCAACATGGTCCTATTTGATACAAGAATGAGATATTCACAAGATGTCTGTGGAAGAGAACATGCATTTACCAATTGATACACAATGGTGCAATCAATGCAAACAAATTATTCCCTGTGAATTGCAGGGAACATTGGATGTAGGTGGAGAAGAGATTGGTATATTTACCTCTGAACCTGATATGATTTTAATATTTTAGCATTTATGAACAGCTCCCTTGTCAAGAGGAGTTGCTTATTAAGTCACTGAAAGTGTCGTATGGAAATAGCCTGCAGTCTAAGCTGTGACTCATATCGTGGGACCCTGGTGGCCTCAGCACCACCAGATTCTGCGGCAAGTTAAACAAATGTGCAAACATGTGCTCGGCTGCCTTTCCACGCCAGGCCCACTGCTAACCCTGAAGTAAACAGAGATTAATAAGGCATAGCCTGCGTCTGAAAGGAGTTCACAACCTTGTGAGAAAGCAGCAGGCTGAAAAAAAAGTTACACAAGATAAGATGAGAGCATTAGAGATAAATTGGAAGAAGTCACTGGAGTTGTATTGATGAGGTTTCCTTATGTGCAAAGGGCTATGGGAACATTGAAGAGCGATGTCCACCCACCTAGGGGTGCCAGGGACAAGCAAAGACAAGACAGAGACACTTGGATCATTTTCTTTTTTTTTAAATTTTATTTATTTATTTGAGAGAGGAAAAGAGGCAGATAGAGAGAGAAAGAGAGAGAGTAGATGTGTCAGGGCCTCCAGCCGCTGCAAATGAACTCCAGACACATGCACCACCTTATGCACCTGGCTTATGTGGGTCCTGGAGAATCAAACCTGGGTCCTTTGGCTTTGCAGGCAAGCGCCTTAACCACTAAACTATCTCTCCAGCCCCACACTTGTATCTTGATAGATGTGAACATATTTGCAACAGTGGTGGTCCAAAGGCGCTTCTATTTGTGAAATAGACCCTCGTGAAGAAGGAATGTGGGGCTCTGGCAGGTCCACCTCCCATAGTGTCTGGCCCTGGGGCAAGAGCACTCACGAGGCCAGTCTGCCATATGTTCACATAGTTAGAAGTTATGAACCAAGCTAATGAGTTATAAACCAACGAATGAGCTGCTCCATAATGGGCCATATCCTCCTCCCTTGACAAGGACACCTTCATGGCTGCCTGGAAGCCCAGGCTGGAACGAAGGTGTGAAGGTTTTAATGCTACCCGTGGCACCATGAGTGGCCAGTTGCTCGCCTCTGCACCCAGATTTCCTCACCTGTTCCTGGATCCCACCGGGCATTTCTCCAGTTGCTCCCTCACCAAGTATGCCTGCCGTGGGCTGCCTGCCATCTAGCTGTGCCCTCTGGCTTCGCTCCTTCACTCTAGCTCTTTATCTACAGGCAAACACTGCTCTGCTGCTTGGCACAATCTCCAGGGAATAGTGTCCTGATGGACTCCACACCCTGCTGCCCCCTACACACACACACATACACACACACACACACACACACCACATATACACACACACACTCCACACATACAAACATGCATAAACACACACATACAGACACCAGAGCACATACACACACCAAAAAAAGTTCACTTTTTTTTTTTTTTTTTTTGAGGTAGGGTCTCACTCTAGCTCAGGCTGACCTGGAATTCACTATGGAGTCTCAGGGTGGCCTTGAACTCACGGCGATCCTCCTACCTCTGCCTCCCCGAGTGCTGGGATTAAAGGCGTGCGCCACCACGCCCAGCTAAAGTTCACATATTTTAAACAAAAAGTTTTGGTTAAGTGAAATATGATTTATAGTACACATATTCCAAAAAGTACACACAAAAACATGACTGTATCCAGTTGTTGGTATGATACTGCCATGAGCAGTCGTGTAACTGTTGGGGACGTGAGCATGACTTTGAAATGGTATAACGGCATGTGTCTATAGTGGATTGCAGGGTGGCAAGAACATTCTCCACACTTCACCTGAGCCAGTGTGTTACTTCTGTGTGGCCATGACTGAAATACCTGACAGAACAGCGCAGGTAGACGCCATGTATTTTGGTTCATGGTTTCAGAGGTCTATGGCCCTTGGTCTCTTGTGTTTGAGCACAACATCTTGGCATGTGGGGGCATGTGGGGGCATGTGGCAGAGGACAGCAGATCACTTGATGGTAGGCAGAAAGCAGAAAGAAGGTGTAAGGTTCAGGAGTGACCAAGACCACGGAGACCATTCTGAGACAAAGATGGAAGCTTTTATTGGGGACAAACACGGGCTGTGGGGACTGACTCTCAAGAGCGGAGCAGTCCACTTGGGATTACAGACAGTGGGCTTTATAGAGCTCTTCAGTTGGGGGAAGGTGGGGAAGGGGGAAGTAAAGAAAAGGTTTCTTCAGGGGAGATCTAAGGTAGCCAGGGTGTGACACCAGAACAGTAACCTGGTGTCCTGGGAGATAAGGGGACAGGACACCTAGACCTGGGGCATTGTTAGGCAAGCAAGGGATGATGGCTGGGTGGTTCCTTAAGGAATGTGGATGACCCACTTCCTTGTGTCTCTGTTGCCCTCCTGCTGTCCTCGGTGACTCCATTTTGTCCTGACCTAACAGAAGGGAGAGGAGCCGGCCAGGGATAACATACCCCAAAGGACTCACCTCCGGTGACCGGCTTCCTCCACCTAGGCCCCCTCCTCCTTCTCCTGCCATCTCTAGAATCTCCCACAATATCACCAGCGGCTGATGACTGAGCATCGAACACAGAAGCCTGAGGAGCACATTTCATACCAAGATCACAACAGTTGACAACAGGGCACAGTTTTCCAGAGCAACGGAACAAACCTGTGCTCTCACCTCAGCCAAGAGAACCGTTGGTGCTTCACAATTTCAGGGCTTTCCTTATTGTTTTCCATGAGCAGAATCCTTGTGGAAGATGTCCCGAGTTGATCCTGTGGCTTCAACTGTCCCCAGTGAGAGGAACTCAACTACTTCTTAACTAATTTCTTTCTTCTTTCTCCCCTCATTTCTTTCTTTCTTTCTTTCTTTCTTTCTTTCTTTCTTTCTTTCTTTCTTTCTTTCTTTCTGTTTTTTTAATAGATTTCCTTTTTTAATCTTTCATTTTAAATATTTCATTTTTATTTATTTGTTTGAGAGAAAGAGAGAGAGAGAGAGAGAATGAGCACACCAGTGCCTCCAGCTGCTGCAAACAAACTCCAGGTGCATGTGCCACCTTGTACATCTGGCTTACATGGGTCCTGGGGAATTGAACCTGGGTCCTTAGCAAGCAGGCACCTTAACGCTAAGCCCTCTCTCCAGCCCTCTTTCTTTCTCTCTGTTTTCCTACCTCCTCATTCTTTTTCTTTCTGTCTCCCTCCCTCTTTTTTTCTCTTCCTTCTCTCTCTCTCTCTCTTCCTCTCTTCCATTCTCCTCTTCTGTTCCCTCTGTCTTCTCTCCCTTCCCCACCCATGCCCTCTCTTTCTTCTCTCTTCTTTCTTTCTTTCTTTCTTTCTTTCTTTCTTTCTTTCTTTCTTTCTTTCTTTCTTCCAGCATGGCCCTACTGTGTAGCCCAGACTGATTTGGAAGTCACTGTGTGGCCCAGGGTGGCCTTGAACTCACAGCCATCTTTCCTGCCTCAGCCTCCTGAGCACTGAGAATCCAGGCATGTGCTCCCATTTCGTACTTTCTCACTTTCCTCCCAACTGTTTCACGCTGGTGCCAGCTTTCTCCTCTGCCTGGCACAGTGCCTGCCATCATTTTGCCTGGGGCTGAAACCCAGCCTAAGCTGACCTTCACTCCTCTTAGCAGAAAGTACTTTTCTCAGCGGGTTTGTGTTGCCTGCAGGTTCATCCGTTTGTGGCTTCGATTAGTTCCTGGGTCCTCTCAAGGTAAGGGGCCACGCCCAGCTTTGCTACGTGCCTCTGTCACCTGGAAGAACACTCAAGACCCCATGGGGAGCCATCAGTATTTGCTAACCGACTGGCTGGCTCAGTGTAGCTTAAAATCCATCTTTATTTTTATATGATAGTTTAAATGATTTAATGAGTGGCTGTCACTGACAAGGCACTTGGGGACTGTGCATAAAATGACACAATAATATAAAAATAAAGCTTTGCTCGGAGACTGATGCCCAGAACTGCCTTCTGTGTGCTGTTGTTCTTTATGGTAGAGGAGACAATTCTTCCTTTGGTCCAGTGGAGTTGTTTTCATTGATAAAAATAAGTAAATCTGCATTCACTCCTGCTTTATTTGAATGCTTACACAAACAGGCATCGTATATAATATTCATTTTGGCCATGAATATGCAGGAAGTGCTGCGTCTCTTTATTTAGGGATTTTCAACATTGCAGTCATGTTCCTTGTGGTGACTGTAGGCTTTCATATCTAAGACAGACTCATTTCTCAAAGTCATATTTAAATATCTCAAACGGTAGTGCCGGCCTTGTGGGTAATGCACAAAACACAACTCAAGAAGGAAGGTTCACCTCACTGGGGAAAAGAAAAGGTAAAGAAATGGCGGAACAGGGGAGGTTTCACGCCTAGGAGCCGTGGGACGGGAGGAGGAACCGAGAATTCTGGCAGAACCCAGTTGAAGTTGTCGTGAGAATCGAGATGCTGGCTTCATCCTGGAGCGCAGTGGGAGCTGCTCCCTGACTCACAGGCGCTCTGGGTGAGGTGCACGTTGTCTTTCCTGAGTCCCGCGTTTCACAGGCAGGGGCGCTCTTCTGCTTCTTGGAATATTCTAAAGAACAACTCCTGACAACCCCCATGGCTACCTGGACCTACACACTCACAGCCTCACAGCTATGAGTCTGTTCTTGACTTTAGATCGTAGGATAGTTTCATTCATGCTTATAGTTTTTTCATTCATTTGTGTATATGTGATGTGTATACGCAAGCAGGTCTGTATGTGTGGGTACATATGTGTGACAGTGGATGTGCATGTGTGTGCATGTATGTATGTGCTGGCCAGAAATCAATATCAGGGTCTTCCTCAGTCACTCTCCACCTCAGTACTTGTTTAAAATATTTTATTTACTTATTTACTTGTGAGAGAAAGAGGCAGACAGAGGGAGGGAGGCAAGGAGGGAGAGGGAGAATGGGCACACCAGGGCCATCAGCCACTGCAAATGAACTCCAGATGCATGTGCCACCTTGTGCATTTGGCTTACGTGGGTCCTGGAAAATCAAACCTGGGTCCTTTGCGTTTGCAGGCAAGCGCCTTAACCACTAAGCCATCTCTCTAGCCCCACCTCAGTATTTTTTTCTAATATTTATTTATTTGCAACCAGAGAGAGGTGGAGAGAAGAGAGCCAGACAGAGAGAATGGGTGCACCAGGGCCTCTAGCAACTGCAAATGAATTCCAGATGCATGTGCATTTGGCTTTATGTGGGAGAATAGAACCCGGCTCCATTATGTTTTGCAAGCAAGCACCTTAACCACTGAGCCATCTCTCTGGCCCCTACCTCAGTATTTTGAGACAAGGGGATCCATGATGTGGCCTCAGCAGACTGTATTTCAGTAAGTAGACACAGAATTATATACCAGCACCAGTGTGCGGGTGCTAAAAGGAGAGCTGACAGAACTCGCTAGAATTTGACTTAATCAGGGAGGCCTGTGAGGAACTGATAACCGCTGAAGTTGGTTAAGAGAGCAGGTGAGGGGCCGGAGAGATGAATTAGCATCTAAGGCACTTGCCAGCAAAGCCAAAGGATCTAGGTTTGATTCCCTAGTACCCACGTAAAGCCAGATGCACAAGCTGGTGCATGCATCTGGAGATCATTTGCAGTGGCTACAGGCCCTGTTGTGCCCCTTCTCTCTCTGTCTCTGCCTCTCTTTCTGTCCGTCTGTCTTTCAAATAAATAAAGAAAATATAAAAGAGAAAGCAGATGAGTTAACAAGGTCAAAGAGTGGGAGGGGGAAGCTTGGAAAAACAAGAACAGCTTGTGCAATGGCTCTATGGTGAGAGAGCAGGACTTACTGAGGGACATCCAAGTCAGTGAGGCAAGAGTGAAGTGTGCAGGTGGAACCCTTGGAGTCCTGCGAGACCTCTGGCCGTCTCCTCAGCAGGGCTGATAGACACGGAGAACTGGCAGAGGCAGGGTGGGTTCCAATTTATAGTGTGGGTCATGGGACTCTGAAACCCAAAGCAGAAGGTTTTAGAATTGCTCGTTTTGTCTCTCCACGGTCCCCGGTCAGCTTCTTGACTCAATTACAGGTGTCCCCCGGACAGCTGTGAGCTGCCAGCCAGGCCGATCTCCCAGGCCGGAGCGGCTAACAGGGATGGTGTGCTCGGGGTGGGGGGTCACGCTCCGGCAGTCTGGAGCTCCCTCTTCTACACCACGGCCGTTTGGGCGGGAAGGCTGGCTAGGCTAGCTGCTCTCAGCTCCGAGTGTGTTCAGCCGATACAGTCAGACAGGAAAGCCTGCTTTCAACTTTAATAGAACACGAAGCACCTGACCAGTGGGCAGAACAGCTCTGCTGAAAGATGCCGGGTGCCCTTTGTGTGCCTGGACTTCAATTACAACTGAGATTAAATATAGACAAAGTCAAAATATGAATGTTCTTGGCTAATAAGGAAAAAAAAATCCCCATCACAATAGTATTTTCATGCTGCTAGGTATTTAAAAGATCTGAAAAACATCTTTTTTTGGTTCAAGCTATTGCAATGCACAGCATGTTAACACAGGCCACAATCCTCGGAGAGGCAGAAGAGGGGCCACAGGAGAGAAGAGGGGGACAGAACCAGAATGCTACCTTTCACCTGAACTGCGATCGCCACAGAGCAGACTTCGCAGGCAGCACGAACGATATTCTGAGTGAGATCACCCTTCCGTGTGGGCCGTGCTGGACTTGGTGGGGTGTCTAGCGATGTCTCAGGCTTCTACCTCCAGATGCCACCTTCATCCCCATTCATTACAACCCCAAGTCTCTCCAGATCTTGCTACGTGTCTACTGGGAGGTGATATTTCCCTCAATTCAATTTTTTTTTTTATTTTGGTTTTCCTAGGTAGGGTCTCACTCTAACCCAGGCTGACCTAGAATTCACTATGGAGTCTCAGGGTGGACTCGAACTCACAGCAATCCTCCTACCTCTGCCTCCTGAGTGCTGGGGTTAAAGGCATGTGCCACCACACCCGGCTCACTTTAAAAATTTTATTTGTTTATTTATTTATTTATTTGAAAGTGACAGAGACAGAGAGAGAGGGAGAAAATGGGCGTGCCAGGGCCTCTAGCCACTGCAAACGAACTCCAGATGTGTGTGCCCCCTTGTGCATCTGGCTAACGTGGGTCCTGGGGAATCGAGCCTCAAACCAGGGTCCTTAGGCTTCACAGGCAAGCATTTAACCGCTAAGCCAAGTCTCCAGCCCTCAATTTAAAATTTTTGGTTTTTTTTTTTTTTTTGGTTTTTCGAGGTAGGGTCTCACTTTAGCTCAGGCTGACCTGGAATTCACTTCTGCATTCTCAGGGTGGCCTCGAACTCACGGCGATCCTCCTACCTCTGCCTCCCGAGTGCTGGGATTAAAGGCGTGCGCCACCACGCCCTCAATTTAAAATTTTTAATCTCTCTCTCTCCCTTTCTCTGTGTGTGTGTGTGTATTTGTGTATGGAAGAGTGGGCATTCACATGACATTGCCCATGTATGGCGGTCAAAGGATATCCCCCAGTGGTCATTCTTACCTTCCACTTTGCTTGGGCCAGGCTCTCCTGCTCACTGCTGTGCAGGCCAGGCTAGCAGGCCAAGGAACTCCTTGGGGACTGTCCTGTCTCAGCCTCCCTTCTCACCATAGGACCCCTGGGATTACAAATGCCCACATTGCTGCATCCAGCTTTACGTGAGCTGTGGGGACCTGAGCTCAGGTTCTCATATCACTGAGCCAGCTCCCTGTCCCCTTCTCTTTGTAAATGTTTAGTCTTTGTGTGTGCATGTCTGTTCTTGTGTGTGAGTGAGGTCTCACTTCTGACTAACTGTAACAGAGGCTCCAATATTAATATACCTACTGTGGAAGTGTTGAAAAATGAAAAAAAAAACACCATTACTAGTCATCTGAAGACTGGCTTAAACTGGAATTCTTTTCTGTAGAATGTGATTGAGATGTTTCAATCTAAAATCAGCCTTATTCTAAAACTCTTTAGACACAGAGCACGTAGGTAAAGACGATCCCTCATTGACCTTCCCCCAACCTCCCAGCTGGGGTAGGCCCCACCCTATTTATTGAGGAACTTTGAACTCAGGATCTCATAGGCCAACTAATTTTCTTCATTTTTTAAACTTTTTATGGATAACTTCTATAAATATAGACAATATATGATCATAATTTCCTTCTACCATCTTACATTTTCCCCCTCCAGAATCCTCCCTCCACTGAATCCCATCTTCTTTCTAAGTAGTCTCTCTTCTATTTTGATGTCATCTTTTCTTTTTTTATACTTCTCCTATTATGCAGGTCATATGTAGGTAGCATCATTCACTGTGAGGTCATGAATATCAAGGCCATTTTATGGCAACTTTTTACTTTAAAGTTGGAAATGCAAAACCTTACTTTTGCTATTTCTTCACTCACAGAGAACTAAGAAAGGGAAGGGTTGTTTTCTCTTGGGACTCTAAATCTTTCTCCCCTCTATTTGGTGGGAAATGGGAGGGTATTAAAAGCTGTAATAGAATCATCTGGATGCTTAACTGTAGTCTGGAGGAATTGGAAAAGCTTTGCAAAATTTCCCAAGAGAGCAAGGCTCTCTGACAGGGGTCGGCTGCCCAGCGTCCTCAGCTCGGACAGAAATCACTGGCCAGCCGGGTTGCATGGTGGGTAGACTTGGAAATGCTTGACTTTCTGCCTCTTTACCATGCTGACCATGTGTGACCTTGAAAAATGGGCAAATCTCTCTGGTTCTCCACTGTCCTTTTTCTGACAATAAAACTAAAAGCGGTGGCTGAGTCCCTCGTCAACATGTGCGGAGCACAATGGGACTGTAATTGGGGGAAGAGGACGTCAGTGAAGTTATCCTCAGAAGTATACTTTCCCACCTCAAGCCTGCCAGGCACTTGCTAGTATTCTGCCTGGGTTTTGCAGGCAGGTGCTGCTCTTGTGCAATTGGAGATGCAGAAGCCCTGCTAACCTCCAGGAATAGAATTTGGAACCTTGAGATGAAGTATAGGTAAGTGATTGGAATCCATTAGATAGAGATGCAGATAGTTAGATGGTAGATAGATGACTATATGTGCACATGAAGCTAATAGATGTGTTTAGTAGATAAAGTACCTTTGAATATAGAGTCCCAATGTAAATAATCAATTACCTAAAATTATCAGTAACACCACAGCTTTCATGACTTGCAATAGACTTTGTTATTTGGGTTGGAAGATAGAAGCAATGTGCTATAGCAAAATGCCACAGGTTGAGTGGCTTATAAACAAAAGAAGCTTATTTCTCAGCTTTGGATAGCAGAAGTTCAAGATCCAGGTGTCTGGTAGGTCCACTTTCTGATGCACAGGTGGCATCTGTTTACTGTGTCCTCACTGGGTGGAAGGGCCAGAGGTGCTCTCTGGTCTCGTCATGAGGACACTAATCTTATTCATGAGATTAGTGTCTAACCATCTCCCGCCACCCCTCAACCACCATCACCTGGGGAACTGGGTCTCTATTTAAGCATTTGGGGCAGTGCTCACAAACCATAAGGACACAGTTAGAAATGGAGTTAGGAAACCTTAGTTGATCTGAATGTGAGAAAGCTCTGGAGGAAAGCACCCAGGCCGCCTGCATGTATTTCTTCCTATCTTTAGAAGAAGAATTTATCTACAGTCCCTGAAGGGAAATGGAGAGATAGTCTGTTTTGTGTTTTGTGATTCTGTGCCGTTCGTAGTAAGATTAGGCAGGAAAAGGTGGGTTTACATTAAGGCTTAAGCCTTATCCCTGACTAATGTTAAAATTAGCTAGCTAAAATTGGGTTTAGTACAAATGCTAAATTAATTTTTTTTAAAAAAGGGTCTTTTAAACTTGAGCATGATTCTGTATTGTTCCAGTGGCAGCAAATATTGGATATCTGTCTTATGGAAGAGGTGTGTACTTGCAACAATAAGACTTTCATCCCTGTTCAAAGAAAATACTGAAGACCCATTTCCTTTGTGTATTTCACCAAGTACTTCCTGGTGACTTTTCCAAAAAATTTCTAGATCAATACTTTTGAATTAAAAAAAAAAAACTTCCCTCCTACCTTCTTCTTTCCATAATTAGGTATATAGAGAATAGATTAGGGGCTGGAGCGATGACTCAGCTGTTAAAGTGCTTGCCTGCAAAGCCTCAGGACCCAGGTTTGATTCCCCTGTACCCATGTAAAGCCAGATGCACAAGGTGGTGCATGCATCTGGAGTTCATTTGCAGTTGCTAGAAGCCCTGGTGCACCTATTATCTCTATATATATCTGCCTCTTTCTCTCTCTCTCAAATAAGTAAATAAAGAAATAAATAAAATATTCTTAAAAAGTAGTATATTTAAAAAAGAGAATAGATTAGTGTGTGTCCAGACACACCTATAATCCTAGCACTTGGGAAGAAGAGGCAGGAGAATCAAGAGTTCAGGGTCACTCTCAGCTACACAGTGAGTTTGAGGCCAGACTCTCAAAACCGGATAAAAGGGAGAGAGAGGGAGAGAAAGAAAAAGAGTGGTTCTGTTTGCATCAAACAAATTTCTTCTCTTCCAAGTCACTTTGCTTCCTTCTTTTTTATCTAACGTCCTGATGGTGGTCTTGGTGGGTCATCTCCCACTTAGAAAGAGGAGGACAAGCTCTCTGTTGATCACCGTCTCCTTCCCACACAGGAATTTCTTCTGCTGTCAGGCACCCTGTCTCTCAGCTATGTGTTGGCTGAATGCAAGTTGTGGCTTGAACCACCATGCTCTCCCCAGGGGCCTTCCTCCTGTGTATGTAGACTGTGATTTCCTAGTTTTAAGACGTGGTGAATGGCAGTTTGTGGCTGTAATTGACCAAAAGGACTGAGCCCATGCAGGCACAGTTCTCTGTTGAGTATGTGGCTTTGCTATGCCAAGCCACTTTCCGTATCCCAGAAGCCACCACTTTGCCCCTTAGTTTTTGTTTTACAATTTATAATTTTATTTATTTATTTGAGAGAGAGAGAGGGACAGATAGATAATGGGCATGCCAGGACCTCTAGCCACTGCAAATGAACTCCAGATGCATGCACCACCTTGTGCATCTGGCTTTACATGGGCACTGGGGAATTGAACCTGGATCCACAGGCTTTGCAGGCAAGTACCTTAACCACTGAGCAATCTCTCCAGTCCCTAAATTTTGTTTTATTATAGCACATTTTTGCCTTCCACTGGTTTACCAGATCCATTTATACCTTCTGAAGAAGGGTTTAAACCATTTGTGTTAAAGATATTTCATTATTGGGCTGGAGGGATGGCTTAGAGCTTAAAGCGTTTGCCTGCAAAGCCAAAGGACCCAGGTTTGATTCCCCAGGACCCATGTTAGCCAGATGCACAAGAGGGTGCACGCATCTGGAGTTTGTTTGCAGTAGCTGGAGAGAGAGAGGGAGGGGGAGAGAGAGAGAGAGAGAGAGAGAGAGAGAGAGAATGGGCAAACCAGGGCTTCCAGCTGCTGCAAACAAACTTGACACATGTACTACCTTGTGCATCTGGCTTACGTGGGTCCAGGAGAATCCAACCTGGGTCCACTGGCTTTGCAGGCAAGTGCCCAAACCACTAAGCCATCTCTCCAATCCTCTTCCTTCTTTCTTTCCCTCCCTCCCTTCCTTCTTATCTCCTTCCATAATTCCACATCCAGGATAGAGTAGTTGAAGCCCAGGCAATCCTGTAATCCCAGCACTGGGGAGGTAGAGGCAGGAGGTTGCAGACACAAGGAAGCACGTGGGAAGTACAATTTTAGGAACTCAAAATGTTGCAGCACAGAAGTTAGTAAATGTTATTGCTCACCACTTACCATTTGGCCTTCACAGTTTCATTTTATGTAATGCTGTCATCGATATTCTTGACTTGAAATACCTCCTTACTTTGATTTTTGTCTCGAAGGCAGCATCTTTTTTTAAAATGTACTCCATTTGGTCTAATAACACTCTCTGTCCAAATATACTTGGCTTCTACAGTAATTCATTTGTGTTGTCTGTCTGTCTACCTATCTATTTGTCTATCACCTATTCATCCAAATAAAAACCGCTTATGCTGGAAACTGCTTGAACAAATCCCCAAAGCACCTTTTAGTCCCCAGAGATGTTCTGTGCCATGTGGACCTTGGTGGGGGGCACAGGGGACAGCTAGCTGTCACCCTCCAGCCCACCCCGCCGCTTATGGAATCATTTCCCTGCTTCTCCACTTCACTCAGATTTGAGAGAGTTAATTATTCACTGTGTTTGCAAAGCACATTGGGATCCCTGGAGAAAGCGTGCCACATAAATATATATAAATGAATAATTAATTAAAGTTTAAGCAGATTACTTGGCGAGTTCTTCCCTAACTGCCCCATTTTCCTAATGAGGTGTTTGAAGTTACAATCTAGTCTTGGTTCCCCTCCCCTCCTTTCCAGCATGTTCTTCCTGTCCTTCATTTCTGTCTGTTTAACTCTTCCTCTTTGTGCCAGTCCCATCAGTACCTTCCTTACCACAGGCACTGCCAATCATAGTGATTTAGCCCCAGATCTATAGGTAAAAGCCTTCATTAACTTCTATGAGCATCATAAGCACTGAAGAGCTCTAGGGTGAGATTAATAATTAGGTAATGGTTCTCATGTGCTGTGAAAATGAGAAGCCAGGTTCAGGAAATACTGAACTGACTGTTGTTACCAGGAGCTGAGGAAACTCCTGTTCACTCACCCCTTGTCCCTGATCCATTTCAAGCCAGACACGAGATCTCTGCTAGTCCACAATGGACTGACTACAATTGCAATCGCGTCCCCCCCACCCCCACCCCCACCCCTGCAACCTCCACTCATCTCATGGGGTAAAACAATGCCATGGGTTGCAATTTACCGGCAGGTTTTGGAGGTCTGGTGGAAGGTTCTGGAGAAAACTTCGTTGATTAGCTGGAGAATGAAGGAGCGGCGACACAATTGCTTATTGAGTAGTGACGTCCGGGTCCTAGTTATTCCTTTACCATAGATTAAGAGGAATTAGAGAACAGTTCACGTCCGTCCTGCTTAAACCTGACCCAGTTTATTTACACTCTAATCTTACTTCAGAGCATGAGAGGTAAAGGGAGCTGCTCTTATCAATTAATAGCTGAAGAAAATTTAGATTTCAAGTTCAACACAAGAGCTATTTATCCCAAAGCACTAGAGAGATGAAGAGGTACTCCCAGGCAGGCCAGGATGGGGAGCGCTGGGGTGGGGGGTTTGCACGGAAGTGCTGAAGAGATTTTTTTTTTTCCTTTCCCCCTTAAGAGTTTGAATGACTGTGAAATCTTGGATTTTCTGGTGACCTGTGTTTAAAGCCCTGGGGCGAAAGCAGACCTATAATGGATCTATTTCTGAATTGTTCAGCAATATTGGAGTTTAAAACAGCAGTCGTGGTACGTGCATATAATGAGCCAGTGACTCCTGCATCTAGGAGGGCACCGGTCACAGCCTGCGCGGCCCCTCCAAGCACATAGTACAGTGAACTATTCCTCGGCCCATTTCCAGAATTCTCTAAGGAGCCAGTCCTATATTGAGCCAACATGGAAGCTTCTTTAGGGCTCTGAAAGAAAGGGTCAGAGAATGACCACTGCCTCCGCCCGCTGTTGGAAATTCGCCTCTCTGAACTAAGGCATGGTTTTCCATTCCAAGACTCCTGGGAAGGAGGGCGCATTGTCTTTACCAGTCACGAATAATTGAGCATTTATTTGACAAGCACTTGTTGTTTGTTGAATTGGCTCCTAAAGTGACTAAGTCAGTGAGGATGAGAAGATGTATGTTCTACATGCACAGCCTCAGCTCACAAGACCGCAAAGCCTGCTGGTGCAGATCTACAAGCTCACTCCCGCCGCTAGCCCGAAGCCTGGACACAAATCATGAAGGGTGGGAGGGCATGACTATGGGACGTAGGGGTGGCCTGAAATGCACCAGTAGGAGCTCAGAAATTCATCAGATGGTGTGTTCTGTACTAGTGTCTAGTCTGGGTTCCGGAGCTTAGCACAGAGCCCGGGGCAATGAGTATCCAATAATATTGCATTAAAAACTGGAAAATTAATGCCTAGCTATGTATTAGTTTCCTAGGTTCTGGAGTAAAGTAGCACAATCTGGGTGGCTGGAAACAAGTGAAATTTTAGGCTAAGCATGTGGCTTATTTGGTGGAGTGCTTGCCTAGCATTCATGAAGCGCTAGGTTCGATCCCCAGAGTATAAACAACATGGGACTACCTCAGAAGGAAGAGGCAGAGGAGAAGAATACTTGGAAATTGATGTGCACAGGGGGTGACAATGTAAAGACAGAGAGGGAGGATAAGTCTGGAAAGATGAAAGCAAGATCAGAGTGATAAAGCCACAAGCCAAGAAATGCCTGGGGCCTGAACCCCTGCAGAGGCAAGGATCCACCCCCTTTGCAGGTTTCAGGGGGATTACAGTTTCCCTAGGACCTTGGATTTTGGATTTTTACTTTCTAGACCTTCTGTGAGAATGTAAATTTCTATTGCTTGTTTGCCTCTCTCCCTCTCTCTTTCTTTCTTAAGACTGGGACTCATGTATCCTGGGTTTACCTCAAACTCAAAGTAGCAAAGAAGGACCTTGAATTTCTGATCCTCCTGCCTCCACCTCCTGAGTGCTGGGATCACACGTGTGTGCCACCATGTAGCAAAGAAACCCTCTTATTAGTCATGTTGGCTCACGTCCACCCTAGGACCTCATCTTGACTTTATTGCACCTGCATAAATTCTGTTCCCCAACAAAGTCACATGTACAAGTGAAATAGGGAGCCAAGACACCCCCACATATCCTCTTAGGGGTCATAGTTCTATGATAGCAATTTCATACATCTGTTGAGAGAACGAAATGAAGCATAAAGATGTGAAATGCCTTGATGAGAGGTAAGTCTTTATGAACACAGGATTTGGGATTCAGTTGGGATGTCAGTCAGCCCTTTCTCCCACAGTTTCAGTAGACTGTTTTAGGGGTGCAGTAACCAATGAAAGGAGAGGTTTAGAAAGTGAGGTCAAGACATGAGTGACTATTTCATTACTTTCAAAGAGTTGTCTGGGTCTAGTCAGGGTCACAAGTGAACAGAGTGCCTGTGTGCACTTTATGAATGGAAGAAGCAGGGGCTAGAGAGATGGCTCAGCAGATAAGGTGTTTGCCTGCGAAGCCTAAGGACCCAGGTTCGATTCCCCAGTGCCCATGTAAGCCAGATGCACAAGGCTCTGGTGTGCCCATTCTCTTTTTAATGGCCTCTCTCTCTTTCTCTTTCTCAAATAAATAAACAAATAAAATATTTAAAAGGAAAAGAAGAAGAACGGAAGAAGGAGGCAAGGAATGTCCTTCCCAAGAGCCATGATGGGGACAATGTAAACCATGCCCTCGGCTAATCTCCGTGTCACTGTCGCTGCCAACCTCCAATGTCACTTCCTGAAGAAAAGCTTTAAGAAGTACCGGAAACACGGCTGGACAGTTGGCTCAGCAGTAAAGACCTGAGTCTGACTTCCTAGCACCCAGGTAAAGCCAGATGCACAAGGTGGTACACATACGTCGGGAGTTTGCACTGGATCTCTCTCTCTCACTCTTAAATAAATAAATAATTTTTATTTTTACAAATGAGGTACCAGGAACCAATAAGCACTGAACCAATGTCCCTGACCTCTCAGAACAGAAATTCTGCCACACACACAGCTCCTGCATTTTTCCTCTTTCTTTGGGGGCCTAATGCCAGGGAAGAGTTGCATTTGAGTTGATTAGGGACCTCAGGTCTAAATTTCAATTCTGGGTTGAATAGTCACTTTTTTTTCCTGGAGGTTTGAATAAATCATCCAATCTGCTTCAGTTTCAACTATTTTCAGCATTCCTATTAATATCACTAATTCTGCCTGCTTAGGACCCTGAAGTCACTGAGCCTGTTTGTGACTTACTCTGGGATGAGAAGGAGGAGAGAGGCACAAGATGCGCCCAGAACCAAACACAAGAAAATGCGCTTGAGTTCATCTGCAAGATTTGCCACGTGCATAGGGACAGTTTCTTCTTTGTGGTCTCTGTGACTCTGGTTTGTTGTAGACTACAAGTTACGGAATTTGTTTGGCTGGGCTATAATTCTGGTAAACAGAGGGGAGATGCCCATGTAAGGAAGGTGGTTTAATTTTCATTCTGATTTGACAAGGAGATGGTCAGATGAGCTCTTATTAATCAAAGCACCACAAGACAGGTGCAGTTAATCCAGCCCACTCTCCTTTTGGCTTTGCATGCTAGGAAGCTCAGAGATAATAAAATACAAGTATGAACCCATGGTTCTGTCTCACTTATCTATTGCTATTAACAAACTATCTGAGCTTAGTGGTGCAATTCAACAATTTATTATGATTAAAAAATTTTGGTTAGGGCTGGAGAAATGGCTTAGCATTTAAGTGCTTGCCTGTGAAGCCTAAGGACCCTGGTTCGAGGCTTGATTCTCCAGGACCCACGTTAGCCAGATGCACAAGGGGGCGCACGCATCTGGAGTTCATTTGCAGTGGCTGGAGGCCCTGGCACGCCCATTCTCTCTCTCTCTCTCTCTCTCTCTGCCACTCTCAAATAAATAAAAAATGAACAAAAAAGGTTTTAAAAAATGTTTTGTTTATTTTTATTTATTTGAGCACAACAGATAGAGAGAGAAAGAGGCAGAGAGAGAGAGAGAGAAGGGGTGCACCAGGACCTCCAGCCACTGCAAACAAACTCCAGATGCATGCGCCCCCTTGTGCATCTGGTTTACATGGGTCCTGGGGAATCGAGCCTCGAACCGGGGTCCTTAGGCTTCACAGGCAACAGCTTAACAGCTAAGCCATCTCTCCAGTCCTATTATGATTCTTTTTTAATCTTCCATGACTCTGAATTCATAAGACTCGGTTGAACAATTCTTGCTTGGAGACTCTTGGGCATTTATGACGGTCTGTTCATTCACACAGCCAGCACCTGGGCTGGCTTGACCGAAGGCTGAGTAAACATCTCTCTTCTTCCACATGACTGGCTCCGGCTTTCACACAACACGGTAGTCGTCATAGCTCATACACTGTAGCTGGGAACATACCAGAGGGATATGTGTGTTGGGTTATGATGGGCTTGTAGTTGGTAGGTGAGGTCTTCTTTGGAGACCACAGACATTTGTATGTCTTTTCCTATTTTCCAGGGTCTTACATTAGACATGGGTCTTTCCATGTGAGCCCTTTGGAGAACCTGGCAAGCATATATATGCACTCCTCTTGTCTAGGACCTGTCAATCTATACGTACCTCACTATGCCATGTCCCCTGGCTTCCCCAACGCTATGCAATGTAGCAGATTTGCAACTTTGTTCCCACTTTGACAGACATGGTGTGATGGTTTACCTAGATTAGGTTACCTTGATTAGATTAATTGAGCTGGGAAGACCCACCTTAATGGGCACCATCTCATGTGCTGGGGTCCTGGACTGGCTGAGCAGCCCTCATCACTCTCCGCTCCCTCACTGTGGACCGAACGCGACCAGCTGCTCACGCTCCTGCTAATGCCTCGTCCACCAGGCTGGACTATTAGAAGAACTGTAAACTGAAAGCAGCCCTGCCTCCCTTCAGCTGACTTTTGTCAGGTATTTTGTCCCAGCAAAGAGAAGGTAACTAATACAGAAAGTTAGTTCCAGAAGTGGGGCCATTGCTGGGATAAACCTGACCCAAGGTCACAGGCCTTTGGGACTGATTTTTCAGGGGGAAATGTGGAAGATTTGGACTGTGAGCTAGAAAAGTATTTGCATTCTGTCTGAAGAGCTCAATGAGGCCATTCTGGTGGGAGATTGGAAGGACTTCACTAACACGCGTGGGGACTGGGGTTCAAGGGTTAGTGCCTGGCCAAGGGAACTCGGCCAGGAAGTGGTAGGTTGGGCCCTGAGCAGGTGTATCTATTGGCAACCAATGTTCTCCAGCACCTGGTGAGGCACTGGCAGAGAGCTAACTTTAAAATCCAGGTGGGACTCCCACCTGCTCCCTCTCCATCGCCCCTTCACAGCAGAAGTTTTTGAGAAAAAACCCTAGAACTGTGGCTGGGGCACAGATAGGGATACCATGCTTGCTGAGCACACACAGGTCCTGGGTTCAATCCCGAGTACAAACATAATAACAATGAATAAATAAAATAAAAAATTGCCAGAAACCAAACCAGCTCTGCCACCTCCCAGCTCTGGACTTTTCTATGACCGAGTTTCTTTATCTATAAAATAAGGTTGTTGACGGCGACAGAGCCTGTCTCTTGGGATTGTCATGAGCGTTAAATCAATGACTGTCCCAAAGCGATGCTGGATAAGAACTCCAATGGGACATCCCTCCATGAGGAGGGGAATAAAAGAGCTTTGGGCTTGTTGTCCTACTCTGCGATTTTCTTGCAAGCCTCCAGCTGCTGCCGCCACTCCCTCTGGCTTAATATGATACATTACCAGTAGACTGAAAGCCCCCAGTTGATGTAACTGTCTGCCAAGAGTGCCAGGTCAGCTGCAGGCTGCGGTTATGAAACACGGTCATGACTTGTAGGCACAAGCTGCTCTTCCACAGACTCAAGCGCACCGGCTCTCCTTTTATTGATTTATACTGACACTGTCTCCCTGGGTGCCCGGTCATTCTCATTCCCAAGTGCATCTGCACATTCGCACCCAACTTCTCTCCCCTGCACTCCATTTTCACACACATGCTCCCAAAGATACCCCTCACATCTACAGATACATGCCTGTGTGCCCTCCATTCTCAGATCCATAGATATTCCTGCTTCTGAGCTTCCAAGTCCCCCAAAATGACAGTCAAGTGTCTATAAGCACTCCTAGCAGGGCTGGAAGTAGACCTACATGTGCCTGAAAAGCTCTGGACATCCAGATGCACCTGCCAGGGGTATTCAGCCCTCAAAGATCTTCATCTGTGGTCCCAGAGTGCCAGAGAGTGGATTTCCTTGTAGCCCACCTGCACCCTGCCCAAACAACCCACACAGCCCAGAGATATCTGTTCTTGTTAGCTGGCGCTTACGGGGGCAGGCACTCATGACCCAGGGGAGGTGTGCTGCCTAAGGAGAGCTGCCTGCTTTCCCCACCTCAGGGTGGGGGGAAGAACTGAGCTCAACATGCACCTATGCAGAAGGGCAAAGAGCCAAAAATAACTAGGAGCAACAGCATTTCAACTGACAGGCCCAGAAATAGAGCTTATTCCAGAGCATGCCAAGGCCACAGAGTGAGTGATTCCCATCTTCCAGCATCCCCATAAAAAAGATGGCAGGACTGGGGAGATGGCTCAGTGGTTTAGAGTGCTTGCTGTTTAAACAAGAGGACCTCTTGGGCCAAAGACTGCCAAGTCCGACTCCCCAGAATCCATGTAAAAAAAAAAAAAATGCTGGGCATGAGGCTGGGTGTGGTGGCTCCTACCTTTAATCCCAGCCACCTTGAGACTACATAGTAAATACCAGGTCAGCCTGGGCTACAGTGAGACCCTTCCTTGAAAAATCAAACAAATAAAAAAAGAAAGCTGGGCATGGCCAAGCACAGCTGTACCCCCAGTCCACGGAGAACCACTGGGTTGAGGCAGAGACCCAGTGTCAAGAAAATATGCCAATGAGTGATAAGAGAAAGACACCTGTCCTCTGTATGTGCACACACATGGTGGGGTATGCATCTACACACACGTTCATACACTGTACATTACACACCATACCACAGATGCACTCTACACACACACACACACACACACACACACACATGCGCACACAAGCTAGGGAGATTGCTCAATGGGAAAAGCATTTGCTGCACAGGAACGGGGACCTGAGTTTGAAACCCCAGCACCCACCAGAAACCAGCCACTGCAGCACACATCAGTAGATCCCAGTGCTGAGGAGGCAGAGACAGTGGATCCCTAGGGCTAGCTAGTCTAGTCAAATCAGTGAGCTTTGGGTTTAATGAGGGACCCTGTCTCAAAAATAAGGTAGAGGATGATTGAAGAAGACATTCAATGTTAACCTCTGGTCTTCACACGTGCACACACACATTCATGCACACCCTCCCCACATAGGGACACACACGCATGCATGCATGCATGCAAAGGATTTTACAAAAAAACTTCAGGTAACACAACCAGTGCCCAGTGCATCCCCTCCTCACCACAGCTTCTCAGCGTCAGGAAGGAGCTGCAGGACAAGGCTGAGAGTGGGACAGTCTAAGGAAGGAACAGAAGGTAACTGGCCCATCAGGAGCATGAAAAGCCAAGAATGGGTAACAATGGATTCTGGGAAGGCAAAGCCAAGGGGTCACGAGATAGTGGGAGCACTGAACACGAATGGGCCGGCGGGATTGAGCTGGACCCCAGAGGTCATGCACAGCAGGGAGGAAGGACCATGAATTTCCTTTTGGGATGGGACTGGGTTCCCACAGAAGATTTTCTTTCTAGGTTTGCTTTCTCCTCATCTATTTTAATGTGGAAGCCAAATGTCTTGAGTTCATCCACCACCCTTTTGAATATACTGACATTACAGAAGGGTGGAAGGGGCGGAGGAGGCAAGAAGAGATTTCACAGAACCCGGAGTATGGAAATAGAGACAGGGAGACAACAGGGAATGAGAGAAGGAAAGAAAAGAAGGGGGCGGTAAAGGTGGCTTAGTGGTTAAGGTGTTTTCCTGTGAAGCCAAAGGACCCAGGTTTGATTCCCCAGGACCCACGTAAGCCAGATGCACAAGGTGGCACATGTGTTTGGAGTTCGTTTGCAGCAGCTAGAGGCCCTGGCATGCCCTTTCTCAATCTCTCTCTCTCTCTCTATATATATATATATATATGTGTGTGTGTGTGTGTGTGTGTGTGTGTGTGTCTATGTATGTATACATACATACATATGTACATACAACTCAGTGTGTGTGTCAAATAAATAAATAAATTTTTAAAAAATCAAGAAAGCAGTGCTGGAATTACAACTGTGCACCATCTATGTGACTATGTGTGTGAACATCCTACACATGAGCAGGGGCTGGGCATGCAGCAGTGCTTAGGAAACAGGCCCTGCTTTCAGCATGCCTATGATCTACTTGAGGAGAACAGGGCACGGACCAATCTCAAATAAGGCAGAAACGGCCAATTCCACAGAGAGAACTGACCAACTGTGCTTTGACCTGAGGGGCTGAGGGAAGGCAGCCTTTGCCTGCCTCTGGAGATGGTTGTAGGAGGGGAGCAGGTAGAAGGGACAGGCTCCACTCCATGGACTGCCTCCTCCACCTCATGAAACCCAGGGGTCATGTCGCTCTGTGGGGACAGATCGCTTTATCCTAAACATCCTTTCTTCCTGGAAACCCCCCACACACTGTGCCAGGCCAAAGTTGGGTTTCTACCAACCCCTTGAGAGGGGCGACAAAAACAAACTGGGAGTTTTTCACAGGCAAATTATAGTGTGTCTAAAGGACTATCACTCTTTAAGATGATCTTTTCTTATGGTGTGGGGTCCTTGCGTACTAATTTGTTAATTCTTTCTGAGACAGGATCTTGTGTGTAGCCCAGGCTGGTTTCATAATCTGTCTTCTTGCCTCAACTGCTCAGGTGCTGGGATTACAGGCATGCACTCCCACACCTATCTTGCTTCCTGATTTTTTTTTTTTTTAATGAAAATGCCCTGCTGAATAAAACAATGTTAAGAGACAGTTTATTTCAGGATTTTTTCTGAATATTTTTATTTGGCAAGTTAATAGTGGGCCAACTACACGGCTCCCTGATTCTGTTGATGTTAAATCACCTCACAGTCTGTGAACAACTAACTGGCCAAGTGGCACACAAGCCTGCTCAGCTAGAGGCAATGCTCTCTCCTTCCCTTCGGCTCCCTCCGGGGGTCCCTTCCACGGGGCTTCCTAAGCTCCTTATATTGCCTTGCTTGGGTGTGGAGTTGCTCTCCTCTCCCAGTCTCCTTAAACAGGAGGTGATAAACTGACTCACACTGAGGCAGCCGTGAGGGAGGCCAGATTCACACAGCCTCCCCCAGGGGCTGTCAGATTTTAGTGGAATATAAAAACTTAATTCAAACCAATGAATTGTAATGATGGAGTTTCAAGCCCTTCCATGGGGCAGTGAGGAAAATATATTTATTTTTAAATAAAGGGCCTTCGTCTGAAATCAAGCCACACCCTTCAAATAATCTGCTAGAGAGGAGGCAAGGGTAATAAGTGATTCTGTCTTCCAGACCAAAATGTCACTGTGAAAGGAAATCCTGACCTTCTCTCTGCCTTTCTCCAATATAGGATTCATCAGGCAATCTCTCCCCTCCTGTCCCCTGGGCAGCAGAGCTCCCCCACCCCCGCAGTCTGTCATGGAGGACCCCAAGTGTGTTTGGGTCAGTTTTCTGAAGCATTAAGTTTTCTGAAGCCCACTCAAATAGACAGTCATGCTCACTTCTAGATTCCCAAGGAGCAGGGTGGTACCAGAACGTAATGCAAGATAAATGAACATGCAACTGGATATGGAGTACTAGATTAAACACAGCTCGGGCTCCACGGGGCAACTGTGCAGAGGCTGCACTTGGGCAAAGGTAACAGCTTAAAGCCCAGAACGCTTTGAAAACTGACTCCCCGAGTCTTGACAGCAAACCACCCAAAGGATCCATTCAGTTCGCCGAGGACAGAGAGAGTCTGGGCCAACAAAGAAGCAGGGAGATCCAAGAGGAGAGACAGGTGGAAGATGCCACAAATTCTGTTATACCCGCTGAAGACCTCTTTTCCTGGACCAGCCCACCATTTCCCCACGAACAGACATTGAAAGCGTCCTCTGGCCAGGCATGGTGGTGCACAACTATAATCCCAGCACTTGGGGGGGGAGGGGGGCATGGAGGCTGCAGGACCTCAAGTTCTAGGTGAGCCTGGGCTAGAAAGTATGACAACCTTGTCTAAAAAAAAAAGGGATAATCTTTTTTTTTTTTTTGATGGAAAAAAAAATAGGATCTGGGACAAAGCCACCCCATCTTTTGTTCTCCTGAACACTCCATGGAATAAATAGTCGTGTACATCACAGAGGAGAATTTTAAGTGCTTTGTTTCTGCAGAAATGGGGCAGGGATCCTGGCAACATCTGTCAGGCCTCCCGAATTCTTCAAGATGGTCGCCACTGGCTGGGCAGGAGGTCCCTTTCCTGCAAGCGATGATTCTGGTTCTGGTTCTGGTTCTGGAAGTGGGGCCTCTGGACCATCACCCATCTGGCAACTTCTCACCCCAATCCAGGACTCACTGACAGAGAAGTGTGGAAGGCCCTCCAGGTGTCTCTCACTAGACTGAAGTTTGAGAACCTTGAAGAACTCAATGTCAGGAACCTTACCCAGGGCCATAGCTCATAGGTGACCTAAAAAAACAACCCCCAAACCAAGGGATGACTCAGCGGCCCTCTGACATGCCCAAGCCTGGGCTAAGCAGCTCCGGCCGTCTTTTCCTTTGCCCCATGCTTGTTGTGACTTGACCCACAGCGAAGCAACGCCATGAGGAAACGGCTGTGTCCTCCCTGACTTCCAATTTTGTAGCATGAGTTCCAATCCGCACAAACCCACCAGGGCCGCAGAAGTGCGGACAAACTTTCCAAGAGGGGTTGTTTCACTGACCGGGCGGTAGACCCCCCAGACAGTTGTCTTAATGACTACCCCAGAGCTGCAAGGCATGCCCAGAGCTGATGGCTCTGAGCCCCTTCCTACCCCACACCAGCCCTTCCTGGCAGCAGAACCTAGGTAGGCAAGCAGCCAGTCCCAACCTGCCTCCCCAAAGCCTAGGATGTGTCCTGGTTTTTTAAAAGCCCTTTGGGCATTTCAAGGGCTTCACCCCTTTCATTTGAGGCTTGGGTCCGTTTGTACTGGCCTAATTAATTCATTTTCTTTTTCGGTCCAAAGTGGATGCCACAGCACAGGGATGCAAATCAAATACAAATCTGCTCTGGGCGCCAATATTCTGGACAGTTAAAACAAAGAGGCACCGCACAAAACCGGGGGGAAAGCATTCAGAACGTGTCGCCAATCAGGCGGCAGGGTGGGGCTCCAAACGTGCCAACAGGAAGGCGCGACCCAGCCCTGCGGGCGGACAGGTGGAGGTTGGCAGGGGTCAAAATCCATCCGGGAGGGGCTCAACTCCAGGGAACACTCTCCCTTTCATTCCCTGCGGGAATGGCGCTCAAGGGGACCAAAATATCAAAAAAGCCACCACCCAAAACCCTACTGCCGGGGCGCGAAGTGGAAGGATGGGAGGGGTGATGGTAGGAGGGGTGTGGGGGGGGGGGATGCAGGAAGAAGGGAGAGATGGAGAAAGGGAGGGAGTTGGGAAGAAAAGGAAGAAAGTGGAAAGAGAGGGTTAGGAAGAGGGGTGAGAGGACTGGGGATCGCGCCGAGCAAGGGCGCGGAAGGCAGGCGGAGGAGGAAGGGAAAGAAAGAAATGGTGAAGGGGGGGGGCGGGAACCCACTGGACCCAGGGCCGGAGGGGGGGAGGAACCGGGCGATCCCCACCTGCGTGGGCGTCCCCCGGCCCCGAGGGGGTGACAGCGTAGGGGGAGGTTGGGAGGGAGCGGCCGGGAGGCGGGCTGGGCAGGGAGGCCGAGGAGAGGAGGGTGGGAGGGAGGGAGGGAGGGAAGATGGAGGGAGGGACGGGGCCGGCGAGGCGGGGAGGAGCCGGCGCTCGGCTGGGGCTGCGGGGGCGGCGGCGGCGGGTCCGGCGGTGGCGGCAGGTGGCCCCGCGCGCGGCGGCCGCCGGCCGGGGGCGGGCTCCGGGGAAGGTGGCGCCTCGGGCGGGGGCCGGTCCCTGCACCAGGTGACCTGTTCCGGCCGGGATCCGAGCGGCCTCGCCATGCAGCGGCTCCGGTGAGCGCGGCGGCGGCGGCGGCGGCGGCATCAGCAGCGGCAGCCCCCTGCCGCCCGCGCTCGGTCCTCCACCCCCGGGGAGAGGGGCTGCAGCCATGGTCCCCCCGAGAGCCGCCGTCCCCCCGGGCCTCGGCGGCTCCCTCCCTGCCGGCGCGCTGCTCCTGCTCGGCTACCTGGTGAGCGCCGGACTCTGCTCGGGTCCTTCCCCTCCGCGCGGGCCCCGGGGACGCGGGTGGGAGACCGCCGGGGACCCCGCAGCCGGACGTGGGGATGGCGAGGCGAGTTTCCCCCTTCTTCTTGCCCGCCGCCGCCGCGCTCCGGGCAGCCGGGATGGGGGCTACCCTGGGCGCGGAGAGGGGCGCGTGGACCGACCGGACTTGCCGGGCGACTCTCGCTCGGGTTCATCGCTCTCCCGCTCAGACTCGCGGTGGACCAGGATCAGCTTCCCCCTGGAGACCCTCTCTTGTCTCTCTCCCCCTAGAGCCTCGCTCCCCGGCACTGGCTCCCTGCCCCTCTCCACTGCCCCCTCCCCCAGTCCTCGCCTCGGGGCTTCCCATTCACCTTCTGGTGTCCCCTTCCTTCTTGTGTCCAACTTCCTCTCCCCCCCACCCCGCACCTGCCACCCACCTGGACCCTCCTTTGAGTTGGCGCCGTGTGCCGCCGGCCGGGACGGTGCTGTGCCTACGGGGCCACCTCGCCTCTCCATCTCTCACCAACTCCTCCTTGGTCACTCCAGCCAAGTTGCGGATGCCAGAAAGAATTCTAGTTCTTTGTACTACGCTCGCTGCCCGAGTAGTGACTTTAGCTGCGGTGGAACATTGTCAGTTCAGAGACCCGGGCTTGGCTTCCGCATGCCAGTTTGCAATTTGCACACTTATTCTTGGCTTCTGGTCGACTCATCAACTAAATGGCAGTAACCTATTTTTCAAAACCAACTCATTTGCAATAGCTGAGCTATTGAGACCCTCGGAACAAGGTGGGGGGATGATTCTCAGTTTCTTCTTCTTCTTTTTTTTCTCCTGCGTTGGAATTTTTCTAAACAAGAGTAGATTTTTCAGAAGGGGACACCTCTGTTGTACAGAACACCTTAGGTTCCCACGTCCTGCAGAAACCTTGCATTATTTCGCCATATGTTATTGTAAATAAATGAAATGGAAAATGCTGAATCATGAAACTGATGTAATAGGAAATTCACAGAATGTAAAAAAAAAAAAAATGGGCACTGTCATTGTCCAGAATTCATTTATGCGCCATTGTCATTATTTGGAGTCTATTTGTCTTAAAAGCTAAAAAGTGCTTACAAGATACTGGCAGGAATTACTGTTTCATTCTGGAGAAATCCCCCATCCAACCCAAGTTTTTTTTTTTTAATTAAAAAAACACTTTTTTTTAACCTCTTAAATGTTTCATTTCTTGAAGCAAGAAAGTGTAAAAATGCAAATTGCAACTCTGTCCTTGTATCTACCTGTTGAGCAATCCTTACTTTTACTTGTATTGCAAAATTAGCCAATACAAAATTTTATAGTTGAGTTTACGCTAATATTTTCACAAGAAGTTGTCAGTTGTTAACATGAATGATATTTTTTTCGCCCAAGGGATATTATTATTTAATATTTATGCCACGGGGTTACAGCACACAGGCTCATAAATAAAAGTGCCATAACACATGACAGGGGCTCAGCTGAAACAGATGATCCCTGTGCACAAGGCACTGCCGATTAGAGCCCAAGCAGAACCTATGTCTCCAAGCGGCATATGAAGCATTCACGTACAGGTGGTCTGGAAAGTTCCTCCTGGGAATCTCAAGACTGGAGAGGAGGGCCCACTTCTTGACAGCAGAAGAAATCAGTGCAAAGCCTAAGGGCCTGTGTGACAGGAGACTGAGATGGAGGAAGTATGGAAGTTCTGTATGAGTGATGGGGCTTCAGAGGAGTAGATCAGAGAGGGAAAACAATGGCAGAGTAGACAGAAGTGACAGAGGGGAAGCAGCGGGGTAGAGCGCCAGGGAGAGAGAGAGAGGTGCTGCCTTCCTGTGGACAGACCATCCAGATGAGCATCTAGGCAGTCAGGGGATGGGGAAGGGGAGGGGCTGTACTTTGGAACATGGTGGAGGGTGTCTGTCTTCCCAGATGCGCTTTTTGTTTGTTTCTTTTTTGAGGTAGGGTCTCACTCTAGCCCAAGCTGACCTGGAATTCAGTATGTAGTCTCAAGCTGGCCTTGAACTCATGGCCATTCTCCTGCCTCTGCCTCCTGAGTGCTGGGATTAAAGGCGTGTGCCACCACAATGCCCACCCTAGATGTGCTTTCTTGTGAGGGGTTTCTGAGGTGCAATTGGGTAAGCATGAGAGCCAGGCATTGCTGAGGACGGGTCTGCACACCCAAGGAAGCAAGAGTCTAACTTAGGAGGAGGTCTCCATAGTGTGTTTGGACTGTCGAGCTATGTGCCGGGGGTTTTACTCTGCTAGTGTGTTCTGCCTGAAATATTTCTGAAGGGCAAGGTTTCTTGGTTTTGGAGAAGCTTGGAGTGTGAACCGGGTAGCTATGGTAGCTTATTGCCTCCTGGATTTTGCTGCTTGTAACCCATTCCTCTCGTGCATGAACACACAGTCCATTAGCAGAGCTCTCACAATTAGCAGCTACTGTGCAACTGTCCAGGATGTGAGGTCATGTCTGAAATAACCTTATATATACAAAGCAGGAAGTGCGGGCCACATAATAGAAGCAGGATGTTAAAGAGGAAAAGAAAAAAGTAAGCCCAGAAAATAGTCAACATCGGCAAGAAAGAGGTAAGGAACTGGTCCTTGAGAGAGTCCAGAGGCAGCTGGCAGATTTAGTTTGTATGACTGTCCCAAGTGGACGGTGACTGAGCTTTCAAAAGCCAAAGCGTCCATGATTTGGAGACCTATTCCTGTTTTCTGTCGGCCTGTTCCCAGGGCTGGGTGGCAAGTAGCTTTCTGAACATGTGGCTTTGAGCCCCTGCCATCACCGGGAGCGTGTCCTCTAGAGTCAGCGTCCTGAGGAAAGAGCCTTTCTTCTCTAGTCTGGGACACAGTAACCTTCGGTATCAGCCCATGAGGAGTACTGTGACTGTCGCTAGGATACTACCGGAGCATGAATAATTGTGATGAGGCCTGAAAGATAAGTCACGGAACGATGCCAGGCAGATTTCTGAAAAGATGATCCCTGGTTCCAGCAACTGCCAGAAAATCCTAATGTCAACAAAGGTCAAGACGCAGAGAGCATTCTGGGAGAGGACAAGAGCCTCAAAAGAAAGGGGACCAGAACTGCTTCTGCTGAGGTCACTGCTGCTGGGAAGCCTTGTCCACCAGGACTCACCCTCCCTTCCCTTCGTCCATGCCTAACTAGAACAGGCCCGAGGCTGCCCCAGCCCTGTCCTTGACACTGGAGCTTCTAGAAGGCAGTTCTGTCCATCTGAACTCTAGTCTCGATTGAATAATCTTTTCCTTAAGTGAGAAAATAAATGTCACCACGGGCAATATTAATGTCAGCTCTAGAGCTGACATATTCAGAGTGGACATTTGAGCTTGTTAGACAACTTGGGGACAAAGAAATAAGAGGACATTAGCAGCACAGATATATGGAGGGATCATTAGCGCAGACCGCAGCTGTGATGGAGTCTTGTACCAAAGTGTCTGTAAGTGGCCACATCCCATCCATCTAGGAGTATTCATTAGCTTCCTTACTATGTGTGCATAGTATACAAAGACCCAAAAAGCAAGTTCAAGGACCCTCGGTTATTCAGCTCAGGGAATTGTAACTATGGATATTTGAAATCCAGAGATAGCCCCAAATTTTCCATCCTCCAACAGCCTCCAAATTCAGTCTAATCACTGCTTCTAAAATCTGTCATGCCATGGTACCCACCTTTTGCTTTTTACCTCTCTTGGCTGCCTGTGGGTAAAAGTGTAAGAGGCAGAGGGGAAAGATAGAAGAGAAGAAATAAAGGACCCAGGCGATTCGCTGAGAAGATGGATAGACTGGAATGGACCATAAATAGCCTAAAGTGAATTCAGTTACTCTGCTTATTGGCTCGTCCCGTCCCCCTGAGGGAGGAACTGAGGGCAGGAGGAGGCTGAGGAACTGCTGACAAGGTTCTGCATTGGCAGCTCCTGCCTTACCGGGAGAAGGGCTTACTCATGCTGGTGAGGGCACTCAGTGTGCGCGCGTGCGTGTGTGTGTGTGTGTGTGTAACACACTAGCTGTTCACTCTGAGATGAAGCAAACTGAAGCATCTGGAAGAGAAGGGGAGAGTTTTAGCCTCTCCCTTTTCCAAATGGCATGATGGAGTCTCCGGCCACTAAGTGGGGACAGAAAGGAGGACCAGTATGTTGAGAGGATCATTCTGGATGCTTCGGGAAGGCAAGAGGCATGCTTTGACTGCCTTTCCCTTTGGAGTCCATCAATACAGATTTGAATTTGGTTCTGCTTTTTGTTTTATAGATTTTTTTTTTTTTATTTGAGACAGAGGGGGGAGCCAGATAGAGAATGGGCACACCAGGGCCTCCATCCACTGCAAATGAACTCCAGCGGCATGTGCCACTTTGTGCATCTAGCTTTACTTGGGCACTGGGGAACTGAACCCAGGTCCTTAGGTTTTGCAGGCAAGTGCCTTAACTGCTGAGCCATTCTCTCCAGCCCTGATTTCTGCTTTTTAATAGCTGGTTGGCCCCAGGGCAAGTTACTAACCCACTCTAAATTCATCCCATGCCCTCTGCTGAAAACAACTGCTGTCTCCCTCAGAGGGCTGCAGTGAGGACCAACTTGGAAGTGGAATCCTTCCTGTGAGGTTGTGTGTGGGAAGATGAGGCTAGAAGTGAGAGAGGAAGAAGACTGGGCACATCTGCCCCAATGTCTAGCACACAGTAGGTCCTCACTGAACATGACCAAGTCAACCTCAGTCATTTCTGTGTAATTTGAATTAGAAAGACATGCTAATTAGTCTTTGGGGTGGGTTATAATTCAACTAGGAATATTGGCCATTGCTGTCATAGTGTTTCTCTGGCCGGCTGTGTTTGGAAAGGAACAGAGACGGACGGGGGAGTTCTCCCAAGGCACATCTTGATGGTGCAGTCCATGCTAAGCTCATCTCCCATTCTGCCTAATTGCATACTTTGTTGACAGAAATGGAATTTTTGCTAACATCTCATCAGCAAAATTTGGGCAAAATCAGCCCTTTAAAGCCAATACAATTACCTTTTTGACCTATGGAAACTTTGATCCAGCCAGTTGGGAGAGAAAATGCTCAGGAGCCAGGTTTTCTAAGATGACTGATGGCGCAGACTGGGCAGGAATGAGAAAAACAGATATTCAATTATTGTTTACATACCAGACCTACCCACGTACACGTGTAAGTGTAAATTAGCTTCCAATGGTGAGCTGTGAGTGATTTAAGATTTTCCAATCTCTATTCCTTCCTTCAATACCTGGTGGACCATATAGAAAAAGAGCCAGTTTCCAAGCTCCTTGGAACAGGGTTATTTAAGCAGTGTCTCTGTATTGATTTGTTTAAAGGAACCAAACAGCCATCCTAAAAGAAGTTTAGGCTGTGTTGATGGTTTTGTTTTCTCATGTCCAGAAGATACAGGAACTCATCGGCAACTGATGCCCAGGCTGAATCAATCCAGTTAGGTCTTCAAATGTGGGTCTTAAAAACACACATTAACTGGTCTCGCTCATTTCCAAAGATATTCTAGTGCGTACACAATTCCACAAAGGCAAAGGAGTGACTGTGCATGGTGTTGTCAGATTTGACTTCATTAGGGCTCACTTCTTCTGGAACCAGACATTTAAGGGCCCCTGGGCATCTTTCCATTCCCAAGCCCCGTGTGTACAAAGCAGTGCAGTCACTTCTGAGGTGGCACATCTTTGTGGTCGCCCAAACAGCGTATTATGAGAGGCCCAGAAATGCTCCTTCCTACCCCAAATCTCTTGCTTTGTGCTGCGGCGGCTTTGAGCTGTGCTTTTGAGGTTGTATCTCACGAAGCTGCCATATAAACGCAGGTACACGATATTATCTCAGTATTTCTTCATTATCACATTAACGTGGATGAATTTGCCAGATGAACAGGAGTCCAACAGAGGGTAGGAAGATGGGAAATTCTTTCATTTGCATTTTTACTTCTGGTGTAGAGACATGGAAAAGTTATAGAGTGTAAGATGGTTTTCTGAAAGGTCAGGAGATTGCACCCCAAACAGGTCAGCTGTTGTCACCTTCCTGGAGCCCTAATTTTCCAGCTCAGCTGTCCCCCAGGACCCTGAGATTCAGAAGGGGAGGGGCTCTTCAGAGAGTGGCTTCTCACAGGAGAACTGGGGGGGCATGGTAAGGAACGGCTGCCAACAGGCAAGCTTGGTCAATTTTTCTGGTTTCTAGTCAAGTGCTCCAGGGTCTTAAGCAGTAGCCAGGCACGGAGCAATGTGGTAGCTGGCAGGAACGCCCACACCTACCATTTTGTTCAGCAAGGAATACACTAACTCCCTACTCTGGGTCAAGCTCTCTTCTCGAAACTGGGGCTACAACAGTGGCATGGACTCTGACTTTATAATTTCTAGACAAAGGAAAATGTGGTTGGCTTTTTTTAGTTTATGTTAATGTAACCTGGCATGTGAAAATACCTATGAAGGCTGGACACGTGTCATGCCTGTAGCTGGAACTCTTCAAGTTAATTGCCTTATTTTCCTGGCAGGAAATAGCTTACAACCACACACATGACTTGAGCCAGGAAATCGGCCTCAGCTTAATCAATATTTAGAGTGTGATGTGTTGCTAATGGGTGTTGGTTTTGTACATAACAGGGACAGCCACAATTCATGGGGTAACAGCTACCCACTGGGTCTGCTCCAACCCGCTAGGTGCCAGCCTCCTTCATTGCAGAGGTGACCCATAGACCTTTAGGGTTACTCCAGGGATTTAGACCACACTCTGCTCATGCCAAGTAAGGGTGATGGTGAGGTCCTCTTCGGAGCCATCATGTCCTTGTTACACTGCAAAGAGGCTGCCCTCTCCCTGAAGTTGCTTTTCTCTTGCATTCTACCTGTCACCCCTGCTTCCCTCACTTCTCAAATAATCCATCTCAGTCCATTAAATTACACCTCTCTCTCTGCCTAGCCTAGCTTCCAGTTCTCATATGGCTTGAATCTTTTCTGAAATAAACAATGGCAAGACATCAAAACCCACTACCTGGGAGCCTTGGAAAAATGTAGAATCAACTCTCATCAACTATATATATTTGAAATTATGCCTAATTAGTTTTTAGAATTACATGTCTCTTAGGATAACTCCTTACAAAGCTACCTTCTGTCACTCTGTGTGCTGATAATTCTACTTAGAATAAAAGCTTGAAAATCAGTAACAGTAGGGGACAAACTACCACCTATGAGCCAGGCCAGCCAAGGTCTTTGCTTGTAAGCAGAGTTGTGTGGGACATATTCCTTTAATGTATAATCCCAATGGCTGTTTTCACACCACAGTGGAGCCAAAAAAATAGTGGCCCACGACTACTAAAATAAGTTATCCCTCCAGATCCATGGTTCCAAATCCTGAATTCAGCCAACTGAGCATCAAAGACATTTGAAAAACAACTACATATGTACTGGTCACATATAATTCTTCTTGGTTTTTTTTTTCCCCTCTAAACAATATAGTACAACTATGCACAAAGCATTTACATTGTGTTAGATGTTATAAGTAACCTGGAGATGATTAAAAGTCTACAGGAAGATGTGTTGTACACTGTTACACTGTGTCATATAAAGGCCTTGAGCATCCACAGATGTCAGTATCCTTGGGGGTCCTGGAACCAATCTCTCATGGAGACTGAAGAATGACTATTTTTACCATTTGGCCATTAAAAATTGTTTTTTTAATTTTTATTTTAGAGAGAGTGAGAGAGAATTGGCACATCAGGGTCTCAGCCATTGCAACGGAACTCCAGACACTTGCACCACCTAGTGGGCATGTGTGACCTTGCGCTTGCCTCACCTTTGTGCATCTGGTTTATGTGGGATCTGGAGAGTAGAACATGGGTTTGTAGGCTTCTCAGGCAAGCACCTTAACTGCTAAGCCATCTCTCCAGCCCCCATTTGGCCATTTTTGATGGATATATGTGTGTATGTGTTGCCTCTGCATAGCATATGCATATGTGTACGTGTGTAGACATATATGTGCACACGCAAGGGCCAGGGAGAATGAGGTTGGGTGTCCTCCCCTACTGCTCTTCCGCTGTTCCCTGGAGACTGAGTCTCTCTGAACCTGGAGCTGCTGTTTTCCATCAGACTGGCTGACCAGTGAGTCTCAAGGCTTCTCCCACCTTCAGCCCCCTCCCCCCACAGGCCTGAGGTTAGAGATGTGCATGACCACACCCAGATTCTGTTTTGTTTGTTTATTTTTGTTTATTTATTTGAGAGCCACAGACAGAGAGAGAAAGAGGCAGAGAGAGAGAGAGAGAATGGGCACGCCAGGGTTTCCAGGCACTGCAAACGAACTCCAGATGTGTGCACCCCCTTGTGCATCTGGCTAACATCGGTCCTGGGGAATCGAGCCTCGAACCGGGGTCCTTAGGCTTCACAGGCAGGTGCTTAACTGCTAAGTCATCTCTCCAGCCCCACACCCAGATTTTTATGTGGGTGCTGGAGAGTGAAACTCAGATACTTAGGTAGCAAGCACTCTTACCCACTGAACCATGTCCCCATTTTTAAAATAGAAACAATCTTCTCCTGACCTTAAATCTAGCACAGCACCATCCATAGAGAATCCAAGTTCCACACATAATGTTATATGCATTGGAAAAGTCAACAAGAACAGGTGTGATTAATTTTAATAGATTTTATTTAATTCCATGTATGCAAATGTTATCATTTCAACATGCAATCAATATAAACATTATTAGAGAGACGTCTCATAGCCTTTTGTTAAATTCAGGCTATATTTCACGTTTTTCACATTACCTGTTAGCCAAGATGCCTTGTGAGTGCCTGTTGGATAGCATTTGTCTAGAATCTGTATCCCCTTGGGTTTATTTTGCTGCATTTGAAACTTGGAACCGGGTGAAAATGCAATAATCTTCACAGGAGAATACAGACTTTTCCTTGAAGCAGAGTTTGGAGGGAAGGCCCTGGAGAGGTACCAGGTGAGGTGTGAATCTGCCTCCCTCACCCACACTGTGATGAGCGTAACACATCAGGCAAACTGAAACCATGCCCTGCGCGCTGCGCTTATTAATGCCCAAAGTGTGATTGGTGCATTTTTAGCAATCAGGTCTAAAAGAATGAACCGGATTATTAGCATCTGCACTTTGCAGTGAAATCAAAGGGCCTCTCTCCTGCATTCTGTGTAAAAGCATTAAAAAATATACTGGAAAAAATATACAGAAGTCAAAGTAAGAGAATTGGGCTTGGGTGAGGTTTTAGGGAATGCGTCAAAAGAATAAGGAATGGAGTTTTTTCTTCAGAAAGGAATGCAAAATGATGTGTCTATATGGTGGCAGATCACACTCCTTGGGTGGAATTTAGTATGTGAGGCATTGTCCTGCCACACGGTACCCTGGCTACCCATCTGCAGCTCTCGTGGCCCAGCTTCCACCGGCACCAGTGATGGCTGGCTTTAGGCGAATCCTGTCATGCTGGCATATGCACTGCTTGAATGGGCACTGTGTCATGGCACATTCAATCAAATGAGTGAATGAATGAATGAATACCACTGTGGACCTAGGAGAGGCTCATCTATTTGTGCAAAAGCAGAATGCAGCCTGCAGTTCCCAAACAGCCATGACTCTCCCTTACCGTGATGTGCGAATGGGGGGGGGGGGGCGCAGCATACGGGGGACAGGGTGAAGAAAAGGAGCTGGGCGTTGGGCTTGCCTGTGCTAGCCCACCAGCTGGTCAGTGCGGGACATGTAGCCCTTGCTTGTTATTTCTTTGTCTGCAAGAGGAGGAAGATGACCAGCTATCACAGTGGACTCATCCTCTCCTGTGGTCTCCACTTCCAACCACAAGATCATTTTGGTTTGTTTTCCCCTCAGTAATTTGGCAGTGGAGATGAGCGCAAAAGCCAAGCCTCTCCCTGTGGGGGCAAATAGTTCGGACTGTCCCCGCTCTTTCCAGATGTCTTCCCACAGGCTCCGATGACTAATGACAAGGAGTGGCCAGCCTCCTCCATTCTTCCTGCATTTACATCAACTACACTTGCTATTTTCACCTTTTCGGATGGTTGCTCTCCGCCATGTTGGATTATTGGTGAGGCACAAAGTTCAAAAGATAAAGGGTAGAGCACAATGCATAGCTCCCTCCTACTCTGTCTCCTGGTCTCTTCATCCTTCCATATTTCATGTGAGCAAACAATGTTATATGTATTCAAGTAAATATTTGTAAAACCATGTCTCTGTGTTTGTAACTTAATATGGTATTTCTGAACACACTTAAAAATGACTACAGGGCTGGAGGGATGGCTTAGCAGTTAAGACACTTGCCTGCAAAGCCTAAGGACCCAGGTTCAATTCCCCAGTACCCACGTAAGGCAATGCACAAAGTGGTACATGCTTCTGGAGTTTGTTTGCAGTGGCTAGGGGCCCTGCCATGCCCATTTTCTTTTCTCTTCTTGTCTCTTCCCTTCCCTTCCCTTCCCTTCCCTTCCCTTCCCTTCCCCTCCCCTCCCCTCCCCTCCCCTCCCCTCCCCTCCCCTCCCCTCCCCTCCCCTCCTCTCCTCTCCTCTCCTCTCCTCTCTCTCTGTTGCAAATAATTTTTTTTAAAAAAATGACTACAACAAGCCAGGCGTGGTGGCGCACGCCTTTAATCCCAGCACTCGGGCGGCAGGGTAGGGGGATCGCCATGAGTCCGAGGTCATCCTGAGACTACACAGTGAATTCCAGGTCAGCCTGGGCTACAGTGAGACCGTACCTTGAGAAAAAAAAAAAAAAGAACACCCAAGGTGACTACAACAATCATGATATATTGTTTATATATATGGAGAGTGTCAATAACAAGTTTAAAAGGGCTGGAGAGGTGGCTTAGTGGTTGAGGCACTTGCCTGTGAAGCCTAAGGACCCAGGTTCGATTCCCTAGTATTCATGTAAGCCAGCTGCACAAGGTGGTGCATGCTTCTGGAGGTTATTTGCAGTTTTTGGCATGCCCATGCTCTCTCTTTCTGCCTGTCTCTTTCTCTGTCTATATCAAATAAATACATAAATAAATATTTTTTTAAAAAGCATCAATTAAAGAAAAATTTAAAAAAATGACTACAGCAAATTTCAAACCCCAAACTTTCCATAGAGTTCATTTCATTGCATGCACGTGAGGACTTTGGGCCTTGCTGTGGCTGCCTCGTCCTTGTGGGATGGAGGTATCATAAAGTACGTAAGCTTCTGCCTTCTGCTGCTAGCAAGAGTGCTGCTATGAGGACTCTGGACACACACCATTTCCCGCAGATCGGAGTCTGTGTAGGATAAATGCCCAGAAGTGGGATTGTTGTGCTAGGGGGTGACTACATTTATATTTTTGGTAGCTCTGGCCTGATTGGCTGTGCAGAGATTGCTGCCACCAGCAGTGCATTAGAGGCCATGCTTCTTACACTCTAGCCAGTGAAATACCCAGATTTAACCTTGAGAGTCAAATAGGTTAAAATGGTATCTTGGCCTAGTTATAATCTGTAGTACTCTTCTTCCGTGTGAGAGTTTACTCATCAGTGAGTCATATCATGTGCTCATTTCCCTAATGGATTGTTAAAAAGGAAAGGACTAGCCTCTTCTAGGGAACCCTCATTGAGTCTTTGCTGTCTGTAGAGGGAAAACCCAGAGGCCTTGGGTGAGGGCTTACTGCTGTCCGGAGCCCAGAGGCCTGTCTTTCCACCTCTACACGCAGCTCTTTGGCCAAGCGGAACCTCTCCTTTCACCTGCCTGTCTGTGTTCCTTGTTTTGGTGTCATACCACATCATCCTTCAAAGCCACCCAGAGTACCGTTTCTTCAAGAAGGCCTAGTGTAGACCCTCAGTCAGCTGTGCTCCTCGAAGTTTGTTTATTGTTCGGCTGGAGCACTAACTGTCCCCTGTCCCATTGTTAGTGATGGGTATGACTCCTCGACACCACGCTTCCTGTCTTGCTCTCCTTTGCCACTCCATGGCTCTGAACTCCAAGGAAGAAAGAAGCTCCTTTCCTTTCCTTTCCTTTCCTTTCCTTTCCTTTCCTTTCCTTTCCTTTCCTTTCCTTTCCTTTCTTTTCCTTTCCTGTCTGGTCTTGTCTTTCTTTTCTTTTGTTTTGTTTTGTTTTGTTTTGTTTTTCGAGGTAGGGTCTCACTCTAGCTCAGACTGACCTGGAATTCACTATGTAGTCTCAGGGTGGCCTTGAATTCACAGTGATCCTCCTACCTCTGCCCCCCGAGTGCTGGGATTAAAGAAGTACACCACCATGCCCAGTTTTTGTTTGTTTGTTTGTTTGGTTTTTAATTTTTTGTTTATTTTTATTTATTTGAGAGCAACAGACAGAGATAGAAAGAGGCAGAGAGACAAAGAGAGAGAGAATGGGCACACCAGGGCCTCCAGCCACTGCAAACGAACTCCAGATGCGTGCCCCCTTGTGCATCTGGCTAATGTGGGTCCTGGGGAACTGAGCCTCGAACTGGGGTCCTTAGGCTTCACAGGCAAGCACTTAACCGCTAAGCCATCTCTCCAGCCCGTTTTTGTTTTTTAAGGTAGTATCTCACTGTAGCCCAAGCTGATGTGGAAGTTACTCTGTAGTCCCAGATTGGCCTAGAACTCATAGTGATCCTCCTACCTCTGCCTTCTGAGTGCTGGGATTAAAGGCATACACCATCATGCCTGGCCTCTTTACTTTTAAAAGTTTTATTTATTTGCAAACAAAGAAAATGAGAATGTAAATGAATGTGCCAGAGCCTCTTGCACTGCAATGAACTCCAGATGCATGTACTACTTTATGCATCTGGCTTTTTGTGGGTACTGGAGAATTGAACCTGGGCCGTCAGGCTCTGTAAGCAAGCACCCTCAACCACGATGCCATATCCTCAGCCCTGCCTCTGTCCTTTCTTTGGAAGACCAAAGTGACTACTTTTTTTTCTTTCTTTTAGATAGGGTTTCTCCACATAGCCCTGGCTGTCCTAGAACTGTCTATCTAGGCCAGGTAGCCTTGAACTTGAGCAATCCTCCTGGCTCTGACTCCTAAACACAGGCATTACAGCGTGCATCAACATGTCCAGCTGCCCAAGTGGTCTACTTCTTTTAAACTGTGATACAGTCGTTCCTATTGTAATGCCTACCGTTTTAGCCTTGATGAAGCCTGTTAAGGAAACTGACAGTGTTGCACACCCATCACCACTTCCTCTCTGCAGCATGTTTCCATCAGCTCACACTGAAACTAACTACTCATTACCCTCCCCTAGACCTTGACCCCCACCTCTTCTACTTTGTCTCTGTGAGCGCGACTCCTCTGCTATTCCATGTGAATGCACTAGACAACGCTCGCCCTTTTGCAATGGGCTTACTTTACTTGGCATGTCCCCAAGCTTCACCCGTGCAGAGGTCATCCACATCAGAATGTCGTTCCCTTGTCGTGCATGTGTGTGGATACAGCACTTGCCTTTCTCCTTTCTTCCACTGATGGACACTTGAGCTGCTTTGAGCTCTCAGAAACAGTGCTGCTCTGAATGTAAGCATACATTCCTGTTGAAACTCCTTTGGGTAAATACCCAGAAGTGGAACCATTCTATCAGATCACAGGGTGCTTGTATGTTTAATTTAAAAACAGAAACTGAAGCCAGGCATGGTGGTGCACACCTTTAATCCCAGCGCTTGGGATGCTGAGGTAGGAGGATTGCCATGAGTTCGAGGCCACCTTGAGACTACATAGTGAATTCCATGTCAGCCTTAGCTGGAGTGAGACCCTACCTCGAAAAAACAAACAAACAAACAACCCCCCCAAAAAAATAAACAACAACAACAAAAAAAACCAGAAACTGAAGCCAAGCATAGTGGCACACGCCTTTAACCCCAGCACTCGGGAGGCAGAGGTAGGTGGATCTCCGTGAGTTTGAGGCCACCCTGAGACTACATAGTGAATTCCAGTTCAGCCAGGACTAGAGTGAGACCCTACTTCAAAAAAAAAAGAAAAAATGATGTTGTGCATAGAGGCTGAACCATTTTGTATTCCCACCAGCAGTGCACAAGGCTCCAGTTTCTCCACATCCTCAGCCATGCTTGTTTCCTATTTTTCTTTCTTTTATGCTATACATCAGAATGGGTGTGAAATGGTCAGAGTGACCATCTTTCTATGGTGTTTTGGATACCTGAGCCACCAAGTCATGCTCAGAAGAGTTCCCATCCACCCTGACACCCTTCAGCACCTCATACTCCAAACCATGCCTTGATTTCATAACCAGGCTTCTCAGATATCTTCTGGGAGAAAAATTCACAGTTGAAAGGTCAATTAATAAAAAAAGAATTGGGCTGGAGAATGGCTCACCGGTTAAGGCATTTGCCTGCAAAGCCAAAGGACCCAGGTTTGATTCCCCAGGACCCACGTTAGCCAGATGCACGAGGTGGCACGTGTGTCTGGAGTTCGTTTGCAGTGGCTAGAGGCCCTGGCACACCCATTCACTCTCTCTCTCTTTCTCTCTGTCAAATAAATAAAAAAATAAAATATTTTAAAAAAAGAATTAGGCGACAAACAACTAGAATCTTTCTTGATACTTGTCACAATGTTCATGTCAAAATCAACCCATGCGACTCACTGTTTAAGCTCACCTGTGTGTGGCACGGAGCCGTAGAGACCTCCCATGGGTCCATCTAGCATGTGGGCTTGTCCTGGCTCTGCACTGATGGGGCAAACTGAGGCTGTGGTATTCATTTCATCTTTCCTCGCTGTACCTTTTGAATTTTTCTCCCATGCTTTGATTTGGTCACCATTTGAAGTCAAGACAGTAGTCTGAAGATACCTGAAGCTGGGCTGTCTCTCTATTCTCAGGCAGGCCCTGTAGCTGCTGGATGCATGGACCAGCCTCCATTTGGAAGCCAGCTCTGGAGTCATTGCCACATAGCTTTAAAAGTCACGTTTTGACCAGCAGATGCTGCGGAGCCCAGGGAGAGAACTTAATGTGGCCTAATCTTCATTTGTTTCGTGTTTGTTTTTCTCCAGCCATTCAATAGTGCTTTCAACATATCTTACTGTCCACAATCGCTGCTTTATGGAGAACAGTAATTAAAAAATTATTTTTATTTATTTATTTGCAGAGAGAGAGAGAGAGAGAATGTGGTCATACCAGGGCTTCTAACCATTGCAAATGAACACGATGCAAGTGCCACTTTGTGCATCTGGCTCTACACGCGTGCTGAGGAATTGAACCCTGGCCATTAGGCTTTGTTAGCATTCACCTTGACCGCTGAGCCATCTCTCTAGACCCTGAGAACAGTAATTGCAATTCCTGGGAAATAGCTATTCACCTGTGTGTTGCTATGTTTTTAACTCTGCATTTCTTACCATTTTTTTCCCCTCTCCTTTTTAGAATTTCGTTCCATCTTTGGGTAGGCAGACTTCCCTGACTACATTGGTGATGCCCAGAGCAGAACAGAGCACGACTTACACAGACTTTATTTATTTTACTGCCTTTGAAGGAAGTGTGCGCAACGTCTCTGAAGTCTCGGTGGAGTATTTATGCTCTCAGCCTTGTGTTGTCAATTTGGAAGCAGTTGTTTCATCCGAGTTCAGAAGCAGCATTCCCGTATACAAAAAAAGGTGGAAGAATGAGAAGCATCTTCACACCAGCAGGACACAAATAGTTCATGTGAAATTCCCAAGCATTATGGTGTACAGAGACGATTACTTCATCCGGCACTCCATTTCCGTATCCGCGGTGATACTACGAGCCTGGATTACTCACAAACACAGTGGCGGGGGCTTGAATGTTCGATGGGAGGAAAACCTGCTCCATGCTGTGGCAAAGAATTATACCCTGCTGCAAACGGTCCCGCCTTTTGAACGTCCTTTCAAAGACCATCAGGTGTGCCTTGAGTGGAACATGGACTATCTTTGGAACCTCTGGGCCAACAAGATCCCCCAGTGTCCTCTGGAAAGTGGTAGGTCATTTGCCGCGTGGCAGATTGCATTCTTGAGTTCTCAGCTAGCCAGTGTGGGCATAGGAGGGCTGCAGAAAATTCTTCGGTTAGCAGCCGAGAGACAGGCCGAACGGTGAGGCGTGCTGTCGGTCGTTTGGGATTTGGGGGGACAAAAGGAGAAAAGTAAAAAGGGGGAGAGAGAAGAAAGGTTTGGAGAGAATAGGGTGGAAGATGAAAGAGAGGAACGGAATAAGGGCGCATGGAAGGGAGCCGTTGAGAGGTTTAGATCCACTCGCAGTTTATTGGACGTGTTGATGCCACGGAAACAAGGCGGGGAAGCCCTCCTTCCCGCCCAGACCAGAGGCGTCTGCTACTTGTAAGCAAAAGCTTTATCTTGCAGGACCCGAGATTCCAGAGGAAGCTTGGTGCCAGCCTGGGAGGTTGTATTTTGAGAATGGTAACAACTGGCTGGCTCCACCCTACTCTGACACTTCCTGTATATATAATTAGAACTCTCCAAGCCTCAGGTTCCCTATCTGTAAAGCAGGCTAACAAGTCATTGTCTCAGAATAAAGTGGCAAGGATTAAATGAAATGGAACTGCTGGGCACATCATTGATGCTTAGTGTCAAGTAGCCACAATGACAGAAATTCCACATTAAAATATATATATATTTGGGATAGAGAGATGGCTTAGTGGTTAAGCACTTGCCTGTGAAGCCTAAGAACCCTGGTTCGAGACTCGATTACCCAGGACCCACGTAAGCCAGATACACAAGGTGACGTATGCATCTGGAGTTTGTTTTCAGTGGCTGGAGGCCCTGATGTGCCCATTCTCTCTCTCTCTCTCTCTCTCTCTCCTTCTTTCTCTCTCTGTCTGTCACTGTCATACATACATACATATATATATATATGTTTGAAGCCAGGTGCAGTGGTGCACACCTTTAATCCCAGTACTCGGGAGGCAGAGGTAGGAGGATCGCTGTGAGTTTGAGGCCACCCTGAGACTCCGTAGTGAATTCCAGGTCAGCCTGGGCTAGAGTGAAACCCTACCTTGAAAAACCAAAAAAAAAAAAAAAATTATTTGAGAGAGAGAGAGAGGGAGGGATGGAGAGAGAGAAAGAGAGAGAGAAAGAATGGGCATGCCAGGGTCTCTAGCCACTGCAAACAAACTCCAGGTGCATGTGCCACCTTGTGCATCTGGCTTACATGATAACTGGGGATTCGAACCCGTTAGGCTTCTCAGGCAAATACCTTAACCACTAGGCCATCTCTCTAGCCAGAAATTCCATTTTTACCCTGAAGGCTATGTGGTAGCAGCCCTTGAAGGGCACATGAATCACAGCCTCTCTGCACCAGGGTTGGAAATCTGGGGCTCACTTAGAAATGGAATCTGAGGTTCTCTTCTGAGTTCAAGCAGCTCCTGGCTCTGGGGATGCGGAGGGCCTGCCAGCTCTTCTCCTGTATCAGCAACTCATGCCAGGCCTGTTCCACGTCCTGCCCAGGTCTGTTTGATTTCCATACCATAACCACCTACAGCAGAATTGCTCAGGGCACCCATTGGAAGTATATTGTCCTTCTGCATCTGGCTGAGCATTGAGGGAGATGAAGGCATTTAAAATGGACTCTGATGCACCCTAAAACTTGAATCTCTGGACCAGCTGCCAACGGGCCTTTGATCCTCTTGTGACTGTGGCCTGACTCCCAGGCTGGTGGTTGGTGGAAGAAATCCATGGCCTGTGTCACCAGACTTTTCTGTAGGCCATGCCTGACACCTTCTAATCTTCCTTAGGACTGCTGTGGGACCAGGTGACTTAAGACCCATGCTCTATCTTTTTCTTCTAGTGACCTATTTTGTGTGTGTGTGTGTGTGTGTGACCTCTGGGACATAATTTCTGGCTATGGGGATTTCTTGGTGTGGTCTCACCCATAGTGGCTATCTGCATGTAATAAGAACTTAAGACACATGGCTGGCTGGAGAGATGGCTCAGCAGTTAAAGGCACTGCTTGCAAAGCCTGTTAGCCCTGGTTCAGTTCCCCGGTACCCAGGTAAAGTCAGAAGCACAAAGTGATACATGTATTTGGAGTTCGTTTGCAGTGGCAATGGGCCTTAGTGCACCCATTCTCTCTCTCTCTCAAATAAGTAAAACATTACCACAAAAAAAAAAAAAAGCTTGCAACATATGTGTGGCCGTGTAGCTCCATGGAGCCTAGCCCATGATGCCATCAGACCAACACATTTGACATCTTGAAAACTCTTACTGTTTGATTGTAATTTAGAGTCACAAGAAGTTGCAAAAATAGCAGAGAGCCCTATGTGTCCTGACCTGGCTTCTCCCATTAGCACTGTCTTCGATACTACATATACTATCGGAACCAAAGGACTCGTGTCAACTGAATATCATTAACTACAAACTGAATTCAGGTTTTATAGTGTTGGCATTCATATGTATGCCCATGTATGTTTCCATACAATTGCATTTTATAGTTTGGCTTGGTGTGATGTTTTCCATAGAGAACCTGTAGAAGACAGGGGCTAATTCCCTTTCTTTGTATGTATGCATGGCTTGTGGGTGGGAGGGGGTAATTAGATGTCTGGAATACACGAAGGTACGTGCATTTTCGTGATCCGCGTGCAGCCCCCTCCAAGCACAGCCCCATGCTAGCATCTGTGCGACGTGCCTTCCACAGGGACCCCTCATTTTCGAGCAGAACGGAGCGTGGGGCACACACAGCCACAGTTTTGCTTTGCCTCCGACTTTGTCAGGGTTTAATGATTCCATTTCATGTTTGGCAAATCATATATTTCGCATTGAAAAATGACTGAATTGCAAACTGGAAGTTTCCAAATGAAATTATTTACGAACTGGCCTCCGTTCATAGGGTACCTGAACATGCCCTTAAAATGTGAAACGTCTTTTCATTCTTTTGTTCTTCCTTCCCGAGTTCACAAGGCTCAGGAATGACACAGTGGGAATTCTCTCCCCACCTTCTTAGAGTATTACTTTCCATGTGAGGGCCAATCTAATCAAATCATAATGCGCAGGAAACCCTTTCCTATGGGTTAAAATCCCTGAACATGGTTGGGGAGGGGGATGGGCTCTGAGCACAGCTCTGTGCCTATAGCTGTGACTTGTTTACCAAAAAGGAGACCATTTTCTCCCCCTCTCCTTAGGAGACAAGTCACAAGAGCAAGAGCAGTGGCCTGTAGCAGGTGCCCGGGACCTTTGTTGTGGATGTGGCTGTGGGATGGGTGGGAGGGGCCAGCCTCTGCCTTTTTCCTAGCTATTGATGAACAAGAGTGGGTTGAAAACATGAGAGAGCATCGTGAGGGGCAGGACCGAGCCCTGGGGGCACCTGTCTGTCTGGTCCCCTTCACAGTCTGCAGCCCCATTGATGTGGGGCTTGGGAATGTTTTCTGTGTCAAATGTCTCATGTCGTGCGACAGCCCTGCCTCTGAACTACAGTGCACTTATCTGGTTTTCATTTTCTTTTTTATTTCTGAAGACTCAAAGTCCCCCATGCAAGAATGTTCCCGCAGAATGGTTGACATGCCTTCTGTCACTGGCTTAGCCTAGGTTCCCCGGCCAGGGCTGAGTGCCCACCCTGGGCCATGGCTCTCTCTGCAGCTTATCATTTTGCCAGAACCCAGGTTGAGCTATGGTCTGACTTTTGATGGACAACTGACAGATTTTTGTCCGATCCTGCTGAGTAAACCTAGCTAGGATCAGAATTCGGTGGCTTTACAGACACGTGTGTATGCCACGGCTCAGGTACGTGCCCTTCCACACACCTGCCCCTGCTGTGTTCTGGGCACAAAGGCCATAGGTGGTTAGACAAGCAATGCTTGTGGCTTCAATTATTGTTGTCTGTTTCCTTGGGGGAGGGGACAGGTGTTTATCTATTGCCCACTCAAGTCACATCATGTGTGCCTGACTCATTCGTGAGCTCACCAAAAGAGAACAAACACCCCCCCCCCCCCGCCACCAGTGGTACCCACCTAACGGGGCCCCGCCCCTGACTTCTCTTCCTGTTACACCTATGGGAAGGGTCAGCCCCTGCTGTTGGCTCAGCTTCAGCCTATATAGGTCACATGTTCAATGAAACCTGCCTCGCCACGTGTAGTGTTAGCGTCTGAGTCACCACCCTCCTGGACTCCGGCCACAGCCTTTCGTGTGGCTTCTCGGCTTCTCCTTTGCCCTCCCTCTCCCAACAGCCTGTGCCAGCTGCTCACCTCGCCCCTTGTAAACTCCTCGCTCTGCCCCTTGCTCTTGCGATCAGCTCACGCTGGCCCGTGGGATTCCGGCCCTGGCACCTTGATGGCTTCACCTCTTGCCGTGCTCTCGTCTAGCCGTGCGGGGATGCTTACTTCTCCCTGGGCACTTTGGGACATTTGGCGACTCCATCTCAAATGCTTTTCTCCCAGATCTCCTCACACCTCTGCTCCGCGACCATCTGGTCTGAGACAATGGTTCTGTTCAGCATGATTCCCTCCTCACCCTCCCCACAGCCTGTCCCCACTGGACACTATAATTCAGTATGTTCCATTACTGCTTTGTCTGTTGGCTATGCCAGAAGGCAGCCTCTATAAGGGCCTGGGACCCTTGGTTGCTTTGTTTCCAGTGAACATCACACTGTGACCACACGCTTATATCCTCACACATGCTGACACAGTGGGGAGTGTGAGGAGGTGGGACCTAGACCCAGATCTTCCCTTGGTCCTCTGCACACGCGCCACAGCTTCCCAGACAGACCCACTGGAGCAGCCTCCTGTCCACCAGCTCTCCTTTTCCTTAGGCTCCACTGTTAGGCTTTTACCCAGGGTAGCTGCTGTCTAACACTACAGACCCAACAAGGCCCAACCGCACACACCAACATTGTCTCCCTGCCACCTCACGTGCTGTTGCAGTCAGGTTCGCATTGCTGGCAGAAATCACCTGACCAAGAGCAGCTTTGCCGGGGATGGGGAGGGGAGAATGATTTATTGTGGCTTACAGACTCAAGAGAAGCTCCACAGTGGCAGGGGGAAATGATAGCATGAGCAGAGGGTGGACATCACCCCCTGGCCAACATAAGGTGGACAATAGCAACAGGAGAGTGTGCCAAACACTGGCCAGTGGGAAACTGGCTATAACACCCATAAACCCACCCCCAACAATACACTCCCTCCAGGAGATGTTACCTCCCAACTCTCCATCAGCTGGGAACCTAGCATTCAGAACACCTAAGTTTATGGGGGACACCTGAATCAAACCACCACACATGCATACCTGATGAAATCGTACCTGAATTTCAATATGTGTGTGTGTGTGTGTGTGTGTGTGTGTGTGTTTATTTTACTTCTACATGAAAATTACCTTTCTGACCTCTGGTTTTCCAGAGCCCCCTGTTATTTCTCCTTTGAGGTGTGCTGTGGTCAATTCAATGAAGCAAACAGTGAGCATCTACTAGGCACTGGTTTCTTGACCCAAAGCTGGGGGCTCAAGGATGACAGCTCAGCCTCCCTCTGGGTGGTTACATGGAAGGCAAGCGCATTGTGAAGCACAGCCGCGGCCACTTTCCTCTGCTGAGTCCCTGCCAGGTGCCAGACACTGTGGAGGAACCCACAGGGCTCTTTCCCATGCTGCCCGGTCACATTTGCAGGAGAGGACACTGTCTCAGGGAGTAGACTGGCTTGTCTAAGGTCATACAGCTATTAACCATGGAGCTGGCGTTTCAGTCTGGTTTGCTTCCCAAACTCCACGGATAGCCATTAGGTTCTACAGCTGCATGAGGTCATGAAGCTGTTTATTATTTATTTATTTCACATGATTCACCTTTGCTCCCTTGTGAGCGTTTGTCCCAGAGGAGGTGACGTGTGGACAGAGGAGAGAAGCATGAGTTCCTACAGTCAGAGAGAGGATGGAGGAGAGGACAAGCAGGCAGAAGGGACAGTGTGAGCATGGGCCCAGGGGAGAACATGCCGCCCAGCGGGGGACAGTGATGTCCTGCATCCCTTGATGGGTAGGATGACAGGGAGGCATGGTGCTGCAAGTCCGTCTGATTGACCGGGAGTGTCTACGCAGAGACTGGTGTTGAGCGGGGACCTGAGGCTGTCTGCACTGGTGAGCAAGAGTGCCACACCAGTGCCGGGCGTGGTGGCGCACGCCTTTAATCCCAGCACTTGGGAGGCAGAGCTAGGAGGATTGCTGTGAGTTCGAGGCCACCCTGAGATTACATAGTGAGTTCTAGGTCAGCCTGGGCTAGAGCGAGACTCTACCACAAAAAAAACTAAAAAAAAAAAAAAAAACAAGAGTGCCACGTCAACTGACTCCCGACATCTGCCACAAGATGGAAATGTGGGCTAGCCGCACGTCAGGTGTGAGCTAGGCTACTCAGGCTGATACCACACTTTGAAGATCTTTAGATGCCCTACCAGTGTTACTAACCGTTCTGCCCTTCTGTCTGCCTCTATATATGACAAAAGGGAGAGAGACACCATGGCAGTTTCCTTCCTTTTTACTCTCTTTGCCTTTTACTAAAAAAAGTCATTTATGTCTTTAGAGCCAATGGATCTGAAGTGTGATTTCTTATAACAAAATTCCATTATAACAAAATAATTGAAAGTTAAGTCAAATGTTGGTGCCAGGCTTGACTTGTCTTTGTGAAAGGAAACAAAACAAAACTGTTAATGCAGCGGGACTTTTCAAGCCAATGACGCGATGATCCTTTTTCTAATTATAAGCTATATATTTTGACTTATACAGAGAGACAGAGAGAGAGAGAGAGACAGAGAGAGAGAGAGAGAGAGAGAGAGAGTTCATTTTCCCTCAGTTAATCATGGTAGTTTGAATTTCTCAGTGATAACACTAATTAGTGCCTAGCATCTGCACTGCCCTTCTCAATTTTCAAAACACTTTTTTCCAGGCACATTGTCTCATTTAATGCTCATAATAGTCCCATGGGAAAGACTGTATTATTCTCATCCTCTCCTTAATGAAGGGGAAAACGGAGGCAAGGGGAGTTTGTTTAACTGGAGTCTAAACCTCGATTCTGCTTCTCCACTGCCGCCTCTCCAAAATATGCTAATCTAGTCCTAACCCAGGTTCTAAATTAGAAGGGAGACTTTTTTTTTTTTATTTGAATTTTTATCGATGTGAATCATCCTGCTTCCTTCACCCACTGGACTTTGTCTCTTTGAAGCCGGTTGGGCTGCACTGGGATAGCTTTGGAGGCCCGGGTAGGGAGGCCCTGCTATGTGGCTGCCTCTTCTCCCTACCTGCACAGAAATGTTCCGAGCTTTTTCTGTTCTTTCTTAGCTGCAAAGGTAATACATGTACCTGGTAAAAAATTCAAATAGTGTGAAAAGGTTTCGAGGAAAGAATAGGTTCTGCCCACCTCAGTCTTCTGGTCCTTTTCCCAGAAGCAAACTCGGTACAAGGGTTTCTCGTGTCTCCTTCCAGAAATGTTCTCTGCACTATAAAAACATTAAGTTTAGCCCCTGTCTTCACATGCAAATGAGGCGACTGGAGCATCTCTGCCCCTGCTCATGAGCCACACGGCAGAGATCTTTCTCCGTCAGTATCTATTGCATGACCTCATTTTCTTTTTCAACAGATAGATCCCTAGCATTCTGTTGCCCCACAGTCCATCATCTATTTAACCTGTCTTTGTGGACGGGCATGCAGGCCGCTCAGAGCCCCTTGCTTTCAACAAGACTTCTCTGAACATTCTTACAGAGGTGTCAGTGCGCACATGCCAAGCTTTGAAGGGTGAGTCACTACGAATGGGACTTATTATATTCTCAAAAATAGGGTTAGTGAATATTCCACAGACTTCTAAAGTAACCCACTTCACCATCCAGTCTCCATTTGAGGGGAAGTTCTCAGTTCTGATTTATACTTGGTTTAAAAAAATAAAAACAAGCCGAGTATGGTGGTGCACGCCTTTAATGCCAGCACTCAGGAGGCAGAGGTAGGAGGATCGCCATGAGTTCAAGGCCACCCTGAGACTCCATAGTGAATTCCATGTCAGCCTGGGCCAGAGTGAGACCCTACCTCGAAAAACCAAAAATAAAAAAATAAAAAAAATAAAAACAAACTTTTTATGCCGGGTGTGTGGTGGTGCATGCCTTTCATCCCAGCACTTAGAAGGCAGAGGTAGGAGGATCACCATGAGTTTGAGGCCACTCTGAGACTACATAGTGAATTCCAGGTCAGCCTGGGCTACAATAAGACCCTGCCTTGAAAAACTAAAATACATAAATAAATTTTATTCTTGTGATTTTATTTTATTTATTAGAGAGAGAGAGAGACAGACAGACAGACAGGTAGGCAGCAAACAGAGAATGGCCATGCTAGGGCCTCCAGCTACTGCAAATGTACTCCAGACTCATAAACCACCTTGTGCATCTGGCCTATGTGAGTAGTGGGGAATCAAACCTGGGTCCTTACTCTTCACAGGCAAGCACTTTAACCATTAAGCCAACCCTCCAGCCCTATACTTGGCTTTAAACAAAAGAACTATTAAGCTGGACGTGGTGGCACACACCTTTAATCCCAGCACTTAGGAGGCAGAAATAGGTGGATGGCCAAGAGCTTGAGGCCACCCTGAGACTACATAGTGAATTCCAGGTCAGCCTGGGCTAAAGTAAGACCCTACCTCAAAAACAAAACAAAACAAAAAAAGAAATATTGCACCCAATTTCTATGATTCCTGAGGGCTGGGATTGAAGGCATGTACCACCACACCTGGCTTGGAAAGTATTCTTTTTTTTAAAAAATATATTTATTGTATTTATTTGAGGGGGGGGAGAGAAAGAAGCAAATAGAGAGAATGGGCACATCAGGGCCTCCAGTGGCTGCAAACAAACTCCAGATGCCTGGCTTATGTGGGTCCTGGGAAGATGAACCTGGGTCCCTTGGCCCAGCAGGGCAAGCACCTTAACCCCTAAGCCATCTCTCCAGCCCTGGAAAGCATTCTTGAGCTACCCTCTCTGCCTTTACTTTCCTTCACATTATGCTTCGAGATGTCCCCTTGAGCCACATGCAGGTTGAGGGCTGCCAGTGACATCCCTGTCCTGTGTCTGGAGCTCACGCTGAGCTTGTTGCATGGAGATGGATCTTGCCCACAGTCAGGCTGTCCTGTCAGGGGTCTGATTCCCAGACTGAACTAAGCAATGGCCTGCGTGATGTCCCCAACCCCTCCCCACCCAGGGGATGAGGTTAAAGACACACAACAATCATGAAGGGGTGGGAGTCCCATTCCTCCACATGAGACACTAGCCTGTGCTGAAACAGGGTGACTCCCGTGGGCCCCTGCTGAGCCAGGCCCTAACCTGAAGGGGAGGCTAGTATAGACCATGGGGCCTTGGAGGTTCAAGGCTGCCTTAATTATCTAACAATATTGAGATATGTTAGTGTTTTTCGGCAACCAGTGGCCACACAAGGTCGTGACAGCTGTGGGTCAGCCGTAGTTTTCTCTGGGGAGGAGGGTTGTGAGGTGCGGTGTGGTCAGGTCAAAGCCCGCTTGGTGTGTCGTGGGGAGCCAAGTTTGAATAGGGCTGAGCTTTTTATTCCTCCACAACCTCCAGCGAGACAGGAGCGTTCTGCTTTTCTCCAAGTGAAGAGATTTTATTACACATGGAAGCAATGCCTCTCTTTGCTGTAACGTTTGAAAAAATAAGACGCATAAAGCAGTCAAGGGGGAAGAATTCCAGACATGCTTTCGTGGCATTTGTCGCGCTGCAGCTCCCCAACCTTCTCGTGCAAGAACAGCCAAGGAACTGGATGGAAGGGAAGGATTTGAAAGGATCACTTGGCAAAGGCAGCATGGTGTATGTTAGAGCATTGTAGAAAGTATTGAGAGAACAGGAGGCGAGTTTGAATTGTGATTTGGCGACAGTTACATTGATTCATTCACCACACACTTAGGGAACCCCTTTCAAGTGCTGAGCACTGTTCTAAGCTCTAGGAATGGAAGTGGATGATGCCAGGTCCCTGCCATCCTGGAACATACAGAGGAACTTGGGCAAGCTACTAAATCTCTTTGGTCCTAATTTTTTGCTCCCTGTAAGCTTTTTAGTGGTGCATGCCGTTGGCGCCATTGCTCCCCAGTCTACTACTGTGACAGACATCACTAGTCAATTACAGATGATCCTAGACTTATGGTGGGTTGATGGGATTTTTGTTTTCAATTTTGATAGTGCAAAATTATACCAAGACACCATTGGATGTTTTGCTTTTAGCACAGTATTTAATAAATTATACTAGAGAGCCAACACTTTGTTATAAAATAGGCTTTGTGTTAGGTGGTTTTGCTCAGCTGTAGGCTAATGTAAATGTTCTAGACACATTTAAAATAGGCTAGCTAGGTTAAGCTATATTGGGTTGGTTAGGGGTATTAAATATGCTTTCAAAATATTTTTAGCCGGCGTGGTGGCACACAACTTTAATCCCAGCACTCGGGAGCCAGAGGTAGGAGGATTGCCATGAGTTCGAGGACAGCCTGAGACTCCATAGCAAATTCCAGGTCAGCCTGATCTAGGGTGAGACCCTACCTCAAAAAACCAAAGGAAAAAAAAAAAAGAAAAGAAAAGAAAAAGAAGAAAAGGTAGTTATCTATTTATTTGTATGTATGTGTGAGAGAAAGAGAGAGGGAGAGATGGGCATGCCAGAGCCTCTTGCTGCTGCAAATAAATTCTAGACACATGTGTCACTTTGAGCACCTGGCTTTATGTGACATTGTAGTTAGCTTCATGGTGCTGGGATGAATATCTAAACCAGGCACAGATTATGGGAGGAAGGCTTTATTCAAGCTTACAGATCCAGGGGAAGTTCCATCAGTGGCAGAAGAAACTGCTCCCATTCATAAATGCAAGCAGAGAGACACCACAGAGCCAGCACAGCCAGAGCTCAAACCCTCTGCACACCTTAGAGTGGAATTCAGATCCACTCCCAGTGAGCTGGAGTCTGCCAGCAGGCAACTGAAGCAGCAAACTCCATTTTGATAAGACCCCTGAGTCTATGGGGGACATCCATTCAAACTACCTCATACAGGTAGTGGGGAACTGGACCCAGGTCTGCAGGCTTTGCAAGCAAGCACTTTTTATCATTTATTTTTTCATTTATTGAGCTATCTCATCAGTCCTATTAAGTGCATTTTTGATGTTTAATTTTTGCCATGGGACATAGCCCATCATAAGTCAAAGGACATCTATTTAGACAATAAGCCTGGATGTTTTCCTGTACCTGATGAATTCTAAATTCATTCTTTATTCTAATTATAATGGAAAGACAGAAATAGAACTCTAAATTATAGAATAATCAGTTACAGAATTTATTTGAAAAAAAATCAGTTGTTGGGTACAAAGGGTATGTATTTTTGTACAATTATTTTCAATCCTAAGATTGAGATTTCTCCCTCCAGTCTTTGGCTCTGAGGCTTCTGTGTAACCTACGCCCAGACCCATGGGGATGGGAGAGGCTCTGTGACACTCCCTGATTCCTCTCGCTTTAGAAGCCTCCTTCATGAAGTCTTTCCCCAGGATGAGGTTAGGCAGAATCCAGTTATCATCTCCTATGCAGTAGACAGCAACAGCCACCCACAGAAGACTTTCTGGGGTCCAGCATGGTCACCTGGTCTCTTCTGCCTCAGTTAACATATGGAAACCCAACCAAGGTTGAGCTGATATCAACTTCTTTGGTGAACTGTTCCCTCAGATTCAAAACACACCTTTGCGTTCTTTCTGTGTGTAATCTCTGTCACCATACCTGTAACAGACAGGCAGGTCCAATGTGCCAAAACTGAGTCTGAAGTGAAAAAAGTTCAGGTGCTTCCGTTGCAATTGGCACGTTTACAAATGTGTTTCTAGAGGCTGGAGAGATGGCTCAGGAGTTAAGGTGCTTGCCTGCAAATGATCTCTTGCTATATTTATACACATTGGGAGAAATTGGCTTAGTTAATCCTAACACACATACCCCACACACACACTGTCCCTCTCTCTCTCTCTCTCACACACACACATACACACAATCATATAGGCCTGAGATGCTAAAACCTGCTCTTAGGATTTTCAAATTATATTAGGCCAAAAGTACTTCTCTACTTGTTAGATTTCTTTCTTTCTTTTTTTTTTTTTTTTGTTTATTTTTATTTATTTGACAGCGACAGACAGAGAGAGAAAGGCAGATAGAGAGAGAGAGAATGGGCATGCCAGGGCCTCCAGCCACTGCAAACGAACTCCAGACGCGTGTGCCCCCTTGTGCATCTGGCTAACGTGGGTCCTGGGGAGTCGAGCCTCGAACCGGGGTGCTTAGGCTTCACAGGCAAGCGCTTAACCGCTAAGCCATCTCTCCAGCCCAGATTTCTTTTTTCTTTTTCTTTTTTCTTTTTTTATTTCTCCTTGGAAAATGAGCAGAGATGTCCAGCATTCCAGAGCAAAGACCCATAATTTATCCCAATATTGGTGTTTGGTGAGTCTCACAGATGCCAATCCTTTTCTCTCTAAGAGACCCAGGAAATAGGTTTGTTCCATCACTGAATCATGGGTGTTTAAACCAAGAAATGTTTCTTGTAACATTTTAAGAAAAAGAAAGGCATCCCTATTTCTAGGTTGAGTTAAGTAAATTCTCTTTCCTTTGTGGGGGAAATATGAAAACTAGAAATGTATATTTAGCCTTGTTTAAAGCAGTAGATGTTAAATATAGAATGAAGAGAACTCAGTTTTCCCTCTAAGATTTGTTATGGACATTCTCATATTCTCCAGAGCCACAGAAGAGCAACTGTCCATATTGGTGGAAAAAAGAAAAAAAAAAAAGTGGAACTGTGCTCAGTTTGAAGGGGTGTGGTTAGTCATTTTGTGCAGGGTAATGTTTTGAGTATATGTGGAATTTTGTACCAAAACCAAAAGGGGGGTTTGGGGATTGTGGTGGCTTATATTGCTTGTCAACTTAGTAGGACCTAGAGTCACTAGGGAGGGACTCAACCTTAGGGCATGCCTATGAGGGGTTGTCTCAGTCTGGTTACTTGAGGTGGGAATAGGGGAGTGACATTCCGTGGGCTGAATCAGCAAGGAGAGCTGGCCGAGCCCTGGTGCTCATCACTCTCTGCTTCCTCGGTGTGGACTGAACGTGAGCAGCTGCCTCAAACTGCTGCCACCACGCCTCCCACCCTGATGGACTGTGACCTGAGATAAGCCTTCCCTTCCTTAAACTGCGCTTTGTCAGGTATTTTGTCCCAGCCATGAGAAGGTAACTCATGCAGGGATGCAGTTCGCGGTAGGCTGAGTGCATAGTATGTGTGAGACCCTGGCTTTGAGCTCTAGAGGCACGAAAATGAAACAAAGCAGAAATCAATGCAGGTTTAAAAGCTCGGATTCTGAAACCAAATTGCTTAAGTTTGAATCCTAGCTCCATCTTTTTTTTTTTTCTTTCTGTGTGTGTGTTTGGTTGGGCCTTGCTCTAGCTCAGGCTGTCCTGGAATTCACTATGTAGTCTCTGGCTGGCCTCCTACCTCTGCCTCCTGAGTGTTGGTATTAAAGGCATGTACCACCCAACTTCCACCTCTTTTTAATCTCTTTTTGTCCCTCTTAAGGCTCAGGTTTCATTTTTCTATTAAAATAGGATGACAAAGGACTCTCTTCTGATGGGTGTGATGGCGCATGCCTTTAATCCCAGCATTTGGGAGGCAGAAGTAAAAGGATCACCATGAGTTCAAGGCCACCCTGAGACTACATAGTGAAATCCAGGTCAGCCTGAGCTAAAGTGAGATCCTACTTCGAACGCCCCCCCCCCAAAAAAAATGGTCTGCCTGGGCTACAGTGAGGCCCTACCTTGAAAACAAAACAAAACAAACAAACAAACAGAGAATGGAACTAATACTGGAATGAATCTACTTTATAAAGTTGCAATGCGAAGTAAAGGAGTGAGAGTCTCTGTAAAATGCTTAGCATGGTGCCTGCCTTATAGTTGGTGTTCTATGAATGTTGGCTTGGCATTTTAGGTGAATTTAAATATTTGACTGGAGCTGGGGACAGAGGATGCCAGGAAGGGTGTGATCTGGGAAGGCTGTTTCTTTGCAGACAATTGAAAGGTGGCTGTTTTTGCTGTTTGCAGATACGGTTTCCCTCCTTGACTTTCCCTACGCCTCCAGTGGAGAAAACACAGGCATCGTAAAGAAGCTTCTAGGGTTCCAAAACCGGGAGCTGGAAGCCACACGATGCCAGCGCGTGGATTACCCAGTGTAAGTGGACGGCGTCAGGCTGGTGGGATGGGCCCTTTCATTTATTTATTAATATTTATCTGAGGACCTGCAGGCTAGCAGAAGAACGTTTTAGGAGGATGCACTTTTGGGAGCTGCTTTGCATAAATGTTATGTTCAGATCTGCACCACACATCTACAGGCCTGGATGGTTTTTGCACGTAGGCACACCCTCTGTTCTCCTTGGGCTTGCTGTGCTGGTCTCAGGAATGGTATGAGCAGATAGCAAGGTGGTTCAGCCTGAGGCATTAAGAGGTTTCAGGTGCAGCCAGCCAGAGCCAGCTCAGGCTGCAGCCCTGGCTTGGCCTGTTCCATCCAGGAGGATTGGGCGAGCTGCTAGAAGTCTTGGGGCTTCTGATCTCTTCCATTGATTTCAGCAAAATCCACATGTATCTATTTTTCCTCCTGCTGAACTGAAGATGCTGAAAAATGGTTCCTTGTTCACCTCAGATCAGATGGATTTAGCAGAGTGATTTAATTCTTCCCGTGCTGCTGGCTGGAGGAAGATCTTGAGTCACTTACAGAGCGTATGTTCGTGCTAAGCTTCCTTGTAATAACTTATCTTCATGAGCTTGCTCAGCTGGGCGGGTCAGGCGGGAGCTCCGTGACACCATCTGTCTGCATATTGTGCCACTGACTTCAAGGCCAGATTAGAAAGCCCAGACTATTGGATTCGGAAGGAGTTCCCTGGATGTAACCCCAAAGAACTGGGGGCTATTGCCATATAACCCAGACTGTGACTTGGCTATGAGCATAAATGGAGAGAGAGAGAGAGGGAGAGAGAGAAAGAGAGAGAGAGAGAGCGAGCGCTGGAGGCATTGGTTTGACTTCCAGCCATGTGCTAGGTGCAAAATGCATGACTCCCAGCTACTTGTCTTTGATCTACTGGTCACTGGTGTAGTGTGGATCCTCCAACAGGTGTTCAGCAAATATTTCCTGAATGATCGATGGATCACATATCTTGGCTAACTGTGCCCTTGTTAAATGGGCTACTGTTATTTTATCCTCATGGCACAAATCTACAGATGTACAATATTTTTTTCAACTAAATAGCCCCATTCGGGAATGGAACAATTAGATAAGTTGTTTCACACTGGTCAGGCAGAACGGAGATATTGAACATCCTCCTGTGTGCATTAAGATGGTATATGTGTGTCCATTTGTCACGTGGTGGTGCCATTTACAGATTATTACATTTCCCTTACCTTAGGGCCTTTATCTTTGAGAGAAACAAAATTGCTTAAAAAGCCCTAATTGTGGTTTTTCCCCCTTTTAATCATGGATATTAGACTAGCTTCTAATCATATCACCTCTTATTAAAATCCATATTTTTATTCAATGTCTGGCTTAATCAAGGATTCAAATGAAGGCACGCAAGAGTCTCAGACAGGCACAGAACAGTTCTTGGTGGAAGGTAGAATGTCTGTGAGTTTTGTACAAAGAAGCTTTACTCCTATCTTTGCAGTTACTATAACTACCTCTTTGTCTCAAAATATCAGGCTTCGCAAGCCGATCTCCCATGATGAACAATAAAGCAAATCCATCCCTTCATTGGAAGGAAAGCAATTTACTTGGTCATTGTTAACTGTAATCACCTGTTCTTAGATGATGTCAATCTGCAGAATTTTCTCCCCTCATTCCTTTAGGTTTACTCTTTCATTGTGGCTTTATTTACTGCGTTATTGCAAGACCAATCTCTGTGGGATTCTGTACTTCGTTGATTCTAATGAGATGTACGGCACACCTTCTGTATTTCTTACCAAGGAGGGTGAGTATACACTGAGCCTTTCAAGTGATATTGTAATTCCCTGATACTCTGCCTCCTGGCACAGCCGTCTGTCTAGGAGGAGGAGATTTGTGCACGTGACAGTGCCATGGGAGTCATACGTGTCTGATTCTCAAACCTGTTTCCTGTAATTATGCCATTTGCTTAAATATGTGATCCAGTTAGATAGGCATGGAGAAGAAAGACTTGTGCCTCTGCAAATAATGAGTTGATTATTTTGGGTAGACTCACTTGATAAAGAGCTGTTACTAAAATATGACTGTGAGATGAACACAACTGTAAGATATTAGAAAGGTACATTAAAGAAATTTAAGTGGGCTTGGGCTCAGGTTGTTCCACAAAGAATGTGGGTGGTGTTATGCAGACAAGACCACAGCCATAGAGAACCAAATGTGAGATTTAAATTAAATCTTTTTTTTTTTCCCTCTAGAAGCTCATAAGAAATGACTTATTTACAAAGAAATGCATTTATAAGTGCATTTTTGTTTTGTTTTTAAAATTTTATTTTTTTTATTTGAATGAGAGCAAGGGAGGGAGGAAGGGAGGGGGAGAGAGAGAGAGGAAGAGACAGAGAATGGGGACACCAGGGCCTTCAGTCACTGCATACAAACTCCAGACATATGCACCTCCTTGTGCATCTGGCGAGTGCCTCAACCACTAAGCCAGCTCTCCAGCCCTGCTTTTGAGGTATGTGTTCTCCCTAATGCAGCTCAGACTGGCCTGGAACTCACCATGTAACCCAGAGTAGCCTTGAACTGAAACTCTCCATTCTGCTGCCTCTGTCTGTCTCTTGTTATATGAAAGATGGGCACCAATGCAACTGGCTTTTGTTTTTGTTTAAAGGAAGAAGGCTTGTGATTTAAACTTGGGACTTCCTAGGACAATTGTTAAATAGGCCTGACCTCTTCACTCATTTTCATCACCTTTAATGTTTGTTTTCTAGGCAATTTGCATATTCAAATGCATCTTGTCAAAGGAGAAGATCTGGCTGTAAAAACAAAGTTCACCGTACCTCTGAAGGAATGGTTCCGACTGGATATCTCTTTTAATGGAGGCCAGGTATCTGCACGGAATGCTCTGCCCTGAATTCAGTTAGCATTCTCAGTGGAGCTAAGCACTGCCGTGAAGTCAAAATCTGCAAGGGGATTTGTGGCAAATGATGGGCTCTTTACCGCTATGCACTTGCTAAATCAAACTTTATAGAGGGAAGTTTAAATCATAAGTATCTCATCCCATTTAATTAACTTTTAGAGTGCTTCTCTCCACTCTCTTGTGAATGAGTAAATAATATAGCCAGCTCTGTAGCCACAATTATCTGAGTAACTCAGTCCTTTCCCCCAAGGAGATAGGCTTTATGAAGTAAATGTTCAACAGCATTGGTCTTGTTTACATGGTGTTATCACATCACAACTTTTTTTTTTTTTTTTGGAAGGAAATTTATTGGCTAGTTTAGCTAAGAAATGGTTTGAAGTGCTTTTGGCAGTTGAGACAATTGCGTATGTTTGGTTAAACATCCTCATAATAGCCAACAAATATAAGTGATAATTCTGGTGGAATGGAGGGCCTTATCTCTCTTGTACATTAAACATTTCACATAACCATTTCAAATTCTGATAGCACAGCTTTTATGGATTATGGCAAATCTGTTGTGATAATTGAAGGTGCCTCCATTTCTCCATCTACAGGATGCCAGCAGGCCACCTTCTTCTGGTGACTTTATTTTCTCATCTCCTTTCCCTATTGAATTGTGATTTTTCTGTAACACCACCAGAAGAGGCATTAGATAATACACAATCCACCCTCATGTTTAGGGTTATTACATTTCCATTTCTGAAGAGAAAAAAAAAAAAACAGTCAATCAGCTCAGTTCTTGCTGCTTTGCTGCGAGGACCCTAGGATGTTAGCTGGAAGGTCTTGTTTGCTTGTTTCTTTAAAAATGTTGGGTGCAGCCGGGTGTGGTGGCTCACGCCTTTGATCCCAGCACTCGGGAAGCAGAGGAAGGAGGATCGCCGAGAGTTCGAGGCCACCCTGAGACTACATAGTGAATTCCAGGTCAGCCTGAGCCAGAGTGAGACCCTACTTTGAAAAACCAAAAAAAAAAAAAAAAAAAAAAAAATGCTGGGTGCTTGGGCTGGAAAGATGGCTTAATGGTTAAGCACTTGCCTGTGAAGCCTAAGGACCCCGGTTCGAGGCTCAATTCCCCAGGACCCACATTAGCCAGATGCACAAGGGGGCGCATGTGTCTGGAGTTCGTTTGCAACAGCCAGAGGCCCTGGGGCGCCCATTCTCTCTCTCTCTGCTTTATGCTCTCTGTCTGTCATTCTCAAATAAATAAATAAAAATAAACAAAAAAAAGTTGGGTGCCATAGCTGAGGTCCACACCATCCCTTCCCGGGGAGGTGCAGCTTATGACGTATGGCTTCCAGGCTGCCATTGTCTCCTAAAAAAGTCCTCTTAGCCACATGTGTCACCAAGACAGGCATCAAATCACCAGAGCAGACTCATAGATCTTATTTTGCACCTGCTGTATGTACAGCACTAGGCTTCTGTTGCTTATAGACTATTTATGGAAGCAGCATTAAGCATGTGAAGAGAAATCATAAGGCAGCTTAATTGCCAAATGATTCATATTGATTTCGAGAAGGGAGACAGCATTTCATGCTGGGATGCTCAGGGAAGTATTTGCGAACAAAGTTTTTATATTGGGATAGAATTTAGATGGAGAAGAAAGGAAGGAACGTTTCTACATCGTCTTGGGGGTAAATAGATAAACTGGTTTGACTGGTGTCTTAGTTTGCTTTGCATTGCTACAACAGAATACTTGAGATGGGGTAATCTATACAGAAAAGAAGTTTCTCTCTCATACTTTTGGAAACTGATAGGTTCAATATCAAGTTGGTGTCACCTGATGAGAGCCTTCTTGCTGTGTCATGACATGACATGGGTGTCACCAGGTAGATACCCAGATAGTGCAAGCTCAGAAACTCAGATCTCTCTTCCTTTTCTTTTACTTTTCTTTCTTTCCTTTTTTTTTTTTTTTTTTTTTTCTGGTTTTTCAAGGTAGGGTCTCACTCTAGCTCAGGCTGACCTGGAATTCACTATGTGTTCTCATGGCTGACCTCAAACTCACAGCGATCCTCCTACCTCTGCCTCTGAAGCACTGGGACTAAAGGCGTGCACCACCACACCCGACCTTTCTTCCTTTACTGAGGATGCCACTAATCCCATCACAAGAGTCTCATCCTCATGGCCTCATCTGACACTAGTAACTCCCAAAGGCCCCACTTCCAAGTGCTACCAACATATGAGTGTAGGGATTCAGTGTGAAATATGTGAATTTGTAGGCTATGGAAAACTACTAAGAGGAGGAGGAGAAGAGGAAGAAGAGGAGGAGGAAGAGGAGGTCGCTAGGGTTAGAATGTGCAGGAGCTTGCATATCAGAGACTTTTAGGCAGTGGGGTGTGGTGAGTAGTGTTGAGAAGCAGCATGAGGCAGTCCCTTCCCTGTAGAGATTAAGTGGATGGCGTAGTGTGTGGTGGGGGAGGCAGGAGAGAAGAAAGAAGACCAGGAAGTAGAAAGTTATCAAGGGTATTTTCTTGGGTATATGTCGATTTTTGGCACAGGGTTTCAGACTCATCTTTCTATCCCAACTGGACTCCCTAGTGTACATGGGTCCCAGCTTCTGCCATGGGCCAGTGGCGGTTGCCTTAAGAAGACAACCAGTGTGTGTCATTCTCTTTTCTCTTGTGCTCTGTGGCTGGCCAGGGTTGATTTCTAATGAGCCAGTCTTCTGTAGACACAGAGTCATTTTCAAGTTTTGGAAATCTAGAAAGGCCAGCATAAGTGTGCTCAACACTTGCCGTGGAAGCTCTGAGGGAACAACAGTGGCTCCTTAAGTCTGGGAACTCACATGGTAGCTCATGACACAAGAACCCACCCGAGACAACCGACAACCTTCATGACAATAACATTGTTCCTGTTGAAATGAGAGTCCCCACCCAGAAGTGCGGCCAGCAGGGCATGAAGAACATACAGCATTAATCCTGGTTTTTCCCTGAGGCTCTGGTGGAATCAGTAACATTTCCGAACTTCCTCATGGAATCATACTTACTTCCTTGTCTTTTTATGCAACAAGCTTGTAAGCACAGACACATCCAGTGAACCTTTGGCATGTGAAACCAACTGGCAGAAATTGCCTTGTAGATATTTTTAACCACACCATCAAGGCATTTGGGGAAGCTAAATTTATTGTCTCAAAATATGCACAAGGCTAGTAAACTGTTAATTTTATTTTTGTAGACATTAATCAGGCAAAAGGCTAGCACATTTCATGAGTAATTTCTGCCGAGGATCATATTTATAAAGTGGAGTGGCTGAGACATAATTGATCTTCGTGTCTCTCTTCCAACATAGATAGTGGTAACCACCAGCATCGGGCAGGACTTGGAGAGCTACCGTAATCAGACCATTAGGTAAGTGTGATTTTCATTTGAAATCGGGCTGCTCAAGGGCTAAAGACTCTTCATGCCTAAACCCTCAATCCTGATGCTATTCTAAACACCTCCTTCAGCGTTTCCAAGCTGAGCTGTCCTCTGCCCGTAACTAGTGTCGGCACTTTTCATTTTCTCTCATCAAGCATAAACGCTCCCCATTTTCCCTGCAACCTTTTTTTTTTGAAACTAGTCCTTTCTGCAGATCTCATTGTTAATTCTTCCTTTCATGCCACTTCATAATTCATTTTGTTTGAAAATTATCTTCTCCGAAGGCTTCTGAAGAAAATAAATCAAAGTATTAATGTTGCTTATTGGGAATGGCTGGGAACTTTGGTGTACTCTAAGACATAAAAGCAGACAGTTGCTGTATTTATGTTCATAATCTAGATTTGAAGTGTGTGCAACTATTGATATTGGGGTAACTTTTCACCCTTATGGAACCATTTTTTACAAGAGTTACAGAAACCGAGAGCGGGGCCCCTTGTGCTTCATAATTTTTTAATTTACTCCTTTATCCACGTGTCATAGAGGATTTCATAGTGTCAACCATGAGACAGCCTTCATGAAGTACTTGGGGTGTCCCATCATAGTTAGATGATGTATGTATCAGTGAATATTTAAGAATAAGTATAAAATTCGGAAATGAAAATTATCAGTTTATAAATATAGCTTAAGTCCGGCTAGCCCAGTTGGTACAGCATGAGACTCTTCAATATGTGTCAGGCGCTCAGACACTTGGGTGTGGGGTGGAGAAGTGGTTTGTGGGCCCCGTGCTGGGAGACTTCACTAGAGCAAGGAGAATGGTGCTTCTTCACACAGGTTCTGTGGAGTCCCATACAATACAGATTCTCTTCGAAACTGGTTACTGGTCTAAGCAGATGGTTCAATCAATAAAGTGCTTACTGTGCAAGCACAAGGACCTGAGTTCAATCCCCAGAACCCATGTGAAAAAAAAAAAAAAAAAGCTGGGCATAGTGGTACATGCCTCCCAGCCCTAGAGAGGGAGACAGGTGGATCCCTGAGGCTCGCTGGCCAGCTAGTCTAGCCTACTTGGGACATTAAGAAATTCCACCTCAAAAAAAAAAAAAAATAGGTGGAGGGGAGCCGGGCATGGTGGCACACACCTTTAATCCCAGCACTTGGGAGGCTGAGGTAGGAGGATTACTTTGAATTCAAAACCAGCCTGAGACTACATAGTAAAGTCCAGGTCAGCCTGGGCTAGAGTGAGACTCTACCTTGAAAAAACAAAAACAACAAAAACAACAACAAAAAAATGGTGGAGCACTGTGGAGATTGCTCAGTGGTTATATCACTTGCTTGCAAAGCCTGATGGCCTGGCCTGTTGCTCCCATTCATTCTCTCTTTCCCTCACTCTTTGCGAATAAGTGAAATAGTTAACAAAAATAGGTGGAGGGGCTGTGGGTCAGCTTGCCATACAAGCATAAGAACATCATCTGGCTTGAGTTCAATCCTTTGCACCCACTTAAGAGTCGAGCATGACCACATATGCCCTCTGTAGTCCCAGTTCTGAGTGGAGCAGAGACCAGAGAGTCACTAGAGCTCCCTGGCCGGCCAGTCTGATGGAAAATGGCTGCTCCAGCATCAGTGAGACTCCATCTCAAAGTAGCACATGAATGAGCAATAGAGGAAGACATCCAATGTCCTCCCCTGGCCTCTGCATGTAGACACAGGGCATGTGCATCTGCACACACAAGTGCACACACCACACGCACACCACACTACACATGCTACACTTACACACGTGCAAAAACTAACAGGTGAACGGCACCTAAGAAACCTTAGTGGGAGTTGACCTGGCCTCCACACACATGTGCGCCTAAGCACACATGCATCTGCACATACATGAACACACACACACACGCACAGATTATGAAAGCAGAGAGGAGTAGGATGGGAGTAGAAGCTTGCATCCTTTTTTCTTTGAACCTTCCTGCCTACATGTGAGTCAAACCAATTTCTTTTAGGCTCCAGGCACCTAGAACAATTCTTATTTCTCATGGCTGGATTAAAGGATTAGAGTTTTATAGAAAGGCTAAAGATGTGTTATTACTTAGCCTGTAAAGAGGTCAGGAGTGGCTTGATAGCTATATCAAAGCATGGCTGATGGGGCCGAGGGAAGAGTTGAAGTCTTAAAGTGCACCAAGGTTGGCAGCAAGCATTCAGCATGTAGCAGGCCTGCATTATGGAAGTAGCTCTGGGTCTTCTGGGACAAGTTCAAGAACAGAGCTGCCTGATAGTTCTTTTTGGGGAGAAAGGATCATGGGCTCCACTGGGACTCTCTTCTCGGGCTGTGTTCTATGCAGTAGGGTCTAAAATCATAGCTTCTTCCTTCTCGTGTATCACCTATCCCAGCCCTGGGACATTTTTGACAAGTGGTTGTATTTTACAGGCTTCTTTTCTCTGAAATCTTAGAAACTCAGAGACTGACACAAATGAACACAGGTAGAGATCTCACGTGATGGGCACTGGACCGGAGGGAGGGAATATGCACTGAGGAGAACATTTTAGGGCCTGCCGGAAGCTCTGTGCTAGGGCAGCCAGAGCTGAGTACCAAAACGGAGTGACTTCAACATCAGAACGTGTCGGATCCAGGGGCTAGAGGCGCAAGACGGTGGTCTCAGCTCGGTCCAGTTCCAGGTGCTAGGAGACGCTCTGTTCCCAAAGATTCCCTTGGCTTCTGGGGTGGTCTCCCTGTGTGTTTGCCTATACTCAGATGCCTCCTTGGGACTAGGGTCCCACCTATCTCACTAATCAAACCTGCAGAGACTCCCCCTAAGTAAGATCACAATGTGGGGTGGGGAGTTCAGATTTAAGCATATGAAGGAGTGAGGCTCCAATTCAACTCAACAGAACAAATTATTTAGTTATGAGAAATTGAGAGAGAGAGAGAGAGAGAATATGGGCACTCTAGGGCCTCTTGCCCTTGCAAATGAACTCCAGACACATGTACCACTTTGTGCGTCTGGCTTTATGTGGGTACTGGGGTATTGAACTCAAGCCATCAGGCTGTGAAAGCAAGGGCCTTTTAGCTGCTCTCTGTCTCTCAAATAAATAAATATAAGGATATATTTTAAAATGTGAAGAATCCATGAAGAATAAGAAGATATGAGACTTTTAAGTAAAGACAGGGTCAATATGATGTGCTGACATTTCAGGGATCAGGACTGCCTTGGGTGTATATACTGGTATCTCAGTTGTAGCATCAAGCCACTTCTTGCCTCTTGATACTGGCAGCATCCAGACCTGAGTGTTCTGTAACTGCCACCTTCGTGCCCCTTTCTGTGCCCCTATGGCCACCCCTACACCAGCAGAACAGCTAGAGCAGGTCTGTGGGGTGTGCAGCTCTCTCCTGCGGTTCTTGTGGGCAGATGTCTGCAATCTCAGGCATGTCAGGTCCTCACATTTACAATGGGCCAAGCCAGCAAAGTGAACATCAACTACGGCGGGCTTCCTGGTTACAGGTGTGCTAAGGAAAGCTCATAGCTCTCCTATTTGATCTTGTAATGCAGCATGGTGTTGTCTGTGTCCCACTAAGAAGTGCCATTATCAGAAGACCACAAATGTGAAGACCTGAGTGCATGGTGCCACGCACAAGATACTATCAGTGACTTTAGGTGACAGGAACCACTTTAGCTCTGCATCCTTTCATCCACCAATACATATTTACTGAGCACATATCACATACCAGACACAGTGCTTGATTCTGGGAATAAAAGGGGGGCCCGAGGGGAGCTGAAAACTCCAATAGAGAAGACTGACACTGGGCAATTAATTCACAAATTTAAACGGAGATCTCATCTCATGAATGCTGGGAAGCAAATGAATAGGGCAGTTAAAGAGAATACCAAGAAGGTCAGGGTCTAGACTGTGTCCCCCAGAGATGACACTTCAAATGAGGATCATGAGCAGAGGTAAGGAGACATAGATTTTGAAGACCTGAGTTTCTCTACCAAAGAAACTGCCAGTTGGAGCCATTTCCTCGCTGGGGGCGGGGCCTATCTAACACCTCTGTGAATCTTCTGGACCCCAGTACTCTGTAGTAATAAACCAGGGCACACTATGTCCAGATAAGAGGAGAGACCATTTTCCCACATGTCTGAGGTTTTCAAAAGACACCAATTTTGGCTTTGGAAGACTCGAGCTCAGCTGTTATGTCAGGGAAATTGATGACCACGGAACAGCTCACATAGTCCTAGGGATATCTTGCAATCCTTGTGCAGGCACTGAGGATTTCAGAGGAGAAAAATGTGGAACCATGGATGTAGAGATGCACATAGAGACCAAGCTAGATAGATCTACTGATGGTTGATAATAATGACGATTTCTATGTTACAGTGAGGAGTGCCCTAAGGGCCGTGTAACTTACTATTAGTTGGAAAACTCAGTTCAAGCAAAGATCCTTGTCTAAATGTTTTCTTTCCTGTTAAAAATACACAGAAGCTGGGCTGGAGAGATGGCTGAGCACATTAAGGCACTTGTCTGCCAAGCCTAATGACCCAGGTTCGATTCCTAATACCCACATAAAACCAGATACACAGTGGCATATGCACTGGAGTTCGTTTGCAGTGGCCAGATGCCCTAGTGTGCCCATTCTCCCCCTCTGTTTCCTCTCTCTCTCTCTCTCTCTCTCCTTCTGCTTGCAAGTAAGTAAAAATATTACAAAACATATGCAGTAGCTCCCCCTTATCTGAGGTCTGTTTTCCATGGTTACATTTACCCATAGTCAGCAGCCATCCGACAATATTAAACAGAAAATTTCAGAAATAAACAATGTGCAAGTTTTAACTTGCGTAGTACTCTGAACAGCAGTAGTGTTCTGAAGGATTTTGCCACCCCTCTGTCCGAGGTACCCACGCTGGTGTGCTGCCTGCCTGTTAGCGACTCAGGCTCCCACTGTCATGAAGGGCTGCAGGGATTGTGTTCAGGTGTGGTAGTTTGAATAGATGGCCCCCAATGGATTCAGGGGTTTATTAAAGCTTCTTAGAGTTCCGGCTACCTGGATGGAGGAGGTGCCACTGAGAAGATCCTGGCATTTAGCCCTGAGGTGTGGTAGTGGATTTGGAATTCCAGTCTAAAGATATGCAAAGTGCCTGAGTTCCGCCGGGATTTCCTGAAGGGCGCTGTATGGTGAGGCTTTCGGGTTTTTGGCTTGTGGTTTCTTTCTCTCTGCTTGGTCCTGTGAAAAGGGGGCCAACTTCTTCTGCCATGATAGAACTTCCCTTTTATCTTCAATAAATATCCCTTCCTCCATAACTGTGCCTGGTCTAGAAGTTCATCTCAGTGACCTAAAGCTGTCTACCACATCAGGTAATCCTTATTTTACTTACAAATGCCCCATCATTGAAACAGTAGTGCTATTGGCTGTTTAGAAATGCCGGGGAAGCTATAAAGTCCCTCGTTTAATTTTTTTTGTTTATTTATTTATTTAAGAGCGACAGAGAGAAGGAGGCAGAGAGAGAGAGAGAATGGGCGCTCCAGAGCTCCCAGCCTCTGTAAACGAGCTCCAGATGCGTGCGCCCCCTTGTGCATCTCACTAACGTGGGTCCTGGGGAATTGAGCCTCGAACCGGGGTCCTTAGGCTTCACAGGCAAGCGCTTAACCGCTAAGCCATCTCTCCAGCCCTAAAGTCCCTCTTTTAAAAGTGTCAACTCATGTCATCACATGGAGGGTGAAAACAGTACAGGAAGAGTTTGAGAGAGAGACCACATTTAAATATGCTTATTATAGCAGGTTATACTTGCTCTGCCTTGTGGTTTGCTACTGTTAATTTTTCACTGTATCTAGTATATAAATCAAAGCTTAGCGTAGATATGTAGATGCAGAAATTTACAGGATAAATAGGATTCCAAGCTGTCCAAAGTTGTAAGCACCCATTGAGAAGGAGGGGCTATATGTGTTTATTTATTCCCCATCTTCCTAGATAGAGCCTTTCATTTGATCTTGGAATTTGTTGTGATCTTCCTTGAATAAACACCACACAATCTGTTCCTTAAAAAAAAAAAAAAAAAAAGTCGGGCGTGGTGGCACATGCCTTTAATCCCAGCATTCGGGAGGTAGAGATAGGAGGATCGCTGAGAGTTCGAGGCCACCCTGAGACTGCATTGTTAATTCCAGATCAGCTTGGACCAGAGTGAGACCCTACCTCAAAAAAAAAATAAATAAATAAAATAAATAAATAAATAAATAAAAAGAGGGCTAGAGGGATGGATGGCTTAAGCTAGAGTGAAACCCTACCTCAGAAGAACCAAAAAGAAAAGAAAAAAGAACAAAAAAGAGCAGTCTTTCCCACTCCTATTGTACTGATTTCATACTTAAGTAAGTGCTAGAATTACAATTGTCTCTCATTTTTTTGAGAACAAACACACTTTAGTCTAAGGATGCACCTCAGAAGATAGGAACCAAGTCCAGCAGGGGTCTAGGTGACTAACATAACCATAGGTCATAGTCATGGTGCCCACTGTGTGCCTGACACGGCTACTGTAAGTGTGTTGTTTAAGGAAAGGCGTCCCTAATCTGAGATCCAGTCTACGGCCATACCACTTTGAGCTTGCCCAATCTTGTCAGAAAATCTGAAACCCAAACTTATTTGCAGTCTGACAAGTTTTGATCAGCATGTCAGATTTGGGAGCACCTCAGATCCTCATTATGTTTCATATTTCAGAGTGTCTGGGGTCTTGTATTTTCTGATTTGGGATGCTCAGATTTGTCTATACGAATGTTTCAAACTTCAAAACACTTCAAAATCTAAAACGATTTCAGTCCCAAACATTTCAACTAAAGGACATTCAACCTGCAGTTTTATTTCAGCTTCCCAACAAGCATACAGACATGAAATATTACTATGACTATGTTTTAAGGGGGACATGAGGGCTCTACTGGGGGACATCCAGTGCATCGTGAGCAGCAGCCAGTAGATCTGTGGAAAAGGGGGGAACTCAGCTAGTCTGGTTCACAAAACTTCTACCACACACACAGTGCTGCCCATCCTTAGAATGTCACCAACTGGAAAATTAGAATATTCAGTCTGGTCAGTTCACACGCTCCTAGGATGGAGGCGGTGGTGGGGAGGGGGGAGACCTTCATGTCCCCTCATCCACCATGCTGTGATTCTGAAAAGATAAACGCCGGGAGTTGCAGCCCTTCCATTTGGGGAGTCATTTCTACCAGCTCATTCTTGCTGTCAGGGGCTGATGGAGCGAGCCCACTTCCCCACCCTTTACTGCCTCCTCTGCAGTCAGGTGCATCCACTAGAAGGCAGCCAGCCCATCCTCGTCCTGGAATGACCCCAGGCCTCCTGGCTCCCCCTCATGCAACTGCCAGTAGTCCACTCGCTCTTCCCATGCCACCGTGGCTCTTGGCTTCCTCAGCGCCCTGGGCTCCTGGCGGCCTGTCCGGTGTTGTTTCTCTCCCTGGTCTTCCATCTGCCCTTCCTGCTCCTGGCTCTTCGTCCATCCATGGCTTCTCACTCGATAGATGTCTTGACCCCTGCCCCACCTGCTGTTCACATATGCTCCTCTCACACCTTCACCGATTCCCGGTTTGCCTTCTAATGGGTAATAACTGTATATGGTTTAAGAAAGTGAACCTGGGGCCCAGGGACATAGCTCAGTGGCTGAGAGAGCTTGCCAAGCACAAGTGTGAGGGCTTGAGTTCAATACCCAGAACCCATATAAAAAGCTGAGCTTGCCAGGGCGTGGTGGCGCACGCCTTTAATCCCAGCACTCGGGAGGCAGAGGTAGGAGGATCGCCGTGAGTTCGAGGCCACCCTGAGACTCCATAGTGAATTCCAGGTCAGCCTGGGCTAGAGTGAGACCCTACCTCGAAAAAAAAAAAAAAAAAAAGCTGAGCTGACCATACACACCTGTAACCCCAGCCCTGTGTGGGGCAGAGACAGGAGATTCTCTGGGACTCACAGGTCAGCCAGTGCAATCACTCCCCTAAACAACAACAAACAACCACCCCACAGCTCCTGGGTCAGAGACTCTGTCTCAAGCAAACATTACAGAACAGCAATGCAGGACACCTGACATTCTTCTGTGCCCTCTGCGTGTGGGCACACCCATCTGCACACTCATGCATATGCACATACATACAGACCACACTGAAATGGGAATTTTAGGGTTCCTTGCCAATACAACAAGGCACCAATAAATTTAGGGGACCCCGGATTTTTGTCTTATGAATTTAAGGACTTAAAATCCATAAACCAGTCGGTAAGGTTTAGAGAGACTTTGTTAGATTAAGAGAAGGAAAGAGAAGAAAGTACAGAGAGTTCCTGCTTTGTAGAGGGCAGGAGCGGGTAGAGAGCCTCTGTGGGAGTAGGGGTGAGATGGGCTGAGATGAAGGAGGGCTTACCAGAACCTGGAAATTCAGGAGCCAGCCAAATGAGCATGGCCACCCCCCTGGTAAACGTCTACTTATAACCTTATCGTGGTGGGCCTTACCTTCCAGCTCAGGAGAGCCAGAGGAAGGGCTGACTTGGCGTGAACTTGGGGCTGGCTCAAGAAGAGGCCAGTCATGAAGCCAAGTTTGGGGGCTGAGCTTAATTAACCACAATGCCAGGATCAGGTTGAATTCTAGGAAAGGGGAACTCCCTCCCACGATGCGTTCAGGTTGTTAGTAGAAAAACAGATCTAGGTAACTCCTTTAGCCAAGAGATAAGGGGGTGGGGTGGGGCTGGAGAGATGGCTCAGCTGTTAAGGCACTTGCCTGCAAAGCTTAACAATTAGAGTTCAATTCCCCAGTACCCACATAAAGCCAAACACACAAAGTGGCAGCATGTGTCTGGAGTTCATTTGCAGTGCCTGGAGGCCCTGACACAGCCACATTCTCTCTCTCTCTCTCTCTCTTTCTGTGTGTCTGTATCTCTCTGCTTGCAAATAAATAAATAAAATATTTTTTAAAGAGATAAGGAGAGGAAAGCTCCTTCTCTGATCTCTAATAAAGTGGAGATTGCAAGGACAGATTTAAGGACATTTCTGCTTTTTACATTCAGGGCCCAGTCACCCTAAAACTACCTAGCAAAGTTACCTGACCCCTCCCAACCCCACATATACTACACACACATACCTACTCCAAAATATGTATGTGAATAAATCAAAACTAGTTAAGAGAGTAAAAATAAAAATCTATGAAAGTGCCTCCAACTCTGGCCCCTATTTACTCCATCTCCTATTCCTCATCCTGTAGGGAAATACTTTCATTAGCTTCTTGTGTGTATTTCCAGAGTTTATGCAAATACAGAAAATCCATTCTCTTCTTTCACAGGTAGAAACTATTACCTGCTTTCTGCACCTCTATTTAACAACGCGAAATGGGAATTTGGGGGTTCCTCATCGATATACACCAATGCACCAATAAATTTAGGGTACCCAGGATTCTTGTCTTATGAATTTAAAGAATTAAAACCCATAGATGGGGGTTAAACCTAGAGACACTTTATTAAGAGAAGGAAGTATAGAGAGTTCTGGCAATGAGGGCTGCGAGAGGTAAAGCCCATGTGGGGGTGGCGGTCCCCTCCCCCATCTCGCAGTCCAGCCAGGCTGAAGCGGGGTGGGGGTGGGTGGTTACCAGAGCAGGGACTGGAGGTTTAGGAGAAGGAGCAGCCAAAAAGAGGCCGCGCCCATCTGGTAAGCATCTATCCCTAGTGTTATTGTGGGGGGCCCTACCCTCAGGCTCAGTGAGTCTCCAAGAGCTGACTGGTGTGGGCTTGGAGCTGGCTCAGGAAGAGGCCAGCCGAGAGGTCACGGTTAGGGGCTGAGTTTAACCAACCACAATGCCAGGATCAGATTTAAACTTTCATTTTAGGAAAAGGGAATTCCTTCCCAGGGACAGCTCAGGCTGTTTTGGGACAAGTCGCAAGAGGTAAGGAGAAGAGAGCTCTTTCTCTTATCTCTAGCGAAGTGGAGATTGTAAGGGCCGATTCCAGGACATGCCTGCCTTTTACTTTTCGGTGCCCAAGTCACCCTAAACTGCCTCACATGTGTCTTAGAGATCTCTCCAGATCGTCGTCCTCCTTTCAATCTATGTAGTAAGTAAAGTTCAGAGCTCATGGGACGGATGGGCCAGCCCTCACTGACAAACACCTCATGGTTCCCGATCTTCAGGGGATATAAATACTGCAAGGCACATGTTCACACATTTCATTCATACAAACCCATGATGCCTCTGTTCTTATTTATTTATTTAGTTAGTTCTTTTTTTTGTTTTTTTTTTTTTTTTTTTTTGGTTTTTAGAGGTACAGCTAGGGTCTTGCTCTAGCTCAGGCTGACCTGAAACTCAACTATGTAGTCTCAGGGTGGCCTGGAACTCATGGCTGTCCTTCTACCTCTGCCTCCCCAAGGACTAGGATTAAAGATGTGCGCCACCACACCTGGCCCTCTGTTTTATTCTTGATGCCTTAAGCCTTTCAGGGCAACATGGACATGTAACACATCCCTTGCTGACCCCTTGTCTTTGGCCAAGCCCTTTGACCTTGATGTGGTTGCCGCCTCTTCACTGACTTTAAACTCAGATCTTTATCTAATAGTCTATATTTTATCTTCTTAAAAACTTTTGTTTATTTTTTATTTATTTGAGAACAACAGCCAGAGAGAGAAAGAGGCAGATAGACAGAGAGAGAGAGAGAGAGAAAACAGACATGCCAGGGCCTCCATCCACTACAAACGAACTCCAGATGCATGTGCCACCTTGTGCATCTGGCTTTTGTAGGTCCTGGGGAATCGAACCTGGGTCCTTTGGCTTTGCAGGCAAGTGCTTAACTGCTAAGCCATCTCTCCAGCCTAATAGTCTATATTTTAAGCTTCCCTTCACATCCATCTTTATTTATTTGATAAGGGTTTATTTATTCTAAAAGAGCAAAATATGTCCAATGAAGACCAATCATTCTAAATCATTCCATTGCAAGGCCCACTGGCTAGCTAGTCTAGCTGAGTGGGTGAGCAGTAAGTTCTGCGAGAGACCCTACCTCAGAGAATAAGTAGTGAGTGATTGAGAAGATGCCCAGTGTCAACCTCTGGCCTCAGTATTCACACATGCAAGTACACCCACATATGTGCACTGACATACACGGACATGCATATAAACACATAGCATGCACACACATATCCTTGACCTCCAAACAAACAAAAACCAAATCGTTCCATTGATTCCAGACAGGATTGCCACTACCAATGGCACTTAGTGGGCATTTACTGTGGGCCGGGCACTCATTGCTATCTGTCTACACTGAATCCTAACAACCCAATAAGTGAAGAACTATCATTTAAAAAAAAATATTTGAGCTGGAGTGATGGCTTAGCAGTTAAGGTGCTTGCCTGTGAAGCCTAAGGACCCAGGTTCGATTCCCCAGTACCCACATGAGCCAGATGCACAAGGTGGCGCATGCTTCTGGAGTTCATTTGCAGTGTCTGGAGGCCCTGGTGCACCCATTCTCTCTGGGAGAACAAAAGATATTTATTTATGTGTGTGAGAGAAGAAGCAGATAGAGAGAATGGGTGTGCCAGGTCCTTTAGCTACTGCAAACTTCAGATGCATGCACCACCTTTTGTATCTGGTTTGTATGGGTACTGGGGAATTAAACCTGGGCCCCTAGGCTTCTCAGGCAAGTGCCCTAGCCATGAAACCATCTCTCCAGCCCAGGATTATCATTTTTTGCAAGAGAAAACTGTCTCAGGAAGGCTAGGTGACCATATCAAGGTTGTACAACTTGGAACTAGCAGAGCTGGGTCTAGCCCTAGGCCACCTGAGCCCACAGTGGGCACAGCCAGTGAAATCCAGACTGAAAGGCTAGTGGCAGTTTAAGTTCAGGAAGGTCCATGGAAGAGTCTCTTTTTAAATAAGCAGGTTCCAGCCCAGGGCTGTCTCAATCCCTTGTGTTCTTCTCCAGCTTTCCGGAGGATTTCTATTACAATGACACAGCTGGATACTTCATTATTGGAGGGAGCAGGTATGTGGCTGGCATTGAAGGGTACTTTGGACCCATGAAGTACCATCGTCTCCGCAGTCTGCACCCTGCTCAGGTGAGCCTGGGGGAGCAACAAGTTGACAGGGAGTGTGGGTGATGGCATGGTGGGCCACTCAGAGGGTAGGGAACCCAGTGTAAACTGTACCTCACATGGGCTCAGCTATCACACATAATTAATATGGAGGCTCCCCCCCCCCCAGCTAGTGCAATAATAGATTTCTGTTACCATTTGCTTCATTTAGTACTCATAAAATGGAAACCATTTACTTCCTCTGTTTTAATAACTACTAGCTTAATTATAGAGTGGATTTTTATCAGGCTGTTGCCTATCCAGTGATTAAGCTAATGAAAGGAGAGAATCTTAGTTATTTGGTAAGGCTTCTTTTCTACACTATTATTTAAAGTATCAGAAGAGGTGATATTCCAGCAAATTAAAGTCGTAGTGCCATTTGCTCACTGTTCTAGGCAGAAGCCCAGCTTCGGCGCATGCTGGGGTGGGCTGGTCACAATGGTCCAGAATATATAAAGAGGGATTTCATCCTGCACTGAGACTATGGCACAATGGGAACCATATCCATACCTACCCATGGAGTAAAACCGCCCAGGGCTCCAGCCGGGCTGAGGGCGAAGGGGTTCCCCACAATGCAGCCTACAGCAGGGTGTCTTCTCAGCCCTGCTAAGGAGATCAGGAACCCCATTGGATACCCAAAAGGGAATGTTCTCTTGTTCCTTCGACCCTGTGGAGTGTGTTCTGGAAAAAGCAGGAGTCCCTAGGCAAAGTCATAATTAGGATTAATGAGAAGCCTGACTGCCCATGAGTGACATCTTTGAGATTGCTAGGAAAAGGGGAAAAAAAAAACAAACAAACAGCAATCCATGTATTCATTTGTGTAATAAATGAAAGACTTGCTGTGTGCCCGACTCTGAGCTAGCAGCTGAAGCAAGCAGCGTGGATTAGATGATAACTTTAAAATAGTACCTTACTTCATCTTTTATTCATTTATTAATTGACAGAGAGGAGAGAGAGAGAGAGAGAGAGAGAGGAGAATGGTCTTGTCAGAGCCCACTGCAAGTGAATTCCAGATGCATGTACCACTTTGTGCATCTGGCTTTACATGGGTACTGGAGAATCAAACCCAGGTCCTTAGGTCTTGCAGGCAAGTGCCTTAACTACTGAGCCATCTCTTCAGCCCTAGAACAGTATCTTTCCTACCGGCTGCAGGTGCACATCTATCATCCCAGCACTCCAGGGTAAAGAGCTCAACATCCTCTTTGGCTACATGGTAGGTTTGAGGCCAGTGTGGAATACATGAGACCTTGCCTCAAACAAGCAAACAAGCAGACAAAAAGGCTGGAGATATGGCTTAGCAGTTAAGGTGCTAGCTTGTGAAGCCTAAGGACCCAGGTTCAATTCCCTAGTACCCACATAAGCTAGCTGCACATAGTGGCACATGTGTCTGGAGTTGATTTGCAGTGGCTTGAGGCCCTGGTGTGCTTGCACTCTCTCTCTCTATCTGCCCACCCCCTCTCTCAAATAAGTGTATAAAAATAAAATATATTTTTTTAAAAAGCCAGCCAGGCATGATGGCCCATGCCATTAATCCCAATACTAAGGAGGCAGAAGTAGGAGGATTGCTATGAATTTTAGGTCAGCCTGGAACTACATAGTGAATTCCAGGTCAGCCTGGGGTAGAGTGAGACCCTATCTTGAAAAACCAAAAAACATTTAATCCCAGCATTTGGGAGGCAGAGGTAGGAGGATCGCCATGAGTTCAAGGCCACTGTGAGGCTACATAGTGAATTTCAGGTCAGCCTGGGCTAGAGTAAGACCCTACCTTGAAAAACAAAACAAAATAAAAAAAAAAAACACCAATTTTTTTTAATTTAAAAATTAAAAACCCAAATAATAGTTGATTTTGGGGGTTCTAAGGATTGAACCTAGGACTTTGTACTTTTATTTTAAGGCAAGCCCAACAGACTAGCCATTTTTAATGAGAGAGAGTTAGCGGGAGAGAAAGAGGATTGACACACCAGGGCTCCCAGCCACTGTAATTGAACTCCAGACATGTGTACCATCTTGTGCATGTGTGCAGTCATGCGTGCTTGCGTCATCTTGTGTGTCTGGTTTCTGTGGGATCTGAAGAGTCAAACATGGGTCCTTAGGCTTCGCAGGCAAGCGCCTTAACAGTGCAGCCATTTTTCTAGCCTGGATTTTGTGCTTTCTAGACATTCTACCACTGTGCTGTATCCTTAGCCCACTTTCCGTTTGTTCATTTGTGACAGTGTCTCGTCAAGTCACTCAAGCTTGTCTTAAATTTACTCTATAGCTCAGGCAGCCTTTGGAATTTTGATCTTCCTGCCTTAACCTCTTGAGTAGCTGATATTACAGACCTGTATCACCAGGCCCAACTTTTAAAAGATTATGTATTTGAGGGAAGTCTATTTAATATTATGAGTAGCAAATACACACACACATATACATTTAAAAATTCACACATAAAGCTGAAACAAAAATCTTACTAGGAATATCTGCCCTTGTTAGGGTCAATGCACTCCAATATTTTGGGCTTCTCCTTTATAAAAACAAAAGACAAGGCTAGGGAAATGGCTTAGAGGTTAAGGCATTTGCCTTTGAAGTCTAAGGACCCAGGTTGGATTCTCCAGGACCCATGTAAACCAGATGCACAAGGGGGTGCATGCTTCTGGAGTTCATTTGCAATGGCTGGAGGCCCTGGAGCGCCCATTCTCTCTTTCTCTCTGCCTCTTCCTCTCTCTCTCTCTCTCAAATAAATAAATAAATAAATAAATAAAATATATTATTAAAAAAAAAGACAGCCACTGGTTATAACACACCAAAATCATTTCATGAGCCACTCTTGGGTCCAAACGTGCATGTGAAGAGACATGACATTGATAAGTCCCCTTGTCCTGAGGAAATCTCACTCTGGGCTTTTAACCTGTTATTCCTAAAAGGTCACATGACACAGGAAAACCCCCATGTGTTTGGGTACACATGTGCATTGGGCAAACATGAGGTGAATGGACTGTAGGGAACTGTGCCCTGGAGCAGTGGGCTTGCATCTGCTCTTGCAGGCCGAGGAGGAGACTGCCCAGGAGAAGGGATGGGAGGAGAACCAGGCAGCATGGGCAGCTCAGCTAGAATGGTATCACCAGATGAGGACTGGAGGTGGAGAAAACTGTGATTTCCTAGGGTCACCATGCAGAGGGGGAACAGAAGAGGGCAGAGGTCTGATATCTGGATCATCCTGATGTGTTAGGAGAGGGCAGAGGTCTGACATCTGGACCATCCTGGTGCGTAAGAAGCTTTACAGAGATGCCACAGAAGCCAGAGTTCATGTGACTTTGCCTCACAAATCCCAAGCAGATGATAGACAAATAGGCAGCTGGTGACATCAATGGGAGAATGAAGCCAACGGAACACATGTGTAAGGACCTAAGTGGATGGGCCCTTGACAGTGGTTGTCCATGCTATTTTCTTGTCCTCCATAGGTCCTCAATCCCTTTCTCCAGAAGGAACTTGCTGAGCAAATCAAGTTATACCATGACCGGTGTGCTGAGGTTCAAGAAATAATCTCTGAGCATGCTTTGACAGTACAGGTCGAGGGTGAGAGGCAAGAGGCATGTAAGTATGAGGCTCCAACATAGCCATTTTCAGCTCTGCATCTTGATTAACGGGGTTGGTACCTCCTTAAGGGGACTAAAATAGAACATGTACCATGTGTGACTTGGCTCAGATACCAGTGCAGCAAGTGTACCTTGAGCTCTCCACAGATGGATGAGAATCAAAGTATGCATTCCACCTGGATTCAAAAAAAAACACCTCATGACAGCAGCCAAGAACCACCATGTGTCATAGCTCCCACCATACTGAATCTTGTTTAAGAATATGGATAAGAGTGTTTGGAGCCTTGCGTGGCATTATTCCTACCTAGAAAGCCCAAGAAAATAAAAATGAATTGGAAAATAAATTAATCATTAGAAGTGCTTCTTCATCAGTGTACTTTTTGTCTTGGGTCATTAATATCTCAACAATGCCAGGCTTGGTGGTACACACCTTTAATCCCAGTACTTGAGAGGCAGAGGTAGGAGGATCGCCAAGAGTTTGAGGCCTGAGACTACAGAGTGAGTTCCAGATTAGCCTAGGCTAGAGCGAGACCCTACCTCGAACAAGCAAAAAATATATGTATATATATATATATATATATATAATGACTTTGTTGTTTGGGGCCCCGTTTTATTTATTTTTAATTTTATTTGTTTGAGAGAGAGACAGAGAGAGAGAGAGGCAGAGAGAGAGAGAGAGAGAATGGACACACCAGGGCCTCCAGCCGCTGCAAATGAACTCCAGACACATGTGCCACCTTGTGTATCTGGCTTTTGTGGGTCCTGGGGAATAGAACCTGGGTCCTTTGGCTTTGCAGGCAAGTGCCTTAACCTCTAAGCCCTCTTTCCAGCCCTCATTTTATTTTTAATTCCTTGAAATTGACTGCAGGAAGGTATCAGTACATTCCAACAGAAGAAAAAAAAAAAAAAAGAATCTCAGACAAGCTTTCATGACGCTCAGGAGCACCGTGTGCACGAACCTTCTTTTCCTCACTGAAAGTGTGAACAGAACTTGGTCCTGTCTTGTCCCTGCAGTGTCTTAGCTTGGGTTTAGTACTTACACATTTCTCTGTGTGCTGTAGACTTTCTCGGTGGCATTAAAGTTAGTCACATATGTTCCTTCTGGTAGAGAAATTGCTGTGGGGTGTTTGCTATCAGCAAGCATGCGTTTCAATCCCAACTGCAGGTCTTCCTGTCTACAGAGCGGGAATTCCCAATCCGGGCTGTGTGTGTGTGTGTGTGTGTGTGTGTGTGTGTGAGCTGTGTATGGGTGGTGGGGGGTAGATGTGTGCCAATCATGGGCCAGTCTGATAGGGTCCCACTGAGAGAGTAAGGGATAGCTGTTGCTCCATTCAAGAATAGACTATCCTGGTCCCCAGTCGCTGTACTTACAGCTGAATCACGTAAATATCTACGATGCTGTCAGAAGAGGGGCCAGACATATCGCAGAGAGAAAAGACGCTGACTTGGGTAACGCACAGAGCTGCAGGAGGGAGACCCTGAGCTGGACAGCGAGCCTCGCATGTTTGCCTGGCCGCCGTCATCAGGGAGATTTTCCTCACTGCCTCTCCTCCCCCGTCGCTCCTGGGCTTTGCTCTGCAACACGCATGCCAGCAAGATGGCCTAGATATTGGCCTCCTGGGGCCAAGTCAGAGGCCAGCTGCTCATTCCGTGGAGTTGGTCAGCGGCCGTCTGCACTCTGGCCATGTTTCCCTTGGGCTCCGCTCTGAACGCTGACCTCAAGGCAGAGATGTCACGGCCAGTTTCAAATCCCTGAAGGACCCGAAGTAAATCCAAGAACATTAAGCCTGACCTTTGATTCCTAGCTCCTCTCAGGAAGGGTGCTTTCAAGTGGGATACAGGTGTTGTTGCTCCCGAGAGATTGATGTCCTGCGCTTCTGCCTGTGTAGGTAACTCCCACAACTCCTACCTGGACCTCAAGCACAAGTATGGGGCACCTGCTGTGTGCAGAGCCTTCCCCCGGGAGAAGGAGCTGAGAGACAAGTACCCCAGCCTGTTCCAGGCGCTGCTGCACATAGATCTGCTGACTGGTAAGCGAGCCCTGGCCTGGGCTTCGGGTACAGGCTGGAAAGAACCCTTCCTTTTCCGTTGTCCTCGCCCTCTTTGAAGATTTATGCCTCCATGTTATTTTTAACCATAGTGTTCGAGCTTAATTTCAAATTTAAATTCTGCCCTTGTATGTCCACAATGCTCAATATATCTGCACACATTTCCAAAAACTTAAATTTAGGAGTCACTCAAGCAATTCTTTGTTGAAAGCCAAGGCCACAATGGATAGCCAGCTGCCAGAGCTGACCTCCAAATGGAGTTGGTTTGCAGAATACCTTCTTTTGGTGTGTATTTGAAAAGAATTTAATTATTGATATATATATATATATATATATATATATATATATATATATATACAAAAGAAAAAACAACTTGTAGAAAAATGCAAATTTTGAGCTTTTCTTGAAAAATGTCAAGACATGGCTACCCTGGGCCTCTGTCCTTCCAGGCAATCATCGTGGAGGTGACGTGGTGGCCCAGCCCTGCGCTGTCTACTCACACAGCCTCCCTTCCCTGTTTCTCACCTCCTGCTTGCTATCTCCATGGTCCTGACTTGTTGGGCTCTTACATATTTGAACTTGAGACTCCTAATTCGAAGTTCATTTGTGCATTATCCTGGGAATTTGAATGAGTTTTGTGAAGGCTGCCCACTGCAATTTGGGTCTGGTTAATTGAGTACCCACTGTAGGGCTACAGGGGATTTTGAATCCTTGGAGGGAGGGGGGAAGGAGGACGAGAACTGCATTGTCTTGATGGTAAAAGGACCCACTGTGTACTTGAATAAAGTGATAGGAAACTGACCTCCTAAGAGTGTGTCCCAAGGCCTAGGTTTTCTTTGCAGATAGTGACTCTTCCTGTCCTGGGAGAGCTGAAGCTATGTGGATATTTGATCTTTTATTCTTTCAATACTGGCCGAGTGACTACTTGGTCACTTGGCTTGACCTTGGAGATGAGTAAAAGGACAAAAGGTCTCTGCTCTTGAGGGATGGGTTTAAGAGCCAAGTCATGCCGACATCACTTTAATGAAAAGACTATGGAAAGCTGGGCATGATGGTGCACGCCTTTAATCCCAGCACTCGGGAGGCAGAGGTAGGAGGATCGCTGTGAGTTCAAGGCCACCCTGCGACTACATAGTGAATTCCAGGTCAGCCTGAGCTAGAGTGAGAGCCTACCTCAAAAAAGAAAACAACAACAACAAAAAAGCTGTGGAGAGGAGGCACAGCGAAGGAAGTGGCCAGTTCTACCTGGAGGACCCAGGTGTCCAGAGGCTTCCTGGCGAGGTGACAGTAGCCCTGCTTCTGGAAGTGTCAGGTGATAGCAGTGGACGGACATGGGAGGCAGAGAGGAGAGAATAACAATAGTAAGAGAGGAGAGTGTTGAATGATCCTCTGGCGACTGGAGACCAGAAACGGCCTGGAGAACAAGTCCAGCCAGAGCTCAGTCACCCTCCTAAACACATCTGGCTTGTCCTTGTAGGTGACTGGGACCTGTAGAAGGGCTTTAGGCAGCAGGAGACTCTGGCAGCAGGGAGATAAGCTAGAGGGGCATGGGGCAGTGAGGATACTGTATGGTCCCAGGAAGAGAGGGTGGAGCCTTGATGGGTCAGACAGTGACAGACACAGAGCTAACAGGTGTGACAAGGGTGGCCTTGAAGGACCCGTGATTGCCTGTCCTATTACAGCGTGGCCTCTGGAGCTGGGTGACCTGGTTCTACTTTAACTTGACATTTACTGTGTGCTCTGGGACAAGTGACTAGAGTTCTCTGAATCTTGGTTTTCTCGTCTACGAAATGGGAATGATGGAGGCTCTTACCTTGTGGTGCTGGGTTCAGGGACTTGATGTGTATATGAAATGCTCAGTGCACCTGGAGAGATGGCTCAGCTGTTAAGGTGCTTGTCTATGATGCCTAACAACCTAGGTTCAATTCCCCAGTACCCAAGTGAAGCCAGATGCACAAAGTGGTACATGCATCTAGAGTTCATTCACATGGCTAGAGGTCCTGAGACACCAATTTTCTCTCTCTTCTTGCAAATAAATGAACTGTTTTTAAAAAATAAAAATAAAAATAAATAAAACACTGGAGAGATGGTTTAGCAGTTAAGTCACTTGCCTGCAAAGCCAAAGAACCCAGGTTCAATTCCCCAGGGCCAGATATAAGCCAGATGCAGAAAGTGGTGCATGTGTCGAGAATTAGAATTCATTCACAGCAACTGGAAGCCCTGGTGTGCCCATTCCCTCATGGTCTCACTCTCTGTCTGCCTCTCTCTCTTTCTCAAATAAATCTAAAAATAAATATTTAAAAAAAAAAAAGAAAGGAAGGGACTGGAGAGATGGCTTAGTGGTTGAGGCACTTGCCTGCAAAGCCAAAGGACCCAGGTTCAATTTCCCCAGTATCCATATAAGCCCGATACACAAGGTAGTACATGTGTCTGGAGTTCGTTTGCAACGGCTGAAGGCCCTGGTGTGCCCATTCTTTCTCTCTATCTGCCTCTCTCTGTCTCTCTCAAATAAATAAAATAAATAAATAAAAAAGAAAGGAAAATACTACTCAGAACAGTCTCAGTAGCCTGATGGAAACAGCATCTCTCAACCTGTGCCCTGTACGCATGTCCGTGTGTGCGTTCGAAGATGTTCTGCTCTGTTCCTGATAATACCAGTAATATCCCACCTCTCTCCTACAAATGTTCCTGTAGATACTGTCAAATGCAAGTGTCCCTAAAGGAGGCCAAGTCACCCCTGACTGCTGTGAGGACAGAGCAGCGATGACCTCGGTTTTTCCCTGGCCCCTTGGGAGGTGATAGAACCATTTCACCCCAACACAGACCCCCGGGAAGGGAGGCACACGTGCATGGTGACTTCTGAGAGGTTTATGCAAATGGCATCCAGCCGCATCTACAGCAAAATTGTTTTTGTGATTTCTGATCATAGTTAAATATAGTTTTGCTGGTTGGGAGAAGGAGTGAATCATTTTCACAATATATTCTTTTTAAAGAAAATACTCTCAATAAGATCATTTTCATGTTATTTTTATAGCTCAAAATTTTGTTTATAAGAATTTAGGGCCATTTTATTCTCCATGGAGGCCAGAAAATGGAATCTAATTAAAAACTCAAATCATGAGCTCTGCAGTCTTGGGATGCCCTGGACCACTGCTACAGAACAGCTAGATTCCAGCAAGTTCGACTGACCCAGCGGGGGGGTTGCTACAGACCTCCTGGGTGGTGGGAGTGGGAACCCACACCCAAATGTGCCATGCGCCAGGCTTGCTGGTCAAGTGCATCTGGGGTCAAATGAGAATGCCAAGGAACATACCCAACGCCCGCTGTGTCTCCCCTGCCACCACAGTCTTGGTCTCCACAGGGAACACAGCCTCTGCTTGCGTCCTGTGTCCTTCCCTGGGGACACGGGCGCAGAAGGATGGGAGGGCTGGAAGAGTAAATATACCTTAAGAAGCAAGGCTCGTTCTGCCTGGGATGCCTGCTTCAGGTCCTTCTGCAGAGGTAAGACCCGCACACCCTCAAAATCAGCTCTTCCTGGCATGGTGCCCTTGCTCAGGGCTAATAGCATCTTATAGCTAACCCAAGGGACAGATTGGTGTCCTACCTTATACTCAGCTTCCTAACAAGGTTGAGAGAAATGCAGACAGCTTGACTTTGCAAAATGAGGTGGGGGGAATCCATTTATGTCTATAATATATCTCAACTGTGATCCTTTAACAAAGGAACAGCCGTAAGACGGCTGTGGCTGTCTGTTCCCTTTCTCTTAAAAACCCTTCCTTCCAAGGTCGGCCTCCCTTTGCAGTCTAGCTAGCCCTACAACTCATGTGTACAAACGGTGTCTGCCTCTTTTTTTTTTTCCTGTTGCCTTCCTGTCTTGTCCCGCTGATGAATAGACTTGATTGGAACGCCTCTCACTGCAGTTTGGATGTGGTCTGTCCCTCCAGAGCTCAGGTGTTAGGAGCTTGGTCACTAGAGCAACAAAGTGAGAGATGAGCCCACCTTTAAGGGTGAGGGGCTCCTAAGTGGGAGGCTCTTAGGTCACTAGGAGGTAGCTGTTGCCCTCAAAAAGGTTTAAGGTTGTTCTTCTGGGACACCTGAGCTCTTCAGAGTCAGAATTATTATGAGTAAATCCAGGCCTTGACTGGCTCCCCAGCTTTCTGTTTGGTAATGCGCGCTCTCTCTCTCTCTCATACACACACACTGGCTCCCACCATGACACCATCCCCAGGGCTTAGTCCATGCCATCATCATCATCCCCTTGAGCTTCCAGAACTGTGCCCTAAGCCAAACTGTGCCCCTCCCCTCCGTACTTTGGTATAGTAATGCAAACCAGATGAATACGTGTATCATATTGAATTTTCAAGTCTGAGATAATCTGAACTTGAATGTCAGCAGTTCGATGCTTGGAATTCTTGCTGCAAGGATAGAATAGGTGCACGAGGTCTCCAGCCACACCACACTGAACGAGCCCAGTCTCGTTTCGGAAGTTAAGCAGGGGCGGGCCTGGTGAGTACTTGGATGGGAGAATAGATGAATAAGGCAGTCAGTTAATTGTGTTCTTAACTCATTCATCACCTTCCATGCTTTTATTCACTAGACAAGTGTTGACTAAGTGCCCCATGAGCCAGTGTAGAGCAAAGGCACTGGGGATGAAACACAGGCCTTTGTGCCACTGAACCACATCCTCAACAAGGCTTTTTGTTTTGTTTTACTTTTTTGTTTGTCTTTTTTTTTTTAAGGCAGTGTCTCACTGTAGTCCAGGCTAACCTGGAACTCACTCTATAGCCCATGCTGGCCTCGTACTCGTGACAATCCTTCTACCTTAGCATGGGATTATAGGCATGAGCCACTATATGCTGCTAAGGCTGTTTTCTTTTTTTTTTTTTTTTTTTTTTTTTTTTGGTTTTTTGAGGTAGGGTCTCACTCTAGATCAGGCTGACCTGGAATTCACTGTGTAGTCTCAGGGTGGCCTCGAACTCACAGCGATCCTCCTACCTCTGCCTCCCGAGTGCTGGGATGAAAGGCGTGCGCCACCACGCCCGGCTTTAAGGCTGTGTTTTGAACAGGGGTTATTTAGAGCCCAGTGTGGTGGCGCATGCCTTTCATCCCAGCGCTCAGACCTTACCTCAAAAAAAAAAAAGAGTTATTTAGGCTAAAAGGAAAGGAAAACAATGGCTCCCTTCATTTCTCCAAAAGAAAAAGGAATTGTGAAGTTTCTTTCTGTTTTTTATTTTTATTTTTTTTTATTTTTTGGTTTTCCGAGGTAGAGTCTCACTCTAGCTCAGGCTGACCTGGAAATTGACTATGTATCCTCAGGGTGACCTTGAATTCACAGCGTCCCTCCTGCCTCTGCCTCCCAGTGCTGAGATTAAAGGTGTGCACAACCATGCCTGGCCATTTCTGATTTTTTTTTTTTTTTTTTTTTTTGGTTTTTCGAGGTAGGGTTTCACTCTAGTCCAGGCTGACCTGGAATTCACTATGTAGTCTCAGGGTGGCTTCGAACACATGGCAATCCTCCTACCTCTGCCTACCTCTGCCTACCTCTGCCTCCCAAGAGCTGGGATCAAAGGTGTGCGCCACCACGCCCGGCCTGATTTTTTTATTATTATTATTATGAACATACTTAGTATGGATACATCATGTGTTGCTGCCGTCTTTTCCCTCCTCCCTGCCCCCATTCCACAGGGGGCCTTCCTCAGTGGGGTTGCTGGTATTCCCCATGGGATTGTGGGTTATGCATCTGATTTTTATGAGGAGCCATCTTTCTCCTTGGCCATGTCTCCTCATATGCATGGCCAACATCACTTCCAGGCCATGACAATGGGCACCCTTGAGACTGGAGAGTGAGTCCCCCACACAGTTTTAGGTGGGTCTGCTGTCTTCGTCTAGGTCAACAGCGCCCTCCCGAGGACAGGTGAGCACATTGCAGGGCAGAGACTGGAAGCTTCCGATTCATGAACAAGTGGGAAGTGTAGCTAGAGCCACCTGTGTCCCCCCACCTGGCAGTCCAGCTGTGGCCACTAACTTGCAGGGCTCCCGGGACAACCCTACCTCTCTACTGCAAAGAGAATCACCAGGAGCGTGTACTGCGCTCTGTGGCCTGTAAGTTTGCCTTGTTTTGTTTTTAGTTGTGCCAAAATATACAGTTTCTCGCCTGACTGGGTGTGGTTGGAAGATGGTGTTGTTTATATGCATTGCTATGAGACAGAGCTCCCACACCCATTAGATCATGAAACCTGAAAATCACCATTCTACTTTCTTTTTAAAAAAATTCTACTTATTTATTTATTTTATTATTTATTTATTATTTCCAAGTTGAGAGAGAGAGGGAGAGGGAGGGAGGGAGGGAAGGAGAGAGAGAATGAGCATCCAAGGGCTTCTAGCCACTGTAAACAAACTCCAGATGCATGCGCCACTTTGTGCATGTGGGGTATTGGGGAATCAAACCACTTTCTGTCCCATGCATATCACTACTTGACTTACCTTGTGGAAGCGGGTTCATTTGGCTTTTGTCTCTTTGTGACTGGCCTCTTTCACTTCGCAGTGTCCTCATATAGCTCCAAATGTCAAAATCTCCTTCGTTTGTTTTAAAAAGCTGAACAATTTTCTATTGTGCGAACGGGCCACACGGTATTTACTCACGCATCCGTTGATGGACACTTGGGCTCCTTCCACCTCTCGCTCATTGTGCTAATGCTGTTCTGAACCGAGGAGTGCAAACCTGTCTCTTCAACGATGTTTGTTCTCAATTGTCTGGGATGTGTATCAAGAAGCAGACTTGCTGTGTCACATGCTTAATTTCTTGAGGAATCTCTGTAGCATTTCCTGAGCCCCTGAACCATTTCCTTTTCCCCGACCAGTGTAGTTCCAATTTCCACAACCACCACCAATGCTCATTTTTCACTTATTTTGATAGTAGCCACCATTATAGGTGTTATATGATTAATTTTTATGCAGTGTTTTATACTGTGGAAAGGCTGGTTTCATGGGAATTAAAAATAGAATGCTTGGGGCTGGAGAGATGGCTTAGCAGTTAATGCGCTTGCCTGCAAAGCCAAAAGACCCAGGTTCAATTCCCTAGGACCCACATAAGCCAGATGCACAAGGTGGCACATGCATCTGGAATTTGTTTGCAGTGACTGGAGGCTCTGGCACACCCATTCTCTTTTCTTTTTATGCCTCTCTGTCTCTCTCAAATGAATAAATAAAAATAAATTAAGAATAGATTGCTTGTATAACATGACACAATGTCTATGAAAGAGCTTCATGGACAGAAAATTCCCATGCAGGCACGAGGGCCGGCTCACCTGCGTGTCTGCTTCATTTCTCCCAGTGCAGGTCTAGCCAGGGTTAGAGCTGACTGATAACCTGCTTTCAGAGCTGCACAGTACCTGAAAGGGTGCTGGGCTTGTGCTCGTTGCTTAGTGACAGATCTTCCCTCCAGGTGGCCCTGCCCAGCACATTCGTGCCAGTACTTCTTCAAAGAATGGACCCTGCCCCTTTGCTTGCCCCCCTGGCAGGCAGCCTTCATGTCCCAACTCCATCTCCCTCCTCACATCATCTTCCCCATTTCCCCAGGCCCACAGGCCATGCCCCCACACCTCTTTGTAGGACTGCCCTTCACGGAGTGCTGTGTACCCTCGCACCACAATGGTGGACTTGCCTGTCTGCTTTCGCACTCCAGCTCATAGTACTCAAACACAAGGACGGTTTGCCAGCTATCTTTGTTTTACATGTCAGGGTCGGAAGAAAACCTTGGAGTGTCTGTCCTCACCCAACACATTTTTATTTTTCTTTATTTGTTTGACAGAGAGAAATAGGCAGGGAGAGAGGAGTTGAGAGAGAGAGAGAGAAAAAAAAATGGGTGTGCCAGGGCCTCCAGCTACTGCTAACGAACTCCAGATGCGTTCGCCCCCCTTGTGCATCTGGCTTATGTGAGTCCTGGGGAGTCGAACCTGGGTCCTTTGGCTTTGCAGGCAAGTGCCTTAACCACTAAGCCATTTCTCCAGCCCCACCTTATACTTTTTTAAAAGGTTGTTTTCTTTTTATTTATTTGCCAGAGAGAATATGCACTCTAGGGCCTCTAGCCATTGCAAACAAACTCCAGATGCATGCGCCAACTTGTGCATCTGGCTCACATGGGTACTGGGGAATTGAACCTGGGTCCTTACGCTTTGCAGGCAGATGCCTTAACCACTAAGCAATCTGTCCAGCACAGCCTTACACTTTTTTTGAGACAAGGTCTCCCTTGTGTTTTGCTGCTGCATATGCCAGTCTAGCTGGCCCATAGGCTTCTGGGATTCTCCTGGCTCTGCCTCCCATCTTGTCCATAGGCATACGTGTACTCCTGTGTCTGACTTTACATAGGTTCTGGGGATCTGAACCCCAGTCATCAAGCTTGTGCAGCAAGCACTAAGCCATCTCCCAGCCCATTGTTTGTTTTCGAGTCATGGTCCCACTATGTGGCCCAGGTGGCCTCCAACTTACTATGTAGCCCAGCCTGGCCCCATACTCACGGCAAGCCTCTTGCCTTAGCCTCCTAAGTTCTGGGGATTCCAGGTATGAATGACTACTCCCAGCCTTCTAGCTATCTTTGAAGACCCCCCACTTTCATTAAATGTTGAGTAGCTGAGCACCCTCCAAATGCATCTCACTGTTCCCGCTGTACTCCGAATATCTCTGTGGAAGCAATGGATCACTACAGGAATGAGGAATGTGACTTTCTGAAGAGTCAAGTTCAAGGTCTTCACTGGCCAGGCCATGGCTGTAGTCCAGACAAGAGTCGACTGGGGTTGTCTTCCTTCTTTCGGCTTTTTTCTCATTTCTCCCTCTCTTTGAGTCCATCCCCTCTTGGGAACTGGTCTTAATAAAAAAAAAAAAAAATTATTTATTTATTTTAAGAGAGAGAATGGACACATCAGGGCCTCTAGTCACTGAAAATGAACTCTGGACACATGCTCCACCTTGTGCATGTGGCTTACATGGGTACTAGGGAATCGAACCTGGGTCCTTTGGCTTTGCAGGCAAGTGCTTTAACTGCTAAGCCATCTGTCCAGCCTTTTGTTTTTTTTTCGAGGTAGGGTCTCACTCTAGCCCAGGCTGACCTGGAATTCACTATGTAGTCTGAGGGTGGCCTGAACTCATGGTGATCCACCTCCCTCTGCCTCCTGAGTGCTGAGATTAAAGGTTTGTGCCATCATGCTCGGCTAGCCCTTTTTAAAAAATATTTATTTATTAGTGAAGAGAAGAGGAGAAGAGAAGGGAGCTAGTCTTGTTCTGAGCTCTGTAGACATAGTTCTGGGCCCCAGGTTTAGCAGGACCCTGTCCACTGCTAACGGTTAACACTGTTGAAGCAAAGCAGGTCTACAAGGTCCTGTGCATATTCATTTGCCCGTGGAATTTCAGAAACGTGGCCTTCACTCTCCTCGCTTCCCTATTATCTCTAATTGAGTGGCTGAGAGTACAGGCGTCCAGATGTAGAACAGCCCCAAGGTATATTGCCAACTCAGTTTGGGACCCGTGTATTGAGTACCTACAGGCACTGTGCTAGGCCCTGGGGCAACCACTGAGAAGTGGGACCAGCTCACGCGCAGCTCTCTGCCAAGTGCCAGGGGGTAGTGAGGGGGAGGCGTAGAATGCCGACAGCTGATATGCTAACGTGCTATAAAACGCAGCTGTCTCGCCTGTGTCTCCACTCCCATGTATAACAGGACTCTCCTCACCTCCCGGAGAGCCAAGCCTTTGAATTAAAGATGGCAGCGCTCCTGGGGTGCCCAGCTGTAGTGCATGTGGATGTGTCCTGAGACTCTCCCTGCCCTGGGCACCCTGGGCTAGGCTCTGCATCCTGATCACCTTGCGTGGCCTGGGCGTTCTGCCTCGGCTCCGTGCCTGAGTGCAGCACCAGACTCGAAGGGTGCTATCTAACTTGAGCTATGACTGGGGACTTCAGGGGGCCATTGGGATCAGTCAGCCTCCAGAATGTCTCCTGAAGAGCCTGAGGTTCTTTAGGAAAATGGTGACTGCCACGGCACCGAAGGGGCTCTGGTAGCATTTAGGCATTTTTTTTTTTTTCTAAAGCTGGAACGATGGAGTTTAGTATGCATGGTTTTCATTATTTAAAGGCTGTTCTGGCCATTTCTTTCTTCTGCTTTCCTGTTGCACCTTCCTTGTCAAAGCGGAATGGTTTGAAATGAAACGCTCTTTGAAAGAGGCCCTGGCACTCAGGGCAGCGAGGTGCCGGTGGGCTGGCTGGACAGTGAGTGGCTGCAGGAATCGCAATGGAGGCTGGTTGCAGGCCAGAGGCTTGGGGACAGCTAGGGCCAGTGGAGAAGGACACAAAAGCTCATGTCCAGATAGATGCGGTCCTTGGGATGAAGTGAAAACAGGGCAGGCAAGTGAGGCAGGTAAGCTGGCCAGCATGCCCCCGGGGATATCTGCCTCGGGCCAGAACTATTCTCTCTCTTCTCTCCCTTCTTTCTGCGTGGGGTTCCATTGAGCCCACATTACCAGTGCCTGTGGCTAGAGGAAGTCTAGGATCTGCCAATAAATGGTTATCTGGGAGGAGGCCAGGTCCAAGGCTGGGCTGCTCTCCCAGGCTGACACCATCTGCCTCGTTCCTGCAGGGCCTCTGGCCCCAGGCTTTGGAGCACAGTGTGGGGAAGAGGTGTCCCCACACAATATGCAGGGGGCTGGGGCTGTACTAACAAAGCTACTTTGATTTTATTTTTGCCAACAATTGCAGTGTTTATTTGGAGAATCTAAAACGCAGAGTGTAGACACAGTAGAAATGGCAGTTATGTTAGCCAGTAGCACCAGGATAGTCTTTTTTCTTAAGAGCCATTTTTGCTTATTGAAGAAACATCAACTTTATTATTATTTTTAAGCATATATTCTTTTTCAAAAAAAATTACAGAGGATTAAAAGCAAACAAAGAATGGTCTGTGGTTTTCATATCCGGAAAATAATAACCCTCAAAGGAGAGAGAGATAGAAAGAGAAGAACAAGGAAGAGAAGGAGGAAACAGAAGAGAGGGAGGGTATGAAGAGGGAAGGAAGTATAACGGGGTGCTAGGGGAAAAGTCCTTAAACCCAAACCCTAGGTTCGTTTCTAATTTTAATCAAAGAATTGAATTTAAAATACTGAGAAGGATAATTATTAATTAAATTATTCTGTTTATTGAGGGAAGTACAGAGCCAAGGAAAGGCCCCCACGTGGCTAGAGATCCCACGTGGAGGGCCTGGAAAAGAAAACTGCAGAAAGAAAAGAGGAAAAAGAAACTTCAAGAAGCTCCTGTCATGTGGGGAGCTGGAGGGGATAAAGGAGCCCGTGTGGAGAGCAAGGGCTAGGGGGGCCTCCCAGCTGGGCCCAGGCCGAGCCAACCCAGGCCCAGCCAAGGGAAAAACTCACCCACAGCTGGAAGTTCTCAAGTGGTCAGAGAACCTGCCCTCCCCTTGCAAAGGTATTTATGACCTTATAGTGGTGGGCTGTCTTCCGGCTCAGGTGAACCAGAGGGACAGCTGGTTGCTTAGGGCTAGCAGCTGTCTCAGGAAGAGGTTAGCTCTGGAACTAAGATCCAGGGGCTGAACTTGACCATCCACAATGTTTAAATGCTATGGAAGGCCTCCCTCCCAGGAGGGGTCCTGGTTGTTTGTGGAAAAACAGGTCTAGGGAACTAGGCAAGAGATAAGAAGTCAGCTCATCTTTGAGTTCTAGCAAGTGCAGACTTTCCTGCTTTTTTTATCTTCAGGGGTCCAGTCACCCTAACTATACCCCCCTTTTGGAAGGAAGGAAGGAAGGAAGGAAGGAAGGAAGGGAAGGAGGAAGAGAAGGAAGGAAGGAAGAAAGGAAGGGAAGGAAGGAAGGAAAGATCGGAAGGAAGGAGCGATGGTCCAGGTTTCTTTTAGAAAAGCATATTGGAGACGCAGCTCTGGGTAGATGCTTAAATGTGTGAAGCCCTTGGTTCAATCCCTAGCACTATCAGAAAAAACTAGAAAAAGGAAAAGGAAAGAATGCATCTGAATGAACATACGCAGACTTTTTTTATTGTTAGTAATTCCTAAACAATAGAGTATAACACCTTTTAACATAGCATTATATTGGGCGTGAACAAGGGTGAAAGGAAAGAGAGGAAAATTCAGGAAATTTACAGTGCCAAAGGCAGGAATACTTTACTTTTGGGAGCCGCGGGAGCCAGCTCCTGGAGCTTCAGGAGCCCATGGGAACCACCGAACAGAATGCAAATAAGGAAAGTGTGGGTTTTTTTTTTTTTTAAGCCAGCAAACTTGATGAAGAGTGCTCCCTTTAATGGTTAAGTGACATTTTCTCCTTTTACTCTTTTTTTCCCCCCTCTTTCAAACTTCTACTTTGGATGCATTCCACCTTTCAGAAGCTTGAAACTAAAAATGACTTTCTTATTGATGTTCTCGTCCCTCTCACAAGGAATGAGGGTGCCTTTCTCCTTCTGAATTCTCAATCAGAGGCTGGCTCTGAGTGAGTTCTCTTCTCACATTCTGCCACTTGCTTCTGAACAATGAGCAGACGTGGCGATTGTAAGCACCAGCCAGGAGCTCCGTCAGCAAGGCAGGCTGCGGCGGGGGACTTCGGGGGTCAGTTCGTGGTGGCTGAGGCTGGCCCTTAGCTTCTGGAAGGGAAAAAATGAAAATGAGGAAATGGCTCTGTCTTCTATTTTGTTTGTTTATTTCTTCATCCGTACCATTAATCTCCATAAACAAAGCATGTTTTTAGTTACAGATCTGCTAGAAAAAAAATGCATATGCTAAACCAGATGGGTGAGATTAACAGTTTCATTAAACTGACTTTAATATCACCAGTTAAACACTGTCACCAGAGATACCACAGCTTGGATTTTAGGCAACAGTTGGAATCCAAACTTTAACAGATGTATGAAATGAACAATTTTACCTTAGAATTATTGTTTTTTTTATTTCTTTATTAAATTCACTAGTGCAGAAAATTGTTTAGATGCTTGTGCAGAGAAAATAGTGGTTAGCAATATTTTGGGGGAGAGTTAAGAGTTGTAATATAAGAAAGAAACGAGTGCTTCTGACCTGCAAAATTGTGCTTAGCTTTTCGACAGAAGGATCCAGGTTTGCTCTGTCTTTTCCAGCACTTCCAGATACCTGGGCACAGCTGCTAATGATTTCTGGGGTTCTGTGCCAGGGGTCAGCAGGGCAGGTGTTTCATTTGGAGTCCTTCCCTCCTCTGAGCCCACAAAGCTCAAGTCTGTGTACTGAGGCAAAACCCATCATCTTAGGTAGTAATTTGGCAGGGAGGTGAGGCCAGGATGAATCGTTAACGAAATGTTAATGCTATTTTGTTAGGAATGCACGCACAGGGGCATCTGAAATGAGAGCATATTTAAAAACTAAATATATGAATAAGTAGTGGTAGACTTTATGTTGGGACCGTGTCTCAGCGCTACGGTGCTTGTTGAATCCTGTAACGAAGGCTCATAGCCTGCGCAATGGCTGAGGAGGATGGAATTCTTTTCTCTGCTATGCAAAGGGAAAATACAAAAGCCAGATCCCCAGACTCCTGGTGGAAGAGGATGCCGTCATTCAGCTATCTCCAAACAGTCACACGAGGAAGCATTCAAGGATATATGCCCATCTTCGTACTGTTGGTTAGAGCAAAACCACTTACGGTGACCCAGGAGTCTAAAAATAGAGAACCGCTTTGGCAAATGATATGGCTATAAAATGCAATAAAGGGCTGGAAGGATGGCTTAGTGGTTAAGGTGTTTGCCTGCAAAGCCAAAGGACCCAGGTTTGATTCCCCAGGACCCATGTTAGCCAGATGTACAAGGGGGCGCATGCGTCTGGAGTTTGTCTGCAGTGGCTGGCGGCCCTGGCACACCCATTCTCTCTCTCTCCCCCCTTCTCTGTCAAATAAATAAATAAATAAAATATTTAAAATGCATCATAGTTGGCCCTCTGGTCCCATGGGCTGTGAGGTCTGTGGCCACATCCAACCGTAGATTAAAAATATTTGAGCCAGGCATGATGGCACACGCCTTTAATCCCAGCACTTGGGAGGCAGAGGTAGGTGGATTACCATGAGTTTGAGGCCACCCTGAGACTACATAGTGAATTCCAGGTCACCCTGGGCTACAGTGAGATGAGACCCTACCTTGAAAAACCAAAAAAATAAAATAAAATAAAATAAAAATAAAAAAGAAAGTTGAGAGTCAGAATCTGTAGTAGCATGCATAATATGCCATTTTGGGAAAGAAAATGCGTATGTATATATGTAAATAGATGCACATTTAAAGTATTGCATATACAAAGGAAAAGTCCCCAAGCATGCCAAGATTTCAACAGTTTTTATCTTCACTATTAAAGATTGGGCGGAGGAGGGGGAGACTTCTGGTTTTGTTTCATAGCAGTTTGCATTGTTTGATTTTTCTTACAACAAACAGCTATGTGTTTAGAGGGCGAGACAAGCAAGCAAACACACAAAGAGTGTAGAGAGGAGCAGCGCCTTTGACTCAGCCGGATAGCTCTCTTAGCCATCCTAGCACACTGTTCGCTGTGCTCGGGATCTGCAGAGCCCAAGCACATGCAGCTGGCTTGGGGAGGAGTCCCACCGCTACGTGGGTGCAGACACTGTGTCCCCTTCTCAGGGACGGCCATGTTGCCTATGGAGACCAGCACCAGCTCAAGCAGTCAAGAACACGTGAGCTTTTAGTTTCATCTTTTGGCCTTTCTGATCTTGACCTCTGCCAGGGAATTTCCCTTAAGTAAACTTAACCCCAAACCTTCCCATCCGGGGAAAATATCTTTACTCGTTCTTTGCTGGGGTGCCAAGCAAGCACATGTTGCCTCCTAAAGTTTTTATTTACTTATTTTATTTTATTTATTGTTTTTGAGGTGGGGGTCTCACTGTAGCCCAAGCTGACCTGGAATTCACTATGTAGTCTCAGCATGGCCTAGAACTCACAGGAATCCTCCTACTTCTGCCTCCCGAGTGCTGGGATTAAAGGCATGCGCCACCACACCCAGCCAGTTTTTTTTTAAAATATTTTTATTTATTTATTTGAAAGAGAGAGGCAGATAGAAAGAGAAAGAGAATGGGCGCTCCAGGGCCTCCAGCCACTGCAAACGAACTCCAGAGGCGAGTGCCACCTTGTGCTTAAGTGGGTACTGGAGAATCGAACCTGGGTCCTTTGGCCTTGCAGACACAAGTCTTAACCGCTAAGACATCTCTCCAGCCCAGTTTTTTTTTTTTTTTCAATAACTTTTTTTTTTGGATTGAATGAAAATAAAAATGTTGGATGTAACAGCTTTTAGGCTGGTAAAAATTTTAGTCTAAGTTGACATTTAACTTAACGTTCAAGCTGACGTTATTTACCTATACTTAAGTCCTAAGTTACATGCAAACAGCATCTTTCAATCCTGCGTGGTCTTTCGTAGCATGGCACCTGCAGTAGTGCCTTGCCTGTCTTAGAAAGTAAGCATTACTTGGCTGCATTAATAAATAAGAGAGACGAGTGGGCTGGAGAGATGGCTTAGTGGTTAAAGTGCTTGCCTATGAAGCCTAAGGACCAAGGTTCGATTCCCCTGTACCCACATAAGCCAGATGCACAAGGTGGAGCATGCATCTGGAGTTCGTTTGCAGTGGCTACAGGCCCTAGTAAATAAACAAATAAGATATTAAAAAATTAATAAGTAAGAGAGATGAGTGACCATGACAGACTTTAGAAGAAGCCAATGGCTATCCACGGAGCCATCAAACTGGCTAGTTTGGTTTAGATGGTTATCAGCATAAAGATTGATGGGGGAATTGTGTACAAAGAAGCTCCAAGTGGCTTTAGGTAAGGCTGGGAGCAAGCCCTCTTCCCCCACTGGAGGGCCTAGTGAAGACAGTCACTTGCCTGTCCACCCAGGCCCGAGCGCAGCACACTGAACGTGAACTTGGCCTTGCGTGACCTGCCAAGCTGGTTCAAACTTCGGCTGGGCCTTTTGCTAGCGTCTATAATAACTGTAGACAGGTTCTTTAGCTTCTTCAGGCCTTAGTCTCCTGATGTGGAAAGGGAGTACTAATAATAGTGCTAATCTCATAAAATCCTACATATCAAATGGCACAATTTGCATAGACACTCCACCCTGCATGTGGCACGGCATGTGGTAAGCCCTCCGTAAAAGTTGACTCATTCTTCGTATTGTATTTAGAGACCCATAAGGAAAACCAGAAGTAAAAAATGATGAGAAAGCATCTCAAAATAAGATTCTTTTGCCCAGATTTTTAGAGCAGCAGCAAAGAACTATTTCTGGGATTAAAACACATTCTTCCTGGGAGTCTTAGAAGAGTCTCTCTGGAAGTTTCAGTGGCCCTGATTGGGTGTGAATTACACTGAGTAAATTACTCTCTTGAGGCACCCTCTCAGCACTGTAAGACATATCCTTTTTCCCCAGGATACTAGGCTGTCATTTAGTGCCAAACAAAAAGCTCTTTACAAAATGACACCATAGTTGCCCCAAAGGGTTTAATTTACCTCACGAAAGGTGGTATAATTCAAGGTACTACAGGACCACCCATGTCAAGAACTCAGGTGATTTAATTGGCTTTCCCCTTTTCCTCTAGCCGCATCACTCCCACAGTAATTAATTCTGTGTGCTGTGCATTGTGTTATTTACAGTGCCAAGGAGCCAAAATGAATCTGTATTAGAAATCGGCAGGCGGATATTTGAGAAGGCTGTGAAGAGACTCTCCAGCGTTGATGGTCTTCACCAAATTAGCTCTGTCGTCCCCTTTCTGATGGATTCCAGCTGCTGCGGTTACCATAGAGCATCCTACTACCTCGCAGTCTTCTATGAAACTGGATTAAGTGTGCCCCGGGATCAGCTGCAGGTGGAGTATTTTGTGGGTTCCGGGAGCATCTGTCACCGGGGTTATGTTGCAGAGAAATGCCCCTGCTAGTGCTGCGGCTTCTTGGGGTCCTTTGAAAATCTTTCCACCCAGCAGTAACGTCCTTGGGCTGAGGAGGTACAGGCGACCCTGCTTTCACTGAGGGACAAGGGCACTTGCTCCTTTTCTGCCCATGGCTTTCAGGACAAGAGTTGGTATACCACGTAAGGGAAAGTTTGAGCAGGGCTTGCCTAAATCCCATCCTTCAAAACCGCTGACCTCTTTCCTAACTAGTGTGACAGCTCTTTTACATTTAGACCATGATCCCATATTACTTTTTTTAAAAAGAGGTTTTTTTAATTTGTTTTTTTTTATTAACAACTTCCATGATTGTAAACAATATCCCATGGTAATGTCCTTCTTCCCCCCACTTTCCCCTTTGAAACTTCACTCTCCATCATATCCCCTATCCCCTCCCCCTCTCAATCACTCTCTTTTATTTTGATGTCATGATCTTTTCCTCCTCTTATGATGGTCTTGTGTAGGTAGTGTCAGGCGCTGTGAGGTCATGGATATCCAGGCCATTTTGTGTCTGGGGGGAGCACGTTGGAAGGAGCCCTACCCTTCCTTTGGCAATAACATTCTTTCTGCCACCTCTTCTGCAATAGACCCTGAGTCTTGGAAGGTGTGATAAAGATATTACAGTACTGAGCACTCCTGTCACTTTTTTCCACCACCATGATGCCTTCTGAGTCATCCCAAGGTCACTGCCATCTGAAAAGAGAAGATTCTCTACCAAAAGTGAGAGTAGCATTAATATATGGGTATGAACATTAAGAGAAGTGCTTACTGGTTTTGATAAGCATGGTATATACATTTAGCCAGACAGCAGCCGATGTTACACCCTTTTAAATTTTTAAAAAATTTATTTATTTATTTGGAGGGGGAGAGAAATAGGCAGGGAGAGAGAGATAGAGAATGGGCATACCTGGGCCTCCAGCCACTGCAAATGAACTCTAGATGCATGTGCCCCTTGTGCATCTGGCTTACGTGGGTCCTGGGGAATCAAACCTGGGTCCTTTGGCTTTGCAGGCAAGCATCTTAACCATTAAACCATCTCTCCAGCCCCCATATTACTTTTTTTTAAAAGATATTTTATTTATTTATTCGAGAGAAAGAGAGAGAGAGAGAGAGGCAGATAGAGAATGTGTACTCCAGGGCCTCCAGCCACTGCAAACACACTCCAGATGCACGTGCCACTGGCTTTCCATGGGTACTAGGGAATCGAACCTGGGTCCTTAGGCTTCTCAGGCAAGCACCCTAACCATTAAGCCATCTCTCCGGCCCCCATATTACTTTTTAGCTAAGAGACGCCAACTGGATTTCTAAGCAAAGAATTGCCACATCTACCCTTCCACCATCAAAATAAAATGCCACATTAGACAATTGCTGTTTTTGAATCCAAATTGATTACACAACTTGCCTAACATTTAGAATCCTAAGTGCATTAGTCAGGTTTCTCTAGAGAAACAGAACCAATGGGATTATATATAGGAAGAGATTTATAATGAAGAATTGGCTCGTGCAATTATAAGGAGAAGTCCTATCATCTGCCATCTGGAAGTGGGAGGCCAGGAAGGCTGGAGATATGCTTTTAGTCAAAGCCAGAAGGCCTGATGACCAGGGAAGCTGATGATAGAAATTCTAGCCAAAAGGTAGGAAAAGACAAGGGTCCCAGTTCTAGCAGGCAGGCAGGAAGTGGGATGGATAAATTCCTCATTCCTCTGCCTTTGAATCCTATTCAGCATCTCAAAGGATGGCATGGTGCTCCCCCACCCTGGGGAGGGCCATCTGCTCTACTCAATCTCTGGTTCCAAACTACTCCCACCAGAGGCACACTATCAGATTCCCTGAGATACAACAGTGGGTTCCCAGCGCCATAGTCAAGTTGACAGATCATGGTAGCCATCACAAGAAACATGACTACATGTTCTCTGATCATAGAAACTGTTTGTGTTTGTTTTAAGTGACGTTCGTGTCCCTTGTTTGTGATGTCTCTGGTTTACCGATGTTACCACTGGGTGGGATGCTTGCCCAAGGCCATGAAGCAGTCTCCATGGAGGTGGTTCAGCATAGAAAGTGTAGCCCTGTCTGTCACAAAATGCCGGGTCGACCAGGGGACAAATGACTTCGCCTTTCTAGGCCTCTGTCTCCTCAACTATGAAATGAGATTGTAGGAGCCGCAAGTCTCTAAGGACTCTCCTGACACTGCCGTTTTGAGAGGGTGAGGACAGGACAGGGCACAGAGCCACCACTCAAACCATGTGCTCGTGGATAACGTAGTAGGAGCAACACTGTCTTTAAGACGCATGGAAGATACACACATAGGAAGGACTGAGCAGTTGGGAAAAGTCCCCAGTTCCACCAAGGAAATAGCAAGTCAGAGCATGGAAGATACTAGACATTAAGAAGGACAAGTCGCTAGGAATTTGTAAGTCATTAGAAATCTGAGTTGACTTCTTTTCTAATGACGTGTTTTTTTTTTTAAAGGCATTAACATTTCTGAAATGACAAGAATTATAGAGAGGGACAGGGCTAGATGACCTCTCGGGATCAAGATCTCGTGACCCTGTCTACAGCTGTGTAAACACTGCCTATTTCTTCCTACCAGGGCATGCTGTATAGTTTGGTTGGAGGCCAGGGCAGTGAGAGGCTGTCTTCAATGAATCTTGGGTACAAACACTACCAAGGTGTTGAAAACTACCCGTTGGACTGGGAACTGTCATATGCCTACTATAGCAACATTGCTACAAAGACACCCCTGGACCAGCACACACTTCAGGGAGACCAGGTATGATAGAGATGTTCGGGAACGGGGATGGCCTGGTTCCCAGGGCTTCCTGAACACTTTTTTATAGAGTCTGTGTGTGCCTACAGCTGGTTTATGTGCTGTCTCTCAGATGATGTATAATCACTAGATGGAGAGAGAGAGAGAAAGAGAGAGAGAAGCTTTTTGCCCTCTCCGGTTCATATTTCTTGCCTGTGTTCTCAGACTGACCACAGTTATGGGCTCGCATCTGTGTGTGAGAATCTTTCCTTTTGCAAAAGAAACTTTCAGTTTGCAAAATAAAATGTAATAGCAACTTGGACTTCTTGTCTTTGTCCCAAGACCTTGTGATATCTGGAGATTCAAGGTCTGAGTAGGACTGAGAGGAGGCAGTGATCTCCCAGGACCCTTATCCATACATAATGAGCAAACAGGGCATGTCATGCTCAGAAAGCACCTCCGTAGGCAGCTAGGTTCCCAGCGCTGGGTGCTGGAGTTCTGTCTCCATCACAGGAGCCTGGTTCCCCAGTGCTCCCAGGTGGCTGACCACAGCATGTGGTTTTTGAAGACTTGGCCCTATGGAGCATTAGGCACTCGCTAGATGAGGGGACTAACTCTAGCCTCACTTTTTGCAGGTTTCCAAATTCTATTGACCCATGGACCAAAGAAATTAGTGTCGCATCTGAAAAAAAAAAAAAGAAAATGCAGCATGATATGTTAGATTAGCCTCACCGATGGCTTGTTTACTGACTTCCTTTGAGGACAGGAAATGAGAGGCTGTCAGTCAAGGGGGCCCTGTAGGAACAGCAGGAAAGTTGCCGCTTGATGGATCCTGTGAGCGGAGACAGGACAGTGGGCTGCAGGACTTCACGTTCACAGCCCATGAGATGATGGTCCAAGTGGAGAAGCCTGTTCTGGGAGCTAGCAATTCCCCCCACCCCCCAAAAAGGGCCAGTTAGTGAATATTGTAGGCTTTGCCTCGAGTGAATCTTTTGCACCTGCTGACCTCTGCCAGGGGACTATGGACAAATGAGGTGGGTATTGGAGTCCGTGCACCACGGACAGTACACAGCCGCATGGCAGTCTTTGGCCATGATCTATGCCATGAGCTTGACTCTCCCCCTCCTGCTGAACAGACCTGAGGGACAAACCTGGCGAGGTCAGGGCTGGCCAAGGTCAGCCTTAGTACTACCTGGACTGAAGTCCACAGTACAGAACACCGATTTTTCAATATTTGTGAATAGATTTTTTTTTTTTTTTTTTTTGGATTTTTGAGACAGGGACTGGACTATGTAGCCCTGGCTGGTCTGGAACTCACTTCATAGGCCAGGCCGCCCTTACAACCCACAGGGATGCTCCTGCTTCTCCCTCTTGAGTGCTGGAGTTACAGGCCTGGGTGGGAATAGGATTTCTGTAGAAGATATCTACAGTGGCCACGACTCAGAGAGCTGCTGTTGGTGACTCTTTTATTTTTATTTGTTTTTGTTTTTTAAAGTTTTATTTATTTATTTGAGTGCAACAGACAGAGAGAGAAAGGCAGAGAGAGAGAGAGAATGGGCGCGCCAGGGCCTCCAGCCACTGTGTATGTGTGCCCCCTTGTGCATTTGGCTAACGTGGGTCCGGGGGAATCGAGCCTTGAACCATGGTCCTTAGGCTTCATAGGCAAGCGTTTAACCACTAAGCTATCTCTCCAGCCCCTGTTGGTGACTCTTGAACATGAGAAAGCTAAGAAGTACTGAAGTCTGTCTATATAGATGTCCTAATTCCGTTAGACGATGATAACTCTTTCCAAGTAAACTCACAGACGCCTGTCATTTGTACTGACTGTTCTGTTTGTGTATGTAAACTATGTGCGAAACTTGATCTTGGCCCCACAGGAATTTATTTATTAACCAATATTAAAAAAAAAAGAATTGCAAGGGCATTTTTATGAAATTAAGCTATAAGACAGCCTTTGTCTTTCTACTAAGCCTGAATGTGCTAATCGAGTTGTGTATGTATATAGTATACTTTTAAGAATTCTAATTCAAGCTGGGCGTGCTGGCGCATGCTTTTAATCACAGCACTCAGGTGGCAGAGGTAGGAGGATCACCTTGAGTTGGAGGCCACCCTGAGACTACATGCTGAATTTCAGGTCAGCCTGAGCTAGAGTGAGAAAAAAAAAAAAAAAAAAAAAAAAAAAAACAAGAATTCTAATTCAGCAGCGTCCATTAGCAGTGGGAAATGGTATGTTGCTAACAAGCTCCTTTGCTTTTGAAGATTTGGCATGTGAAATGTTATGATTATGAAAGAAAATGTTTAATTGGTCAGAAGCAGAGGAGATGAACAGAAGAGATCCATCCTGCAGCTGAAAAGTCGTGTGATTAAGACTTGCAGATAGGAATTACACACTTAGAAGAGTCATGTCATAGCTCATTTTCTTAAGAATGCCTAATTAATGGCTTCTTGAGAATTCAAGCAGGTGTCATACATTGATTTAAATGTCCTTTTGTTGAGGTATCTATTAATTCCCCCAGCATAATGTAGCAAATGAAGAGCTCTAGAAAGCTAGACCTCTAATTAACGAACCAAGGATCTGTCAATAACCCCCTTCCTGATTCGTGTTTCATTTTCTCTTTTATGTAACATGTGGTTCGCATCACATGATGGAGGAGGACACTGCTGCAGCTAAACCACAGAGAGGATGCCTAGGGTTCCTGTTTGTTGGCTGGTTTTTATGGCTTAAATTGCAAGCGGGCTCGTCTCATTCTGCCCACTCCTTAGAAGTTGCTCTCTCTGAAGGCTTGGCCTAGCTTTCCTTTTGCCCTAATGCTTCTGGGAGAGTCAGAACTTCAATCACACCGCTGGCTTCACTACCATGAGCACTCAACCTTTATCTCCAACTGATATCTTTATTTTATTTATTTTAAAAATATCTATTAGCCGGGCATGGTGGTGCACACCTTTACTCCCAGCACTTGGGAGGCAGAGGTAGGTGGATCGCCGTGAATTCGAGGCCACCCTGAGACTACATAGTGAATTCCAGGTCATCCTGGACTAGAGAGAGACCCTACCTCGAAAAACCAAATCAAAAAAGAAAAGAAAAAGAAATAATTACTTATTTATTTGAGAGTGTGTGTGTATGGGTGTTCCAAGGCCTCCTTCATCTGTAAACAAAGTCCAGACATATGCGCCACTTTGTGCATCTGGATTTACATGGGTACTGAGAAATCAAACCCAGGCCATTAGGCTTTACAAGCAAGTGCCTTTAACCACTTTAACCACTGAGCCATCTCTCCAGCCCCCAATTTTTTTTAATTTTTAAAATTATTTTTTTATATTTTATTTTTTTTATTTATTTATTTGACAGAGAAAGGCGGGGAGAGCTAGAGAGAATGGGCACACCAGGGCCTCCATCCATTGCAAACAAACCCTAGATGCATGCGCCTCCTTGTGCATCCAGCTAACGTGGGTCCTAGGGAATTGAACCTGGGTCCTTTGGCTTTGCAGGCAAATGTCTTAACCACTAAGCCATCCCTCAAGCCCCATTATTTTTATTTATTTACTTGCAAGGAGAGAGAGAGAGAGAATATGAGTGCACCAGGACCTCTAGCCACTGCAAACAAACTCCAGATGCATGTGCCACTTTGTGCATCTGGCTTTATGTGGGTAATGAGAAATCAAACCCAGGTCCTTAGACTCTGCAGGCAAGCATCTTAACTGATGACCATCTCTCCAGCCCATGCTTTTTTAAAAATATTATTTATTTGCAGGGTAGGGGGCGCACACCAAGGCCTCTAGCCACTGCAAACAAACAAGATACATGTGGCACTTAGTGCATCTGGTTCTACGTGGGTTCTGGGAAATCAAACTCGGGTTGTCAGGCTTTGAAGGCAAGTGCATTAACCACTGAGCAATCACTCCAGCCCCAACTGGTGCTTTTTGTGTGTGTGAGGTAGGGTCTTACTCTAGGCCAGGCTGACCTGGGAATTCACTATATAGGCTAAGGTTGGCCTGGAACTCACGGTGATGGTGATCCTCCTACAGCTGCCTCCCAAGTGCTGGGATTAAAGGCCTGCAACACCACACCCACGGGTGCTTGTAAGTCAATTTTCACTGCTGACACCAGGCCCTGGAGCACTTTTGGCTTTGAATGCTGCCTTTGTGTATAGCATCTTGGGGTTCGTTCTTCCCCTTTTCTCCACTGGTACAGTCAATTCCTACTTTAAAACTTTTAAAATGATGAATTTCGACAAAGAACTTCCCCTTTGGCAGCTGCAGTTGTGTGATTGGAACACACTTCCAAGAAGCTGGGTTCTTGTGGAAGTTAGCAGGTTTTAGTAGGAAGCTAGGGCACTGGCCCATCCTCTCCAGTGCTGCCCCAAATGCCTAGAAAGCAAGCGTTTTGGGAAAATGTGGGCTGCAAGGGATGGTTACCCAACTGTAGATCTTGCCAGCCTTTCTTTCTGATTTCTCTCTGTCTTTCTTTTTTTTTTTTTTAATATTTTTAAGATTCATTTTTATTTATTTATTAGAGACAGAGAGAGGTAGGGAGAGAGAGGAAGAGAGAATGGTGCACCAGGGCCTCTAGCCACTGCAAATGAACTCCAGATGCATGCGCCACCATGTGCATCTGGCTTATGTGGAACCTGGAGGATCAAACCTGGGTCCTTAGGCTTCGCAGGCACGTGCCTTAACCACTAAGCTATCTCTCCAGCCCTGATTTCTCTTTCTATCTTCCCTCTTCCTTTCCTTCTATTCCTTCCCTCCTCTCTGTATTTTTTCTTTCTACCTCCTCACTTCCCTCTTTCGTACTTGTCATTTCTTTCTCTTCCTCTTTCTTTCCTTTCCTTCTTTCTCTTCTTCCTCTTTCTATCCCTGCTTCACTTTTTATTCTCTCCCTCCTCCTTTTCCTCTGTCTCTCTCTCTTTCTCTGTCTCTCTCTCCCTCTCTCTCTCTCCCCCTCTCTCTCTCTCTCCTCCCTTTCTTCACCCCTCCCCTCTCAGGCCTTTCCTGAAATTGGTGATGGCAGCCTTCTGACAGGAAACCATCCTTGGCAGCATGAAGGCTGGGCAGAGGGAAGAGGTGAAGCCTCCCTGGGACAGAGCGGCGCCTCTCACTGATGCTTAAGATGAGAGGAGGGGGCAGGTCTGAGGACAGCAGTTTCCAGGCACTGGGTCTCTGGGGAGCTGGCAAGCAGGTTTTAACCCTGTGATGTAAGATATTAACTCCTGTGTTGCTCATTCTGCAGACACTGATTTATGGAGAGACAGAAAAAGAACCTTCCAGAAACCATGGAATGTCCCAGAACTTGCCAGTCTGGCACTCCTAGTTCCTGTCATCATCCTTGGCTCTGTACACCCTGCCCCACCCCTACTGTGGCTGCCTCTCCCTGCCCAGCCTCTTCCCCAGCCACAATATGCTTGGGCTTTAATTGGCAAGTGGAGAGACACAGAGAAAATGGGTGCTGTCAGGTCCTCTAGCTGCTGCAAACAAACTCCAGATGCATGTGCACTTTGTGTATCTGGCTTTACGTGGGGCCTGGGGAATCAGACTGGGATCGTTAGGCTTTATAGGCAAGCACCTTAATCTCTGAGCCATCTCTCCCAGCCCTGCAATATGCTGTGTGACCAAATGAACAACAAAATGCTCCCGTAAGGTCACTCTGTCTTCAGATGTCCGGGCAGGTGACCTGCTTTCACAGGAAGCCCACACCTGGGTCTCTGTCATGGTACTAGTTGCCACGTTGGTGACCCCAGAACCATGGAAATGCACCCTGCTCCTGCCTGGGGTGGCAGGCCGCGTGGTTGGCGGGTCCCAGGACTGCTTCTCTGGAGGTGAAGCCTTGGCTCATCGTTGCCTCTTGCCTGTCTCCATTTCTCACTCGTAGCCGGGCACACAGTTGTGGCAGCATAATCAGTTCATCCACATGCTGAGTAGATCCCAGCACACAATGTAAGCACTTGTGAAAAAGTGTCTGGTCTTTACACTGTGTCTCCAAATTGTTTTCCTTCCATTGTTTTTAAAGCCCCCACAAAACAAGACTTTGAGCTATACAAAACTACGGATACCTATGGGAGAGCTAACTCTCTAAACTGCTATCAGCCTTTTACAGGTTAGAATGAAGTAAGGTCCTAAAAGACAATGAGTTGCATTTACAGAGAGCGGTCATGCACCAGGCACATGGCTGAGTTCTTGTGTAACCTATCTCATTTAACCCCCACGCTAACCTGCGGGGTCAGTGTGAATGTCATTCTCATTGTACTGAAGGGGCCATGGGGACTTGAAGAGGTTAGAGGCCTTATCTAAAGCCATCCAGCAAATGAGTAGTGGAGCCTACATTTCAACCTAGATCTTTCTACTCTTTGCATTGCAAAACATAATGCCTCACAGGTTGATTTTTTTTTTGATAGAGGAGGTACCATGCTAAGCTCCTTTTTTTAGATGCAGAAAAATGAGTATCATATAAATAATGTAACTGGCCCAAGGCTCACAGTTGCTTGGTTGTGGGTTAGAATTCAAATCCCCTAGGTTAGATAGGAAAGGTCAGGCTCCTAATGGCTGTCCCGTGGTACCACCCAGGGGACTGAGAAGGGGCCAGGGACACGAAAAAACAAATGCATTCTTTCTTCACAGTTAGGCATGGTTTCTCAGGTCTCCCGGGAAATGGTCCCTTCCAAGACTCAGGAGATAGTGACACAGTCTGCCTCGTGCTTCTTGCCAGGCGCATGACCCCCTTCCCAGCCACCCTTCACAGGACAGTAAGGCTGGGTGATGAGTGTGAACCAGCCTGGATTTGACTCCTAAATTTGAATAACTAATTATATGATTTGGGGAAATTGAGCTAAGCCCCCTGGGCCTCAGTGTCCGCACGTGTGGAGTGGAAATGTTGGTGATATACCTTGGCAGATTACCAAGCATAGATATCTACCACCATAAGCTGTGGGCAGGGCTTGGCATACAGCTCCTAGGGTTCACCATGGTATGTTACCAGAGTCAGCAGAGACCCCCCTCAGGGCAGGAACTATTGTGTTGAGTCTTTTCAAATCTCATGACAAGGAAAAGGAGAAAAACAAACAAGAGAAGAAAACGAAAGTCAAAACACTTGAATTGTGGGGGCTGGAGAGATGGCTTAGCGGTTAAGGCACTTGCCTGCCAATCCTAAAGACCCGGGTTTAATTCCCCAGTAACCATGTAAGCCAGATGCACAAGGTGGCACCTGCATCTGGAGCTCATTTGCAGTGGCTGGAAGTCACTCTCCATCTGCCCCTCTCTCTCTCTCTCTCTCTCTCTCTCTCTCTCTCTCTGTCTCTGTCTCTCTCTCTATCTCCTCTATTTAAAAAAACCACTCACACTGTCCATGTGAACATAGAACTGAGAATTCCTTGTCAGAGTGGCTCAAGCTTCTGCCCAATCCCCGACCCATGGCAGAGGACAGTCTGAGGACCTTCACGTGGCCCTCCAGATACATGCAGGCCGTGTACCTGGCCAGAGTGCAAGGCCCTCCCGCTAGAGGGCGACACCTCTTGGGAGCCCTGAGGCGCTCTGCCTGTGGAGTCTTGGGCATCCTGGCTTTGAGGACCGTGTGACCTTGAGGTCATGATTTCACTTTCCGGCCTCCCTTTGTGTTTCCTTATCTGTAAATTGGAAGAAGAGGTTCCTGCGTCTTAGCTTTATGGTGAGGACTAAGTGAGGGAGCATTTTAAACAGTTTCAATAAAAAGCGGTGAGTGGGCATTGTTATTTTAATTATTTCCACTGCTGGACATCGGGCAGGGACGGATTATGTTGAATCCTGGGCTCCACATGCTCCCCAGTCCTAGTGCCCTAATGTCCCTCAAAGGGACTCCTGGCTCCACAGTGCCCTGGAGTAGGAGATAGCTGAGAGACATTCTGAGGAAGGAGGCTATAGACTAGTATTTGTGACTGAATACTTTCCATAAGTAACCAAGAGAGAAAATCAGGTCTGGCTCCTCCTCCTCCGAGGCTTATCTCCCAAGCTGGTCCATCCACATCCTCACCATCTGCTCATGTGTGGCACGCGCAGGGCATTGGGAGTGCTCTCCAGGGGCCCTTCCTGGCATGAGGCATAGACCTCATGCATAAGAGGAGACCATGAAACAAGGGACCTGGGGCTCCTAATAAACACCAAAATGTCCGCACCAGGATGCGTCTTATTTTCTTCAAAGGAGTCCGATATCCGGAAGGCTGGGTGCAAATTCAAGTTACTTTGTAAACTTTCCCCGGTTCATCTTTAGAGCCCCATGAACATTCCTTTTCAAATTCTTTAGAGCAGGGCAGATTGAAAATTTTTTAGAAATAGCCAAAAGATATTTGAAGCAGAGGCTGTGAGTTAAGAGTGGTTGATCACGCAGGGTAGTAATGCTTTGGGCTAAAAAAAAAAAAAAAAATGTCATACTTAGAAAATGTTGAGTTACTTCTTTTGATGCTGCCGGTGAGAACTGGCTTGAGCTCAGTGGCCAGGCGGACCTGAACAAGCTTGAACAATAGAAGTGGAAGGGGAAGAAAATTCTGGCCTCCCAAAGCACATAGTTTGGAAGGAACAAACAACCGTGTAGGTATGTGAGGTGGGATGCGTTCCTTTAAATAGCATTTGACCTTGTGGCAAATGTGACCATGCCTCATATTTTAATTATTCATATAAATTTTGCTTGAACGATGACTGGTTTTAAAAAAATGTCTTAGCGAGGCATGGTGGCGTATGCCAGCACTTGGGAGGCAGGGGTAGGAGGAGCACTGTGAGTTCAAGGCCAGCCCAAGGCTGCATAGTGAATTCTAGGTCAGCCTAGGATAAAGTGAAATCCTACCTCAAAAAAAATAGAAACACAAAAAATGACAATACTATCTTTTGCATGCTCATAGCATTTGGGTACTTAACCTCTCTCCCTCCCTCTCTCCTTTATTCTTACCTTTCTTCCTTTCTTAGGCATATGTTGAAACCATTCGACTGAAAGACGACGAAATACTTAAGGTACAAACCAAAGAAGACGGTGATGTGTTCATGTGGCTGAAGCACGAAGCTATGCGCGGCAACGCGGCAGCCCAGGTAGACCCCGCCGCTATCCGAGCCCCAGCCAGTCCCTGCCGAGCCGGTGACACTGCGGCAGCAAAGCCTCCAGCCCGCGTGGCTGAATGCGTCGCTGCTTCATGGTCGCTTGCACTTAGCACCTGTCCGATGGGACCGGTAGGGGGCTCCACTCTCACAGTGCCTTGCAGCCCAGCAGACAAGGTTTATCCACAAGAATCCACAGTTCTTGGCAGGGCCGTGCCATGGCGCATCCAGACTGGCTGCTAACACTTCTGCTCAGAAGGGACCCAAGTCACTGCTGGCATGTCACCCTCCCAAGCAAGTCCATGCCGCAGGGACTGGCCTCATCTCTTCAGCATTACCTGACTCTGGTTGGGGCTTTGAGTGGCTGATTTCTCTCTTGGCAAAAGTCCCTGCTAAGGCTGAAGGAGCCTTCTCCCCAGAGGATAGTTTTAGCTTTCGGTGAGTGCTCCCTTGGGAGCACAGCAGTGTCTGGAGGAGCCCCTGGGCAGAAGTGCAGATGGGAAAGGGAAAGAAAAAAATACAAAAGTTGGGGCTGGAGAGATGGCATAGTGGTTAAAGCATTTACCTGTGAAGCCTAAGGACCCAGGTTCAAATCTCCAGGTCCCATGTACGTCAGATGCACATGGTGACACATGCTTCTGGAGTTCTTTTGCAGTGGCTGGAAGCCCTGGTGTGCCCCTTCTCTCTCTCTCTTTCCCTCTCCCTCCCTCTTTCTATCTTTAATAAATACATAAAAAACTTTTAAAATTAAAAGAAAATACAAGAACTGGAGGAAACTGACATACCCACTTGTTCCAGGATTCTTAGGGCACAAGTCTCCCGCCACGGCCAGAGAACTGTCAGGCACTTTAGTGAATACTTTGCCAGAAACTGAAGGTATTTGGAGTAGGAAAAGGGAAGAGGAGAAGCAGAGAAAAAGAAAAGACAATAAGGAACCTGCATAAAGCCAGGATGGTTGGGAAAGTTAGCGCCTACCCTCATTATTGGTATGTGACCCAGGCTGCTGTCTTTCTAGTAGGAAGGAAATCCACTATGTAGAAATGCCACTGTCATTGCTGGGGGCTCCAAAGCTCAGACCAACTTTCCTAACAATGGGCATTTCTTTCTTTCCTTCAGCAAACCTCTATACAGAAGTATCTTGGGACTTTTTTGTTTGTTTAGTTTGTTGAGGTAGGGTCTCAGTCTAGCCAGGGCTGACTTGGGACTCATTCTGTAGTACCAAGCTGGCCTTGAATTCACAGTGATCTACCTCTAGGAACTTAAAAAAGATATGGGCTGGGGAGATGGCTCAGTGATTAAAGGCACTTCAAAGCCTGATGCCCTGGGTTTGATTCTCTAGGAAACACAGAGAGCCAGAGGTACAAAATGGCACATGAGTCTACAGTTAAATTGCAGTGGCAGGAGGTCCTGGCATGCCCATATACTTTCTCTCTCTCTCTCTCTCTCTCTCTCTCTCTCTCTCTCTGTCTCTCAAGTACATAAATAAAAATATTTTATTTATTTATTTGAGAGAGAGGTATGTATAGCAGGAGGTCCTGCCATGGCCATATTCTTTCCCTCTCTCTCTCTCTCTCTTCCTCTTTCTCTGTCTCTCAAGTACATAAATAAAAATATTTTATTTATTTATTTGAGAGAGATAGGTATGCACAGTAGGAGGTCCTGGCATGCCCATATACTTTCTCTCTCCCTCTCTCTCTCTCTCTCTCTGAAGTACATAAATAAAAATATTTTATTTATTTATTTGAGAGAGAGGTATGTATAGCAAGAGGTCCTGCCATGCCCATGTTCTTTCTCTTTCTCTCTCTCTCTGTCTCTCAAGTACATAAATAGAAATATTTTATTTATGTATTTGAGAGAGAGCATGTACAGAGTATGTACAGTAATTGCCATCTCAATTAACCTAATCTAGAAGCTTCCTCACAGGCATGCCTAGTTTTACCTCCTAGGCAATTCCAAATCCAATCAAGTTGAAAGCTGCGATTAGCCATCACAGTGCCATAGAAGAATCCTCCACAAGAGCTCTCCGGGCTGGTCACTAGGCCCACAAGCAGGCAATATCTCCTCTAGGAGCGGCCACTTGACAAGAAGAGAGCCATGAATTGCTGACTGGGTTCTGGACAGCTCTGTGATTGTTGGCCAAGTTCCATCATGTTCCAACCAGCTCAGCTCTGGCCCTGGTGCAGTACACACACACACACACACACATACGTGTGGAGAGGGCTTCCATTTACTTAGTTAGTTTTAAATATTTTTATTTATTAGAGAGAGATTATACGGGTGCACCTCTTGCCACTGCAAATGAACTCCAGATGCATGCAACCAATTTGTGTGCCTGGCTTTTGTGTAGGTACTGGGGAATCAAACCTGAGCCAGCATGGGGCTTCTGTTTATTCAAATGCACCTTCAGGCTTTCCTTTTCCTCCTTGGAAGATAAGATATATCTATCTAGTTCTTAGTTCTCAACCTAACTTATTTTAAACTAGGTTTGTATACTGCTCTCACTTTGTGACGTCTTAAGTGAGGCATTGTCCAAGAGAGTCATTGTTCGAAATTGCTATTGTCTTTAAGCAACGACTGGCCCAGATGCTGTTCTGGGGACAGCAAGGGGTGGCCAAGAACCCAGAGGCTGCCATAGAGTGGTACGCCAAGGGAGCCTTGGAGACGGAGGACCCTGCATTAATATATGACTACGCTATCGTGCTATTCAAGGTAAGAACCACTTAATCTGGCTAAATTGCGCAATTCTGATGATAGACTTCCTGAGACATTTCCTGTGGGGGTGCAGGCAAACGGAAAGTCTGTCACTGAAGAAACATACAGGCTGCTGCCACTTGTGATGGACGGGGATAGTGGAGGAAAGCAGAGCCAGTAGCACTTCTCTGGGGGCATCTTTTTTTAAAATATTTTTTATTTTTATTTATTTATCTGACAGGGAAAGAGGGAGAGAGAGAGAGAGAATGGGCGCACCAGGGCCTCCAGCCACTGCAAATGAACTCCAGATGCATGCACCACCTTATGCATCTGGCTTACGTGGGTCCTGGGGAATTGAACCTGGATCCTTTGGCTTTGCAGGCAAGCACCTTAACCGCTAAGCCATCCCTCCAGCCCTCTCTGGGGGCATTTTTAATCGCCAGTTTTGAGTTTGGCATCTGGGTTTGCTGTACTTTTACAAGGTGCGGGGCATTCTGAAGGAGACGCCTGTGCTTCACGGGTTGGCGTGAGGCCGCCCGCCGCACAGGTGCCACGCATTTGTCCCCGGGTCAGCAGCGTGTGTGGGAGGCCAGATCTGAACAGTCCTGCTGGTGGAAAATAAATCAACAAACAAACCAACTTAGTTGTGAGCCACAGAGGAATAAGCAGGAGGAGCTGGGACGAGCCCACAGAGTTCAAGTCCACTTCTGCACCCATGGCCTTGGAGAAGCTGGTCTCATGGACAGTGGTCGTGCTCGTGAGGAGTGAGATGACATGACCAGTGGGCTCATGTGTGCACGTGCCTTTTCCAGTAGAATGACTGTCCGCACCGGCCGATGGAGCGCAATTTCCCTGCTTTCCATACACCAGCCTTGAATCCTCACAGCCATTTGGGACCTATTACATGTAACTTTAGTGCCTTATAATTGCTGTTTATGTATAGGAACAGAGGCACAGAAAGGTTTTGTCACTTACCCAAGGTTTCCCAGCTGGTGCATTTTGGACCTGGGACAGGGATGCAGGCAGGCTCGCTTTATAATCTATGCTCTTTATCCCCGAACATAGATTCATAAAATCACTAATCCTGGAAAAGTGAAAAAGCTTTGGCATCGAAACTCCTGGACCTTATGTCCATGCCCAGAGTGAATGCCTGTGAACAACCACGTGACATGTCTCCAGAACCCCAGCTGTGGCCACTCACTGAGTGGCTTACTAAGGCTTTCACCTCGGTTCCATCCTCTAAACCCTGTCAGAGCCTGGAAAACGAATAGCTGTTATGCTTTCCAAATTGAGGCCTGCACCTTCTCTTTCCAGGCACCAAGTCAACAGCAATTCTTTGACTCTTCGCCATATGGCAGTGTATTTATCCAATAAACATTCATTCCACCCTGGCAAGATGCCAAGCCCCACACTAGCTAGAGGGACAACATATGGAGGTAGGAGTCACATCCCTGGCCTCAGGGGGCTCCTACTCCACGGGGGAAGACAGGGGACAGAATTGTGCTGAGGAGGGTCACGTGTCCCCAGTGCTGGTGCTGGTCACTGTGTGCGAAGAGAAAAGTGGGAATCAGAGACGACTTCTGCCCACCAGGATTGACAAGGCAGAGAAGCAAAAACATCCATAGATGACTCTGTGATGACACGTTTCCTCAGGATCTGATTCCTTCCCACCCCTTCTGCTTTCTTGCATTGTAGATCTCTGGGTAGATGAAGGAAGCCTTTTCTCAGCATCTCAGGGAAGATTTCCATGTCTGACAAGGCACTTGTTTTTTAAATATATGTTTTTATTTTTTTATTTGCAAGTAGAGAGAGAAGAGAGGCAGACAGAGAGAATGGGCATGACAGGGCCTCCAGCTGCTGAAAATGAACTTCAGATGCATGTGCCGCTTTGTACATCTGGCTTTCCATGGGTACTAGGGAATCGAACCTGGGTCATTAAGTTTTGCAGGCAAGCACCTTAACCACTGAGCCATCTCTCCAGGTCTCAAGGTGCTCTGAGGGAAAGAAGCCCCTGTGGAAATGGGAATCCCAGATGTAATGCAGTGTTGGCACCCGGTTGGGGGCGGCAGACAACTGTGGCTTGTCCAGACTAGGCAGGGCCATGGCATTGTACATTCACCTGACAGGGCAGCTTTGCTGTGCTACATACAGTAGACGTCCCCACTCGCTGTGCTCAGAGGCCGGTTACTGGGTGAGCGAGCGCTCGCTGTGGTGGTACTTGACACGGGGCACATGGAACCACGGATACTGCTCAGATTATGTGTGTGTAACACATAGTATTTGTGCAGGAAGTTAACTGATTAAGCTGAAAGTGTACTGGGTTAAATAACAAGGGTGGGGCTGCAGAGATTACTCAGTGATCAAAGGCACTTGCTTGCAAAGCCTGAAGGCCTAGGTTCAGTTCCCCAGGACCCACATAAAGCAAGATACACAAAGTGGCTCACATGTCTGGAGTTTGTTTGCAGCAGCAAGAGGTCCTGGAGTGCCCATACTGTCTGTCTGTCTGTCTTTCTCTCACATACATACATATATACACACATTACATACACACATTACACACACATATACATACACATAAATTACATGCATACATACATATATACATGCCAAGAATACCAAAACTATTCCTACCCTGGACACTGGAATATCTGGGTTGTACTTATGGATCTGTAAGGCTTTGCGTAAGCCAACTTGTCAGCCTGTTTTATTTCTTCAAAAGAAATAACTGGAAAAGGTAAATGTTGAATTTCACCAGGGACTACCATTCTGTAGTTCCAGTCTGATGTTCTCTCCAAGCACTCCTAAGAGGTGATCTCATTCTCCATCTAATTCTGTTAAGGGTCCTTCTATGCCCTTCTCATTCTTCTTCCTTCCTAATTAAATGAAGAAATGGTGTACTTCTGAAACAGATTTTCATCATCCATCAGTTTTATTAAATAGGTAAGTTAAGACCTAGTGGAAACTTAGATAAAATTTAACCTTTAATTCCATTTAGAGTTTTTATTTGGAATCCTGGAAGAAAAAAAAAAAGAATAATGGAGCTAAGCCTGCCCTGTGTGTTTCCTGCACCCTATGGGAAACTGAGACAGCATACTTTCTCAGCATAGAACCAAAACATACAGGAGAAAAGAGAGCATGGTGGTTACAGGCTCAGACTTTGGAGCCCATTTGCCTGGGTTCAAATCCCGCCCGTGCTTCTCACGCACCACGTGACTTTGGCAAGATGCTGGGATGGGAATGGCAGCGGCACATTTGGTAGGGTTGTTGCTGTGGTGATCACGTGGGTGCTGACACAAGACGGTTGACCAGTCCTGACTCCTTCCCCTAAAGCCAAGCATTCAAATAGAGATAAAGCTATGTTCTTGCAAACAAAGCCCTCTCATGGTCATGTCATGTGACAGTGTTGATCCATCTTGTCTGAATCTAAGAGGGACTCCAGGGGGCCCTGCAAAGTGGGAGGGACCCATAATTCTGGATGAGTTTAAAGAAGCAATGGTTTTTAGTCAAGTTCCCTTACCTGGCATTCTTACTATCAAGCCCCGTGTTAAGAGCACCCTCAGGTGCCCCCTTTCCACATTATTCTTATGCCCACCATGCTTCTCCCATGGTCTCCTAGACACCTAAACATGGTCCACAGAGTTCCTTTCTTACAAAATTCAAAATCCATTTCTATCCACAGAGGACAAGTCACCTCTTCTGGAAAATTTTGAATTTTCTGGAAGAATCTTGTTAGTTTCTGTCACTTGCCTCTGAGGCAGTGATTGTATGGGGTCCTATCTCCTTTGCAGCAGGCTTTCCAGCTGGTTCTGAAGCCACAGTCAGGGGCATCCCCTGGGGACTCGAGCCAATAATTCTTGACTGCCCAACACAGATAACGTGCTTTATCTGGCTGACAAATTAGATAATCTCATAGGAGAGCATCGAGGATGACCAAATTCATTCAGCCTGGTTCTCAGCTTCCCCACAGTACCCTGGGAACACCGTTCACATGGTGACCAGAAGGGGACTTCCTGTCACTGCTAAACTGGGAGGTTGAGGTTGTTTCTGTCCCACAAATATGAGCAAAATGACGGTGTGGAACAAGAGCACTGTGCGTCGGGGGCTGGAGAGATGGCTCAGTGGTTAGGTGCACTTCCTGTGCCAGCAGGAGGCCTAAAGGGGCCTGAGACCCCCAGTGTTCAAATCTCCAGGACCATGTACACAGCTGGGCACAGCAATGCATGCTGTCTTACAGGAGAGTAGAACCCCATAGTCATGGGGACCCCACAAGCTCCAGAGTCAGTAGCGAGTCTGGATCCAAACAAGACCAATGGAGTTGAACACCAGACCTTCTTCTCTGGCAGCCATACTGAAACTGGAATTTTGGGGTTCCTTGTCATTGCACTGACATATGCCAACTTGAGAGGGTGAACAGTTAGGGTGACTAGACCCCTGAAAGTTAAAAAAGGCAGGAAAGTCTTCACTTGCTAGAAATTAGAGATCATCTGACTTCCTATCTCTTGCCTAGTTCCCTAGACCTGTTTTTCCACAAACAACCAGGACTCCTCCTGGGAGGGAGGTCTTCCATAGGATTTAAGCATTATGGTTGGTCAAGTTCAGGCCCCGAACCTTGGCTAGCCTCTTCCTTGGACAGCTGCTAGCCCTAACCAACCAGCTGTCCCTCTGGTTCACCTGAGCCCGCAGACAGCCCACCACTATCAGCTTATAAATACCTTTGCAAGGGAATGGCAGGCTCTCTGAACACCTGGAAACTTCTGGCTGTGGGTGAGATTTTCCCCCCTCAGCTGACCCAGGCTCAGCCGGGTTGAGCCCAAGGGAGGCCCCCAGCCCTGACTCCCCGCATGGGTTCTTTATCTCCTCCAGCTCCCCACATGGCAGGAGCTCCTTGAACTTTCTTTTCTCTCTTTTCTTTCCCCAGTTTTTCCAGGCCCTCTATGAGAGGTCTCTGGCCACGTGGGTTCTTTTCCTTGGCTCTGTACTTCCCCTCATAAATATAATAATTTAATAATTATCTTTCTCAGTCTTTTTTATTCGATTCTTTGTTTAAAATTAGTGATGAGCCTAGGGTTTGAGGTTCAAAGACTTTCCTGGACCCTAAGTACCCTGTTACAAACTCACTGATGATTTTGGGATTTGACTTCAATAGACGAATAATTTTGTGGTGTCCCTGGATTCTTGTCTTATGAATTAAAAGTTTTGAAATCCACATACCAGAGAGAGAGAGTAAGGTTTAGAGAGACCTTATTAGATTAAGAGAAGGAAAGAGGAGAGCTTGAAGAGCTCCTCACATGGGAAGGCAGGCAGGGTAAAGCCCACCTAGAGCCCCAAATTGGGGTCACTTACAGATTCTGAATGGGGTCTCTGAGCTAACCAGCCATGATGTCAAGTTTTGGAGGCTGTGCTTAACCAACCACCATGCCAGGTTTGGGAATCTGAATTCTGGGAAAGGTGAACCCTGATTAGGGAAGGGCTCAGGTTGTTTATACAGAAGCAGATCTAGGGAGCTCCTTTAGGCAAGAGATAAGGAGAAGCCTGATCCATTTCTGATAGCTAGCAAAGTGGACTTCCAGGGCAGGCTCAAGGGCATTCCCTGCTTTTACTTTTGAGGGGGACCCAGTCACCCTAAACTGCCTCAGTGTGAGAGTGCCCCACCCCCACTACAGGCCAGCATATGGGGTGCCACACCAACGCGCACACAAACACACACACACACACACACACACATTACATACGTACATATAGAAGGGGAAAAAAAGCACTGTGCATAGGAATACTTAGATTGCATTTTAGAGGCTGGAGAGATGGCTCAGTGGGGAAGTGCTTGCTTCAGATTCCCAGCCCCCATGTAAAAACTGTGGTAGTGGATCTGAGTTCCAGTCCCCAGAACCAGGTAAATGTTGGGTGTGATGGCAAATAATACCAGTGCTGGTGAGGTGGAGGCAGGGGGATTCCCTGAACTTGCTGGCTAGCTAGACAAATGGAACCTAAGAGCCCTGGGTTCAGTGAGAGAGCCTGTTTCAAAAATAAGGTGGTGTGTAATTAAGGAAGGAAGACATTTGGCGTTTACCTCTGGCATTTTCTTTCTCTTCCTCCTACCACTCTCTCTCTCTCTCTCTCTCTCTCATGCACACACAGAAACACACATGCACACATCACACATCCACATAAGCAAAAATGTGTTTGTGGGACTGGAGAGATGGCTCAGCAGTTAAGGCGCTTGCCTGCAAAGCCAAAGGACCCAGATTGGATTCCCCAAGACCCACATAAAGCCAGATGCACAAGGTGACACATGTGTCTGGAGTTTGTTTGCAATGGCTGGAGGCCCCGGCACGTGCATTCTCTCTCAAATAAATAAATAAGATATCTTAAAAATGTCTTTGCAATGATGAAAGTATGGGTTTTACTTGCAAGTGTTTTATGTTGACTACATTGGTGTCTTATGTTGACTCCGTGGGTGACTACGTTGGCTGGGTGATGTTGGTGAGCAGCCTGAGTTTGTTTTCCTCATAACCGTCGCTGTTTGTCAATGTTTAGGGTCAAGGAGTGAAAAAGAACAGAAGGCTTGCCTTAGAGCTGATGAAGAAAGCTGCTTCCAAGGTAAGCCGTGCACGTTGTTAGGAGCCAATTCCTCACCGCCCGCACTCGGAACTCTGCCGGAGCAAATGGTCAGCCCCATTTTCACAAAGCCGAGGTGGCATGGGGTGGGCAGAGGTCCCCCCAATGCAATGATTAGTCATTTTCAAGTTAGAACACCTATAGAAACTTGCCACAGTGCTGGACAGCAGCATTCAAAAGCTGAATTCACCTCCAGTCAATAGAATTCGGGCTGATTTTGTTTGAAGGCTAAAATTATAATCAGGAGCTGCCCCTGATAACAAGCAGTGGGCTCCTTGAAAGCGAATGGGTGTAGACGCCATTGAATTCCTTAGAAAGTTAACCCTATTGTGTCCGGTTCCTATTGCTTCCTGTGCTCTGCTAATGGGCTGTTTGCCACGTTTAGGAAGGATTCTGCCTTTGTCACTGTTCACTCTTCAATGGTATCTTCAAGTCAGCTGATCTTTATATAACACCGCAGCAGAGCTCGTAGCAGCCATTGAGAGAGGACACACACACACACACAGTCATGCATGTGGAACCACACACACCCAACCATGCACACTCGTCCTTGCACACTCCCTCACTTGCACCTGCATGCACCTGCAAATGAATAGATGTTTAGAAGCCACGACGGTCTTGGACTTGACAGGGGACCTCGGAGCTCTTGCAGCCCCTGGCTGTCCCTCTGCTCCCAAGGCTGCTAGCCCTGCTCTTCTCCATGGAGGCTGCTGAAGTAACCCTGCTAGTTTTCCTTCCGTGTTCTTTTCTTGGGGGAGCTGGAAGCATCCTCCTCCCCAGAGCAGGAAGTTGGAGCAGTGAGTGAGACATTCAAGAGGCCTCTCAACGCTACCTCGAAAAACCAAAAAAAGAAAAGAGGCCTCTCGGGCTGGAGAGATGGCTTAGAGGTTAAGCGCTTGCCTGTCAAGCCTAAGGACCCCGGTTCGAGGCTCGATTCCCCAGGACCCACGTTAGCCAGATGCACAAGGGGCGCACTCGTCTGGAGGTCCTTTGCAGTGGCTAGAGGCCCTGGCGTGCCCATTCTCTATCTATCTGCCTCTTTCTCTCTCTGTCTGTCGCTCTCAAATAAATAAATAAAAATTTTAAAAAAGAGGCCTGTCTACCTCGGGGTTGTAAGAGGACACACGCTCCTGCCTCTGGGCACACCAGGCAGCTCAGTGATGGACATTGCGTCCAGAGCTTCCTCAGGGCGGGGCCACCTGAGGGAGTTTTCAAGCAGGTGTGAAACTTGCATCTCTTCAGTCCCTCCCCCAATGGTGAAGTGACTATGAAGTCCGCGTGCTTTATTTCACATTGAAAAGCTTAGATAAGAATTAAAGAACTGCAGCTTTAATGTCTTTAACAGTGCTGTGTGGGCCGGAGAGGGGGACCCATGTTCTGCTCTCCAGATCCCACGATTGCACAAAGGTGAGGCAAGCACAAGGTCGCACATGCCCACCTGGAGTTTGATTGCAGTGGCTGAGGCCCTGACACACTAATTCTCTCTTACTCTCCCTACAAAAAAAAAAAAAAATTGTTTTGTTTTTTGAGGTAAAGTCTCACTGTAGCCCAGGATGACCTGGAATTCACTATGTAGTCTCAGGGTGGCCTCAAATTCACGGCTATCCTCCTACCTCTGCCTCCCAAGTGCCGGGATTAAAGGCATGTGCCACCAGGCCCAGCTCTAAAAAAATTTTTTTTAATTTTTTGTTTATTTATTATTTATTTGAGAGTGACAGAGAGAGAGGAAGAGGGAGAGAGAGAGAGAATGGGTGTGCCAGGGCCTCCAGCCACTGCAAATGAACTCCAGACGCGTGCGCCCCCTTGTGCACTTGGCTAACGTGGGTCCTGGGGAATCGAGCCTCGAACCGGGGTCCTTGGGCTTCACAGGCAAGCACTTAACCACTAAGCCATCTCTCCAGCCCTAAAAAAAATTTTTTTAAGTGCTATGTGATTCTCCCTCTTTCATTCAGCAAGGGCATACTAAGGACCTAACCTTTTTAAACAAATTTTATTTATTTCTTTATTTGAGAGAAGGAGGGAGGGAGAGGAAGAGGAAAAGAGAGAAAGAATGGGCACTCTAGGGCCTCCAGCCACTGTAAATGAACTCAACACATGCGCCACCTTGTGCATCTGGCTTATGTGGGTACTGGAGAATCAAACCTGGGGGTTTAGGCTTAAGTGACTTAACCGCCAAGCCATTTCTCCAGCCCCAAGATCTAATCTTTGTCAGGTACTTTGGTGAGAGTTGCATAGAGCTCTTTTTTGTTTTTGTTTTTGTTTTTGCAAAGTAGGGTCTCATTGTAACCCAGGCTAACCTGGCACTCACTCTGTAGTCCAGAGCTGGCCTCAGACTCATAGCAGTTCTCCTGCTTCTGCCTCCCGTGTGTGGGGATTAAAGACGTGTGCTACCACAGCAGTCAGAACAAAGTGTGAGTACTACACAGTAAGACAGGATTTCTTGTGGCACCTGAATTGAGTCCAGGGCAGTCTAGAGAAGCACTAGGTTTTAGCTGACGGCAGGGGAATCTGAGTCAGGCTGTGGCCTCTCCAGATGAGCACTGAAAAGCTATCTGTGTGCATCCCTTCTGTAATAAGCATGTCTCAAAGCAGGTTGTTGCCACTTCACAGCATGGTCTACTTCATTAAAACACAGTCTGGGGGCTGCACAGATAGCTCAGTGGTTAAGGTGCTTGCCTGCAAAGCCTAACCACCCATGTTCGATTCCCTAATACCCACATAAAGCCAGATGCGCAAAGTGGGGCATGCATCTAGGGTTTGTTTGCAGGGGCTAGATGCCTGGCATGCCCATTCTCTCTCTCTTTCTGCTGGGCGTGATGGCACATGCCTTTAATCCCAGCACTCAGGAATCACTGTGATTTCAAGGTCAGCCTGAGACTACGTAGTGAATTCCAAGTCAGCTTGGGCTACTGTGAGACCCTACCTTGAAAAATTGAAAAGCAAGACAACAACAATAACAACAACAAAAACCACAGTCTGTAGAACGTACAGGGAGTGTACATTGTCCCCGGCTCCAAAAGAGTGCTTCATGAGGGTGACAGACCCTTTCTTTTTTTTAAATTTTTTGTTGTTGTTGTTTATTTTTTTATTTATTTGAGAGCGACAGACAGAGAGAGAGAGAGAATGGGCGGCGCCAGGGCCTCCAGCCATTGCAAATGAATTCCAGACACGTGCGCCCCCTGTGCATCTGGCGCACGTGGGTCCTGGGGAATCGAGCCTCGAACTGGGGTCCTTAGGCTTCACAGGCAAGCACTTAACCGCTCAGCCATCTCTCCAGCCCCAGACCCTTTCTTAAGCTCTTGGGTGGACACTAACTCAGCAGCTAGGGTGCAGGACAGTCAGTGGCACAAAGCTTCCACCAAACTAGTGGCCTCTGGGTTCTTGTCTTACGAACTGTGATGGATGAAGCCCACAGACCAGAGGATGAAGCTTAGAGAGGTTTTATTGTAGAGCTTATAGAAATAGAGCTCAACAGAAGGAAAGAATATAGATGCCTGCCCAAGAGCAGCGTTTCTGGAAATGGGAAAGGCCATCTAGAGACCTACATTGGGGTCTTTCATGGGAGTTCACTGGATGGGTGAACCTGTTAGTCCAGCCCCAGATGCCAGGTGCCCAGGTGCAACCAGGTTTTCAGTAGTCCTTTTATAGTCCTTTCTCTTCTAAGAAAGAAAGAGATAAGTAAGACCAGAGACACCTCTTCCCTTCTTCTGGGGAAAAGAGAGCAGGAGAAAAAACAGGTTTTTCTTTCCAGGCTCAAGGACATGCCTCGCTTCTACCTTTTTAAAAAATATATTTTATTTATTTATTTATTTGAGAGAGAGAAAGAGGGAGAGAGAGAGACAGAGAAAAACAGAGAGAGAGAGAGAGAGAGAATGGGCACACCAGGGCCTCCAGCCACTGCAAATGAACTCCACACACATGCGCCCCCTTGTGCATCTGGCTTACGTGGGTCCTAGAGAATCGAACTGGGATTCTTTGGCTTTGTAGACAAACGCCTTAACCACTGCACCATCTCCCCAGCCCTGCTTCTGCTTTTGGAAAACCCTGTAACACCTGAATAGTCTCAGTGACAGCCCTCAAGTGGCGCTCTTAGCTGGGCCATGTTTGTGGCCTGCAGGCGTGAGCTTACATCCTGAGGGTATGGGGTTTTATTTTCCATCAGCACTCAATGCAAGGCTTTTGTTTGTTTGCCCTTTATTGCATGCCTGTCCTGTGCTTGGGATACAAATCAAGATGCCAGCCCTTCCCTGATGCAAGGGAGGACTAAAGAGATTGTCTTCCACACTGAAAAAGGCCATAAATACAAGAGAACTGTTGAGCCCTCAAATCTGTTTTTGTTTTCTTTTTTTTTTTCCCCCTGCTGTTCATTTCTATTCTTCCAGGTCAGGTGGGAAATGAACAGGTATACACACAGGTGTTTTGTGGCAGAGAGGAGGCTCTCAGGATTGCTCCCTGTGGTAGTTTGATTCAGGTGTCCCCCATAAACTTAGGTGTGCTGAATGCTAGGTTCCCAGCTGATGGAGATTTGGGAATTAACGTCTCCTGGAGTGAGTGTGTTGTTGGGGGTGGGCTTATGAGTGTTATAGCCAGTTTCCCCATGCCAGTGTTTGGCACACTCTCCTGCTGCTGTTGTCCACGTTATGTTGCCCAGGGGGTGATGTCCACCCTCTGCTCATGCCATTATTTTCCCCTGCCATCACGGAGCTTCCCCTCAAGTCTGTAAGCCAAAATAAACCCTTTTTCCCACAAGCTGGTTTTGGTCGGGTGTTTTCTGCCAGCAGTGCGAACCTGGGTGCAACACTCCCATCCTGCAGGGTTCCTGAGCACCCCTGCAAAGCAGCCGAGGGTACCCCATGCAATGCATTCAGTAAGAGCAAGGAGGCTCGGGGCCCGTGGAAAAGAATGAGCCCTTCCCTGGTACCAGCGCAGACTCTACTGAAACCCTCCTGCCTCTCCATCCTTCCCTTCTGTCCCAGCCCCTGGGTCCCAGCAGAGCCAGGGCTGCCAGATCATCACAAAACGCCAGTGCTGCCCTTGGAGACTTGTCGATGTTCCGAAGAATCAACAGATGGGCAGGCGGGTCACCTAGAAAGCCGTCCTAGCCAGAGCAGGTTTCAGGCATCCTGCTGCAGCCAGCTCATGAATTTCAAGGGCACTGTCGATCCTGCAGCGTGAAGAGAGGCGTATGGACAGGGTGTTATATAAGAGCCCACAGGCCCTGAGCGATGATTTGAAGGCCCGCGTCACTGTTGAGCCGGAAGACAGAAACCCCAGCAGCAGCCGGGCAAAATCCACCCAGGGAAGTCTCTCAGGCAGGCACATGTTTTCTTAGTGCTTAGCTTGTCTTTGGTGCCATCTGCCCTTCCCCCCCCCTCAGGAAAAACAAGAAAGGGAGGGGTTTGTTCAGACTCAAGGCCAGGATGCTTCCACAGTAGCGGCTTCCTGAGCCCTTAAGATTTCATTGAAAAGAAATAATTTCTATCTTGTTCTAAAATTCAGGGATTGCATCAGGCAGTCAATGGCCTAGGATGGTATTACCACAAATTCAAGAAAAATTATGTCAAGGCAGCAAAATACTGGTTAAAGGCAGAAGAAATGGGGAACCCAGATGCATCGTACAACCTTGGGGTTCTGTATTTGGATGGCATTTTCCCGGGAGTGCCTGGAAGGAATCTGGTGAGTGAACTTGACCCAGCTGTGCGCCTGACCAGTGACCAGTCATGAATGTTTGTGGGAGGTGTGATGTGTGCCCAGCCCGGACTAGGCATGAGGGGGTGAGGCATAAGGACATGCGCCCTGTCCTCAAGGAGCTCAGGGCCCAGGGAGAAAAGCAAGATGGTGGAAAGGATGAATTAGGTAAGCAGGGTGTGACCCAAGCACTTCTGGAGGGGAGGGTCAGGGAAGTGTCCTGGAGGAGGGAGGCGGGAAGGGGGGAAGGAGAGGGAGAGGATCCAAGTTAGGCAAAGCCAGAGATGGCTCAGGGGCTGTTCTCCAAGAAGCAGGAAGGGCCGTATCCAGATGGGATTACCTGGGGTTAGACCACGTGTACAACGAAAAGAGCACTAGCATATTTACTGGGCATTTCTTCTGTGGCCAGCACGTCATAGACTCACGCATCCTTTCTTCTGAAACATCTGCTGTGATTGTGTCTCCTCTGGTAGAGCAGGTGACCGAGTCTCTGAGAGGTTCGGTGACACAGGCAGACACTTAGTGGAGTCAGTGCCTGGACCCAGGCGCGAAACGGGCAACTTCCCACGTCGTGATCCTAATGTCAGTGGGCATAGTAACCCAGCGCCATCACACTCAAGGGCAGTCACTGCACACCCACCTCTGCCAGGTACATGTGTGGGCTCTGGGGATACAGCACAGGACAAAACCATCCCTGCTCTGACAAAGCCTGCACTTAGACAAAGAAATAGGACAATAAGTATCTAACATAAATACAGATGGAGTAAATGTCATGGGGGCATAGAACAGGGCAAGGAAGCCAGGGTGGAGGAGGTGGAGGGATGCTGTTTCATAAAGGAGACCAGGGAAGGCTTCTCTGATGAGCTGACATTGTGCAGGCTCCTATCCTAGAGTCCTGTAGCTATCTGAGAGAACATTCCAGAAGGAAGCAATAGTTAGGGGAAAGGTCCTAAGAAGGAAGTAAACTTAACACTAGTGTACGAGCAGGGAGGCTACGGTAGCAAGAGGAGAGAAAGGAGACAAGGTTAAGGAGGTCACTGGCCAGGTCATCATGAGACTCAGCTTTTCCCTGAGGGACATGAGAAGCTGCTGGAGGTCTGGAGTGAGGCAGTGACCATCCCCAGGAGCCAGGAGGTTGTTGTGTTACACCAGGTGAGACAAGATGGTGATCGGAGCCCATGGGCACTTTGAAGACCAAGGAACCAGAATTTGCTGGTGAGTTGAGCGAAGGCTAGAAGTGGCAGTTACTGGGTTGGTCAAGACTAGCCACCATAGATTTGGTGGGATAGGAAGGTGGGTTGGGGGGTAGTTCTTGGTGAAGCAGCAGGCGAAAACTGAGAATATGTTATCTCTTTTTTTGGTTTTTCGAGGTAGGGTCTCACTGTAGCCCAGGCTGACCTGGAATTCACTATGTAGTCTCAGGCTGGCCTCGAACTCACAGCATTCCTCCTACCTCTGCCTCCCTAGTGCTGGGATTAAAGGTGTGCACCATCATGCCTGGCTGGATGGGGTTTTTAAGGATGATCATTAAGGTTGTCCTCTGGCCACCACACACATGTACCTCCCCCACATACACATGCACCTGCACACACATGAACATGTGCACACACACACACACACACACACTCACAATTTTTTAAAAAGCAGATCTGGAATTTGAACCCAAGCCTGTCTTCCTACAGAGTCCATGCTTTTGCAGCGGTGTTTTGTTCTGTTTTTTTTTTCAAGGTAGGGTATCATTAACCAAAGCTGACGTGGTGTTCACTCTGTAGTCCCAGGGTGGCCTTGAACTCAAAGCGATCCTCCTATCTCTGCCTCCTGAGTGCTGAGATTAAAGGCATGTGCTACCACATCTGGCTTTAAATTTTTTTTTTTTATTTGAGGGAGAGAGAGAGAAAGAGGAAGATAGAAAGAAAGAGAGAATGGGCACGCCAGGGCCTCTAGCCACTGCAAACAATTTCCATTTGCATGCATCACCTTGTGTATCTGGCTTGTGTGGGTCCTGGGGAATTAAACCTGGGTCTTTAGCTTCTCAGGCAAGCGCCTTAACCACTAAGCAGTCTCTCTAGCACCTCCTTTAAAAAAAAAAAAAGAAAGAAAAAAGAAAGAATGCCCCAAACAAAAACCAAAACAACAGTGATAATCAGTGGGAGTCGGCACACCCATCTAAGTGTTTGTTTTCTTTTTCCTTCCACCTCTGTCTGATTACACATGGGGCTGATATTTTTATGCATTGCAAATGTCGGGTAACCCTCCCACACATCTGTGAGAATGAATTTCTTTCCTGTCATATTCTAATTCTCACCTTCTTACTGGAAATGCAGGTTTTCTGTGTGTGTCTGCCACCGGAGGTTGAAGAACAATATTAGGCAAGGTTAGGGAAGTAAATGCTTAAATTTTCACCCAGTGTGACTTCTGATACAGGCTCCCGTCAAGCATGAGGAGGTCGTGTGAGGATGGAATGAGACAGCAGTGGCATTCTTGGTTACATGTTGTCTTATTTATTGGGTAAACGTAATCAACAGAGTAGCTGTTGGTGAGGTCGTGCATCACAGAGGCTGGCTTCTCTGATGAGCTGCCTTTCTCCAGCTGTAGCTTGACCTGGTTTTCTTAAAAGTATCAGAAGTTGTAAGCCTGTGATAATACTGGGCTTAAAGTACCTTTTGACCTTGACGGTGGTGAAAACAACTTGTGTGTGTGGAGGAGGGGGACTCTACCCTAACCAGAGGGATGTTCGTTCATCTTGTACAGACGCTAGCTGGTGAATACTTCCATAAGGCGGCACAAGGGGGACACATCGAAGGGACCCTGTGGTGTTCTCTCTACTATATCACCGGCAACCTAGAGACCTTCCCAAGAGATCCTGAGAAAGCCGTTGTGTAAGAATCTGCCCAGTGTCACCTATGACAGAATAGGAACCCCCTGTTCGTCCCTTGTTCCTTGTCCCCCTTCCTCTCATTCTCTATTTGTTTTTTTTTTTTTTTTTTCTGTTTTGTTTTTCGAGGTAGGGTTTCACTCTAGCTCAGGCTGACCTGCAATTCACTATGTAGTTTCAGGGTGGCCTCGAACTCGTGGCGATCCTCCTGCCTCTGCTGGGGTTAAAGGTGTGAGCCACCACGCCCGGCTTTTCTGTTTTGTTTTGTTTTTTTTAATTTTAATCAAAGATGTGTGTGGAGTATGTGCATGCATGTATGTATGTTCATATATGTATTGGAGCACATGTGTGTGTATGTCTATGTGGAGGCCAGCCAGAGGACAGCTTTGGGTGTTATCAGGTATACCATCCACCTCTTAAAAAGAAAAAAAAAAAAAAAGAATATTTATTTATTTATTTATTTGAGAGAGAGGCAAAAAGAGGCAGATAGAAAGAGACAGAAAGGGCATGCCAGGACCTCTAGCCACTGCAAACGAACGCCAGACGCATGTGCCACCTTGTACATCTGGCATTACGTGGGTACTGGGAATCAAACCTGGGTCTTTAGGCTTTGCAGGCAAGTACCTTAACTACTGAGTCATCTGGCCAGTCCCAGACACCTCTTTTTGAGACAGGGTCTCTCATTGGCCCGGAGCTCACTAATTAGGCTTGACTCACTGGTCAAGCAGCTCCAGGGATCTTCCTGTCTCTACTTCGCCAGCCTTGCGATTACAGGTGGGCAGCGCCACGCCCAGTGTGTGTGTGGGTCCGGAGGAGCTGCACTCAGTCCTCACGCTTACACAGCGAGCCCTTCTCCCAGTCGACCACCTCCCCAGCCCCTTAAATTCAGTTTTTATTTTATTTTTGTTTTGAGGTAGGGTCTTGCCCAGGACCTGGCATTCACCATGTAGTCTCAGGCTGGCCTACAAACTCACAGCAATGCTCCTCCCTCGGCCTCGTAAGTGCTGGGATTAAAGGTGTGCACCAGGCTGGAGGGATGGCCTTAGTGGTTAAGGTGCTTGCCTGCAAAGCCAAAGGACCCAGGTTCGATACCCCACGACCCATGTTAGCCATATGCACAAGGGGGTGCAAGCATCTGGAATTCATTTGCAGTGGCTGGAGGCCCTGGTGCGCCCATTCTCTTTCTCTCTCTTCCTCTCTCTCAAATAAATAAAAATTTGAAGAAAAAGTATTTAAAAAAAAAAAAAGGCGTGCGCCATCATGCCAGCCTCAGTTTTGACTTTTATCACTTACATATGCATTTAGTTCAAAAATTAAAAACAAAAGCAAAGCAACGCTTCAAGATTTCAATCAAAAGAAAAATAAACCCACCTTGGTACCTCCACACCACTGCCTCCTGCTCCCTAAGCTCTCTCTCCAGCCCTGGGCTAATATTTTTTTAAGGTAAGGTCTCATCTGGCCCAGGCTGACCTGGAATTCACTATGGAGTCCAAGCGTAGCCTTGAAATCACAGCGATCCTCCTACCTCTGCCTCCCGAGTGCTGGGATTAAAGGCGTGCACCACCATGCCCGGCTGTGTTAAGTATTTTTAAAGAACTTATTTTATTTTCTCCTTCTTTTGTCGTGTTGGTTTTGCATTCATGTACTATTTTTAGGAGTTTAAGTCTAGAGATGCCAACATAGTAAGTAGTTCATTATTAATAAACTTTTTTAGAATAAATTTGGGAGCAGATTTGAAACAAGGAAACTTTATCATAAATCAATAGCTGTCTGTAGTTTCTCTCTCTTTCTTTCTTTATTTCTTTTTTCTTTCTTTTCTGTTGTGCCAGGGATCAAGGTCAGGGTCTCATGGATATAAGGTAGGCAAATGCTGTATCCCTGAGCTGCCCTGCTAGTTCCAGTAAGCATATTTTAATGAGGAGAGTAATAGAACTCTTAATGGAAATTTTTTTCCATGTTAGTACATATTTTTTCGTTATGTATGTTATATGTCTTTGTTTACCTTAACAGATAACTACTGAGCACTTATAGGCAAGGGCATTTGATAAAAAAAAGTTCTTAAATGTACTTTTTTTTTTAAAAAAAAAAAAACCTTCTTAACATTCAGTTCTGCTTTGCTGCTTTATAAAAATTCTAATAAGCAAAATATTTCCCATGTGGGATTTCTTGAGATCATATGAAGAAAAAAAGTGATTATTTAATTTGCCACAGTTTGCATATTTTCTCTCCCTTTCCTTTTCAGATGGGCAAAGCACGTAGCTGAGAAGAATGGCTACTTAGGCCATGTGATTCGTAAAGGCCTCAGTGCCTACCTGGAGGGTTCATGGTAAGTTGAGACCCATGCCAACGCACACTGTCTCAGACCTTCCTTTTCAATCTGCCAATATTGTCTTAGGAAATGGAGTCTTTAAAATGCGACTGAGGGGCTGGAGGGATGGCTTAGCAGTTAAGGCGCTTGCCTGCAAAGCCAAAGGACCCAGGTGCGATTCCCCAGAACCCACGTTAGCCAGATGCACAAGGGGGCGCAAGCATCTGGAGTTCATTCACAGTGGCTGAAGGCCCTGGCATGCCCATTCTCTCTCTCCCTCTTTCTCTGTCAAATAAATAAATAAAAAATATTTTTAAAAATGTGACTGAAAAAAAAAAGCAGCTTGTAGGGAAGTCAAAGTCTCCCAGTAATGACATTCAGAGTATCACCAACTGATTTGCTGTTGATTGGGAAACATTGCATTTTCTTTTTTTTTTTTTAATATATATATATATTTTTTTATTAGTCAGTTCTGTATTCAGCAAATACAGTCAGTTTGGTACCATTATTAGGCTCATCCATGACCTACCCCCTCCCCTTGGCCCCTCCTTGTTGAGGTATACGGGTCATGCATTGTGGAGTTAGCCCACAGTTATGGGTAAGCTAAATGTCTCTGCATATCATGACCCAACATGTGACTCTGACATTCTTTCCGCCCCCTCTTCCGCAAAATTTCCCTGAGCCATGTTGGGTTCATTTTTGGTCTGCTTCAGTGATGAGGTGTTGAGGGCCTCTGAGGCTCTGGCTCTCTGATTTGGTAGGAGTTGATTTTTCTCTATGCTGATCTCCTTCTCCCTTGTGCTGGTGTCCGGTTCATCAGGAAAACAGCCCCCTTGCTTGTTTCTCCAAGTTTTCTTAGTTTCAGCCGGGGCCCTTTTGAGGTATGATGGGGTGGCTCTCTCCTTAGGGTCTACATCTATCTGAAAAAGAGAAGCAGATTCTCCAACGGAGAGTAAGTTAGCACCAGGACAAATGAGATAACCCTTACTTTTTTTTTTTTTTATAGAGAATTTAATAGGTGTAGGCCCTCTTATAGCCCACAATTGATAGTAGCTTGATACTGGAGAGTGGGCTTATGTTTGGATATGGTTCTGAATTGTTTCCCAGCTCCAGCTATGGGTCCCATACCAGTGAGGGGATCAGTTAGCCAAATTGAGAGCAGTTGGTTCCCCACCATGGCTGTGTGCCACCACTGCACTTGTGTGGGCATCACAATAAGTTATTTGCTGCTAAGTAGGTTAGACCATGCATTGCTTCGATAGATATTGGTCAATTTCCCCCAGTCGCCCATGTAGCACCTTCTGGCACTAGACGCGCTGACTGTCTGGGGACTGACTCTCATCCAACTTCCAGCCATGCCATTCTAATTAGCATGTCAATCACATAAGGTATCTTCAGCAGTAGGGTCTTACCACTAACCTTTGGTGGGTCATCAAGTACTCTGACAGAAATCTGTCTGTCTTTTAGGAAACCTTGTAGGTCTCTCTGATCAAAAGCTCATTGTGGATGATAGCCCCATGCTGGTTCTGGGAGTTACAGGTCAGTGCCCACTAAGAAAATGAGGAAAAAGATAACTAATATACAAGAGTTAAAGATAAGAGAGAGAGAGAGAGGGAGAGGGGAAGTGAGGGAGGGAAGATGTAGGAGATTAAGGTTAGTCTTAATCTTACCCTCTCCAGTGTCTTGTGGTTCAGGTGTTCCCTGTAAGGGCCTGGTGAAGGATCAGCCATTTGGTCTATCTTTTAGTAAGTAGAAGATTATGGTACCATTGCCGTTTGGGTCTAGATTTGTGTTTCCCACCCCTTTGATGCCCTCCCCTCCCTCCCCTTCCATCCTAGTGTCTAATCTAGGAGATGCTTGCTGGGTATGTAAGGTATCTTCGGTAGATTCAGGTTAGGTGCTGTAGATGAGTGAGACTATGTGGCGATTTTTTTTCTGTGATTGGGTAAGTTCACTGAGAATGATCTGTTCCAGGTTCAACCATTTTTCCTCAAATTTCATTGTGTCATTTTTTCTTACTGCTGTATAGAATTCCATTGTGTAGATATACCACATCTTAGTTATCCATTCTTCTAGTGATGGACATCTGGGTTGATTCCAGCTCTTAGCTATTACAAATTGAGCCGCTATAAACATGGTTGAGCAAATCTCTTTAGTCTGTGGTTTGAAGGTTTTAGGGTAGATGCCCAGTAAGGGAATAACTGGGTCTGTTGGTATCTCTATACTCAGCTTTTTCAGAAGTCTCCATATTGCTTTCCAAAGTGGTTGTACCATCCTACATTCCCACCAACAGTGGATGAGTGTTCCTACTTCTCCACATCCTCGCCAGCATTTATTTTTATTTGATTTTTTGATGCTTGCTATCCTTATTGGGGTAAGGTGGAATCTCATAGTTGTTTTAATTTGCATTTCTCTGATGATTAGGGATGCTGAACATTTTCTTAAGTGTATGTTTGCCATTTCTATTTCTTCCTCTGTGAACTGCCTGTTCAGCTCTTTGCCCCATCTTGTGAGTGGGGTGTTTGACTTCTTACTGTTTAGATTTTTGAGTTCTTTGTAGATTCTAGAGATTAGTCCTCTATCAGTTGGATAACCCACAAATATTTTCTCCCATTCTGTGGGTAATCTATTGGCTTTGCTAATTGTATGCTTGTCTGTAAAGAAACTCCTCAGCTTCATGTGGTCCCATTGGTTGAGTGATGGTTTAAGTTCATGAGCTACTGGGGTTTTGTTCAGGAAGTCTTTTTCCATTCCTATATCATGGAATGTACTTCCTAAATTTTCTTCCAGTAGTATTCGAGTTTCTGGTCTTATATTAAGATCTTTGATCCATTTGGACTTGAGTGTAGTGCATGGTGAAATGTGTGGGTCAAGTTTTAGTTTCCTGCATATGGTTATCCAGTTTGTCCAGCACCATTTGTTGAAGATGCTGTCTTTTTTCCAGCGTATATTGTTTGGGCCTTTATCAAATATCAAGTAGCTATAGTTGCTTGACCCAAAGTCCGGGTCCTCAAGTCTATTCCATTGATCTATAGTCCTGTTTTTATGCCAGTACCATGCTGTTTCATGTTTAGTTATAAACAAAAAATCAGTTCTTTCGGGGGCAGGCATCCACATTCATCATGTTGAGAGACACACACATCCATTGACTCCTCTTCAAGCTTGTTCCTCCTCTTGCCTGTAGATGTGGAGGTGAGACCACCAGCGTCTCCCTGTAAGACCACACTGAGTCCGGAATGCCCACTGTCAGTGGGAAGAAGTGTGACACTAGAGTGTGTACTGCCCCTGCAGCCTTCAGGAGGCTAAGATGGCTCGAAGTCACTCACTGGCATCCAGTGTTACCAGACGCCCCCTTTCCTGACTTCTCATCAAGTTGCCATATCCCATTCTGCCCTACAGGGACTTACAAACCCTGCTGTTGTCCCTGTGCCATCACAGATTAGCATCTCAGATGCTACCTGCCTTCTTTTTCCATTTTGTTTTCTTCTGTTGAGTCCAGCACTCCATCTTTGTTTTCCCTTGGGCCACATTTTCTTGGCTGGTTTATTGCCTAAATGATCTGGGTATTTCCATAATAACAAAAATGGATATGCAAATCAGCAGATATCCCCTCGGTCCACTGCTTCAAAGACATTAGGCCAGACCCAGAATAGATCACACTCTGATATGAACCTTAATTAAAAACATAAGTCCAGAAGAAAGCTGTTTTCTCTTTTGGTCCGTAGCTGCACTCGCAACCAACCCATCACGTCTCAGTGAACAAGGATCTTAAATCACAGCATGCGGGGGAAACGAGCCCCGTGAAAAAGGCACCAAACACAAATGTTTGTTTTATCATCCTGTGCAAGTTCATTACCAGAGCGTCACTTGCCGCCATCAGGACGAGTGTCTTGAAATGAGATGAGTGCTTCCCAACTGTAAACACACCTTGCCATTTCTACACTGTTTCCTGTGTGGACTCCAGTTCCTGAGATTAGTGGGCCTGGGGCTGAACGTGGTAGTACGTGCGTCTAACCCAGCCACTCAGGAGGATGATGTAGGAGGACTAGAAGCTCCAGGCCAGACTGTGCAATGCTGTGCCTCTAATGCAAAGCAAATGAACGAGACCGATGTGTGGTGCACACCTGCACTCAGAAGGTAGAGGCAGGAGAATCACTATAAATTCTAGGCCAGCCTTGTCTACATAGCAAGTGCCAGGCCATCCAGTGATACATCGTGAGACCCTATCTCAAAAAAAAAATAACAAGGGCTGGAGAGGTTGCTTAGTGGTTAAGGCACTTGTCAGCAAAGCCAAAGGAGCCAGGTTGGATTCCCCAGGACCCACGTAAAAGCCAGATATACAAGGTGGTTCATGTGCCTGGAGTTCATTTGCAGTGGCTGGAGACCCTGGTGCGTCCATTCCCTCTCTCTTTCTCTCTCTACCTGCCTCTTTCTCTCTGTTAAATAAATAAATAAATAAGATATGCAAAAACCAGAACAAAACAAAACAAACAAACAAAAAAAAAATCGCCTCTCAAGTCTGACTTTTCTCTCCCAGTTCTCCACACACTTTTTATAGTGAACTAAACATTCTAATATCAAAGTGATTTTATGTGGAGTTTTTCAAAAGAGGAGTGGGTCTATAAATAGAGTCATACCTGCAGACACACTGGCTTTTCTACAGAGTGTTTGTTAATAGCTTTTCTCTCTTGCCTGCTTTTGAATTACACCCCACATAGCACTTCAGATGGCACATTAAAAAGCGTGCGATTAGCTGGGGGCAGTGGTGCATGCCGGTTACCCCAGCACTTGGGAGGTAGAGGCAGGGGGATTACAAGCTTAAGGTCACCCTTGGCTACACAGTAAGTTTGAGGACAGCCTGAAATGCATGAGACTCTTGTCTCAAAAGAAAAAAAACAGAACGAAACAATAATAAGCTCGCCACATAGGGGCAGATGACTAAGGGATATGTTCCCCCTACCCACACACTCTTGGTGACAGGGGAGAGAACTTACTCTCTCTCTCTTTCCCCTCTCTCTCTCTCTCTCAATGTGTGTGTGTGTGTGTTAATTCAGTTCAACAGATTTACTGTGTCAGGCCCGGGGACTGGTTGCTGCCCCTCCCCTTCCACAAGCATTTTTTCTTGTGACTCACATTCAGCTTCTCAGCCTCCGTGCTTGTTTTCCTCCAAGAACCCGCCCCGATTCCTTTCTCCCCGTCCTTCAGCGGCCTATGACTGCTCTCTGCTTGTCAGTGTCCAGCTTGTTTCGCAGTGCCCTGCACAGTGGGAGGTGGAAGTACTCAGAAAGCACGCGGAGTGAGTGAACCACGGGAAGCCACGGGAGCACTGGAGGAGGAAAAAGTGGTGCCTGGCTTGGGAGGCTTATAGGGAACTGGATTGATGCAGGATTTGGGGGTTCAGGAGAGGGACTCTCAAACTTGGGAACCCCAATTTGGGTCCTTTTCCTTTTTTTTTTTTTTTTTTTTTTTTTGGTTTTTCGAGGTAGGGTTTCACTCTAGCCCAGGCTGACCTGGAATTCACTATGGAGTCTCAGGGTGGCCTCGAACTCACCGGGATCCTCCTACCTCTGCCTCCCTGGTGCTGGGATTAAAGGCGTGTGCCACCACGCCCGGCTCCCTTTTCCTATTTTTAACAAAGAATTAATACAATGGACTCAAGAAGGATAGATTCTCTTTTTTTATAGACTTGGGTTTTTTAAAAATTATTCATTTATTTATTTGAGAGAGAGACTGAGAAAGAGAAAGAGGGAGACGGAGAGAATGGGCATGCCAGGACCTCCAGCCACTACAAACAAACACGCCACTTTGTGCAGCTAGCTTACATGGGTCCTGGGGAATAGAACCTGAGTCTTGGCTTTGCAGGCAAGTGCCTTAACCGCTAAGCCATCCCTGCAGCCCGAGAAGGATAAAATTATTAATTATTGAATTTAGGGAGAAATCATAATTTCTGAGGTTTATTTAGAGGAAATGTGTATCTAGGAAAATGCTGGGGCAGTTCCACACGCTTGGAAGATCAGACAGAAGCCCCTTCAAATAACAGACGAGAGAGAATTAATAGGGAAGGACCTCGAGGTCAAAGTGAAATCATGCATGTAATCAGAGTGGGAGGGTGCCCCCAAGGCATGACAAGGAGGACAAGAAGAAAAATACTCAAGCCAAGAAAAATATTATTCCCTTTGAGGGACAGACTTGCGGGGATGCTCAGGCCAAGTCACAGGGCAAAAGGAAGAGTTGGGGGCATGTGGGACCCCCTTTACGCGGTTCAGACATCCAATCAGGGTAAGCTTCATCATCAGGCTTAGGTGTGTAAGCAGAGAGCTGATTGGTTTGGACTCAAGGTACTGACTCCATCTGATTGGTTCATGGACTAGGGACCCAGCCAGGCAGAGCGTAAGAAGAAGCCGGAAGTTGCTGCTAGGCCTGTGACTGGCAGTCTTGGACGAGGCAGGATCAGACCCAAGTTCCAGTCTGTCCCCAACCATCTGCCTAATAGAAGCTAGCAGCCTCCTATTTCTCCTTCATGATGATGGACGTAGAAACGATAGCCTTGAAAGATAGATGGGGGTTTCCATTTAGCCATGCAGAGGGCACGGTTTATGGGGAAGGACATTACAGGAGAAAAGGAAGGGAAAATACTAGGCAAGGCTAAAAACATTAAGCTATCCGGTTTTCTGTGATGATAAGACTTGAGGATAAAATAGAATGAAACCAAAGAAATGTCACTTGCTGGAATTTTGAGTGGCAAGTTATACATTTTTCACTTAATTCTCATTTAATTGGTTAAAAACAGACAAGCAGCTGGTCCAGAGTCCAGGGTAAAGGAGGTTAGCACGAAGACAAGAGTGGCAGAAACCAGGGAGTGGGTTTCTTTGTTTCCACACTAGATAGAGGTGCATGCAAAACGGCATGGGAGGGCTGAGTGGTTAAGGCACTTTCCTGCAAAGCCAAAGGATCCAGGTTTGATTCCCCAGTACCCATGTAATCCAGATACACTAGGTGGCACATGCATCTGGAGTTCATTTGCAGTGGCTGGAGGCCCTGGCATGTCCATTCATCCCCTCCCCCCCAATCTGGCTCTCTTCTCTCTGTCTCTCTCTCTCTTGCAAATAAACAAATAAAACAAAATAGCATGGGACGCAGATGTGAGTTTCAGAGCACAGAAGTAACATGTATCAACCTCCCACCCTACTTAAGCAGATGAGCTCACACCTGTAATCCCAGGAATCTCAGGAAGATAAGGCAAGAGAATCATGCTCTAAGCCAGCCTGGGCTACCTAGTGAATTCCAGACTAGCCTGGGCAATTTAGCAACACTTTATATCAGAATGGCTTAGCGGTTAAGGTGCTTGCTTGCGAAGCCTAAGGACCCATGTTCTACTCTCCAGATCCCACGTAAGCCAGCTGCGTTAAGGGTGAGGCAAGTGCAAAGTCGCACATGCCCACTAGGTGGCACAAGCGTCTGGAGATGGATTGCAGTGGCTGATGCCCTGGAGAGCCAATTATCTATCCCCCCCCCACACACACACACTCTCTCAAAAGAAAAAAAAAAGAGGGCTGGGGAGACCGTTCAGGGTTAAAGGCACTTGCTTGCAAAGGCTGCCAGCCCAGCCTGGGCTCAATTTCCCAGCAGTCATGTAAAGCTAGACACAAACAGGCACGTGCATCTGTGATCCCAGTGAGCCTATGACAATGGGAGGTAGAACCAGGAGAATCCTGAGCTAGCAGGCCAGGGGCTTTTGCAGGCAAGAGACCCTGTCTCACAGAAGGTAGAGCACAGACACTTCCAGGTTGTCTTCTGGCCTCTTGCATACACTGTGGCACCCATGCCCATATAAACACACATGCAAATGAAATAAAATATAAAATAAAATTAAGGAGAATAGGAGGAGAGAAAGGAAGGGGAATAGAAGATGGCTGCTGATGAAACCTTCTTCATGTCCTGCCCAGGTTAAATTCCCCATCCACTCTCAGGACACAGATGTAACCCCGACCCAGAACCTTCTTATTCATTTTCTTCTTGCTTGATTTATACCTTGGCTATCTATAGACATGTTCCTCTGCAGTGGATTTAGCTTGGCTTATTTCTGACTTAATCTTACTAACATAATTTCACATGTAAGTCTTCAACTGCTTTTTAAGTGTAACATGTTTCTACAACTGAACTGTGCACCTCTAGGCACACTGGTGGTGTGTAGTCCCCGCCGAAACACCACTGTTTGTCTACCAGTTCTCATGTTAACGTGTGCTTGCATCATTTCCCTCTTGTTGTTGCTTTTAAGGCCCACGTGGCCATGAACTTTTGTTTAGGGGTCTCCTGGCATGCACAGGAAGAAATGCTCTGGAGTGTAAACTTCCAAGTGGGGTCTCTGGGTCTCTATTCAACCGTATGACACAATGCCAATGGCTTACCAAAGTAATTTATGATCCTGCCCATCATATATATTTCTGTTTCTTCTTATCCTTGCCAGTCATTTTTAATGGGCGTGTGTGTGTGTGTGTGCACGCGCAGGTGTACATGCACATGTGTGTGTAGGCATGTGAAGGCCAGAGGGCAACCTCAAGTGTCCTCCTCCAGAACACCATCCACCCCTTTTGAGACAGGGCCTCTCATTGGCCTGTCTTACAAAGTAGGCTAGACTAGCTGGTCAGAGCAGGTCCCGGGGGACCTACTGATCCCACCTTCCCAGTGTTAGGGTTACAGATATCAAACCAGCATTTTTATGTGGATTCTGGGAATCAAACTCAGGTCCCCAAGCACTTTGCCAGCTCAGCTATCTCCAACCTTGGTACTGGACGCTAAGTATGCTTAAAGATAAGTTTCAAGTCTGGATTAGAGACCTCTGAGTTTTACAGTAAGCCCATCACAATGGGTGATGTCCGTCACAGTGGGGGAGCATTGTGAAAATATACTGGGGCAGGGCTGGAGAGATGGCCCAGCGGTTAAGGTGCTTGCCTGCAAAGCCTAACAACCTGGGTTCGATTCCCCAGTATCCACATAAAGCTGGATGTGCAAAGTGGCACGTGCATCTGGAGGCCCTGGTGTACTCATTCTCTCTCTCTTTTCCTTGCAGATAAATAAACATATTAAAAATAACACATACTAAGGCAAAGTGCTTCTAGAGTTTCCTACTCTCCCAGGCTCTCCAGCCCTCCCTCCCCAGGGGCTAAAGGAGAAGAGACGAGTGCTGCCCTTCCCCCCAAGGTGGAACTTCGGTTTTTGTTGTTGTTTTTAAATTTTTGTTCATTTTGATTTTTTTTATTTGAGAGCGACAGACTGAGAAAGAGGCAGAGAGAGAGAGAGAGAGAAAGGGCGCACCAGGGCCTCCAGCCACTGCAAACGAACTCCAGATACGTGCGCCCCCTTGTGCATCTGCTAACGTGGGTCCTGGGGAATCGAGCCTCGAACCCGGGTCCTTAGGCTTCACAGGCAAGCGCTTAACCGCTAAGCCATCTCTCCAGCCCTGTAGCTTCTATTTTTGCTGTGCTGAAACCGGTGCATCCATCATTGTCTGAAGCCCATCCCTACCTTTCACTTCTGCGGGAGTCAATTTATTCTGGACGTTATTTCCAAATTACACGTGTCAGTTTGATGCGCTTGTGCTTCTGCCTGTTGTTCCAAGATTTACGTGGGATTGTTTAAGGGAAGATTGTGATTGAGAAAGGGCTTTTCTGCTGTATGCACATAATGCGGAAGATGATGTTGTCATGCCCAAGGCGGTCCTTGGACACCAGCAGTCAGCAAGGAAAGGCTAGCTGTCATATTTCATTTCTCTCTGCGTTACCCGTATGTGGTTTTTGTAAGTGTCAGCTGCGCATTTTCTTGCCCTTTGTCTTAAACATGCCCTCAAATACTTAACCACGGAGGTTAGCCAGCATACAGCAGTGGGCTTGGGGGCAACACAAGGAGGCCTGAAAAGTTACGTTTTCACCGGAGCCACGGACTCCTCGGGGAATCCAGGAGGTTTTCTTTTTGTACAGTTTTGTTTTGTTTTTCTTTTTCTCCTTCCTGTCTGAGCTGCTTTAGGCATTGGCAAAAGAGAAAAAAAAAAAAAAAAAGAGCACAGAGGAAATCATAGAATTGTTTGAGAAGCTGCTCAGAGGCACTCAAAGTCACGACTCACAGCGAGTGGCCCGAGGAGCGATGATTAAGACGTGTCTTTGTAAACGTGCTAGAAATGTCTGTGCTGGGTCTGAAATGAACCCCTTCATTTGCCCAACTCTGTCACAGTGACTGTCCAGGGCCCCGTTCTACTTCTGTCTGGGGCAAATTTGAAGTGCTTGTCAATGTCATCTTCCCCAATCTTGAGGGAACTCATGGAAGGAAAGGAAGGTTTTGAGGCCTTTTTCCGAGCTTCCCTCAACGAGCAGATGTGGAGTGAATGCTTCTTCTAGAAGATAAGTGTAGAGAGAGCTGTACTGAATACTTGCAGATGGTTGCTGTTGAGACAGCTAAGTGAACACCGGGAAGCTGCACACCGTGTCTGAGAAGTTGTAGGAAGCTGGGGAGGCTGGTCTGGAGTGCCTCACCCCTCCCCCCTCCCCCCCCCCCGAGACCTCGTCATTCAATAAGAGAGGCTGTGACATGAGCATACACGGGCATTGGGTGACTGGTTCTGCCACAGGGAAGACAGGTAGATTTCTGTTTAGAACTTCTGTTGACATCGATGTTTTTAGACATCTCACTGTGATGGATTTCAGCTCTTCCTTGATGGAAATGCTTCCGAATCCTATAAATTTTCCTTCTGGTTTATATAATTGGACGATAGAAGTTTCCCTTCCCTCCCTCACTGCCAACATAACTCATCTTACAAAGAGTGTCAACCTTCTGCTCACCAGACAGCCCCCCCCCCCGCCACGCACACTGTTCAATTCTAATAGCCAGCCAGCTGATTTCTCTACTGCCCAAGAGAAGCTTGTTTTACAATATATATATTCACACACACACATGCATACATACATACGTATACATATTTTTTGGGTTTTCGAGGTAGGGTCTCACTCTGGCCCAGGCCGACCTGGACTTCACTATGTCATCTCAGGGTAGCTTCGAACTCACAGCGATCCTCCTACCTCTGCCTCCCGAGTGCTGGGATTAAAGGCGTGCACCACAACGGCTACAAGGATGGGGAACTTCTGGTAGGCTCAACTGGCATGCTCTCTGTCTGGGGTTGGGTGGGCTCTGAGGAGTCTAGTACCCAAACGTGATTTTTGCAGGCTGTATTGCATTTACCGCTGCAGTTATGGGCTTGTTATCTGATGTGTCTTTAGGGGGTGGGGATGCTGCTTAGCTGACCTCAGCTGTCTTTAGCATGAGTCACAGCGAATTGGTCCCCGTTATCTTGGGTATCTCAAAGGCTAGGAATCAGCTTTGTAGCCAGGCAGCCCATAGCCTTCAGCTTGTCTGACTGAAGGTCTATCTGACTGTCCTAATTTGATCCCCAACCACCTTTCTCTGTCTCTAAGACATGGTCCATCCAGGTCTGCTTGTACCAGTTTAGAAAGACGATTTCAGAACGTTTACCTGATTTCCTTTCACCTATATATACACTCTTCTCACCCCTCCCCAAACCAGTTTCTAAGTAGCTAAATGAGAGGAAAACACTCCTAATGTTATTGACTTACCCTGATAAATAGACTTTAGAAACAACTCCTTATGGTTAAAATAAATTTTTGATTATAAACTGGATTATACACAAAATGAAGGAAATAGATGAGTCAAGAGAAACATAAAAATTACTTGCATTCTCACTACATAGAGGTCAGTACCGGCAGCACGATCGTTGAGAGCTTGGTTTCCTGAGCACGTAAGTATCTGTGCACATGTCTCGGCTTACTTCTCTTTGGCAAAATGGGATGGACTCTTTTATTCTGCTTTCTTTTGCACTGAATGGAAATTTTTGCATTAACATCTGTGGTTTTTTTCTCACATTTTATTTGCAAGGAGAGAGAGAGAGAAAGAGAGAGAGAAAGGAGAGAAAGAGAATGGGCACACCAGGGCCTCCAGCCACTGCAAATAAACTACAGATGCATATGTCACCTTGTGCATCTGGCTTTATGTGGGCACTGGGGAATCAAACCTGGGGCCTTAGGTTTTGCAGGCAAGCATTTTAACGGCTAAGCCATCTCTCCAGCCCCAGTTTTCTGTGCTTTTGAAAATTCTTTATAGCATTTTTTTTTTCTAGTCCAGGGTGACCTGGAATTCACTACAAAGTCTCAAAGTGGCCTTGAATTCACGGCCACCCTCCTACCTCTGCCTCCTGAGTGCTGGGATTAAAGGCGTGCACCACCACGCCAGGCATTTTTTTTTTTTTTTTTTGAGATAGGGTCTTATGGAGCCCCAGCTCACCTCAAACTCTGTATAGCTGACAATGAATGGCCTTGATCTCCAGATCCTCTTGCCTCCACCTCCTGAGTGCCAGGATTACAGGGGTGGGCCACCACACTGGGTTTAATGTGGTATGGATGACCAAACCCAGGGCTTCATGCATGTTAGGCAGTGCTTTAACCAACGGAGCTACATCATCAGACACCCCCTCCCTATTGTTTGAGTCAGAGTATTGTTTGTTTGTTTGTTTATTTATTTATTTATTTATTTATTAAGAGAGGCAGTGGGGAGAATGGGCGTGCCAGGGCCTCCAGCTGCTGCAAACAAACTCCAGATACATGCGCTACCTTGTGCTTCTGGCTTACGAGGGTACTGGGAATCGAACCTAGGTCCTTAGGCTTCACAGGCAAGCACCATAACTGCTAAGTCATCTCTCCAGCCCTTGAGTCAGAGACTCATGTAGCCAGTCTGGTTGTCAGCTCACTACGTCTCTGAGGATGATCATCCTGCGTCCATCTCCCAAGGGCTCAGGTTGCCGGGATGCACCTTCACCCCAGCTTAAAACACGCTTACTGGCCACATCTGAAAGCGGCTGCGCCATGAGGCAACTGGACTAGGCATCGCTTTTCCGTTTTCTTTGCTATGGTTCATCTGAACAGCTCTCCCATTAACTCCTTTGCAAAGGAGTCTTTGGACATAGATCTTGGATTTTTTTTTTTTTTTTACTAGAATAAACCCCACAAGAGAGAAGTTTAGAGCCAAGTAGTGTGTTCATTCTTTTATTTATTTGAGAGAGAGAGGGAGATAGAGAATGGGTGCTCCAGGGCCTCCAGCCACCGCAAATGAACACCAGACACATGTGCCACCTTGTGCATCTGGCTTTATGTGGGCACTGGGGAATCCAACCCGGGTCCTTTGGCTTTGCCAGCAAGCACCTTAACCACTAAGCCACCTCTCCAGCCCCTCTGCTCCTTCTTATACTTCTTGTATGACCACCTTGCCTCCAGAGCCCTTGTGTTCCTTGACCCTCCCGCTAGTGGCGAATGTAGGGAGGTGTCCCTTTCCCCAGGCCCTTGTCCCTTTGCTCCATGCCTAAATCCCTGGGCAGCCTTTCAACAGATGGAAAGTGTCCACTTGTTCTTCTGCGCCTCTTCCATCACCATGGGTCCAACATTTATTTTGTCATGTGTTTTGGCCACTGCTAGCAAGCTTTTGTAGACTGTCTCTCCGCTGCCAGATTTCTAATGCGTGACAACAGCTCTGTTTTAATTAAGCTTGCTCGGAGCCCTAAGCCCTAGAAAGCCTTTCACAAAACAAAACACTGTAAAGGCTGGAGTTTTTTGTTAATACCACGTATCTCCTCCTAGAGAGATAGAAGGATTGAAGGGGAGGACGGTGGGCGCCACACGCCGTGCGGCCAGTAGAGGTAGCTGTTGCCTCGACTAGCTCCCAGTCGTCTCTGCCTTCAGCCTTTAAGATAGAAAAGAAAGCAGCACGCGCGGTATTTTTAACAACCGGATTTATTTTAAAAAGAACTCATGATTTTGTGGTTTTAAAAAACTGCTTATTTTGTGCCCCCTTATGTTTGAATATAAAGCTCTCTGTGAATATTAGTAAGAGCCCCTATATGAAATTTATTATTAATCATCTATTTTTAGGCATGAAGCTTTGCTGTATTATGTGTTAGCAGCAGAAACTGGAATTGAAGTGTCACAGACAAATTTAGCACACATCTGCGAGGAGAGGCCAGTGCGTAATGTATTCTTCTCCCAATAGAAGTGCTAAGATTAAGAATAATGAATTTAGTTTTATGGGGGGGGGGCAGAATTAGTCACTGGACAGAAATATTAATGAATTAACTTTCTTCCCCTTTTACCTCCTAGGATCTGGCTGAGAGATACTTGGGCGTTAATTGTGTTTGGAGATACTATAATTTCTCTGTTTTTCAAATCGATGCCCCTTCATTTGGTATGTATAGAAAAACCGGTGCATTGGAGGTTTTTAATCTTTTCTAACAGGGAACATCTAACAGCTTTGTATGGAGTGTGATATTTCTAAACAATTAGGAAAGAAGGTGAAAAATCTCTGCAATTAAAGTCGTGTGTAAACTGCTGTCAGCCTCCTACCATGTACTTCCCTTTGCCCTTGTCCCATAATGTGCTGGAGCCACCTCCCAAACAAGGTGGCTCAAAACAGAACACTGTTAAGGTCGGATTCCCTGAGTGGGCCATTTGTCCTTCTGATTGCAAATGGGCTTCCGGTCCCCCCTGCTCTGTTCCCTACAGCATGGTGCAGCCTAAAGGAACTTCTTTACCCATTTTGCCAGTGGAAGGGACTCTTGGAAGATGGAATTGTGGGAGGAGGGGAGGAGCCTAGCTATATCATCTCTCTGCTTTCAGTCCTGTTTCAGGCAGCAGCTGCCCTACTATGTTCTAACCCTCATCAGGTCAGCTCTCCCAGGACCCCGAGGCTCTGACAACGCCACAGCATCCTCTGACACCACCCTTCCCCACCTTAGGGATGACAGTAATTTCCTATAGTTTCCCATTTGCCCTTTCAGCTCTTCCAACACTATTAACCCGCTTCCTCACGGTGAAATCCCCCTGTGGAGCCACAAGAAATGGATTCTGGTTTTCTGGTTGAACGTTGATCTCTACACTCCTAAGTAAATTGAACGCATGGCTTAAACAAAGTTAAAAAGATTTAGGGCCCGTGAAACTCTGGAAGTAATGGAGCAGATGTGACATAGTCAAAGACAAGCTTGGCTGATGGGCTATGAGCTTGTCACCACAGACTCCCTCAAGCAGACCTGTACAAGGAAGCCTCCAGAGAAACCAGCCGTGTGTAGAGATGGGCGTGCTCAGAGCTTAATCTTCTACCAGGGAAACATGAAGATGTTCTGTATGCATGTAGTAATGGGAGATACTCTGGTGAGGGTGTGGAGCAAGGGTGTAATATGTTGGTCTAAAATCAGACCAGTTGACAGGTGAATGTGTGTTTTGTGTTCTACAGCATATTTGAAAATGGGAGACCTTTATTATTATGGACACCAAAACCAGTCCCAAGACCTCGAGCTGTCTGTGCAGATGTATGCCCAAGCAGCCCTGGATGGAGACTCCCAGGTAAGTCACAGAAACCAGCTGTCAGGACCCAGGACAGAGCTTCCGATGCCCACTCTCATTGCTCCCAACAGTTCTGAGGAAACCTCCACTGAGCACTGGGGGGGTGCTCCCCACACCTTTCTCCCACCAATTCCAGATGAATGAGGTTCTTACATTCATTCCAGAGTCAGAAAATCACACCCAGGTAATGAATTATTGAAGGCTAGATAATTGACAGTGAGCCAAGCCACCAGAGTCGAAACCTAGCTCTCTGGCTGTGGACCAGAGGGTGTTTCTACCAGATTCCATCCAACTAACTCACGAGGCAGAGACTTCCAGGTAGCAGTTTATATGTGCACTTGAGCTAGGATCTAAGTGACAGGACCTGCTTCTCAATGACCTTTCCAGAAACTTCTTATTTTGCGATAATTTTAGACTTCTAGAAGAGTTGTAAAAAGAACCCAGAAAGTTCCTGGGCACCATTGTCCCACGTCCTTTAATGTTAATATCTTAGACAACCTTGGCGCTGTCAAATGAGGAAAGTGACATTGGGACAGTATCATTGCCTCTCTAGAACACACATAAGCCAGATGTACAAGGTAACACACACTTCTAGAGTTTGTTTGCAGTGGCTAGAGGCCTTGGAGTGCTCATTCTCCCTCGCTCTATCTGCCTTCCTCTCTTTCTCTCTCTCAAATAAATAAGTAAATAAATAAAATATTTTAAAAAATAGCTGGGCATGGTGGTGCATGTCTTTAATCCCAGCAACTGGGAGGCAGAGGTAGGAGGATTGCCATGAGTTTGAGGCCACCCTGAGACTACATAGTGAATTCCAGGTCAGCCTGCGCTAGAGCAAGACCCTACCTCAAAATAAATAAATAAAAATAAAATTAGGCCTGGATGGGCTGGAGAGATGGCTTAGTGGATAAGGCGCTTGCCTGCAAAGCCTAAGGATGTATTTATTTATTTATTTATTTATTTATATAAGGATCAATTCTTTAGGTCCCATGTAAGCCAGATGCACAAGTTGGCACATGCATCTGGAGTTCTTCTGCAGTGGCTAAAGGCCCTGGCATGCCCATTTTCCCTCTCTTTCTTTCCTTCCCCTTCTCTCTGTCTCAAATTTAAAAAAATAAAATAAAATAAAATTAGGCCTGGATAATTTGGTTTTCAAATTTGATTTTTTTTTTGAAAGGCAGTGTTACAAAAAAAAAAGCAACAAAAGATAAACTTAAAAGATGAGAAGAGCAGGGCGTGGTGGCGCATGCCTTTCTTCCCAGCACTCGGGAGGCAGAGGTAGGAGGACCTTTGTGAGTTCAAGGCCAGCCTGAGACTACATAGTAAACTCCTTGTCAGCCTGGGCTAGAGCAAGACCTTACCTCAAGAAAACAAAACACAGACAAAAGGCAAGAAGAAATCAAAGAATGCACCTGCAGTTTCATGGCCAGGTCTTTGCCTGTTCATGTTCCCTTCCAGTCCCCGCCCACCAGCTCCTGGGCCTAGTGCTGCCTCTAGCAGACTTGCCGATCTAGAAATCCGTCTTACCACTAAGCTGAAGCACTGGGTGCGTTTTACTGCCTTGCCATTGGTGAATCTTATTCTTCTGTTTGCTAACTTATTTATTGATCCAACATATATTTACAGTCTATTTACAATGGTAGTCAGGACTTAGGAGTGGGGACGTAAGGTGAAGAAGCAATATTGCTGCCTTTGTGAAATTTATAGTCTCTGGAAGAAGAGCTGGAGGGTGAGGGCTGTTGTGCTACAAGGAACATTTAAGGTCTCCATCTTTCCTCTTCATTTGAATATCTCAGCTGTATTCTAAGAGAATGTGGCTTAGTCACTCTCAGTGGTTTTATGACTACAAGATAGTATAATGCTGTTCTCTTTCTGAAAGGATTTTCCAGCCACTGCCTTAGCCACAGGAGAGGATAACAGAGGCCTGAAGCCCGGGGTGACTGGGTTCTGCTGAATAACTGCTAGCTGATACTTCCTTATTGCTTTGAATTCCTTTTGTGGACTTTCTAGTGAGGAAGAAGACTTGATACATCTGCACTTGCTGATGACAAGCTAATCTTCATATTTTATGCAAACCATCTATTCTTATTCTTTGCCTGATTATCTACTGGAACTTTGATGCTTTTAAAAATTAAGTCATAATTAGTTCCAAATATATCTGCCTGGTGAACTTTAATGAAGCTTAAGTGAGGGCATCGCATACAAATGCTCCCTCACCTATGGGCTCACTCAGTTTGATCTTATTTTTCTGTTGATCAGAACTTTTAAAAATTTTATAGTTAGCCGGGCGTGGTGGCACACGCCTTTAATCCCAGCACTCGGGAGGCAGAGGTAGGAGGATCACTGTGAGTTCGAGGCCACCCTGAGACTCCATAATGAAGTCCAGGTCAGCCTGGGCTAGAGTGAGACCCTACCTCGAAAAAAAAAAAAATTTATAGTAATATTTTCTCTTCTCTTGTTCTGCTGAATATGCATGTGTGTCTTAAAAATACTTCATGCTGCCAGGCATGGTGGCATATGCCTTTAATCCCAGCACTCGAGGAGCAGAGGTAGGAGGATCGCTGTGAGTTTGAGGCCAGCCTGAGACTACATAGGTCAGCCTGGGCTGGAGTGAGACTCTACCTCATTAAAGAAACAAAAACATACTTCATGCTTTGGGGCTGGGGATGGTCCAAGAAGTTAAGATTGCTTGCAAAGCATGCTGGACCAGTTTTGATTCCCGGGTTCCATGAAAAGCCAGATGCACAAAGTAGATCATAGTTCTGGAGTTCATTTACAACAGCAAGAGGCCCTGGCACACCCAAGCTCTCTCTCATAAATGACAGATAGATAGATAGATAGATAGATAGATAGATAGATAGATAGATAGATAGATGATAGATGGCTTTTAAAAAAAGACAGTTCACGCTCTGCTTAGAAGCAGGCTGGCAGCATAACTGAAGCTGAGCGGAAACTCTGGGTAGTGCCTGCTTCCATTTCAATGCCAGCTCTGCCACTTTCCAGCTGGGTGATCTTGAGCAAGTTTCTTAACTCCTCTGGGCCTTAGTTTCTTAATCCATAAAACCAGGGAGGATAATAGTACCAATCTTGATTCATTGTTATTTTTTAAATTTTTATTTGTTAGAAAGAGAGAGAGACAGAAAGGGGGAATGCGCCAGGGCCTCTTGCTGCAGGAAATAAACTTTAGGCACATGTTCCACGTTCTGTGTCTGGCTGTACGTGGGTGCTGGGGAATCAAACCTGGGCTAGTACCCTTGGCAAGGACATGCCTTTAACCACGGAGCCATCTCCCCAGCCTTGATTCCTTGTTATGAGGACATGGCCTCATATCAAGCAAGAACTCACTCTTGAGCTACTGTTCTGATGATCCTGGCTCTACATGGAATGGTGAGCCCTGATGTGTACAGTCTGGAGGATGCTCATTTCAGGTAGCCCCTGGAAGACAAGGGGCTTGACCATGAGGGACTGGGGTGATGTCTCAGTGGGTAAACACGAAGACCTGAGGTCAGATCCCCAAAACCTATGTAAAAAACTGGGTGCAGCCTCACATGCCTATAATCTCAGCACTGGGGAGGTAAAGACAGGAGGATCCCTCAGGCTTCCTGGCTAGCTAGTCTAGCTGAATCGATGAGTTCTAGATTTGTTGAGACTCTGTCTCAAAGTATAAGACTGGAGAAGATGGCTTAGCGGTTAAGGTGCTTGCCTGCAAAGCCAAAGGACCCTGGTTCGATTCCCCAGGACCCATGTAAGCCAGATGCACAAGGTGGCACATGCATCTGGAGTTCATTTGCAGTGGCTAGAGGCCCTGGCATGCCCATTCTCTTTCTACCTCTTTCTATCTCAAATAAATAAATAAATAAAATATTTTTTAAAAAAAGAAAGGGGGGCTGGAGAGATGGGTTAGCAGTTAAGTGCTTGCCTGTGAAGCCTAAGGACCCCAGTTCAAGTCTCGATTCCCCAGGACCCATGTTAGCCAGATGCACAAGGGGGCGCACGCATCTGGAGTTCGTTTGCAGTGGCTGGAAGCCCTGGCATGCCCATTCTCTCTCTCTCTCTGCCTCTTTCTCTGTCTGTCGCTCTCAAATAAATAAATAAAAATAAACAAAAAATTTTAAAAAAAAGAAAGGAAGGAAGGAAGGAAGGAAGGAAGGAAGAAAGAAAACCACTTATTTATATAAAATAAAGTAGTTAATTCTCGGTCAGCCTGGGCTAGAGCGAGACCCTACCTCAAAAAAACAAACAAACAAAAAAGTATAAGGTAGAGAGTAATTGAAGAAGATGCCCAGTGTCACACACACGCATGCACGCACCCCCCACGCACCCACACATAACTGTTTGCCCACACATATATGAACACACATATACCACACCTCAAGCCCCAAAAAGTGCCCCCAAATCAAACAATAAACAAAAACATGACCATGAATTCTACGAAAGGCAATACCTAGTTTCTTTTGTGACTCTCTAGTGGTGAGTAACACTTCGTCTAAGGGAGGCATGTTAGGAAAGTGTAGAAGAGCTTGGAAAATGCTCCATAGTGGAGATTGTTACTAAAGGCATCATGGGAGGTTTTCCACACTGACATGGGGCATCTAAGCCCCATGCCCATAGGTTAGCCTTCAGTTCATCAGGTCTCTGACAGATCGATGGTGACTGAAGGCACAGCCTGGAAATGCTGGTCATTGCCGCTGCGTTCTGTTTTGTTGACTATGCAAGGACTCACTTTCCCTGAGTTCTGTGTGGGAGCAGGAGACAGAAAGGGTAGATGTCTTGCCTGGCATCTGAGCAGATTGGGTGCAGCACTCTTTGAAAGCCTCCCCATTTGACTGCAAATAAATTTCTCGGATGCTTATATTTAAGGCAACAATTCATCAATGAAGATGACAGCCATGTGGCCCTGAGGACACAAAAGAAAATGTAGAGGTTGTCAAAGTTTATGTGGTGATGAAGGGCATGTGCCTGGCTTTTATTCCCAGTTGATAACTTTCGTGTGTGTGTGTCTGTGTGTGACTTGATTTTAGGGATTTTTTAACCTGGCTCTGCTGATTGAGGAAGGCTCCATCATCCCACACCACATTTTGGATTTCTTGCAAATTGACCCAACGCTGCATTCCAGCAATGTCTCCGTACTCCGGGAGCTATACGAAAGGTAGTGCAGAGCCACTGCAACCCAGTGGCCACTGGGGGACCCGAATGCATGCCATTTGCCCTTGGATTCAAGTTAGCTTCACCCTGACTTTGTGATGCCAAGTGTTAGAGAAAGTCTCCAAGGGTTACTGCTTATAGAGCCCTCAGCCAAACCCAAATGCATCTGCCCTTTCTAGTATCTGAGGTTTCCGATATATAATATGCTTGATTTGAAGTTCAAGTGCTGACCAAGGTTTTCCATGAGAGTGGAAAAAAAAAAAAAAAACACAACCCACGTCTGATTAGCTTTTCTGAAAGATAAGGAGTCCTTCCTAACCCTGGACTTTGGACATTCAGACAGAAATACTGCCTGGGCAGGGCTTGTACTCAGGGTCTTCCTTCAGACTGAGGGACCCCCAGTGAGATTTCTGCTAGGAGCTCAGAATGGCAGGTTCCAACCGGCTTCCATCTCGGCATCTCCTCCCGAGGGTGTTGGTGGACGCCAAAGCAGACGCGTAAGCGTGAGGGTCTGAAAGGCCGGCTGTGGCTGGTGCCACCAAAGCCCGCTGACACCCAGCTCCCTGGGCTTCGTCTGCAGGTGCTGGAGCCACAGTGACGAGGGCTCCCTCAGCCCCTGCTCCCTGGCCTGGCTCTACCTGCACCTGCGGCTTATCTGGGGCGCTGTCCTGCACTCTGCCCTGGTAGGTATCATCTCCCAGCCCTACCCCAGGGGCCCCTGCCCTTTGCCAGTCACCTGACACGCTCTCCGGATGTCTGCAGATCTACTTTCTGGGAACCTTCCTGCTGTCTGTGTTGATCGCCTGGGCGGTGCAGCGTTTCCAGCTTGCCTCAGGTAAAGATTGGTCTAGAGCCAGGGCGGGAGGGAGAGGTAGCGGTTCCTCGTCCCTTGCAGTGAGTGCCACACCCTCTCTCCTCACGTCCTTGGTTACGCTTCCTCTCTTGTCCTGCACAGTGTGGGGAGGGTCCCCTCCCAGTTCATCATGATCCCTGGTGGCCAGAATTCAAGAATTTTTTTGAAAATACATCATCTACCAAAACTCCCCCTTACATGCTTGAAAACATAGTCCTGAACCCTGCGTCAAACAATGAAAGGAATGAAATGAAAGTAAACAAGCGCTCAAAATGAAAATGAATAAACATACCTGGCCCACAGGAGGCACCAAGGAAGACAGGCCAGCTTTGTTCCCACAAGTCACAGTCACACACCTGAGCCGGCCCTGGGGAGTAGTTAAAGAGATAGATGCCTGCATCCCTTCTGTGGGCTAACTCATCAGCTGTGTGACTTAGGCCAAGTTATTCAACCTCTCGGATCTCCCAACTTCTCATCAATCAAATGAGATTGTAGCAGCTATTTCTCAAGGATATAAAATGGGGGGAAAAGTTCAAGTGAAAAAAAAAAACTGTATAGAAATGGCAATTGTGGGCTGGAGAGATGGCTTAGTGGTTAAGGTGCTTGCCCGCAAAGCCGAAGGACCTCGGTTTGATTCCCCAGGACCCACGTAAGCCAGATGCACAAGGTGGCATATGTGTCTGGAGTTCGTTTGCAGTGGCTGGAAGCCCTGGTGCGTCCATTTTATCTCTCTGCCTCTTTCCCTCTCACAAATAAACAAATAAAAATAAAAATACTTGAAAAGTAATTAAAGAAAAAGAGAAGAAAGGGCAATTGTAGTTTAATAAATCAGCTATTACACTTATCTGACAATGATGAAACCCTCTCCATTGTGTGTGTCTACCCTGAGTTAGAGGAAGGCCTTAATGCTGGTCAGGACTCACACTTTGTAGACACAAACCTACGGACTCCTGGGAAAAAATTCAAATTGGCGTCCTCTTGAATGGCAACAGGAGGATGGACTAACTCCCAAAGACCAACAGAGTCCCTTACAAGTGGGCACATGAGGGGACAGGCCAGCAGTTGAGTGTGGTCATGGCCATTATTTGTGTGGAGATAATGAAAGATGAAAGCAGTGCTTCCCACCTCCCTCCCTCGGCAGGGAGGAGTCGCCTTCCTCTCATTCACCCGAGGGCGCTGGCGGCCGCCATCTGCACTCAGCGCTTCCAGGCTGGAGGCCTGGTCCTCTGCCGCCTCCTAAATCTCTCCCGGACACATTCTCTTCCAGCCCTGAGTTTGTTGCCAGGTACAGCGCATGCATTCTGCATCTTGTCAGTGTTTTCCATTTCAAATTATCTTTGTCGTTCGCACTCTGTGGCGATATTGTTATGATTATTACGAATGCAGTTCCGTTAGAGTTGCTGAAAATTGACTTGATGATGTTACGCCAGCTGGTAGCCATGAAAATTCATGGGCGGTGGAAGCGCTTTCATCAGGAGTCGGCTTTTTCCTGTCTTCACGTCTTCATTATCCGTCCCCCCACAGTCGCCTTGTCTCCCCGTCCCTCCTGCCTTTCATATATTTTCCCCTTCCTGTCTCTCCTGGATTCATTCTTCCACACAGCCTCCTAATTTTTTCAAGCATTCCCCTCCTTCCTCTTGACCAACCCCTACAGAAAGTTATGACTAGATAGGATCTTAAAAATAACTTAATTCTCTGTTTTTTTCATTTCACAGACAAGGAAACTAAGGTTAGGAGGGGAAGTGTTGCAGTCAGGTTCGCATTGCTGGCAGAAATCACCTGACCAAGAGCAGCTTTTGGGAAAAAAAGATTTATTTTGGCTTACAGACTCAAGGGGAAGCTCCATGATGGCAGGAGCAGAGGGTGGACATCATCCCCTAGCCAACATAAGGTGGACAACAGCAGCAGGAGAGTGTGCCAAACACTGGCAAGGGGACACTGGCTGTAACACCCATAAGCCCACCCCCAACAATACACTCCCTCCAGGAGGCGTTAATTCCCAAATCTCCATCAGCTGGGAACCCAGCATTCAGAGCACCTAAGTTTATGGGGGACACCTGAATCACACCACCACACCAAGTAAGGAAAAAGTGCCAGGGAGGGATGTAGGGGACCGAACTTCAAACTTGCTTTCAGAACTTTGGGCACCTTAGCATGTGGCTGTTGGATGTCCCACACCTGTTCTCCCCACACATTACAAAGATTTATGGTAGGTCTTAGTAGCTTTGAATAAACTTCATAACATTAATCTACCCCTACACATACTTGCCTTAACAGCAGTATAAGGGGAAAGTAAAAGAACAAATTATAGCCAGCCGTGGTGGTGCACATCTTTAATCCCAGCACTCGGGAGGCAGAGGTAGGAGGATTGCCGTGAGTTCAAGGCCACCCTGAGACTACATAGTGAATTCCAGGTCAGCCTGGGCTACAGTGAGACCCTACCTCGAAAAACCAAAAAATAAAAATAAAAAAAAAACCAAACAAACAAAAACCCAAAACAAAAAAGAACAAATTATAGCAAATAATATGTTTCCATATGTAAGTTCTAGTTCAGTGTTTCTTCATTTTAACGTGCACACAAATCATGTAGGGATCATAGTGAGTCTGGGCATTTCTAACAAGATTCCAGGTAACACCCATGTAGTCATTATATAGAACCTGCTTGGACCAAGAAAAGCAGAATAAATTGAAAAGGCTGTCCGGCATCGTGGCACACGCCTTTAATCCCAGCACTTGGAGAGGCAGAGGTTGGAGTACTGCCATGAGTTGGAGGATGCCCTGAGACCACATAGTGAATTCCAGGTCAGCCTGGGCTACAGTAAGACCCTACCTTGAGAAAACAAACCACAACGAGAAAGGCTCACACTGACAGAATGTGCCTGCCAATCAGTTGTTTTTCAAAATTAATTATTTATCAGCAAGCTTTTCAGTTGGGATATTGAACTCCCTGTTGTGTTCAGCTTAGCTATCCTCGTCTCCCCGAGGTTATGTTTGTGATAATACAGCACCGTGCCAAGGCATCGGCCACGTGAACTTGCCCTTCGGGGAGAGCAGGGCAGGAGTTAGGAATCACCAGCAGTGGAGGGGGCAGGCTGCCAAAATTCTTGCTTTGTCACTAGCTTGTGGCAAGGTTGAGCAAGGAAGAAGCCCACCTGTGCCTCAGTCTCCTCTTCGATAAAACAGTAGAAATAGTAGCACACCTGTTTCTTGTTGTAGTTGAGAGGACCAAACAAGATGGTGTACAGTGTTTAGAACTCCACCAGGATTAACTGGTGGGGCATTTTACCTGCAATTAGTCAGTGCGGCCACCAGGGGATGCCTTACCTTAAACTAGCCTCATTTATCTCAGTGAGGATTTACCAGAGCCTCGCATGCTTTTCACCCAGTGAGATTCACTGTAAAACATGACTCTAAAAGCACAAAGGTTCTGACTATTCCATCAAAAGTACCAAGATAGGGTATAGATATTGACTCTCTCAGCGGGGCATGGTGGTGCACGCCTTTAATCCCAGCACTCGGGAAGCAGAGGTAGGAGGATCACCGTGAGTTCCAGGCAGCTCAGAGACGACATAGTGAATTCCAGGTCAGTTCCATCCCTAATAAGGCCATTGCTTCCCAAAGTAGTTCAAGGCCCCTGGGTCCTAGCTAGCCCTAGGGTCACTTGATTAACACAGGTCTGAAAGCAGAACCTCTGTTACCTCATGCCCTCTCTGTCACTCCGGGTCTGTTGGATATTCAGCTTAGAGGTCACCCTAATGAATGCCATTCCCATCTCCCCCGCTCCCAGGAGTCTTCCTGTTTCCGGTCGTTCATGGGAAAGGCTGAGAGCCTGTGTACCCTGTCTCCCTCTTGGCCTACCAAGCATACCACGCACATTACCTTAGTGGAACAGTCTTTCAAAGCCCCAATATCCTAAAGCCTCCACAAGCCTCCTTCCAACAACAACAACAACAACAACAACAAAAAGCCAGGAGCCAGGCTGACTGCCTGAAGGGAAGAAAACAGAAATACCCTTCAAAGCAGGAGTCCTCCCTAGCCATGAGTGAGCACCCTTAATTTGAAACTGCAGAAGCTGAAAGCTTCCAAAATCCTAAGGGCTCCAAACTGAAATTTTGAGCATTAACCTCAAGTGGAAAATTCTACCCCAAAATGTCATGTGACAAGTTGAAGTCAAAACATGGGTACAGCTGGGTATAGTGCCTTTAATCCCAGTACTTGGGAGGCAAAGGTAGGAGGATCGCTGTGAGTTTGAGGCCAGCCTGAGACCACATAGTAAATTGCAGGTCAGCGTGGGCTGGAGAGCAAGAAACCTACCTCAACCCCCCTCCCCAATAAAAACAAAAAAAAACCCACCACCACCAACAACAACAACAAAACACCACCCACCCACACAACCACCCCCAAAACAGACACATTATCTTTCAAGCCATGAATCTAAGGTGTACATATGAAACATAAGTGAATTTCACATTTAGATTTGAGTCCCATCCTCAAGATATCTGATTATGAGCGGGCGTGGTGGTGCACGCCTTTAATCCCAGCACTTGGCAGGCAGAGGTAGGAGGATCGTCGTGAATTTGAGGCCACCCTGAAGCTACATAGTGAGTTCCAGGTCAGCCCGGGCTAGTGTGAAACCCTACCTCAAAAAAAAAAAAAAAAAAAAAAAAGAGGTATCTGATTATGTATATTCCAATGCCCCCATCCCAAATCAGAATTCCAAAGCCCTTCTGGTCTCAGACATTTTAGACAAGGAATCCTTCACCCACAGGAGGACTGCCCACTTTCTGTCTAAGGATGCACAGTACAGGGTCAGGTGTGCAGAGCCTGCAGCTCCTAGTACAGCTAGGTGCCTGAGCCCATGCCAGCCTATTCACTGTACCCCCATTCATGCCCACTCACCCTTTCAGACAGTGGTTAGCTTAGGTCCTTTGAAAACGAGTAAAATGATAGCAGCAAGATTAATTAAGCCTTTCCTGCTTTGTTCCTGTCCTCTACATTTCCAGCTAATGAGATTTCTGCCAAAACACAATGAAATGTCACCAAGTGGTGCTCAAGAAGAAAGCAATAGCCTTGAAGTCAGAGATTTCATGGCAAGGGCCTGTCTCCCCTATCCCGTTACTCTTGGCTCCCACTGGTACCTCCACTCAGAAGAAGCATTCCGGTGACAGGAATCCCATAGCTGCACTGGGCTCTGCTGGCTTCCCTCCACTTCTAATTCATACACAGCATGAGGTGCCCGTGGCTTCCCTCTTATTCATGCTTGCCAGCGGCCTGTTGGGTCAGAGTTAGCCCAGTGCATCGCACGGGCAGGCAGGTGCCCACGATGACTTTCAACAGGGGTCTTTTTTGTAAAGCACCAGATAGCAGACACTTTGGACTTTGGGGTCATCTCTGTAATGACTTCACCATGTCCCTGGGGCTCAGAAGCTTCCCTGGTGGCTGGGTTTCAGATAGATAGATAAAGAGGGAAAGAGAGATTTGAATTTCAAATACTTTTCACATATTTTGAAATCCCACTCTTGTTTGGATTTTGTTTTCCCATTTAAGAATGTAAAAACTGGGCCTGGGGAAATAGCTTAGTGGTTAAGGCATTTGTCTGCGAAGGCCTAAGGACCCTGGTTCAATTCCCCAGAACCCACGTAAGCCAGATGCACAAGGGGGCGCATGTGTCTGGAGTTCGTTTGCAGTGGCTGGAGGCCCTGGTGCACCCATTCTCTCTGCCTTTCCCCCCACCCCCCATCTCTCTCTCTCTAAAATAAATAAATAAAATAAAGGCATGAGTCACCATTCCTGCCTTAAAAAAAAAAAAAGAAAAGAAAAGAATGTAGGGCTGATGAAATGGCTTAGCAGTTAAGGTATTTGCCTGCGAAGCCAAAGGACCCAGGTTCGATTCCCCAGGACCCATGTAGCCAGATGCACAAGGTGGCTCATGCATCTGGAGTTCATTTGCAGTGGCTACAACCCCTGGCATGCCCATTCTCTATCTGTCTGTCTCTCTTCTCTCTCTCTCCTTGCAAATAAATAAATAAAATTTTTTAAAAAGAATGTAAAAACTGTTATTAGATCTGAGACATACAGAACCATGTGGTGGCTGCCTGTGGCCCTTAGTCCTCAGTGTGTGCAGACTTACTAATGTACAGAAAACGGTCCCCAAGGCAGCAAGTAATTCCCAACTCACTTCTCTTTGGCTCTGGAATGCACCTTGTAATTTTTAAACAGCGCGCTAACTTTCGTGGATACCTTGATTCTAGCCCAGTAATAAAATCAGCACACATTCCAGGTGAGCAGAGACCAACAGGCCACTCGAAAATTAAGACACGCCATGGTGGGGGGTGAGTTCCGGCAGCGCTTCAAAGTCCGCAGAAGGGAGGCCATCCTCACAGGGGTAATAACAAACCTACCGCAGGAACAGGGAGCGCTTTGACTGTGCTCTCGCCACAAGGCTTAAATGGCAGCAGCGCTAATTAGACATTCCTTTTGCATTTACACATTGGCACTTTTTGTTTTAATCAGAAAACTGATTGTTGATTTATCTTGTTGCCATGGTGATTTAAACATTCCCTGTGCTTGAAAGTCCATACCTTAGTGTTGTATTAACTTTGACAGAGATCATGAGAAAGATCCTGAGGTCAAGGGGTGGGGTACAGACCCCATCTGCTCCAAGCCCCTTAGTTCACAAGGGAAGACACTGAGACACACGGGATTCTAGCACTTTGAAACTGAAACAACCATGAATCAGCATCTAGCCTAAGGAGAATTGATGGCAGTTAGATGAGACTTGCCCAGACCAGGTCTGACTGCAGAGCAGTGATCTTTGTACCTCATCACAAGGTCACCAGCCACAGTGATGGCTTTAATGACCCTAGCAATATCCCATTACTCCACAACAACACAGGGTGTCCCCAATCCACACAATGTAGGTGTTAGAAGGGACCCTAAAAAGTCCTGTGTGCTTAGGTAGGAAAGCCAAGCTTCTTGGAGACCCATGCTCCAACTTCCTGCAGTGGCCTTTATGGATGGCCACGGCTACTTAGAGGTGGCACTCTTGAAGATTATTTTTTCTAGAAATTGGATTGTCAGCAGGTGGTGGCTTATGTGGGCCCTGGAGAATCTAACCTGGGTCCTTTGGCTTTGTAGGCAAGCACCTAAACTGCTAAGCCATCCCTCTAGCCCCAGAGTGTACTTTGAAATCCATTTATGGGCTGGAGAGATGGCTCAGTGGTTAAAGGCACTTGCTTGCAAAGCCTGTTGACCTGGTTAGATTCCCCAGTACTCATGTAAAGACAGATGCACAAAGTGGCACATGCAAATGGAGTTAATTTGCAGTGGCAAGAGGACCTGGTGTGCCCATTCTCTCTTTCTCTCTCTCTTCCTTCCTTATTCTCTCTCTCTTCTCACAAATATATAAATAAAAATAAAAACCACTTATTCTAAACTGTGCAGGACTAAGATATTAATGAGCTTAACACCACTGCTTAAAGGCAAACCAAGCCATGTTTGCACAGACTTTGACCACTGAGCTCACCAGACATCACACAGCTCCGTTAATCACTACCCCCACTTTATAGATAAAGAAACTAAGGCTTGGGATTACCCAGCTGCTAAATGTCAGATCTAGTCAATTCATTCTTTCTGGCTTTGAAGACTGTGGTGATTTCTTGGTCTACTGACTCAAAGAAAACAGTAGGCAGCCCCAAAACAAACCTTCCAACTCTTTTATCAGTCCTGAAATCCATGCACCTGAAATGAGCACATTTCTCAATAACCCAGTTGCCATTTTCCATATGCTTGTTGGTGCCAGACAATATTCTAAATGCTCTATGTGCAAGAACTCGTTTAACCCGTGCAGCAACTCCATATGGTGGAAATACATTTGCTTTCTCCCCTTTCATGTTGGAGGCAGGGGCGCATGGGTAACGTGCCCAAGGTCATGCAGTTTTGAAAGGGCAAAGCAGACAGGCTTAGAGCCCACAGTCCTCCTGAGACACTTATAGGTCTCGGTATATAAAGTGGGTTTTGCCGGCTCTTATTTGGGCTGCGCACTCTTTGCTATGGGAGTGTCCTTGCGGAAGGCCCAGCACCACTCCTGGCCTCTACTCACTGAAGGCCACTAGTCCCTGACCCCAACAGATATGACAACCAAAAATGTCTCTTGACATTGAAACTGTCCCCTAGAAGGCAAAATCACTCCCCTTGGAAAGCTACTGACATAACGTATAAAACTACAAGCTTCTCTAAAATCAACCTTCCTACAAAAGATAGATGGGTAAGGCAAGCCTAGTAATTCTGTTTTCCAACCTTTATGCACAACTGTTTAAATAGAACAATTTAGGGTCACTTTGGCACACCATCCAAATGGAGTAAGAATGTAAGTAAAACCAACACTCCTTTCTTGGTGCTTGACACGATTTATGACTTGCGTTGTATGGGCGTCATAGAAAGAGAGAGAGCGCCGTGGAATGGGTCACAGGGTTCTCTGCCTGGAAGTTAGAATCCCAGAGATCTCTGCATATCCATCCCAACTCACCATTTTTATAGAAGGTGACACCAAGGTCTAAAGAACTAGATATGGATCCAAGGTTGCCTGGCTGCCTAGCGTCAGGGCATCTGGCCCAGAACATAGTATGGGGGTGGCTGTGAGTCCTGTATTTACTAGTTTCAATGTTCAACTCCGTTACATGTCTCTGCAGCCACTGGTTCCCTTCCAATGCCAGCCTGGGCCTCTACAGACCCCACCTCGTCCACCGCAACTCCAACTGTGCCTCCTGTTGCAGATGGCCCTGACCGTGACCAGCTCCCGGTGGCTGACAGCTCCGACAGCCCGGAGCCACGTGGGTGAACCTCGGACTCCAGCTCTCTCCGGCCGAGAGACACCCTTTCAGCAGCTGCTTTGGGAAGGCTGGGGCCAGGGCATTATACTGGTGAATACCTTTAAAAAGTCTTGTCAACTGGATGCAGATTTTGCAGTGTGTCTTTTTTCTTAAAAAATCAAATTACAAGGACATGCTCAGAGCAGACTGCGGTGATACTAAAGGTTATCAGATGCAAGGAGCGTCCTGTTCGGAGGCGCACGTGGGAGGGCTGACTGGATCATCAGGTTTAGGTTCCTGATGAGCATATGTTTTGGGAATTTGCCTTATGATAGGCATATTGTTTCTCATACATGGCTCTCCATGCTTTCACACATCTTAGTCCTTCGTTCATCCCCTTTTATCAGAGAACAGAAAATTGTGAAACTGTGACTCCTCTGTAGCATGGACGACGTTTTGGTACCCGAGTTGGCCACAGCCTGCTCCTGAAAGCCCGGTTGACAGGTTGCTCTGTAAGTTCCAAACCTGGCAGTTAGAAGGCACCTTGGGGGAAAAAAACAAGCAAACAAACACAAAAACTCAGTGTATGCAGGGAAGGCAATGGCTTTGTACATTGGTTTACATTTTTCTCCTTGAATTTTTCTAGAGTCGTAGTGCTTCCAAATCATTTGATGACATTGTTGGATACCTTTTATGTTTCAGTTGCAATCCACACAATAACGTCTAGAAAATCCTTAGTGTATAAAGGTTGTCTTTGCCACAAATTACCCATTAGACTAGAGATGGGCAGCAATGCAATATGCAGAAAAAAGCCTTTAGCTCATAGTTTCATCCCTAACCTTTAGGCCTGCCTGAGTCTGTATAAGGGTGTGTGTGTGTGTGTGTGTGTGTGTGTGTGTGTGTGTTAAGAAGGCAAGGTAGAACGGAATGTCTGTATACTGTATGCTGCTAAGGTAGTCAATAAATCAGTAATGCAATATTGTGGGTCCAAACTACTCTTTGCACTACTTTATTTACAGTAGTAAATAAAATTATTTTTATACAGTTGACTACCAGGAAGTGATTTCTTTCCCTTTTTTTAGCTACTGTGGTCGTCATACAAAGTGCTGAGGCCCATGCATTCTCCTTCAGAGGTAAAGGGGAAAGAGAGCTCCCCATGGAGGAGATTGGTTCTGGTAACCCCTTCCTACCTGCGGAGGTGAAGGTGGCTCTCATCCAGGAATCCTGGGCCCAGGGCGGAGCCCCATCATATCTGTACAACCTCACACCTGGTTTCCCGGCTTCTCGCCACCCTGAGGCTAGGCTGTAGATCAATTCTGGGTTAAGCCCACATTTGTCCCGTCTATGTGGCTCTTGTTTTATTTTTTATTTTTATTTTTTATTTTTGTTTTTTTGAGGTAGGGTCTCACTTTAGCCCAGGCTGACCTGGAATTCACTATGTAGTCTCAGGGTAGCCTCAAACTCATGGCAATCCTCCTACCTCTGTTTCCCAAGTGCTGGGATTAAAGACGTGCTCCACCACACCCGGCTGTGGCTCTTGTTTTAACAAAAGTTGTCTGGCCTGTTTCCAAGAGCCAGACTTTGGGACATTGGGTGCAAGCTTTGGTTCTGACTCAGTAACTAAGTTGAGGAGTCAGTCACCCTCTCTGGGCCTCAGTTTCCTGTGCTGGAAAACAAGAATAAGAAAATCCAGGCCTTGGGCTTCTCGTGAGACTTAAATGAGCTCGTGTGCATAAGCGCACAGGACAGCACCTCGTACGTCGTCAGTACTTACTGCTGTTAGGAAGAGAAATGTGAAGGCCAGGCAGTGGACTCTGCTCAGCCCAAATCCTAACTTGTAGACAAACACACCCATTCTCCAGTTGCTGGGACAGCTACACCTCTCACTGAACTCTCCTTCGGGTACAGAGATTGTCCAAGGTCATGCCCTTGCAAGGCAGCCCATGCACAATTACTCAGTGATGGAGGTGCAGCTTTCGATCCCAGCACGGTTGCTATCTGGGCTATTTATTGGTCTTGTTGTCCTGAGAATGGTACAAAGAAATATCCTTGGGATGTAAAATCAGGAGTAAGAGTGCATCTCTCCCTTCATGCAAGAATGACTGATGCAGGGCTGGAGAAATGGCTCAGCGGTTAGGGTGTTATCCTGCAAAGCCAAAGGACCCAGGTTCAATTCCCCAGGACCCATGTAAGCCAGATGCACAAGGTGACGCATGCGCCTGGAATTCGTTTGCAGTGGTTGGAGGCCCTGACGCACCCATTCTCTCTCTCTGCCTCTAATAAATGAATAAAAATTTTTTAAAAAATATTTTTAAAAATGACTGATGCAGGAAAACAAAGTTCCCTTTGCCTCAATTTGGAACCACCCTGAAGGCCATCCCACTTCAGAACCGCCCCTCATTGCAACCCAGCTTCCCACTGCACCCCTTCTGCCCTCCTCACTTGCACAGGGTCTCCTGACATGGACCCCATAAACCTTGACATCTGACTCTGTGCATCAACCCCTAAGAAACCCAAATATATTCATTCACTAGAGCTTCAGTAACAAACTACCATATTCTGTGTGGCTCAAGCAACAGAAATTTGTTTGCTCACAGTTCTAGAGGTTGGAAGTCCAAGATCAAGGTGTTGGCAGGCTGGATTCCTTCTAGGCCCTCTCTCTTTGACTTGAGCGTTGTCTCCACATGGGCTTTCCTTTCTGGGTATTTATATCCTAATCTGTTCTTATAAGGATATAGTCACATTGGATTGGGGTCCAGGCATTTAACCTTCTTTTACTTTCATTGTCTCTTGTTTTATTTTATTTTTATTTATTTATTTGACAGAAAGAGGGAGGGAGAGAGAAAGAGAGAGAGAATATGGGCGTGCTAGGGCCTCCAGCCACTGCAAACGAACTCCAGATGCATGTGCCACCTTGTGCATCTGGCTAACGTGGATCCTGGGGAATCAAACCTGGGTCCTTTGGCTTTGCAGACAAACGCCTTAACCGCTAAGCCATCCTTCCAGCCCTACTTCCATTGTCTCTTAAAGGTGCTGCTTCTGTATTCAGTCACATTCTACAGTGTCAGAGGCCAAGACTTTAGCATAGGAATTTTTTTAAATATTATTTATTTGTTTATTTACTTATTGACAAGCACAGAGAGAGAGAGAGAGAGAGAGAATGGGCATGCCAGGGCCTCTAGCCACTGCAAACAAACTCCAGATGCATGCTTCACCTTGTGCTTCTGGCTTTACATGGGTACTGGGGAATAGAATTTGGGTCGTTAGGCTTTGCAGTTAAGTGCCTTAACCAATCAGCCATCTCTCTAGCCCAAGCATAGGAATTTTGACTAGAACAGATGTTAGACTATTATGGCAACATAAGACATCAAGAGAGGCTGGCTCAGGTCTAGAATATGGACTCAGAATCTGTTCTGCTCGCCTTCAGTTTAAGCTTGGAAATGCCAACTTGGTTCTGGGGTAAAGCTGGTAGACTAATTGCCCATTCATGTCCCACGTTAAACTTTGTTCTCTCTGGTGATTTCTCAAGGCTGTATGTTCTCGGTCTAAACCGTAATTCCTTTAGCCTTGAAGTTCTCTCCTAAAGTCAATTTCCATAAAGCTGCCGCCCAGTTGAGTAAAACCCCACACAGTGAAGGCAACTTGGAGTAGCGCTGAGAAAACAGGTAATATAAAGGCGGGGTACAAACCTGTTGTTCAAGGGCTGGGGAGGTGGCTCAGCAGTTCTTTAACAAGCATTTGCTTGCAAAGCTTGCTGATCCAAGTTCATAAAGCCGGATGCAAAGTGGCACTTGTATCTGTGATCCCAATTCACAGGCATAGGCAGCAGAGCCAGGAGAACCATGAAGTTTGTGGGCTCGCTAGTCTGGCATTTGCTTGTAGTGGCAAGAGACCCTGTCTCAAAGAAGGTGCAAGAACACAGCCACTTCAAGGTTGTTCTTTTACCTCCACACATGCACCGTGACCCCCCCCCACACATATGTATGTATAGGTGTATGTATATATATATATATATATACATGAACATTTATATACACACATGTACAAATAAATCATTATTTGTACATGTTATTCAACTTTTTCCTATTATCTTATTCACTTGAGACATTCTTAGAACACTTAGTGCAGGCCAATCTATTGTAAAAATAAATGTATCCCATAAATGTGATTTAATTTCTTTGGAACACTTTATATATTTTTTAAGCATTTTAACTAATTTCCAACATCTTCAAATCCAGAAAGTGAGGCTCTTCCTTAAAACTGTACAGATGGGGCTGGAGAGATTTCTTAGTGGTTAAGGTGCTTAACTGTGAAGCCTGAATACCCAGGTCCAATTCCCTAGCACCCACATAAGACAAATGTGGCACATGCATCTGAACTTCATTTGCAGTGGCTGAAGGCCCTGGTGTACCCATTCTTTCTTATAGATCTGCCTCTCTCTCTCTCTCTCTCTCTCGCTCTCCCTCTCTTACTCTTTCTCAAATAAATAAAATATTTTTTTAAACCACTGACCTAAATCCTAAGTTAAATGGATGGGTGGCAAGGTGTGGTTGCACACGCCTTTAATCCCAGAACTCAGGAGGCAGAGGTAGAAGGATCACTGTGAGTTCAAGGGCAGCCTGAGACTACATAGTCTACATAGGTCAGCCTGGGTTAGAGCAAGACCCTACCTCAAAAAACAAACCAACAAAAAAATGTATGTGTGACTGGTTGATTGTTCAGAGGTAGGAATTGGGAGAGGGACTATGGAGGAAAGAGTAAAATATTAAAACAAGAGTGGCTGCATCTCACACCTAGCAGTGATGTGCCGTGAACTGAGGAGGATAGTTAACTCTGGGCACCTGCGCTCCAAGCATGAGACTTAAGGAAAACAAACAAACCAGAGTTGGCCTCGGCGCTGCTAAGTGGCGTGTGTTGTTCAGTAAGCCACCACCAGAGCGTTCTTAAAAATAAACACAGTTCCCACCAGGAATAGATGGTAAGACCCTATTGCTGAAGACTTGGGCTGCAAGGCCACTGAGAAATCCTGCTGAAACTGAGCTGATAACCTCCTCCATGTAGACCAGCTGACAGAAAGCTGGAAGAAGCCATTCTGCATACAGCTCAATGGGAGAGAGAGAAATCACCAGTGAAGATACTCAGCAGTGGACACTGCAAGCCTTATATTTGGCCAGCCAGGCCAAATGAGCCAACGGGTGCAATAGTGGCATGTCTGTCATGGTGGAAACCAACTGCCCTCTAGCTGGACTGGAGGCCCACTCCATTTGAGGGAATATATCCCTGATACTGAAAACTTAAAACAGGGGTAGTCATGAGCCCTCGGGGTGTAATGTCTGCCGCTGTCTGGCTAAATGTATATACTATGCTTATCAAACTGCCCAGTAAGCACTTCTTTTAATGTTCATACCCTTATATTAATGCTACTCTCACTTTTGGTAGAGAATCTTCTCTTTTCAGATGGTAGTGACCTTGGGATGACTCAGAAGGCATGGTACTGGAAAGAAGTGACAGGAGTGCTCAGCACTGCAATATGTCTATCACACCTTCCAAGGCTCAGGGTCTATTGTGGAAGAGGTGGCAGAAAGAATGTAAGAGCCAAAGGAAGGGTAAGACTCCTTACAATGTGCTTCCCCCAGACACAAAATGGCCTGGATATCCATGACCTCAACAGTGCCTGATACTACCTACACAAGACCATCATAATAGGAGGAAAAGATGATGACATCAAAATAAAAGAGAGACTTATTGAGAGGGGGAGGGGATATGATGGAGAGTGAAGTTTCAAAGGGGAAAGTGGGGGAGGGAGGGCATTACCATGGGATATTGTTTACAATCATGGAAGTTGTTAATAAAAATTTTGAAAAGAAAAAAAAATGGACAGTTAGTGAACTACCTAATCTTTTTTTTTAAAAAAAAAATTATTTATTTATTTATTTGAGGGAGAGAATGGACATGCCAGGGCCTCCAGCCACTGCAAGAAAACTCCAGATGCATGCATCCCCTTGTGCATCTGGCTTACGTGGGTCCTGGAAAATCGAACCAGATCATTTGGCTTTGTAGGCAAATGCCTTAATCTCTAAGCCATCTCTCCATTCCTGAACTACCTAATCTTGCTCTCTTTGTCACTGTGACTTTAGACAGCATGAGGAAGCCTTGATTCTCTTTGAATTGTGTGAAACATCCCGTGAGAGACGCAGAAGCTCTGATGTCAGGAAGACCAAGCGAGTCACAGAGATCCCCAGAGCAGAGAGCAGTCTGGAGACACGGGGTCCGACCCAGAGGAACATTCACAACAGAAGTCTGGAAATGTATGTAGCTCAGATGTAGAGTGGCTAGCTAGTATGTGTAAGGCCCTGGTTTCCACGCCATGGCTGTAGAAAAAGATACATAATTTGGGAGGGGGTTGGAGACATGGTTCATCAGTTAAAGATGCTTGTTTGCAAAGCCTGACAACCAGGGTTCAGTTCTCCAGCACCCACATAAAGCCAGATGCACAAAGTAGCACATACATCTGGAATTCATTTACAGTGGCAAGAGGCCCTGACATGCCAATACTCGCTTTCTTTCTATCTGCCTCTTTCTCTGCCCCCTCAAATAAAATGAAATATGAAAAAAAAAAAAAAGGAGTAGATGGCTTAGCCATGAGGGCACTTGCCTGTGAAGCCTAAGAACCCAAGTTGATTCCCCAGTACTCATGTAAGCCAAATGCACTAGGTGGTGCATGCGTCTGCAGTTTGTTTGCAGTGGCTGGAGGCCCTGGAGTGCCCCTTCTCTCCCTCTCTCTCTCTCTCTCTGTCTCTCTTTCTCTCTTTCTCTCTCGTAAGTAAATAAAAATATTTTTTAAAAAAGTCATTAAACAAACATATGGGGGACAGTATTTCTGAGGAATGACACCTGAAGTTGTTTTCTGGCCTCTGCATGCACACACACACACACACACACACACACACACACACATGTCAGCTAGGGAGAATTGTCTGGCCAAGGTCCTGGAGGTGAAACTGTACACATGGTATTGTCGGAACAATTGGGGGGCCAGTGGAGCAGAAGGCCCTTGTTGATGAGGAGCTCAGTGCTGTTCCACTCCATCAGCACGACCCAGAAACTCAGCGGTGCATGAGCTCAGAAAAGACAAGCTTTCACAGGACTGGGCTTGCCTTCTGGAAACTTCAAAGAGATGGCTGAAAACGGTTGGTCCTCCAAGGTTAGTGTTCTCTCCATGGGTCAAGGAGCTGAAAGTGGCCAACTGACATCTCACAGAGTGGCAGTCAGCTTCCACCAGTCACTTAGAGAAACTGAGATTGTTCTTCATGGGGGAGATCGCAGGCACACCCAAGGTCACCTTCCTGTGAGCCAGCGTTATGAAAGGCAGCGGGACCGGCCGAGACTAGCCGAGGCTCGGTTACCTTCTGCTTCGTCCTCATTCCGTGAAGATGCACTGAAGATCTACACTCACGGCGCTCCCATCCCCTCACCTCTTGTGACCGCTAGCCAGGCAGACCACCTTGCTGGGAGAACACAGAAATAGCAACCCGGCTAGTCAATGAGGTCTGAGGCCCCGGCCCAGACTGCTCCTTGTGGCTCCAGCACTGTTTTGTAAAATCGTCCCTCTCTGGCACCTGTCTCTCTGACTTTGTCCCCCCTGTCACGGGATACACACCCAGCCTGTCTGTATGTAGACAGCCAGAGTGCCTCCAAAGTGAGGCTGGCATGAGAATCCCATGCCCAGTGTGGCCCTCCCCTTAGCTCCATCAGAGAATGGGAAGGGCAGGACTCAGCTTCCAAGAGCCACAGCTGAAGGAAATGGACAGGCATATCCCAGACTGAATTAGCACATGCAGGTCCTGCTTGAACTCCTGACTAAGAATGTACTGACATAAAGATCAATAGCCTTGAAATGAGAACGTCGATTAACATTTAAAGAAGAGTTGTGCATTACATACACTCAAAATCCGCATGTTGGAGTGCTAACTCTAACCCCCAGGGCTTCAGAACGTGACAATATTTGAAGACAGCCTTTCTAAAATGTGATCAAGTTCAAATGAGGCTGTTAGGGTGAGTTCCAATCAAAACGGGGGGCCTTCTAAGAAGTGGATATCTGGACACAGAGAGACGCCCACAGGATGACAATATGAGGACACAGAAAGAAAGCAGCAAATCAAGGCGACCCAAAGGCCTCGGACGGCCGCCCTGCTGACGAGGAACTTCCAGCTCCGAAGTGAGACCTGACCTTGTTGTTCAAGTCACCCAGTCTGTGGTATTTGCTATGGCCGACTTTGCAAACTAATTTCAAAAAGCCACAAATGAAAAAAAAAAAAAATTAGATTTAAGAGGTTTTAAAAAGAAATGTTTCTAGAGATTCTGGGAAGCCTTATAATTTCACCATCTAGAAGAGGGCTGAGTGACCCCATGCTGGGAACGCCAGGACATCTTACCCATCACACAAGGCTAGCAGCTGACCTTCAGGTCACTTCCTGATCTTGCTCTTCATCCCGAGTCATCCTCAATGCCTGAAGAAAAATCAAGCTTGTTCCCCCCGCACCCCCTCTTTTCCCAAGTCAGCTAGAGGCTTCTGACTTACCATTTTCCACTCCAAATCCTCCAAATGCAGTTCAAGATTACTTTCCCCCAGAAGTGAAAAAGGCAGATCCTCCCTCCTACCTACCTTTCCACTTACCCTGTAAAGCAGGGGCCCTAGAAAACCCTTCCGATGCCTGGATGGTACCCGCAGTACGCCACACCAGGAGTAGCCATCTGCAGACTCCAGTTGGGGCTGCAGTATCCTTCGCTCCCTCCACCCCGTCCCCCTACGCACGACCAGGTGACCTGACGGATCGGAAGCCCGCTGGGCCTGGGAGTGGAGATAGGATCGTATAGCCCATGGCCCAGGCCCAACCACAGGCCTTCTGGGCTGAGAGAGAACCGGGTGGGGGTGGTAAGAGGTGGTTGAGTCACTGTCAGAGCATCTTTTTCTTAAGCCTCCCATCCCAGAAGCACCTGAAAACCAAAAGCTGGTCTGGAGAGATGGGCTGGCAGTTAAGGCGCTTGCTGACAAAGCCAAAGGACCCAGGTTCGATTCCCATGTAAAGCCAGATGTACAAGGTGATACGTGCACCTGGAGTTCCTTTGCAATGGCTAGACACCCTGGTGCATCTCTTCTCTCTCTACCTGCCGCTCTCTCTCTCTAATAATTAAATAATTTTTTAAAAAAGAACAAACACCGCCAGGCATGGTGGCCCACACCTTTAATCCCAGCACTCAGAGGTAGGAGGATTGCCGCGAGTTCGAGGCCACCCTGAGACTCCATAGTGAATTCCAGGTCAGCCTGCGCTAGAGTGAGAGCCTACATTAAAAAAAAAAAAAAAAAAAGAGCAAAACCCAAAAGCTATTTCACCAAATTTTGGCTCTCTGGGGCCCAAGAAGACTGATGTTCAACACAAGTCACAAAGCGAGGAGATCATATTGTGTGCTCACACCCGTCACCACAGCCGTTACTGTGCTCCCTGCACCTGGTTGAGTGCACACCATACTACAGTTACGTGGTAATATTTGTTAAGTACAAGCCAAGCTGTCCCCCACCGCAGAGCTGAAGGCCTCTGCTGTTTGCTGTGACTTTCCCTCCCCACTCCCTGAGTCTGTTCCAAACAGGAAGTCATCCCCTAGGCGACTCAAAGACCAACCACAGCCAGTGTGGGGGGCACCCCACATTCCTAACAACATTGGCATTATTTACAGAGGTGAGGAACTGATGCAAATCAGCTAGTCATGTTACTGAGACCTCCATTGTCCCAATGGGAGACATTGGGTGTGTATTCCATTAATTCTCACAATACCCCTGCAAGTTAATATACGCCCACATTTCACAGATGAATGAACTGGGGCTACAATAATACTGAGTGATAAACAGTAGCGGGTCTCAGAGGCACAGAGGGTTTGTTTCTCACCCAGGCACCATGGGTCACCTGTGGTTCAGTGGATCCAGGCTGGATTGGTTACATATGATTCCAACATGTGGGTGTGGGCGTCCACATGTGCTTGCTCTCTATGTCTTTTATTGGGCATGTTCAACTTAAATGGGATTAGGACGTGCCACACAAAAATATGCTATTTGGACATACAAATTGTTGAGAATCAGAAGAATTCTGTCTTCATGTTACTGCCTAAAAACAAGGCATCAATTTCCCTTGAGAATTTCCTATACCAAGAAGGGACTCTTGACCAGAAATGGAGTCAGTTCCTAATTGAGCCTGCATAAACCAACCTTAGTAAGATAACACTTAAAAAAAAATTATGTATTTGCAAGCAGAGAGAGATAGAAGAGAGACAGGTAGAGAGAAAGTGGGCACACCAGGGCCTCTAGCCACTGCAAATAAACTCCCGCATGCGCCCCTTGTGCATCTGGCTTATGTGGGTCCTGGGGAATCGAACCTACTTTCTTTGGCTTTGCAGTCAAGGCGCCTTAACCACTAAGCTATCTCTCTAGCCCAGGATAACACTTTTAAGGACTGGGGATATAGCCCAGTGGCAGAGTCTTTGCCTAACAGGAGCAAAGCCTTTGATTTGACCCCTACCACCACAAATTATATATATTTTAAAGCCCTGTTTTTAGTAGATCCCCCTATGTTTCCTAGTTACTTTCCATGATTCATCTTTCCTTGAGGCCCAAACCCCCTCCTCCCCTTTTTCTTTGTTAAAAGCCATGGTGAACACCTTTGATCCCAGCTTGGGAGGGAGGAGGTATGTGGGGTGGGAGAGGCAGGAGGATCACGCCTACAATCCCAGCTCTCTCAGGAGACAGAGGTAGGAGGATCACTGTGAGTTTGAAGCCAGCCTGAGACTATATAGTGAATTCCAGGTCAGCCTGGGCTAGAGTGAGACCCTACCTCAAAAAAAAAAAAAAATTAAAAAGGCCTGGAGAGATGGCTTAGTGGTTTAGGTGCTTGCCTGCAAAGCCTAAGGACCCAAGTTTGATTCCCCAGTACCCACAGAAGCCAGATGTACAAAGTGGCGCATGTCTGGAGTTCGTTTGCACTGGCTAGAGGCCCTGGTGCCCCCGTTCTTTCTCTTTCTCTCTAATAAATAAAATATTTAACAAAAAAGGGTGTTTTTAGAAAAATAAAAAAGCTATATAGAGGCCTGAGCCTCCCACTGAAGTTTCACTTATTTTTTTATAAACTTCTATACATGTAACATATTAATAAAAAGTATATGCTTTTTCATCTATGGATCTCCTGTTTTTTTTTTATTATTATTATTATTCACAAGCCCTATGGATAACTTTAAGAGGGTGGGGTAAGTTTTTTCTCCTTGTGGTCTCATGACAAAAGACGGGTCAAAGGCTAAACAGAACAAGAGCAAACCTGTGTTCGTGTCACCTCCAGTAACGTTTCCTTGGCCAAAGCAAGTCCTAGTCAAGGCGGAAGGGGAGTGGGTGCTGCCCATGGAGAGGGGAGCCACTGTGCTTGAGCTTTCTCGTCTGGAGATTGACTGGAGCAGTTTTCCATGACACCCCGTCCCCCGCCCCCGCCCCTCGCCAGTGGCTCTGGCGCAATGAAGCAATTAATGCCATTTTCTCTTTTTTTTTTGGTCATTATTTCGGTCTTGGTGTTCTTTACTGTTTGTTTCATCTCCTCCATGGAACTATTGAGTTATTAAAATAAAGGCACTTACAGGTCACCCCCAGCACCGCACAATGCTGGCATAGAGAACAGATAGCAAGTAATTGTAATGTCAACAGTGTATTTTCTTGCTTTTTTTCTTTGGCTGCGGATTAAACCCAGGTCCTTCTGCAAGCAGAACACAGCTTCTACCACTGTGCTACACCCTAGCCAGGTGCATTTTCCTGCCTTCCTACCAAGATGCCTGCGAGTGGGCTCCCCGGGGTACCCCAGCAGGTTACACGGAAACAAGCCTCCGGAAGCCGAGCACGGGCCTCGGGCCCCAGGGCGCTGTGAAGTGGTCAGTTGTGCATCCTTCCCGGAGCGGAGCGTTTGTGGCCAGCAGGACCGCTGGGCCAGTCAGCGACAGAACCATGGAGACTTCATCAGCAGCGCCTGGTTAGAGCTCCGTTCCTTACTAAAGCCAGACTAGAAAGAAAGAACAAGGGGGTGGGGGGAAGAGAGAAAAGGAGGAAATAAGAAATGCAGGAGGGGAGAGGTATGAAGGAAAGAAGGGAGGGAGAGAAGGAAGAAGGAAGGAAGGATATTTCTAAGCATCCACTTTCTTTTCTGTTACTTCTCATCCAAACCTGAGCCCAAATTGTCATGGAAACGGTGAAGCGATGAGAGAAAACTCATCAGAAAATCCCTTTCCCTGGGCCATGGGAGGCGATGCTAACTGGCTCGCTCACTGTGCACAGGCCTTGCATGCGAGTGAGTTGTGTAATCTTTATCTTACTTCATCTTCTAGTTACCACCGTGAAATCGTCCCCATTTGGCACTGGAGGAAACGGAGGCTTCAGAAATCCTGTGACTTGCCCTGGGTCACAGTGTGAGGAGTGAGCCCTGGGGAATCCCCGCTGCTCTTTTGTTTGTCCATGCGAAATCTCCGCTATCATTGTTTTAGTTTTGCGAATTATTTCAAACCTAAAGAAGATAGAAAAGAATATACAGTACCCATCAACCAGTTATGGAAAATGTGACCTTTTCCTTTTTATTCTTTAAATGACATTTTATTTATTTATTTATTTTAAAGAGAGAGAGAAAGAGAGGCAGGTAGAGACAGAATGGGCACACCAGGGTCTCCAGCCACTGCAAACAAATTCCAGATGCATGTGCCACCTGGCTTTATGTGGGTACTGGGGAATCGAACCCGGGTCCTTAGGCTTTGCAGGCAAGCGCCCTGACTGCTTGAGCCATCTCTCCAGCTCCCCGAGGACAACTTTTTATAAAAGAAAATTATTATAAGCAGAAATGTCACATAAGCATTCCTCCTTTATCTCATTTCTCTCTCTAGGCCCAGAAGTAACCATTGATTGAAGCTAGCGTTCCCAAATCAGGGCAACTCAATACTTTTTTTTAATCCATTGCCAGATGTCTTTTTTAAGTCTACTCTAGCTTTTGTCTATTTATTTCCATGTGAGCACATTCGTGTGTGTGTGTGTGTGTGTGTGTGTGTGTGTACACCAGAGCCTCTTGCCAAACACTAGCGCCCCTTTTGGCTTCGTGTTTGTGTGGGTGGTTTGGGAATTGAATGGGGCCTGCAGGCTTTACAAGCAAACATCGTAGCCATGGACTTGTTTCCCAGCCCCTCCTCCTACGGTTTTTTATTAGTACAAGTAACGTCAGTGAATGCTTTCTGTACCTGTCTCTTTTTTATTCTTTTTATTGCTTGTATGTATGTGTGTGTGTACATGTGGGTGTGGGTGTGTATGTGGTGTGGTTATGCATGTGCATACTCTCTTGCGGTTCCCCATGCACTCGTCTGCAGCATGGGGCGCTTGCTTGCAGGGGCCACAGCACAATGTCAGGTGTCTTCTCCATTACTCTTCTGCCAATTCATATCTGAGCTGGAATTTCTTGTTTTTTTTGACTTTTTATTGACAACTTCCATAAGTATAGACAATATACCATGATCATAATTCCCTCCCATCAGTCCTCTTCCCCAACTCTCAAATCCCCCTCCACTGAATCCCTTCTTTCCAACCAGTCTCTCTTCTGTTTTGATATCATCATTTTCCCCATCCTCTTGTGTAGGTCTTGTGTAGGTAGTGTCACCCTCTGTGAGGTCACGAATATCAACAATATTTTGTGTCTGGAAGACAGCATTGTAAGCAGTCTGCCCCTTCCTTTGGTTCTTACTGTCACTTCTCAGCACTTTAGTGCATTTTGAATTACCCCAGTGGTCACCACCATCTGAAAACAGATGTTTCTCCAGCCAACAGTAAGAGTAGTATTACTACGTGGGCATAAGCGTAAGTATTTAGAGGGCAGTTTGGTGAACATAATATATACATTTAGCCATACGCCGGTAGTAATTACTCCCCTGGGGCTTATGACCTCCCCAGCCGTAGGCTGTTGATTTGATTTTCAATAGCAGGCATGAAAGGCTTCCCACGCAAATCAGAGAGCAGTTGATTTCTCCCATAACGGACACGTCAGCCTTGCACCAGTTGGCACAGTTGGCCCGGCTGACCAGCCGTAAAGCTTGCAGAGTCCACTGCTGGTGAAGACCATTGCTGATGTTTCTGCTCCCAGAGGCTGCGTGCTGCATAGCTCTTTCCAGCATCCAGATGACTGGTTAATGGGGAGGAGGCTTCCATTGAGGCTGCGTTTCTTACTGATACCAGAGCTTGCTGCTTTGTGCGAGCCAGACTGTTCCTTGGTCTCTGCCCCGCTTTGCATGACCAAGATTACAGGCTTGTTGTGACCATGCCCAGATGTTTACATGGGATCTTGAGATTCGAACTCGGGCAGTTTCAGGCGCTCTCAGGCCCGCATGCTTGTGTAAGAAGTGCACTCAACTGCTGAGCCATCTGTCCAGCCCCTGTACCTGTCTCTTAATGCAAAGGTGCTACAACATTTTAGGAAGACACGCTAGAAAGGGCAAGTACTGCATGTGGGGCAAGTGCACTTTCTCCTTTGTGGCCATGTAGCTCCCTGATGTGTTCGAAGCATATATACTTTAGTTTGTTTTGAGACTATGTAGCTTAGACTGGTCTTGAACTCAAGATCCTCCTGCCTCAGTCTCCCAGGTTCTGAGATTACAAGTGGGCACCACTCCATTCAGCTTGGGGAAATCAATAGAAATTTCCACTAGCAGGGAGGGTGGGAGTGTTTGCTTTAGCCCCCCCCCCCCCCCTGTCTCCTCACCACCACATGGAATGGCAGTGCGATGACAGCTTCGCCTTTTTTAGTTCATGGTTTCCGGGAAATTGCTCAGTGGTAACGTGTTTACCATACAAGCACGAGGATCTGGATTTGATTCCCAGCAACATGTAAACTGGTAGGCATGGCGGCACATACCTGTTGTCCCAACACCTCGCAGGGGAAAACATGAGGCTTCCTGGGGCTTACGGAATCACAGCAGCCCTATGGAGCGGAGGTGATTATTTCTGCTTTTAAAATGCAGAAATAGGGCTGGAGAGCTAGCTTAGTGGTTTAGGCACTTGCTTGCAAGCCTGACGGCCCAGGTTCAAATCCCCAGTAGCCACATAAAACCAGATGCACAAAGTGGTGCATGCATCTGGAGTTCATTTGCAGTGGCTAGAAGCCCTGGAGCGCACATTCTCACTCTCTCTTTTTCCTCTCCTTGCAAATAAATAATAAACAATTTTTTAAATGCAGAAATATAAGCACAGATGGATGAGCAATTGGCCCAAGGTCATGGGCTGGATGTGAAACATAGTGTGAGCATGTTCCTGTCTGCCCTCAAGGCAAGCTACTTTGCTGTGGTCTTCACAGACATACAGCTAACGGTCTCTTTCATGAGGACTTAGGCTGACACTGCCAGCCCACTCATGCCAAATGTAAATATGCATGGAGCACAAAAAGGGAAAATGTCTCGATGTTATGAGTGTCTTTAAAGTACCTCCAGAAGAGGTTACTGAGAGGTTATAGGTAGACCTCCATCCTGGCTCTCGGTAGTCAAGGAGCCCCTTCAGTCGGTTAGCAGCCAAGCACCTCATGGAATTGTTGCAGTTGCCTTCATGTTGCTGGGGGTGGGGGGCACCTGCTGAAAAGCAGCTGATGGGAGGAAAGTTTTTATTTCGGTTTACAGTGTCAACGGGACGCCCCATGCTGGCAGGGGACCGCATGGCATGAACGGAGGCTGGACATCACATCCTTGCCTCAGCAGGTGGAAACAGCAGCAGGGGAGTGGGCCAAACTCTAACAAGGGGGAGCTAGCTACAACACCCCTAAGCATGTCCCCAATTGCATACCTACTCCAGCAAGGCTCCACTTCCCAAAGTGTCATCAGCTGCAGACCAAGCATTTAAAACGCACGAGCTTATGGGAGACATCTAGTACAAACCACCACAGGTGTCACGTTCAAGGCACTAGGATCTTCCTCCATGACAGGCTCCCGGACCTGCTCCGTGGTTGTCACCGGGCCATGCCAGTCACAGAGGCCTAGTTCATTAAGAGGTAGTGGTCCTGAGAAAGAGGGAGGGAGACTGCTCAGAGAATCAGGGCAAGGATGCCATCTGTTCTCAGATCTCCAGGGGAAAAGGATAAAACCATGTCTCATCTCAGGAAAGTAAACTTGATTGAAGCTCTCAGACTTCATGTTCTTTTCTCCTTCTCCTCTTTAAACTTTTTAAAAAGATTTTATTTTTATTTATTTGAGACACAGAGAGAGAGAGAGAGAGAGAGAGAGAGAGAGAGAGAGAGAGAGAGAATGGGCATGCCAGGGCCTCTAGCCACTGCAAACAAACTCCAGATGCATGTACCACCTTACGTGGGACCAGGAGAACCAAACCTGGGTCCTTAGGCTTTGCAGGCATGTGCCTTAACCGCTAAGCCATCTCTCCAGCACCTTTTAAAAAACTTTTTATTGACGGTTTCCATAAACATAGATAGTATACCATGATCAGAATCCCCGCCCACCACCTTCCCTTTCCCCCCTCCCAGTTCCTCCCTCCACTGAATCCCTTCTTTCCGACCAGTTTCTCTTCATTTTGATGTCATACTTTTCCCCTCCCATTATGTAGGTCTTGTGTAGATAGCACCAGCCACTATGAGGTCAAGAATATCAAGGCCACTTTGTGTTTGGAAGACAGCATTGTAGGTATTCCTTCCCTTCGTTTGGATCGCGCATTCTGTCTGCCACCTTTTCCCTGAGTCTTGGAGGGTGTGATACAGATGTCTCAGTGCTGAGCACTGTACTGTCTCTTCTTCTCAGCACTGTGGTGAGTTTTGAGTCAGCCCAGCGGTCACCACCATTTGATAAGAGAAGCTTCCTTAACAAAAAGTAAGAGTAGCATTAATACATGGGCATAAACATAAGTGTTTAGAGAGCAGTTTGGTGGGCATAATATATACATTTAGACAGACAACAGTAGTAGCTTCCTCCCTTAGGTCTTATGACCTCCTAAGCCATAGGCTTTTGACTAGATTTTCAGTACCAGGCATAAATTTTCTCTTGCAGAGTGGGCCTCAAATCCCATCAGATGTGCCAAAATATACATGCCACCATTGCCCCAGTTGGCATGTTTGGCGGGGCTGTCCAGTCATAAAGCTTTCAGGGTCCACTACTGGTTAAGACTGTTGATGACAGACCTCACATTCTTTTCCAAAAACAGCTAAGAAGTTGACTGTACCTGAATTTTTTTTTTTTTTTTTTTTGAAGTAAGGTCTCACTCTAGCCTAGGCTGACCTGGAATTCACTATGTAGTCTCAGGCTGGTATCAGACTCACAGCAGTCCTCCTACCTCTGCCTCCCAAGTGCTGGGAATAAAGATGTGTGCTACCACATCTGGCTATATATTAATTCTTGCTTAAATTATATACATATATATTTTATATTCATGTCTAAATACATATTGTGTTTATTATAGAAAATAACTTGTTCTGGAAAGTATTACACTTAGTGAGGTAACGCAAGCCCAGAAAGCCAAACGTCACATGTTCTCTCTCAAATGTGGATCCTAGCTATGAATGATTAGACTTCTGTGTGAGTAGGAAGAAAACTCAGTAGCACAGGCCAGTAAGCTAGAAAGGAGATATAAAGGGAATAGAAATGGCTGCAGTGTGTGAGGAAGCTAGGCGCATTGCATTCGCAGTCAGGAATCAGAGAGAGATAAATGCTGATGCTCAGCTCAATTTCTTATTTTTTCTTATTCTTTTTCATTTTTTAAAAAAGATTTATTTTAGTAATTAATTAATTTATTTATTAGACACAGAGAGAAGGAGAGAGAGTGTGAGTGAGAATGGGCATGCCAGGGCCTCTAGCTACTGTAAACGAACTCCAGATGCATGCACCACCATGTGCATCTGGTTTACATGGGATCTGGAGAATTAAACTTGGGTCCTTAGGCTTCACAGGCAAACACCTTAGCCTCTCAGCTATCTCTCCAGCCTTCTTTTTCATTTTTTGTCTTTTTATTTCAGCCTGGTATCCCAGCCCATGGCATGATGTCACCCACATTCAGGGTACATCTTCTAACGTCAGTTAAACCTCTCTGGAAATGCTGTCACTGACAAGCCCTGAGGTGTGTCTCTTAGGTGATACCAAATCCCACTAGGTGGCCATGAGGAGTAACCATCACAGAGAGGGATGGATGAAGACAGAGGAAAGGAGGGGGAGGGAGAAAAAGAGGAAGGGTACTGCTTTGTAAATCTTTTGACTTCACATTTTCACTTAAAATCATGTTCTCTTTTTATTGACTTAGGTTCGGCAATCAAACTCATGTAGACAAGACCTTACATATTTAATACAGTACACTACCTCTGTACAAATGGAATATATATATATATGTATATATATATATATAGAGAGAGAGAGAGAGAGAGCGCAATAATAGTGTCTTTTTATATTTTTATTTATTTATTTGCGAGAAAGAAGGAGGCAGAGAGAGAGGGAATGGATGCCCCCAGGCCTGTAGCCACTCCAATGAACTCCAGACACATGCGCTACCTTGTGCATCTGGCTTACATGGGTCCTGGGGAATTGAACCTGGGTCCTTTGGCTTTGCAGGCAAGCGCCTTAACCACTAAGCAATCCCTCCAGCCCACTATCAGTCTCTTATGTATTGATAGCAGTAGCAACTTTCCAAAGTTCTGCAGTCATCCAAACAAAATTGTAAACAGCTAGACTGCTCCATTACAAAAAGAAAAAAGCTGGGCATGGTGGTGCAGAGCTTTAGTCCCAGCACTCTGGAGACAGAGGTAGGAGGGTTGCTGTGAGTTCAAAGCCAGCCTAGGACTAATAGAGTAAGGTTCAGGTCAGGCTGGGCTAGTGAGACCCTACCTGGGGGTTGTGTGTGGGGGGGAATCAAGAGCTAGAGAGATGACTCAGTTAAGTTTTGTTGTTTATTTTTATATATATATTTATTTGAGAGTGACAGACAGAGAAAGAGGCAGAGAGAGAGAGAGAGAGAGAGAGAGAGGACAGTGGGCGCGCCAGGGCCTCCAGCCACTGCAAACGAACTCCAGACACGTGTGCCCCCTTGTGCATCTGGCTAACGTCGGTCGTGGAGAACCGAGCCTCAAACCGGGGTCTTTAGGCTTCACAGGGAAGTGCTTAACCGCTAAGCCATCTCTCCAGCCCCAGCTCAGCACTTGAAAGCACTACTTTGCTTGTTTGTGAAGTCTGTAGGCCCAGGTTTGATTCCCCAGTACCTATCTAAAGCCAGATGCACACATGAAAAATGTAAAATCAATATCCTAGAAAAGAACAAAGTTCTCAGAGCGAGGATGGCACTGAACGGAGCTGCCCGTGGCTGGTTCGGTTTGGCACCTCAAGCTGGGTTTGGAACGATGATGGCTCTCTCAAGAGGAGATCAGTTGTGATCAGTGTTTCCAGCTGGACTCTCAGCCACTCTGGCCTCCGAGGGGGGAGCAGCCTTCTCGACACAGCAGCTGGCTTGTCGCTGCCAGCCACTGGCCTTGGGGTCTCGCAGTCTGTTGGATGCTCTCCCCCGAGGAGACAGGTCTTCCCGTGGCCCTCTGAGCTCGAGGGCTGGCAGCTTCACAGCAGAACCCATTCAGAATCCTGGGAATCTGCTCGGCGGGGCAAGGAGAAAGAAGACATTGCCTCTGAAGGTCAGTGACTTGAACAAAGAAGTCAAAGAGGGAACTCTTTATTTATTTATTTATTGTACTGTATATTGAAAATGTGCACCGTATAGATGTTAAGTGTTTTTTCCAGACACACACGCATATGCACACATCCCATACATATGTGCACAAAAGAGGTAATTGTGCAAGGTGCAGGATACATTAATTTGCTCACCTGCACTGATTATTTCACTATGTATGTCAGTATCAAAATACGTTGTAGCATCAGGAGTGATGCCTCATGCCTGGGATCCCAACTGTGGGGCGGCTGAGGCAGGAGAATCTCAAGTCCAAGGCCAGCTCGGGCTACTCAGCAAGACCTTTTTTCAAAACCTCAGAAGCAAAGAAAGCACACAAGCCAAAACAACACCACACGAAACATGTTGTAACTTTAAGCCTATCTAACTACCTGGATAAATAAATGAGTCAAGGGTATATCTGTTTTGCCCTAGTAGATTGGAGGCCTGTGCACTATTGCAGTTTCATTTCATTTCCGTTTAGCTGACTTAAACATACAAAACATACACGGATAAGAGAAGCTCTAGCTTCAGTTAGCTGGGCCTCCCCGGGCCTTGTTTTGATTTTCTGTTGTGATTGATCTGGGCTGTGTCTCTACAAACAGAATGTGTGGACTCAGCAGATAGGTGACTGGACTAAGATCCCAGACCTAATGCTGTTTGCTATATATTTGCTTGTTTGTTTGCTTATTTGGGTTTTCTGAGAAAGACATTCACTCCATAGCCAAGGCTGGGCATAAAACTCACCGTGCGGCCCAGTCTGTCATTGGACGTGAGGCAATCTTCCCGTCTCAGCCTCCTGGTGCTTGGATTACAGGCATAAGACACCATACTTGGCTTCTTATACATCTGAGAAATATGGCCACAGTAGGAATTTTAACTTATTTTGTTTCAATTTCCATTATCTGTAAAATAAAACAAAATACCTACTTCCCAGGCCATTGCAAAGATTACATTGAGAAAGTGAAAGGATTATATTCAGCAAGACTCAGAAATACTAAGAAAATATTAATCTTCTTTTCCTCTGAATTTGGAAGCAATTCTGGGATGCTTATAGATGATAAACATGGAATTCTTCTCAAGTATATTGAAATCTTATTTTAGAGTAAGCACTAATTTCCTATTCTGTTTTGTTTTGTTTTGAGGCAGGGAACAGGGCTTTTTAGTGTAGCCCAGGCTCTTCTTATAGCTGAAGCTGGCCTTGAATTCCTGAGCTTCCTGTCTCTACCTCTCAAGTGCTGGGACTACAGGTGTGTGCCACCATGCTAAGCATTCACTAAAATAGGACATGAATACTGTTTGAAAACTGTAAAATTCCAAACAAATACCCTCAGGGCTAGAGAGCTGGCCCAGCCATTAAGGTGCTTGTCTGCAAAGCCTAAGGACCGAGGTTCAACTCCCCAGTACCTACATAAACCAGATGCACAAGGTGACACATGCGTCTGGAGTTTATTTGCAGTGGCTAGAGGCCCTCACATGCCCATTCTCTCTCTCTCTCTCTCTGTTCCTTTATCTCTCAAACAAATTAATTAATTAATTATTTTTTAAAATAATAATAATAAAGATAGACAAATAGAGGCAAACTCCTCAAGCGATGAGAATTCATGTCACTTGCCCTATGCAAACATCAGCCTTGGGTGGGCTGGATGCTCTGCGCATGAGTTCCAACCACGGGATCTGGATGTTGGCACAATGGTTTCCATCACGTACTATTCCTCTTGCATGTTATAAATCAAATCACTATAAAAGCTTCTCAACTTATGTTTGGTAAAGACATCAGCAGAGCCATCCTCTCACTTTCATTAAGGACTATAGCTCTAGACCCACTCCCCCCTGTTCTCTGACATGCCAGGAGCCTGTCCTGCTATGCACAACCACCCCGCCTCATGCCTATACCAAGCCTGAGGTCACTGGGTTTTCTCTGCTTGTTTATATCTGACTCAGAAAGATCAAAATTCACAGGAAGCTAATCAGTGGGGTGGGGAAGCAAAGTCTCCTTAACAACTGATGCCAGGACAACTGAGTTTACATGTAGAAGAAAAAATATATACTAAGGCTAGAGAGATGGCTCAGCAGTTAAGGTGCTTGCCCATAGAGCCTAACAACCTGAGTTCAATTCCCCAGTACCCACATAAAGCCAGATGCACAAAGTGGCATCTGCTTCTGGAATTCATTTGCAGCGGCTACAGGCCTTGGTGCACCCAGTCTCTCTCTCTTTCTCCCTCTCTCTCTTTCTCTGCCAGGTGTGGTGGTGCACACCTTTAATCCCAGCACTAGGAAGGCCAAGGTAGGAGCATCACTGTGAGTTCAAGGCCAGCTTGAGACTGCATAGTGAATTCCAGATCAGTCTGGTCTAGAGTGAGACCCTACCTCAAAAAACCAAACCAAAAAAAAAAAAAAAAAAAAACTGAGTTCTACCTCTGTCTCACATCCAAACTTTATCTCAAAATGAATCAATACTAACTGGGCATGGTGGTGCATGCCTTTGATCCCAGCACTTGAGAGGCAGAGGTAGGAGGATCACTGTGAGTTCAAGGTCACCCTGAAGACTACATAGTGAATTCCAAGTCATCCTGAGCTACCTCAAAAAAAAAAAAAATGATCAATGCTAATTATAACAGCAAAAGCAATCGAAGTATTAGTGGTAAACTGGAATAGATATCCATGACCTTGGATTTGCCAATGGATTTTTAGCTGTGGTACCAAGCAAGGCATGAGTAGCAAAGGAAGAAGAAAATGTGAAATTGAGCTTGATCAGAGTTTAGAATATGGGCAAGCTGGGCATGATGGAACATAACTGTAATACCAGTACTTAGAAGGCTGAGGTGGGAGAATTGTCAAGGCATCAGCCTGAGTATACCAAGCCAGCTAGGTCTATAAAGCAAGATTCTATTTCAAAAATAAAAACCTGGGCCGGGCGTGGTGATGCACGCCTTTAATCCCAGCACTTGGGAGGCAGAGGTAGGTGGATCGCCGTGAGTTCGAGGCCACCCTGAGACTACATAGTGAGTTCCAGGTCAGCCTGGACTGTGAGACCCTACCTCAAAAAACAAAAAAAAAAAACAATAAATAAATAAATAAAAATGAAAACCTGGGCTGGAGAGATTGCTGAGTGGTTAAGGTGCTTGCCTGCAAAGCCTAAAGACCCAGGTTCGATTTTCCAGTACCCACTCAAGCCAAGTGTATATAGTGACACATGCATCTAGAGTTTATTTGCAGTGGCTAGAGGTCCTGGAGTACTCATTCTCTCTCTCTCTTTCTCTCAAATAATAAATAAATAAATAATTTTAAAATAATGAAAAAGCCATTAGCAATAAAATGAAAAGACAATCCACAAATGGGAGGGGGAAATTTGCCAGCCATGGATCTGTGTAATTGGTAAAGGTCTCGTACATAGAACTTAGTAGAAAATCTCATCTTGATGCTTCCACTGAAGAGTTTTTGATTTGTGATGATTCAAAAGATGTGTGTACTGAGAAGAATTGTTTGAGTTTTGAATTTTGACCTTTTCCTGAGCAAGTGATAATAGTGTCTCAGTGCTGGGCAGCAGAAGCAAGCCAGGCTCCTCAGAAAGGTGACTACGAAGGAAACATTCAGTGCTTCCCTGTGTAGTAAGCTAGGGGTATTAAACGCACTTTCTAATTGTGTGTGTGTGTGTGTGTGTGTGTGTAGTGTGTATACATGTATGTATGTGTGAGTGAGGGTGCACATGTAGAAGTCAGAGGACAACTTTGGGTGGCAGTCCTTACCTCTCACTTTGTATGAAGTAGGGTCTCCTGTTGTTCAGTGTTGTGAATGCCAAGCTAGCTGGCTTGCAAGCTTTCAGAGTTCTCCTGTTTCTGCCTGTTGTCTCACCATAAGGCAGCTGGGATTACAGATACCAGCTACTGGGTCTGGTAATAACAGAAGGACACCCAGTGTTCTCTTCTGGTCTATGCTTGCATGTACATGGGACATGTGATCTGTACACACATGCAAACACTACACATCACACACACTGCATGCATACTCTCCACACACACAAAAGATACTGATACATGCTACAATATGGATAAATCTGAAGAAACATTCTGCTAACAAAAACAAAAACAAACAAAAAATTGCACAATGACCTGGGGGCAGTGGCTGATATGCAAATCCAGCACTAAGGAGGCTGAGGCAAGAGGAATGCCAAGAGTTTGAGGCCAGCCTAGGCTACGTAGTGAGTTCCAAGTCAGACTGGGCTACAGGGCAAGACCTGTGTCAAAAATAAATGCACAGGGCTGGAGAGATGGCTTAGCAGTTAAGGCATTTGCCTGCAAAGCCAAAGGATCCTGGTTCAATTCTCCAGGACCCACGTTAGCCAGATACACAAGGTGGCGCATGCGTCTAGCGTTCCTTTGCAGAGGGTGGAGGTCCTGCCGTGCCCATTCTCTCTCTTTTTGTCTACCTCTTTCTCTCTCTCAAATAAATAAATTAATTAAATATATTAAAAATAAAATAAATAAACACACACACACACACACATAATCTACAGGGGCTGGGGTGAGGATAGTGGATAAAATACTTGCCCACAAGCATGAGAACCTGAGTTTGGATCCCAGCACATCTATAGAATAGAAGCTGGACATGGTGGTGCGCACCTGTAAGCTCACCCTTAGGAAGTAGAGACAAGAAGATTTCGGGGGCTTGCTGGTTATCTTGTCTAGCCAAATTATGTCTAGGGCAAGTTGGCTAGAGCAGGGTAGAAGTGAAAAGGTGAGATGTGGAGGCAGAAAGGAGCATGGTGTGGCAGTTTGATTCAGGTGTCCCCCCATAAACTTAGGTGTTCTGAATGTTAGGTTCCCAGCTGATGGATATTTGGGAATTAATGCCTCCTGGAGGGAGTGTATTGTTGGGGGTGGGCTTATGGGCGTTATAGCCAGTTTCCCTTTGCCAGTGTTTGGCACACCCTCATGTTGCTATTGTCCACCTTATGTTGGCCAGGGGGTGATGTCCACCCTCTGCTCATGTCATCGTTTTCCCCTGCCATCGTGGAGCTTCCCCTTGAGCCTGTAAGCCAAAATAAATCTCTTTTTCCCAGAAGCTGCTCTTGGTTGGGTGATTTCTGCCAGCAATGTGAACCGGACTGCAACAGTAAAGTGGTACCGAGGAGTGGGATTGCTGCTAGACACCTGACTGTGAGGCTTTGGCCTTTTGGAACTGATTTTCAAGAGGAATGTGGGAGGATTTGAAACCTTGGCCTGAGAGATGCCTTGCAGTGCTGTAAATACAGCTTGATGGACTATTCTGGTCTGAGCTGCAAGACCTGAATGCAGTAAGAACTATAGACTGTGAGGTTTGGCTTATGAGGGTGAGAAAGAGCTTTGCTTGGACTGGGCTAGCAGTTTGTGTGAAAAGCTTGCTCTTATGCCTGTGTCCAGAGAAGTTGTGCAGGGTTGCTTTGCGTAGAAATGAACTGGTGTGAGCAGAGGGATATGGCACAGAAAGAAAAATCTTTGGGTGAACTGTTGCCCGTTCAGCTGCAACTGAGAGATTACAACCTTTGAGACTGGACTAGCTGACCTGCACTGGGGCAACAGGAAGACTGTCGATTCTTTTGAAGGGGCCTGAGTGCTCAAGGAGTGTCCTGTTCTTCAAAGTCTGCTTTATCCCCCCCTGGATTAACAAATTGGCACCCTACCTGGTATTGTGGAGTATAAGAAATGCAGGAAAGAGGGTCATTGAGTTTGCAACACAGTCTTGTGTTTTGGAAATGGCCATGGGCACTGTGAAGCAGGTTTGCTGGATGCCTGCATAGAGACCCCATGGGGCCATGAGGATGAACCGTGGATTGCAGTGGAGACCCAGTGGAGATGCTGGGACCATGAGATGGCTGCCAAGGAAAGCTGCCGGCCCTGATGAAGTTTTCCAGGACTGTGAGTAGCCTAGCTGGAGGGGTGGAATTGGAACTCCAGAGACTTGTTGCTGGTTAGAATTGTTGGACTTGGAGATTTGTCACTGGCTAGAGTTGTTGGACTTGAAGCTACAGAGTTTGATGTTTGCCCTGGTTGTTTTAAATCTTGTATTGGCTGAATGTTTCTTTGCTGTGCCCAATGCCATCTTTTGCAGTGTGAATATTTATTCTGTGCCATTCTGGGTTTTTTGAGGTTATTTTTTGGTATTATGGCTCAGTTAAAAGATCTTGGACTATGGGGATGAATGAATATCATTGGAATTGATAAAAACTATGGGGACTTTTAAAGCTAGATGAATGCATTGCATTTTACATCATGTATGATTATCAGTTTATGGGGGCCAGGGGCGGAATGTGGCGGTTTGATTCAGGTGTCCCCCATAAACTTAGGTGTTCTGAATGCTAGGTTCCCAGCTGATGGATATTTGGGAATTAATGCTTCCTGGAGGGAGTGTATTGTTGGGGGTGGGCTTATGGGCGTTATAGCCAGTTTCCCCATGCCAGTGTTTGGCACACTCTCCTGTTGCTATGGTCCACCTTATGTTGGCCAGGGGGTGATGTCCACCCTCTGCTCATGTCATCGTTTTCCCCTGCCATCGTGGAGCTTCCCCTCGAGCCTGTAAGCCAAAATAAATCTCTTTTTCCCAGAAGCTGCTCTTGGTTGGGTGATTTCTACCAGCAATGTGAACCGGACTGCAACACATGGCATGCAAAGTCGCAAGGCTGAGCTAGAGAGCTGGCTCAGCAGTTAAGACTCTTGCCAGCAAAACCAAAGGACCCAGGTTCGATTCCTCAGTACGCACATAAAGCCAGATGCACAAGGTAGCGCAGTTTGCAGTGGCTAGAGGCCTTGGTGCACCCATTTTCTCTTCGTTTTCTCTCTCTCAAATAAATAAAACATTAAAAGAGAAAGAAAGAAAAGAAAAGAAAGAAAGAAAGAAAGAAAGAAAGAAAGAAGGAAAGAAAGAAGGAAAGAGGGCTCCCACTGGCTGGTATTCCCAACAATGCAGACTTTCTTATTGGCCTTATCCACATCTCTTATTCCTTTCATGATACATTAATCCCAAGTATCAGACTGGGACCAACCTGATGTGGTCTCGCCTCGCTACGTTAACCCACTGATTGGAAGGAGTTCCAAAACATTGACCAGGACAGGTGCAAGGCAAGTGTGAGACCTCTCCCTGTCCTCTAGTTCCGTCTCTCTCCCTCTCTCTCACTCACCTCATGCCCCTTGCATAGCTCAGCCCTGGAAGAGGAGAGACCACTATTTTAAGGTGAAAAACTCAGTAGCACTTAGTATATTCCCAACACTGCAACCACTGCCTCTGTCTGGTTCCAAACCATTTCCATCAGTCCAAAGCAGATCTCCTTACCCATCATCCCACTTGGGCTGGGTCCAAGCAGACACGTTTGCGGTGGCCACCTCTGATAGGATTGTGTCCCTGCACTCTCCTCTCGCCAGAATCCTAGTGTCCTGCCAGTGGAGTCCATAGTCCTCATGTACTCAGCAGTCTAAGGCTGATCAAGCCATGGAGAAAGTAAAAGACTTCCACCAAGTATCACATCCTTAGTGACTTTCCACCAGGGCCAGCCAAGTGCTGAGTGGGAGGGAATTTTCCTTTAGCAGAGGCTGAGCTGGAAAGGGTTTGAGAAAGTATAGGGTCATGTCTTTTTTACTGAAAGACCTATTAGCTACCCAGCATTACTTCACACTGGGTCCACATCCCTAGACCAAGGCATTGTGGGTGAGTAGGGACTGAGGCCATTGATGGCCATGTTGTGTTGCAATTTTCTCTGAGCTGAAACACCCTGGAGAGAGGCTCCATCTCCATAGGAAGTTCCAAATCAAAACAGAGGCTCTGAAGACTCTGGTAGCTCCTGGTGGATGGGAGGCTTCTTAAGGCTCAGGAAGTAAACAACTTACAAGAACCCTGGAAGTTCCTAAAATTCACAGGATTTGGGCTGGACAGATGGCTTAGCGGTTAACGCACTTGCTTGCAAAGCCAGCGGACCCAGGTTCGATTCCCCAGTACCCATGTAAGCCAGATGCACAAGGTGGTGCATGCATCTGGAGTTCCTTTGCAGTGGCTAGAGGCCCTGGCCTGCCCATTCTCTCTCTATCTGCCTCTCTCTCTCTCTCAAATAAATAAATTAATTAAATGAAGAAAAAAGTTTTAAAAAAATGCCCAGGACTCACAGGCCCCCCTCAAGGATAGCAGGAATAAAATGCCTTAGGAGTAGAGACTTTCCTACCAGCTGAGCTACCTGCAGATGGTGTAGCGAGCTCCAGAGATGCACCTTCCTGGGTTTTCATCTACGTGACGGGGCAGGGGGGCTTTTCGGTGATGCAGTTGCCTTTGAGTCATCCGGGCCCTCACCCACGCTCCTCCTATAATAACTCCAATAACGTGCGAGTTCACTAAGCTAGACTTGGATGGAATCATTTTTTTTTTTTTTTTTTTTTGGTCTGTTGTCAGTGTCCTATCTTGGGTTGACTAAATGTTTATTTAGGTCTATCCAGGAAAAGTTAACACGACTTATTCCTCCCTTGAGTCAGCAGACATCTTGTACCCCCTCTGGTAATCTCACTGTCACCATCACCTCCTCAGGGCTCTCTTTCAGCTGTCTCCCAAAGTCACAGGGCATCCAGTAGGCTGTATTAGAACTCACTTTTCATTCACAGTCAGGAAGCCTGATTCTGGGCTCAAAGGACCACTCCCCTGGATGAGTGAAAGACTCAGCACTTAGTCTATTTACAACACATTGCAACCACTGCCTCTATCTGGTTCTAAACCATTTCCATCAGTCCAAAGCAGCTCTCCTTAGCTCCCCTCTATGACTAGGAAGTTAATCTCAGCAGGGAAAAGATGGTTTTCTGGATGGCACCTGTTGTGCTCAATGCCCTGGGCTGAGATTAGACTAAGGCAAGAGAGAGGCTCAGAATTGAAAGAAGTAATGCAAGATCCTAAAGGTCACTGCTTTCCTAAATCTCATACCTGAGATGCTTTTTTCTTCACCTCCTCTGAATTCTGCCCCTTTGATCCTCCCCCCCCCCAGCCCCCAAGGGCTCAGAAATCTGCTGCTACCAATTAAGCACTGATTTCAGAGTTGATCGACTCCCACTAACTTAATCCAGGAGGTTGATGACTAACACCAGACGTTCTGTTTATTCCTTTACTGAGAAATGTGGCTGCATTTTGGCCGTCAATTCCCCAGTCACCACTGCTTCGTATATTCTCTCCATGCAAAGGTCCCTGGGAACCAGGTCATGGTCAGCAAGTGGCTGATAATACAGCCACTCAGTCAGGGGATTCAAATGAGTTGGGATTCAAAACTTTGATCTCAGCAGGGCGTGGTGGCGCACGCCTATAATCCCAGCACCCAGAAGGCAGAGGTAGGAGGATCGCCATGAGTTTGAGGCCACCCTGAGACTACATAGTGAATTCCAGGCCAGCCTGGGCTAGAGCGAGACCCTACCTCAAAAAACAAAAACAATAAGAAAAAAAATTAATCTCTGCAGTGAGGATGTCAGAATGGGCCTTCCAGGCCCTTGGGCCAAGTCCCCTTCTCTCCTGACAGCGCTGAGGGATTGCCATGACTGGCCTCTGACCGACTCCACTATGACACGCACAAGGTCATGTTAGATGCAGTAACTTTCACTTGGTTTTGCAGCCAAGTCTTTTGGGCGGAAGCCACTCTGCCTCCTTTGGATGACTGCATATGCCTGCTTCAATTTCATTTCACATTGATCTGGAAACTTCCCTTCCCTGAACAGTAATCAGTTCCATTACTTCTAAGGCGATGCCACACTGATGGCTCCCTGGCATCTATCCACAGGGTGCTGGGTAGAAAGGGCAGCAGAAATGAAGGCCTTGAAGGTCGTGTTCAAGAGCTTGTCTTCTGTCTCACTGGCAAGGGGGCAGTGTTAAAGAATTGTGATCAAGAGGATGTCACATCTTGTGTGCATGGGCATAGTATGCACGGTGTGATGCTGTGTTTGTGGGGGCATGTGTGGGGGATGGTATGTGTGGAATGTCCTCACCTGTGGCAACAGGTAGAAAATGTCAGGTGTCCCCCTCCATCATTCACCTGCCTGTGCTTCCTTGGGATGAGTCTCTTACTGATTCCAGAGCTTGCTGCTATTCTATGAGCCCTGTTGGTCATCTGGTCTCAGTTCTTTTTTGGACTGGATTTACAGACAGTTCATGGCCATATCCAGCTGCTTACATGGGTGGCTGGTGCAATCAAACTCAGGCCATCTAGGCTCCCTCAGGCCCTCGAGCTTGTACAAGAAGTACATATAACCTCTGAGCCATCCCTCTAACCCATGCCATGGTTTTCATAAAACCACATTGTTGAAAACGTAGTGAAAGGCTTAAGGGATGAGCCAGAATGATTTCAAATGGTGTCTGCAAATTCCTTGACACATCTGTTGTCAAGAGGTAGGCTATATTTTTCTTCCCTTTGGCAGCCATGCTAAGAGAATTCCAGCCACATGGAGAGACTCCATGAAGTATTCTGGCTGAGTGCCACCAGGTCTGACCCAACAGCCAGATTCACACGGGAGTCAGGAAGTCTCAGAGACAGCGCCAGCCCAAGCCAGCATCTCTGTGGCAACTGCTTGAGAGAGGCTGCTGAGAACAACTTCGCTGATCCCAGCTGCTGGGGGTGGGCCTATGTTCCCACTAAAAGATACATTGAAGTCCTAACCCCCAGTGCCCAGAATGTACTGTGATTTGGAAACGGTGTCCTCAGGGAAGCAGCTGAGTTCAGAAGAGGTCCTTTGGGTGAGTCGTGGCCCACGAAGTCTAGTGTTCTTATAACAAAAGAGAATTAGGACATAGTGACAGATGGACACTGAGGAAGGATGGCGACACTGAAGGCACGCAGGGAGAATACCATGAAAAGATGGAGAATGGGTAAAAGCAGCTACCAACTAAGGAAGGCAACCCTATCAGGTTCAGGGGAGCGTGGCACTACCGCTGTCTTCGTGTTGGACCTTCAGCCCCTAAAGCGGGGAGGCAACTTCCTGCAGCTCTGGCAAACTACTACATCAGTAAACTTCTAGAACTGTGGAACACAATAGTAAGAGGCTGTGCACCATTTGCCAGGAGGCATTTTGCTCGTCTATATAGAAAACCAGAGCCCTAGCTGTTAAGGCGCTTGCCTGCAAAGCCAGAGGACCTCGGTTTGATTCCCGAGGACCCACGTAAGCCAGATGCACAAGGTGGCACATGCGTCTGGAGTTTGTTTGCTGTGGCTGGAGGCCCTGGTGTGCCCATTCTCTATTTCTCCCTCTCTCTATCTCTCTCCCTCTATTACTCTCTCTCTCAAATAAATAAATAAATAAAAATATTTGAAAAAAAAAGAAAGAAAACCAGAGTCGTGCTTCATACAGTAAGAAGGTGTGTCTGAGCTGAGTGTGGTGGCACCCATCTTTAATCTCAGCACTTAGGAGGCAGAGGTAGAAGCATCACTGTGAGTTTGAGGCCAAGCTGAGGCTACAAAGTGACTTCCAGGTCAGTCTGGGCTAGAGTAATACCAAAAGAAAGGGTGCCTGGAGCTAACCTGAAACATGTGGCTTTGCCTTTAGGACCCAGGGGCAAGGGGAAACTGGAAAGCCCTAGAAACTATCAACAAGATTATAAAGGACTTCTATCAGTGAAGGTTAATGGCAGATAGATGATGGAGAAAAGGAGATCTTTATTGTGTTGAAGTGAAGTTTAGCAACACTGCTACATGTATGTGATAACATGTAAAACTGAGCATGTATGTAAGGATGACTTAGGACTGGAGATACAGCTCAGTTGATGGGTGCTTGCCTAGCATGCTTGAGGCCCTGGGTTCAATCCCTAGCACCGTTTAAACTTGGCATGGTGGCACGTGAGAGGTGGTGACAGGGGGAACGGAAGTCCAAGGTCATCCGCAGCTACTCAGCAAGTTACAAAGTCAGCCTGGGCTACAAAGAGAATCTGAGATTTATTAGTCCTGCCCCAGTGAGTGGTCATAGCTAGCTCATTCTCTCTACTTTCTCCTTGCTGCTATGTGGAAATGTGATGCCCCACTGCCTGCTTTTGCCATGCGTTCCTCACCATGAAGAAGCTTCCCTTCAAAACTGTAAGTTGAAGCCGGGCGTGGTGGCGCACGCCTTTAATCCCAGCACTTGGGAGGCAGAGGTAGGAGGATCGCCATGAGTTCGAGGCCACCCTGAGACTCCATAGTGAATTCCAGGTCAGCCTGGGCTAGAGTGAAACCCTACCTCGAAAAACCAAAAAAAAAAAAAAAAAAAAACAAAAAAAAAAAAAAAAACTGTAAGTTGAAATAAACACTTTTATTCTACAAACTGCTTCTGGTTGGGAGTTTTGTCCCAGAAACATGAAGGTAACTGTAATACTAAATGAAATACTTTTCTAGATGGCTGTGTCTGAACAGAGAATCCCTTTAGTTGAGCTTTCTTCTTTCAAATGGATTTGGATTTTCACAAGATGGAGCCTCTGATTGGTGGAGTTTTGCCCTCAGCACATCTTTCCTACTGTCTCAGTGAAGTACAGGGTTCTCTTTAATGTCTCTGTTCTCTTTCACAATTATAGTTGCTTTCTCAAAATAAGCTTAATGTTATTCCATCTTGAAATTTCCTACACTAGACATATTAGTCCATTCTTTTCGAATTCAGCCTCATTCAAGTACTCAGGGCATGGGAAAAATACAGCTAGTTTCTTTGCGAGGATATAACATGACCCCCTCTAGCTCAGTTCCTGATTAGAGTACTTGTTCCTCTCTGAAACCTTATGAGCTAGACCTCCATTGTCTGCATTTCTCTTGGCATTCTGGCCTTCCAAACTCCTCCTAGAATGGTCCATTAAACTTTGCTAACAGAATTCTAGGGCTTCTCTAGCCCAAAGTTTCACATGCTTCCATATTCTTATTTTTAATTATTTATTTGAGATAGAGAGAATGGCTCACAAGGACCTCCAGCCACTGCAGACAAACTCTAGATGCATGTGCCACCTTGGGCATCTGGCTTACATGCGTCCTGCGGAATCAAACCCAGTCCTTTGGTTTTGCAGGCAAGCACCTTAGCCGCTAAACCATCCCTCCAACCCAGTTTACATATTCTTGCCACAAATCAGTTCCAAAGGCCTACAAACCTCATGATCAGGCTGATCACAGAATGGCCCCATTTCTTGGTACTAATTTTTTATATAGATTGCTTTTTACTGTTGCAACAAAATACATATACAACTTAAGGAGGAAAGGTTTATTTCAGCTTACAGTTTGAGAGATTACAGGAAAACAAGATGGCAAGAGCATGAACCAGCTGGTCACCTTGCATCCAAAGTCAGGAAACAGAGAGATGAATGCTGGTCCCCAGCCAGGTTTTCTACTGATGCTTGGGCACCTTCTGGTGAATCAATCCAGGCCACAGGAGAATCCATTGGCAGGTGATCTGGAAAACAGTTCTACTAAGTCTGAGCTAGTGTCAACTGCAAGACACATGAGGAAAAAAGACTTTGTTTTCGATTATTTTTTTGTGTTGTTTTTTTTTTTGTTTTTTGTTTTTTGTTGTTGCAGAAAAAAGACTTTGAACTGAAAAATAATGGATCATTATTGTTTTAAGCTCCCAAGTTTGGGTATTTCAGGTAGCTGTTGTTAACAGAATAGGAAATAAGGTGAAGTTATAATATTCACCCCAAGTCTTTGTTTTATTTGAGCTGATGTCTCAGATAGCCCAGGCTGGCCTCAAACTCACTATGTGGCCAAGGATGACTTTGAACTTCTGATCTTCCTGCCACTAGTTCCTGAGTGCTAGGATTGCAGGCACACCCAATTTATTCAGCGCTGGGGGCATTGAACACAGGGCTTCATGCATGGCAGGCAAGCACCCTGCCAAATACACTACATCCCCAGACTTGTACCAAGTCTTTACTGAATTTCTATGTGCCATGATATGCAAGTGATTTACTGTCACTGTCTCAAGCAATCTCTACAGCAATCTTATGAGAGATCTATTCATAGACTGTCCCCATTTGACAGATGAGGAAAATGGGACTTGGTAAGATCAGGGGATTTGCTTAGGATTCTGAAGTTACTGAGGCCAGGAATGTGCATATGTCAGCAAGGCGGCCTGTTTGCAGAGCACTGCAAAGCAAGCACTGAGGCAAGAGAAGAGGGGATGGGCTACAAGGAAGCAGGGTGCCAAGGAGAAACAAGGGGTGCTCAACACTGGCACAGGAGGACTAACAGGCCTGCTGACCCCGTTTGTGAGGGATGGGACAGAGCAAGGAGCTGAAGAGACCATGTGGCTCAGGTTTCCAACCCCCAGGTAGGTAAACGACCTGTGGAACACCAGCAGGTCTTTGAAAGAGTGAGAGGAGATGTCAGACATCAGCTCACTCCTGCGGAAGTGACCGGATCGCTTGGGAGCTCCAGTTAAGCACAAGGAAAAAACTGAAAGGAGAACGGGATGCAACAAACAGCTCCGCCTGTTGACCTTGGTACAGCCAGCCCATGGGTCCTTCTTGTCCTGCACCTCCCAAAGTCACTCCCATGAGAACTCCTTGGCTGCAAATCGGAGCATATGACTCCCAGGTCTAGAGAGTCCTGTGTGCATCAGGACGGAGTCCAAACTCTCTTGTGTACATCAGAACCAGAGTTCAAACTCCCCTTTGAGAGCAGGTGGCCTCTTTATCTTTATCTGGGACTCTCACCCACTTCCCTTCTTGTGCTGCCCTGCAGACAATTCCTCGAGGGTTCTAAAGCCTTGTCTTCCTGACCTTAGCCCCCTTTTCTAGGAGAGTGTGCCTCCTGTCCCCAACCCCTATGACTGGCCTCCAACTCAGACTCCAGGGCTGGACTTTGCTGCCACTTTCCTCCTCTGCCCCTCTTTCCACATCCTGGGTCCCCTCACCTGTCTAGCTTGCCTCTCAGACTGGGCAGAATTGCATGTCTCCAGCTCATGGGCCCCTTGCATTGGTAAGGTATTGTCATTATGCACTTTAGTCCTGTATTTATGCCTTTAGAGCCACAGCGGATGTTTCAAGGCCAGCCTGGCTGGACTTTTAACTCCAGCAACTACACATTTACTATAATGCCTATTAGGAAACACGTACAGGACTATCAACCCCATCGTTTCATAAATAGTGTTGCTTAGGAGGAAGCAAAACTAGGTAGTAATGTGAAGAAGCTAATTGCAAGGGTAGCAAGGAGACAGAGAAAACATTCTGTTTGTTTTTTCCATACTGATTATCTAATCTGGAGCCCTATGCACGCTAGGCGACTGCTCTGCCACTCAGCTACATCTCCTGCAGCATTTTGGTTTTGTGTGTGCGTGTGTGCGTGTGTGTGTGTGTGTTTGTGACATGTATGAGCACATCAAGTCCTCTTGCTGTTGTAAATGAGTTCCAGATACTTGTATGACTTTGTGCACGCAGTTCATGGAATTTGAACGTGGGTTGGCAAGCTGCGCGATTTCGGGCCTTGAGCCTCTGATCCAGCTTCCCATCTCCTCCTTGTCCCCCGGTAACATTTTAAAAGAGAGATGCTAACACCTGAGGTCTGGGGAAATCTCATTTAATTTTTCCAGCAATAATGTGTAATAGAAATATTGTTTTGAGGACTGAAGAGATGGTTAAGCAGTTAAAGGCACTTACTTGAAAGTCTGCTGGCCCAGGTTTGATGCCTCAGTACCCACATGAAGCCAGATGCACAGAATAGTACACACATCTGGAGTTCATTTGCAGGGACAAGAGGCCCTGGCACATCTATATTTTCTCTCTTTGCCTCTTTTTCCCTCTCTCTCAAATAAATACAAATATTTTCAAAATGACACACACACAAAATCTAAGGCTGTAGAGAAAGTGCTTGTCTTATAAGCACATGAACCTGTACCAATACCCACGTAAAAATACTGGGTATGAACTCGACCCTACAAGACTGAAGATATGTATGTGGCCCAGAGCCGCCAGGCAGCCACGAAAACTCTCAGGTCTTGAGAAACCCCTATGTGTGGGCCTGAGGCAGCAGCTGTGGCCAGGAGGAAGCAGGCAGATTTAGGGGGGAGCCTTCAGGCCCTGACTTGGGCCAGGGAGCCCGTGTCCTGAGGCTCACCTCTCTCTTGTTCCTTGTTGGCTCAGGGCAGCTTCTGCCTCAGGGACAGGTTCCCCCCAGTTAGCCAAGGATCAGGCAGGTGTCCTGGGGCCCCCCACCTACCTACTCCTCAGTGTTTGTGGAGTTCAGGCACATGCCTGGCTTCATGCCAAGGCCACCTCTGATGATCCTGCCCCGTCCAAATAGTGTTCTCTGGCCTGTGGCTGGTCCTGTGCCTACGTTCTTAGGTGACAACTGTAGCCCGAAAGAGCTGAGAGCAGAAGCCTCCAGCCGGGATCTTGCTCCTCTGTGGGGAGCACGGATACTTAATAAACATGTTCTGCATATATATATATATATATCATGGTAACACAGGCCTGTGATCCCAGCTCTGGGGAACAAAAAAATAGGAGAATCTTTGGAGCTGGCTGGTCAGCCAGTCTAGCCAATTGGTAAACTCCATGCCAGTGAGCCAATGAGAGACCCTTCCCCACCACCAAAAAAAAAAAAAAGAAAAAGAAAGAAAAGGAAAAAAAAAGTAAGAAAGAAAGAAATCTTGTTCCCAGTTTTCAAGCTAGAAATTTAAGAATTGTGGAGTATGTTAATTAGCTTTGCATTACTACTTATCTAATAAAGAAGAAACGTTTTGAAGATTCAAGTCCCAAATCGGGTTGCCTCATTGGTTTGGCCTCTGGTGACCATGACAAACAGCTACAAATCAGAGCAGAAGGAAAGAGAGAGCGGTCCGACCACGGTCTTGGAGGACTTGCCCTCTGTGGCCCGAAGAAAGAGAAGGCCAGGCGAGCCACGCGTTACAGGCCTTGGCTTTTGTAACCCGCTGCATTAGAACTGCTGGGACATGTCCTAAGTGCGGATTTCTGGCTCTCAACTTCCTGAACCACAGGCGCTGGGAAGGGCCCTGGGGCTCTGCATTTCAACAGGTTTCACAAACATGAGAGTACTGCTGGAAGTGGTGGCCTCTGGGTCCAGCTGGGGAAAGGGAGCAGGGTGTTGTATGAGGAAAAGTCAGTCCTAGGCTCAAGCCCAGGCCCAGGGAGGCACCTGCAGTTTTGAAGGCAGTTCTACCAGTGTGTGTAGTAAAGGGTCCATAGGACCCAGTAGCCCTTTGTGATGTTAACTGATGCCCTCTATGGCCATCAGCGAGACTTTGGAGGCCCCTGCACCTTGCGGGAGGGGAGAGTAAAGAAAACTGAACTGGAAGCCGGGGCGTGGTGGTGGCGCACGCCTTTAATCCCAGCACTCGGGAGGCAGAGGTAAGAGGATCGCCATGATCACGAGGCCAGCCAGAGACTGCATAGTGAATTCCAGGTCAACCTGGACTAAAGCAAGATCCTACCTTGAGAAAAAAAACTAAAAGTTGTACCTAGAAAAATGGAAATAAAAATAAAATAAGGGAACTGGGCGTGGTGGCACACACCTTTAATCCCAACACTCAGGAGGCAGAGGTAGGAGGACTGCCATGAGTTCGAGGCCACCCTGAGACTACATAGTGAATTTCAGGTCAGTCTGGGCTAGAGTGAGACCCTACCTCAAAAAAACAAATAAATAAATAAAATAAGGGTCTGGCGACATGGCTTAGTGGTTAAAGCACTTGCCTTCAAAGCCAAAGGACCCAGGTTCCATTCCACAGTACCCACGTAAACCAGATGCACAAAGTGGTGCATGCATCTGGAGTTCATTTGCAGTGGCCAGAGACCATGGTGCACCCATTCTCTCTCTTTCTCTATCTGTTTCTCTCTCTCAAATAAATAAATAAATAAAATAGATTTTTAAGAATAGGGCTGGAGCTGGGCATGGTGGCGCATGCCTTTAATCCCAGCACTTGGGAGGCAGAGGTAGGATTATTGCTGTAAGTTCAAGGCCACCCTGAGACTACATAGTGAATTCCAGGTCATCCTACTTCAAAAAAAAAAAAAAAAATAGGGCTAGAGAGATGAGTTAGCAGTTAAGGTGCTTCCCTGCAAAGCCTAAGGATCCAGGTTCAATTCCCCAGTACCCACATAAGCCATATGCACAAGGTGGTGCAAGTGTCTGGAGTTTATTTGCAGTGGCTAGAGGCCCCGGTGCACCCATTCTCTCTATCTGCCTATTTCTCTCTCTCTCTCAAATAAATATTACAAAGGAAAGAAAATAAAGTTTGCCAGAAAAGATTCTTACTATGTGTGTGCCAAGATTACAGGTGTATGTCACAGCATCTGGCTAAAGATTAATTTTTGCCTGGAGCTAGAACCATGCCCTCAGTGGGAAGATGTGATCCCCGAAAAGAAAACTAGGGCCCCAGGAGCCTGAGTTCATGCTATCTGGAATTGAGGACTTTAGCCAGCTGGAAAAACATGATCACACATGAGGTTTCCCCTCCGGTGACTTTTACAGCTATAGCTACTTATCACCAAGGTTCTTCTTGACTCACCAAGGAGTTTGAACTTCAGTGCCCTGAACGGAGGAGCATGTTCTGGATTGTTGAAGAGGTAAACTGAGGCACAACAACTTGAGCAAACAAACACTTCATGAACCAGGACACTCCAAACTAGAAGTGACTCAGGCGTTCCATGAAAGGAATGGGGCAGGAAGGCTTTGTAGAAAGGATGGTAAAGATAGAAAGGAAACATTTCACTGGATAGCAATGTAAAGCAAGGACACATTTCAATGGTTACAGCGCTGCAGTTGCCTGGTTGGTCTATCCCATCAGAAAGTCTTAGTCGCGGGGCTGGGGAGATAGATGGCTTAGCAGTTGAGGCGCTTGCATGCAAAGCCAAAGGACCTAGGATCAATTCCCCAGTACCCATGTAAAGCCAGATGCAAAAGGTGGCACGTGTCTGGAATTCATTTGCAGAGACTAGAGGCCCTGGTGCACCCATCCTTTCTCTATCTGCCTCTTGCTTTTTCAAATAAATAGATCAATAAGCGGGCAGGATGGTGCATGCCTTTAATCCCAGCACTGTGGAGACGGCTCAGTGGTTAAAGGCATTTTCTTTCTTTCTTTCTTTTCTTTTTTTCTTTTTCAAGGCTGGGTCTTGCTCTAGCCCAGGCTGACCTGGAATTCACTATGTAGTCTCAGGGTGGTCTCAAACTTACAGCAATCCTCCTACCTCTGCCTCCTGAGTGCTGGGATTAAAGGTGTGCACCACCATGCCCAGCCAAAACGCATTTTCTTACAAAGCCTGACAGCCTGGATTTGATTCCTCAGTACCCATATAAAGCCAGATGAACAAAGTGGGGCATGGATCTGGATTTTGTGTGCAGTGGTGGGAGGTCCTAGTGCACCCATTCTTTCTCTCTCTAATAAATAAAAATAGTCTTTAAGAAATAGATTAGAGGCTAAGGGCATAACTCAGTTGTTAGCATGTGGCAGGCACGAGGTTCCATCCCCAACACCTAAATAATCAATCAATCAATCAATCAATAAATAAATAAATAAATAAATACATAAATAAATAAAATGGGCTTAAGTTACATCCTGGCCTCTGAATTCAGGGACCCTGGCAATTTGCCCTTTGTGACCCTCCCCTCAGCAAGCCAACAATGCAATCAACCAACATAGCATTTACTTGGTCAATATGACAGTAAGAATGAAAAGTCAGAGAGATGTCATCAAGAGCATTGATGAGCTTATCAACAGGTATATTGGGATGCAAGGTCACTTAGCCATCATTATCCACAATCATATAATGACTATAGGCCTGACTGACAGGCCATTGAGTTCTCCAGGCTGTCTAATGCAGATAGCAATCATTTGATGAGTAACACTGGGAGGTTCATGCAGTTCACTAGGGAGGTAAATGTAAAGATGAGAAGAATGGCGGCCCAAAGTTGATAACCTGAAAAAGGCCTCAAAATGGCAATCTTCCTGCCTCCACCTCCCGAGTACCAGAGTATGTACCACCACACCTGGCTTTCACAGTTTTGTTTTTGTTTTTGTTTTTTGAGGTAGGGTCTCGTTCTAGCCCAGGCTGACCTAGAATTCACTATGTAGTCTCAGGGTGGCCTCAAACTCACGGTGATCCTCCTACCTCTGCCTCTGAGGGCTGAGATTAAAGGCGTGTGCCACCACAGCCAGCTGTTCTTTTTTTTTTTTTTTCTTTTTTAGGCAAGCTTTTTGTATGAAGCCCAGGCTAGTCATAAACGTTCAGCAAATCTCTTGCCTCAGACTCTCAAGTCCTGGGACTGTAGGCATGTGTCACCATACCTAGATATGCCTTTAAAGTAACAAGAAGAAACCCATTGTGTTTGAGTGAGCTTCAGGGGCTAAATTGTGACACATAGTTTATTATATACCCCTTGTTCTAGAACAGCTTCTTTAAAAATTATTATTTATTCATTTAAGAGGGGGAGAGAGAGAATGGGCACTCCAGGGCCTCCAGCCACTGCAAATGAACTCCAGATGCATGTGCCACCTTGTGCATCTGGCTTACTTGGGTCCTGGGGGATGGCTCCTGGGCGCCTTGGCTTTGCAGGCAAGCGTCTTAACCACTAAGCCATCTCTCTAGCCCAGCTTTCTTTATTTTATTTTATTTTTTGGTTTTTTGAGGTAGGGTCTCACTCTAGCCCAGGCTGACCTGGAATTCACTATGGATTCTCAGGGTGGCCTCGAACTCACGGCAATCCTCCTACCTCTGCCTCCTGAGTGCTGGGATTAAAGGCGTGCGCCACCACGCCCGGCTTCCAGCTTTCTTTTTTTAATAGCAGTATTTTATATTAAACCCCAGGGCCTTGGGCAAGCAAGGGTTCTGCCATTGATCTACATCCCCAACCCCCCTTAATTTTTTTTTTTTAATTTACAGGGGCATATGTGTATACCAGGGCCTCCTTCCACAACAAACACATACCTGACATTTGAACCACTTTTTGTGTCCAGTTTACATGGATAGCTTAGGAATTGAACCTGGGCTGTGAGATTTTGCAGGCAAGAGCCTTTAGCCACTAAGTCACCTTCCCAGCACCCTGTTTTTTTAGTGTCATTTTTTCTTTGTTTTTTAAATTAAAAAAATTTATTTTATTCATTTATTTTCAAGCAGAGAGAGGGAGAAGAGAGACAGACAGGGAGAATGGGCATGCCACGGCCTCCAGCCATTGCAAACGAACTCCAGACGCATGCGCCACCTTGTGCATCTGGCTTTATGTGGGTCCTGGGGAATCGAGCCTAGGTCCTTTGATTTTACAGGCAAGCGTCTTAACCACTAAGCCATCTTCCCAGCCCCCTTTGTTTTATTTTTGAGGCAGGATATCACTCTAGGCCAGGCCAACCTGAAACTCAGTCTGTAGCCAAATAGTCTTGAACTCACAGTGATCCTCCTGCCTCAGCTTCTCAAGTGCTAAGATTATGGGCATAAACCTTTGAGTCCTGGAGTGTCCCTTGTATTTTTGGCATTTAGAACTGTATCTGAAACCACAAAGGAGTGTTGGTAACATAAAAGATTGAGATATAAGTAGTTAAGACAGAAAATCGGAAAGGCAATTGTCAGCATTATGCCAAGCATGATGACACCACATTGGGACCAGGGTGGCTCATTTTGAAGCACCTGGGATGTCAGAGGTAGAACATATCAGAGGTAGAAACTTATCTTAGGTTTGAACCAGTTGGTGTCTGAAGAGTAGCTTAAGGTTGACAGGTCTAGTCGGGGCCTTTGGCTCCTTGGTCTGGAGGGTCAGCAGAAACTCTGGGGATGTCCGGAGCATTCCATAGTTTGAGGTGAGTATGATGTATCTATGAGTCCAATCTGCCACTTGCACTGAAGTAAGAGTAAATAAGCTAACAGGGTATGGTTCTTGGCTGTCTCAAGATCTATATAGTCAAGAAGGATTATGTCTCTTGGATAAAAGAGCTCATTAGCTTCTCGAGAAAGAGAGCTAGGCCAAACAAATGGCACCTATCTTGGGACCCTCGTGGGAGGACAGTCCAGGTGATCTGCCCTGACCGCCACGTGAAGTCCTTAAATGTAAACAGGAGCTGGTTGTGGTCACGTAATGGGATGCCTTATTTGAAAAAAAGCATCTATTTTTTTTGTTATGCTTTTATTTCTTTTTCTTTTTCTTTTTTTTTTTTTTTTTAGTTTTTCGAGGTAGGGTCTCACTCTGGTCCAGGCTGACCTGGAATTCACTATGGAGTCTCAGGGTGGCTTCGAACTCACGGCGATCCTCCTACCTCTGCCTCCCAAGTGCTGGAATTAAAGGCGTGCGCCACCATGCCCGGCTTTGCTTTTATTTCTTAAGGTTGAGAGAGACTATTAGATTAAATGAAGGGAAGAGGAGTGGAGTGCATGCCAAGAGCTCCTGCCATGTGGCAGGCAGGGGAGGGTAGAGAGCTCTTATGAGAGCAGGGCTGGGGGGTGTCTCCACTCGTCTCCGTTCAGCTGGGCTGGACAGGGAAGCTTACCAGAACCTGGACGCTCAGGAGCCAGTCAAGCTGGTAATGCTTTTCTTTCTGGGTGTTAAGACCAAGCAGGCAGCCAAAAGTTAATCAAATACATAATTTTTTTTTCAAGGTAGGGTCTTGCTCTAGCCCAGGCTGACCTGAAATTCACTATGTAGTCTCAGGGTGGCCTTGAACTCACGGCGATCCTCCTACCTCTGCCTCCCAAGAGTGCTGGGATTAAAGGCGTGCGTCACCACGCCCGGCTTCAAAGGTGTACTTTTGAAGGTCAACAGCGGCTCTCCAAGAGAGACCCTAGGGACTGGGAGGAGCTCTGTGGCTCCCTCAGCACTGGTGCCATCTGTCAGGACGAGTCAGGGCCATGCGGATGAAATAACTTTGTGAGGGAAGCCTAGAGGATCATTTTCCTGTTTTGACTCTCCCCTTGCAAATTGCACACCAATTCTCCGTCTAGTTCCTGGGTCTTCATGTCCTCCCTGGTCAAGCAGACAGGTCGGCTACTAGAAGGCCAGTGCAGAACACAGGAGAATTCCCACCACTCGTCTCTTACGGCCTTTTGACCTCAGAGCAGAGGCCAAAATTTTGACCTCATTACTTCCAGTGACTCCAGTTGGCGTTGTCTTCTACGTATGGTTATAAAAACACTAAGAAAGGAAGTTATACCAACCTTGAAGGGCGTGGATACACCGCACATCTGATTAGTGAAACGGATCTAGTTAAAGAATGGCATAAAAGCTTAGTCATTGCATGTAACATCTACGTCTAGTTGTCCTATGACAGTGCAGGCCGTATCTGAAGCAGAGAAAGCAGGCATGTCTTATCCTTTGAATATCTAACAGCCATAGGTACAGGCAGGATGTGTTATCAGTCCTGAAAGCAATATTCCCATCAACAAGTCTAAGCTAATTTACGTGACCTAGAAACTGTCAGTAGAGGACAAGTAAGACAGCATGAAGTCTTGACACCTGTGTTTGCAAACATCTTTGATGAGCCTAGATGCCTGGGTGGGGATCAATTACCCAGGGAAGGCTGGAAGTAGAGCAGTAAAGCTTGAAATCTTTTTTTTTTTTTTTTCCCCAGATGAAGACCATTGAACACAGGGCTCTATCCTAGAACAGGGAATATGCCTTAAAAGTTAATCTAGGGGCTGGTGTGGTGGCGCATGCCTTTAATCCCAGCACTTGGGAGGCATAGGATCACCCTGAGTTTAAGGCCACCCGAGACTATAGAGTAAATTTCAGGTCAGCCTTGGCTAGAATGAAATCCTGCCTGGGGGAAAAAAAGTTAATTTAGGGCTGGAGAGATGGCTTAGCAGTTAAGGCGCTTGCCAGAAAAACTAAAAGACCTGGGTTTGATTCCCTAGTATCCACATAAAGCCAGATGCACCAGGTGGCGCATGCATCTGGAATTCGTTTGCAGTGGCTAGAGGCTCTGGCATGCCCATTCTCTCTATCTGCCCCCCTCTCTCTCTCTCTCAAATAAATAAATAAGTAAAATATTTTTTTTATTTTTTGTTTGTTTATTTTATTTATTTGAGAGCAACAGACAGAGAGAGAAAGAGGCAGAGAGAGAGAAAGAGAGAGAGAATGGGTGCACCAGGGCTTCCAGACAACGCAAACGAACTCCAGACGCGTGTACCCCCTTGTGCATCTGGCTAACGTGGGTCCTGGGGAATTGAGCCTTGAACCGGGATCCTTAGGCTTCACAGGCAAGCGCTTAACTGCTAAGCCATCTCTCCAGCCCCAAATAAAATATTTTTAAAGAGAAGTGGCAATCCTGGAAAAAAAAAAGCAAGTTTACTTGTAAGCAACAAGCTTCAAATACCAGAAATAAGACAGCTGCTTAAGCAAAATCTTGACTAAAACCATTTGATTACACATAAGAATAGAGCACAAGCTGGGCTGGAGAGATGGCTAAGTTGTTTAGGCGCTTGACCACAAAGCCTAAGGACTCAGGTTTGATTCCCCAGAACCCACATAAGCCAGATACACAGTGTGGTGCATCCATTTGGAGTTCATTTGCAGTGCCTAGAGGCCTTGGTGCTCTCATTCTCTCTTCGCCACCTCTTTCTGTCTCTCAAACAAGTAAGTAAATAAAATATTTTTAAAAATAGCCAGGCGTGGTGGCACGCGCCTTTAATCCCAACACTTGGGAGGCAGAGATAGGAGGATCGCAGAGAACTCGAGGCCACCCTAAGACTCCCTAGTGAATTATAGGTCAGCCTGAGCCAGAGTGAGACCCTACCTCGAAAAACCAAAAAAAAAAAAAAAAAAATAGAGCATAACCTGGTTATTGCTGAACTAAAACAGTTAAGTTCTAATATAACCCTTGACAAGTCTGTTTTGAAAGAGAAAATGGCTAGACAAGCCTTATTCTTGGCTTAATCTTGGATAACAATTAATCTGATGTACATTAGAGACACTTTATTATCAAAGTAATGTTATGCTTTACCCATGACTATTAAAATAAATGAAGCTTGGGAGGCCCGGGTGTGCATTTGCCCTCTCTCTCTCTCTCTCCTTGCAAATTAATTAATTAATTTTAAAAAAAACAGAATGATTCATGCAGTGGACACCTCTGTACAGGTCCATTGATCTAAAGGGACAGGAGGGGGGAGGGATGAGGCCATCACCCTCTCCCACATAAAAGCTATACCTTTGAGATTCCTTCATGATTTTCTTGAAGCCAAACTAATAATTGTTTCTAGTATGGAGGTGTTGCTGGATTTCATTGGTGTTTTTTTCTAATGCAATTAACTCATTTCTGCCTGCTACAAAAAAAAAAAAAAAAAGGAAAAAAAGCCAGGCGTGGTGGCGCACGCCTTTAATCCCAGCACTCAGGAGGCAGAGGTAGGTGGATCACCGTGAGTTGGAGGCCACCCTGAGACTACATAGTGAATTCCAGGTCAGCCTGAGCTAGAGTGAGACACTACCTCGAAAAACCAAAAATAAAAATAGAAATAAAAAAATAATAATAAATAAAACTTTGGCAGGCTATACCAATGTATTTTTACCTAACAGGAGGACAAAAATCACAATGACCGAAATTAAACCATTTCAACTCAAATAATAAACCTAATGATCACCATTTGATAGGATTAGCATGAACAAACAGGAGCTAGCTTTAAAAACCACAATATTGGGCTGGAGAGATGGCTTAGCAGTTAAGGCACTTACCTGCAAAGCCAAAGGACCTCCGTTCAATTCCCCAGTACCCACGTAAGCCAGATGCACAAGGTGGCGCATGCGTCTGGAGTTCATTTGCAGTGGCTGGAAGCCCTGGCGTGCCCATTCTCTGTCCCACTCTGCCTCTTTCCCTGTCTCAAATAAATAAATAAAAATAAATATTTTAAAAAACACAGTGTTTTGTCTTTTAAGGCATGGAAACCTTATCATAGGAAATTAAGCACTAATAAATGAACCTTAATCTTAAGATTCAGTTTCCCCAATATTAAAATCTTAACAAATGAGGTGCCATAGTTAACTTGGCTGAGTACCTTAAAGCCAGTTTTATAACCTTTAAACCATGAACAGATCAACATTAGTTAACTTTAGCCCTGACATCTCAAGGCTTGTACTCAGGAGCCCAAATTTTGTCTCTACTGTATATCTTGTGGTTTGTTTTATCAGGAACAAAGTCTATGATAAATGTCTATGTAAATCATTATGTGATATAGCAATCTACAGATGAAACATTTCTGAAACTAGAAACAGGTAAGAAAATATCAAATAAGCATAGCCAGTGGCAAGTGTCTCTAACCATTGAACTGTTGGTTTGATCTTAACTTATCATCCTTTTTTATTTTTTATCTTTTTATTTTTATTTTTATTTTTATTTTTTATACTTTTAATGACAACCTCCATATACAGAGATTTTGTTGTTGTTGTTTTTGTGTTTTGTTTTTTCTAAAATATTTTTTGTTTATTTTTATTTACTTATTTGAAAGTGACAGACAGAGAGTCAGGTAGAGAGAGAGAGAGAGAGAATGGGCACGCCAGGGCTTCCAGCCACTGCAAACGAACTCCAGACGTGTGCACCCCTTTCTGCATCTGGCTAACGTGGGTCCTGGGAAATCGAGCCTCAAACTGGGGTCCTTAGGCTTCACAGGCAAGTGCTTAACTGCTAAGCCATCTCTCCAGCCCATCATCCTTTTTTAAATTTTGGCTTTTTGAGGTAGGGTCTCACTCTAGCTCAGGCTGACCTGGAGTTCACTATGGAGTCTCAGGGTAACCTCGAACTCATGGCAATCCTCCTACCTCTACCTCCCAAGTGCTGGGATTAAAGGCGTGCGCCACCATGCCCAGCTTAATTTATCATGATTATCATAGAATCCTACATATAAAACATCTTGTTTCTTTTAAAACTAGAAGCAAAGCAGGAAATATCAATCAATTAGTACTAGCAGTGTCTTCAACCATCTGTTTTGCTTCTATATGGAAAATATTTGAGAAGCTTAAAAATGTGTTATTTATTTATTTATTTAGGAGAAAGAGAGAGAGAGAATAGACATGTAGACATCCCAGGGCCCCTAGCCACTATAAACAAACTCCAGACACATGTGCCACCTTGTGCATCTGGCTTTACATGGGTACTGGGGAATTGAACGTGGGTCCTTAGGCCTTGCAGGAAAGCACCTTAGCATTTTTTCTTTATATATTTTCAGGCAGACAGAGGAGGGAGGGGAGAGGGGAGAGAGACTGGGAGAGAATGGGCATACCAGGGCCTGTAGCCACTGCAAACAAACTCCAGATGCATGTGCCTCTTTGTGCACCTGGCTTTATGTGGATATTGGGGAATCCAACTCGAATCATTAGCCTGAAGGCAAGTGCCTTAATCACTGAGTGATCTCCAGCCCCCAAATTAAATTTTTTTAACATAAGCATTTAAATTATTATTATTATTTTATTTTTACTTTTCTGGCTTTTCGAGGTAGGGTCTCACTCTAGCTCAGGCAGACCTGGAATTCACTATGTAGTCTCAGGGTGGCATCAAACTCATGGTGATCCTCCCACCTCTGCCTCCCTAGTGCTGGGATTAAAGGCATGTGCCACCTTGCCAGGCTGAATTATTTTTATGCCACCAAAAATCTCTATACTTTAAATGAAATTCAGGAAAAAGATAACAACCAGACTTGATTTACAATAATTTCCCAGCATATACATACAGCTTTGGTACTTGTAGGTTTTAGAAAACAAATAAACAATCTAAGACTTGTTATTTAGAGCATTAAAACAGGTTAAAATAAATATTATATGAATGAACATTAAAATCTGGTACAAAAGTAAATATCTTGGGCTGGAGAGATAGCTTAGTGGTTAAGCGCTTGCCTGTCAAGCCTAAGGACCCCGGTTCGAGGCTCAACTCCCCAGGACCCACGTTAGCCAGATGCACAAGGGGTGCACACACGTCTGGAGTTCGTTTGCAGTGGCTGGAGGCCCTGGCATGCCCATTCTCTCTGTGTCTCTCTCTCTGCCTCTTTCTCACTCTGTCTGTTGCTCTCAAATAAATAAATAAACAAAAAAATTAAAAAAAAAAACTTAGCCAGGCACTGTGGCACATGTCTTTAATCCCAGCACTCAAGAGGTAGAGGTAGGAGGATCACCGTGAGTTCAAGGCCACCCTGAGACTACATAGTGACTTCCAGGTCAGTCTGGGCTAGAGTGAGACCCTACCTTGAAAAAACAAAACAAAACAAAACAATATATATATCTTACCCTAAATAGAGTTCAAGGAAGCCTGAACTTTTAGGAGAGACCAGCTGGCCTTATAGTAAAAGGCAGACAAGCAGGTAGCACTCAAGGTTAAGATAATTAACATTCAAATTTGTGGAGGTTCCTAGGCATGTGGCTGGTGATCACATGTAGCCGCTTGGGCAGACAGCCATAGTAGCATGGCTCCCACCCTACTACCATCTGAATCTCTAGATAGTTCTCGCCAGACCAGAGCCCACCATAATCCACCCCACTAGCCTAGAAAGGAAATTACCCTGGTACTGATTGCCAGACAATTCTGGCAATGAAGTGGTGTTAAGATGTCTGAAAAACCCGGATGGGCCCCCCAAAATGATACTGTGTAAGGAGTGTCTAGGGCTATTCTGAGTTCATATTCTCTGCCAATTAAAAAAATTAAGAGGCATGGGCTGAAGAGATGGCTTTGCAGTTAAGGCACTTGCCTGCAAAGCCAAAGAATCCAGATTTGATTCTCTAGGACCCATGTAAGCCAGATGCACAAGGGGGCGCATGCATCTGGAATTTGTTTGCAGTGGCTGGAGGCCCTGGCACATCCATTCTCTCTCTCTGCCTCTTTCTCTCCCGAATAAATGAGTAAATAAATAAATAAATAAACTTTAAAAAAATTAAGAGTCAGTAAAGTGTTTTAAAAAGTAAGTTTAGCTGGGAGTGGTGGTGCACACCTTTAATCCCAGCACTTGGGAGGCAGAGGTAGAAGGATCACCATGAGTTAGAGGCCACCCTGAGACTACATAGAGAATTCCAGGTCAGCTCTGAGCTAGAGACCTTACCTCCAAAAGCAAAAAAAAAAAAAAAAAAAAAAAAAAAAAAAAAAAAAGCAAAATACACTCTTCTGCTAAAAAGCAAGGTATATAAGAAATTATCAACTGCAGTAGAGAAGCAGGAGAGATTCAGAACATCTAGAGACCACAGCAGCAGGCAAAAGTGGCTCCAACAGTGGTACCATCAGGTCCGCGTGGCCACAGCCATAAGGCTCAGCCTGAGCTGCAGGAAAAGGCAGGTGAAGAGATTTTCCACTCACACTGGCCTCCTTGCAAACTCAAGAAATGTGAAGGGAGGACAGCAGAGACCAATGGAGCGGTTGCTGAGGAAGAGGATCACGAGGACCAGCAGGAGAACTTCAGCCACCATCCATAGCCTCCACTCCCCCACAGCCAGCACAAGCACCAGAGAGCTGGGGAAGGGAGCTCACCTACACAGCACCCAGCACAGGTGATTAGAGCAGCGATCCAGTGAGCCAGCTGAATACCTGAGCCCACAATGCAACAAAGAGGGACCCAAGCAGGAGCGCAGCATAATTGAAACCAAAACCATCCCAAAAGGTAACTGGAATTGCACCAGGTCAGTACCCACCAAAAAAAGCCTGGTATATAGGCTTGAACTGGAAGTGCTAATTGCACCTTCCTTGTCACGATAAATTATATGTTAAATCTGATGTCTGGTTGGATTTGCCATTCTTAAATAAGCTACATTTTGGGCTTGTCATTTGTTGCTTCCTGATTTATAGTGCCTTAGTTTCCTCTTCAGTCATTCATTGGGGAAGGGTCTCACTTGCTCACAAGCTGACTTGGAACCCTCTACAGAACAGAAATCTTAGCCTCACAGTTGACCCAGTTAAGGGTGTGGGGCAACAAACATCCTAAGGGACAGTGACTTTGTTAGAGGATCTGGTTGCCATAATACCTACTCTTGCATAAATACTCTGTGCTGGTTTTCATTGAATGTGTACATTGTTTACCTAAATTTAAGAATCTGCCTATGTTCTGTTCCACTCAGCCTACTTGAATACTCTTATAGCAGGCAAACCCAACACCTACAGTCACTTTTGTTTTTTTTCCTGAGGTAGGGTCTCACTATAGCCCAGGCTGACCTGGAATTCACTATGTAGTCTCAGTGTAGCCTCGAACTCTTGGCAATCCTCCTACCTCTGCTTCCCGAGTACTGGGATCAAAGGCGTGTGCCACCTCACCCAGCTGGTTACTGAGAGTCTTAAGAGCCATACCTAGCTCCTTAAGGTCCTACCCTGAAGATAAATAACATCAGATGGATTTATATATTCAATAATACTGTAGATGATTAGAAAATCCAAGCATTAAATTAATCCAAGATGCAAAAATCTCTACATTATAATAAAAGAAACACAAAAAATAAAAAAATATAAGCCCACCAAAAAGTATCAATGCATCAGAAATAACCTCCAGTGAGAATGAGTTAGAGGAAATGCCTGAGAAAGATTTCAAAAGAATGATTATAAATATGTTCAAAGAAATCAAAGAGGAATGAAAGAAGGAATCAAAGAAGACAAAGGAACCAATTTAATGAAATAAGGAGGTCAATACAAGACATGAATAAGGAAATAGAAATAATAAAGAAAAAACAGTCAGAAATACTAGCAATGAAGAACACAGTCAATGAAATAAAACTCTGTAGAAAATCACACCAGTAGAATGGATGAAGGAGAGAACAGAATATCTAAACTAGAAGACCAGGTGGCAGATCTAATACAGTCTAACAAAAAGAAAGACAAGCTAAGAGGAAAGTATGAATGGGAATTTCAAGATATACGGGATACTATGAAAAGATCAAACATAAGAATTCAGGGTATAGTAGAAGGAGAAGAATTTCACTCCAAAGGCATAGTAGGTGTTTTCAACAAAATCATAGAAGAAAACTTCCCCCAAATTGGGAAAGAGATGCTAATGCAGATACAGGAAGCCTTTAGAACACAAAACAGACAAAATCTGGAAAGAATCTCTTCTCCCCATATTATAATTAAACTACCAAACATACAAACCAAAGAAAATATATTGAAAGCAGTCAGAGAGAAAAATGAAGTTACATACAAAGGCAAGCTTATCAGGATTACAGCAGATTACTCAACACAAACTTTAAAAGTCAGAAGGGCTTGAAATGATGTATTCAAAGTTCTGAAAGATAACAACTGTCTATCAAGGTTACTTTTGCCTGCAAAACTATTCATTCAAAAAGACGGAGAAATAAGTACATTCCACAACAAAAGCAGACTAAAGAAATATTTTAAGACTAAACCAGCTCTACAGAAAATACTTGAAAGGATCCTCCATGCTGAAGAGAAAGAAAAGCACACATATAAGGAACCTGGAAAAAACAAACAATACTCAAATACTAGTTAATATAAGAGAGCAAAGGTAAAACCAGAAGACCTACAAAACAAGAAAATTGGTAAAATAGATAAATAAATAAATATACACCTTTCAATAATAACTCTTAATATCAATGGCCTCAATACCCCAACCAAAAGACATAGGTTTGCAGACTGGGTTAAAAAGCAGGATCCTTCAATTTGTTGCCTCCAAGAAATTCACCTTTCTACACAGGTAGAAGGGTAAAAGGTTGGAAAACAGTGTTTCAAGCAAATGGGCCTAGAAAACAAGCAGGGGTCATTATCCTAGTATCTGACAAGGTAGACTTCAGACCAACATTAATTAGGAAAGATAAGGAAGGTCACTTTATATTGATTAAAGGCACACTCCAATAGAACATTACAATCCTAAACATATATGCACCTAACATGGGAGGCTCCCAACCTCATCAAATAAAGGCTATTAGAACTAAGGTCGCAGATAACACCAAACACAGTGGTAGTGGGTGACTTCAACACCCCACTCTCATCAATTGACAGGTCATCCTAGCAAAAAAATAAAAAGAGACGCATCTGGATTAACTGAGTCATAGAACAAATGGACTTAACAAATATATGCAGGACATTTCATCCAAATGATGCAGAATACACATTCTTTTCAGCCACACATGGAACATTCTTTAAAATAGACCATATATTAGGATGCAAAGCAAATCTTAACAAATACAGGAAAATCAAAATAATCCCTTGCATTCTATCTGACCACAATGGGATCAAACTACAACTCAATAGCAAGAGAAGCTATAGAGCATACACAAAATCATGGAAACTAAACAATACACTACTAAAAGATGAATGGGTCAATGAAGAAATCAAGAAGGAAATCAAAAAATTCATAGAGTCAAATGATAATGAGAGGTACTGAGAACACAACATACCAAAACCTTTGGGACACAATGAAGTCAGTCCTAAGCGTGAAATTTATAGCTTTAAGGGACTATATTAAAAAAAATTAGAGCCAAGCGTGGTGGTGCACGCCTTTAATCCCAGCACTTGGAATGCAGAGATAGGAGGATCACCATGAGTTCAAGGCCACCCTGAGATTACATAGTGAGTTTCAGGTCAGCCTGGACTAGAGTGAGACCCTACCTTGAAAAACAAAAAAAAAAAAGAAAGAAAGAAAAAGAAATTAGAAAGGTCGCAAGTAAACAACTTAATGCTTCACCTTAAAGCCTTGAAAAAAAAAGAACAAGGCCAATCAAAATTCAGTAGATGGGAAGAAATAATAAAGATTAGGGCAGAAATTAATGAACTGGAAACCAAAAAACAAAATCCAAAGAATCAATGAAACAAAGAGTTCTTTGTTCTTTGAAAGGATAAACAAGATTGATAAACCCTCAGCAAATCTGACCAAAAGAGAGAAGAGACAAAAATTAACAAAATTAGAGATGAAAAGGGCACCATCACAACAGATACCAGAGAAATTCAAAAAATCAAAAAACTATAAGAAAATATACTCCACTAAGTTTAAAAATCTGAAAGAAATGGATGATTTCTTTGATTTATATGACCTACCTAAATTAAATCAAGAACAGATTAACCACTTAAACAGACCTATAACAAATATGGAGATCCAAGCAGTTATCAAAAATCTCCCAACTGGGCTGGAGAGATGGCTTAGCGGTTAAGGTGTTTGCCTGAAAAGCCAAAGGATTCCAGTTCGATTCTCCAGGACCCATGTAAGCCAGATGCACAAGGGGGCACATGCATCTGGAGTTCGTTTGCAGTGGCTAGAGGCCCTGGCGTGCCCATTCTCTCTCTCTCTCTCAAATATATATATTTTAAATCTCTCAACTAAAAAAACGTCCAGATCCAGATGGTTTCACTGGTGAATTTACCAGACCTTCATGGAAGAACTAACACCAATGCTTCTTAAACTTTTCCATAAAATAGAAAAAGAAGGAATCCTATCAAACTCCTTTTATGAAGCCAGCATCACCCTGAAAGCTGGGTGTGGTGGTGCATGCCTTTAATCCCAGCACTTGGGAGGCAGCGGTGGGAGGATCACTATGAGTTTGAGGCCACCCTGAGACTACATAGTGAAATCCAGGTCAGCCTGAGCTAAAGTGAGCCTCTACCTTGAAATCCCCCCCCCCAAAAAAGTAACAAAAACAGGGGACTGGGGTTAAAAATTCACGGTCAAGATCATGCTCCTGAAAATTAAACATGTGACAGTTGAAAGGGAAAGTTGAATAGATGATTTGGAAGATAAACTCTCCTTACAAGATGAATAAAATTTTTTTAGGGCTGGAGAGATGACTTAGGGGTTAAGGTGCTTGCCTGTAACTAAGGACCCAGGTTCAATGTCCCAGTGCCCAAGAAAACCAGATGCATAAGATGGCACGTGTGTCTGGAGTTCATTTGCAGTGGTTAGCAGCCCTGGTCTACCCATTCTCTCCCCCCCTCACTTTCTCTCTCTTTATCAAAATTATATCTATATATATATATATTTGTAATTATATATATATATATACATATATATTATATGTGATTTATATATAATATATATGTAATTTTAAAAATCATATATATATGTGTGTATGATTTTTTAAATTGCATTTATTTTAGAGAGAGAGGGGGGAAAAGGAAAAGAAAGTAAACTCCTCAGAGAGGAGGGCCTTCCAGAGCTTGGAGAACCCACTAATCATTTATTTACTTATTTATTTAACATAGAAGGAGGAAGAGAGAGAATGGCATGCCAGAGCCTCCAGCCACTGCAAACAAATTCCAGATGCATGCACCCCCTTGTACATCTGGCTTACGTGGATCCTGGGGAATTGAACCTGGCTCCTTTGGCTTTGCAGGCAAACACCTTAACCTCTAAGCCATCCCTCCAGGCCCCTTTTTATTTTATTTTACTTATTTATTTGACCCACTAAACTTTTTTTTAAAAAACTATTTTATTTTTATTCATTTATTTGAGAAAGAGGAGAGAGAGAGAGAGAGAGAGAGAATGGGTACGTCAGGGCCTCCAGCTACTGCAAATGAACCCGACACATGCACCACCTTGTACATCTGGCTTATGTAGGTCCTAGGGAGTTGAACCTGGGTCCTTTGGCTTTGCAGGCAAGGGCCTTAACCATTAAGCCATCCCTCCAGCCCCCACTGACCTTTTGTAGAATGGGAAGGCCCACCCGCCCTGAGTGTGTGATTGGTTGGCATGAGTGAAGATGAGAGGTGCTGATAAGGTAAGTCCAGTATTGCACAGGTCTCAGAAAGCTCATCAGGCTGGCCCACCAAGGCAGCACAATGGCAGGAAATGTTCCTCCAGTCCAGGAAGGAAGGGGAGCATTCGCCATCTTAATTTACCCAGGGCTGTTTCCTAATCTACCTACCCCCCCACAAAAAAAACTGCCCCTGCAAGTGTTCAAACTCTACGTGTGCATTTAATATTAGGAAATTGTCCTTGTTAAACGATTTATAATTAATAGTGCTCTAGAAGAATTAGAAAAGCCTATTTCAGACTCCAGAGATGGCTTAGCAGTTAAGGCGCTTGCCTGCAAAGCCAAGGACCCATGCAAAACCAGATGCGCAAGGTGGCACATGCGTCTGGAAGTCCATTTGAAGTGGCTAGAGGTCCTAGCGTGCCCATTCTCTCTCTCTCTCTCTCCCTCTCTGCCTTTCTTTTACTGTCTCTCAAAGAAACAAAATATTTTAAGAAAAAGAAAAGCTTATTTCATGTTTGAAGAGAATAAGATTGTAATGATTGTAACATCCATTATACATTGATCAAACTGATATTACTTAGATTTTTCTATATCAGAAATATACCAGGAATCATATGTGAACTAAAATTTTCTAGTAAGCATATTTAAAAGGTAAAAATAACCTGAGCATGGTGGTGCACACCTTTAATTCCAGCACTCTGGAGGCAGGAGTAGGAGGATTTCTGTGAGTTCAAGGCCACCCTGGGACTACGTAGTGAATTTCAGGTCGTCAGCCTGAGCTAGACTGAGGCCCTACCTCAAAAAAATAAATAAATAAATAAAATAAATAAAATAAAAAATAACAAAAAAGTAAAAATAGCTGGATGTGGAGGTATACACCTGTAATATGGAGGTAATATACCTATGATCCCAGGACTTGGAGGCAGAAGCAAGTTTGCTACTGATACCAAATTAGCTTGGTCTATGTAGTGAGTTCTGAGACAATCAGGTGTCTCAATCAAAAGCAGAAACAGGAGGGGTGTGGTGGTATACACCCTTAATCTCAGCACTCAGGAGGCAGAAGTAGGATCACTGTGAGTCTGCTGAGGTCACCCTGAGACTACATAGTGAATTCCAGGTCAGCCTGGGCTACAGCAAGATCCTACCTCAAAAACAAACAAACAAAAAACCCTCAAAACACCAAAAAAGAAAAGAGAAGAAAGACAAGAAACAGGGCTGGGGAGGAGGCTCATTGGTTAAAGATGCCTTTCTGCATCTTACAGCCTAATGGCCCCAGGGCTCAATTCCCCAATGGCCACATAATGCCAGATGCACAAAGCAGCCCACGCAACTGGAGTTCATTTGCAGTCATGGGAGATGTGCCAATTTTCTCTTTTTTTTCAAATAAATAAAAGTAAAGTGGTTAAAGACACTTGCTGGGGTTTGATTCTCCATTACCCACACAAAGCCAGATGCACACAGTGGCACATGCATCTGGAGTTCCTTTGCGGTGAGGTTTAAGTGAGGGAATGGATTTAAGGAGGCCCCCATTTCCTTGTAATTAGAAGCAACAGCACTCCTTTTGGGTTTGATTATCTTTTATTTCTCCCTTCCCATAACCAATAAAAAAATACAATCAACATAGATACAAAGATCCCAGTTTTTTAAAAAAAAAAAATCAACTGAGTGCAAAGACAGCCACTGCCTGGGTTTTAATTACATATTTACAGAATGTGAGGGGGTGGCGAGGCCACAGGGGTGTGCTTAAAGGCAGCATTACAAAATATACAAAGGTGCTCATTCTGTCTCTATATCTCAGAAAATAACCCTGCCTCATTTCCAAACGAGGCACTATAAAACAAATCCCAACTATTTACTATTATAACTTATGAAAATGCTGTACAGGGGCGTGACTATAAATATGCAATATAAATGGCTCTGTTAGGGAATTGGTATCTACATGGGGGCAGAGAGGGGCTCTAGTTAGCATCCCAGCCTGTTTGGATGGTGACGGCGTGGGCTGAGGGAGAATGGGATACAGCCACTGCCTGCTTCCCCGAGGCTGATGGCTGAGGGTGAGCAGCTGCCGCGTGATTAATGCAGGGCTCTGGGAGGCACAGAGGAGGCATCTAGGATGAAAGGGCACACACCGTCTTACATGGCATCCCAGAACCCTTACTGTGCTGCACACACGGTTCTCAGCCATGTTCCAATTGCCTTCTCCTGGGGGAATTTAGTGCTTGGAGGAAGCTAAGGAAAGATCACTGGTGGAAACTAGGAAGTGTTTGGGAAGACTTTGATGACGGATATAGGGGCAAAGGAGGGGTGATGGGGCTGGAGAGGTGGCTCAGTGGTTAAGGCACATGCCTGAAAGATGCGTGAAAATGACCATCATCAAAAGCTGGCCCAGAAGTGAGGGGGGAAGCAGGAGACCTAGGACCATTCCATGAGCAGATGGTACCAAGTGGCAGCAGAGAGAGAGAGTGTGGGCCTAGGTCTCACACATCTGATTCCAAAAGTTATAACAGTACCACTTCTAACTGACCAAGAGAGCGGCATTAGGCTGTCTCCACAAATGTCTGCAAATTTGACCTCAACATCGGTCTGGTGCAAGAACCTGGAGCCCTTTGGCAGGAAAACCATCTTTCCAAATGCTGGAAGAGGGACTTCCCCCATGGTTCCAAACGCTCCATTTCCGTCATACCACCTGCTCATGGGGCGGAGCATGGGGTGGAGGAAGGGGGAGGTGGGCACGATCTTTGATAAAGGAGAGCTGGCTGGGGATCTGTGCCAAGAAAGGAGAGCTTTGTACACATATATATACACATGCCCTTACATAGGGCCCTTTGAGAACCTTCCCTAATGCCTCTTAGGCCTTTCTCTTCTGAAGAGGATGGGTTTTGAAAGCAGTTCCTAGTGGACCACATCGGGAGTGGAGGTGATCATGGAGGAGCCCGGTTCATAGTGTCCCCTCTGTGCCCTGCGTCTTCTGGGAGGGCGAGACCTGGAAAGCAGGGGCTGGACCTGCGGGCTGACTCTCCAGGGCAGGAGGAAGGAGAGCCAGGGCTATTGTCAGCTCGGCTTTCTGCTGAAGAACGAATCGCTGTGAGGCCGCAGGAGATGGAGCCAGGATGGGGTGAGCGCAGGGGCCTTGGCTTCTCCTCTGACCTCTGGGCCTCCCCTAGAAGGCTGTGCTGGTAGGCATGGTCTTCATGCTCAGGACATCCACCTGGCCCTTGCCCTCATCCTGGATCTCTTTGCTCACGATTGCGTTGTTAAAGACCTCGGGGCCCTTGACAGGGACGTCCTGCTCCTCGCGCCCCTCCTCCAGGTCCCGGCAGCACTTGCTGCAACGGCAGCACCTGCAGCCGCACACCATGCAGCACACCTGACAGCACACCCGGCAGCAGCAGCAGCAGCGCCGCTGGTAGCAGGTGGTGGCCAGGGAGATGACCCGGTCCCAGGGCTTCAGCGAGTGCATCCAGTAGGGCAGGAAGTTCCAGTCGCGGAGCTTCAGGGGCAGCATGCGTGGGCAGCGGTTCTGCAGCAGCCTGATACACAGGATGAGGAGCAACACCAAGATGATGGGCACCCCCACGCCTACCAGCACAGGCCAGCCCGCCAGCGAGAGGCCAAACACTGCCAGCGGGGTCAGGAAGAAGAAAAAGATCAGGTAGAAGACGGCGAACCAGCGGTACTTGGCCGAGATGTTGCCCAGGCCTTTGGCCAGGCGGATGGGCAGGCGGGTGAATGGGATCGGGTACCACAGCAAGATGCCAGAGATGTTGAAGAAGAAATGGCACAGGGCGATCTGAAACACAGGAGGGTGGACACGTGAGGAGGGACGATCACCTAACACCTTCCTTGCTGGAGCAGGAGCCTAGCCTGTACTCGACCGTGGGAAGGAGACCCAGGTGAACCATGGTTCTGCTTGCTGGCTCTGGGGTTCTTTAGTTATCATCTGGCAATGGGTTTGCCCACTGCTTCCCCATGCCTTGGTCCCACTGTCTCCACTGGAGCAATAGGCATAAAGCCTGGATCATGGGATCACTGGTTTTCTTGGTTCAGGGGGCTGGGGAGATTGCTTAGTGGTTAGGGCACTTGTTTGTAATCCTGATGACCCAGGTTTGAATCCCCATTATCCACGTAAAGCCAGATGCACAAAGTGGCCTATGCATTGGAGTTTGTTTGCAATGGCAAGAGGTCTCTCCCCCCTTTCAAATAATAATGATTTTAAGAAATGCTATACAAGTGAGGGGTGGTGGTACACTCCTAGAATCTCACAGCACTCCAGAGGCGAAATCAGAAAGACCACAGTTTTGAGCTCAGCCTGGGCCACACAGAGACCCTGCCTCAAAACAAGAGAACACCCAAGATCCATTCTGTTTTTTTTTTGTTTTGTTTTGTTTTTTTTAATTTGAGAGTGACAGACAGAGAGAGGAAGAGGCAGATAGAGACAGAGAGAGAATGGGCGCGCCAGGGCTTCCAGCCACTGCAAACGAACTCCAGATGCGTGCGCCCCCTTGTGCATCTGGCTAACGTGGGTCCTGGGGAATCGAGCCTTGAACCAGGGTCCTTAGGCTTCACAGGCAAGCGCTTAACCGCCAAGCCATCTCTCCAGCCCCCAAGATCCATTCTGCAGAGTGGCAGCCGTTATTACTTAATGTATGTGAAAACTAAGGCATCCCAAGTCGCAAATAGGAAGTGGAAGTCTGGCTACAGAGGCCAGACGCCAGTTCCACTTTGCCGTGGTAGGAGTCTTGGACCAGAACTGTCAGATACATTAGCCACCAGCTGCAGGAGGCCGCTGAGTACTTCCAGTGGGGCTCTTCTGCCCTGCAATGATGTTCACAGGTATTTCTGTTGGACAGTGTGGCATTAGGCAGTGCCATCTTAGCCATATATCCTTGGTGATCTTAAGGAAAAGGGGGTTATGGTCTCTATTTTCTGGATAAGGAATTTATTTATGTCATTTGTTGAAAGTCACTCAGACTATCAATGGATGGGACAAAAAAAACTCAAATCTGTAAGATCTTTCCCAAGGTAAGCTTGGTATTCCAGGCCAAGCAGGTACTCCTGGAATGACACAGGTCACATCTTTGGCCACTTCTCAGGCAAAGTTCCCAAGAGGGCAGAGAGAAGGGTGGGCTAGAATGTGATGTCAGAATTTCCTATAATCAGTGTCAGTCTGTGGAAGGAGAGTTCTGACTCTCCCTGCAGCTTCCACAAACAACTCAGTTCCACCTTTTGTCTAGAACACAGAAAGCCTGGCTCTTGTTAGAAATGACTTTGTAAGGGCTAGAGAGATGGCTTAGTGGTTAAGGTGTTTGCCTGCAAAGCCAAAGGACACAGGTTCTATTCCCCAGGATCCACGCAAGCCAGATGCACAAGGTGACACATATGTCTGGAGTTCGTTTGCAGTGGCTGGAGGCCCTGGCATTCTCTCTCTCTCTCTCCCCCACATATATTATCTTCCCTCCTCTTGCTCTTTCAAATAAATAAATAAAAATAAAATTTTTTTTAAAAATAGAAATGACTTTGTAAGACCACAGAGTGGGTTGTTGTCCACCCAGAACCCTGGCCCCATGCAGTAGGTCCTGACCTGCAGTGAACTCCTCAGAGTGCTGCCTGGGCTGGCTAAAGCGGCCAGGATGGCGGTGGTGGTGGTGCCGATGTTGGATCCCAGCGTGAGTGGATACGCCCTCTCAATGGTGATGACCCCGATGCCTGGGGAGGGGGAGGGCACAGAGCACATAGCATTAGCTGCAGGGCATGATGGGAGTGGTGATGGGAATGGGAACGCGAGCCGAGGGAGAAACTCACCGATGAGTGGGGTCAAGGCAGAAGTGAACACAGAGCTGCTCTGCACGATGAAGGTCATGCCTGCGCCCACAAGGATGGCCAAGTAACCAGTCACCCAGGCAAAGGGAAAGGGAAAGTCTGGAAGACAAAGAGGAAGAGGTTATTCCACGCGTCCCCTCTACCACCTCCCTAGAGCCCCGGAGCAGAGGCTGGGCTAGGGCATGATTTTGTACACCACCCTTAGTCTAGATTGCCAAGTCTCTTTCTAGAATCCAGTTTCATGCCTTAATGTCTTTTACCCAGCATGTGCTGGGATGGCAAAGCCAAGGAAATAAGGGACAGTGACGCAGACACAGTGGAGACTGAAGTACAGAGACTTGAATCCACGCGGACAGTCCACCTCCCTGTCCTGCTCTCCTTCCTCATTCGTTTCTAGCCGGTGGAGCCTGGAAGGAAGGCACAAGCCTGCAGCACTATGAACTCAGCCAGCAGTTCGGCTACACCCGAAGCAGAGGCTCCTCTCCTGACAACCTAAAGAGGCAGACTTTCTTGGTAGCGTTTCATTCCAATTTCAGGAACATGTGGAGGTCTTCCATAGTAAGTTCTCAATAGCCATGATGCCTGATTGGATGGGCGTTCCTGGTTGCTCACAGTTATTCCAGAATGGAATTTCCTTCCCAAAGAGTGAAGGAAAGTGAGGATGAGAGTGAATACCTAGCACACTTTTTCTTTTCAAGGTAGGGTCTAGCTCTAGCTCAGGCTGACCTGGAAGTCTCTATGTAGTCTCAGGGTGGCCTCGAACTCACGGTGATCCCTCCTACCTCTGCCTCAAAGGCATGTGCCACCAAACCCTGGCACCTATCACAGTTTTTAAAAAATATTTTTATGTTTATTTATTTATTTGAGAGAAAGAGGCAGAGAGAGAGAGAGAATGGGCACGTCAAGGGCCTCTAGCCACTACAAACAAACTCCAGCTGCATGAGCCACCATGTGCATCTGGCTTATGTGAGTATTGAGGAGTCAGACCTGGGTCCTTGGGCTTTGCAGGGAAGCATGTTGACTGCTAAGCCATCTCTCCAACCCATTTTTAAATTTTTTTTTTATATTTGTTTATTTATTTATTTGAGAGAGAAAGGCAGAGCAGAGCAAGAGAGAGAGAGAGAGAGAAGGAATACTGTTACACTTTTACTAAGAGCTCCAAACAGTAGGATAATCCTGGGCATATAGAAATGCTGCTAGGGTGTAGCTCTTTCACAAGAGCTTTCCACTTTGCAATGGAAGCTTATGCCTGACCCCCCCCTCCCCAAGCCCACTGAGGACACTCAGAAAAAATTATAAAGCAAATAACATCTTAACTTCTACAGCTTATCATATCAATGCAAGATGGAAATACAAGAGTACGTCTAGGGCTGAAGAGTTGGCTTAACGGTTAAGGTGCTTGCCTGTGAAGCCAAAGGGCCTCAGTTTGAATCCCCAGGGACCACGTAAGCCAGATGCACAAAGTGGCGCATGCATCTAGAGTTCGTTTGCAGTGGCTAGAAGCCCTGGCACACCCATTCTCTCTCTCTCTCCCCCTCCCCTCTTTCCCTCTCTCAAATAAATAAATAAAAATAAAGAAAAGAAAAGACAAGAGTACTTCTAGGGGTGGTCATATGCCATCCACCAAAGGCCAGGATGGACAGCGGGCAGTACACCTACCAGTGTTGAGCGTCTTCTTAATGATGACTGCAACCTGCCCCTTGAGCACGGAGCCCAGGAGCTTGACGATCATGATCAGACAGCCACAGAGGACCAGCAGGGAAGCAAAGAGTAGGATGATGCCCACAGCCAGGTCCGGGAGGTTGAAATTCACAAAAATGTGCTGGCCTAAAGAGGTACAGAGAGCTTTGTCAGGAGAGGGGGGACCACACTGACCAGAGGTTGTTATATATCCCCTGTCATCTTTCTTCCTCAGAGCAGACTCTCAGCTGGCAAGCAGAGACACCTGGCCACATGGGTTAAAGATGGCATCCTTTGTAGGTGAGTGTGTCCCTGAGATGAGACAGGACCATATGAAGCCTGAGCTCACTTCCAAGTTGCTATGACTCTGAGAATGACCTTGAACTCCTGATCCTCCTGCCTCCATCTGTCCAGTGCTGTTCACAGTCCATGTACACGGCTCAGGATTTGTGCCGGTGGGGAAGGGAGAAGTCAAGATGCATGGGAGTGGGCAAGAACTAGGGATCCCCGAGCCAGAAAAGACTCCAGGGCAAAATCATGGCTTCTTAAAGACCAGAGTAGCAGATGAGCTCACTGTCTTCTTCAGGGCCTCCAGACAGAAGGGATTCACCTAGTAAAAATATCTGTCCTGTGTAGGCCCCATGTTGTTCTTCAAAATGGCTATCATTGGGCTGGAGAGATGGCTTAGCGGTTAAGGCGTTTGCCTGCAAAGCCAAAGGACCCAGGTTCGATTTTCCAGGACCCACATTAGCGAGATGCACAAGGGGGCGCAAGCGTCTGCAGTTCGTTTGCAGTGGCTGGAAGCCCTGGCACGCCCATTCTCTCTCTCTTTCTCTCTCTCTCTCTCGTCTCTCCCTTTTTCTTTGTCAAATAAATAAACAAGTAAAAATAAAATGTTTTTAAAATGTAACAAAATGGCTATCATCACCCTAGAGTTAGTGACAAAGGGATACTGGTTCACAGGGAGGGAGCTCTGTGGAATCTGACAAGCTCCTCTGAGCTGGTGTGGAGGGGTCAGAGCACCTGGGTTTCAAGTCCCCAGTCTGCCACTTCCTGTGGGCCACCTTGGGCCTGTCACATGGGACATTAAGCCTCTGCACACCCTGCTGTGGCAGCACACTGCCCCTTGACTAGGACGGGGTAGAAAATGTGTACCGCCTACTGCCCTCCTCCCGCCTTCAGCGGACGCCATAGATAAGAAATGTCCATCTAGCCCGGCGTGGTGGTGAACACCTTTAATCCCAGCGCTCGGGAGGCAGAGGTAGGAGGATCGCCGTGAGTTTGAGGACAGCCTGAGACTCCATAGTGAATTCCAGGTCAGCCTGGGCTAGAGTGAGAGAGTGAGACCCTACCTTGAAAAACGAAAAAAAAAAAAGAGAGAGAGAGAAACAGCGGCAAGGCCGGCTCACCACATCGCACTCACATTTTGCAATGTTCTCTTTGTAGGTCACATTCGTGGTGGTCCAAGTGTTGATGCCGTCCGTCCAGCAGATTGAAGGAGAGGTGCAGTTCTCCGGCGAGGGGACGGTGACGTTCATTTCCGTCTAAATGACAAACAGCACAAATGTCCACAACACACACTTCTGGTGGGAACGACAGTCAGTGAGGGGACCAGGTAAGACACTGTGCCCAAGGGTCTGGGCGGCTGCTCCACCGTAGAGGGCCATTCCTCCCTCCAGGCTTAGCTATTCGGCTTCTGAACAATCTCTTGAAACAACTGGGAAATGAAAACCAACCCCTACCATTTAAGAAGCCGCTGCTTTTGAAAGTTACATCTCTAGCCTTTAGTACCTCAGAGCTGCCACTTGATGCCCGCCCCTGAATAGATTCCATGGCACCCTGCACACAGGAAGGGACAGGCAACGATAGGCAGAAAGCCTTCCCCAAGGCAGGTCTAGAATGATGCACGTGTGCCCTGGGATGACGCAGAGGTCGCCATCTGCCCTATTGCCAAAGACCCTCCCTCACTCATGGACTTACTTCCTTTTAAAAATATTTTTATTATTTACTTATTTGAGAGAGAGAGGGGGGCCATGACAGGACCTCTATCCCCGCAGATCAACTCCAGACGCATGTGCTACCTTGTGCATCTGGCTTATGTGGGTCCTGGGGAATTGAACTTGGGTCCTTTGGCTTAGCAGGCAAGCACCTTAACCACTAAGCCATTTCTCCAGCCCACATGGACTTACTTCTGAAAGGAAAGTCCTTGGACAAGACTTCCAAGTTTTCTTTCCTTTAGCTTTTGCTTTGCTATCTTTTTTTTTTTTCTTTTCTTTTTAGTTTTTCAAGGTAGGGTCTCGCTCTAACCCAGGCTGAACTGAAATTCACTATATAGTCTCAGGCTGGCCTCGAATTCACAGCAGTTCTCCTATCTCTGCCCCCCCCCCAAGTGCTGGTGGTATTAAAGGCATGCGCCACCATGCCCAGCTTGCTTTGCCATCTTTAAGGGGTCACCTGTCAGGCAGTATTCCAGATACTTACCATGTTGGTGAAAGTTTTGCACCAGATTTTGACGAGGCTCTTGTTTTGAGCTGCCTCGTTATTCATGGCGATTTGGTGAATGACATCCTTGTCCAGCTGAGAAAGGTAACAGGGGGAGACGGTCAGCACGACTCCAAACTGACTTGGGACAGAAGTGGGGTGGGGGCTGTCACAGGGCCTCTCGGGGAATGAACTTGACTGTGAGCCCTTAGGGATATGATTTAGGGCTCAACTGTGTGTAACCCCCATCCCTGGGAGCAGCATCAGTAGATGAATGACTGAATGACACTGGCACTTTAAAGAAGCAGGTCGCGGACACCCGCTGACTAAATGAGAGAAACCAGAAGAATGCAAGTTCAGGGTCCCGAGGCAACATTGGCAAAGCCCTCTGTCCTTCTCATGATAGGGACAGATACAAGGGACCAATGGGCTGGATTGGCCCCTGGTGGGAAGGGCAGTAACCCTTCTTAGCTAGGCATCGGGTAATATTTTGTCATGAAAAACCCATGTTGGGGACACTGATGGGGACAAAGTAGTCACAAGTGTCCAGTGGAGAATGCTCTAGAAGCACTCATCACCCTTGTCCCTTTCTGTTAAAGAGAACACACATATTGAAGTGCAGGAGAGAGGATGGACACACACACACACACACACACACACACACACACACTCTACTAAGCATCCCTGGAGTTCTGCTGCCCTTGGCTTTCTCCAAACTCAGCAGTGCAGTATTCCCGACTCCTAGGCATGGAGGGGGGCCAGACCCTGGGATTAGCTATGCTCAGTTAACAGTTACCTGGACAATGAGCTTTGTGAAGGGATCTGTGATGACTTTCAGAATGGCTGGGGCTTCTTCCCCATTCTTGAAGTTGAAGCTGTCCACCACAAGGTTGGTCAGGAGCTCCAGGTAGTGGGTGGCGGCCTCCAAGGGCAAGAGCACCAACACAGAGAGCCAGTTGAAGAAGTCGTGCACAGTGGCCCCTGCAAAAGCCCTGTGGGTGGGAAGCCCCAAGAGCCAGGTTAGACGATGAGTTCATGGATATCAGCCAGGTCAGGTCAGGTCACTGTATCTGCTAGCTATCACCTATCTGATATAAGGTCTCAGAGAAAACAGTCAGCCAGTATGTTCTGGTCAGAGTTATTCTCTCAGAAACCATTGTTTTAGCTGGGCATGGTGGCTTCCTCCTACCTCTGCCTCCCAAGTGCTGGGATTAAAGGCGTGCACCACTACGCCCAGTGTGCTCCACGTCATTTTTTGAGACAGGGCCTCTCACTGAATCTAGAGCTCAGATTCAGCTAGATTCCCTAGCTGGCAAGCTAGTCCTCTTGTCTCCACTTCCCCAGTGTTGGCACCACAGGCACACGTCAGCACGCGTGGCTGTGCGTGTATGTAGGGAGCAAGATCAGGTTCTCATGCTGGCATGGCGGAGCCACCTCTCCAGCCCCGCAAGACTGCTTCTGAAGTGCGTGAGAGCAGCCTGCCCTCAGAAAAGTGGGGGCCAGACTGGCAGGCAACCATCAAAGCCTTCTATCTGAAATAAATTCTTGACATTTTTTAAAAGAAGTCTTGAGGGCTAGAGAGATGGCATAGCAGTGAAGGCATTTGCCTGCAAAGACAAAGGGACCCAGGTTCGGTTCCCCAGCACCCACATAAAGCCAGATGCACAAGGTGGTGCATGCATCTGGAGTTTGTCTACAGTGGCTAGAGACCCTGGCATGCCCATTCTGTCTCTCTCTCTCTCTCTCTCTTAAATGAATAAATGAAAAAATAAATAAGTCTTGAAACTCCCCTCCAGGAAACTAGGCTGATAGATGCCATCTGTAACATCTGCAGAGGTTCAGGTTCACCCGGAATCCCATCCTATCTCAAGATGAGGAAGCCATCTCAGCTAGGCATGGTGGCACAGACTGCAATCCCAGCACTCAGCAAACAGCCAGTACAAGTCTGAGTTGAGGCCAGGCTAGGCTGGTTCAAAGCTAGCCAGAGCTATACAATGAGACCCTACCACAAAAATAAAAAAAATTTTAAAAAATGTGCCTCAGATTTTTTTCAATGAAAATGTTTCTTTCAATAGGGTTGCATGCCAAAGCTGGGCATGGGGTGCATGCCTTTAATCCCAGCACCCAGTAGACAAAGGTAGGAAGATCACCATGAGTTCAAGGCCATCCTGAGATTACATAGTGGATTCCAGGTCAGCTTGGACTAGAGTGAGACCCTACCTCGAAAAACCAAAAGTCTCTCTCTGTCTGTCACTTTCAAATAAATAAGTAAAAATAAACAAAAATAAAAATAAAAAAAAGAAAAACCAAAAGAAAAAAATTGCATGTCAGAAAACACTATCAGATGGTGTGCTACAGAAAGAACACACAGAGAGAGGCATCTAATCAGGATATGAGGATGATATGTAACCTCACCAGTGAAAGGAATTTATTGCAAGTACAAGTTTTTGCCTCATGCCATTAGCTGATCTTAGAGGATTCCTATTCCTCCTGGAGAAGGCAATTTAACACATTTTATATACTACCAAAAAGGGTAAAATGATTTAAGTATTTCCTAGTATTGGTGGGATCATGTTTTAAGAGTCTTGTAAATGTTAAATACGCTATCATTATAGAGATAATCCCGACCATGTACGGAGATAGCGTTCCCTCCTAAAGGGAATGTTATTAAAAGCACACTGAAATAGCTTATACTTGTGTGACAGCTGAAGAGAAGCTACATTAGCTAGATATTCTTTCTTTAAATTTTTTTATTTATGTATTTTATTTATTTATTTGAGACACAGAGAGAGATAGAGAGTGAGAATGGGCGCACCAGGGCCTCCAGCCACTGCAAACGAACTCCAGACGCATGCGCCCCCTTGTGCATCTGGCTTACGAGAGACCTGGAGAATCGAACCTGGGTCCTTAGGCTTCACAGGCAAGCACCTTAACTGCTAAGCCTATCTCTCCAGCCCCAGCTATATATTCTTATATGAGGGTACCTCAATAGGTCATAGCCAAATGCACAAAGTGGTGCATGCATCTTAAGTTCGTTTGCCCATGCTGTATCTCTATTTTATCTAAAATAAAAATATATTCAAGCTGGGTGTGGTGGCGCATGCCTTTAATCCCAGCACTTGAGAGCAGAGCTAGGAGGATCCCAGTGAGTTCAAGGCCAGCCTGAGATTACATAGTGAATTCCAGGTCAGTTTGGGCTAGTGTGAGATCCTACCTCAAAAAAAAAAAAATATATATATATATATATATATATATATATATATGGCTGGAGAGATGGCTTAGTAGTTAAGGCACTTACCTGTGAAGCCTAAGGACCCAGATTTGATTCCCCAGTACCCACATAAGCCAGATAAGCCAGATGCATAAGGTGGCACATGCATCTGGAGTTTGTTGGCAGTGGCTGGAGGCCCTGGCGCATCAATTCTCTCTATCTGACTCTTTCCCTCTCTCTCAAATAAATAAGTAAATATATATACATATATATATGGCTGGAGGGATTGCTTAGTGGTTAAGGCCTTTGCTTGCAAAGCCAAAGGACCCAGGTTCGATTCCCCAGGACCCACATTAGCCAGATGCACAAGGGGGTGCGTGTGTCTGGAATTTGTTTGCAGTGGCTAGAGACACTGGCATGCCCATTCTCTCTCTCTCTCTCCCTTCCTGCCAAGTAAATAAATATTTAAATATATATATACACACACATATATATAATAAAAAAGGTATGTGCCACCACACCCAGCTCCATCATGTTTATAAAAAAAACCCTCTTAAATGCATATTATTGTGGCCATCAGGACATGTCATCAGGGACCAAATGAGGTGGCTCACAGCAAATGAGTGGCTATGGTGGCATCCAACAGACTGCCCGAGTCACGGGCAGACGAGGGTGACGTTTGTCTCCCCGACAGCCTGCAGTAAGTCAGCTGCCTGACCGCACCGCGGTCACCTCATGAAGACAAGCTGGAAATTACTCCTTTCTTTCCATAAGCTCTAGTGTCTGTCACTAGGTGAAGAGTCTGGAAATGTCTCTAATTCTCACATGAATCCTTGTGGAGGAAAAGGGTTCCCTTTGCCTACTCAACATGTCCTATTTTTATATCTAACACACCCTCAGGACCATCATTTTGCCTTTTACTGACCTTCAAGTGAAGAATAAAGAAGAGGTGGTATTGGTGGAGCTGGCCCAAAATGGAAGTTTGGAGAAGGTATAATTACTTATGACTAAGTGAGTCGGCCAAGCCTCCCCTAACTGGCCGTGTGTCAGTGCCACCAGCCCGCAGCTAAGTGTCTAGCTAGTGCTTGCCTTTGGTGAGCCCTGATGAGGTACCAGGCACTTTGCCAAACACTTGTCTCTATGACTGCTTAAACCTTAAGATAAAACAGCAGCAATGGACGCTATTATTATCCTAGCTCTGCAGACCAAGCAGTGGATTTAATCAGCTGGGAAGTATGTGACCCCCCCAACCCCAGCTAGACTTCCTTGAGGGTCCTTGCAGGAGCTCCAGCAATGACTAGGCAAGCACACCCTTATTGCGAGAGGTGGCGACTCCTGCATGGCTTAAACAGTAGGCCCGCAGGATGGAGGAGCTGCCGAGCGTCCTACCTTCTGAACTCATTGCGGTCTCCTGCCTGCATGAGCGCCACGATGGTGTTGGTGATGGAGGTCCCGATGTTAGCCCCCATGATGATGGGGATGGCCGCCCGCACCGTCAGCACTGCGGGGCGGAGAAGAACCAGAGGTAAGCCTGGGACATTGGCTGGGCCGTGCTCCCCCAGCCTAAGGAAGGCTAAGCTCACTCTTGCTGGTAATTCCCCAGAGTAGTCCTTTGTCTCTTTGTGGATCAAGCTACAGTGGGACCACACAGAAATATACATGTGCCCCACCCCACAATTCCCGCCTGTCATTCTGGACTCTCACCAGACCCCACGATGCCCTTCTACGGGCCCCAGATGAAAAATTATTTTCCAGGTCAGGCATGGTGGCTCACGCCTTTAATCCCAGCACTCGGGAGGCAGAGGTAAGAGGATTGAGTTCGAAGCCAGCCTGGAACTGCAGTGTGAGTCCCAGGTCAGCCTGAGCTAGAGTGAGACCCAAAACAATGACTTTCCAAATTCCTGTCAGAGGTAAGATCGACTCACAGGAGACAGGCTTGGCGTGTGAGGAAAAGGTGACTGAGCCCCAGGGTTGATCTCAAGTACTTCAGAGCAGTTGTGCATGGCATGAAGGGTTCTACATGAAAGAGCCTCGCCCACATGCTAGACTGGCATTTATATTTTTACTGTTTAGATTCCTGGCAGGGTTCTTCTGCTAACAAAATCAGTATATTGCCTCCATTTTCTAACATCTGAAAGTTACAGACTTTGAAGAACTAAGACTCTTTTCTAACTTATCCCAGAAATATTCTAGTTAATTGTCTAAAAGGCTGGTCCAAAAAAAAAAAAAAATGGTGTTCACTTCTGCAGCACATATACTAAAACTGGAACGACACAGAAAAGATTAGCATGATCCCTGCTCAAGGATCACACACGAATTTGTGAAGCATTCCATATTTTAAAAACAAAATGTTGCTGGGCGTGGCAGGGCAAACCTTTAATCCCAGCACTCTGAAGGCAGAGGTAGGACGATTGCCGAGAGTTCAAGGCCACCTTGAGACTACATAGTGAATTCCAAGTTAGCCTAAGCTAGATAGAGTAAGACCCTACCTCAAAAACCCGGAAAAAAAAAAAAAAAAAAAAGAAAGAAAATGGTGAGTCTGGTGTGATGGTGCATGCCTTTACTCCTAGCACTCTGAAGCAGAGGTAGGTGGGTGGCTGTGAATTCAAGGCCAGCCTGAGAGTGTAGAATGAATTCTAGGTCAGCAAAACCCTACCTTGAAAAACCAAAAAAAGAAAAAAAAAAAGGAAAAAAGTTGATGTCTTCTACCTTATCCTCTCCGGTATCTCCTCAGAGAAAATATTAGGCCAAGTACAAACCTGGAATTTTGTCTCCCCCAAACATGCAGTCCCAAAGCCAATATGTGATGTGATTGGCTGTCATGCCCTGAGCTTTAAGTGCAGCCCTGTCCAAGGAAACTTTCTAAATTGGTGGAAAAAGCCTGGTCTGGTGGCTCATATCCGTAATTCCAGCACTTGGGAGGCTGAGGCAGAAGGATTGCCACAATATTTTTTGTTTTTTACTTATTTATGAAGAGAAAATGAGTGCTCCAGGGCCTCTGGGCACTGCAAATGAACTCCAGATGCATGCACCACATGTGCATCTGGCTTTTTTGGCTTCTGGGGAGTCAAACCTAGGTCCTTTCTCTTCATAGGCAAGAGCCTTAACTGCTGAGCCATCTCTCCATCCCTTGTTTTTTTCTTTTTTTTTTTTGAGGCAGGGTCTCATTGTAGACCAGGCTGACATGGAACTCAGTCTAGGTTGGCCTCAAACTAATAGTGCTCCTCCTAATTTAGCCTCCCCAGTATACCACAACACCCGGCTTTGCCCCACAATTTTGAGGCCATCTGGTGAGTTACAGGCCAATCTGGGCTACAATGAAACCTGTCTCAAATGAAAAAAGGAAGAAGAAGAAAGCTGGCAGAAATGCTGCTCATAGGCTGTGGCGAGTGCAATGGAAGATGATTTTATGTTTGGAACTTACATCAGTGAGGGTTAAATGGAATTAACCCTCACGTGTGGTTGTATTCTTGAGCATTCAGAAGTTATTCAAGTATTAGGGCCAGCCCTGCACATAGAAACAGGGGTCTACCAGGATCAAAAGGAGGAAATGGGGCTGGAGACAGGGCTTAATGATTATGGCACTTGCCTACAAAGCCTAAGGACCCAAGTTTGACTCCCTAGAACCCATATAAGCCAGGTGCACAAAGTGGCACACGGGTCTGGAATTTGTTTGCAGTGGCTAGAGGCCCTGGCATGCCCATTCTCTTTCTTTCTTTCTTTCTCTCTCAAATGAATGAGTGAAGGAATAGATGAGAAAATGTCATGCTTAGACAAGATGGAAGACAACGGCAAATAGAAATGCACATGAGCTCACATGGAAGACAACGGCAAATAGAAATGCACATGAGCTCACAGGACCCCAACTCACATGAGGAGGCCACCATGCTGACGATGATGGATGACGACGTGCTGGAGCTCTGCACCATGACGGTCACCAGCACCCCGATGACCAGTCCCGCCACAGGGTTGGACATAATGGAGTTGTTACTGAAGAACTGCCCGGCCATCTTCCCTGAAAGACAAGCCAATGATGTGGGGATGGGGAGGGACGGACACACTGCGTCCAGAGAGAGGCCTCCTTGCAAGACCAGCTGCTGTGGAGCCATGCTCAGCCTGTGGAATCTCGCTTCTCTGAGGGTTTTTTCCTTTCATTGCCCAGATAGGAAAGAGATCTGACAGCTGTCCTCACTGGTCTTCTGCCCCACCTCTCTGGCCCCTAATTCCTCTTATCACTTCACCCCACGGCTTCTAGCCTTCTCTGATCGTGGGCCTGGCTCCGATTGTGCTAGACCTCCTCATACCCTAATTCCTCAGCCTTCGGAATGTATTCCTAAAGAAGACGTATCTGCAAAAGTGGGTCTTCTCTCTTCTCCATCCACCCCCAGCTCATAACTGAATGCTGCAGAAGTCCTTTTGAGGGTGTGCTTCTGTGACCCTCAATCCATTCCCCAAACCACTTTACAATGAAGACTGTGGACTGGGTGGGTCAGAGGAACAATGAAACGATATGCAGGAATTTAGTGTGTCCATCACACACCTGACAAGTGACCCCCCACTGTTGGCAAGGCAAATTCCCCAGGTCACAAGGATCAGCTCTCTAAGACAGTCACCAGGGCTGGAGAGATGGTTTAGCGGCTAAAGCACTTGCCTGCAACACTAAGGGACCTCGGTTCCCCGGGACCCACATAAGCCAATTGGTTGGTGCATGCATCTGGAATTTGTTTGCAGTGGCTGAACTGAAGGTCCTGACACACCCATTCTTTCTCTCTCTCTCTCTCAAATAAATAAATAAATAATAAATACTAAAAAAGACTTAAACAAAAAAAGCTGGGCGTGGCGGAGCACGCCTTTAATCCCAGCACTCGGGAGGCAGAGGTAGGAGGATCGCCATGAGTTCAAGGCCACCCTGAGACTCCATAGTGAATTCCAGGTCAGCCTGGGCTAGAGTGAGACCCTACCTCACAAAAAAAAAACCCCAAAAACAAACAAACAAACAAAAAGGCTTAGTAATGAAATGAACTATTAAAAAGAAAAAAGAAAAGGGACAGGCACCAAAGAATGCAGAAATCCAGTCTTTTGCCCCCCTGAACTATAACTGAATCCTGCTGTGCACTTAGTGGTCTTGGTCCTTTCCCGTAAATGGGAGGAGTTGAGGCAAAGACTATTCAGACAGAGCCACTGGAGCCCCTATGTATTCCTGTTGTCACCCAGAGAGGGTACAAAGTTAATCGAGCACAAGGTAATGTCACTACTGGGTTGCATGCACACTAGCCAAGTACAGTCTTGGGAGAGACGTGGGTGTTGGCTGTGGGTACAGATTCCTATCCTGGAGACCACTGTCCTTCCCCAGCAAGAGCTGGCTTTGATCTTTCCTATTTGCTTGGCCCTGGAAGAACATTCATTCTTTCTCTGCAATCTCTGGGCAGAGAGGCCAAGAGACAGCAAGAACCCCTCAGATAAGAAGTGAAACAGCTTCCTGCTGGGGCTTGGGAACAAAGGCAGGGGCTGATAGCTGGAGTCAGTTCCATGTCTGGCTCCTCATCTAAGCCATTTAGAGGCCTCTGGCAGTTGTCTTCTGTACAATGAGGGGCGTGGACCTCGGGAGAAGGTCTGAGCCAAATTGTCCTAAAGCTCTCTACCAAACTGTGGCCTGAGAAACCTTGAGAAGCCACGACCACTAAACTGAATTCAGGCTTCTGGAACACTTGCCTCCGCTTTGGCCCCAGAGCCCTCTGTCTGTACCTCCGACCAGCTGGAAGGCGCTGCTGAGCACATCCAAGGAGCACACGAACAAGTACAGGAACCCCAGGAGCAGAAAGAACTTCCCAATTCCTTGGAAGACACAGATGACCTTCCCTCTGGTGTCTCTCTCTGCGGGGGACAAGGCACAAGGTTTTAGTGTCTACAACACGGAGAAGTAGGGCAGCTCCCTGCTGCTTCCTCCAGCTCTTAGGTCTCGGGGCTCAGAGGTCAGCACTTCCACACTGCAATCCATTCTGGTAAACCCTCCTCAGTGTTTCTAGAATCCACAGGATCTGCGTTAAGCAGGAGGACTCAGTGTGGCCTGGGGCCCAGAGAGGCAGCATGTCAGGCTCCACGCTCAGCTAAAACCACAGTGTCACCGAGGGCAGAGGCAGTTAGGAACACGAGTCACCTGCCTAAGTGCAGGGTCAGAGATAATGGCTCTTAAGTGCACCTTTTTATCCAGCACACTTCCAGAATGAGGCTGCTGATGGTAATCAAAGCCGTAGATGTTTGTTGAGCCCTTGGGCCCTCATAAGGCTCTATCCCTGACTGCTGTTTCAATTCTCACCTTCTCCCACCAGCTCTGTCTCCCACCTATCTCCTGGGCCCACCCTAGCTTGCTGGTCCAAAAGCTGTCCTTCATACCACAGGTGGGAAAGTGAGCAGTGGCATACCCCAGCTATTCTGGATATATCAGCTCTCTGCTACCTCAAGACAGTAAGGGTCTTGCCTGCTCCCAGCTCTATCCGCGTCCCCTCTTATAATGCCCAGAACCTGGCCGGCATGCACTGAATTCCAGGGATCAAGATAGTGTCTGTCTTGGTCGTGGCCCTGGTGCCTGGTGTGTTGACTGAATAAAAGAACAAAGGGTCCCCCAGAGTGTGGATGACATTCCCTAGCCAGGATCCTGGTTCTCAGGGCCTCAGAGCCGTGGAAAGGGATGAGTGACACTGTGAACAATGGGGCTGGTCTTCTCCTGCTGGCCCTCCACTTACCTGACCACTTGACCCCAGTATCCCGGAGTGCAGGCAGGTCCCAGGGGTCGTCCACGTCAGTGGGCTCCTCGATCAGGGCCACCGTTGAGTAGGAGGGCAGAAGTTCGATCTTGGGTACTGGAGTCCCACTGTCATCTGCACACGTGAGCAGCAAAGGCCGTGAGGACTGACGCCTGCATGTCCGGCCCCGCGGGCGGCCTGCCCATGTTTGCTAAGCGGTACTTACTTTGGCCGGGCTCCTTGTCCTTGGCTGGCGTGGTCGCCTGTGGGCTCGAGGCCCCTTCGATGAATTTATTGGGGTTGGGCTGAGCATTTTCTACCTCAGGCCAAGGAGCCATGGTCTGTGGAAGGGAAGACGGAGGACTTCAGGAAGCAGTAAATGAAGATGTACAGGCTGATTATGAGAAAGAGCCCGACCCTGCAACGCTTGTATTCCGGCAGTGGAAGGGAAGGTGCCATGCTGACACCTCCTGCCATGCTAACCTGTGCCAGGTGTAGCACCGGGAATGCCATGTTCTATCTCTGTGTGTCTCTTCCCCCACACCCAAGTGTGTCGCTGAAACCAGTCCCGGCGTGTAGTCTCCTCTCAGTGTCCCTAATTTCTGTCTGTCTAAGCTTTCGTCGATCCTCTCCTTTGTCAGAAATGGGATAAACAAGGTGACGCAAACCTTTAATCCCAGCACTTGGGAGGCAGAGGATGGCCGTGAGTTCGAGGCCAGCCTGAGACTACATAGTGAATTCCAGGTCAGCCTGGGCTACAGTGAGACCCTATCTTTAAAAAAAAAAAAATGAAAAGAAAAAAAGAAAACAGAAATAGGATACTCATCCATCTAGCCTCATCATCTCAAGACTTGCCAACTGCCCTGGCCCTCCTTCAACAGGCTCCCCAACTCCTGTTTACACGGAAGCAAGTTCAGCTTTCATTCCAGCACCTAACCTCATCCGGTGAAGAGACCGCCGTGTACAGATATGTGAGTGTGCGATGCACCCGCCCCTAAGCAGTGGGCCTGCTCTACCTACTGTCTGTGAAGGGGATACATGGGGCAGGTTTACAGCCCAACAGTGCAGCTCACAGCTGGTGTGCATGTGGGCCAAGTCCCCTTATGCCCGGAGCGCAGTGTCAATTTCCCTGTGTAAAACAGGGATCACTCTTCACACCAACAGGCTGCAAGACTGGGGATGAGGTTAAAGGTCTGCCAAGCACACCTGGCATTGAGCAGCCTTCCCATGAGAGGCGATTATCACCATGCCGCCTTGCCTCGAGTCATGACCCTTCGTCAGACAGAATTGTTTCCGGCCTTCTACAGATTTCCCCATAACTAGTTTTCCCCAAAATGTCTTTCTCAGTTACAGGGCTCCTGGTACACCTGGCAGTCCATCCCTTGCAGACTCTCTCCTCTGATACCATTAGACAAAACAATCCTAGGAACAGAAAGTTCACAGAAAGGGAAGTACAAGTTTCCAAGTTCTAACTAAAGCCCAACAGCTCAGCCTCATCGACAATCCAAGATGTGCAAATTAAACGTGGCAACTGACAACGTGGCAAAAGCAATTCAAGGAAACATAATTCAGCGGTTAAGGTGCTTGCCCGGAAAGCCTAATGGCCCAGGGTTCGATTCCCCAGTACCCATGTAAAGCCAGATGCACAAAGGGGCACATGTATCTAGAGTTTGTTTACAGTGACTGGAGGCCCTGGGGTGCCCATTTTCCTTCTTTCTTTCCTTCTTTCTCTCTCTTTCTTTCTTTCTCTCTCTCAAATAAATAAATTTTATAAAAAGAAAGCAGATAGAGAGGACAGACACTGAGGTTGTCTTTTGACCTCCAAATGCATGTCATGACACACACACACAAACAAACACAAAAAAAGCAAACAAACAATAATATGACATTCTGGAATAGATGTTATGAGACAAGCACTGCTATGAGTCCTAGAAAACACTTGGCCAAATGTGTAACGTACTCACTCATTTTACTTCTAGGAATATTTACTCTCAGAAAATGAGAAACTTTGTCCCAACCCGCTTCTGCTGAGAACGCTTCTCAGAACCCAGGTCCTCCTGACACCGTTCTCCTTCTCCTGAAGCCAATGCATTTCTCGCCCGAATGCAGCACTACCAAGAAAGGGCTTTTTGTCTATTCACTGCTGCACCCTCAGGCTGGAAACTCTGCCTGGGCCCAGCTATGCCCACTAGTTACTGAAAACTGACAGCAACACAGACCAAAAAGCCATTTGCTGCTCTGGTCATTTACATATTTGTAAAATACAAATAAGGAAATTGGGACTGGAGAGCTGGTTCAGTGGATAAAGTGCTTGCCTGCAAAGCCCAACAACCTGGGTTTGATTCCCCAGTACCCACATAAAGCCGGATGCATAAACTGGTACATGCATCTAGAGGTTATTCGCAGTGGCTGGAGGCCCTGGTGTGTCCATTCTCTCATTCTCTCTCTCTCTCTTTCTCTCTCTCTGTTTGCAAATAAATAAAAATATTTTTTAAGGCTGGAAAGATGGCTTAGTGGTTAAGGCACTTGCCTGCAAAACCTAAGGATCCAGGTTTGATTCCCCAGGACCCACACAGAGCCATGCACGTGGTGGCACTTGCGTCTAGGGTTTGTTTGCGGTGGCTGGAGGTCCTGGCATGCCCATTCTCTTATCTGACTCTTTCTCTCTCTCTCTCTCAAATAAACAATAAAAATAAAATATTGAAAAATATATATTTTTTAAAAAATAGGGAAATTAGGGGCTAGAGAGATGGCTTAGTGGTTAAGCTCTTGCCTGTGAAGCCTGAGGACCCCAGTTCGAGGCTCCATTCCCCAGGACCCATATTAGCCAGATGCACAAGGGGGCATATGTGTCTGGAGTTCGTTTGCAGTGGATGGAGGCCCCGGTGCACCCATTCTCTCTCTCTCTCTCTGCCTCTCTCTCTCTCTGTCATGCTCAAATAAATAAATAAAACAATTTATAAAAAAATAGGGAAATTATTATTCTAACTAGGGTAAATCCACAGTGGACTAGCATGCCTTTAAAAAAATTCAAAATACAGAAAATGCATTAAATTATGAATAAAAAGGACATTTTGTCCTATTCCTGACATGATCAGTAAATAAGATCCAAAATTGTTCCATGGAGCTGGGCATGGTGGCTCACACCTATAAACCCAGCAGCGTTCAAGAGGCAGAGGTAGGAGGGGTTACAGGTCAGCCTGGGCTGGAATGAGACCCTGCCTCACAACCCCCCCCAAAAAACAATAATAATATCACGAAAGTGTTCTGTGGATCACTGTGGTGGAGTTGAAGGAAATTTTATTTCTTCTGAATTTCTAAAGTTAGCTTTACTCCCCACCACACACAGGTAAGCTGGTTCAGTGACTCCCGTGCACTAAGCTAGACTTGAAAGCATGCTGGTTCCCAGTGCCTGGGAGGCTGAGGCAGAAGCCTGCTGCATGTTTAAGGCCACCCTGGGCTGCACAGTAAGTTATAGGATACAATGGGCTAGAGTGAGAGCCTGTTTCAAATTCCTTCCTCCCTGTTCCCCTCCCCCCGCAAAGGGGCTATTTCTAGCTTATGTAAGACCAGGGATCAAAAACAATTTGGTAGGGGGGGTTATGTCATGCCCCACCCCTTATGCTGACCCCATGAGGAGTCAGTATTATTTCTCTTTTACAGCTGAGGAAACCAGAGCTGACAGGAATGGAATCTTCTCCAGTCTAACCTCACCACTCCAGGACAAGCCAGGTTTAGTAGAGTACTGGGACCCCAGCACACAGAAGGTGAAGGCAGGAAGGTCAAGAGTTCAAGATCAACCTGGGCCACACAGTGAGACGTTTCTTAAAATCCCTCCCCCTGAGCCAGGCGTGGTGGTGCATGCCTTTAATCCCAGCACTGAGGAGGCAGAGGTAGGAGGATCACTGGTGAGTTCGAGGCCACCCTGAGACTACACAGTGAATTCCAGATCAGCCTGGGCTAGAATGAAACTCTACCTCAAAAAAAAAAAAAAAAAAAAAAAAAAACAACAACAGAAAATCCCTCCCTCTTCCAAAAACTAAAAAGTCATTGACTACCAGACCTGGGCACAAGCAGATGACTCCTGATGTGTGGTGTGTGGAAAAGTCCAGGGTGAAGTCATGGGAGGCAGGAGGAGGGCATCACCAGATGGTTCTGACTGAAACCCCAGTGAGGCAAGGGAGGGTGTCTTGCCTCAACTCACATGGAAGATGCAGTCAGTGGCCCACTTCCTGGACACACAAGACAGGCAGGAGGGCAAGAGTCCATGACTCAGGGTTCAGAGCAATACCTCCTGCCCAGATGTACAAGACCCTTCCATCTACATTCTGCCTAGAGGCTGCCAGCGACCAGTGTTCCTGGGCACTGCACCACCTACTTTAATTGCACCCTAACCTAAACCTAACTCATGACTCTCCAGTCACCCCACAGGTTGCTCTCCTTTGCAAAACTATCCTACTTGTAATTGTTCCTTTCATTGTCCCAGAATTTCAAAGCTATCTCTGACTGACCCCAGATCCCATCAGGAGGGCTGGAGAGATGGCTTACTGGTTAAGGCATTTGCCTGCAAAGCCAAAGGACCCAGGTTTGATTCCCCAGGACCCATGTAAGCCAGATGTACAAGGTGGCCCATGCATCTGGAGTTGGTTTGCAGTGGCCAGAGGCCCTGGCACTTCCCCCCACCCCAACCTCTCTCTCTCTCTCTCTCATAAATAAAAATAAAATATTTTTTTTAAATCCCATCAGGACCAGCTGACTCTACCTGGGAGTATCTCTGTACTTACTCAAGTCTGATAGCACCTTCCCAGCTTGGCCTCAGCATCCCCTGCTTGGATGGACTTAGCAGCCTGTTCACCCAGTTACCCACATCACTCACAGATGAACTTTCCTCACACAGAGCAGTAGTGTAGAATCATGATTCCCCAGCCTCTCTTGCCCAATGCTCCCCCTAAGGTTTCCTCTTCTGTAGTCACACTTCCCCAAACATGGGACCCCGGACACTCCTCAGCCCTGGTGCAGACACAGCCTCGAGACAAGACCCTTCTCATCTTCTGTCCCGCAGCCCTGAGGCTCTGCCCAGCTCCTTCCTCTCTGGCCTTACCCTTCTTTCTGATCCCTGATCCCATCGCATGCTTCTGTGTGATTCATGTGTCACTCCATCATACACACATGCCACTGTGAAATCTTTTAATTGATTTCTAATAACAACTGCCATTTAATGAGCATCAAAAAGCTGTTGGGTGCCACAGTGGTGTCTGACATACATTCTCACTCAGGCTTTATACACAAAAATAGCAGCTACATCATTGTAAAAGCAACCCAGAGAGATGGGGACCTTGTACAAAGTGGCCCAGAGAGGGCTTAGACATAGTTCTACCTGCCATCAAGTTGGGTTGTAGCATGATAGTGACTCACCTTCCTCCAGCACAATTTTCCTCATGGAATTGGGAAAGGGAATGGTAAGTTGTCTGACTGGTATGTGATTTACATTTCAGATACATTTACATGGAACGAGCTGTTTCTTAACCTTGACATCGGCTGGGTGTGGCGGTGCATGCCTTTACTCCCAGCACTCAGGAGGCTGAGAAAGGAGGATCGATGTGAGTTTGAGGACAGTGTGGAACTACAAGTGAGATTCCAGTCAGCCTGGGCTAGAGTAAAACCTTGAAAAAAACTAACTAAATAAATAAATATAAATAAAAAGAAAAACCTAAAACTTAACCTTGACATTGACAACTGGGGCACATAGATCTCTGATGCAGTGGAGTGGGCCTGGGCTCTGAGATTAGTTTTGCTTCTACTAGCTAGAGGTCAGAGGACCCACACCCCAGCTTTAACAACAAAAATGCGCCCTAGGAGTTGAGAGCCACAGTTCCAGAGCTTTAAAAACTGTTTGCCGGGCGTGGTGGCGCATGCCTTTAATCCCAACACTTGGGAGGCAGAGGTGGGAGGCAGAGGTAGGAGGATCGCCATGAGTTCGAGGCCACCAAGAGACTACATCATGAATTCTAGGTCAGCCTGGGCTAGAGTGAGACCCTACTTCAAAAAAGAAATTTTTTTAAATTTAAAAAATAAAACTGAATGTTTAACTAGCTGGGTATGATGGCACACACCTTTAATCCGAGCACTCAGGAGACAAAGGAAGGAGGATCACTGTGAGTTTGAGAGTAGCCTCCCACTACAGAGTGAGTTCTAGGTCAGTCTGGGCTAGAGGGAGACCCTGCCTCAAGAAATAAAACAAAACAAAATAATAAAATAAAATAAAAAGTGGAGGTTTGGATCATTTCTTGAGTCTGAAAGCCAACTTCACGTTTGTGACTTCGGGACAGATCCTGTGCCTGCTCGTACGTAAAATGAGAACAATTCTAGCAAAGAGTTACCTTGATTAAGTATGCCATGTCTTAAATGTTCTCAGAACAGTGTCACACTGATGACTATCTTTTTTTTTTTTTTTTAATTTTTGTTCATTTATTTGAGAGCAACAGAGAGAAAGAGGCAGATAGAGAGAGAGAGAGAGAGAATGGGCATGCCATGGCCTCCAGCCACTGCAAACGAACTCCAGATGCATGCTCCCCCTTGTGCATCTGGCTAACGTGGGTCCTGGGGAATCGAGCCTCGAACCGGGGTCCTTAGGCTTCACAGGCAAGCTCTTAACCGCTAAGCCATCTCTCCAGCCCTGATGACTATCTTAATAAAATGAACATATAATGATTATGGTAAGGGCTGAACAGATGGCTCAGTGGTTAAAGTGGCAGCCTGAGGTTTGATTCCCCAGGACCCACATAAAGCCAGATGCACTAAGAGGTGCATACATCTGGAGTTTGTTTGCAGTGGCAGGAGGCCCTAGTGTGCCATTCCCTTTCTCTTATTCTCTCGCCCTCACTCCCTATCTCTCTCTCCCTGCTTGCAAATAAATATTTTTTAAAAATTATGGTAGAGTCCAAGTTTTAAAAAATCAAAATTTTGGGATGGAGAAATAGCTTAGCAATTAAAGCACTTGCCTGTGAAGCCTAAGGACCCAGGTTCAATTCCTCAGTAAACACATAAGCCAGATGCACAAGGTGATGCATGCGTCTGGAGTTCATTTGCAGTGGCTGGAGGCCCTGGCACACCCATTCTTTATCTGCCTCTTCCTTTCTCTGTCTCTGTCTCTCTCTCTAGTAAATAAATAAATTAATTTTTAAAAAATTAAAACTTTATGGGCTGGAGAGATGGCTTAGCGGTTAAGCACTTGCCTGTGAAGCCTAAGGACCACGGTTCGAGGATCGATTCCCCAGGACCCACGTTAGCCAGGTGCACAAGGGGACGCACGCGTCTGGAGTTAGTCTGCAGTGGCTGGAGGCCCTGGCGCGCCCATTCTCTCTCTTTCTCTCTCTGCCTCTTTCTCTCTCTGTGTCCGTCGCTTTCAGATAAATAAAAATTTTTTTAAAAATTTAAAAAAAATTAAAATTTTAAGGTAGGTGTTGTGGCATTCCCTTGTTATCTCTGCACTTAGGAGGCAGGAGCAGGAGGATCACAAGTTCAAGTACAGCCTGGTCTACACAGTGAGTCTAGGCCAGAGAGTGTCAGTGAGACTTTCTCAAAAAACAAAAACAGCCGGGCATGGTGGCACACGCCTTTAATCCCAGCACTCGGGAGGCAGAGGTAGGAGGATTGCTGTGAGTTCGAGTCCACCCTGAGACTCCATAATGAATTCCAGGTCAGCCTACCTCAGGGGGTAAAAAAAAAAAAGACACTTTGGAGGCTGGGCTTGGTGGAACATTGAGTTCGGGGTTAGCCTAGAGCTACAAAATGAATTCCTAAGTCAGTCTGGGCTACAGTGAGACCCTACTTCAAAAAACAAAAACAAACAAACACAAAGCTTTGCGCTTGCAGTGAGCCTATTCAGGGCTGCCCACAGACCTACAGGGGTTCATGTATGTGGCTGTGCTCTTGGAGACACTCAGAAAGAAAACTGTGACCTTGTCTCACCTCTTCCTTTCAACTTTGGATTTAAATTTAAGCTGGAGGGGAAGCGAACTACAATTACACTTTCCCCCCAGCCCAGCAGGCGCTTTGAATGGAGGGGCACCACTGAAGGCTTGCTGAAGGCATGCGCTCGGCCCAGGTTGATTACAGCGAATAACTCTTATCCTAAAGGCTCCTGATAAGAGGTTGGCCCTCAGCACTGCGTGCCAGTTGGGTTGGCTGAGATTCGTCGGATGGAAACCACCATCCAGGTGCCGGAGCAGCCCCCCTCAAAGTCAGTTCAGCCAAGGGTGAGGAGGCCCATTGTTTACCTGTTTAGATTAGATTATGTATTCTGTGACCAGATCACTATGGCTGGCCAGGAACAGTTCCTATGAGATTGAATAATAATTAAAAAAAAAAAAAAAACTGGAATCAACAGACACATCCAGGGCCCTGTAGCTCGTAATGGCATTTATAAGCAAGGGGTAGTTTGTACCCATCTGTACAAATTGTACAAAAAGGAACAGGACACAATCGCATGGGATCCAACCAACAAGACCCTCCCCAGTGTCCCTGCAGGAGGCCTGTGCTGGCTTCTGCCACCTCTAGAGTCCCTATATTGTTAATCCATGCCACCAAAAGGAAAGGCACTTCCATTGAATGTCCGTACTCCTCCTTCTTGGAAGTCTTTTATTTTTCCTTATTCTGAGTTCAACTGTTTGGTCCACTTTACAAACACTTCCCCGATGAAGCAAGACTTCCCTGCACTCTGCACTCTGTTTCTGTTATGCTCCCCACCCCTCCCCCACACCTTTCTGATCACTGTGTGCTGGATTCTAGACGATCAGGAAGGTCTCCATATACCTGCATTGCCCCCGTGCTCAGGCATCTAAAAGGCCTGTCCACCCAGCCCCACGTCTCTGGAAGTGCTGGCCCCTCCCTTCCTGACCCCATCCACCCCCACAGCTTGCTGCACCTAGGAAGGAGGAAATGTAAGGCACCTGGCAGCTACCCAGCCACGCTTCTTACCCCACCGCTTGCGCTCACAGGCCAATGCTCCCGACCTTCCCAGGTAGCAAAGCGTCTGCTCTGTGCCCAGTGGTCCAGAACCAGTCAGCCTGCAGGGAGCCTGCAGCTGGGGCTCTGGAGCAAAGACAAATGCTCATTCCAGGGCTCCTCCAAGTCCCTGCAAGTCCCCCCACCTCCCCACCCCCACTGCTGAGACCACAGTGTCTGGCCACAGTGGAGGAGAACTTGCAGAGACCTGCTTCTTGCTATGCGAGAGCACCTCAGTTTTGGCATCTCAAAAATGGGACAAGGCCCAGTGTGGTGGCACACGCCTTTAATCCCAATTCTCAGGAGGCAGAGGTTGGAGGATTGCCTTGAGTTCGAGGCCTCCCTGATACTACATAGTGAATTCCACGTCAGCCTGGGTTAGAGCGAGACCCTACCTTGAGAAACAAAATAGGACAATGCCAACAACCTTCAGAGCTGTTGCAAGGACTGATTGATTTAATAAGTGTAGGTGAATGCAGTGTCCGGACAGTCATGACCTACAATTTCTGAAATGCATTGCATCATAAAGAACTCATCTAGACTTCACTTTGCCCTACCCTGAGCGCCCACAGCCAGCCTTTGGCGCAGTATGGGCCCGAGGTAAATTCGCGTTCATTCGAAAGCATGCAAAAACACCACAAATATCTGTCCAATAAATGACCCCAAGGAATGTGAGTAAAAACAGCCAACGGGGGCTGGAGAGGATAGCTCAGCAGTTAAAGGCGCTTGTTTGGAATGCCTGACAGCCTGGGTTCAATTCCCTAATACCCACATAAAGCCAGACACACAAAGTGGCACATGCGTTTGGAGTTCCTTTGCAGTGGCAGGAGGCCCTGGTGTGTGCGCCCATTCTCTCTCTCTCTCTCTCCCTCTTTCTAATAAATAAATCACTTTTTTAAAAAAGGAGTCAATGAAGACAGCTTGTGACCTCATTAACTCTTACAAGGACATGAGTTCTTTCCAGGGTACAATGAAACTGAGGCAAAAAGAAGTTGCCTAAAGTCACAGCTGCCTGGGGTGGTTTCAGGATTTGAACCCAAGGCTGAAGTCCCCGAAGAGTTGGTAGACCTCACTGGCAGGAGCAAGCCTCCAGCCACCGCCTCAGCACAGCGGGGGCAGGGGGGAGCTCTGAGTCTGACACAGCAAGGGCACTACATATTTCTGAAAGACCTGGCTTGAATCACACATCCGCAGGGTCATTTCTGCCTCTTTCAGAAAACCAGCTCAGCAAATCCCCAGACTTTCAGGGGTCTCCGCTGAGCACTGACCATCAGAGGCTGAAACGGGGATCTCTGAGGTTGCTGTGCACTGGGACAGGTCAGACACTGAACCTGCTTCCTGGTGGAAGGGACGTTAGAGCACCAGGGACCCTCCAAGGGTTTCTTCACCATCCCACACCCTATGCCGTTGCTCCTTCTCCCCGACGGCCCAAGACCGTCCTCTGGCACCTTCCTGCTACCTGCGAGAAGTAGGGAGGAAGGAGCAGTGCGAGGCCAAACTCTGGGGAGAACCAGGGTTAGGCTGAGGCCTCTGCTTCCCCAGCTGTCAAGCCCCTGCTCCTCGCACCCCCGCCCCACCCCAGGGCCTCCCATCTCTACAATCTAGTTGGCTGTAAGCCTTGTCTGCTTGGCTCCACCTACAGGAGTGACACCTGATGCCAAGAGGAACTCTCATTTTTTTTTTCTTCACAGGACAAGAGGAAACTTCTGGGCTCTTCTGAGATGGGCAAACAGGGAAATGTAGGGCACCGGGCAGTCAACCAACTCTCCGCTTTGCATTGTTTGGGCCTTTCCGACTGGGACCTGTCAGGTAACGGCGGGGCTCAGAATGTCTCTAGCCAAGACTTCATGAGGAAGTAAGTGGGCAATAGCCTGGGACCGTGATCCTGCATCCTGCCACTATGCATAGCCTCCACACGCACAGGGAAGATGACACTGAACCCCTAGCTTGAAGGACAGTGCTTGGTACCCACAGCCAGATCAACTCATTTAACTTAAACACTTAAGTTTAGTTAAGTGTTCATCTTTGAGGCATGGTCTTCCTGTGTAGTCCAAGCTGGCCTTCCCCAAGTGAATGCCACCACCTCCAGTATATTCTTAGTGCCAACTTTAACTCCACCCTGCAGAGAGATTATCTTAGTTTCTATCCTTTAGTATCAACTTTAGGACCATCAACAGAGGAGGAAACTGAGGCACAGAAAATGTGCTTAAAGTCAAGAGTCACTTCTGCTTAGAAACTATTGGAACCCATACAGCCCAGTGTCTTCAATAAGCACAAAAGGTCTTTTACTTAAAAGGAGTGATGGATGTCAGAAATTCCCAAGAGGGTGGCGGCTACTTTTCTTCAGCTCTCTTTAGTAAAGCTTAAGGAAAAATAAATCCTCACGGGGCATGGTGGCACACGCCTTTAATCCCAGCACTCGGGAGGCAGAGGTAGGAGGATTGCTGTGAGTTCGAGTCCACCCTGAGACTCCATAGTGAATTCCAGGTCAGCCTACCTCAGGGGGTAAACAAAAAAAGACACTTTGGAGGCTGGGCTTGGTGGAACATTGAGTTCGGGGTTAGCCTAGAGCTACAAAATGAATTCCTAAGTCAGTCTGGGCTACAGTGAGACCCTACTTCAAAAAACAAAAACAAACAAACACAAAGCTTTGCGCTTGCAGTGAGCCTATTCAGGGCTGCCCACAGACCTACAGGGGTTCATGTATGTGGCTGTGCTCTTGGAGACACTCAGAAAGAAAACTGTGACCTTGTCTCACCTCTTCCTTTCAACTTTGGATTTAAATTTAAGCTGGAGGGGAAGCGAACTACAATTACGCTTTTCCCCCCAGCCCAGCAGGCGCTTTGAATGGAGGGGCACCACTGAAGGCTTGCTGAAGGCATGCGCTCGGCCCAGGTTGATTACAGCGAATAACTCTTATCCTAAAGGCTCCTGATAAGAGGTTGGCCCTCAGCACTGCGTGCCAGTTGGGTTGGCTGAGATTCGTCGGATGGAAACCACCATCCAGGTGCCGGAGCAGCCCCCCCTCAAAGTCAGTTCAGCCAAGGGTGAGGAGGCCCATTGTTTACCTGTTTAGATTAGATTATGTATTCTGTGACCAGATCACTATGGCTGGCCAGGAACAGTTCCTATGAGATTGAATAATAATTAAAAAAAAAAAAAAACTGGAATCAACAGACACATCCAGGGCCCTGTAGCTCGTAATGGCATTTATAAGCAAGGGGTAGTTTGTACCCATCTGTACAAATTGTACAAAAAGGAACAGGACACAATCGCATGGGATCCAACCAACAAGACCCTCCCCAGTGTCCCTGCAGGAGGCCTGTGCTGGCTTCTGCCACCTCTAGAGTCCCTATATTGTTAATCCATGCCACCAAAAGGAAAGGCACTTCCATTGAATGTCCGTACTCCTCCTTCTTGGAAGTCTTTTATTTTTCCTTATTCTGAGTTCAACTGTTTGGTCCACTTTACAAACACTTCCCCGATGAAGCAAGACTTCCCTGCACTCTGCACTCTGTTTCTGTTATGCTCCCCACCCCTCCCCCACACCTTTCTGATCACTGTGTGCTGGATTCTAGACGATCAGGAAGGTCTCCATATACCTGCATTGCCCCCGTGCTCAGGCATCTAAAAGGCCTGTCCACCCAGCCCCACGTCTCTGAAACTGCTGGCCCCTCCCTTCCTGACCCCATCCACCCCCACAGCTTGCTGCACCGAGGAAGGAGGAAATGTAAGGCACCTGGCAGCTACCCAGCCACGCTTCTTACCCCACCACTTGCGCTCACAGGCCAATGCTCCCGACCTTCCCAGGTAGCAAAGCGTCTGCTCTGTGCCCAGTGGTCCAGAACCAGTCAGTCTGCAGGGAGCCTGCAGCTGGGGCTCTGGAGCAAAGACAAATGCTCATTCCAGGGCTCCTCCAAGTCCCTGCAAGTCCCCCCACCTCCCCACCCCCACTGCTGAGACCACAGTGTCTGGCCACAATGGAGGAGAACTTGCAGAGACCTGCTTCTTGCTATGCGAGAGCACCTCAGTTTTGGCATCTCAAAAATGGGACAAGGCCCAGTGTGGTGGCACACGCCTTTAATCCCAATTCTCAGGAGGCAGAGGTTGGAGGATTGCCTTGAGTTCGAGGCCTCCCTGATACTACATAGTGAATTCCACGTCAGCCTGGGTTAGAGCGAGACCCTACCTTGAGAAACAAAATAGGACAATGCCAACAACCTTCAGAGCTGTTGCAAGGACTGATTGATTTAATAAGTGTAGGTGAATGCAGTGTCCGGACAGTCATGACCTACAATTTCGGAAATCCATTGCATCATAAAGAACTCATCTAGACTTCACTTTGCCCTACCCTGAGCGCCCACAGCCAGCCTTTGGCGCAGTATGGGCCCGAGGTAAATTCGCATTCATTCGAAAGCATGCAAAAACACCACAAATATCTGTCCAATAAATGACCCCAAGGAATGTGAGTAAAAACCGCCAACGGGGGCTGGAAAGGATAGCTCAGCACTTAAAGGCACTTGTTTGGAATGCCTGACAGCCTGGGTTCGATTCCCTAATACCCACATAAAGCCAGACACACAAAGTGGCACATGCGTTTGGAGTTCCTTTGCAGTGGCAGGAGGCCCTGGTGTGTGCGCCCATTCTCTCTCTCTCTCTCCCTCTTTCTAATAAATAAATCACTTTTTTAAAAAAGGAGTCAATGAAGACAGCTTGTGACCTCATTAACTCTTACAAGGACATGAGTTCTTTCCAGGGTACAATGAAACTGAGGCAAAAAGAAGTTGCCTAAAGTCACAGCTGCCTGGGGTGGTTTCAGGATTTGAACCCAAGGCTGAAGTCCCCGAAGAGTTGGTAGACCTCACTGGCAGGAGCAAGCCTCCAGCCACCGCCTCAGCACAGCGGGGCAGGGGGGAGCTCTGAGTCTGACACAGCAAGGGCACTACATATTTCTGAAAGACCTGGCTTGAATCACACATCCGCAGGGTCATTTCTGCCTCTTTCAGAAAACCAGCTCAGCAAATCCCCAGACTTTCAGGGGTCTCCGCTGAGCACTGACCGAGCCATCAGAGGCTGAAACGGGGATCTCTGAGGTTGCTGTGCACTGGGACAGGTCAGACACTGAACCTGCTTCCTGGTGGAAGGGACGTTAGAGCACCAGGGACCCTCCGGGGGTTTCTTCACCATCCCACACCCTATGCCGTTGCTCCTTCTCCCCGACGGCCCAAGACCGTCCTCTGGCACCTTCCTGCTACCTGCGAGAAGTAGGGAGGAAGGAGCAGTGCGAGGCCAAACTCTGGGGAGAACCAGGGTTAGGCTGAGGCCTCTGCTTCCCCAGCTGTCAAGCCCCTGCTCCTCGCACCCCCGCCCCACCCCAGGGCCTCCCATCTCTACAATCTAGTTGGCTGTAAGCCTTGTCTGCTTGGCTCCACCTACAGGAGTGACACCTGATGCCAAGAGGAACTCTCATTTTTTTTTTCTTCACAGGACAAGAGGAAACTTCTGGGCTCTTCTGAGATGGGCAAACAGGGAAATGTAGGGCACCGGGCAGTCAACCAACTCTCCGCTTCGCATTGTTTGGGCCTTTCCGACTGGGACCTGTCAGGTAACGGCGGGGCTCAGAATGTCTCTAGCCAAGACTTCATGAGGAAGTAAGTGGGCAATAGCCTGGGACCGTGGTCCTGCATCCTCCCACTATGCATAGCCTCCACACGCACAGGGAAGATGACACTGAATCCCTAGCTTGAAGGACAGTGCTTAGTACCCACAGCCAGATCAACTCATTTAACTTAAACACTTAAGTTTAGTTAAGTGTTCATCTTTGAGGCATAGTCTTCCTGTGTAGTCCAAGCTGGCCTTCCCCAAGTGAATGCCACCACCTCCAGTATATTCTTAGTGCCAACTTTAACTCCACCCTGCAGAGAGATTATCTTAGTTTCTATCCTTTAGTATCAACTTTAGGACCATCAACAGAGGAGGAAACTGAGGCACAGAAAATGTGCTTAAAGTCAAGAGTCACTTCTGCTTTAGAAACTATTGGAACCCATACAGCCCAGTGTCTTCAATAAGCACAAAAGGTCTTTTACTTAAAAGGAGTGATGGATGTCAGAAATTCCCAAGAGGGTGGCGGCTACTTTTCTTCAGCTCTCTTTAGTAAAGCTTAAGGAAAAATAAATCCTCACCAGGAGGTGGAGTAGCTGCAAGACAGATAAGACGGGCGGGGTAGCTTTAAACCTGGAATCAGGGGCTGAGATAGGAGAATTAGTGCAAGAGCTGTCTGAGCTGTACGGTAAGACCGTGGACGGTGCTAGGGATGTGGCTTTACTTGGTAGCGTGCGACACACATAGTAAGTGTGGGCATGGTGGGGCAGGTCTGCAATTCCGGAGCCGGGAAGTAAAGGCAGGGGGATAAGAAGTTCAAGGTCATAGCTCAGGGACCATTTAGGAGGAGGTGGCGTAGACAATGTAACGCTAAAGGAAGGGGAGGAGGGCTTTGCAATACCTTCCAGACACAAAAGCAGTGGTGGTATTCAGGGCCTCACGGTGGCGGACACTACCTAAACAGGACCCGCACAATGGGAGGGCAAAAATGATGACATCAAAATAGAGGAGAGAGCAAGCTGGGCGTGGTGGCACACGCCTCTAATCCCAGCACTCGGGAGGCAGAGGTAGGAGGATCACTGTGAGTTCGAGGCCACCCTGAGACTACATAGTGAATTCCAGATCAGCCTGAGCTAGAGTGAAACCCTACCATGAAAAAACAAAAACAAAAACAAAAAAAGAGGAGAGCAGCTGGAAAGAAGGAACTCAGTAGAGTGGGTACAGGGGAGGGGGAAAGGGAGGGTAGAAGGGAGATTATTATCATGGTATATTGGGTTATATATATGAAGGTTGTCAAAAAAAAAGTTTTAAGAAAAGAAATTCAAGGACATCCTTGACTACAGATCAAGTTTGAGGCCAGCTTAGGATACATAAAACCCTGTCTCAAATAAAATAGAAAGGCTCGGGATGTAGCTAAGTGGCACAGTGCCTGTCATTGACAAGGTTCTGGGTTCTATCTTCAGTGTTGCAAAGAAAAAAAAAGAAAAAACCAAAAAACTGTAATTAACCTGTAATTAGATTGGTTATTCACAGATCCCCAAATACTGTTTTCTTCCTGAACTGAGTTCAGTTTCCAGCATGTCCAGATTGTTTCTAACAGCAACAGTCCCCGTGCCCTGAGGAAGACCTGTGGTGAGGTCATTTGTATTGCGTCCAAAACTAGTACAAAGCATGTTACTCTTGCCACCCAATTTACAAGCTTACATTAAAAAAGAGAGAAAAGGTCATCATCATCGGCTGGCATGGGACAAAAGACTCAGTCTCCTAATCTGAAACAATGGCCACTGAGATGAAGCATGGGTTACCAACACAGAACTGTCAGACAGGAGGGGGAACAAGACAGACAGGCCAGGCCCAGAGCCATCCCGGCTAACACAGAGCCTTCTTGGTGAACTTGCATAGAGACAGACACATGAAATCCCCGGGTTTGAGAAACTGCACATATCGCCAAGGAAAACACGAGCCCCCCCGCCTCTTTTGTCCCCCCAGAGCCACCGCTGGCTCAGAGAACAGAAATCCACCTCTAGCCTCAATATGCCATTCCTGGGAACCCAACCACTCCTGCGCATGTAACTGCCTGTGAGTAGGTGTCTCCAACCTCACCATCGGATATCCTCGACTTCTTAAAACAGAAGTTGGGGACATTGTTCTCTTCAGACATCTGAAAGAGAGAACCCTTTGCTGATGCCCACAGCCATCCAACTCTGGTTTTTGGTCACCTTAGAGAAGCAGCCGCGGGCGGGGGGTGGGGGGGGGGATGCAGGCAGCACGTGGGAGTCACTCACACCAGATACACTGCTATATCTCCCAGCCAGCAGTCAGCACAAACCTAGCATTTGGGTAAAGAAAGAACACAGAGGATCTGGGAAGGAAAACTACACCCCAGGCTGACAGGTACTGAACCAGACCAAGGGGAGGGGGGGAGGCCCACCCAGCCCATCAGATTCCAATCATGTCATCTCGCCTCCAAGCCACACTCAAGACCCAGGGATCATCTTTGAATCCCCAGGCGGGGCTCATTTCTAACACCGTAGGTCCACAGAGGACAGTGTGTGACAACAGTCGTCTGGTCATCCGGAAAGGTATGCTACTATTTTGCCTCCCCCAGCCCAAAGTTTGGCCAAGGTCCTTGAAATGAGCCCGGAGGGAGGGAGGAAGCGAGGGAGGGCGTACCTAAAAGAAGAGTGTCTTGGAAGGTGCCTGGACGGCAGCAGCACGGGCGGCGGCGGCAGAGCCGGCGGGCGGCGGTTCTCCCGAGCTTCCCTGGCAGGTAGGGGACAGCAGGAGGCACCCAGGTGGAGTGGCGCTCCGGGCCGGCTATATATAGCGAAGGTGTTGCGCAAAGAGGCCGGCGGCCGCCGCTGTCATCACGCCCCTCGCACATTCCAGGACCGCCTGCAGCCGCGGCCGCCAGGGCACTGCCTACCGGCCCCGGCTTAATGAGCCCATCGCCGCCGCCGAGCAGGACCGCCGGGAGTGCGACCGGCCACGCTGTGGGCTGCGGACAGAAACCTCAGACAGACACGGACAGACACGGACAGACACGGATGGCAGCAGGAACCACCGAACTGCTTGCGCCCGGCCGGCGCCCCGCGCGCCCCGGAGGACGGGCCCGACCCGGCTCCCCCATCGCCCTGCGGGCCAGCCGGGCCGCCAGCGTGCGCCTCCAGCTGCGCTCGCCTCCCCCACCCCCAAGGGCTGGAGAGGACCCAGCGCCCCAGCCACTGATTTAAAAAAAAAAAAAAAAAAAAAAAAAGGCAACTGGAAAGTCAGGGAACAGATTCGTGACAACAAAGCCAGGATTGTTCCAGGTGTCTCTGCCTGGGCAGATAAGAGAGATGCCAGTCCTGGGGCTGGGTTGGGAAAGGATTGGAGTGGCCAGGACGGGGAAAAGAGCTACCCTCTCTCCACGCTGTCTGGGGAATCGAACCTAGGTCCTTAGGCTTCACAGGAAAAGCGCCTTAACCTGCTAGGTCATCTTTCCAGTCCCCCTCCAAGCTTTCCGAGTGCCCGGTTTCCCCGAGGCTCTTTTCAGTCTCCAGTGTGGCCCTATACACTCATCTTTCCCTGTCTTGACTGTGAGATCTGTCTGTTCTTGGGAAGCTGGTGGAGACTGAAGGCAGAGATGAATGGCCTCCAGTGGGCGCACAAAAGCCTTCCCTGAGCCCCGGAGGAGCCAAGCATAGGAGTTAGGGGCATGCCACAAGTTGACCCAGGATTTACTGAATCAAGAGCAAGCCTGGGTTTTATTTAAATTTTCTTTTTCTTATTTATTTATTGGGGTTTTTTTTTTTGTTTTTTTTTTTTTTTTGGAGGTAGGGTCTCGCTCTAGTTCAGGCTGACTTGGAATTCACCATGTAGTCTCAGGGTGGCCTCAAACTCATGGCGATGCTCCTACCTCTGCCTCCCAAGTGCTGGGATTAAAGGCGTTCGCCACCACGCCTGGCTAAACCTAGGTCTTAATCCTCTCTCCTCACCACCCTGGTTTCATGGCTTGGGAAGGGAGGCTTAGCCAGCTTCCTGGCTCAGTAAACTGGTTGCTTCCCCCACCCCCGCGCCCCCAAACAGACCCTAAGGAGGGAGAGGGGAGTACGGGGTCAAGTCGTCTGCTGTGAATTCCCTATTCTTACCCCTTGCTTTCCTTGCTCTACTTGTACATGGTAGAGGAAAGGTAAGTAGAGAAATACCGCCCCCCCCCAAAGAAACCAACATGAAATCACTGGGCGTGGTGGCGCACGCCTTTAATCCCAGCACTCAGGAGGCAGAGGTAGGAGGATCGCTGTGAGTTCGAGGCCACCCTGAGACTACATAGTGAATTCCAGGTCAGCCTGGGCTAGAGTGAGACCCTACCTCGGAAACACCAGAAAAAAAATAGAGAGAAAAAAAAGGCAGGTAGAAAGGATAAATGTGCCCTTGGTCAATGTTTCAGTGGAGCACTGCTGAAGAACATTTGTAACCTGCACTAGTGGGTGCTTCCCCTCGGAAAGTTCTAGAACTGTTTGTATAGCCACGGGACTAAAGCTAAAACCAACTTCACTCTTAATTGTTTCCACTTTTTTCTTTTGCTTTTTTTTCATTTTTTTTTTAATTTTATTTACTTGAGAGTGAGAGAGAGAGAGAGAATGGGCGCCCCAGGGCCTCCAGCCACTCCAAACAAACTCCAGATGCGGGCGCCCCCTTGTGCATCTGGCTAACGTGGGTCTTGGGGAATCGAGCCTTCAACCGGGGTCCTTAGGCTTCACAGGCAAGCGCTTAAACGCTAAGCTATCTCTCCAGTCCGGTTTTGTTTTTTTGAGGTAGGGCTTCACTCTAGTCCAGGCCCACCTGGATCAGGGTGGCCTCAAACTCAAGGCGATCCTCAGTGCTGGGATTAATAGGGTGTGCTACCACACCCTGGCTTCCACTATTTTCTTCTATGTTTTTCCTTTGCAGAGCTATTTCATGACCCAAAAGGACTTGTATGAAACAGAATCCAGAGCTGGGCATGGTGACTTTATAATTGTTATCCCAGCACTTACTTGATGAAGGCAGGAGAGTCAGAAGTTGGCTACACATTGACTTCCGGGTGTGGTGGCGCAAGCCACCATGAGATCGAGGCCACCTTGAGACTTGCCTCCAGGTCAGCCTGGGCTACAGTGAGACCCTACCTCGAAAAAAAAAAAGGAAACTTGGTTTACAATTTCACTGAAGTGCAGTTGGGATAATCTGCAATAAGTGCACATCTAAACAAGAGCAATGAGCCAGGCGTGGTGGTGCACGCCTTTAATCCCAGCACTTGGGAGGCAGAGGTAGGAGGATCGCTGTGAGTTTGAGGCCACCCTGAGACTACATAGTTAATTCCATGTCACCTTGGGCTACAGGGAGACCCTACCTCAAAAAACCAAAATAAATAAATGCTAGCAATGAAGCTGCTGTGATCTCACACCACACGCCAAAGGCAAAAGGAGCCAGGGGTGCCATGGGCTAGCATGTGGTAGGAAAAACAGACAAATAATACAAGACAGTATAGACAACCATTCCTACCCTAGTTAGGAAAAGTATACAAGGTGCATTAACCATAAGAAAGATGCTTTAAGGGCTGGAGAGATTGCTTAAGGCGCTTGCCTATAAAGCCTGAGGACCTGGGTTCAATTCTCAAGTACCCACATAAAGCCAGACGCCAGATGCTCAAGGTGGCACAAATAAAAAAAACTTTTTGAAACTTACAAATTGGGCTGGAGGGAAGGCATTTGCCCTGGCCCGCCCATTCTCTCTCTCCCTCTCTCTGCCTCTGTCTTTCTCTCTCAAATAAATAACTAAAAATAAAGTTTTAAAAAAACTTAAAAATTAAAAAAAAAAAAGACACTTTGAAAGAATGGACAGGCAAACCAGTATAGACTGATGTTCGCTCGTGGACAGAAACCCAAGAGAGCTGGGTGCATGCCCATCCAAGTGCCTGGAACAGCCCTGCTCTAAGCAACTCAGACGCCCGGGCCCATGGATAGAACGAGATCAAACGAGAAAGTGCTCATAAACCACAGCACTTACTGTTAAGAAGCACGATTTTTGTTTTTGCTGTTAAGGCTGAACACATGATATACAGCGATGAAAACCAACAACTTACTGGACTGAAACACACATCTTAGCAAAGCACTGTTAAGTCAAAGCCAGAAATAAGAGTTCCAATGGTTTGATTCCACTTACAGGAGATTCCGAAACCAGCCCAGACTGGACCTTAGCACTTAGGAATGCATGCTTAAGTGGCCAAACTGAACGCGAGAAGCAAGGATAACCGTGGCAGTCACTCCCGGGAGGGAGGGGACTGCAGGCCACCGACGGGATTTCTAAGGCCCCGACTCGTTTGCTTTTCAGTGAATCCATGCGTTGCACTAGGTAACTTGACACTATTTATTTTTCTTAGTTTATTTCTGAGACAGGTCTTGCCGTGAAGCCTGGGCTGGCCGTGCGCTCAGCCTCCCGAGTTCTAGTATTATAGGTGTGTGTCACCATGCCTAGCTTCACGCACTTAGAATGAAGGTCTCCATGAAATAGTTTTAAAATTTGAGTGGGGTCCCAGGGAGTGGGTGTAGCTCAGTCCTAGAACAGTCCTGGGTTCTTCTACCTCCAGCTCAACAAAAATAAATTAAGTCCTAAGTGTCACCACTATCATCAGCAAAGTTATGACATGCTTTCTCTGTACAACGTATAGCTAAGTGCTCCAAACAAATTGACTCATTTATTCCTGAGATAAGTTTATTACCCTAGTTTTATTGATGAGCATACTGATACAGAGATTATTTAGCCCAAGGTCACAGCTAATGAATGACATAGCTGGAATTTAAAGCCAGGAAGTCCGGCTCCAGCATTCACGCTTCCATCTGAAATCTGCAGTCCTGGGCTGGAGAGAAGGCTTTGCAGTTAAGGCGCTTGCCTGTAAAGCCTAAGAACCCAGGTTCAATTCCCCAGAACCCACATAAAGCCGGATGCACATGGTGGCGGGCTCATACACCTAGAGTTCGTTTGCAGTGGCTAGAGGCCCTGATGTGGCCATTCTCTCTCTCCCGTTTTCTCTCCCTCTCTCATAAATAAATAGTTGAAGCCAAACAAGTCTTATTTATAAGGACTGCCAGACTTCCACAGGGACACTTCTTGCCCAGTGAGCTTTGCAGAGCAGTTCCCCACACCCTAGCACTGTCACTCGATTCTTATTTCTTTCATATGTTATTGCTTTTCCTTTGTTTTGTTTTTTTCTTTTTTGAGGTAGGGTCTTGCTTTAGCCCAGGCTGACCTGGAATCCAGTATGTAGTCTCAGGCTGCCCTCAAACTCACAGTGATCCTCCTCTTTTGTCCACAAAAGAACTTCAAAGAGGGCTGGAGAGATGGCTTAGTGGTTAAGGTGCTTGCCTGCAAAGCCAAAGGACCTCGGTTTGGTTTCCCAGGACCCATGTAAGCCAGATGCACAATGTGGCATGTCTGGAGTCTGTTTGCAGTGGCTGGAAGCCCTGGCACACCCATTCTCTCTCTCTCTCTCTCTCTCTCTCTTTGCCTCTTTCCCTCTTTCACTCTCTTAAATAAATAAATAAATAAATAAATAAATTTTTTTAAAAAGACCAAAACAACAAAAAAAAGAACTTTAAAGAAATGTGAAGTTTTTTTTTTGTTTTTTTTTTTTTGAGTTGAGTGATTTAAATTCAGGGTCCAAATTGTCCCCTGAGTATTTCATTCAACTTCAACCATTTTAATGATGAAAAGCTAAATTTAGACTATACAACTTTTGTCTTTACTTATGTATGTCTTTGTTTGAGAGCAAAAGAGAGAGACAGAGAGCGTATGTGTATATCTGGGCCTCCTGTCACTGCTAATGAACTTCAGACACACGCACTACTTTGTACGGCTAGCTTTACATGGATACTGGAGAATCAAACCCAGGCTTTATAAGCAAGTGCCTTTAGCCACTGAACCCATCTCCTCAGCCCTGGGCTATGCAACTTTTTATCACAGTATCTAAAATTTACAATGATCTAAGGAGAAACCCACAGCTCTAAACCCTGGCTTAGAAGCCATTCAAAAGATCTGAATCGCCCCTCTGTTCCCCTCCACCCAGCTGACAGAGCTGTGTTACAGAACCAGTGTGGCTAAACCTCAGGAGAGCTGGGGTTATAGGCAGGAGCTACCACGCCCTGTGTGTTGAGATAGAGTTTACTATAGTTCCCATTATAAGATATTGAGGAAGGATAAGAGATAATCAGAGCTCTGCCCTCATGAATGAATTAATCTATCTAGGGCAATTAGTGAAGGAATGGTTAATGGGTTCCCTGAGAGCGGGTCTGCAATAAAAGCCAGTTTAGCTGTGCGTCTCTTGCATCACCTGGGAACTCTGGCAGGAAGGCATCATCAGATGCCCCAAAACCATGAACCAAAAGAAATCTCTTTGCTTTGGGACTCACCCAGTCTGTGGTATTGTTAGTAATGGAAAACGGACTAAGTAATATTACCGGACAATCTATTTCTTGTTATTTATTTATTTTATATTTTATTTTATTGTGGTTTTCAAGGTAGGGTCTCACTCTAGCCCAGGCTGACCTGGAATTCACTATATAGTCCCAAGGTGGCCTCCAATTCATAGCAATCCTCCTACATTGCCTCCTGTGCGCTGGGATTAAAGGCCTGCGCCACCACTCCCGCCCATCCATCTAGTTGTGACTTATTAGTACAGCCAAATTGACTAATCTGAGCCACAATTTTCTCACCTGCTAAATGGGGGTAGTATTCACACCCCTCACCTAACTCAGGGGTGATAAGCAAACAGCTTTGGCTGGGTTTGTTGGCACATGCTTTGAATCCTAGCACTTAGGATGCTAGGCAGGAGAATCGCTGAGTTCCTGGTCAGGCTAGGCTTGAGTGAGACCCTGCCTTGAGGAAAAAAGAGAGAAAAGAAAACAGGCTTTGGAACTGTAAAGACTTGCACCCGCTGGGTGTGGCGGTGCACGCCTGTAATCCCAGAATTTGGGAGGTAGAGGTAAGGTTGTCATGAGTTTGAGCAGTCTGGGACTACAGAGTGAGTTCCAGGGGTCAGCCTGGGCTACAGTGAGCCCCTACCTTGAAAAACAAAACAAAACAACAACAACAAAACAAAGCAAAACATAAAAAAGAGTTGCACCAATAAGGTAGTTACACCGTGCCAAAATGCGCACATAACCTTGTATGGTATACACGCATGTGTCTTTTTTTTTTTTTTTTTTTTCTGAGGTAGGGCCTCTCTCTAGCCCAGGCTGACCTGGAATTCACTTTGTGGCTCCAGACTAGCCTCAACTCACAGAGGTCCTCCTACCTCTGTCTCTCGAGTGCTGAGATTAAAGGCATGTGAAGTCACGCCTGGCACGTGTGTTTTTATGTATATGGGCACCCATGTATGAGTGCCCATGCTCATGTGTGAGAATGCGTGGGAAGGCCAGAGCTTGACATGGGGTGTCTTTCTAGATCACTCTCCATTTTATTTACTGAGGCAGAGTCTCATCTGAACCCAGAGCTTTGCAAATTCAGCTACTCTGTCTAGCCCCAAGGATCCTGTCTCTGGGTCCTGAATGCTAGGATTGCAGGTGGACCGCCACACCCACCCCAACATTTATGTGGGTGCTGGGGATATCAATTCAGGCCCTCACGTTTGCATGATTGGCAGTTTATCCACTGAGTTATCTCCCAGCCCGTTTTCTTTTTTCTTCTTCTTCTTTTTTTTTTTTTTTTTTTTTTTGCCTGTTTTCTGTAAAAGATTTATTCTTTTTCAGAAGTCTAGCATTCTGACTGACACTTTTGCTCCCCCAAAATGTCCCTGCCTTCCTGCTTGCCCCTATCCATAGTCCCTGTCTTTGGGGGTGTGATGACAAGGAGTGGGGGGATGGGGAGTGAGTAGAGAGCCACAGCAGAGGGCAGGGGAGGAAAGCAGGTTATCTTTAAACAATGCTGCTGGCTTGGAGCCTCAGCTAAGACTAGCTGAGCAGACAGAAAACAGGTCAACTACGAAGGTGAGGGGTGGAGGGTCCGTGCTCACCAGGAAGAGACCTGGGCAGGGCCGGTGCTTCTGATATTGTTCAATCTTTGGACTTCCCTGAAAGTCAGATACCCAGGATTTATATGAAATTTAACATTTAAACAATAAGGCAGGAGAGATGACTTAGCAGTTAAGGCACTTGCTGTGAAACATAAGGACCCAGGTTCAATTCCCCAGGACCCACGTAAACCAGATGCACAAAGTGGTGTATGCTTCTGGAGTTCGCTTGCAATGGCTGGAGGCCCTGGTGTGCCCATTCTCTCTCTCTCTCTCTTTCTCTCTCTCCTTTTCTCTTTCAAATAAAAAAGTAAAACAAATAAAAAATATGAAAATAAAATAATACACCCAGGTGCCATGATGCACTCAGGAGGCCAAAGTAGGGCTCACTGTGAGTTCAAGGCCAGCCTGGGACTACAGAGTGAGTGTCAGGTCAGCCTGTGCTAGAGTGAGACCCTACCTCGAAAAGACAAATGAACAAAAAATATAGTACCATCAGGCATGGTGGCTCACGCCTGAAATACCAACATTTGTGAGGTGGAGGTAGGGAGATTAGAGGTTCAAGGTCCTGTAAAAAAAAAACAATAATTAAATCAATAAATTAGTTTGGCCTAAGAATAGTAGAACTTTCAATAGTAGAGTGCTTGCCTAGTATGTGCAAAGTCCTGGGTTTAAGACCCAATGCTGAAAATAAGTTAAAAAGATTTTAAAAGCCAACTGGGCCTGGTGGCACATATCTTTAATCCTTGCAATGGGACTCCAGAGTAAATTCGAGGTCAGCCTGGTCTAAAGGGAGACCCTGTCTTGAAAAATAAAATTAAAAATGGGAGCTGGAGAAATAGCTCAGCAGTTAAAAGCACTTGCTTTCAAAGCCTGATGGCTTGAGTTTGATTCCCCAGGACACATGTAAAGCCAGATCACAGTGTGCTGCATGCATGTGGAATTTGCAGAGGCAGGAAGCTTTGGTGCACCCATACCCATCCCTTCTTCCCCCACCCCACAAGCCCTCTTTCTCTCTCTCAAATGATCTTTTTCTTCTTATGTGTTTTTTTTTCCCCCTCAGGTAGGGTCTCACTCTAGCCAAGGCTGACCTGGAATTCACTCTGTATTCTCAGGGTGGCCTTGAACTCACGGCGATCCTCCTACTTCTGCCTCCTGAGTGCTAGGATTAAAGGCATACGCCACCATGCTTGGCCTTTGTTTTTTTGTTGTTTTTTTTTTTTTTTTTTTCAAATCTCAACCTTTTAAAATTGTTTTTTCTTTTCAGGTTTTTTTTTTTTTTTTTTTTTTGTTATTGTTGTTTTTGTTTTTCGAGGTAGGGTCTCACTGTAGTCCAAGCTGACCTGGCATTTACTATGTAGTCTCAGGGTGGCCTCGAACTCACGGTGATCCTCCTACCTCTCCCTCCCAAGTGCTGGGATTAAAGGCGTGCGCCACCACGCCTGGCTCAAAGTTTTTTTATTAACAACTTCCATGATTGTAAATAATATCTCATGGCAATGCCTTCCCTCCCCCCACTTTCCCCTTTGAAATTCCATTCTCTATCATATCCCCTTCCCCTCTCAATTAGTCTCTCTTTTATTTTGATGTCATCATGTTTTCCTCCTATTATGATGGTCTTGTGTAGGTAGTGTCAGGCACTATGAGGTCATGGATATTCAGGCCATTTTGTATCTGGAGGAGCACGTTATAAGGAGTCCTACCCTTCCTTTGGCTCTTACATTCTTTCCACCACCTCTTCCGCAATAGACCCTGAGCCTTGGAAGGTGTGATAGAGATATTGCAGTGCTGAGCACTCCTGTCACTTCTTTCCATCACCATGATGCCTTCTGAGTCATCCCAAGGTCACTGTCATCTGAAAAGGGAAGATTCTCTACCAAAAGTAAGAGTAGCATTAATATTTGGGTATGAACATTAAGAGAAATGCTTACTGGGCAGTTTGATAAGCATAGTATATACATTTAGCAAGACAGCAACAGAGGTTACACCCCTAGGGGTCATGACTACCCCTGTTTGAAGTTTTCAGTATCAGGGATGTATTCCCCCCCATGGAGCGGGCCTCCAGTCCAATTAGAGGGCAGTTGGTTTCCACCAAGACAGATGTGCCACTATTGCACCCGTTGGCTCATTTGGCCTGGCTGGCCAAATATAAGGCTTACAGTGTCCACTGTTGAGTATCTTCAGTGATGATTTCTCTTTCTCCCATTGAACTGCATGCAGAATGGGTTCTTCCAGCTTTCTGTCAGCTGGTCTACATGGAGGAGGTTATCAGCTCAGTTCCAGCAGGATTTCTCACTGGCCTTGCAGCCCAAGTATGTGGAGTCTTCAGCAATAGGGTCTTACCATCTGTTCCTGGTGGGAATCCAAGGGCCTCGGCAATGGCCTATAATGTTTTGGGGGTATCAGAGACCTCCCCAGCCAACAACTCACTGGAAGGTATCCCATCCCTGGCACTGAAAATTTTCTAGCAACAATCTACGGCTCCTGAGTGTTCCATTGTCCAAAAAAGTAGGTTTCCATATGATTTATTTATATCCTCTTTTTTTTTTTGTTTGTTTGTTTTGTTTTTTTTTTTTTTTTTTGAGGTAGGGTCTCACTCTAGGCTAACCTGGAATTCACTATGTAGTCTCAAGGTGGCCTCGAACTCACGGCGATCCTCTTACCTCTGCCTCCCGAGTGCTGGGATTACAGGCATGTGCCACCACACCCTGCTCAATATCCTCTTAGATTTTGATTGGCCCTCCTTCCACCTTTTCTTTACTCAATCTCTTCCCCTGACCTCAGTTGGGCCTTTTCACCCCCATTAATCTATTCTTCTACTTACATATATACAATACCATCCTATTAAGTCCCCCCTCCCTTCCTTTCTCTTTCCTTTATATTTCTTTTCTAGCTTACTGGTCTTTGCTACTGAGTTTTCTTCCTACTCACCCAGAAGTCCAGTCATCTGTAGCTGGTATCCACATATGAGAGAGAACATGTGATGTTTGGCTTTCTGGGCCTGGGCTACCTTACTTAGTGTAGTCCTTTCCAGATCCATCCATTTTCCTGTAAATTTCATAACTTCATTTTTTTTAGATAGGATCTCACTCTAGCCCAGGCTGACCTGGAATTCACTACATAGTCTCAGGGTGGCCTTGAATTCACAGCAATCCTCCTACCTCTGCCTCCTGAGTGCTAGGATTAAAGGCATGCACCAACACACCCGGCCGTTGTTGGTTTTTTTTTTTTTTTTTAATCTCAAATAACCTTTTTTAAATTTTTTAAAAATAAAAAAGATTTTTTAAGATTTATTTTTATTTATTAGAGACAGAGGGAAACAGAGAGAGTGAGAAGGGATGTGCCAGGGCCTCTAGCCACTGCAATGAACTCAACACATGTGCCACTATGTACATGTGGCTTATGTGGGACCTAGAGAATTGAACCTGGGTCCTTAGGTTTCGCAGGCAAGAGCCTTAACCGCTAAACCATCTCCAGCCCAATAAAAAAGATTTTAAAAGCCAAACAAAGCAGGCATCTCAAGTGCATGGACCTGGCCTTCCACTTCTGTGCAGCATCTACAGGGCCCAGCTTCTTGCCTGTGTGCTAAGCCATTCCATAGGGCCTGAAGTTCTTCACCAAGTAGAAGTGACAGAGATTCCACAGGGGAGCGTGTGGTGACATTCCTCCCCAGAGATGCAGTGCCCTGAGAGAGAAGGCCACCCACGAGCCTAGGCTCTGGTTTCTCTTCCCCACCTTCTGAGTCACCAGGCCTGGGGAAAACCCAGGCATGGAGTGGGATGATGGGGAAACCCAGCCTTGCCCAGCTCACTGCATTCTCTAAGCCGGAGAAGTGGCGAGGATGGCAAATACTGCTCTCGTGGCTCCCAGGGGCAGCCGATCCAAGCCTGAGAAGGGAGGTTGCCGCGCTCTGGGCCTGCTTGCTCATCTTTCAGCAGTGAGCCGAGTTTCGGCTGCTGGTGTCGAGCCAGCTCTCCTCTCCGTTTTCTCTCCATCCTGGGCCTGTTCCTTACACTGCAGAGGCTCTAGTGCTGCCTCTTTCCAGCGGCTTAAAACAAAAACGAAAATCTCTTGTATATTTTCCTTTTGTAATCAGAGATTTTTGTTTTGTTTTGTACTTTTTAAACATTTGTTTATCTCCAAGCAGAGAGAGAGAGAAAATATGAATGAACTGGTGCACCAGGGCATCAGACACATGTGCCCCTTCGTGCATCTGGTTTTATGTGGGTCTTGGGAAATTGAACCATAGGCCAACCCAGGCCAGCAGGTTCTATAAGCAAGCACCTTTAACTGCTGCGTCATCTCCCCAACCCTTGTTTCTCTTCTTTCTTTCTTTTTTTTTTTTTTTTTTTTTTTTTCTTCAAGGCAGGGTCTCACTCTAGCCCAGGCTGACCTGGAATTCACTATGTAGTCTCAGGGTGGCTTAGAACTCACAATGATCCACCTAGCTCTGTGTCCTTAGTGCTGGGACTAAAGGCATGTACCACCTTGACCAGCTGTTTTTATTTCTTAGTATTCATTTATTAATATTTGTTTACTAATATTTTATTTGTTTAATATTTATTTATTTATTGGCAGTTTATGTTACTATTTAACTATTCATTTATTCTTGTTTTGTATCTTTGAAACAGGGTCTCTTACAGCTGAGACTGTATGATCTCGATCTTCGTGCCTCTGCCTCCCAAGTGCTGGGTCTCCAGGTATGCACTCCGTATTTGATTTGAAGTCAGAAATGTTTTTCAGATAAAATGGTGCTCTTCTCAAGATGGCTATCTTGGTGTCTTCAGACGGGGGCAGTTTCATGCCATTTCTTTCTCAATTATGGAAAACCTGTTATCCCCGTTCCAAAGGTGGTTGGAATATTCAGATAAGACCATGTTGCTTGGTGTGCGGGTGCTTGCCTCTTATCCCAGCACTCAGAAGGCTGAGGCAGGAGGATAGCCTGGGCTAGATAAGGCCAGCTAGGGGAACATAGCAAGACCCTGTTCCCAAGGAAAAATGAGTATGCTCTGGCAGATGCGTCACCGGTGCTGGGTCCTATGTGTGGCATACAGCATGTGCTTGGTAGTGGTTGTACCGTTAGCTGCTATCTCTCTTCCCAGCACTACCCCTGGCTTGGCATTTGTCGCTCCATCTCACCCTTATGTGACTCCACCGGTTGCTTCCATTGTAACAATGTCTAGCCTTTGCAGACTGGAGATGTATGTATATGTACACACACACAATTTATTTGAGAGAGAGAGGCAGATAGAGAGAGGGGGGGCCACCCCAGGGCCTCTAGCTGCTGCAAGCCAACTCCAGACACATGCATCACCTTGTGCATCTGGCTTTACATGGGTCCTGGGGAGTTGAACTTTGGGACTTTTGGCTTTGCAGGCAAGCACCTTAACTGCTAAGTCATCTCTCCAGCCCAGACTGTTTTTTTTTTTCTTTTAAGTATTGGTAGACAGGTACTACAGACTCCCTACCTTCATTCTCGGCTGACTTCACACTGTTGGTAATCTCATTGAGAAAATGAGAGCCCTAATCGAGACCCCTGTTCTCCATCAGTGAACAGATCCTGAATCTGTACTGTGCTCTGTAATCTCCCTCCTGGAAATATAACTCCTACAGACAGCTTCTTACAGATGTCCCAGACTCTCACCCTCACCTATGTCCCCATAGATTTCCCCTCACCCTCCCGGAGATACCAGTGTATACCTTTTTAGTGGCATACAACTTTGAGATATCTCCCATCTCAGCCTCCGCCACTGAGATTACCATCTCCTCTTAGCTACCATCCCACTTCTGTTAGGCCTTTATGTAGCAAAATTCCAAAGGTCTTTCTTTTTTGGTTTTTGGTTTTGTGGGTGTTGTTCTAACCTAGGCTGACTTGGAACCTTGTAAATCATGGCAATCCTCTTACCTCAGCCTCCAGCCCTGGGATTATAGGCATGAGTCACCATGCCCAGTTTTCCTTAATTCTTCTATATTCCCTTTCCACTTCATTCCTCCATCCCATATTTCCCCAAACCCATCCTAACCAGCCTTGTCCCTAACACACCAGTAAAACAGCTCTCTCCCATGTCACCATTGGCTGTCAGTGGCTAAATCCACTCAATAATAGATCCCTTGTTTCATTTGGCCTTTTAGCAGTATTTGAGGTTCACGGCCCTTCTTTGACTTGGAATGCCTTCATGGCTTGCTTCCTTCTCAATGTTCCCTCTACATTACCTGCTGTTACTTCTCACATCCCTCCTACTCAGTTCCCTTCCTGATCCCTACATACCACAGGGCCTCAAGGCCCTCTCAGTTCTCTTTCATTGACCTATTAAGCCAATAAATTTTATGCTTTTCTGACCATAACTCACCCTGTTACATTTTACACCCTGACTTAGTACACACAAATATAGCAAAAATACTTCAAAAATGCCCTGCATGGTGGAACACACCTTTAATCCCAGCACTTGGGAGACAGAGGTAGGAGAGTCACTATGAGTTCAAGGCCACCCTGAGACTACATAGTGAATTCCAGGTTAGCCTGAGCTAGAGGGAGACCCTACCTCAAAAAAAAAAAAAAAATGTTCCTCAGGACCACCATTGACTCATGAAATTGTTTTGATGGCCCTTAAGTGCCTTTGAACACCTTTTATATGTTGACAACCTCTAAATTAATCATCTCTAGCCTGGACTAGACCTTTATTTATTTTCAGCAGAGGGGGAGATTTCAAGGGAGAGTTTCACTCTAGTTCAGGCTGACCTGGAATTCACTATATAGTCTCAAAGTGGCCTCGAACTCACGGCGATCCTCCTACCTCTGCCTCCTGAGTGTTGGGATTAAAGGCGTGCGCCACCACACCTGGCTTTTTTTTTTTTTTTATTTGTTTGCTTGTTTGGGACAGGGTCTCAAGTAATCCAAGCTGGCTATAAACTCTCGATCCTCTATCCTCCACCTCCCAAATGCTAGGATTACAGGCATGTACCACTGCACAAGGTTGGACCAGCGCTTGGACAAGAATCTCGAAGGGCCCCTCTGTGTTCCCTGGTATGCTTGCGTGGATTCTCCCAGCCTTTCAAACTTGACCCAAACACCTGACTCACTCCTCCAGCCTCCACCAACAGCATTTCATCTACTCACTTGATCAAAACCCTTAGAGCCTTTGATTTTGCCTTGACTTCCTTCCATACCAAACATCTGACACAACAGAATACCCTTCAGTGGCTTTACTTTCAGAAGGCGTCCACTCACCATGCTGGCGGGCCCATCTCCCCCATCTGGGTCTCTAGGTCTTTCTGCATCCACTCTGCCCCTCTCTCCAAGAAAACAGCCCAAGGACTCTTACAGAACCTTACAGTAGATCCCGCCCTGCCTACTCAAGTCCTCCTTTCTAGACCTTGCAGGGCTGGGGATCAAACACAGGGCCTTGCACATGCTAGGTATGTGATCTCTCATTAAGCTACACCCTGAGGCCGTCAAACCTTCCCAAGTTTCCCCATTCCTATTGCAACACAACAGAAAATCCTGCAACACTAAACAAGGCGTATCCAAATTCACTTCCACTCCAGCCCCAGCCTTCCTACAGTTCCTCAGCACGCTTCTGCCCAGGGCCATTGTTCTGTCTGGTTCTCCTTCCTGGGTGGCATAGGCACCTGCTGTAAGCTTCCTTAGCCAACTCAGGCGTCTGCTTAGACACTGCCACCTCTGAGATGGTTTCCCTGACCACTCCAAAGCTGTTCTGTCTCTTTATTTGTTTGTTTTGTCTTTTTGAGACAGGGTCCCATGCCAAGTAGCCTTGAATGCATAGCCAAGGTTGACCTTAAACTCTTGGTCCTCCTGCCTCCACCTCCCAAATGCTGGGCTTATACCACCACATCCCTGGTCTGGTTCATCCTTTTTAAAAATAAATTATTTATTCATTTATTTGAGAGAGAGTATGGGTGTGCCAGGGTCCCCTGCCACTACAAACAAACTGGATGCATGTGCCACTTTGTGCATTTGGCTTTACATGGATACTGGGGACTTGAACTCAGACAGTGAGGCTTTGCAAGCAGTGCCTTTAACTGCTGAGCCATTTCTGTAGCCCTGGTTTCAGCCTTTTACTTTGCCTAATTTTCTTTTTTTTTTTTTTTTTTTTGTTTTTTTTTTTTTTGTTTTTTTGAGGTAGGGTCTCACTCTAGCCCAGGCTGACCTGGAATTTACTATGTAGTCTCAGGCTGGCCTTGAACTCATGGCGATCCTCCTACCTCTGCCTCCCGAGTGCTGGGATTAAAAGTGTGCACCACCATACCTGGCTTTAATTTTCTATTTTTTTAAAAAAACTTATTTATTCTCTCCATTGTCTATACATCATAAGTTCCTAAAGGGGAAGGTTTCTCTTTGGACCTACCAAATACCTGATACACAAGGGGTACTCTGAAAATTAGTTGACTTCAATGGACCTCAAGTCAGACCTGGTGTCACCGGCCCATAATCCCAGTTACTGGAAAGGTTACGGCAGTCAGCTCACAATTCCAAGGCCTGCCTGGGCAACTTAGTGAGACCCTATTAAAATGAAAAGTGCAAAGGCCTGGGGACACTGCTCAGTGGCAGAGGGCTTGCCTGACATGCACGAAGCCTTCAGGTTGTTCCACAGCAATGCAAAAGCGAAAGCACAAAGAAAAAGACATGGACCTCAAATACTTTCAGGCAGGCAGGTCAACTTGTGAAAGGCCAGATGGATAGGGAAGTTATGCAGCAGAGAAATGCAAGGCTTAAGGCAAAGTAGAGACAGCGTGTCCTGCCTCTAAGCATTCAAGTTCACATGCAAAAACAAAAGAAAGTACTATGGTAAAAAGAACTAGAATCCTACTGGTGGCGGGGAAGGGGGTGTTGGGAGTGTCAACTTACAAACTCAGAAAGTTACACGAAGGAAGGTCAGCAGTCCTCCAAATCTGACCAGAGCCGCCTTTCTACTTGGAGGACGCGTTCTTTCCTAGGGGGCCCTGTTGAGGCCATGAATATGGCTTGATTCCTAAAGCACAAAGCACTTGACAACCTACCCTTTCCAAGAGTAATTATCTAGTTGGAAACTCTGCCAAGGGAGGAGGGTTTGGGGGGAACTTGCTTCAGGAGTGACATGGCTATAGGGCTTGCCCTCCTTTTTTTTTTTTTTTTTTTAATTTTGCCACTTCATTTCCAGCCATTAGGTATGTAAGCATGAATTCTCTCCTTTCAGCCAAAGCAGGCTTTCTGCCTTGACCTGTATACTTGAAGCCAAGTAAACATTCTAATGGGAGCTGGGTGGAAGTGGCTCATGCTTGTCTTCCCAACACTAGAGAGGTGGAGGCAGGAGTATCAAAACTTCAAGGCTATCCTTGGCTAACCAGGGCTATATGAGAATCTGTTTCAAAAAAAGAATGAAAACAAGCCAGGCATGGATCACCATGAGTTCAAGGCCACCCAGAGACTACATAGTGAATTCCAGGTCAGCCTGGGCTAGAGTGAGACCCTACCTTTGAAAAACAAAACAAAAACAAATCAAAAAAAGATTCTAACTCCAGATCCCATTGGGACTTCCTGTTTTTAAATTGCTTCTCTGATAACTGAGAATCTGAGCTGATAATAACCATGAACCTGCTGGGAAATGTAATACAATGGCCTCTGAAATTGCTTAATTAACCCTAATTCCTCCATTTTCTCCTGATTTATATTCTGAGCATTTTTTCTCATTTTTTAAATTTATTTATTTGTTTGCAAACAGAGAGAACTACAGAGGAGAGAGACAGACAGAATGGGCACACCAGGACCTCCAGTTGCTGCAAATGAACTCCAGATGCATGCTCCACTTTGTACATCTGGCTTTACGTGGGCACTGGGGAATCAAACCCAGGTAGCTAGGGTTTGCAGGCAGGTACCTTAACCACTGAGATATCTCTCCAGACCTTTTCCTTTAAAAAGAAAAAAATATTTGTTCGCAAGCAGAGAGAGAGGGAGAATGAATGAATATGGGCGCACCAGGTACTCTTTTTTTTCTTTTCAATTTTTTTTTATTAACAACGTCCATGATTATAAAAAATATCCCATGATAATACCCTCTCTTTCCCTCCCCACTTTCCCCTTTGAAACACCATTCTCCATCATATTCCCTCCCCATCTCAATCAGTCTCTCTCTTTTTTTAAAAATTAATTGTTGTTTATTTGTTTGAGAGCAACAGACAGAGAGAGAAAGAGAATAGGCGTGCCAGGGCCTCCAGCCACTGCAAACGAACTCCAGATGTGTGTGCCCCCTTGTGCATCTGGCTTTATATGGGTCCTGGGGAATTGAGCCTCGAACCTGGGTCCTTAGCCTTCACAGGCAAGCGCTTATCTGCTAAGGCATCTCTCCAGCCCTGTCTTTTATTTTGATGTCATATCTTTTCCTCCTATTATGATGGTCTTGTGTAGGTAGTGTCAGGCACTATGAGGTCATGGATATCCAGGCTATTTTGTGTCTGGGGGGAGCACATTGTAAGGAGTCCTACCCTTCCTTTAGCTCTTACATTCTTTCCGCCACCTCTTCCACAATAGACCCTGAGCCTTGGAAGGTGTGATAGAGATATTGCAGTGCTGAGTACTCCTGTTACTTTTTTCTAGCACCATGATGGCTTCTGAGTCATCCCAAGGTCACTGTCATCTGTAAAGAGAAGAAGAGAAGATTCTCTACCAAAAGTGAGAGTAGCATCAATATAAGGGTATGAGCATTAAGAGAAGTGCTTACCGGGCAGTTCGATAAACATAGTACATACATTTAGCCAGACAGCAGCAGATGTTATACCCCTAGGGCTCATGACTACCCCTGTTTCAATTTTTCAGTATCAGGGATGTATTCCCTCCCATGGAGCGGGCCTCCAGTCCAATTAGAGGGCAGTTGGTTTCCACCATGACAGATGTGCCACTATTGCACCCATTGGCTCATTTGGCCTGGCTGGCCAAATATAAGGCTTGCAGGGTCCACCAGGCACTCTTGCCACTACAAACTAACTCCAGATGTATGAACCACTTTGTGCAACTGGCTTTATGTGAGCACTGGGGACTCGAATGGAGGTCATCAAGGCTTTGCAAGCAAGCATTTTTAACCACTGAGCCATCTCTCCAGCCCTGTTTTTCTTCTTTCTTTCTTTGTTCTTGTTGTTTGGTTGTTGGGTTTTAGAGGTAGGGTCTTTCCCTAGCCCAGGCTGACCTGGGTGGAATTCACTATGTAGTCTCAGGCTGGCCTCAAACTCATGGCAATTCTCTTTCCTCTGCCTCCCAAGTGCTGAGATCAAAGGCGTGCGCCACCACATCCAGACTGTTGTTGTTTTGGGTCAGGTCTCATATAGCCTTGGATGGCCTCAGACTTACTAAGGAAGCTCTTGAACTCTTGATCCTACCTCCACCTCCTCAGTGCTGAAATTATAAACCTGCAACTTCACACCCAGCTGGTCAGAACGTTTGTTTCTTTCTCGCCAAATGTTCTTTGAACGTACTGACCTCCCCTCCGAACACAGTGGAAATGCTTCCCAGTCCTCCCGCCGAAGTGAGCTGGTCCCCTCACCCTGTCCCTGTCATCTCTCATGGAGTTGTGATGGGCGCTTTCTTCACCTTTGTTTGACAGCTTCCCGGTACCCACTTTTCATCTCAGAACTTTGCAGGCCGCATGCATTGTCTCACCTCCACAACAATGCGAACTCATCTCCTGTTTTCATCTCCATTCTGCCGACAAAGTCAGGTTCAGCCAATCCACTGTTCTGCCCAGGTACTAAGTTAATTTCTGGTCTGGTCATCTCCTGAGGACCCTAGCCCTCTTGCCAGAACCCTTAGGTGTGGAAAGCTCACCACACAAGCAAGCGCCTTTAACCGCTAAGCCATCTCTTCAGCCTCACTCATGACAGAAGGACATCAAGCTACACTGGGCCAAGAGACTCACCCCAACACACAGAATGAGTGGGGCTGGAAAACAGGGTGCCTTAACTGCACCTGACTTTCTCTTCCCACAAACGACGCTCTTGGCTTTCTCCCTCCTCCACCTTCATAAAGACAAGGGCTGTCCCCTGGGGACTTGGGGAGTCTAAGCGCCTGGTGGTATGGAATCTAGTCTTGAGATCCCACAGCTGTCTTCGTACCTGGAAAGAAAGCCGTGGGAAGCTGCTGGGAACCATGGCTGCCTGAGAGCTTTATAAGGCCAAGCCTAGATGCAGTGATCTCCACCCAAGCCACTGGCCTTGCTAATCTATTCAATTTTCATCCCGCCTTGGGGTAGGAAAGCCCTGCCCAGGCCAGCAGGCTCCGTAACCCTAATCAACCCATGTCCCCCAGTAGAGCTGGTTTAAACCTTGCTTTGGGTGGGGACCAGTGCTGGGGACGCCATTTGAGATATTTTTTTGTTTTTGTTTTTGTTTTGATTTTTCAAGGTAGAATCTCACTCCGGCTCAGGCTGACCTGGAATTCACTATGTAGTCTCAGAGTAGCCTCGAACTCACAGTAATCCTCCTACCTCTGCCTCCGGAGTGCTGGGATTAAAGGCATGTGCCACCACTCCCGGCTTTTTTTTTGGGGGGGGGCATTTGAGGTAGGGTCTCACTCTAACCCAGGCTGACCTGGAATTCACTATGTACTCTCAAGTTGGCTTCAAACTCACAGTGATCCTCCTACCTCTGCCTTCTGAGTGCTGGAGTTAAAGGTATGTGCCACCACACCTGGCTGGGATATATTTTTTATTTCAATAAAGGGTCTCAGCCGGGCGTGAGACTCCATAGTGAATTCCAGGTCAGCCTGGGCTAGAGTGAGACCCTACCTTGAAAACACCAAAAAAAAAAAATAAATAAATAAATAAAAATAAAGGGTCTCACACTGTAGCTCAGGCTGGTCTGAAACTCACTATGTAGCCCAGATGACCTCAAATTTAGGACAATTCTTCTGTTTCAGCTCCCTCAGTGCTATGATTACAGGTGTAAACTACAATATTGGGCTTCCAAATTACTTTTATGGTTGTTTTTATTTATTTATTTTTGCTGTTGTTTGTTTGTTTCTTTGTTTTGTAGAGGTAGGTTCTCATTCAAGTCTAGGCTGTCCTAGAATTCACTATGTAGTCTCAGGCTGGCCTTGAACTAACAGTGATTCTCCTGCCTCTGCTTCCCAAGTGCTGGGATTAAACACATGCGCCACCACAACCAGCTGTTTTTTTTTTTTAAGTATTTAATTTTAATTAATTAATTAATTTATTTGACAGAGAAAGAGGGGGGAGAGAGAGACAGAGGGAGAGAGAATGGGCGCGCCAGGCCTCCAGCCACTGCAAAGGAACTCCAGACACCACGCGCGCCCCCTTGTGCATCTGGCTAACGTGGGTCCTGGGGAATCGAACCTGGGTCCTTTGGCCTTGCAGGCAAATGCCTTAACCATTAAGCTATCCCTCCAGCCCTGTTTTTATTTTTTTAATATTCATTTATTAGAGAGAGACAGAAAGAAGCAGACAGAGAGAATGGGTGTGCCAGGGCCTCCTGCCGCTGGAAACAAACTCCAGACACTCGCGCAACTTTGTGCATCTGGCAAGAAAGTGCCATCACCTGGCTGGGCCAGGCCGTCTTGTTCTCTGAGCCTGGGGAAGATCCCTTGCTAGCTTCTGGCGATGGCCAGGAATCCACGGTGCTCCTCGGCTGGCCTTGGCCTCACTCGCTCCGCTCTCTGCCTCTGTCATGGCCCTCTCTCCATGTAGCTCAGATTGAAAGCACTGTCACGTGGAGACAGGCCACTTATTTGAGAAGATGGTGTGAGTGTGACTTTCAAGAAAAAAAAAATCAAAGGTCTGCCTAACCCTTGAAAACATGTGACTTGTAACATAGAAAATAGGAATTGAAGTAAATCTGGAAGCATTAACCTGTTAGGTAGAAGTGTAGCTCCAACTAAAATCTTTGATTAAGTAAAAAACAAAGGAACAGTCAAATTTTGGAGTATAGAAATACTTTTACTTTCGTATAATACCACTTCAGATTATTTTTGGAAGAAGTCAGTGTATAAGTAAATAAATGTGACAGTACTCATAAAAAAGTGCCTTTAACCACTGAGCAATCTCTCCAGCCCTATTCTTGGTTTTATTTATTTATTTAGCTTATTATTATTTATTATTATTATCATCATCATCATTATTATTTTTGGCTTTTCAAGGAGGGGTTTCACTCTAGCTCAGGCCGACATGGAGTTCACTAGGTAGTCTCAGGGTGGCCTCAAACTCACAGCGATTCTCCTACCTCTGCCTCCCAAGTGCTGAGATTAAAGGTGTGCACCACCACGCCCGGCTTTTACTTTTTTGATTTTGAGATAGTCTCGTGTATTCCAGGCTGGCCTCTACTCATATATAACTAAGGATAAGCTTGAACTCTGATCCCCCTGCCTTCACCTCCCACGTGCCTGGTGTGTACTGGAGATCAAACCTAGAACTTCATGTACACTACCCACCCACTGAGCTACACTACCCACCCACTGAGCTACACTACCAGTCCCCCAAGTACAGGTAAAGACACTGGATCCTGACTCAAGGTTTTCTCACAGCCTGCAATCATTTGCTTTAAAGCCATTTTTAAAAACTAACTTCTCTCTAATTGGACTGGAGGCCCACTCCACAGGAGGGAATGCATGCCTGGTACTGAAAACCTATGACAGAAGTCATGAGCCCTAGGGCTGTAAACGTCTGCTGCTGTCTGACTAAATGTATACACTATGCTCACCAAACTGCCTGGTAAGTACTTCTCTTAATGTTCATACGCATGTGTTAATGCTGCTCTCACTTTTGGTTAGAGAAGTTTCTCTTTTCAGATGGCAGTGACCTTGGGACGACTCAGAAGGCATCACAGTGCTGAGAAGAAGTGACAGGAGTGCTCAGCACTGAAATATCTCTATCACACCTTCCAAGGCTCAGGGTCCATTGCAGAAGAGGTGGCGGAAAGAATGTAAGAGCCAAAGGAAGGGTAGGACTCCTTACAACTTGCTCCTCCAGACACAAAATGGCCTGGATATCCATGACCTCACAGTGCCTGACACTACCTACGCAAAACCCTTACAGTAGGAGGAAAAGATGATGACATCAAAATAAAAGAGAGACTTATTGAGAGGGGGAGGGGATATGATGGAGAGCAAAGTTGTGAAGGGGAAAGTCGGGGGTGGGGGGAAGGGAATTACCATGGTTTATTGTCTATAATCATGGAAGTTTTCAATAAAAATAAATATGTAAAAATAAAAATAAAAATTTGAAAAAAAAATAGCCAGGCGTGGTCGGTGCACGTTTTTAATCCCAGCACTCAGGAGGCAGAGGTAGGAAGATCGTGGTGAGTTCAAGACCACCCTGAGACTACATAGTGAATTCCAGGTCAGCCTGGGCTAGAGTGAGACCCTACCTTGTCAAACAAAAACAAAACAACAACAAAAAGAATTGTGTGTGTGTGTGCGCACATGCATGTGTGCTGGAGATAGAACCCACAGCATGCTAGACAAGCACTCCTCAGAGCTGCAGCCCTCAGCTTATAAAGCAGGTGTTTTTTTTGTTTGTTTGTTTGTTTTTGTTGTTGTTGTTGTTTTGTTTTTCGAGGTAGGGTCTCACTCTAGCCCAGGCTGACGTGAGATTCACTCTGTATTCTCAGGGTGGCCTCGAACTCACAATGATCCTCCTACCCCTGCCTCCCAAGTGCTAGGATTAAAGGCGTGCGCCACCACACCCGGCTCCTATAAAGCAATTTTAAGGTCAAAGAGTATGCCAGGTATGGTGACCCAAGCCTTTAATCCTGGCACTCAGGAGGCTGAGGGAGAAGGGGGACTACACTGTAAGTTCCCGGACTGCCTGGGCTTGGCGACATTCTGAGACTGTATCTCAAAAGCTAACAGAAACAGCGTGGCATGTGGCACATACCTATAATGGCAACACTGTAGGGGGTAGAGGCAGAAAGGTCAGGAGTTCAAGGCCAGTCTGAGCTAATGCATAGCAAGTTTGAGGCCGTCCTGAACTATAGGAGATCCTGTCTCAAGTAAACAACAGTAACAAAGAAAGTTAAGAACTACTAATAAACTTTCTACAAGAACTAATTTACAATAAGAACCGATTAACTTAGGTACTCCTCACATCATATCTGAAAAAAAAAGAGTATTTAAAAAATGTTTTATTTATTTATTTGCAAGGAGAGAGAGAGAAAGAGGAAGAATGGGAATGTCAGGGCCTCCTACCACTGGAATGAACTCCAAACACATGTGATACTTTGTGCGTCTGGCTTTAGGTGGGTACTGGGGACTCAAACCCAGGCTGTGAGGCTTTGCAAGCAAGTGTCATCTCTCCAGCCCTGGAAAAGAGTTTTAAAAACCATAGCCATATATTTGTCTAGACAGCTCTGTCAACTTAAGCAAAACATGGTGAGGAAAAAGAATCCCCGCTGTATTTTTTGTTTTGTTTTGTTTTTGTTTTTCGAGGTAGGGTCTCACTGTAGCCCAGGCTGACCTGGGATTCACTCTGTATTCTCAGGGTGGCCTCCAACTCACATGGATCCTCCTACCTCTGCCTCCCGAGTGGTGAGATTAAAGGTGTGAGCCACCATACCTGGCTTCCCCACTGTATTTATAAACGGAGGCAAATGTGTTTTTTTTTTTAATTTGTAAAGTTCATTCAAACTAGTACAAGCCCTGAGACATCCATAAAGAAAAGCACTAAGCAAACCGGGTGTGGTGGCGCACGCCTTTAATCCCAGCACTCGGGAGGCAGAGGTAGGAGGATCGCCGTGAGTTCGAGGCACCCTGAGACTACATAGTTAATTCCAGGTCAGCCTGCACCAGCTTGAGACCCTACCTTGAAAAACCAAAAAAAAAAAAAAAAAAAAAAAAAAAGAAAAGAAAAGAAAAGCACTAAGCAGAAAATCAAATCCAGTCTACTTCCAAGACCATCTGTTTTCATCTTGAGAAAGGCCCATCCATCATCCCATCATCCCATCAGGTTTGTTGTAGTGGTGGGTTTTTTTGTTTGTTTGTTTTAATTTAATTTATTTATTTAGAAAGCAGAGAGAGAGAAAGAGGGAACTACGGGCGTGGTGTCCCACACCTTTAATCCCAGCATTTGGGAAGCAGAAGTAGGAGGATTGCTGTGAGTTTAAGGCCAGCCTGAGACTACATAGTGAATTCCAGGTCAACCTGAGCTACAGTGATACCCTACCTTGAAAAACCAAAAGACGAAAACAAACAAACAAATAAACAAAAAAATCTCTTTGGGGCTGGAGGGATGGCTCTCTGGTTAAGGTGCTTACTTGCAAAGCCTACAAACCTGAGTTTGATTCCCCAATACCTGTATAAAGCCAGATACACAAGGTGACATACACGTCTGCAGTATGTTTGCAGTGGTTAGAGGCCCTGGTGTGCCCATTCTCTCTTTCTCTCTCTCTTAAATAAATAATAAATTAAAAATTTTAAAACCTTTTGGTAGTTGAGGCCAAGCTAGGACTACAGAGTTCCAGGTAAGCCTACCTCAAAAAAACAATGGGGCTGGAGAGATGGCTTAGCAGTTAAAGTGTCTGTCTGCAAAGCCAAAGGACCTTGGTTCAATTCCCCAGGACCCACATAAGCCAGATACACACAAGGTGGCACATGCATCTGGAGTTCATTTGCAGTGGCTGGAGGCCCTGGTGCGCCCATATTCTCTCTCTCTCCCTCTCTCTCTCTCTCTCCCTCTTTCTCTCTCATAAACAAAAATAAAATATTGAAAAACAAACAAGCAAAGCTCTTTGTGGGCTGGAGAGATAGTTCACTGGTTAAGACGCTTACTTGCAAAACCTAAGAACCTGAGTTTGATTCCCCGATACCTGCATAAAGCCAGATACACAAGGTGACATGTACGTCTGGAGTACGCTTGCAGTGGCTAGAGGCCCTAGTGTGCTTATTCTCTCTCTCTCTCTCACTCGCTCGCTCGCTTTCTGCCTTGTTCTCTCTCAAATAAATAAAATATCTCAAATAAATTTTTAAAAAATATCCCCTGCTTCTGGGAATTACATGGTTTAGAAACTGTATGGTTAACTCTGCATGGCTACAGTTGACTGAGCAAGGGCGGAAGGTTCTGAGAGTCCAGGACTCTGGGAGTTTAGCCAGACACACTGTGGTCAGCCAAAGCAGTTAATCGCTGCTTCTGTGATCAGCCTACCCTTTTCCTTGTTCCCTCCTCAAAACAAAAGATCTTCTGGTGACTACCAAACTTTCAATAGACAGTCAGTCTAGGACCCTCTCAACCATGGATAGAAACAGCTCCAACATACTTAAAGCCCACAAATTCAGCCCTCAGTGACTTTCCCACTTTCAGGGTTAATGAGTGCTTTCTTGCTTGTCTGATGTTTCTGCCTGTACGCCATCTCTGAAATCTGTTTATAGAGCCTGTTATATTCCTCTACCACCTGTGATTTTCTTGCACCAGATCCAAAACATTTTACCACCCTCTAGGCAAGGGCTCACTCACTCACTCACTCACTCGCTCCAAGAGCAGTGGCTCCCTTCCCATTTCATGTACATATAGACAATATATCATGGTCATAATCCCCTGATACTACCCTTTATCCCACTTTCTTTTATTTTTATTTTTGGTTTGTTGAGATAGGTCTCGCTCTAGCCCAGGCTGACCTGAAATTCACTATGTCATCTCAGGGTGGTCTTGCCAGATATCCTCCTACTTCTGTTTCCCAAGTGCTAGGATTCAAGGCGTGTGCCACCACTTCCAGAACTGCCCTCCACCCCAGGCTTTCTTTAGTTTATTTTTCATTTTTTTGCTTTGTTTTGACTTTTTTTAAAATAGATTTTATTTATTTATTTATTTGAGAGAGAGAAAGAGGCAGATAGAGAGTAAAAGGGCACTACAGGGCCTCTAGCCACTGCAAATGAAATCCTGACACATGAGCTATCTTGTGCATCTGGCTTAGGAACTTGGGAACTTAGGTACTTGGGAATTAAACCTGAGTCCTTAGGACTGGTAGGCAAGCACCTTAACTGCTAAGCCATAACTACAGCCCTTGTTTGTCTTTGTAGCTCAGGCTGACCTTGATCTCACTGTAGTCCAGGCTGGCCTAAGATTATTGGTATGCGCCACCACATCTCAAATAAATAAATAAATAAATAAATAAAATATTTTTAAAATTAAGATAGCCCAAGAATGCAAAAAAAAAAAAAAAGAAAACCAGAAATCATACACAATTCTATTTATTTATTTAACAGAGAAAGAGGGAGAGAGAGAGAGAGAGAGAGAGAATGGGCATGCCAGGGCCTCCAGCCACTGCAGATGAACTCCAGACACGTATGCCCCCTTGTGCATCTGGTTAACGTGGGTCCTGGGGAACCGAACCTAGGTCCTTTGTCTTTGCAGGCAAATTCCTTAACCACTAAGCAATCCCTCCAGCCCCCAATTTACAAACAAGAAAAGAGGCTAGAGAGATGGCTTAGCTTTTCAGGTACTTGCCTGCAAAGCCTAAGGACTCAGGTTCGATTCCCCAGGACCCATGTTAGCCAGCTATACAAGGTGGCACATGTGTCTGGAGTTTGTTTACATCGGCTAGAAGCCCTGGCGTGCCCATTCTCATTCTCTAACTTTCATAAATAAATACATAAACATAAAAACAAAACAAAAAAGAAATCTATGATGCAAGAGCTTGGGTACAGAAGATGTCAGTGAGTAAGTGAAGAACCATTTTTATTTTAATTTCAGAATACTGGGGTCCTTGACAAGATTGTGAAGAAAGGCTCAGGGCTGAAATGATATATCTTGTCCTTTCGTGGACAAGCACAGTTAACCCCAGGGGAGATTCAGAGTTAAGGAAAGTACTGGCCATAGTGGCACATGCTGGTAGATGAATGCTGACAAGGATGGGCAGGAGCCGAGGGCATGGCACACGCCTATAACGCTAGCACTTAGCAGGCTGAGCAGGAGGATCGCTGTAAATTAAAGGCCAGCCTCAGCTACTCAGTGAATTCCAGGTCAGTCTGGGCTAGAGTGAGACCCTGCCTTAAATGGAAGGAAGGAAGGAAGGAAGGAAGGAAGGAAGGAAGAAGGAAGGAAGGAAGGAAGAAGGAAGGAAGGAAGGAAGGAAGAAGGAAGGAAGGAAGGAAGGAAGGAAGAAGGAAGGAAGGAAGGAAGGAAGGAAGGAAGAAGGAAGGAAGGAAGAAGGAAGGAAGGAAGGAAGAAGGAAGGAAGGAAGAAGGAAGGAAGGAAGAAGGAAGGAAGGAAGAAGGAAGGAAGGAAGAAGGAAGGAAGGAAGGAAGGAAGAAGGAAGGAAGGAAGAAGGAAGGAAGGAAGGAAGAAGGAAGGAAGGAAGAAGGAAGGAAGGAAGGAAGGAAGAAGGAAGGAAGGAAGGAAGGAAGGAAGAAGGAAGGAAGGAAGGAAGGAAGGAAGAAGGAAGGAAGGAAGAAGGAAGGAAGGAAGAAGGAAGGAAGGAAGGAAGGAAGGAAGAAGGAAGGAAGGAAGAAGGAAGGAAGGAAGGAAGAAGGAAGGAAGGAAGGAAGGAAGAAGGAAGGAAGGCAGGGACACAGCTCAGTAGCAGAGTCCCTGCCTAGCAAGCCTAAGCCTCTGGGCCTATGCTCAGCACTGTAAAGCTGACGGCTGTTGTGTGAAGAAGGCTTGGAGGGCACACGGGGGGGGGGGGAGGGTCAGCGAGGAAGACACGGGGTAGAATGAGTTGGATTAGGGTGGTCACAGAGGATTAGGGTGACCAGTGGCCACAGTTTCCCTGTGGCCAGGGGACCTTCAATGCTAAACATGGAAACATCCTTGGAAAACGTACCCATTTGATCACCTCTGACTGCCTACGTACGGGTGAGGATGAGTGCACCCTATTCACTGACGGATGGGTGCAAAGGAAGGAAAGAAATAATGTACTAGCACAGGTAAGAAAGTGCAGCCTGAGCAGCTGAGCGGCTGCTAACTGCAAAGACAGAACAGCTGGTCCAGAGAGAGGCAGGAGGTCAGCTTTCTGAGCGCTCACTGGGAGCTCCATAAATCTCAGCCAAATGGCCAAGCCCGCCTTCATAGAACCTGGAGAGACTTGTGGGACCTCCCACATCTACAGAGACGGAAAGGGGATGCAAAAATAGGGGAAGGTGGATACAAAAATAGACGTTAGAACCAAAGAGCAAACTCACTCTGGGGTCTGTAATTGCTGGTCACAAATAAGCCATCCGTGCCAGCGGGGAGCATCCATTTCCTATAGGAGTGCTGTCAAATGCAGAGGTATGGGGGGGGGGTGTATGAGCCCTGACCTCTGCAGTCCGGCCACAGACTCCGCACAAAGCAGTTTGGGACGGTGACCCTGTGATTCAGGCTAAGGAGGAGAGGAGGGAGGGAGGAAGGAGAAGAGGAAAAAGAGGAGAGTGTGGGGGAGGGGCCAGGTGGAGTTACTGCAGACCTTCCTCTGTCTCTAGCCATTTCTCTGCAGGATCCTCTGCCTTGATCCAACCCAGCCATATTTTCTCTGGGACACAGCAGCTTCCTCCCGTACCTCTAAGTAAACTGGCTTCAGATGGAGCACAGTCCTCTCTACTGCACATATTAAGAGAAACCCTTTGCTGTCTCGCATGCCTCCCTCCCATGGCCTGGGGAGCCACACTCTTCACTCGGAGGGTATCCCGCGGCCCCCTTCTTGCAGCCGCTACCCTGCTGCCCCAAAGGCCTGCTGACCATCCCTCCAAAGCTCAGGAAGGCCAGAAGGTTTAAAGGAGCTGAGCGAGAGGAGATAGAAGAGGAGTCAGGGCCACCTAGTTTATCTCACCTGCCAGGGGCCACTGGTGCTTTTCTTCATAGTGTGTGCCCACTCCCCCCATCCTACTTCTCCATCCACCTGTCTTGGCAAGCAGTGACATTTTATTCACTATAAGGGTTTTCTTGGGTGGGGAAGGCATATTAATTTTGATTAGTGTTGAATATTGCATTAAAATATTATTTAGCATGATTACTAAGGTGTTTTGAATCCCCTTAAATTTTGTGAGAATCATAAATGATTCCTTCACTTCACCCCAAGTTTGCCCTTCCTGGGAGGTAGGACTTTCAGATTTAAAATCAACACAGGCTTGGTGTGGTAGCTCACACTTATAATCCTAGCACTCACAAGGCAGAGGCAGGAGGATTGCTTCAAGATTGAGCCTGAGTTACATAGCAAGTTCCAGGACAGCCTGGGCTAAACAGCACAATCCTGTCTTTTAGAAAAGTGGCTGGAGAGATGTCTTAGGAGTTAAGGCACTTGCCTGTGAAACCTAAGGAGCCAAATTCAATTCCCCAGTGCTCATGTAAAACCAGATGCACAAAACAGTGTGTACATCTGGAATTCCTTTGCAGTGGCTGGAGGCCCTGGTATGCCCATTCCCTCTCTCGGCTTGCACATAAATAAGTAATTAAGAAAAAAACAAACAAGAAATGAAACAAACCAGGTGAGTTCTGGGAAGGCCCAGAGCTAGGGACACTAGGAATGCTTGGGCTCTGAAGCCACAAAGCTGATCTCGGCTTTGCAGCTCTCCAGCCAGGCATGTCATTTCTGTGTTTGCTTCCTCACCCGTGCAGTGGAAATGTTGGCTCTGGGGACAACTGGGCTCATACAGTGAGCCTGGCTTGGCAAGTGCTTCGGAATTGAGCGGGGTGGTGTTAGTGAGTATCCGCCCATGCCAGGGAGTAGTAGCCAGTAGTACTTACAGTGAACACAGCCTGGCTAGTATCCTAGTAGAAAAGTCAGACTGTGGGCTGGAGAGATGGCTCAGCCATTAAAGGTGCTTGCTTGCAAAGCCTGAAGACCTAAGTTTGATTCCCCAGTACTCATGTAAGGACAGATGCACAAAGTGGTAGATGCATTTGAAGTTCATTTGCAGTGGTGAAGGCCCTGGTATGCTCATATTCTCTCTCTCTCTCTTTCTCTCTCTCTCTCTGTCTCTCTCTCTTAAGTAAATAATAGTTTGTTTAAAACCCAACTATGAACACATATCAAGAATTGTTTGTGCAGGGGCTGGAAATATGGCTTAGCGGTTAGGGCGCTTGATGGAAAAGGCAAAGGACCCATGTAAAGTCTGATGCACAAGGTGGCACATGCATCTGAGGCTCATTTGCAGTGGCTAGAGGCCCTGGTGTGCATGCGTGCTCTCTCTCTCCATATACATACATATATATATATATATATATATATATATATATATATATATCTTCATATAAATAATGAAGCACTTATTATTATTTTTTATTAACAACTTCCATGATTGTAAACAATCCCATGGTAATTCCCTCTCCCCCCCCCACTTTCCTCTTTGAAACTCCATTCTCCATCATCCCCTCCCCCTCTCAATCAGTCTCTCTTTTATTGTGATGTCATGATCTTTTCCTCCTACTATGATGGTCCTGTGTAGGTAGTGTCAGGCACTGTGAGGTCATGGATATCCAGGCCATTTTGTGTCTGGGGGAAGCACATTGTAAGGAGTCCTACCCTTCCTTTGGCTCTTACATTCTTTCTGCCACCTCTTCCACAATGGACCCTAAGCCTTGGAAAGTGTGATAGAGATATTTCAGTGCTGAGCACTCCTGTCACTTCTTCCCAGCACCATGATGCCTTCTCAGTCATCCCAAGGTCACTGCCATCTGAAAAGAGAAGGTTCTTTACCAAAAGTGAGAGTAGCATCAGGGCTGGAGGGATGGCTTAGTGGTTAAGGCCTTTGCCTGCAAAGCCAAAGGACCCAGGTTCAATTGCCCAGGACCCATGTTAGCCAGATGCACAAGGGGGTACATGCATCTGGAGTTCATTTTCAGTGGCTGGAGGCCCTGGCATGCCCATTCTATCACTCTTTCTCTGTCAAATAAATCAATAAATAGAAATAAAATTTTAAAAAAGTGAGAGTAGCACTAATATATAGGTATGAACATTAAGAGAAGTGCTTACTGGGCAGTTTGATGAGTATAGTATATACATTTAGCCAGACAGCAGCAGACAATACACCCCTAGGGCTCATGACTACCCCTGTTTTAGGTTTTCAGTATCAGGGATGTATTCCCTCCCATGGAGCGGGCCTCCAGTCCAGTTAGAGGGCAGTTGGTTTCCACCATGACAATGTGCCGCTATTGTACCCATTGGCTCATTTGGCCTGGCTGGCCAAATATAAGGCTTGCAGTGTCCACTGTTGAGTATTTTCACTGGTGATTTCTCTCTCCCATTGAACTGCATGCAGAATGGCTTCTTCCAAATGAAGAACTTAAAAAACAAAAAACAATTATTGAGCCGGGAATGAGAGTGCACACCTTTAATTCCAGCACTCAGGAGGCAGAGGTAGGAGAATTGCCATGAGTTCAAGGCCACCCTGAGACTCCATAGTGAATTACAGGTCAGCTTGGGTCAGAGTGAGACTCTACCTCGGAAAAAAAGAACAAAACAACAATTGTTTGTGCAATATGTGTGCCTGGTCCCAGGCCAGGAACTGTGTGGGGTCTCTGGTAATCCTCTTCCTCCTTGCTTCCTCTCCAGCTTTGCAGATGAGGCCCTCAGAGAGAAAGACTGGACTTGATCCCAGAGGCCTGGACTCACTTGGGAGCTGCCCTGCACTCAGAGTGGACCTTCTACTCAGGACTGCTCAATGGCTTGGGAAGGTACCCATCATGGCTAGGACTCAGAAAGAATCAACCCCAGCCAACAGTTAATCTTACAGACCATTGCTTCCAGCAGACAGACAGAGAGAAAGAGGACAGAGAAAGAGTACGAGCCAGGGCTTCCCATCCCTGCAAACAAACTCCAGATGCATGCACCACTTTGTGCATCTACATTTATGTGTGTACTAGCTAATTGAACCTGGGCCCACAGGATTTGCAAGCAGGTGCCTTTAACCACTTAGCCAACTCTCCAACCCTAAAAATTTATGTTTAGTTTTAAAAACTTCTAAGAAGAATGACAGACTTAAATTAGAAAGGCTATGAGATGAGCCGGATGTGGTGGTGCACACCTTTAATTCTAGCACTCGGGAGGTAGAGATAGGATGATTGCTGTAAGTTTTGGAATGGCTATAAGTTGAGCTAAGAATGGTGGTACATGCTTATAATTCCAGCAATCTAGGGTCTGAATCATGAAGTTTATAAGTTTTAGACCACTCTGGGTTACATAGGAAGCTTGAAATCAGTCTGGGCTATGTGGTGAGACCCTATCTCAAAATAAATAAATAAATAAGTAAAGCTGGATATAGTAGTTCACACCTATGATCTCAACACTTGGGAGGTGAAGGAAGGAGGATCCAGAGTTTCAGGTCATCCTCAGCTAAGTAGCAAACTCAAGCTCATAGCCAGGACTACATGAGACCTGGTCTTAACCCTGTCGCCCAATAAATAAATAACAACATAAATAGAGGGCTGGAGATAGCTCTGTGGTTGAAGGCACCTGTTTGCAAAGCATCCTGGTCTGGGTTTAGTCCCCTGGTACTTATTAAAAGTCAGATGCAAAAAGAAATGCATGCATCTGGAATTCATTTGCAGTGGCAGGAGACCCTGCCATGCCCATCCTATACACACACACGCGCGCACGCGTGCACGCAAATAAGTAAATAAAAACACATACATAGATAGAATGAGAAGCAGGATATGGGGCTATTGTGGTGGTTTGATTCAGGTGTCCCCCATAACCTTATGTGTTCTGAATGTTAGGTCCCCAGCTGGTGGCAATTTGGGAATTGTAGCTTCCTGGAAGTAGTGTATTATTGGGGGAAGGCTTATGGATATTATAGCCAGCTTCCCCTTGCCAGTGTTTGGAACACTCTTCTATTGCTGTTGTCTACCTGATGTTGATCAGGAAGTGATGTCCACTCTCTGCTCATGCCATCATTTCCCCTTACCATCATGGAGCTTCCCCTCCAGTCTGTAAGCCAAAATAAACCCTTTCCTCCCACAATATGCTCTTGGTTGGGTGTTTCCTGCCTGCAACACAAAGCTGAGTGCAACAGTAAAATTGGTACCAGGAGTGGGGTTGTTTCTGCTAGAAACCTGACTGTGGCTTGGTCATTTGGAACTAATTTGAGGGAGGAATATGAAATGATTTTAAACCTTTGTCTAGTAGACTCCTCATAGTGCTCTAAGTACACTTTGATGGACCATTGTGGTCAAAGATGGAAGACCTGAATGCAGTAAGAACCATGGACTGTGAGGTCTGACTTATGAGAAAGAGCTGTGCTTGGACTGGACTAGAAGAAGTGTGCCAGAGAAACTTGCTGTTATGCCCATGTTCTGAGAATTTGTGCAGGATTGCATTGTTTAGAAATATATTGGTGTGAACAGAGGGATAAGACAAATTAAAAATAAAATCTTTGGGTCAAAACTGCTCCTATTTACCTGCAATTGTTTGAGAGATTAGAGTCATTGAAATTGGACCACCTGATCTGCATTGGGATAATGCAGACTCTTTGGAAAAGGCTTGAATGCTGAAAGAGTGTCTGTTCTCCAAAGTGTGCTTTATTCCCCCCTGGATTAATAACTTGGTAGCCCACCTGGCACTATGGAGTATAACAAATACAGGAAAGCCAGGGTCATTGAATTTGGAGCATGGTTTTGTATTTTGGAAATGGCCATGGCAGTGTAAAGTCCATGTAATTCCAGAACTCCAGGGTCTGAAGCAGGAAGATTATAAACTTGAGACCAGTCTGGGTTATCTATGTGGAAGCCCAATGGAGCCATGAGGATGAACCATGGTTGCAATAGAGACACAATGGAACAGCCAGGCACATGCCTTTAATTCCAGCACTTGGGGGGCAGAGGTAGGAGAATTGCCATGAGTTTGAGGCCATCCTGAGACTACATAGTGAATTCTAGGTCAGCCTGGGCTAGAACAAGACCTTACCTTGAAAAAATAAAATAAAAAGAATAGAGACATAATGGAGATGCCAGGACTTTGGGATAGCTGCCAAGGAGAGCTGCTGGCACCAGATGAAGTTTTCCAGGATTGTGAATAGCCTAGCTGGACAGGCAGAATTGAAATGCTAGAGACTCATAACTGGTTAGAATGATCTAACTTGGAGACTTGTCACTGGCTAGAGTTGCTGGACTTGGAGCTTCAGAATTTTATGTTTGCCTTATTTGTTTTAAATCTTGTATTGGTTAAGCTGGATGTGGTGGCACATGCCTTTAATCCCAGCACTTGGGAGGCAGAGGTAGAAGGATCGCTGTGAGTTCGAGGCCAACCCGAGACTACAAAGTGAATTCCAGGTCAGCCTGGGCTACAGAGAGAGCCTGCCTCAAAAAACAAAACAAAAAACCCTTGTATTGGTTGAATATTTTTTTTCTATGCACAATGCCATCTTTTGCAGTGTGAATGTTTATTCTGTGCCATTATGGTTTTTTGTTTTGTTTTGTGTTTTCAAGGTAGGGTCTCACTCTATCCCAGGCTGACTTGGAATTCACTATTTAGTCTCGGGCTGGCCTAAAGGCACAGCAATCCTCCTGCCTCTGCCTCCCAAGTGCTGGAATTAAAGGTATGCACCACCATGCCTCGCATTATGGTTGTTTTTTTGTTTATTTGTTTGTTTTTGGTATCTTGGCTCAGTTAAAAGACTTTGGACTATAGGGATGTTTGAACATCATTGGGATTGATAAAAACTATGAGGATTTTAAAGGAATTAAAATTTTTTAAGTATTTTATTTATTTATTTATTTATTTATTTGAGAGAGAGACAGAGGAAGAGGCAGATAGAAAGAGAGAATGAGCACACTAGGGCCTCCAGCCACTGCAAACAAACTCTAGACTCATGCGCCCTTGTGGATCTGGCTTATGTGGGTCCTGGGGAAAAGAACTTGTGTCCTTTGGCTTCGCAGGCAAATGCCTTAACCACTAAGCCATTTCTCAAGCCCAAGAATTTAAATTTTTTTGGTTGGGGGATTCTAGGTAGGGTCTCACTTTAGTCCAGGCTGACCTGGAATTCACTATATAGTCTCAGGGTGGCCTTGAACTCAAGGCGATCCTCCTACCTCTGCTTCCCAAGTGCTGGGATTAAAGGTGTGTGCCACCACACTTGGCAGAATTTACATTTCATTTTTATTTATTTATTAGAGACAGAGAGAAAGTTGGACTGAATATGTTGCCTCTTACATTATGGATAGTTATCAGTTTATGGGGACCAGGGGTGGAATGTGGTGGTTTGATTCAGTTGTCCCCCCTAAACTTATGTGTTCTGAATGCTTGGTCCCAAGCTTACAGCAATTTGGGAATTGGAGCCTTCTGGAGGCAGTGTATTGTTGGGTGTGGGCTTATGGGTGTTATAGCCACCTTTCCCTTACCAGTGTTTGGCACATTCTCCTGCTGCTATCGTCCACCTGATATTGGCCAGGAGGTGATGTCCACCCTCTGCTTATGCCATTCTTTTCCCTGCCATCATGGAGCTTCCCCTCGAGTCTGTAAGCCAAAATAAACCCTTTCCTCCCACAAGCTGCTCTTGGTCAGGTGTTTGCAGCCAGCAATGGGAAGCTTACAGCAACAGCTATCATCAAAAGAATGCTGGAGAGGATTCGCCACAGAACACAAAGTTTTGGTAAGGTCTTTGTGGGGGACCCCAGAATGGACTTCCCCAGCTACCAAGGTGAGCCCGTCTCCCCAAGGCTAATTCCCTTGGGGCCCTTATTCCAGGTCGCCTACATGGATGACTTCCCACGTATCCCAGATAGGCCCAGTCTAGGCTTTAGAGGTTCTCCTCAGTAGCCCCAAATCCTCCAGACCTGAGGACAAGCTTCAAGGCAGCCGCAAGAATGTGCTGAGGCGTAAACAGCCCAGCCAACCAATGGGCCCTTAATCCTCTCCCGGATCACTGGAGGGGAAGAAAGGGTTGTCACAGCCAGCTGCTCACATCTGGGATTAACTGTGGAATCCAAACCCACAGCCCTTCTGACAGGAGCTCACTTCCTCCCCCGTTGGGTCACAAAGTTCAGAATAAAGCATTGTTCTACAAATGAGACAGAGGAACAGTGTGACGGGGTGGGCAGGGTTTCAGACAAAGAATGCACAGCCCTGAGTCCAAACTGTGGCTCTGTCCCCAGCGGGGTATCGATGAGCCTTCAGGTGGCCAAACCTCGTGCTACCTGTGAAGTCCCGTGCAGGACTACCACCCCTCCTCTCAGCGCGTCCTTGTCCACTCTCCCCTCCTTCCTGGCATCCGGTCTCAGACCCCAGGATTAGGGATCTGTTGCATTCAGGTTCGCATTGCTGGCAGAAACTCGACCAAGAGCAGCTTGTGGGAAAGATAGAGGTTTATTTTGGCTTACAGACTCGAGGGGAACCTCCATGATGGCAGGGGAAAATGATGGCATGAGCAGAGGGTGGACATCACCTCCTGGCCAACATCAGATGGATAACAGCAACAGGAGAGTGTGCCAAACACTGGCAAGAGGAAGCTGGCTATAATACCCATATGCCCGCCCCCAACAATACACTGCCTCCAGGAGGGTTTAACTCACAAATTGCCATCAGCTGGGGGCATGGCATTCAGAACACCTAAGTTTCTGGGGGACACCTGAATCGAACCACCATAGGATCCTGGCTAGTGGGCAGTGTGCAGGTGGCCTCCCCTGACCCCAGAGCCCAGGACCTTTGCTCCTTTTGTGCATCTTCGCACAGAACACAAGGTCCACAGTACTGGATGCTGCCTCCCCTCACCCACACTCCTCTGTCTCGAGGAATGCCTGGACCAGTGACAAGTTCTTCTGCTTCTCACCTCACAGGGACACTTGTCTTACTTATTGCAAGGTCTTCTCGGCAGAGACCTAGGCCAGCACCTTTGCAATTAGTCTAGACAGACAAAGGAAGGGTAGGACTGCTTACAAGGCAATCTTCCAGACACAAAATGGCCTGAATATCTATGACTTCATGGTGCCTGGTACTACCTACTCAAGACCATCATAACAGGAGGGAAAGATGATGACATCAATATAAAAGAGAGACTAATTGGGGCTGGAGAGATGGCTTAGCAGTTAAGCGCTTGCCTGTGAAGCCTAAGGACCCTGGTTCGAGGCTCGATTCCCCAGGACCCACGTTAGCCAGATGCACAGGGGGGTGCATGCATCTGGAGTTTGTTTGCAGTGGCTGGAGGCTCTGGCGCGCCCATTCTCTCTCTCTATCTGCCTCTTTCTCTCTCTGACTCTCTCAAACAAATAAATAAATAAATAAACAAATAAAGAGAGACTAATTGAAAGGGGGAGGGGATATGATAGAATGGACTTGTGAAGGAGAAAGTGAGGAAAGAAAGAGAATTATCATGGTTTATTTCTATAATTATGAAAGTTGTCAATAAAAAAGTTTTTAAAAAAGAAATTAGTCTAGAGATCTCTACAAGTAAGTCAGTGAGGAGAGGCCATTCAATTCTGCTAGGGAGTTATGAACCACATAGCCTGGGATTCAAATATTATAGAAGGTCTTAGCCCTGCTGTGCAAAGAGCCAGTCCACATTAGTGGTAGTGAGCGCTCACACTACGTCCCCTCCCCTCCCCTAGCTGACTGAACTAAAACAAAGACAACAGACCTGAGCTAGACCAATGAGCACTTTGTTGGGAACTTTGAAATTGTTCTGAGTTCACTGGGCTGGAGAGATGGATCAGTGGTTAAAGGTATATGCTTGCAAAGCCTAACAGCCTGGATTTGATTCTCCAGCACCCATGTAAAACAAGATGCACAAAGTGATGCATGCATCTGGAGTTTGTAGTGGCAAGAGCCCCTGGGGTACCCATTCTATATCTACCTCCTTTGCTCTCAAATAAATAAAATGTTATTGAAATTGTACTGAATTCAGACCGTTCATGCCTGCACATGTACAGAAATCCTAGGGTCTAAGGGGCGGGGCTGGGGAGATGGCTCAGCATTAAAGGTACTGTCTTATAAAGCTTGACAACCCAGGTTTAATTCCTTGGCCACCCATATAAAATCAGACAGACATTTGTTGAACATTTGTTCATTTGCAGCACACACACACACAAATAAACAAATAAAAACAATTGTTAAAATAGCTTTATTTATTTGCTTGCGAGAGAGAAAAGGAGAGAGAGAGAGAGCATGAGTCTCTCTCTTGCCACTGCAAAGAACTCCAGACACATGCACCACACCACTTTGCGCAGCTGGCTTTAAGTGGGTGCTGGGGAATTGGATCCAGGCTACCAGGCTTTGCAAGCAAGCACCTTTAACCACTGGTAACCACGGAATCATCTCCCCTGCCCCAAAATCTTTTTATTTATTTATTTTTTGCAGGGAAGCAGTTTTGAGACAGGATTTTACTCTAGTCTAAGCTAGCCTGCAACTCACTCTGTAGCCCAATGGCCTTGTACTCATGGGCAATCCTTCTACCTTAGCCTCCCAAGTGCTGAGATCAAAGGCATGCATATGCCACCATGCCCAGCTAAATAAGTTTTTTTTTGTTATTTTTAAAATATTTTATATTTATTTATTTATTTATTTATTTGACAGAGAAAGAGGGAGAAGGGGAGAGAGAGAGAGAAAGAGAGAGAATGGGCACACTAGGGCCTCCAGCCGCTACAAATGAACTCCAGACCCATGTGCCCCCTTGTGCATCTGGCTAACGTGGGTCCTAGGGAATTGAACCTAGGTCCTTTGGCTTTGTAGGCAAATGCCTTAGCCACTAAGCCATTCCTCCAGCCCCCCCCCTTTTTTTGAAGAAAACACTTCAAGGGCTGGGGAGATGGCTCAGTGTAAGTCAGATGTAGAAAGTGGTGTGTGTATATAGAGCTCTTTGCAGTGCCTGAAGTTGGTTTGCAGAAGCAAAAGGCCCTAGTGCACCCATGTTATTTTTTGTTCTCTTTCACAAACACACATAAATAAATAAATAAATAATTTTTTTGTTGTTGTTTTTTTGTTTTTTGGAGGTAGGGTTTCACTCAGGCTGGCCTGGAATTCACTATGGAGTCTCAGGCTAGCCATGAACTCACAGTGATTCTCTCACCTCAGCTTCCCAAGTGTTAGGATTAAAGGCAGGCATGCACCATTATGCCCTGCTAAATGTTTGTTTGGTTTGGTTTGGTTTGGTTTATTGAGGTAGGGTTTCACTCTAGTCTAGGCTGACCTGGAATACACTCTATATTCTCAGGGTGGCCTTGAACTCATGGTGATCCTCCTACCTCTGCCTCCCAAGTGCTGGGATTAAAGGCATGTGCCACCACGACTGGCTTAAATGTACTTTTTTAAATATTTCATTTATTAGAGAGAGAGAGAATGGATGCACCAGGGCCCCTAGCCACTGCAGATGAACTGCAGACTCATGGGCCACCATGTGCATCTGGTTTACATGGGTTCCAGGTAGTTGAACCTAGTTCCTTAGGCTTCGCAAGCAAGTGCCTTAACTGCTAAGCCAACTGCTAAGTCCTAAATGCTTTTGGTTTTTTTTTAAAGAAAGGATTTCAGAAAGAAAGGAAGAAAGGAAGGAAGAAAGGAAGGAAGAAAGGAAGGAAGGAAGGAAGGAAGGAAGGAAGGAAGGAAGGAAGGAAGGAAAGAAGGAAGGGGACCAGGTTTGGTAGCACAGGCCTTTAGTCTCAGTACTCAGGAAGCTGAGGTAGTATGATCACCAAGAGTTTGGGGCCAGCCAGAGCTACAAAGTGAGTTCCACATCAGCTTAGACTAGAGTGAGACTCCACCTTGAAGGAAAAAAAAAGAAAGAAAGAAGGAAAGATAAGAAGAAAGGTAAAAAGGAAGGATGGGGGAAAGGGACAAAGGAATAAAGAGAGGAAGGGAGTCAGGAGGGAAGAAAAAAAGGAAACAAATTCTGGAGAGCATAGGATATAGCTCAGTGGGTAGAGTTCTTGTCTAACATGCATGAAGCACTGGGTTTTATCCCCAGCACATAATAAACCAGGCATGGTGGTACCTGCCTATGATCCCAGCACTAGAGATATAGAGTCAGAAGCTCAGGGCTGGGGAGATGCTCAGTGGTTAAAGACACTTGCTTCTAAAGCACATGACCTGGGTTTGAATCCTCAGTACCATATAAAGCCAGACACACATAGTGGTGCATGTATCCAGAGTTCGTTTAGCCATGGCAGGTAGAGCCGGGTGTGGTGGCACATACCTTTAATCCCAGTACTCGGGAGGCAGAGGTAGGAGGATCACTGTGAGTTCAAGGCCAGCAAGAGTTCCAGATCAGCCTGGGCTAGAGTGAAATCCTATCTTTTCAGCTTCTTCATAACTACAAAGCTTTGCTACAATTTTATGCATGTTGTTCAAATCAGTGATCTATGTTTGTGTGATTTCCTAAACATAATTGTGGATTATAAAAAAAAGTAACATCATGATTACATTTCTAACTAAAATTAGTGTGTCTGTTTTTGTATCTTTATGCTGTATTTTAACACTTTGTATTACTTAGGTTGTTTTGCTTTGGTTAAAATGGCTCAAGTAGAAAAGCAGTCCCATTCATATTAAGACAGTAAGTACACAAACCTGTAAATAAAATGTGTACAGTGAATTGTCTTTTCAAAAAGTAAGGTGGGCCCTGAGACTACATTGTGAATTCCAGGTCAGCTTGGGCTCCAGCGAGACCCTACCTCAGGAAAAAAAAAAAAGGAGGAAGGACATTAGCCAGGTTGCTAAAAGCCATCCTACCAACAGACCTGGCAGATATGATCAGAAGCTAACTTTTTCTCTACGACTTTCCCTTGTGCTCTTCACAAGAACTCATTTAAAAATTTTAATACTAACTAGATTCTAAAGACCAAAGGGGGGTGGGGAGATGGCCCAGTGGGATAAAGCACACTCACCCCTGAAGCCTAACCACCAGAATTTGACCCCAGACCCCACTTGAAAATGTGGTATGCTTCTGTAATCCCAGCACTTCAATGTTAACGTGGGAAGCAAAGACAGGACAATTTTCAGGAAGCTCATGGTGAATAACAAAAAATACCAGAGCAAGATCTAGAGAGAGGAAAGCATGCTTCAGAAAATGAAGTTAAGGCCGAGCATGGTGGTGCACGCCTTTAATCCCAGCACTCAGGAGGCAGAAGTAGGAGGACCACTGTGAGTTTGAGGCCACCCTGAGACTACGTAGTGAATTCCAGCTCAGCCTGGACTACAGCAAGACCCTACCTTGAAAAAAAAAGTTATAAAAACAAGGAGGCTAAAGATGGAGAGATGGCTTAGTGGTTAAGGTACTTGCCTGCAAAGCCAAAGGACCCAGGTTCGATTCCCTAGGGCCCATGTAAGCCAGATGCACAAGGTGGTGTATGTGTCGGGAGTTCATTTGCAGCCCATTCTCTCTGTCTTTCTCTGTCTCTCTCTCTCTCTCTCAAATAAATAAATAAAAAAACAAAATACAAAAAAATAAGGTTGAAGGCTAGAGAGATGGCTTAGCAGTTAAGGCACTTGCCTGTGAAGCCTAAGAACTCTTGTTCAAATCTCCAAGTCCCATGTAGCCAGATGCACAGTGATGATGTAAGCACACAATGTCGCACATGTGTACAAGGGGGTGCATGCATCTAGAGTTTGTTCGCAGAGGCTGAATCTCTCTCTCTCTCTCTCTCTCTCTCTCTCTCTCTCTCGCTCTCGCTCTCTGCCTCTTTCTCTGTCAAAATAAAAATAATTTTAAAAATAAGATTGAGGGGATAGAAAGGCAGCCCAGTGTTTAAGGGCACTTTTGTGCAAGTATGAAAGATTAAAAGGACCAAAACTGGCCAAGTTCAATTACCCCAGATCCCACGTAAAAAGCTGGGTATGGCCACACATGCCTGTACTCCCAGTCCTTGGAGAACAGAAATGGGAGAATCGCTGGAGCTCATGAAAATAGCAAGCTCCAGAATTAGTAAGAGAATCCATCTTAAAGAGATGAGCAATATGGGTGGGGCATAAAATATTCTTCTCTGACCTCCATATGCATGCACACAGGTGCAAACATGTGTGTACACATGCCTATACCACACACACTGCTACACAGAAAACATATGCCCACAAAAAATGAGATGAAAGTGTGAGGACCAACTAAAAGTTGCCCTCCGACTTCTACACACGGATGCATACACACACACACACATAAACATGTGCATACATACAATAATAAAAAATATTAATAATAAACATTGCTATTGAACATGTAACTATAATTTTATTAGATCTTAAAACAGCACCTTCTGAAATATAAATATTGAATGAAAGTTAGGGAACACTGATATATAGAAACTAAAAACTATGCTGGACTAAAAATAATTTTCCTACAACATTCGGGACTGGCCTTCATAAGAAAGCATCACCTCCAATTTGGGGCTGTTCCAATATCTATAGAGAAAAGAAAAAATGGTATAAATTCAACTGGAATTTCAGGAGGCAAGAGTTATATTAGTTATAAGAACTCCATCAAGGTGATAGGCAGGCTGTGAAATTTCTGTCACAGAAGATATTGAATAAGACTCCAGATCTTCTATCCCTTCCATCTTTCTTCCCAAGCCTCAGGGCCCAGCAATACTGATCTAGACATGTTCCTTCTCAAGCAGCTTTGTGGAATTCTCAGAGCAGGATGAGGCACGAGGCTAAGGCACAGGACTGGTGTTTCTGAAGGCAGTGGGGCTCCATATGTGGGCAGAACTGCAACAGCAGCCCTGGCCTTGCCAATGCAATTCTCATGTCCCAACCCAGACCACATACATCGGGAGTGATCCCAATGCATGCTAAAGCTGGGCCCTCAAAGGTACTAAAAGGAGCCCCTGAGCCCGTTCCTGGTCTTATACCCTTCCAGGATATTCTGGCACACCACTGAAAAATGTCCCTACATGTCCCCTCAAAGCTGAAGACACCTCACTCACCTCTGACTCTTGATGCCTGCAAAGCTGTCTGGTTCTCTAATCCTCTGTTTCACAAATAAACAAATAAAATATTTAAAAAGGAAAAAGAAAGGTGGGAGGAGAGGAGAAACACCCTAAGGTTGCCTTCTGACCTCCACATGGACACTGGGGCACGCATGCACCGTGCACACATCATACAAACACACACATATACATAAGCAAACAGGTAATGCAAATAGGAAAATAATGGGCTGGAGAGATGGCTTAGTGACTAAGGCACTTGCCTACAAAGCCAAAGAACCCAGGTTCACTTCTCCAGAACCCACGTAAGCCATATACACAGGGTGGCACATGCATCTGGGGTTTGTTTGTAGTGGCTGGAGACCCTGACATGCTCATTCGCTCTCTCTTTCTCTCACAAATATACAAATAAAATATTTTTTTTTAAATAGGAAAATAAGGGCTGGAGAGATGGCTTAGTGGTTAAGGTACTTGCCTATGAAGCCCAAGGATCCAGGTTCAATTCTCCAGGACCCATGTAAGCCAGATGCACAAGGTGGCACCTGCATCTGGAGATCATGTGCAGCAGCAGGAGGTCCTGATGTGTCCATTCTCTGTCTGTCTCTGTCTGTCTGTCTCTCTCTCTCTCTCTCCCCTTCTTTCTCTCAAATAAAAAAATACAATATATTTTTTTAAACAGGAAAACATAATGCCAACACTTGAAAGGCAAAGGTAGGAGGATCACCATGAGTTCGAGGCCACCCTGAGATTACATAGTGAATTCCAGGTCAGCCTGGACTAAAGTGAAATTCTTCCTTGAAAAACTGAGAAAAAAGAAAAAGAAAATAAGTCAGTCTGGGCTAGAGTAAGACCCTACCTTGAAAACCCAAGGAGGGGGGGAGAAAATATGGAAAATAAGCCAGCTTGTTAAATTGTACATGGGCTCTCCCGAGAACCTGCAAGCGGTGTGTAACGCAGCCAAACCTCACAGCAGCACTGTGAAGCAAGGGAGTGACATTCTGCCTCACGGAAAGGTTAGGAAACAGGATCAGAGACACTGAGACTTGAGCAATGGGGTTTTTGAAGCTTTTCAGGTGCCTCTGAGGTCCAGCCAAGGCTAGGCAGGTGTGGTGCCTCGGGGAACCTCTAAGACCTCAACCAGTTCAGTGTCTATACCTGCAGACAACTGCTGTGTGGTATCTGACCACGGGAGGCGAAATCAAGGAGTTGAAGACACAAAGAAGCCGCAGCCATCAGCCAGCCCCCGAGACACACTGAAGGGGTGACCAAGAGTTCATACCAAGGGCTTCACGCATCTGTGGACATACTAGGACTTACTTTCTTCATGGCCACTCAAGCTGGTAACTTCCTCTTTATGGACTAAATGTTGGCGCAACCACCTCCAATTTTTTTGGCATAGTTGGCAGGATCATCCCCAGATTTTTATGCTAAACCCTTAACATGGGAAATGGGATCCTAAGAAAAGAATTAATGTTAAGTGAGGTCATATAGCAAGACCCAGATCCTCTAGGATATGTGTCCTTCATACCTTTTTTTTGGGGGGGGGCAGGGGATTTAAATTGGGCCTTTGCATATGCAAGGCAAGTACTCTATCACTGCACTACATCCTCAGACCTGTCTTTACTTGAAAAAAAAAGTTTTATTTGGGTTGGAGAGATGGCTTAGCAGTTAAGGCACTTGCCTGTGAAGCCTAAGGACACGGGATTCTGCAGGATCCATGTAAGCCAGATACACAAGGTGGCACATGCATCTGAAGTTCATTTGCAGTGCCAAGAGGCCCTGGCATACCCATTCTCTCAATATATATCTGACTCTCGCTCTCTCTCTCAAATAAATAAAAATATTTTAAAATTTTATTTATTTGTGAGGGGAGAGAGAGAGAGAGAGAGAGAAGAGAGACAGATGGAGAGAATAGGCATACCTCTAGCCACTGCAAATGAACTCCAGATGCATGCACCACTTTGTATACATAGCTTTTATGTGGTAACTGGAGGATCAAACTCTGGTTGTTAAGCTTTGCAGGTAAGTGCCTTAACCACTAAGTCATCTCTCCAGCCTGCTACCTTTACTTTCTAGGAACCAAACACCTTTAATCCCTGAGCCATCTTCCCAGCCCCTTTTCACTTATTTAAAAAAAAAAAAATTATTTGCAAGTTGAGAGACAGAATGGGTTTGCCAGGGCCTCCCACCACTTTGTGCATCTGGATTTATGTAGATACTGGGGAATCGAACCTAGGCCATCAAGCTTTGCAAACAAGTACATTTAACCTCTGAGCCATCTCTCTAGCCCCTCTTTTTACTTTTTGCTTGAAACAGGGTCTCACTCTAGCCCAGGCTGGTCTTGAACTCACAGTGATCCTTTTACCTCAGGACTGGGATTATATGTGTGTCACCACACCCTGCTGGATTAGTGTCCTGATAAGGAAAAATAGGGAGTATTCACTTTGCCTAAGCCCCAAGAGAAGCTCCTGTGAGGACACTGGGTAAGAAGGTGGCCTCCTACAAGCCAGACCAAGAGCCCTCACTCTCTAGAAACTGAATTTGCTGGCATTTTGGCCAGTCTCCTGACTCCATAACTGGGAGAGAATAAACTTGTTTTGGTTTTGTTCACGGTGCTGGGGATTGAACTGAAAACTGCATACATGAAAGGCTATATGAAACTGAGCTGTAGTGTGTGTGTGTGTGTGTGTGTGGTTTGCTTCAAAGCAGGGTCTCACTGCAGCCTAGACTAATCTGGGATCACTTTGTAGCCCAGACTGGCCTCACACTAACAAATGATCGACCTCAGTCTCCCAAGTGCTGGGATTACAAGCACGAACCACTATGATCTGTCTTTTATTCACTTTTTTTTTGTCTTATTGTTTTTGGTTTTTCAGAGTAGAGTCTCACTCTAGTCTAGGCTAAGCTGGAATTCACTATGTAGTCTCAGGCTGGCCTCAAACTACAATGATCCTCATACATCTGTCCCAGGAATGCTGGGATTAAAGACATGCATCACCATGTCCTGCTATTATTCACTTTAGTTTTTTTAAAAAAATTATTATTCACTATGTAGTCTCACCACACCGGCTGAGTGTGGTGGCGCACGCCTTTAATCCCAGCACTAGGGAGGCAGAGGTAGGAGGATCACCATGAGTTCAAGGCCAGCCTGAGACTACATAGTGAATTCCAGGTCAACCTGGGCTAGAGTGAGACCCTACCTCGAAAAACAAAAACAAAACATACCATAACAAAGCATACCTCAGTGTGTGTGTGGTCATCAGACAACATCTTTTAGGTCTGTCTTCACCAGTCCAACTCATTTGAGGCAGGGTTTCTCTCTTGTCTTTTCTTCTTTTACTTCTTCCCCTTCTCTTCCTCCTTCTTCTTTTAATAAATATTATTTATTTATTTATTTGAGAGAGAAAAAGAAGCAGATAGAGAGAATGGGTGCACCAGGGCCTCCAGCTGCTGCAAACAAACTCCAGACCCACGCTCCACCTTGTGCATCTGCCTTTGTGTGGGTCTTGGGGAATTGAACCTGGGTCCTTTGACTTTGCAAGCAAGCATCTCTCCAGCCTCCCCTTCTTCTTTTCATTCTTCCCTTTCCCTTTTCTCCCCATCTTCTTTTTTTCTCTCTCTCTCTCTCTCTTTCCCAGGCAGGATCTCATTCTAGCCCAGGTTGGTCTTGAACTCATGAGCAATCCTCTTCAGGCTGGGTTAGTGTGACCACCACACGTGGCTGAGGCAGAGTTCTCTCTCCGCCTCACTCTGTTGTTTTAGTTGCACTGGCCGAGAGCTCCCAGGAATTTCCCGCCTCCACCTCCCTCCCATCTCATCATCAGAGTGCTGGGATTACAGAAGACCCCATGGTTTATAGTTTTGACATGGGGTACCCAAGCTTGAATGGCAAGCACATTATCCACTGAGAACAATTTATATTCCTTTTCTCTTTAAAACGACATTTTGTTTTCTGAGAGACAGAGAGAGAAGATGGATATGCTAGGGCCTCCTGCCACTGCAGATGAACTCCAGGTGCATGTACTGCTTCATGCATCTGGTTTTATGTACATACCAGGAAACTGAACCTGGGCCATTAGGTTTTGCAAGTAAGTGCCTTTAACTGCACTTAACTGCACAAGTCCAGGCTAGTCTGGCCTACAAAGTGGGAATCTTGCTTCACAATAAACAAATAAATAAGTATTTCGGGGGTGGGGGAATTTTGAAGCAGAGTCTCATTTTAGCCCAGGCTGATCTGGAATTTATACATATATATATATATATATATATATATATATATATATATATATACAATTAGGAATATAGTTCAGTAGTAGAGCACTTGCCTAGCATATTTAAGGCCTTAGGCTCAATCACTGGTAGAAAAAAAATTTTAAAAGATTAAAAATATTATATTAATAGGTTTTTCTGATATCATAGGCCCCCATGGAGACTATAGAGTCAACTATTCATTCTCCATGTACTCATTCGCTAAACATTTATTGTGCACCTAACGTACAACAGTCAGTGTTCCAAGAACTCAAAAACCCATCGCCCATCTTAATCCAGCCTGACCTACCTTTCCAACTCTGCTTCTCCTTAATCTGCTTGGGAAAGATCTACACTAGATGGTCTAGTTTACTTCTGTCCCCCTTAAAATGTCACCGGTGCCAGGAGTGGTGGCACATGCCTTTAATCCCAGCACTAGCAGGATCACCATGAGTTCAAGGCCACCCTGAGACTACATAGTAAATTCCAGGTCAGCCTGGGCTGCAGTGAGATACCACCTTGAAAAACAAAAACAAAACACACAAAAAAGAGAGGTGGGCTGGAGAGATGGCTTAGCCGTTAAGCGCCTGCCTGTGAAGCCTAAGGACTCTGGTTCGAGACTCGATTCCCCAGGACCCACGTTAGCCAGATACACAAGGGGGCTCACGCGTCTGGAGTTCGTTTGCAGTGGCTAGAGGCCCTGGCACACCCATTCTCTCTCTCTCTCTCTCTCTCTATCACTCTCAAATAATTAAATAAAAATAAACTAAAAAAAAGAGAGGTGTGTTGCACATTCTTAAGATAACACTGGAGATTGTCCTCTAGTCTACACACATATGTGTACATGCATCCACACATGTGCACCCACATATATATGCATATGAATATGCACATGTGCATGCAGAACACATGTACACAAAAAATAAAATAAAAGATTTCATAACAATTAGCAGGGATCCCTTCTAATTGGTGCATAACTCTGTCCTTCAATCATGTTTTTCTTAGCAAAGGACAAGAAATTTTAACTGTTAGAGCAACCATCTAAGGTCATGAAATACTACACATTTTTAATTTGTCTCATGTCTAACTTTTTTCTCTTTTATATTTTATCTTTATCTCTTAACTCTTCAAACACAATAAATCTCTTTTATTAAAAAATAATTTGGGGGCTGGAGAGATGGCTTAGTGTTTAAGCGCTTGCCTGTGAAGCCTAAGGATCCTGGTTGGAGGCTTGATTCCCCAGTACCCACGTAAGCCAGATGCACAAGGTGGTGCATGCATCTGGAGTTCATTTACAGTGCCTGGAGGCCCTTGTGCACCCATTCTCTTTCTCTCTCTCTCTCTCTCTTGCTCTCAAATAAATAAATAAAAATTAACAAAAAATTTAAAAAAATACTTTGGGGGGCTGGAGAGATAGCTTAGCAGTTCAGGCATTTGCCTGCAAAGCCAAAATATCCTGATTTGATTCCCCAGTACCCACATAAGCCAGATGCACTGGTGGCACATGTGTCTGGAGTTTGTTTGCAGTGCCTGAGGCCCTGATGTGACCCCCCCTCTCTCTCTCTTTCTCTCTCTTAAATAAATAAAATATTTTAAAAATAATAATAATAATAATTTCGGAACTGGGCGTGATGGCACATGCCTTTAATCCCAGCCCTTGGGAGGCAGGAGTAGGAGGATCACCAAGTTCAAGGCCACCCTGAGATTACATAGTGAATTCCAGGTCATTCTGGGCTAGAATGAGACCCTACCACAAAAAAAAAAAATCTATATCTATCTATATCTATCTGTCTATCTATGATCTATCTATGTCACAGATCCCAATTCCCTTCTTTTTGTAAATAATTTTTTATTTACATATTTTATTTCTTTATTTGAGAGAAAGAGGCAGAGAGATAAAAAGAGAGAGAGAGAATGGTGTGCCAGGGCCTCCAGCCACTGCAAACGAACTCCAGATGCATGCGCCCCTCGTGCATCTGGCTTACATGGGTCCTGAAGAGTTGAACCAGTATTCTTTGGCTTTGCAGGCAAATGCCTTAACTGCTAAGCCATTTTTCCAGCCCCCTTCTTTAAAAAAAAAAAAAAAAAAAACTCCAGACACATGCACTGCCTTGTGCATCTGGCTTACGTGGGTACTGGGAAATCAAACCTGGGTCCTTAGGCTTCTCAGGCAAGTGCTTTAACTATTGAGCTATCTCCTCAGTTCCCAATCCCCTTTGTTTGCTTAGGTTATTTCCTGAGCCTAATCACCCCTGACTCCCTATCTCTTTCTTTCTAGTTAGACAACTTCTAAGTCCCCTTGGACTCCACATCTTTTTTAAAAATATTTTTATTCACTTATTTGCAAGCAGATATATATATATATATATATATATGGGAGAGAGAGAGAAAGAAAGAAAGAGAGCATACCAGGGCTTCATGCCACTGCAAATGAACTCCAGACACATGCACCAAGTTGTGCATCTGGGGCATCTAACCCAGGCCATCAGGCTTTGCAAGCAAGCACTTTTAAAAGCTGAGCCAGCCCTCTAGCCCTGGACTCCAAAATTTATTTCACCTCTTCATTAATGCCTGAGGTAATCTCCTGTAGCCCCCAATTCACTTGAAATCTCTGTAAGTCTCGTAGACACAACAGAGAGAACAGAAGGAGCCCTACACTGCCTCTTCCTCCATGTTTGTTTGTTTTGTTTCTGGGTTTTGCATGTGGTTTCTCAAAGTAGGGTTTTGCTCTAGCCCAGACTGATTTTGGAATTCACTATGCAGACTCATGCTGGCCTCAAACTCACCTACCTCTGCCTCCCAAATGCTGGGGTTAAAGGCGTGTGCCACCACACCAGCTCCCCATGAATTTTATGTAAGTCCTCATGGGGACTGAGCTGCTTGGTAACATGGTCCCTCTTCTGTTCTATGAGCCCTTTCACAAGGCTTCTGCACAGTCCTCAAGGTCAGTTTCTGTTGCTTGCAAACAAATACCCCTAATTGAAGCTGGCCATGGTGGCATCCACCTGTAATCCCAGCACTAGGGAGGCTGAGGCCAAGGAAGAAAGATCCTGAGTTTCGGGCCAGCCTGGGTTGCATGGCAAGACCCCAGCCTCAAAATACCAACGTAAGCTTCTGCTTTTCTCTGTTACTGTGGTGCACATGGCCTGTTTTTTGGTTTTTGGTTTTCTTGGGGGGTTAAAATTTATTTAATTATTTGAGAGAGAAAGAGAATAGGAGGGCCAGGGCCTCCAGCCACTGCAAATGAATTCCAGATGCATGTACCACCTGTGCATCTGGCTTACGTGGGTACTGGGGAATTGAACCAGGGTCCTTAGGCTTCACAGGCAAACACCTTAACCAGTAAACTATCTCTCTAGCCCCCACCTTTTTTTTTTTTTTTTTTTTTTTTTTTTTTTTTTTTTTTTTTGCTATGTCTTCTCAAAAGACTTTCTGAATCAAGTGACTCTTCACCAGGAACACAATCAAAATAGCCCCATTTGTCAGTGGATTTGGATGAAAACTAGTAACAAAATCAGGAATCACAGGCTGGAGAGACAGCTTAGTGGTTAAGGCACTTGCTAGCAAAGCCAAAGGATCCAGGTTCTATTCCCCAGTACCCACGTAAAGCCAAATGCATAAGGTAGCACATGCATCTGAAATTTTGCTTGGCCCTGGTGTACTCATTCTCTCTCTCTCTCTCAAATAAATAAATACACAGAATCAGATGCCACTCCAAGAAAAGATGCTGGAGGGGAACCAAGCTGGGTCTGTAAGAATTCTGACATGATGACACCACTATTTATGCTGAATCAATTCTACCATGTTGCAGCTTGTGGTCTTGTCTGGAAATGGTGTTGCCAAGGTCTTGGCATTCTAGTCAAAGAACTGAAAAAAAAAAAAAAAAAAAACCACCCACGAATAGCAAAGCAACAAGAAGAATTACTTGAGGTGACAGTGTAGCATTGGACACACTGCAAGGGAACAGCGGACGTCCTGAGCTAGAGCGCTCGTGTCCAGGAGGGCACTGCCTGGGGTTTCCTTTTATGGGCTCCAGGAGGAGGACTTGGTTGCTAAGAGATGTAGCATGAGTGGTTCTCTGTTTTGATTGACAGGCTTAAGTTACATAAGCTTCCCATGATGCATCTGATTTCAATCAGATGAACATTCAGTCATACATAGGCATAAGGTGGCTAATAGAGGATTGTTCCCTAAAAACCCAGGGGACAGTTTGCTTTACTGTGCATGCACCCAAGACCAGTTCGGCCCCCTACCTCTAGTTGCAGGTTATGTCTGAGAGGAAACTAACCACAGATGGGAATTACGAGGGAGTGGCTAAGGAGAAACAGACCCACTGCAGTGTTTGGAGTGGGGTGTATGTGCACCACGTGCTGCTTGATGCAAATGGGGATGCCACGTTGTCAGGTGCATTGTTAGGAAAGGAGTATGTGTTTTGCTAAAGCCGAGCAGTGTTTTGGGTTGCTAGGCTACCCCTATGCTCGTGTGCCTCAATATCCGTACGATGGACCGCTGAGCATATTTAATTGTACATCTGATTTTGGCTTTTTTACCAACAAGAGTGCATTGGTTCAATAATATAGAGAATTTAAAAAATATATACCAAAATAAAACTGGGTCTGGTGAATACATTTATAATCCCAGAACTCAAGAGTCTGGGGCAGGAGCATTGCCATAAGTTCAAGAGCAGCCTGGACTACAGAATGACAACTTGTTAAAAGGAAAGGAGAGGAAAGAAAGGAAGGAAGAAAGAAGAAACAGGGCTGGAGAGATGGCTCAGTGACTAAGGCACTTGCCTGCAAAGCCAAAAGACCAGAGTTTGGCTCCCTAGGACTCATATAAAGCCAGATGCACAAAGTGGTGCATGCATCTGGAGTTTGCTTGTAGTGCCTAAAGGCGTGGGGTGCCCATTCTCTCTCTTTCTCTCTCGAATAAATAAATAAAATACTGAAAAAAAGAAAGGAAGGAAGGAAAGGACAAAAAGAGAGGAAGAAAGTCCTCAATTAACAGGGACATGGGGGAACGTTTCAGATGAACTTAAACAAATGCCACCAAGGATATTTGAAGTCACAGACATTGCCAACAGTGTCACTTTTTCCCCAGGCAGGATCTACTTACCTCTGTTTTAGATTCATTTCTTGGGGCCAGGGAGATAGCTCAGCGATAAAAGGCACTTGCTTTGCAAGCCTGCTAACTGAGTTCACAGCGGACAGGCCCAAGTAGCAAACATGTCTGTAGTCCCAAAACCCCTACGGCAGGGGGAGGTGGAGTCAGGTGAATCTGGAAGCTAGAGGACCAGCTAGCTGGTTTTCCCAGCAGCAAACAACAGCAAGACAGACCCTGTCTCTTACGAGGTGTAAGGAGAAGTGCAACACCCTGAGGATATCTTCTGACTTCCACATGTGTGCTATGATATATGCCTGCCCATATGTACACAAATTAATAATAATAATAATAATAATAATAATAATAACAGATTCGTTTCTCACAGACTCTCCTGTGAGGTTTCTGTTGAGGTTGCAAACACATAGAAGGAAAAGATGTGGCACGGGTGTCCTGATAAAAACAAAGAGTGGACATCCTGGCCAAAATGAGGGAGGAAGCCTGGAAAATCAGAGGGAGCCAAGAATGGAATGGTCCATGGTGTGCAAGGGAAAAGAAGCGCATGGGCTCAGTAGACAGGTGACAATCCAGAATAATCAATGTTCATAATGACTCCCACACCATTTGGAGGAGGTTTAATTTTCTGGTATCATTGTGGTAGAAAAGAAGCTAAAAGTTGAACTGACTCACTGGGTTACTCTAAGAGTTTATTGCTGAGGAGCTGAAACTTATCTTTATCCGAAGATGGAAAAATCCCAAAGAAGGAACTGTCCAGAAAGGGCCCATTGGGATGATAAGAAGGAAAGACAGTTTAGGCCAAAATGAGGTAAAATGGAGTACATTGTTAGAATGGTCTGATTACAGAAATGATTGATTTGCAAATTGCCACATCTTGTTTTTTCACTTATCCCTCCCCTTGGCTATGAAAACTACAAAACTGAGGCACATGCCTTTAGTCCCAGCACTCAGGAGGCAGAGGTCGGAGATCACCATGAGTTCAAGGCCACCGTGAGACTACATAGTGAATTCCAGGTCAGCCTGAGCTAGAGTGAGACTCTACCTTGAAAAACCAAATAATTAAATAAATAAATAAAAATAAATAAAACAAAAACCTATAAAATGGAAATAAAATCTCAACTTGGGGCCAAAGCTTCTCTGCAGGGATACCTCAAGCTTTTTGGCCCCTGGATAATAAGCCCCTTTACTTTCAGTCATTCTGGTGTTAGAGTGATCTTTCCAGAGAATTTCTACATCTCTGGAGGCCCCAGCGAGATTTTCCTTTGCCACAACCCCAGTTGGTCAGGAAGGACTGCTGTCCCTGAGCCTCCCAGCCTGCCAAAGGTCCCCAGAACTGGGAAGCATGTACTCCTGATAGAATTGTAGGGTCCCCTTCCAGGTGGCCCAAGGAGGAGATGAGGCTGAGTCAGATGTCTGGATCGGGGAAGAATTCCCCAGGGAAACTGGAAATTGTTTCTAGTCAGGTCTGGAGGAGCTGGTGCAGACTGATCCCCACAAGAAGAGGAATCCCTGAGTCTCCGTACTGCTGTGAGGTGACAGCCCTCTTTCCATCAGATTGACTGATGGTATTCAGTCTCAGTAACTAGCTAGATAAGACCAATGTTGCTCAGTCTCTGTAATGAGCTCAGAGTTATGAATGGGATTAGATAAGAGAAATTGTTTAAACTGAATGAATGAATGAGTGTGTAAAGAGGAGATGGCAATCTGGTATCTGCATGAAAAGTACACTTGATATGAATGTGTATACAAGTATGTGTGTGGCTCATAGCCCCAAGGCTATTGTTGCAGTCAGGTTCACATTGCTGGTAGAAATCACCCTACTAAGAGCAGTTCATGGGGGAAAAGAGATTCATTTTGGCTTATAGGCTCAAGGGGAAGCTCCATGACGGCAGGGAAAAATGATGGCATGAGCAGTGGGTGGACATCACCCCCTAGCCAACATCACATGGACAACAGGAACAGGAGAGTGCGCCAAATACTGGCAAGGGGAAACTGACTATAATGCCCATAAACCCACCCCCTGGAGGTGTTAATTCCCAAATCTCCATCAGCTGGGAACCTAGCATTCAGTTTATGGGGAACACCTGAATCAAACCACCACATTCTGTCCCTGGTCCCCATAAACTGATAACCATACATGATGTAAAATGCAATGCATTCATCCAACTTTAAAAGTCCCCAAAGTTTTTATCAATTCCAATGATGTTCATACATCCCCATAGTACAAGATCTTTTAACTGAGACATAATACCAAAAATCCCCCACCCCACGAAAAAAAAAAACCATGTAGCAGACAGCTCCAGTTTCACTGAGATGAACTTCCAGACCAGGCACAGTTATGGAGGAAGGAATATTTCTTGAAGCTTACAGATCCAGGGGAAGTTCCGTAATGGAAGAAGAAGCTGGTCTGCCTTCATAGGACCAAACACACAGAGAGAAGCACAAGTCTAAATAGTCAAAAGTCATACAGCACAGCACACTTCAGGAACTCCAGCTAGGCACACTTTGCGTATCTTTAGATTGAAATCTCAAACCCACCACCACACCTTAAGATCCACCCAGTGACACTGCCTCCAGCCAGGTGGCTGCAGTTGCAAAGTACAAATTAATAAAACACTGAATATATTAGGGACCATCTATTCAAACCACCACATTCTGCTCCTGGTCCCCAATAGATTAATAACCATCACACATTGTAACTTGCACTCAGTTTCAAAGGTTCCCACAGTCTTGACCAATTTATGATAATAAGTCCTCTAAAATCAAACAAGTTCAAAACTTTCAACATATAAAGGCACAGAGTACACATTTTCAACTGGTATAAGGCATAGCAAGGAGAGACTAAAACAATGCAAACTGAACCACCATCAAACAAACATCAAACTTCTACAGTTCAAGTCCAATATAACCAGAGACTGAAAGTCTCCAGATTTTCCAACTCTGCCCTCCACATGGGCAGAGTAGCCAGGAAATACTTCCATCCTAGGCCAACAGTGCACTCTATAGTAGCGCTTGCATAGTCCTGGTATATCCCAAACACCTTCAGGTCTTCATGCAAACCACAGTCCATCTTCCAAAGGCTCTTTTAGCCTATCAGGGCATCAGACCCTTCCACATGCTGCATCTCAGCAGCAGCTCCTGGAAGCATGTGCAATTCAAAACCACTCCTCGCATTTTTCATGTTTCTGAAACCAATACTAGGTGTGTAGGACACAGCCATATTCTGAATTCAGGGATGAAATAAATTGTAACTGTAAAAAGTAGGTTCCTTCTCCATTTAACTTTCCAAAAGAGTTAGCATTTCTTTAATAGTCTTTCCTCAGGCATCCTTTCAATTATTTTAATGTAAAGTAGTTGGGTCATCTTCCTTAAAATTGCTAATATGTTTGACAATAGTAAGTTCAGTAACCTAAGACCTGTCTCAGTGTCTGTAATTTTAACTTGCTTGAGGTTTTCCAGCTTAAAATCTTAAATCTCTCAGTCCAATTATCTTTAGCCAACCACATCAGTCAATTACAAATTTAACCTTGACCAAACTCTCTGGGCCTGGTCAGAAGAACATAGCCAACCCTTATGCCAGTAGCCCAGTTCCAACAAAGTCCTCTGCAGTCTTTCCTTCCCTTTAGAAAGCTCATAAGCCAAGCCTCAAAGTTTAACACTGTCTGCCCTTAGCATTCTCAAACTCTCATCAAAATAGTCCATAAAACATGACTTACCACTCAAGAAGGCATCCTCAGTTGCAGGCACCAAGTCAATGCCCATTCCTCCAAAACAAAAGTTCCCAAAGACCAACATCCACATGGTCAGGTTCATCTTGCCCCATTCTTGGTCCCAACTTCTGTAGCAGACAGCTTCAAGTTCACTGAGATGAACTTCCAGACCAGGCACAGTTATGGAGGAAGGCATATTTATTGAAGCTGACAGATCCAGGGGAAGTTCCATAATGGCAGAAGAAGCTGGCCTGCTGTCACAGGACCAAACACAGAGCCAGAAGCACAAGCCAAAAAAAGTCAAAAGCCACATAGCACAGCATAGCGCATTTCAGGAACTCCAGCTAAGCACACTTTGCATATCTTTAGATTGAAATCTCAAACCCACCACACCACCTTAAGATCTGCCCAGTGACACTGCCTCCAGCCAGGTGGCTACAGATGTAAACTACAAACTAATAAAACACTGAATATATTGAGGGCCATCTATTCAAACAACCACAAACCATAATGGCACAGAATAAACACTCAGCTGCAAAAGATAGCATTGGGCATAGCAAATATACATATATACATATATATATGTGTGTGTGTGTGTGTGTGTGTGTCTATTTTTTTCAACCAATACAAGATTCAAAACAACCAGGGCAAATGTCAAACTCTGTAGCTCCAAGACCAACAACTCTAGCCAGTGACAAGTCTCTAAGTCTGATAATCCTAACCAGCAACAAGTTTCTGGAGTTCCAATTCTGCCTCTCCAGCTAGACTACTCATCGTCCTGGAAAACTTCAATGGGACTGGCAGCTTTCCTTAGCAGCCATTTCATGGTCCCGGCATCTCCACTGGGTCTCCACTGCAACCCAGGGTTCATCCTCACAGCTCCATCAGGTCTCCATGCAGGCATCTAGCAATCCTGCTTCACACTGCCCATGGCTGTTTCCAAAACACAAGATCATGTTGCAAATTCAATGACCCTCTCTTTCCTGCATTTCTTATACTTCATAATACCAGGTAGTGTGCCAATTTGTTAATCCAGGGGGAATAAAGCAGACTTTGAAGAACAGGACATTCCTTGAGCACACAGGCCCCTTCAAAAGAGTTTACATTCTTCCTGTTGCCCCAGTGCAGGTCAGCTGGCCCAATTTCAATGGTTGTAATCTCTCAGTTTCAGCTGAATGGGCAGCAGTTTCGGCCCAAAGATTTCATTTCTGTGCCATATCCTTCTGCATACAGCAGTTTGTTTCTATGCACTGCAATCCTGCACAAGTTCTCATGACATGAGCATAAAAGCAAGCCTCTGACACAAACTGCTTCTAGCCCTGTCCAAGCAAAGCTCTTTCTCACCCTCATAAGCCAGACCTCACAGTCCATAGTTCTTACTGCATTCAGGTCTGAGTTTGAACAGAATAGTCCATCAAGCTGTACTTACAGTACTTCAAGGTGTCTCTTAGGCCAAGGTTTCAAATCCTTCCACATTCCTCTTGAAAATCAGCTCCAAAAGGTCAAAGTCACACAGTCAGGTGTCTAGCAGCAACCCCACTTCTGGTACCACTTTACTGTTGCAGTCAGGTTCGCAGTTGGTAGAAATCACCAAACCAAAAGCAGCTTGTGGGTAAAAAAGAGGTTTATTTTGGCTTACAGGCTCAAGGGGAAGCTCCACAATGGCAGGGGAAAATGATGGCATGAGCAGAGGGTGGTCGTCACCTCCTGGCCAACATCAGGTGGACCACAGGAACAGGAGAATGTGCCAAACACTGGCACTGGAGGGGAAACTGGCTTTAATACCCATAAGCCAGACCCCAACAATACACTACCTCCTGGAGGTGTTAATTCCCAAATCTCCATCAGCTGGGAACCTAGCATTCAGAACACCTAAGTTTATGGGTGACACCTGAATCAAATCACCACAGCTGCAGAATGGCTGTCTTTGTGTCTGTTCTGTAGCACTGACACAGTAGGAAATTCATTGTGAGGGAAGTCCTCCACCAAGCCCACTGTCCTAGTCCGCATGATCAAAAACAAGCCATACGTCAGAAGGGGATATTCAGGAGATTATAATATTAAGATGGCACCAGAAAACTTAAAGGTCTATGTAAATTAGGAAGGCCAGCTTTTAATGTTGAATGGCCCCCAGAGGAAACAGTAAAAGTAGGTAAGGTTATAGACAGGGAAAATGCAAGGTTATCCTACTCTTTTTTAAAATTTTTGTTTATTTTTATTTATTTATTTGAGAGCAACAGAGAGAGAGAGAGAGAGAGAATTAATGGGCGTGCTAGGGCCTCCAGCCACTGCAAACAAACTCCAGACGCATGCGCCCCCTTGTGCATCTGGCTAACGTGGTCCTTAGGCTTCACAGGCAAGTGCTTAACCGCTAAGCCATCTCTCCAGCCCTATCCTACTCTTAAAAGTTACAAAATGCCAAGATTAGGGAGTTGTCCTATAACCCAGAGAGAAATCCAAAACTTTCCTTGGGGGTGGGGAGATGCTCACCTAGAGTCAGAACAGAAGCTGCAAGGCCAGAGCTCACCTCCACACGGCTGCCTTCTAACACACTCTCCAGTAACGAGGTACTGGCTGGCAGAACTTAAAACTGGCAAAAACCCAAGGCCACAGAGAGTGGGGAGATAAAGGAAGATAATGTTGTCTGGGCTACTGGGAAATTCCACCACTATGGGGCCTGATACTGAGGAAGAAACTAAATGATAGAAAAGACAAACCAAGATAAACGTCTCACTGCAAAGTTTTACAAATGCTTCTGAGTTAAATGAATGTCTTGAAAGTCACTCAAGCCCTAAACCCAACCATATACCTACCATAAGAGGAGGGAGAGCCCCTCCATACTTGAAGAGAAGGGTTATGCTGTCCTGCTCTGTTCCCCAGGAACAAAAGGTCAATCAAGAATAGCTAAGTTCTGGGGCCAGTCCCAGGCAAATGCTAGAAACCTGGGGAAACTCATCTGTCTTGCTCTCACATGCTGTGGCTGGGGCAGCTCTCCAAGGCAAGGACAAAACGGGGACTGCACATGAGCAGGCACCTGCAATTGCAATGTGTCACTAGTGCTTCCCCTGCAGGCCTTGACCTACATGATGGTCCTGGAATAGGAGGAGGAACCTGACACACAAGTCTCATTGGACAGGGAGAAAAGGCACAAAGCTCTCTGGGCTTATGCCACTACAGGGAAATCCCTGATGGCTCTTCTCTCTTGGCAGAGCTGCAGGCACAGGGAATCTCAGGGTCCTGGTCCCAGCATGATGACAGGTGAGTCCCAAATTGCTGTGGACAGATGGGGACCTCTTATAAGAAATGTGTAACTATTTTAAGTTTACTTTATCTCTCTATGCTTCTATGGAACTGCTAACAGACAACAGCTCCAAGGTTTGTGTTTACATTGAGAAGTACTCAATACTGAGTTTGTCAGAAATTTTCTAATAATGTTCTAACCTGCTATCATAGTTTTAAAATATGTGTTTCAGAAAATTGATAAAAAGAGGTTCCAAAAATCAACAAATGATAAAATCTATATGTATATTCTGAGTAAGTAGTCTAAGTCAAGTCTAGTCTACTCTTTTGCGAAAGATTATTTCAAAGAGCCTTTTGGGGGAGAAAAAAAAACTTACATGGTCATACAAAAAGGTCTTATGATAAGGACAATAAAAGTTTTGCTGGTAATTATGAGATAAACAAGATAAATGGATAAACTGAAGAGGAAACTTTAAATGTTAAATATTACATGTTCGATAAAGAAGATTGTTACAGGGCTGGAGAGATTGCTTGGTGGTTAAGGCACTTGTCTGCAAAGCCAAAGGACCTAGGTTCTATCCCCCAGGTCCCACATAAACCAGATGCACAAGGTGGCACATGCATCTGGAGTTTGTTTGCAGTGGCAAGAAGCCCAGGCTCTCTCTCTCTCTTTCTCTCTCTCTCTCAAATAAATAAATAAATAATAATCTTAAAAAGTAAAAAGAAGATTGTTACAGAATGGGTACATATCTTGCAAGGTAAAAGTATGTAGATGAAGGTATAAGTAAACTTAAACAGAAGGCTTAAAGACAAACTTGCTTAAGTCTTATTACTTGAAATTAAGATGACTATTAGCCTAGAGCTTATATCAAACTAACAAAAGTTGGCCCTAGCTGGTTGCAGGATGTTATGATATTTAGGTTATAAATTTTAAACTTTAACTTGCTGATGTTAGTCTGGTCATAATAACAGTTATAAGGTTGTAAAAGACTGGCTTTAAAGTTCTCAAACAAGTTTGCTATGTTCCTCTATTTGTCACCCTTTTAATATTTAATGAGGTTATTATATTATTAAAACAAACAAACAAAGCACTGTAACCTTAAGATGGCTCCTGTCTTGTTCATGTTGTTTTACTGGGGTGATTATCACTGAGACTATTGTCTAAGTCTTATAAAAGGTGATTTAGTCATTGTGACTCTGTTCTTAGGGAAACTGAGGACACTCCTCCTCTCCTAGGAAAGCCTGCAATATACAAACAATGTTAATATAGTTTGTGTAGGCTTCATATATTCTACCAATTGTAAATATTGTCTTATGTTAAACTTAAAAATGGTTCAATGATTAAAGGTAGTTGTGGTGGTTTGATTCAGGTACCCTCATAAACTTAGGTGTTCTGAATGCTAAGCTCCCAGTTGATAGAGATTTGGGAATTAACACCTCCAGGAGGCAGTGTATTGTTGGGGGCGGGCTTATGAGTATTATAACAAGCTTCTCTTTGCCAGTGTTTGGCACACTCTGCTGTTACTATTGACCACCTGATGGTTGGCCAGGGGGTGATGTCCACCCTCTGTTTATACCACCATTTTCCCTGCCATCATGGAGCTTCCCCCTTGAGCCTATAAGCCAAAATCAACCTCCTTTTTTCCCCACAGGCTGCTCTTGGTTGGGTGATTTCTACCAGCAAGGCAAACCTTACTGCAACAGTAGTTGATGAAGAAATCCCACATTATGTCTACCATAATGGTTCTAATGTATGTTAAAATAGGACTAATTTAGCTCAACAGTGACCAGGTTTGGCTTTATTCTTAAGCTATGTATACTCAATCTCAGTCAAGGTTTTACTTAAGTAATTGTCTCATTTCTTGTATCTTAAGTTCATTGTTTATAGATATATTGATACTTAAGACATGTTTCCTGCTCTAAAAAAATGATCATAAATGCTGCTGTTCTGCTTCCAGTTTGTGGGGTAATTGGTACCTATGTAGGTACCAACATAGATGCCAAGTTTTTATACTGTCTTGTCTTTTCCTAACATACAGTTTCTAGATCAAATCAATTGATTTAAAACTGTAGATTAAATATTGTTTCCAGAGCTGCTAACATGTTCTGCTTATACTTATGACAGATACTTAAAAGATAAAATGTGTATGTTTTCTGTGTTCCAGACATAGCTCACACTGTCACCTGACAACTAAACTTAATGCTAATCAGAATGATTTTAAACTATTGTGTCATTCTCTGACCAGATCTACTTTGATAACCAGGTATGTTCTGCACCTTTTTAACTAAACCTGTTTTGCTAATCAGATATGTGCAGTCTTTCTGAGTGATTAATAACCATATGTAGAAGCCAAGGTCAATTGGAAACATTGGAGTTAAAAGGATAACCAACATTTTGTTTCCTGCTCCCAGGTCAGAAGGCCACAGGAGATGATGGGGCACTTGTTAACTTCTAGACTCTGCTAAGTTACCTGTCTTCTTGATCACGGAAGACCCAGAGACCCAGAGATGGACTCCAAATCAATGTATCTGCAATGGGAGAGTCACACTGGAGGAAAATCAGTTCTCCAGGCTTCCCAAAAGAGGGAGGGATACTTGGTCATCACAGCTTTGACTTATCCTAGCAGATGACAATGCTGAGAGTCATAGAACTCCTCACAAGTCCCTAAAATCTGTCCTACAGAGCCATGAATGACCTTTAAAATATAATACATAGTTAATTTTTGTGTCTACATGGTCTTAAACATCCAGTAAGAGACTATAATTACAAGACATTACATTATAAACCAAGACTCAGACAAATAGGCTGCTCTGCCTGATGCTGGCTTACAGTACTAAACTAGTAACTCATGCCTTCAGCCTCTGCCTGGCCCTGATTAGTCAGCCACTGTTTGCCTTTAAATCAAAGATCCAAAATTGTCCTCACTGATTATGTTTACCTGATAGTTATTGATTTGTATTAGTCCAGTCTCTCCTTGATATGTCTTATTAAAAGGGGGTATATCAGTAAGGAAAGATCTCAGAGCCCAGCCCTAAGGTACATTTAGACCAAATCTGTTGGGCCCTGAAAGGCCCAGGCGTGGGGCCTAGTGGAACTTCCTGAGCTTAGCTAAAGTTTGGCGACCTGTCTCTGGCCAGCTAGGACTCAGCAAGATGCCTAATGGCTTCTTGCCTGCCACCTCCGCGTGGCAGTTGAAATTATCATTTCAATAGTCACAGTTTACTATTGGCCCTTACTTTTCCCAACCGTCCTAAAATCCCTGCCTTCGTCCCCAACATTATATAGGCAACTGCTCATACCAATAAAGCGAGTTCCTGCTTCGACAAGACTCCCGACTCAGTGTGGTTTTTCTCCGGTGGCCAGGAGAGGTCTGAGTCGTCGGACGCTCATCTCCTCCTCAACCCCTCGGGAGGAACCAGCAGGCCTGGTCCTTCCCTCGGCAGAGCCCGGCACAAATCGAAAGCCCAGCCCTGAGACGTGACATCAATTTAGAGTTCTGGCTGTTTGTACTTGCTAATGTTGGTGGTGCTGGTTGCTCGATGTTGCCTCTTTGCTTAGGTTTATAGAGGTAAGCCAGATTCTCCTGCCACTGGTGATGCTCTCTTAAAATTTGTAACACAAGGGGACCCACATACCCTTGCTAATCTGGCCCACACCCATCAGTCAAGTGATATAAACTCATCACACCTGAATCAAGTAGACAGTATCCTCAGCCAATTGTAACAGCTAACAGGTCACCAGGGACCTAGAGAGTCCCTCAAAGTCAAGCTCTGGAGGACATCTTCCCCTGCCAAAGTGACTGTGGCCCTGCTCCATGCATGACAGAAGCCTGAGGACTATAACATCAGATGCCAAAAAAAATCAGACACATGGGTAGGATCCTACCCCTTTCTGTTTGCTGGATGAACCAGTCATTTGACAACCTCATGGGATCCATAGAGAAACTTTGGTTCCAAGATGCTTTTATGTCTTTCACCCCTGAAAAGATACAGTTCTTTACTATTGCCTCACATTAAATCCTCTTCCTTTCACAGGAATATCTGTTTCTTGTTGAGGAATGTAGTATCCCCCCCCCCCCCCCGCCATCCGCCACCTGCCACTACAGGAATGTCCACTGCTCTCCTCTTCACAATAGGATGAGTCACAGCCACTCCTGCTGACTAATCTTGTACAGAGAAGGCCCTCCTGGCTCTCTGTCTTTTATTATAATAATTCTTTTGTGTTACCATCCATATTTTCAAGGACAATAATTATGAACCACTTCCTGCTAAGGACAGAATGACAAGATAAATGAAATTCCCTGACATTTACATCTTAGATGGGAAGAGATAATCAGCAAGGAAAGATTTAACAAACAAGATAATTGTAGGCAATGGCTCGTGTTATGATATATGTATGTATATAGAAGCATATCAGAGCCGGGCATGGTGGCACATGCTTTTAATCCCAGCACTTGGGATGCAGAGGTAGGAGGATCACCATGAGTTCGAGACCAGCCTGAGACTACATAGTGAATTCCAGGTCAACCTGGACTAGAGTGAAACCCTACCTCAAAAAAACAAAACAAAACAAAAGTAGTATATCAGAATGCCATGGTAGGCAGTGTGTAGGGTGGGGAATGCATGATGTTGGGTGGTCAGCAAGCCTCCCTAAGGAAGAGACATCTAAGGCTAGCTTCCCCGCTTCTTGCATTTCTGCTATGTTTCCCCCCCCCCCCCCCACAGACTCCTTGCCTCACTGAGGCAGCTCCTTTGGGTAAGAGAGAAGGAAAGAGATCAAGCACATTTATTTCCCTGCCAAAGAGATTTTTCAGCCTACTCCAGCGTCCCGGTTATTAGAAGAAGTTATTGCAGTGCCTGACTGCCAATTGGAAGGCTGTCCCAAAGGCTAGGCAAGCAATGGGGTCAGGGCTCCCCATGCAGGAGATTGCTCTCTTCCTTTTGGCTTAACAATCAAGGGCTCTGCTCTGATCCCATTAGCTGATAACCAAAAACTGACTGCTGTGAATTCAGCAGAAGGTTTGGCGCTATTTCAGCTCTGATGGGCTCTATTCCCAATCATCCTGCGGTGACCTACATTGAACACTCTGCATGGTCTGATCCAAAGCCATGTGACCAGAAGCCTCTTGCTGATTGCTCTAGGAACAGCAACTGTCCCAGTTGGCTCCAAAATATAATCTGTGACGCCATTTCAGTCCTCTGAACTGCTGGCTTCCTTGCTAGCCTCCTTTCTGTGCATTTGAACACTTGGCATCTGCCCCTAAAGGTTGGTAATAAACTTCTACCTGCTTCCAGCAAAGATCCTGGGACAGATTCCAGTTTCACTTCATACGCCACAGGAATGTGCATAATCCTGTTTAAGATGAGGCTTGGTTAAGGTTTTAGAGCCCAAGTCATTGGGTCATTCCTCAATCTACAGAGCAGGGCTCGTCACGAGATAAAAATGTTTCTTTTATTTCTTTATTTATTTACTTGCGGAAGCACCAGACCATGAGTGGCCGAGTTTCTCACCACTGAGAGAGAAAGAGAATGGGTGTGCCAGGGCCTCCAGCCACCACAAACAAACTCCAGATTCATGTGGGTGCTGGGGAATTGAACCTGTGCCAACAGTCTTTGCAAGTAAGTGCCTTTAGTCCCTGAGCCATCTTCCCAGGCCCAGATGGAAATATCTCTATACCAACTATAGTCCTAGAGGTGACTGGTTTGGCTGGTGCTAAGCACATTGAGGTTCCCCCCCCCTCTCCTCAAAGAAACCAGAGAAGCATGCCAAGGGTGGTGGTGCACACCTGTGATGCCAGGACTTGGAAGACAGAGGCAAGAAGACCAGATCTTCAGCTATGTTGCCAGTTTGAGGCCAACCCTGACTACATGAAACCACGTCTCAGAAAAACAAAACCAATGAAAAACGAAAAGAAATTGCAGCAGCAGCTGGGGCTGTAGCTCAGTGGCAGAGTGCCTGTTAGCATGCACAAGGCTCTGGTACCATGCCCAATCCTAAATAGAGTAGCCATGTAATCCCAGTATTGGGGAGCAGGAGACAGGAGGAATAAGAGTGAAAGGTTATTCTCAACTACACAGCAAGTTCAACGCCAGCCTGGGTTGCATGAGACCCTGTCTCACAAAAAATAGAAATGGCAAAGAGGAGGAGAAGAGAGAGAGCACGTGTGTATGTGTGTGAGAAAGAGAGAGAGAGAAATTCTCACACATGAAGTTCTTTAGGCCAACTCACACGCCTCAGCCTATGGGAACATATGCAATGTTCCCCCCCAGGCAGAGAGAAGAGAGGAAGAAGGCGTGTTTCTGTGGTGAAGTGGAAGAAAACTACCTTGCAGGTGGTTGAACCCAAAACCCAAATTCCCTAACACCCCATATGTGGTGGATTTCAAGCCAGCTGCTAGTGCCTTGTCTGCCTCACCACAGCTCTGACAGGCATCCCCAAAGTGACCCGCTCTGGGATTTTGGAATCCTTCTCTACTGGACTAGACCTAACTGCCCCAAGGGTTACAGGAGGAATGCAAACTCCTCCCAGCCGGGAGCTGTGGCCCGGGGTGGAGGCGATTTTCCGAGCCTCACCTGATCACGTAGGCTTGGGTCACAGGGGCTCAACTCCCCATCGCATCACATTCCATGCATCCCATGTAAGGCCCCTCCATCACTATGGGAGATTTCTCCCCTCCTCCCAAAGTCCTAAAGGCCTCCACCCTCTCCTTCCCCAGGGATCCCAAGCCTCTTTCCTTTTGCCTTGGATTTCATTATACTCTCCGCCGGTGTTCAATAAAATCTCAGCTCCAAGAAACAGTTCGTTGCCAAGTCCTGTATTCCTGGAACCCGACCGGATAAGGTGACGAGCATGTTACCGAGTCATTGAACAGCTGGGTAGAGTATCTCTTTTTTGGACTGAGAATGGGGCTCAGTTGTAGATATTTGCCTCCAAGGATGTATGTGTGTGGTGAGGTGGGGGGAGGGGGGACTGGAGAAATGGCTCAGCAGCTAAGGCATTTGCCCACAAAGCCTGATGGCCCAAGTTCAGTTCCTCCATACCCACATAAAGCCAGATGCACAGTGGCACATGCATCTGGAGTTCGTTTGCAGTGGCTGGAGGACCTGACATGCCCATTCTTTCTATATCATTGTCTCTCTTCTGTCTATCTCTCTCCACTTGAGATAAATAATTTTTTTTTTTTTAAAGAAAAGGAATGTGTGAGGCCCTGGGCTCCACCCTCAGTACTGGAAGGAGAGAGAGATCTTTTTGTGCACCCACAAGGAAAGGAGGAGGCTGACAGTAACAGCTCTGAGGGTGGTCGCCTCCATTGCTGGGGCTTCCTGGGCCTGTCCCCCCATCCCAGCAAAGAAAACCATGTAGCTTCTGTGGTGGTAATCCAAAGTCTCAGAGTCCTCACCCCAACGTGGAAGGGAAAGGACTTTTCTTTAAGGCCACTGGTGGGTAACTGAGAAACCGGTGTGCATTTCAACAGACAAGAATTCCCTTGCCAAGTTCTATCACAGAACCCTCTGCCCTCCCCAGAGTCCGTTCTGTGATTTGGCATATATAAATACCTAAGTAGTTTCCCTCCATTACTGCTGAAGTGGAGCTAAAGGGTCTATAAAGTGTGAAATGAGAAAGGAACTCGCAGGACATCATGCTAATTATGGCCCAGGTGAGTGACTGGGCCTCCAGACTTACTGCTCCCCAGACCAGAATCTGATTGGGGACTATTTTAAGACTACATTATAAAGTCTGCTTAAATAAGGAAGCTGTTATGGCCTTGCTAATCAATTCAAGAATTTGTGTACACTGGGTGACTATTAAGCAATTAAACCAGCAAGGTCTTGTGTTTTTTTTTTCTTTTTCTTTTTTTTCTCTTGTGAGACAGTGTCTCATGTAGCTTAGGCTGGCCTTGAACATGCTATGTAGCTGAGAATGACCTTGAACTTCTGCTCTTCCTGCCTGCACCTCCTAAGTGCTAAGATCACAGGCATACACCACCTCAACCATCACCATAAGGATATTTTGGGGGCCATGGAGGGTGCAATATGCATGTTTGTCCTTCCTTTGAACTTGTGTGTGGAGGCCAGAGTTCTGCCTTATGTCCTTGGGACAGAGTTTCTCATTGAACCCAGGGCTCGCATAGGCTAGACTGGCTGAAGTCCACCGCTCCTCCTGTCTCTGTCCGCCCTCAGCACTGCGGTTACAGGCGTGCTGGGATTAAAGGTGTGAGCCACCACACCCACATACTAAGAATTTTAAAAAAATTTAATTAATTTATTTGACAGAGAGAAAAAGAAGCAGATAGAGAAAGAAAGAATGGGCACACCAGGGCCTCTAGCCACTGCAAACGAACTCCAGATGCACATGCCACCTTCTGTATCTGGCCTATGTAGGTCCTTTGGCTTTGCAGGCAAGTGCCTTCACCACTAAGCCATCTCTCCAGCCCCTTTATTTGGTGTTTTTGAGGCAGGGTCTCACTCTAGGCCAGACTGACCTGGAACTCACTTTGTAGTTCAGATTGGCCTTGAACTCCCAAAGATCATCCTACCTCAGCTTCCCAAGTACTGGGAGTAAAGGCATGAACCACCATACTCAGTTTAAGAAAGAATTTTAAACTCGACATTTCCTAAGTTTTTCTGTCTTTATTGGATCATAAGTGAAATAAACAATCTATTCATTTTACTTCCAAGTTAGCTTTGGTTATTATTACTATTGTTATTATTAATTTATTTGAGAGAAAGAGGCAGACAGGTGGAGGGAGAGTATGGGTGCATCAGGGCCTCTTGCTACTGCAAATGAATTCCAGACACATTTGCCACTTTGTGCATTTCATGGCTACTGGGGAACTGAACACAGGTCATCAGACTTGGCAAGCAAGTGCCTTTAACTGCTGAGCCATCTCTACAGCCATGATTTTTTTAAAAATTTATTTATTAGAGACAGAGAGAAGGAAGAGAGAGAGAAAAAGAGAGAGAGGATGGGCGCGCCAGGACATCTAGCCACTGCAAACGAACTCCAGATGTATGTGCTACCTTGTGCATCTGGCTTATGTGGGACCTGGGGAATTAAACCTGGGTCCTTAGGCTTTGCAGGCAAGTGCCTTAACCACTAAGCCATCTCTCCAGCCCCCTGGTTTTGTTTTTGAGACACGTTCTTAAGACTCTCAGGTTAGCCTTAAACTCACTATGTAGCCAGAGATGACCTTGAACTTCTGATTCTTCTGCCTCTACTTCCAGAGTGCTGGAATTCCAGGCTTATAGGCATGTACCGCCATGCACTATTGGCATGGTGTTGGGCATTGGACCCAGGGCTTTGTGCATTCTAGGCAAGCACTCTAGCAACTGAGTTACATCCCTAGCCCAAGTCACTTATATTTAATAAAATAGACATTTACTTGAAAGAGTTCCTATATTCTAAGTGGAATTGTGTTATTGCACACTTTTTTTCTTATTTTTAATGTGTAGCCCAGGCTGGCCTCGAACTCCTGATCCTGCTGCCTCTGCCTCTGCCTCTTTAGCAATATCCTGCCAGAGTGCACCACCACAGCCAGCTTGCATATATTTTGTATGAAAGTAAGTCTCAGGTACTAGCATGTCTTCAGCAATTGTCTTATCCATGCAAAACCCCCTTCAAAACAGCAGAAAGGAAACCACAAACTCAGAACCTTTCCCAAGCAGAAATGTCAGGTTCAGTGAATCTAGGCTACACAGTCAGCTCCAGACCAGCCTGGGCTATAGTCTGAGACTGTCTTCAAAAATAATAATTAAGCCAGGAGTGGTAGCACATGTCTTTAATCCCAGCACTCAGGAGGCCAAAGTACAAGGATTGTTGTGAGTTCAAGGCCAGCCTGAGACAACATAGTGAATTTAGGTCAGCCTGGGCTAGAGTGAGACCCTACCTTGAAAAACCAAAATAACAACAACAACAAACAACAACAATAACAATAAATAAGGGGCTGAGAAGGAGGTTCAGTGGATAAAGTGCTTGTTCTGCAAGCATTAGTACCTGAGTTCGGATCCCCAGGTCCCATATAAAATCCAGAAGCTATGGCGGGCTTCTGTAATCCCATTAGGCCTATTGCAACATGGGAGGCAGGGACAGAATATTGAGAAGCTCAAGGGCCAGCTAGACTTGCAAATGGAGTGATAAACAATGGGACATCCTGCCTCAAATAAGGGAGAAAGTAAGGGCCAACTCCACACACACGCACATGCATGCACGTCATAAGCACATATGCCAACACATGTAAGTAAATAAAATAAAACAAAAAAGAAATATCTGAGCTGGAGAGATGGCTTAGCGGTTAAGCACTTGCCTGTGAAGAAGTCTAAGGAACCTGGTTCGAGGCTCAATTCTCCAGGACCCACGTTATCCAGATGCACAAGGGGGCGCATGCATCTGGAGTTCATTTGCAGTGGCTGGAGGCCCTGGTGCGCCCATTGTCTCTCTATCTCTATCTGCCTCTTTATCTCTCTGTCTGTAGCTCTCAAATAAATAAATAAAAATGAACAAATTTTTTTTTTTAAAAAAAGAAATATCTGGTTCAAATTGAGTAATGCCCCTCCCCCTAGCTGCTCATGCTCTCCCTCCCTTTCGGAACCAGACGCCCAGGCACACCTGAGCTAGTGCTCAAAAAGGAAGGTGAGAGTTCTCTCCGGGAGGTCATGGCACTAGATTCACCCAGAGACTCCGAGGCTGTGTCTCAGATTCCTCCACTGCTTCTGCCTGCTTTGTAAGCCTGAATCTTTCGGTACCCAATAATAGAGGGAGGCCCACAGACTTCCGCTTGATCCCATTCTACCTAAGGCGGAGTCCAGAGCAGCGGGTGGCTTGCTGCTACTCATCATGGCTGATCCGAGGTGCTAGGACAGGGCTCAGTGGCTGAAGTGTTTGCAGACGTGGGTGTGGAGCTGCACGCCTGTAATCCCAGCCCTGGGAAGGTGGAGACAGGTGGATACCTGGGGCTAGTCTAGTCAAATCAGTGAGCTCTGGGTTCTGGGAGAGACTGTCTCAAAAGATAAGATGGAAAGCAATTGAGGAAGATACCAGATAACCACCTCTGACTTCCACACAACCGCTCTCTCTCTCTCTCTCTCTCTCTCACACACACACACACACACACAGAGAGAGAGAGAGAGAGAGAGAGAGAGAGAAACATGCCTACACACACAAAAGTTATTTGGAGACTAGGCATGTAGCCCACACTTGTAATCCCATCACTTAGGAGGTAGAGGCAGGAGGATCAGGAATTCAGGGTCATCCTTAGTTCTACAGAGTTGAAGACCAACCTCTCGACCAGAAATTTTGTCTGAAAACAAACAAACAACACCGAAAACTGAATTGGGAGCTAGGAGTGGTAGCTCAGGCCTGTTTCCAGCCCTCAGGCAGCTGAGGCAGGAAGACAAAGGCAGTAAGTTTAAGGGCAGCCTGTGCTTCACCCAAAGACCTTTTCTATTTCTTTTCTTTTCTTTCTTTCTTTTTTTTTGGGGGGGGGGTTCCTTTGAGTAAAGGTCTTACTCTAGCCCCGGCTGACCTGGAAGCAGCTCTGTAGCTCCAGACTGGCCTCAAACCAAACAGTGATCCTCCCCTTGAGAGTGCTGCGACTAAAGGTGCGCGCCGTCAGACACACAACAGAAAAGGAAAGCCAGGCATTTTCAATGCTGTTTTCGCATGCCCCATCTCTGCATTGTAAGAGGGGGCATGGTGTGACAGATAACATAGGTACTTTTAGGGGCCATGCCAGCTGGACCCTGGCTGCAGGCCCACATGCACTACTCCTTTGCTGAGATGGAGTACTGCAGTTAGTTCTGCACCCCGCTGCTCAACCTGGAATTAGCATCTAAGCTTGTACTTCGTTTCCGTGCTGTTTAGCCTGGGCTGGACCCTCCCTTTGTACAGCCCGAGAGCGGCATCACACACTGAACACGGGCACAGGGTCTGTGCCAGACAGCTAGGTGGTTTATTGGGCATTTTTTTTTTAGATTTTTATTTATTTATTAGTTAGAGACAGAGAGAGGAGTGAGGCCTTCGATAGCTCAGTTGGTAGAATGGAAGACTGTAGTGGACACAGACAGAGAGAGGGAGATAGACAGGGAGAGAATGGGTGCACCAGGGCCTCTAGCAACTGCAAACAAACTCCAGATGCATGCATCACCATGTGCATCTGGCTTACGTGGGACTGAAGAATCGAACCAGGGTCCTTAGGCTTTGCAGGCATGTGCCTTAACCACTAAGCCATCTCTCCAGTCCTGTGTTGTTTTTTTTTTTTAATTTGTTGGTTTGGGGTGTTTGGGAGTGGTAAGATAGGGTGTCATCCTACAGCCCAGGTTGGTCAGCATTCTCCTGTTTCATTTCCCAAGTGTTGGGCTTCCTGCCACGTGTCCCAGAACTTGGGAGGCATAGGTAGGAGGATCACCGGGAGTTCAAGGCCACCCTGAGACTATATAGTGAATTCTAGGTCAACCTGGGTAGAGTGAGACCCTCTCTCAAAAAACAGACAATTTTTTAAAATTTATTACTTCTTTGCAAGTAGAGAGAGAGAGAGAGAGGGAGAGAGAGGGAGGGAGGGAGGGAGGGAAGGAGGGAGGGAGGGAGGGAGAGAGAATGGAAGCACTAGGACCTCTTGCCACTGCAAAGCAACACCAGATGCATGTGCTACTCTGTGCATCTGGCTTTAAGTGGATACTGGGGAGTCAAACCCAGGCTGCCAGGCTTTGCAAGCAAGTGCCTTTAACCTTTAACTGCTGAGCCATCTCTTCAGTCCCGGGACTTTAACTTTCTGAGGACTATTGAGAGTGGCATTTCAAATGTCATCAGGTCAAGCAAGAAAAATGAGCAGAGCCCTCTGCAGAACAAGGGAGACATCGGTGCCCTGAATGTCTGAGACACTGATGTGTCCATCATTGTGTATTTTTAAATAATTTTATTTATGTGTTTGCAAGTAGAGATATAGAGAAAAGAGACAGAGAATGGGTGCACCATGGCTTCCAGCTGCTGCAAATGAAGCACTTTGTGCATTTGGCTTTACATGGGGACTGGGGAATAGAATTCAGGTTGTTTGCCTTTCGAGACAAGTGCCTTAATCATGCCTTAACCACTAAGCCATCTCTCAAACCCAATCATTGTTTATTTAGGGTGTGTGTGGTGTACATGCACATACATGCATGTACATACATGTTCCTTGAGACAGGTTTTCTAGCCAACCTGGAGTCCACTGATTCAGCTAGACTAGCTAGCCAGTGAGTGCCAGAGACTCCCCATCTCTGCCTCCCCCGTGCTGGGATTAAAGGCACATGCCACCACACCTGGCATTGTATGTGGGTTCTGGGGATCTGAACTCAGGTCCTAATCCAGGCATGGTAGAGTATGCCTTTAATCTCAGCATTCAGGAGGCTGAGGTAGGAGGATTACTGTGAGTTCAAGGCCAGCCTGGGCTACAGAGTAAGTTCCAGATCACTGTGGGCTAAAATGAGACCTTACCTCGAAAAAATAAGAGAAAAAAAATTCTACCATGGACTCAGGTCCTCATGCTCACAAGGCAAGCGCTTGACGCCCCAGCGCATGTCTCCATCTTAAAACAGAGCCTGTCCCATTCCTGGGGCAGCAGCACAGAGGCCGTGCTCCAGTGTGCCCATGCTGTCCACATACTGTGGCTTCAGACAAGGACTTGTGCCAGACAGTACCAGGTCACCACCAGGAAGTGAAATTCCTCATGGAGGGGTGAGTGGTTTCCCATCACAGCTGCCTTGCCCCACTTCTGGGAAGATGCTGATGGGGTCCCTGGCCAACGATGGAAATGGTCTGTCACCTGTGCCGGGAATTCCGGATGAAACTGGTAACTGAGCTCAAAACAAAATTCGGGGGGTTTTATCAATAAACAGGGTCTGACAGTGGTTACTTTGTCACTCACGGTTACTGAATCACTGAAAGTGGAGATGCCTTTGCCACGGTTCAGTTCCAGTGAGCAGAATTTTCCTGGGTGCTGCGGTCGCAGGATTTCGGTCAAGCACACACACACATTGCAGCTTCTGTCACCTTCTAAGTGTGTGACTTGGACAGAGCCTCGCTGACTGTGGCTTGGGTCCCTTGTGCCTAAATAGGGAATTAAGAAAAAAACAAGACAAGTGGGTTCAGTCAGGTAGACATGGTGCCACACCTGCAGTCCCACCACTCAGGAGGTTGATGCAGGAGGATCAGGGGTTTGAGGCCAGCCTGGGCTACATAGTGAGACAATGAGTTCCAGGACAACCTTGGCTGTAGAGTAAGACCTTGTCTCAAAACCCAAAACAGCTGGGCCTGGTGCCGCACGCCTTTAGTCCCAGTACTCAGGAGACAGAGGTAGGAGGATTGCTGTGAGTTCAAGACCAGCCTGAGACTACATAGTGAATTCCAGGCCGGCTTGGCTATAGCAAGACCCTACCTTGAAAAACCAAAAAAATTAAACTAAACTAAACAAAAAAATACCCTAGAAGTTCAAGGTCATCCTCGAGATCAAAACTCTAGCTCAAAACAAAACAATGTAACCATTAATCAACTCAAGCCATTCGTATGTAGTTCAACATTAGTTTTTATTTTTTATTATTTTTTTCTCTTTATTTTTTGGCAGTACTGGGGATGGAACACAAACTCAGATCCTCATGCTTGCAAGGAAAGCACAGTACCACTGAGCCACATCCTCACTCAGCCTCTCAACCTTTTTTGTAGTTTTTGCTTAGAGACAGGATCTCATTAAGTTTCTCCGGATGGCCTTGAGTTTACTCAGCAGTCCAAGAAGGCATTAAATTTGTGATCTTCCTGCTTCAGCATGCAGGGTAGCTGAAATTATAAGCCTGCGCCACTAGGTTGAACTTAGTATTATTATCATTACTAATGAGGCTAATGTTTGTTTGAAACAGGATTTCCTGTAGGCCAGGTTGGCCTTAAACTCCTGATCCTCCTGCCTCAGCCTCCCATGTGTTGGGATCACAGTGCTGCATTACACCTGGCTTATTAGTAAGGTTTTGAAATTGTGTGTGTGTGTGTGTGTGTAAGTATGCACACACACACAAGCGTGCATGTGAGGTCAGAGGACAACCTCAGGTATCAGCATTCCTCAGGAACATTATCCACCCTTTCTTTTTTCTTCCTTTTGGTTTTTTTTCAAGGTAGGGTCTCGCTGTAGCCCAGGCTGACCTGGAATTCACTATGGAGTCTCAGGGTGGCCTAGAACTCTTGGCGATCCTCCTACCTCTGCCTCCCGAGTGCTGGGGTTAAAAGTGTGTGCCATTAGGCTTGGCTCAACACCTTTTTTTTTGAGACAGGGTCTCTCACTGGCCTGGAACTTGCCTAATGCGGCGAGACAAGCTGGCCAGCAAGCCTCAGGTATATATAATCTACCTCAACCTCTCCAGCACTGGGATTATAAAGGACACCACCATGCCCAGTGTTTTTTAATTGTTTTATTTCTTTATTTTATTTATCTGAGAGAGAGAGAGACAGAGAGAAGGATGAAGACAGAGAATAGGTGTGCCATGGCCTTCAGCCGCTGCAAACAAACTGCAAACACATGTGCCACCATGTGCATCTAGCTTATGTGGGTCCTGGGGAATCGAACCAGGGTCCTTTGGCTTTGCAGGCAAGTGCCTTAACCACCAAGCCATCTCTCCAATTATGCCCAGCAGTTTTAAGTGGGTTCTAGGAATCAAACTCAGGTCCTCATTCTTGCAAGGCAAGCAGTGTACTGACAAAGCTAGCTCCCTACCTCTTATTTTATTTTTTGGAGACAGGATTTTATGTTGTAGACCAGACTAGACTGGAACTCACTAGGTAGCTCAGGCTGGCTTTGAATTCACAAGCAATCCTCTTACCCTAGCCCTCCAAACTCTGAGATTACAGGCATAAGTCACCATACTGGGCTCAGACTCCTCATCCAGTATAGCCGGGACAAATCTGATTGTGTCCTCTGCTTAAACACACTTTTAGGGACTGAAGAGATGGGTTAACAGTTAAGGCACTTGCCTGCAAAGCCTAAGGACCCAGGTTCAACTCTTCAGAATCCCTACAAGTCAGATGCACATGTGGCACATGTGTCTGGAGTTTGCTTGCAGTGGGTGGAGGCCCTGGCACGCTCATTCTCTCTCTTTCTTTCTCGTTCTAATATATAAATAAAAATATTTTTTAAAAACACAATTTTAGGGCTGGAGAGATGGCTTAGCAGTTAAGCAGTTGCCTGTGAAGCCCTAGGACCCCAGTTCGAGGTTCGATTCCCCAGGACCCACGTAAGCCAGATGCACAAGGGGGCACACGCGTATGAAGTTCGTTTGCAGTGGCTGGAAGCCCTGGCGTGCCCATTCTCTCTCTCTCTCTCTCTCAAATAAATAAATAAAAATAAACAAAAAAAAAACCCACACAATTTTAGAATATTTCTGTTTCCTCACAAGTTTAGGCTTGCGGTGTCCATGTTGAGTCCAGCCAGTTCCCCACTCCTGACCCTCCAGCTTCGAGCTTTCAGTTTCCCGTTTCCACTGGGGCTATGCGTCTGTCAGCAGCACTCTGCTCCGCCCATCCTCTACCCGCTCAGTCCCGCATGCTTCAGGTCTTCCTCTGGGAATGTCTTCGGGACCCTCTTCCCTGGGTCAGGCCCCTTGTACTCACCCCAATCAAAGCACATGGCATACCATGCCACATTCCAATCACTTTCTCCCATCTGTCTCCCAAAAACATAGGGAGCTGTGTGCAAGGGAGCTGTCTAGCCCGTTGCCCGTTCATAGCAGGTGAGCAAGAATCATTTAGTAATGAATGGATGGACGAACAAGCAGGCGGCGTGCACTAATTTATGCCCTGGTGTTTTAGATTGCCATCACTTGCCTTCTCTCATCAATTGCTGCTCTTATCAGATGGCACAAGCTGAGCTGTGTTCCTACAGCGTGAATATCAGCTCTGTTTCTAAGGTAAGATCACTTACCCACACCCTTCCCGGAATGTGCTACCTACAGCATTTCTATTGAATTTTATATATAGCTATTTGGCTTGTGTTATCTGGTTCCAGGGGGGAAAAAAAAAAGGTCTTTCCAAATTCAAATTCTGGGTTCCCAGTTTCCTGCTGGGGCACATCATCAGTATACACGATTATGAGGAAGAGGAGAAACCGGTTTGAACATTCATGTGCTAAATGTTCATGGAAAACTGACTTTGCAGCCATGGAGGCCTAGCAGGTGCTGAGTTTGTCCATTTGGACACTTCAGCAAAGGGTTCTGAGACCTGGTCTCTGTCTGCAGTTTCACCTGAAAATCTGGATGCCCTGCATCAGGCCAGACGCTCTCATTGTGGGACGCCTGACACTAGGAACATGAATTTGGGTTGGCCAGGCAAAGTGGTGCACACCTTTAATCCCAGCACTCTGGAGGCAGAGGTAGAGGATTGCTGTGAGTTCGAGGCCACCCTGAAACTATATAGTGAATCACAGGTCAGTCTGGGCTAGAGTGAGACCCTACCTTGAAAAACCAAACCAAACCAAACAAAACAAAAAGGAAAGACTTTGGATTGTAAGGGCTGGAGAGATGGCTTAGTGGTTAAGGTATTTGCCTACGAAGCCCAAGAATCTAACTTCAATTCTCCAGTAGCCTTGTAAGCCAGCTTCACAAGGTGGTGTATGCATCTGGAGTTCATGTGCAGTGGCTACAGGCCCTGGCATGCCAATTCTTTCTCTCTCTCTCTCAAATAAATAAATAAATAAATTATTTAAAGAAAAAGTTTGGCTTGTAAGATTAAAGTACAGGATATCTGCCAGGTGTGGTGGGTGGTACATGCCTATTATCTTAACACATGGGAGGGTAAGGTAGGAAGACTGCAAGTTCTTAAAAATATTATTTATTTATTTACTTGAGAGAAGAGGGAGGAGAGAGAATGGGCACACCAGGGCCCTAGCTACTGCTAACAAATGCCAGACACATGCACCACCTTGTGTATCTGGCTTTATGTGGGTACTGGGGAACAAGACCCAGGACCTTAGGCTTTGCAGGCAAGTGCCTTAAGTGCTAAGCCATCTCCTAGGCCAACATTGCAAGTTTGAGGTCATTGGAGCTACATGGCAAGATGCTGTCCCATAAACCAACAAAACAAAAGGAGCAGGTAAGTTTGAATTGTAGGCAAAGAATGCTATTTTAGTATGACTAGGCCCCGCATATATGGGACATACTTATGCTAAAAATTATTTGTCCTTTATCTGAAATGCAAACTTAATTGGGCATCCCATTTTTCCCTCATTCTTCTTTTTGTTTTGTTTTTCAAGGTAGAGTCTTGCTCTGGTCCAGGCTGACTCTGTAGTCTCAGGGTGGCCTCGAACTCACGGTGATCCTCCCACCTCTGCCTCCTGAGTGCTGGGATTAAAGGCATAGGCCAACCAGGCCCGGCTCTCCCTCATTCTTTTCTATATCATTTAAGCAGTGCTTAAGTGAGGATGCAGGCTGAGATTCTGAAGAACAAGGTTTCCAGAAGGCACCTGCATTTCAAGGCTACTGCAGACAATGGGCCATTTTCCAGGCCTGGGGAGGGGGTTATGAGTGATCTCAAGTCTGTCAGCACTTGGAGGACATGATTGATTGTCCCATGACATAAAGAGGGTACCAGCCCAGCTGCACATTGGAATCACCTGGGTCTCTTCTAGAATGTCTCAAAACACATCTGCATGGTTAGAACAGAATTCCTGAGATAGTCTCCATGCAATAAAGCTTCCATTGTGGAGCCAAGGCTGAGAGTCCCCCCTCTACGACAACTCTCTCTTGTCAAGTCATGTGCCAGGCCCCTTCCCCTTGGCAGAGTGAAGTAGACTATCAGTCAGCTAGCAGGCAGTGGTCATGGAGGCTTGTGACCTTAATCCATGCTATTGGGCATCCATGCAAGTCCCAGTTTGGCTGTACCCAGCTGTGGGGCATGGCAGATTTTGTATTCCCATGTTTCAACCTCTAGGGGCTCTGATTATTTTGCTTGTTGATTTGTGTTTGCTGCTGTTGAGATAGGGTCTCAAGTATCCCAAACTGATCTCAAACTCTCCATAGAGCCACAGATGACTTTGAACTTCTGAGCCTCTTGCCTCCACTTTCCCAGTACTGGGATTACAGGTAGGTGCCACCACGCCCAGTTTATACAGTGCTGGGATCCAACCCAGGCAAACGTTTTGTGAATGTTATGGAGGTGCTCTGGCAATTTAGCTGCATCCTCATCATATTGGGTGTGTGTGTGTATGAGTACGTGCATTGTTTTATTTATTTTTTTATTACTGTTTTAGGGACAGAGAGAGAATTGGCACACCAGGGCCTCAGCCACTGCAATTGAACTCCAGATGCTTGCGCCACCTAGTGGGCATGTGCGACCTTCCACTTGCCTCACCTCTGTGTGTCTGGCTTACATGGGATCTGGAGAGTCGAACATAGGTCCTTAGGCTTCCTAGCCAAGCACCTTAACCACTAAGCCATCTCTCCAGGCCTTGTTTTGCTTTTGAGACTGGAACTCATATAGCCAAGATGGCCTTGAACTTTTGACCCTCCTGCCTCCATCCCCTGAGTGCTGGGCTTGTGGGTGTGCACCACCATACCCAGCCCAGCTTCTCCTTTGTAAAATGTGATCTAGTTGGGATGAGGTTTTCTGGTGAGCCTGCCTTGTAGGGAATGGTGAAGTTAAGATGTAAAAGGCTAAATCTAAATAAGGTCATTTCTAAGTCCAGGAAGCTCAGTGACACTGTAGAAATGTGACTTGCACCAGGTGTGGTGGAATATGCTTTTAGTTCCAGCATTTGGGGAGCAGAGGTAGGTGCATTGCTGTGAGTTTGAGGCCAGCCTGGGAATACAAAGTGAGTTCCAGGTCAACCAGGGATAGAGTGAGCTCCTGCCTTGAGAAGAGAAAGAAAGGCAGGCATGGTGGTGCATGCCTTTAATCCCATCTCTTGGGAGGCAGAGGTAGGATGATCACCAAGAGTTCAAGGCCACCCTGACACTACATAATGAATTCCAGGTCAGCCTGGGCTACAGCGAGACCCTACCTCAAAAAAGAAAGGTAGGAAGGAAGGAGGAAAGGGAAGGGGGAAGGGGAAGGGGAAGGGAGGGGAAGGGAAGGAAAGAGAAGGGAAGGGAAGGGAAGGGAAGGAAAGGAAAGAGAAGAGAAGAGAAGAGAAGAAAAGAAAAGAAAAGAAAAGAAAGAAAAGAAAAGAAAGAAAAGGAAAGGAAAGAAAAGAAAAGAAAGAAAAGAAAAGAAAGAAAAGAAAAGAAAGGAAAGGAAAGGAAAGGAAAGAAAAGAAAAGAAAAGAAAAGAAAAGAAAAGAAAAGAAAAGAAAAGAAATGTCACTCATCTGTACAATGACAGCTTAGGTGGTCCAGAGATAGATCTCAGACTCAGGACTCAGAATCTGTATTTTAACAAGAAAACCGTATTACAGTGTGAGACTTTTGCTAAGATCCAAATTTGGCTTCAGTGGCCCCGAGGAGTGGCAGCATAGGGATACGCCTGCCCCGAGGGTTTAGAACAGTGACTGTTGGCTGGGCTGCTTGCCGGGGGCGCAGGAAAGGCGGCACCCCTCTGCTCCAGAGTGATGGGCCCCACACAGGGACGTCTCAATAATCCCCTCATTTCATCACGGACTTAGGAAATGGGGACACGTCTAGAAAACCTGGTGGAAATCCCCTGAGCAAACCCACCTGCTTTCTGGCCCACGGTGTCTGCATCCAGATGCTCTGGGTGCCAGAGTGTCACTTGTGATACATTAACAACCACCTTCCTTCCCATCGCTGCTGCTGCTGCTGAGCCCTATCATAGCTCATAGTTGGGCCCCAGACCTAAACCAAACCTTGGCCAGTGCCCTTGACCCACGCGTGCCAAGAAATTTTTTCCCTGCTATCTCCAGCCAGCCTGTCCTTTGCCAGGAACTGCATTAATCACATTGGACACATCCATTCCCAGAGGCTCTCCTTTTTTTTAATTAAAAAAATTATTTCTTTGAGAGACAGGGAGAGAAAGAGGCAGAAAGAGGGGGGGAGGATGGGCACACCAGGGCCTCTAGCCACCACAGATGAACTCCAGACACATACGCTATCTTGTGCATCTGGCTTACATGGGTACTGGGGAATCGAACCTGGGTCATTAGGCTTTGCAGGCAAGTGCCTTAGTTGCTAAGCCATCTCTCTAGCTTGAAGTGGCTCTCCTTTTATTATTTTAGGCTTTTGCAGGAAGTGTTTTGTTATTGCTTTTGTTTTTGAAGTATGATTACACTTGGCAGCCCAGACTGGCCTCAGACTTGCTATGATCTTCCTGCTTCAGCTTGCTTTTTTTTTAATCATTCAATATTTTATTTTAATATATATTTGAGAGAGAGTCATAGAAAGAGAACGAGGTAGATAGCGAATGGGCACGCCAGGGCCTCCAGCCTCTGCAAACGAACTCCAGAAGCACGCACCACCTTGTGCATCTGGCTTACGCGGGTCCCGGGGAATTGAACCTGGGTCCTTTAGCTTTGCAGACAGCGCCTTAGCTGCTAAGCCATCCCTCCAGCCCTGCTTCAGCTTTCTGGGAGCTGGGATTACAGCTATGAGTCACATGCCTGGCTACTTATTTATTTTTGGCCTCTCTCAGCCCTCCAGCTTGCTGTCGGGGTCGCAGGTGGGGACCGCCATACTGCACTGTCTTCCTTCGCAACGCCCAGGTCCTGACCCTCCTCCCAACACCACAAGGGTGGCACGAGCAGGGCCAGTCTGCCTCTCAAACTTCTAATTACCGTGCAGAAAGAGTCCTTTGTGAGCCCCAGATGAAAGGTCACTGGCTGTGCAATGTCATTACAGTGATTAGAGTTGCCTCATCTGTGAAATGGACTTTAATGAGGGAGCTTGTTTCAGGAGCTGCTGAGATAGATGAAAGCCTCCAGCAAGGGGCTGGGCACTGGGAGCCTCGGGGGCCAGCCTGGCCCGCGGCCCCCGCCTTCCCCCTGCTCCTCCCGTGCTCCTCTGCTCGCTTGAGAAGCATGTGCACCCTGACCGGCCAGAGGAAGAAAGAGGAACGTGGGGTGGACAGAGCTGGGGTGGGCGCAGGAAGGAGGAAGAGAGCTGACGGATCAAAGGAAAGAGGTCACTGGCAGCCCAAAGTAACTCAGGAGGGAACTGGGGGGGGGGGGGAATACAAGCAGAGGATTAGAAGTGTGTGTGTGTGTGTGTGTGTGTGTGTGTGTACTCATTGCCAAGGAAACAGATAAGATCCCAACCTGGACGTCAGGACAGCACCACGTGCTTCTCCCCCAAATTCTAAGAACTTCTGCTTTGTTTTGTTTTGCTTTTGTAGTATTTTTTTTTTTGTTTTTTTTTTTTTACTTAAAAAGAAACCTTTTATTTATTTATTTATTTATTTTGGTTTTTCGAGGTACGGTCTCGCTCTAGCCCAGGCTGACCTGGAATTCACTCTGTAGTCTCAGGGTGGCTTCGAACTCACGGTGATCCTCCTACCTCTGCCTCCCCAGTGCTGGGATTAAAGGTGTGAGTGACCACACCTGGCTTGGCTTTCACCCTCTTTTTTTCTGTCCCAAACCCCACCTCCACTGAATCCCTTCTTTCCAACAAGTCTCTTCTATGTTGATGTCATCATGTTGTTGTTTTTTTCCTTCTATTATGCAGGTCTTGTGTAGAGTCAGCCACTGTGGGGTCATAAATATCAAGGCTATTTTGTGTCTGGAAGACAGCATTGTAAGCAGCCCCCTCCGTCCTTTGATTCTAACATTCTTTCCAGCACCTCTTCTGCAATGGTGCCTGAGCCTTGGAGGGTGTGATAGAGATGTCTCAGTGCTGAGCACTCCTCTGTCACTTCTCAGCACTATGGGGAGTTTTGAGTTACCCAGTGGTCACTGCCATCTGATAAGAGAAGCTCCTCTAATGAAAATGAGAGCAGCATTAATACATGGGCATAAACCTAAGTGTTTAGAGGGCAGTTTGGTGGGCAGAATATATGCATTTAGTCAGACGACAATAGTAGTTTCCTCCCTACGGCTTATGACCTCCCCAGCCATAGGCTTTTGACTAGGTTTTCAGTGCCAAACATGAATTCCCTACCGTGGAGCAGGCCTCCAGTCCAATCAGAGAACAGTTGGTTCCTCACATAAACAGACATGCCACCATTGTACCAGTTGGCACATTTGGCCTGGCTGGCCAATTGTAAGGCTCGCTGAGTCCATTGCTGGTTTAGACCCTTGATGACTTCTCTCCCCCACAAAAGCTGCATGCTATGTAGTTATTTCCACCATCATGACAGCTAGTCAACAAGGCTTCCAGCTCAGCTCCAGCCTGATTTCTCAGCGACCTGCAGCCCAGACATGTGGAGTCTTCAGCAATAGCATCTTATCATCTAGCTCTAGTGGGCAACCAAGAGCCTTGCTAATAGCCTGTATTGTTTTAGAGGTTCCTGGCATCTTCCCGGCCAACGACTTGCTGGAAGTCATACTACCCCAGCACTGAAATTTTATTTTTGTGTTTTTGAAGGCAGGGTCTCACTCAATCCAGGCCTATCTGGAACTCACTGTGTGACTCCAGGCTGGCCTGGAACTCACGGCAATCCTTCCTCTGCCTCCCAAGTGCTGGGATTAAAGTTGTGTGCCACCACACCCAGTACACTGAAAGTTTTCTTTCTCTCTTTCTTTCTCTCTCTCTCTCTCTTTAAATTTTCTAATAGCAATCTATGGCTTCCGGGCACAACATTATCCACTTCTACAAAAATACTTCTGCCCAAGCTCTCTCTTTCAAAGAATTTATTTTTAGTTACTTATTTACTTGACAGAGAGAAAGAGGGAGAGAGAAAGAGAGAGAAAATGGGCACACCAGGGCCTCCAGCTGCTACAAACGAACTCCAGATGCATGGGCCCCCTTGTGCATCTGGAATACGTAGGTCCTGGGGAATCGAACCTGGGTCCTTTGGCTTTGCAGGCAAGCGTCTTAACTGCTAAGCCATCACTCCAACCCTAGAAGAACTTTTTTTTAAAACACTTTTATTTTTGTGTTTTTTTTTTTAAATTTATTTGAAAGTGACAGACAGACAGAGAGAAAAACAGGCAGATAGGGAGAGAATAGGCAGGCCAGGGCCTCCAGCCACTGCAAAGGAACTCCAGATGAATGCACCACCTTGTGCATCTGGCTTATGTGGGTCCTGGAGAATCAAGCCTCGAACAGGGGTCCTTAGGCTTCACAGGCAAGTGCTTAACCGCTAAGCCATCTCTCCAGCCCCTCGAAGAACTTCTTAAGCCTAAACTGAAATTAGCTGTCAGGTGACACTGCTGTTCTGTTCTTCAGCCAGCCGTCCTTAGGGACCCCCTGAGCTCCAGATGATCTGACAAAGGGGAGGGAGGACACTTGGCAGAGGGAGCCATGGAAACCAGGGCTGAAAGATGCTTTGGAACCATCTTTTGGGGGGCTGGGGAGGGGCTTTCCCCAGCATCAGAACAGGGTCTTAGCTGTGTGACCTCAGGCAAGGTACTTCTGTCCCTGTGCTGTTTTCTGAAGAGTGAAATATGGGTCATATCGATAGTTAACCCCAAGGTGCTATAAGGATTCAATGGGTTGTATGTGTACAGTGGTAGGGCTGTGCCTGGCACGTGGCCAGAGCATGGAAGTGACCCCCATTTTATTAACGGGAGATGTGATTTCCCCTTGTCAAAACTGCTGGGAGCAGGGCCTGATATTTTCACATATTTCCTCATGAAATAATCTTCCCTCATCCTCTACTCTTCCTCCTCCTTCTTTTGTTTTGTTCTTGTTTTTTATTTTTTTTAAGTATTTTATTTTTATTTATTTATTTACTCGACAGAGAAAGAGGGAGAGAAAGAGAGAGGGAGAGAGAGAGAGAGAGAATGGGAGCACTGGAGCCTCCAGCCACTGCAAACAAATTCCAGAGGCATGCGCCCCCTTGTGCATCTGGCTAACGTGGGTCCTGGGGAATCAAACCTAGGTCCTTTGGCATTGCAGGCAAAGGCCTTAACCGCTAAGCAATCCCTCCAGCCCCCTTGTTTTTATTTTATTTATTTATTTTATTAATTTTTTTTGGTTTTTTAAGGTAGGGGCTCACTCTATCCCAAGATGACGTGGAATTCATTATGTAATCTCAGGATGGCCTTGAACTCCCAGTGATCCACCTACCTCTGCCACCCAAGTGCTGGGATTAAAGGCGTGCACCACCACGCCCGGCCTTTGTTTTTATTTTTGAGGCAGAGTCTCATTCTATCTCAGGCTAACCCGGAACTCACTATGTAGGCCAGGCTGGCCTCAAACTTGCAGCAATCCTCCTGCCCCTGCCTCCTAAGTGCTGGGACCACAGGTGTGTGACACCACAGTCAGGTTTGCCATGGAATCGTCTCAAGAACCCTCTAAACTGAGAACGTGTTCAGCCATTGGACAGAGGTCAGAGGTCAGAACCCATCTCAGTCTCTGGTTTTTTTTTTTTTTTTTTTTTTTTTAAGTAGGGTCTCACTCTAGCCCAGGCTGACCTGGAATTCACTATGTGGTCTCAGGGTGGCCTGGAACTCCATCTCAGTCTCTGAGGAAAGGTCAGAACCAGTCCAGGGGATTCTCTTGTTTTAAAGGGAGAGACCCGAGTCCAGGTCCTGCGCAAGGTAAGATAGAATGGGCTTGTGCACCTAAGATATTTCCTGGATCTCCTGACCCAGCCAGAGACAATAACATTGCAGATTCCCTAAAGGTTTTCATCTCTGTGCTGGAGAGATGGCTTAGCGGTTAAGGCACTTGCCTGCAAAGCCTAAGGACCCAGGTTCCACTGTTCAGATCCCACATGTCAGACGCACAAAGGTGAGGCAAGAGCAAGGTCACACATGCCCACTAGGTGGCGCAAGCATCTGGCCTGTGATTGCAGTGGCTGAGGCCCCGCCAATTCTCTCTCTCTCCTCTCTCTCTATCTTCCTCGCTCTCTCTAAAAAAAAAAATTAAAAAAATAATTAAAAAAAAAAAAGAGTTGCATCTCCATTGCCCTGCCCAAGACTTGGGTCTGGCCTCCAGGTTTTATCCTATGGCAGACTCCCTCTTCCCTCTTCTGCCCCTTGGGAGCTTCTCTCCTTCACACACCCCCAGTCCTAACTTCCCTTAATCACCTGCTCCTGCCTGTCTCTAGACACTTTCCTAGGAATCTAAGAAAGTGGTGTCAGTAATGGCTGGCTTTTTCCTAGGAGTACCCACCTCCCATCTTCATAAAGTGACTCTGAAGGCTGGCTTCCTGGTGGGCACTGGAGAAAACTGGATGAACTGAGGGATTTCCAAACTCTAGGCAAGATCAGTGAGAGTTGCTGGAGACAAGAGTAAGGTGAGCCAGATGACCGGGTATTCCCAAGAATGCACATGAAGAATATAAGACAGCCGGCCGTGGTGGCGCACACCTTTAATCCCAGTGCTCACTCAGGAGGCAGAAGTGGATTGCCATGAGTTCAAGGCCACCCTGAGACTACATAGTAAATCCCAGGTCAACCTGAACTAGAGTGAGACCCTACCTCAAAATACCAAAAAAGAAGAAGGAGGAGGAGGAGGAGGAGAAAAGACAGGAGAGAGGCATTTGTTGGAAGGTGTTTTATGCAAAGAAAAATAGCAGAGGTGATCATCAGCAAGTACTTTGTAGCACAAGTCCAGGATGCAAGATAATGGTGGAATGCAATTCAACTCAACAAAAGTGTAAGCCTGAAGGCTTCGTGGAGAATGAGTAGGAAGCTAAGGAAGGTAGTGTGTAAGGGCTTGAGCTCTGGTTTGGGTGCCATCTGGGGCTCCATGTAGGTCTACCACAAGTTGTGTGTCTGCAGATAAGTCACCTCTCTGAGCCTCCGTGTTCCCGCTGGTAAAATATTAGCATGCATAGTACCACCTTACTGGTTTCTAGCAAACACCACATACAATTATGAATGTTGTATGGTTAGAGTGGGTGAGTGTCTCATAGACCACTCCCTATCTTTCTGGACCCCTAAAAACTGACAGTACAAGGGGTGAACAGAACCTTCTTGACATAGTCATACATCAAAAGACCATTGCAGGAGCCGGGCATGGTGGCACACGCCTTTAATCCCAGCACTTTGGAGACAGAGGTAGGTGGATCGCCATGAGTTCAAGGCCACCTGTGAGTTCCAGGTCAGCCTGGACTAGAGTGAGACCCTACCTCAAAAAACCAAAAAAAAAGTCGGGCGTGGTGGCGCACGCCTTTAATCCCAGCACTCGGGAGGCAGAGGTAGGAGGATCGCCGAGAGTTCGAGGCCACCCTGAGACTACAGAGTGAATTCCAGGTCAGCCTGAGCTAGAGTGAGACCCTACCTCGAAAAACCAAAAAAAAAAAAAAAAAAGACCATTGCAGGGCCTGGAGAGAGGCTTAGTTAAGGTGTTTGACTGCAAAGCCAAAGCACCTCAGCTCAATTCCCCAGGACCCACATAAGCCAGATGCACAAGGTGGCGCATGGGTCTGGAGTTTGTTTGCAGTGGCTAGAGGCCCTGGCATGCCCATTCTCTCTCTCTCTCTCTCCTTTCTCTCAAATAAATAAAATATTTTTTTAAAAAACACATTGCAAGCTGACTCAGTGGCACATGCCTGGTGTCGCGTGTCCCCGCTGGTGGGGAGGCTGAGGAACACCACTGAGGGCAGGCTTGGCAGAGCAGCCTCAGCATCCCAGGGAGACCTCGCTTAAAACCAACCTCCCTACCAACCAGCCAAATGAAAAAGGCACTCAGGGCTGGGGACGGAGCTCAGTGTTTGAGTGTTTGTCTAGCATATGCAAGGTCCTGGGCTTGATCCCCAGAGTGGAAGTGAAGAAGGAGGAGGAGAAAAAGGAGAAGGAGGAAAAACAGGTGGAGTATGGAGAGGAGGAAGAGGAGGAAGAGGAGAAGACAACAACAGCAGGCTCTGGTGTCCAGGTATGAAGAGGATATGTGGTGATGAACCAGTGATGGTTCATGAAACATCTTATAAAATACTTCACTGACAAGGGCTGGGAATGTGGCTTAGTTGGCAGAGTGCTCGCTTAGTACGCATGAAGACCTGGGTTTGATCCACAGTGCTGTATAAACCAATGGAGCACAACCATACACACCTGTGATCCCAACACTTGGTGTGTGAACACAGGAAGGTCAGGAGTTCAAGGTTATTGCTGGATACCTAGCAAGTTTAAGGCTAGTCTGGGCTACATGAGAGCTCACCTCAAAAACAAAAACAAAAACAAGGGCTGGAGAGATGGCTCAGCAGTGAAGGCACTTGCCTGCAAAGCCTAAGAACCCATGTTCAACTCTCCAGATCCCATGTAAGCCAGATGCACAAGGTGATGCAAGCGCAAGGTCACACATGTGCACAAGGTGGCGCACACGTCTGGAGTTCAGTTGCAGTGGCTGGAGGTTCTGGCATGCCAATTCTCTCCCTCCCTAACTCTCTCATAAAAATAAATAAATAAGGGCTGGAGAGATGGCTTAGCGGTTAAGTGCTTGCCTGTGAAGCCTAAGGACCCAGGTTCGAGGCTCGACTCCCCAGGACCCATGTTAGCCAGATGCACAAGGGGGTGCACACATCTGGAGTTCATTTGCAGTGGCTGGAGTCCCTGGTGCACCCATTCTCTATCTATCTCTATCTGCCTCTTTCTCTCTCTGTCTGTCACTCTCAAATAAAATAAATAATTTTAAAAAATAAATAAATAAATAAGCTGGGTGTGGTGGTGCACGCCTTCAATTCCAGCACTTGGAAGGCAGAGGTAGGTGGATCACCATGAGTTCAAGCCCACCCTGAGACTACATAGTGAATTCCAGTTCAGCTTGGGCTAGAGTGAAACTTTACCTAGAAAAAACAAAATAAATAAATAAGTAGATAAATAAAAACATTTTAAAAATTTAACAAGGGTTGGAGAGATTGTTTAGTGGTTAAGGCACTTGCCTGTGAAGCTTAAGGACCTTTGTTCGACTCTCCAGATCCCACGTAAGCCAGACGCTTACGTGAGGCAAGCACAAGGTGGCACATGCCCACTAGGTGGTACAGGCGCCTGGAGTTCGATTGCAGTGGTTGAGGCCCTGGTGTGCCAATTCTCTCTTTCTCTTTCTAATAATAATAATAATAATAATAATAATAATAATAATAATAAAGAGCCGGGCATGGTGGCACACGCCTTTAATCCCAGCACTTGGGAGGCAGAGGTAGGAGGATCACCATCAGTTCGAGGCCACCCTGAGACTCCATAGAGACTTCCAGGTCAGCCTGAGCTAAAGTGAGACCCTACCTCAAAAACACCAAAATAATAATAATAATAATAATAATAATAAATTAAATTTTAAAAAACCAACAAGTAAGTAGCTCCAGCCTGAGCCCAGAGCCAGACTCAGACCAGGTACTTCCCCAGTGGTACTTTGATACCGTCAGCTGCTGTAAGGGAACCGGCCCTCACCGGGCGTCTGTGGGAGGTTCTTCCGCTGCCTTTGCTCTCCTCTGCAGGGAGCTTCAGCAATAAAACAACGGTAGCCATAGCCTGCACGCCAGGACTGGACTCCTGCAAGGGCCATGGTGGCCTTGCTTAACCCTCACCAGCCCAAAAGAAGGGGCTGTGACTTCCTGTGCTCGTCTCTGGTGCTCAGAGGGTTCCTGGTGCAGCATGTGACAAAGCCAGGACCCAAATCCAAGCCCAAGAACATCCTGTCACACAAACAGCCCACGTCATGATATGGCCCAAAGGAGTATCACAGCCAGGGAAAGGAATGAGAGAGACAGAAAGAGAGAGAGAGAGAGTCAATAAAACCGTACACAATAAACAGCTACCACTGAATGGCTTGCGACGTCTGGGACCAGAACGGGAGTCTCCCAGGCAGGCTTTTGATCACAGCCCAAGGTGAAGTTTCATCTCCCTGACGTGCTGCTCTTCCACATAAACCTGGGGGTTTCTGTGGCTTTCCAAAGAAGTCCATCACACTGCAAGAGGATGAAAAAACTAGATCAAACCTGGAGGGCTGGGAGGCTGTGGGACTGAGCTCTGCCTTGTGGAGCAAAGTTTGACTGTGAGAGTCTGTTTGAACAGGACGCTGACAATGGGGCCAACCCAAGGGTTCAAGGGCAGGAGGGCAATGTACCTCCGCGAGCTGGTGTCCACGAGTCAGTCATGCTGCAATGCGCCTCCTGAGCAGAGGATATGAAGGTGTGAACAGTGACCCTGGCCCAAAAGGGCAGCAGCCTTGATTAGGAAGTGAGCTCCTGAGTCATGTGGTCTAGAGGAAGGAGGAGTTTTCTGAGAATAAAAGAACCTGCGCTGGGCTGGAGAGATGGCTCAACAGTTAAGGCACTTGCCTGCGAAGCCTAAGGACCCAGGTTCAATTCCCAGTACCCACATAAGCCAGATGGGCAAGGTGGCACATGTATCTGGAGTTCCTTTGCAGTGGCTGGAGGTCCTGGTGCACCCCCCCCACCTTATGTCTGTCTCTTTCTCACAAATAAATAAGTTAATAAAATATTTTAGGGCTGGAGAGATGGCTTAGTGGTTAAGGCATTTCCTGCAAAGCCAAAGGGCCCCAGTTCGATTCCCCAGGACCCATGTAAGCCAGATACACATGGGGGCACATGCGTCTGGAGTTTGTTTGTAGTGGCTGGAGGCCCTGACACGCCCATTCTCTCTCTCTCTCTCTCTCTCTCTCTCTCCCTCTGTCTCACTCTGCCTTTCTCTCTCTGTCTCTCAAATAAATAAAAAGTAAAAAAAAAAAAAAAATTTTTTTAAATAAATAAATAAAAGAGCCTGCCCTGCAGGGACTTTCCACAGAGGCAGCAGGATCACACATGGACCTGAAGAGCCAAGGACCTGGTCACTGTGGCCCTGATATGGGCTTCCCTCCCTCTGCCACCTCTGAGGCCACTCCAAGGAAGAAGATGGTTGTGCAAGGCCTGGGAGGAGGAGCAGGAGGAAGATGAAGGGGAGGAGGAGGCAGTGCTGGGAACCAGAGGAGGGCAGGAAGGCTGAGAGCCCTTGTGTTTAGAAATAAAGTCATGGGCACCCGAGAGGGCAACAGTTAATGCTGTAAGGATCCATGGGAATTTTGTTAGGGAATAAATCAAAGACCCTTCCACTGAATGTGATGGAAGACAAATGTAGAGAAATTACACGGGCACACATTCACAGTCCATAGCGTAGACATGTTAAGTATGGCAGGAAGTGCCGGCCTTAGGATTCAGTGGTAGAGCACTTGCCTGGACCACATACGCCCCGGTAGCATCAGAACTAGAGGAGCTGGGAGGTAGTGTCAGGGATACCATGCTGACTGCTCAAGCTGGAGGACCTGACTTCGATCCCCAGACCCCGTGTAAGAAGCTAGAAGCCATGGCAGATCTCTGTAATCCTAGCAGGCTGATGCTCCCCAGAAGTGCATGGAGAGAACAGCAAAGAACAGCAGTGAGCAAAAATCAGAGCCAGCTGGTGGCGAGGATTGCCAAAGCTAGAAGGATCGTCGTGAGTTCGAGGCTACCCTGAGACTACATAGTGAATTCTAGGTCAGTCTAAGCGAGAGAGAAACTGTATCTCAAAAAACTGAAATAAATAAACAAATGTATTAGAGGAAAACATATTCCCACTAAGAGTTATCAGTCTTGGAGAATCTATACCCAGAACCATTGTCTTTCCATACAGCAATCCTTAAAGCTACTGTGCTAGACCGAGGGTAACACAGGGTGATAAGAGCCGGGCTTGGCATCTGAGAGCCCCAGGCACAAATGCCATGTCTGCTTACTCCCATATTTGACCTATATGAGAGCGGTGCAGGTCTCAGCCGTAGATCAGAACAGGACTCACTGAAACATAGAGGAGAGCCAAATATTTCTCAAACACCAAGCCCCATTTTATTTTATTATCTTTTATTTATTTTCAGAAAGAGAGAGAGAGAGAAAAAAAATGGGTGTTTCAGGGCCTCTTGCTGCTGCAAATGAACTCTAGATGTATGTGCCACTTTGTGTATCTGGCTTTACGTGGGTACTGGAGAATCGAACTGAGGTTCTTGGGCTTTGCAGGCAAGCACCTTAACCACTGAGCCATCTCTCCAGCTCATATGTTATTTATTTATTAATATTTTTATTTGAGACAGAGAGGGAAAGAGAAAGAGAGAGATAGAGAGAGAGTGCAGGCATGTCAGGGCCTGTAGCCACTGCAAATGAACTGTAGACACATGCACTACCTTGTGTACCTGGCTTATGTGGGACCTAGAGAATTGAACTGGTCCTTAGGCTTCATTGGCAAGTGCTTTAACCATTAAACCATCTCTCCAGCCCTATTTTATTTTTCCAGGTAGAGTCTCACTCTTGCCTAGGCTGACCTGGAACTCACTCTGTAGCCTTGGGCTGGCCTTGAACTCATGGTGATTCTCCTAGCTGAGCCTCCCAAGTGCTGGGATTACAGTTGTGCACCACCATGCCCAGCCCCCAAGCCCTTATTTTAAGTAATGAAACTGTAACATGAATCAAACAAAGATCTGACTTCATGCAGCATAAATCCAAGTAACAAAGAGGGCCAAAGGAACCATGAATACATAGCGAAATGAAGGCAGATAATGGGAAGGAGGGAGGAACAATGCTATTTTGTTATTTCATTTATGTTGGACAGGGAGGAGGCTCCTCATAAAGGGACAGTGACTGGGCAGCTATCTTACAGGAAGAAGGTTCCTGGCAGAAAGAAGCAAAAATAAAGATTCTGAGGTAGAAATCTGTGGGAATAATGAACAAAGAGACCTGTCCAGCTGGAACTTGTAAGGAAGGTAAGGATGAAAGAGAAGACAAAGTCAGAGAGATACTCCAGTAGGAGGAGGCAAGAAAGATTTGTATTTGACTCAAGCTGAAAAAAACAAACAAACAATGAAAGGGCTGAAGAGATGGCTTAGAGGCTAAGACATTTGCCTGTGAACCCTAAGGACCCAGGTTTGATTCCCCAGTACCTACGCAAGCCAGAGGCACAAGGTGGCACATGCATCTGGAATTTGTTTGCAGTGGCTAGATGCCCTGGTGCAACCATTCTCTCTATCTGCCTCTTTCTCTCTCTTGTATGTATGTATAACTTTTTTTAAAAAAAGAAAGTGTGAAACCAACCTGTTCTACACGAGAACCTGTCTAAAAACAACTGGGGGGGGGGTGCAGCTGGAGAGATGGCTTAGCGGTTACAGTGCTTGCCTGTGAAGCCTAAGGACCTAGGTTCAATTCCCCAGTACCCACATAAGGTGGCACATACATCTGGAGTTCATTATAGTGGCTGGAGGCCCTGGCACACCCATTCTCTCTATCTGCCTCTCTCTTTCTCTCAAATAAATAAATAAATAAATAATAAAAACAGAAGGGGGCTGGAGAGATGTGGCTTAGAGGTTAAGGCACTTGCCTGCAAAGCCTCAGGACCCAAATTCAATTCCCCAGTACCCATGTAAGCCAGATGTACAGTGGTACACACATCTGGAGTTCATTTGCAGTGGCTGGAGGTCCTGATCTATCTACCTCTTCATCTCTCCCTCCCTCCCTCCCTCTCTCTCTGAAATAAATAAAATATTTTTTTAAAATAACGGATCCAGGTTCAATTCCCCAGTCCTCAAGTAAGCCAGATGCACAAGGTGGTGCATGCACCTGGAGTTCATTGACAGTGGCTGGAGGCCCCAGTGGTACCCATTTTCTCTCTCTATCTGCCTCTCTGTCTCTCTCAAATAAATTAATTACACACCACACACACAGAGAAGGGCCAGGCGTGGTGGTGCACGCCTTTAATCCCAGCACTCAGGAGGCAGAGGTAGAAGGATCACTGTGAGTCCGAGGCCAGCCCGGAACTACATAGTGAATTCCATGTCAGCCAGGGATAGAGCAAGAACCTACCTCAAAAACAAACAAAAAACCAGAAGGGAAGGAAGGAGTGGTGAGAGGGAGAAGGGAAGGAAGAAAGGAGAGAGAGAAAATGTGTGTTGTGGCACATGCTTTTAATTTCAGTACTTGGGAGGCTGAGGCATGAGGACTGCTGTGGATTCAAGGCCAAATTGAGCTACATAACAAGACACTGTATCTCTATACAGATATATGTGTATTACATCTATCTATCTATCTATCTATCTATCTATCTATCTATCTATTTATCTATATACAGACATGTGTGAGCACACGGACTCGCTATGTTCCAGTAAAACACCGGAGACGAAGCAGAAAGAGAAGCTGCCTTTGCGAATGGGGACCAGGGGACACGGAGGGTCCTGACAAAGCACCTCGTTGGAAGCGACAGGACAGACTGATGGGAACAAGTCCAAAAGAGCATCAACACGTGTACGAGCAACTCGTTTAAGAATTCTAGTTCCTTCCAGAAAGAAGGAGTCCAAACAAGGGCAGTTCTTTTTGGCCAGCGGACCAGGGGCACTATGTTATTATTTATACAGAACTATAGCTTTGTCAAGGCCTGTGGCATTGTCTGGGTGAGTGACGGCAATGCTGGTTAAGAACAAGGTAAGTCTTTTTTTTCTCTGGTAGGTAGTTAGCTAGGGACTGGCCTAGAAACATAGGGATGCCACTTTTGCCTATCCTGGCAGGACTAGCATCTGCATCTGACAGCTACAAGCATCAACTCGGGTGACAACTTCCAGCTTCTTCCTGGTTTTCCTGGGTTTAGCACATCTGTGGCCTGGCCCTTCCTGAGTCAGCCTCTTGAGTCCATCAACCCATCGGGTCTCTTCCTTACACACCCCAGTCTGATAAAGAGAGACTTTGTTTGTTTGTTTTTTGTTTTTGTTTTTTTCAAGTTAGGGTCTCACTCTAGCTCAGACTGACCTGGAATTCACTATGTAGTCTCAGGGTGGCCTCGAACTCTCAGCGATCCTCCTACCTCTGCCTCCCGAGTGCTGGGATTAAAGGCGTGCAAGAGGCGCATTTTAATTGGATGCTTGATTCACCAGATCTCATAAGCCACGTGCATGAGCTCTCTTGGCCCCTGGCCCCTTGCCTCTTGACCCTTGGCTCTTGGCTCTTGGCCCCCTGGGTGAGCTCATGGTCTTTTCCCAATGTAAGGGGATCTCTTCCCCCTTCCCGGCCTTGCTGTGAGTGTTCTTCCTGCTCTGCTGTGATCCCTCTTTGAGCCCTGAGCCCCTGGCTCACTATTAGTCCTCTCTGACCCCTATGGGAGGGGATCTTATAGCTTGGGGTCTCTGGCTAGCTTTCCATGTGAGCTTGAGCCCCTTCCCCAGAGACCTCTTCCTTGGAGATGTGAGGGAGACTTTCTCCATCTCCCCTTCTTTTGGCTTGGGTCTTTCTTCTAACCTTCCCTCTGGATCCTAACTCTCCCTAAAATAAATTTCATAATACATATTTAATCCTTCTCTGAGTCTGCATTATATATATATTAGAGAAAGAGAGAGAATGTGTGTGCCAGGGCCTCTGGCTACTGCAAACGAACTCTAGATGCATGCGCCATCGTGTGCATCTGGCTTATCTACTGGGGAATCAAACCTGGGTCCTCAGGTTTCACAGGCAAGCACCTTAGCTGCTAAGACATCTCTCTAGCCCTGCATTTTCTTTGATAACTTGGACAAGGACCCAAAGTCGGGGTCCACAGGCCTGGGGTCTTCTGCATCTTTATGTAGACCTAATCTCTCCCTGGACCCCAATCTCCCACATCAGTGGCAGCTAAGCATTTCCACATATTTTCAAGCAGCTCCTGTTATTTGGATGCACAAAGGAAACAGAACCACGGGCGACAGAGTTAAGTTAGAAGTCATTCAGATATGGTTTGAATATGAAGGGGTCGTCCCCAGACGACCTTCAGCAGGGCCACTGTGTTGCAGACCCCAAACACAGCTGCCTGCCAGTTCTTTATCTCCTGCCCAGTGGTGAAAATGACTTGTGTGCACACCTGTAATCCCAGCACCCCATGTAAGCCAGATGCACATGATGGCGCATGCAGCTGGAGTTCACTTGCAGTGGCTGGAGGCCCTGGAATACCCATTCTCTCTCTCTCTTTCTCTCAGTAAATAAGTAAATAAAACAACAACAAAAGAAGAATAAAAGGGAAAAAAATGACTTGGGCAGGTGTGGGCATCCTTGCTACACTAAGTCCACACTTGGTGAGGGTTCTATCCTGACCTGACAGCAGTCTAGACAATCATCCTGTAGACACAGCGAGTGAGGTCTTCATGATCAGAGCTGAGTTATCAGTACAAGGCTCCACAGAGTGAAAAAGCCTAAATTTATGTCTTGCTTTGTTTCCTGGGGAGCCCAAAGTATTTCCTACAAATCACCTCATTGACCTCCAAAGCCCTAGTGTGAGATTTAGAATTGGGATTTCTTTCTTATATTGACACCCAGCCTGCAGGAGGGTGATCAATATTACGTTCTGAGGTTTGTGATGTGTCATAGAACTGTGGAATGGTGACTTTCGCCTCTGCACGGGGTCCTAGAGAGGGGAGAGGAGTTGGAGAGGTTTGGTCTGACAGATCAGTCCCTCTGCACACCAATCATCAGTGCCAAATAACTGTGGGGAAGTGGGGAAGACCTAGGAAAGGCGGTCTGTCTGCTGCCCCCGGGGCTACATCAATGCCTGGCATGACATGGTGAGCTGACTTCCTCTCTCTCTTCCTCCCTCCTCCCTTTCCCCTGCCCCCTCTGTCTCATTTTAGTTTATTTTTGTGTGATGCTGGAGGTCAACCCTCATATGCTAAGCACATGTTAGGCAAGCACTGTACCACTGAGCTACATCCCCCAGCCTAGCCTAACTCCATATGCCTCTTTGGAAAGGATATCCCCATCTGACACAGTGTGAGGGCCCGATACACAGGGAGAGCCCCACTACATTGATGGTGCAACTCTGTGGGAACTCTGTGCAACTCTGAAGGGAAGAGCCATGAATTTTGGGGTGCCACAGGACCTTGGTACTATTGTGTATGTGTGTGTGTGTTTGTCTGTTTGTCTGTTTTGGAACAAGTTCTCTCTACATAGCCCACACTGGCCTTAAACTCCTAATTCTCCTGCCTCAGTCTCCCAAATGCTGGAGTTACAGGTATGCACTATCATATCTGACCTCCCTAGCAGTATTGGGGAGCCAGGCACTCTGTCATTCTGTTTCCAAGTTAACCACTCTCGTTGTACTTTTGTTTTTAGTTTTCCGTGATGCTGGATGTTTGTTTTGGCTTTAATTTTTTTTTGTTAATATTTTATTTATTTGAAAGAGAGCAGGGCCTCTAGCCACTGCAAACGAACTCCAGACACATGCAACCCCTTGTACATCTGGCTTGACATGGGTCCTGGGGAATCGAACCTGGGTCCTTTGGCTTTGCAGGCAAGTGCCTTAAGTTCTAAGCCCCAGTTTTGGCTTTTTTTTTTTTTTTTTTTTTTTTTTTTTTTTTTTTTTTTTGAGACAGTGTCTCACGTAGCCTGGGTTAATCTGGAACGCAATATAAATAATAAATAAAGGTCTTTAACTCCTTATCTTCCTGTCTCTACCTCTCAGTGCTGGGATTACAGACATGCACCACCACGGCTGGCTTTTCAGTGAGATTCTTCCCCCATCAGGGGAAGGGGAACATCTCACACCCGCACAGCCTCTGCTGTCTTCTCCCTGAAGTTCTGGACTAGTGTAGCACATCTCCAGGCTTAGGGCCCCAGGCCTGCCCTGCCCCCAGCTCACCACTTGCATGTTTACTCCACAAAAACACCCCCTGCACACCAGTTGCGAGGCCAGCATCTCAGGCCCTGGGCCTATAGGAGTGAGAGAGACAAAGCTAGCCTGGTCCCCAGGGTTACAGTGTAAAAGGAGAGACTGACAACTGACAACTCCTAAAGAAATACGTGCATAGAGATGTGCTGCAGCCCGAGAGCAAGTCGTTGGTGGAGGGAACCATGAAGCAGAATGGGCAACTCAGCTTCCCGTCGCCTGGAGGGGAGTTGTTAAGGAGGAGGTGGAAGGAGAAACCAGACAGAGGACCGCGCATGAGCACTAAAGGCCAGGCCGCAAAGACACACGGGTCCTGCTGGCTCTCAGCCGCCTGGGCGCTGACGTTGCAGACATGAGCCGCCCCAAGCAGCTGAACCATCAGACTAAGGTAAGACCTGATCTTAGGGCCAGAGCTGCTCAGAACAGAGGTACATGAATCCTGGACTTCATGGGTGATGGATGTGGGAGGGTTAAGTATTGGGAAGTCCTTGTAGTTAGATCTCAGCATACTTTTTCCTTTTTTTCTTCAAGGTAGGCTCTTACTAGCCCAGGCTGACCTGGAATTCATATGTAGTCTCAGGGTGGCCTTGAATTCTTGGAAATCCTCCTACCTCTGTCACCTGAGTGCTGGGATTTAAGGTGTGCGCCACCATGCCTGGATCTCTTTCTTTGTTTTGTGAAGTAGGATCTGACTATCCCAGGCTGCCTGAAACTCAGTTTGGTCATCCTGCCTCAGCTTCCCTCCCCAGGGTTGGGATTAAAGGTACGTGCCACCATGACTGGCCAGTATGCTTCCTTAACTTCTCTGAGCTTCCACTTTCTGGTCTGCTACGGAAAATGTAACATCTCTAATCGGTGACACAGAATTAGATAGAACATCACTCGACAGGGTGGCACAGTGGCCCATATTAGGCACTCACAGGAAATTCATCTCAGCTACACAAAGATAAAGCTATGAAAATGGAATTCAAGAGGTACTTGAGGGCTAGGGAGGTGGCTCAGTGGTTAAAGGAGCCTGTTTGCAAAGCTTTCTGGCCCAGGTTCGATTCCCCATTACCCATGCAAAGCCAGATCACAAAAAGTGCACCTGTCGTTTTTTTAAAAAAATACTTTATTTCATCTTACTTACTTAGAGAGAAAGAAACAGAGAGAACGGGTATGCTAGGGCCTCCAGACACTGCAAACGAACTCCAGATGCATGTACCACCTTTTGCATCTGGCTTACTTGGGGCCTGGGGAGTTGAACCTGGGTCCTTAGGCTTTGTAGGGCAAGCACCTTAACCATGTGCAGTGGCAAGAAGCCCTGGTGCACGTACACACACAAACACACACACACACAAAGAGATTTTTAAAAAATATATATACAGGCCTTTTTTTTTAAAATACTGGGTGTTGTGGCCTGTTTCTTTATTTTTTTGTTTGTTTATTTTTATTTATTTATTTGAAAGCGACGGACAGAGAGCGAGAGAGGGAGAGAGGCAGATATAGACAGAGAGAGAATGGGCGCGCCAGGGCCTCCAGCCACTGTAAACAAACTCCATACGCGTGCGCCCCCTTGTGCATCTGGCTAATGTGGGTCCTGGAGAATCAAGCCTCGAACCAGGGTCCTCAGGCTTCACAGGCAAGGGCTTAACCGCTAAGCCATCTCTCCAGCCCATACAGGCCTTTTTTTGAACATGCACATGTGTATAGTATATGTGGTATGGTGTGTGTGTGTGTGTGTGTGTGTGCACTTGTGTACAGATGCGCACAGCCTGTGAACACGTTGTGTCCTCTTCTATCATTCACTTGCCTGTTTTCTTGAGCTGGAGTCTCTCATTGAACCCACAGTTGCCATTTTTCTTTTCTTTTTTAAATATTTTTATTTATTTATTTGAGAGTGAGCAAGAGAAAGAGGCAGAGAGAGAATGGACATGCCAGGGCCTCTGGCCACTGCAAATGAACTCCAGATGCATACGCCAACTTGTGCATCTGGCTTTTCATGGGTCCGGGGGAATCAAACCTGGGTTCTTTGACTTTACAGGCAAGTGCCTTAACCACTAAGCCATCTCTCCAGCCCACCACTTACTTCCTTCCTTCCTTCCTTCCTTCCTTCCTTCCTTCCTTCCTTCCTTCCTTCCCTTCTTCCTTCCTTGCTTACTTCCTTCCCTCCTTCCTTCCTTCCTTTCTTCTTTAACATTTTTTTGGGGGGTTTGGTTTTTGAGCTAGGGTCTCACTCTAGCCCAGGTTGGCCTTGAACTCACAGTGATCCTCCTACCTTTGCCTCCTGAGTGCTGGGATTAAAGGCATGCAACACCACACCATTTTATATCCACCAGTGCCATTTTATATCCAGACTGATCAGCAAGTGCCAGTAATTCTCTGGTCTCTGTCCTGACAGGACTAGGGGTCACAAGTGTGGGTGACTTTGCACAGCTGTTTATGTGGGTGCTGTTTCAGGCCCTCATGCTTGTGTGACAAATACTCTTACCCACTGAGCCATGCCCCTGGCTTCTCCCAGCCCCCCTGTTTAAAAAAAATATCCTTAATATATATTGATTATTTGCGAGAGATAGAGAGAGGCAGACAGAAAAAGAGAGAGAGAAAGAATGGGCATGCCAGGGCCTCCAGCCACTGCAAACGAACTCCAGATGCATGTGCCACCTTGTGTATCTGGCTTATGTGGGTCCTGGGGAATCAAACCTGGGTCCTTTGGCTTGGCAGGCAAATGCCTTAACTGCTAAGCCATCTCTCCAGCCTTCCCAGCCATTTTTCTGAAGCAGGAACTCAAACTATAGGTCAGGCTGACCTGGAAATTACTCTGTAGCCCAAGCTAGCCTTGAACTTAAAATAGTCCTCCTACCTCAGCCTCCCACTGCTGGGTGAGCCGAGCCCTGCTTTACATAATAGGCTCCTTAAAACCCAATCTTCAGGCATCCTGCTCAGATCGGGACACAGGAGGACACAGCAGGACGTACCTAGAAGTTCAGATCCCCTTTCAGATAGAAATCTTTGGAACTCTTTTACTTCAAGAAAAGTTCCTTCTTTCAGAATTCTGAAGGCTGACCTGGTTTTCTTTTACCGATTTTTTTTTTTTTATTAATGAAATATTTTGTATGGATACAGCACTGCTGGTTCCCTCTTTCCCGTGTTCCCTGCCCCCAAGACCTTCTGGGTTCTCCACCCAGAACCAGTTCTCAGCCACCACACATAGCTGCCAGGCCATAAAACAATTAGCCATCACTGTGCTATCAGATAATAATGAGCAGGGACTGTAAAACTACGTCTACAGCCTCAGCTGACCGAGGAATGAGAGAGAGGGGTCCGAAGCCCGCAGTTCTTGGAAAGCGTGTACAAAGCGGCTTCCTGGAATGCTTTGTGTGGAGGTGTGGCCATCAGGAAGCCAAAACTCTGTCTCGGGGATGGGCACGAAGGCTTGCAGGACTCTCATCTGGCCCAGGAGCTTCCTGGGAAGCTGGAGGGATGAGGACCTGTAGTTGGGTAGGGAGGAATGTCCAGGCCAGGGAGGCCGGAGCAGCGTGGGCAAGGCTGTGCAAACAGGAGGTCTGTTCATGCACCTTCGTGATGCTCGAGAAACCGGCCAGGGTGAATTCTTGGACCTGGCTTCAGAGGTTTACTGACTGGACAGCGAGGCCTTGGGTTCTTGCTTCATTTCTCTGCCAGTCACAGCATTTCAGATGGGCAGTGGAAATAGAAGGACCCTCTCCCGTGCCGTCCTAGGACCCTTCACGCTACTTTCGCCACTGCTTGGGATGAGCCAACTCACCAAGAAGGACCCTCCACTTTGCCTTTCCCCAAGAGCAAACATTTGAACAGGAGCCTGGAGAGAAGAGGAGATGTTAGAGAAGTTAAGAGTCAGCTCTTGACATCAGAAAGCAAGCATGTTGGTGCTGGTAAGATATTCTTACATAATCTCTCCAGATTTCCAGTTTTTAAGATAAAAGGATGAAGATAAGTTAAATGGTTTCTATTTACTGTAAGTCAATAATACAAAATTTTACCGGAATGCCATGAGTTTTGGACTAAACACTCCAAGGCTCCCATAGAGGGCTGGATGTCGGCTTCGGAGCTATGTTTTGTGTTCCTATTGCTGCAGGCCAAGTTTATTGGTTTTTTTAGGGTTTTATTTAAATTTTTATTTTTTTTATTTTTAATTTTATTTTTTTGTTGTTTTGTTTTGTTTGTTTTTCAAGGTAGGGTTTTACTCTAGCCCAGGCTGACCTGGAATTCACTATGTAGTTTCAGGGTGGCCTTGAACTCATGGGGCTCCTCCTACCTCTGCCTCCCTAGTGCTGGGATTAAAGGTGTGCACTACCACGCCCGGTTATTTTTATTTTATTTTATATTTTTGAGGTCAGGTCTTGCTGTAGCCAAGGCTGACCTGGAATTCACTATGTAGTCCCAGGGTAGCCTTGAATTCACAGCAATCCTCCTACCTCAATTTCCACAGTGCTGGAAGTAAAGGCATGTGCCCAGCACATGGCTCTTTCTCTTTTATTTTATTTTACTTTTATTTATTTATTTGAAAGAGAGAGAGATACAGAAACAGGCAGGTGGAGAGAGAGAAAGAGAATGGGTGCTCCAGGGCCTCCAGCCACTGCAAACGAACTCCAGATGTGTGTGCCCCCTTGTGCATCTGGCTTATGTGGGTCCTGTGGAGTCGAACCTGGATCCTTTGGCTTTGCAGGCAAGCACCTTAACCACTAGGCTGTCTCTCCAGCCCAACTTTCTCTTTTTTTTTGTTTATTTGCAAGTGGAGAGAGATAGAGAAGAGAGACAGAGAGAATGGGCATGCCAGGGCCTCCAGCCTCTGCAAATGAACTCCAAATGCATGAGCTACCTTGTGGATCTGGCTTTACTTGGGTATTGGGGAATTGAACCCAGGTATTTAGGCTTTGGAGGCAAATGCCTTAACTGCTGAGACATCTCTCCCACTTCCAAGTTATAAGATACACATGGATGTCTCCTTTTGACTCTTAAGTAGTGATCCATGGCTTATGTACTCTCATCTTGTTTGGTTTAGCTTGCTTTTGTTTATTTCAGGGCTAAAGATAAAAGCAAAATTTCATATCTGCAAGGCAAGCGTTGTGCTACCTCCACGGCCTCTATCGTCTGTTGTTAGTCCCTATATTTGATCACAAATGGGCTGTTTATTTCTTTCTGCTTTTTTAAAAAATATTTTATTTATTTATTTATTTGAGAGAGAGAAAGAGGCATGTAGAGAGACACAGAGAGAGAATGGGCACACCAGGGCATCTAGCCACTGCAGACAAACTCCAGACACAGGGCCACCTTGTGCACCTGGCTTACATGGGTACTAGAGAATCGAACCTGGGTCCTTAGGCTTCACAGGCAAGCACCTTAACCACTTAGCCATCTCTCCAGCCCAGGCCTGTTTGTTTCTAACTGTCAAAACTACCTTAAAAAAAAGTTCAAATTTGCCACTGACAAGATGGACAAAAATTTAAAAATAACGCCTTGCAGGGGCTTGAAGCAATAGCTGTCAGTAAAACACTTGCTCTCCATCGCTGGACAGATGGCTTAGTGGTTAAGGCATTTGCCTGTGAAGCCTAAGGACCCAGGTTTGACTCCCCAGAACACACGTAAGCCACATGCACAAGCATAACAGCTGGAGGCCCTGGTGCAACCATTCTCTCTCTCTCTCTCTCTCTCTCTCTGCCCCCCCTCTCAAATAAGTAAATAAATAAATTAAATTTAAAAAAATAAAAATACTTTCCCTGAAAATGTGAGAGCCATCCTTGGATCCCTAGAACCCATATAAATGCCAGGTGTGGTGTCATGCCAGCAACCCAGAGCCCAGGAGGCGATCCCCAAGGCAAGCTGGGTTTCTAGACGAGCTGAAAGGCTCAGAGACCCTGTCTCCATGGCAAGAAGATGGAGAGCAGCTGAGGAACACACTTGATGTCAACCTCTGGCCTGTGCAGCTATGCACACCAGCACACATGTGTACCCACACCTACGAGCGGGCGCGCGCACACACACACACACACACACACACACGCACACACCATGCGCACAAAGAAAAGGAAAACAAAAGGATTTCTTGTTTGTTTGCTTTGGGTTTTCCAGGTAGGATCTCACTCTAGCCCAGGCTGACTTGGAATTCACTCTGTAGTCTCAGGATGGCCTTGAATTCATGATGATCCTCCTACCTCAGCCTTCCAAGTGCTGGGAATAAAGGCGTGAGCCACCACTCCCAACCTAAAAGTTATTTTTTTTAACAAAATGGCCAGGCATGGTGGTGCATGTTTTTAATCCCAACACTTGGGAGACAGAGGTAGGAGGATTGCTGTGAGTTCGAGGCCAGCCTGAGACTACATAGGGAATTCCGGGTTAGCCTGGGCTACAGTGAGATCCTACCTCGAAAAACCAAAAACAAACTGCCTTTCAGCTCTGAAAGAACAGTTTCTAAAAAATGTGAACAATTACAACAATGTGTGGAAAGGAAACTTTGCAAAGTGATGACTTCCACAGACACACATCTCATCTTTAGGTTCCGAAGCACAAACTGCAGGACTTGAAAGGGGTCATGAGGCAGGGCTGGGGCTGGAGTGACAGCATGCTGGCAGAGGGACTTCTGAGACTCTTGGTCCAGGTTCCTCACATTCCCAGACCCAGGCTCCGCTCAGCATCACCGTCGTCTCATATACTTGCAAGCTGTCTCTCCCTCACCTCCTTGGTTGCTTAGCTGAAAGTACCAGCTGCAGAGATGGTTCAGTGGTTAAAGGCATTGCTGGTAAAGCCTGATGGCTCAGGTTCAATTCTCCAGTACCCATGTAGAGCCAGATACACAAAGTGGCACTTGTGTCTGGAGTTGGTTTGCACGCCCTCTCTCTTGCTCTTTCTCTTCCTCTCTCAAATAAATTCCAGGTCAGCCTGGGCCAGAGTGAAACCCTACTTAGAGAAGCCAAAAATAAATAAACAAATATTTTTTTTAAAGTACCGGTCATTGGGATGGTGAGATGGCTTAGAAGTTAAGGCACTTGCCTACAAAGCCAAAGAATCCAGGTTCAAATCCCCAGTACCCATGTAAAGCCAGATGCACAAGGTGACTCATGCATCTGGAATTCATTTGCAGTGGCTAGAGGCCCTGGCCCACCTATTCTCTCTTCCTCTCTCTCTTTCTCTCTCCCTCCCTCCCTCCCTGCCTCATTCTTTCTTTCTCAAATAAATAAATAAGATTTTTGGGGGGGGGCCGGAATTCAAGGTAAAGTCTTGCTCTAGCTCAGGCTGACCTGGAATTCACTGTGTAGTCTCAGGGTGGCCTTGAACTCATGGCAATCCTCCTGCCTCTGCCTCCCAAGTGCTGGGACTAAAGGCATGTGCTACCATACCCAGCCAAAAATAATTTTTAAAAAGTACCAGTTATGTTATTTCACATTCACAGCTCATGAATGTAGTTCTAAACAATAATATTTCAGGCTTGTGCTGGACAGAGTATTTCTACAGCGAGGAAACTGCTCAGTCATGCTGGGTGTGGTGGTCAGTGCCTGCCATCCTAGCACCCAGAAGGCTATAGCTAGAGGATCGCAAGTTCAAGACCAGCTGATTATAGTGAGACCCTATCTCAGAATGCCATGGGCTGGAGGTATAACTCAAGAGTGGAGTATTTACCTAGAACAAGTAAGGTGCTAGATTCTATCAGAAAAAGGAGGGGGGAAAGAGGGAAGGGGAAAGTGGGGGGGAGGGAGGGAATTACCACAGGATATTGTTTACAACTATGGAAGCTGTCAATTAAAAAGAAAAAAGAAAAAGGAGGGGAGGAAGAAAAGGAGGGAGACAGGGAGGGAGGAAGAGGAATAATGTTGACAAAATGAACTAGATTTAAGATGCAATACTAAAAACACTTTTTTGGTGGGGGTAGGAGGATTATTTGGTTGGTTGGTTTTGCTTCCAGACAGTGTCTCACTCTGTAGCCTCAGGATGGTCTCGAACTCATGTTCCTTCTGCCTCAACCTTCCAAGTTCTGGGACTGGGATTATAGGCTTGTGACACCACTTCAGATTCTCTAAGAAATTTTTATTCTCTGACACTGAGTACTACTCTGTAGCTCAGGCTGTTCCAGTAGCCTCCTGCCGCAGCCTTCTGAATGCTGGGATTACAAGCACAAGACAGCACACGTGGCTCCTCAGAGATGACTTTTAGCTGAGAAATCACCGTGGCAGCTGTTCTGTGCAGGGTGCACGGCTAGCCCCACGAGCTCACACAGCAGGCTGTCATGGGAATTATAAAGTACCTTGCTATTAACCCCCCACAGAGGGGTACTTTGCAAGATTCTTGGTTTATTTTTAAACTTAAACTGCTACTAGTATTGATTTGCCTGAACACGGACCTGTGATCAAACACGGTAAGTCCCTGCCCCGTAGATAATCATTAAAGCCCAATCCTGGCTAAATTACAGAAAGAAGCCAGAGGCTGGGAGAAGGCAAGCGCAGAAAGAATTGACCCCATGAAAAGTAAAATTGCCTGCCTGGTGCAACATTGAATTGGCCATCCCGGAAGCATCCAGAAGAGGGGGGAGGACCCTTAGGAATGAGGTACAAGGAGGGGCTTTCGTAGGAAGCACCGGTGTGCTCTGGATCCTTGAGAGGTGAGTTCAAGATAACATGACATTGATGGTAAGATGAGGAACATCTTTATTACCAAGGTAGAACATTATTCTTGGACTTTTTTTTTTTTTCTTGTTTTTGAGGTAAGTTCTTGCTCCAGCCCAGGCTGACCTGGAATTCACTATGGAGTCTCAGGGTGGCCTTGAACTCACAGCAATCCTCCTACCTCTGCCTCCCGAGTGCTGGGATTAAAGGCGTGTGCTATCACGCCTGGCCTTTCTTTACCTTTTCTTAACCCCAGACACAAATGTCTGAAATGTCAGAAGTATTTCTGGTGAGCCAGGGGAGGTGCTGACCTCTGGCCCATTTCCCAATTCCTGGAACAGTCCATGCGTTCCCGGAAGTTCCCAACTGCAGGGAGCTGCTGTCAGGTTAATCTTCTGATAAGCAAAACTTCAGGCCAGGGTGGGCAGGTGAGGAAACTGGGTCCCACAGGTCAGGTGACTGACTCTGGGTCTCAGAGCTGCAGTGTGTTTTCCACCAGGCCAGCCCAGAAACACAGGTTGTTTTGTTTGTTTGTTTTTGTTTTTTCGAGGTAGGGTCTCACTCTGGCCCAGGCTGACCTGGAATTAACTATGCGGTCTCAGGGTGGTCTCAGACTCATGGCTATCCTCCTACCTCTGCCTCCCGAGCCCTGGGATTAAAGGCGTGAGCCACAACACCCAGCTTGTTTTTTTTTTCCTTTATCACAGGTGTGCCTTGAGCAAATGTGCGTGAATCACCCAGTCCACTTTTTCTTCCGTTCCTTCCTCCCTCCCTCCCTTTCTCCCTCCCTCCCTCCCTTCCTTACAACACTGTCTCACATTTTAGCCCAGGTGGGTCTAGAACTTGAAGGGCTCATCATGTCTCAGCCTCCCGAATGCTCCACTACAGTGTGAGACAGGCTGCCCAGATTTTGGGGACTCTCCAGCATTCATTCATGAAATACTTGCTGACAGACGGGGTCCATGCCAGACCTAAGGCCAAGCGAAGGCTGAACAGTCCTCTCGCCACTCTCTTCTCCCCTTGGGGGGCTTCCATTGTGGTTGGCAGCACCAGAGCAAGCATGGAGTGGAGACCACATGAGGTGGGGCTAAATGCCGTGAGGGGGGTCGTGAGGAGCGCAGGAAGGGCACAGAGGACGTTCCACACAGTGGTCAGAAAAGATACTTTGTTCTGTTTGTTGTCTGTGATTTTTGGAGACAGATCTCGAACTCACTGTGTAGCTGAGGATGACCCTGAACTCCTGAACCTCCTGCTCTAGTCCCCAGGGATTACAGGCATGCCCCACCTCATTGTCCTAATAAATCGACCTTGAGTAGAACTGATCGGCCTGAGAGATTAAGCCATGCTTGTGCCCAGGGGAAGCGTGTTCAGAAAGAAGCAAGAGTAAGGGGCCTGTGAACCTGCAGCATGACACTTCTGGGTCTGTTGAGGTCAAGTCAGACTTGTAAGGGACAAAAAGATCCCTATGTGACCCTCTGAATACCATCTCCAGGGCAGACCCAACAGGCTCTTCTGGGAAATGCCGCTTCCGTGATTAAGAGCGGTGTGTTTGCGTTTGGCACTTTGCGCTCTTCAAGAGCTAGTGGAGGACTCTCAGCGCGCTGCGCAAGCCCGGTGCCTGCTCCACAGTCAACACGGGACTAGGGTCACGCCACGCAGGCGCATTGCCCAAGGCTTCCCTTACGAGTGCAAGCCCCCTCTCCTGGCCTGCACCATCTTCCTTCTTCAGAGTGAGGGTTCACGGCTTTCCACCCAGTGTTCTCTTCCTCTAAGCCCCGAGCCAACCACCCTCTTGACCCCATGATGCCTCGGATGCTGTCACCAAGAGCGCCTCGAAGATACCAGAAAGGATTCCCAGAAGACAAAATGTCAAGAGCCATCAGCTGCGTCCTGGGCTGGGCAGGATGTGGATGGAGTCCATTCTTGTCATCCTGTAGTGGAAATTCTAAGACCCACAGGAGAAAGTGATCTGCCAAGTTCCCAGAATAGAAAGAGAGTACAGTAGCTTTTCTGGAAGCTTCCCCAGAAAAGAAATCTGCCTGTGTGCACACACCGGTACTCACACGCAGAGTGTACTTATTTGAAGAGGCACGAGCTAGGGGGTGGTGGCTGACACCACCAACACTTGAGTGGCTGATGCAGGAGGGTCACCATGAGTTCAAGGTCATCCTCGGCTACAGAGACACGAGAGGGAGAGGGAGAGGGAGAGGGAGAGGAGAATTTGATGTCAGGTATGGTGGCTCAAACCTAGAATCCCGGCACTCAGGAGGTGGTGAATCCACTGGTAGGCAAGGCTACATAGTGAGTTCCAAGTTTGACTGGGCTATATCAAGTACATCAACAATAAAAATAAGGCATTTTGGGGCTGGAGAGATGGCTCAGTGGTTAAGGCACTTGCTTGCAAAGCCTTACAGCTCAGGTTTGATTCCCCAGTACCCACATAAAGGCAGATGCATAAAGTGGTGCACGTATCTGGAGTTCTCTCTTTCATTCTGTCTCTCTCTGCCTATGGCTAAAACTAAAATTATTTTTTTTAAATAAGGTATTTAAGAAAAGCACAGTGATAGAGCCACTATCCTGGGTTAAATTCCAAGCACATGCACACAAATAAAACACACACACAAAAAACATGGTTCAAGAACTTGGTTTTTGAGCCAGGCAGCCTCCTTCCGTTCAGTCTGTGTGGCATAGTTAGAACGATATTCCTTAAGCTTTCCTCTTCATGTTGGTAGTGTAGCTCTGAGCCCAGCACCTGTGGAACAGAGCCACTGTGAGCACTCACCGAGCTCATGAACGTGGCGGAGCATGTGGTACCTGGCTCAGACTAGCTGCTTCTGAAACGAAAGCTACGATACTGTCATTACCTCTGTCATTAATACTAAACACCTCTTGTTTGCCCAACGTTTGACTTCCTCTACCTCTGTTCTTTGTAAGAACTGGGGAAGGTTAGTTCTACTCATGGTGAGAACTGTGTACAATAAATATTCCCCTAACACAGATGGCAAAGAAATCTTCCACTGCTGGGGCTCAGGGCCTTGTCCAAGAGAATGGGCAGCTTTCAGAGAAATCTCAGCGTGTCGCAGTGACCCTGTATGCACCCAGCGTGACCGCCTCATTCAGGGCAGTGGATCAGGGAGGTAGCCTGTGCCTCTCGCTGGCTTCTGTCATCAGGCAATGTGTGCCGAGGTTTCTGGGCCCCTGGATAGGACAAGCCACACATTCAAGCAAAGACACTTAACCATAGCTGCCTGCACGTGCCACAGTAGTCCCTGTCTGTTTGCAAGTCACTGTCTAGATTCGCTTATTATTGATTCATTCATTCATTTGTTTTAAGCTTTATTCTATTTTATTTATTTAAGTGAGAGAGAGAGAGAGAGGAGAGAGAAAGAGACGCCTAGAAAGAATGGGCACACCAGGTTCTCCAGCCACTGCAAACGAACTCCAGACACATGCGCCACTTTGTGCCTCCAGCTTATGTGGGTCCTGAGGGAATCAAACCTGAGTACTTGGGCCTTTCAGACAAACTCCTTAACCACTATGCCATCTCTCCAGCTCTGTCTTTTTTTTTTTTTTCTCTTACCTTTGCCTCCCAAGTGCTGAAATTAAAGGTGTGCATCACCACACCTGGCCCAATAAATATTTGAAGGAATTTATCAACAGAAGCCAGGGGATAGGTTGAAGCAGTGGAAATAAAGCAATTAAATATGCAGTCTATGAAAGGGACTGAATCGCATGGTACCAATCACACATACATGATCTACAGAACTACAATAGCACTTCATAGCCTAATAAAAACCATTTAGAGGCCGGCGTGGTGGCACACACCTTTAATCCCAGAACTTAAGAAGATCTCTGTGAATTCGAGGCCAGCCTTGAGACTACAGACCGAGTTTCAGGTCAGCCTGGGCTAGAGTGAGACCCTACCTTGAAACCTCCCCCCACTCAAAAAAAAAAAAAAACCCACAAAAATAAAAATGCCATTTAGAGCTCGCTCTTCCCCCATGTCATGACCTATGCCCATGACCTCTTGCTATTGCAAAGGAACACTGGGTACATGAGCCACTTTGTGCATCTGGCCCCTGTGTCCAACTACTTCCGAGCTGGCAAAAAGGAGAGCTCCAAGACCCATGCGTGTCTGCAATTGGGAGGACTGCAGGCATTTACGACCTAGTGCGGCTGCGCCCTGAGGGAAGAGCAGGGCTGGATGAGCGCAGTCACGTGGGCGGCGTGGGCGGGGCATCCAGTTCCTATCCCCTCCCGGGTTTCAAGCTTTTTGACTTGAGTCTCTGTCCCAGGCCTTCCTCAGTGCGGTCCCTTCCAACTCAACCTCAGACCGTCCAGCTCGCTTGGCCAGGGTAGTTTTCAGTCTCTGGAGCCAGCCTTCAACAATGCGCTTGTTTTCCCTGTATTTGGACATGTTTTCCAGACAATCTCGTTGCTGATGATGGTGGAGCCATTGAGTTTATGCACAAGGAAGGCTCTTATGGAGCCCAGGCTGGTCTCGAACTACGTTGCTGAAGCTGACCTTGAACTCCTGATCCTTCTTGCCTCAGGCGCTGGGACTACAGGTTGAGTGTCCCCTTGACTGGTTTGGCTCACTTGATCCTAGTAAAGACGCAGAAGACCCTTGACCTTGATGTCCCAATGAGATAAGAGAACAAAGGGAGTCATGGCCCCAGGGCAGGGCACCACCATTTCCGCTCCAGGATCATGGCTCAGAACACCGGGAGCAGTCGCCCACTGGTCCTGCTTGGGCAGGGCCCCTCTGCCTCTGCCATCCGTGACCGTGAGGGAACCCCAGGTGGAAGGCCCTTGGGGGGGGGGGGCGGGCAGCGGTAGTGAAAGTGCTGTTTGAGCCCGAGCAGGAAGAAAAGACAAGGGAAGGGCTGGGGATGAAGCGCTTGCCACACAAGCACGAGCTGCTGACTTTGGAGTCCCCTACCTAATTAAAGCTGCATTCAGTCGTGCTGACGTCTGTGATCCCAGCGCGTCTCTGGAGAGGAGAGAAGCAGAGACAGGCAGATCCCTCGGAAGCTCTCGGAGCAGCTAGCCAGGCAAACACAGCAGTGAACAAGAGACCCTCAGGCAGATAGAGGGAGAGGACTGACCCCTGACGTGGTCCTTTGCCCTCCATATGTGTGCCATGGCATGTATACACCCACCCCCCACACACACGAGCGCACACACGCACACACACACACACACACACACACACACTTTTAAAAAGACAAGGGAAGCCCGGCATGGTGGCGCACGCCTTTAACCCCAGCCAGCATTCCCGAGGCAGAGGTAGGAGGCTCTCCTTGAGTTTGAGGCCACCCTGAGACTACATAGTGAATTCCAGGTCAGCCGGAGCTAGAGTGAGACCTTACCTCAAAAACAGAAAACAAAAAAATAAAATAAAAAAAAAATCAAAGGTTTGACAGGGCCTGGAATATCAGCCCATACTCTGGGTTTCTCAGGCCCTCTAACACCACAGTTCATTACCACGTGGTGGCTGTAATTTTTGGAACAGTCTTCCTCTCAACATAAGCCAGGTTCAAAGGACTACCCTACCTTCTTCAAGCTCCTACACAGTAACTATCCTGGGGTTCTCATTTGACACGTGCAGCCATGGGCCAACTGGACAAACAGCCCATTCACCCCTTCCTTCATTCCCCTGAAGATGCCTGGCCACAGGACATGCTCCTGCATCTGTCAAGACCAAACAGCAGCAGCAAATAACACAGGGGCAGTCCTAGCTCCCTGTGGGACTCGTGTCTCCAACAGGAGGATACCATGGAGAGCCAAAAACAGTTGAGATGTGGGAGATGACAAGTGTAAAGAATTACCGAAGACAGAAGAAGTGAGGGACCGGACCGAGGACAGGTGTAGGGAGTGGTTGGTGCTCTCTAGACAGAGGCAGGGCTGCTCACACTGACGAGGAAACCTTCACACCAGGGGCTTTAAGGTGGTTCACAGTGCTAGCACTCAGGGAAAGAACTCAAGTTGACTTACAAAGATGGGCATGTAGCCCACATTTTATAAAAACAAACTTACTTCCATATATATATATATATGTATATATATATATATACATATATATACATACACACACACAGATATATATATATTATATATATATATATACAGATATATATATATACACAGATATTTATATATATATTTATATATATATATTATTAGTCTTTCAAATATATATATATATATGTATACACACACACACACACACACACATATATATATATATAATATATATATATATATATATATATATTTGAAAGAATAATAATAATGGTGGTAAATAATAACATTTACCTAAAACATAGCAATCTTTCATAATAATTGCCAAAGAGAGTCACACACAGAAGTAACTAAGGTGGCATGAAAGCTAAATGACTCTTTGTGTAGGATGTATTTTTTTTTTGCCAAGAGAACCTTCTAGAAATTCCTGTAGGTGCCTCCTGAAGGCACACCCTGAGAAGAATAAAGCCTGTCTTCTGTAATCTCTTTACCAGAAATATTTACCCTGAGTCTGTCCATGCACACATGGTCTGACAAATCCAGAGCAAATGTATGCAAAGACAATGGATCTGGGCTCAGAGAATTTTATTATCAAAGACATAGCCTAGGGGACTGTTCAGGAGACAAAAAAAAAAAAAAAAAAAAAAAAAAAAAAAAAAAGGCAATAAAATGTAGTGCCTGATCCTCTACAGGGTCCCAAACAGCCATAAAAGATCATTGGAGCTGGAACTGAGTGTGGTGGCACACACCTTTAATCCCAGCACTTGGGAGGCAGATGTAGGAGGATCGCCATGAGTTCAAGGCCACCCTGAGACTACGTAGTGAATTACAGGTCAGCCTGCACAAGAGTGAGACCCTACCTTGAAAAACAAAAGCAAAACAAAACAAAAAAATCATTGGGACAACTGGAGAGATGTGCTTATGGACTATATGTTAGATCACAGTACTCTGGCAATGTCAAATTACCAGGTTTAACAACCAATGGGTCAGCAGAATTGTGGAGGTAGGAGGTGGCCAAGGCTGTCCCCTAGGCAGAGTCAATGTTAGTGATGTTGCTTTCTGGCCATCCAGAGTCACCACCACCTAGATATGGAGAGTGGAATGACCCAACTTCTGTGCCACCAGTCTCCACTTGGACTATCCTGCCCTCACAAGGTAGCTCTAGGCCCTGAGGAGGCGCATATTTCAACCAGACACATATGTAGGTGTAGATGAGAGTTTCTTGCCTGGTTTTTTTTTTTTTTTTTTGGTTGTTTTGAGGTAGGGTCTTACTGTGACCTAGAATTCAATATATAGTCTTAGGTTGGCTTTGAACTCACAACGATCTTCCTATCTCTCCCTCCTGAGTGCACCATTAGCCCAGCTCTCTCTCTTTTTAAGTTAGTTATTTATTTGCAGCTAGAGAGACAGAGAGAGAGAGAGAGAGGGATGGGCGTACAGAATGAACGCTAGACACATGTGTTATTTTGTGCATCTGGCTTTACATGGGTACTGGGGAATTGAACCCAGGCCATCAGGCTTTGCAAGTAAGAACCTTTAACCCCCAAGCCATATCTCCAACCCTCTTGCCTCTTTTTTAAAACTATTAAATGTATTTTTATTTATTTGCAAAGAGAATGAGAATGAGCACAACAGGTCTCTTAGAGCTGCAAATGAACTGCAGATATATGTGCCACTTTGTGCATCTGGCTTTAAATGGTTACTGAGGAATTGAACCTGGGTTCTCAGAGCTTGCAAGCAAGTGCTTTTTTTTTTTTTTTTTTCCTTGTCGAAGCAGGAACTCGCTTTATTGTTACCAGCAAGCGCTTTTTTTTTGTTTTTTTGTTTTTTTGTTTTTTCGAGGTAGGGTCTCACCCTAGCTCGCTGACCTGGAACACACTATGTAGTCTCATGGTAGCCTTGAACTCACAGTGATCCTCCTACCTCTGCTGCCAGTGCTGGGATTAAGGCATGCACCACCACGCCCGGCTCACAAGCAAGCAGTTTTAACCACTGATCCGTCTCCCCAGCCCTTGGTTCTTCTTTTGAGGAAGGACCTCATTCTAGCCCAGACTGACTTGGACCTCACTCTGTAGCCCAGGCTGGCTCAAACTCACAGCAGCCCTTCTACCTCAGCCTCTCCAGAAGAAGAAGTGAGCTGCCACACCCTCCTGAAGTTGGCACTTTTATCATCCCATCTGTACTCAAACAATTTCAAATTGGAACACTACATTTTGGATTTTCAGGAAAGTTCAAGTATATAAAAATGACAGAGGGAAGCCGGGCGTGGTGGTGCACACCTTTAATCCCAGCACTCGGGAGGCAGAGGTAGGAAGATCGCCGTGAGTTCGAGGCCACCCTGAGACTCCATAGTGAATTCCAGGTCAGCCTGGGCTAGAGTGAGACCCTACCTTGAAAAACCAAAAAAAAAAAAAAAAAAAAAAAAAAGGGACAGAGGGCTGGAGAGACGGCTTAGCTGTTAAGCACTTGCCTGTGAAGCCTAAGGACCTCAATTCTAGGCTTGATTCCCCAGGACCCACGTTAGCCAGATGCACAAGGTGGCACACGCATCTAAAGTTTGTTTGCAGTGGTTGGAGGCCCTGGTACACCCATTCTCTCTCTCTCTCTCTCTCTCTCTCTCAAATAAATAAATAACTAAAATTTTTGATAAAAAATGATCTCTGGAGTGGTCAAAAAGATAGTTTGCAAACCAAAAACTTATTTGCAACCTCTTTTCAAGCACCAGGCACTGCACACTTTTGGAACTGGTTGGATTCCGGAGGCGCATCACATGTAGATGGAGATGAGTGATTGCGTGTTCGAGTGCAGGAAGACCTGTCATCTCAGAACAACAAGAAAACGGCGCCAGTGTATAGCTCAGTGGTAGAGGGCACACTTGGCGTCTGAGGCTCTGGGTTCAATCCCCAGTACCAAAAACAGAAAGCACAGTCCTGCAAGCACATCCACGGGTGTCAAGTGTGATGTGCTTCCCACGACTGACATGGTTGGTGTCATCTCATGCAGCTGTCAGCACAGTGGGTTGGCTCACACGGACACCAGCACAGGCATGCAAGCCATGATGTTACCACAGCTTCCGGATCGCCAGGCCACAGGGATATTTCAGCTTCCTGCCCTCTGCGACACTACTATCCTTGTGCAGCCTGACCTGGACCCCGCTGTAGTTTGTTATACGGCACATGATTGGGCTTTGTCTGTGACGTCACCGATTGGTATCATTCCCTCAAGTGAGGGTAAAAATGGTATTTAAGTTAAAGGAGGCTGGAGAGATGGATCTGTGGTCAAAGGTGCTTTCTTGCAAAGCCTGATGGCCTGGGTTCAATTCCCCATACACACATGAAGCCAGATGCACAAAGTGGCACATGTGTCTGGAGTCCATTTGCAGTGGCAACAGGCCCTTGTGCACCCATGCTCACTCTCACTCATGTTCTCTCTCTCTCCCTCTGTTAAATAAATAAATAAGTTAAAGTCATGGGTTTTTTGTTGTTGTTGTTTGTTTGGTTGGTTTTGGTTTTTCAAGATAGGGTCTCACTCTAGCCCAGGCTAACCTGGAACTCACTATGTAGTCACAGGGTGGCCTTGAACTCATGGTGATTCTCCTACCTCTGCCTCTCAAGTGCTAGGATTAAATGCATGTGCCACCACACCCTGCTTAAAGTCTTTTTTTTTTGTTTGTTTGTTTTTTTGTTTTTCAAGGTAGGGTCTCAGTCTAGCCCAGGCTGACCTAGAATTCACTATGTAGTCTCAGGGTGGCCTTGAACTCACAGCAATCCTCCTATCTCTGCCTCCCAAGTGCTGGGATTAAAGGTGTGTGCCACCACACCCAGCAAGTCATTTTTTTTAAATAATTATTTATTCATTTACTTATTAGAGAGAGAGAGAATGAGTGCACCAGAGCCTCTAGCCACTGCAAACAAACTTCAGACACATGTGCATCTGGCTAGCATGGGTCCTGGGAATTTGAACATGGATCCTTAACCTTCACAGGCAAGCACCTTAACCACTGAGTCATTTCTCCAGCCCTAAAGTCATTTTTTAAAGCAATCAAGTTAACTATCATGTAGCTATTAAAGAGCTTCAGCAAAAAGCACAGTGGTAGAACACGGAGACCCAAGCTCTGGGCAGTCCTTCCGCAGGCCCACGTTTCATAGCTGCCTTCTCTGATCTCCCGCCTCACACACGTCCATCTCTATCCAGTCCACCAGGCAAGGAAGGAGGTGGCTGGAGCACAACCCATCTCTCCTCAAAACCAGCCTGTTCTTTCCAGCTCCAGCTGTGTCCCAGTTCAGGGCTATACCCCTAGGAGAGGACAGGAGGGTGTCTCTCCCACGCCTCAATCTGCAGATAACCAAGAGGAAGCCCCCTCCCAGTCCCTACTTGTCAGGTAGGCAGGGGAGGTATGAAGGAGACCCTCCTCACTCTCTAAGGCCAGGAGCCCAGGCAGCCGGAAGCCCCGATTGCTTCTCTGAACCTTGGGGATCATTCCCTACCTCACTGTTCACGGGCACCTTCAGACTGTTAGTGAAGACCCTTGGGACCTTGGAGACAGAAGGAAGAGGCTGGCCAGGCTGGCTGTGGCTGCTGAAGATGTTTACAAAGTGCTCACTTGAGTGTCTCCATAAGGTCTTGAGTCAGGAGGGGTAAACCTATAAACGCCTTGGTCAAGGGTTTTGTTTGTCTCAGGAGAAAAGCACATGGTCCTCTTGCACCGAAGTGTGCCTGGGCCAACTGGGAGAGCAGGGTGGGGTCCCAGGAGTGGGAGGGCACGGTGGCTTCCCAGCTCGCTCCGCAGAGCCCTGTCTCCTCCTTGCCGCTGCCGGGCTAGTGGTTTAAGCCCTCTCATATCACTGCCCGGAGTTGGACAGGGATGCAGCTCAGTGGTCCAGCTCTTGCCTGGCACCTGCTCCGAGTTACTTTCATCTCCAGGGGAATCACCCGGTGGGGGGCGGGGAGAAGAGCTTTCCTTTAAACCGTGTGCCAGCAGTGCCAGCCCAAACCAGCACTCCCGCTCTCTCGGGTTTAGGTCCCCCGGTGCTTTGTTATTGTTTCTTCTTGTAGCAATGCTGACATGAATCTCAGGTGTCCTTTGCCCACATTAACCCCTGCAGGCTGCCTCGGGTCCAAGCTCAAGTGTTCAGCTATGAAGTACTTCTCAAACATCATCTCCCGGCTTTGGGAGTTCGGGAGTGGATATTTTTGTCTTGTTTTCTTTCGTATGTTTTCTCCCATCTTACAAATGAGGGTAGGAATCTGAAAAAGGCAACTTGCTGTAAGTAGTGAGGGGAAAGGAAGAGATGGCATGGGACCCTAAGACTGCCCCTCAGACTCTGCCAGGCCACATGGACTTTCCGGGGATGGGATGAGGGATAGGGATGACAGAGATGTGCCAGCCAGATCAACCTCGGGGACACCAGCCTCATCAGCCACACTAGCTCCTCCCTGGACCCCAGATGCAGGGAACACTTGGACTAGTATCTAAGGCTCCCAGCTACATCAGGACTTCAGAAATGCAGGAAACCGGGCTGGGGACGCAGTTCGATAAGAGGAGTGCTTGGCTAGCATGCATGAAGCCCTGGGTTCTGCCCCCAGCACTGCATGAACAAAGCACAGTGGTGTGGTGTACCCCTGCAATCCCAACCTTCAGGAAGTGGAAGTAGGAGGATAAGAAATTCAAGGCTTGCCAGGCGTGGTGGTGCACGCCTTTGATTAAAGGTGCCCAGCACTTGGGAGGCAGAGGTAGGAGGAGGATCGCCATGAGATCGAAGCCACCCTGCGATTACATAGTGAATTCCAGGTCAGCCTTGGCTAGAGTGAGACTCTACCTCAAAAAGCTAAATAAATAAATAAATAAATAAATAAATAAAAATAAAAAAGAAAGAAAGAAAGAAATTCAAGGTCTGGGCTGGAGAGATGGCTTAGCAGTTAAGGCACTTGCCAGCAAAGCCAAACAACCCTGGTTCAATTCCCCAGGACTCATGTAAGCAGGACGCATCTGGAGTTGGTTTGCAGCAGCTGGAGGCCCTGGTATGCCTGTTCTCTCCCTCTACCCTCCCCCATAAAGAAATAAAAATTATAAGAAAAGAAATTCAAAGTCATCAGCTACATAGCAAGTTTGAGGCTAGCCTGGGATCCATGAGAGGGAGGAAGGGAGTGAGGGAGAAGGGAAGGGAGGAAAGGAGGAATTAAGGGAATAATTTTTATGTATATATGTTCACATACACATTTTATATGTGAGTATTCAAAATATAGTTAACATGTCACTAAAGATGATTCACAACTACATTATCACAGTTTTTGATCTCTCAAGAAATAATGTAAGCATAAAACATAACTTTATCATCATTATGTTAATTTTAGTGTGGGGATTAAACTAGTCTAATAAACTAAAATGATGTGAGTATTACCCAAAGATAATAGTCCATACAGAGTGTGGGTTGTTAACACTGAGAACCCAGGTAATTTTCTTTGTAGCCAGCACTACAAATGAGTAGTATCTATTCTTTTTTTTCCCAAATTTTTATTAACAACTACCATGATTATAAAAAAAATCCCATGGTAATACCCTCCCTCCCGCCCCACTTTCCCTTTGAAACTCCATTCTCCATCATATCCCCTCCCCATCTCAATCAGTCTCTCTTTTATTTTGATGTCATGATCTTTTCCTCCTATTATGATGGTCTTGTGTAGGTAGTGTCAGGCACTGTGAGGTCATGAATATCCAAGCCATTTTGTGTCTGGGGGGAACACGTTGTAAGGAGTCCTACCTTTCCTTTAGCTCCTACATTCTTTTTGCCACCTCTTCCACAATAGACCCTGAGCCTTGGAAGGTGTGATAGAGATATTGCAGTGCTGGACGCTCCTGTCACTTCTTCTCAGCACCATGATGCCTTCTGAGTCATCCCAAGATCACTGCCATCTGAAAAGAGAAGATTCTCTACCAAATGAGAGTGGCATTAATATAAGGATATGAATATTAAAAGGAGTGCTTACTGGGCAGTTTGATAAGCATAGTATATACATTTAGCCAGACAGCAGCAGACGTTACACCCCTAGGGCTCATGACTAACCCTGTTTTAAGTTTTCAGTATCACAGATGTATTCCCTCCCATGGAGCAGGCCTCCAGTCCAATTAGAGGGCAGTTGGTTTCCACCATGACAGACATGCCACTATTGCACTCGTTGGCTCATTTGGCCTGGCTGGACAATTATAAGACTTGCAGTGTCCACTGTTGAGTACCTTCACTGGTGAGCTCTCTTTCTCCCATAGTATCTATTAATTCTTTGTAGAATATGTTTGCTGGAGCTGTAAGCATAAAAGTCTTTGAAGCTAGAAACTATCTTGTTGACACAGCGTCTTGCTATGCATCATAAGCTTGCCTGGGAATTAAAAAAAAATCCTCCTGCCTCAGCCTCCTGAATACAGGAATTACAGGTATGCACCATGTTGTCCAGCTTTTTAAAATATTTTATTTTTTATTTATTAGAGAGAGAGAGAATGGGTTTGCCAGGGCCTCCAGCCACTGCAAACAAATTCCAGATGCACACGCCACCCTGTGCATCTGGCTTATGTGAGTTCTGGGGAATTCTGGGTTCTCAGGCTTCATAAGCAAACTCCTTAACCAATAAGCCCAATGTCCAGCTTTTGAAGCTACTTCATAAAGTTTTTGAATGTCAAAAAGTTGAACAGGAAAATTAAAATGTGTGCAACCTGATGAAGAAATTAAACAGTCGAGTATTGCTTTGCATGTATAAATCAATTGAATCAATGAATCAATTTAAATCTGAGTAAGTAACACTGAGTGTGGCCAGTACTGTGGTGGATGTGGTTGAGTGTGGTGGGGTACTTGCACATAATACTATGAGTAAGAATCTCCAGGTCTCGGGGCTGGAGGGATGGCTTAATGGTTAAGGTGCTTGCCTGCAAAACCAAAGGACCCAAGTTCAATTCCCTAGGACCTACATAAGCCAGATGCATGACACATTCACCTGGAGTTTGTTTGCAGTGTCTGGATGCCCTTGTGTGCTCTCTCTCTCTCTCTCTCAAACAAATAAATAAAATATTTTAAAAGAATCTCCAGGTCTCAAGAGCTATTTGGCAAAATGCACCAAAGTCTTAGAAATTGGGATGGGAAAAATCTGGGTGTGGTATCACACACCTTTAATCCCAGCACTTGGAAGGCAAAGGTGGGAGGATTGCTGTGAGTTCAAGGCCAGCCTGAGACCACATAGTGAATTCCAGGTCAGCCTGGGCTAGACTGAGACCCTACCTCAAAAATAACAACAGAGAAAAAATAATAATAATAATGAAAGAGGGCTGGAGAAATGGTTTAGCAGTTAAGATGCTGGCCAGCAAAGCCAAAGGACACATGTAAACCAGATGCACAAGGGGATACATGCATCTGGAGTTCGTTTGCAGTGGCTGGAGACCTTGGTGTGTCCATTCTCTATCTGCCTCTCTCTCTCTGCTTCTCTCTATATATCTCTCTCAAATAAATAAATAAATAAAAATAAATAAATAAAAAGGCGTGGTGGCACACGCCTTTAATCCCAGCACTTGGAAGGCAGAGGCAGGAGGATTGCCATGAGTTCGAGGCCACCCTGAGACTACATAGTGAAGTCTAGGTCAGCCTGGGCTAGAGTGAGACCCTACCTCAAAAAGCAAAATAAAAAGAGGGTGGCTGGAGAGATGGCTTGGCAGTTAAGGCACTTGCCTGCAAAGCCAAAGGACCTAGGTTCTATTCCCCAGGGCCCACTTAAGCCAGTTGCACAAGATGGCTCATGCTTCTGGAGTTCATTTGGAGTGGCTGGATGCTATGTGCACCCATTCTCTCACTCTCTCCTTCTCTCTCCCTTTGTCTCTCTCAAATAAATAAATATTAAAACAACAACAAAAGAAAAAAAGAAAAGAAAGGGAGGAAGGAAGGAAGAAAGGGAGGGAGGAAGGGAGGAAGGGAGGGAGGGAGGGAGGGAGGAAGCTTCGAAGGAAGAAATTGGGCTGGGGAGATGGCCCAGTGGTTAAAGGAACTTCCTTGCAAAGTCTGCTGGCCCAGGTTCGATCTCCAGTACCCACATACCCACATAAAGTGATGCGTGTGTCTATGTCTGGTGTTAGTTTGCAGCAGCAAGAGGCCCTGGCATAACCATTCTCCTCTCTCTCTCTCTCTCTCTCTCTCTCTCTCTCTCTCTCTCCTTGCCTCTTTCTCTGTCTCTCAAATAAATAAATAAAAGTTTTTTTTTTTTTTTAAAAAAAGAGTAATTTGGAAAACAAAGTCTTAGGAATGTGCCCAGCATGGTGGCACATGTCTGTAGCACCAGCACTCTGCAAGCTGAAGCAGGAGGATTGTGAGTTTGAGACTAATTTAGGCTATATTAGCAAGACTCTGTTAAAAAAATAAGTAAATGTTTTAAGCCCCGCGGCTGTGACGCGCCTGCAGCTGACAACGGGCGTGCGCAGGGGTCAACAGTTGGTCCCAGCGCTGCTTCCTCCTCACTGGGGCAGGAGCAGCAGCTGAGGGTGAAGGGAGGCGACCCTGCGATCATCCTGAGTGACAGACGCAGGACAAAAGCCGTGTGTTCCAGATCTCCAAGGAGACAGGACCAGAAATACCTTCGACTTGGAGGAGCCGTGGCGCCGGGCTGGACTTTCAGACTTCTTAAGAGCCTTGTTTGCTCTGAGTGCTTTTAAAAATTTATGTTTCTACCACAAAAAAAAGCATAATTGGGATATGAATAACTTAAGAAATGTGCAAGAATATCAGAATAGAAGAGAGACTTGTTGAACCGGGTGTGGTGGCACACGCCTTTAATCCCAGCACTCAGGAGGCAGAGGTAGGAAGACTGCCGTGAGTTCAAGGCCAGCCTGAGACTACATAGTGAATTCTATAGTGAATTCCAGGTCAGCCTGAGCTAGAGTGAGACCCTACCTCAGAAAAACAAAAAGAAGAGAGACTTGTTGGAAAGAAGCAGAGTCAGTGGAGGAGGTGGGGGGGAGGGAGTGGTGGGAGGAAACTATGATCATGGTATACTGTCTATATGTATGGAAGTCATCAATAAAATGTTCAAAAGATAAAATAAAAAGAAATGTGCAAGATGCTCATACAGAACTTACCCCCCCACCACCACACAGTGTTGCAGACAAATCTAAGTTCCTAGGCAATTAATTGCTCTATGACTGAGTCTACCTCCATCCCAGTTTTATTTTATTTTGGTTTTTTGAGGTAGGGTCTGACTCTAGCCCAGGCTGACCTGGAATTCACTATGTAGTCTCAGGGTGGCTTCGAACTCACGGAGATCCTCCTACCTCCACCTGCTGAGTTCTGGGATTAAAGGCGTGTGTGTGTCATCACACCAGGCTCCAGCCCAGTTGGAAATCTCACAGAAAGTGTCAAAGACTTGAACTTGTATTTTCTCCCAGTTCTCACTGTGACGCTTCAAGGTGGGGATTATTTTCTTGCTATGTCTAGTAAGACAGCCCATGTCCACAGAGGAGCAGGGCCAAAAGTCAAACCAGGTTCCCCCATCCGTGCTCTGTGTGATCGTTCATTTTACCTTCGAGGAACCGGCAGATATAAATGAAACAATGAAATGTGCTTCAGATATCCCTTCACCCCAGTACTCCTTCAAATGCATTCGGACTCACAAACTAGAGGAGGTTTTTATTTGGTTCTGAGAAAGCATGAATCTTTTATGTGTGGTAAGAGCTCTCTAACAGTAAAAGAATTTTTTAATTAAATATATTCATTTATTTAAGAGAGAGAGAGAGAGAGTGTGTGTGTGTGTGGGTGGGTGGGTGGGTGCACCAAGAGCCTCTTGCTTATTGTAGACAAACTCCACACACATGCACTGCTTTGTGCATCTGGCTTTACTGGGAAATCGAAACTGGGCAGTCAGGCTTTGCAAGCAAGTGCTTTTAACCACTGAGCTGTCTCCCCAGCCATTAAAGAGCTTTAGAACAGGTCTTAAGCCAGGCATGGTGGCGCACGCCTTTAATCCCAGCACTCGGGAGGCAGAGGTAGGAGGATCGCCATGAGTTCAAGGCCACCCTGAGACTCCATAGTGAATTCCAGGTCAGCCTGGGCTAGAGTGAGACCCTACCTCGAAAAACCAAAAAAAAAAAAAAAAAAAAAAGAACAGGTCTTCATCAGCTTTTAAAATGTGAGCTGGAGGGATGGCTTAGCGGTTAAGGCGCTTACCTGCAAAGCCAAAAGACCCAGGTTTGATTCCCCAGGACCCCTGTGAGCTGGTGGCACTTGTGTCCAGAGTTCATTGCAGTGGCTGGAGGCCCTGGCTCACCCATTCTCTCTCTCTTTCTCAAATAAATCAATTTGCAAAAAAATAGCATGAAATGATGTCTGACAAGGACATACTTACTTCTTCCTTCTATGCTGTATAGTTCACGTCTGCTCCAAACCACCAGCTCTGGGATGGGAGTAAGATTTTCTTCTGTTTGCCATCGGCACTGAGAACAGTCCCTTATATAGAATTAGACTTGTCCCTTGTTGCACACACATCTGTGTGAATAAATGGAACCATCACCAGTAACCCGCTGGGGTCCTTTTGTTCTGCTGGACTAGAAATTATGGGAGACAAGGAGCTTTTCCAGGTCTGGTCGTGACAAGCTCTTTTGTTGTCCTTTAGTCTTTGGCCTTGAACTTGCTGTGTAGCCAAGGATGACCTTGAGCTCCTGATCCTCCTGCTTCCGCCTCCAGCCTGGTTCTGCTTATTGTTTTGTTTGCATGCATGTGTATGTGTAGAGCATGTGTGGTGTGTTTAATGTGTGGTGTATGCACGTGTGTTTGCAAAAGTGCACGCTGTGCACGTGGGTGCAGAGGCCAGAGGAGGACTTTGCGTGGCCTTCTTACTGCTCTGCTTCGACAACCTCTCCCGGTTTTCTGTCAGTGAGCGCTAGCAATCCTCCAGCCCCCACCCCATCAACATGCTGCACCCTAGGGTCACAGAGCCTATGTGTGGCCACGTGCAGCTGTTTACGTGGGTAACTGAAGCTTTCCCAGGCCCGCATGCTTAAGCAGCAAGCTCTCTTAACTACTGAGCTGTCTCCCCAATCCTAGTCCCAAGCTTTTGAGTGCCCGAGACCCAGGGGCTGGACTGCCAGACCCAGAAGCTCACAGCTCGAACCCCTGAGAGCTTGGGACCTGTTGCTCCAAGCTTTGGAAGGCAGACACCATGGCTGTAGGCGTTCGAGGTTAGAGATGTCTTCCCTGGGCTTTAACTCCAAGCAGCCCTAGATCTTGGCAGCTACTATAATCCTTAGCTTGTGGCACAGGGATGTGGCAACAGCAGATAGAAACAACAACATTCATCACCTACTAGTGTGACAGGGCTCAAACGGGCATTACATGCTGGGATCCTCAGCCTGACAGCGACTAGCACTACAACTTTGCGCGTGACTGTCATGATTTTCAGCCTTTGGCAGGAGCTAATGCTACAGTGCTCAGGCCTAGAGAACGTGGCAGTCTTGGCTCTTAGGCTCGGCAGCTACTTAGAACTCTGCCAGTGACCAGGGCCCACAGCTTCATGCCCTCAGCTCTTCACAGCCCTGGTCTCCACCCCTCCGCATCACTTCTGCCTCAGCGGTGTCTAGGATTCTTCTGCTGCTCTCTCCTCCCACCGCTATGGCTCTGCCGCTGCCTCCACCGTCTGGGTGTGACCAGCTCAGCCATGCCACTGACGATACGCATCCGAAGTAGGCAGTGCCAGGGGGCAGCGCACAAGGACTTCTCCTGGAGATGTGGGACGTGTGCCTTCACTAATCAGGGCAGTCCTTTATGCAAATGAAGGACTGTGTGTACATCCATCACAGCTGTTTTTGGAAAGGTCACCCAATGGAAGCCTTTTGGCCTGGGTGAAACTGGCTTCAATGTCATCTGGAGTTCACAGTTCAGAGTCTTGGGATGTGATGGCAAAAAAAAAAAGCCTGGCATGAACTGTTTTTGTTCGTTTTACTGTGCTCTGTTTTTCTTTATATTTGTGAAGGAAGAGAGAGAGAGAGAGAATGGGCACTCCAGAGCTTCTTGCCACTGCAAACAAACTTAACATGCACCACTTTGTGCATTGGGCTTTATGTGGGTACTAGGTACTCAACCCCAGGCCAACAGGCCTTGCAAGCAAGCACCTTTAACTGCTGAGCCATCTCCCCAGCCCTACTCAGTTTTTATTTATTTATTTATTTATTTATTTCACACACACACACACACACACACACACACACACAGCATGGGTGCACCAGGACTTCTGGCCACAGCACACAAACTCCAGATGCATGTCCCACCATGTGCATCTGGCTTACATGGGTACTGGGGAATTGAACCTGGGTCCTTAGGCTTCTCAGCCAAGTGCCTTAACCACTAAGCCATGTCTCTACCTCCCTAACCCCTGTTATGTTTTTTTAAGAAAGGGGCTCATGTATCCCAGGCTGCCCTCAAACCCACTATGTAGCCACGAATGACTTTGAACGTCTGATCCTCCTGTTTCTACCTCCCAAGAGCTCAGAGTACATATGGGATGCCACAACATCTGGTTTTATTCTATGCTGGGGATTGCTCCCAGGGAGCCAGGAGAGTGTCTTCTGGAGTGTTCTTTGGCAGCAAGCAGCTGCAGTTGCCATGGCGCTTCTTCAAGGAGTCTGTGGAGTTCAAAGCAGCCGCTGCTGTTAGGATGGCAATGCAGCTGGCTGCTTGGCTTATAGTCTTTTTTTTAAATATTTTATTTTGGGCTGGTAAAATGGCTTAGTGGTTAAGGCGTTTGCCTGCGAAGCCTAAGGACCCTGGTTCGTTTCCCCAGGACCCACGTAAGCCAGATGCACAAGGGGGCACATGCATCTGGAGTTCATTTGCAGTGGCTGAAGTCCCTGGTGCACCCATTCTCTCTCTCTCCCTTTCTGCCTCTTTCTCTCTCTCAAACAAATGAATGAATAACTTTTTTTCAAGTTTTTCTAAAAAATATTTTATTTTTATTTATTTATTTGAGAGATAGAAAGAGGGAGAGAGAGAAAGAATGGGCATACCAGGGCCTCCAGCCACCACAATCAAACTTCACATACATGCACTACCTTGTGTATCTGGCCTATGTGAATCCTGAGGAATCAAACCTTGGTTCTTTGTCTTTGTAGGCAAGTGCCTCGACTGCTAAGCCATCTCTCCGTTGGCTGGTAGTCTTGATTAAGTCAGCTGGACACAGGGAAATATGTCAAGTAGGAAGTCATATTACCCTGCCACCCCACATCTTAGTTTATTTTAGGGTTAAAACCAACATCAAAAGGATGTTGATGATAAAGGCTTATTGCGATGGTTTGTTTTGATTGTGAACTTGACTGGACCTGGAATAACCTAAAGAAGGAACCTCTGAGCATGCCCATGGAGGATTACCTTGATTAGATTAATTGAAGTGGGGAAATCCCCTTTAATGTGGGTAGCACCATTCCATGGATCGGGGTCCTAGATGAGTAAAAAGGAGAAAATGAACTGAGCTCCGGCATTCAATGATGGTTCCTGGTCGCAGACACAATGTGAGCAGCTGTTTCACGAACCTGCCATTGCGCCTCCCCGCCGTAATGGACTGTAACCTGGAACTGTAAGCTGAAACAAGCCCTTCCTCCCTTCAACCGATTTGTTAAAATACTTATTTATTTAAGCTGGGCGCAGTGGCGCACGCCTTTAATCCCAGCACTTGGGAGGCAGAGACAGTAGGATTGCTGTGAGTTTGAGGCCACCCTGTGACTCCATAGTGAATTCCAGGTCAGCTTGGGCTAGAGTGAGACCCTACCTTGAAAAAAAAAATTATTTAATTATTTGAGAGAGTGGGGGGGAGACAGAGAAAGAATGGGTGTACCAGGACCGCTAGCCACTGCAAACAAACGCCAGACACATGCACCACCTTATGCATCTGGCTTACATGAGTCCTGGAGAATTGATCCTGGGTCCTTAGGCTTTGCTGGCAAGTGCTTTAACCATTAAGCCATTTCTCCAGCCCTAAACTGATTTTTTTTAATATTTTTAAAAATTATTTTCAAGTAGAGAGAGACAGACACACAGAGAGACAATGAACATGCCAGGGCCTCCAGCTTCTGCAAAGGAACTTCAGACACATATACCACTTTGTGCATCTGGCTTTATGTGGGTACTGGGGAACTGAACCCAGGTCATTAGGTTTTGCAAGCAAGTACCTGAACCACTGACCCATATCTCCAGCCCTTAAACTGGATTTTAAATTTTATTTATTTATTTATTTGCAAGGAATGAAAAAGAAATTATGGGAGCACCTGGGCCTCTTGCCACTGAAAATGTGCTCCAGATGCATGCACCACATTGTGCATCTGGCCTTTTGTGGGTACTGGGGATTGAACCTGGCCCAGCAGTTGTTGCAAACACGTGCCTTTTACATGCTGTCCTATTCCCCTATCCCCCTAAACTGAATTTTATCAAATTTTATCAGGTATATTGTCCCAGCAACAAGAAAAGTAATAAATAGCACTTATTATTTAGCAGTAATAGTGATTTGATAGTACTTAATCATATTTCTTTTTTTTTTTTTAAACTTTGTTCATTTTTATTTATTTATTTGAGAGTGATAGAGAGAGAAAGAGAGAGAGAGAGAGAGAGAGAATGGGCTCGCCAGGGCTTCCAGCCACTGCAAACGAACTCCAGATGTGTGCGCCCCCTTGTGCATCTGGCTAACGTGGGACCTGGAGAATCAAGCCTCGAACCGGGGTCCTTAGGCTTCACAGGCAAGCGCTTAACCGCTAAGCCATCTCTCCAGCCCATATTTCTTTTTTTTTTCTTTCCTTTCATTCTTTTCCATGCAGGTTGTCATTCTAGTCCAGGCTGACCTGGAGCTCATTCTGTAGCCCCAGGCTTAACTCGAACTCATGGCAATCCTCCTACCTCAGCCTCCCAAGTGCTGGCAACTAAAGGTGAGTGGCACCATGCCCTGCTGAACTTCATCTGCCCCAGTGCCCCATGAAGAAGTGAGTTTCTCTAATATATCCAGGGTCTCACTCTGTAGCCCATACTGGGCTCAAATTTATAATTCTCCTGCCCCATCAATGCTGGAATTACAAGCATGTACCCACATGCCTGACCTCAAAAATAATTTTAACTGAACTCTGGAATGATAAGTATTTTGTCCTCACGCATCCCTTTACAAATAGATTCTGCTTAGTTAATTGTTAAATCTGATTTAGCAGTGGAATTAATGATTGATAGATAATGAACACACCTGTTGACTGTTTCCTGTGCTGGCCACTATGCCTAACATATGCAAAGGAATGAAAAACCCGCTGTTTAAAACAGCAGCTTTCTGGTAAAGAGAGAGTATTCTGCCTGAGAGCCCTATTCTGAACAGCAAGTGTAGACCAAATTCCAAAGTGGCCATGGGAGAACTTAACTGCTCTGCCCCATGCAGGTAGAAGAATGTGGAGCTGCAGGGAGCCAGGGAGAGGGTGAGGAAGAGAGACAACAGAGGCCAGAGCATAGGAAGGAGGCTGAATTCCTGACTGCTAAAATGACTAAGCACGGGCTGGAGAGATGGCTCCGTGGTTAAGGTGCTTGCCTGCAAAGTCTAACGACCCTGGTTCCATTCCCCTGCGCCCACGTAAAGCCAGATGCACGAAGTGGCACATGCATCTAGAGTGCCTTTGAAACCGAGCTAGAGGCCCTGGTGGGCTCATTCTCTCAACCACTTGCTCTCTTGCTCTCTCTCTCTGTCTCTGCTTGCAAATAAATAAAATTATATATAAAGAAATAAGTCAGGGTTTAATTTTTAAATGACCAAGCACACCTCCATTTTTAGTACCCCAAGGTCTTTCGTTGTGTTTGTTTTGCATCGTGCACCAGGCAGTGGCACACGTGTGTGGGACTTTGAACGAATTCCTCACTCACACGGGATAACAATGGGGAAGGAGAGGCCTAGAATCAGTTACATGCCTCACTGCTGTGACCAAAACCCTCCAAGACACAGCTGAAGGAAAAGAAGGTTTATTACGCAGCAGAGTTTAAGGGGACACATTCCGTCATGATGGGAAAGGCATGAGAGCAGGAGCCCTCACAGCCAGCAAGCAGGGAGAGAATAGGAACTGGGGCTGGGCTGCGAAACCACACGGAGCTCAGGAGCTCAGGCATGGTGTTACACACCTTTAATTCCAGCACTCGGGAGGCAGAGGCAAGAGGATCTCTATGAGTTCAAGGCCACTCTGAGACTACATAGTGAATTCCAGGTCAGCCTGGGCTAGAGCATCTTGAGACCCTACCTCAAAAAAAAAAAAAAAAAAAAAACCAAATTAATAAATAAGACCACATCTCCCATCCACAATGGTCGCTTTCTTCACTGAGGCTCACCTCCTAAAGTTTCTTCTACTTTCCCAAACAGCAGTCCTAGCTGGGGTTCGAGTGCTCAAGTGTCTATCATGAGGAAATCACCCCAAATGCAGCTTCCAGAGATGAGGCACATAGCATACAACCGCTATTACATTTGGGGTTTTTTTGTTTTTGTTTTTTTGGGGTTTATTTGGTCCCCCCACACACAGCAAGGTAGAGTCTCACTCTAGCACAGGCTGACTTGGAAGTCACTCTGTAACTCCAGGTTGGCCTTGAACTCACAGTAATTCTCCTACCTCTGCCTTCTGAGTTCTGGGATTAAAAGAGTGTGCCACCATGCCCGGCCTCAAACTATGTTATATTAATGGTAGTCCCACAGGAGGTATAGAGACAATGGCACAGAGGGCTAGCCAAGCAGAACAAGCAGATAAATATGCTAGAGGCATAAAAGGCTACAGTTTTTTTTTTTTTTTTTTTTTTTTTTTGGCCCACCAGTGGGGCACCTCAGAGCTCTGCAAGTGGACTTTTTTTTTCTCAATTTTTATTAACATTTTCCATGAATATAAAAAATATCCCAAGGTAATACCCTCCCTCCCCTCACTTTCCCCTTTGAAATTCCATTCTCCATCATATCCCCTCCCCATCTCAATCAGTCTCTCTTTTATTTTGATGTCACGATCTTTTCCTCCTCTTATGATGGTCTTGTGTAGGTAGTGTCAGGCACTATGAGGTCATGGATATCCAGGCCATTTTATGTCTGGAGGGAGCACGTTGTAAGGAGTCCTACCCTTCCTTTGGCTCTTACATTCTTTCCGCCACCTCTTCCGCATTAGACCTTGAGCCTTGGAAGGTGTGATCGAGATGTTACTCAGTACTCCAGTCACTTCTTTCCAGCACTATGATACCTTCTGAGTCGTCCCAAGGTCAATGCCATCTAAAAAGAGAAGATTCTCTACCCAAAGTGAGAGTAGCATTAATATAAGGGTATGAATATTAAGAGAAGTGCTTACTGGGCAGTTTGATAAGCATAGTATATACATTTAGCCAGATAGCAGCAGACGTTACACCCCTAGGGCTCATGACTACCCCTAACTTTTCTTTACTTATTTATTTAAGAGAGATAGAGAGAGAAAAAAGCAGAGAGAGAGAGAGAGAGAATGGGCATGCCAGGGCCTCCATCCACTGCAAACGAACTCCAGATGCATGCGCCACCTTGTTCATCTGGCTTACGTGGGTCCTGGAGAATAGAGCCTCGAACTGGGGTCCTTAGGCTTCACGGGCAAGCGCTTAACTGCTAAGCCATCTCTCCAACCCAAAGGCTACAAATTTTACAAAACAAAACAGCAAAGGTGTCATGCTAACAAGAAAGAAACCAGACCCAGAAGGAAGGCATAGGAAGAAAAAATAAAGAGCCAAAAACTGAGGAAAACTTGGTAAATATAAACAACCTTGACTTTTGTTTGTTTGTTTGTTTGTTTGTTTGTTTGTTTGTTTTTTCAAGGTAGAGTCTCACTCTAGCTCAGGCTGACCTGGAATTCATGATGTAGTCTCAGAGTGGCCTCGAACTCATGGTGTTCCTCCTACCTCTGCCTCCCGAGTGCTGGGATTAAAGGCATGTGCCACCACCACGCCTGGCCACTGACTATTTTTGAAATAGGTTCTTGCATAGCCCAGGCTAGCCTCAAAGTGGCTATGTAGCTGAATATGACCTTGAATTTTTTTTTGTTTTGTTTTTTGTTTTTTGAGGTAGGGTTTCACTCTAGTCCAGGCTGACCTGGAATTCACTATGTAGTCTCAGGGTGGCCTCAAACTCACCATGATCCTCCTACCTCTGCCTCCTGAGTGCTGGGATCAAAGGCATGCATCATCATGCCCAACTGGAATTTCTTTTTTTTGTTATTTTATTTTTATTTATTTATGTGTGTGTGAGAGAGAGAGAGAGAAAGAAGCAGAGAGAGAGAGAGAGAGAGAGAGAGAAGCAGATATATATAGAGAACAGGTGCACCAGGGCCTCCAACTGCTGCAAACAAACTCCAGACACATGTGCCACCTTGCACATCTGGCTTACATGGATCCTGGGGAATCGAACCTAGGTCCTCAGGCTTTGCAGTCAAGTGCCTTAACTGCTAAGCCATATCTCCAGCCCATGACCTAGAATTTCTGATCTTCCCACTTCCACCTTCCAAGAACTAAGATTACAGGCACATACGCCCCCACTCCTGGTTGATGTGGGGCTGCCTGAGGCTGGGACGGCGTGCATGCTGGGCAAGCACTCTACCACCTGAGCCACATCTCCAGCCTCGACGTTCAAATTATGACGACACTAACAATGATGACCACCTGGGAGTCTTTTTATTTATTTAGTATGTATGTTATGTATTTGTTTTTGTTTTTTGTTTTTTGTTTTGAGGTAGAGTCTCTCTCTCTCTACCTCAGGCTGACCTGAAATTCACTGTGTAGTCTCAGGGTGGCCTTGAACTCACAACAATCATCCTACCTCTGCCTCCCAAGTGCTGGGATTAAAGGCGTGCAGCACCACACCCGACTTCTGGGAGTCTTTGTGAAAGGTAAAACTCAAATACTACCAACAATAATGTAGAAGATGTGAGAGGGTTTAAGGGGTTAAAACATTTTGTTTTCCTGGTATAGTTTAAGGAAACAATAGAGATGAAACCTAAATATTGATTAGGTCTAAACCTTTATTCATGCACGCTAATAATTAACCACCAAATAAATAGAAATTGAATATTTAACTTCTAAACAGGGGCAGGAGAAAGAGGCAGAAAAAGAAACAAACACCAGAGTAAATGAAGCAAAATATGCATAAGCAAAAAGTAAAAGCAATCTAAGGTGTATCAATAATCACAAGAAATATGAATGACCTGTACCCAAGAAAAGAAATGTGCCACGGGGCTGGAGAGATAGGTTAGTGATTAAGGTGCTCATCTGCAAAGCCCAAAGGACCCAGGTTCCATTTTCCCCACATAAGCCTGATGCACCAGGTGGCACATGTGTCTGGAGTTCATTTGCAGTGGCCAGAGGCCCTGGTGCACCCATTCTCTCTCTCCCATAAAAAGAAATGTACCAGGATATTCGTCCCATTTTGTTTGGTTTTACTGTGTTTTGTTTTAGACAGGGTCTTAGGGATGCAAAGCATCTCAGGCTGGCCTTGAACTCACTGAGGATGACCTTAAACACCTGCTCTTCACAGCTTCATCTTTCTCGGTGCTGGGGCTGCAGGCATGCACCACCATACCCAGCTTATGTGGTGCTGGGCATGAACCTAGGGCTTTGTGTCTGAGAGGTGAACATTCTGTTAACTGCCCCATACCTTCAGCCCCACAACATTAGTTTTTTGCATGTGTGTGGGGTGTATGTATGCATGCATGTTGATATATGTGTGGGTGAACGTATACATGCAGGTCTATGTGTGCATGTGAAGGCCAGAGGTTAATATCAAGTCTCTTCTCAATGGTTCTTCACATTACGTTTCTATCCCTTCTTCCTCCTCCTCTTTTTGTTTTGTTTTGTTTTTGTTTTTTGAAGTAGGGTCTCACTCTGGCCTGGGCTGACCTGGGATTCACTTGTCTTTTTTTTCTTCTTCTTTTAGAGGTAGGGTCTCACTCTAGCTCAGGCTGACCTGGGATTCACTATGTAGTCTCAGGGTGGCCTCAAACTCACGGCGATCCTCCTACCTCTGCCTCCCGAGTGCTGGGATTAAAGGCGTGCGCCACCACGCCCGGCTTGTCTTCTTTTTTTTTTTTTTGTTCATTACTTTCAAGACAGTACCTCCCAATGAACCTACAGCTCACCAATTCTGCTGAACAAGTTAGCCAGCAACTCTGGGTATCCTCCTGTTTCTACCTCCCCCGTGCTGAGATTACTACCCTTGGCTTTTAGACAGGTGTTAAGGACTCAAGTCCAGGTGCCCGTGCTTGCAGGGCAAGCGCTGTGCACACCGAGCTATCTCTTATCTCTAGTAGAGCTATCTGCTACTAGCTTTAATAAGGGCAGAAATAAAAACAATCAAATTCACCTAGATAAATACATTTGGGCAAATTTATAACTTGAAGCTTTCTTAGAGAAGTTAAAATAAATGAAATGGGCATATATGTGACATTAATTTTAATACATTAACATTTACAGGGTCCAAAATAACAATAAGTGGAAAAAAACATGTTGTAGACTCATATGTACAGTATAATGCCATTTATTTAAATTATTTAAACAAATAATTCTTCTTTTCATTACCAAATGAAGTATAAAAGCATGAGAGTTAGGCTGCAGAGATGGCTTAGCAGTTAAGGTGCTTGCCTGCAAAACCTAAGGACCTGGGTTCAATTCCCCAGTACCCATGTAAAGCCAGATTCACAGGGTGGTGCATGTGTCTGGAGTTGGTTTGCAGTGGTTAGAGGCCCTGGTGTGCCAATTCTCTCCCCATCTCTCTCATAAATACATTTGAAAAAACATGAGAGGGAGCCATGTTCAAGGCAATCTTGGCTGGAGAGCAAGTTTAGAGCCTAGCCTGGGCTACATGTGATCCTGTCAAAAATAAACAAATAGGTAAATAACCAAATAAATAAACAATTTTAGGAAATGACTGGGACATTTGCATGTGCTTCTAGAAGGGGGGGGAGATAAACTAAAAAGAAAACTAAGAAGAAAAAAAAATGTGTCTTTTTTTTTTTGCAGAAGATTGGGGGTCGTTACTAAGAATTGAATCCAGAGCCTCCTGCATGCTAAAACACCTTTTCCACCATTGAGGTCCCCGGGACTTCAATAGTCATTTTCAGTGTTTGATTTGGTTGTTGTTGTTTAGAGGCAGGGCTCACTTTAGGCCCAGGCTGACCTGGAACTCATGTCAGTCCTCTTACCTCAGCCTCCCCAGTGCTGGGATTACAGGTATAAAGCACCACATTCAGCTCTGATTTCGTGTGTGTGTGTGTGTGTGTGTGTGTGTGTGTGTATGCGTGTGTGTGTTGAGATCAAATCCAGGGCGTCATAGATACTGATCTTTACTGCTGAGCTGCACACTAACCCCCACCTCCCACTTCCTAATTCAGAAACTAAGCATTGATGACAGTAAAATCCAGACCAAATGTGCAGTGAGATTAAGCCCAGCTATAGATCCCTGTGGAAATCTGGTTAAGTGTAGCTACTGTGTTGTATTTTGTCAAATTACTTGGAGCTCTTGGAAGGTTAATGTCCAGTTAATTGAGATTTTCCTATAATATCTCAACTGTTAACGGCCACCATAATTTAAAGCTGGTAATAATTATAGGATTCTTCCAACCACTGTTTATTTGATTTTCCAACTATTCCAATTCCACCCAGAGCCACCCAAGGTATAAATCTGGTAAAATTAACAAGAGAAGAGACATTTCTCAGATTTTCTCATTTACAAAAGTAAGTGCTGAGGACAGTTATCGGAATACCCAGTATTTCAGTAGGAATTTCAGCCTTAGCAGCAATAGCAAAAGCCCATTACCAAAACTTCTAGGAGGTTAGAAAAACAAGCATCGGTTTCAGGAAGTGAGGGCTTGAAACTTCACCCTCAGACCACAGAGTTATTGCAAGGACATTAAATTCTTTCCATCTGGGCTTTAATTGGCTTTCTCCTTGGCACAAATTCTCCTGAATCTCTTGTACCTGTCTAATCAAAGGTGAGCCATGAAACATGCCAGGGCCAAGGTGAGGTGGATTCCATCGACTACCAAATGCAGTGGCTTACTCAGAACCTTTTGGAAGAAGTTTTGGATTCCTAAAAGCTTCGAGAATCTAAACCACCAGTCAATGTACTCTTAAGAAGTAAGACAAGGGATTTGTTACACACTTTCACGTGTGGTCTAATATATTTGTACTATTAGTTAGATCTTTCTGGAAGCTATGAATAGATCCTTAGCTTCTACTCACCAAAAACTAAAAATGTCATCAAATAGCATCTGAGGCCACTAACAATGGACTCTCCATTTTGCTATAACATGCCTGTCTGACATAGCCACAATTTTTATAAGTATTTCAATTTATTACTTTCTTTGTTCCGTTACTATAAAAACTATAAAATTGTTTCCTTGTTGGAACAAGAAATTTAGGATAACTTAAATTTGTGTTCCCAAGCCATGGGCACTCATATTTGGCTCCAGGATAAGCTATTCCCTATTCTGTTTGAGGTGAGAACTATTTATTTTTATTCTTTTTTTTTTTTTTACTATTATGAAAGGTCTTAATTGTATCCCAGGCTGACCTAGAACTCACGATGTAACCCAGGTTGGCCTTGAACTCACTGGCAATACTCCCATCTCAGCCTCCTGAGTGTTGGGGTTGAAAGGGTGAGACACTACATTAGGCTGAGAGCTGTGGTTTTGTGTGTGTTGGCACATCCATACTCCTGAAGGTAATGCCAATAAACTCATTGGTTCATAAAAAAAAGTAAGACAAGGGCTGTAGAGATGGCTCAACAGTTACGGTACCTGCCTGCAAAGCCTAGAGACCCGTGTTTGATTCCCTAGTACTCATGTAAAGCCAGATGTACAAAGTGGCATATGTATATGAAGTCCATTTGCAATGGCTGGAGGCCCTGGCATGCTCATTCTCTCTGCCTGTCTCTCTTCTATCTCTCTGTACTTGCAAATAAATTTTTAAAATTTTAAAAAGAAACAAGACATTATCAGTGTCTTACTATGATTCCAGGTGGATGAGATATACCCATTCACTCATTCAACAATCATTTTGGGGCCTTTCTGTGTGTCAGGAACTGTCCAGGAGACATAGCAATATGAAATTACACATACACATCATCCAGATATTAATAATCAATAGAGAAAAGCTGTCATCTGGTCTAAGGTATAGGGTAATTGCCAAGTGAATCCTGCACAATCAGATATGCTTACTAAGGAAGCCGAGGCTAGAGGATTATACTAAATTTGAGGTGAACTTGGAATACATAGTAAATTCAAGGCCAGCCTGGGTTACATAGCAAGATCCTGTCTCAAAAAAAGAGAGCTGGGTGTATTGTGCATGCCTTTAATCCCAGCACCTGGGAGGCAGAGGTAGGAGGATCACCATGAGTTCGAGTCCACCCTGAGACTTCATAGTGAATTCCAGGTCAGCCCGGGCTAGAGTGAGACCCTACCTCCGGGGAATAACAGAGAAAGAGAGGAGCCATGTGTAGTGGCACTTGCCTTTGCTTTAATCCCAGCACTTGGGGGGCAGAAGTAGAGGATTGCTGTGAGTTTGAAGCCACCCTGAGACTACATAGTGAATTCCAGATCCGACTGGGATAGACCTTACCTCAAAAACCCAAAGAGAGAAAGAGAGAAGAACAACAATTTTTAAAAGTCAATAGAGTGCCTTGCAGCTTGGTGAACTGTTGTTGGAAATGGCATCAGAGCTTTTATAAAAAATGACCTGCATTTCTTTCAGAATTTCAAAATCACCAGAAGTCTCTATGAAAATCTCACCTTGCCCATCCAAATCCATTTTTTGTTTGCTTGTTTATTTTTTATTTATTTTTAATTTTTAAAAAATTTTAATTTTTTTTTTAATTTTAGAAAGAGAGAATTGGTGTGCCAGGGCCTTAGCCACTGTAATCGAGCTCCAGATGCTTACACCACCTACTGGGCATGTGCAACCTTGTGCTTCACTCACCTTTGTGTGTCTGACTTACATGGGATCTAGAGAGTCAAACATGGGCCCTTAGGCTTCACAGACAAGGACCTTAACCACTAATCCACCTCTCCAGCCCTTATTCTGGGGGAGGGGGTTAAGGTTTTCTATATCCCAGGCTACCCTTGAATTCTCTATGTTGTGAAGGATGACCTTGAACTTCTGAACCTCCCACATCAAACTCTGGTGTGCTGGGATTATAGGCATGAGGCATCACTGCTGTTTATGCAGTGCTGGGGATCTAGCCTGGGGCTTCTTGATTGCTAAGCAAGCACTCTGCCAAGTGAGCTCCATCCTTAGCCCTATGCCCAAGCGTTTTATTAAACACCCAAGTCCCTTGGAGACATTCAAGGAGACCCCAAATCTGACAGAGATGCCAATCTAATGGAGAACCTAACAGAAAGGAGAAATGGCACCTCCCTTGGTGGCATGGGGGGGAGGTAAGTTGAAGGAACAGAATGGCGGGAAGCCAGGGCGTACAAGTCTCTATGGACAGTAGGTATGGACTTAGCCTTTGCTAAGTACCTCTGTGGGTCCAGGAGCCAGTCTTCCATGGCCCCTCCCATTCTTCCTGTAACCTGGCAAATGGACAGTCTCACCCCTATTTGACCATTGGGCCAGACATGATGGCACACTCCTTTAATCCCAACACTTGAGAGGCAGAGGTAGGAGGATCACCATGAGTTCAAGGCCACCCTGAGACTACATAGTGAATTCCACGTCAGCCTGGGCTAAAGTGAGACCATACCTCACAAAATTAAAAAAAAACAAAAAAAAAAAACAATAGGCTTAAAGAGGGGCACTTCTTCCTAAAACTTTGCAGATGGGCAGTCTCGCCCCTATTTGACTATTGAAGAAAAGAGGAACACTTCTCCAAGGCCACAAAGTACAGAGTGGAAGGCGGAACCCTCATGACCTCTAAGCCACTTGTTCTGCTTTAGAGGCAAGGACGCGCTCTCAGGTCCCTCCAGTGTCTCTGAGTCAGCGCAGACACCTCCACTTTTTTATCAGGAAGTCAAGGGCAAGCCAGGAGAGGTTGCTGAGCTGCTGATAATTAAGGGATTAGAACTGGAAACCAAAGGAGCCCTGCTTCATGTCTCTTTTTATTACACTCAAGTTTTACTTGCTTGATAAGGCAATAAGAGAATAAAAAATTTGAGAAGGCCTTTGATCCCCTTGGTGCCCCAGAAACTGCAGCCTCTTTTCACAGTCATATCGGGAGGATAGATTAAGTATTAAATTATAAAACTAATCTGTCCAGATATCAAGAATAATGTCAACTTTGATAGAGCGTCGCTCACTATAAAGATGGCTTTTAAAACGATCTGATCTGGCTCCATGAATAATTTAACAATTGATTTTCTGACAAAAACCCTAAAGAGTGAGAGGCATGACCTCCATCGCTCAGAGAACAGAAAGACAATCTTTGGGAGGACGAGATGTTTCCTTCTCCTGGAGGTGGGCACCTCCCCTTGGCTTGCAGGTGTCTGGTCCCATGGGGACATTCCATCACTTGTCCCCGTCATTAGTTGCTGATGGACCCAGTATGAAGCTTTACAGAGAAATGCTACTTATTTGGATGTGAAGATATACACCCAAATCCCTGGCCCGAGGCCCAAGGCAGGGATGCTCACTGCGTCCCACACCTGGTCCAGCGCTGGGGAAGGCAGTAGTCAACAGTGCAAGGGTCTCGTCCTGCTGAATGGAAATCCTGGTGGCGCAGACAGCAGATGCGGCCTGAGAACATCCTGGAGACCAGAGGACATCTTCTCCACACTGGGGTATCAGGGACATGTCTCAGAAAAGGAAAGGTTGCATGGGAAGGGCAAGGTCCTGGAGGGGGGAGATGGCACAGCCCCTTTAGAGCAGTGTACTGCCAGATGTCTGTGTCTCAGTATGGAAGCACAGTGGAGACTGTACTGGAAAGGAAGATCCTGCAGGAGCTATGGCAATCCGGCATGATGAAGTTGAGCAGGCTGGTGCACATCTATAATTCCAAGAGGATAACTAAGGGTTCTTGGACACCATGGAATAGATACATAGTGAGTTTCAAGACAGACTAGACTATAGAGTGAGACCTTGTCTAGAAAGAAAGAAAGAAAGAAAGAAAGAAAGAAAGAAAGAAAGAAAGAAAGAAAGAAAGAAAGAAAGAGAGAGAGAGAGAGAGGGAGGGAGGGAGGGAGGGAGGGAGGAAGGAAGGAAGGAAGGAAGGAAGGAAGGAAGGAAGGAAGGAAGGAAGGAAGGAAGGAAGGAAAAGAAAGAAATAAGAAACTAAAAAACCTCAAAAGTCTAACAAAGATGCTGGGAAGGTCACTGGGCCTAGGCTCTGTCCAAGTGGCATAGGTGAGCACAAATTCTCCTCTCTTCCCTCAGTCCCTTTCCACAGTGTTGGAGACAGGGCTGGGGAGAAGGCTCAGCGTGTAAAAGCACATGCTTGCAAAGCCTGTCAGCCTAGGTTCAATTCCCACAGTTCCCACAGCATTGGAGGCGAAGCTGGGCCTTTGAGTCAGTGCCTGCGTATTCCTACAATTTTCAGAGTCCTGTGGGGGATGACAAAACAAACAGCCCTAGATCACTTAATCTGGGGGGCTAAGACTTACATGATTAAGAAAAGATTGCCTTGGTCTCTGTATTGATAAAAAAAAAAAAAAAAATCCCTGTTTTGTGGTGGAGGGCAGGCTGAGGAGACAGCGGGCAAAGGCTTGCTATGAAAGTGTGTGTGGCCGAGTTCAGATGCCCAGAACCTACATCAAGCCCAGGCCGCTACAATCCCAGTGTGCCTGGGGTAAGAGGGGGGCAGACAGGAAAATTGCCCAGAAGCTCTCGGGTGAGCAAGCCTGGCAAACGAAGAGGTGAGCGACACGAGCGATGCAAGACCTGCTAGACAAGGAGGAAGGTGAGCACCGACTCGCAGAGATGGCTGCTCACCTACTGATTGCACTGTGCTGCGCATGTGCAGACACACACACACACACACACACACACACACACAACCAAGGGGGCAGAAAAATGTCATGATTTCCTTTCTTCTTCTTCTCCTCCTCATCCTGCTTCTCTTTCTTTTTTTGTGGCTTTTTTTTTTTTTTTTTTTTTTTTGGTTTTTCAAGGTAGGGTCTCACTCTAGCCCAGGCTGACCTGGTTTTTTGTGGCTTTTAAACAAATTTTATTTTTTATTTTTATTTATTTGAGAGAGAGAGAGAAAGAAAGAAAGGCAAAGAGAGGGAGAGAGAGAAAGAGAATGAGCATGCCAGGGCCTCCAGCCGCTGCAACAAACTCCAGACACATGTGCCCCCTTGTGCATCTGGCTTACGTGGATCCTGGGGAATCAAACCTGGGTCCTTAGGCTTTGCAGGCATGTGCCTTAACCACTAAGCCATCTCCCCAGCTCCTCCTCTTTCTTTCCTCTTCCTCCCTGTACTCTTTGTTTGTTTTAGCTTTTGTGTGTGTGTGTGTGTGTGTGTGTGTATGCCAAGTTGGCCTCAAACTCGCTGTGCAGTCCAGAATGACCTTGAACTTCTGATCTCAAGTGCTGGGATCACAGGCATGCACCACCATAACCACGGCCGACAGAGAATTCCTCGGTGCGAAGCTTTGTTCCACAGATCGAGGATGCCTGCTGTCACTGTCCTCCCCCGCTGTGCCTTCTCCTAGCAGAGCCTGCCGTGCACTTGGCCCGCAGCAATGTGGGCAAAAGGGGTGCTTTCTGAGGTGCAGTTCTGGAATGACCTTGAGAGGCATTGGTGCCCATTGTATAGGCTGGGAAACAGGGTCTAAGAGAGAACAAACCACGAGCCTAAGGTCCCTCAGTTGATAGGTGACAGGCCTAAGTCAGAACCCAGATACGAGCTGGGTGTGGTGGCACACATCTGTAATCTCAGCACTTAAGAGACTGAGCCTGGAAGATCATGAGTTTGAGGCCAGTCCGGGCTACAAAGCAAGACCTTGTCTCAAAACAAACAACAGCAACAAAATAAGTAAGTAAGTAAGTAAGTAAATAAATAAATAAATAAACGGTGATACACCTGGCTCTTAAGAAGTATAATGAGGGAAGGATGTTATCTAGTGTAGACATGTGGGTCCCATTAGAGACTGGCTTTCTTCCCTGGTTACCTTCAAAGTCACATCTGTGTCCATAAAAACCATTAGCCCAGGACTCCTGTTTGTTAGTTGTTGGAGATTTAGGGCTCATAAAGTGATAACAAGGCAAGTTCTGGCCTCTTCTTCTTGTGACACTGTAAACCATGGAAGATTTGTAAATCTTGGAATAGTTGTAAAAGAGAAAAAAAATTAAGAACACACTTTTGTGGTTAATAAATTTTTTCATATACTCACAAAACGGGAGGCAATGGAACCATTAAAGAGTAGGATATTCAAGACTTACGAGGGGAGTGTTATAGTAAGTTGGAAAATATACACGTGTGGATATTATTAACAATAATGGACTTTGGGAAATGGGATGTTGGTTTTTTTTTTTTTCTCCTTTTTATACTTGTATTGCCGAAAACTTCCCTTCAGTGAGCATTCATAGTTTATGCTGAACATTTAAAAAATATTTTATTTATTTTATTTTATTTGCAAGCAGAGAGAGACAGAGAGAAGGGAGACAGAGAAATAAAGAGAGAGATACTGGGCACACCTGGGCCCCCGGCCACTGCAAATGAACTCCAGATGCATGTGCCACTTTGCGTGGCTTTACGTGGGTACTGGGGAACCAAACTCAGGTCATTAGGTATTGAAGGAAAGCACCTTAGGTGCTGAGCCATCTCTCCAGCCCTGAACGTTTCGTTTTTGTTTTGTTCTGCTTTGTTGTGTTTGAGACAAGGTCTCTTGTAATCCAGGCTAGCTTCAAACTCGCTCTGTAGCTAAGGCTGGCCGCAGCTCTTGACCTCCTGCCTCTACCTCCTACACCCAACAGGGTCCCACTGTTACAATGGCAGTCACACTTCCGCAGAAATACAGGGGAGACAAACACCCAGGCCATAGCAGCCTTCTTCCTGTCTTGATGTGTTCCATGGCCAGAGTTTACAAGGGCAGAAGGCTCACTACACAGAACTCAGCTAAAGATCACAGGGATTTTCAGTTTTCTGAGGATGCTCCAGGGGCCTACCTCCCCCATCCCGAGGGACATCAGTCCCTCCTTCCATGGTCCCCACAGAACTGTCCTTGGAATCTTCTCAGTGGACACCTGCCCATCATTTCACACGTCTCTTCTCTGGGCCTCTGTGGAGCCCTCAACTGCTTCGGTGACTTTCCAAGGCCTCTGGCTAAATGGAAAGAAAGAAGCAGAACCGGAACCTTGAGCTCCTTGGTTGTAAATCCCGAGAGCCCTCTGGTCCACGCTATGCCACCTGGGAGCCTTTCAGGGTCGTGGCCTCCAGGACTTCTCCAGCCTCCAGGAAGCATCTGAGGCTGGCCTCACAGTCGTCACTGATTAACAAGCGTCCTAAGCTCACTTTTCTTGGCAGCAATCTAAATCCCCAAACCAGTGCCAGTGCCAGGCAAAGCTAAGTAAGCTAACCAGTAAACCAAGCAGTCTCTAAAACTCAGGGCTGGCGAGGTGGCTCAGTCAGCAAAGTACTTGCCTTGCAAGCCTGAGGACCCAAGTTCAGATCCCCAGCACCCACGTAACATGCCAGGCATAGCGGCATGCCTATAGTCCCTTGCTGGGGAGGTAGAGACAGGCAGATCCTTGGAGCTTGCCGGACAGGCAGTGTTAGATTGATCAGTGAGTTATCTCCAGGCTAGTGAGAGACTCTGTCTCAAAATGAGGTGCACAGCATTCCTGAAGATGATGCCAGGTTACCCTCTGGAGTGCATGTGCTCCCCCACACATAGGTGTGCCCCCACACATGAACACACATGCATACACTCCTAACACACACATGCAAAACTGAATAATCATGGGCTGGACAGATGGCTTAGTGGTTAAGGCACTTGCCTTCAAAGCCAAAGGACCCAGGTTTGATTCCCTAGTACCCAAATAAAGCCAGATACAGAAAGTGGCACATGCATCTGTAGTTCATTTGCAGTGGCTAGAAGCCCTGGCGCACCCATTCTCTCACTCTATCTGCCTCTCTCTTAATCTCTTTCTCAAATAAATAAATAAAATTGTTTTATATTTTCTTTTTCTTTATTTATTTGAGAGAGAGAAATAGGTAGGCAGGGAGAGAGAACGGGCGTTCCAGGGCCTCCAACAACTGCTGATGAACTCCAGATGGGTGCACACCCTTGTATATATGGCTTACATGGGTACTGGGGAGTTGAACTTGTGTCCTTTGGCTTTGTAGGCAAGCACCTTAACCAATAAAATATTTTTAAAAAAATAAAAATAGGGCTGGAGAGATGGCTTAGCAGTTAAGGCATTTGCACTTGCCTACAAAGCCAAAGGACCCAGGTTTGACTCCCCAGAACCCTCATAAGCCAGATGCACAAGGGAGCACATGCATCTGTAGTTCATTTGCAGTGGCTGGAGGCCCTGGAGCACTCTCTCTCTCTCTCTCTCTCTCTCTCTCTCTGCCTATTTCTGTATCTCTCTCTCTCAAATAAACAAGTAAAAATAAAATATTTTTAAAAAATAAAATAAGGGCTGGAGAGATGGCTTAGCAGTTAAGTGCTTGCCTGTGAAGCCTGAGGACCCCGGTTCGAGGCTCGATTCCCCAGGACCCACGTTAGCCAGATGCACAAGGGGACGCACGCATCTGGAGTTCGTTTGCAGTGGCTGGAGGCCCTGGCGCACCCATTCTCTCTCTCCCTGTCTGCCTCTTTCTCTCTCTGTCTCTGTCTGTCGCTCTCAAATAAATAAACAAAAAACTTATAAATAAATAAATAAATAAAAATAATCATAAGAAAGTTTCTGAAAATGAGTTTATTTTTCCATCACAAAGGAAATCAGCAGTCCATCCACATAACAACCCAGTACTATGACTCGCCACAGGAATGCAGCTTGAAGTCAGACTGAGATAATCATTACACACGCTCTAGAATGGCTAACATTTCAAACTGACAGGTCCAAGCTTCTGCAAGAACGTAGCGCAATGGAACACTCGTCCTTTGCAGATGGGAGAGAACACAGGTCCTACCACCTGGGAAAACCATTTGGCTTGTCTACTGAACAAGACCTGGCAATCTTCTCCTGGGAAGAAATATAAGAGACATGAGTTCATGCCTAAACTGTTTGTATATGAGTGATCACAGCAGCTGCGTCATTGAAGCCAATGAGCAGCCCCAGCCAGGGAACGATGCGATGGCATTAACTGAAGGAGGAATCAATTGCAGTATAGCCACACAGCGGAATACTACACAGCAGTGAAGAAACGGCTGCAACATAAAATGACAGCAATGACTCCTTCAGGCAGACTGGTGAGTGAAAGGAGCTCATACTACAGGGTCTCATGAGTGCCAGAGTCAGCTATTCTGTCCTGAGAATGGACTATTGGGGGGTCTGGGGAGATGGCTTAGTGGTTAAAAGCACTGCTTGCAAAGACTGCTGGCCCAGTTTCAGTTCCCTAGTACCACCATAAAGCCACGAAGTGACACTTGAGTCTGGAGTTTGTTTGCAGTGGTAAGAAACTCTGGTATACCCATACTCTCTCTCTCTCTCTCTAATAAATAAATAAATGAAAACTATACTTTTTTGGGGGGGTTGGGTTGAGCTAGAGTCTCACTGTAGCCCAAGCTGACCTGACACTCACTCTGTAGACCAAGGCTGGCCTCAAACTCACAATGATCCTCCTACGTCTGCCTCCCAAGTGCTGGGATTAAAGGCATGCACCAACCACACCTGGCTATGAAAAATATTTTTAAAACAGAATGGAGTGTTAGGTTTTTGAAAATTCTGCAATTGGAAGTTTGAAAGTCCTTGTTTTTTTTTAAATTTTTTCTGTTTTATGCAGACAGACAGAGAGAGAATGAGGCCGGTAGAGAGAGAGAGAGAATGGGTGCGCCAGGGCCTCCAGCCACTGCAAACGAACTCCAGACGTGTGCGCCCCCTTGTGCATCTGGCTAACGTGGGTCCTGAGGAATTGAGCCTCAAACTGGGGTCCTTAGGCTTCACAGGCAAGCGCTTAACCACTAAGCCATTTCTCCAGCCCTGAAAGTACTTGTTAAATACAGGCTTTCTTTCTTTTTTTTTTTTTTTTTTTTTGTGTGTGTGTGTGTGTGTGTGTGTGTGTGTTTGTTTTCTGAGGTAGGGTCTCACTCTAGGCCAGGTTGACCCAGAACTCACTCTGTAGTTCCAGGCTGTCCTCAAACTCACAGTGATCCTCCTACCTCTGCCTCCTCAGCGCTGGGATTAAAGGTGTGCACCACCATGCCCAGCTAGGCTTTCTTAAAAATTAAATTATAGCCTGGCATAGTGGCACTCACCTGTAATCCTAGCACTTGGGAGGCTGAGGCTAGAGAATCATGAGTCTGAGACCAGCCTGGGCTGTATAGAATGTTTGGGACCCACCTGTTATACATAACAAGATATTGTCTCACAACAAGTTAAATTATGTAAGTTTACAGCTAAGTAAATAATATGTAAAACAAAGGTAGTGCAATAAGCACCTAAAAAGTCTTTATTTTCCAGCTGGAGAAATGGCTTAGCAGTTAAGGCACCTGCCTGTGAAGCCTAAGGACTCGTGTTCGAATCTCCAGGTCCCATGTAAGCCAGATGCAAGTGATGCAAGTGTGCAATGTTGCGCATGCGCATAAGGGGGCACACACATCTGGAGATCGTTTGCAGGGGCAAAAGGCCCTGGCATGCCCATTCTCTATTTCTCTCTCTCTTTCTTTCTCTCTCTCTCTCTCAAATAAATGCAAAAAAATTCTTTATTTTCGGGGCTGGAGAGATGACTTAATGGTTAAGGCATTTGCCTGCAAAGCCTAAGGACCCAGGTTCGATTCCCCAGGACCCACATAAGCCAGATGCATAAATTGGCACAGTGGCTAGAGGCCCTGACATTCCCGTTCTCTCTCTCTCTCTATCTGTCAAATAAATAAAATACCTTTTTAAAATATCTTCATTTCCCAATTATTTTAATATATATTTTACTCTGATCTGTGTGGTTGAGGTAATTTACATCTATTTTGCCAACTTGGTTGCAAAGCTATCGATGTGCTCAAATATACATCGGTTTCCAGCTCCTTGTTGAATAACCACACCTTGAGAACCACACATCAGTGAAAGCAACCGCAGGGAAATTGACCAAGTACAAACCAGAACTTATTTTTTGACTTTTTTATTGACAATTTTCATGTACACTATGTATTTTGATCATAGCCCCCCTGCCCACTTCACAAACCCCTTCTTACCATCTAGTCTCTTTTTATTTTTTTGGAGTGGGTTGAGGTAAGGTCTCACTCTGGCAAGGCTGACCTGGAACTCACCATGTAGTCTCAGGGTGGCCTTGAACTCAGTGATCTTCCTACCTCTGTCTCCTGAGTGCTGGGATTAAAGATATGCCCCATCATGCAGGCTTCTTTTTCTTTTTCTTTTACTTTTACTTTTTTTTTTTTTTTTTTTTTTTTTTTTTTTGCCCTCCTCCATCATCCATGACAAAATGTGGATGGGCCCAGTACCGTGCAAATGGCAATGGCCACTGTGAGTTTATGAATGTAACAGCGACTTCCTGTCTGGAAGACAGTTTCGAAGTCTCCTCCCCATCCTCCGGCTCTTAATATTCTTTCTATCCCTTTTTCCACAATGTTCCCTGAGCCGTGGAGAGGAGATAGAGATCAGAGCTTGTTTGTTGTTATTGTTTTTTAAAATATATTTTATTTATTTATTTATTTGAGAGAGAGAGAGAAAGACGCAGAGAGAAAGAGAGAGAGAGAGAGAATGGGTGTGCCAGGGCCTCCAGCCACTGTGAACGAACTCCAGATGCATGCTCTCCCTTGTGCATCTGGCTTACGTGGTTCTTAGAGAGTCGAACCGGGATCCTTTGGCTTTGCAGGCAAATGCTTTAACTGCTAAGCCATCTCTCCAGCCCTGTTATTGTGGTTTTTTTTTTTTTTTTTTTTTTGACAAAATCTGTCAGATGTAACCAAGCTGGGCTCAAACTTGTGACAACCATGCCTTTACTTCTGGAGTGCTGGCACTGATATGCAAACGCTACCACTCCAAGCCCTCTGGCTATTTTGGTTTGATTGTCTGTTTGCTTTTATTTTTGAGGTAGGATCTCACTCTAGCTCAGGCTGAACTGTAGTCTCAGGGTGGCCTAAACTCACAGTGGTCTCTTACCTCTGTCTCCTGATTGATGGGATTAAAGGCGAGCATCACCACACCAGGTTGGCCTCGAATTCCATTTTTTTTTTTTTTTTTTTTTGAGGTAGGGTCTCACTCTAGCTCATGCTGACCTGGAATTCACTATGTCTTCTCAGGCTGGCCTCAAACTCATGGCGATCCTCCTACCTCTGCCTCCCAAGTGCTGGGATTAAAGACGTGAGCCACCATGCCCAATGGCCTCGAATTCCTGATCCTTCTGCTTCCGCCTCATCAGCAATTTCCTACAGGCATGTGCCACTCCAACCAGCCCTCTGGCTGTTTTTTTTGTTTTGTTTTGTTTTGTTTTTAAATTTTTTTTTGTATTTGTTTATTTGCAAGCAGAGAAATAGAAGACAGACAGCGAGAACACGTGCTCCAGGGCCTCTAGCCACTGCAAACGAACTCCAGAAGCATGCGCCTCCCTGTGTATCTGGCTTACATGGGTACTGAGGAATCGAACCTGAGTCCTTAGACTTCACAGACAAGTGCCTTGACCACTAAGCCATCTCCCCCACCCTTTGGTTCCCACCCCCCCCCGCCCGCGGCTGTTTTTTTGAGACAAGGTCAAGCTCTGTAGCCCAGGCTGGCCTGGAATTCTCAACCCTCCTGGCTCTGTCTCCCCAAGATGGAATTACAAGCTAGCCCTAACCTCCACCCCTGGCTCCAAATCAGGCTGGCTTTAAAAAGAAAAGAAATCAGAAAAACAGTTGTTAAACGTTTACCATTATAGGACGCTCAGAACAAGAACAGCCCATCCATGGGGTTAGATGTCAGACAGGAGGTTGCCCAGAGCTGGGGCTAAGGGGCTCTTACCCAGGATGAGACATGGGGAGCCTTATGGGGTGAGGGTGGTGGCCTACATTCGGATCATGCCATGGTTCCATGGTGAAAATATTTGGAAAATTTTTACTATATTCAATACTAAAACCTTTCTCAGCCTGGGGAGATGGTACAGTGGTTAAGTGCTTGCTTTGCAAGCATGCAGACCCCAGCACCCACGGGAAAGCCAGATGTGGGGGTGCCAGGCCTGCAATCCCAGCAGTGCGAAGGGAAAGACAGGAAGATCCCAGGACTTGCTTGGCTAGTCTAGCTGAATAGGTGAGCTCCAGGTTCAGTGAGAGACTTTGGTTTAAAAAATAAGGTGGAGCCGAGCGTGGCGGCACACGCCTTTAATCCCAGCACTCAGGAGGCAGAGGTAGGAGGATTACCATGAGTTCGAGACCACCCTGAGACTACAGAGTGAATTCCAGGTCAGCCTGGACAAGAGTTATTTTTTTAAGTTGGAACTTTGTATGGACACATCATATGTTGGTACCATCACTACCCTCCTCCCTGCTCCCATGCCACTGAGGGACACCCCCCTTAGTGGGACCGCTGGTATTCACCATGGAGTTGTGGGTTGTGAGTTGTGAGAGCAGCAATCGGCCATTGGTGGGGGGGAGGTGTTGGGAGGCACCCTCAGCAGGAAGGAGGGAAGTTTGGTCCCAGCACTCAGGAGGCAGAGGTAGGAGGATTGCTGTGAGATCGAGACCACCCTGAGACTACAGAGTTAATTCCACGTCAGCCTGAGCCAGAGTGAGACCCTTCCTCGTAAAACAAAAACAAAAACAAAAACAAAGTGTAATATGAATCCATATAGGTTTGGTTTCTTTGTTTTTTTTCTTCTCCTTTCCTTTCCTTTTTTTTTTTTTTTTTTTTTTTTTTTTTTTTTTTGTTCTGTTTTGTTTTGTTTTTCAAGGTAGGGTTTCATTCTTGCCCAAGCTGACCCAGAATTCACTATGTAGTCTCAGGGTTGCCTAGAACTCATGGCGATCCTCCTACCTGTGCCTCGCGAGTGCTGGGATTAAAGGTGTGCGCCACCACGGCCAGCTTTCCCATATAGTTTTATTGCTGGTCTTTAACATTCTCACGCCCCCTCAATGATCCTTGCTGCGAGAGGCCACTTAGCAGGCATTCACTGCCCTCTCCCAGACATCACGAATATTAAGAGATGGGTTTTCAACAGGGTAACAATACTTCATAGGAACAAAAAACCTTTCTACTTTCATGCATAGAGCAATGATCAATTTCATGAGTGGGTGGGCAATCAAGGAAGATAATAAGGCTCCTTACAGAGATGATAATGAACAAAAGATTGAGAAACACTAGTTCGGAGGACAAGACCCTGAGTAAGTCCCATGAGTCCACTGACTGCTTCCCAGAGCTCCTGACTCCAGCCTAGCATGGCTTACCTGTAGCACAGGCCAGCCTTCCTTCACCAAGAGGGACTGCTGGATGTCAGGATGCAGAAGTGTACTCACAGATTGTAAGACACTATGTGAGTGTAACAACTGACAGAGGTCATGTGGGTCAGCAAGTCAGAGAAGCTCTAGTCACTAAATCAGTCGTCAGTACAGTGATTCAACAAATATATGTTTTGCCTTCTTTTTAAATTTTTTTTTTATTTGAGTCAGAGAGGGAGAGAGAAAGAGAGAGGAGAGAGAGAGAGAGAATAGGCATGCCAGTGCCTCTAGCTGCTGCGAACAAACTCCAGACACATGTGCTACCTTGTGCATCTGGCTTATGTGGGACCTGGAGAATTAAACTTGGGTCCTCAGGCTTTGCAGGCAATGCCTTAACTGCTAGGCCATCTCTCCAGCCCTCAACAAATATACTGAATGCCTACAAGATGGTGATCAGTTGCTATGGCTTGAAAAAAGTCCCATGTATTGAAAATTGAATGCCCAAATTCCTATGTTAATTGTATTTAGAGAATGGCCTTGAGGAGAAAATTGAGATTAAATGAAGTCATGAAGGTAGGATGCCCATGATGGAATTAATAGGTTTATTGCAAGAAAAAGATAGATGTTACTAGAGGTGGAGGCAGGAGGATCACCTGGGCTCACTCTTTACTAATGTGACTGCCTCCCCCATGAATGATATAGCACAAGGCCTCCATCACCAGATGCCAGTCAGATGTCATAGCTATGATCCTGGACTTCCCAGCCTGCAAAACTATGATCCAAATAAACTTCGAGCCTTTAAAAATTATCTTAGTCAGATATGGTAGCACACACCTTTAATCCCAGCACTTGGAAGGCAGAGATAGGAGGATCGCTGTGAGTTCGAGGCCACCCTGAGACTACATAGTGAATTCCAGATCAGCCTGGACTAGAGTGAGATGCTATCTCAAAAAAACAAAAATAAATAAATAAATCTTGGCTGTGGTATTTTCTTATATGAGCAAAAGAAAAAGACTAAGGTATCCATGGTCTAGGCATAAATCAATGAATAGTTATATGCACATGCATATCATATATATATATATATATATATATATATATATATATATATATATATATTAGTTATTTTCTCATTGCTGTGAACAAATACCAGAACAGAAGCAATTTAAGGAAGGAAAGGGTTCAATTCGGCTCACAGCACCAGGGAGATACACTCCGTCATGGTGAGGAAGGTGTGGTTGCAAGAGTGAGGAGCCTGCTGGTCACATTGCACTTGGGAAGCAGAGGATGAGCCAGAAGAGGAGCAGGGCCGTAAAACCTCAAGGCCTGCCTCCAATGACCAACTTCCTCCAGCAAGGTTCCACCTCCTAAAGGTCCTGCAGTCTTTCCAAGTAGCTCTCGCTGGGGACATGAGCCTATAAGAGGCATTTTACATTCAAATCCCATCCATATTTACTCAGTTGAATGTATAAAATGGCTGTCTAGGTAGATATAGATAGATAGATGATAGATTCCTTTATCTATCATAATCTAGAAAGTGTTGAAATGCAGGAGGGAAAACAGACAATATGCAAACATTCAAAGCCTCATAAAAGTCTGAGGGGATTTAAAAAAGTATTCATTTAGCCGGGCATGGTGGCACACGCCTTTAATCCCAGCACTCAGGAGGCAGAGGTAGGAGGACCGCCATGAGTTCGAGGCCACCCTGAGACGACATAGTGAATTCCAGATCAGCCTGAGCTAGAGTGAGACCCTACCTTGAAAAAAATATATTTATTTCATTTGAGAGGGGGGAGGGAGAGAGAATGGGCACACAGGGCCACTATAAACAAACTCCAGACACATATGCCACCTTGTGCTTCTGGCTTCTGTGGGTGCTAGGGAATCAAACCTGGGTCCTTAGGCTTCATAGGCAAACACCTTAACCGCTAAGCCATCTCTCCAGCCTCTGAGGGGACTTTTCAAGTGGTGAAGCTATTCTGTTTAATGCTATTACGATAGATACACATCATTATGCATTCATCAAAACCACTGCACAACATAAAGAATGAGCTGAGCCCTAATGCAAACTGAGGACCAGAGTTAGTAGTTGTACTAATAACTTGTACTAGTCCATTACCTGAAACAAAAGTATCATACTGAGGGTACATGTGGGTAGTAGAGAAACTGGTCACAAGACTGGTGTGATGGGAGAGTTATAAACACTATTTGCTGAGTTCTTCTATACATCAAAAGCTGTACTAAAGTCTCTTAAAAATATTTGATTTGAAAAAGAGAGACTGATTGAGAAGGGTAGGGGATATGATGGAGAATGGAGTTTCAAAGGGGAAAGTAGGGGTAGGGAGGGTATTACCATGGGATAATTTTTATAATCATGGAAGTTGTTAATAAAACTTTGAAAAAAATATTTTATTTGAGCCAGGCGTGGTGGCACACACCTTTAATCCCAGCACTTGGGAGGCAGAGGTAGGAGGAGTGCCATGAGTTCAAGGCCACCCTGAGACTATACAGTGAATTCCAGGTCAGCCTGGACTAGAGTGAGACCCCGCCTCGAAAAACGGATATATATATATATATATATATATATATATATATATATATATATATACACACAATTTGAGAGAGAGAGGCATATGGGAAGAGTGAGAATGGGTGCACGCCAGGGCCTCTAGCCACTGTAAACAAACTCAAACTCCAGATGTATGCACCACCTTGTACATCTGGCGCTATGTGGGTACTGGGGAATCTAGCTTGGTTCCTAAGGCTTTGCAGGCAAGTGCCTTAACTGCTGAGCTATCCATGTAGCCCTAAAGTCCTTATTTAAAGCTTTGACCAAAGTCTTTGCAAAAATACAGAGAAAAGGAAGAGGGCACCACCGGCATGTTTGGGTTGGGAAGGTTTGTCAAGAAGAAAGCCAAAGAGATGTAAGTATTCCTGATCACGGTCTAGGCCATCGAAAGGGATCCATGTGCCAACACAGAATGCAGGTGAGATAGCAAAAACCGGAAGAAACAGAAGAAAAAGTTCCCAAAGATGATTGGAAGGAGAGCTGCAGAGCTCAGGGTAGACACTCACAGCAGACTTGAGACGAACGCCCGTCATAAAATATAAAGACACAGCTACACAAGGCCGGGCAGAGACAGAAGCTAAGTCATGATCAATTTTAAAGGGGATGCAGGGCTAGCCACGAGGGAGATAGATGGTAATCAATGCACACGGCAGAGCCGAGGAACGAGGAGTGGAGAAGAAGTGTTTAATACCTTCTCCCAGATGCAACTTCCAGCTAATTAGCATTAGTTTTATGAGTTTTCCCAGCTATACTGAACCATGAGAAATAATAATGAAGAATAGGAACATTTTATTATACCTAGATTAATTCATCACAGGAGTCTAAATAGCTGCCAAGTTTCTCATCACAGGGACCTTAAAAGCCCCAAGCTTGCAATAACATAGATTTATAAGCAAGAATTCAGACCTTCTAGGGACGCTGAGGCCAGCGTGACTTTATTAACCCATAAACCACATGGGTGGATTTTTGAGTCTGTACACCCTCCATGTCCAGATACTTACAAGGGGTGTGCAAACCAAGCCCTGCCCGTTAGGGGGATTATCTTCTTATTGGAAAGATGAGGTTTGCTTAAAAAGAGAATGAAAGTGTTGAGCAGAGAAACCTACAAGCTTCCCAAAATAAGACAGGCTTCTGTCAAAGCACTTGCTTACCCACCTGAGGTAAAAGGTAAGACCCTATTGTTTAAGGCGTCACATGCTACTGACACAGAACATGGAGAGATCTAGTTCAGTCTGGAAGGAAGCCAGTTCCTAGATGGTTGGCTTGGATAGTGCAGAAGAGGGCTACCTGAGCTGCTGGGGAAAACGGCCAGCGATGCTGTGAGCATTCAGCGAACACTGCTATATGTAAGCAACCAACCTGACAAGATGTACACACGTGGGCACTAGCGGCACACAGCCTAGGTGATAATCAGTGGCTCTCTGATTGGCCATGAGATCTGCTCAGTGGAGAGAAATCCATAACTGGAACTGGGAACCAAGTCAGAATCCTACTGAGACCAAGATTATGGAATCCAGCAGAAGCTCCCACTAGTTTGTGGCCAAAAGAGAGGCTACACCCATCCAAAACTCCCTAAATTAGCAATGCTTATCCCCTTCAACCTGTCCTGATCTCACTTTCCATTGGAAAATCTGTTTTTCTTTTTCAGAAGACAGCAAGACCAAAGGACAACCAAAATCTATCAACAAGACAAGAACAGATAACCGGCTTCCTGACAGGAGACAAACCAGCCCTCACACAGCAGCCAGGGCCCAGGCGAAACCACAGAGGAACTGGGGAGATGAGCAAGAGTGCTGCGTCCACAGCGAGCCCACAACCTGCGCCAGGGTGATGGAGGCAGACGCTGAGGATACTTGAAACGAACCAAAGCAGAAATCCAGAAGCTGCTGAGCGCTCAGCACTAAAGTAGACTTAAAACACACCCATCAAGACTCAGGGAATTTTGCACAAGAGGAGGCAGAAAGAACGTAAGAGCCACAGGGTGGGAGGAGACATTGCCCACCCCAACAGTGACTGACCGCTGCTCTCAGTGCTCAGAGCCCACACCCCCATGGTGAATACCAGCAATCCCACTCAGGAGGGCCCTCAGCGGAGTGGGGACATGGAGGAGAGATATGATGGTCCCAATATATGAGGTGTCCATACAAAGTTTCTACTTAATTAAAAAAGAAAAAGAGCCAGGCATGGTGGCACACGCCTTTAATCCCAGCACTCGAGAGGCAGAGGTAGGAGGAATGCCATGAGTTCGAGGCCACCCTGAGATTACATAGTGAATTCCAGATCAGCCTGGGCCAGATTGAGACCCTACCTCGAAAAACCAAAAAAAAAAAAAAAAAAGAGAGAAAGAAAGAGGAAAAAAGAGAATGAAGGTGAATAAAGCAGTGTTCCACTGAACAGATTAGGCAGTGGGTGCCGTGGACTCAGTGTTTGTTTCCCTCCAGAAACCAGTTATTGAAGCAAAAGATCTGACTTGAGGGCTGTGACCATTGAAGGGAGGCCGCAAACCATGGGAAACAGCTCTGAGACTGTTTGCCTACTTTTTAAAGATTTTCTAAATTTGTTTTTATTTGAGACACACAGAGAGGGAGAAAGAAAGAGACAGACAGACAGACACACACACACACACACACACAGAGAGAGAGAGAGAGAGAGAATGGGCACACCAGGCCGTCCAGCCACTGCAAACAAACTCCAGACCCATGTGCCACCTTGTGCATCTGGCTTACATGGGACCTGGAGAATTGAACCTGGTTCCTTAGGCTTCTCAGGCAAGTGTCTTAACCACTAACCCATCTCTCCAGCCCTGTTTGCCTATTTTTCATTGTTTCTCCCTGGGTTTTTCCAGAATGCATATACACAGTCTTCAGAGCCCAGAGAAGAAAAGAAGTATGATACTTTATCCCGTGGCTATCATACTGCTGACAGTCAGCAAAGCAGAATGACAATGAACAAATGACACAGGCTCACTGTCTCAGCCTCAGCTTTCCTTTCAGTCTCTCTCTCTCTCTCTCTCTATTTTCACTTCTTTCTTTTTGGTAAGGTTTCATATAGCCTCAGCTGACCTAAACTTGCTATATAGCTGAGTGTGATCTTTAACTTCTGACCCTCCTGCCTCCACCACCTGATTGCTGGGATTACTGGGGTGCCCCACCATGCCCACTTTTTGCGGGACTGGAGATTGAACCCAGGGCTTCGTGCATGCTAGGCAACAGCTTTAGTATTTTCTGGCCACATAAGATTGCAGTTGTCCACTGTGTTCGGTGAGTGGTGTGTGTGTGTGTGTGTTTATGTACGGGAAAGCACACGCATTTCATCGCATGTGTGTGGAGGTCAGAGGATACCTCATGGGTCTGTCCTTGTCTTCCACCTTATTTGAGGCAGGGTCTCTCATGGGTCCCCACTGCATCAACCAGGCTAGCTGTCCCATGAGTTTCTGGGGATTCTTCTGTTTCTGCCTCCCATCTCACCATAGGAGCTCTGGGTTAGCAGATGCTCATGCCACTCTGCCGGACTTTACGTAAGTTCTAGGGATCCGGATGCAGCCGTCAGGCATGTACAGCAAGCAATTTGACACACCAAACCATCTCCCCAAGCCCTGAAGTTGTCCACTCTTTATTCTGTCTGTGTTTTCCTGGAGGGGGGGGGGGGAAGCCAGGCATGGTGGCTCATACCTGTAATCCCAGAACTCAAGAGGCTAAGGTAGGTAGGAGGATCATCGTGAACTTGAGGCCAGTCTGGGCTATAGAGTGACTTTCAGGTTAGCCCAGGACTACAAGTGAGACCCTGCCTAAAAAAACGAAGGTGAAACTACTGATTATCTTCCCTTCAAAATGCAAGTAGGGCAGGTGTGTTTGAAAACAGAAGGGCAAGCAGCAGGTGGTCAGTGCTGCCAAATTTAGAAACCCAAGCCACTGGAAACGACATCCAGCGGGTAATTATGCGTAAAACTATGTTTCAGAGGACACATTTTAAGAACAATTAGTAATTTCCCAAGATGACAGATGGATAGGTGGATAGACAGACAGATGAGGTCAAATCTGTCGAACATTTTACTCTCCAGTCTTTTTGCCCTTGGTATTTATCCCAAGAACTGAGCCACTGAGGCATGGTCACAGATGTCCCCATTCCCTTTCAACTGTGTGTTTGGTGGCCACCACTGTGTCCCCACTGATACAAGTGTGCATGGAACAGGCATGAAAAGAAAACATCCAGGCTGAGGGAGATGGCTCAATGGTTAAAGGTGCTTGCTTGCAAAGCCTGCAGGCCTGGGTTGGTCTGGGTTTGATTCTCCAGCACCCATGTAAAGCCAGATGCACAAAGTGCCACATACATCTGGAGTTTGTTTACAATGGCAAGAGACCCTGAACAGTCCAATATTCATCCTCTCTCTCTCTCTTTCTGTGTCTCTCTTTCAAATAAATAAGTAAATATTGTTTTTATTTTTATTTATTTATTTGAGAGAGAAAGGCAGAGAGAGAGAGAGAGAATGAGAGAGAGAATGGGCGTGTCAGGGTCTCCAGCCGCTGCAAACGAACTCCAGACACATTGCCCCCTTGTGCATCTGGCTAACATTGGTCCTGGGGGATTTGAGCCTCGAACTGGGGTCCTTAGGCTTCATAGGCAAGTGCTTAACTGCTAAGCCATCTCTCCAGCCCAATTTTTTTTTTTAAAGAAAGAAGCATTAAGGGGCCAGGGAGATAGTTCAGTGAGTAAAGTGCTTCCATATAAGCAAGAGGACTTAAATTCACATGCCCCCAGTTACCCATGTAGAATGCTGGACATGGTGGTGTATACCTGTAATCTCAGCACTGGGGAAACAGAGAACACCCAGGGCTCACTGGCTAGCCTAGCTCTCTAGGTGAGCTCCAGGCTCAGTAAGAGACCTTTGCTCAAAGAATAAGGTCGAGAGCGATTGAGGAATACACCCAGTGTTGACCTCTGGCCTCAATATACACACACATACACCTGCCCACCCATGAACACACACACACACACACACACACACACCTCATGGAAACAAAAAGCAATATCAAGTTTAACAGACTGCCAGGCATGGTGGTTTAGCACTGGGGAGATGGAGGCAGGAGAATCACAAGTTATAGCACAGCCTAAGTGTCATAATGAGACTCTGTCACTAAATTAATTACTTAAGTAAATAAACTTATTTAAAAAATTGAGCAGATTGCATGAAACAGAATCTCAGACTGAAGGCCCCTCCTTTCATGCCTTATTCACTTTTGTAGTCTGGGAACTTTGGTCCTGCCACCAGGGAGCTTCCCCCTGTAAGCCTGTAAGCCAAAATAAACCTCTCTTTTATTTTTCTCACAAGCTGCTCTTGGTCAGGTGATTTCTACCAGCAATGCAAACCTGACTGCAAAACTGATCATGCTTGTAAACCAATTATTAACCCAAGCCCAGTGGCCTCACTGTCCCTGGCCAGCAGTGACATTTGTGCCCTCTCACCTTCTCCACCTGAAGAGTCCTCCCAGCGTCCTCTGTGGGAGTTCATGAGTACCTCCACCTAAGACACAGGTCAAGTTCCGGGCCTGGTATTCAGAGCTCAGGGACACCTACACTCAGCGCCTGCTCGCGTGGAAGCTATGGGCCCAAATGGCTATGGAAATGAGGCAGGTAAGGCTGTAGAACTGAACATTTACTTTTAAAAGAATATTTTTAATAATTATTTATTTGAGAGAGCAAAAGAGAAAGAGCAAGAGAATGGGCACTCCTGCTGCAGCAAATGAACTCCAGACACATGTGTCACTTTGTGCATCAGGCTTTAAGTAGGTACTGGGGAATCGAACCCAGGCTGTCAGATTTTGCAAGCAAATGCCTTTGACCACTGAGTCATCTCTCTAGCCCTGAATGCTTCTTGTTTATTTTAATTCTAAGTTAAACATTGAAGCATGGATTTTTAAAAAATTTTTTATTGATTTTCTTTATTTGAGAGAGAGAGAATGGGCACACCAGAGCCTTCAGCCACTGCAAACGAATTCCAGACACATGTGCCACTTTGTGCATCTGGCTTACGTGAGTCCTGGGGAATCAAATCTGGGTCCTTTGGCTTTGCAGGCAAGCACCTTAACCAAGCCATCTCTCCAGCCTGAAAACATTTTCTCTACTGCTATAAAATTATTTTGCTAAAACTGCATGCCATCCTGACCACTGAGTACATAATGTGGGGCAGTGTTTTGAGTATGGCACATATCAACCCATCAGTGTATTTCTTCAGTGCAGTGTTGGATATGTGTTGTGATGGTTTGAATGGATGTCTCCCAATTGATTCAGGAGTTTATTAAAGCTTATAATTTAGATTTGCAGCAGCCTGGCTGGAGGAGCGGTCACTGAGGGCGGGTCTGAATTCCGGCCTAAGAGATGCCAAGCGCTGAGCCCTGCCTGGGGTTCCCGAGTGTGCTTGATCCGCTGCTGCTGGTGGTTTTTCTCTATGCATGGGTTTGATGAAGGGAGCCAACTTCTTCCACCATTATGGAACATTCCCTGAATCTATGAGCTTCAATAAATCCCTTCCTCCCATAACTATGCCTGGTCTGGAGGTTCATCCCAGCTATCTGAACCTGTCTGCTACACATTTTGTGACCTTGTAATATATTTTCATATTTTCAGCTGCCAGAAAGAGGTACATAAATTTTGATGTAGCCGGGCATGGTGGCGCATGCCTTTAATCCCAGCACTCGGGAGGCAGAGGTAGGAGGATCACCATGAGTTCGAGGCCACCCTGAGACTACATAGTTAATTCCAGGTCAGCCTGGGCCAGAGTGAAACCCTACCTCAAAAAACCAAAAATAAATAAATAAATAAATAAATTTTGATGTAAATTTTCATTGATAACTAAATCAAAATTGTTTTTTCTTGTTTGTTGTTTTTCAAGGTAGGGTTTTTCTCTAGCCCAGGTTGACTGTGTAATCTGAAGAGTATCCTTGAACTCACGGCAATCCTCCTACCTCCGCCTCCAGAGTATTGGAATTAAAAGCATGTACCACCATGCCAGGCTCAAAATTCTTTTTTTTTTAATACTATATTTTATTTATTTATTTATTTGAGAGAGAGGGAGAGAGAGAAAGCAGCTGAGAGAGAGAGGAGAATGGGTGCGCCAGGGCTTCCATCCAGTGCAAATGAACACCAGACGCATGTGTCCCTTTGAGCATCTGGCTTACATGGGTCCTGGGAAATCAACCAGGGTTCTTTGGGTTTGCAGGCAAGTGCCTTAACCACTGAGCCATCTCTTCAGCCCAAAATTCTTTTGTGTGTGGATGTGCATGTGTGTGTGGTTTTTTGAGGTAGGGTCTCACTCTGGCTCAGGCTGACCTGGAATTAACTATGTAGCCTCAGGGTGGCCTGAAACTCATGGTGATCCTCCTACCTCTGCCTCCCGAGTGCTGGGATTAAAGACGTGCGCCACCACACCCAGCTCCAAAATTCTTATTTTAAATACAATGCCATAAAATTTTTTTGTTTAAAAAACGCGTGATCAGGGGACTAGGAAAATGGCTCAGCAGGTAAGATTATGAGGGGTGAGAGGGCCAAAGACAGTCTGAGTTCTATCCCCATCACCCACATAAACAGCTGGGCATGGTCATGCATGTCTGAACACCTATTATGAGGGGTGAGAGGGCCAAAGACAGTCTGAGTTCTATCCCCATCACCCACATAAACAGCTGGGCATGGTCATGCATGTCTGAACACCCAATACTGTGCGGAGTAGACAGGAGAACCACTGCGGCTTGCTTCGTCTGCAAGCTTGACCAAAAATGGCAGCGCCAGGTTCAGTAAGAGACTCCATCTCAAAGAAACAGTGCGCATGAACAATAGAGGAAGACACTGACATTCTCCTATGGCCTCTGTATGCATGTGCACAAGGCACACACATCTGCACCCACTATATACACACCACACAACACATACTACTACTGTTACACACACATGCATGTGCATGAAAAGGAAAAAGCATGAGCAGCCCAACGTGGCAGCACACGCCTCTAATCCCAGCATTCAGGAAGTAGAGGCAGGAGGGCGGGTAAGTTTGAGGCCAGCCTAGACCACATAGCAAGACCATCTTGAAAAACAAAAGTTAATTTTAAAATAAATTTACAGAGGACCTGCACATATATTTAGCAAATCTTAATGACCTAGGATTTAAAAATATATATATTTAATTAGGGGCTGGAGAGATGGCTTAGCAATTAAGGCACATGCCTACGAAGCCTAAGGACCCAGGTTCATTCTCCATGTGCCACGTAAGCCAGATGCACATGGTGGCGCATGGGTCTGGAGTTTGTTTGCAGTGGGTAGAGGCCCTGGCGCGCCCATTCTCACTCCCTCTCTCCCTTTCTCTCTGACTCTAATAAATAAATAAAAATAAATCTAAAGAATATTTAAAGATATAATTAATTAATTTATTTATTAAAAGAGATAGAGAGAGACAGATAGAATGGTGCACCAAGGTCTCTAGCCATATAAATGAACTCCAGATGAATGTGCCAACTTGTGCACCTGGCTTATATGGGTACTGGGGAATCTAACTTGGGTCTTTAGGTTTCCGCAGGCAAGTGCCTTAACTACTAAGCCATCTCTCAGCCCAAAAGCTAGGATTCTTGCATAAAAGAAAACCACTTTTAGATGAAAAAAATAGCAAAAAGTTACATTTCAGTAATGGAAACTGTGTTAGAAAATTCCAAGGAAAAGTAAAAAAGATACTTAATGAAAAGTGAAAGCCTTTCAATTCAGCCAGCAAGTAATTGTCTCTAAAACACAAAGACATTTCTAACAATAGCTAAGACCAGTCAATAAGCTTAAAAAAAAAAATCACAAGTAGTTTTTCTTAAGCTTTAGACAAGCCAAAACAAAGGATGCTGCCAACACGGGCCAATTAATACTGGGAGTGCATTTTGTCTCAAAGGACTTCCAATTTACAAAGAAATGTCAATTCATGACCAAGAAAACCCCCGTTATTTGGCATAGATAATTTTTAATCTTATATCTATTAAAGAATTCCATCTAGATGAGATGATAATGGTGACTTTCACCACAGATGTTAGTTCTGCTATGCTGGGTCAAAAATTTGGGTTTGGGCTGGAGAGATGGTTTAGCGGTTAAGCACTTGCCTATGAAGCCTAAGGACCCCGGTTTGAGGCTCAATTCCTCAGGACCCACGTTAGCCAGATGCACAAGGGGGCGCACGCATCTGGAGTTCGTTTACAGACGCTGGAAGCTCTGGCGCGCCCATTCTCTCTCTCTCTCTCTCTCTCTCCCTCCCTCCTTCTCTCTGTCGCTCTCAAATAAATAAATAAACAAACAAAAAATTTTTTTTAAAATTGGGTTATTAGAATTTTCTCTTTTTTTAAAAAAGTGCTTTATTTATCTGAGAGAGAAAGAGAGAGGCAGATAGAGAGAATTGGTGTGCCAGGGTCTCTAGCCACTGCAAACGAACTCCAGATGAAAGCACCACCCAGTGCATCTGGCTTTATGGGGGTACTGGGAACTGAACCTGGGGCGTTAGGCTTTACAGGTAAGTGTCTTAACTGCTGAACCGTATTTCCAGCCCTTACTGGAATTTTCACTTGACTGCTTCTTCCATTACACAGCACACTTTGAAAATATTTATGCTTTTGTTTCCTACAGTAGGCTCGAAGAGGACCATCACGATACAGTTGTTAAAACCATTCCCTTATACATTCAGTACCATGAATCTTCCCTACTTTGCGGAACAGCTGAAAGAAATAGAAGTGAATAGATCCAATGGCCTTTTGTTCCTCACCGGTATTCTTTGAGCCATATAAGATGTCTGTATTTTTTTATTCCAATTCAAGGCTTGATTGAAACAAAGGGGGTGCTTGCCAAGTATTCAATAAGCAGAGAAAAAAATGACAATATTATCTGTGTTTTCTCATCACAGTCAGACTGCACATGAATGAACTAAGTATGAAACTCCAAGAGGAGGAAAGCTTTCTTATGACATAACTAGAGAGGTTTGAGAATTTATGTTGAAAATGAAACTTTTTTTAAAAAAACTTTTTATTGTTATTTATTTATTTGCAAGCAGAGAGAGAAGATGGACAGAAAGAATGGGCATAACAGGGCCTTCAGCTGCTGTAAATGAACCCCAGATGCATGCACCATTTTGCGCACCTGACTTTACATGGGTACTAGGAAATCAAACCGAGGTCATTAGGCTTTGCAGGCAAGCACCTTAACTGATGAGCCATTTCCCAGACTGAAACTGAAACTTTTGAAACACAAATAATAATGATCTCACCCCACCCCCCCCCTTTTTTTTTTTGTTTTCTGAGGTAGGGTCTTGCTCTAGCTCAGGCTGACCTGGAATTCACTATATAGTTTCCGGGTGGCCTCGAACTCACAGCAATCTTCCTACCTCTGCCTCCCAAGTGCTGGGATTAAAGGCATGTGCCATCACGCCTGACTAAAAACGTTGTCATAGGCTCATTGGGATCACACGCTTTACATGGTACTGGGAAATTGTACTTGGAGCAGCAGGCTTTATAAGCAAGTGCCTTTAACTGCTGAGCCATCTCCCCAGACCTCTACATTCTGTTTTTGTTGTTGTTGTTGTTTGTTTGTTTGTTTTTGTTTTGTTTTGTAAAATTTACTTATTTTATTTATTTGAGAGGGAGAGAGAGGCAGAGAGAGAAAGGCAGATAGAACGGGCACACCAGGGCCTACAGCCACAGCAAATTCCAGACACGTGTACCACCTTGAGCATCTGTCTTACGTGGGTCCTGGGGAATTGGACCCAGGTCCTTTGGCTTTGCAGGTAAGTGCCTTAATCACTAAGCCATCTCTCCAGTCCCATTCTTTCTTTCTTTCTTTCTAACAGGAAACAACCTGTAAATTCTTTTTCTTTTTTTTTTTTCTTTTTCAAGGTAGGGTCTCACTCTAGCTCAAGCTGACCTGGAAATCACTCTGTAGTCTCAGGGTGGCCTCGAACTCATGGCAATCCTCCTACCTCTGCCTCCCAAGTGCTGGGATTAAAGGCGTGCACCACCACGGCTGGCCAATTCTTTTTTCTTAATCGACAACTTCCATGATTGTAAACAATATTCCATGGTAATGCCCTCCCTCCCCCCACTTTCCTCTTTGAAACTCCATTCTCCATCATATCTCCTCCCCCTCTCAATCAGTCTCTCTTTTATTTATTTATTTATTTATTTATTTATTTATTTATTTTGGTTTTTCGAGGTAGGTTTTCACTCTGGTCCAGGCTCACCTGGAATTAACTCTGTCCTCTCAGGGTGGCCTTGAGCTCATGGCGATCCTCCTACTTCTGCCTCCCGAGTGCTGGGATTAAAGGCGTGCACCACCACTCTCGGCTGTTCTCTTTTGTTTTGATGTCATGATCTTTTCCTCCTATTATGATGGTCTTGTGTAGGTATTGTCAGGCACTGTGAGGTCATGGATATCCAGGCCATTTTGTGTCTGTAAGGAGACCTACCCTTCCTTTGGCTCTTACATTCTTTCCACCACCTCTTCCATAATGGACCCTGAGCCTTGGAAGGAGTGATAGAGATATTGTAGTGCTGAGCACTCCTCTGTCACTCCTTCTCAGCATCATAGTGCCTTCTGAGTCATCCCAAGGTCAATGCCATCTGAAAAGAGAAGCTTCGCTAACCAAAAGTGAGAGTAGCATTAATATATGGGTATGAACATTAAGAGAAGTGCTTACTGGGCAGTTTGATGAGCATAGTATATACATTTAGCCAGAAACCAGCAGATGTTACACCCCTAGGGCTCATGACTACCCCTGTTTTAAGTCTTCAGTACCAGGAATGTATTCCCTCCCATGGAGCGGGCCTCCAGTCAAATTAAAGGGTGGTTTGTTTCCCCAATAACAGATGTGCTACTATTGCAACCATTGGCTCGTTTGGCCTGGCTGGCCAAATATAAGGCTTGCAGTGTCCACTGTGGAGTATCTTCACTGGTGATTTTTCTCTCTCCCATTGAACTGCATGCAGCGTGGCTTCTTACGCTTTCTGTCAGCTGGTCTACATGGAGGAGGTTTTCAGCTCAGCTCCATCAGGATTTCTCAGTGGCCTTGCAGCCCAACTATGTGGAGTCTTCAGCAATAAGGTCTTACCATCCATTCCTGGTGGGAAACCAAGGGCCTTGGCAATGGCCTGTAATGTTTTGGGGGCATCAGGGACCTCCCTGGCCAACAACTCACTGGAAGGTATCCCATCCCTGGCACTGAAATTTTTCTAGTAACAATCTATGGCTCCTGAGTGTTCCATTGTCCAAAAATGTAGGTTTCCATATGACTTATTTATATCCTCCTTGATTTTGATTAGCCATCACTCCACCTTTCCTTTACTCAATCTCTTCCCCCAACCTAAGTTTTAGGTCTGATATTAAGGTCTTTGATCCATTTGGACTTAATTCTTGTGCATGGAGAGAGATAAGGACGTATTTTCATCCTTCTACAGATATATAACCAGTTTTTCCAGGACAGTTTACTGAAGAGGCTGTCTTTTCTCTAACAAGTATTTTTGGCATTGTTGTCAAATATCGGGTGGCTTTAGCTATGTGGACTTACATCTGGGTCCTCTATTCTGTTCCATTGATCTACATGTCTGCTTTTGTGACAGTACTGCTCTTTTTACTGTGGCTCTGGAGTATAGGTTAAAATCAGGTCTGGTGATACAACCTGCCTTATTTTTGTTGCTCAAAATTGTTTTAGATATTTGAGGGTTTTTGTGCTTCCAAATGAATTTTTGGATTGTTTTTTCTATTTCCATGAAGAATGCCATTGAATTTTTTTGTTTATTTTTATTTATTTATTTGAGAGCAACAGACTGAGAGAGAAAGAGGGAAAGAGAGAGAAAGGAGACAGAGAGAGAGAGAGAGAGAACACCAGGGCCTCTAGCCACTGGAAACGAATTCCAGATGCATGTGCCACCATGTACCCATGTGCATCTGGCTTATGTGGGTCCTGGGAAATCGAGACTTGAACCGGGGTCCTTAGGCTTCACAGGTAAAAGCACTTAACCACTAAGCCATCTCTCCAGCCCTGCTATTGGAATTTTGATGGAGATTGCATTAAATGTGTAGATTGCTTTCAGTAAGATTGCCATTTTCACAATATTGATTCTTCCTATCCAAGAACAAAGGATGTCTTTCCATTTCCTAGTGTCTTCTGCAATTTCTCCCTTGAGTGTTTTAAAGTTTTCATTGTAGAGATCCTTCACTTCCTTGGTTAGGTTTATTCCAAGGTACTTTATTTTATTTTATTTTTGATGCAATTGTGAATGAGAGTGATTCTCTGATTTCATCCTCTGTGTGTTTGTTGTTAACATATAGGAAGGCTACTGATTTCTGTGTGTTTATTTTGTATCCTGCTACATGGATGTAGGTGTTTATCAGCTTTAACAGTGTGCTGGTAGAGTCTTTAGGGTCCTTTATATATAGAATCATGTCATCTGCAAATAATGATAACTTGATCTCTTCCTTTCCAATTTGTATCCCTTTTATGTGTGTCTCTTGCCTTATTGCTATGGCTAAGACTTCCAATACTATATTATATAAAAGTGGGGACAGTGGACACCCTTGTCTTATTCCTGATTTTAGTGGAAAAGCTTCCAGTTTTTCCCCATTTAGTAATATGTTGGCTGTAGGCTTGTCATAAATAGCCTTTATTATGTTGAGATATGTTCCTTCTATTACCAGCCTCTGTAAAACCTTTATCATGAAGGGATGTTGGATTTTGTCGAATGCCTTCTCTGCATCTAATGAGATGATCATGTGATTTTTGTCCTTCAGTCCATTTATATAATGTATTACATTTATCGATTTGCATATGTTGAACCATCCCTGCATCTCTGGGATAAAGCCTACTTGGTCAGGGTGAATGATCTTTCTGATATATTCTTGTATTCTGTTTGCCATTATTTTGTTGGGAATTTTTGCATCTATGTTCATGAGGGGGATTGGTCTGCAATTTTCTTTTTTGGTTCTATCTTTGCCTGGTTTTGGTATGAGGGTGATGCTGGCTTCATAGAAGGAATTTGGTAGGATTCCTTCTTTTTCTATTTTATGGAAAAGCTTAAGAAGCAATGGTGTTAGTTCTTCCATGAGAGTCTCGTAAAATTCAGCAGTGAATCCATCTGGGCCTGGACTTTTTTTAGTTGGGAGATTTTTGATAATTGCTTGGATATCCATACTTGTTATAGATCTATTTAAGTGGTTAATCTCATCTTGATTTAATTTAGGTAGGTCATATAAATCAAGGAAATCATCCATTTCTTTCATATTTTCAAACTTAGTGGGGTATATGTTCTTAGAGAATGTCCCTATGATTTTTTGAATTTCTCTGGTATCTGTTGTGATGCTGCCTTTTTCACCTCTAATTTTCTTAATTTGCATCTCTTCTGTCTTTTGGTCAGATTTGCTAAGGGTTTATCAATCTTGTTTATCCTTTCAAAGAACCAACTCTTTGTTTCACTGATTGTTTGGGTTTTTGTTGTGTTGTTGTTGTTGTTGTTTGGGGTTTTTTTGTTTCTATTTCATTAATTGCTGCCCTAATCTTTATTATTTCTTCCCATCTACTGATTTTTGGTTTGCCTTGTTCTTCTTTTTCCAAGGCTTTAAGGTGGAACATTAAGTTATTTACTTGCGACCTCTCTAATATCTTAATATAGGCATTTAAAGCTATAAATTTCTATCTTAGGACTGCCTTCATTGTGTCCCAAAGGTTTGGTATGTTGTGTTCTCATTATCATTTGACTCTATGAATTTTTAAATTTCCTTCTTGATTTCTTCATTGACCCATTCATCTTTTAGTAGTGTATTGTTTAGTTTCCATGATTTTGTGTATGCTCTATAGCTTTTCTTCCTATTGATTTGTAGTTTGATTCCATTGTGATCAGATAGAATGCAAGGGATTATTTCAATTTTCCTGTATTTGTTAAGATTTGTTTTGTATCCCAATATATGGTTTATTTTAAAGAATGTGTCATGTGCTGCTGAAAAGAATGTGTATTCTACAGCATTTGGATAAAATGTCTTGTAGATATCTGTTAGGTCCATTTCTTCTATGACCTCACATAATCCAGATGCCTTTCTGTTTATTTTTTGCTGGGATGACCTATCAATTGATGAGAGTGGGGTTGTTGAAGTCACCTACTACAACTGTGTTTGGTGTTATCTGTGACCTTAGTTCTAATAGCATTTGTTTGATGAAGTTGGGAGCCCCTGTGTTAGCTGCATATATGTTTAGGATTGTAATGTCCTCCTGGTGGAGTGTGCTTTTAATCAATATAAAGTGACCTTCCTTATCTTTCCTAACTAATTTTGGACTGAATCTGCCTTATCAGATATTAGGATAGCAACCCCTGCTTGTTTTCTAGGCCCATTTGCATAAATTCTTTTCTTTCTCATTGTCAAGCATTATGTAAATTGGCTGTAAAGACAGAAAGTGAAGGACACTGTGTTACCACTGGTAAACTTTGAGTTGCTTTTCAGCTCCCGAATTGATCCCTTAAGGAGAGACTCTTACTTCATTTGAGCAGTGGTAGCTTTGAAAACCAACACACTTTGGTGCTACTGAGGTGTGGACTCCAGGCCTCAATCATGCCAGATAAGCACCGTCACTGAGATACACTTCCAGCCTCTTGTGTTCCAAGGCCACATCAATTGTTCTGGGAAAGAAGTAAGTTTCACAGGGTCTCTCTGTGTAACCTAGGCTTCTCTCAAAGTCACAATTCCCCTACTCTAACCTCCTGAGTGCTGGAATTATAGGCATGCATCACTACACATAGCTAATTTTTTTGATTGGTGGAAAACATTTCAGTATTGGACCATCTTGTGTATATGTATCTTCTTTTTCAGCCATAAGTCTCATGCAACATAACAAAGGTGAAATATTTCAGTGATACTTTTGCATTTAAATTTTTTGTTATTTGTTTATTTAAGAGCGACAGACAGAGTGAGAAAGAGACAGAGAGAGAGACACAGAGAGAATGGGCACGCCAGGGCCTCCAGCCACTGCAAACGAACTCCAGACGCATGTGCCCCCTTGTGCATCTGGCTATCGTGGGTCCTGGAGAGTTGAGCCTCGAACTGGGGTCCTTAGGCCTCACAGGCAAGTGCTTAACCACTAAGCCATCTCTCAGCCCTACTTTTGCATTTAAATCAGGATTGTTATAAGTAAAAATGAAACACTGAACCTCCCCGATAATATTATTTATTTATTATTTATTATTTATATATTTATTTTAATTTTATTTATTTATATGAGAGAAAAAGAGACAGATATAGTCAGAGAGAATGGGCATGCCAGGGCATCCAACTACTGCAAATTAACTCCAGATACATGTGCTACCTTGTGTATCTGGCTCATGTGAGTACTGGGGAATAGAACCCAAGTCCTTAGGCTTTGTGGGCAAGTGCCTTATCTGCTAAACTATCTCTCCAGCCATCTATATTTCTTTCAATCCCACATTGAAATGATAATATTTTGGATATGTTATTAAATGGAATATATCAGTAAAATTAACTCTACCTACTTTTAAAATATGGATACAGAGACATTTCAAACTACATATGAGGCCTGCATTGTATTATTATTGAATTTCTTTGATCAATAATGTAACTAACTGCCAGGCTGGAGTTACAGCTCAGGGGTAGAAATGCTTGCCTAGTTTGATCTCCAGAATCACAAAAGGAATGAGGTTGTTGTAGCAGGTATAGTGGAAAACACATTTACTCCCAGCACTCAGGAGGCTGAGGCAGGAGGATCATGAGTTTGAGGTTAGGCTGTGTTGTACTGATACACCAGGTCTAAAGAAAGGGAGAAAAGAAGTGAGAGGAGCAAAGGAGAGTAGAGGGAAAGGAGAGAGAAAGAAAGTTGGTGATATAGCCCAGTTGGTAAAGTGTTTACTGAGCATGCAAAAAGCCTTGGGTTCAGTCCCCAGCCCCTCACAAAATGAGGTCTGGTGGAGCATGCCTGTAACCCCAGCACATAGGAGGTGGAGACAGGAGGATTAGAAGTCCTAGTAAGTCCCAGGCCCATCCGGGGTATGTGAGACCCTGTCTACAAAAAAGAAAAAGAGATAAGTAACTAAAATAAAAATTTATTAAAGGAAGTAAGGAAGGAGAGGAGGGAAAGATGGAGGGAAGAAGAGAGGGAAGGAAACTGTCATAGAATTTCACAAATGACAGTGATATGACTTTTTTTATTTTATTTATTTATTTATTTTGGTGTTTTGAGGTAGGGTCTCACTCTGGTCCAGGCTGACCTGGAATTAACTATGTAGTCTCAGGGTGGCCTCAAACTCACCACCATCCTCCTACCTCTGCCTCCCGAGTGCTGGAATTAAAAGCATGTACCACCACGCCTGGCTTTTTAAAAATTTTCATTTATTTGACAGAGATAAAGAAAGAGAGAATTGGCACACCAGAGCCTCCAGCCACTGCAAACAAACTCCAGGCACATGTGCCACCTTGTACATCTGGCTAACTTGGGTCCTGGGGAATCGAACCCGGGTCCTCTGGCTTTGCAGGCAAACACCTTAACCACTAATCCATCCCTCCAGCCTGTGATATGATTTTTGACTTATTCATTCATTAAGACCTAACACTAGTGCCAAGAACATACACAGTGCTGAGAAAAAAATATGAGTCTACTGTACTTTAGTAGCATAGCAATGTCACATATGACAATATTTTGGTCAACTACAGATCAAATATAAGATGATGGCCCCATAAGGTTGTACTGCCTAGGGCTGTGTGCAGTTGCTTTTTCATTGCTGGAACAAACACCCATCCAGAAGCAGCTTATGGGAGGAAAGGGTTTATTTCAGGTTTACAGGTTCCAGGAGAAACCCCATCAATGGTGAATCACTTCAGCGCACATCACAGTGCAGAGACAGCTGCCAGGAGCAGCAGTCCAGCAAACGGGGCAGCCAGAGCCCCGGCGGGCTCTGAGCACATCTCGGGGCTGGACTACAAGACCTGCCCCCAGCGACACCTCCTCCAGCAGGCTGCTGGAGACTTAACTAGGAAACTTAATCTTCACCAAAAATCCCTGAGGCCAGGGCTGGAGGGATGGCTTAGCAGTTAAGGCATTTGCCTGCAGAGCCAAAGGATCCAGGTTTGATTCCCCAGGACCCATGTAAGCCGGATGCACAAGGGGGCGCACGCAACCGGAGTTCATTTGCAGTGGCTGGAGGCCCTGGCATGGCCATGTTCTTTCTCTGACTCTCTTAAATAAATAAAACTTTTTAAAAAAATCCCTGAGGCAGTGGGGGACACACATTCACATTCAAACCACCACAGGATGGGAATATTGCTCAGTGGTAGAGCATGTGGTTAGCATGTGTAAGGCCCTGGGTTTGATTCCTAGCATGCACACACACACACATTCTATCTACCAGTGATTAGCTGTCTTAATTTGTCTCTCTACTCTGCAAGGTATTAGCTCCATGAGGCGGGGTTAGGTCTGCCTATTCACCACCATCATACATTCCTGATAGCTGCTGCATAGAGAAGAGATGAATAAATGAATGAAGACTTGCAAAAAAAATTTGAACGTATCTCTCCCATGCTCCAATCCCTCTCAGGATCCACATACATGTCCCCACTAGGGGTCTGACACCCGCCAGTGAGATGACCACGATTCGTACACCCATCACCAGGGGAACACAAGCTTGCTGCCTCAGGAGAATGGCTGGGGTCACTTCTAGGTAATCTGGAAGGTCTGAGAATTAACACAATTGCTTTCAGAAAACTGCCTCAGACTCTGAGATGCCAGGCTTTAGCCCAGGTATAGAACTGCCCTCCCACCCCCCCCCAAAAAAAACTAGAGTCAAATGCGTTACTAGACACTGCACACTATCCATCAGGAGGATTCAAGCAAGGCGCCCAGAGGTGGACCAGGTGGTGGAAAGAATGAATTTTGTGATTGTTTGGTTCATTTGATTTTTTTTTTTTTTTTTTTTTGTGGGGAGAAGGGGACACAGTTTCCTGTAGCACGGGCTGTCCTCAAACTTTCTATGTGGCTAAGGATGACCTTGAACTTTTGATCCTTCTGCCTCCACCTCCCTAGTGCTTGGATTATAAGCATGTTGGGGATCGAACTCAGGGCTTCATGAATCCTAGGCAGGCACTCTACCTATTGAACCACATCCTCAACCCAAACAAGGGCATTTGACATGGGACTGTTTTCACAGCTCACAGAACTCTTTCAAATGACTCCTTCATCATTATCACTTCCTCCTTTACGAAATGGATGTGGAAACTGTGACCTAGAATGAGCAACTTTTTCAAGGTCAAGTGCCATGACCTTAAGCAACATCATGTTATGGTTACAACATAGGCTGTGAAATCAGAGTCAGATTCAAAGTCATCTTTTGCCACCCAAGAGTATGTTATGCTCTGAGTCTCCAGTTTCTTAGGTATAACATGAATAGGTTGTTGTATAACTCACAGGCTTGGTGTGGATATTAAATTTAAAGGTTTATATACTCAAGGGGAAGAAGGGTGTTAGGAGAGGAGGATAAGAGAAGTTAACTGGATAGAATAAGATGACAATATATACATGTATAAAAATGTCAAAAAAAAAAAAAAGAATGGAGAATGGGGAAAAGAATGGTGAGGTAGATCTGGGGTGATGGTTCAGCAGTTCAAGGTGCTTGCTTACAAAGCCTGCTGGCCTGGGTTCAATTCCACAGCACCTATGTAAAACTGGACGCAAAGTGGCACATGCCTCTGCAATGCCTACAACAATGGCTGGGCAGAGTCAGGAGAAACAGAAGCTCACAGGCCAGCTAACTGGACATTCATTTGCAGTCTGGCAGTTTGTTTGCAGTGGCAAGAGACCCCATCTCAAAGAAGGTGGAGCTCAGACACCCCAAGAATGTCCTCTGAGCCGGGTATGGTGGAGCACTCCTTGAATCCCAGCACTCAGGAGGCAGAGGTAGTAGGCTCATCGTGAGTTCAAGGCCAGCCTGAGACTATATAATGAATTCCAGGTCAGCCTGGGCTAGAGTGAGACCCTACCTCAAAAAAACAAAAAAAAAAAAAGTTTTTAACGTCCTCTGCCTATCACACGTGTGCTGTGACATGCTGATGCTATCTCTTCCCCACCCCCGAAAACACACATGATTAAATTTTTTAAATATATTTTATATTTATTTATTTGAGAGAGGGAGAGAATGGGCACTCGAGGGCCACCAGCCACTGCAAACGAACTCCAGACACATGCGCCACCTTGTGAACATGGCTTACGTGGGTCCTGGAGAATCAAGCAGGGATCCTTTGGCTTTGCAGGCAATCGCCTGAACCCCTGAGCCATCTCTCCAACCCAGGAATAAATTATTTTAAGAATTGTTTTTAATTTTTTTGTATTTATTTATTTAAGAGCAACAGAGAGAGAAAGAGGCAGAGAGAGAGAGAGAGAGAGAGAGAATGGGCGCGCCAGGGCCTACAGCCACTGCAAACGAACTCCAAACACGTGCACCCCCTTGTGCATCTAGCTTACATGGGTTCTGGGGAATTGAGCCTTGAACTGGGGTTCTTAGGCTTCACAGGCAAAAGCACTTAACCGCTAAGCCATCTGTCCAGCCCCCCACGAATAAAGTTTTTAAAAAGAATTTGGGCCACATGTGGTGCACCTGTAATCCCAGCACTCAGAGACAGGAAGAGTGTGGACCTCAAAGCCAGCCTCACCTACGGAGTAAGATCCTGTCCCAAAGAAAACAAAGCAAAACAACCGCAAGAACTGAGTCCGTCACCTTGTGAGGAATAAGGACTCCCGGCAAGTAGTACCATTGTTACGATTTCAAGTTTCTAAATCTGTACAAAGGTTATGATGATACGTATAATTTACTCTAAAAGTACTTCAAAGTGACATAAATCCTGAGGGATGTTAATGGGAATTAACAGGAGGCTTTGGGGCCCTTGATCAGCAGGGCAGATAAGCTCTGGCTGAACCCCAAGACCCCTCCCCAGACACAGCACCACAGGCACCTCCTCATATTTCTATGTCCCCACTGGCCTCCTCACTAATCCACATATTAGATGTGAGAAATGTGTCCAGGGCACTCAAAGGCGTGTTGATCAGAGTAACGGATGGGAGCCGCGGCCTCCCACTGCTAAAATCATGTGAAGGGGCTCAAGGCAGAACTGTGGCCGCACTGACAGCCCTTCCTAGATGCCTTCCTTTTAACCCTCACCCGTGGCTCCGGGCCGCCTTCCTTTTGGAAAGACAGCTCACATGAAGAGACCATAGTGATCTGGGCCTCGGGGTGTCATCCCTGAGGAACAACTCTAGCGCTGCGCTGGGGCCACCTGAGCCTGTGGACTGCGTATGTGGCAACACTGGCTTTGCTACTTTATTCCCTAGGCAGATTCCAAGGGAACAACTGACCCTCACGTGACAGAACCCAATACACGCGCATGGCCAAGGTGGCTTAGGCCTCTGCAGCAAAGACGCTGCCGGTGTCTGCATAAAGTGCACACCCCAGTCCCTGCCCAGCTGGGAAGGACCGCACACTACAGCGGCAATGGCCGGACTCACCAGAAGGGCATGGTGGGAATGAATCCACGTTAACTAATAATAACCACATCTTGTCCTCTTTGGGGTCCCCTTTATCCAAGACGCTCTTCATTATCCCCCACAGGAAGTGACTAGCATGTTCCCAGTAGCTGCCTTATAGACTGGCTCAGAGAGGTGGAAGGCAGAGGGTGTCAGTGTGTTAGCCCCCCAACCAGAGGCGTGGCTCTGTCCTTCCCCCTCTGGAAAAAGGGGAGAAAAATCCCCTCTTCTAGCCTCAGAAGAGTATGTTCAATGGAAGGGGAATAAATGCTCCTATGAGGACTGCATCCCAAAGGGAAGTCCCTAGTGTAACCTCCCTGCAGTAATAGCCCACAATATGACCTCCCCGTTGTGTAACGTCCTTGGTGTGTCACCTCCCCACGGTACAGCTCCCCATGGTATAAATTCTTCATGGTGTGACCTCATGACAGTATAATCTCCTCGTGGTGTACCCCCTCCTTGGTGTGGCCCCCTCAGTGTAAGCCCATCATGCTGGAATGTCCTCACAGTATCATCTCCTTCTGCCAAGCACCAGCAGTGGCTTAGTGGTGACCTCCCTGTAGGTGACAGCAAGCTCTGAAGTTCAAGTCGCCTCTGCACTTCCAGTAAGTTAAAAGGGACCTGCCTCTGCCCACCTACAGCTTCCCCGAAAGTTGAATGTATCAGATACGAAGAGATAGCATGATCCTTATGAGTGGCATCATTGAGTGCAGGCCACGCGTCTCAGGACACGCGTGCTCAGGTTGGGTGGACCGTGCATGAAGAGGAAACATCTGAGAACCACGGGCCACCCAGGCCTGAGACATTCTTGCCCTGGTGGCCAAGACTGCTGCTCTAAACCCAGGGGTCTGTTTCCCAGTGAGTCTCTCCACCCCAGGAGCCTCTCAACAGGGAAATGCGTGCTGGCCCCAGTGTGTAAGAGAGAAGGATTCTGCTGCCCCTCCCTGCAAGCCCACAGCTCAACCTTCATGAAAAGGGAAGGAGAAGGGGCCAAATGGAGAAGTGGTGTGGCTCCCTCAGAAGAAACTCACAGCTCCTCTGTCCAGTCTACTGAGGTCTTCCTAAGATTTGGGGGCTCCCACATGCTCAGAGCACTCAGTTCTTCCAAAAAGGAAGAGCAATAAGTAAGTTACGCCCACCAGGGCTCTGCCTGTCTCTTACTTCTCTCTCTCCAAATAGGCCTCCAGGAGGTTATAGCCGTGGCCTTGAGCACAAATCCCACTGGCTGGACAATCTTGGGCATTTACTGTTTTTAAATGTTTTATTTATTAAGAGAGAGTCAAAGAACAGAGAAACACGCACACACACAGAGAGAGAGAGAGAGAGAGAATGGGCACTCAAGAGCCTTCAGCCACTGCAAACAAAATCCAGATGCATGTGCACCTGGCTTTACGTGGGTATTGGGGAATCGAACCTGGGTCATTAGGCTTTTACAAGCAAGCACCTTAACTGCTGAGCCATCTCTCCAGCTCATTGGCACTTTCATAACCTCCTCGAGCCCCCATTTCTCCACCTGTAACACAGGAATAATAGCACCTACCTTTCAGGATTACTGCAAGAACTAACTCTATGCAGATCTCTTACCACGGTGCCTGGCACATAAAAAAGGGTTCTGCAAATGCCCTGCATTTACAACGTAAGTAGTAACTGGATCCATAGCATGGATGACTAACTTAACTAGACAATTCAGCTTAACTAGGTGATTTGCTTAACTAGAGGGAAAATGGTGTTCCCTGAATTACTAACCCGTAATTATGACCTCTCTGGTTTTGTTGAAATATAGACATGCTGACAGTGCTTTCCAGAAATAGAAATAAAGACACCTTCCTAGCAAATACTGTGTTGAGAAGCTTAGGAATGAAGGGAGACAAAAAATAGTCATTATAAAACGTAATTCAGTAACACATATAATATAAACAATAATTCAATGATCTTACCTACAGATTACAGATTAAATCTAGAGGCTAAATTAAACCCAACAGAAGGATATCCTTCCTTCCCTTCCCTCTTTCTTCCTTCTTTCCTTCCTTCTTTGTTGTCTATCTATTGGCTTATTTGAGGTAGGCTCTCATTGTATAGCTCAGGATGGCCTCAGACTCACAGTGAGTCTCCTGCCTCAGCCCTCTGAGTGATGGAATAACAGATATGAGCTCCTATGCCTAGCGGGGAATAGATTTTTGTTCAAAGTATGGAAGGAGTCTGTCTGTTGGGACTTTCAAAAAAAGGGGGGTTGTTTCTAGAAGTAATGATTTCCCCTCTGTTGGAGCTGAGTGCCCCTAGGCTGGACGAGCCCTTGGCATGGGCAGCTGAGTCCTGCGTCTGTGCAGGGATTTTCAGGTTCATGTGCCCACATCAACTACCAATGAAGCTTGTCCCTTATGCCCTCCTTGCAGGTGAAGAAACGGAGGCTCAGGGAGACTATGCTCCTTGCCTGGTGTCTCTCTGATAAAGAACTCGAGGTAGAAATTGGCTAGGCAGTTGAGGGTAAAAGGGCCCCCCCCAAAATGAACAGTTTTGTTTTTTTTCCTGGCTAATAGCAGAAAATGTCCTTGAGCCTATAAGGGGAATCTGATTTTTCCTTATCTTTTTCCCTAAAAGAGTCCTCCACCTTGCCCAGAGGTCAGAAATGCCAAAATAGGTCTTAGCGCTAAGGTGTTTGCCTGCAAAGCCAAAGAATCCAGGTTCGATTCCCCAGGACCCACGTAAGCCAGATGCACAAAGGGCACATGTGTCTGGACTTCGTTTGCAGTGGCTATAGGCTCTGACGTGCCCATTCTCTCTTTGTCTGTCTCTCTTCCCTCTATCTCTCTCCCTCACTGCTTGCAAAGAAATAAATAAGAGTAAAAAATTTCAAAAAAGAGAAAGGCCAAAATGGAGGGTGTGGCTTTTTCCTTTTCTCCTTTTCCCCAAATGAAATCATTTCTAGAAGCCAGACATAAGGATGTGACTAAGACTACAAGGCGTATAGATACCTGGCATAGAAACTGGACTGCCCAGCTCATCCCCATCCAATAAAGCTTTATTCCTATAAGAATCCCCAGCCCCAGTCACCATGTGTATTACCTGCTTGGGACCCCTCCCAATTTGGGAGCTTTCTATTTTACTTTCTAGGGACCCTTCCTGCAATATAGAAGCCCTTCCTTCTTTCCTTTTCTTAAGCTCTGTAATGAAATCTTTCTAAGCCTCACCATCTGTGGTGTGTGGATTTCATGCCTCAAATTCACAGGACAAGAATCTGGAGGTCACTGACTCAGTGTAAGTTTTGTGTGACCATGAGCACCAGGCACCCTAACTCCTGAGTTAAAAGTCTAGCCAGGAGCCAAGAAGGGGGCCAGGCGTGATCAGGGTGGCACACACCTTTAATCTCAGCATTTGGGAGGCAGAAGTAGGAGGATCACCATGAGTTCAAGGCCACACTGAGACTACGTAGTGAATTCCAGGTCAGCCTGAGCTAGAACGAGACCCTACCTTAAAAAAAAAAGAAGAGCCAAGAAGGGCTCCATCACTCTGAAAGACACCCCAATTTCCCATATCAACACATCTAGGAGGTGGCACCACCAAGTCGGACCTCTGTCTCATCTTTTCACTGCAATCCAGGGCTCATTTCACTCAGGCAAGCCTTGGCAACAAGAAGTATCCATCAATCCCAGCTCACCCCTGGCAGCACTGGGAACTCTATAGACTACAGATTCCTGGGATCCATCCCAGGCCTCCTGGGACAAAGTTCCTGAGATGAGTATGAATGTCAAGTCTTTAAAACACCCTGAATTGGAAAGATAATCACCATATTCAAGCAAGAGTTTCCTTGTGGCTGGGGAGAGAGTCAGCTGGGGATAGGCCCCTTGGGGCTTCCAGCTACCCTGGGAAAGCCAGTGACTGGATGTGGATGGGATCATAGTCCTTGCACTGTTTTATGTGATAGAACTGACTGATCATGAAAAGTTTAAGGTTCCCTGCTGACAGTGCAAGAAGGCAGGTTGGGATCCATTTGGCATCTCTAGAGTCTTCTTCTACCCTGAAACATTGAACCCAAAGCAGAGGAATTGAGAACAGTTTCTAAAGATCCATCCAGACCTCTTCCCAATAACTAGACTGGGTTTCCTGGGGTTGCATTGCCCAGAGTTGAGCTGTTTGTTCCCCACAGGGCAGTCCTGATAAAGCCAGGTGCTTTAGATGCTTCTTGGACCTTCAACTCCCTGGCTGCTGAGGGACCCCACGTAGAGGCCAGGTTGGGCCTGGGTCAAGAAGATAGCTATCTCCGAGCCGGGCATGGTGGTACACACCTGTAATCCCAGCTCTCGGGAGACAGAAGCAGGATCCACGAATTCAAGGCCAGTCTGGCCTATGCCGCAAGTTCCGACCAGCCACGTCTACATGGAGAGACCCTGTCCTGTCTAAGAAAAGCCAGCTATCTGTGCTGGTGTGGGCAGGAGCCACAAACCTGTCGTTAGGTCATTCCACCTTAATCTACTGGTCGAAATGATGGCAGGTTTTCAGTACAGACTTGACACACAGTTGTTCCCACTGGCCACTGTCTCCCTGGCTAAATTTAAGCTCAGTAGGCGGTGCCTAAACCCAGGTTTGTGTATGCAAAGTGAGGAGCAGAGAGTGGAGGCACCCTCCTGCCACGTGAGTGACCTACTCTACTGGTCAGGACTGGCCAGGAGACCCTGCACTCAGACTGACCTGATTACTGTTTACAGCAGAGAAGCCAGGAGCGCTGGGTGGAAATGACAGTGCACGTAATCCCGGTGCAAGACAGTCCACCCCACACGGGCGTCCGAGCCTCACAGGGTGTCTCAGGACTCAGCAGATCCAAGGGACAGTTTATGGTCCTATCATTGCCTATGCCAGCAGTTTCCAAAATGGGGTGAACATACCACAGAGCTCACAGGACAGTCCATCAACACAAAGGGACATACATATAGATCCTCCGCTTCTGCTTATTTTTATTTTTCTACTTATAAAATTATTATCCCCTTTATATTTTACAATGCACCTATTTTCTTGCATAGCAGGCGTGCCCATAGGTCATGTGAACGTGAGGGTTTTTGTTTTTGTTTTTGTTTTTGGTTTTTGTTTTTTGAGGTAGGGTTTCACTCTAGTCCAGGCTAGCCTGGAGTTCCCTATGTAGTTTCAGGGTGACCTCGAACTCATGGTGATCCTTCTGCCTCCCAAAGTGCTGGGATTAAAGGTGTGTGCCACCATGCCCGGCTTGTGAGTTCTATGTCAGGCACTATTGTAAAGACCTTATAGATGTCATCTCCTCTCGTGCCAACAACCTACAGTACAGAAAGGCTAAGCAATCCCACTAAGATCACACAGCTCACAAGGGGCAGAACTGGGATTTGAATCCCACAGTTCAGCTACAGAGTTTACATTCGTTACTATACCAATCTAACATAAAATTTACAAAATTGAAAAACATTAGTGAATATTCATTGTTCAGAATAGTGGTCATCACTATGACATTTTCATGTATAGATATAACACGTCTTGGTTATGTAATTTATGAATTTTTTTATTGTTGTTGTTTCTTGAGGTAGGGTCTCACTGTAGCCCAGGCCATGCTGGGATTCACTATATAGTCTCAGGCTGGCTTCGAACTCACAGTGATCCTCCTCCTACCTTGGCCTCCTGAGCTCTGGGATTAAAGGCATATGCCCAATAACTTACAAATTTTAAGCAAATATCTCATGATGTTGATTGTACTTTCTCCTTTTTAGTCATTCATTTTATTCCATTTATTCTGGAATAAACCCATAGTTAGGGTGCTACCCACTTTCATTAACCTAATCTAGAAAGTTCCTCACATACCTGCTTAGCTTTGTCTCCTAGGTGATTCTATATTCTGCCAAGTTGACAATCAATATTAACTATTACACTCCTGGAATATAGCAGGGCTTGCATTTCCAAGAATTGTTTTTTAGACATCCGAGAAAGCATGTGTAATGCATGTAACCAGGCTCAATGAAATTACAATAGTCAATCTTGATCACATGAACTTTTATACTTCTAGATTTTATTAATAAGGAAAAATAATACATGCCAATTGCCAAACCAACTAATTTTTATTTTTTTTAATATTTTATTCATTTATTTGCAAGGAAGCAGAAGTGGGGGAGAGAAATGGGCATGCCAGGGTTTCTTCTGCCCCAAATGAACTCCAGACTCACTTTGTATATTTGGCTTTAAGTGGGAACTAGGGATTCAAACCTGGGATGGCAGGCTTCAGTAGCAAGTGCCTTTAACTGCTGAGCCATCTCCCCAAGCCTCCAACTATTTTTTGGTGATTTATACTTTCTTCCTTCATTAAAGACAGAAGAAAAGTATGGTTATGAGGTCTAAGAGGTCTAACAAAATTAATGTGTTTATTTCTAATTTGTATATAGGATTCTTAATTCTCAGAAATTCAGTGTCTTGTTGTTTGATTTCTTTGAGATGGGGTCTCAAGGAGTCCAGACTGGCTCAGAGTTGCTGTGTAGCAGAGACTGGCCTTAAGCTCCTGACCCTGCTGCCTCTACTCAGGCGCTGCAGTTATAGGCATGTGCCACCATGCCTGGCTCTTGTATTCTTTTTTTCTTTTCTTATTATTTTTAGGTAATGAGATTCACTGTGACAATTTCATACATATATCATTATACTTTGTGCTTTTCTGCCCCCTCCCATCCCACACACTGTCCTTTCCCTTGGAATTTCTTGTCTTGTTTAACATGTGCTTTTCAGGCTAGAGAGATGGACTAATGGTTAAGGCACTTGCCTGCAAAGCATAAGGACCAGGTTCGATTCCCCAGGACCCACATAAGCCAGATGCACAAGGGGTACATGCCTCTGGAGTTTGTTTTCAGTGTCTGAAGGCTCTGGCACACACATTTTCCCTCTCTCTCTCAAATAAATCAATAAAAATAAAGTGAGATCATTATTTTAATATAATCTGAAATAAAGGGAAACACACAGTATTCTTTTAAATGTACTTGGGGGTTGGGGAGATGGCTCAGCGGTTAAGGCACTTACCTTCAAAGCCTAAGGGCCTGGGTTCAATTCCCCAGTACCCACATAAAGCCAGATGCACAAGGTGGTGCATCTATCTGGAGTTCTATCTCTCTCTGCCTCTCTTTCTCATAAATAAGTAAAAAAAAAGTGTATTTGGGGCTGGGGAAATGGGTTAGTGGTTAAGGCGTTTACCTATGAAGCCTAAGGACCCCAGTTTGATTCCCCAGGACTCACGTAAGCCAGATGCACAAGGGGGTGCATGCATCTGGAGTTTGTTTGCAGTGGCTAGAGGCACTGGCGTGCCCATTCTCTCTTTCTCTCTGCCTCTTCCTCTGTCTGTCTCTCTCAAATAAATAAATAAAATAAAACATTTTTTAAAGTGCATTTGAAGGATGCTTTTCATAGGAGAATATTTTTAGTTATTTATTCTGGATATTGTTGTTTCCAAGTATATTCTTGTTCCACTTGGAAGTCCAAGGTTGGAGGAGCATGAGTTGGAGGCCAGCCTGCCTGTCTCAAAACAAAAGCAAATAAGAAGTAGTCTTATCATTAGCTGAATGGTCCATCCCTTCCCACTGGCTTAATTTATGCTTTTGGACTGGTAACTTTCCATACTTGTCTGGGTTTAGTTCCTGATTCTCTGTCTAGGTGCCGTTGATCAATTCTACCATCTCTGTTTTCGTCATGCTGGGTATTGAGCCCAGAGCCTTTCTCATGCTCGCTAAGTGCTCTGCCACGGAACTGCATGACCAGTCCTCTGCTTGCTCGCTTGCTTGCTTTCATTTTAGATTTTTAAAATACATTTTATTTATTTATTTATTTGACAGAGAGAAAGAGGCAGAGAGAGAGAATGGGCACATCAGGGCCACCAGCCACTGCAAACGAACTCCAAATGCATGTGTCCCCTTGTGCATCTGGCTTACATGGATCCTGGAGAGTTGAACTGGGATCCTTTAGCTTTGCAGGCAAACGCCTTAACCGCTAAGCCATCTCTCCAGCCCCAGATTTATTTTTTCATTTATTTACTTATTAGAAACAGAGAGAGGTAGAGAGATAGCTAGATAGATAGATAGAAAGAGAGAGAGAGAGGGAGAATGGGCACTCCAGGGCTTTCAGCCACTGCAAACAAACTCCAAATGCATGTGCCCCCTTGTGCATCTGGCACCTGGCTTATGTGGGTTCTGGGGAATCAAACCTGGGTCCTCAGGCTTTGCAGGCAAGCACCTTAACCGCTAAGCCATCTCTCCAGCCATAAAGAAAGTCTTAATGCCTCTAAGACAAGTTGTCTACTACTCATTATTATTTTTCACTAACTTACTAGAATCCTTCTTGTATTCTCTCTTGGATGAATTCTAGAATCCATATTAAGTGCCATGAAAAATTACATTACCTTTTTTATTGAAATGACAGTGATTTGTGTGTTATTCATGGAGAAATGATTTATGTGCATTACAATATTCCCATCCTGTCCCTATTAAAATATCCTTTTCAAACAACACGAAATCAAATCTCTTTTTGTATACTTGAACATCTTATTAGATTATTCCTACATTTTTTATTCTGGTTTGATTTGATTGTATAGTTTTATTCATAGCAATAAAAAAGAGAAGATATCTTCTTATTTATAAAAAAACTCTCAATTTTTCACAGATGCTGTATCTAGCAATCTTATTAAGCTATCACTATTAGCTTTTCTTGATTGGTTGTTTTTTGTTTGTTTTGTTTATTTGTGACAGGGTCTCATGTTATCCAGGCTGGCCTTGAACTCACTCTATAATCAAGGATGTGACTGTGAACTCCTGATCCTCTGCCTCCACTTCCAAAGTTCTGGGATAACAGGCATGCACCATCACATCTAGCTATTAGGTTATTTTTAAAAGAAATTTATTTATTTATTGATTGATTGATTGATTGATTTTTACAGCACTCGGGATCAAATCCAGGGTCTTACAAGCACTCTACCACTGAGTTACACCCTCAGTACCAACTTTCAATACTTTTGTTGTTGTTGTTGTTGTTGTTGTTTCAAGGTAGGGTCTCACTCTAGCCCAGGCTAACTTGGAATTCATTATTTAGTCTCAGGGTGGCTTAGAACTCACAGCAATCCTCCTACCTCTGCCTCCCAAGTGCTGGGATTAAAGGTGTGCGCCCCCACACCCAGCACTTTTAATAGATCATCTGAGAGTCAGTTACCTTGGGTTCTTAGCAAATGATCACATTATCTGGAAATAATACTAATTTTATTTCTTCTGTTGTTAGCTTTGTTTTTCTGGATTTATTACAATGGCAAAGATCTATCTTCCTGTGGCTAGATTTTAGCTCATCGAATTTTACGGCAGTCTTATTTCTGACTTCGCTGGGAATGGCTTCACAGCGTCTCATCACTAATGTGGTACTTGGCACAGGCTTCTGCAACATGTTGTCTATGAAGTTAAAGGAGATTCTTTTCAGGATTTACTTAGATTTTTAATCAGGTATTGCTTAAAGTTTAATTGAATTATCTTTTCATCATTTATTCAGAAGACTAAATTTTTCTCCATAAATATATTACTGAAAAAGGATTTTATTAATAGATTTCTTCATGTTGAACCATCCTTGAAGCTTTGGAATGAGTTCCCCTGGATTTTTACTATAATAAGGATTCAATTTATTATATTTTAATCTAGGATATTTGCACCTCTGCTCATAAATATACCAGACAACCATTTGTCCTCATACGATTCCTGTGTTCTACCAGCAGCCTGCTTTATTGCACTATCAAGTGGTGCCAACCAAGACAAATGAGTTGGGAAGTCACTCATCTTTCTCCATGCTCTGAGTGCAACTAATAAAACATACAGAAACACTTAAAGTAGTTACGTAACTTGACCCTAAAATAGTCCGCCTGAGCATCTTCTCAAACGAGAGGGAGAGGATTTAAAGGGAGAGATTTTTCAAAGACCTTTTAAATTTTTCAAGGATTATTCCATTATTCAGATTTTCAATTTCTTCCTCAGTTAATTTTAAATTTTTCCTGGAAATTGGCCATTCAATCTTTTAAAAAGAATTTATTGAAATGTAATTCACATGCCCCACAATTCATTCAAAGTAGGCAATTCCGTGGGTCTTTAGACTATTCAAAGTTATGAAATGATTCATTTCCAGCATCCCAAATGGAACCATACCCATTAGCAGCCACCCTCCATCTCCCCTGCATTTCCTCTTTATTTCCCCTCCATTTCCCCCATCTCCAGCCCCGGGCAGCTACTAATTGACTAGGCACAAAAGTATGCCATCTGAGGCTGAAGAGATGGCTTAGCAGTTAAGGCATTTGGCTGCAAAGCCAAAGGACCCAGATTTAATTCCCTAGTACCCACATAAGGCCAGGGGCACAAGGTGGTGCAGGTATTTGGAGTTTTTTTGTTTTTTAAGTATGTCATCTGAAAACAGACAGTTTTACTTCCTCCTTCCCAATCAGAATGTCCCTTCATACTTTTTCTTGCCTAACTGCCTTGACTGGAACTTCCAGTACCATGTTGAATTGCAGTGGACATATTTCTGTTGTTCCCGATCTTAGGAGCAAGGCATCCAGACAATCACCATTATACATGACTTCCACTGCTGGTCTTCCACAAATGCTTTTTCTCAGATCGAGAAAGGTCTTTTTTGTTTTTTTCATTCAGTTGACTGTTTTAATTTTATTTTTCCTTTTATCATGAAAGACTATTGCATTTCATTGAATGTTTTATCTGCATCTACTGAAATAATCACATCATTTCTCCCTTCCCCCAAGGTAGGGTCTCACTCTAGCCCAGGCTGACCTGGAATTCACTATGTAATCTCAGCTGGCCTCAAACTCACAGCGATTCTCCTACCTCAGCCTCCCGAGTGCTGAGATTGAAGGTGTGTGCCACCATTCCCAGCTGAACCTTAATTCCTTTCCTTGATTCCCATAATATAGCATATTAGCCAATCTTGCATAGTTGAGATAAGTCCAACTGGCCATGGTATATAATTTTTTTTCTTTTGGTTTTTCGAGATAGGGTCTCACTCTGGCCCAGGCTGACCTGGAATTCACTGTGTAGTGTCAGGGTGGCCTTGAACTCATGGCGATCCTCCTACTTCTGCCTCCTAAGTGCTGGGATTAAAGGCATGCACCACCACACCCTGGCAAATATTTTATTTATTTATTTATTTATTTATTTATTTAAGAGAGAGAGGCATACACTTGCAACCCCTTGTACATCTGGCTTACATGGGTCCTAGGAATCGAACCCATGTCCTTTGGTTCTGCAGACAAATGCCTTAACCACTAAGCAATCTCTCCAGCCCCATTTTTACATGCTAGTATTTTGTTGAGGAGTTTTGTGTCAATATTCATTAGAACTATCTATCTATAGGTTTGTTGCTTGTATATGTGTGGCATGTATGTGTTTGTATATGTGTGAGTGCATGTGCAAGTATGTAGGCTTGGTGCACATGTGGAGGCTAAAGGTCTATGTCAGGTTTCTTGCTTAATCACTCTTCACCTCATTCTTCTTTAAAAAAAAAAAAAAGATGTGCCAGGCGTGGTGGTGCACACCTTTAATCCCTAGCACTCAGGAGGCAGAGGTAGGAGGATCACCATGAGTTCAAGGCCACCCTGAGACTACATAGTGAATTCCAGGTTAGCCTGGGCTAAAGTGAGACCCCACCTTGAAAAACCAAAAAGAAAAAAAAAAGATTTATTTATTTTTATTTGAGACAGAGAGGGAGAGAGAGAGAAACAGGGAGAGGATGGGCACGCCAGGGCCTCTAGCCACTGCAAACGATTCCAGATGCATGTGCCACCTTGTGCATCTGGCTTACATGGGACCTGGAGAATTGGAACCTGGGTTCTTAGGCTTCACAGGCAAGCACCTTAACCACTAAGCAATCTCTCCAGTCCTTCACCTCATTCTGTGAGACAAAGTCTCTCCCTGAACCTAGAGCTCACTGATTCAGCTAGACGAACTATCTAGCACGCTCCCAGGGACTACTTGTCTCTACCTCCCCAGAGCTGGGATTACAGGTAAATGCCACCACCCCTGGCATTTTATCTCAGCTCTGGGGATCTGAACTCAGGTCCTCGTGCTTGTATGGCAAGCACCTTAGCCACCAAATCATCTCCCCAGCCGTAATCTATGGGTTTCTCTTCTTGTGATATGTTTGTCTAGCTTTGATGTTAGGTAATACTAACCTCTGAGTGAGTTAGAAAAAAGCCAAGATTACTTTACATTTTAGCCACCTACTTCCCATCAGTACCCAACATCTTGCCTGACACTTAGCAGACATGAATAAATGTTTATAGCATGAATGGATTGGCTGTGGTGCTGTAGACTATATATCATATCTATACACATATACATGCTTTGTTTAAATATAGTTAAACACAGCTAAAAATACTAGATGAAAATGTTAGGGCTGGAGTGATGGATTAGTGGTTAAGGCACTTTCCTGGGAAGCCTAAGGACCCAGGTTTGATTCCCCAGTACCTACCATAAGCCAGATACACAAGGTGGCACATGCGTCTGGAGTTCATTTGCAATGGCTAGAGGCCCTGGCGTGCCCATTCTCTCTCTCTCTCCCTACTTCTTTCTTTCTCTCTCAAATAAATAAAAAAAATATTTTTTTTAAAGTTTAAAATATGTTTAACTGCATGACTGCGATGGACAGAGCATAAAGAAAACACATAAAGCCAAAGATGATATGGAAGCCAGAATGGAAAGCATTATCACTTGAAGAATTTCTTTCATGTCAAATGAAAGTTGGCGAGAGCTAGGACTGAAGGCAAGCACAAGGTTTGGTAAGGAAAGGGATCAGACTGGAGACCACCGCACAGAGCTGGGGTCCCCGACATCTACATTCTCAGTAAGAGAATTATCTGTGAAAATATCCCCTCAGCAAAGCAAGAGTGATGATAGTCTTGTCTGTCATGCTTGGCTTGTGGGAAGAGAGTCTGCTCCAAGAATGAGTCACCACAGCCAGCCTTGATGCATGTTTGGGGGATAATTCATACCATCTCTGTACTTTAAAAAAAGAAAAAGTCACCTTGAAAATTAAAGGTAAATTTATAGCCAGATCACCCTAAATGTGCCTGTTCTCATCTGAAAATTAAATGTAAATTCTCTCAGGAGGGACTCAGATGTCAAAGAATTTCAACGAAGTCCATCAAAAACTAGATGTCAGGACTGGGAATATAACCCATTGGATAAAATGGCTGCTTTTCAAGCGTGAGGACCTGAGTTTGATCTCCAGTCCCCACATAAAATAAAATGCCAGGCATGGCAGCAAATGCCTGTTACCCCAGTGCTAGAGAGGGGGAGACAGGAGAATCCCTGGAGCTAGCTAATCTACCCTAACTGGTGAGCCCCAGACCACTGAGAGATCCTGTCTTAAATAGAGGTGGATATACCAAACGGTTTCTCAAATAGCTATGCACATCTCCTTTAATCCAAACTGCTCTCACTCTTGATTGGAGAATCTGTTTTATTTTATAAATGGCGGAGAAAATGGAGGAGATTCAAGATCCATCAACACAACAAGAGAGCTGACTGCCCGCCACAAGACGCTCCACCTCTACCACAGCTGCCGGGGCCCAGGGAAACATTGCAGATGAAGCGACAGCATGAGTGAGTACCGCTCTCACTACCAGCTGGTTGCTGTCACAGCTCCAGGGTGATGGTGACAGACACTGTGGTCAATCAAAACCCACCAAAGCAGAAATCCAGAAGCTACAGAGAACCCAACACTAAATCAGACTGCAAACAGGCCTGCCATGGCTCAGGAAATAGTGCGGAAGAGGAGGTGGAAAGCTTGTAAGAGCCACAGAGCAGGTAGGAAAACCCTGAGGCATGGTCCCCCAGCTATCCTACAGGGACTGACTGAGGCCTTCATACCCCACAGTGACACCAATAACCCCACTGAGGAGCCCCCCCCACTTCCCTGGCAATGGAAGCATGAACAAGAGGATCAAAGAGTGTAACTTTTTATAAAAATAAAAATTTAATCCAGGTGTGATGGTGCACGCCTTTAATACCAGCACACGGGAGGCAGCGGTAGGAGGATCACTGTGAGTTCGAGGCCACCCTGAGACTACAGAGTGAATTCCAGGTCAGCCTAGACTAGAGTGAAACCCTACCTTGAAAAAAAAAAAATTTTTTTTTTAAAGAGGTGATGGCATTCCTGAGGATAACACCTGAAGCTATACTCTTTTCTCCACATGCCCATGCACACACACACATATGTATACACACTGACACATATGTGCACTCACAGCCATGAACACACATCTGCATGGATACTACATACACAGACATGCAAAAAACAAATGATGCTAAGAGTATCACCAGCAAATGTGAAGAGAAACTGAGTAAGTTAGAAGAAACATCTGATCTGGGTGTGACATGCCTATGATTCCAGCATTTGAGACTCAGAGGCAGGAAGATTACCACAAACTCAGAAACAGCCTGTTCTACGTAAGTTCCAAGCCAGCCACAGCTATATAACAAGACTCTGTCTCAAAAACAAACAAACAAACAAACAAAAAGACATATTAAAAGCAATTGAAGAAAACCAAGAAATCATTTTCGTGCAGAATGGTGTTTCACACATGTAATCCAAGCTTTCAGGGGGCTAAAATGGGAGGATTACCATGAGTTCCAGGCCAACCAGGGCAACAGAGTAAGACCTTGCCTAAAAAGGTTTTGAAGGGCTGGAGAGATGGCTTAGCAGTTAAGGGGCTTGCCTACGAAGCCAAAGGACCCAGGTTCCATTCCCCAGTACCCATGTAAACCAGACGCACAAGGAGGCACATGCCTCTGGAGTTCATTTACAGTGGCTAGAGGCCCTGGCGAGCCCATTCTCTCTGTGTCTGTCTCTCTTCTCTCTCTCTCTGCTTGCACATAAATAAAATAAAATAAAAAAGTAAAAATTAAAAATTTTTTTGAATTGACTTTTTAAAAATTATCTATTTGCCAGGAGTGGTGGTGCACACCTTTAATACCAGCACTTGGGAGGCAGAGGTAGGAGGATCGCTGTGAGTTTGAGGCCACCCTGAGATTACATAGTAAATTCCAGGTCAGCCTGAGCTAGAGTGAAACCCTACCTCGACAAACCAAAAAAAAAAAAAAAATTATCTATTTATTGAGAAATAGATAGAGAGGCAGATAGAGAGAGAATGGGCATGCCAGGACCTATAACCATTGCAAACGAATTCCAGATGCATGCACCACCTTGTACATCTGGCTTACATAGGTCTTGAGGAATCAAACTTGGGTCCTTTGCCTTTGCAAGCAAGCGCCTTAACCACTAGGCAATCTCTCCAGCCCTTAAACTATCTCTTAAGACAAAAAAAGTAGATAAATCTGAGGACAGAATGGAGAGGAAAGGATGGGAAATATGAAAGATTCTAAAGCCCGTGGGCGGGGCTTGGGAGGTTGCGGGTAAAGTGCTTGCCACACAAGCGGGAGCCCGAGTTCAGACCCCCAGGACCCACATAACAGATAAGCATGGTGGTGTGCATCTGTGGTCCCAGTGTCTGGGAGGCAGAAGCAGAGAATCCCCAGTGCTCACTGGCTGGCTAGCTTAACAAAGATGAGCTTTGGGTTCAGCAAGAGACCTTGCCTCAAAGAATAAGATGGAGAATGACTGAGGAAGACCCCAAAACTTGCTATCTGCTCTCCAAAAATGCATGCCCACATGCACTCACACGTACATACACATGTGCACACGTGCACAAGGAAAAGGTCTGTGGGATGGGTTGATAAGGTTTAAATTATATTAAATTGGAGTTCCACAAGAAAAAAACATACAGCAAAGAGACACACCTATACCATCCAGATTATACCTGAGATTTTTCTAGGAAAAAAAAAAAATCTCAAGCAGATAAATGAAATACAATCCAACCTAGATTTTTATAGATGTTCCCTTTCAAAAATAAGAGGAAGCCTGCTATGTGGCTCATGGTTCTAATCCCAGCATTCAGGAGACTGAGCCTGGAGGATCGCTGGTTTGGACTATGGTGTGAGACTTTGCCTCAGACAAACTAAAGAGTCAAGAGAAGCTGGCTATGGCAGCCCAGACCTGCAAACCCAGAACTTTGGAGGCTAAGGCAAGAGGAGAGAGAGAGAGATGAAGGTCACCTTGAGCTACATAGTGACTTTCCAAAAAAGCCTGGGCTACTTAGTGACTCCCTGCCTAAAGAAAAAAAAAAAAAAAAAAAAAAATCAGGGCTGGAGAGATGGCTTAGTGGATAAGGCACTCGCCTGTGAAGCCTAAGAACTCTTGTTAAAATCTCCAGGTCCCACGTAGCCAGCCATACAGCAACATAAAGGGCACAATGTCGCACATGTGCACAAGGGGGCACACACATCTGGAGTTCGTTCACATTGGCTGAAAGCCCTGAAGCACCCATTCTCTCCCTCTCTTTCTCTGTCTCTCTCAAAATAAATTTTTTTAAGTAAAAAAAAATTTAAAAATATGAAAGAAAGCTGGGCATGGTGGCACATGCTTTTAATCTCAGCACTCTGGAGGCAGAAGTAGGAGGATCACCATGAGTTCAAGACTACCCTGAGAATACAGAGTGAATTCCAGGTCAACCTGGGCTAGAGTGAGACCCTACCTCAAAAATACACATAAATAAATAAATAAGAAAGTTGGGTGTGGATGCTCATACCTTTAGTCCCAGCACTCAGGAGGCTCAGGTAGGAGGATCTCCACAAGTTCAAGGCCAGCCTGGGTTACAGGGATACCCTGCCTTGAGATAAACAGAAATAAAAAATAAAAATAATAGGGAGAAAATAAAGATGGATAAAAAGCTCACCTTCTTACAGTTTCCCGTATGATTTTAACTAAAAGAATTTATAGCTTATATCCGATTGTATGTCAGAATGAAAGTTAAAATGCAGGTGAATAATAACCAAAATAGATATTGAGCAGAAAATTACATGGGTAACAGGAGGCAACTAGCTGCACAAATTCCAATGTCTCTTTCTAAATCTGCTTCTACCTGTTCTTTCCTTCCTCCTCCTAGTAATGACTTGCTTTTCCTAAGCTTTCCCCTGTGCTAAGATCTCGATATGCATACGAAGCATGGTGTACTATCACCATTTTATAGACACTCCAGAGGGAGAGTCAAGGCATGGGAGCTTGGGGTGAACTTGCATCTTAGTCCAAGTTCACTTAAAATTAAGAGGCAATAAGATGAAACTGAAATTGGATAGAAAGCATTTGCTTTAAAAAGTCTCATGAGTAGAGGACACAGAGAAAAAAACATGGAATACCAGGCAAAACTTCCATTTCTGGATATAGGAGTAGACTAGCAATCCAATTTTCTCATAGGAGATGACTAGGAAAACCAAATAAAATACAAAAAAAAAAAATCCTCTTAAGGGATTGGAAATAGGCTTAGTCATTATAACTTCATTGGTAAAACTTCTGAAAATGGGGAACTGAGAAGAAGAAGAAAGCAGAAAAAAGAGAAGGTGGAGAAGGAGAAAACAAAAGTGGTTGACATTTTCCCTCTAATTATAGAGGGATTCTAGTCACAACATCACAACCTCTATAGTAAGAGGCAGAGAATCTGGGCCACACCCATCAGAGGGATCTTGTTAAGACACAGAAAATAGCAAGGCTGTTATCACTCTGTGTTGGCCAGAGAGGTAACATTGAGATTCAGGGGCCAGGAGCCCAGTAGGGAGAGGGACAAAGGGCCCACGGCCAGCACTGCAGTTTTCCCTCAGGACTGCATGCTCGCCCTCTTCTCAAGCTGCAGCAGGAGGGGCTTAAGCTGACAAGCAAGAGCCTCAGGCTGGAGGTGTAGCATAGTGATAGCACATTTGCCCAGCATGTGTGAGGTCCTGGGTTCAATTCTCTGTACCGCAAAAATGGAAAAGAAAGTATGTTAGAAAATGAAAGCAGGGAAGCAGGGTGTGACTATCTCACCACAGTAATGGGACGCAAGTGTTTTAGCTCGGAACACTGGAAGAAAAGAGCCACATTTAATATCCCTGATTCTCAGACAGGAGCTCTAGAGGAAATCTACCAACAAGATAATCAGAATGCCAGGACAGTGTAAATGACAAAGACTCAAGAGAGGAAAAAGAACAACAGAAATAGGCTTATAGAGCTATTAGAATTAAGCAACTTTTTAAAAATGTTGTTGTTGTCGGTGGTTGTGGTGGTGGTAGTTTTTGGCTTTTGGGTTTTGGTTTGTTTCATGTTGTGGTGTTATTCAAAGTGACAAGAAAAGTAAGTAGTAAAACCACATAATTAGAATCCATAAAAATAATAAGTCAAAATGGACTAAAAATATAATACATGAAAGTCTATTATATGTTAAATGGATTTAAGAGAAGGTTGAAGCCAGAAAGAATGGATTAGTGAACTGGATGACAAAAGAAAATATTCAAACCATACAGACAGATTAAGACAGGGCAGATATACAGAAAAGAGGATAAGAGACGAATAAAATATAACAAAAAGTGATAATGTTTGTGTAATTAGGGAAAATTAATAACAGAAAAAAGGGTGATGGGGGCATAGCTTTGTGGTTAAGGCACTTGCCTGTGAAGCCTACGGACCCAGGTTTGATTCCCTAGTGCCCACATAAGCCAGATGCACAAGGTAGCACATGTGTCTGGGAGTTCATTCGCAGTGACTAGAGGCCCTGGTGTGCCCATTCTCTACCTGCCTCTTTCTCTCTCTCAAGTAAATAAATATAAAAAATTTAAATAATAGGCAAAGGATTTCTGAATTGATGAACCACACCATAACTCAAATACAAATTCACAGCTCAAGAATGATGAAAATTAAAAAAAAACAAAACTCCATTGACTGGCTCATAATCAAGCTAAAGAAACCAAAGATAAAAGAAGCATCAGGGGGCTGGGTGCTTGTCACCTAAACATGAGGACATCTTGGGTAAAGACCACTGAGTTTGACTCTCCAGAGGCCACTTAAAGAGCTGGACATGACAACTCACGCCTGTGACCAGTGATGCGTTGTGGAGGCAGAGACCTGAGAATCTCTGAGGCTCACTGATGGATAGCAGCTCTGGGTTGATCACACATGCATACACCACACATTACATACCATACTGCACACGTACTCTGCACACGTGTGCATGCAAAGAAAAAAGGAAAAGGGCGCCAAGTATGGTGGCACATGCCTTTAATCCTAGCATTCAAGAGGCCTGAGGAAGGAGGATTGCCATGAGTTTGAGGTCACCCTGAGACTACATAGTGAATTCCAGGTCAGCCTGGGCTAGAGTGAGATCTCCTACCTCAAAAAAAAAAAAAAAAAAACATTTTCTTAAGTGTATGTTTGCCATTTCTATTTCTTCCTCTGTGAACTGCCTGTTCAGCTCTTTGCCCCATTTTGTGAGTGGGGTGTTTGACTTCTTACTGTTTAGATTTTTGAGTTCTTTGTAGATTTGAGAAATGCAAATTAAAACAACTATGAGATTCCACCTTACCCCAATAAGGATAGCAAGCATCAAAAAATCAAATAAAAACAAATGCTGGCGAGGATGTGGAGAAGTAGGAACACTCATCCACTGTTGGTGGGATTGTAGGATGGTACAACCACTTTGGAAAGCAATATGGAGACTTCTGAAAAAGCTGAGTATAGAGATACCAACAGACCCAGTTATTCCCTTACTGGGCATCTACCCTAAAACCTTCAAACCACAGACTAAAGAGATTTGCTCAACCATGTTTATAGCGGCTCAATTTGTAATAGCTAAGAGCTGGAATCAACCCAGATGTCCATCACTAGAAGAATGGATAACTAAGATGTGGTATATCTACACAATGGAATTCTATACAGCAGTAAGAAAAAATGACACAATGAAATTTGAGGAAAAATGGTTGAACCTGGAACAGATCATTCTCAGTGAACTTACCCAATCACAGAAAAAAAAATCGCCACATAGTCTCACTCATCTACAGCACCTAACCTGAATCTACCGAAGATACCTTACATACCCAGCAAGCATCTCCTAGATTAGACACTAGGATGGAAGGGGAGGGAGGGGAGGGCATCAAAGGGGTGGGAAACACAAATCTAGACCCAAACGGCAATGGTACCATAATCTTCTACTTACTAAAAGATAGACCAAATGGCTGATCCTTCACCAGGCCCTTACAGGGAACACCTGAACCACAAGACACTGGAGAGGGTAAGATTAAGACTAACCTTAATCTCCTACATCTTCCCTCCCTCACTTCCCCTCTCCCTGTCTCTCTCTCTCTTATCTCTAACTCTTGTATATTAGTTATCTTTTTCCTCATTTTCTTAGTGGGCACTGACCTGTAACTCCCAGAACCAGCATGGGGCTATCATCCACAATGAGCTTTTGATCAGTGAGACCTACAAGGTTTCCTAAAAGACAGACAGATTTCTGTCAGAGTACTTGATGACCCACCAAAGGTTAGTGGTAAGACCCTACTGCTGAAGACACCTTATGTGATTGACATGCAAATTAGAATGGCATGGCTGGAAGTTGGAAGAGAGTCAGTCCCCAGACAGTCAGCGCGTCTAGTGCCAGAAGGTGCTACATGGGCGACTGGGGGAAATTGACCAATATCTATCGAAGCAACGCATGGTCTAACCTACTTAGCAGCAAATAACTTATTGTTATGCCCACACAAGTGCAGTGGTGGCACACAGCCATGGTGGGGAACCAACTGCTCTCAATTTGGCTAACTGATCCCCTCACTGGTATGGGACCCATAGCTGGAGCTGGGAAACAAGTCAGAACCATATCCAAACATAAGCCCACTCTCCAGTATCAAGCTACTATCAATTGTGGGCTACAAGAGGGCCTACACCTATTAAATTCTCTATAAAAAAAAAAAAAAGTAAGGGTTATCTCATTTGTCCTGGTGCTAACTTACTCTCCGTTGGAGAATCTGCTTCTCTTTTTCAGATAGATGTAGACCCTAAGGAGAGAGCCACCCATCATACCTCAAAAGGGCCCCGGCTGAAACTAAGAAAACTTGGAGAAACAAGCAAGGGGGCTGTTTTCCTGATGAACCGGACACCAGCACAAGGCGGAAGGAGATCAGCATAGAGAAAAATCAACTCCTACCAAATCAGAGAGCCAGAGCCTCAGAGGCCCTCAACACCTCATCACTGAAGCAGACCAAAAATGAACCCAACATGGCTCAGGGAAATTTTGCGGAAGAGGGGGCGGAAAGAATGTCAGAGTCACATGTTGGGTCATGATATGCAGAGACATTTAGCTTAGCCATAACTGTGGGCTAACTCCACAATGCATGACCCGTATACCTCAACAAGGAGGGGCCAAGGGGAGGGGGTAGGTCACGGATGAGCCTAATAATGGTACCAAACTGACTGTATTTGCTGAATACAGAACTGACTAATAAATAAAAAAAAAAAAAAAAAAAAAAAAAAAAAAAAAAAAAAGGAGAAGGAGGGAAGAAAGAAATTTCAAAGGAAGAACATTACAACATGGTTTCAACTAAAACAATACATCTCAGAAGACAGAGTGCTGGAAGAAATCAGTGAGGGTTCCAGATTTTGGAGACCTTTGAAATGGTCACTTCACTGTGACACACAGTGCAAGCTTTACATAAAGGGTTAAGAATTCAAGACCATGGGCTGGAGAGACGGTTTAACAGTTAAGGCACTTTCCTGCAAAGCCAAAGAAAGGACCCAGGTTCAATTCCCCAGGACCCACATAAGCCAGACGTACAAGGCGTCACATGGAGTTTGTTTGCAGTGGCTATTGGCTCTGGTGCACCCATTCTCTCTCTCTCATTCAAATAAATAAATAAAATATTTTTAAAAAAGAATTCAAGATCAAAGCTAAGTGTGGTGGCATGTACCAGCTACTTGGGAGATGGAGGCAGGAGGATCTTGAGTTCAAGCCAGCTTGACCATGTGGCATGGCATGAAACTCGTGATTGGAGAAGTGCACGTGTCCGCCTTGTTATCCTGAAATGCACGGGCTCGTGTGGCCGCAGCAAGCGTGCAGCGTACCCTTTGCAAGGCAGCTGGACGGAAGCCCTGGGGGAAAGAAAATGAAGCATCATAAAATTGAGAGTCAGCCGGGCTGAGGTTGGCGCATGTCTTTAATCCCAGCACTCGGGAGCAGAGGTAGGAGGATCGCCTTGAGTTCGAGGCCACCCTGAGGCTCCATAGTGAATTTCAGGTCAGCCTGGGCTAGAGTGAGACCCTACCTCGAAAAAACAAAAAAAAAAAAAAAAAAAAAAAATTGAGAGTCATGTCACCAAAAATTAAAACGCAAAGTTCTAAAATAAATAAATAAAATGGCCAGGCCAGGGAGGTAGCTCAGGTGGCAGAGTACTTGTCAAACATGCAGGACGCGTGTAGGCATGGTGATACAAGTCTGTCATCCCAGCACTCAGGGGGTGCAGGAGTCCAAGGCCACCCTCCACTAGATAGTGAGTTGGAGGTCAGCCTGAGGGAAGGAAAGGGAAAAGAAGGAAAAGGAAGGGGAGGGAAGGAAAGGGGAGGGGAAGACAAAAAGGAAAGATAACCTAGGATTTTAAAAAACCTTTTAAATTTTTTTATTAGTTAGAAACTCTGTTGTATGGAAAAATCATATGTTGGTCCCATTCCTCTTGCTCCCAACCCCATTCTTCCACCGAGGGCCCTCCTCCGAGCGCTTGCTGGTATTCACCATGGGGTTATGGGTTATGAATGTCGCAGTCAGTCATTGTTGGTGGGGGGGGGGGGGCGATGCCTCTGGATACTCCTTCCCACCCAGTGGCTCTTACAATCTTTCCGCCCCCCTCTTCCACAATGTTCCCTGAGGCTTGGCGAGTGTTTTATAAGTCTACTTTAATGTTGAGCTCTCAGCAACTTTTGGATTTCTTCTTTGATCTTAAAATATTTTTGTTTATTTATTTGCAAGTAGAGACAGACAGACAGAAGGGAAATGGGGCAGGGAGAGAATTGGGTGCACCAGAGCCTCTATCCACTGCAACCAAACTCCAGATGCATAAGCCACTTTGTGCAGCTGGCTTTACATGGATGCCGGGGAATTGAACCTAGGTCATTAGGCTTTCCAGATAAGTGCCTTGACTTCTGAGACATCTCTTCAGCCCTTTGATATGTGGTGCGTGTCCTCAGTGTCTGTCCCCCTCCTCCTGACACAGGTTGCCAGGCTTGCCATGAGGCCAGCGCTCACGCTTAACTCGCCAGTCCCTCTGTGGTGTCACTGGACCCTGGCTGGTGGGCAAGAGGTGACGCATCTCATGATAGGGAGTCAGCTATCTTTTCTTGTCAGGTTGATAGGTTCAGATTCTCGCTGGTTTTCACTGCCTTCTGTTAAAAAACAAAAACAAACAAACAAATAAAACCAGATTCTCCAGTAGAGAATGACAGCAGCATGTAACCTAGGGTTTTTATCCTTCAAAGTTAAAGGTCACAAGACAACCAGAATTCTCAGCCAGTAGAACTCTTCTAAAAGAAATACAAAGGGAGCTCTTCTGGCACAAAGGAAATATTCCCAACAGAAATATAGAAGCACAGAAATAAATACATGAAAATAAACATTGACTTAAGAAACAATATATTTTTATTTTAATTTTTTTTGGTTGTTTTTGTTTCTGTTTTTTGTTTGTTTGTTTGTTTGTTTGTTTTTGAGGTATGGTCTGACTCTAGCCCAGGTTGACCTGGAATTCACTATGTAGTCTTAGGGTGGCCTCAAACTCACAGCAATTCTCCTACCTCTGCCCCCTGAGTACTGGGAATAAAGGTGTGCACTACCACGCCTGACCAATATATTTTTTTAATGTTTTATTTATTTATTTGCAAGCAGAGAGGAGAGAGAGAAAAAAATGAAAAAATGGGCACACCAGGGCCTAGAGTCACTGCAAATCTACTCCAGATACATGCTCTACTTTGTGCATCTGGCTTTATGTAGGTACTGGGGAATCAAATCCAGGTCGTTAGCTTTGCAGGCAAATGTCTTAACCACTGAGCCAGCTCTCTAGCCCAGAAGTGGTATTAAAGCTGGGTATAGTGGTACATGCCTATAATTCCAGCACCTGAGAAGCAGAGGCCAAAGGATCACTGTGAGTGCAAGGCCAACTTGGTCTACATAGCAAGTTCCAGGACAGTCAAGGACTACACAGTATGATCCTGTTTGAAATAAGGAAAGACAGGAAAGGAGGAAGAAAGGAAGGGAGGAAAGATTAAAGGAAGAAGGCAAGCTGGGGAGATGTCTCAATGGTTTAAGGTACTTGCTTGCAAAGCCTACCAACCCAGGTTCGATTCCCCAGTACCCATGTAAATCCAGATGCCCAAAGTGTCACTTAGGTCTGGAGTCTCCCTCCTTTCCTCCCTCCTTGCAAATAAATAAGTGAAAATATTTAACAGCAAAAGAAAAAAGAGAGAGGAAGGGAGGAAGGAAGGAAGACAGGGAGGGAAGGGGAGAGAAGAGAAGGGAAGGAAACAATAATAAATATGCATATACCATTGAGCAAGAAATTCCACTTCTAGAAATTTCCAAATACTATTATATGTGTTCTGTCCCTCCTCCAAGATCCATTTTCCATTCTTCTATGCCTGCCTCTATGCCAGATGTTGATCACTCTGGCCTGGGTCTCCTGGGCTCCTTCATGAACTGGCCTTGTCACTGAGTTTGCCTTTGGCTGCTCCGCCAGGAGACAGCAGGGCAGGAAGAGAGAGGGGTCTGGGTGTGTTTTCTCCGTCTTCTCTGTTCTTTGGTGCTATGCTTCTGGAAGTACACAGCCCTAGTGCAGAGGCCTTTCCTACGTTCCACTGGTACCACATTCCCCTCATCCCTGGTCCTGTCACACCCTGGGTGCTTCAGCAGTCTTTATGGTCCCTGGACCCAGCCCACATCTCTGTAGGAAGGGTCACTTCCCAGAGACTCCTCATTTGAACTCTCAGTTTCAGTGCTGATCCCTTCCAGAGCGCTGACTGATGCAGGCTCAAATATGGAACCTTTTATTGAAGGGTTGTTTACAATCGCAAAATGCATGAATCGGCCCAATATCTGCCATCAGGAAAGTGGACACCTCCATGGTGGTTCACTCCTATAGTGTGCACAAGGCCACTGTTAAAAAAGAACATGGCTGGGCATGGTGGCGCACGCCTTTAATCCCAGCACTTGGGAGGCAGAGGTAGGAGGATCGCAGTGAGTTCAAGGCCACCCTGAGACTACATAGTGAATTCTAGGTCAGCCTGGTCTAGAGTGAGACCCTACCTCAAAAAAAAAAAAAAAAGAAAAAGAAAAAGAAAAAAAAAGAACATAGCTTCACATGGGCGGGAGTGCAGATGTACTCCAAGATGTATTAGCAAGTGACATGAGAGAGAGAGCATAAATTATGCCCTTCAATAGAATTCTTTACTCTTTCAAATTATATAACAAAAAGTCTATGTGTACCTGTACGTATGCATATCTCTGCCAGAGTAAACAAAATCGCAGCAATTTCGGTTGGCTTTTTGCCCTGTTGTATCTCAAAAGAGCTTTCGACATTTTCTTTAAAAAGAAAATATCCGAGTCAGAGCCACCTTTTAATTATTTGGCAATTCGGCTTCCTCTCCCCTCTGGCCGCGTTTTACTCTTGAAAGCGCACCATCAGCTAAACCCAGCCTCTCACTCAAGCCGGACTTCAAAGGACCCTGAGTAAGTCACAGGAAGAGAGAGCTGCACAGTAAACACGGCTTGTGTGACCTTTGCCAAATTTCTGCGTACCTTTCCTTCTTCCTGGGGGAGGTAAGTGACTTCAAGTTTGACCAAGGCTCTTGGGGGCCAGAAGGACAGGATGTAACTGTTTACACTCTCTGCCACCCAATCCTGCCCCTGGGCGAGCGTCACTTACTCTGCAGCATTCACACTGTCTAGCTGCTCCCGGTCTGGATGCGCTCCTGGTCGCCTCAGGCAGAGGATGGGTGAGTCTGAAACTGTGCTGAGCTTCTAGCCAGCAGACCAAGTGGGCATTTCCCAAGCAGCCTGACAATGAAAGCAGATGGCGCCAGTGCCAACTTGATCCCTGAAACAGAAGCAGGGTCCTTCCAAAGCCATGGCACGCCCTTGTTTCAGGAAGGCGGCCCGTGTGGTCACTGGTCATGCTGCCCTCTCTGCCCGGGCTGACAGGAAGCCCTGGCAGGATGTTGCTTCCCAGCTCGTGCCGCCCTGTGTGCCGGGATTCCCGCTCTTTGTCACCTGTTCCGTTCTCTTTTGCTTTAGATTCAGGTTGGTTTTTATTCCTCTGAAATCTTCCTGTAGCTGAGGACGGAGCTCAGCGGTGGAGCCGGTGCTTAGCACAAGGCCCTGGGTTAAATTCACATCACCCAACAATAAAATACACACACAAATAAAAGTGTTCTGCCTACATGTGTTTCTGGAGCTACCTCAAATGCTTTTCAGAATGAAGCAAGTTTTTTTTTCTAATTTATTTATTTCCAAGGGGAGAGAGAGAGCGAGCATGTCAGGGCCTCCAGCCACTGTAAATGATCGTCAGATGCATGCACCACTTTCTGCATCTGGCTTTACATGGGTAATGGAGAACTGAACCCAGGTCATTAGGCTTTGCAGGCAAGTGCCTTAACCACTGAACCATCTTTCCAGCCCAGAATGAAGCAAGTTTTATCCATCAAGGAAAACAGTAGCTGACCAAACATATTGACCAGGTGATTTACACAGTAGGTGGGAAGGACCTCACATTTAATTATTCATTTTTTTAATTTTTATTTATTCTTATTTTGAGTGACAGAGGCACATGAGAGAGAGAGAGAGAGAGAGAGAGAGATTGGGAGAGAATGGGCACACCATGGCCTCCAGCCACTGCAAACAAACTCAAGATGTGTGTACCAGCTTGTGCATCTGGCTTACATGGGTTCTGGGTAATCAAACATGGGTTCTTTGGCTTTGCAGGCAAGCGCCTTAACCACTAAGCCATCTCTCTAGCCCCCTATTTATTCATTTTAATTTTCAATTGCCAGGCATGGTGGCACATGCCCTTAATCCCAGCACTTGGGAGGCACAGGTTGGGGGAACCCTATGAGTTTAAAGCCAGGTCAGTCTGGGCTACCTTGAAAAAAAATTGACTTAACTTATTTATGTGTGGCGGTTAGGGGGTGGGTGCATGTGTGGAGGTCAGAAGACAACCTAAGGTGCCTGATATGCACCCTCCTTGAGGCAGAGTCACTGGCCAGTGCAAATGAACTGCCAGGCTGCAAAGGAGCATCAGGCTAGCTGGTCCACGAGCTTCCAGTTGCCCTGGCTCTGCCTTCCATTGCTATAGATGTGTTGGGATCACAGTTGCATCTGCCCCTTTGCCTCTGACTAGATGTGTGTTCCGGAGAATTGAACCCAGGCCATCAGACTTTGCAAGCAAGTGCCTTTAACCACTGGGCAATCTCTCCAACCCCAGTTTTATTCAATTTTAAAACAGTAAATATTTATTTATTGAGCCCATATCTATCCAGCCACTATTCTGGCATCAAGGGCATATTAAGGAATAAAAAAAAAAAAAAAAAAACTTTCCCCTGTAGACAGTCCATTCTAACCAGGAGATAGATAACAAGTGCATAGAACATAAATACATAAGGCTGGAGAGATGGCTTAGAGGTCAAGGCACTTGCCTATAAAGCCTAATGACCCCAAGTTCGACTCCCCAGAACCCACGTAAGCCAGATGCACATGGTGGCACATGTATCTGGAATTCATTTGTGGTGGCTAGGGGCCCTGGTATGCCTCTCTTTCTCTCTCACACACACACATATAAATTAATAAAAACAAATATTTTTTAAAAAGAAAAGAAAGCAGAGATGGTAATTGTGCTAAGGGGGAAAAATACAAGGAAGGACTTGGTACAGGGCGTGAACGTTCTGCTCAGAAGATTGGGGCTTCTGCCCTAAGTTGGCATCATTGCGTGTGAGGCCTTCTACCCTCTCCTCTCCTGCTGCTTACCACCATCCTTATTTTTACACCCTGTTTCTCCTTGGATGAGCTCAGTGGACATCAACAGTGGCCCGTCCTGTTCTTAAAGTCCCTTCCACCTTCTGCACTGCACGTGAGGGAGCTGATCATTTCAAGCCCCTGACACAGTTCAGTTCTTGGATTGGTACTTGAGTTCCTACGAGGTCTGACCCATCCTGCTCACTCCAGATACACGGTGACAGTGGTACATTTACTCACACTGCAAGCATGCCCCCCCCCCACTGCCCTTGTCTGGACTCTGTCCATGTCACTGTCTTTACCATCTTTCAGGATCCCATTCGAGTACCACCTCCTCCGGAAAGCCTTCCACAGTGTCCTTGAGGTCCCAGGACCTTGGTCAGGTAACTAGGTCGGCACCAGATTAGTCATGTGTCCGCAGATGCCTGCTTTTCCTCTAGGACTCCTCTCTCTACAAGTCTTGGATATTAAATCGTGACAGCATTAATTGTTGCAACACACGTACATTGCCTATTTCACCCTCATATTCACCTTGTGACTCAGTAGGAGTGTTTGTTTTTCCTATTTGTCAGGAGAGGATTCCAAGGGTCAGACAAGCTAGGGGACTCATGACTAAATCCATGGCCAAGCGCAGACTAGGGTCGTCATCCACGTCATAGATCACACATAGTGACCCTGTTTAGGCAGAGCAAAAGAGGTTCCAAACAGGGCTCGAAATTACGATGTAACCAGCAAAGTTCAAAGGTACAGGAAGGTTCAACTAGACTGGTCATCAAAAGGACCCACAAATGAGCAGAGAAGCATTCGTAGTAAGTGGACAGCTTTTCCCTAGTGATGGGAGAAGCCTGTCTCCATGGGAAGGAAGCTGGGATGAGATGTTAAGGAATGAGTTAAAAGTCTCGTCAACTGGATGAGTATTTCATTTGGTTTTTGTTTATTTGTTTGTTTTCAAACAGAATCTCCTGTATTCCATCCTGGCCTCAACATCGGTATGTAGCCCGGAATGTCCTTACACTTCTAATCCCCCTGCCTGCGCCTTCCACTGCAGTACTGGGATCACAGGACTGCACCACCACGCCTGGCTTAGGTGGAGCTTGGGATGGAACCTAGGACTTCCTGCATGCTAGGCAAGCCACCTACTAACAAAGCTATGTCCCCAGCCCCTGGGCCAATTTCTTATTGGTATGACCAACTGCCTGGGTTTGCTCAGGATAGCGTAAGTCCCAGGACACTGGACTTCTAGCAGCAAAACAGAGTAAGTCATGGGCAAACTGGAAGAAGCCAGTCACCAAGTAGAAGACTCCATAGGTTACTGCTCACCTTGGCCAGTGGGCTTTAGAATCCCTCCCTTAAAGTGGCCTGACAAACTGTTGCAGTCAGCTTCAACTTGCTGACAGACAACAGCCAACCAAGCGCAGTTTGTGGGAGGAAAGGCTTTATTTTGGCTTACAGGCTCGAGGGGAAGCTCCATGATGGCAGGGAAAACAATGGCATGAACAGAGGGCAGACATCACCTCCTGGCCAGTATCAGGTGGACAACAGCAACAGGAGAGTGTGCCAAACACTGGCAAGGGAAGCTAGCTATAATACCCATACGCCTGTCCCCAACAACATACTGTCTCTAGGAGGCTTCAATTCCCAAATTGCCACCAGCTGGGGACCTAGCATTCAGAACACATAAGTTTATGGGGGAACACCTGAATCAAATCACACAGGCCAGTTTATAATCCAGACAAGAAAAACGGCTTTATTATATTTCACTTTATTTGTAAACAAAAATGGTATTGCCTCAATGAAATCTGAATAAATTTCACGTCTTGTCAAAAACTCATTCACCCTTGGGAGAAAAAAAGAAAAAAGATTTTCTCACCAATGTGGATATCTGGAAGAATGTGCCAAGAAGTAGGAAGTCCCAAAAAGATACTCCCAGATGTGAAGAACATCCCTAAGTGGTTCTTCTCACTGATGGTTTATTTGGATGCTTACTACTAAATATGTGCTCATTAAAGTAAAAGAATTCAGGGACTGGGGAAATGGCTCAGTGGATAAAGTGCTTGTCACAGACTCTGAGTACCTGAGGTCGATCCCTAGCCCCCATGTAAGAGCCCGAAGCTATGGCAGACTTCTGGAATCCCAGTGCACGTACCAGGGAAAGAAAGAAGGCAGAGGCAAGAGACTTTCCTGGAAGCTCGCAGGGTAGTGAACAACCAGAGACCCTGCCTCAGATGAAGTGGAAGTCTAGGACCGACCCAAAAGTTGTTCTCTAATCTCCACACCCACACACGAGCACCTGAACGCACACACATGAACACACACACATACTAAGTAGAAATAATCAGAAGATTTAGCTCTGTTAATTTAGGTGTGAAACCCTTTAAATTACATTGTCACATAAAGACTATGCAGTTGAGTGTGGTGACACATGTTTTTAATCCCAGCACTAGGGAGGCAGAGGTAGGAGGAACTCAATGAGTTTGAGGCCAGCCTGAGACTACATAGTGAATTCCAGGTCATCCTGGGATACAGCGAGACCCTACCTCAAAAACCAATAATAATAATAATAATAGTAAAAAGAAGAAAGAGGAGGAGAGGAGCACCAAAGACCTTGGTTGGTATCTGACAAATGGTGACAATTAACATGCACATGGATCTCAATTTCTTTTCTAATTGGGAAAGATCAGAGTTGTCTTAGGCATCTTTGGAAAGAAAGAGCTGGGGCACGATTCATTAATTATAACTGGTTTATCTGACCACAGACAAACCCAGTGTTTGTGCATTTTTCACCCATGAGGCAATGGATGTTGATTATAGCCGTGAGTGCGTTGTGAGTCACAGGTATGTGAAAACGTCTGAGGCATTTGCATTTCCACGGGCATGTCTACTGCCACAGCTCTCGCTTGGCAAAGCAGAGACTGACATTTGGGCAGCACTTAAATGTCCTGAGACCTGTCATTAAAGCCAGAGACCTTAGGTCCTGGAATGGCTATCTCTCTCTAGGCGAGCAGAGAGGAGACTCAGTGCGTGTACTGATTCACCTTCCTGGATAGGACAGAGGCCCACTTGGTGTTGCTGGTGAGTGACCCACAGAGTAACAGAGCCAAAGTGACCCACGAGGATAAAGCAGATCTTTGCAAGTCCCTTTCCACCTGTAAGATTGGTGACTCATTAAGTACTTGCTGTGTGCCAGGCACAAAACTAGGTTGCATGTTTATTACTTATTTACTCTCTAAAGCAACCCAAGGAAGTAGATTTGCGGCTTCTTAATCCTCGTATTTATTTATAAAGGAGAAGACGGAGGTGCAGGGGTGCTCGGCAATGTGCCAAGGCCATGAACTTACACTGACACATGAAGCCAAAGTGAGCTTCCATGGGCTCAGACACTGCACTCGCCTTGGGTCTTGAGATAGGGGCTGCTTGCTCTTGTCTTTCTCGGGTTTCTAGTCATTTCTCAACTCCTGCCACCACCAGCACAACTGACTCTCTACACTTCCCGCTTTGCCCATCTTCCTGAGTAACATCTCAGGGAACCTTCAGCTCAACATAGCTCTACACAGCACATCATCTTTGACGCGGGAGCAGCAGGGCCTCTTCAATCCATGTCTTGTCTTGTGGTTTGTAGTACCCCATCACACACCCAGGCCCAGAGTGGCTGCACTGTTGTTGTTGCTGTTTCTCTCTCTCTCTCTCTCTCTCTCTCTCCCTCTCTCTTTTAAGACAAGGTCTCTGACTAGTCTCAAATTTTCTATGTAGTTGAGGATGGCCTTGAATTTCTGATCCTCTTGCTAGTATGACAGTAATGTGCCACCATGTTTAACTTTTTCAAAAACATTTTACTGACAGCTTTCATAAGTAAATACAATAAACCATGACAATTCCCACCCACATCCCCATTCTCCCCCTCTCAAATCCACCTTCCAGTGAATCCCTTTTTCTTTCCAAATAGTCTTTTGTTTTGATGTCATCATTGTTTCTTGCTATTATGCAGGTCTCATATAGGTAGTGTCAGGCACTGTGAGGTCATGAATGTCAAGGCCATCTTGTGTCTGGAAGACAGCATTGTAAGCACTCCTCCCCTTCCTTTGGCTCTTACATTCTTTCCGTCACTCCTTCTGCAATGGACCCTGAACCTTGGAGGATGTGATAGAGATGTCTCCATGCTGAACACTTCACTGTCTCTTCTTTTCAGCACTATGGTGACTTTGAGTCACCCCAGTGGTCACCATCATCTGAAAAGAGAAGCTTCTCTAACCCAAAGTGAGAGTAGCATTAATATACACAATGTCCAATTTTATGTGGTATTGGAGACCAATCCCAAGACTTCATAAATGCTAGCTAAACATGCTATCAACTGAGCGACACCCCCAGTCTGTTGTCTTCCTTCCATTCCAGAAGATTTTCAGCATGTTGATGCCAAAACACAGCTCTCATCTCAAAAGGAATAAGTGAAAGTTTATTTAAAAATTAGCCAGGCGTGGTGACGCATGCCTTTAATCCCAGCACTCGGGAGGCAGAGGTAGGAGGATCGCTGTGAGTTCGAGGCCACCCTGAGATTACATAGTGAATTCCAGGTCAGCATGGGCTAGAGTGAAACCATACCTCGAAAAACAAAACAACAACAACAAAAAAAATTAGTGATCATGGCCTGGGAACACAGATTTAGGTTTACCTCAAGTACCATGTTTGGAACAGTTGCATGAAGTTTTTACACTAACAGAACCAAGAAAACCATAGAGGGAGGCACATCAGGTAGATGAGTTACAGCAATGCAGAGAAATCTGTTATAGACCTCAGGGGTTATCTGACGACATGCTTAGCCTTTGGTAGAAGCTAGTGGTCTGTACCTACATTCCAAAAAAGGCTAACTGAATCATCACGAAGATACTACACGCCCAGAGGGACGATACATGGCTACTGTGGGGGATCAAGAGGGTCCAAGATAATTTAGCTCAGGCTCTGTGTGGTAGTTTGAATAGATGGCCCCCAATACATTCAGTATTTTATTAGCTTGTAGTTTAGATCTGCAGCCACCTGGCTGTAGGCAGTGTCACTGGGTGGATCTTAAGGTGAGGTGGTGGGTTTGAGATATCAATCTAGATAGGCAAAGTGTGCTTAGCTAGAGCTCCTGAAGTGTGCTGTGCTGTGTGGCTTTTGGCTTGTGCTTCTCTGTGTGTGCGTGTTTGGTCCAATGAAAGCAGGCCAGCTTCTCCTGCCATTACGGAACTTCCCCTGGATCTGTAAACTTCAATAAATCCCTTCCTCCATAACTGTGCTGGTCTGGAGGTTCATCGCAGTGAACCTGCAGCTGTCTGCTACACCCTGTGACATGCCAGTGCTCCACAGCCACAGCTCTAAGAGGTAGTCTTGTAATACCTGAAACAGGTGAGACTCTTTTCTGGGACCCTCAGTTCATACTCACAAGGATTGTCCCTCTGTGGCACCATCAACCCTCTTGTATTTGTGCCAATAACCTCCTAGCAAGTTGTCCCAAGTCCCTGTGTCCCTGTTCCAACTCAGCCTGTTCCCTTTGCCTGGTCGTCTTTCCTAATAGGAGCTACAATGGACAAGACCATCACAGTGTGTGTCTCACAAAATACTGCAGCACATAGCATTTCCCAACCACCAAGGACAGGGGCGCTGCTCCCATCCTACCACCAAGCCTGCTGTCCGACCAAAGCCACAGCTGATGAGATAGCAAACCCCTTCCACGGCAATACAAGCTGCCGCCTGCTCAGAACCACCCCAGGCTTGCCTGTGAATGTAAAATTACAGAGGAACTCCTCACTAGTGTTCCAAGTCCTTCTATGACTTGGTCCCAACTAGCCTTCCCTACACTGTCTCACACCTAGCCCTTGATAATGTCTAAGCAAAGAAAACAATGCAGAGAGAAGAGACATTGGGTCTAAGGATGTAGTTTAGCAGCAGAACCCTTGCCTACCATATGTGAGACCCTGAGTTCAATCCCCAGTGCCACCATTTAAAAAAAAAAAATGGTAAGGTTCTTATTCTACTCTATCTCCAGGCTAGTCAGAACCAAGATTCAGAATTAAGAATTAGTTGCTAGCCTACTGAAGAAATGCACCTTAAAAGTTAAGTTAGGATGCTAAGAAAGCAGATGTTCCAGATGTTTCTCATTCCCCATAATATTTCTCTCAAATGATTTCATAATTATCCCATTAGGCGAGACATCTATCTCAGTTGTATTAAGATAAAGTGTGAAAAGGCTCTTCTAAAAAGATTCTGCAATAGAACACTAAGATCACTAGGCATTTTTGAGCTATGTTGAATGGATGGGGGCTGGTCAGGCAAGTGTCATTGAACAAGGACAAGACAGGGGGCAGGTTCTTAGGGCTATGCCTCTTCTTGATAAAATCATTAATATTTTTTGATATTTTTTGTTTGTTTTTTGAGGTAGGGTCTCAGTCTAGCCCAGGCTGACCTAGAATTCACTCTGTAGTCTCAGGGTGGCCTCGAATTGACGGTGATCCTCCTACCTCTGCCTCCCAACTGATTTTCTTTTAGGTTGGGACTGCGGTGATTTGAATCAGAGCTCCCCTCCCCCATAAACTCATGTCATGTGAATGCTTGGTTCTCAGCTAGTAGCAATTGGGAAGGTGGAGCCTTGCTGGAGGAGGTGTGTTGGTCTCAGCCTCCCACGTGCTGGGATTTCAAGCAATGAACCATCACATCCAGCTACCTCCCTTCCCATTTTTTTTTTTTTTTTTTTGAGGTAGGGTCTCACTCTAGCCCAGGCTGACCTGGAATTCACTATGTAGTCTCAGGGTGGCCTAGAACTCAAGGTGATCTTCCTACCTCTACCTCTCGAGTGCTGGGATTAAAGGCAAGCACCACCATGCCGGGCTTCCTTTCCTTATTTTTAATTGACTTTTTTATAAAAGAGTAGTTTTAGGGTCATAAAAAATTTTCCACTACACAGGTCCAGCACCCCACTGTCAATACTCTCTCACCTCCCCTCACCCTGGTAGAATGGTACACGTGTTAGGACTGGTGACCATGTATTGACACATCACCACCGAAAGTCCTTAGTCATTTATTTTCTCAGTGGAAGTAAATTCTCAATTCTGCTATTCCTAGAATATAAATTCCCATGCCAAGTAGGACGTTGCTCTCCATGTTTAGCTAAAGTCAGCGTGACATTATTTCTAAATTGAGCAGTCATGAACTTGGGGAATCATGGCTTTTTAAGTACCACAAGCCAAACTCTTAATCCTTCCCAAAATTTTGCTGGATATTTGACAAAGTTTCCACTATCCATATGCTCTAATGAGCACTTCCTAAGTCCCCTATGCTAAGAGTGTCACATATCTCATCTCAGTTCCATAAAAAGGAAGACTCTTAGGTTCCCATCTTATTGACAAGGGAACAGAGATGCAAAAGGGTCAGGTCACCTGACCAAAGTACCACAGGGATTAAAAGCTAGAGCTGATGGGAGGCTGGAGAGATGGCTTAGTGGTTAAGGTGCTTGCCCACAAAGCCTAAAGACCCATGTTTGATTCTCCAGGTCCCACATAAGCCAGACACACAAAGATGAGGCAATTACAAGGTTGCATATGCCCAGTAGGTGGCACAAGCATCTAGAGTTTGATTGCAGTAGCTGAGGCCCTGGTGTACCAATTCTCTGTCTCTTTCTCTCTCTCTAAAATAAATTTTAAAAAAAGCTACAGCTGGGCTGGGAAGCCAGCCTGCCTGACTCGAGCTCCTACAATCAAAAGTACTCTTACAAAAACAGAACATAGGGCTGGAAGGATGGCTTAGCAGTTAAGGCACTTGCCTGCAAAGCCAAAGGACTCAGGTTCAATTGCCCAGGACCCATGTCAGGCAGATGCACAAGGGAGCACATGCATCTGGAATTTGTTTGCAGTGGCTAGAAGCCCTGGCGTGCCCATTCTCTCTCTCTCTCTCTCTCTCTCTCTCTCTCTCTCTCTCTCTCTCTCCCTCTTTTTCTCTAAATAAATAAATAAATAAATAAATAAATAAATAAAAATAAAATATAAAAACAGAACATAAAGGAAAACAATAGTCTTCTTTAAATGCAGGTGTATGTGTGTGTGCATATTTATGTGTTTGCAGATACACAACCATGTATGGCTGCATGTGTGAAGGCTAGAGCATAACTTCGGGCATCATTCCTTAGGAGTACCATCCACCTTTCTGGAGACAGGGTCTTTCATTGGCCTGGAGCTCATCAGTTGGTCTAGAGATCCTCCTGTCTCCACCCCCTTAGCACTGGGATTACAAGTGCACGAGCATGGGGAACTAATGATTAAACTAAGGTCCTCATGCTTGCAAGGCAAGCACTTTACTAACTGAATTCTCTCTCTAGCCAAGGAGTATCCTTCTTTTAAGCAAAAAACTTTATTGACAATGTACATGCATGCACACAATGTATTTTGATCATCCTAATATCTTCTTACACCCCCCCCCCATGAACCCTTTATTCTTTCCAACTATTACCTCTTCTTCTTCTTCTTTTTTTTTTTTAAGGTAGGATTTTGCTGTAGCCCAGGCTAATCTGGAATTCACTATATAGTGCCAGGGTGACCTCAGCTCACAGCAACCTTCCTACCTCTGCAAGTGCTAGGGTTAAAAGCATGCACCACCATGCCTGGCAACCTCTTCTATTTTAATGTCCTTTTTTTTGAAATATATATATATATACATATATATATATATATATATATCTTTTTTTATTGACAACTTCTATACTTACAGACAACCACCTGTGGTATTTCCCTCCCTTCCCCCCCTTTCCCCTTCATAACTCTGCTCTCCGTCATATCCCCTCCCTCTCTCCATTAGTCTGTCTTTTAATTTGATGTCATCATCTTTTTCTCCTATTAATGAGGGTCTTGTGTAGGTACTGCTAGGCACTGCAAGGTCTTGGATATCCCATTTTTTATTACCTGTGTAGAAATACTGATGGAGCCAATACTGTAGGTCTTGGGCAGGTAACAGCCACTGAGGTTATGATTGCAATGGTCACTTCATGCCCGGATGATAGCACTGCAAAGCACCCCTCCACCTCCTCTGTCTCTTACATTTTTCCTACCCCGTCTTTAGAAGTACCCTTCTTTTTTTGAGGTGCAGTCTCACTCTAGCTCAGGCTGAACTGGAATTCACTATGAAGTCTCAGGGTGGCCTCGAACTCACAGCAATCCTCCTACCTCTGCCTCCCTAGTGCTGGGATTAAAGGTGTGTGCCGCCATGCCTGGCTCTAAAAGTACCCTTCTTAAAGGAATGTCTTCCCAACACTATGGACTTTGAGAGGCAGTGCTTCCCACCATGTGAGTGAGTATTTTGTCATTCATCCCCCCACTCCCAGGCCGGGACATCATTTGTTAAATGATAAACTAGAATTCTACTTGCTTGTGTCTAAAATATTACAAATTCTGTCTGATTTATAACTCATGCTTAAGTTTTATAATGTCCCATACTTCATAGCTTTACTAACATTAAAAATGTTCAAGTTGGACTGGAGAGATGGCTTAGCAGTTAAGGCGTGTATTAGTCAGGGTTCTCTAGAGGAACAGAACTGCTAGAATGAATTATTTTAAAAAGGGAATTTATTGGATTAGTTTACAGTAGTCCAATAGCAGTTGCAGGCCCGAGAGTCATGGAACCTGGTAGCTGCTCAGTCCAAATGGCCAGATTCCTCAGCAGTCCCGACCCGGCACTGCAGATGACACTGGAAGGCCTGGAGGCTTCCTGAGGAGCTGCTGGGTTTCGATCCATGCGGGTCTTCAGTGGATGCTGGTCTTCAGTCCACACTGGAAGGTGGCAAGCAGCTCAGGCAGCCAAGTGGAAGGAAGGAAGGGGCTCTTTTCACCCAGAGTTGCCTTACATATAGGCCCCCTCTGAGCAGGGTCGCCCGCTCTGGGGAAAGGCTCACTCTGGGGGAAGGACTTCCTCCTTTAGCTGATCCTTCCTGGAAGCAACCTCCAAGACCCACCCAAAAGGGATTTCTGTGGATTAGTAAACAGATCAAGTTGACAACACCTTAACTATCACAAGGCACATGCCTGTGAAGCCTTAAGGACCCAGGTTCCATTCACCAGTACCCATAGAAGCCAGATGCACATGGTGGTTCATGTGTCTGTAGCTTGTTTTCAGTGGCTACAGGCCCTGGCATGCCCATTCTCTCTGTCTATCTGCCTTTCTCTCTCTCTCATATGAATAAATAAATAAATAAATAAATAAATATATATATATTTAAAAAAAGAAAAAATGTTCAAGTTAATATAAGTTACTTATGAACTAAATTGTTTCCTTTGCGATAATCACATGTGGAAGCCTGAATTCTCAGTGTAACTACATTTGGAATAAGAAGTACTGAAGGTTAAATGAAATCTGAAAGATAGAGACATTATTATACAGGATTAGTGTCTTTTAAGAAGAGACACCAGAGCATATGTTTACTCTCACCACAACAATCATAATCACAACCACCACCATGGCTACCATCACCATCACCACGATCACCACTATCACCACTATTACCACCACCACCATCACTATCACCACTATCACTACCACCACCACCATGACTATCACCATCACCAATACCACCATCACTATGACCACCATAATCACCACCATCACCACCACCACTATCACCATTACCATTATCACCACTGCCACATCACTACCACTACCATCACCACCTACCACCACTAGGAAATTACTATAGTACAGATTAAACATTTCTAACATAAACATGCAAAATCTGAAATGCTCCAAAATCTGAAACCTTTTGAAAGCTGCAATCACTCTACAAGCCAAAAATTCCACTCCATGGAACCGTTGCAGGCACAAAACCAAGTATTGGGCTGCAGTGATAACTCTGTGGTTAAAGGCACTTGCTTGCAAGGGCTTACAGCCCAGGTTTGATTCCCAAGTACTCATACAGGCCAGTTGCACAAAGTGGCACATGCATCTGGAGTTTGTTTGCAGTGGCAGAAGGCCCTGGCATGTCCATTCCTTCTCTCGCATTCATTTTTGTTTTTATTTTTTGGATTTTTGAGGTAGGGCCTCACTCTATCCCAGGCTGCCCTGGAACTCATTATGTAGTCTCAGGCTTGCCTCTAATTCACAGCTATCCTCCTACCTCTGCCTCCCAAGTGCTGGGATTAAAGGTGTGTACCACTATGCCCGGCTTCCTTCTCTCTCATTCTAATTCTCACTCTCTCTCTACACTTCTCTCTGCTTCCAAGTCAATAACATTAAACTATTGTGTAAGATTACCTCCATGCCATGCATGAGATATACATGAATCATAAATAAATTTCATGTTTATACTTAGATTCCATCCCCCAAATATTTGAAAATACGAAAAAAAAAAAGTGAAGTCTGAAATATTTCTGCTGTTTTGGACAATACCAACCTGGGTTTTGTTAGGGCCTCCAGAGCAACTGAAACAGCCCACACACTCTTTTTTAGTCGTTCCTCCTAACTTATGACCTCACCACAGGTGTAGCAAAGAGCCTTGGAGGCAAGCCAAGAAACTGCACAGAACATCACCATTTTACCGACACAGAGCAAGCATACGCATGGTTGACTAGCTCCCCTTGTTGACAGCATGTGAGCCCGGAGCAGTCTCTTCGCGTTCAGTGAGTGGGAAGTACGTTCTCTCGCCTCAGCACCCTCCTTCCTCGAAACGGGTAAATGGCTTCGGTTACACTGGCACTGGGCTCCAGCCTTAGTGCTTACTCTGGCCAGAATGGCTACCTTTAAAGAATTAATAATTTTTGCTCATTTGAAACATAAACTTTGTTTCGTTTCACTTCAGCTACATTCTTTCTTTCTTTTTATTTATTTATTTTTTTATGAGGTAGGGTCTCACTCCAGCCCAGGCTGACCTGGAATTCACTATGTGTACAGTGTCAGGCTGGCCTCCAACTCATGGTGATCCTACTACCTCTACCCCACCGAGTGCTGGGATTAAAGGTGTGAACCACCATGCGTGGCTTATATTTCTATTTTTTTTAAGTTTACTTTTGTATAGCGTAGGGGGTTTCCCCAAAATTCATGTCTACTCAGAATCTTGAAATGTGATTGGTTGTGGAACTCTGATCCCTGAGCCTAGCATGACCATTTTCATCTTGTATTCAGAGCAGTTGTAATTACCCACATGAGACCCTCACAAGATTGCGCCCACTAACATTCTCATGTAAGGGGCTAGGGCTCATGAGGCTTGCAGGTACATGAACCCCCACTCTCCAAAGACACATAGCAGTTAATCGCCGTAGGGAGGGAAGCTCTTTATTGGTGGCATAGCTACCCGCCTGCTGCCCGTCCTCATGCCTGTGATGAGTAGTGGCATCTGTTACTGTTTAAATACCTTCTGGAATCTTTAAAAAATATTTTAGTTTTACTTATTTATTTGAGAGAGAGAGAGAGAAGAGAGACAGAATGGGCATGCCAGGGCCTCTCTCAAACTCCAGACGCTTGTGCCTCCTTGTGCATCTGGCTTACATAGGCACTGGGGAATCAAACTTGAGTCTTTCCACTTCACAAGCAAACACCTTAACCACTAAGCCTTCTCTCCAGCCCCTCTTTTGGAATTTTTTATAGTGTTCATATATAATACACTATTTAAACTTTTTGATAAGTTAATTTTAAGTGAAATTGGCATTAGAACTTTGAAGTCAAGTTCATAGTAAAAGCTGTTATTTAAAAATTGGGGACTGAGGGAGGTCCCTGATGCCCTAAAAACATTATAGGCCATTGCCGAGGCCCTTAGTTTCCCACCAGGGTTAGATAGTAAGAAAGACCCTGTTGCTGAAGACTCCACATACTTGGGCTGCAAGGCCACTGAGAAATCCTACTAGAACTGAGATGATAACCTCCTCCATGTAGACCAGCTGACAGAAAGCTGGAAGAAGCCATTCTGCATGTAGTTCAATGGGAGAGAGAGAAATCACCAGTAAAGATACTCAACAGTGGACACTTTATGTTTGGCCAGCCAGGCCAAATGAGCCAACAGGTACAATAGTGGCACATCTGTCATGGTGGAAACCAACTGCCCTCTAACTGGACTGGAGGCCCACTCCATGGGAGGGAATACATCTGAAAACGTAAAACAGGGGTAGTCATGAGCCCTAGGGGTATAACGCCTGCTGATGTCTGGATAAATATATATACTATGCTTATCAAATTGCCCAGTAAGCACTTCTCCTAATGTTCACACCCTTATATTAATGCTAGTCTCACTTTTGGTAGAGAATCTTCTCTTTTCAGATGGCTGTGACCTTGGGATGACTCAGAAGGCATCATGGTGCTGGACAGAAGTGACCCGAGTGCTCAGTACTGTAATATCTCTATCACAGCTTCCAAGCCTCAGGGTCTAATGCGAAGAGGTGGCAGAAAGAATGTAAGAGCCAAAGGAAGGGCAGGATTCCTTACAATGTGCTCCCCCAGACACAAAATGGCCTGGATGTCCATGACCTCACAGTACCCAACACTACCTGCCCAAGACCATCATAAGAGGAGGAAAAGATCATGACATCAAAATAAAAGAGAGACTGATTGAGATGGGGAGGGGATATGATGGAGAATGGAGTTTCAAAGAGGAAAGTCGGGGGAAGGAGGGTATTGCCATGGGATATTTTTTATAATCATGGAAGTTGCTAATAAAAATTTGAAAAAAAATTGGGGGCTGGAGAAATGGCTTAGTGGTTAAGGCACTTGCCTATGAAAGCCTAAGGACCCATGTTCGACTACTCAGATCCCACGTAAGCCAGACACACAAGATGACACATGAGCAAAGTCACACATGTGCACATGGTGTTGCACGTGTCTGGAATTTGATTACAGTGTCTGGAGGCCCTGGCACACCAATTCTCTTTCTCTCTCATAAAAAAAAAAAAAAAAGGCCAACCTGTCGAGCTTGCCTCAATAAAAATAAAAAAAAAGGTTGGGGGAAGCCGGGCGTGGTGGCGCATGCCTTTAATCCCAGCACTTGGAAGGTAGAGGTACGAGGATCACCATGAGTTCGAGGCCACTCTGAAGACTACATAGTGAATTCCAGGTCAGCCTGGGCTAGAGCAAGAACCTACCTCGAAAAAAAAATGGGGGGGGGGGGAATCAAGATTGATTCATCAGGGACCTCAGGACTCCCAGGACTGGTCTGGGGCATTAGTGATTTTGTCGAGTCCCGTGGTAGAGCATGATCTTTATGACGTAGGAAAGGTTATGGTGGACTGGCTTAGGTTGGTAAATAAATTGCATTTATAAGGTACTAAAACATTCAGTCAGGGAAGGGGAAAAGAAAACTCAGATACAGAGGCCTGTCTGGATCACTCAAAAGCAAATGTGGCAAGAGTCATGTCAAGCCAGAGTTCTTAAAGGGGGGAAAAAAAGACAGAAAATCAAATACTGTGCTTGTAAGCTTCTGAGAGGTTTTAAAGCCTAAACAATAGTTCACTAAAGGAGTAAAAGGGGAGCAGGTGACCCTCACAAAATGGGGCCCAATAACAATCCCTCATGGAAGGGAGAAGAGCTCATGAGGTTCACAAGGCCACGAGGTGCATAAGGCTTCCCTTCTGTAAGGAGGATGGGTAACAGTTGCTGGGGGAAGGGAGCCGTTTTTGGCAGTCTAGCTACCAAATAATGCAAGTTATCCATGATTCTATAAATAACCCAAGTAAGCCTCATTGACCCACCAAGCTACACTTAGATGGAATCATTAATTCAGTCTTTCATAGGTGCCCTATCTAGGCTGAGTAGATAGATAATTGTTCATTTCTCCTAAAGAAATTTATGTAACAGTAAATGTATGTGGAAATAGAATCTGTAAAGCTGTTAAGCATTTTGAAACGAATTCTCTCATATTGAGAGTGGGTCCTAATTCTGATGTCAGATGTCCTTACACGAGGAGATGATGCTGGGACACAGAAGGGCAGACAATATGAACATGGGCTCGGGGATTGGAGAGATACATCTGAGCCAAGGACCACCAGGAGCCATTGGCAGCTGGAAGAGGCAGTGAGGACATTCAGAGGAGCATTGTTCTCCCAGAGCCTGAGCCCAAGAACATGAAAGAATACATTTCAGGGCTAGAGAGATGGTGTAGAGGTTAAGGTGCATGCCTGCAAAGCCTAAGGACCTGGGTTTGATTCCCAAGCACCCATACAAAGCCAGATATAGAAGGTGGTACATGCATCTGGAATTCCTTTGCAGTGGCTAGAGACCCTGGCATGCCCATTCTCTATCTGTCTCTACTCTCTCTCTCTCTCTCTCTCTCTCTCTCTCTCAAATAAATAAATAAATAAATAAAGTATTTTTTTAAATAACCTTCATGGCCAGGTATGGTGGCACATGGCTTTAATCCCAGCATTTGGGAGGCAGAGATAGGAGAATTGTGGTGAGTTCAAGGCTACCCTAAGTCTTCATAGTGAACTCCAGGTCACCCTGGACTACAGCAAAACCATACCTCAAAAAATCAATAATAATAACATTCCTTTGTTTCTTTTTTTTTTTTTTTAAAGAATAAATTTTAGTTGTTTCAAGAACCTGAGTTTGGAGTTGGGGAGGTGGTTCAATGGTTAAAGATGCTTGTTTGCAAAGTTTACAAAGCCTGACAGCTCTAGTTCAATATTCCAGCATCTATGTGAAGGACTCAGGAACCAGATAGACACCATGACAGGCTTCAGAGTCCTCAGTAGGCCTAAGATTCTGTTTCCCGGCAAGGTCTAAGTTTGTATTTTTTGGTGAGGGTGGGTTTAACAGTTACTGGAAACTGATTACACCATACATTCCTGTAGTCATAGATAAGTTCAATCCCCCTAGCCCCAGCCCGCCAACTTTGCCGGCCAAAATCCTAAGCCAATCAGAAGAGTACACTGTTTAAATCAACCAATCATGTACCCATCCCCTTCTTCTATGTTCAAATCCCTATAAAAACTCTACCCTCCCACTACTCAGGGCTCTTGTATGTATCCACTGCGTTGGTGAAGTCAAGAGACCGAGCTTAAGCCCGAAATAAAGCTCCTTGCCCCTTGCTCCCTGCATACGTGTTTGGTTCTCCTTGGTGGTCACTGGGGGTGCCGAGAACTGGGCATAACATATGTAAAGCAGGACACAAAATGGCACATGAGTCTGAAGGTCATTTGCAGGAGCAAGAGATCCTGACATACCCATACACACACACACATGCAAATAAATGAAATTTACAAAAAAAGAACCTGAGTTTTTGATTATTTGTTATGGCAGCCCTAATAAAATAATGCACACAATCGTTAAAGTGTATGTAAAGTCCCACAGTGTAAAGTCACCCAACATCTGGTTACCTCTATACACCTGTACTCATCCCTCTGCTCCCCCTGCCCCCAGGAAACCAGTGTTAGGAGCTTAGTTTCTTATGCATGTTTTCAAGAAATGTATGTATTATATATGTATATATTTCTCCAGTTCTCTTACCTAAAAGATAGTGTTTTCGAAAATACTCCTATGGCCTTTGTGTTGTTGTTATTTGGTTGTGTGAGAGAGAGTTGGGGAAGACAGTTGAGACAGGATCTCACTATAGCCCTGGCTGACCGGGAACTTGCTATTGCAGACCAGACTTGCTCAAACTTGCAACCATCCTCCTGCCTCTGCCTCACACGTCCTGGGATTATGTTCATGCACCACCAAACCAGACATACACCTTGTTTTCTCTATTGGCAATGTAAGTTTTAATTTCTTTCATATCATTACATATAGCATATCCTCATTCTTTTTTTCAGATGGAGAGCACTCAATTATATGAATTAACCATTATTTATTCAACAAATTCTATTTGGCTATTTCCAATAACTTGAAATCTAAATTACTTCAAAGAGAAATGATCTTCTATTCATGCCATTATACTTATATGGAAGTTCTTCTACAGATAAACTCTGGAAGTAAAAGTGAGTCTAGTAAAACCGCTATATTTCCACAATCCCCTCTCAGAGACGTGTGTGTGTGTGTGTGTGTGTGTGTGTGTAAGAGAAAGAGAGACGGACAGGCAGACATAGAGACAGAGAGATATAGAGACACACACAGAGAGAGACTAAGACGGAAAAGAGACTGACTGGCTATGTATCACAAGCTAATTTCCAAGTATTAATCTCTCCATCCCCTTGCCACAGCCTTCCAAGTGCTGAGAATAAAGAGCCATCGTGCCTAGTGGGACTTGTCTTCACTTTCCCAACAGCATAGGAGCAAAAGTGCCTCCCTGGCTTCACTAGCAGAATTTTTCCCCAAACGTGTGATGTCTTGCTGGGAGATGTTGATAACTCAGTGTCATTTCAACTTATTTTTATTATTATGAATGACTAAAGTAGAACATATTTCTATGAATTTAGCAACCACCTGAGGTTCCCTTACTTTTAAACTACTTGTTCTTTATTTATGTAATGACTTATTTTTTGCCTATTTTTCTACAAATTTGTTCTTTTTGTCATCAATCTCTAGGAGCTTCATATTGATCACATCAGAGATATTTATCATACCATATTTTCATATCTGAGAGACAAGTCATTCTTCAATGCTGAAATTTTATCCAATCTACTATTTGTCTTTGTGAATGATGCTAAGAAAACAGGATCCATCTTTTTACTGTCTACAAGTATTTTTACTGCTTTCTCATCAAAGACAGACACTTTCTTAGTGTGAAAAGATGGACAAAAGACATTCCAATCAAATGGAACTGGGAAACAATCAGGTGTGGCTGTTCTAATATTTGACAAAACAAACCTCAAGCCAAAATTCCTCAGAAGAAATAAAGGTCGCTTCATACTGATTGAGGGAACAATTTGTCAACAGGACATTACAATTTTGAACATATAAGCACCAAATACAGGTACATCTAATTTTATAAAATATAATCTACTAAAGTCAGAGATAAATCCCAACATAATAATACTGGGCAACTTCAATATCCCACTATCGATATCCCACTATCACTAATAGACAGATCATCTAGACAGAAAATAAATGGCAAGATGGACTGAAATGACACCATAGAGCAGATGGATCTAACAGACATTTACAGAACATTCCATCCAAACACCACAGAATATAAATTCTTCTCAGCATCCCATGGAACATTTTCTAAGTAGATAACATATTAGGACACAAATCAAGTTCCAATAAATTTAAGAAAATTTAAATAAGTCCTTGTATTATATCAGACCACAATGTGACAAAACTAGAAATTAGCAACAAGAGAAATAACAGAAAATACACAAACTCTTGGAAATTGAACATGCTGTTTTTGTTACTATATCTTTCTCATGTAGCTTTAGATAGGGTATGGTGATACCTCAAGAGGTGTTTCTTTTGCTAAGGGTATGTTTGAATATCTGAGGCCTGCTTCCATTCCATAGGAATTTTGAGACCTTTTTTTCTCTTCACAGAATGATGCTGGAATTTTTATTGGAATTGCATTAAGTATGTATATTGATTTTGGTAGAATTTCCATTTTCACAATATTAATTCTGCCTGTCCAGGAGCATGGGAGGTCAATTTCTTTGTTGAGTGGTTTTTATTTTCTCATTATATAGGTCTTTCACATCCTTGGTTAGTGCTATTCGAAGGTATTTAATTTTTTGTGGCTATTGAAAGTGGGACAGCCTTGCTGATTTCTTTCTCTGAATATTTGTCCTTTGCATATACAAGGTCTACTGATTGTTATGTATTGATTTTGTATCCTGCCACTTTGTTGAAGGAATTTATCACCTTTAGAAGTTTTGTGGTGGAGACTTTCAGATAACTTATGTACAGGATCATGCCATCTGCAAATAGGGCATATTTGACTTCTTCCTTTCCAATTTGTTTCTGTCTCTTGTCTTATTGCTTGGGCTAGGACTGCTAGTACAATGTTGAAGAGCAGTGGTCAGAGTGGGCACCCTTGTATTGTTCCCAATCTCAATGGGACCTCCTTGAGTCTTTTCTCATTACGTGTTATTTGGACTTTAGGAGCTTTATATGTAGTGTTTTTGTGTTGAGATATAAACCCTCCATGCCTATTCTCCCCAGAGTTTTGGTCATGAAGTGACTGTATTTTGTTGAAGGCCTTCTCTGCATCAATTGAGATGATCATGTGCTTGTTATAGTTCAGTTTATTTATGTGGTATATTACACTGACTGATTTCCATATGTTGAACCATCCCTGCATCCCTGGGATGAAGCTTACTTGATCAAGGTAGATAATGCTTTTAATGTGTTGTTGAATTCAGTTTGCAAGGATTTTGTTCAGGATCTTTGCATCTAAGTTCTTCAGGGATATAGGCCTATCATTTCATTTTCTCGTATCTCTTTCTGGTTTTGGTATTAGAGTGATGCTAGCTTCGTAAAAGGAGTTCAAGTGTATTCCCTGTTCTATGATTATGTGAAACAGTTTGAGAAAAACTGGTTTCAGTTCTTCAGTGAAGGCTGGATAGAACTCAGCTGAGAAGCCATCCCTTTTTGCACTTTTCTTTTGGAGGAGGTTTTTTTTTTTTATTATATTTTCAATCTCAGTGGATTTGATAGGTTTGTTTGGGAGATTAACCAGGTCTGAGTTTAGTTTTGTAAGGTGGTATGTGTCTAGGAATACATCCACTTATTCTAGATTGTCTATCCAATTTCATGGAGTAGAGATTTGGAGTAGCATCCAATGATATGCACGCATGTAACCCATTATTTTGTATACTAATCAATAATATTAATTAAAAGTTTGAGGGCTAAAGAGATGGCTTAGTGATTAAGGTACTTGCCTGCAGAGCCAAAGGACCCCAGTTCAATTCCCCAAGAGCCACAAAAGCCAGATGCACAAGGTGACACATGCATCTGGAGTTCATTTGCAGGAGCTGAAGGCCCTGATGTGCCCATTCTATATCTGCACCCCCTCTCAAATAAATAAGAAAATTTTTAAAAAGTTTGAACTTCTGAATAGTTATTTCTGTTCTGTAAGCCAATATAAGTATTCTGCTATTAAACGGAACTATCTGTAAACAAATCTTCTAAATTTTTGTTATATATTGCTCAAAATTAGTTAGGAATTGTTTCTTCCCTTTTTTGTTTATCAAGGTGATATTTATATACCCAGGGGAATTTTGGTGATGTTATACAATTATTATTATTATTTTGTTTTTAAGGTAGGGTCTCACTCTAGCCCAAGCTGACCTGGAATTCACTATGTAGTCTGAGGCTGTCCTCAGACTCATGACGATCCTCCTACCACTGGAAGTACAAACTGGTACAGCAAGTATGAAGGTTTCTCAAAAAGATAAAAAAAATAGAAGCCAGGCATGGTGGTGCATGCCTTTAATCCGAGCACTCGGGAGGCAGAGATAGGAGGATCATCATGAATTCAAGGCCACCCTGAGATTACATAGTAAATTCTAGGTCTGGGCTAAAGTGAAACCCTACCTCAAAAAAAAAAAAAAAATAGATCTACCATATGATCCAGCTATACCACTCCTGGGCATATAGCCTAAGGACTTGTTCTGCCATGTTTTTTGCTGCTCTATTTACAATAGCAAGGAAATGGAACCAACCTATATGCCCATTAATGTACGAAAGGATAATGAAGGTGTGGTACATATATACAATGGAATTCTATTCAGCTGTAAATAAAAATAAAGTTTTGAAATTTGCAGGAAAATTGGTGGATCTGGAAAATATTATACTAAGTGAGGTAACCCAGAATCAGAAAGAATATTGTCACATATTCTCTTTCATATGCAGATCCTAGTTTTAAATTCTTATATCTGTATGTAATATGGAGTAAGAGTCACTAGTAGAAGCCAGGGAACTGGAAAGATGCCAGGAGGGAAGGAGGGGGGCTGAGAGGAGCGAATAGTACCAAGTACAGGGACATGTTACAAGGGTTGTGAAGATCTAAGTAGTATAAGGGGATGAAGAGGGAATGTGGGGGTTACGCAAATTAAAGACATTATGAATAAACCATATAGAGACCTACTTCTTTCTTAGCTAGTTAAAAATATATAGCATTAAAAAGAGAGGTTGGGGAAGAATTACCCTGCTGAGGTGGAGAATGCTGTGTCCAGAAGCCCAGGACATTGGTTGCCCACCAGAATTAGATGGTAAGATCCTATTGCTGAAGACAGCACGTTTCATTTGCAGGACACTGAGAAATCAAGCCGGAACTGATCTAGAAGCCATCCCCCGTGCTGGCTAGCTGTCATAGTACTAGAAAGTGCTATGCAGGCTGCTGGGGGGAAAAGTCATCAGTGGTCTTACCCAGCAGTGAACCCTGCAAGCTACAGAACTGGCCAGCTAGGCAAGATATGCCCACTGGTGCAGCAGTGGCATGTTGGTTATGGCAGTAACAAACTGCTCTCTGGTTGAATTTGAGGCCCATTCTGTGGGAGGCAATTCATGCTTGGTACTGAAAACCAAGTCAAAATCCTCTGACTTTGAAGGTCGTGGGTCCTAGGGAGGAAGCTTGCATTGTTCTTTGCCTAAATGGATATGCTGTGCCCATCAAATGGTCTCTTTCTTTTTTTTTTTTTTCTTTTAATTCTTACATGTGTGTGTGTGTGCTTCAGGGTCTCTTGCCACTGCAAATGAACACCAGACACTTGAATTACTTCATTTGTGGGCAGCTGAGGCGTTATATCTGGGCCAGCAGACTTTGTAAGCAAATGACTTTAACCACTGAACCATCTTCCCTCAAATTTCCTTCCAAATGCTTATGTTTAAGCCAATAGATTATTGTTGTTTTAGAGAAGCTTCTTTTTGCAGTTGGAGTGACTACTGGGGAAAGCCAAGACTTATCAAGACAAGTGATAGTCGAGCACTCAGCACTGGATGCAACGTCTCTGTCACACCCATCATGGCTTGGAGGACACTGTAGAGGAGGTGGTAGGAAGAAAACAGTAATACTGTTTTCACTCCTGGGCAGAGGCTTCTCCTCGGAGATTGCTGTGCAAACTGAAGAAACTCAAAACTCATCAATGTGCTGAAAATAAGAGGCCATTGAGAGCTTGGCTCTAAACAAGACATCTCTAACACCCCTCCAAGGCTTTAGGAACACCACAGAAGAGGTGGTGGAGAGGGGTACTTTGGGACATTATCCTGCAAACACAGACTTACTGGTGCATTCATGACCTCACAGTGGTTGTTATCACCCCCCAACAGGACCTGCACCATATGGAGCCTATCAATATATTTTTTTAAATTTTGTTCATTTTATTTATTTATTTGAGAGTGACACAGAGAGAGAAAGAGGCAGATAGAGAGAGAGAATGGACGCACCAGGGCTTCCAGCTACTGCAAACGAACTCCAGACGTGTGCACCCCCTTGTGCATCTGGCTAACGTGGGTCCTGGGGAATCGAGCCTTGAACCAGGGTCCTCAGGCTTCACAGGCAAGCGCTTAACCGCTAAGCCATCTCTCCATCCCCCTATCAATATTTTGACATAGATGTTGGAGGAGCACAAAAGGAACAAAGCATCAAAAATAAAAGAAGAACCACTGGAAAAGAGTAGGGGGCTCAGTGGAATGAAGGTAGAGGAGGGAGGGGGCAAAGGAGAGAAATGAGAGGGCATTAGGATTAAATTACAGTATTAAAATTCATTAATTGTTTAATTAATTAAATTGAATAAATAATTTAATTAATTAATTAATTAAAGTGCATTAAAATTCTCAGTAAAAATTTCAAGATATGCGGGGAAAGTTCCAGTCACTTAATGGGTAGAATTTTCCTGGGTAAGATTATCCCCTGGAGAGGGAAACCCACTGGGATGGGAAGAAGTTGGCACAGCTCCAGACCTTCTCTTTGCGACAGCCACATTACAACACTGCCTACATTGCTTCTCCAAACAGATTCGGCCCAGCACAGCCTCTGCTCCCAGCCCACCCAGCCCAGTCCTGGGGGCTAGAATGTTGCAGACAAGCCCTGTGACTTTTGCACTGTAGTGTAGCCCTGCCTTTGGGAGGCCTAAGGTTTGCTGATAGTTTCCGAGATGCACCACCACTGACCCATTCTCCACTGAGGGTATCTCTGCACATCCTGCCATGAAACTAACATCTCACCTCGGATATTTTCAGCTACCCCCGTGCATTATTCGCCTGAATGCAAACCGCGGGAAGGGTTAGGGATGAGGAGCATCTGTCTACTGACTTACTGTTTCTGGGTCATTTCCAGAGGAGGAAAAGGAAGGTCTACTTTCCATGGCCAGGATCATGCTGGAGTCTTCCAGATTGTGTTCCCTTCTTCAGTCATCACAGTGGCGTCTCCCCTCAGCAGTGCCCTCATGACCGAGGTGGAGCCGCACTGTTGAAATCCTTGGATCACACAAGGAAGGCAACAGCGCAGTGGGAGCATTTGGGTTCCTGCTTCAGTGCTTGGAGCAAATTCTTCTTCCATTTCCTAACTGTGTGGCCTTGAGTAAGACACTGCCTTTCCGAGTCTCTGATTATCAGGTCAATGAAATGATAATGTCCACCACATCCGGTGACATGTAGGAGTGGGTATACAGTAGTCATTGCTCAATGGATACCAGTGCTCCGGAGCTCAGCCTTGTAGCATCCCCAGGTCCCTCTCTAGAGGAAAGAGGGTGAAAGCACTGTAAGACAAAAGTCCTCTGTGCACCGTTTATTACTCATCAGATACTGAGCGAAGTATTTTACCTGCCGGTCTGACCACAATGGAACGTGTGTGCTTTCAAGGCCAAGATCAACAGCAAAGGGTATTGGAATAATATTGGTCTAGAGACAGCTGGGACACAAAGTCCACAGAGCATAGCACGTTTCCCACAATCCCCTCTGCTTGCTTTGCCCAGGTATCTGCCTATACATCTTGTGAAATGCTTGAGGACAAAGCCATCTGGAACCTCACTGGACCCTCCCTGTCAGTAAATGTGTCACCCACTGCTGGGGCTGGGACTGCCCGGCTAATGAACGAGGAAGGCCAGCTGGCAACGGCTCAGCTGGACCTGTGGAAGGGTCTCCAGGCTCAGCCAGGGAACGATGAGGAAATGCAACGCCAGCTCACTGACAAGGGACCCCGAGGCTGAGAGACGGTCCACTCAGCCTCCTGGTACTTGAGGTGAGCCACGAAGTGCCAACACTAAAACCCAGCCAAAGGCCATCGGGCCATGGGAAGCATCTGATTTACGTCCCTCCCTTCCCAAATTCACATGCTGGGGTCTCAATCCAAGCACCTCAGAATGCAATCACAATTGGAGACATGGTCTTGAAAGAGTTAACTAGTTAATAGGATAGACCCTGGTATCCTCACAAGAAGAAAAGGAAATGTTTAGGCCCAAGCAGATATGGTGAGAGACAGAGATAGCAAGAAGGTGGCCGCCCACAAGGCAGAGAGAGACTGGGTTTTGTGCCGTGTTGAGAAGGAGCCACCTGCCAATTCCCACATCGCAGACTTTCAGCCTCCAAAACAGAATCAATACCTACCTGGTGGTTGGTTTGTCTGGTTTTTTTTAATATTTTTATTTTTATTTATTTATTTGAGAACAACAGACAGAGAGAGAAAGAGGCAGATAGAGAGAGAGAATGGGCACGCCAGGGCCTCCAGCCACTGCAAACGAACTCCAGATGCGTGCACCCCCTTGTGCATCTGGCTAACGTGGGTCCTGGGGAATCAAGCCTCGAACCAGGGTTCTTAGGCTTCACAGGCAAGCCATCTCTCTAGCCCTGTTTGTCTGTTCTGTTGTATAGCCCAGACTAGCCTTGAACTCACACTCCTGCCTCCACTTCGCAAATGCTGGGATTATAAGCATGTGCCATCACACCCAGACTATGGTTTTAAACCACCAGCTGGTAGTCCTGTGTGATGGCAGCCCTCCCAAACAAATACAGAAGGTTGGTTTGGGAATGGCTCAGAAGAGCGAGTGATGGTTTCTTCCTTAAACTGCTTTTTCTCAGCTATCTGGTGAGTACAAAGAGCAAAGTAACGAATCCCTCCCTGGTTGCTCCTCTTTTATGTCTGTGCGGGGCGGGTGCCTGCCGGCCTCTGCAAGACGTCACTGGCTGACTACCAGCCAAGGCTCTACTAACTTCCCAATGAACTCGTCCCATTTGGCAGCAAAACTAAAAAAGAAAAATTAGGCCAGGTGTGGTGGTGCACGCCTTTAGTCCCAGCACTCAGGAGACAGAGGTAGGAGGATCGCCTTGAGTTCAAGGCCACCCTGAGACTACACAGTAAATTCCAGATTAGCCTAGGCTAGACTATAACCCTACCTTGAAAAATAAAATTAGAATCAGATGTTTCCAGAAGAACCTGAGCTCCTTACTATAGCTGGGCCCCTGTCTCCATTGCTCCTGGTCACATTCTAGGCACCAAGAAAAGCACCTATAAACATCCTAGAGCTGGCTACATGAGCCCAGTATCAGTCACTAGGTGCCTGGGGAACCCTTGTTCTAGAGCATTCATCTCCAGTGTTTGTCTCCTCCATGTGGTGGTTAGATTCTCAGGGTAAAACCCATGCTCACTCACCACTGAACAAAGACTGACAAAAAAAATTTTTTTTATTTGAGAGAGAGAGAGCCTGGGAAAACCAGGGCCTCTTGCTGCTGCAAACAAATGAACTCCAGATGGAGACATAACTTTGTGCATCTGGCTTTATCTGTATATTACTACAGTTTTGTTGTGTTTTGTTTTTTGGTTTTTCGAGGTAGGGTCTCACTCTAGCCCAGGCTGTCCTGGAATTCACTATGTAGTCTCAGGGTGGCCTCGAACTCATGGTGATCCTCCTACCTCTGCCTCCCGAGTGCTGGGATTAAAGACGTGCGCCACCATGCCTGGCTTTTTTGCATCTGGCTTTATATGGGCACTGAAAAACCGAATAGACTTTGCAAGCAAGTGCCTTAAACCACTGAGCCACCTCCCCAGCCCTCATTTGTTCTTCCAATCCAGCAACTCACCCAGCATTTATTATATGTGAGGCACAATGGAACTATCAAGAAAACAAAAACAGGCAACATTCAGCCAAAGTTTGCTGAAGTTTTTCTACACATCAGAAACTATGCTAGGCCTTGAGGACCTGACCATGGACAAGGCAAAGAGGTGCTCGGGAGCACCTTCCCAGGCATGAAAGTCAGTAACCAGCCAACACAAAGACACCTGAAATAATCATAGACCACGATGACCACCAGCACAGTGCGCGTCAGGGGCTCAGCTGGGACTTGAAAGGGAGGCCTGCGGGAATGTTCCTGTTGTGAAGTGAGCGTCCGCCTTCCTCCAAAGTTCATGTATCAAATACTAATGACAGTAACTGGAGGTGGAGCAGGTAGGAGGTGGTTAGGAAAAAGAGTCAGACCCTTATGAATGGAACTAGGGCCCCTATTAAAGATACCTCAGGCCGGGCGTGGTGGCGCACACCTTTAATCCCAGCACTCGGGAGGCAGAGGTAGGAGGATCGCCGTGAGTTCGAGGCCACCCTGAGACTCCATAGTGAATTCCAGGTCAGCCTGGGCTATAGAGTGAGACCCTACCTTGAAAAACCAAAAAATAAAAATAAAGATACCTCAGAGAATGCCTAACCCCTTCCACCATGTGAGGCCCTCACTGTACATGGGATCTGATGTTGTGGTCATGGGCTTCCCAGGCACTAGAATTATAGGAAATATATTTCTGTTGAGCGTAAGTCAATCTGTGGTGGTCTCTTATACTAGCTCAGTGAGACTGGATTGCTAAGTGAAGAGACTTTTGGGTTGTGGATGTAGCTCAGTTGGTAGAAGGCTTGCCTAGTATGTATGACACCCTGGGTTTGATCTCCAGGAACTGAGACAGAAACCAGTTCCCTCCTGGCTAGCCCTCTGTTGCAGTCAGGTTCACATTGCTGTCAGAAAACACCTGACCAAGAGCAGCTTGGGGGAATAAAGGTTTATTTTGACTAACAGACTTGAGAGGAAGTTCCACGATGGCAAGGGAAAACAATGGCATGAGCAGAGGGTGGACAACAGCAACGGGAGAGTGTACTAAACACTGGCTGGCATGGGGAAACTGGCTGTAATACCCATAAGCCTGCCCACAGGAGGCATTAATTCTCAAGTCTTGGGCTGGAGAAATGGCTTAGTGGTTAAGCACTTGCCTGTGAAGCCTAAGGACCCCAGTTCAAGGCCACCCTAAGACTACACAGTGAATTCCAAGTCAGCCTGGGCTACAGTGAGACCCTACCTTAGAAAACAAAAAAATTAAAATAAAATTTATGTGACACACAGAGAGAATTGGTGAGCCAGGGCATCCAGTCACCGTACTTGAACTCCAGACGCGTGCACCCCCTTGTGCACATGTGCAACACTGCATACTTGCATCACTGTGCATGGGGCTCATGTGGGACCTTGAGAGTAAAACATGAGTCCTTAGGCTTCACAGTTAAGTGCCTTAACCACTAAGCCATCTCTCCAACCCCAAAATAAAATAAAATTTAACTAAAAAAAAAAGAAAAGAAAAACTTGTGCAAAACCCAAAAAAACTGGTCCTGGTAGAGTATGCCCATAATCCTAGTACTTGGGAGGTGGAGGTGGGAAGATCAGAAGTTCAAGACTATCCTTGGCAACTAAATGTGAAGACAACTCCCCCCCACCCAGGGCTCCCTGAGTTGTCCCACATTCCAAAGTGTCCCCCATAGACTCATGCATTAGAATACGGGCTCCCCAGTTGGTGGAAATGTTTGGGAGAGTTGTAGGAACTTTAGGAAGTAGAGCCTTGCTGAAGGAAGTGGGTCACTTGGGGCAGGCCTTGAGGTTTTACAGCCCAGCTCCACTTTTTGGTCACCCATTGCTTTCAGGCTACGGTGGCAACACTAGCAGCTGGCCTCCAGCCACAGCTGCTGTGGTTTCCCCGCTGTGATGGAAAGTGTCTCCTGGAACCGTAAGCCAAAATAAACCCTCTTCTTCCTTAAGCTGCTTCTTGTCAGGTAATTGGTCACGGAAATGAGTAAAGTGGTTAATATAGCAACATAGGGAGTGCCTGGGACACAAGAAACCGTGTCTCAAAACCAAAAAAAAAGGGGGGGGAGGACTAGAGAGATGGCTCAGTGGTTAAGGCATTTGCCTGCAAAGCCAAAGGACCTCAGTTCAATTCCCCAAGACCCACAGAAGCCAGATGCACAAAGTGGCTCATGAGTCTGGAGTTCATTTGCAGTGGCTGGAGGCACTGGCATGCCCATTCTCTCTCTCTCTGTCTCTCTCAATCTCTCTCTCTCTCTCTCTCTCTCTCTGCCTCTTTCTCTTTCTTGCTCTCTCAAATAAATCAATAAATATTTTTTAAAAAATAAGGAAGGGGAGGAGAAAAAGGAAGAAGAGGAGCAAGTCTGGAAAGAAAATGACCAGTGTCTGCATTCAGCTCTCATCTACCAGAAGATTGATTTCAGGTGGTCACGTCATCTCTCCAGGACTCTATTTCCTCATCTGTTGTATTTATTTCATGGAGACACTGTGATGATAAGATGAGATGGATACAGAGAGAGGAGAGGGAAGTAAAACAAGGGAAAGTCCCTAGAAAACTAAGTGGACCAGTTTGAAGCTTATTAAAAAGACAAGCTGACAGTCTTGTGACTGAGCTTCACACCCGTCAAAAGCAACAACTCTGGGCTGGAGAGATGGCTTAGCGGTTAAGTGCTTGCCTGTGAAGCCTAAGGACCCCAGGTTTGAGGCTCGATTCCCCAGGACCCACGTAAGCCAGATGCACAGCGCACGCATCTGGAGTTCGTTTGCAGTGGCTGGAGGCCCTGGCAGCGCCCATTCTCTCTCTCTCTCTCTCTCTCTCTCTCTCTCGCTCTCTCTCTGTTGCTCCTAACTAAATAAATAAATAAATAAATAAATGCAACAACTATGCCCCTACCCCACCCATCTACTCCGCCCTACCCTACTTCCTGAGACACCTGGGACTGGTTCTGCAAGAATTCACCTCCAACACTCAGGTGTCAATTAATGTTCAGATGAAGTTGGGCCAAGCCCTTCCTGTCCCAGATCCACTGGACACAACCTACCCCAAGTTTCGTTGGTCCAGCCAGGAGCACACGTAGCCCACTCCAGCAATCAAATGCAGGACAGGTCTACAGCAGGGAAGACTGTGCCTGGGGTGGGGCGAGGTGTGTCTTTTCATCAGCCAAATCGGTATTTGATCATCCATCCACTCAGGAAATATTCATCCAAACCTGGATGTACAGGGTGGGGAGTGTCCAGGCCTTAGGGTACAAAGGCCACTGGTGACATGTCACTGGGCTCTTGTCCCTGTCAAGTTCTTTTTTTTTTTTTTTTTTTTTTTTTTTTTTTTTGGTTTTTCTAGGTAGGGTCTCACTCTAGCCCAGGCTGACCTGGAATTCACTATGGAGTCTCAGGGTGGCCTCCAACTCACAGCGATCCTCCTACCTCTGCCTCCCGAGTGCTGGGATTAAAGGCGTGCGCCACCACGCCCGGCTTCAAGTTCTTTTTTCTAGAATGTCACTATGAATTTCTATACCATCACCGCTTCCCTACCTGCTTGTGCCTTCCACTTCTATTTTCCATACCTTCAGGTTGAACAGAGCTCCGCCTCCTCCTTAGCCTGTCCTGATCCAACCACGCAGTGTGCCCCGCTCACTCCCACCTGGTGATGAATTTCCTGTGTGGTAACCACATGCCTCCTGGTCTTCCTTCCTGTCTAGGCTGACCTTCTTGCAGGTTTCATATTGGTCTTTTCTAAGTATCTATACAGTGCTAGCCAAGTGCTAGAAAATGCAGCTAAAGCTTGACAGACACATGTGGGATGTTTACTTTCAATTCACTTTCCCAATTAGGGAGTCAAAAAAAGTGCAGAGACTGAAAACTTGGCCCATGATATATAAGCAAGAGTCCTTGCTATCTGTTCTGAAAATATTCAGCTGAAAACAACTACAAAGGCTATGGATATAAAATACTCCATGATGATAGGCTGGAGAGATGGCTCAGCAGTTAAGGCGCTGGTTTGCAAAGCCAAAGGACTCAGGTTCAATTCCCCAGTACCCATGTAAGCCAGATGAACATAAGTCTGGAATTCATTTGTAGTGGCTAGAAGCCCTGATGTGCCCATTCTCTCTCTGCCTCTCTCTCTCTCTCTCTCTCTCTCTCTCTCTCTCTCTCATAAGTAAATAAGTTAAATATTTAAAAAATAAGATACTCCCTGAAGGAAGCATGTGACAGGAGCTGAGTAGTAGCCATTGAAACATCACTGCTATTAGCATTTTAATGTTAATGATGATAATTATAAAAAGATATTTAAATTTGGCTACAAGAGAGGACTGAAAGCCAAGAGACTTAGAATTGACTTCCAATTGTGACTTTCAAGCTGTTGTTGTGACTTTGGACAAACCCTGTGGACTCCAACGTATGGTGACCTGTGGGATTAAGAGTGGAGCTCTAGGGCTGGACAGATTGCTTAGTGGTTAAGGCGCTTACCTGTGAAGCCTAAGGACCCAGGTTCAATTCCCTAGTACCCACGTAAGCCAGATACACAAGATAGCGTGTGTGTCTGGGGTTCATTTGCAGTGGCTGGAGGCCCTGGTGTCTATCTGTTTCTTTTTTTTTTTTTTTTTTTTTTTTTTGGTTTTTTGAGGTAGGGTCTCACTCTAGCCCAGGCTGACCTGGAATTCACTATGGAGTCTCAGGGTGGCCTCGAACTCATGACGATCCTCCTACCTCTGCCTCCCAAGTGCTGGGATTAAAGGCGTGCGCCACCACGCCCGGCTTTATCTGTTTCTTCTCTTTCTCCTTCCTCTCTCTTTCTCTCTCTCTCTCAAATAATAATACTTTTTAAAAAAAGAGTGGAGGGCTGGAGAGATGGCTTAGTGATTAAGCACTTGCCTGTGAAGCCTAAGGACCCCAGTTCGAGGCTCGATTCCCCAGGACCCACGTTAGTCAGATGCACAAGGGGCGCACGCGTCTGGAGTTCGTTTGCAGTGGCTGTAGGCCCTGGCGTGCCCATTCTCTCTCTCTCTCTCTGCCTCCTTCTGTCTCTGTCACTCTCAAATAAATAAATAAAAATAAAAAACTTTTTAAAAAGAGTGGAGCTCTAGTTAATCTCTGGAAGCCATTGCAAGTCACTTTAAGTTTGAAATTTTTAATATTTTTATTTATTTATCTCTGTGTGTATTGTGTGTTGTATATATGGATGCACCAGGGTCACTTTTTGCAATTGGCTTTATGTGAGTACTGGGGAATTGATCCCAGACGAGCAGACTTTGCAAGCAAGCAAGCGCCTTTAACTGCTGAGCGCTCTTCCACGTTTGTGATAGGCAGTCTTCGAGTGGTACGTTCCAAGCCCGGTGTCTCCGTCACACCTCTTTTCAGAACCAGCATGAGCTTGACTCAGGTTTGGGCCAAGTCAATAGCACACTTCAAGTTTTGGGTTCTGCAAAAGCATCATGAAGACATCCTTGTTCCTCATCTAACTGTGTGGTCCAGATTATATTTGCCTACCACACAATTGCGAGGCGTGTGGCTATAGCCCACTGTAATTCTTTTGTTGTTGTTGTTGTTGTGTGTGCATGTGACATGTTCAAGTCACGTGTGAGCAAAAAGCACATAGTGCCCCAGCACGTGTATGGAGGTCAGAGGACAGCTTTCAGGAGTCGAGCCTCACCTTCCACCTCGTTTCAGACAACGTATCTTGTCCTTCATCTCCCCCGCTCCACTCACCAGGCTAGCTGGCCCACAAGCTTCTGGTGGATTCTCCTGTCTCCCTTCTTGCCCTAGGCATGCTGGGATTCCAGGTGTCCACTGTCATCACCATAGTATGTTCTGGAAATTGAACTCAGCTACCAGCGATTGCATGGCAAGTGCTGTATATCTGCTAAGCCATCTCCCCAGCCCGCCCCCACTGTGACACGTAAGGCAAGGCAGAAGCGGGACAGCCTCTGAGAGCGTTCCAAACTGGTCACCATGAAAATGCAATGACCCAGGCAGGCGGCGTGATACACCAGGCACACTGAAGCCTGGGATGTTAGTGTACTGAGAACAATCCCTCAGCCTTTGGAGGTGACCTGGTAAGCAGTAGCTTCTCTCTCTGACCACCGACCATCACCCTAGAAATCATGTCTTCTGAGGTGATAAGCAGGCGAGAGCCTGGTTTTATTCCACCTGTCCACTCCTTCCACGCAGAACGGTCTGAGAACCTGGGGGTAACATTCTTCAGTGAATCCTGGTGAAGAGATCTCAGGTGCTACTGAGGGATAATCTGGCCCACATGGGCCTCTGGTCCTCAGAGGAGATCGAATGCTCCCAGTATTTCTCTGTGCTCAAAGACAGAGAAAGAACTGAAGGGTTTCAGAGACCAAGTTTCCTTAGTAGGCTTGGAGACTAAACAGACTTCCCTACCCTCCCTGATCATGAACCCACACTTCTCTGAGAAGTCTACATTAACCACCACAGCCCTTCCTGCAGAGCCGACATCCCCACTTCCAGGAAGCTCTTCTAACCTGGTTGCATCAGCATCACTTGTGAACGTGCCCTGTGCCCTGCAGTAGTCTTTGAACTCCGGGGAGTGAGAACTGTTTTGGTCACGTGTCATAAGTGCAGATGGAAATGAAGAAGAAACGTCACACCAGAAAGATGCCTCAGCTTGAGCACAGCAGGGGCGGAGAGCTCTGCACACCTGAGAACAGAGCTGTTAACTTCAAGTCCACTTAAGGAATGGCCCTTTTCTGAGGCCTCTGCACCCACATGCCCTCTGCCTTTATAGTTGGCAGCCAGGCTTCTGCTCCCCAAGATGAAACCTGGAGGAACTCTTGCTGAAAAAAAAAAAGAGAAAGATGAGATGAGAAAGCAGACCCCAAGTCCACAGGTACTGTATTTGGAATTTTATACCAAAAACTTCCCAGCTACAGCCCAGTGATCCTTCCAGAGCTACCCACTGGCCCAAAAGCTCCATCCATCAGCTTTTTTTTTTTTTACACTTTCTTCTGAAAGATGGGCATTTACCAATGAACATCAGACCTTTCCTACCCCCTCCTGATCATGCACCCACACTTCTCTAGGAAGTTTGGAAGTCCTCTAGGAAGCCCTTCCTACAGGGCCAAGGTAAATGTCACCTATTCCAGGAAGCCCTCTGTGACCTGGTTGCATCAGCAGACTGGTTTGGTCTGTGCTTATCACTGCATTCATATCACGGCATCAGAACTACTTGTCGATGTGCCAATTCCCTGCATTAGCCTGTGAACTCCAGGGAGTAGGAACTCTGTTTCAGTCACGTATCATAAATGAGATGGGGAATGAAGAAGGACGGTCACACCAAAAGATGCCGCAAGCGAGTAAAGCAAATTTCACAAAGAAACTCACAGGAAGCAGGGAACAATGTAGGGGGCAGGGGCAAACTTCAAAAATCCACAGACAGGGGCTGGAGAGATGGCTTAGCGGTTAAGCGCTTGCCTGTGAAGCCTAAGGACCCCGGTTCAAGGCTCAGTTCCCCAGGACCCACGTTGGCCAGATGCACAAGGGGGCGCACGCATCTGGAGTTAGTATGCAGTGGCTGGAAGCCCTGGTGCGCCCATTCTCTCTCTCTATCTCTCTGCCTCTTTCTCTCTCTGTGTCGCTCTCAAATAAATAAATAAAAATGAACAAAAAAATTTTTTTAAAAATCCACAGACAGAACCCCAGAGATACAAGAGAGCAGAATGTACCCGTGCAACAAGAACAGGATGATTGAGGGCTGGAGGGAGGGCTTAGCGGTTAAGGCATTTACCTGCAAAGCCAAACGACCCAGGTTCAATTCTCCAGGACCCACGTTAGCCAGATGCACAAGTGAGTGCACATGTCTAGAGTTCATTTGCAATAGCTGGAGGCCTGGCACACCCATTCTCTCTTTCTCTTTCTCTCTCTCTCTGTCAAATAAATAAGTAAAATAAAAATAAAATGAAAGGGAAATTGTTACAAAAAAAATTTTAAAAAAAGAATAGGATGATTGAAAAATGAACACTAAGCATGGGGAGGAAAGCTCTTACAAACAAATATAGTGACGGGAGTAAAAGTAAGTCAACTATTGAGATGGCTCAGCAGTTAAGGTGCTTGTGTGAAAAGCCTAACGACCTGGGTTTGATTCCCCAGTGCTTCTCCAGATGCCAGATGCACAAAATTGCATATGCATCTGGAGTTCATTTGCAGTGGCAGGAGGCCCTGGCGTGCCCATTCTCTCTCTCTCTTTCTCTCTTTCTCTCTCTCTCTCTCTCTGCTTACAAATAAATAACAACATTAAAAAATAATAACTCAATAAAAAAGAGTATAGAGAAAATGGAGAGGGAAAAATTGTTAAACAAAAAATACTAAGCCAGGCATGGTGATACACGCCTTTAATCCCAGTACTTGGGAGGCAGAGGCAGGAGGATCACTGTAAGTTTGAGGCCATCCTGAGACTACATAGTAAATTTCAGGTCAGCCTGAGCTAGAGGGAGACCCTACCTCAAAAAAACCCACAAACAAACAGAAACAAAACAGCATGAGGATGGATGACAGGCCACTTCAGTCACAGAGATGCTGACCCACTCCTGATCTTCCGCTGCTGTGCCACAAGGTACAGAAACCTGTCTGCCCACGGGTGACACTTGACACCTGCTTGCTTGCTGCTTGGAATTCTTCATGGAGGCTGGACCACCCCCAAACAGGATGCTGGTTCTGGAAAGATGAAAAAAATTCTTTTTATTTATCTACAAAGCATATATAATATACACATGATAATATGCAATCTGTGGTATGATAATTATATGAAAGAGAAGCAATTACAAGAAAAATGACAGAAAGGGCTCCTCAACGGGCCAACAATGAAAACTGGCTGAGAAACATTAGTTTAGTTAGTGGAAGATACTGCCAGGAGTCTGAGGGGAGATGCCATTGAAAAAGGGAGCTTTCTGGGCTGGAGAGAATGGTCAGCGGTTACCATGCTTGCCTACAAAGTTTGATGGCTTGAGTTTGATTCCCCAGTACCCACATAAAGCAAGATGCACAAAATGGCACATGCATCTGGAGTTCGTTTGCAGATGCTAGAGGCCCTGGCATGCCCATTCTCTCTTGTGCTCGTTTGCTCGCTCGCTCTCTCTCTCTCTCTCCTTGCAAATAAATAAATATTTTTTTTAAAAAAAGGAAGATTTTTCTCCTGACTCTGCCATAGGCAGTGGCTCTGCCAGGAGTTACCCAGAAGTCACTAATCATCCAGTGTTTTAGTTACAGTCCACAACAATTCAAAAATATTAAGTAGAAAATTTCAGAAATAAACAACTCATAAGTTTTGCTTTGTTCTGGTTTTGATTTCTTGAAACAGGATTCCTGTAGCTTAAACTACCTGGAAATTTACTATGCAGCCCAGGCTGGCCTTGAACTCTAAACAACCCTCTCACCTCAGCCTTGCTGAATGTTGGGACTGCAATCATATGCCACTATGTCTAGCTGTAGTCATAAATTTAAACTGAGCTCCATTCCGAGTACCATGATGAAATCTCACACTGCTCAGAAGGCACCATGGTGCTGAGAAGTGACAGAGGAGTGCTTAGCACTGAAACATCTCTATCACACCTTCCAAGGATCAGGGTCCATTACAGAAGAGGTGGTAGAAAGAATGTAAGAGCTCAAGGAAGGGTAGGACTGCTTACAATGCACTCTTCCAGACACAAAATGGCCTGGATATCCATGACCTCACAGTGCCTGACACTACCTACACAAGACCATCATAATAGGAAGAAAAGATGATGACATCGAAATAAAAGAGAGACTGATTAAGAGAGGGAAGGGGTATAATGGAGAGTGGAGTTGCAAAGGGGAAAGTGGGGGGAGGGAATTACCCTGGGTTATTATTTACAGTTTTGGAAGTTGTAAAAAAAGAAATCTCTCAGCCGGTTGTGGTGGCGTACACCTTGAATCCTAGCACTCGGGAGGCAGAGGTAGGAGGATTGCTGTGAGTTCGAGGCCACCCTGAGACTACTTAGTGAATTCCAGGTCAGCCTGGGCTAGAGTGAGACCCTACTTCAGGAAAAAAAAAAATCCTCTCACTGTCTCACTCTGTCCTGCCCAGGATATGAAGAATCCTTTTGCTCAATACACCTGCACTGTGTACACTACCCATTTGTTAGTCACTTAGCCTTCCTAGCTGTCAGATTAACTGTCACTGTATCACAATGCTTGTGCCCCAATAACTTTTAGTTGACCTCATAGCTGCCCCCAAGTATATGAGAAAGATGCTGGAGACTGAATAATGGCAAAGAGAAGCTGTAAAGAGCTTCTTTTAAGTGAAAAGATGGAAGTGAAATAAAATATTTTGAGGAAAAAAAGAGATCACATTCACAAAACTTTTATTTCAACACATTGTTACAATTGTTTGATTTCATTAGTTACTATTGTTAATCTGTTACTATTACTAATTTATAATTTCGGTTTTTTGTTTTGTTTGTTTTGTTTTCGTTGTTGTTGTTGTTTTGGTTTTTCGAGGTAGGGTCTCACTGTAGTCCAGGCTGACCTAGAATTCACTATGTAGTCTCAAGGTGGCCTCAAACTCATGAGGATCCTCCTACCTGTGCCTCCCGAGTGCTGGGATTAAAGGTGTGCACCACCACGCCTGGCTATAATTTTGGTTTTAATCCCAGCTATGTATGCATAGAGAAAAAACATAGATAGATAGATAGATAGATAGATAGATAGATAGATAGATAGATAGATATAGATACACACACACACACATACATATACACAAGCTATCCACACTTTCAGGTATCCATTGAAGAACTAGGAAAGTGGCCCTCATGGACAAGGGACATCTACTGAATATCTCTCTGCCTTGAATCCAGCATTTGCCAGCTGATGTCAGTGGTGCCCAGACCTGGACCCCAGGAGGATTGTCTCATTGGTCTCGTCCACAGTGTGTCAGCAGCACACTGCTCTGGCTTCCGGCTGGTCCATCGTTGCTATGACTACTAGACGCTTTCCTGTTCAGAACAGAGGGAAGGCGGGGCAGCCTCCTTTGGCTTTCTAGGCTATATACTTCATATGACTATGGAAATGGCTATTTTGTTGCTTTTGCTTGTTTAAGACATGGTCTCCTATAGTTAAGACTGACCTGGAACTCACGATGTACGCAGTTCAAGATGACCTTGAGAAGCTGGAGAGATGGATTAGCAGCTCATGAGCTTGCCTGAGAAGCCTAAGGACTCAGGTTTGATTCCCCAGAATCCACGTAAGCCAGATGGACATGGTAGCACATGCATCTGGTGTTCTTTTGCAATGGTTAGAGGCCCTGGCACACCCATTCCTCTCTCTCTCTCTCTCTCTCTCAATAAATAAATAAAAATAATTTTTCTGAAAAAGATGACCTTGAATTTATGATCCTCCTGCCTCTACTTCCCAAGTGCTAGGATTACAGGTGTGTGCTGCCAGACCTGGTTCATGTGGCTCTGGGGATCAAGTTCAGGCTTTGCGCATGCTAAATAGATACTCTATCTACTGAACCACATCCTCATGCCCCTCAGTTTTCTCTGTGTAGTGTACATCCATGTGTGTTCACATATATGTGAGCGCATGTGTGTGTGAATACATGTGCATGTGTGCACATGTATGTGGAGGCCAGAGGACAATTTTGGATATTATCCTCAGGAAAACTGCTCACCCCTTTGTGAAACCAGGTCTCTCATTGGCCTGGGGCTCACTGAATTAGGCTAGAGCGGCTCAGCAGTGAGCTCCAGGGATCCTCCCCCTGCACCTCCCCAGTCCTGGGATTACAGGTGTGCACTGCCACCCAACCTTCTAATTTGGGGGCTGGGGATCAAATTCAGCACTGTACCCACTTAGCTATCTCCCCATCTGAAAAATGTTTTTTAAAAAAAATAAGCAGCAACATTTTAACCCGCTTAGTTTTTAAATTTGTGTATGTATGAGTATGGGCGTGCACATGCCCCGTGCCCATGTGGAGGTCAGAGGATGACTGTGAGGTGTTGATTCTCTCCTTTCGCCTTCAGACAGGGTCTCTAGTGTTTTTTGCTGTTGAGAAGGCCACTCTAGCTGGCTTGTGAACTTTGGGGCTCTCCTGACTCTACCTCCCACTGTCACAGACATCTTGGGATTACAGTCACATGTGCCACTTTGTTGTTTGTTTTTTTTAAAGATTTTATTTTTATTTATTTATTACAGACAGAGAGAAGGAGAGAGAGAGAGAGAAAGTGAGAATGGGCGCTGCCAGAGCCTCTAGCCACAGCAAACGAACTCCAGACGCGTGCACCACCATGTGCATCTGTCTTACGTGGGACCTGGAGAATAGAACCAAACCGGGGTCCTTAGGCTTCACAGGCATGCGCCTTAACCGCTAAGCCATCTCTGCAGCCCGCATGTGCCACTGTGTGACTGGCTTTACATGGTTGCTGGGGATGGAACTTGGATCAGCAGGCTTGTGGAGTGAGCGTCTTCAATGACAGAGCCATCTCCCCAACCCCTCAACTAAAATATTTTAAAACTTCTAAAAGGAATGATGGCTGACATATTAAATTAAAATAAAAGTAGCTGGTCCAAAACAACACGGGTGGGTGGGGGGAGGAAGCATGGAGACAGTGGGTAAGGTACATTTCTGGTTCTGGACCAGGTCACATCTTCCCCTCTTGCATGCAAGACGCAGAGCTGAGCCGGCTGGCATCAGCACAGTGGTTGTTAGTGAATGCCAGGTGAGTGAGGTGAGTGAGGCAGAGATCCAGGCCCCGGCAACCCAGGTCAACACCAGGGGCCTTGTTCGCGATCCTTCAGGTCAGCTGAAGTGCCCTAGAGTCTTTGCATTCAGCCAGCCCAAAGCATCATCACAACCTGGGGTCCCCCAGCCAGAGCCCCTTCTTCCATTTCTCTCTGACAGAGCCTTCCTCCGGGAGGAGTCCCGGCTGTTCCAGGAATGGAGGGGGTGCCTGGGATGATGACAACATGAGGATCTTTACCAGTGTGAGAACCCTGAAGCTCCCCAGGGCAAGTCTGCCCCTCACTAAGGCCTGTCTCCTCTTCTCAGAGGGTTTTTGTTTTGTTTTGTTTTTTTGGTTTGTTTTTTTTAAGATAGGGTCCTGCTCTAACCCACGCTGACCTGGAATTCATATATAGTCAGTCTCATGGTGGCCTCGAACTCATGGCGATCCTCCTACCTCTGCTTCCCAAGTGCTGAGATTAAAAGTGTGTTACCACCATACCGAGCTCAGAGGATTTTGAAAAGAGGAAGAAATAGTCCTTTCTCGGTCGATTCTTACAGCTGCAGGGACTGGCCCCATGCTCTCGTTAGCCTCCATTTGCCCAGCCATTGCATGCAAACATCAAGTCAACAGCAAGCTGCGAATGGTAGGGAGCCATGTTCTGCACAGACTTCCCCGGGCCTTACCAGACAGCTCTGCTTTATGTTTAAAAGATAAAAGAGGGGCTGGAGAGATGGCTTAGCAGTGAAGGTACTTGCCTGCAAAGCCTAATGACCTGGGTTTGATTCCCCAGTACTTACATAAAGCCAGATGCAGTGTCTGGAGTTAGGTTTGCAGTAGCTGGAGGCTCTGGCATGCACATTCTCTCCCTCCGCCCCCCCCCTTTGCATGCAAATAAATAAATATTTTTTAAAAGAGGAAAGGATGAGTAAAACAAGGGAAAATATACAAAAAAGGCAAGGTAAGGAAAGTATTAGATCCATAGTAAAGGACCCATTGGACAGTTTGTTTTGTTGCTTTGATTTTGTTTGGTGCATGCTGGGAACTGATATTGGAGCCTACTGCATATTGTCCATATACTTTACTATTGAGCTAGTAAGATGGACCTCGTAGCCCTTTCCTGCTTGTCCTTGGCCTGTCTGTGTTCTCTAACTTGGTGCAAAAATATGATTTTTTTTTAAAACCCTTGGAATTTTATTTCTTTGCCTCATGTATTAAGTGAGAAGGGGAGATGCGTAGCAAAGAAGATCCAAGGAAGACACATATTTTAACATAAACAGGAGTTGGTGTTCATTTGGGGAAGGCTATGGGCATTTTTTCCTCTCATTTCTTTTTCTTTACATTTCCCATTCTTTATGTAGTGACTATGTTTTGCTTTTAAATAAACACACAAAAACCCTGTATACAAAACAAAAGGCTGCAGTAGTTTCTCTTGTGTGTAAGAAATAGAACAGAATCTGCTGGGCATGGTGGCACCTGTCTTTAATCCCAACACTCAGGAGGCAGAGGTAGGAGGATCGCCATGAGTTCGAGGCCACTCTGAGACTCCATAGTGAATTCCAGGTCAGCCTGGGCTAGAGCGAAACCCTACCTCGAAAAACCAAAAAAAAAAAAAAAAAAAAAAAAAAAGAACAGAAGGGGCTGAAGAGATGGCTCAGTGGTTAAAGGTGCTTGTTCTCCAAGCCTGCTGACCCAAGTTCAATCCCCAGCACCCACATAAAGCCAACTACAGAGGGGTGCTGTGTCTGTAAACCCAGTGTATCTACAGCCTACAGAATGAGACTGGAGCCAGCGGATCCTAAACTTTGTGAGTTAGCTAAAGTGGCTTTGTGTCAAACAAGGTAGGAGAAGTTGTCCTCTGACCGCCACATACATACCGTGGCACATGTGCAACACACACACACACACACACAGAGAGAGAGAGAAATGGAAACGACTAAACTATATAGAATGTGAAGTGCTTGTCTCTGAATGACTGCATGGTAAGACTTAACTGCTTGATTTTGCTTTGTCGTTCATCTCTGCTCTCTAAAGTTAAACCACAGAAACAGATTCTTGGATATGAAGGAAAATAAAGGCTGCTGTGTGTCTTGCTGGCCGCCATACACCCTGTATCCCCAGAAGGTTTCCAAACTCCAGCAGGAGCCAAGAGCCATCGGAGATTTCTATTTCTTTTTCTCTCCTTTTCTTTTCATTGTACAGGGCAGGAAGAAGTAATAATTTTTTTAAAAAAAGTAAGGATAAAATCCCACATACTTGGGCTGCAAGGTCACTGAGAAGTCCTGCTGGAGCTGAGCTGAAAACCTCTTCCATGTACAACAGCTGACAGAAAGCTGGAAAAAGCCATGATGCTGCATGCAGTTCAATGGAAGAGAGAGAAATCACCAGTGAAGATACTCAACAGTGCACACTGCAAGCCTTATACTTGGCCAGCCAGGCCAAATGAGCCAACGGGTGCAATAGTGGCATGTCTGTCATGGGGAAAACCAACCACCCTCTAATTTGACTGGAGGCTGCTACATAGGAGGGAATACATCCTTGATACTGAAAACCCACAACAGGGGTAGTCATGAGCCCTAGTGGTGTAATGTCTGCTGCTATCTGGCTAAATATATATGCTATGCTCACCAAACTGCCCAGTAAGCACTTCTCTTAATGTTTATACCCATATATTATGCTATTCTTATTTTTTGTTAGAGAAGCTTCTCTTTTCAGGTGGCAGTGACCTTGGGATGACTCAGAAGGCACCATGGTGCCGAGAAGAAGTGACAGAGGAGTGCTCAGCACTGAAATATCTCTATCACACCTTCCAAGGTTCAGGGTCCACTGCGGAAGAGGTGGCAAAAAGAATGTAAGAGCCAAAGAAGAGTAAGACTCCTTACAAAGTGCTCCTCCAGCCACAAAATGGCCTGGCTATCCATGACCTCACAGACCATCATAATAGAAGGAAAAGATCATGACATCAAAAGTAAAGAGAGATTGAGGGGGGAGGGGATATGATGGAGAACGGAATTTCAAAGAGGAAAATGGGGGGAGGGAGGGAATTACCATGGGATATTTTTACAATTATGGAAGTTATCAATAAAAATATCTAATGAAAGAAAAAAAAGGATAAAATGTGGGCTGGAAAGATGGTTCAGTGATTAAAGGCAGTTGTTTGCAAAGCCTAATGGCCTGGGTTTGATTTCCCAGTACCCACATAAAACCAAATACACAAAGTGGCACATGCATCTGGAGTTTGTTTACACTCACTACAGGCCCTGATGCACCCATTCTCTCCCTCTCTTTCTCTCTCTGTGTGTGTGTGTGTCTTGCAAATAAATAAATACAAACATTTTTATTTTAAAAAATATTTTATTTATTTATTTAAGCGGGGGAGAGAGAATAGGCATGTCAAGGCCTCTAGCCACTACAAACAAACTCCAGATTGTGTACCACTTTATGCAACTGGCTTAAATGGATACTGGGGAATCAAACCTGGGTCCTTAGGTTTCTCAGGCAAGTGCTTTAACTGCTAAGCCATCTCTCCAACCCAATAAAATGTTTTACAGTGGCCACTGGAAACCTCAAGTTTGGCCAGACAGGCCAAATGACCGAACGAGTGCAATAGTGGCATGTCTGCTCTGGGAGAAAACAGCTGCTCTCTAGTTGGACTGAAGGCCCAATCTATGGGAGGGAATACACGTCTGGTACTGAAAACCTAATCAAAAGCCTATGGCAGGGAGGTCATGGGCCTTAGGGGTATAAAGTCTGCTCTTGTTGGATAAATGCATATATTACTCTCACCAAATTGCCCTGAAAGCACTACAGTTAATGTTCATACTCATATATTAATGTTACTCTCGCTTCTGGTTAGAGAAACTTCTCTTTTCAGATGGTGATGACCACTGGGATGACCCAAAAGGCAACATAGTGCTGAGAAGAAGGGATGGAGGAGTGTCTAGCACTGAAACATCTCACACCCACCAAGGATCAGGGCCCACTGTGGAAGGGGTGGCGGAAAGAATATAAGAACCAAAGGAAGGGTGCCACTCCTTACATACAACTCTCCAGACAGAATTTGGCCTCGATATCCAAGACCTCACAGTGCCTAGCAATACCCACACAAGACCCTTATAATAAGAGAAAAAGATGATGACATCAAATTAAAAGAGAGACTAATGGAGAGAGGGAGGAGATATAATGGAGAGCCGAGTTATAAAGGGGAAAGTGGGGGAGGGAGGGAAATACCATGGTTTGTTGTCTGTAAGTAGAAGTTGTCAATATATATTATAAAACAATGTGTTTTTAAAAAAAATGATAAAAGGAAATTTTGAGGTCACTTTTTCCTTGGTTCTGGCTTAGGCTGTAAATTACATTTGAGAAAATGTTCTTCAGTAGTGTCTGTTGTTTGTCTTCTTCTTTAGTTCAAACCAACACAGTTGTTTTCCCAATCCATTGTAGGACCGTTGAGGGAGGATCTCCTTCTGTCCATGAGGTCAGCTCTAAGGGATTCTTCGTTATTCACTCAGCAAACCTACACTTGGGATCCACGGAGCACAACCAGCTATTCAGGTCCCGAGAGGTAAAGACTAGGGCATGGGATGGGCATGGACTGTGCCTAAGGAGTCTTCACCCTCTGCCATGTTTGTGGATGAAACTCATCAGAAGGGAGCTATGGGTACCCAGTTAGGAGAGTCTTTGTTTAGTACAAAGCCCTGGGTTCAATCCCCAGCACCAAATAAAACCAGCCGCAGTGTCACACATCTGTAATCCCAATACTCTGAAGGTAGAGGCAGGAGGATAAGAAGTTCAAGGTCATCTTCAGCTAGGTAGTGAATTTGAGGCCAGTCTGGGCTACATGAGACAGTTTCTCAAAAACTGATGATAGAGTTAGGGAGACGGCTCAGTGAATAAAGTGCTTGCCGCACAAGTAGGAGGACCTGAGTTCAGATTCCCAGCAGCCATACGGAAAAGGGGCAGCACAAGCCTCTCACCCCAGCACTGGAGCGGTGGAGACAGGCAGGTCCCTAGAGGTCGGTGGCTAGCTTGCTGTTGCAGTCAGGTTCGCATTGCTGGTGGAAAACACACAACCAAGAGCAGCTTGTGGGGGAAAAAAAAAAGGTTTATTTTGGCTTACAGACTTGTGGGGAAGCTTCGTGATAGCACAGGGAAAACAATGGCATGAGCAGAGGGTGGACATCACCTCCTGGGCGACATCACGTGGACAACAGGAGAGTGCAAACACTGTCAAGCAGAAGCTGGCTATAACACCCATAAGCCCGCCCCCAACAATACACTGTCTCCAGGAGGCGTTAATTCCCAAATCTCCATCAGCTGGGGAACCTAGCATTCGGAACACCTAAGTTAATGGGGGACACCTGAATCAAACCACCACACTTGCCTAGCAAAATCAGTGAGTTTGAGTTCCAGTGTGAGACCCTGTCACAAAAAGAAAAAGTAGGGGCTGGAGAGATGGCTTAGCGGTTAAGCGCTTGCCTGTGAAGCCTAAGGACCCCGGTTCGAGGCTCAACTCCCCAGGACCCATGTTAGCCAGATGCACAAGGGGGCGCACGCGTCTGGAGTTCGTTTGCAGTGGCTGGAGGCCCTGGCGCGCCCATTCTCTCTGTGTGTGTCTCTCTCTCTGTCTCTTTCTCGCTCTGTCTGTTGCTCTCAAATAAATAAAATAAACAGAAAAAAATTAAAAAAAAAAAAGAAAAAGTGGGGAGAGACTGAAGAAGACATCTGACATCAACCTCTGGCTTCCACAAGCACATGCATACATGTGCATATGCTCCTGCACACACACACGTGACCATACATATGCACACCCCATCCCACACCAAAACTACCACATACAAACACCCACACGCACACCCCATGCCACACCAAAACCCCATACATATAAACATGCACACATGCATGCACACCACATGCCACATAAAGCAACACACGTACGAACACACACGCATACACCCGTGCACACCCCATACCAAAGGAAAAACAAATTGATCAGATGGATTCAAACCCCAGACTCACCAACTACCTCCAGTGCTGGGCTCTGTCCTTTAACTGGGTAGGAGCGGAGACCTGGTGTTCTCATAGAGAAGACAAAAACAGCTCTTGTTGCAGCCTTGTGGATTTTGGGGAACCTGATCCAACTCTTCAGCGATGCACTCTATAATCCACAAACTCCTGCCTTGTGCCCTGTGGAAAAGGAGGGAGGTGATGGCTCAGACACGCAGCCCTCGTCCCTAGAGGGCCTCAGCTGCCAACCATCCAATCACTCATCCTTCCCACAAACGCTGATCTATTCCCTACCACAGGCCAAGAGAGGCTTGGCTCTGGCGGCCCACAGATGAGAAGCTTTGGAGACTGAGCCGAACAAGATGGAAGCCAACAGTGACTGCAGTATGGGAATCCCTCACAAGCAGATGGGCTGGATCGTACCGGAGGGGCAGGAGGCCTCGGCCACTCTAGAGCTGCCACAGAGCTTGGCATGGAGAAGGAAGGCAATTTACACAGGAAGCATGGTCTGGGGAGGCAAAGAGAACACAAGAGGAAAGAGAAGGCACAGCAGGTGGAGAGCGGGAGTGTGCAAAAGGAAGAGAAGTCAGGAGAACAGAGGGGCTGAAGGGAGCCCCAGGGAGTGCGGGGAGACTAGTGTTGATTCTCCCTGAGCCTGGTATGCAAGAGACAGAGACAGGACTATGTTTCATAAGGTCTGAAGTCACTGAAGAACTGGGGGCAAGGAGGTGACATAGCCAAGTTAGGAGAGAACATCCAGAAAAGGTTCTCAATAGGATGGGAAAAATAACTGAAATGAAGCCAGGCATGATGGTATGTGCCTGTAATTCTAGCTCTTAGGAAGTTGAGGCAGGAGGATTGTTATCAGCCTAAGCTATACAGTGAGACCCTCTTTCAAAGAAACAGAAAGAAAGGAAGGAAGGAAGGAAGGAAGGAAGGAAGGAAGGAAGGAAGGAAGGAAGGAAGGAAGAAAGAAAAAAGAAGGAAGAAAGGAAGAAAGAAAGAAAGAAAGAAAGAAAGAAAGAAAAGAAAGAAAGAAGCAGCAGCACCAGGACTATAGTAGTAGAGCATTTTCCAAGAATTGAGGAGGCAGACATGGGTTCCATCCCCAGCATTGCAAAAGAATGAGAATAAAAATTAAAATTAGGGGCTGGAGAGATGGCTTAGCAGTTAAGCGCTTGCCTGTGAAGCCTAAGGACCCCGGTCAAGGCTCGATTCCCCAGGACCCACATTAGCCAGATGCACAAGGGGGCGCACGCGTCTGGAGTTCATTTGCAGTGGCTGGAGGCCCTGATGCGCCCATTCTTCCTCTCTCTCTCTCTCTGTCTCTTTCTCTCCCTCTCTCTCTCTCTCCAGTTGCCTCTTTCTCTCCCTCTCTGTCACTCTCAAATAAATAAATAAAAATCAACAAAAAAATTAAAATTAGGGGCTAGGAGATGGCTCTGCAGGTCAAAGAATTTGCACAAGCATGAGGGCAGGAGAGGACCTGAGTTCAATCCCTGGCACCATGCATGGCCAAATACAATGTAAGCCTAGTCCTGTAGAGACAAGAGAAGCATGGTGGGTCTCCTGTAAGCCCACGGGAGTGAAAACGCCAGCCCCGAGCTCAGGGAGAGACTCTGTCTCAAGGAAGAGCGATAGAGGAGGACCCTCACTCTTCTACTGTGTCCTCCACACACGGGCTTCCCCCAGGAGCACGCATATGCACATGCACTAACCATACATACACATACCACACACACTACAGCACAGTACTACGTACATGCCAGAAATAAATAAACAAATAGAGAAACTGAAATGAAATGAAATGAAAGCCAGGCATGATGGTGCAGGCCTATAATCCCAGTCTGAGGCCTGGAGGAGCTCAAGTTTGAGGTCAGCTGAGGCTGCATAGCAAGATTCTTATCAAAGAATAAAAACAAAAATAAAAGAAGAATAAATGAAATAAAAACTTAGGAATTCCTGTACATTGCATTTATAATTGAGGGAGCAACTGGGGCCCTCAGATGTCAGGGTGGCGGGAGGCAGCTGTTGGGAAGGGAAAGGCTTCACTCAGCCGCAGGCTAGAACGAGAGCACTGACTACAACGAGGAAGACAAAAGGTGAGGCCTGAACCAGTGTAAGGCAGTGCTGCGGAAGAGACACAGAGGAGAGAGAGACTTAAGGGGAAGAACTGACAGGATTTGGTGGCTCACAGAGGCAAGGAGCATGCAGGACTGAGAAACAACCCTGGGCTTGGCCATGCAAGGTCGCTGGGATTCAGGGCAAGGGCAGTTTCTAGGTAGTCATAGCAACAGAGGCATAAGTTTCATGGAGAGTTGGGGGGCAGGAAGTGGAGGGAGCTGCTGAAGGGGTTTTGTCAGGCCGGAGACAGGCAGAACACTGGCTGGAGGCTGCTGAGGGTCAAAGAAAGGTCTTGGATTTGTTTTTTGAAGAAAAAGAAAACAACTTTTATTTCTGGGATGGAGAGATGGCTTAGTAGTTAAGGCACTTGCCTGTGAGGCCTAAGGACCCAGGTTCAATTCCCCAGAACCCACGTAAGCCAGATGCACAAGGTGGCTCATGTGTCTGGAGTGTGTTTGCAATGGCTATGGGCCCTGGCATGCCCATTCTCTCCCTCTCCCTTCCTCTCTCTCTCTGTCTCTTTCTGCTTCTTCCTCTCTCCATTAAATAAGTAAATAGGCCAACAGGTAAATTTTTTTAGAGATTTTTAAAAATTTATTTTATAGCTAGGCATGGTGGCACATGCCTTTAATCCCAGCACTCGGGAGGCAGAAGTAGGAGAATCGTCATGAGTTCAAGGCCACCCTGAGACTACAATGAATTCCAGGTCAGCCTGGGCCAGAGTGAGACCCTACCTCAAAAAAACAAAACAAAACAAAACAAAAAGATCTTTCTTTTATTTACTTGAGAGAGAGAGAGGGAGGGAGAGGGGCACCCTAGGGCTTTCAGCCACTGCAAACGAACTCCAGGTGCATGTGCCTCCTTGTGCATCTGGCCTATGTAGGACCTGGGGAATTGAACCTGGGTCCTTTGGTTTTGCAGACAAGCACCTTAACCAATAAGCCATCCCTCCAGCCCTTTAAATTTTTTTTTAAATATTTTGTATTTATTTGCAAGCAGCAGGGCAGAATGGGTGTGTGCTTCCTCCTCTCTTTCTTAAATAAATAAATAGGCCAACTGGTAAAATTTTTCTAAAACATATTTATTTATTTGCAAGCAGCGGGGCAGAATGGGTGCACCAGGGCCTCTTGCTACTGCAAATGGACTCCAGATGCACTCACCACTTTGTGTGCCTGGCTTTATGTGGGTACTGGGGAATCGAACCTGGGCCACCAGGCTTTGCAAACAAGCGCCTTTAGCTGCTGAGCCATCTCTCCAGCTCAGATCTTGGGTTGACAGATGGGGAGATATCTCAGCCAGTAACAGCAGGGAACTGTCCACAGAGGGCCTGGAGCTCCTGCTAGGGGTGGTGGCCGGGCGCAGGTGTAGGAGAGTCTTTCCTGTTTCTGTCTGTCTGTCTCCTCAGTGACACAGAAAGGTACATCATGGCTGACAGTGAGGATGAAGCCGGCGATGGAGGCCTGAGGAGAGAGAAGAAGCAAGTTCCACCTCTCTGGACGGCAGAAAAGGCAGGGGAGCCCAGAGCGAGGCACCTACACTGAGAATGACAAGCCAGGCAGCTGAAGTGATCGCAGACACACGCAGGGTGACCAGGAGGTTGGCAAGTGACAAGGCCCATGAGAGAGCAAAGTGGGAGATTGAGGAGATGGGAAGTCCCTCAGTGAGACTAAAAATCCCACCGGCAGGCATGGAGAATACTGTCTGGTGAGGCGCAACCCCCTCACCTCCAGAAAGCTTGGGGTGAGGGAAAGTGGGGGCCTCCCTGATTTCCCCGACCATGGGATATGTTGGGAGAGAACTCGGCAGCTATGAGAAAGCCAGGGGAGTGGCCGTGTCTGCTTCGTAGGGAGTACTCTACTTCCAGCTTTGCAGCCAAAGCCTAAAGATTTGGTGGATGAATGATACGAACGAATGAGTGATGCAATTACCAAAAGCGTGGTTCTCCTGGATCATCTAGTGGTCCTTTATCCTTCTCAACTGACTACAACTAAGAGCTAACCCCAAATAAACCAGGAGACTCTGCTTTTTCTCTCTCTCTATAGGAGCACCAAGATACAGCTCGTCCCCTCTGCCTCCGCACACAGCACACCCACATTCCACTCCCTGCAAAGAAATGATGCACCAAGACCCAGGAACTCAGAGCATCTCTCTGCCTCCTTCTGCAGGGGGAAGGCTGGGAGTCTCCAGCTAGGCAACGGGGCCTTTCTCAGTTCCGGCAGGCTGAACCTGGGGGCCCACGATGCAGGGTTATTTGACGGTGGCCAGAGGCACACCCTGAGCCATTGGCCTGGAGTTCACTGTCCCACCCCAAAGCGTTGTGGAAGGTGAACAAGGGGCGAGCAAGATCAAAGTAGGTTTATTAAGAAGATACTGGGGTGGGGGGGCTGGAGAGATGGCTTAGCGGTTAAGCGCTTGCCTGTGAAGCCTAAGGACCCCGGTTCGAGGCTCAATTCCCCAGGACCCACGTTAGCCAGATGCACAAGGGGGCGCACGCATCTGGAGTTCGTTTACAGAGGCTGGAAGCTCTGGTGCGCCCATTCTCTCTCTCTCTCTCTCTCTCTCTCTCTCTCTCTCTCTCTGCCTCCTTCTCTCTGTCGCTCTCAAATAAATAAATAAACAAAAAAATTAAAAAAAATTTTTAAAAAAAAGAAGATACTGGGGTGGGGACGGGAAGATTGTGCAATGGTTAAAGGCACTTGCTTACAAAGTCTGCCAGCCTGGGTTCAATTCCCCAGCACACAGGTAAAAGCCAGACAATAAAAAGTGGCACAACCATCTGGTGTCAAAAGACCCTGGTGAATGTACAAATAAATTTTAAAGTAATTGTTTTTAACTTTTTTTTTTTCTGAGGTAGGTGCTCACTATAGCCCAAGCTAACCTGGAATTCACTTCTGTAGTTCCAGGCTGGCCTCAAACTCACAGCAGTCTTCCCACTTCTGTCTCCCAAGTGCTGGAATTAAAGGCATGCATGACTGTGCCTGGCTTTTTAAAACTTTTTTAAAAAAAATATTTTTATTTATTTGCAAGGAGAGGGGAGATGGGCACACCAGGACCTCTTGCCACTGCAAACAAACTCCCGATGCATGGGCCACTTTGTGCACCTGGCATTATGAGAATAATGAGAAATCAAACCCAGACCATCAGGCTTTGCAAGCAAGTGCCTTTAACCACTAAGCCATCTCTCCAACCCTTTTTATTTTTTTTAATATTTTATTTTTAGTTATTTATTTGAGAGAGAGGAAGAGGAAGATAGAGAAAGAGAATGGGCAGGCAAGGGCCTTTTAGCTGCTGCAAACAGACTCCAGAAGCATGCACCACCTTGTGCATTTGGCTTACTTGGGTCCTGGGGAATCAAACCTGGGTCCTTTGGCTTTGCAGGCAAGTGCCCTAACCACTAAGCAATCCCTCCATTCCTTTAAAAAAAAACTTTTTATTGCATATGAACTTCCTTGCATATAAACAATATATTATGAGCATAGTCCCCTCCCAGTACCCTTCTTTTTCCTCCTCCTGGATACACCCTCCACTTAACCCTTTCTTTCCAACAAGTTTCTCTTCTATTTTTTATTTTCAACTTTTTTTTAATCTTTATTTTAGAGAGAGTGAGTGAGAAAGACAGAAGAGAGAGAGAATTGGCACACCAGAGACTCAAGACACTCAAATTGAACTCCAGGCGCTTGTGCCACCTACTGGGCATATGCGACCTTGTGCTTGCCTCACCTTTGTGCATCTGGCTTACATGGGATCTGGAGAGTTGAACATGGGTCCTTAGGCTTTGCAGGCAAGTGCCTTAACTGCTAAGCCATCTCCCCAGCCCTCTCTTCTATTTTTTAAAATATTTTTATTTATTTATTTGCAAGCAGAGAGAGAGAGAGAGGGAGAGAGAGAAACAGGCATACCAAGGCCTCCAGCCACTGCAAACAAATTCCAGATACATGCGCCACTTTGTGTATGTGGGTTTATGTGGGTACTGGGAAATTGAACCCCAGTCATTAGGCTTTGCAGGCAAGCTCTGCAACTGCTGAGCCATCTCTGTCTAGCACCTCTCGTCTATTTTTTTTCCAAGGTAGGGTCTCATTCTAGCTCAGGCTAACCTGGAATTCACTATGTAGTCTCAAGGTGGCCTTAAACTCATGGTGATCCCACCACCTCTGCCTCTCAAGTGCCAGGATTAAAGGTGTGCACCACCACACCCGGCTCTGTCTCCTATTTTGATGTCATCTTTTTTTCCTCCTATAGTGTAGGTTTTGTGCACATAGTATCAGCCACTGAGAGTCATGAATATCAAGACCACTTTGTGTCTGGAAGACAGTAGTGTAAAGCACTCCTCTCCTTCCTTTGGCTCTTATATTCTTTCCACCACCACTTCTGCAATAGTCCCTGAGCCTTGGAAGGTATGGTAGAGATGTCTCACATGTGCACATGGAGAAACTGATATTTAGGGCCATCGAGTCTAGAATAGAGGAACCTATTCACCAAGGAAGTCATGGTGGGAGGTGGGTACTCCTAAGAGGAGAAAGAAGCTAGAACAGGCAGGTCTTTCTACACTTGCCTTTCTCCAACCCTAGCTCAATCTTTCTTTTTCTAGCCCAGGCTGACTTGGAGCTCACTCTGTAGTCCTAGGCTAACCTTGAACTCACAGCAAACCTCTGCCTCCTGAGTGCTGAGATTATCAATCCCTTTTTGTTGTTGTTGGTGGTGGTGGTGTTTGTTTTTGAGGTAGGGTTTCACTCCAACCCAGGCTGATCTGGAATTCAGTATGTAGTCTCAGGCTGGCCTCGAACTCTCAGCGATCCTCCTACTGCTGCCTCCCAAGTGCTGGGATTAAAGGTACACACCATCATGCCTGGCCAGTAGCTTCAGATTAACACAAGGATGGCCACTAGAGGAAGTCTCTCTCTTGCTCTCTGGCACACGGCTGCTTGTGAAAACACTCACCTCTGTTCTTTGAGGAATAGTGCTGACCAAAAAACCAAGACATCCATTTTTTCACACAAATTCACACCAAGGCTCTCAAGGTCAACACCTTGCATCTCCCAGATGCCCACTGAGCCAAGCTAGCTGCCCAGCCAAGTGAAGGCTGACAGGCCAGGCCTGGGAGGGAGGTCCTGGTATCCCCAGCCTAAAGCCCTTTATCTCCACATTCAGGGGACATTGACCTGACTCACCAGGGGAGGAGGATGACTGGTGGGCACTCTCCTCACCCCTCATACCCTCTCCCTTCTTCAACAGTAGTGCAACAGCTGTGGGCAGGGGCATGGGCTCTGTTAAGGAGCCAAGCATTAAGTGGATACTTCCGTACAGGAGGGCACAGGTCAAAGAGACCAACAGCCCTAAGAGGTGCTTCTCCCTGGGCACAGGCTGCCCCTCTATCAACACCATGGAGAGCTAAGTCTCTGGGATGGTGGATCACGGCTACTGAAGTTCGTAAGGGCCTGCAGGATTCTGATAACTTTCTTTTGTTTGCACATGTATGTGGTGTGTTGTGTGGGTGGGTGGGTACACATACATGTGCATGCAGAGGCCGGAGGTCAATATCAAGTCTCTTCCTCAGTCACTCTCTACCTTACTTTTTGAAACAGAGACTCTCATTAAACCTAGAGCTTGCTGATTCAGCTAGACTGGCTGGCCAGTGATCCCTGCGGATACACCTGCTCCTCCATCAGGTTTCCAGGCCCACACTGCCATGCCTATCATTTATGTGGGTGCTGGGGGGTCTGAACTCAAGTCCTCGTGCTTGCAGAACAAGCATTTACCAACTGAACCATCTCCCCAGCCCCCCAATTCTGACAACCTTCATAAAACTCTAAAGAAACTCTAGTAACCTTCACAAAACTCTAGAGAAACTCTAGTAAGAGTCTAAGAAGACTGACATAAAAAATGCTAACTGAAGTATTATTTGTAATGGCCTAAACTTTTTTTTTTTTTTTTTTTTTTTTTTGGTTTTTCAAGGTAAGGTCTCACTCTAGCTCAGGCTGACCTGGAATTCACTCTGTAGTCTCAGGGTGGCCTCGAACTCACAGCAATCCTCCTACCTCTGCCTCCTGAGTGCTAGGATTAAAGGCATGTGCCACCATGCCTGGCATGGCCCAAACTTTAAAAAAAAATATTTTATGTAGAGCTGGAGAGATGGCTTAGTGGTAAAGGCACTTGCTTATGAAGCCTAAGGACTCATGTTTGATTCTTCAAGACTCACATAAGCCAGACACACACAGTGATACAACTGCAAGGTTGCACGTGCACACAAGGTGGCGCATGCGTGTGAAGTTCAGTTACAGTGGCTGGAGGCCCTGGCACACCAATCCTCTCTTTCTCTCTCTCTCTCTTGCTGTCTTGCATAAAAAAAAGGCCAATCTATTGAGCTTGCCTCAAAAAGAAAAAGTATTTTATTTATGTATTTGAGAGAGAGAGAAACATAGGAAAAGAAAGAGAAAGAGGCAGATGGAGAGAATGGGCATGCCAGGGCCTCCAGCCACTACAAACTCCAGACGCATGTGCCACCTTGTACATCTGGCATTACATAGGTGCTGGGGAATTTAACGCGGGTCCTTAGGTTTTGTGGGCACGCATCTTAACTGCTGAGCCATCTCTCCAGCCTGGCCCAACGTTTTAATAGCCTAATACCAACTGTCTGAGGCATAGTCCAGAAATTTTTACTGGGATAGCTCAAAGGAAGACTAGAGACCTCAGACTTGACAGAACTGAACAACTGTTCTCTCTGTCATGACAGGCAAAGTTCCCAAACAAAGCTCTGAACCACAAGGGGGGAAAGGGAGTAGGAATGCACTACAGCAGGTCAGGTTTAGATAGATGATAGATACATAGATAGCTAGATGACAGCTAGATCACGTAATAGAAACTGCATTATCTATGACACATAAACTTTAAAAACATACACAATCAGCCAGCGTAGTGCTCTACACCTTAAATTCCTTCTCTCAGCAGGTAGATGTAGGATCGCCATGAGTTCAAGGCCATCCTAGGACTGCATAGTGAGTTCCAGGTCATTCTGGGCTAGAGTGAGACCTTACCTTGTAAAGAAACAGCAACATGCACTGTCTTGTAGTTGTTATGGAGATAGGACGTATATCATCATGTAAAACCATGCCTGGGAATAACAGCTGTGTTCAGAAGGAAGGGAGAAAGCGAAACATTTGGGAGAGAGTACATGGGGGACTTCACTCATGTCTTTGTGTCCGGAACCTCTTCTTTTGTAAAACTTGGAAGACCATACGGCAATGCGGAAGTCATGCATACATTTTCAAAGTCTCCAACACTCCATGAGCTTAATTGTGGGGACACTTGGGCTCAATGCCTTCAATCATCCTGTAATTAACTACCTTGGCTCACTTGCCCCGATGGCTGGCACCCTGTAGTCCTCGAACCCCCACCCCCGTGCCAGCTCTGTGAGGCACGGCTGGTCATCAGCCCGCTGGTCTGGCACCCGGCAGCGTCCGCCCTCCCGGCTGAGGGCTGGCTTCCGTCTATGTGGAGGATCGTCTGATCCGCCCACGCTCAAGAGCACTTGACCTTCTTCTGCTGAATCCCTGGAGAGGTTTCAAGTGCCACCGAAGGACCAAGGACAACATTGTTTTCCTCACCGGGTGACTGTCCTCAATGACATGTACCAGGAAGCCTGAGGACACTTATCTGGAATCAAAGCTTTCCAGAGAACTGTCACCAAGCCTCACTAAGAAGGCCTGAGACACTCTGTCCCCTCCTGCTTCCCTTCCTCTCAGAAAGGGGACGCCTTTGTCACACAAAAGCCAAAGCCAGTTCCCTCGAGTGGCCGCCCCAAATCCACCTAACAGTAGCTTAAGCAATCTCACCAGCTTGACCTTGGTCCCAACAAGAAAACCCAAATCAGGGCTAGAGAAATGTCTTAGTGGTTAAGGCGCTTGCCTGCAAAGCCAAAGGACTCAGGTTCGATTCCCCAGTACCTATGTAAGCCAGATGCACAAGATGGCGCTTGTCTGGAGTTTGTTCGCAGTGGCTGGAGGCCCTGGTGTGCCCCTTTACTCCCATTCTCTCTCTCTCCCCTCCATCTGCCTCTTTCTCTCTCTCAAATAAATAAATAAATAAGAAAATATTAGGAAAAAGAAAAACCAAATCAGCATTCATTTTTCTAGATCAGAGTCCCCACACACAGCATCGTCTGCCTCCTCCAACCTCTTCTAAAACTGAGAGGGGAACTGGTTTAATATGTGTGAAGTCAGAAGCTGGAGGGCAGGGTGGTCTCAGTGCCCTTTGATACTGGACTCCATTCCCTATCCATGAGGCTATCACCAGGCAAGGATGTAGATCCTGCACCCCAGGGGGACAGATGACTTACAAAGAAACAAATCATCTGATCACATAAATGCTAGGCAGGGCGGCTGGGGCAACGAAGATCCAGGGGAGGCCATCTGAGCAGCGGGAACATCTGAACATGGGAAGGGAGCCGGGCATGGAGCCCTCTGGGACAGATGCAGTCTAAGGACTGGAGAGGAGGTGATGGGAGGTAGAGGTGGTGAGACAGACAGGAGCCAGCGCTGTGCAAGTTCTGGGAGAACAAGGTCACATCTTCCACCTCACAGAAGAAACAGAATCTGAGAGTGGTGGGGCTCACCAAGACCACACAGCCTGTGGCGGGGGGAGCCAGGGGGATGGACTCTGAGAGCTGGACCTCTCTCAGTGGTGCCCAAGACCCATGGGCCCACATCCCTAATACTCTGGTTTTTAGACAGCTCGAGCCGGGCAGATGACTATGTCACTAGACCCACCTGGGGAACCTGGGACAGATGCCACATTAGGGCATGTTAGGATTTTGTCAGTCCAACCCGCCAGCCTTCAGCCTCCATGGACAGATGCAGTGCTATTAATAGTTCAGTTCACTTCAGGTGAGGCTTTGCCACCAAATTCAGGTCACATTTGGATGCCAACTAGCATTCAGAGCTCAGAGCTCTCTGTATTTCCGCTCAACGCACGGGGGGCACCGCATTTGAAATTCTGGAAGTGGAGTAGCCAAGGAGACGGGAAGCAAGCCCTTGCACCCACCCTGCCCCCCTCACAACCTGGCACTGCCCAGCCAGGGGACGGAACCACAAAGGCACACGCTTCTCCCTTGGCTGAGTAGGCACACTGCTGCAAGGCGACAGCTGCTGGCAGCACTGAGAAGCAAGTGGAGTCCCAGACAGCTGCCTCATTGCAGCAGGCACCGGGAAGCCCGGTTGTGCCCAAAAAGCCACCCGAAGAAGGTTCCCGTGACACCTCTTGTTGAAATTTTGCCAGCCCTGGGATGTATTTGAAGACAGAGATATGTAAGTGATAGAAACACAAACTTAAAAACATTTCTTCCCTGCACCAGAGTTGCAATCCTCCAGCCCTTAATTAATTTATTTTTATTTATTTATTTGAGAGAGAGAAGCAGAAAGAAAGAAAAAAAAAAGAGAGAGAGAGAGAGAGAGAATGGGCATGCCAGAACCTCCAGCCACTGCAAATGAACTCCAGATGCATGCGCCACCTTGTGTGTCTGGCTTACATGGGTCCTGGGGAATTGAACCGAGGTCCTTTGCCTTTGCAGGCAAGCGCCTTAACCACTAAGCCAACTCCTCAGCCCTTAATTTATTTTTTAATTACTTCAGAGGCTGATTCTTGGTCCTGCTGCTTCCAACTCCCAAGTGCTGGGATCACAAGCAACAGTTATGCACCCCACCAGGTTTATGGGGTCAAATTTGGGACTCCATGCATGCCAAGCAAGTACTGTCCCAACTGAGCTAAATCCCCGGCCCCCAGCATTTGCTTTAAGCGTTAACGGCCACAGACGTGTGTGTTTGAAGACAGTCCCTAGTAACTTCTTGTTGCTGTTGTCCAGGAAGGTTGTGGAGCCTTTAGGAGTGGGCAGTGGCTGTCTCACCTGAGCCAGCACCAAACCCCAGGGAGAGGAGCACATGTGCTGAGACCCACGCTTCTTCCTGACCCACAGGGCCTGGGCAAGCCTGGGAATCTGCATTTCTTTGTTTTAGTCCTTTTTCATTCTATTTATTTATTTGCAGGCAGAGAGATAGACAGAGAAGAGAGAGAAAGACAGAGACAGAGATAGAGGGAGAAAATACGGCATCTCCAGGGCCTCCAGCCACTGAAGACAAACTCCAGACGAATATGCCACTCTGTGCATCTGGCTTTCGTGGGTACTGAGCGATTGAACTCAGGTTCTCAGGCTTGGCAGGAAAGCACCTTAACCACCGAGCCATCTCTCCAGCCTGAGATCTGCATTTCTCCCTAGTCCTCGCTGCTCCATGAACCTGGACGGTGACGGTGTGGAACCCAGGCCGCTCTCTCAGGCCCTGGGTGGGGGGTGCAGCAGTGTCCTCAGAAACATCCCCATTCTGCCACCTCCCTGCAGCTTGTTCTCCACATAGCGATGAAGGGGAGTCCTTTCAACAGAAATCAGACTGGGGTCTCATCTCTCAGAGGGGACACCTTCAGGTCTTACCCGTCCTGTGAGGTCCCACATGATCTGCCTGCGCTGCCTGCCTCCTTTCCTGCCTCCCCCTGCCCGCACCCTAAGGCTCCTCAGTTGCTGTTCCCTCTGCTGGGGGACGTTGATCCACACAGCCCCTTTCTGACTCCCTCAGAGCTCTGCTCAGATCTCGCTTCACTAACATGACAGAGCATCTGCTGGCTAGGGGGACGGCAGAGGTTAAAGTCCTCTTCTCAGCCTCACACGTTCCTTTGCATACCCACAAGTCCAAGTATTACTCTTGTAAAGTTAAGCGTGGTATTAGTGAATCCAACTCTGGAGATGCCAGTCTCCACTCCACTTTTCTGCACTTCAGCCAACACTCCCTGGGCATATCGGTACACTAGATCCCAGGCGGAGACTCCCGCCGGGGATGTGAGATGAAGGAGTCCCTGGTCCCCCTGAGCGGCTCCAGGAGGCACAGGTGGACATGGATGTAAGTGAGAAGACGGTGCTGGGTCTGGGGAACGTACTAGACAAAGGAGCAGGGGACAGCAGAGTCTGCAGCAGCCTAGAAAGCTCCATCAGGAAGCAGCACTTATTTAAAAAAAAAAAAAAAGCATTCCAGACAAACAGCATAGCAAGTGCAATGGCTTCGAAGTGTCAGTGTTGGTGTCACGTCCTCCAGCCTGCAAGAGGAGCTGAGGATGGCTAGAATGTTCTCAGGAAGTTGCACAAGAAACCTGGCCAAGGAGGTGGGCAGAGGGCATATGTGCCATACTAAGAAGGTAGGGTTTCATTTATTCACTCAACAAACCGTAAGTGCCTTTTATGTGTCCACATTGTTGCAGGCTCTGATCAACACCCTGTCCATGTCCTGTGATCTTGCATTCTAACAGCCCAGCAATGATAGACAATAACCAAGTAAGGAAACATGATTGAACTGATTTGGAAGGGCATGCGTGTATATGCGTGTGTGTGCTTCAGGTTGGAACTCTCTTTAGCCCAGGCTGGCCTCAGACTCACAGCAATCATCCCACCTCTGCCTCCCAAGTGCTGGGATTAAAGGCATGTGCCACCGTGCCTAGGTATAAGCTGATTTGGGATAATGGCACCATGCATAAATGAAAGCCAAGCGGGTTATGGAGTTGGGGAGGGTGGAAGGAAAAGGGCAAAAATGATATTTTGGGGGCTGGAGAGATGGCTTAGCAGTTAAGGCACTTGCCTACAAAGTATAAGGACCCAGGTTCGATTCCTAGTATCCCATATAAGTCAGATGCACAAGATGGCACATGTGTCTGGAGTACATTTGCAGTGGCTAGAGGCCTTGGCATGCCCATTCTCTCTCCTTCTCTCTCTCTCAAATAAATAAAATAAAAAGGCTATTTTTGTATGTGTAAGCATATTCACGTATTTGTGGGCACGTGTGTGTGTGCACCATGAGTGTGGGCTCAGACAGAGGTCAACATTGAGTGTTTTCCTCAATGGCTTTCCACCTTATTTTTAAATTAAAAAAAAAATTACTTGCAAGGAGCCAGAGAGGAGGGGCGGGGGTGGTATTCCAGGGCCTCCTGCTGCTGCAAACAGACTCCAGAAGTATGAGCCACTCTGCATCTGGCTTTATGTGGGTACTGGGGCATCAAACCTAGGCTTTTATGCTTTGCAAGCAAGTACCTGTAACCATTGAGCCATCTCTCCACTCTCCACTTTATTATGTTTTATTATGAGAGAGAAAGAGAGAGAGAGGGAGGGAGAGAATTGGCATATCAGGGCCTCCAGACACTATAATCAAACTCCATATGTGTGCACCACCTTGTGCACATGTGCAACCTTGCACATGCATCAACTTGTGTGTCTGACTTAGGTGGGATCTAGGGAGTTGAACATGGGTCCTTAGATTTCACAGGCAAGCGCCTTAACCAGTAAGCTATCTCTAGAGCCCCACTTTATTTTTTGAGACAGGGGTTCTCACTGAACCTAGAGCTCAAGCATTCGACTGGACTAGCCAGCAAGCCTAAGGGACCCTCCTGTCTCTGCCTTCTCAAAATTGGGATTATAGTGGGCACTCTGCTCGGCTTTTACATGGGGGCTGGGGATTCAAACTCAGGTCCTTATGATTCAGTACAACAGTGCAAGCAACAGGACCTGGGCGCAAGTCCAGGAGCCTGTGTGAGAATGCCAACGCACCAGGACTTGTGTCTGTAAGCCCAGCTCTGTGGACACACAGACAAGAGGACCCCTGGGCTCTCCTGGCCAGCTAGGTAACATTCCTGAGGATGACACCCAATGGAGGAAGAAAAAGAAAAGAAAAAACAATGAAATAACAAGACTAAAGGATAGATGGAGAAAAACCAGAATTCAAATCGTGATGATTGGTGATGCTGAAAGAAAGATGATTTTAAAAAGCAATAGAAGTATAAGGAAGCGGGGAAAGTGAAGTAATGTCAGGCCTACAAACGTTAAGCTAAACCCTCAAGGATCCTGAAGCGCTGGCAATGCCGGTCAGCATCTGCTACCCAACTGAACCTATGTCTCCCTCCAGTGGTCAGAAGAATTTTTGCACTGGCCACTTTTAACATGCACAGGTCCCTGCTTTTGCTGCAAGCCAGCCATGAATTGCAATTTCGTAATTTTGTTTTGCAGAGTCTATTTCTCCTCACTGTCACCCCGTTTTTTATCTTCCCTAGCCTCTAACCCTTGGCCCTACACTTGGAAAAGATCTCCTCCCACCCGCAGGGTTTTATGATGAAATGTGTCAGATCATGTTTGCCCAATAATCTAAGACTTCCAGTTTGCACCAGCCTCAGCTATCTGAAGCTATACCTAGAAGGCAGATAGACACGTAATCAAGAAGAAGGGCTCACTTAAAACCACAAAGTAAGTCAAACGTTACCACCTGGGACTCAGCCTCACACAGTCACCCCAAGTCACATGCCTTTCCACTTACGCTCCTGCAGACTTCAAAAGGGTAAGAAATGCTATCTGTTAACATACACACAAGCAAAGACAAGTGTTAAATTTCACGACTTTGGGGGCTAGAGTCATGGATATCCAGGCCATTTTGTGTCTGAGGGGAGCACATTGTAAGCAGTCCTACCCTTCCTTTGGCTCTTACATTCTTTCTGCTACCTCTTCTGCAATAGACCCTGAGCCTTGGAAGGTGTGATAGAAATATTGCAGTACTGAGCACTCCTGTCACTTCTTTCCAGCACCATGATGCCTTCTGAGTCATCCCAAGGTCACTGCCATGTGAAAAGAGAAGATCCTCTAACAAAAGTGAGAGTAGCATTAATATAAGGGTATGAACATTAAGAGAAGTGCTTACTGGGCAGTTTGATAAGCATAGTATATACATTTAGCCAGACAGCAGCAGATGTTACATCCCTAGGGCTCATGACTACCCCTGTTTTAAATTTTCAGTATCAGGGATTTATTCCCTCCCATGGAGCAGACCTCTAGTCCAGTTAGAGGGCAGTTGGTTTCCACCATGACAGACATGCCACTATTGCACCCTGTTGGCTCATTTGGCCTAGCTGGCCAAATATAAGGCTTGCAGTGTCTACTGTTGAGGATCATCACTGGTGATTACTCTCTCCCATTGAACTGCATGCAGAATGGCTTCTTCCAGCTTTCTGTTGGATGGTCTACATGGAGGAGGTTATCAGCTCATTTCCAGCAGGATTTCTCAGTGGCCTTGCAGCCCAAGTATATGGAGTCTTCAGCAATAGGGTCTTACCATCTATTCCTGGTGGGAAACCAAGGGCCTCGGCAATAGCTGTAATGTTTTGTGGCATCAGGAACCTCCCTGGCCAACAGCTCACTGGAAGGTGTCCCATCCCTGGCACTGAAAATTTTCTAGCAACAATCTACGGCTCCTGAGTGTTCCATTGTCCAAAAAAGTAGGTTTCCGTATGGTTTATTTATATCCTCTTAGATTTTGATTTGCCCTCCTTCCACCTTTCCTTTACTCAATCTCTTCCCCTGACCTCACTTTGGGCCTTTTCACCCCCGTTAATCTATTCTTCTACTTACATAAATACAATACCATCCTATGAAGTACCCCCTCCCTTCCTTTCTCTTCCCTTTATATCTCTTCTCTAGCTTACTGGCCTTTGCTACGGAATTTTCTTTCTACTCACACAGAAGAAGTCCAGTCATCTGTAGCTAGGATCCACATATGAGAGAGAACATGTGATGTTTGGCTTTCTGGGTCTGGGTTACCTCAGTTGATATAATCCTTTCCATATCCATCCATTTCCCTGCAAATTTCGTAAGTTCATTTTTCTTTACTGCTGAGTAGAACTCCGTTGTATAAATGTGCCAGATGAAGAATGTAATGGGGAAGAGCCGCCTCTCAGAGCCATACTGCCATCTTGCTAGAGCTAGTTGTCCTTATGTGTTCTTCGTAGAAGGCCATCCTCTCTCTGTCTCTCTTCTCTCTATCTCTCTCTGCTTGCAAATAAATAAATAATAATGTTTAAAAAGACCATATACAATAATCACATGCTTAGCACCACACTGAATGGGGAAAAGCTGAATGCTTTCTCTCTAAGAACCAGGTCAAGATGAGGGTGCCTATTTTCACCACTTCTGTGGCTGGTATAGCACTGGTATGCCCACCCTGTGAAATTAAGAAAGAGAAAGAAATAAAGGACACCTGAACTGGAGAAGGAGAAGTGAATTGTCACTGTTCACTGATGACAGTCTAATACATAGGTGACATTGAGAAAGTTAGGAAGGGGAAGAGAGAGGGAAGGAAGGGAGGGAGGAAGGGAGGATATTGGATTAATAAATTCAGCAAAGCTGTAAGGTACAAAATCAATAAACAAAAACCAGCACCAGAGGCTAGAGAGATGGCTCAGCTGTTAAGGCACTTGCCTGCAAAGCCTAAGGGGCTCGAGTCTGATTCTCCAGTGCCCACATAAAACCAGATGCACAAGATGGCACATGGCATGCTCATTCCACCCTCCTCTCTGCCTCTTTCTCTTTCCCACTCTCAAATAAATAAATAAGATAATTTAAAAAAGAAAAAAATCAGTACCAGTACTGTACACCACAGTGAATTGTCTGAAATAGAAATAAAGAAGGCAATCCCATTGATTTTAGCTCCTCTCAAAGTAAAATACCTAGGACTAAATTTAACCAGAGAGATGGAAGAGCTCTATAATGAAAACTTAAAACATTGATGAACAAGATTAGAGAGATCACATACACACAAAAAGAAAAGGTAGCCCATGTGAATATTCTAGAAGCAATATTGTTACTGTGTCCTTACAACCCAAAGCAATCTACAGATTTAATGCAACCTCTGTCAAAATACCAATAACATTCCTCTTAACACTAAATGGATTTAAATGGAACCATAAACAACTTTGAATAGCCAATGTAAGTCTGCGAAGACACAGCAAAGGAGGCGGCTTTGTACTGCTTGATTTCAAAACATATACAGGGGATGGAGAGATGGCTTAGCGTGTAAGCTCTTGCCTGTGAAGCCTAAGGACCCCGGTTCAAGTCTTGATTCTCCAGGACCCATGTTAGCCAGACGTACAAGGGGGCGCACACGTCTGGAGTTCATTTGCAGTGGCCGGAGGCCCTGGCGCGCCCATTGTCCCTCTATCTGCCTCTTTCTCCCTCTGTCACTTTCAAATAAATAAATTAAAATAAACAAACAAACAAAAACCATAATACAGGCCTGTTGTGGTGGCACATGTGTTTAATCCTAGGGCTCAGAGAGGCAGAGGTAGAAGGATCACTGTGAGTTCAAGGGCAGCCTGGGCCTACAAAGTGAGTTCCAGGTCAGCCTAGGCTAGAGTGAGACCCTACCTCAAAACAGAACAGAACAAAACAAAACAAAATAAAAACAGCAAAGTATTGGCATAGAAACAAATATGTGCCAGCACTTGGGAGGCAGAGGTAGGAGGATCATCGAGAGTTTGAGGCCACCCTGAGACTCCATAGTGAAGTCCAGGTCAACATGGGCTAGAGTGAGACCCTACCTCAAACAAACAAACAACAGAAGAAAAAAAAAAAACAAAAAACAGACATGTCAACCAAAGGAAGAGAATATTGATCCAAGAAGTAGATTCGCATCTTCCAGCAGATGATTTTTCAACAAAGAAGCTAAGAACATGAAATGGAGAGTCTTTCTAATAAATGGTTCTTAGAAAACTGGGTATCTACATTCAGAAGAGAACTAGACCTCCATCTTCACCAGTTCTTTTTGTCTTCTTCTTCTTCTTTCTTGTTATTCCGCTCGGACTGCTTCCTCTCCTTCCAGCTCCCACAAAGAAGAGCAGGGGCCGCCATCAATGGCCAGTGGCAGTTACAGGAAAGCAACGCCAAGCGCCGGCTTCACGCTCAGGAGACAACACTGCGCCTCCTCCTCGTGGCTTTCAGGACTCTACAGTCAGAGAAACTTCTCTAGTGACGAACTATGGAACTGATCGCTGAAAGATTAGTCTCTATCTTCACCAGCTCTAAAAATCAACTCCAAGCCGAGCGTGGTAGCACAGCACACACCTTTAATCCCAGCACTTGGGAAGCAGAGGTAAGAGGATTGCTGTGAGTTTGAGACCACCCTAGGCTATCCTATCTCCAAAAACACAAAACACACACACACACACACACAAAAAAAAAAAAAAAAAAAAAAAAAAAAACCTCCAGAGGCTGGAGAGATGGCTCAGCAGTTAAGGCACTTGCCTGCAAAGCCTAATGATTCAGGTGTCATTCCCTAGTACTCACATAAAGCCAGATGCACAAGGTGGCATCTGGAGCTCATTTGCAGTGGCTAGTGGCCATGGTGTGTCCTTTCTCCCCTGGCCCCTGTCTCTTTCTGCTTGCAATAAATAAATAAAAATGAAAAAAATCAACTCTAAGCAGATTAAAAACTTAACTGTCAGACCTGAAGCTAAGGCCACTAGAAAAAAAAAAAAAAAAAAAAAAACAGGGGAAATGTTTCAGGACATTGGAATGGGCAAGAACTTCTTAAATGAGATCCCAGAACCATAGGAAGCAAAGGGAAAAACAATGGAATTATGTCAAACTGAAGTCTTTTGGACAGCAAAATAAATAATCAACAGAGTAAATATCCCAAATATATAAGAAATTCCCCCAAACTCAGCAGCAAAAAACTAACAATCTTATTAAAATATTGGGTGAGGTAGGAGGATCACCATGAGTTCAAGGGGATACAGTGAGTTCCAGATCAGCCTGGGCTGGATTAAGACTCTGTCTAGAAAAACTAAATAAATAAATAAAATAAAACCAAAAACTCAAGATAGTAAGAAAACAGGAAGGGAAAAAGGGAAGGAGGGAAGGAGGGAAGGAGGGAAGGAAGGAAGGAAGGAAGGAAGGAAGGAAGGAAGGAAGGAAGGAAGGAAGGAAGGAGAAAGGAAGGGAAGAAAGGGAAGAGAGGGTGGAATGGAGAGAAGAAAAAAGCATGATGCATATACACAATGAAATTATCTTCCGCCATGAAAGTATAAAATCTTGTCATCTGCAACACTGTGGATGGAACTTCATTCTGTTTAATGCAATCATCCAGGCACAGGAAGACAAGCATCACGTGATCATGCTCTTCCAGAAGCTCAGAGAAGAATGGAGGGTACTGGGGCTAAGCAGAGCAGAGACTGGGGAGGACAGGAAAGGTTGACCAGTGGGCACTGAGCACAGATGGACAGACTAAGAAGTGTGTGCTGCTGCACAGTAGAGAAAGAAACACACCAATATTCCAAAAAGCTAGGAGAGATTATGAATGCTTTTACTATAAAAATGATAGATATTTGAGGAATATAGTTACCCTAATTTAAACATTGCATAATGATTTTTTGTATCAGTTAAATAATTTTTTAAAAATGCAAGACTCCAAGTTCCATTCATGAACTAGGATATTCTGTTCTGGCTCATGAGTCATTTTTAAATTTTTATTTTTATTTATTTATTTGCATGGAGAGAGAGGGAGCGGGAAGGGAGAATGGGTGCACCAGGGCCTCCTGCCACTGCAAATGAACTCCAGATGCATGTGCCACTTTGTTTTTTGTTGTTATGTTATGTTTGTTTTGTTTTGGGCTTTTTGAGGTAGGGTCTCACTCTAGCCCAGACTGACTTGGAATTCACTCTGTAGTCTCAGGGTGGCCTTGAACTCATGGTGATCCTCCTACCTCTGCCTCCCGAGTGCTGGAATTGAAGGTATGCACCACCCTGCCTGGTCTAAGAGTCAGTTTTTAAATTTTCAGTTTTTTAACCAAAATAAAATAAAGTAATAAAAGCCAGGTGTGGTGGCATACACTTTTAACCCCAGTACTCAGGAAGGAAAGGTAGGAAGATTGCCATGAGTTTGAGAACACCCTGAGACTATATAGTGAATTCCAGGTCAGCCTGGTCTAGAGCAAGACCCTATCTTAAAAAATTAATTAATTAATTAGTTAATTAATTAAAAAATAAATTTTCCAGCCAGGCACGGTGGCACATGCCTTTAATCCCAGCACTTGGGAGGCAGAGGTAGGAGGACCACCACAAGTTCAAGGATACCCTGAGGCTACATAAGTGAATTCCAGGTCAGCCTGAGCTAGAGTGAGACCCTACCTCGAAAAAAAAATTTTTTTTCCCCTTTTATTTTATTTTTTTAATTATTTTATTTATTTATGAGAGAGAGAAAATGGGCGTGCCAGGTCCTTCAGCCACTGCAAATGAACTCCATATGAATGTGCCACCAAATACATCTTCTTACATGGGTCCTGGGGAATTGAATCTGGGTCCTTAGTCTTTTAAGAAAGCACTTTAACCACTAAGCCATCTCTCAAGCCCAAATTTTCAGTTTTTTAAACTGATTTTTAAACACATCTACTCTTTTAAAAATTATATAAATTTAAAGTTAAATAAATTATATTAGGGCTAGGGAGATGGCTCCGTGGTTAAATGTGCTTGCTTGCCAAGTCTACTGGTCCAGTTTTGATTCCCCAGTACCCACAGAAAACCAGATGCACAAAAGTAATGCATAGTTTAGATTTCGTTTGCAGCAACAAGAAATCTTGGCACTCATACACACACACACTCTCTCTCTTCTCCTCCCTCGCTTTCTGTCTAAATAAATAACAATATTTAAAATAAATAAATAGGGATAAAGAGATTGCTCAATGGTTAAGGTGCTTGCTTGCAAAGCCTAAGGACCAAAATTCAATTCTCCAGTACCCACATAATGCCAGATGTACAAGTTGATACATGCATCTAGAGTTCACTTGCAGTGGCTGGAGGTCCTGCCACACCCATTCTCTCTCTCTCTCACACACACACACACTTTCAAATAAATAATAAAAATATAAAATAAATATTAAATTCAAATATACCAATTATTTGGCTACATTTTACGTTATGTTCCTATTATCCATGCTTTTGAAGTTACTTATGCCAACATCTGTGAGGCCCAAAATAAACTTTCTATTGTTTTTGCTGTCTTCCCCTGTATCTGATACCCATATCAGAAGTGCACTTGATCATCAGTGACACAAGCCACAATGAGGAAGTGCATCATAAGTCACGGTGTGTTCTGTAGTTGCCTGTGTACAATCACGCTGGGGTTGCGGTCTCGGCTTGGTTACAGTACAAGAGTCTGGTGATGCTGGGCATGGTAGCATAGGCCTATGTCCTGCACTCTGAAGGTAAGGCAGGAAGACAGGGAGTCTGAGGCCAACCCCAGCTACACGGTGAGAAGGGAAAAGAAGGGAGGGAGTAAGAAAGAAGGGGAAAGGGAGGGAGGGAGTAAGAAAGAAGGAGGGAGGGAGGAAGAGAGGGGAGGAAGAGAGGAGGGAGGGAGAGAGGGAGGGAGGGAGGGAAGGAGGGAGGAAGGAAGAAAAAAGGAAGGGAGGGAGAGAGGAAGGAAAAAGAAGGAAAGAAGGGAGAGAGGGAGGAAGAAAGAATGAAGGAAGAAAAAGAGGGAGGAAGAAAGAATGAGGGAGGGAGGGAGGAAGAAAAAAGAGGGGAAGGAAGGGAGGAAGAAACAAAGAAGGAAGGAAGGGATGGAGGGAGGAAGAAGGAAGCAAGGGAGGGAGAGAGGGAGAAAGAAAGAAAGAAGAAAGGAAGGGAGGGAGGGAAGAAGAAAGAAAGAAGGAAGGGAGGGAGGGAGGAAGAAAGAAAGAAGGGAGAGAAGGAGGAAGAAAGAAGGAAGGAAGGAAGGAAGGAAGGGAGTAGGAAAGAAGGAAGGAAAGGACAGAGGGAGGAAGAAAGAAGGAAGGAAGTGAAGGAGGAAGACGGGAGGGAGGGAGGAAGAAAGAAGGAAGGAAGGAAGGGAAGGAGGAAGAAAAAAGGAAGGGAGGGAGGAAGAAGGAAGGAAGGAAGGGAGGGAGGAAGAAAGAAGGAAAGAAGGAAGGAAGGGAGGGAGGGAGGAAGGAAAGGAAGAGAGGGAGGGAGGGAGGAAGAAAGAAGAAAGGAAGAAAGGGAGAGAGGGAGTAAGAAAGAAGGAAGGTAGGGAAGAAGAAAGAAGGAAGGAAGGTAGGGAGAAAGAAGGGAGGAAGGAGGGAGGGAGGGAAGAAGAAAGATTGAAGGAAGGAAGGGAGGGGGAAGAAAGAAGGAAGGAAGGGAAGGAGGAAGAAAGAAGGAAGTGAGGAAGGGAGCAAGGAAAAAAGAAGGGAGGGAGGGTGGGAGAAAAAAAGGGAGGGAGGGAGGGAGGAAGGGTGGGAGAAGAAAGGAAGGAAGGGAGGGAAGAAGAAAGAAGGGAGGAAGGAAGGGCAGGAGGAAGAAAGAAGGGAGGGATGGAGGGAGAGAGGAAGGAAGAAAGAAGGAAGGGAGGGAGGGGAGGAAGAAAGAAGGAAGGAAGGAAGGGAGGGAGGGAAGGATGAAGAAAGGAAGGGAGAGAAGAGAAAGAAAGGGAGGAAGGGAAAATGGAGAAAGGAACGAGAGAAAGAAAAAGAAATGAAGGAAAGAAAGAAGAGAAAGGGAGGGAGAGGAGTGGAGAAAGGGAAGTAGTTGTACATTTTTGGATCGTGTGTAAGTTGTGAGCCTGACTTTCTAGATGAAAATCCAGTAAGGCCCTGGAAGTGAAATAGTCTCACATGAAAACACACTGCTTGAAATCTCAGCGCACTGGGAAACGCTGTCTTCAATCCATGAACGAGGGGAACGTAAACAGAGCCGAAGCCCAAGCAGGTGAGCACAGCAAAGCCTCTGCGCCTGCCAGGGAAGATGATGGCCGGCCGTTGACAGTATCCCCAACCAAGGGACCACCGTGTAATTCAGAACCAAGACATCTTCAGAATGAACATTTGCCTCCCATGCGCTATTCTCATGGAGCTTCTGGAAAAGGCGCTCCCCACACAGGAGACCTGGTTTGGAAGGAGGGAGGCAGGGGACCCAGGCAAGGGCGAGGATAAGCACGCGCTGGTTCAGGGCACTCGGCCCAGCGCCAGGCGGCAGGACCATGGAGAGCGCAGGGCCAGCCGGGCCGCTGAGGGTTGTCTTGCCCTGTGCACACGTTTTCTGTGGTGCTCTCCCCAGAGAAGTCAAGACGGGTGCTTGTTTGGAAAACAGTTGGGTTGAAAACTGCATCTGTGGCAGTCAAAAGCAAGAGCATTTCAACCTGGCTTCAGAACCCAGGTGTCCTCAGGTTTCTGGACGGGGCTTCCGGGAAGTGCACAAGAAGGCAGGATGCTGGGATCATAGTGTCCAAGCCAACTGGGCAGGAGACACCGGGCCAGACAAAGGCACTCAGTGAACACTTCCTGGGTTTCTCTGGGCACCATGACCCAGGGTAAACATGAAACATTTGCAAAAGCAACATGACTGCCTTGTCCACTTGAGTCCACCATAAGGTACTAGCTAGGTACTACAGTCTCCAAATTCAGTGGCCCAGGGTGGGCCAGGAGAAAATGAGAGAGGAGAGAAAGAGAGAGAGACACACTAGGGCACATCCCCACTAACCTAACCTCCTACTAGGCCCCACCTCCCAACGTTCCACTACCCCCCAAAAGTGTGTCGGGATTTTTTCTGCTAGTTGGGGATTTTTTTTTAATTATTATACTTATTGAGGAAGTACAGAGACAAGGAAAGGCTTCCATGTGGCTAGAGATCCCATGTGGAGGGCCTGGAAAAAACCACAGAAAGAGAGAAAAGGAAGTTCAAGGTATTCTTGCCATGTGGGGATCTAGAGAAGATAACAAACCCTTGAGGAGAATAGGGAGTTGCCGCCCCCTTCCCCACGGGGCCTGGGCTGGAAAAACTCACCCACAGCTGCAAGTTCCCAAGTGGTCCAGTGCTAGTTACTTTTACATACCTATGACCAAAGACTTGACAGAAACAGCTCAATGCTCATACTTGCAGAGGGCTCAGTCTGTGGTTGCCAGGCTCCATTGATTCTAGGGCTAGACTGAGGCAGACCGTCAGGGTGGCAGGACCGTGTGGGGGAGGCCACTTGCTTCATGGAGGACCAGAAGCAGAGAGCAAGGAAGGCACAGGGACCATCTTCAAAGGCATTCTTCCTCCAACTAGGCCCCACCTCCTAAAGCTTCCAGGACCTTCCAAACTAGCACACTGAACTAAGTGTTCAACACATGAGCCTGGTGGGGGGGCGGGCATTTCAGATTGAAAGCTGGGGACCACGTCACGAGGCATTTGGGAAACATTCCAGATTGAACCTGCAGCACCCACCTAGCACCACCCAGTGCTTTTCCTTCTCCCCATATCAGCCAGCCACTACCCTAGTTCCTGTCGTCAAGCTCACCTTGGGCTCTTCACTGCATTGTCCTGCCCTCTGGTCGTGACCTCTCCCTAGCTTTCTACAATTCTGATTCTAGAACTCCACAGTTCTCCCACCTTCTAATCCGTTGGTCCTAGCAGTAGTCTGAACCCCCCCCCCCCATGTGGTGTTTGATTCAGGTGTCCCCCATAAACTTAGGCATTCTGAATGCTAGGTTCCCAGCTGATGGAGATTTGGGAATTAATGTGTCTTGGAGGCAGTGTATTGTTGGGGGCAGGCTTATGGGTGTTATAGCCAGTGTCCCCTTGCCAGCATTTGTCACACTCTCCTGTTACTTTTGTCCACCTTATGTTGGCCAGGGGGGTGATGTCCACCCTCTGCTCATCCCATCGTTTACCCCCTGCCATCATGGAGCTTCCCGTCAAGTCTGTGAGTCAAAATAAACCTTTTATTGTTGTTTTTGTTCATTTTGTTTTGAGGTAGGGTCTCACTCTAGCCCAGGCTGACGTGGAATTCACTATGTAGTCTCAGGATGGCCTCGAACTCATGGTGATCCTCCTACCTCTGCCTCCTGGTGCTGAAATTAAAGGCATGTGCCACCATGCCTGGTTCAAAATAAACCTTTTTGTTCCCACAAGTTGCTCTTGGTCGGATGATTTCCATCAGCAATGTGAACCTGACTAGAACACTCCACAAAGTCTGTCTTGTGGTAATTGTTTGATCCTGCCACCTACACCAGCCCCACGCCTGCAACTAGAGATGATCCCAATTAACCGGGCTCCCTCTAAATATGCAGTCTGCTTGTCTTCAGTGGACAGTAACACTCCTCAGAGAATTCTGTCACTTCTCCTCATGTGCTCCTTCTTGTTAGGTGGAAGAGACCTCATGCCTTGCCACAAAGTTGGCCCCCTCCACTGTCGATCTTACTCCTCCTTCCTTGAGACAAGGATTTCACTCTCACATTTCCCCCTGTTCTCTGGAAGTTTCTTCCCTTCTGGTGGACCCATCTAACTTTGAAGAAAAAGTTCCAGGTTGGAGAGATGGCTTAGTGGTTAAGGTGCTTGCTGGCAAAGCCAAAGGACCCAGGTTCGATTCCCCAGTACCCACATTAAGTCAGATGCACAAGGTATCACTTGCATCTGGAGTTCATTTGCAGTGCCTAGAGGCCCCGGCATGCCCATTCTCTCTATCTGCCCCTCTCTCTTTCTCAAATGAATAAATATCTTTAAAGAAAAAGTTCCCTAGCACCATGTCAGGTCTGGAAGTTTCTCCCCTTCTGGTGGACCCATCTAACTTTGAAGAAAAAGTTCAGAGAAAAACATCTCTGGCCTCCACTCTCCTCTGCCTCCCATAGCAAGAGCTGCCTACACTCGGTCCCATTCCCTTACACATCTGAGCCACAAGCCGTTCCTGTTGCAGAAGTTTCTATCAAATGTCACCATTTATGAACAGCTTTCTTGAGAGAAAGCCGATTTTGTCACCCCCTTCCCTACTTCCCAGAAGCGTTCCCTTGCCTGACGGCTTCCATTTATCAGTCACTTCACTTGGGTCTCCTTCCAGGTCTCTGACAGCCCCTCTGCACAGGAAAAGGCCCTGTACTCTACAGAACCTCTCCTCTCCTCACACTGCCACGGAGATCGAGCTTCACCGCCATGAGAACAGATTTTCTCTAAGACATTTGGCCCTTCACCTCCTCCTGCAACAAATGAGCAGGGTGGGATGTGAAGATGAGAAAAGAAGACCCCATGTTTAGTTAGGAGTGGATTTTGTTTTCGTTGCTGTTGTTGGGAGGTAGGGTCTCACTCTAGCCCAGGTTTACCTGGAACTAACTCTGTAGTCCGAGTCTGGCCTCAAACTCCCATCGATCCTCCTTACCTCTGCCTCCTGAGTGCTGGGATTATAGGTGTGTGCAGGGCTGAGGAGATGGCTTAGCAGTTAAGGCGCTTGCCTGTGAAGCCTAAGAACCCTGTTCAAATCCTCCAGATCCCACCTATAGCCAGACACAACAGTAACACAAGCGTGCAATGCCACACATGCCCACAAGGGAGCACATGTGTCTGGAGTTCATTCACATTGGCTGAAAGGCCCTGGACCGCCCATTCTCTCTCAAAAAGAAGAGAAAAAAAAAAAGGGTGTGTGCCACCATATCCGGCCCTAGTTAGTAGTTTTGCAGCACCACTAAATGTCAACTATAATGAGTGGACCTGGTAGTGGCTGGCCACTCATCTCATTTGGACTCCTAAGTACCCAGTCTTACCATCTAAACTGTGAAGAGAAATATAATCTAGTATTCACTCAGCACTGGGAGTCAGGACTGCAGAAATAAAGTAAGGCAGTCCCTGAAGTTTTCAGCCTCATTGGAGACTGTGAGAACATTGTGAATTTGATGGCAGGCAGTATGAACAACCGACTTCTTCTCTTAATGTTTAAAATAGAAGAAGTCAGGAAACACAAGTTTTATCTGAAGCCCCTTTATGGGGCAGATTTATCAACCCCACAGCAAGGGGAACACATTACACTTTGTGTCTTGGGGAACCGAGTTCAGTGTGACTGCACACACCAGAGGAGAGGTGACATTTATGAACTATAATGGCTTATTACCAGCATGGCCATACAGATCCAACTCACATCTTCCACTCAGCGGAACATAATCTTGTCAGGACTGAAATGTGGCCCCAAAGAATTCATTTGTACATGCTGCAGTGCATAAAGAGAGTCGGGGACAATTAGGCCTCCATCATTTAAACAGATTTACAGATGTGTGAGCATCTTGCATGTGTAATTAACTACCCGTTAGGATCATTTTTCAAGAACAAAAAAATGATAAATTTTCCATGTATGTAACAGAGCAGTTTATGACCTTATAACTAAACAATTAGGAACATCTAATGCTTAAGAAAACAACTTCTCTACAAAACAGTTTTCAACTTTAAAAGACATGAGACTAATCAGAAAAGGTGGCTGAAAACGTAGCCCCGGGCCAGCTCTCATCGTGACAGAACCAGAGTCCATGAATTATAGTTTTAATCAGTCCTGGACAATCTGAGATTAGCAGTGTGTGCTTCATGGAGAATCCTACTCTAGAAACTGGTTTGCTCAGAAATAAGAAAAAAAAGGGGGGGATGTATGCATCTATTAGCTACCATATTAACTACCATATTAATTCATTTCCTAGGACTATTTTGACAATTAAGTTTCTGGCGGGGTATTGTGGTCTGAATATGAAATATCCCCTTTAGGCTCGTGGGTTAAACATTTGGTCCCCAACTGGTGGTACTGTTTGGGCAGGCTCTGGAACCTTTGGAGCGGAAGGCACGGTTGGTAGGGGTGGGCCATTGTGGGTGGCCCGCAGATTACAGCTCAGTCCATTTCCAACCCCAGCTGCCTCCTGCCAGTCACTACAATATACCCAGCCACCTCATACCTCCACTTCCACACCACAGACAGGAGCAGGTCCTGCCACACCTTCCCTGCCAGGATGCAACATTTGTTTCCTCTGAATGGTGAACTAAAATAAAGCTCTCCATTAAGTTTCTTCCATCAGGTATTCTGTCACGGTGACAAGAACAGGGACTAATCCACTGGGTGTAACGGTGTATGTTGTCATCTCAACACTGGGGAGGCTGAGGCTGGAGGATAGCAAATCTGAGGTCAGACTGAGGTACACACCGAAACCCATCTCAAAACAGAAATCCCTGAGTAGAACATTCTTCATAAGATATCATTTATATTACATTCCTTGCTGTGCCGCCATTACAAGGCTTTGATGATCTTGACAGTAAAATCCCAGGTACCAGAACCCTGTCTCTCGGTGAGGACTAAGAAAGTGATGCATGGAAGGTCAAGAGTGGATGCTGGTAGATGTAAAGTCGCTGGTCAACTCCTAGGCAATCATGAAGCCCAGTCTCAGTGCCACCATCTTCTAGAAACCAGCGGGTAGCGTGTCTCCATGCTCAAGTTGTCAGACACCAAAGCTACACCACGTTATCTGCCTGTACATGTGCTTATATTCAAACAGTCTCCATTAAAAAGGCAGGATGGCTGGGCGTGGTGGCGCATGCCTTTAATCCCTGCACTCGGGAGGCAGAGGTAGGAGGATCACAGTGAGTTCGAGGCCACCCTGAGACTACATAGTGGATTCCAGGTCAACCCGGGCTAGAATGAGACCCTACCTCAAAACAAAACAAAACAAAACAAAAAAAGAAAAGGCAGGTTGTTGTAACACTTTGCTCAATATAAACTTTTTATTTTGGAAAAAAAAGAATACAATGAAAAATAAAACTACAAAGCCAAAGAATTAGACAACACAGTTTTATTGTCTATTAAAAGAAAATGAAGATGTGAGCTACGTGGATTTCTAAAACTTCACCACAGTCTATCTTGAAAAGAGCAACACAGAATAATGAAAACAGAAGTGCCAGTGTTGTCAGGCATTTTGCATGTGCTTCTGGCAACACACCCAACAGGACCAGACAGGCACTCCAAGGACCACTGTGCACCAAGCATCTTCCACACAGCCAAGCCCCGTGTGTCCTAATGTCAGGCTCCTCCCTGTCCTCACGCTTAACTTGCCAGGCACTGAACTACAGTCGCACATTTGACATGTCCAACTACACGTGCTGAAGAAGCGACAGTCTCATGGCCACATCCTTTCTACGTATTAAAAGCAAAGTACTTGGACTGGGGACGTTAGGCAGCTCAGGGGTAGAACACTTGCCTGGCTTGTGCAAGGCCCTGGGTTTGATCCTCACAACCAAGAAAAACTTCAAAAAGCCAAGTGCATATTGGTATAAACAACTATAGTACACAACTAAAAATAAGCAGAAAATTACTTGTTCTGCCCATCTTATTAAAACTTTGTCTATGAGTGGGGGGGGGGTGCTCATATGGGTGGGGGGGGCGACTTTGGTGTCTTCTTTGCCTGTTCTCTTTATTTTACTGAAGCCCAGAGCTCATCCATTCGGATACTCTAGCTAAGCAGTTTCCCCCAGGGCTTCCCAAGCACTGGCATTTCTACTGGCAGGCTGCCACAACCCACCTGACACTGGCATGGGTGCTGGGGATACATACTTTATCCACTGAGCCATCTCCCCAGCCTATTAAAATATAAAACAAGGTTTGGTCCTCAGTTTAAACTTGTTCACTTGGATAGACTATGAAACCAGTCTTTAATATGTCACATGTAGAAAAAAACATTCACAAAGAGGCTACTCACCATGGAGTAGGAATGGCTGAAATGACTAATTTAACTTGCATGGAGACAGCTGGCACATCTATCTGTAAATAGCACTGATCCCGCGGGGCTCAAGGGGTCTGGGAGTTTCGGTTCCAAGTGAAGCCTCTGCTAGAACCACAGGAAGCAAATGTACACATGCCAAGACAGCTCTAACGTGGAAGTCCCACGAGGCCGATTACTGGCTAGTCAAGAATGGGTTGCTTATTTGTAACTGTAATTCATTCTAATATCAAATCATGATTATTTGTTCCCCAAATTCATCACTTTGGTAAACTGGTGCAATACAATCACTCTACATTTCTTTTTAATATTTTTAATTATTTATTTATGAGAGACAGAGATAAGAGAGAATATATGTGTGAACTAGTGCCTCTTGCCATCTAGGAGCATGTGCCACCTGGTGCATCTGACTTCATGTGGGCACAGGGGAATCAAGCCCAAGCCAACAGGCCTTGCAAGCAAGTGCCTTTAACTGCAGAGCCACCTCTCCAGCCTCTCAAAAATGTTTTAAACATGCTTACAACCTGTTACCTGTCCTTGTTGTCTGACAGCTGACCTTTGTTGCTCACAAAAGCCAATTTAAGACACTCTGCATTATACCATGAACACTGACCAAGTATCAAGACATGTAAATTAGACTAGCCAACTTTAAGCACTACTATGTGCAAGGTTGTAGGCTGGCAGAATTGGGGTCCAGGTCTGTCTGAAGTGTCCTCACCCCACACAAACAGTGCCTTCCGTTCAGTTTCCCTTTCAAAGCCTACCAAGATCAGACCCATGGGAGCACCCTGATGTAGAAAAAACCACGGCAAGTAAGAGTTCGGCTGGCTTTATTCTGTGATTCTAGACTTGGCATTACCTCATTCCATAGAACGGCAAGGGTTCCATGGCTGAGGGGAGAGATCGGCTCATAAACCAAGCAGAGCTGCTGAGGACAGAAACAAGGATGCAAAGGCATACGGGTCACTGCCAGGTCAGGAGAGAGCACTGGACACGCAATTCACGGACAGAGGCAGCGGGAATTTCACTGTACTGACTGAAACTGGCACGTGGGAATTTTGGCTTCTCTGAAGGTCAGAGAAGAACTTGTTCTCATTTTGCTGACAAGAGTGACTATGTTACTTTGTGGGGGCCCAGAGCAAAAGCCTAGTGCAAAACAATGGGCTCTCATGCTTTTTTCTTAGTACCCAACTGTACTACTGGTCTATTAATCAACTACACAGCAACTCTCCTGGCAATGCACAGCTTCTGGACTAAAGGTATTTAAAGCTTGACAAAGTAGTCCTTTCATTACCAATGAACTACATTAGAATTCCTATATACCCACAATCTCCTTGAAAGCCAGATGAGAGTACGACCTGTGCCAGGAGCTCATTTCCACTTCAAGGTCATGTTTAGTTGATCTAAACCTCTCGTGCTCCCAGGCAGCCAATCAAATGGTTAGAGACCGTTTGTCCCTGGCCAAGTCTACACAGGAAAAGGACGCCTCTCAGCACAGTTAGGTCGGAACTGTGCGCGCGCGCGCGCGCACACACACACACACACACACACACACACACACACACACACACACGACCTCCTAAGGAAAATAGACAGACAGACAGACATCAAGCAGTGTTGTGCCCTTGAAATCATTCAAAGGCAGGACTGATGTTTTGACTTAAATTTAAAGTAAATCAATCATTTACTTTAAAACCAAACTTTGAAAGTATTTTAGAGACCTAAAATGAACAAGGGAAAATGAACAACAGGAACAAATATTAAGGTTTTTTTCTTTCCTTTTTTTTTGATTTTTCGAGGTAGAATCTCACTCTAGCTCAGGCTGACCTGGAATTCACTACGTAGTCTCAGGGTGTCCTCGAACTCACAGCAATCCTTCTACCTCTGCCTCCCGAGTGCTGGGATTAAAGGTGTGCACCACCATGCTCAGCCAAATACTAAGTTTTTAAAATACTAAATGCATCAAAATTTCCAGGGATGAAAGACTACTTTAGTTTATGCTGGCCTCAGACTCTCAATCCTCCTGTCTTAGCCTCCTGAGTGCTAGGACAACAAACGGGAGTGTACCACCTGACTACTTAACTGTTCCCTCATTCAGGAATCATTCTAGACACCTTTTGACTAAAAAGCGTGGCCTTTTTCTTCCTATTCAATTTGTCTTTTCTTAACCACTAGCTCTGCAGTGTTACAAAGAAATCTCAGCCAAGCGAAAGTCTGTCCTGGTGACCATCTTACTAAGAAAAATGAAACAGAGTATGAAAAAATAAAATTTACTGTTTCTTTGTTACACAAAGAAAATTTAATGTGGTCCAAGACACCTCAGTCCATGTTCTGTGTCCTTTCTGGCCAGCAGCACCTGACCCTGTCACGCTGGCTCATGGGTCGAGCTCAGGGTCGAGTTTCTCCACTTTGATGACTGTCTCTGGGGTGAGGGTGGCAGCAGCCTGGCGGCTCTCGGCCTCGGACTCCGACAACACTTCCTCCTTGATCTTCACAGGCTTCCCGCCGGCCTCCTCCTCCTCTTCATCCGAGGACTCATCAAGCTCCCATTCGTCATCAATGTCCATCTCAAACACCCTCACGTGACGGAGGTTTGAACTTAGCTAAAAGAGACAAGGCCAAATGAAGACTTTTTAAATTAATGGCTTAATAAATACAAGGACATAAGATTAGAAGCTGGAATCAAAGAATGATTTATAGGAAAGTTATAGTTCTACAACTCAGCTTTCTTCCTATGGAAAAGGATCTCCACATGCAGCAGTGGCAATCCACAAGATTATAATAACCCAGAATTATGTCCCTACCTAGCAAGCTTGTGCAGAACAAGAAACTAATTAGACAAGGCCACTAATGTTCCTTGTCAACAGAAACCGCGTCACAAAGCACTGCAGAGGAAGGCCTTGTGCACCACGTATCTGAGGGAGGTCCACAGAGCACGATCCCACCAAGGGCCTTGTGCACCACCTATCTGAGGGAGGTCCACAGAGCACGATCCCACCAAGGGCCTTGTGCACCACGTATCTGAGGGAGGTCCACAGAGCACGATCCCACCATCCCACCGCACTCCTTGTGAACAATCTGCAATACTTACCACACAGGACACTTTTCGAAAACCATTCCCAGCAACATACTGTGCTTTCATACTTTCCAGAAGCCTCCAGTGCTTCTCAAAATGCATAGTCCGTGTGGGAATGATGCTACACTGCTCATCTAGCCTGGAGGGAGAGACCATCCCACAAGTCAAAGAGGACTTTCTCCCCCTGTGTTACTACGGCTCCTACTCTTACCCACCCCCATGACCCCAATGCAACTCCAGTAGCCACCGAATAAAAGGCTATGTAAGATATTGCACAAAACACTGCACTTGGAAACAGGCAGAAAAATAACATTTTAGTAGGATTTAGATTCCCTTTCAAATTTTAAATTACAAGCAGGGCCTAGTTACTTAAAAAACAGTCAACCACAATTCCAATACAATTAAATTCATCACTTCTAGGCTATATACACTCACAAGGGCACTAAAGGCCCAGTGCTGCAAAACACTATACAAATCTAAATTAATTAATTCCACTACAAGCTAAGATTAATACTACACTTGAAAATGTGACTAAGGCAGTCCCATTCTCCTCTCCAAATAATTCCTTATCTTATTTCAACAAATGCTCCATTTATTGTGAAACAAGGGAACAAGAGAATTATTAAAGTTTATATGTTAGAATTACAAAGTAAGCTGAGTTCCAGCTACTTGGAAAGATGTGAGGCAGGAGGATCACAAGTTCAAGACCCTCCCATGCTACTGGGTTACAAAGTGATCCCTAGTAACTAGAAAAACATTAGGGCTGGAGAAATGAACTGGCAGTTAGGCACTTGCCTGCAAAGGCTAAGGACCTAAGTTTGATTCCCCAGTACACACATAAGGCCATATGTACAAGGTGATGTATGCATCTGAAACTGGTTTGCAGTGGCTAGAGGCCCTGGTATACCCATTCTTTCTCTCTCTCTCTCTCTCTCAAATAAATATAAAAAAATACAAAATACAAAAAAAAAAAAAAAATCCCATTACCTGGCATGCTTAAAAATAATCCAGTGGGCTGGAGAGATGGCTTAGCGGTTAAGCGCTTGCCTGTGAAGCCTAAGGACCCCGGTTTGAGGCTCAGATGCACAAGGGAGCACACGCATCTGGAGTTCATTTGCAGTGGCTAGAGGCCCTGGTGCACCCATTCTCTCTCTCTTTCTCTCTCTCCCTCCCTCCCTTCCCTCCTTCTTTCTCTCTCTGTCTGCTGCTCTCAAATAAATAAATAAAAATAAACAGCAAAAAAATTGAAAAATAATAATAATCCAGAATCTTTGATGTATGTATACTCAAAAACAGTTCATTCTGAGCTAGGTAGAATCTATAATTCCAGCAATTAGGAGGCTAAGACAAGAGAATCAGGAGTTCAAGGCCAGTCTGGGTGAGACTATGTCAAAAAAGGAAGCAAAGTCTAAAAGCAAAAGCTAACTGTTCTCGGAGGCAGACAGTCTTAGTTACCTTGTAGAGTAAGTCCCCGTGAACTGATACTCTGCAGAATCTTCACCGTTGTACACTGAAGACAATGGCAACTGGACCAAGAGCCTGTCTCTTCCCTCACGGCCTATCGTGTCTTTAAGAACAACTGTCACGGTCTCGTCATCGTAAAACTGGGCATCTAAACAACTGTAGGTGCTGGAAGGGAAACGTTGTTTGTTACATCAGCAATGAACATGACCACTAAGAAAATGGTGTATATATAACCTTATTGCAGCCAAGCAGGAAAAAAAAATTTAAATACTGATATCCTCTACAATGGCAATTAAAATAGCCCATCAGTTTATGTTAAAAACCAGCTACCTTTTGTAGTAATTTTTCACAAATATAAGTAGAATCTTAAAACTAGAGGGCTGGGGAATGGTTACTTGGTTAAATCTTATTGCACCAGCCTCACAACTGGAGTTCAGATCCCCAGAACCCACGTCAAGCTGGAAGCAAGTCAGTCATGTCCAAGTACCGACAGCACAGGAGGCAGAGTGAGGGGAAGCCCAACACTTATGGGCCAGCTGGTCTCTAAAGCCCAGCGGCAAAACAAGAAACCCTGCCTTGAACAAGGTAGAAGGTGAGGAGCAATTCCTGCGGCTGTCCTCTGACTCCACATGCCTGCCAGGGCAAATGTGTGCCAGCTCTCCGACCCCGCAGTAATCATGAGAAAAGAGACCTCTGTGAAGCTGGCTCACAGTTGTAGAACACTTGACACTAAGGGCCAGGCCTTAAGCCTGTGAAAATTTCACGAGTGACACTTGATACGTGCCTGAGTGAACAGAGCTAAGAACTGACTGGAAGTGAAAAGTACGATGCCAAACACAAAAAATAGACACAGCCCCAAAATCTTCATCACTAACAAACCTTCCTGTCAGTACGGCAAACCGTGAGCAAAGGTTAGCAGTGACTAGTTGTGTTCTCTCCCTCTCAGGCCTCGGGGACGGGTTCTTTACCACTGTACCTGCTGGACTCTAAGAAAATCCCAGAGAGTGACAACATCACTTCTTAAAAACTTCTGCCCACTGCACGTGGTGGCGCACACCTTTAATCCCAGCACTAAGGAGGCAGAGGCAGGAGGATCACTGTGAGTTTGAGGACAGCCTGACACTACAGAGTAAATTCCAGGTCAGCCTGGGCTACAGTGAGATCCTACCTTGAAAGGAAAGGAAGGAAGGAATGAAAGGAAAGAAGGAAGGAAGGACGAACAGACAGACTTCAGCTCCGCAGGCCATCTGCCTCCTGGAACCACATCACTTTCTTAGCACACTGGGGACTCAGAAGAATTAGAAAAATACAACACATGAATTCCTAAAGGACAGTGAAGCTGTAATCAGCCACATGTGAAAACGTACTCTGTGTATGTACTAGGGAAAGCAGCTGCCCTCTGCTGGGAGTGACAGAGCCCCGAGTCTGACCATCTCCTTCCCTCCTACACCAGAACTGCAGAAAGCAAGCACTGCATACGTGCACACACACACGCACACGCACACACACACACAACCTGCACATGCCATCCACCCATGCTCAAGACTTACCTCCTTCTGACTTTTTCAGTTGTGGCATAGGTAAAGCTCCCAAATTTAACAGCAATTAGTCCATTACTTACAGACCTTGAAGAAAAAAGAGATTATAGAACAAACTGAGTGTCCAATAATCATTCTTGGAAGAATATAATTGGCAGTATTAGTACACTTATCTAAGAGCCAAATCTCCACCCCAAATATCACACCACCTGCTCCAGAATACTGGTATCTGAGTTGAGCACCCAGATGATAATTACTTTTTCAAAATATTTATTTATTTATTTATTTATGAGAGGGAAAGAGGCAGAGAAAGAGAGAGAGACTGAGAATGGGCATGCCAAGGCCCCCAGTCCCTGCAAAAGAACATCAGATGCATGTGCCACTTTGTGTATCTGGCTTTACGTGGATAGTGGGGAATCAAACCTGGGATTTTAGGCTCTGCAAGAAAGCACCTTAACTGCTCAGCCATTTCTCTAGCCCTATATAGTTTTTTGGTTTTTTTTTTTTTTTAAGCAGTATCTCACTCTAGCCCAGGCTGACCTAAAGTCCACTATGTAAACCCAGGCTGGCCTCAAATCTCAAACTCACAGTGATCCTCCTACCTCTCTGCCTCCCTAGTGCTAGGACTAAAGGTGTATGCCACTACACCTGGCTAAGGCCTCTTGTTTGAAGAAACACCAATGTTTCCTCAAACAAGGAAGAATTAGTGTGCCTTTCCATTAAGTACACACTAGTACGGCTTTGAACTTCTCAATAGTCTGCAATCCAGAACCTTGACGCTAAACAAAGTCAACATACAATGTGTATATGCCAGTATAAAGTAATCTAGAACAAGAATGGATCACATGGTTTCTAGTTTCAGTAGTCCCATCTTATACTGTGAAACGATGACGGAGGACAAGTGTAAAGTCATGAGAAAGCTTAACTCAAACCCCAAGTGCTGGAAGGGAAGCTATACTGAAAGTAATACAATTTCCCACAATTTCCCCTCTTCAATTCAAACTTCAAATTAATACTTACTGGGAAATATCAGTATGTCTCCTTAAGATGCACATTTTATGAAGTGAATCTTCTAAAACAGTAAAGAGAAGATAATGTAGATTTGAAGTTTTATTGTTCCACCTAAGGAAGATTAATTCAATGTTATAATATGGTATTTAGATACGTAAGGGTAGAGCACAATTGTATGGTTAACACAAGATGGGAAGAAACACTTACAAAAATGGAAATTTGAACAATCTACGTGCAGAATCCGCACTAAAACAAAAGGAAAACAAAATGAGAAAAATGTAAATTCTCTGCTAAATTCATATCAATCAGCATGGTGGTTTGATTCAGGTGTCCCCCATAAACTTGTATTCTGAATGCTAGGCCCCCAGCTGGTGGCAATTTGGGAACTGGATCCTCCTGGAGGTGATGTATCATTGGGGGCAGGCTTACAGGTGCTATAGCCAGCTTCCCCTTGCCAGTGTTTGGCACACTCAAGCTGCAGTTGTCTACCTGACGTTGGCCAGGAGATGATGTCCACCCTCCACTCATGCCATCATTTCCCCCTGCCATCATGGAGCTTCCCCTTGAGTATATATGCCAAGATAAACCCTTTCTTCCCCCAGGCTGCTCTTGGTTGAGTATATTCTGCCAGCAATGCAAAGCTGACTGCAACAATAGGTAAAGGGAATTACCTTCTAGCATCTCTATATAATGGAATACAGATGGCTTGATTCATCGACTTTCCAATTACATCCTACATAGAATCAGATTAAAAACACAATTAGAGTGGCTGGGGATGCAGTTTCTAGCATATATGAGACCCTGGGTGTAACACCAATACTTCCACACAAACAGAGAGAGAGAGAGAGGGGGAGAAGAAGAAGGAGGAGGAGGAGGAGGAGGAGAAAAATATATAAGAACACAATTTAGATATTACATATATAGAGCTATTATACAGAAAGTGTGATGTCACTGTTAAATTTTGCTGGTTTTTAAAAAATCCCATCACTAAACCTTATACACAAGAAACCATAATGACAGTTAAAACCATGAGGAAACAAGGAAGACACTTCTGAGCTGAACCAGGAGCTTCCAGATAAGCACATGGCGGCTGAAGTGGGAGCTGGCACGAGCCTCCTGTCACTCAGCAGTTAACACGAGGTACCAGCACTGTAACAGTGTTCATGCTGACTTTGTTCTGGGAGCAGATAAAATATTAAAGATGCCAACACTTTCAATAACTTGTTCTTAAAATTTACATAAGAAATTAACAAAATGGATAAGATTAAGCCACAAAAACTTCTCATTTTGGAGATTCAAAACTCATCAAAGTGCTGAGAAGAGACAGTGGTGTGTTCAGCTGAGACAGTGCTATCCCACCCTCCAAGGCTCAGAGACCACTGTGGACTAGCTGGAGGAAAGAATGTAAGCGCCAAAGGAAGGGGTGGAGTGCTTCCTACACTGTCTTCCAGACACGAAGTGGTCATGGCACTCATGACCTCACAGTGGCTGATGCTTCCTACACATGACCTGCAAAGTAGGAAGAGGAAAAATGGTGCCAGCAAAGTAGAAGAGAGAATAGTTGGAAAGAAGAGGGGGTAGGGGAGAAGGAAATGGGAGAGAGGTGGGAGGGGATTATGATCGTGGTGTACTGTCTGTATGTACAGGGATGGTCAATAAAATGCTACAAAAAAGTACAAACTTCTGGGGGGAAAAGCTGCCCATTCTGATAGTCAAGATCAACTAAATGCGTGTCCTTCTACATAGTTCATCCTAATAATTATGGACACTGAAATAAGTGACCTCCTTGCTCCTGCACAAAAACATGCATTTCTGTCACTTACTGCTGGCTTTTGCAAGCACTGATCGATAATGTTCTCCATCCGCCTTTTTACAAAATGCAATGATTTTCGAGGATAATAAGGAAACAGCAGAGGACTTTCTGGTTCAAAAAAAGAAACAAAACCAAAAAAGCTACAGCAAGGTAATGATTAGGAGAAAACAATCAATTGCTAGAGGCAGCCACAGTTCATCTCACGGCGGGGTTCTTAAACTCCACTTACCTCAGCAGAGAGGAGCAAGACCTCTGCCTTTCGTCACCCCCCACTGCCAGCCCGCACGCAGCCAAGTCTGGTCCCACTGAAACCCAACAGGATGTTTCTGCTGACTTTAAAGAAAGGAATGGGCTGGGAACTTAGAAGGTGTGGAATGAAATATGATCACTCTGCTCTGTTCTCTGCCACAAGGCAGTGACCAGAGACAGTGGCCATCCACTGTTAAACTGGAGGTGTGGTATGACAGTAAAACAAGACAAGAAAGTAGCTCCATGAAAATCACCTGGTTACCTTTTTGTAAAAGGCTATTTTATCAGTAGAACGTGATATGCCAGGTAACATTTTCTGTTCTCTACTTTGTTACTCTTTTTATGTTATTTCTGTTGCTGATAATATGCTGTAAACACCACATTCTCCAACTCACAGGTTTAAAAATCAAAACATAATAAAACAAAGGAGACTTGGCAGGCTTACATAGCTGACCGGCATGAAAATTACTAGAGGTACAAACCGGAGTGGTTCTGACTCTGAAGCCCACCCTCTCCCAAGGCTCTGCACGTGTGCCCTACACACACCACCTCATAGCCCGGCTGTGCTAGGTACAACGAACTGATCATACTCCCCTTTAAGGCTCCCAACCGACTGTGGTCTTTGTCCCAGTTCCTAGAGCAAAGCTCCTCCAGCTCTTGGGACTCCCAAGTGAGCGGTGTGGAGGGAGGGTGTGGGCTTTACTGAGGGAACACTGGCAGGCTCCTGGATGGCCTCAGGATGGGACTGGCTGCCAGAAAGATGCATCTTGACCAAAAGCTTATGTTTTCAACTCTACTCGCCAACTTCAGTGAAGCAAAAGGGGCTGGAGGTTGAGTTCAACCACCAATCGTCAATGATTCAACCAATGACATCTATATGATGATGCCTCCACAAAACCCTCCAGCCCTGGGGATCGGACAGTTTCCTGGCCTGTGAACACACTGAATACCGGAGGGGCCTAGAAGCTCTGGCCGGATCTCCCTCCACACCTGCCCTGTGCACCTCCTGCTTGGCTGCCCCGGAGCCGCACTCTACACAGTAAGCAAACCAGGAATCTGGAGCTCTGTGGGCCTTCCAAGCAAGGTATTCAAAACTGAAAGTAAGGGAGCAACTCCTTGGAGCCCATCAGTCCAAGGCATGAATAACCTGAGGACCTGGCCTTTTAGCTCAAGGCTGAAGTCCAGGCAGTCTGGTGGCGCCCTCACCCTTCCCTGTGGTCTCTGGTACTAACCCTAGCAGTTAGTGTCATACTCAGCTGGAATCACAATGGGTTGGGGCATGAGGGGAATCAAGGCTTGGTATCAGCCCAAGTGATTTTCCACAGCACAGTGTGTTCGAGTGTTTTCTATCATGTAAAATCCACCTATTTGGGGGCTGGAGAGATGGCTTAGTGGTTGAGGTACTTCCCTGCAAAGCCTAAGGACCCAGGTTCAACTCCCCAGAACCACATAAGCCAGATGCACATGGTGGCACATGCGTCTAGAGGCCCTGGTGTGCCCTTTCTCATTCCCTCTGTTGGTCTGTCTGTCTGTCTGTCTCTCTGGTAAATAATAAATTAATAAATAAAAATAAAAATTTCAAAAACTCTACCTGTTTGTTATTTTATTGTTTCTCTAATAAAAGACATATAATTCTAAAGGAGGCAGGTGAGCATTCAGCAGGGGTTTGGCCAAAGTGTCAGTTGATCTACCTGGCCTCAAATAACTTCCAGCAGGGCTGAAGCTGCTTGGTTCATGAAATACCTTTAAGGTGGCTGCTATTCTGGAGAAAGTCATACCACTGGTTTCCTTCCGTGTTAGGGGGTGACACGAGATCATCGTCTTCATCTTTCAAATACTAAAATACAGAGTTCAAAGCAGAAGTTCAACAAAGAATTAAGGAAGCTCCCTGAACTGTTTTTTCTATTTAATAAGTTATTCTGTATTAATGTCAAGCTCTCTGAAACATTATTATTCTAAGTAAAGGAACCAAAATCTGCAATGCCAAGCAAAAAGACAAACTACAAATGATTACAAACACCAGATAGGTGTAGAGACTACAAACTGAGCTTGAATCTCAGGGCTCAGTTTTACAAGCATATTTTTTAATTTGATTTTATTTATGAGAGAGAGAGATAAAATGCACACCAGGGCCTCTAGCACTGCAATCAAACTCCAGACCCTGTGCCATCTTCTGCGTGTGCGTGACCTTGTGCACCTGGCTCACATGGATCCTGGGGAGCCGGACCTGGGTCCTTAGGCTTCACAGGCAATGCCTTAACCACTAAGCCATCTATCTCTTATAAGCATATATATAGTTTGTTTGTTGGTTTGTTTGTTTTTGTTTTTCAAGGTAGGGTCTCACATTAGCTCAGGCTGACCTGGAATTCACCATGTAGTCTTAGGGTGGCCTTGAACTCATGGCTATCCTCCTACCTCTGCCTCCCAAGTGCTGGGATTAAAGGTGTGCGCCACCACATCCGGCTTCTGATGAGCATATTTTAACCTCACATGTGTAAGTTATAAATGAAGCACCATCAGTCAGTCAACTACTCATTGGCAGCAGTTGCTAAGTGACCACAGACGCTGGGAGTCCTCAAGACATGTTCAAGCATGCACCAGGTCAACACTGCTCTGTAACAACCCAAGGTGTCATTTGCCCTTTTCACTGATCTATATTTGCAGTAATGTTGGGAAAACTGCTAGTGCCTTCAGCAAAAGTCAAGGTTGTGGACCAAAGTCGACAGGCTGCTCCTGCATTCTCTTTCTGCCACATGCTCATAGCTTTATGAATATCTGAAAGAGCTTTTATTCCATCTCAATCCTTAAGTACAATTCCTTAATAGACAGTGTAACAAAACTGGGAAGAATACATATGGCACTTTTGCCACATACCCAAGCACAAACTTAAGGAAAAATACTTGTGAAGTTGTTTAGTTTTGTTTAAAAGAGACTCCCAAGCCGGGCGTGGTGGCGCACGCCTTTAATCCCAGCACTCGGGAGGCAGAGGTAGGAGGATCGCCGAAAGTTCGAGGCCACCCTGAGACTACAGAGTGAGTTCCAGGTCAGCCTGAGCTAGAGTGAGACCCTACCTCGAAAAACCAAAAAAAAAAAAAAAAAAAAAAAAGAGACTCCCATTTTTACTTGAAAAAAATGACTGAGAGACAAACTGTGATTGTTCATTCAGATTTCGATATTTGGCAGATACTTTCCTGAAAATAAAGTAAGCCCATTATAGCAAAACAAGCCAATGATAATTTTAAACTTCCAGCTGGGTGTGGTGGCTCATGCCTGAAATTCCAATAAGAAGATTACAAATTCAAGGCCAGTCTAGGGTACCCAGTGAGACCCTTTCTCAAAAAGAAATTACTAAGCAAAAAGCCCCTCAGAATCTACCTCAGCCACTGTGTTTGACAGCTGCGCAGTACTCAGGAGACACCGCTGCCTAAACTGGTGATGGTAATGAAGTGTGACCGTTGTTTGATGTCAGGTGTCTACCTGTGCATAACTCAGTGTGCCCATGACCAACATGACAACAACATGGGGTTACACACCAAGTAAGGGTAAAAGACCCATTCCAAGTGCAAAGAAAAGGCAGGGACTTTCAGGTTAGAGTCTGAAGAGCTCACTGACGCAAGTTTATTCCACACTGAAATGGCCCTCTAAGACGCAATCTCTCAAGATTGGTATCATACCAGACAATCCTGCTGCATCTGATGGTTGTTACAGAGCTCTCTCCTTTCCAAGGACAGTTAAGGATGAGGCCAGATTTTCCTGGTAGGTGCTAACCCAACCAGTATCAAAACTGACTAAACAGGGTTGGAGGGATGGCTTACTGGTTGAGGCACTTGCCTGCGAAGACAAAGGACTCAGATTCCATTCCCCAGGATGCACATAAGCCAGATGCACAAGGTGGTGCTCGTGTCTGGAGTTCATTTGCAGCAGCTGGAGACCCTGGCATGCCCATTTTCTCCCTGCCCCTGCCTCTTTCTTTCCCTCCCTCCAAATAAATATAAAAAAGTGAAAAAAAATATATATATATGTATGTATGTATGTATGTATCTGACTAAGGCTGGAGGGATGGTTTACCAGTTGAAGTGCTTACCTGCAAAGCCAAAAGACCCAGGTTCAATTCCCCAGGACCTATATAAACCAGATGCACAAGGTGGGGCATGCATCTGGAGTTTGTTTGCAGCGGCTGGAGGCCCTGGCATGCCCATTTTCTCCCCCCAACCCCGCCACTTTCTCGCAAATAAATAAAAATAATTTAAAAAACTGACTAAACACAGAGTAGACACGACAGCCTGCCATCTTTACTACATTGATGTCAAAGACTTGCAGAAATATAAAACAATACCAACCAACTAATTATATAGTTATTTTGAGCCAGGTGTGTTGGCGCACACCTTTAATCCCAGCACTTGGGAGGCAAAGGTAGGAGGATTGCCATGAGTTCAAAGCCAAAGCCACCCTGAGACTACATAGTGAATTCCAGGTCAGCCTGAGCTAGAGTGAGACCCTACCTCAAAAAAACGAAAAACAAAAAATATACATATATGTAGTTATTTTGCTGGGCGTGATGGTACACACCTTTAATCCCAGCACTTGGGAGGCAGAGGTAGGAGGGTAGGAGGATCGCTGTGAGTTCAAGGCCACTCTGAGACTAGATAGTGAGACCCTATCTCAAAAAAAAAAAAATAAAAAATGTATATGTATGTACACACACACACACACATATAGTTATTTTATTTTTAACAGATTCAGGAAAAAAGTAATTTCTTACTTTAATACCCAGTAAATAAATGGACAGAAAACAATTCACTTCAAGTGCTTTGAGGTCCTCAATAATTGTTAGCAATGTAGAAAGGTTCTCAGACCAAATAGTTTAATATCGTTTGGTTATCTGGTTATTATTAAGATGACAGGACTACAAATATAATCAGTGTTAAATTTCCCAAGCTTTGGATAATATAAATTAATACTACTGCAGCTTCCAAGTTAATTCTTACTAACCAAACCTAAATTAAATCCAAAGCCCATACCTGACCAACTTTCTCAACGTTGAAGTATTTTCCTTTCCTGTTATAAAGGTCTGGAGCCTAAAGAGAATAAATACACTTTAGTTCTATAGTCAGCTCAAAATAAATTTTAAAAATATGAAATTTAACCCAAAAGGCCTATTTTATAAGAAAGCTGTTACTTGCAGTTATTTTTATACATTGTAAAACAGATACACGCAGAAGCTCAATTGATGAATTTTAATAAGTACTGCTGTTAATTAGCTCAATAGTTTTTTTAAAGTAGTTAGTAAAGGCTTCAACCAAACTGGGTTAAATTTACGTCTTACCACTACTAAGGCTTACTGAAATTATTTCTAAAAATAATTTATAGAAATACCAATTTCTTACCTCATTGAAATGTTCAGTAAGAAATTCTGCAACAAATGTGATATCTTTCTGAGTCATCTATCAACAAAAAGGGTAAAAAATAAATAAATAAATCAAGATAAAATAAAGTTTCCCAATAAAAGAAGCTTAATTTACCTGAACAATGTTGGGGGAAGGGCAGGACGGGGTGGGGCAGGGTAAGTGAGCTACAGGACTTGAAAGGAGAAGAGCTTTGCTCTGAACGACCCCCTCAAAGATGAATCCCATCACCCCTTGTCACAATCCTGACATTATGCAGCAAATGCTGCTTAGCAGGCTTCAACTTAGATGATAAAATTTATATACTCAATTTTCAAGATAATAAACATACATTTACAATTTAAGGAGTTAAGCGCGTGGTGGTGCACGCCTTTAATCCCAGCACTCGGGAGGCAGAGGTAGGAGGATCACCATGAGTTTGAGGCCACCCTGAGACTCCATAGTGAATTCCAGGTCAGCCTGAGCTAGAGTGGAACCCTACTTCAGAAAACCAAAAAAAGAAAAAAAAAATTAAGGAGTTAAAGTAGGGAACATAAGAGATACTATGCCACAGGTTATAAAAACCACCAGAAAACATGGAAATTATAAATTTAGCTATAATTATAGCATTTTGGGAAATGAAACGAATGTATAAAACATAAAAATCGGGCTGGAGAGATGGCATAGCGGTTAAGGCACTTCGCTGCAAAGCCTAAGGGCCCAGGTTCGAGTCTCCAGGTCCCACATAAACCAGATGCACAAGGTGGTGTGCATGTGTCTGGAGTTCATTTGCAGTGTCAAGGCCCTGACACGCCCATTCTCACTATCTCTCCACCACCTCTCTGTCTCTAATAAATAAATAAATAAAAATAAACCTTAAAAAAAATCCTCTTTAAAAGTCTGTCTATTGCCTGACATCCTGTTAGCTATGTAAAAGTACCAAAAAGATCAGCAAAACTGATCTCAACCAGGAAAAAACTGATACATTATATATAACATACATCCTTAGGTATCCATGCAAGAGTGTTTCTAAGGCCTGCACAGATACCAAAAATCCAAAGATGCTCGAGTCCCTTACAGAAGACGGCATAGTATCTAACCCAGGCACAGCCTCCTAATGTGTGGTCCAAAGCCATTCTTCATCCAACATGGCCCAGACTCTGCTTTAGTCATCTCTAGATTGCTTATAAAACTTAACATAATGGAACTGATGTGTAAGCAGTTGTACAGTAAAGTCTAGGCAACAGTGACAGGAAAAAAGTCTGCATATATTCAAAATTATTTTCCATGTCTGTGTCTGGGTGAACTTGCAAACGTGGACACACAGGGCTAAACACACCCCAGTATATACCTTGTTCAGCTCAGGAAGCACGTGGTCCTCTGTCATTCTCAACATTGCTGGGAATAAAAGTTAAAAACCACCTTTAAAGGAAAACTAGACACAAATCAAAGACAGATTTCAAAGACTTTCCTAGGTTAAATCTTCCATTATGAACAGCTTCTTTTCACTAAGAAACATATTTCTTTCCAAAACTATAAAGTTCTTCCCAAAAACTATAAGCAACTTAAATCTGACTTACATTTTCAGGATCAAAGCTATTGGTCTAACTATTGTTTTTCCTTTTTTCTCTTCTACACAGTCCTGATTTCACTCAAGCAAATTTAATTGCCATTATGCACCGACCCCACCTGTAAGTGAATCTTTCTTCCAAAGCCTTTTTTTTTTCTTTTCCAAGATAGGATCTCACTTTAGCCCAGGCTGACCTGGAATTCACTATGCAGTCTTAGGGCAGCCTTGAACGCACAGCAATTCTCCTACCTCTGACTCCTGAGTGCTGAGATTAAAGTCGTGCACCACCCTGCCTGGGCTTCTGAAGCTTTAAGAAATGTGTTTATTTCCTTTGATCCCGTTTTGTTAAATGCATTTGCACTAGTATCTATGTGTGCATACACACTTCCATATATGAAATACTGACGCTTCTCTTGTCTGTCCTTCCCAGGCCGCCCTTGCCAGCAGTGTTCTCTGTATGGCGCACCTGAAGGCACGCCGAGGGCACTGTGTTTCCTTCTGCACAGTCTCTGACTGATTAGCATCCTAAGTGTCCAGTCAATGATACATGTGTCACAAATTCCTCCCTACATACAGACTGTCTTAGCAACCTTTTAATTGCAACTTGTAAGCTATGTGAAAAACAAAATCTAGTTTACTCATTCATCCCTGGTAAGTATTGATTCACTGTAGGTTCTACAGAACAGTTATAAAAGACGTCCTCTCCTTCACAGAGATCCCATTTTACACACAAGAGAAGAAAGGTGGCACAGTCACTGCTGGCTCAGAGCCAGAGGACAGCTTTCTAGTCCAGTATGTCTTCCTCAGTGCCAGGCTCTAATGAGCAGCAACTCTCTATTTATAACAGAGGAAGAGCAGATAGATACAGTACAGAGAGAGAGAGAGAGAGAGAGAGAGAGAGAATGGGCACTCCAGGACTTCAAACTACCACTGCAAATGAAATCGAGCTGCATGTGCCACTTTGTGCATCTGGCTTTACATAGGTACTAGAGAATCGAACCAGGATCCTTAGGCTTTGCAGGCAAGCACCTTAACCACTGAGCCACCTCTCCATCCCACCCCCTGCAACTCTTATTTCTGTCAGGATGTGCAATATAAATACAAGCTGCCCAAATATCCTCCAACAATTCTAAGTAAAACCAAACCACAGCTTCCATGGTGGTTTTAATGAGGTGTCCCCACAGGCACAAGTGTTTTGAATCCTTGGCAGTGTGGGGAAGTTGTGGAGCCTTACTGGAAGGAAGGGCTGTCTCTGGGAGTGGCTCTGATCTGTGTAGGTGTGATGCCCTGTCGTCTCCTGTGCTGTGCTTTCCCTGGCAGGACGAAGCTCCCCTTGAAAGTGTAAGAGGAAACCAACCCTGCCTTCCCTAAGCTGCATCGGGTCAAGTGTTTCGTCCCAGCAATGAGAAGGTAACTGCTGCAGCTTCCTCGCCAAGAGCCCTTCTAAGGTCCGGTTCAGTTCACTGTTGTCATCCCGTCTAACTACCACTCCGACATTAAGCAGGCTGGCCTGAGAAACGCTCTGGCTGCTCATTCCTGCAAGTACAGGTACAGTTCCAAGGAGATGGCTAAGAACTTCAAGTGTCAACATCAGAAAACATTCAGTTTCTGAACAAAAGCAACTCAGACTGAAAAACATAAAGTCTGCTTTTATCAGATTAAAACCTTCTTTTAAAAAGATCTTAAAACAGCAGAGGTCATTCAGCTTCTTTAGAAAAACACTGCTATGTGAGAAATGTATGTTAGGTTATTTCCAGGCTATTAAGAACTCACAAAATATCAGTATAAATGGACCTAAATTTTAAAAATGCATATATTACAAAGTGAATATCAAGCCATCTAATGTCATGTCAATAGCTATCAGTTAACTGACGTGCCAAGTGCAAAGACCTATGGAGACACGAAGAAGGGCCACAGTGGTCTGCAGGTCCCTCAGCCAGGGGCTCACTGCCCGAAGACAGCAGCAGTGCTCCAATTCCTCCACTGCCCCTGACGGCCATGGGCACTTTAAAGAGGCCAGAATGACTAAGGAGATATGCAATTTGAGATCATTTTAATAAATTTAAAAGGCACATGTGGCTGTCTGGTGGCTACCACCATGCATGGTATAGATCTAGAGACAGAAGATCAAAGTACAAAACAGGAGAGAAATTACTCGGGGGCTTGTCAAATATTGTGACTCAACAGTGTCTAATACATAGCAGAGATTCAAAAATTCTACTTTAACCTAAAGAAATACTGTTTTTTTTTTTAAAATTTTTTTATTTATTTAGTTTGAGAGAGAGAGAAAGAGAGAACTGGTGTGCCAGGGCCTCCAGCCACTGCAAACGAACTCCAGATGCATGCGTCACCTTATGTGTCTGGCTTATGTAGGTCCTGAGGAATTAAACCTGGGTCCTTTGGCTTTTCAGGCAAGCACCTTAACCACTAAGCAATCCCTCCAACCCATTTTTTTGTTGTTGTTGTTTGTTGTTTGTTTTTATAAAGGGTAAATTGTCAGTGAGTGACAGGTACTACAAGTTGGCTTTGATACTCTATGATGGAGAATGAGTAAGACTGGCCATGAGCTGACAACTGCTGAAGTGGCTGAAGGATTCCAGGGGGGGCCCCTCGCACCCTCTAAGATATCAAGGAGGCTCCTCACACCCTCTATCTAAGATACCAGGGAGGACAGGCATGGTGGCACATATCTTTAATCCCAGCACTTGAGAGGCCAAGGTAGGAGGATCGCTATGAGTTCAAGGCCAGCCTGAGACTACATAGTGAATTCCAGGTCAGTCTGGGCTAGAGCAAGACCCTACCTTGAAAAACATAAATACACACACACACAAACACATACCAGGGAGGCCCATCACACCCTTTTATCTACTTTTGCTGGTAATTTGAAACTTTACAAGAGTAACCCAAAGTCTACGATGATATTTCTATTTTTTAAAAGCAGTAATAAGAATGTTTTACTCAAGTAACTTACCAACATACAGCCACCGGAAAAAAGCCTTGAAGTTTTTCATACTACTATCTATGACTCTAAAAAGATAAAAACAAATCAGAAACAAAGACTACCATGTGGCATTCTTATATTACAGTTCAACTGTGATGAGAAATATAAGCCTCCCTGCTCTACTTCACCCTCTCTAGATGACATTTCAGCCCCAAGGACAGCAGATTTTACAAATCGAGCACATCCCTAAAAATAAAATTTAAAAAACAGCAAACTCTGATTCTTTTTAAAAATAAAGCAAATAACTCAGATTATAACTGGTTATAACTGTGTGCTACAAACTATATAATAGTCTTTCCAAGCATTCAGCAAAAATTCAGGGAAAAAAAACAGTTTTCAGCACTATTCTCAGTTAAAAAAAAAAAAAAAGTAAATTCTCAGTGGTCAGTAAAACAAAAAACATCAACTCCAACAGGAAATCATTATTACAGGTTTGGATGATGTCACTACCTCTATACCAATGGACACAAGTTGACTTTTGGTTCTGACAATAAATGTGTGTGCACATGTATGCAAATGAATGAATAAAAAATTTAACTAAAATTTTAAAAAACACTTCAACAGAAAAAGCAATGTCATTTCTCCTCACATTCTGTCTTCTGAGCACAAGAGTCTACAGGTGTTACCTCCACAGAGGGGCAGTGGGTGAGGAGGGTGTGTATGTCACAAAGTCACAACCATGGCTCAGGGAATATTGTGGAAAGACTGTACGAGCCACAGGTTGAGACATCATGCCCAGAGGCATTCCCACACTCCCACCCCCCACAAAACAACTGACTGCTGCTCCCACAACCCCATAGGGAATACCTACAACCCCACTGAAGAGGGTCCCCAGTGGAATGGGGGCAGGGACGAGGGAAAAGAGGGTACCAACACATGATGATCCATACGAAATATATTAATAATAATAATAATAAATTCAAAACAGATAAAAAAATCTGAAAAAAAAAAAGAAAGCAAATTTCAGAAATGCTGAGGAGGTGATGGCAGAAGCTCCAAGGCAAAGACTTAGTGCGGACAGAGCTGGAGCTGGCCGCCAGGACCCCCCCCCCCCATGGAAGGCAGGAGGTCAGGCGTGACTAGGCTTAGAAAGACAGCAGCTAACAGTGTGACCCAAGCCCATGCTACTGCAGTGGACGTGACTGGGAACTCGCAAAATTCAAACTCAACCACTACATCAGTGTTAGACTAATAAACTTGATAGCTGATGCCCCTACAGGAAATAATCATATTTTTTAAAAATATGGCCTACTGTCTCAGAAAAAAAGACACATAATCTACACCATACATTCTCAAATATTTCAGAAAAAATAAGTAGTCAAGGAAAGAATGCAAGAAAGTCAGCAGACTACAGTGAAAATAAAGCCAAAAGATTACAGGAAAATCAAGACAAAAAGAGTAACTTCTAAAAAACTGGTAAGTGCAAGATATACAAAATAGCCATGGTTTAGAGAAAAAGTGAAAGTAACCTAAGAAAGAACTTGAGAGAGAAGAGTTAAAGTGACTCCCTCTGGGAAGAAGCCCAGAGAGGTGGCAGGTATGGCCAGGAAATCAGCACAAGATCTCAGTGCAATCATTAGCTTGCTTTAATCACATGTACTTTTGATAAAAATTAAAAATTTGGGCTGGAAAGGTGGCTTAGCAGTTAAAAGCGTTTGACTGTGAAGCCCTGCCATGCCCGTTCTCTCCTCTCTCTCTCCCTTATTGCCTTTTTTTAAAAAAAGATTTTATTTTTATTTACTTATTAGAGACAGGGGAGGGGGAAAGAGAGAGAGAGAGAGAGAGAGAGAATGGGTGCACCAGGGCCTCTAGCCACTGCAAATGAACTCCAGACACATGTGCCACCCTCTGCATCTGGCTTACGTAGGACCTGGAGAATCGAACCTGGGTCCTTAGGCTTCACAGGTATGCGCCTTAACCGCTAAGCCATCTCTCCAGGCCTTTATTTCCTTTTTCTAATAAATAATAAAATAAAAATTCATATTACGAGAACCAAGACAACTTGCTACATTCTTACACAAGTAAAAAGTGAATACGCTCAGATCAATAATCCTACATTACCATTACTTACTGAAGAAGTTCATTGGCCTTGAGTATGAAGGAACCCACAGCAGTAATAGCATCTAAGGAGAAACAGACAAATAAATAAATCACCTGACTATGTAAACAGAGACTAATGCATTCTACTGAGAAATTAAATCAGTACCTTCAATGCCCGCAGCATCTAGTCCAAGAGGTTCATACTTTTGCTTCCACGAAGCCATTCCTTTCAATTCGCTCAAATGATACAGTAATGACTCCGAGCCACTGGCAGAGCAACAGAAATCAGCGTCATTCCTACCTCTGAGGTGATGGTCCGCGCCGAGCTTGCTGAGCCATGCTCAGTTGTCAGAAATGAAAACTGAACGCACTGTAATTTTCTTTCTATAAGAAAGAATAATTTCCCCAAACTATTTCTAAAAACTAGAAGAATCAAGTGGCCATCATGAGTATTGAATTTAGACACAAATAAAAGCAAGATTCAATCTTGTAAAATGATCAGATTATGTTCTAGGTAGTCCAGTTTGGGGTGGTGTTTTTTGTTTTTGTTTTTGCAGTGCTGACATCAAACCCAGGGTCTTTAGCATGCTGGGCAAACACTTTACCACTAAGCTACTCCTCCAGCCCTAACTCTGCACTTTAAAGTCAGCCATGTCTATTTGTTCACCAAACAGCTACCTACACAAATTCAACACACATTTATTGAGCTCTGACTTTAGGTCAGGCACTGTGGTAGATGCTGGGACACAATGGTCATCAACAATGAGGTCTCATGGCATCTGATGTAATGGGGAGATGGTCACAACCACATGGGCACACACACACAGCGGGTGAGGGTGAAATGGAAGCAGCTCACTGACTGACCCCAGGAGCTGCCACCCGCTTCTAAGGACTCAATACCAGAGCAGGTGGGAGTGTTCCCCAAAGCCAGAAGATGTACAAAAGCCCTGGGTGGAGCTGAGGATGTATCTCAGGGGAAGTATTTACCTAGCCTGCCTAAGGCCCTCGATTCAATTCTGGGCACCATTATAACAAGCTAACTTATGGAAGAAGCAACATTAAAAAAAAAAAATAGCCCTGGGTGGAAAACACAATGTCAACTTTAGAAAAGCAAAAGACCACTATGATATGAGTAAAGCAGAGGTGGTATGCTAAAGGCCATGCAAAAGCCTTGGTTTTAAGAGCAAAGGGAAGACTGCTCACGTCATTACATTCATTAGGGAAAATATAGTCAAGGGAAACAGTGTGGCCTGGAAGAATGAGCTAATGAAAAAGGAATTCAGGGACCTGAGAAGAGGGGGAGGCACTAGGTACTCAGCAGAGGCCGATCAAATGCAAGCTGCACACTCAGCATCCACTTGCAAATGCTCCACTCCAGGAGCTGTGGACAGAGACTGCATGGGACCCGGGAGAGCCTGAGCAAGTCTCGGCTCGGACAGTCTGTAACTACGGACCACCTGCACAACTGACTAAACTCCTTTTTCTGTGTGTGCAATGAGGAATATCAGAACTGTCAAGACATTAAATGAAAAAATGCATAATATATTAGTTATAAAGTCATAAAAATTCAGATTTTACTGTTCAAAAAAAAGGTATATGACTTATTTCAAAATATACCTTAGGTTTACATGTAGCCAGGTGAAAAGATGTTGAAAATTTATCCCATAACGAAGCACCATTATTGACTAATTCTTGGGTGTGCCGAGATTCCCTTCAAATGCCAATGCAAATAGCTAGAGAAGGCTTTGAAAATGCTAGACAATGGAGAGAAGGTTGCAGATAGAGGACCAGTGCCATGTATGTGTGGATGCAAAATCAAAAATTCTACATCACCTCCATACCTCTGTAAGTGACTTATAACCAGTTTTTGTATACTGGAATATGATGACTCTATAGACTGGCCAAGCTTTTTTAAGCCCTAATTAAGAGAAGAAAATACATTTAGCATACAACTAGGATACTATATGCCATTCCAAAACAAGAAAAAAGTCGAAGTGTGCATAGCCAGTTAAAAACATGTTTGAACTGCACCTTTACTGTCAGCTGGTTCATCAAGAGGGTCTGAAGCTCGGCACTACAAGGAAGAAGAAAGCACTCTGGTCATTGCTCCATTCAACTCTGAATACACTACTTAAAGCTCAAGTTTCTAAGGACAATCAAGACACTGAAACAAAATTAACACAAAGAAATAACCCCACAAAAATAAGGAATTATATTCACAAGGCACAGACACAAACAGGAAGCAGGAAAGGCCAGAAACAGGCTAAATAAAGCATACTTCAGACCAGCAGGGAGAAGATGACACTAGGAGTCGACACCCACAGTGCGGGAGCCAGAAGACTAGCTTGGCTGCATAAACATGCTGAACTTTTGTACATTTCAAAATGACTCTATTTACATTAAAAAGTTTACAGAAAACCCTACATAGATGCATACTTCTTTTTTGATAATGAATATATTACTCTTGTTGGGCGTGGTGGCACACGCCTTTAATCCCAGCACTCCGGAGGCAGAGGTAGGAGGATCACTGTGAGTTCGAGGCCACCCTGAGACTCCATAGTGGATTCCAGGTCAGCCTGGGCTAGAGTGAGACTCTACCTCGAAAAACCAAAATATTAATAATAATAATAATAATTACTCTTGAAATAATTCACGTTTAAAAACAAAGAGCAACTAACCCCAGTTTCTTACCTGGCTTTCCCCCACAAGAGCAGGTGCATGAATTCATCCTGCACTGACGTGGTGGTATTCTTTTCCTAGACAAAACGAGGAAACGTTCTCATGACATGTATTTTATGAATTAGATGCATATTTATTCAAAATTACAGGAATAAAATTCTCTCTTCACGTCTACCTTACTTCAAATCTTTATGTGAACTGATCACCTGAGTACCTATTCAATATCTGTCCTTCTTCATAACCCCAGCTCTACCTGAGTCACTCCAATAGGAAGAGAGTCAGCTACAGTTTGGAGGTTAATTTTTCCCCGCAAGGACTCATGTGCTGGAGGCTTGTCCTCAGTGTGGTGATGTTTAAGTGGCGGAATCTTTAAGAGGTATGTCACGGGAAAGCTGGTTAGGTAAGTGGGGCTGCTGCCCTGGGAAGAAATTAAGGGAATTCTCACGGGACCCTGGGTAGTTCTTCCAAGAATAGGTTGTTATTTAAGAGCAGAGGTGCCCCTCCACAGTGTCTGGCTGCCTGTGTCAACACACGATGCCTGTCACACACGCTCCTGTCAAGATGTCATGTGCCAGGAGGCCCTCCTCAGCAGAGGAAGACCAAGTGGGACTGCACGCTCCTGAACGCCCAGCATCTGAAACTAGAGTGAACCTTTCTCAACACTATGTGATTACAACAGAAAACTGACTAACGTGCCTTTTTCAATGTCTCCCTGAAAAAACAGTGAAGTTACACCAAGCCACCTAAGAAAAGTAGTGATCTCAGCCTTTTATAAAACAAACTTTTTTTTTTCTTTTTCCTTTTATGTGTTTAAGTCTTTTGAGACAGTGTCTCACTCTATATAGCTCAGACAGGTTTTGAATCTCATGGTAATCCTCCTGCCTCACCCTCTCTAATATGGGAATGCCTGGCTCTGCTCCTCATGTATCTCATGTAGTAAACAAAGACAACTATCTTCACAGGAAATTTCAGTTTTATTACCTGTACAAACTTAGTGAGACGAGAATCCATCTGCATCAGTATTTCTTCCCATGCTTCACACATACACGTTAGTGACAGATTTATATACTATCAGCAAAAAGAAAAAAATAATAAAACAGTAAAAAATATTAAAACCAACACATTAACTACGAAGAAATCCAGAATTTACTTTCAATCACTCCTTTAACTCAGTGGAGCCCTAGAAAAAAAGAAGACTGTGGCTAAGCTTTGGCAATCACTTAGCTCTGAATCTATCAAATGTCCAGTGATACTTAAAACCCTGACTTTGACTTAGAACTTAAATTTGCCTGGTAAAGAAATAGCCTTGGGCTGTTTGTGTATGCTTTATTCATACTGTCAAAATGCTGGTGTGCTTGCATGCTCGGCTGTCAGAGGACCCCAAAAAGACAGCCATCCCTAGAAACCTTTAACCTCAAGTAAAGACCACAGTAAAATAAACAAAGTATCTGCAATTCTCTGTAGGCCCTCCATGCATAGTCTCCAGTCCCTGAATGTGGGCTGGCCCGTCTCACTGTAACAGCACACAACAGAGACAGCACTGCTGAGCCCAGGGCCTCCAGCGTCTGCACACCACTTCCTCTTGCATTCTCCATACTCCTGCCGCTACATGTGAATGAGCCTGGGCTGCCCGGCTGCAGAACAGACGAGGGATGTGGAGCAGAGACAAAGCCATTCCAGCCTCAGGACACACATCCGCTTCCATGACCAGTCTCCTCAAGGGGAGCTACACTAGGCTCACATTGCCAGAACCTTCTGAATGAGTCCCCAGCCCAAACTCTCACCTACAAAATCATAAGCTAATCTAAGGTGGGATTATTATGAACAAAAGCCAGATCACATCAACTATTTTTCCATAATATTTGACCTCTAATAAAATGTGTGTTTCTAAGTATGAAAATATTTTAAAAGATTTAAATATTTTTCTTGATTTTGGGGAAGGCATAAATAAGATTGGACAGGAGAAGATTATCAATTAAATTTCCTTTGTTTTTTAACATTTTCTAAATATTATAAGAATATTACAGATAGCTTTACAAAATAAGAGTTTTCTTTATGGAAGCTTAGGAGCTTATGGTGAAATACTAGCATAAAGCAGGCTATGAATACATGCCTGTAAGAGAGCTGAAATGTGAGTAAACTTCCTGGCCATCCGTGTTACTTCAGGTAAGAAGGAATACAACAGGTTGGTTTCAAGCTATAAAATAAGAAGAATACAGTGAGTCGCCACCCAATGTACTTGCATTTTAGAGACAAATTTGCTCATCTAAAAAACAGTAACTTGGAGAAGAATGTATGAGAAAGATTATGTCAGAATCCTGCCCCCTTTGAGCATAAGACAGCTCAGAGATAAACAGAAGACCACCTCAGAATTTTCTCACCTACATATGCCTGGGCCCAGTCAAAGAGTATCCTAGTCTATAATGTAAGTCATATGTGATTTATATAAACTTTTAAAAAGCAGCTTTTCCCTAATACTAAACAATCATTTTATACAAAAGGCAATGTGCTGGCTACTGGCTGAGAGCACAGAGCCTGGAGCCAGACTGCCCGGCATCACTTCCTAACTCTGTGACATCGCTGAAGTTCTGCCCTTGTACTTACCTGTAAATGAGGTTAACAATTAGTATCTCTTACCTGTATTGCTGTGTTTGAAGCACTACTTGATACATATTAAGTGATCAATAATACTGGCCTTCATTATTACTAGGGACAGAGTCCTTAAGAAGTACAGGACAGAATTAAGCTAGCAGACAACGAGCATGGCCATGAGGGACCATCAGAACACTACTCTGGAGTTCAGATCCCCAGAACCCATGTGAAGTGCACATGTTTGTCATCCCAACACACCTACCGCAATGGGAAGTGCATCAGGAGAGCCCTAAAGCTCTGAGGCCTGCTAGTGTGATCTTCACAGCAGCAAAACCAACCAGCAGAAACCCTGGCTCCTAAAGGTGGAGGATGAGAACCAACGACTTGAGTTGTCCTCAGATCTCCACAGGCTACCATGGCACATGGTGGTGGTTTGATTCAGGAGACTCCCATAAACTTAGGTGTTCTGAATGCTACATCCCCAGCTGGTGGCAATTTGGGAATTGGAGCCTCCTGGAGGCAGTGTATTGTTGGGGGTGGGCTTGCAGGCATTATAGCCAGTTTCCCCTTGCCAGTGTTTGGAACACTCTCCTGCTGCTGTTAGGCAGGAGGTGATGTCCACCCTCTGCTCATGCCATCATTTCCCTCTGTCATCACGCAGCTTCCCCTCAAGTCTGTAAGCCAAAATAAACCCTTTCCTAGCACAAGCTGCTCTTGGTCGGGTGTTTTCTACCAGCAAAAAGAAGCTGACTGCAATACACATGCATATGGTATGTCCATACACACACACACACACACACACACAGAGTTTTATGAAAACAACACTGCAGTAAGTAGAACATGATATCCACAATAATAGCATTCAATATGTAAGAGCTAGAAACCCCAAACAGACTTTTGTTTTGCTTGTTGATTTTAGGACTCCAGCAGTAAGAGTTATAAAAACCTGTAAGGGCTGGATTTAGCTCAGTGGTAGAGATGCTGTAGTAGTTTGAATGGATGCCCCACCCCCCAGTAGATTTAGGAGCTTATTAAAGCGTCTTGGATTTCCAGCCACCTGGCTAGAGAAGGTGTCACTGGGTGGATCTTAAGGTCAGCCCTAAGGTGTGGTGGTGGATTGGGAATTCCAGTCTAAAGATATGCCAAGTGCCTGAGTTCTGCCTGGAATTCCCAAGTGTGCTATGTGATGTGGCTTTTGGATTTTTTGGCTTAGGGTTTAGCAAGCCAGCTTCTTCTGCCATTATAGAATTTCCCTTGGATCTGTAAGCTTCAATAAACATTCCTTCCTCCATACCTGTGCCTGGTCTACAAGTTCATCTCAGCGGCCTGAGACTGTCTGCCACAGATGTTTAGTATGTGCAAGGCTTTGAGTTCAATTCCCAGCATCAATACTTAAAAAGACCCACCTATAAAACTTAACATAAAACCTACTACACATATATGCTCTACTGCTGCTGCGTTCTAGTACTTGCCTGGAAGTACGACACTTCGGAAGCGCCGCCGGCCGAAACCTCTGTGACCACTGACAATGACTTCAGATCACTTGATAAACATAAAGCAAGACAAGTGCCGGCAATCTGCAAGGTAGTTATGTGTGGTATTACTGACAGGCTGCATTTGATTATGATACTGGAAGCCAAAATTCGCACAGACCTTCACAAAGTAAACACACATGTCCCTGGTTCCTACCATACCTCTGGAGTAGGTGAGACTAAGTGTCCTGCTAGATTGCCCCTTCCTGATTGTAAAAACACACAGACACCCTGATTTCTGCCCCTTCCTATCAAAGGTCCCACAGAAAATGTTGGAGAACTAACACAGTCCAGAACCCATGATACTGGTCCCCTTTCAAGGAGAGACCAGAGTAAGAACAAAGAGCACTGAAGAGACTGAGACTCGCCACCCTGGGAGACAGCACCGAGCTCAGGACTGCTCCTGGTGACATTCTTTGCATTCCAACAGCAAATTCTAGAAAAACTCATCAGTCTCCTTTCACCAATAGTGCCTATCACTCCAAACACCACACCACTACCATTTTATCTTAGTAAGAAAATTATCCTCTGGATATTCAAGAATGAACTCAAACTGAAACACAAACTTAGTTTTAGTCTCATTCCTAAGTAAATTAGCTACTCTAAGAGAAACAATATGAAAGATTTTTCAAGAAAAACTTACCCCTGTGACTCGAGCAATTTTGAACATCCCGTAAGCATAAAGCTCAATAAATCCAGAGTTTCCTCCAAGGACAAGAATGTTAAGCCTGATTAAAAACAATGCAGTAAGCTGAGACCCATCCTTGGCAGACATGCCTGTGCTCCTACCAGTCAGGAGCTGCCCACTACTGCCCTACATCTACAGCCTCGTCATCTTTCTTTTCCTTTTGTGACAAAAGAACAACATAAGTTTCCCATGGCCAAAAACAAAATCATTTTACATAAAAATTACACACTAACAATTGTATTCATAAATCAATAATGAAACCATCCTTTTGTCAGCTAGTTCAAAGTGCCATCAAGCTGTGTCATGGATAGGTTGGAAAACACATTTAAAAAGTTTAAATTAATCAAAGACCACACAACAGAAATAAAAGGCCACTGATATCTGTATGATATTGATATGTTAACATATGAGATGTTAATGCCAATAACATAACATGCCAAAGAATTTGCTCTTGAAATTTCTGAAAACTGCCTCAAACACGAAATATCAGCATAAAAAAAATTAGCCTTAAAATAGCTATATGATTTACCTGACATCTCCCAAGAGCTTAATGATTTCATCAGAATTTTCTTCACTAGAATATAAAAATGAGTTAGGTCATCTTTCAATAATATCTTTCAAACAGTAAAAGATTTCCTTCTTTGAAAATAAAAAAGGTATATCTTACCTAAATATTTTTGAGGTGTTGCTATAACTAGGAGAAAACAGAAATAAAGGTATATTCTTGAAAGAAATATGTTTCAAATGCATGAGAAAATTGCCATAGTGTTGAAAGTAGAAGAAACAGAAATCTCCAAGCTTAAATTAAAGACATAAAATGGTGATACTTACTTTTTTGGCAATGTAGGCAGCTTAGGCAAAAGAAGGTTGGATTCATCCTCTGCATTGTAAAAGGATGTTAGGACACTAAAAAGAAAGAAGCCAGCCATGACATCAATGGCAAAGGTTTTCCTTCTCTTCCCATGAAAAATACCAGTTCTTGAAAAAGGACTCACAGTTATATTTTTATATCACTGTAACAATTACATATAAGAAATAGCAAAGGAGGATTTTGGGAGGAAGGGGGTATTTTTATTTATTTGAGAGACAGAAAGAGGAAGAGAGAGAACAGGTGTGCCAGGGGCGCCAGCCACTGCAAACTAACTCCAAACACATGTGCAACTTCGTGCATCTGGTTTATGTGGGTCCTGAGGAATTGAATCGAGGTCCTTTGGCTTTTCAGGCTAGTGCATTAACCACTGAGCCATCTCCCCAGCCCTTTTTTCTGTTTCTATAATACTTTTGATGCGAAATCTACTGTGTGTGTGTGTCTACCTCCCATGCACCTGGATTACAAGCTACTGCTGCACCCAGCCAGCATTTATGTGAACCCTGGGACCCAAACTCTGGCCCTCACGTTTTCATGGCAAGCGCTTTATCCATTGAGCCATTTCCCCAACCCGAAATGTGTTTCTTACAAATCAAATTAGCCTATCCACTATACATATACAGGAAGGAGAATACACCATAAACAATTTTCTTGGCATATGAAATACATATTTAGTATTCTGATAGACTGAGAATTTATGATTTCTTAATCCTCATCTAAGAATCCACAGCAAACATACACGTTCTAAGAGTAATTTTGAAGAACCCTGCAGTTACTGTATGGCGTGACTCCTGGCTCTATGGCTGACAGACATTTGGGGACTGCACAGCCCAGGAGAAAACGACGCTGTGTCACCAGGTCTGAAATACTCATGGGAGCTGGGATAATAGGTGCAGACCACTGTGCCTAGCTCAGAAATGGTTTATTTCCCTTTATTCTTCAACTCTACCTCCAAACATAGCTGGAAATAAATGAGTATGCAAGTAAACAAGGGGAAAGAAGAGTACTATATATATTTATTTTAAAGTTGTTTTTTTTTTTTTTTCTCAACAGTAGCCAAATCACTGATGCCTTAGTCCATTTTCACTCAATTCTCATACCTCACCTGACTATGTGATTAAGTTAAATTGTTTCATGAAACATGAAAGCTATGGGGACCAGGGACACAGAAGCACCTGTTCAACGTCAGGACAGTATGCTCCTTGTAGCACTGCTCATATTCCACGAATGTTTACTAAGATACAAAAGAAAAACTCTTAGCCAGGCGTGGTGGCACACACCTTTAATCCCAGCACTCGGGAGGCAGAGGTAGGTGGATCGCCATGAGTTTGAAGCCACCCTGAGACTACATAGTGAATTCCAGGTCAGCCTGGACTAGAGTGAGACTCTACCTTGAAAAAACCAAAAAGAAAAACTCTTCACAAAGCCAGTACAAAAACAGAAAGATCTCACCTTCCTAATCAGCAAAAAAGAGGAGAAAACCTTGGTCCTTCAGACATTATTGCTACAATAAAAAATAAAAAATAAAATGAGGGTTGGAGGCATGGCTCAGCAGTTAAGGTAATTGCCTGCAAAACCAAAGGACCCAGGTTCGATTCCCCAGGACCCATGTAAGCCAGATGCACAAGGGGGCGCACACATCTGTAGTTTGTTTGCAGTGGCTGGAGGCCCTGTGCCCATTCATTCTCATTCTCTCTCATCCTCTCTCTCTCCCCCCCAACTTTCTCTATCAAATAAAAAATAAAATTAAAAAAAAAAAACACATAAATGGAAGATGGTGACCGCTTAGCTACGCTGCAAATCCCGGGGAAAGAAAGATGTAGATCCTAAGGAGAGAGCCACCCCATCATACCTCAAAAGGGCCCCGGCTGAAACTAAGAAAAATTGGAGAAACAAGCAAGGGTGCTGTTTTCCTGATGAACCAGATACCAGCACAAGGGGGAAGGAGATCAACACCGAGAGAAATCAACTCCTACCAAATCAGAGAGCCAGAGCCTCAGAGGCCCCCAACACCTCATCACTGAAGCAGACCAAAAAAGAACCCAAAATGGCTCAGGGAAATTTTGCGGAAGAGGGGACGGAAAGAATGTCAGAGCCACATGTTGGGTCATGATATGCAGAGACATTTATCTTACCCATAACTGTGGGCTAACTCCACAATTCATGACCCATATACCTCAACAAGAGGGGCCAAGGGGAGGGGGTAGATCACGGATGAGCCTAATAATGGTACCAAAGTGACTGTATTTGCTGAATACAAAACTAATTAATAAAAAAATAACAATAAAAATAAAAATAAATCATAAATGAAAAAATCAAGTTGGACATGATGGCGCATGCCTTTAATCCCAGTATTTGGGAGGAAGAGGTAGGAGGAGCACTGTGAATTAAAGGCCAGGCTGGGACTACAGAGTGAGTTCTAGGTCAACCAGGTCTAGAATGAAACCTACTACAAAACAACAACAATGACAAAAAAGGATCAGGAGTTCAAGGCTATTCTCAGCTACTATGTACATTCAAGGACAGCTGAGGCTCTACTTCATTTTCATAAACTTAAAACAAAACCACAAGGTACACACACTCACTACAGATATTTATTTTCATTGTAAAAGTTAAAAATTTCAGTCAAGAGAATCACAAGTTCAAGGTCAGCCTAAGCTATACTACAAGACCCCATCTAGAGATGGGGGAGGTGGTGATATCCCTAAAAATGTCCCAAGTGTCCCTTGTGACTCCTGGTGTTTTCTGGTTACTCTACCTGCTTTCCACAGTCACTTCCATCCAGTGCATACAAGAAACTGGGGCCTCCACAGAGAAAGAGTGCAAGCTTTCAGGTTTTTCCACATCGCACAAAATAATTTTCTTGGTGTCAGCAAGTGCAAAGGCCAAAACTGAAATTAGATAAGGAAATGTTAGAATAAATTCGTAAAATATTGGAAAAAAATAAATGAGCATTTCACTTACTGTTCAGTTTTACTATGCCAAACACATTTTAATCACAGCAATCATTTAACCACAACTTTTTTTTCAAGGTAGGATTTCACCTCTAGCCCAGGCTAGCCTTGAACTCACAGTGTGCACCACCACACCCAGCTTAAAGCTCCTTTCTTTAAATAGTTTTTAAACTAAAGAGATCTTTGCATGGAGTCACACTACTATTTTCAAGTGCTCAAACCACATGAGCAATCTACTATTTCTTTTGTTTGTTTGTTTTTTCCAAGGTAGGGTTTCATGCAAACCCAAGCTGACCTGTAATTCACTATGTCTCAGGGTGGCCTCGAACTAATGGAAATCATCATACCTCTACTTCCAAGTGCTGGGTTTAAAGGCATGCGCCACCACACCCGGCAGCAGTATACTATTTCGCAAGGACTATATATCCCGTCTTATACCAAGTCTCTAGACTGGAGCCCTGCTGTCAAGCAGAAAACACAAAACAAGACTCAACAGATTATACCTTATCACTAAGAGACACACTGGTCCATGAAAGTATCTAAAAGATATAGTAAGGGATTCCACCAGCTGTGTTCTCGGAAGTCTTTATTCCTCTTTGTATCCCATAATGGGACACATGGCCATCAAATACTGAGGAGCCTTGTCCTTTGACTGAGGCTCAGGATCTAGTGCTGTTTCCATACTTAATTCATTATTATCATCCCAACACACCCAACCTAACTTCAAAACAGACAGCGGTAAGTTTCACTGCATGCCACTGTACACATATCACCAGATGTGGGTAAGACTGGCCAACCGTCTTTTTGTGTCCCATTCCCTCCCACCTGGGGATCACACCCCGGGCTTTGTCAACACACGAGTCAAGCACTCTACCACTGAGCCGAACTTGTAGCCCCTAAATTTTGAAGGACTTATAGTTATCCAAAAATAAAAGTAATAGCCAGGCGTGGTGGCGCATGCCTTTAATCCTAGCACTCGGGAGGCAGAGGTAGGAGGATCGCCATGAGTTCTAGGCCACCCTGAGATTACCTAGTGAATTCCAGGTCAGCCTGGGCTAGAGTGAGACCCTACCTTGAAAAACAAAAAATAAAATAAAATAAAATAAAATAAAAGTAATAATAATGAAGAGGAGGGGCAGGAGAGATGGCTTAATGGTTAAAAGCACTTGCTTGCAAAGTCTATTGGCCTGGGTTCAATTGCCTAGTACCCACACAAAGCCACCCCAGTACCCACATAAAGACAGATATTAAAATGACACATGCACCTGGAGTTCATCTGCAGTGGTGAAAGGCCCTTACACATTCTCTGTCTCTAATAAATAAATTAATAATAAAAAAATTAAAAATTTGGGTGCTGGGAGCCTTTATTCCCTTCCAGCCTTCTCATGTGCAGGAGCTCTCTGTACTTTCTTCTCTTTCCTTCTCTTAATCTAATAAAGACTGTCTAAACCTTAAAAAAAAAAGTTAAAAAAAATGGAGGGCTAGATAGATGGTTCAGCCTGACGGCCTGGGTTCAATTCCCCAGGACCCATGAAAAGCCAGATGCACAAAGTAACATATGTTTCTGGAGTTTGTTTGTAGTAGCAAGAAGTTCTGGCATGCCCATTCCCATTCATTCTCTCTCTCTCTCTCACTCACTCACTTTCTCCTTAAAAATAAATAAATTAGGGGCTAAAGAGATGGCTTAGTGGTTAAAACACTTGCCTATAAAGCCTAAGGATCCAGGTTCAATTCCCCAATATCCACAAAAGCCAGGTACACAAGGTGGTGCATCCATCTGAAATCCGTTTGCAGTGGTTAGAGGCCCTGACACACCCATTCTCTATCTGCCTCTTCCTCTATCTGCCTCTCTCTCTCAAATAAATAAATAAAATAGTTAAAAATTAATTAATTAAAAATGAAGAGTACACCAGACGTGGTGTTGCATGCCTTTAATCCCAGCACTTGAGAGGCAGAGGTAGGATGATTGCTTGTGAGTTTGTTAGCCTGGAAGTACAGAGTGAATTCCAGGTCAGCCTGGGCTATAGCAAGACCCTACCCCGAAAAAAATTTTTTAAAACAAGAGTACATACTTTAATGAAGATATGGCACATTTATACAACGGAGTTCTACTCAGCAGTAAAGAAAAATAAACTTATGAAATTTGCAGAGAAATGGATGGATCTAGAAAGGATTATACTAAGTAAGGTAACCCAGACCCAGAAAGCCAAACGTTACATGTTCTCTCTCATATGTGGATCCTAGCTACAGATGACTGGACTTCTGTGTGAGTAGGAAGAAAACTCAGCAGCAAAGGCCAGTAAGCTAGAGAAGAGATATAAAGGGAAGAGAAAGGAAGGGAGGGGGTACTTCATAGGATGGTATTGTATATATGTAAGTAGAAGAATAGATTAACGGGGGTGAAAAGGCCCAAAGTGAGGTCAGGGGAAGAGATTGAGTAAAGGAAAGGTGGAGGGAGGGCTAATCAAAATCTAAGAGGATATAAATGAATCATATGGAAACCTACTTTTTTGGACAATGGAACACTCAGGAGCCGTAGATTGTTGCTAGAAAATTTTCAGTGCCAGGGATGGGACACCTTCCAGTGAGTTGTTGGCCACGGAGGTCCCTGATGCCCCCAAAACATCATAGACCATTGCCGAGACCCTTAGTTTCCCACCAGGAATAGATGGTAAGACCCTATTGCTGAAGACTCCATATACTTGGGCTTCAAGGCCACTGAGAAATCCTGCTGGAACTGAGCTGATAAACTCCTCCATGTAGACCAGCTGACAGAAAGCTGGAAGAAGCCATTCTGCATACAGTTCAATGGGAGAAAGAGAAAACACCAGTGAAGATACTCAACAGTGGACACTGCAAGCCTTTTATTTGGCCAGCAAGACCAAATGAGCCAACAGGTGCAATAGTGGCATGTCTGTCACAATGGAAACCAACTGCCCTGTAATTGGACTGGAGGCCCGCTCCATGGGAGAGAATACATCCCTTATACTGAAAACTTAAAATGGGGTAGTCATGAGCCCTAGGGGTGTAACATCTGCTGGTTTCTGGCTAAATGTATATACTATGCTTATCAAACTGCCCAGCAAGCACTTCTCTTAATGTTCATACCCTTATATTAATGCTACTCTCACTTTTGGTACAGCATCTTCTCTTTTCAGATGGCAGTGACCTTGGGATGACTCAGAAGGCATCATGGTGCTGGAAAGAAGTGACAGAGGATGCTCAGTACTGCAATATCTCTATCACACCTTGTAAGGCTCAGGGTCTAATGTGGAAGAGGTAGTGGAAAGAATGTAAAAGCCAAAGGAAGGGTAGGACTCCTTAAAATGTGCTCCCCCCAGACACAAAATGGCCTGGATATCCATGACCTCACAGTACCCAACACTACCTACACAAGATCATCATAACAGGAGGAAAAGATGATGACATCAAAATAAAAGAGAGACTGATTGAGAGGGGGAGGAGATATGATGGAGATTGGAGTTTCAAAGGGGAAAGGGGGGGAGGGAGGGCATTACCATGGGGTGTTTTCTATAATCATGGAAGTTGTTAATAAAAAAAATTGAAAAGGAAAAAAAGAGTACATACTCATTTTATAAAAGAATTTTTCTCACACTTCCCATGAGTGACCACATTTTATTGTACTGACTGTATGTAGCCCAGTTGGGCCCACCAGTGTAGACAAACACAGGAGGAAGAGCTCCGTAATCAGAGCCACACCAAGCTACATATAAAAGGTAGCAGGAGGAAAAAGACCACACAGCAATGGAAGAAACAGTCACAGCTGATGGCCTCCAGGTGTGGCAGATGTGCATGCCCAGAGAAGACACATGAGCCTTGCATGTAGTGTTAACCCACTGTGAGAAGAGAGGCCAGGGTGGCATTGTACAGGCTGTGAGGAGCATCAAATGACGTGGGATGAGAAAAGGAGAGCACAGGAAGAACAAAAGCAGTTTGTATGTTGTTAGAAGTCGCTTCAGTGGTGGCACATGCCTTTAATGCCAGCACTGGGGAGGCAGACGTAGGAGGATCTTTGTGAGTTCAAGGCCACCTTGAAGACTACAGAGTGAATTCCAGGTCAGCCTGGGCTACAGTGAGACCTTACCTAGAAAAACCCCAATTTTTTTTGTTTTCTTTTTTGAGATAGGGTCTTGCTCTAACCCAGGCTGACCTGGAATTCAGTCTGTAGTCTCAGGGTAGCCTCGAACTCATGGCAATCCTCCTACCTCTGCCTCCCAAATGCCAGGATTAAAGGCATGCACCACCACACCCGGTTCCTATAATTTGAATATATACCAAGAAAAATTGTTTCCTGCTGAAAACAAGCTTTCTTTGTACAATACTCTTTAAGAAATGAAAAAAAAAACCTTGTTTTTAATAATATTATCATTACGTTTTCCATCAGGTCTCCAAGCTAGACAGGTCACTTCCTTTCCTGTATTTTCATTTGGTGGGAAACTCCAAACACGATGGAAACTTGCAAGTCGATGAAGCAAAACCTACAATAAAACAGACAGAGTGGCAGGAAATTAACCCACTTCCAGAAACAAAGTGAGCTTACATCTCCACTACAACATAATTTTAATTACCCCTTGAATAAATACTTAGCTACCTGAAGAACACAAGAACAGTTTTTGAATAAGCATAAGGTATTTTTCAAAGAAATGGATGAAATGAGAAGGTCCAATTTAACCCCGTACCCTAAAAGTTTTCCTGTCATTTGTCAATAGACTTACCTTTTAGAAAGGAATAAAAAGGCTAAGACAAAGAAACAAAGATACAGCACTAAAAAAGTGTGACATAGTCAAAAATCCCTGGATTTGCCATCAGACATCTTAGCACTTAATTTCAGCTGCGTCACTTTCTAGCCAGGAGTCTTAGAACAATAATGTCCACCTTGAGGTCCCAGGGCTCCGTGGGCTTGTAAACAATGGCCCTCACTCCAGCTTCAATCCAACCACTAGAAACAAGGAAGGCCAGCTTCAGACCGGCATGTGCTCCTAAGACCTCCCCATCACCTTCCTGGTCCTCACAGACGTGTCTGCACCACAGCCTGCTGCCTCACCTAACAGAGAGCCCTCCACTCCTGGTGACACTGCTCACCACAGGAATTCAGACCTCCCAGGAGCTGCACCTCTCCTGGACTTGACTCTCTTTGCTGGAACCATGCCTATGACCTTACTTCCAAAGCCTTCACCCTCTGCGCTCAGGCATTCATGGTCACGAGCCACCATCCTTACTTCATTCTTTTTTCTAACATGTTCATTCATCATCAGCTGTCCAAGCTGGACAGGACTGTCACCTGAGGGCGTACTTCCTTGCAGCACCTGCAGATGGTGGCACTTTGACACTCCATGTCCCACACTATTGCTAGCCGGCTAAGAGACAAAGCAGATGTCCTCCTTCATTCTTGATACCATTTCTGGAAGCCTTCTCTGCCATCCTCCGACTGAATCTCACGCAGCTGGACAGCCCTGGGCATTCCCCTCACTCACTCGTGCTTCCCAACACTCCTCACTGTCATTCTTTTTTTTTTTTTTTTTTTTTTTTTTTTGACAGAGAAAGAGGGAAAGAGAGAGAGAGAATGGGCCGCATGCGCCCTCTTGTGCATCTGGCTAACGTGGGTCCTAGGGAACTGAACCGAGGTCCTTTGGCTTTGCAGGCAAATGCCTTAATCTCTAAGCCATCCCTCCAGGCCCTCACTGTCATTCTTGGTGACAGTCTCTACTATCTCTCATCCAACTACATCTTTTATTTTAATTTTATTTATTGGAGAGAGAGAAAGAGGCAGAAAGAGAGAGGGAGAGAATGGGTGTGCCAGAGCCTCCAGCCACTGCAAACAACTCCAGATGTGTGCACCCCCTTGTGCATCTGGCTTATGTGGGTCCTGGAGAATTGAACCAGGATCCTTTGGCTTTGCAGGCAAATAAGTGCCTTAACCGCTAAACCATCTCTCCAGCCCAATAACCACATCTTCAATCTCACCTCAACCACTCCCAGGGTCACACCCTCAGCCAGCTCATGAGTAACAATGCCAATGCTACCAAGTTTTTCAAAATGTCCATTCCCACGTTCCATCCAATGCTTTCCAGCTCATCTCTGCAACACAACCTCACCAGGACATCGGTCCACTGACTCTACCACTGGCTCACTGTCACACACCTCCCCCACATGCCTTCACTTCCCGCCTTGATGAGGCCACAATCTGAGGCTCATCATTACAGTCACTCTTCTTGCACATGACTTTAACTACCTTGTATCTCTCTTGCTTTGTCATACTTGTCAAACAATCCTGGCTAAATCACACCATGCCTGCGCCCACACAGTCCACCAGAATGAGAAAGATGTACCAACTCACTGGTTTCTACAAAATTACAAGACCACAGCCTCACGTGGCTCTTAATAGTGGCCAGCAATAAAAGGGTGGGGGGCGTAATATGCTCAACATACATTATACATTTGAATGAAAATGTTCCTATGGGGCTGGGGAGATGACTCAGTGGTTAAATGTGCTTGCTTGCAAAGCCTAGTGGCCCAGTTTCAATTCACTACTGTCCACATAAAGGCAGATGCACAGATTGGTGTATCCATCTGGAGTTTGTTTACAGCAGCTGAGAGGCCCTGGTAAGTCCATATTCACTCTCTTTCTGTCTTTCTCTCTATCTCTCTCTCTCTAATACATAAAAATAAATATAAAAAAAGAAATAAGAAATGAGCCAGGTATGATGACACACACCTTTAATCCCAGCACTTGGGAGGCACAGGTAGGTGGATCACTGAGTTCGAGGCCAGCCTGGGACTAGAGTGAATTCCAGGTAAGCCTTGGCTTGAGTGAGACCCTACCTCAAAAAACAAAATAAAGAAATAAAAAAAGAAAATGTCCTTATGTCACACAGTCCTAGGTACTCAGTAAGTATACATAATGAATTTTTTTGTTGTTGTTGTTTTTGTTTTTCAAGGTAAGGTCTCACTCTAGCTCAGGCTGACCTGGAATTCACTATGTAGTCTCAGGGTGGCCTCGAACTTCACGCGATCCTCCTACCTCTGCCTTCCAAGTGTTGGGATTAAAGGCGTGCGTCACCATGCCCGGCTCTACATAATGAATTTTTTAAAACGTATTTTTATTGACAACTTCTATACTTACAGACAACAAACCATGGTATTTCCCTTCCTTCCTCCCCCCTATTTTCCCCTCCATAACTCTGCTCTCTGTCATATCCCCTCCCTCTCTCCATTAGTCTCTCTTTTAATTTGATGTCATCATCTTTTTCTCTTATTTTGAGGGTCTTGTGTGGGTATTGCTAGGCACTGCGAGGTCTTGGATATCGAGGCCAAATTCTGTCTGGACAGTTGTATGTAAGGACTGGTACCCTTCTTTTGGCTCTTACATTCTTTCTGCCACCTCTTCCGCAATGGACCCTGAGCCTTGGAGGGTATGAGACATTTCAGTGTACATAATGAATTTTTCAAGTGACCAACAACCCTACAATTTTTCTAGTCCACTTGCCTTATGCAAAAGTCACAGCTTTTCCATATCCTTCCTTCTCTTAAAAAACAAGCGTATTAGTGAGGAGAGAGTATGTGTGTACAGATGTGCCAGGGCCTCTGCAAACAAGATAGATGCACATGCCACTCTGTGCATTTGACTTTATGTGAGTACTGGGGAATTGAAACCAGGCTGGCAGCCTTTACAAGCCAATACCTTCAATTGCTGAGCCATTTCCCCAGAGCCCCTTCCTTCTCTTCTACCTCCTAATATATTTTTCTCCATATTCTTTGACCATGACTTCGCTGTTTCATAGAGAATACAGAAGCAGCAGTGTCCACTATCATATTTACCCATCTCGCTGCGATGATGCCTAGTACTCACCTTCATTTTTCTGTATGAATGTGCATGCACAGATGTGTTACGTGTGTGCATGAGTGCAGAGGCTACACTCTCCACCTTATTTCCGTAAGACAGTCTCTCACTGAACCTGGGAGCTCCTCATTTTTCAGTGATTGGCGAACCAGAGAGCCCTAGTGACCCTCCTGTCCCTGCCTCCCTTAACACAGGAGTCACAGGTGTGTGCCACCATGCTTCATTTGTGTTTCACTCTAGCCTGGGCTGACCTGGAACTCTGTCATGCCTGGTATTTATTTATTTATTTATTTGAGAGAGAGACAAAGAGACAGAGAGAGACAGTGAGTGAGTATAGGCTGCCCAGCAAGCACTCTTTTCACCCACTGAGCCATCTCCCTAGCCCACCTTTCCTTCCTTCCCCCCTCCCTCCCTCCTCCAGCCACAGCCATACTGCTCGCACTGTCTTCTAGAGCCATGACGGAGTCCCAGAGCATCTGGGTAAAGGATGAAGATCAGAAGATTGATGGAGGGTTCCGAGAAACTGCCTATCAATATTCTTGAGGTTGCTCCATGGAGACAACATAATAATGCAGTTCTGCAGGCTGCTAAGTTTCCCTGGGTGCTAATATTTCCTTAACACCTAGTTTTAGACACACGCTTTACCAGGTCACTACCAGGAAAATTACCAACCTGCCAGGGGAGGAAAGAGGTATTAGCGAAGGATCCCTTACAAGATGGCTGCCAGGTGCTACCTCCCAGCAGAAAGCTGGATACTATCTGGTTAAACTTGATGAAACTTGAGATAGAAGTGCTAATTGACAATGTTTCGCACTTACAACCAGGAATCCAGGGAGGCGTCACTCTCTCAATTTAAAGGCTCTCTACTGCAGGCAGGTATAAAAACGTATACAACAGGAGGCTGAGATAGGAAGATCGCTGTGAGTTCGAGGAGAGCCTGAGACTACATAGACAATAACCTCCCCAGGTAACACACTTCCAGTGGGGCTTGACAGTAATCCATCTTTATTCTGCTACTAAACTGAAAACCAACTTGGGACAGAGTCTGTAGGGTCAGCTAAGATGTCACACCCTGAGCTTTATTTTTTTTTATTTTATTTTTTTTAATTTATTTATTTGAGAGAGGGAAAGAGGCAGAGAGGGAGAGAGAGAATGGGAGCGCCTGGGCTTCCAGTCATGTGCCACCCTGTGCATCTGGCTTACGTGAGTCCTGGGGAATCCAACAGAGGTCCTTTGGCTTTGCAGGCAAGCGCCTTAACCGCTAAGCCATCTCTCCAGGCTATTTTTTTTTAAAATTAATTTATTTGAAAGAGAGACACAGAGAGAGAGAGAGAGAGAGAGAGAGACTGATTGATTGGTTGGTGCGCAGGGCCTTCAGCCTCTGCAAGCGAGCTCCAGACGCATGCACTACCTTATGCATCTGGCTTACGTGGGTCCTGGGGAATCAAACCTGGGTCCTTTGGCTTTGCGGAGAAGCCCGTTAACCGCTAAGCCATCTCTCCAGCCCACACCCTGGGCTTTTAAAGAAAACAAATTGATTTGATGGAGAGTGGAGGGCGCAGGATTATATGACTGTGTCAAGCGTGTGGACACTGCTTAGGCACCACAGGAAATGGACTTCGGAAAAAACTCTGGCAGGCACGGTCCTTTACACTTTCAAGTTAACTGCCAAGCTGAGAGGTAGGGACGGGGCAGACGAATGGTCCGCCAGGCCTGCAGAAGGGGAAACTGAGGCTCGAGGACGGCAGCCCAGCCAGACTGCCGGCTCACTTACCTCGCCCGCTGTGTTGGCCAAAGCAATGAGGTCCCGCTTGGGGGACCAGACCAGGAAGATGATCTCCTGCGGCAGCTGCTTCTCTCCCACCACCCGGAAGGATGGGAAGCAGGTCGGAAAACGCAACATGGGGGCGGCCCTGCAACCGCAGCCTCGTCGGAGGTCGCCGATCCCCGGGCCCACAGCCTCCGGCGACGAGCCCAGCCCACCGCAGTCCCGGCAGCCACGGTCCCCGGCCAGGCCCAGGCGTTCTCGGCGCTCCCGCCCCGCGCGCTCCCGAAACTTCCGGCGCCCAGGCCAGGGCGCCCTCGCGAGAGGAAAGGGGCGGCGCGCGGGGCGGGGCCGGAGGAGCGCGGGGCGGGGCCGGAGGAGCGCGGGGCGGGGTGGGGCGGGGCCTGAGGAGCGCGGGGGCGTGGTCAGAAGCGCTCGGGAGGCGGGCTGCGCGGCCGGGAGCAGGCGGGGAGCCAGTGGTTGAGCACCTCTACGGCTGATGTGTGGGCTGCTGGCAGGTCTTTCCCGTGTCCCCAGAAATCCACAGCTGTTGGCAAAGGGCTCATCAGAAGCTTTGGCCCTGAAGAGCTGGAGCCTCCCTTGACAGCCTCTTGGTAGTTCTGAGCCCTAGTTTGCTTAGCAGAATTTTGAAAAAGTCTCCCTGTACAAGTAATTGTTCCAGAACGATTATAGAACCAATTGAGGAGCCGAGCGTGGTGGTGCACACCTTTGATCCCAGCACTAGGGAGACAGAGGTAGGAGGATCGCTGTGAGTTCGAGGCCTGCCTGGGACTATATAGTGAATTCCAGGTCAGCCTGGGCTACAGCAAGACCCTACGTCGAAAAAGAAAAAAGAAAAAAAAAATGGGGGCTAGAGAGATGGCTCAGCGGTTAAGGTGCTTGCCTGCAAAGCCTAAACACCAGAGTTTAATTCCCCAGTACCCACCTAAAGTCAGATGCACAAAGTGGTGCATGCATCTGGAGTTCTTTTGCAATGGATAGAGGTCCTGGCACACCCATTCATTTCCTCTCCCTCCTTGCAAATAAATAAAATATTAAAAAGGAAGACGGAGGAGGAGGGGCTGGGGAGGGGGAAAAGGAGAAAGAGGAGAAGCCAGGAATGATGGCCCACACCTTTAATCCCAACACTCGGGAGGAAGAGGTAGGAGGATCTCCGTGAATTCAAGGCTAGCCTGATACTATATAGTGAATTCTAGGTCAGCCAGCGCTAGAGTGAGACTCTACCTCGAAAAAGAAAGGGTGAGGGAGAGAAAGAGAAAGAAAACAAGACAGACAATTGGGCTGGAGAGATGGCTTAGCGGATAAGGTGCTTGCCTGTGAAGCCTAAGGACCCAGGTTCAATTCCCCAAAATCCACCTAAGTCAGATGCACATGGTGGCGCATGCATCAGGAGTTCGTTTGCAATAGCTACAGGCCCTGGTGTGCCCATTCTCTCTCTCTCTCTCTCTCTCTCTCACACACACACACACACACAAATAAGTAAAAATGATCTTTTTTTTTTTTTTTAAAGACAGTTGATACCAGATGGGACCCAGCATTTTTAAAAATTCTCTAGGTAATTCTGTTTGCAGGCAAAGTTGAAGGAAGATAGAGGCTTCTTAAAACGTCACTGGCATAGGCAAATAATAAATACTATGATTCTTTACCCCATTGAAATGAGCGTCTCACTGTAAAAGGGGGTGTGGGCTCACACAGGGTTAATTTAACTTGTAATTCTTTAGGTAAAAAAAAAAATGTGAGCCACAGAAACTCTTGTAGTAGTCTTTCCCCAGAAGGCTCCTAGCCTAGCAAATGACTCATAAATCAAAGCCCATCTGATGCTTATTTGTTTTCTTTTTGTGTCAGAATCTCCTGTAGCCTGGGCTGGCCTCAAACTCACTATATAGCTGAGACTGGCCTTAAATTCCTGATCCTCCTGCTTCTGCCTCCCCAAAAGCTGGGAATACACACATGTGCCATCTGGTTTCCCTTATTTAGTTTTATTTATTTACTTTTTTATTTTTTTGAGGTAGGGTATCTCTTTAGCCTAGGCTGACCTGGAATTTAGTATGTGCTCTCAGGGTGGCCTTGAACTCATAGTGATCCTTCTCCCATCGCCTCCCAAGTGCTGGGATTAAAGGTATGTGCTACTATGTCTGGCTCCATTTATTTTGATTTTTTAAATCATTTTATTTATTTATTTATTTATTAGATACAGAGGGACAGAGAGAGAGAGAATGGGCACGCCAGGGCCTCTAGCCACTGCAAACGAACTCCAGACATATGTGCCATGAGGTTCATCTGGCTAACATGGGACCTGGAGAATTAAACCTGGGTCCTTAGGCTTTGCAGGCAAGTGCCTTAACTGTAAGCCATCTCTCCAGCCCTTATTTTGATTTTTTGAGACAGGGTCTTGCTATGCAACTCAAGATGGCTTTGAACTTGTGATCCTCCTGCCTCAACTTTCTAAGTGATGGAATTTAGCAGCTCCTTTAGAAAAAACAATTTTAAGGGCTGGAGGGATGGCTTAGCGGTTAAGGTGTTTGCCTGCAAAGCCAAAGGACCCAGGTTCAATTCCCCAGGACCCACATTAGCTAGATGCACAAGGTGGGGGGGGGGGCACATGCATCTGGAGTTCGTTTACAGTGGCTGGAGCCCCTGGTACGCCCATTCTTTTTCTCTCTCTCTCTCCCTCTTTCTCTTTCAAATAAATATAAATAACATATTTTTTAAAAAGAAAAACAATAATCTTTTTTGTTTCTTCTTTGGGTTTTCAAAACAGGGTCTTGCTAAGTAGTCCCAGATGGCCTCAAACTTGTGGCCCTCTTGCTTTAGCCTCCTGTATGCTAGGGTAACAGGCATGAGCCACTAGGTCCAGCCAAGAACAGGCCCCACCATTATGATCCCACCAAATGGAATGTGATAGGATTATCTAGGGACTCTTGAACCCTATTTCTATGGCAGCATCATCTATCTTTCTCTTTTTCATCAGAGAAACAAGAGGAAGACATAACAGGGTCTTTACTTTTCAATAAGCTCCAGTCTTCCTTTCTCTTCTCTTCTTCCTCTCTCTCTCTCTCTCTCTCTCTCTCTCTTGATCTTGTCCCTGAGGTGTCTAAGGAGACACTCATTCAACAACACTCAGGTGTCAGTTACTGTCACTTGCTGGTTTGTGCCAGCTTCCTCTTCTGCCCTGCTTCCTCTCAGATGTGGGCACTTGCTACCATTTTCTTTGCTGCAAACATCATTCAAATTCTTCAATTTCTCTAAGGCAAAAATAAACTTACCTTTGTCACTCATGAGATGCATTTTCAGATGTCACTTAATGCTTTGGGGCAGTAACGATGGGCCATCTGACTGATAAGTGTCCAGGAGTTCTTATAGAAGTTGCCATTTTCCTAAACTGTTCCAGAAGACGAGCCCCTCCACCGCACAACATGTGAATAACTTTCCATGGAGACATCAGTGGACATAGTGGGACAGTGAACAGAAGCACCTACCTGTATGAACTTGCTATCAAGTGTCACAGCACAGATGTGGAGGAGCAGATGTGAGCAGGAAGCCACAATCTTAGGTGGCCACAGGTCATCAGTGTTGGGGGTGGGAGCAAGCAGAGATTGTTTCTCTGCCTTCACCATCTTGAGGAAAATGCTCTTATACTGGCTCATTTGTGCTTTGGAGACAAGAGCAGCACACACACACCGCGTGCACGCGCGTGTGAACCTGCACACTCACTGCTGTGGGGGAATGGGACATAGACTCCAAGTAATTCAATGTTCTATATACACTTTTCTTAGTGTTGGAAGAAAACATTTTAAAAAATCTAGAAATAACTTTTTTAGCTATTAGGCTGTTTCTCACCATACCCCCCCAGCTGGCTCAGACCACTGACATCTTCCCTCGTTGGAATAGGATTGCTTTTTGAAGAGCCAGGTTATAGGCCAGAGGTTGGGAGGAGAAGAGTGTGACAGCATAATTTAAGCACACTGATTATGCAGGGTCTTCAGTCTTCTTAAAAAATATTTTATTTGTGGGCTGGAGAGATGGCTTATCAGTTAAGGCACTTGTCTGAGAAGCCTAAGGACCTAGGTTTGATTCTCCAGGTCCCACGTAAGCCAGATGCACATGGTGGTGCATGCGTCTGGAGTTCATTTGCAATGGCTAGCGGCCCTGGTGCGCCCATTCTCACTCTCTCTCTCACCCTCTCTCTCTGCCTCAAATAAATAAATTAAATTAATCAGAAAAAATTTTAAATATATTTCATTTGTTTGCAAAGAGAGAGAGAATTGGCATGTCAGGCTCTCTTGCCACTGCAAATAAACTCTAGATGCATGCATCACTTTGCACATGTGGTATTACATGGGTACTGGGGTACTGAACCCAGGTTGTAAGGCTCTGCAAACAAGCACCTTAACCACTGAGCAATCTCTCCAGCCCTGGACCCTCATTCTTATAACAAAGGTGATGATTTAGAAAGGAAAGAACATTCCTAGGAAAAACAAAGTTGGGGGAATGAAAGGGAAGGAAATGGTTATTAATGCCCCAGAACACTAAGTGACACCTGAGACTCTAAAGCTGGGGTATTTACATGCACACTCAGAATAGAGAACTGGATGCTATTAGATGGGTGGGGGGTAGGTAGGTATGGGATGGAAAGAGAGCAGAGCAGAGCTCAGAGGGGACTGCCTGAGGATGGAGGTGTGGCATGAGAATCTATCTGCCATGGCCAACAGGCAGCTGGGGTGGGAGGGTGAAGAAATCAGGCCCAGAGCAAACACTTGGGAACCTCATGCCCAGGCCAGGACAGTAATCTTGAGTGGGATGGGACTAATCCAGGCCAGGTGAAAGGCTGTTATTCTGACATCATAAGATAGGTGAAGTATACAAAGTAAGCAAATTGACTGTGAATTTTAAAAACAGTAAATGTGGTAGGTGATGTTACTCTAGCAACAGAGTAGCTCAGTGGTAGAGGGGTTTACAGAGCCCTGGATTGATCCCCAGTACCAAAACCAAACAAAACTCCTGGTACAAGCAGTAACTAGAAGGTGCTGGCAGGTAAACTCAAAGCCCAGCAGTAGGGCAGACTGCAGGGAGGCTGGACTGGCACTATGGTATGGCAAGGCTGGGACTGAACACTTGGAGTTCTGTGCTTTCCTTATTCGGGGAGACAAGATGAAACTCAACCAGGAGACCCGCCCCTAATAGCCTTATCAGTAACCAGTCCATGGCAAGGGCAACAGAATTGTACTGATCGCTTTATCCTGATTTTTTAAAAATATTTTTATTTATTTGCAACGGCAGAGAGAGAGAGAATGGGTGTGCCCAGGCCTCTTGCCACTGCTAATGAACTCCAGATGCATGGGTCACTTTGTGCATGTGGCTTTATATAGATACTGGGGAATTGAACCTGGACCATCAGGCTTTGTAAGCAAGTGCCTTTAACCACTTATCTATCTTTCCATAGCCCCTGATTTTTTTTAACTTTTTATTGACAACCTCAATACATATAGGCAATATATGATGATGATACTCTCCTCCCACCACCCTTCCTTTTCCCCACTCCCAAGTCCCCTTCCACTGAATCTCATCTTTCCAACTAGTCTTCTTTTTTTATTTTATTTTTTTTATTTATTTTTATTTTATTTTATTTTATTTGGTTTTTCGAGGTAGGGTTTCACTCTAGCTCAGGCTGACCTGGAATTCACTATGTAGTCTCAGGATGGCCTTGAACTCACAGTGATCCTCCTACCTCTGCCTCCCAAATGCTGGGATTAAAGGCATGCGCCACCATGCCCGGCAATTTTATTATTTTATTTATTTTAAGAGAATGAAAAGAGGCAGAGTGAGAGAGAATGGGCATGCCAGGGCTTCCAGCCACTGCAAACGAACTCCAGATGCATGCGCCCCCTTGTGCATCTGGCTTACGTGGGGACTGGGGTAGCGAACTGAGGTTCTTTGGCTTTGCAGGCAAGTGCCTTAACCACTAAGCCATCTCTCCAGCCCATCTCTCTTCTTTTTGATGTCATCATTTTTCCCCTCCTATTATGCAAGTCTTGTGTAATAGCATCAGCAACTGTGAGGTTATGAGTATCAAGGCCACTTTGTGTCTGGAAGACAGTATTGTAAGCAGTCCCACCCTTCCTTTGTCTCATAAATCTTTCTGCCACCTCTTCCACAATGGTCCCTGAGCCTTGGAGGGTGTGATAGAGATGTCTCATTCAGTGCTGAACATACCACTGTCACTTCTTTCCAGCACTTCGATGAGTTTTTAGTCACCCAATGGTTACCACCATCTGAAAAGAGAAGCTTCTCTAATCAAAAGTGAGAGTAACATTAATACATGGGCACAAGCCTAAGTGTTTAAAGGGTAGTTTGGTGGGCAGAATACATGCATTTAGACAGACAACAGTAGTAGTTTCCCCACTAGGGCTTATGACCTCTCCAGCCACATGCTTTTTGACTAGGTTTTCAGTACTAGACATGAGTTCCTTCCAGCCTCTTATGTTTTTGTTTTTGTTTTTAAGGTATTATTCATTTGAAAGAGAGGGAGGAGGAAGACAATGGACACACCAGGGCCTCTGGCCACTGCAAGCAAATTCCAGTTATATGCACCACTTTGTATATCTGGCTTTATGTGGGTGCTAGGGAATTGAAGCCAGGCCAGCATGCTTTGCAAGCAACTGCCTTTAACCACTGAAACATTTCCCCAGCCCTATCCTGATCTTTGAAAAGGAAAGAAAATCCTCTCCAAGAGCTCTAGAGGATATCAGTCGTGTCTCTCATCTCTCCAGATCACATGGTAGGTTACCCATAGGAAGGGGTGGGGAGACTTGGCCCAGATGATGCCAATGTTCAATGCATCAGTCACAACCCAGAAGCCAGTTTAACTATGAAGCCCATTCTACCAGATGGAGATGGTCCTTCATTTGTTAGTGAGTCTAAATTGCATCCATGTGTGGTCTTCTTGCTTGGCAACTACTTCAGTTGCTCTTCTTAGAAGCAAATTCAGACACTAACTCATGTGACTCCAATTGAAGAAAATTTTTTATAAAGAGCAATAAAATCACAGTATTTGTGTTTATAGAAAATATGTATATATTACTGTGTAATTAACATATTAAACATTAATGTATTTGCATTAAATACTAATAGTACATTGCATAATACGCACTAATTATTAATATGACACATTCTAAGGAAGTTAGAAAAGATATGGTAAGACTGGAGAGTTGGCTTAGCAGTTAAGGCACTTGTCTGTGAAGCCTAAGGACCCAGGTTCAGTTCTCCAGATCCCACATAAGCCAGATGCACATGGTGGTGCATGTATCTGGAGTTTTAAGCAGTGGCCAGAGACCCTGGCATGCCCATTCTCTCTCTCTCTGTCATAAATAAATAAATGAATATTTAAAAAAATATTTAGTAATGTGTATGTTCACATAGGGCTGTCCACAATTACAGAAAAAAATACAAAAAATGATGGAGCCACTCAACAGTTATGGATATATGTATAATGTTACGGATAAAGGAGGGGCTTAGGAGTTAAGGGGAGGAGCAGCAATGAGAAGTCATGAGTGCAGTGAGACAAGGGAGGGTAATAGTACATATGTTAAAATGCAATGTGTATGGGCTGGAGGGATGGCTTAGTGGTTAAGGCACTTCCCTGAAAAGCCAAAGAATTCAGGTTCAATTCTCTAGGACCCACGTAAGCCAGATGTACAAGGTGGCATATGCATCTGGAGTTCATTTGCAGCAACTGGAGGTCCTGGCACGTCCATTTTCTCTCTCTTTCTTTCTCTCTAATAATTAAATTAAAAATTTGAGAAGTTTTTAAAATGTATTTTGGGTTTTTTGTTTGTTTTTTTCGAGGTAGGGTCTCACTCTAGCTCAGGCTGACCTGGAATTCACTATGTAGTCTCAGGGCGGCCTTGAACTCATGACGATTCTCCTACCTCTGCCTCCCCAGTGCTGGGATTAAAGGCATGCGCCACCTTACGCCCAGTATTTAAGAATACTCTTTTTATGATAGGAGTTGTTGTTCACAACCTATTGATGAAAAAGTATGGATTACAAAGCAGCACTTAGAATTCCACTTGGGAGAGGAACTTTAACAAGTGACTAGTCCTTCTTATACAAGACTCTAGCTGGAACAAAATGGGGTTGTAGGATTAGAGATGTTTTAATCTTGATTTTCCCATATGAACTGGAAAGTTAACAGGCAGCAGTGTTTCCTTTTGTTATTAAGCATGTAGGACTATTTGGGCTGATTTGCTCTCGTTTTCCCCCATTGCTGGCCTCTCCATTTGCACAAGAAACAGGCCCATCTCCTCAGGTTTGCTTCTCCACAGCCCTCTAGTCCCCAGCAGGGAGTCTCACTGTGTTGGCACTTTGTGCTTGTGTTCAAAGTCACACTGAGCCTCCAAGTGGCTGGGATCCCAGGTGTGCACCCCCAGCATCCGGCTTAGTTTCTAAGCATGCCCACTATGACGTCTCTATTTGTAGAGTGCATGTCATGAAACACTAAGGATGCTGGGACGACCAAAGTCACCCCTCAGATCTGAGATCTTCATCACTTCTGGTGCGATTTCCCTCAGTCTTGCTGAGTTTAACATTTTATAAAACGCCTGAAATCAAACAGCAGCGACCTTATCTTCACTTTACTGGAATGACTTTCTTAGCTAACCCTCAAGTAATTTAACCCATGCCCTAATGTTCCAGTTAAAATCCCATCAAATAAATGAAACTGGATTTTGCTTTTCCTTTAGTGAGAGCTTTTCTGACCTAAGCAGCTCCAAGTGTGTTAGCTTGTTCTGGAGCAGTGAGGGTTCCCAGGCATAAAGCGCTCTACTTAGTGCCTTTTGTTCCGAGTGAGTATCCACAGGCACTGACTACCAGGCAAGCACATTACTCCGGGGGTCTGCTTCCCGCTAACAGAGGCCACGAGTGACATGGGGGGGAATCTCACATCAGTGATGCCAGCACGTCCTGCTACTCTCTGCAGAACTGAACAAGTGCATAAAATCATCCTGATATGGAGCAGGACTGAGTACCCTGGAGGAAGTATGAAAGAAAACGCAAACATATGTGTAATTTTTTTTTTTTTGGTTTTTCGAGGTAGGGTCTCACTTTAGCTCAGGCTGACCTGGAATTCTCTATGTAGTCTCAGGGTGGCCTCGAAATCACGGTGATCCTCCTACCTCTGCCTCCCGAGTGCTGGGACTAAAGGCGTGCGCCACCACGCCTGGCCATGTGTAATTTTATTAGGCTCCACAGGAGAGAACAAACGAACATGTTGAGATGGTGGCAGCAAACCAGGACCCTTCATAGAAGGCTGTGTTTCCCATTTCAAAGCTCGTCAGACTTCTCCTGGATGCTAAGTGTTGTTGAGACGACTCTGACTGGGCCAGGTGTCAAACTCCTGTTTTCTGACTCCAAAAACTGAACTGTTACTTAAGACTTCTAGACAAAGCTACCAGTCTTCTCCCAGCACACCCGACATGTGGAACCTCACATTACCCCAGTCCTCTGATTGACTCAATCCTTCCCAGTGTTGATGTATACCTTTTTCTCTTTCAATAGTATCTCTTTATTATGGAATGTGTATGTTAGAGCATGTTGGGCTAAGTATGGATGAATGTATGTGCATATGTTGTTGTGTGTGAGAGTGCAGGTGTCCGTGTGGAAGTCAGAGAACAATGTTCAGGTCAGTCCTTGCTTTCTACTTCATTTGATATTCACCAGTCCATTTGCAAGCTTCCAAGAAATTCTCTTGTCTTTACCGCACTTCTCTCCATAGGCACAAGGCTTTTATGTGGGACCTGAGGATCTGAACTCAGGTACTCAAGATTCACAGGTATCTTAATGTTTAGACACTCAGATTTCTATTAAGAACTGACCCTGTTCTCAAATCACACTTCACCTCCCAGAGACACAGCCGACACCCACCCCACGAGCTTATTCTCTGAGAACTGAATAGTGATAAAGTCCTTAACATCTGAATGTAAGAACATCCAGATTCTCTACTCTGCCTGTTTTTAATCTTGTAAGGAAGAAACAAGGTCTTTAAAATTTTTGTTTTCATTTTTGCAATACTAGGGACTGAACCCAGGGCTTCATGTCTGCCAGGGAAGTGCTCTACCACTAAGCTACATCCCAGTTCTTATTTTATTGTTCTTATTTTAAGGCAGGGTCTCATTAGGTTTCACAAGTTGGTCTTGAACTTGTGATCTTCCTGCCTTATCCTCCTGAATAGCTGGGATTACAGGCATGCACCACCATGCTTGGCCAAAAAAGTTCAAGTTACATTATTTCTTTTAAAATACCTATTTTTGGGGGCCAGTCAAGATGGCAGCCTCCTAACCACACTTCAGCTCCTGGGAATCTGTTTTTCAGATGATAGCGAGGCCCAAGGAGATGAACCACCCCCTCACTTTGCAGCCAAGGCCCAGGTGAAACTACAGAGGAACTGGGGAGAGGAGCGTCCATAGTGAGCCTGACAATCAGCGCCACGGTGCAAGAGACAAACGCTGAAGATAATCAACACCTACCAAAGCAGAAGTCACTGAAGCAGACTTAAACCATTAAACCACACCTACTAAGAATCAGGACATTTTGCAAAAGAGGGGGGTGGAAAAATTGTTACAAGCCACAGGTTGGGACATCATACCCACGGGCATTTCCCCCAACTCCTAAAAATCTGACTGCTGTTCTCACAACACATAACCCACAACCCCATGGGGAATACCAGCAACCCCACTGAGGAGGGCCCCTAGTGGGATGGGGGCAGGGGGGAAAAGATGGTATCAACACGTGAGGTATCCATACAAAGCATGCCCTTAATAAAAGATATTTATTTATTGGGGGGGGGCTCCTGGAGAGATGACTCAGTAGTAAGGCACTTGCCTGCAAAGTCTAACAACCCAGGTTGGATTCTCTAGAACACATGTAAAGCCAGATGCACAAAGTGGCTCATGAGTTCATTTGCAGTGGCTGGAGGTCATGGTGTGCCCATTTTCTGTGTTTCCCTTCTCTCTCTCTTTCTCTCTCTCTCTCTCTCTCTCTCTCTCTGTGTGTGTGTGTGTGTGCATGCGCATGCTCAAATAGATAATACTACTTTAAAAATTGTTGTCATTTATTTACAAAGAGAGGGAGAGACTATGAATAGGCACATCAGAGCCTCTTGCTACTATAAATGAACTCCAGATGTGGGTGCCACTTTGTGCATCTGGCTTTACATGGGTTCTAGGGAATCGAACCCAGGCCATTAGGTTTTGCAAGCAAGCACCTTTAACCATTGAGCCATTTCTCCAGCCCCAAAGTGCATTATTCTTGACTATTACTAAGGCTCTAGTTTAGGCATGTCCAACCTGTGTCCCATGCGCTGCATGCATCTCAAGATAGCATGAATGCAGCCCAACACATTTGCAGATGACAACTGGCAGTGTCACGCTGCGATATCAAGGACTGGATACCCTGCTCTAGTTCTTCAATTCTCAATTAGTTTTCTGCATTTCAATATTTCTAAAATCTAAAAATGACTATGTACACTTAATGTTCCTTTTCTTTTCTTTAGGATAAAAGCATGATAAAAATCAATGATACATTAAGTTTTTCCCCTCTAGCACGGGCTTGCTATGTTGCCTGGGCTGGGTCTGAACTTAGTTCAAGCAATCCTCCTGCCTCAGCCTCCAGAGTAGCTAGGACTATAGGTACATGCCATGGCACCCAGCTTCAACAGGGTATTTGTACAACTGATGTTATTTTACAATTAAGGAATATGGAGATGGAAATAAGCACTGCCCATCTGGACCCAATTCTTCAGTGCTCGTGGTCCCGCAGGAATCTGTGAGTCTCAGAGAATTCAACAGATTTGACTATGAAGTAGTGAACCCAGTAAAGTCAGACACTGTCCCTGTCCAGGCTGGAATCAGAGAGGGGAACCCACAGTTATTTACACATGCATCGCTTCCAACCAGTTCCAGACCTGCCTCTCCTATGGCCACAGCAATCCATGTAACAAAAGGGACAAGATGGGGCCGGGAGGGAGTGGTGGAGCTCAGTGGTACACCACCAGTCCAGCACACACAAGGTCCTGGGTTCAACCCCAGCACTGCAAAGGGGAAAACACACAAAACACAGGGAGGAGAGAATTTCCTCATGCTTATTAAGTCCCATAACTTAACTGTCCTTTCATGTCACCAGATTTGTATTGATATTCTTTTGATCTATGCCACATTTTAGCATTTTGCATCATGCACCCAACAATCTTGCCAGCTTACCAGAAACAAGCATTTGGATGGGGTGCCACACTCACAGAGCTCCAGGAACCCCAAGCTGAGAAGCATCCACATGGGCTCCAGAGCAGTTGTTTGTGAACAAGAGACAAGTCACAAATTAGTCAGTCAAAACTACTTAGTCTTAAGGCCGGATGTGGTGGCACACACCTTTAATCCCAGCACTTGAGAGGCAGAGGTAAAAGGATCACCATGAGTTCGAGGCCAGCCTGAGACTACATAGTGAATTCCAGGTCAGTCTGGACTAGAATGAGACCCTACCTTGAAAAATCAAAAACAAAAAGAAAAGAACAACAACAACAACAAAAAAAAAAAAAACTACTCAGTCTTTTTAAGAAAGAAAATTTTATTTAATAGCAAGGAGAGAGGGAGAGGAAGAGCATGCGAGTGCTAGAACCTCCCGCCGCTGCAAGTGAACTCAAGACACATGCACCACTGTTGTGCATTTGGCCTCACGTGGGTACTGGGGAATCGGACCTGAGCCAGCAAGCTCTGCAACTGCTGAGTCATCTGTCCAGCCCTGAAAACTACTCAGTCAAGGAGGTAACTGTCAGATGCCCGGCACATTACTGTAGCAGTGAGCTGCTTATCCTGCATGTCCAAAGTACCACCTTCGGGGCTGTGCTGCTGGCCTACAAGATGGCGACCACGATGCCTCCTTTGTTAGCACAGCTCACTGATGATACAACTGAGAGCCAGGAATGCGTCTCTTCGTCACAACCCAAACCTGACACACAGCTCTCATGCTCCCCATGGTTCCGGTGACAACGCAGTGGCTTGCAGAGAGGGATTCAGTGGTGATCTTATAACCAGAAAGCGCTTCTCAGGATGTGGGGACTCATCACCATCCTGCCAAGTCCTTCTACTAAGAGGTCATACTAAGGCTCAGTTAAGGTACTGAAACAACACAGCAAGTCACACATCTAAGTGCCTCCTTCAGCCAGTGTTTACAAGACTCTGTACCATCAAAGGATAACGGCAGGGCCCGGGGAGAAGGCTCAGTGGAAGAGTGCATGCTTGCTATGTGAGCATGAGGACCACATTTGATCCCTAGCACACAGAGGCAGGTCAATAATCCCAGCGTCAGGGACACTGGGGGTCGGGAATGGACTTGCAGGTCAGAAAAACAGCAAGCTCTAGGTTCACTGAGAGACTCTGTCTCAGGGAAATATGAAGATGAGGGGCAGAGATGGACAAGTGACCTCCTCTGGCCTCTGCACATGTATGCATGGGGCACATGTATCTGTGCACACATGTATACACCACACACGCACATGCATGCACGCACACACATGAAAGAAAAAGACGACTGGAAAAAGTACTGGCAAAATAAATATTTAGTAATAACAATAATTACAATCTTTCTATCTTCAGAGTATCTTTGTAAAAATTCTGCCTCTTGTCTTCAGATACACTCTAAAAAGAATTATACATGAAATTTCTTTGACAGAGAGTTTAAACTATTGCTTAGAATTTAAATATTTTCATCTCTAAATTAACATAAAAGCTTGACATATTGTCCCTTGCATTTTTGTCTTCTATTCTCTATAAAAGAACACTACATGCCCATTTTTCAGACAGCAGAAGCCAAAATAATAAAACTGAGGGACTGAAAGAACAGCGAGCCTGAACAGCAGCTGGAGACAGAAAATGGCCCTGGTCTCTAGAGAGCTGGATGACGGGACAATAAGCCAGCAAATGCCACCTGCCTGTTACTGAGCTTAGGAAGGTGCACACCTTTGAAAGCAACTGAATTTAAGTCCAGTGTGGCACTTGCAGAAAATGGCATCAAAGGTTGGACCATAAATCTTCCTTATTCTGCAGTCACTGGACATTTAAGAGCAAGGATATTGATGGGATCTCTCCTCCTCTTCTTTCTCCTCGCAGCACATGTGTGATTCATGGATTGTCCTTTCGTGGGCTCCATTTTTATCTTATTACTTTTCTTTGCTTCTGCTTCTGCTTTCTGACAGCTCTGAAAAGCAAGGCGCTAAATTACTTTATAGAACGAGCACAGTGAATTATGTAATTATATTGGAGTTTAATTAACTGGCTAACCAAATAAGAAAATAGGAGGCAAAGAATTTACTGTATCGTAAGCATAAATCCTCTGTATCCTAACCATGACAACAAGGAAACAGTCAGAGGCCTGACCAAGCAAAATGTTTCAGAGGACATTTCTTTAAAAGATGGTTACTACAGACTTAGAACAAGCTATTCAGGATAAGCACACCACAGAGGTGAACAGGCAGGCCAATGAGTTTGTCTTTTGGGCACATTTATAGTGCTCAACTCAGCACTTTGATTTCCAAATCCCTGAATTACAGTTTTCAGAAAGGGATTAGTACATGTGGCAGTCAGCAGGGAAAGGAAAAATGTGATGGCACCTCAGAGGGACCGTTTCATAAGCCCGCAGCCACTTCTCCTTCCTCCGCAGATGTAAAGGTTCTGACAGGCTCCTCAAGGGACGCTGCCTTCTGTGCACCCCAGCTTCCTGAAGACGAGCTGGGAGCGGCCCTACGAGGACACTGCATCACACCAAGCAGAAACGATTCTTTGCTGCTGCTGTTCTCTGAGCTAGGTTACAGGCAGCCTGTGAGAGGCAGGGTTACCATTCATTCACTTCTCTCTGCTGAGTCACGCCACTTAGCCTGTCAAGAACCAAGACTGGGCTCACATTGACAGCAGCGGCCAACTTGGAAATGCTCCTGACTGACTGCCCAGCAGTTAAGAGTCACCTCCCAGGAGCCACCACAAGCTTGACCCTTTTTGGTCTTCCCAGAACAAAATCTGAGAAGAGTTTCATGGGCAGTGTACAACTGCCAACAATCAGCCGTCCATTTAGCATAGTATATATTAGGTACTGGGAATACAAAAAAATGAATGGGCAAAATTTTTGATTTCAAGGAACTGGAGATAGGACAAGGAAGATGTCTCCCTGTACCAGAATGTTTGTAGGTGAAAAACTTGAAACTTTAGAGCCCTACAATCATCCAGGGAGAAAGTGGCAGAGGCAGCCGGCCTCCAGAACCTGTACCTTATCACCCGGGGTGACTCCTCAACCAGTAACATCTAGCCACACGGTTATAAATATTAGCACTTTCACGTGACCACTAGGCAGAATCTGCCTAACCAACTCTGCTGCATTGTGCACTGCAGACTAGGGGTTCTAACAGTTCAAAAGAAAACTGTCATCTTGTTGAGGAGATGGCTTGCTGCACAAGCAAGATGATCTGAGTTCACATCCCCTGAACTCATGTTAAGCCAGATGCAGCAGCATGAGTATTTGTAATCCCAGTGGCCTATGGGCAGATGGAAGGCAGACACAAGAGAGTCCCCAGAAGCTCACGCAGCAAACAACAAAGACCCTGCCTCAAACAACATGGAGCCAAGGACTGACACCCAACACCCAAGATTGTCCTCCGACCTCCACATATGTGCCAAAGCACGTGTGTTCCTGAGTGTGCATGCGTGTGTGCATTTTAAAAATATTTTAAAAATAAATGTTATTTTTATTTATTTATCAGAGACACATAGAGGAAGAGAGAGAGAATGGGCACACCAGGGCCTCTAGCCACTGCAAACAAACTCTAGACACATGTGCCACCATGTGCATCTGGCTTACATGGAACCTGGAGAATCAAACCTGGGTCCTTAGGCTTCACAGGCATGCACCTTAACCACTAAACCATCTCTCTAGCCCCATGGTTTTTCTTTTTCTTTTTCTTTTTCTTTTTTTTTTTGATTTTTCAAGGTAGATACTGCTTTAGCCCAGGCTGACTGAAATTTACTATGTAGTCTCAAGCTGGCCTCAAATTCACTGTGATCCTACTTTTGCCTCTCAAGTGCTAGGACTGAAGGCATGTGCCACTACTCCCAGCTTCACACACACACACACTTTTAAAAAATTCTCTTAAAGGGGGCTGGAGAGATGGCTTAATGGTTAAGATGCTTTCCTGCAAAGCCACAGGACCCAGGTTCTATTCACCTGGATCCATGTAAGCCAGATGCACGAAGTGGCACATGCATCTGGAATTCATTTGCACCAGGGTGCACCCATTCTTTCTCTCTCTCTTTCTATGTGCCTCTCTCTCTCTTCCTCTCTCTCACACACACACACCCTCTTAAATAAATAAAAATATTTAAAAATATTTTTTAAATCTCCTAAAGGCCTGGAAGAGATTGTTTGGTGGTTGGAGGTATCTGCTGACCAGTCTAGATCTGCAGAAGCTTCAGAAAGCCACACAACAGAGGTGCACATGCCTCAACCCCTATGCACCTGCACTAATGGGAGGCAGAGTCAAGAGAGTCCTGAAGGCTGCTGGGCCTGCTAGTCTGGCCTTCCCAAGAGCAAAACAAGAGAGACCCTGTCTCAAACAAGGTGGAAGGAGAGGACCCCAAGGCTGTCCTCTGACAAGCTGTACACTTGCACTGTGGCATGTGCATGCCCAAACATACATTTTCATGCACACACAAAATATTTAAAAAGTAAAATAAAATCTTCCATCCTTATATTGTTTTGTGCACATTATATAAATCTCCTTTCTACCAGTCATTTCCTTAAAGTGGGATAATTTCCTGATAAATAAAGATTTAGCAAATTTATGAAGAACCCTACCTCAAAAAAAAAAAAAATAAGTTCTAACAGAAAAGTAACTGAAGCCATGTGTCTCTGTACATGAAAGTTAAATTTCTCTTTGGTTCATCTACTCATAAGGAAGACAAAAAAAAAAAAAAATGAACCAGCTTTTACTAGAAAATGCAGTAGAGAAAACCAAAAGGGAAGTGTTTAAAAATATTCATTTGCATTATAAACACACAAAACTTTCCAGAGAAACAGTCTTTGAACTGGAATGAATTGATTGATCATAAATTAATCATTTGTTTTAAAATTAGATTGACCTAATATTTGTCCCCTAAATTATAGGATTTATGTAACTGACAGAATGAGCTTTTACCACAAGAGGGAGCCAGCATCATTCCAGTTCACACAGGAAAATTAATACTAAGGAAAAACAAAATATAACATGCTATAAAATACATCTGACTGGAAGATCTTTTATACAATGTATGTTCAAATAGATATTAAAATTATAGGCCATTATAAAGAAAAAACAATTTTCTTCAATTTCATTGTTTTTAAAAAATATTTTTATTTACTTGAGAATATAGGTGTGCCAGGGCCTCTTGTCACTTTGCACATCTGGCTCTATGTGTGTACAGGGGAACTGAATCCAAGCCAGAAGGCTTTGCAAGCAAGTGCCTTTAACCACTGAGCAATATCTCCCCAGGCCTATAATTTAAAAAAATATATTTATTTATTTGAGAGAATGAATGAGAAAACAAGTATGCCAGGGCCTCTTCCTCCCCCCCCCCCTCAACCCCAGAGGTAGAGTCTCACTCTAGTCCAGGCTGACCTGGAATTCACCATGTAGTCTCAAAGTGGCCTTGAACTCATGGCAAATCTCCTACCTCTGCCTCCTGAGTGCTGGGATTAAAGGCGTGCGCCACCACACCAGGGCCTCTTGACACTGCAAACAAGCTCCAGACACAGAAGCATGTGTCACTTTGTGCATCTGGCTTTATGTGTGTACTGGAAAAACTGAACCCCAGGCTTACTTGCTTTGTAAGCAAGCACCTTCAACTGCTAATCAAACTTCCCAGTCCCAGGGCTGGAGAGATAGCTTAGCGGTTAAGGCGTTTGCCTGAGAAGCCTAAGGACCTAGATTCAACTCCCCAGAACCCATATAAGCCAGATGCACAAGGTGACACAGCACACAAGGTCACACATGTGTACAAGATGGTGCACATGTCTGGAGTTTGACTGCTGTGGCTGGAGGCTCTGGTACACCAATTCTCTCTTTCTCTCTCTCTCTTAGACACACACACACACTCTAAAAAAAGTGGCAGTCTGCTGGGCTTGCCTCAAAAATATAAACAAATAAAAAAGAAAACTCCGCTGGGCATGGTAATGCACACCTTTAATCGCAGCATTCAGGAAGCAGAGGTAGGAGGATTGCTGTGAGTTCCAGGTCAGCCTAAGACTACATAGTGAATTCAAGGTCAGTCTTACTTACAGTGAGACTCTACCTCAAAAAAAAAAAGAAGAAAGAAAACATGATGCCTATCATCAATTTTAGTTTAAAATTAAAAAGAAAAAAAAACCCTACAACCACCCACATGAACCCAGTTGATACAGCAACAGTTTTTCTAAATATGCTATTGTCATTGGTATAAATTCACTCTGAGTTACAATCAATGCCAAATATTCATGGGAAATGTAAAAATAATCATGGGGAAAATAACAATAAATTTTAAATATTTAAGCATTAGGAGGACCTAAGGATTTTTCTTGAGATCTGATCTAACTTACAGAAGAACTAAGATACTTCACAATTTTTCTACTGCTCTGCAATTATATGAGATGTTCAATCTGAAATGCCTTCGCCATCTTTTCATTTGTATGTGATCTGTTCCTCAAAGCCTGACAAGTATCATGTCATTCAATGAAGTCTAAACTTTCACTGAGATCTAAGCTGCTTCTACCTCCACTGGGATCTAGCCTTTCACACTGTGAGCTCTCCTGAAGCAAGCTTTTTTTTTTTTCCTTCTTTTTTTTTTTTCTATGAGAGAGAGAATGAGTTGGTGCAGCAGGGCCTGGATCCAGCCACTGCAATCAAACTCCAGATGCATGTGCCACCTTCTGCACATATGCAATCTTGCATGCTTGCATCACCTTGTATGTCTGGCATACATGGGGTCTGGAAAGTCAAACCTGGGCCCTTAGGCTTCACGGGTAAGCACCTTAATTGCTCCAGCCCTATTTTTTTTTTTTAATTTTTATTTGACAGAGAGAGAGAGAGAGAGAGAGAGAGAGAGAGAATGGGCATGCCAGGGCCTCCAGCCACTTCAGACAAACTCCAGACATGTGCGCCCCTTTGTGTATCTGGCTAACATGGGTCCTGGGGAATTGAACCTGGGTCCTTTGGCTTTGCAGGCAAACGCCTTAACCGCTAAGCCATATCTCCAGCCCCCTAATTTTTTTTAAGGTTTACTTATGTATTTATTTGCAAGGAGAGAGAGGAAGAAGGAAGAAAAACTGACAGAGAGAATGCGTGTGCCAGGACCTCCAGCCACTGCAAATGAACTCCAGATGCATGTGCCACTTTCTGCATCTGGCTTTACATGAATACTAGACAATCAAACCCAGGGGGTGGGGGGGATAGTTAGGCTTTGCAGGCAAAAGGCTTAACCACTAAACCATCTCTCCAGCCCTTTAAAGTTTTTTATTTATTCATTTGCAAGGAGAGAGAGAGAAAGAAAATGGGGGCTCCAGGGCCTCAAGCCACCACAGGAGAACTCCAGATGCATGCTCCACTTTGTGCATCTGGCTTTACGTGGGTACTAGGGAATCGAACTCTGGCTGTTAGACTTAATGGGCAAGTGCCTTAACCACTGAGCCATCTCTCCAGCTCCTGAAACAAGTTCTTTAACTTGACTTCCCCTCCATCTATGTAAAACACATAGTAATAAAAGTACCATTAGCCTTATGAAGCCTCTGCATACCTTTGTAGACTGCTTCCACAAAGCTTCTCATAAGGCAGGCTTTTTTTGTAGTAAAGAGAAGAAGTCACTCACTTGTTAGCTCTCTTCACGATGCCGACGTTGGGACAAGTACTGCGTTTGTGGTCTAACTCCCCACAGATAAAGCAGCCGCTTTTAGGATGTGCACAGGAGTGGTCTGGAACAGCGCACTGACTGCAAGTGCTGCAGTGATTCCAGGCTGCAAAATAAAACATTTTGGAAAAAGTTCATTCAATATTATTTTATTAACTTCATTTTGTTACATTTTAAGACGGAGGGATGAACTGCACTGGTTTGCATAGCTAGTTGTGATTAGGAGACAAAAAGAGATGACAATTGGAGTCCCACAAAACCCAGCTGACTTCCTTCTTCTGTTATAAGGCAGCCAAGTCAGCCCTTCTCCATCAGGTGAGGAGCTGACAGCCACTGTCACTACAGAGGCCAGCTCAGCGGCACACTGCCCAACGAATGTAAATCCGGCCAAATGCCACACTGACCAGCAGAGCAGCCACATCGCCATGAAAACAGAACACACACATGGTAATTATACGACTTCTGTAAGTTACAAAGTCAGCACAGGGCTTTCCTTTTATGAATACAATAAAAATATTATCACATGACAGAAAATGACTCAAAAATGTTTTCACAGGTTCTTAAACATCAAGCTCAATACTTACAAGGCTTTACACACTTTTTGCAGAGAAAGCAATGTTTCCATTTCCTGCCATCCTACAAAAACAAATTGTAAGATGTTGAATTTGTTATTAAAAGCCAAGTTCCACAATTAAAAATTAAAATGTCTTATTAAAATATGTGTAAATTATTCATTCCTTATTTCTCCCTTTCCTGGGCTTCACAATTAAATACTTCGATTTTAATTTATGCATTTCTCCACTTAACTCAAATGCCTCCTTGATGGGTCTCAATTTCCTTAACTGCAAAGTTAGAAGATTTATCCAAATGATCTTGAAAATCCACTCCAGTTCAAGCCATCCAATCCTCACAAAGAAGGACTCAAATGTTAATTTCGAGAGAATTAATGTTTCCATAATTTTATGTATCTATACTGAATAATCCTTAATGAAATTCACATTTTAGAGCTTTATGTAATTTAGAAAGCTAGATTGTAGGTTACTATTTGAATACTTTTTAAAATGTGAAATAAAACATACCTATAAAAGTATATTAAACACATATGCCCAATTTATGAATTCCATAAAGGAAACACTGGTAAAATGTATGACCATAGTTAGAACCCAGTATAACCAGTAATAAAATTATGTAATTATGAAAAATTTATATTTACATAGCAAAACCTTTTCTTTGGAGAATAACTTGTACTATTTAACAAAATGAATACTCCATGCTCTTTCCGATTTAGTTAAAATAAACAAAGCAATTTAAGAGTCATGTATATTCCTAAAAATAGGTAGGAGGTTTATTCATAACCTGGAAACAAAACTGTCCTTCAATCAGTGAATGCTTATAAACTAAAATACACCTAGACAACAGAATATTGTTAACAAGAATGAACTATGAAGAGACGGCAGAGGAATCTTAAATACCCAGAAGTGAAAGAAGCCAGTCGGAGAAGAGCTGTATGTGCTATGAGACTCCACTATGAGGACACTCTGGAAAAGGCAACACTACAGAGAGGGCGGAAAGATCCGTGCTTTCGGGAGGACAGAGAAAAGGAAGAAGGCCCAGGCAGAGCACAGAAGACTTTTAAGACAACCCAGCATTACTCTGTGTAATATTACAATGGCAGATGCAAGTCACTGTACATTCATCCAAACCCAAACAACACACAACACCCAAAAGGAATCTGAATGTAAGCTGTGAACCCCAGGTACGTGCATCAACTGGAGCTAAGGAATGTGCTAGTGGGGACCTTGACAGTTAGAAGAGAAGAATACCATAGGGATGGGGATAGGAGGTATATGGGAAATCTCTGTACTTCTGCTTATTTTTTTGCTGTAAATCTAGAGCCACTTTAAAAAATAAAGACTTGAGCTGGGCGTGGTGGCACACGCCTTTAATCCCAGCACTAGAGAGGCAGCGGTAGGAGGATAGCCGTGAGTTCGAGGCCACCCTGAGATTACATAGTAAATTCCAGTCAGCCTGAGCTAGAGTGAAACCCTACCTTGAAAAACCAAAATAAATAAATAAAGACTAAGGGATGGAGAGATGGCTCACTGGTTAAGGGGCTTGCCTGGACCCAGGTTCAATTTCCCAGAATCCACCTAAAGCTGGATGCACAAGGTGGTGCATGTGTCAGAGTTGGTATCCAGTGGCTAGGGGCCCTGGCATGCCCATTCTCTCTATATATACATATATGTATCTGCCCTTTTCTCTCTCATAAATAAATAAATAAAATATTTTAAAAAATAAAGATTGAAGGGAGATGGCTCAGCAGTTAAAGGCACTAGCTTGCAAAGTCTGTGGCCTGGGTTTGATACCCCCAAACTCATGTAAAGCCAAACATACAAAGTGGTACATCCATCTGGAGTTCGTCTGCAGTGGCAAGAGGCTCTAGTGCATCTATTCACATTCCCTCTTTCATAATAAAAATATTTTCAAAAAAAATAAGATGAAGAAAAAAAATAATAGCTCAATACTAAAAAGGGAAGTGGGTTCCTTAGTCTCTTATCTCATCTATTAAAAAGCAGGGAGTAACTTTCTACCTTATAAGGCTATCTTGAGGATTAAATGGGTTCACCTATGTGAAGCTCCTAGAAAAAAGCCTAGCACATACAAGGTGGGTAGTCCATATTATTCACTATTACTTCATCAAATTGTGATAGCACCTAATAGTTCAATGCCTTGTTTGAAATATCATACTTTTGCCTTCAACAGACATAACAATTTAGCACTTCTTTAGTGCCTTACTTGAAACACCCGAATCTTAGCAGTCATATAGTAAGTACCACATGAAGATGAATTGAAATAATTACTGATGATGAAGGCAATTCAGTACTTCAAAAATCCCCTTGTACTCTATAGCTAGAAATAAAGTACTAGTGTATTAAAGCATAACAGATGACGATACATATCAGTACAGATAAAACTAGCATTAACAAAATAACACTTGTCCAGTAAACTAATATTTATGTAAGACATATTGCCTAAGAAAACCATACCTTGGATGTGCAAGCATTGCAGTGCTCACAGTGTTGATTCTCAAGAGAAACGTATCGTTGGCACAGTGGACAAAACCTGCCGAGGATACAAGCAGTGATAGCAGCTGCACAGAGTTCACATTCACAGAATAGACACAAGTGTACAAGGCACTCTTCCCAAAGTGGGAGGTAATCAGAATTCAATTCACTATGACATTATAGACCAAATTTAAGAGGAATACTAGAACTAAATGATTCAATACTGAAAACATTTTACTGTTAGATCTATGTAACTGAATTTTCAGTGACTTGAAAATTTCAAAGTGCTACTGTGTCTTACCTGTACCCTTCTTCAGCAGGAAGGATTATCTTGCTGGGTGGGATATTGGTAAAAATACGCACAGGAGACTGCTTTCTACCTGTCTTCCCGTGTTTATAAAGTGCATGATTATCATAATCTACCTAGAAAGAAAAAAGAAAATTCACTCCAATGAGTCAACATTCACTAAGCTTCTTTAACCAATAAATAAACAAGTTTATGCCAAGATACAGGGTGAACGAAGTGTACAGTAAAAATTCTTTTCTTAAAAGCAAACATTTACTCGGTAACAGCCTTAGAGAGGCTTCTAAGGCAGTGACATTTCATTATGAAGAGAGTAAGATTTGTCACGATACATTTATATTATCTGCTATAAGGGAAACCGCTGCAGCCTTTCTTCTAACAAGAAAGTCCATCATGGGGCTGAGAGTGCTGACGTTAGGAACAAGGTCTCTGACAACATGTGCTAGCCTCGCTGAGCCCTTCCACTTCCGTGTGCAAGTTCACCACATGTCAGCGTCCAGCTCACCAGTCAAGCACAGTCTGTTTGGCCCTCTACTCACTATGGGTCCTCTCACATCCACAAACCCATGCACAGGTTTAGGATCAGACACTGACTCCTGCCGCGTACTTGTTATATGACCTTAGACAAGCTTCTGCCTTCTGACCGATACTGCCTTTAAAGTTACTGTGAGAGTTGAATGAAAATGTATGTCAACTCTATCCAGAGAGAGCATAATGTAGAAAGATGAGGATGAAGATGGGCTTCACAACCATCGTTGTGCTCCCCGCAATGATTATCTCAAACCTGAGCTCTCCTGTCAAGACCCCTAACTGTGACTTCCGCTGGTTATCAGGAAAGTGACAGCTGAGAGGTATGTTCACTAGCTTCTAGATTCCATCTCTTCCTCTAACCTCTTATCTATACAGATGCTCAATTTGGCCTGCTATGAATCCACCTGGCTACTAAATCCATCTTTCCTTAGCTCAATGATTTTCAAGTAGACTAGTGACACCAGCACCATCCATGGTCTTGTTAGAAATACACATTCTTGTCCCACCTAGGACTAACTAAGAAACTTTGGGAGTGCATAGGACCCAGCAGTTGTTAAACAAGCCCTCAAACCATAAGCTCATAAAAATGAGCTTAGTACAGGTAGACCCCAACTTCCAAGTAAGAATGGGTTTAGGAACTTACAACAGATCAGGCTTTCAAGCTAGCTATTGATAAGTGAATCACAACAGTGTGAGGAGCCCCTGATGGGAAGAGACAGGCCTTTAAAGGCTGATGCCTCAGCTCTCTCCATAGCCTGGCTGAGCTTCATGTCACTGAAACCAGATTCACAGGCAAACACATTCAAGAAGGCACACGAACAAGCTTCCACAGCGGGAAAAGCTAGTATGGGATAAGAAGAGGCAAGGAATGCAGAAAAACCATTGGGGTGAGGGGTGTTCCAGCTGGCTGCCAGCAGGGGGCATCCACAGCCTAGCCACTGTGGAAGTCCATGCAGGCTCACAAGGGTCTCTACAGATGGATGGTTTCCTAACAGGGAAAGAGTTAGACAGCATTGGCAGCCCTGTGTTCAAGCCCCACATTTTAAGAGAGACATTGATAAAACTGGCTCATTTCTACTAAGAATAATGGCAATGAATAGAATTTATAGTTAACAAATTGGGGGTGTTTATTCAGAAAAGAGAAGACTGGGAGGAACTGACAGCTACTTTATAACTGAAGGGGTGTCATATGGAATAGAAATTAGACTTACCCTTTATTGCCTTAGAGAACAGAACCAGGACCAATGGTTAGAAGTTAATGGGGAGCATATTTTATCTCAATATGAGAAAATTTTCTAACGATTAGAGCTATTAAATAAATTGAGTTGCCTTGTAAGGCTGCAGGACTGCTCACTAGAAGCATTCAAGTGAAGCTAGATGACTGCTTGTCATGAATTTAGTGAGAGGATTATTACACTGGGAAGTCAGCCCAGGTTACCTCTATGTTTCTTTCTAACTTTCAGAATCCTATGAATATATGTTACCTATTAGAGGCAAGACACAAAAATAGATTTTACTTCCAAGATACCTTAAAATAGTCGCTTAAATAGTTTCTTTTCAAATGACTTAAATTCATAATTTTCCCTAATATACTCCTTTGTGTACTTGGATATATGGTACCTTATTAAATTCAACAAAGGTATTTTGCACATAAACTTTTGAGTGTCATCAGAAAAAAATTCTTCCCAAGGGAATCTTAAGAGACTTTCAAATGCTGGAAAATAACGTTGTAGAAAGGCTTTAGTGCATGGAATATTCTGTGCAGTATAACAGATAGCAGATGGAAGGGGGAGAACAATTTCTTTATGGTTACCCAAGGAGTCAGAGAAGGCATGTGTCAGGAAGGTGGCTGATTGCTTGCTTTTGCATAACCTAATTGAGATTATTATTATTTTTAAATGCGGGTTTGTTGTGCTAATTAACTATAAACATATGGTATGTAAAATGCATGCTGCTAGAGTAAATTAATGTACCTCTAACATACATCCATATTTCATAGCTTCATCCACACAAATAAACCTCCTGTGGAAGTGCTGTAAAGCAAACACAATTTTGCAAATTGCCTATCACTAGTGGTAGAGCTGATACACCATTTTGCCATCATTATCCCTGACATTTCACTCACAATGATGATGAGAGGTATTTTCAAATAGAAAATTTCTCCCACAGAACTGATTAATGTGATGAAGTACTGTATAGAGATGAGGGAAAGCACAAAATATCTGCAATTCCTAACTTTTAATTTGATCCATACGCAAATGTGTTCTGTAACATGGAACTGAAACTAGTTAAGTTGAGAACCAAGACATTCAAGTCAGCATCATTCTGAACCTACTATGTCCCAGGCGTTATGCCAGGGCACAGAGAGTAAGCAGGAGAGAGCACTAGCATTCCCACAATTCCGAGTCTGTGTCTGTTTAATTTCACAAGATCTCAAGGGCACATTTCAGCTCACCAGCTCCCACCATGTTAGTAAGCCCCATATCCCATGAAACTGGACTCCAGATCCCCTTTCAAATCCATACCTATTAAATCTTTTATTACATACTGATTTCAAGAATTTTGGTTGACTTTTTTTTATTTAAAAGTCCACATAGTTTTTATTAATTCCAGTATTTAACACCCCAATAGTCCAAAGTCTCTTAACTGTTAGCCTGTAAAACCAAAAGAAAATATTGGCACAGAATAAATTCACACTGTAATAGACAGCACTGGCAACTGTAGCAGAGAAGTAGGAGAGATCCAGAGCATCCAGAGCCCACATAGGCAGGCAGAAGCAGCTCCAGCAGCACAGCACCAGGTCTGTGGGGCCACAGCTGCAAGGCTCGGCTTGAGCCAAAGGAAAAGCCAGGTGAGGGGATTTTCTGCTCACACTGGCCTCCTGGCAAACTCAAGAAATGTGAAGGGAGAACTGCAGTGACCAAGGGAGGAGCAGATCAGGAGGTAGAGGATCATGTGGACCAGCGGGAGAACTAGAGCCACCATTCACAGCCTCACCTCCCCCACCACAGCACAAGCGCCAGCGAGCACCACAGACCTGGGGAAGGGAGCTCACAGCACCCAGCACCACAACCAGAGCAGCGATCCAGTGACCCAGACTGCCCACTTGAACACACAGTGCACCAAAGAGGGGCCCAAGCAGGAGCACATCATAACTGAGACCAAAATCATCCCAAAAGGTGACTGGGATTACACCAGGTCAATACCTGCCAAATAAGCCTGGCATATAGGCTTGAACCGGAAGTGCTAATTGCACCTTCCATGTCAGGATAAATTATATGTTAAATCTGATGGATGGTCAGATTTGCCATTGTTAAATAAGCTATATATTGGGCTTGTCATTTGTGGCTTCCTGATTTAGAGTGGCTTTGTTTCCTCTTCTGTCATTCGTTAGGGAAGGGGCTCACTTGGTCACAAGCTGTCTTAGAACCCTCAACAGACCAGAAATCTTAACCTCCTAGTTGACAGGATTAAGGGTGTGAGGCAACACACATCCTTAGGGACTGTGATGTTGTTACAAGATCTGGCTGTCATAATAGCTACTCTTGTATACTCTGTTCTGTTTTTCAATGAACGTGTACATTGTTTACCTAAATTTTAGAATCTGCCTGTATTTTGTTCCACTCAGCCTGCTTGAATACTCTCATAGCAGGCAAACCCAACATCAAGGGTCACTTTTGTAGATACTCTGAGAGTCTTAAGACCCACACCTAGCACCTTAAGCTCCTACCCTGAAGATACATAACATCAGATTGATTGATACATCTAATAATACTGCAGCTAACTAGAAAACCCAAGCATTGAATTAATCCAGGATGCAAAAATATGTACACTGTAACACAAGAAACACCAAAAATCAAGATAATATAATATAAATCCACCAAAAATATTAACGCATCAGAAATAACCTCCAGTGAGAATGAGTTAGAGGAAATGCCTGAGAAAGATTTCAAAAGAATGATTACAAGTATGCTCAAAGAAGTCAAAGAGGAAATTAAAGGAATGAAAGAAGAAACCAAAGGAATCAAAGAAGACACAGGAAACCAATTCAATGAAATAAAGAGGTCAATACAAGACATAAATAAGGAAACAGAAATAATAAGGAAAAACCAGTCAGAATTACTAGCAATGAAGAACACAGTCAATGAAATAAAAAACTCTGTAGAAAATCTCACCAGTAGAATGGATGAAGGAGAGGACAGAATATCTAAACTAGAAGACCAGGTGGATCTAATACAGTCCAACAAAGAGAAAGACATAGGAAAGTATGAATGGGAATTTCAAGATATTTGGGACACTATGAAATGATCAAACAAGAATTCAGGGTATAGTAGAAGGAGAAGAATTTCACTCCAAAGGCATAGTAGGCACTTTCAAAAAACTCATAGAAGAAAACTTCCCCAAAATTGGGAAAGAGATGCCAATACAGATACAGGAATCCTTTGCAACACCAACCAGACAAAACCTGGAAAGAACCTCTCCTCGCCATATTATAATCAAACTACCAAACATACAAACAAAAGAAAATATTTTGAAAGCAGTTAGAGAAAAAAATCAAGTCACCTACAAAGGCAAGCCCATCAGGATCACGGCAGATTATTCAACATAAACTTTAAAAGCCAGAAGGGCTTGGAGTGATGTATTCCAAGTTCTGAAAGATAACAACTGTCAACCAAGGTTACTTCTTCCTGCAAAGCTATCCATTCAAATAGACTGAGAAATAAGGACATTCCACGACAAAAACAGGCTAAAGGAATATTTGAAGACCAAACCAGCTCTACAGAAAATACTTGAATGAATCCTCCATGCTGAAGAGAAAGAAAAGCACACATATAAGGAACTTGGAAAAAACAAACCATACTCAAACACTAGTTAATACAAGAGTCCAAAGGTAAAACCGGAAGAAATAAAAAAAAATGGCAAAAATACACAACTTTCAATAATATTTTTTAATATCAACGGCCTTAATGCCCGAACCAAAAGACATAGGTTTGCAGACTGGGTTAAACAGCAGGATCCTTCCATTTGTTGCCTCCAAGAAACTCACCTTTCTACAAAAGATGGACACTGTCTTAGGGTAAAAGGTTGGAAAACAGTGTTCCAAGCAAATGGGCCTAGAAAACAAGCAGGGGTTGCTATGCTAATATCTGACAAGGTAGACTTCAGTCCAACATTAGTTAGGAAAGATAAGGGAGGTCACTTTTTATTGATTAAAGGCACACTCCAACAGGAGGACATTACAATCCTAAACACATATGCACCTAACATGGGGGCTCCCAACTTCATCAAACAAACGCTATTAGAACTAAGGTCATAGATAACACCAAACACAGTTGTACTGGGTGATTTCAACACCACACTCTCATCAATTGACAGGTCACCCTGGCAAAAAATAAACAGAGAGTCATCTGGATTAAATGAAGTCAGAGAATAAATGGACCTAACAGATATATACAGGACATTTCATCCAAATGCTGCAGAATACACATTCTTTTCAGCAGCACGTGGAACATTCTCTAAAATAGACCATATATTAGGACAGAAACAAATCTTAACAAATACAGGAAAATTGAAATAATTCCTTGCTGGGGCTGGAGAGATGGCTTAGTGGTTAAGCGCTTGCCTGTGAAGCCTAAGGACCCCGGTTCGAGGCTTGATTCCCCAAGACCCACGTAAACCAGATGCATAAGGTGGCACATGCATCTGGCGTCCGTTTGCAGTGGCTGGAGGCCCTGATGTGCCCATTCTCTCTCTCTCTGCCTCTTTCTCTGTCTGTCTGTCACTCTCAAATAAATAAATAAAAATAAACAACAACAACAAAAACAATTCTTTGCATTCTATCTGACCACAATGGAATCAAACTACAAATCAATAGCAAGAAAAGCTATAGAGCATACACAAAATCATGGAAACTAAACAATACACTAATAAATGATGACTGGGTCAATGAATCAAATGAGTCAAATGATAATGAGAACACAACATACCAAAACCTTTGGGACACAATTGAAGGCAGTCCTAAGAGGAAAATTCATAGCTTTAAATGCCTATATTAAGAAATTAGAATGGTCTAAAGTAAAAGACCTAATGCTTCACTTTAAAGCCTTGGAAAAAGAAGAACAAGGCAAACCGAAAATCAGTAGACAGGAAGAAATAATAAAGATTAGGGCAGAAATTAATGAAACAGAAAGCAAAAAAAAAAAATCCAAAGAATCAATGAAACAAAGAGTTGATTCTTTGAAAGGATAAACAAGATGGATAAACCCTTAGCAAATCTGACCAAAAGAGAGAAGAGACACAAATTAATAAAATTAGAGATGAAAAAGGCAGCATCACAACAGATACCAGAAAGTCACAGGGACATACTATAAAAACATATACTCCACTAAGTATGAAAATCTGAAAGAAATGGATGATTTCCTTGATTTATATGATTTATATTTATATTAAATTAAATCAAGATGAGATTAATCACTTATATAGACCTATAACAAGTATGGAGGTCCAAGCAGTTATCAAAAATCTCCCAACTAAAAAAAGTCCAGGCCCAGATGGATTCACTGCTGAATTTTACGAGACTCTCATGGAAGAACTAACACCATTGCTTCTTAAGCTTTTCCATAAAATAGAAAAAGAAGGAATCCTACCAAATTCCTTCTATGAAGCCAGCATCACCCTGATACCAAAACCAGGCAAAGATAGAACAAAAAAAGAAAATTACAGACCAATCTCCCTCATGAACATAGATGCAAAAATTCCCAACAAAATAGTGGCAAACAGAATAGAAGAATGTATCAGAAAGATCATTCACCCTGACCAAGTAGGCTTTATCCCAGAAATGCAGAGATGGTTCAACATACGCAAATCAATAAATGTAATAGATTATACAAGTGGACTGAAGGACAAAATTCACATGATCATCTCATTAGATGCAGAGAAAACATCTGATAAAATCCACATTCCTTCATGATAAAAGTCCTACAGAGACTGGGAATAGAAGGAACATACGTCAACATAATAAAGGCTATTCATGACAAGCCTACAGCCAACATATTACTAAATGGGGAAAAACTGGAAGCTTTTCCACTAAAATCAGAAACAAGACAAGGGTGTCCACTGTCCCCACTTTTATATAATATAGTATTGGAAGTCTTAGCATAGCAATAGGGCAAGAGACACACGTAAAAAGGATACAAATTAGAAAGGAAGAGATCAACTTATCATTACTTGCAGATGACATGATTCTATATATAAAGGACCCTAAAGACTCTACCAGCAAACTGTTAGAGCTGATAAACACCTATCGCCACGTAGCAGGATACAAAATAAACACACAGACAGCAGTAGCCTTCCTATATGCTAACAACACACAGAGGATGAAATCAGAGAATCATTCTCATTCACAATTGCATCAAAAATAAATAAATAAATAAAGTACCTTGGAATAAACCTAACCAAGGAAGTGAAGTATCTCTATAATGAAAACTTTAAAACACTCAAGCAAGAAATTGCAGAAGACACTAGGAAAAGGAAAAGCATCCCTTGTTCTTGGATCGGAAGAATCAATATTGCGAAAATGGCAATCTTACCAAAAGCAATCTACACATTTAATGCAGTCCCCATCAAAATTCCAATGGCATTCTTCAAGGAAATAGAAAAAACAATCCAAAAATTCATTTGGAAGCACAAAAAAAATCTCAAATATCTAAAAAAACACTGAGCAACAAAAATAAGGCTGATGGTATCACCATACCTGATTTTAACCTATACTACAGAGCCATAGTAACAAAAACAGCATGGTACTGGCACTAAAGCAGACATGTAGATCAATGGAACAAAATAGAGGACCCAGATGTAAGTCCAGGTAGCTAGCTATAGGCACCTGATATTCGACAAAAATGCCAAAAATACTCATTGAAGAATAGACAGCTTCTTCAGCAAATGGTGCGGGGAAAACTGGGTATGTATCTATAGAAGAATGAAAATAGATTCTTCTCTCTCTCCATGCACAAGAATTAAGTCCAAATGGATTGAAGACCTTAACATCAGACCTGAAATTCTGAAACTGCTAGAGGAAAAAGTAGAGGAAACCCTTCAACATACTGGTCTTGGCAAAGACTTTCTTAATATAACCCCAATTGCTCAGGCAATAAAACCACAGATTAACCACTGGGACCTCATGAAATTACAAAGATTTTGTACAGCAAAGGACACTGTGAATAAAGCAAAGAGGCAACTTACAGAATTGGAAAAAAATCTTTACCAGCTATACATCTGATAGAGGATTAATATCTAGGATATACAAAAAACTCAAAAAATTAAATAATAAGAAATCAAACAACCCAATTAAAAGTGGGCTATGGAACTAAATAGAGAGTTCTCAAAAGAAGAAATACAGATGGCATATAAGCATCTACAAAAATGTTCTACATCCCTAGTTATCAGGGAAATGCAGATTAAAATGACGTTGAGATTCCATCTCACTCCTGTCAGATTGGCTACCATCATGAAAACAAATGATCATAAATGCTGGCGAGGATGCGGAAAATGAGGAACCCTCCTACACTGTTGGTGGGAATGCAATCTGGTCCAGCCATTGTGGAAATCAATTGATCTACCATATGACCCAGCTATAGCACTCCTAGGCATATATCCTAAGGACTCATCTCATTACCTTAGAGATACTTGCTCAACCATGTTTATTGCTGCTCAATTCACAATAGCTGGGAAATGGAACCAGCCTAAATGTCCCTCAACTGATGAGTGGATAATAAAGATATGGCACATTTACACAATGGGAGTTTGACTCAGTGGTAAAGAAAAATGAAGTTATGAAATTTTCAGGAAAATGGATGGATCTGGAAAGGATTATACTAAGTGAGGTAACCCAGGCCTAGAAAGCCAAACATCACATGTTCTCTCTCATATGTGGATCCTAGCTACAGATGACTGGACTTCTGTGTGAGTACGAAGAAAAACTCTGTAGCAAAGGCCAGTGAGGTAGAAAAGAGATATAAAGTGAAGAGAAAGGAAGGAAGGAGGGTACTTAATAGGAAGGTATTGTATTTATGTAAGTAGAAGAATAGATTAATGGGGATGAAAAGACCCAAGTGAGGTCAGGGGAAGAGACTGAGTAAAGAAAAGGTGGAGGGAGGGTTAATCAAAATCTAAGAGGATATAAACAACTCATATGGAAACCTACTTTTTTAGACAATGCAACACTCAGGAGCTGTAGATTTTTACAAGAAAATTTTCAGTGTCAGGGATGGGATACCTTCCAGTGAGTTGTTGGCCAGGGAGGTCCCTAATGACCCCAAAACATGGTGACAAGGCCCTTGGTTTCCCAACAGGAATAGATGGTAAGACCCTATTGCTGAAGACTCCATATACTTGGGCTACAAGGCCACTGAGAAATCCTGCTGGAACTGAGCTGATAATCTCCTCCATGTAGAGCAGCTGACAGAAAGCTGGAAGAAGCCATTCTACATGCAGTTCAATGGGAGAGAGAGAAATCACCAGTGAAGATACTCAACAGTGGACACTGCAAGCCTTATATTTGGCCAGCCAGGCCAAATGAGCCAACAGGTGCAATAGTGGCACGTCTGTCATGGTGGAAACCAACTGCCCTTAACTGGACTGGAGGCCTGCTCCATGGGAATAAATCCCTGATACTAAAAACCTAAAAGAAGGGTAGTCATGAGCCCTAGGGGTGTAACGTCTGCTGCTGTTTGGCTAAATGTATATACTATGATTATTAAACTGCCCAGTAAGCACTTCTCTTAATGTTCATACCCATATATTAATGCTACTCTCAGTTTTTAAAAAAATTTTTTGTTTATTTTTATTTATTTATTTGAGAATGACAGACAGAGAGAGAAAGAGGGGGGGAGAGAGAGAGAGAGAGAGAGAGGGAGGGAATTGGCACACCAGGGCCTCCAGCCACTACAAATGAACTCCAGATGCATGCACCCCCTTGTGCATCTGGCTAACTTGGGTCCTGGGGAATCAAGCCTCGAACCGGAGTCCTTAGGCTTCACAGGCAAGTGCTTAACCGCTAAGCCATCTCTTCAGCCCTACTCTCATTTTTGGTAGAGAATCTTCTCTTTTCAGATGGCAGTGGCCTTGGGATGACTCAGAAGGCATCATGGTGCTGGGAAGAAGTGACAGTAGTGCTCAGCAGTGCAATATCTCTATCACACTTTCCAAGACTCTGGGTCTATTGTGGAAGAGGTGGCAGAAAGAATGTAAGAGCCAAAGGAAGGGTAGGACTCCTTACAATGTGCTCCTCCAGACACAAAATGGCCTGGATATCCATGATCTCACAGTGCCTGACACTACCTACACAAGACCATCATAATAGGAGGAAAAGATCATGACATCAAAATAAAAGAAACTGATTGAGAGGGGGTGGGGATATGATGGAGAATGGAGTTTCAAAGGGGAATGTGGGGGGAGGGAGGGTATTACCATGGGATATTATTTACAATCATGGAAGTTGTTAATTTAAAAAAAAAAAAAGGACTGTTTTGACAACACAGAGCTCTGCTTTCAACACTGCAGACAAGGGTCTCTGTTCTCAGAAGAAACAAGAACAAAAGAGGAAGAGATGCAAGTTCACCTGGGTCAGATGTGGTGACTCCAGCACACAAACACTGCACTCCCTGCCCTGGCTCCTGGCCCCAGTTACCTGGTGGGCACCTTATCAATCCCATTACTCTGCCTGCTATTCTCAGAAGATTTGCCACCAAGGCTTGGACTGAAAATGAGGTCTACCTGCCACCCCTTTTCAATCATTGATTTTACAGGTGGGAAAAATAGAGCTGGAAAGACCAGACCTCCCCCAAGATCAAATCACCTAAAAGGCAGTACTTGGCCTCATACTTCTAATGCTGAATTTGAATTTCTTTATTGCTTCCTTCCTTTCTAACTGACCCTTAATAAAACTGCCCTTCTAGTTCTCGATGACTGCTTTAGTCTCTACTTATCAAGTGCTTTATCACTTAAGTCCACAGGATTCATATGCTATGAAGATTGGGAGCATTTTTGCCTTCCTCTTACCTAAACAGTATTTACAAAAAAAAAAAAAAAAAAGAGAGAGAGAGAGATAGTGATTTGGCTTATATTTTTATTTTTTAACTGTATCACGGCTTGGGAGCTGAGAATCACATCTGGTGACTGCAGGGTGGGAGAGTGGAACTAATCAAAGTTGGAAACAATCTGTGAAGGGCAGAGAGAGACCAAGTTTTCATAGTGTTGTGCTTGAGGTTCTGGGGATAGAGCCAGGGCATTGTGTAGATCTTGTTCTCCTTTATGTACTCAAAAGTTGCCTTTGGCCGGGCGTGGTGGCGCACACCTTTAATCCCAGCACTCAGGAGGCAGAGGTAGGAGGATCGCCCTGAGTTCGAGGCCACCCTGAGACTCCATAGTGAATTCCAGGTCAGCCTGGGCTAGAGTGAGACCCTACCTCGAAAAACCAAAAAAAAAAAAAAAAAAAAAAAAAGTTGCCTTTGTTTCACTTGAAAACACCATTTTGCACCCTGCCAGATATACATGACCTAACTAGAACCTTTTTCATTAATATAGTGAAGCGTACAATTTTTTTCTAAAGGTAGAACTCCATTATTTCCAAAAGCTTTTTCCTGACACAAGCTTCTAAGTAAGCAATATGACACATAGGCGGCAACTGCCCATCAACATCCTTCAAGCACTCTAAAGACCTGCCTTCCTCTGCCCCTCACCATTTCAAGTGCTTGCCCATGGTGGAAACCCTTCAGGAAATGTGAATGCAATGTTCCTCAATGGGACCTTGTGCTAACCAACCAATTTTAGTGTGTTGGGCGTACCAGGGCCAAACTAAAGTTCTGTCCCACCTCCGCTTCCCGCCAGGACTATCTATCTGAGTGATGACAGTGGTAGCTGGCAGGAACTGCCTGTACCTAGACCTCAGTGTCAAGCGCTGGGCTGTGCTTCACGCACGTGTAATATACAAGCATTACTCCAGGGGACGACTCACTGCCAAGGCCGCGGTGCTGCTGCTGACTAGAGCCTGCTGCTTGTTAACATCTTTAGACTACAACAGCTGCACCTGCACTGCAAAGGCCAATTCTAGATGCAGCCTTCACACAAAAACTCTGAGATGGAGAGTAAGTAACTGTGAGGGAGAATTATGATGCAGATTTTGCCTGAAGTGAGCTCAAGTCAAGCTTACAGTGGCTTACACAACACACTTTTGGAAAGAACCCTGTTATTATGGCTCAATAGCCATAAAAATATCCATTAACTTGAAGGTAATCTCGGTTTTAGAAATGTATTTTAAGGTTGCTATATAAAATATGGAAAAATTATATGCGCAAAAGATGTTTATGGCAATATCATTTATAACACCTGAAAGACAGAGGCAACAGACAGCAAGAAAGAAGGAAGTGGTAACACAACCTGTCTAAGAAATAATCTAAAATTATTAAGAGCATAAAGATTTTGTGGCTTCTTTAAAAAATGTGATGGCTTAGTGGTTAAGGCATTTGCCAACAAAGCCAAAGAACCCAGATTTGATTCCCCAGTACCCATGTAAAGCCAGATGCAAAGGTGGTGCATGCATCTGGAGTTCATTTGTAGCGGCTAGGAGGTCCTGGTTCACCCATTCTCTCTAGCTGCCTCTGCTCTCTGTCACACAAATAATAAATAAATAAATATTTCATTAAAAAAAAAAACTGACTAGAGGGGGCTGGAGAGATGGCTTAGCAGTTAAGGCACTTGCCTATAAAGCCTAAGGACCCAGGTTTGATTCCCCAGTACCCAGATAAGCCAGATGCACAAGGTGGTGCATGTGTCTGGAGTGCACTTGAGTGGAGGCCCTGGCATGCTCATATTCTCTCTCTCTCTCTCATAGATAAACAAATGACATATTAAAACACTGACTGGAGGGATTAAATTCCCAGTACTGCAAACAAACAACCCAACAAAAGGAAAGAACTATTTGGAAATTGTAGTATTTGCTTCTTTGGTAGATCACAGCTCCAGTGGTGCCCCCTTACATTTAGTAACATTCTTTCAGAATTTCAAAATACTTTTTACAATGCATAGATATGCCTTTGACAGGGGCTAGATGAGCAAGTATTAGCTTGTAAGCTAGTGAAGACCCTACCATTCATAGGCAGAAAAACTCTCATCAGGGGCTAGTCTAAGATTCAAAACACTCAACAGAAAAATGCCATTACAGAAAGAGGAAATCGTACTGACTTGGTGACCACACAGGGAGATGGTGACAATGGGATTAGCTCTAGAAGTCGAGGAAAGAAATAACTTGGGTGTTAATTGGACCACCATGGCCTCTGGCCTTGATTCTCACTTAATATGTGTAGAAATCGACACAGGCAGTGCCAGGAAAGAAAATGACCCTCACTCCACTGACTCCCACCATGGGCCAGCACACTCACACAGCCATCTCTGCCTCCTCTCATATCCACACTTGGGCCATGCCCCTCCTGACACCTTCTGGTGACACATGAAAAAGGACACATGGCATTCCTATAACAGCAAATGATGTTCCTGGTGCGGATGAAAGAAGAGACCACTGGTCACTGGAATCACTTGGGAATTCTTTCTCTGAGGGCTTGATTCTCTGATTTTAACTTCCTTCTCATACTCAACAATCTTTTTCTCTTACTTTTTTTTTTTTTTCCCTAGGTAGGGTCTCACTCTAGCCTGGCTGACCTAGAATGCACTCTGTATTCTCAGGCTGGCCTCGAACTCACAGTGATCCTCCTACCTCTGCCTCCTGAGTGCTGGGATTAAAGGCGTGAGCCACCACACCCGGCTTCTTTTTCATTTTCATTTTTATTTGTGTGTGTGTGTGTGCATGCACACATGGAGGTCTGAGGACAACTAGGGGAGTTTGTCCCTTCTTTCCACTGTCTTTAAGACAGTGTCTCTTGTTTGTCATAGAGTAGGCATCTGTCTAGCTGCTGCACAAGCTTGTGGATCCTCCTCAGCTTTGCTTCCCATTGACATGAGTGCACTGGGATGACAGACCAGTGTACTACTTTGTGTCTGGCTTTACATGGGTACTGGGGAATTGAACTCAGGCCAGTGAGCTTGCAAGCAAGTGCCTTTAGCCACTGAACCACCTCCCCAGCCCCAAGAATACTTATTTATTTATTTATTTATTTATTTTTGATAGAGAGAATGGGTGCCAGGACCTTTCATCCACCGTGAATGAACTCCAGAAATGAGTGCTCCCTTGTGAGCATGTGTGGCATTACATAGCTGTGTAACTGTCGCGTCTGGCTACACATGGGACTGGAGGATTTGAACAGCAGTTCTTAGGCTTCGCAGGCAAGCGCCTTAACTGCTAAGCCATTTCTCCAGCGCAAGAATCCTTATTTTTAATAAGCACTCTACAGATGTCAGACATCAGGAGCCAAGGACTAGGTTATATATATAAAACATCATTTCAACACTTAATATAGCTCAATGGCCTCTAGCTTACCAAAATCAAAGGACAGTCTTTTCGGAATACTTCAGCAGCACGTCCACTCCCCAACCATGCCAGAAGACAGAATATTACTGTACCTGGTAATCCAGCATGCAGAAGCTTGGAAAAAACTGGCAAATTCGAGACTCAAAAAAATAGGGGAAAATCCAGAAGATAGGCAGCTCTTTGTGACTGTCGTCTAATGAACCATAAGAAAAAAAGAAAGAAAAAAATAGAAAATTAGTATTAAACCAAAAGCAGCTTTAACTCAGAAACGTCTGTAGACATTTTCTGTAGAAATTTCAATTATTCAATACATTTATCTCTCACACAAAAGAGAATGTTTATTACAGTGCCATTTCAGCTTGACCTTTCCCAAAGGTTAATGGAAATAGTATTTATCTGAAACAAAACATTGTCTCTATCTAGTGTGACCACTGATCTTGACAGCAGTGGAAAACAAGTGAAACACATAACATTATGAGTCATATTTCAGACTTCTCCTGCACTCTGTCCCAAAGCATGCTGCTCAGGAAACAGTTAATGGAGGAGCGTGGCCACACAACCCTGGGCACATGTGTCACTTATCAAGGTACAGGCGAAAATCTGGATCTCAAAAACAAAGGTGCTGACTAGGGAGGTAATTCTATCTATAAGCCATTTCAATCACTTGAAATGGAATGATTTTCTGACTCACTGACCCACTTCAAGAGCTGGGAGTCTACAGGGGTCACTGACAACCACTGCTATACTACTGGACATCCTCCACACAAATCTTGGCAAAGTTCAAGGCTCTGGGCCTGAGGTTGGATGTCCTCTTGGGAATTCTAGGTAAGATTTTAGGGACAGGCAATGTAAGGTCTATAGTGCAGAGATAAGTCTCCCTTCTGCTTATTAATCTACCCTTACTATCTAAACAGTCCCTGTACATAGCAGACACTCAGTCAACATTTACTGAACGCTATGACAATATTTGAATGACATTACTTGGGCAGGGGAGTTCAGTAGGTCAAGTGCTCATTGCACAGCCTGAGGACCCGAGTGTGGACCCTCAACACCCGCACAAAGTGCTGGGCATTTTGATGTGTGCCTTTAATCCTGGATTCAGGGAGGCATAGATAGGGAATTCCTTGGGCTCACTGGTCTAGCCAAATTGGTGAGCTCCAGGTTCCGCAAGGGACACTGTCTCAGAGAAAAAGGTGACAGCAATTGAGGATGATACCCAATAATAACCTCTGGTCTCCATAGACACATGTGCACCCACACACACATGAACATGCATCGCACACATACACACACACACACACACACACACACACACACACACAACCAAAAAAAAGATTGATAACAGGAAGTGTCCTGTCATCATGAGGTTTTCCTACGGGAAGTAAATACACAGATCATGTCCATTTTCAGTTTAAAAAAAAAAAAAAAATCACACACCTTCGCTTTGACCTTCTTTCCACATAGCAATTAACTTCCTGAATGTAATGGCCAGGGGTTCAACCAAGCCACCAAAAGGAGGGTCTGTCACCATAATGACACCTTCACCTTTCTCTTCCTGTAAGAACGCTCTACATACTTCGAGGGCAGCCTAGAACAAATCAAACTTCATTTCTCAATTAGAACCAGAGACAGGCCCTTTGTCCTATGTGGAAGAAAATGCATTAAAGTTGGTCTCACTCTCAGTACTAGAAACTTCATCAAGTCAGCCTGCCACTGCAGTCACCCAGCCACATCCCCAAGCCTCTCTCAGTCACACCTGTCAGATTGTTAAGATTTATTTTTATGTATGTATTTATTTATTAGAGACAGAGGAGGGAGAGAAAACAAAAGAGAAAGTGAGAATGGGTGCACCAGGGCCTCCATACACTGCAAACAAACTCCAGATGCATGCACCACCTTGTGCATCTGGCTTACGTGGGACCTAGAGAATTGAACCTGAGTCCTTAGGCTTTGCAGGCAAGAGCCTTAACCACTAAGCCATCTCTCCAGCACTCCTGTCAGATTTTATCTTTGGGTTCCTTGATAAGGAGGATTTTTAAATTGCAAATTCAAATACCATCACTATCAGACAACTTCATATTTCAAATAGTTAAATTAAAAACTAAATTTAGTAATCTTAAAGAGAGTAAGTCATTATATATGAAAACAAACTAAATACTCATTTTGATTCAACAAACAGGAGTGGGACAGGGCTAAGCCCTGGGGACACAAACAGAAATAGAACATATGTTTTTGCTAGCTGGCTTGTTCACTGTCACAAGTTCAATTTAGTATCTGCTACAAATGACCAGGTAAGTATGCAATTGAGTATTTGCACACACACAATGAGTACATAAACAAAAGTTCACCAACAGCGAAGTCTATCCAGTCGGTAAAGCCGTTCTGGTAACACATTTTCCCAAAAGGCTTGTACAAGCATTTTCAGTAACTGCAAAGTTGACAACAGACAGAATATGCACCCCTTTTGCTTTGGGTGAAGTTCTTAGGAGGATACACCTATCATAACACCTGTGGTCTGCTGAGGTGGAAGTAGTTTCCAAGGTCTCATCTACAAAAGCAAACCACACCTACAGTATGTAAAAGGCACAAGGGCTTAAAACTTTAATGGAATTTTAAACTTTAATAAGCCCATATGTACTTTGTAATAGAATGCATATTAGTCTAGTACTAAATCAATTTAGGAGAGCAAACGATAGAGGGAGAGTGCTAAGCTCCCAGTCCTCGTCCCTGACAGTCTTCATCTTCCTCCTGGACTCACTCCTCCATAGGCGAGGGCCAGAGGATGGAGATGGGCCGCCTGCTCCTTCTTCACCCTGCTTCCCCCATGAACAAGGAAGGGCACAGGCACAGGGGATGAGATTTGAGTTCACACAAAGGTAAAGTGGGCCCAATCTTGGCAGTGAATTCTGTTGTTTGAGAGTTAAAAGTAGAAAATAGGGCCAAGCATGGTGGCACACGCCTTCAATTCAATTCTAGCACTCAGGAGGCAGAGGTATGAGGATTACTATGAAGTCAAGGCCAGCCAGAGACTACATAGTGAGTTCCAGGTCTGCCTGGGCTAGAGCGAGACCCTACCTCGAAACAAACAAACAAACAAAAAAGCAGTAACAACAGAAAGTAGAAAATGGGCAAGCTGACAATGTCTCAACTCCTATTTAACTTAGAAATAATTAAAGCATTCTGTCCAGGTATAACTCAATGACCTAATGGCTTTGTTGAGATGCTAAGGGTCTTGGCTGCCACCTATGGGAAACTCACCAGTTATCACTAACAAAGGGCCCTTTACCAGGAGAGCACAGGCTGTGGGGTAGGAACTGGAGACTGCTGCCCATAAGACAGAGGCTACCAACCCCTGCACTGTGCAGCCCAGGCACTGGGAGGGTGAGAATGATTAGGAGAAGGCAAAACCGATGAAAAACACGAGGCTGGGAATGGGCAGAAAAGGGCAGACCGGGCCAGCCACACAGAGGCACTGCTACAAGTCAGGAAAGCCTGAGCGAGGCTGCAATTTACTTCACACAAAGATAAAGTGGGCCCAGTCCTGACAGCTGATCCTGTTGTGTTACAAACTGGTTATAAGGCATTCTGCGAACTTTCAATTCTAAGTTACACAGATTCCCTAGGAAAGGGTTACATGGTACTTCTTAAAAATAAAAAAAATAAAAAAAAATTCTAGCCAACAGGTACTTAGATGCAATTATAGCCTATTTTTGTTTTGTTAAAAAGCAAAAATCAAGCTGGGTATGGTGGTGCACACCTTTAATCCCAGCACTTGGGAGGCAGAGGTAGGAGGATCACCGTGAGTTTGAGGCCACCCTGAGACTACAGAGTGAATTCCAGGTCAGCCTGGGCTACAGTGAGACCCTACCTTGAAAATAAAGTGAAAAAGTAAAAGAAAAAGGAAAAGAAAAAGAAAAAATCAGAGCCAGGGCACGCCTTTAATCCCAGCACTTGGGAGGCAGAGGTAGGTGGATCGCCATGAGTTCAAGGCCACCCTGAGACTACAGAGTGAATTCCACGTCAGCCTGGGCTAGAATGAGACCCTACCTCAAAAAAAAAAAAAAAAAAAGCAAATTCAGTGCTGAAGAGATAGCTCAGCAGATAAGGTGCTTGCCTGAAAAGCCCAAGGACCCTACCCGCATAATGCCAGATGTACAAGGTGGCGCATGTGTCTGGAGTTTGGTGTGCCCCTTCTCTCACTTTCTATCTGCCTCTTTCTCTCTCTTTCTCTCTCTCAAATAAGTATTTGAAAAGCAAAATCATGGTATGATATTAAAAACAATAAAATCCCTGGCCCTCTCCTGCAGCACTGAGGAATGATGATGCAAACCAAGCCCTTCTCCACAACTGTGTCAACATGGACATACAAGCCCACCCATGCAGCATTCCAGACCTCCCTCCCAAACCTCGCACCTCTCCTCCCTGTCCTCCAACAGCACCCAGTGGGCCATGGCTCCTCCCCCAGCACCTGCAACCCAGTCCATTTCCATCCAGGCATACCTGAAGAATCCACTGCCTGCCTCTCTCTCCTACCACCCGCACAGTCCTGATCATTCTTGTCATATGGTTTTCAGCTCCCCAGCCCTCCTTCACCTCACTCAGTCAGTTCTCAAACCCAGGGATTAGCATCCACAGAGCCCCTCCGTGGATGGATGTAGCTCAGTGGTAGAGGACTTGCCTAGGATGCATGAGGCCCTGATTTCAATTGCTAGCACCACAAAACAAACAATCATGACTTCTAATAAAGGGTAGAGAAATAGCAAAGGAGGCGCTCTTGAATGTGTCATTAAGTATGAAGAGAAGACAGAGGTAATGGTCATTATCCTTACCTTCCCATCAAAGAAATGATGGTTAAACATATTGTAACGACAAAAGCTGTCTTCCAGGTAAAACTGGGAATACCTGTAAAATAATTCATTGCTGGAGTTACTTGCCCCGCCACAACTTGCACTTATACACAAACACTATAGTTTTTTATGAATTATCATTATTATTTTCGTTTTTTGAGGTAGGGTCTCACTCTAGCCCAGGCTGGCCTGGAATTTACTATATAATCTCAAACTGGCCTTGAACTCACAGTAATCCTCCTACTTCTTCCTCCCTAGTGCTGGGATTAAAGGCATGCGCCACCACAGCTAACATCTTTTAAATCTTAAGTACCAAGTAGCTGGGCCGTGGCACCAGCCTGGCTGGAGCATGTGTCTTTAATATCTTGAAGACCATGTAGTTTTGTCACTGGTTTAAGTTTACTATGTATCATTTCAAAGTGACGTGAAATTCTTGTAGTTATTTTAAAAAGCTAAAGAATGATGAAGTTTATTTAATCAAAGTGTGATTTGACAGGATAAAATATAGTTTAGTGGGCTGGAGAGTTGGCTTAGTAGTTAAGGCACTTGCCTGCAAAGCCAAAGGACCTCAGTTTGATTCCCCAGGACCCACGTAAGCCAGATGCACAAGGGAGCACATGCATCTGGAGTTTGTTTGCAATGGCTGGAGGCCCTGGGGCACCCCCCCTTTCTCCCAAGTAAATAAATAAAAATAAAACTATTTAAAGAAAAGTATAGTTTAGTGATGAGGTCTTAGGAGCCTCTGGCTCTCTGATTTAGAATGTGTTGAATATTCTCAGCATCTGTCTCCTTCATCCTGGTGCTGATTGTCAGGCTCACCATGGAAGCAGCATTCTTGCTTATCTCCCCAATTCCTCTGTGGTTTCAGCTGGGCCTTCATTGCTGTTCTCAAGACACATAACCCACAACCCCATGGGGAATACCTGCAACCCCACTGAGGAGGGCCTCCAGCAGAATGGGGGCAGGGAGGAGGGGAAGAATAGTACCAACACATGATATATTCATACTAAGAATGTCCTTAATAAAATAATAGTAATAATACAGAAGCTGGGCGTGGAGTCAGGAGGATTGCAAGCTCAAAGCCAGCCTGGACTACAGCATGAATTCAAGGTTGGCTTGCCTGTCTCAAAATACAGAACTTTTCTAAGGCTGACGATCCTGCTCAGTGGTACATTGCTTGTCTAGTATGCTAGTGGTCCTAAGGTTTAACCCCTGTATTGCAAAATGAGCAAATAAAATATACATGCTCCCATGGACCAGCACACTACACCAACTGGGTTACTGGCATATTATTATATAATGTAAGCTTACACTGTGTTTACAATTAAAATGTCTCTATTGGGGTTGGGGAGATGGGTTTACAGTTAAAGGCACTTGCCCACCCACATTCAATTCTCCTCAGTGCCCACATGAAGCTGGGTACAAAGTGGCACATATGTCTGTGATCACAGAGCCATGAGAATACCGAAGCCTAGCAGCAGCAAGAGAGATCGCAAACAAGCAATTTAAAACTTTTTATATAGTTCACAGTCAATAACTTTGAGGAAAATACTGGGTCAATATTTCTGCTCAACAGCTATTACTTTCTACAGTTAACAACAACAACAAAAAAAGAGTTGGGTGTGGTGTCACATGCCTTTAATCCCACCATTCGAAAGGCAGAGGAGGAAGGATAACCATGAGTTTGAGGCCATCCTGAGACTACATAATGAATTCTAGGTCATCCTGGGCTAGAGTGAGACACTACCTCAAAGAAAAAAAAAAAAAAAGCCGGGTATGGTGTCACACGTCCTTTAATCCCAGCACTTGGAAGGCAGAGGTAGGAGGACTGCCATAAGTTCAAGTCTACCCTGAGACTACATAGTGAATTCAAGGTCAGCCTGGGCTACAGTGAAACCCTACCTCAAAAAAACAAAAAACAAAAAACAAAAAAAAACAAAAAAAAAAAGAAGAAGAATTTATGCAAAGTATTTCTCAACTAATGCAAATTAGTTTAGTTTGATACAACATGCTTTTCAATGTAAGAGGAAAAGAAGTCTGGGATTTTTATATGTGTTGAATTACTGCCAGGATATAGGGCTATTTATTTTCTGAGTAAACTGTTTTACTTTTTTGTTGTTGTTGCTTTTTGTTTTTTTTGAGGTAGGGTCTTGCTGTAGCCCAGGCTGACCTAGAATTTATTCTGTAGTCTCAGGACGGCCTCAAATTCATGATAATCCTTCTACCTCTGGCTCCCAAGTGCTGGGATTTAAGGCATGTGCCACCACACCTATCTCCTATTTAGCTTTTCAACTGACTACTTTAAAATGATATGAGGGGCTGGAGAGATGACTCGGCATTAGGTGCTTGCCTGCAAAGCCTAACAACCTGGGTTTGATTCTCCAGTACCCACATAAAGCCAGATGCACAGAAGCACATGCATCTGGAGTTCATTTGCAGCAGCTGGAGCCCTGGCACATCCATACATTCTCTCTCTTCTCTCTCTGCTTACAATTAAATAAATAAAAATAAAATTTCAAATGCTATCAGAAATAAATGTGTCAGCTTTGGCTATTAACACTTTATTTTACTAATTTGCTAGGCAAAACATATCACATTATGGTTTCAGTTTGTATTTATTTAATTACATGCAAGACTATATTCCCTAGGCTTAGGTGAACTATGTTTTCTCTACATACATAGTTAGGTCTTAATGCCTTCATTACTGATTTCTGCATTTTTAACACAGTACATAAACTTGAACCTTGTCAAGCTTATTACAAATAAATCACATATGAACCACACTGTCCTTCTTGCAAAGACTGAACAAAATTGGTGATACAGCCTTACTTATATGCCTTCTTGATAGTGACACTTGTTTTCTTGTACTGTGAACCCCGTGTCTGTGACAGACTGACTGCCTATGGTAACTATGCTATGACAGAGAGCCCAGCCTCTCTTTTGGTTGCAGTGTTGTCAGGAACATGAGCAGTTTGAGCACAAGAACTGGTTTCAAATTCTAGCTCACTCACTTACTTATTGTGTAGGAAGCAAATTGTTTAGCATTTCTGGGCTTGTTTCTTTTTCTTTTCTCTTTTTCCCCAGTCTACTAATTTATTTAGTTTTGGTAGAGTCTCACCCTAGCACAGGCTGACCTGGTACTCTTGATCCTCCTGCCTCAAGCCTCCCCAGCACTAGGACTACACGTGTGCCATCTACCATGCTTGGCACTCTTGCTCTCTAATAATCTTCCCAGCAGTCCTTCATATCTGACCTGGATCAATTCCCCTATACAGACAACCCAGCTCCTGTGAGGTCACCACATTACACCACATTAGTGTGGTGTCTATCTGGTATAGCACATGATAGCTAGCCCAGAACTTCTGGAGTCAAGTGATCCTCCTGCCTCAGCCACTGCACATGTCCCCAGAAACCCATCAATGTAGATGTTGTGATCCCCAAGTTACTGAAAAGAAAGTAACTTGGGGGAAGTAACAGAGGAGTGAAGTGATCTGCTTCAAGCCACACTGTTTTGATGCTAATGTTCAGATCTAGGTAGTTTCAGTTTGAGGTTTCTCACTTGTCAAGCTGCCTCCTCCTAAAGCACTTTAGTTAGTTATTTAATGTTGAGGCAGGGTTTCACTCTTACAACTTACCCTGCAGCCCAGGCTGGCCTCAAATACAGTGTCCCTCCTACCTCAGCCCTCAAGTGCTGGGTGGGCGTGTGTCACCATGTCCAGTCAAGGGATGGACTTTCAAGATGCACAGTAGTTTTGATGAATGCATCACAAACAAGGTGACCTTTGAGTGTTAATTACCACATGCTGAACAGAACATTCACATTACTCTACAACCTAAGAGGCAGATGATACCTATAGTCATAGTTTCTAGATGGAAAAGCTAAGTGACAGCACAGGGAGACAGCGAAGTGGGCCAGATACCAGGCTCAATCCTGCCCCCTAGATCCTCACCACTCATTTTGGGGCCCTGAAAGCTGTGAAGGTGGACACCTTAGCATTTCCAAGAGTCTAAGCTGGAAACAGCCAACTTTCCCATGGCACAGAGACCCACCAGGAAAACCTCTCATATCACAAAATGGAAAAAATAAGTCTTCTAGGACTTTGTAAAATAAATGAGATTGTGCATATAAAGTGCTCGACACAATGATAGCTACCTGGTATGCACTTAAATGTTACTATCATTACTTTAATACAGATCAGCCAGAAGGGTTTTTTATGTCTTAATGCCTTGAATACTAGAAAGCTGTGTTTAAATTCACCAAAATCAAATCGAAGACAATTTCTTCTCGCTTGGTGGACAAGGAAGAACTGCTGCCCGCCCTCTCAGTGCCGTTCCCTTTAACACTGAAGCCGTGGGCAGCTCCCTGCCCACTGTACGGCGTTTGTCTACGCTGATGGAATAAACAAAAGGCCAGGAACTCACAGATGGTCCCAATATATACTGCACATAATGGCAACTCCAACTACATAGCAACATCCATCACCATTAGAACACAAATATAGATAACTGCATTTCAAGTTAACTGAGTCTTTTGTTTTTCTTTTCCCCCAAGAGGCTCACTGTGTAGCCCAGGCTAGTCCGGAACTTGCAGCGATCCTCCCACCTTGCCCTCCCAAGTGCTGGGATTCGAGGTGGGCACCACCCTGCAAGTCACTACCAGCACAGCTTCGGGTCTATGACCTGCGAGGGTGTCCTCTCTGGGCTGCTCTGTGAGGAACGGCACAGGAAAGTACAAACCCCTCCTCACTCCATCGCCACTTCATTACCTCACAAAGGAACAAGGGGCATTTTTGAAAATTAAAGAGAAAATTTGACTTATATAAAATTCAGTACAGTACACCTGTCCAGAACACTCCAGGCAACAATGTGCAGGGTCAGAGAGAAAAAGCCAAAACTTCTGTTCTAAGTTTCTGCCAAATAAAAACAAGGGAGCATAATTATTCTTATTTTAAATTATATAAAAAAAATCACTCAACTTCACCTCTTAAAATGAAATTGGCCACAAAGAATGATTCTCTCCACTGAGTCAGACAAACAAAACCAATCAGAGAAGCGAGCACTTGAAAGCTGTTCAAAAGGACGTTCCTTTCATTTGATCATTCATTCTCTTTAAATAAGAGTCAGTTGCCAAGTGTGAAGCATCTCTTCCACAGGAAACGTAATCAAGAGCTGAATAAATTCCTTCATAAAATGAACCTAAGAAATTCATTTCTGCTACAACTTTATTTGGATAATAGTTTGCCAAATAGAGTGTCGCATCTTTCATGCTAAAATTAGCACAGAGAGAAATTCATCTTAGCCAATGGTAACCTCACATCACACGGCCCTGGGGAAGGATGTTTATAGCTCATGGACAGACAGCACTGGAGTCGAGGTGGCTCTGCAGCCCCGGACAGACCTTCTATAGTGAAACAAGATAGCAAAATGTCTCTAATTTGTAGCAATCTTCCAGCCTCAGCATCCACCTGCTGGGATTGCAAATGTGTCACCATGCCCAGCTATAACCACTTTCTTGTGAGAACTATCCAGGAGTCCCACAAGAACTCTCTCAAGAGCATGCCTCCCTTAAGGACATCCCACTGGGCCCTAACTCCAAGGTACCACTACCTCCCTTAGTGAGAGACACTGAGAACAAAGCCTTTAACACACAGGTCATTGGGAGAAACAAGTGAAGGAGAAATAGGAGAAAGCCAGCTTCTTTTAGGCAGTTTCAGTTAGGAAAAGGAGCCCAAAGAGGAAACCAGAAGATGCCACCTGCCTTGGCAGGAGAATGGAAATGGTGTCTGATCTAGTTTCACCCACAAAGTCTACAGCACGCCTGCGGCCTCCGCAGTCTAGCACACTACCTAGATGGGCTGGCCTTTGGGGTCAACCCCTTCAATCTACACACCAATTAGGTCTTCCCCTTACATAACTGAGTCTGACAAAAAAAATCAAGTATAAAGGCTTATCCATGCTGACCTCTGCTCTCTGTCCTGTGATCTCTGTCTGGACACACGTAAGTCTGTCTCTCCCCAATCTGGCCTGGCTGGGTAGGTGAGCTCACTGCTTTGTGGCCTGGGTAGTTTTCTGCCTGTCTTCTGTCTGCCTTATGCATTGGGGTCTGTTCTCACTTTGATTACATGTATGATTTTCCTCCCATCCCTGAGCCTACCACGTGTGTATTTTCTCTAAACTTCAGATCTACCATATGGGCATTTCCTCTAAATTCTGAGCCTGTAACACGTATAATTCCACTAAACGAGGGTAACTATGGTTTAACTCTCTTTATTACCCATTTCGCATCTGAATTTCATGGTCTTTGCTTTGGTATTTTCTCTCTGCTATTCTTTAAGCCATCACCACTTGCTCTCCTAACTTTCTTCCATGGTCCTCAAAACCATAACAACATATCAACAAGCCTTAGTATAACCACATATTGGGTTATTATTTACTCATTAAAGGGTCTGCTGGTGCACACTATAGCATGGATGAGCCTTGAAAATATTGCATTAAGTGAAAGAAGCTAGACACAAAACATCATCTATTTATATGCTGCCACTTACATGAAATACCAGAGTAGACAAATCCAGAAAGGTTGAATGTGGCTGTCAGAGGCAAGGGGTCAGGGAGAGAATGCTCACTGGGGAAGCCTGGGGTCAGGGAGAGAATGCTCACTGGGAAAGACTGGGGACAGGGAGAGAATGCTCACTGGGAAAACTGGGGTCAGGGAGAGAATGCTCACTGGGGAAGACTGGGGACAGGGAGAGAATGCTCAATGGGAAAACTGGGGTCAGGGACAGAATGCTCACTGGGGAAGACTGGGGACATGGAGAGAATGCTCACTGGGGAAGACTGGGGACATGGAGAGAATGCTCACTGGGAAAACTGGGGACATGGAGAGAATGCTCACTGGGGAAGACTGGGGACATGGAGAGAATGCTCACTGGGAAAACTGGGGACAGGGAGAGAATGCTCACTGGGAAAGACTGGGGACAGGGAGAGAATGCTCACTGGGGAAGACTGGGGACAGGGAGAGAATGCTCACTGGGGAAGACTGGGAACAGGGAGAGAATGCTCAATGGGGAAGACTGGGGACAGGGAGAGAATGCTCAATGGGGAAGCCTGGGGTCAGGGAGAGATTGCTCACTGGGAAAGACTGGGGTCAGGGAGAAAATGCTCACTGGGGAAGACTGGGGTCAGGGAGAGAATGCTCACTGGGGAAGACTGGGGACAGGGAGAGAATGCTCACTGGGAAAGACTGGGGTCAGGGAGAAAATGCTCACTGGGGAAGACTGGGGACAGGGAGAGATTCCTCACTGGGAAAGACTGGGGACAGGGAGAGAATGCTCACTGGGGAAGACTGGGGTCAGGGAGAGAATGCTCACTGGGGAAGACTGGGGAAGACTGGGGACAGGGAGAGAATGCTCACTGGGGAAGACTGGGAACAGGGAGAGAATGCTCACTGGGGAAGACTGGGAACAGGGAGAGAATGCTCACTGGGGAAGACTGGGGTCAGGGAGAGAATGCTCACTGGGGAAGACTGGGGACAGGGAGAGAATGCTCACTGGGGAAGACTGGGGTCAGGGAGAGAATGCTCACTGGGGAAGACTGGGGACAGGGAGAAAATGCTCACTGGGAAAGACTGGGGTCAGGGAGAGAATGCTCACTGGGGAAGACTGGGGACAGGGAGAAAATGCTCACTGGGGAAGACTGGGGACAGGGAGAGAATGCTCACTGGGAAAGACTGGGAACAGGGAGAGAATGCTCACTGGGGAAGACTGGGGACAGGGAGAAAATGCTCACTGGGGAAGACTGGGGACTGGAAGACTGGGGTAGGGAAGAATGCTCACTGGTGAAGACTGGGGACAGGGAAGAATGCTCACTGGTGAAGACTGGGGACAGGGAGAAAATGCTCACTGGGAAGACTGGGGACATGGAGAGAATGCTCAGTCTGGGGAAGACTGGGGTCAGGAGAGAATGCTCACTGGGGGAAAGACTGGGGACAGGGAGAGAATGCTCACTGGGGAAGACTGGGGTCAGGGAGAAAATGCTCACTGGGGAAGACTGGGGTCAGGGAGAGAATGCTCACTGGGGAAAGACTGGGTCAGGGAGAGAATGCTCACTGGGGAAGACTGGGGACAGGAGAGAAATGCTCACTGGGGAAAGACTGGGGACATGGAGAATTGCTCACTGGGGAAAGACTGGGGACAGGGAGAGAATGCTCACTGGGAAGACTGGGGACATGGGAGAGAATGCTCACTGGGGAAGACAGTGGGACAGGGAGAGAATGCTCACTGGAAAACTGGGGTCAGGGAGAGAATGCTCACTGGGGAAGACTGGGGACAGGGAGAGAATGCTCACTGGGAAAACTGGGGACATGGAGAGAATGCTCACTGGGAATACTGGGGACAGGGAGAGAATGCTCACTGGGGAAAACTGGGGTCAGGGAGAGAATGCTCACTGGGAAAGACTGGGGTCAGGGAGAGAATGCTCACTGGGGAAGACTGGGACAGGGGAGAGAATGCTCACTGGGAGACAGGGGAGAGAATGCTCAGGGAAGACTGGGGACAGGGAGAGAATGCTCACTGGGGAAGACTGGGGACAGGGAGAGAATGCTCACTGGGGAAAGACTGGGGTCAGGGAGAGACTGCTCAATGGGGAAGCCTGGGGTCAGGGAGAGAATGCTCACTGGGAAAACTGGGGACATGGAGAGAATGCTCACTGGGAAAACTGGGGGACATGGAGAGAATGCTCACTGGGGAAGACTGGGGACATGGAGAGAATGCTCACTGGGGAAAACTGGAGTCAGGGAGAGAATGCTCACTGGGAAAACTGGAGTCAGGGACAGAATGCTCACTGGGAAAGACTGGGGACAGGGAGAGAATGCTCACTGGGGAAGACTGGGGACAGGGAGAGAATGCTCACTGGGGAAAACTGGAGTCAGGGAGAGATTGCTCACTGGGGAAAACTGGAGTCAGGGAGAGAATGCTCACTGGGGAAGACTGGGAACAGGGAGAGAATGCTCACTGGGGAAGACTGGGGACAGGGAGAGAATGCTCACTGGGGAAGACTGGGATCAGGGAGAGATTGCTCACTGGGAAAGACTGGGGTCAGGGAGAGAATGCTCACTGGGGAAGACTGGGAACCGGGAGAGAATGCTCACTGGGGAAGACTGGGGTCAGGGAGAGATTGCTCACTGGGAAAGACTGGGGACAGGGAGAGAATGCTCACTGGGAAAACTGGGGACATGGAGAGAATGCTCACTGGGGAAGACTGGGGACAGGGAGAGAATGCTCACTGGGAAAACTGGGGTCAGGGAGAGAATGCTCACTGGGAAAGACTGGGGACAGGGAGAGAATGCTCACTGGGGAAGACTGGGGACAGGGAGAGAATGCTCACTGGGGAAGACTGGGGACAGGGAGAGAATGCTCACTGGGGAAGACTGGGGACATGGAGAGAATGCTCACTGGGAAAACTGGGGACATGGAGAGAATGCTCACTGGGAAAGACTGGGGACAGGGAGAGAATGCTCACTGGGAAAGCCTGGGGACAGGGAGAGAATGCTCACTGGGGAAGACTGGGGACAGGGAGAGAATGCTCACTGGGGAAGACTGGGGACAGGGAGAGAATGCTCACTGGGGAAGACTGGGGACAGGGAGAGAATGCTCACTGGGGAAGACTGGGGTCAGGGAGAGAATGCTCAATGGGGAAGCCTGGGGTCAGGGAGAGAATGCTCACTGGGAAAACTGGGGACATGGAGAGAATGCTCACTGGGAAAACTGGGGACATGGAGAGAATGCTCACTGGGGAAGACTGGGGACATGGAGAGAATGCTCACTGGGGAAAACTGGAGTCAGGGAGAGAATGCTCACTGGGAAAACTGGAGTCAGGGACAGAATGCTCACTGGGAAAGACTGGGGACAGGGAGAGAATGCTCACTGGGGAAGACTGGGGACAGGGAGAGAATGCTCACTGGGGAAAACTGGAGTCAGGGAGAGATTGCTCACTGGGGAAAACTGGAGTCAGGGAGAGAATGCTCACTGGGGAAGACTGGGAACAGGGAGAGAATGCTCACTGGGGAAGACTGGGGACAGGGAGAGAATGCTCACTGGGGAAGACTGGGATCAGGGAGAGATTGCTCACTGGGAAAGACTGGGGTCAGGGAGAGAATGCTCACTGGGGAAGACTGGGAACCGGGAGAGAATGCTCACTGGGGAAGACTGGGGTCAGGGAGAGATTGCTCACTGGGAAAGACTGGGGTCAGGGAGAGAATGCTCACTTTGGGAGAGTGGGGTCAGGGAGAGAATGCTCACTGGGGAAGTGTAGCTGTCAAAGGTGATGAAAATGTTCAAGAATGATATAGTGATACCAAACCCTTGTGAATATATCTGAAAACTACTGTTTTTGTATGTTTGAAATGTATCTCAATTAAAATTAATTAATGTGCTGGAGAGATGGCTTGGTGGTTAAGGCACTTGCTTGCAAAGCCAAAGGACCCAGATTTGATTCCCTAGGACCCATGTAAGCCAGATGCACAAGGTGACGCATGTGTCTGGAATTCATTTGCAGTAGCTAGAAGCACTGCCACCCATTCTCTCTATATATCTGCCTGTTTCTTTTCTCTGTCTCTCAAATAAATAAATAAATAAATAAATTTAAAAATATTATTAAAAAATAAACACTTAACATGTAGCAAGCAGGCTAAGAAAAGTATATATTATGATTCTTACCTTTTAATTGTTTAAATGTATAAGAAGATTTAAAAAGCAACAATCCAGGTTTTCAGTGGCAGAATTAAAGACTACTTTATTTTTAAAATACTGGATCCGAGTAAACCTGAGCTCTTTGCAATTTGGAAAAGTCCTAAGAGATGGCACTACCTGACTTCCCTGGTGTCTTCATGCATGAATTACCCACACCTATCTTGAAAGAAAGCAGAGTTCATATTCCCAGTACACACATCAATTCAGGAAATGGAGAAACATAGATCCTTGGAGCAAGCTGGCTAGTTAGACCAGCCAAATCGGTGAGCTCTAGGGTCAGTAATAGACCTTGTTTCAATAATTAAGTAGGAAAGCAATCAAGGAAAACATTTTACATTGACCTTTGACTTCCATAGGCATGCACACCCACAAGCATGTATACCCACATACATATAAACATACATACACACATGCCCACCCAACACACAATAAAAGAAAAGCTTGTGTTTGCTGAAGTCAAGATCATATGTAACTTGATGTGCATTCTTAGAGCTGTAAGGTACTGGAAAGTTAAGGCTACATCATCTCTCCAGAAGTAAGCATTACAATGGAGGAATCAGAGTCCCCTTTGTCTACAATTAGTCAGTCATAGACTACAGCTTTGTTTCTTCTCTCAATCACTTATGCCACACACCTCTCTGTAGACTGCCTACCCCACGCGTTTGGCCAGGGGCTGGACACAATGAGGCTCTAGAATGGGAACTGGCACATGACCCTGGCCAAGCTAATCAGCCTCTCAGGAAAGCCACCACTTTCCATTACACAGGTAAGCTGAAACAAGATAAGCTTCACAGTACTGTCACCAAAGCTCCAGCAGTATGAAGAATACTATCTAAGAAGCAAAGCCAACATGCAGAGAAAGATGGAGGTCTAACAACAAGATGGAGAGAAAGATGGAGGTCTAACAACAAGATGGAGAGAAAGATGGAGGTCTAACAACAAGATGCAGGGAAAGATGGAGGTGTAAGTACAAGATGGACAGAAAGATGGAGGTCTAAGAACAAGATGGACAGAAAGATGGAGGTGTAACAACAAGATGGAGAGAAAGTTGGAGGTCTAACAATAGGATGGAGAGAAAGACGGAGGTCTAACAACAAGATGGAGAGAAAGATGGAGGTCTAAGAATAAGACGGAGAGAAAGATGGAGGTCTAACAACAAGATGGAGAGAAAAATGGAGGTCTAACAAAAAGATGGAGAGAAAGTTGGAGGTCTAACAACAAGATGGAGAGAAAGATGGAGGTTTAAGAACAAGATGGAGAGAAAGTTGGAGGTCTAACAACAAGATGGAGAGAAAGATGGAGGTCTAAGAACAAGATGGAGAGAAAGATGGAGGTGTAACAACAAGATGGAGAGAAAGTTGGAGGTCTAACAATAGGATGGAGAGAAAGACGGAGGTCTAACAACAAGATGGAGAGAAAGATGGAGGTCTAAGAACAAGATGGAGAGGCAGAGAGAGGTCTAACAACAAGATGGAGAGAAAAATGGAGGTCTAACAAAAAGATGGAGGTCTAAGAACAAGATGGAGATAAAGATGGAGGTCTAACAACAAGATGGAGAGAAAGATGGAGGTCTAAGAACAAGATGGAGAGAAAGATGGAGGTCTAACAACAAGATGGAGAGAAAGTTGGAGGTCTAACAACAAGATGGAGAGAAAGTTGGAGGTCTAACAACAAGATGGAGAGAAAGATGGAGGTCTAACAACAAGATGGAGAGAAAGATGGAGGTGTACCAACTAGGTGTGAGGTGCAGGATAGTGGCTGGAGCCCAGTGTGCAGCATCCCAGACGCCAGTCATGGAGATCACTATCTTCTGTCATAGGAACAGATCTCTGGGACTCCAGTGACCCATTTCCAACCAGTAAGAGCACCTTATTCTAAATACATAATTAACCCAGCACAAGTTATTGATTCATCTGAAAACCTCTGTGCAGCAAAGGCAGGAGGATCCAGGGAGGAGGAAGAGAGAGAAGGATGACAACACAGAAAGCAGCTACATAAGAAAGACTTATTTATATACAAGTTTAAAAGCAAAATTATTGCCAGAAAATTACGCCTTGGCCACTTGCAAATTATTTGGGATACATTATTTTACTTTTAACATTTTCTTTTCTCATCTGGAAAACAAGAGTGCTGTAACAGTGCCCATCTTAAAGGGCTCCTAGAGTAATGAGTTAGAATAGGACCTGACACGTACAAAGAGCTCACAAAGTCCCAACTATTGCTGACAATGGCAAAATAAGAACCTAAAGGTTAAGCTTCTACCTGTAAAACAATGCATTTATATTGACAACAATATGGTAGGAAAGGAACACACGATTTACAAAAGAAACTGATATATCAATACAATGGAATAGTAAACAGTCATAAAGGAACAAAGTACTATTATATGGCTAGACTACTTGATGCTGACTAAATGAAACTAGGTACAAAGGTCTCATGTCAAGTGATTCCATTTGCATAGAATGTCTAAAATAGGCAAATCCATAGGGATAGAAATGGTTGTCAAGAGTAGTGACTATGGCATTTCCTTTCTGTGAACTGGAAACATGCTGAGCCAAGCATGTCATATGCCCATAATCTCAGCACTCAAGAGGTGGAGGCAGGAGGATCAGGAGGTCAACACCAGCCTGGGTTAGACAGTGAGTTTGAAGCCAGTCTGGACTACAAATAAACACAAACAGTTTTTGAAAATTGATGGTGGTGACAGAGAAACAACCTACTGAATACAAACCAAAAACTCTGAAATAGGCACTTCAACATGGTAACAAGGATGTATGCTATATCTCAATGGAAAAAAGAGAAAGCTGAATTCTCCTTAAGAAGAAAGATTACTATCACGTTGTGAAGGATCACTTCTGTTGAACACATTAGTTAACTACAAAAGATCTATCAACAAGGCATGAGCAGCTAACAGGCTGGTCTTGTTAATAATGAATGAGAGTATAATGAGAAACTGGGGACACTAGTTGCTTGTATTAGACAATTTGGAAATATAAAGAAAATGATTTATAAAAGCTGTACTTGGGGCTGGGAAGATGGCTCTGCGGTTAAAGGATCTTGCTTGGAAAGTCAGGGTTCAAGTCCCAATCCACCCACATAAGCCAGATGTTTACAAAAAAAAATGCACAAGTATGTGGCATTTGTTTGCAGTCAAGAGGCCCTGGTGTGCATGTGCATGCAAGCATGCATGCACACACAAACAGATTAGATAGATAAGTGTTTTTTCCTAAAGCTGTACCTTTTCACGTGACATTTTACCCTTCAAGCATCAGCCTTGCTTGTAGGAGGGAGACAGCACACTCTGTCACATATTCTGACAAAGACCTAAATAGGAAGAACAGAGACTGATTCCTTTAATACACTCAACAACATGCAAAAGACCTAAGAATAACTGTCATATTACAGGGGAATTCCTTTAATACACTCAAGAATGTACAAAAAGCCAGGCATGGTGGTGCACGCCTTTAATCCCAGCACTTGGGAGGCAGAGATAGGACTGGCATGAGTCCGAGGCCAACCTGAGACTACATAGTGAATTCCAGGTCAGCCTTGGCTAGAGTGAGACCCTACCTTGAAAAAAAAAGGAATGTGCAAAAAACCCTAAGAATAACTGTTACCTTGCAGTGGAATTCCAACCTACATGTTAATTAAAGATTCAGTATAGATTACAAACAAGAAGGAAAAACAAGAAATAAGAGATAAGAATGGAGAATAAGTATTACACATTATAAACCTACCGAAAATCAATGTCCAATAAAAGGCTTTTAATGTTTGACTTCTTCTCACCCGATGCTGCCAACCTGATCAGCTCATGCAACCTAGAGCAATTAATGAAAGCAACTTTAATAACACATCATAAACATCACAGACAATAAGATAATAAGTAACAAACACATCCACTTTCTAATACCTAACTAATGGAACACTGACAAGAATTTGGCATATATATACATATGCAAATAACAGGGTCTCAGGTAGCCTAGGCTAGCATCAAACCTCTGTATAGTCAAGGATGACTTTTGAAGTTTTGATCTGCCTGCCTGCACCTCCCACATGCTAGGATTACAGGTATGCTCCACCACTTCTGGTTGTATGTGCAGCTGGGGATGGAAGCCAGGGTTTTGTGCACTCTACCAGCTGAGCTACATCCCCAGTCCATTTTGCAAATATTTTTAAAAGGACAGAACTTAACAGAGAAATCTAACAAAATAAAAACTTTTTGTTCTCAAATCTGAAACATCTTCTACCACGTATCAGAAAGAAATCTATAAAGGTTTCTCTGAACTGGAATACAGGCTGCAAACTCCTTAAGAGAAGGACCGCACTTTCTACTTCCTCTTAGACTCAAGTGCTTCGCGCCTTACCCTGCACACAGCAAACTGCTTGGTAAAATGTTCATTTTATTATTAATTGGTGTTGCCAGGAGGATTAAAAATTGGAGAACATACCTGGGTGTTCCAACACATAGTACTCTTCTAAATCCAAGGGCAGAGACGAGGTCTACCAAGAACTGACAGCTCCTATCAGCAAACAGATACTGAGCATTTGTCTTCTTGTTTTCCAAGGGAAAAAGGAGCCGGCTGGGCCTTCTCAGCTGGGCGATGGAGACATCAGCTAGCAGTGCATGCTCACGATGCTCACCCCAGTCGTCAGGTAACAGCAGCTGTTGACAACTTTGACAGAACTTTCTCTGCACCAAGGGCAACTCAATAAACATCAGGTACCTTCAAGACATAATAAAGACACAGTAATCTGTTTGAACTTGGTTGGATTTTTTTTAAGACAATGTATTTTTGCTATTTTTAGTATACAAAAAGTATTACTTCCTAGAGTATTGCATAAAGAGGCAAAAATAAGAAAAAAAATCTGTGGCATGTTGGCTAGAATTTATGTCTAGCTGTATACCTACAAAGTGAAAAGAGTCAGCAATTTCATAAGAATTGAGATGCTCCAATTTAGTCACTGAATGAAGATCAATACCCATTTAAAATGGGAATATAATATATTACTCAAACTACTTAGTAGTAATGGCAACTACCAACATGTTTGAATTTATTGACAAATCCATGTGCTCTAATTCTGACATGTTAAACAGTCTGGCTCAGCTGGCAGTCATTTTAAAATGAGAAATTAAGATCATTCTTCAAGTTCTTATGGCATACTTAGCAAGAAAAATTACCTCCTAAAAGAAAAGATGTTCCTACAGCGCTCCTCTGCTCTCAGCAGTGCTGAGGGAGGCCAGTCTCCCCAAGACAGCAAGACTGTATTAAAAGTCTTTTTAAAAAACTATTTTTTAAAATATTTTTATTTATTTATTTAAGATAGAGAGAGGGAGAAAGAAAAAGGCAGCTACATAGAGAGAATGGGCATGCTAGGGCCTCTAGCCACTGTAAATGAACTCCAGGTGCATGCACTACCCTGTGCATCTGGCTTAGGTGGGTACTAGAGAATCAAACCTGGGTTGTTAGGCTTTGCAGGCAAGTGCCTTAACCACTAAGCCATCTCTCCAGCCTATTTTAAGCCAAGTGACACAGGCCTGTAATTCCAGCACTCAGGAGTCTGAAGCAGGGTGATCATGTGTTTGAGGCCAGCCTGAGTTACATGGTAAGACCTTGTCTCAGGACTGGGGAGATGGCCCAGGTGGTGAAGTGCTGGCTGCAGAAGCATGAAGACTGGAGTTGGGATCTCCAGCACCCACATAAATGCCAAGTGGGTGTGGAAGCCACTTAGAATCCCAGTGCATGGGAGCTAGAGATGGAATGCCTGGCAAGCTCTGGGGTCAAGTGAGAGATCTGCCTCAACAAAACAAAGAGGAGAATGATCAAGAAAGACACCCGACATCAACCTCTAGACTCTACATGTACATGCACATACACAGTCATGTGTACTCACACGTGTGCCCACAAGCAAATACATACATACGCATGTGCACACGTGCACACACGCGCACACACACAAGATTATACTGGGTACATCAACTGTTTTCTTTGAACTCACCCTGATTTCAAAGTTACCACTTCTCTTTCTTTTTTTCATTTTATTTGAGATTTTTGGAAAAAGAAATGTCCCTGGTCAGTATGTCTTAAACACTGATGGGTTTTGTATATGGGAGACCAGGCATAAAGAGTAATAATAGGAAATAAAAATGAATGAGGCCATTCAGAACTACAGAGGATCAGAAATGTGCAGCCAGGCAGGCTGCATAGTAGTGGCGAAGATGCCCATATTGCACAGGCAGCAGTCTCACCTGAACTACATGTGGAAGCTGCGAGGTCAGAGCTGTCACAACAACAAAGCACTAGATATCAAAACTTTCTAAGTCCAGTTTCACCTCCAAGCACCAAAAAGCAATCTAAGCTGTCACAGTAGGAAAGTCAGCTGTGTGCCAGTAATTTAAATGTTTCTATTCCTAGGATAAGTGCTCTTCTGACAGCATTATCCATGGCTAGAAAGAAAAGGAGAGATATAGAGAGATTCTAGGAAACTTCTTAGTAACCAAAAATAATGTCAACAGAGGAATGGGTCCCAGGAGGCGAGACACCAATAGAAGCAGCAAACTGGCCCTCTTCAGAAACACAGTGCTGAATTTACTGCTGGAGCCTAGAGAATCAGCTGTAGAAGTAGTAGCATTTTGATCCTCAAACAATTTCAAGCAAACAAAATAAATGAACCAACATGAGCTGGAGAAATGGCTTAGTGGTTAAGGCACTTGTCTGCAAAGCCTAAGGACCAAGGTTTGATTCCCCAGGACCCACATAAGCCAGATGCACAAGGTGGCACATGTGCCTGGAGTTTTCAGTGGCTAGAGGCCCTGGCATGCCCGTTTTCTCTATCTGCTTCTCTCTTTCTCTCAAATAAATAGAAATATTAAAAAAATAATAACAGCTTTCAGATAATGCACCTTGTGCATCTGGCTTTACGTGGGTACTGGGGAATCGAACTTGGGTCCTTTGGCTTTGCAGGCAAGTGCCTTAATCACTAAGCCATCTCTCCAGCCCCCAATAGCTTGTAAGAAATTAACAAGATCTGTACCTGCCACTTTCTCTCTCCCTGTCTCTCAATTTTTTTTTTTGTTTGTTTATTTATTTATTTGGGAGCGACAGAGAGAAGGAGGCAGAGAGAGAGAGAGAGAGAGAGAGATTGGGCGCGCCAGAGCTTCCAGCCTCTGTAAACGAACTCCAGATGCATGTGCCCCCTTGTGCATCTGGCTAACGTGGGTCCTGGGGAATTGAGCCTCGAACCGGGGTTCTCAGGCTTCATAGGCAAGCGCTTAACCGCTAAGCCATCTCTCCAGCCCTCAAATTTTTTTTTTTTAAAAAAAGACACTCATCAAAGCGCTGAGAAGAAAAGACAGCAGTGTGTTCCACTAAGTGAGAGAGCACTATCATACCCTGCAAGGCTGAGAATCCATTGCAGATGAGGTTGAGGAAAGAATATGAGAGCCAGGGGCCAGAGAGATGGCTTAGCTGTTAAGGTGATTGCCTGCAAAGCCAAAGGACCCAGCTTAGATTTCCCAGGACCCACATAAGCACAAAGTGAAACATGTGTCTGGAGTTCGTTTGCAGCAGCTGGAGGCCTTGGTGTGCCCATCCTATCTGCCCCACCCCCAAATAAATAAAACAGTCAGGTGTGGTAGTGCACACCTTTAATTTAATTCCAGCACTCAGGAGACAGAGATAGGGGGATGGCTTTGAGTTCAAGGCCAGCTTGAGACTACATAGAGAATTCCAGGTCAGCCTTGGCTAGAGTGAGATCCTACCACGAATCCCCCCCCCCACCATCCCCCCCTCCAAAAAGAATATGAAAGCGAAAGGAAGGAAAGGAATGCTTACAGTACTATCTTCCAGACACAAAGTGACCAGGGCACTCATGACTTCACAGAGGTTAGCACTACCTACAAAAGACCTGTATAAGAGGAAGGAAAAAATGATGTCAAAATAGAAGACAGACTAGTTGGAAAGAAAGGACTTAGTGGAGGAGCATCTGAGAGGTTAAAAAGGAAGGTGGTGGGAAGGGATTATGATCATGGTATATTGTCTATATGTACCAAGGAAGTCAATATTTTTTTTTTAAAATGACCTGAGGCAGAGAAGAAATGGAGAGAACCAAATGGAATAATGGCTGGACTATCTACAGAGAATCTGATTTGTCACCAACACAGCAGAGCACAAATAATCTCAGCTGCACAAACACTGAGTGACAAATACACTCAGAGGCCCTACCTCAGCCTGGAATAAAGGCGGTCCTTTCCTGACTAAAAATCTTCAAGACACATCCTCAAAAGTAGGATCAGGCCGGGCATGGAGGCCCTACGCTCGGGAGTCAGAGGTAGGAGGAGGGTCACTGTGAGTGAGGGGCCAGCCTGGGACTACAGAGTGAATTCCAAGTCAGCCTGGGCTAGAGTGAGACCCTACCTCAAAAAAGAAGAAGAGGGAAAAAAAAGAAAGAAAGAAAAGAAAAAGGAAAAGAAAACCAGGGCCAGCACACTTCTTTAGAATCAGTTTCCAGACAGACCTTGCTCCAGAATATGTCACTTTACCCAAGTATCTTCAGCATGTCCCTGAACACAGCTGAAAATATGTAAAACAATAAAATATATCCAGTATACAATGAGGTAAAATCAGATCACTTCACCAACATCCATCAAATATTAACAGGTTTAAAAAAGGGCTATGAAGCCGGGCGTGGTAGCACATGCCTTTAATCCTAGCACTTGGGAGGCAGAGGTAGGAGGATCACCGAAAGTTCGAGGCCACCCTGGGACTACATAGTGAATTCCAGGTCAGCCTGGACTAGAGTGAGACCCTACCTCAAAAAAAACAAAACAAAAACAAACAAAAAAATTCACTGAGCACTGACTGATTCATGAAGTCTCTAACTCGGGAGTTAGTCCCAGCAGTGCCAAAAAGTAAAACAGGAGTGGAAGGAGTAAACATTTATCTTGATTTTTCCCACATGAACTGCAATGAGGCACGCTAACAGTCAATTAGACATGGTTTTTTATGGAATTACAGCTCACAAATACATAAACAACAATCAATTTTATAACACTTTATAATCTCTAAGTAATGACCATCAATTCCTGCTAAAATCACCAAATGGAAGTCCGATGAGGAACTTTATATAGGCTGACTAATATAAGTCTTAAGATCATGAACAGGTAACCACTATCTGTCTTCTGATGTTCCCCCAAAAGAATTCAGAGTAGGAAGGTGAGTTCTGGAAGCATCAGTGAGACGCTGACTGTAGTGGCTTCTGGGAGGGCACGTGTAGAGCTGGGAACAGGCTCTTCTTGGTGAAGTCGCAGCACTGTCTGCTTTAGCTGCCAGGGGCAGACCTTTAAAACGGAGAGCTGCATATGCTTATCAGTTCACCCACCTATGGAGCACAATTCAGTGGCTTACAGTATATTCACAAAGCTGTGCACAGCCTAGTTCCAGAACGTGTTCCCAGCTGCGAAAGAAAAGAAGCTGCTCTATTCTGTCTACAGTTGCTCCCATCGCCCAACTCCCATCCTCCAGCCCACCAATCTAGTTCTGTGAACGTGCCTACTCTGAACACTTTGCATAAAAGGAATCATAGAGTAGTCATATATAGACTTTGACTTAAAACTTTTATTTTTACTTATTTACAGGTGAGAGAGAAAGAGTGAGAGAAAGAGAGCGAGAAAATGTGTGCAGCAGGGCCTCCAACCACTGCAAACTCCAGATGCATGTGCCACCTTGTGCATCTGTCGCACGTGGGTCATGGGGAATTGAACCTGGGTCCTTAGCCTTTGCAGGCAAGTGCCTTAACCACTAAGCTATCTCTCCAGCCTGATTTAAAATCTTTAAAAGACTTTGTTTAAAAATAAAAACTGCAAGCCAGGCATGGTGGCGCATGCCTTCAATCCTAGCACTCAGGAGGCAGAGGTAGGAGGATTGCTGTGAGATCGAGGGCACCCTGAGACTACATAGTGAATTCCAGGTCAGCCTGGACCAGAGTGAGACTCTATCTTGAAAAACAAAAATAATAGCCGGGTGTGGTGGCGCACGCCTTTAATCCCAGCACTCGGGAGGCAGAGGTAGGAGGATCGCCGTGAGTTCGAGGCCACCCTGAGACTCCATAGTGAATTCCAGGTCAGCCTGGGCTAGAGTGAGACCCTACCTCGAAAAACCAAAAAGAAAAACAAAAATAAATAAATAAAGAAAAACTGCAGGGCTGGGAAGATGTCTCAGCAAGCATGAAGGCCTGAGACCGCCCAGTGACCACTTAACAGCTGACAGTGGCCACAACTATCTATAATCCCAGTCCTGGGGCCGGGGACAGAGGCCAGAGAATTGATGGGGCTGGCTGACCAAAAAGACAGCAAAAAGGGCATATGTGGGATGAGTAAGAGACATCTCAAAGAAACAGGCAGGTGAGTGAAAAGACGACCCTTGACAGTTTCCTCTGGCTCTGTATATGAGTGCATAGGGCATGAGCATCTGCACACATGTGAGATGTGTAAATACACATCACACACACTCTACACACACCCAATATAAATAAACGCTTTGACTTTCAGCCAAACAAGAAATAAATGAACTCTCAAATAAATAAAATAAATTTTACACGGGGGAAGGGTCAATCAAAATTCCAGATATTCTGAATAAGACATATGAAAATCTACTTTCTTAAACAATGGCACATCCAGAAGCCATAGACTGTTACTAGAAAATTTTTAGTGCCTGGGGTGGGATACCTTCCAGTGAGTCGTTGGCCAGGGAAGACCCTGTTGCCTCCAAAACATTACAGGCTATTGCCAAGACCCTTGGTTCCCCGTGAGAAAGAGATGGTAAGACCCTATTGCTGAAGACTTCATATGCCTGAGAGGCAAAGTCACTGAGAAATCAAGTTGGTGCTGAGCAGAAAACCTTCTCCCTGTAGCCCAGCTAGCTGAAAGCTGGAAAAAGCTGCTCTGTATGCAGTCTTATGGGAGAGAGAAGTCATCAGCGGTAAAAACAGTGGACAGTGGAAACCTCAAGTTTGGCTAGACAGGCCAAATGACCGAACGAGTGCAAGAGTGGCATATCTGCTCTGGGGGAAACCAACTGCTCTCTAGTTGGACTGAAGGCCCACTCTATGGGAGGGAATACATGCCTGGTACTGAAAACCTAATCAAAAGCCTATGGCAGGGGAGGTCATGAGCCTCAGGGGTATAAAGCCTGCTCTTGTCTAGATAAATGCATATATTACTCTCACCAAATTGTCCTGAAAGCCCTACACTTCATGTTCATACTCATATATTAATGCTACTCTCATTTCTGGTTAGAGAAGCTTCTCTTTTCAGATGGTGATGACCACTGGGATGACCCAAAAGGTAACATAGTGCTGAGAAGAAGGGATGTAGGAGTGTCCAGCACTGAAACATCTCACACCCACCAAGGCTCAGGGTCCATTGCGGAAGAGGTGGCGGAAAGAATGTAAGAGCCAAAAGAAGGGTACCAGTCCTTACATACAACTGTCCAGACAGAATTTGGCCTCGATATCTAAGACCTCGCAGTGCCTAGCAATACCCACACAAGACCCTCATAATAAGAGAAAAAGATGATAACATCAAATTAAAAGAAAGACTAATGGAGAGAGGGAGGGGATATGACAGAGAGCAGAGTTATGAAGGAGAAAGTTGGGGACGGGAGGGAAATACCATGGTTTGTTGTCTGTAAGTATAGAAGTTGTCAAATATATATATATATATATATATATATGGCAAAGCCTTGTCAGCTCAATGTGTCACTAAGTCATAAAAAATAAATTTTAAAAAATTATTTTAAAAAGAAGGAAAAAAGGATTGAAGAGATGGCTTAGCAGTTAAGGCACTTGCCTGCAAAGCCAAAGGACCCAGGTTTGATTCCCAGGACTCATGTAAGCCAGATGCACAAGGTGGTGCATGTGCCTATTCTGTCTCTCTCATAAATAAATAAATAAAATAAATTTAAAAAATACTCTTTAAAAAAAAGAAATGAAGAGGGGCCAGAGAGATGGCTCAGTGGTTAAAGGTGCTTGCTTGCAAAGCCTAACAGCCTGGGTTTGATTCTCTAGTATCCACATAAACCCAGATGCACAAAGTAGCACATACATCTGGAGTTCATTTACAGTGGCTGGAGGCCCTGGCATGTGCATTCTCATCCTTCTCTCTCTCTCTCAATCTCTCTTCCTCCTGGCAAATAAAAATATATTTTTTAAAAAAATTAAGAAAGTGGGCTGGAGAGATGGCTTAGCGGCTAAGCACTTGCCTGCGAAGCCTAAGGACCCCAGTTCAAGGCTTGATTGTCCAGGACCCACGTTAGCCAGATGCACAAGGGGCGCACACGTCTGGAGTTCGTTTGCAGTGGCCAAAGGCCCTGGCGCGCCCATTCTCTCTCTGTCTATCTGCCTCTTTCTCTCTCTCTGTCCATCGCTTTCAAATAAAAAAAATAAACAAAAAGTTTTAAAAAAATGAAGAAAGTGCAACCAAGAGCTACTGTGAACACTAAAGCCACTCACATTAACAGGATCGAATTAGAGATGAAGGTGGGGTTACTGCTACAAGACAGGATGCAGGAATGTGCAAATCAAACGGTGGGGCATGGGGGGAGGGCAATAGAACATGGGGATTTTCACATTTTATACAGCATGGGCCCCAGATACAACCTAAAGCTAAAAAGGAGAGTGAGAGACCTACAAGCAGTATTCAAAGGCCTAAGTTACCTGAAAAGGAAATCAACAAAAATGAAGACGTGGTAAGCGAGGAAGAAGAAAAATACTATGGTGTCTCCTCTTACATGTATAGAGAAGAAAGGACCAAATGCGGTACAGACAGTTACAATGGTAATACTAGGACAAAAATATAAAAGAAACTCAAAAAGAGAAAACAGGAGCAGGGCGTGGTGGCACATGCCTTTAATCAGCACTCGGGAGGCAGAGGTAGAGGATCATCGTGAGTTCGAGGCCACCCTGAGACTACATAGTGAATTCCAGGTCAGCCTGGACTAGAGTGAAACCCTACCTCGAAAACATAAAAAAATAAAAACTAAAAAAAAGAAAAGACAAAAGAGAAAACAGGGCTGGAGAGATGTAGCCATGTAAAAGCAGACACACCGCAGGCTTTGTATGGCCCTTAAGAAAGGAAGGGCAGACCACGCGCACAGATGAAGTACAAGGAGACCCTCCACATGGTGCCGGCTCTATGTGGTCAAAACCACCACCCGCCTCACAGGAGCAGCTGGCTGGAGACAGAAGCTACAAGATCACCAGGAGCTAAGGAGAAGAACCCTCAGAGTAAGAATGAGCCTGAGGACAGCTCATCCAGCTGAGAGTAATTACTTTCAAGAAGAGGAGAAGAACGCTGCTAAACGACCATCGTCCCCATGGTCTGTCTTCAGGCTTGTTGATGACCCCTTCCTATCAATGTGTCAACCAAGACAGCTCACCCCGTGTGGCTCAGGGAGGACCATGTTAGCCATGCCAGCCGTAAGACCTTCCACGCTGCTCTTCAGGGGCTTCGTGGCTAGTTCGTTAAGATTTCCTTGACAGACAATAAACTGAGTTCTTATGCCTATTTCGCACTTCAAGGCCATGATATCATCATTCAACTTCCCGACTTCAACATGCAGATCCAGGCTTTTCAAGCTCGTAAGAAAGAACAAGAGCTCAGGCACTCCGGGTTCCTCAGGCTCACACCCCCAGTTTACTGCACGTGCCCTGGGGGAGAGGAAGCTTCATTCTGCCGCATGGCTCAACACGCTCCACAAATTGCAGGCTAGCATTTGGAAATGTCATTTTTATTGATCTCCGTTTGATGTTTCATTTGCCTTTCCTGGAGTACACAAATTATGTTTATGGTATTTCTCTCACAGCAGACCTTGAAACCCCAGGTTTAAATGAGTTTGGAAAAAAACATAACCAAGTGAAATATCAAGTACACAAAATTATGTGGATGCACATAAATTAGTACTGATTTCTGCATTCAAATTTATCTTTCCTTCAAACTCCATAGGTCACAATAAGGGTGCAAACACACTGCATATTAGAAAACTAACACAGTTTAGAGCATAACAGGTAGCTAACACCTATATGAAAAGCAAATCTCAGGCCCAAAATATAAATCTATCAACTAATCATCCATGAAACATAAAGGCCAACTTAAAGAGATGGAAAAAAAAAAAAAAAAGAGTATCAGGGGCCGGAGAGATGGTTCAGTGGTTAAAGATGCTTGCTTGCTCTTGCCCTCTCTCTCAAATAAATAAAAGAATAAAATTTAAAAAAAAAACAAAAAACAGTGGGGCCGGTTGTGGTGGCAACACCTTTAATCCCAGCACTTGGGAGGCAGAGGTAGGAGGATGGCCCTGAGTTCGAGGACAGCCTGAGAATACACAGTGAATTACAGGTCAGCCTGTGCTAGAGCAAGACCCTACCTCAGAAAACAAACAAACAAAAAAATACAGTGGGGGCTGGAGAGATGGTTTAGCAATTAAGGCGTTTGCCTGCAAAGCCAAAGGACCTCGGTTCAATTCCCCAGGACCGCCAGATGCACAAGGTGGCGCATGCATCTGGAGTTTGTTTGCAGTGGCTGGAGGCCCTGGCGCACCCATTTTCTCTCTCTGTCTCTCTCTCTCTCTCTCTCTGTGTCTGCCTCTCCCCACCCAAATAAATAAAAGAATAAATTTTTATTAAAAGATGCTTGCTTGCAAAGCCTGACAGATTCGATTCCCCTGGACCTACACAAAGCCAAATGCACAAAGTGGCACATACATCTGGAGTTTGTGTGCAGTGGCAAGGGACCCTGGCATGCCCATTCTCATTCACTCCTTCTCTCTCTCTCTTTTGCTCCCTCCCTCTGTCTGCTTGCAAATAAATTAATACAAGTATTTTTTTAAAAAGAACAGAAAAAATGAGTATCAAATCTTATTCTATGGCTGGAGAGATGGCTTAGCAGTTAAAGCACTTGCCTGCAAAGCCTAAGGACCCATGTTCAACCCCCTAGATCCCACATAAGTCACATGTACAAGGTGGTACATGCATACAATGTGGCACACATGTCTAGAGTTCGATTTTAGTGGCTAGAGGCCCTGGCATGCCAATTTTCTCTCTCATTAAAAAATAAAAGGCCAGACTATTAGGCTTGCCTCAAAAAAAAGAAAAGAAAAAGAAAAGAAAAAGAAAAAAAATCCTATTCTATATATGAGATATATGCAGCATTCCCAAACTCATAATAAAAACTGGGTAACATCAATCAATTAGTTTTCTACCATCATTTTTCCTAACAGTCAAAAATACAACCCGGTGTGGTGGCTCATGCCCATAATCCTGGCAGTTGGGAGGTTGAGGCAGGAAGATAGCAAGTTCATGGCCAGCCTGGGCTACATAGTGAGTTCCAAACCAGCTTGAGATATAGAGTAAGATCCTGTCTCAAAAAAAAAAAAAAAATTTAGTTCATGAAAAACTCTTTCTAGTCTACAGTAAGAGGTGAAATATGCTTTATAGAATAGGTATAAAATCTATATCTAAATGTAGTTCAATACTTTCAAAAATACATCTTTAATAAGCTAATTTACAAATGATTTGGATACAATTAAATTATCTAAATTAGAAAACAATTACAATAGGAATAGGTAATTTATTAAGGTTTGCTTTTAAAAGCAAACTTTCTTGGGGCTCCGGAGATACCTCAGTCAAATGCTTGCCTTGGAAGCATGAGGACTAGAGTTCAATACCCAGTATCCACATGAAAATGTTGGCATGGGACTGGAGAGATAGCTCAATGGTTAAGAGTGTTTGCTTGCAAAGTCTGATGGCCTGGATTCAATTCCCCAGTACCCATGTCAAGCCAGATGCACAAAGTGGCACATACATCTGCAGTTCATTTGCAGTGGCAGGAGGCCCTGGCATGCCCATACTCATTCTCTGTGTCTCCCTCTCTGAAATAAATAAATAAAAATATTTTTAACAAAAGTTGGGGGCTGGGGAGCCAAGGGTGGCAGTGTATACCTTTAATCCCAGCACTCAGGAGACAGAGGCAGTAGGATCACTGTGAGTTCAAGGCCACCCTGGGACTACATGGTGAATTCTAGGTTAGCCTGGGCCAGAGTGAGACCCTACCTCAAAAAAACAAAAAACAAACAAATAGAAAAAAAGTTGGGGGCTGGGGAGATGGCTTAGCAGTTAAGGCACTTGCTGGCAAAACCAAAGGACTCAGGTTTGATTCCCCAGTACCCACATAAAGCCAGATGTATAAAGTGGCACGTGCATCTGGAGTTCATTTGCAGTGGCTAGAGACCCTGGAATGCCCATTCTCTCTATCTGCAACCCCTCTCTATCATAAATAAATAAATAAATAAGCAAACAAACAAGTTATTTAAAAATAAAGTTGGCATGGTGACAAATACATGAAATCCCAATGCTGGGGAAGAGGAGGTAGGAGGATGCCTGGGGCTCAACGGCCAACCAATCTGACCTAACTGGTGACAGCTCCAGATCAATGAAAGAGCATGTCTCAAAAAAATAAAAAAATAAAAAAAAAAAAAACAGTGGCCAGGTGTGGTGGCGCACGCCTTTAATCCCAGCACTTGAGAGGCAGAGGTAGGAGGATCGCCTGTGAGTGCGAGGCCACCCTGAGACTACATAGTTAATTCCAGGTCAGCCTGAGCTAGAGTGAGACCCTACTTCGGAAAAATGAGAAATGATAGCTCAGGCTGTCCTCAAGGATCCACATACATGCTCACAAACAAACACACAAATGCCCACACATGCATGCACATAAAGACAGGCAAAGCTTCAGCAGAGCTTACCCTAAGGCTCTGAACCTTTGAAGGAATAACTGATTTCTACCTTTCACTCCATGTAAAGTATGCAGTAAAGCACGGGTCATCAGTTAGAAAGGGGCTGTTGCAGTCAGGTTCGCATGCACTGCTGGTAGAAATCACCCAACCAAGAGCAGCTTGTAGGAAAAAAGAGGTTTATCTTGGTTTACAAGCTAGAGGGGAAGCTCCATGATGGCAGGGAAAACGATGGCATGAGCAGAGGGTGGACATCATAGCCTGGCCAACATAAGGTGGACAACAGCAATAGGAGAGTGTGCCAAACACTAGCAAGGGGAAACTGGCTATAACACTCATAAGCGCCCCCCCCCCAACAATACACTGCCTCCAAGACACATTAATTCCCAAATCTCCATCAGCTGGGAACCTAGCATTCAGAACACCTAAGTTTATGGGGGACACCTGAATCAAACCACCACAGGGGTGCACTGAACAATCCTGTATATCAAAAGTTTCAACTCCTACCTGTTCTTATTCAAGGACAAGGACTTACAGTGTAACTGATCAGCTAATTGCACAGGTCAGCAAGATGTGTCTCACTATCTACGAAGTGTTTTTTCTAGAATAGTGTTGTGTTTAACATTTTCCTTCCTCTGTATAATCTTCATATACACATATATATGTATATATGCATATATGGACCAACATCACTACAAGCAATATTTTAAATTTTTTGTGCTCTCAACAAATATCCCCTGATTAAAAACCTCTGGCAACAAAACCCAAGGTTATGGGTCATTTAAGAAAGATGCTGCCGGCTGGGGGCACACACCTTTAATCCCAGCATTTGGGAGGCAGAGGTAGGAGGATCACCATGAGTTCAAGGCCACCCTGAGATTACATGGTGAATTCCAGGTCATCCTGGGCTAGTGTGAAACCCTACCTAAAAAAAAAGAAAAAGAAAGAAAAAGAAAAAGAAAGAGAAAGAAAAAGAAAGAAAGAAAGAATGAACGAACAATGCTAAAAGCAATTTTATTAAAACATGCCCTGAAAAATCAGTATAACATTGCTGAAATTATAGTTTCCCCAAATAATCTTTTAGAAATACTTTAATTTTTTACATATTAGCCTGTGTTTTATCTTCTAACTAAATGAGATATACATTTTAACTTTTTTTTTTTTTTTCTGGTTTTTCGAGGTAGGGTCTCAGTCTAGCCCAGGCTGACCTGGAATTCACTCTGTAGTCTCAGGGTGGCTTGAACTCACAGCGATCCTCCTACCTCTGCCTCCCGAGTGCTGGGATTAAAGGCACGCACCATCATCCTGGCTATTTTAACAATTCTTTTTTAAAAATATCTTTATTTATTTATTTGAGAGAGAGCGGGGAGAGGGAGGGAGGGTGAGAGAACATGGGCACACCAGGGCCTCCTGCCACTGCAAACAAACTCCAAATATGTGTTGGCAGGATTTGCAAGCAAGTGCCTAACTCTTCAGCCCCTCAACAATTCTTTCTTTCTTTTTTTCTTTTTGGTTTTTCGAGGTAGGGTCTCACTCTAGCCCAGGCTGGCCTGGAATTCACTCTGTATTCTCAGGGTGGCCTCGAATTCCAGCAATCCTCCTACCTCTGCCTCCGGAGGGCGGGATTAAAGGTGTGCGCCACCACGTCCAGCTATTCTGGTTTTTCTTACAGTTTAATTGAATCACCAACACCCAACATTTAATGTAAGAACATAAAAACATGCTTATCAGATAAAAGTAATATGGGGAGAGCACAAAACTAGGTGCATACTGCAGCGTAGAACAGACACTGGAAAGACTACAAAAGCAACGGGACGGGTGCAAGGGCAGAAACCACAGGCAGCGGTTTCCTATATTGTCAACCTTCTGTTTTCTCAAGTGACACAATTCTGTCATGACGCATCCCTTACCTTACCTTTTGTCTCTTGTCTACGTACAGCAGATCATTACGCTACTCATTTCTATTTGCCTTTATGTTTAAAATTGACAGCTTTGAGGCAGAAAGGCATAAGTATGAATCACAGCTAAGTCATTCTCACAGGATGAACTTGAAGTCACTTCTACCAGACCTAATTTTCTCACCTCATCCTCCCACATGAAACATTTAGAACAGGGACCAACTTCACAGTAGTGCCCATTTATACTAATTCGCTTTCTTGTTATTGGCTAAATTTCCATACAGTGAGTAGACATCTCTAATGAGGTATTAGAGTAAAGGGACAATCAAGTTATCTTAAGAAAAGCTTTCTCCTCAGAGGAGCCTGAAGTCTAGGAAACTCAGTCAAGGTGCTTTAAACAGATTCCAGTGCTCATCTGCATGTGGCCTGAGAAAGGCTCACGGTGATGGGAACCCAGAGCCCAGGTGGCAGGAGGAAAGGGAAACCTCTCTGCTGTCGGTGATCCAGTCAGGGGCTTCCCAGGCAGCTTCGTCTAGCACACAAAACCCCGTGCCTCTGAGACACGTGTGTGTGTGTGTGTGTGTGTGTGTGTGTGTGTGTGATGCATGCACATCTATGTGCCTCTGCAGTGCCCCATACGCTCACATGTGATGGGTGCACTCATGGGCAGTGGCTGAAGGTGAACATTAGCTGTCTTGCTCCATCACGCTTCCTCCCATTCTTACTTGAGTCACAGTCTCTTACTAGCCACACAGTTTGCTCCCAACTCCCCCTCCCCATCACAAGCCCTGATGATCCTTCATTCCTGCCGATGCTCCCCGACAGAAGATGACTAGAGTTACCCACTACTGTTTATGTGGGGCCTGGGGATAGAACTCAAGTGGTTTCTCAGGCCTCCTCAGGTCTTCATGCTTGCAAAGAAGTGTGCTTAACCACTGAGCAGTCTCTTCAGTACTTAACGGTGGCAGAATTTCTGTTTGAGGGGATAAAAATGTTTGAGAACTAGGTAGCAGTAATATACACAATGTGAATGTAGTTAAAGCCACTGAATTTACTCTTACAAATGATTATAATGGCAAGCCTTCCTTTAAAAATATGTAAGTTAAATGAATGTAAACTTAAAGGAAGAGAAAAAATAACAATGAACAAAGATATATTTCAACTATAAGAATTTTTGAAAACTGTACCTTTCTACACAATGTGCTCGGGACAGAGGAGGCCGACATCTTTGGTTCTGAGCTTCTCGGGCAGCAAGTCTAGCTTCTGACAACTGAAAGACAGTACAAAAGCCATTTTATTTATTTACTTAGTTATTTATTTAAAATCCTAGATGGCCTTTATCTATGTAGGCCATATTGGGTTTCAAACTCCAATCCTCCTGCCTCAGTCTCCCGATGTGCCACACCATCAGGCAATTTTTGTGGGAAATTTTTGTTATTGTTTATTTGTTTGTTTCCAGTGCTGGGGATGAGACTCAAAGCCCTGGGCGTTCCATACAAACAGCACTTAACAAACTATCACACTTGCAACCAAACTAAAACTGTTACCACTTTCTGACATCAAGGAGCAAGAAATTCAAGCAACTTCCTGTTATAAACAAGCATTTACTTGAGGGAAAAGCACAGGAGACAGCCAAAATTCCCTAGCAGTTTGGAAACAACTACTAACATATTAAGGAACTGGTAGATTAATTCACATGTGGTAATCTTAATGGGTCTGTAGAAAAAGGAGACTTTTTACCAACTAACAAAGCTGAAAATTCTGTAGTCAACAAAAGCTTTCAGAAACTTCAATTGGAACTGAGTCTAAGAGGAAACCAAGAACATAATGGTTTATTTTCGTTACTGTTGTTATTGTTGTTGTTGTTTTGGTTTTTCGATGTAGGGTCTCACTCTAGCCCAGGCTAACCTGGAATTCACAATGTAGTCTCAGGATGGTCCTGAACTCGCAGCGATCTTCCTAATCCCGAGTGCTGGGATTAAAGGTGTGTGCCACCACCTTCATCAGTCATCCAGTAGCTATGCAAAGGATGTTCAATTCAAATGTCAAAGCAATGTGTTTTTCTAACATTTCTTAAAATAATAATGACCTAGGATCTTCTGGGAGAAGCATATAGAATGCTATGATCTGAATGGATGTCATGGTTTGGATCTGAAATGCCTCCCACAGGTTCATGTGTGCTTGGTCCCCATCTGGTAACCCTATTTTGGGAAGTGGCAGAATCATTAGGAGGTAAAACCAAGCTCCAAGAAGTAGGTTCCTGGGGGCATGCACTCAAAGGTTTCATCTAGTCCCCAGGTCACTTTCTTAGCTTCCTGTCCACCATGAGGTGAGAATACCCTCACTCCCACACTACCACCAGACGAAACAACTAGACTGAAGCCTCTAAAAATATGCGCCAAAATAAATCCTGCTCCCTTAGGTCATTCATATCAGGTATTTTGTCGCAGCAATGAAGTCTTAACACCGAAAGTATCATCCCAAAAACCCCATTTTGAAGTCTAACTAGGTCAAGAGGGTGAAACCATTATGAATGGGATTACAACAATTACTAAGAGCAATTCTCTTTTTCTCTCCCTTCCATCTTTCCTCACTCTCTCTCCCCACTTCCTCTTCGATTTCTCAAGTCTCCAGAAATAAATGTTTGTAACGTATACCATCCTCTCTATACGAAAAGTTAACCACCCAATACTAACATCTCAGAGTCTAGCAAGAACTTCAGTCTTTGAGTCAGAAAGACGTCAGTTATCAAAGTTCACAGGTAAATCCCAATCTCCAGGACCAAAACAACATGGTATCCTCATTTCTCTTAAGTAGTTCAAACTGCATGTTTAGTGGTTTAGATAGTCTATATAAGAAAAAAAAAAAAAACTGCCAGACGTTGTAACCCACGCCTTTAATCCCAGCACTTGGGAGGCAGAGGTAGGAGGATCGCCATGAGTTCGAGGCCACCCTGAGACTACAGCGTGATTTCCAGGTCAGCCTGAGCTAGAGTGAGACCCTACCTCGAAAAAGGAAAAAAAAAAAAAACTGACCAAAAAGTATTCATACCTTTTCATCTTCCCACTGAAAGAAATTACAATCTTTTCTATCTCTACAGGCTGAGCAGGCATAAAACTTCCGTGCTTCTTTCTTCCCCTGGCTCATCTTGACAAACAGAAGAGTGGGGCCTACATCCAGAACAAACAGGAAAACACACGTCAAACAGGAGTCACCATCAAGTTCTTATCTTTCATTGCCTTAAATATAACTTGCTTAGTTTTCAATGCATAATTTCTAGCCACCACTCTATTTGCTAAAAATTTTTATTTTCTTCTCAACCATCACATTCAGACACTGATTACTTATAATTGTTGAAAACTGATCTCTCTAGAAAGAAAATGCTACTGTCATTATAGTTTTTTTGTCTACATTGTGAAAAGTCACAAATTTGAATCTTGACAAATGGAATAAAGGGGGTACCCGAGAACTGAGAGGTTTGCCACCACCAACGGGGAAAACCCGGGCTTTAGAATTGGACACACCTTCTCTCTACAAATTAGATAAATATTGGGTCTGGTTTACAGGCAAGACTTCTGAATCATTCTCTCCTCTCCATCCAGACCCTCTCGCTTTTGCAATACGTGAAACTTGCAAATGCTTCTCTACGGAAATTCAACACCGTGCGTTCCTTTGGCCCACTGTCTGTGCCTCTCCCCAAAACAGATGTAACAGTCCTGAGCCAAAGCTCCCACACTAGGGACTTCGGAGGCTTTCCAAAATAAGCTGCAAAACACGTCCTGAAGTTGCAGGGCGTCACACAAGGTGGGGTAGCACACTGGGGAGGTCCTAAAAGCTCACAGAGCAGCCAGGTTATCTCGAGCCCCTGACGCCGGCCACACGGGCTGAGCGCCGACGCCGACCCACCGTGAGGACAAAGCGGAGCGGGGGCGCCGGGATCTGAGGGAAGCACCACTTGCACTCCGGAGCTCGCCTGGGGGCCCTCGCTCCCTTCTGCCTCCTCGCTTTCAAAACTGTCCCTGGAGGCAGCCATCTTCCCACCGCCGTCCCGAAAGCCTCAGCTCCAATCAAGAAGCGGAGAAAGAGCGCCGCCGCAGCAGCGCACAGGAGCCACAGCGCCCCCGCGCGCCTGGGAGGAGCTGAGGACCGCCGGGGCCTCGGCCATGGTCACGCCTCCAAGCCCAGTCCAGGCCTCACTGGGACTGATCTTAAGTGGTCCCTACGGATGAGGCTGCTTTGGGACCTGTGCCAAGAGCTTGCCTATGTCTGCCTTACCTTCAGCACTTGTAAACACACACACACACACACACAGACAGACAGTTCTCCAGGAGATGAGATGAGTCTTTGGAACAAAGATTTGGTTCCATTATAGATCCAAAAGGCACTGGATGAAGTGCAGTGTGTTTCACAGTGTAGTCTAACTTTTTTGTTGGGTTTCTTTTGTTTCGAGACAGGGTCTCATGCAGCCGAGGTTGCTCTTCAATTCTCTTTAGAGCTGGAGATGACCTGGAACTCCTGATCCTTCTGTCTTCACCTCCCAAGTGCTGGGGATGTAGTCATTCATGCCCATGCCCGGTGTTCCTCTAACTCCTGAACATTTACTGTCCTGCATGGTAACTGCATACCCTCTACATTTGTACATCACACAGGAGCCGTCCCTACTTCCACTGATGACTGTGCAGAGAATACCAAAGAATATGCAGGGTATTTTTTTCCAGTTTTAATCGAGTTTGTCAAGGTTGCAGGATATGAGATAAACATACAAAAACTTAGTTATATTTCTTATACAAGCAGTGCTCACATAATATTAAAATAGAATGCCATTTAGAATTCTCAAGTAAACAAAGTATGAATAAATCTAACATGACATATGCAGATCTCCTGAGCAGAAAACTATAAAATGTTGCTGAAAAAATTCAAGAAAGATCTGAATAAATGTAGAACCACTCTTTGTTCATTATTTGGAAGACTAAACATAGTAAAAATGTTGATTCTTCCCATGCTTGGTGCAGACAAATTTAGTATCCTTTCTACAAAAATTCCAGTCGGATATAAATGATGTTATTCTGAAACTAATAAGGAAAAGCAAAGAAATACCTTAAAATATTTTGGAAAAGAATAATCAAGTGGGAGGAATTGTTCTATCCAATTTCAAGATAGAGCTGCAGAAATCAAGATACACACACACGTTATAGATGAAATAGTCAATGTGTCCTTATAGTCTTTGAAAAGTTGGTGGTGCATATACCAGCTTATCATGGCATATAGTGTGTTAACTTAGAAATACTGGTCCATAGCTGAGGAGATAGCTCCATCTTGCAAGGCAAGATGCAAGGCAAGCACTCAGAAGCCAGGTAATAATGCATGGCTGGGAAGGTGGAGACAGACAGATCCCCGGAGCTCACTGGCCAACCAATTAACCCTAATTAGTGAGCTCCAGACCAATAAGAGACCCTGTCTCAAGAGAAAAGTGGTTTCCTGAGGAAGGACACCTGAGGTTGGTCTCCACATGCAGACACACACCCATACATACACACACACACACATACATACATACATACATACATACACACATACATACATACACATACACCAAAAAATTTTTTGAAAAGGCTGCTAAAAGAACAAAGAGAAGGCTGCAGCTTCACCCCCATGAGTACCTTCACCAGCAGGATATCTGTACCCTTCACACTGCCCATCATGTCTCCAGAGAACATTTTATACACTTTTACATCGTTTTTTTTTTTCAAGGTAGGGTTTCACTCTAGCCCAGGCTGACCTGGAATTCACTATGTAGTCTCAGGGTGGCCTTGAACTCACAATCATCCTCCCATCTCTGCCTCCCAAGTGCTGGGATTAAAGGTGTGAGCCACCACGCCCAGCACTTTTACATCTTTTTTTAAAAAGTTATTTTTCTTTATTTATTAGAGGCACAGAGAGAGACGGAGACAATGGGCACACCAGGTCCTCTAGCCACTGCAAACGAACTCCAGATGCATGTGTCACCATGTGCATCTGGCTTACATGGGACCTGGAGAATGGAACCCAGGTCTTTAGGCAAGCACCTTAACCACTAAGCCATCTCTCCAGTGCACTTCTGCATCTTTTAAGAGACAGAGAAGTTTTTATATCTATACATCAAGATGCTTTTGGAATTTTTTTTTTTTTTGAGGTAGGGTCTCACTCTGGTCCAGGCTGACCTGGAATTCACTACGTAGTCTCAGGGTGGTCTTGAACTCATGGTGATCCTCCTACCTCTGTCTCCTGTGTGCTGGCATTAAAGGCATGTGCCACCACACCCAGCACTTTTTGAAATTTTAAATTAAAACTACCTACTCACATGAACATTTATTTTAAAAAATTACTTTTTAGGGGCTGGAGAAATGGCTCTGCAGGTAAGAGCTCTACCTACTCAAGCATGAGGGCCTGAGGGTGCTAGAGACCTTCTGAGTTTGATTCCCCAGAACCCACATAAACAGTTTGGCCTGGTCATGCACACCTATAATGCCAGTCCTGTGAGGAACAGAGACTAGAGAATCAATGGGGCTCCTAAAAACCACAGACTCTGGGATCAGTGAGACTCTGTCTCAAGGTAACATGCACATGAGTGATGGAGGAACAGGGGACACCTGACACTCTTCTCTGGTCTCTGAATGCATATGCATAGAGCATGTGAATGTACACACATGCACATACACCACACACATACCACATCACAATACTACACACATGCACAAGCAAATCATTGCTTTTGATAACTTTTTTAAAGCCTTATCTGTACAGATTGACTGTAAAAAAAATTGGCTTGCAAAAATTGCCATTGAATTCATGAAATATTACCACCAGAAAGTTACTGAGTCTATATTTTAAATACTTTTTCCTTTATCATTTATTTTTACTTATTTATTTAAGAGAGAAAGAGAATGGGCATGCTAGTGCCTCTAGCCATTGCAAACGAACTCCAGACATGTGCACCATATTGTGCATCCAACTTACATGGGTCCTGGGGAATCGAGCCTTGAAATTTGCAAGCAAGTGCCTTAACCACTAAGCCATCCCTCCAGCCTTTCAAAAATACTTTTATGTATTTGTTTTCAAGCAAAGAGAGAGGAGGAGAAAGGGAGAATGTGGATGGGTGCACCAGGGCCTCTTGTCACTGAAAATAAATTCCATATACATGCACCACTTTGTGCATCTAGCTGTAGGTAGGTACTGGGGAATTGAAGTCCAGGCTGGCAGGCTTTGCAAGTATGTCCATTTAACTGCTGAGTCATCTCCCCAACCCCTCTATTTTCTATTTTTTTTTTTTGCATAATGCAAACTCTATAAAATGACTTCTACAAACAGCCAGAGTCAATATGTACCTGCTGGGTAGGGTTGTCCAAACAAAAAGCACACCAAGCTAGGACCACAGCTCCATGGTAGAGCCCTTGCCGGGAATGTGTGGGGCTCTGGGTTCCAATTCTACTGCGCACACACATGTACGCGCACGCACACACACACAGCACACACAGAAAACCAGCAAAGATGGATTCAGATAGGTCACACAAAAAATACATCATAAAGAGAAAGATAATGCAGGTTTCAAAAATAATGCAATTTGGGGCTGGAGAGATGGCTTAGTGGTTAAGCGCTTGCCTGTGAAGCCTAAGGACCCCGGTTCAAGGCTCAATTCCCCAAGACCCACGTTAGCCAGATGCACAAGGGGGCATACACGTCTGGAGTTTGTTTGCAGTGGTTGGAGGCCCTGGCACGCCCATTCTCTCTATCTGCCTCTTTCTCTCTGTCTGTCACTTTCAAATAAATAAATAAAAATAAACAAAAAAAAATTTTTAATGCAATTCAGCTGGGATTGGTGGCACATGCCTTTAGTCCCAGCACTTGGGAGGCAGAGGTAGGAGGATTGCTGTGAGTTCAAGGCCACCCTGAAACTACATAGTGAATTCCAGGTCAGCCTGGTCTAGAGTGAGACCCTACCTCAAAAAAACAATAAATAATAATAATAACTACAATAATAATAATAATAATGCAATTCTTGGCTGGAGAGATGGCTTAGTGGTTAAGGAGCTTGCTTGCGAAGCCTAAGGACCCACCTTTGACTCTCCAAATTCCATGTTAAGCCAGATGCACAAAGGTGAGGCAGGCGCAAGGTAGCACATGCCCACTAGGTGGCACAAGTGTGTGGAGTTTGATTTCAGTGGCTGAGGCCCTGGGACACCAATTCCCTCTCTCTTTCTCTTGCTCTAAAATAAATAAATAAATAGAATGCAAATTCACTTTTCTGAGGGAAAACTTTCAGGAGAAAAATATCTCACCTTATATTTAAACACACAATAACACACTACTTCACAGTGGGGATGTGTCCTAAGAACTGTGTCACTGGGTGATATTGTTGTTCTGCAGACATTAGAGAGGACTTACACACACGTAGAAGACTAAGATATCACCAGAGGAGGTAAGTTTATGGGACCACTGTTGTGTATGTAGTGCAACAGTGGCTGGAAGGCCATTAAAATAAGGCAATGACCGCCTGTGGTTAATACACTGTGTTGGATGTTTGCTAAGAGGGCCACGACTACCTACTGTAAATTATGAATGTTTCCTTGTATTCCTAATAGTGTTTTTAGTTTGCGCTGGAAATTTCTGGTCAGAGAGATCCACTGAGAGCCTCGGGAGCCAATACTGAAGGCATCTCAGCACTGGTATGGACACTGTCCACATGTCCCATCACCCAAAGCTTGACCCTAATGCTGCTAAGACTTAACTGCTCCCAGTGAGGCTCTGGGCAAATTCATGAACTCCCACAAGGGCCAGGAAGTCTCATCCCAGTGTCTGTTGCTCCAATTCCCACTTGCCTTCAAAGAAAATGGATGAGGCCAGGGGACCATTCTGTAGAGGATGCTCTGGTAGCCATTGTCTCTATCTCCTTAAAGCAGTTGGGGATGGGCTTGGTTCCGTCACTCACAGCCATGAATGCTGACTAATGCTGCACTCATAATTTGGAGGCATGTAAGATTACTATAGCTTGACTACCTGTTCCAGAAAAGACAGAGAACCCTGCCTGGCAATTGTCTGCCTCAGGTGGCCATGCCTACTGGTCTTCTCTCCTCCCTCCCTCCCTGGTCTTGTGGTGGAAGTTGGTCTCTCGGTGGACTTTGCCTTGCTATCTGTGGTAGTTTGAATGTAAATAATGTGTCCCCCATAGCCTAGCCTCATGTGTTCCTGACTAAGCCTTGTTTTGTTTTTTTTTTTTTTTTAGGTTTAGTTTTTTAAAATATATTTGCAAGCAGAGAGAAACAAGAGGGGAGGAGGAGGGAGGGAGTGAGAGAGAATGGGCACGCTAGGGCCTCTAGCCTCTGCAAACAAACTCCAGACACATGCATCACCATGGGTTTCTAGCTTACGTGGGTATTGGGAAATCGAACCTGAGTCCTTAGGCTTTGCAGGCAAGTGCCTTACCTGCTAAGTCATCTCTCCAGCCCTAAGCCTCATTCTCATTTTGTTTGTTTGTTTTTCAAGGTAGGGTCTCACTCTAGCTCAGGCTGACCTGGAATTCAATATGTAGTCTCAGGGTGGCCTCGAACTCACGGCGATCCTCCTACCTCTGCCTCCTGAGTGCTGGGATTAGAGGCATGCACCACCATGCCTGGTTTCTTTTTTTAAAATTAATTACTTAATTTTATTTATTTGAAAGAGAAGGGGGGGGAGGCAGATAGACAAAGAGAAAGGGTGTGCCAGGGCCTTCAGCCACTATAAATGAACTCCAGACATATGATGGCTTTGAAGGCTAGTACCTTAACCACTAAGCCATCTCTCCAGTTTTATTTATTTATTTTTATTTTATATTCTTAATTTTTTTTGAGGCAGGGTCTCACTATAGCTCAGGCTGACCTGGAAGTCACTCCATAGCCCCAGGCTGACCTCAAACTCAAACTGCTCATGAGTGCTGGGATTAAAGGCATTCCCCATCATGCCCACCTTAGTCAGGTGTTTGGTTTTTTCCCCCCAGCAATGAGAAAGTAACTACACCACCAATGAAAAGTGGCACAAACCAGTTCTTTTTAAGAGATCTCATCAGAGGATACCAGCAATAAGAGTGAAATCCCACAGAGACCTTCCCCGGGAGCCTCTACTTCCTAGACCCTGCTCCCCTGCTGAGCTAGTCAGGAAGCCCCTTGCTTCCCTCAGCTTTCATTCTCAAGAGTGAACAAGTGCTCACCGCTCTCCCCAGCTCCAAGAAGCACCAACCATGAAAATGTGGTTGGGAGAGCAAAGGATGTAAAAGGAATCTGGAAACTTCCTGGGGTCTTTAAAACAGGGGCAATGGGGAGTAGGGAGATTGTTCAGTGGTTGAAGGCATTTGCTTGCAAAGCCCGACAGCCCAGGTTCAATTCTCTAGTACCCACACAAAGCTGGCTTAATTTGCAGTGGCAAGAAGCCTTGGTGGCACCCATTCCCCCACTCTCATTCTGTTTTCTCTACTTGCAAATAAAAAAATACATAAAATATTTATTTAAAGAAGGGGCAATGTTGGGCTGGAGGGATGGCTTAGCAGTTAAGGCGCTTGCCTGCAAAGCCTAAGGACCCAAGTTCAATTCCCCAATACCCATGTAAGCCAAATGCGCAAGGTGGCGCATGTATCTGGAGTTTGTTTGCAGTGGCTTAGGCGCTGGTACGCCTATTCTATTTCTCCCTCTTTCAAATAAATAAATAAAATTTTTTTGAAGGGCGGACAATACTAGGAAGCCACATTCCTTGCAACTAAAAACACCTTCTAAGCCGGTGTGGTGGTGCACACCTTTAATCCCAGCACTGGGGATTGTGGTGTTTGGAATGGAAGCCATGGCCTCCCACACACCAAGCAGTTCCTCTACCACATCCCAGCCTCCTACTACAGAGGCAGAGGTAGGAGAATCATCATGAGTTCGAGGCCACCCTGAAACTACATAGTGAATTCCAGGTCAGCCTGGACTAGAGTGAAACCCTACTTTGGAAAACCAAAAAAAAAAAAAAAAAAAAAAAAGGCACCTCCTGTTGAGATAGAGAGCCACTGAGTGGGGTGTTTGTTTGGTGAGAAAGGTCTTCACTCTGTAGCCCTGGCTGGCCCGGAACTTGCTATGTAGAACAGTCTGCCCTTGAGAAACTGCAGCCAGCCTCCTGCCTCTACCTCTGCCACTAGAGGGCTGGGATTACAGGCATGCTCCACCATGCCAGGCCTTCACTCAGCAAGCCTGATGTGCTGGGCAGAAGTCTGCTGGGGTGGACCTGTGGGATGCCAGCAGCCCTGGAGGCTGGGATGTGGAAGAGGACCTGCTTGGTGTGTGGGAGGCCATGGCTTCCCTTCCAAACACTACAAGACAAAACCAGCCCTGCAGACGTGGAAGTTTCAGGCCTGCCGTCAGCATCTTGAACAGCTGCCCAATCCCTTCCTCCTGCCCACACAGCCTCTCAAGCAAAAAGACTGGAGAGATGAGTAAATGTTTGAAAGTGACTGTCCCTGTGTAAAGGTGGGATGGTGTTGCAGTCAGGTTCTCATTGTTGGCAGAAATCACCCAACCAAGAGCAGCTTGTGGGGAATATTTTGGTTTATAGACTCGAAGGGAATCTCCATGATGGCAGGGAAAACAATGGCATGAGCAGAAGGTGGACATAGCAACAGGAGAGTGTGACAAACACTGGCAAGGGGACACTGGCTATAATACCCATAAGCCTGCCCCCAACAATACACCGCTTCCAGGAGGCATTAACTCCCAAATTTCCATCAGCTGGGGACCCAGCATTCAGAACACCTAAGTTTATGGGGGACACCTGAATCAAACCACCACAGATGGACACCTTGAGATAAAGAACTTTGCCATAGAGAAGTCCACCTGTGGTGGGCTATGTCCCTCAGCATTCAGGTCCATTTGAAACTTCAGAATGTTACCATCCTTGAAGCTCAAGTCTTTGCCAAAATGCCAGGGAGAGCATTAAGATGTCATGGTGGTAGATATTGGTGGCTCTAAATCCACTACTTTTGTCATTACAAGAAAAAAGGACACACGAGGTGCACGGAGAAGGTGGTTTTGGAAGGACAGAGATAGGCTGAGTTTCAAGTTTTCCACAGAATGTCTATGGTCATCAGAAGCTTCAGACTTCCAGAAACTTCTAGAAGGCCTCTAGAGCCTTTAAGAGGTAAGAAAGGACTTTACTGCATCTCTGCTGTCACCTTGATTTCAGACTTCTACTTGCCAGAACTGTGAGATAAGGCATGCTTATTGTCTCCCCTCCTGGTGTGCAAGCTCACCTGTCTGGAGCTTGGAGAACCACCTCAGTGTTCAGATGGGACAGGCTCCAACAGCTTGGCCACTTACCTTCCAGGCAACCCTAGAAGAGCCACTGTCAGACCTTCAGTTTCCTCCTTTGCAAAAATGACAATACTATCAACCACAAGGTGGGAAGTAGAGTGGGCGAGGGAGTTCAGGTTACAGCTGGAGACAGGCACATCAGTTGGTATTTTTAAAAACTTTTTAGTGATAATTTTCATACATGTACATAATGTGTTTTGATCAGAGTCCCCTACCGTTAGTTTCTTTTGTCCCCCACCCACTCCATTGAAGGCTCTCATTTCAAATACAGACAGGTGCTACCATGTGGGAGAGGAGCCCTTTCTTAGCTTAGCACCGTAGGACCTGGGTGAAATGATAATATTGGTAATATTGGGCTGAAAAATGACACAGTGCTGACGTCCTAGACACAGAGCCCAGTATGGAGAACCTTTTGCATGGAGATTTTGAGGGGAAATACACAGGAAGGTGAGAGAGAAGCAGAGATGGGAGGGACCGCAGTGAGGTAGAGAGGAGGTTTGCGCTACGCAGACAGCACCTCTCGGCACTGTCTATTCTGAGTCCAGGGCTCTGTACAGCAGTGACGTCCTCATTTCTGGAACAAAACACTTGACCAAAAGCAGCTTATGGAGGGTTTATTTCTGGTTTACAGTCTCAAGGGGAAGTTTCCTCATGACAAGGAGTGGGGAGCATGTCAGGGCAGACAGCCAGGGGTCACATCTCCACCGAAGCACGGAGGAAGTCGCTCTCAAGTAAACTCAAACTTCAACAAGAGGGGCTTTAATCCCAGCATTCAGGGATGCACAGGTAGGAGGACTGCTATGTGTTTGAGGCCACCCTGAGACTACATAGTGAATTCCAGGACAGCCTGGGCTACAGCAAGATCCTGCTTAAAAAAAAAATAAAATAAAAACTATAGTTTTGAAGAAAAAAAAAAACTAGTTTTGGGGCTGGAGAGATGGCTTAGTGGTTAAGTGTTTGCCTGTAAAGCCTAAGGACCCTGGTTTGAGGCTCGATTCCCCAGGACCCATGTAAGCCAGATGCACAAGGTGGCGCATGCATCTGGAGTTCATTTGCAGTGGCTGGAGGCCCTGGTGTGCCCATTCTCTCTCTCTCTGTCTCTTTCTCTGTCACTCTCAAATAAATGAATAAAAATAAACAAAAAAATTAAAAAAAAAACTATAGTTTTGTTAAAAGTTCTACCACTGAGCTGGGCGAGGTGGCACATGCCTTTAATCCCAGCACTCGGGAGGCAGATATAGGCGGTTCGCCATGAGAATGCATAGTAAATTCCAGTCAGCCTGAGCTAGAGTAAGACCCTCCCTGAAAAAAAAAAAAAAACTGTGTCAGGTGCATTAAATATATACATGGCTTGCACTGATTTTGCAGAGGAGGAATCAGGATCACAGTGGTGAAGGGACAGAGGATCTGGGGCTAGTGAATGTTGGCTCTGTAGTCAAGTCTTGGTTCAAATCCCAGCTCCACCGCTTTAGTCAAGCTACTTAACCTTTATGTGCCTCTTTCCTATTGGCAACACAGGGATCGGGATCCTAGTACCTATGCTTTTTAAAGTGCTGGTGGGAGAATTACAAGAAAGAATGCAAGAAAAGCACTTCCCACACTGCCTAGAACATCGTAAACCATTCATACAGTGAAAGGGTTGGTAATGGCCGTGGACTGAGCTGTTCACAACCAAACAGTGAGCATCCACCTTGCCTGGCCGTACAACCTAACACCTGCAGCCAAGCTAAGGGGCAGCAAGGACCCAGGAGACCCTCTTCTCCTGGTGATTGGAGGCTCAAGAAAGCATTCCCCCTGCCCAGCACATCTCAAATCTCCTTTCTGTGGTGCCTGCTCTAAGCCTCAGAGCCAGAGCAGAAGGTATAGGGGAGTCGAGGGAAGAGTGTCAATATCTTTTGCTTGCTTTTTTTTTTTTTCTTTTATGAGGTAGGGTCTCGCTCTAGCCCCAGCTGACCTGGAATTCACTATGTGCTCTCAGGGTGGCCTCGAACTCATGGCAATCCTCCTACCTCTGTCTCCCAAATGCTGGGATTAAAGGCATGCACCACCACACCCAGCTTGAATACTTTTAAGCAAAACTCTGGTGGAGTTTCTACCTGAATGCCCTAATATAACCTTGGTTTCAAAATGTTACACACAAAGAAAATCTTTAGTCTTGGTTCATTTAAGTCCAAACATTTATTATAAGCCTATGCCTGATGACATCATCAAAACTTAACCACATAGCCATTCCTGAGTATTCATGTGTGAAATGTGCCATTGTATTAAAGGTAACTGTCCTTCCAGTTTTAAAATATGTTGTCTTCATTTGAGATTAGGTGTTTAGGTTTATTAACTATGAATTTTATTTTGAGAGAGTCAAGGTTTGCAAAGGCTTAAGAAGAAGGGACTCTGAGCCCCCCTCCCAGAGCTGTAAATCTTGGAGGCAATGCAGTATTGTTCAGTGCAAAAGGGGCCATGGAGCTAAGCAAGGGACCTCCTTATATGTGTATCCTGCTCTTTCATTGCAAGGGCAAGTGATCCATCAGATCTTTCTTGGGTATATCCCGGAGTAGCAGCGCATAGCTCTTTTATGTGTCCTGGTAAGACTCAAATGACATTACCTGTGTGACGTTCAGGATCCTAGCAGGAATCAGAGGACACACTCACATGGGGTTATTTACCAAGTTGTGGGTAAAGCTAAGGTAAACCACCCAAGGACTGTGTCTGACCTTTACTCTATTAACAGCCCTTTTACCTCAGATCTACAAGCCCAGGAAGAGACAGCAGTTTCTGGAAGACAAAAGAGAATAATTATATGGAAGGAACAGCTGTTCAAGAGATGGGGTCTTTAGCAGAGGCCTCAGGCAACCATGACAAGCCCTGGGGCAGAAGATGCAGTATAAAATACACACATACACACACACACCATGGAAATGGAAAGAAATCCCATGCTCATTTCTGGATTAGAAGAATGAGCACAGTTACGATGTGGCCGCTATCCACAGTGGTCTACTAAAGCTGTCAGGGAAATACTCCAACATCCCCTCTCGACCTTCATACCTTTCTTCTGGTCCATGTCCCCTAATGGAAGAAAGCAAGGGAAGCACTGAAAGGATGGCTTAGCAGTTCAGGCATTTGCCTGCAAAGCCAAAGGACCCAGGTATGATTCCCCAGGACCCACGTAAGCCAGATGCACAAGGGGGCACACGCGTCTGGAGTTCGTTTGCAGTGGCTAGAAGCCCTGGCATGCCCATTCTCTCTGTCTCTCCCTCTTTCTCTGTGAAATAAATTAAAATAAAATATTAAAAACAAAGAAAGGGGAAATAAGAAGTTGGGGGCTGTCAATCTGTCAATGCTGCCCAAGGCTCAGTCTGCTGGGCACACAGCAGTCGAGAAAGGATCTGCAAGCAAAAAAGGACAGTGTCTAGTGCAGCCTGGAACAACTGGACACAGTGCCCTTCAGAAAGGAAGCGATCTACATGGGGTAGTGCTGTTGAACATGTAAGTAAGTGCGTGTTTCCGTCTGCAAGGACACTTACGATGCACATGCCAGCACATACACAGCAGATCCAAACAGTATGGACCTGGCTGTTCACAGGGATTCTGCTAGTCTTTGACCTCCTGGCTCGGAGTCAGTCAGAGGCCTTGTCCTTGGTGGTCCTCCTGGGTTACATCACCTCTCCATCAAAGCGACAACAGCCTGCACTGTGGGATTTTTTGTTTGTTTTTCAAGGTAGGGTTTGGCTCTGGCTCAGGCTGACCTGGAATTAACTATGTAGTCTCAGGGTGGCCTCGAACTCATGGTGATCCTCCTACCTCTGCCTCCTGAGTGCTGGGATTAAAGGCGTGCACCACCACGCCCGGCAACACTGTGGGCTTTTGAGGTTTAACAAGGTACTGATAGTTGCTCTTGAGGCCTGTGAAGGGGACGCTGTCCCAGGAAAGGATGGATGAGCATTCTAGCTGGCGACCTGGGGCAGCATGCATCCCACCTCCCTACAGAGGGTGGCCAGATGCTAAATTGCTTAGAAGTCAGGCTAGGCAGTTGCCACCCTGGCTTGAATCAGCGCTGTGGCTTAAATGGCTTACCCATGACCTCTAAGCATCACAATATAAACTAAGACTTAAATGTTAGAATAGCTTTCCGGAACATTTCCCAAGCAACACGGAGATAAAAGGTGATGCTGTCCACCCAAGCACCGCAGCTGGTTAGACCGGTTTCAGAGGCCTCGGCTGAGCCCTGGGTGTTGACACAAGTCTCTTCGCCTTGGGGCAGGCCTGACTGCTGGTTCTTCCTCAGCTCCTGGGGTCCCCACAGTTTGTGACTGTCAGGTGGGAATTGCATTTTGTCACCAGAGCTTCTGCACCAGGAAGGGTAGCGGGCATCAAAGGGAAAATAAACATCTCTTTGCTTCCAGAGATTACCTATTGCTTTTTGAAATCACCTGCTTTCAGTTAACAGTTTTCAGACCTGAAAGGCTCCCAGGAGGACTCCTAGAAGTCCCCACCACCTAGCGTTTCACAGGATACTCCCCGGGCCGGGAGCCTGAACCTGTACCTTTTGCAATGTCACTTTGTTCCTCAGAGAGTCACGTTTGGATAAATCTCTTCCCAATGACCATAGGTGCCTTTTCCTCTCAGCCTCAGGTTAACCCCACAATGTCATGCAAAAGAAAACCTTAAAATAGTTTGACAATTCCAAATTTGTCACTATGCTTCAAAAAAAAAAAAAAAGATGATATCAAATCCAGGAATTTGCAAGTACGCATATTCCTTTTATGTAATAACCCACACCATAAACACAGATGCATGCCTTATTCATCAGCTGAAACCTCAAATCCATAAGCACTTTTAATTCACGCAGGCAGCTGCTCGGGAGCTGAATATGTAACTAAAAGCACTAGAACGAAGTGTTTCAGAAACACCCCACATTTCTTCCTTAGTACAAACCTCTGCAGTGACTCTTAGCGCAGATATTTTACACGTGGAGAACGTGGGTTTGTAAGTTTGCAAGGTCTTCCAATAAAGGGTAGTACAGGAATTTTTTTTTTTTTTTTTCTAGGCAGGGTCTCACTCTGGCTCAGGCTGACCTGGAATTCACTATGGCGTCTCAGGAATTTAAACATCCAGGTCACTCAATGCACTATATGTCTTCATGAAAATATGACAGCAAAACTCACTAATTCATTTGTGTATAAACAACCAATATAGTATTAATATACATATATATATATATATATATATATTTTTTTTTTTTTTTTTTTTTCGAGGTAGGGTCTCACTCTAACCCAGGCTGACCTGGAATTCACTATGGATTCTCAGCGTGGCCTTGAACTCACGGCAATCCTCCTACTTCTGCCTCCCGAGTGCTGGGATTAAAGGCGTGCGCCACCACGCCCGGCAGTATTAATATATTAATTTATGTTTATTTAAAATTAAAAACTCAGATCTCTATTTCAAATCTCAAATTTAAAAGAAAATTATACACAATTTCCATTTATTGATGATAAACAAGATTTAAGAACATAAAATTAAGATTACAAACTGGGCGTGGTGGTGCACACCTTTAATCCCAGCACTTGGGAGGCAGAGGTAGGTGGATCACCGTGAGTTCGAGGTCACCCTGAGACTACATAGTAAATTCCAGGTCAGCCTGGACTAGAGTAAGACCCTACCTCGAAAAACCAAAAAAACCAAAGAAAAAAAAAAAGATTACAATATTTTAGCCAGGCGTGGTGGTGCTAACCCTAAGGTGGCTATCAGCGGCCAGGATGACAGGAAAAAACAGTATAAGAACCCCAGCAAGAGCTCAGCAAATTGTCACTCAACTCAGAGAGGCCGAGTCCACGTCTCTCTCTGTGTTGATACCCACCACAAGAAGCAGCAGCCCTTGGGACCCCTCGGCAGCCCGGCACAGAGAGGAGCAAGGCCCAGACCCAGCCGCTGCCACCCGCGAGCCAAGTGAGGGCACTTGTCAGTGCCCCAGGGGGTTAGGACAAGGAGGCTAGGGTGGTTGAGGGGATAAGGAAAAAGTGTGTAAACTGAGTCAACATAATCTGCCTCTTGATTAATGAGTTTAGCGCTCCTCCTACTTCTGCCTCCCGAGTGCTGGGATTGGATTAAAGGTGTGCGCCACCATGCCCGGCTGTGTAAAACTTTTTTAATGACAACTTCCATAAATATATAAATATACCAGGATCATAATCCCCCATTTCTTTTCCCCTTCCTAAGTACCCCCTCCACTAAATTTTTCTTTCCAACTAGTCTCTCTTCTATTTTGATATCTTTTCTTCCTATTATGCAAGTCTTGTGTAGGTAGCATCAGTTACTGTGAAATCATGAATATCAAAACTACTTTGTGTGGGGCTAGATAGATGGCTTAGCAGTTAAGGAGCTTGCCTCCAAAGCCCAAGGACTGAGGTTCAATTCCCCAGTACCCACATCAGCCAGCTGCAGAAGGTGGCACATGTGTCTGGAGTTCATTTGCGTTGGCTAGAGGCCCTGGTGTGCCAATTCTCATTCTCTCTGTCTGTGCTTACAAATAAATAAATATAAAACAATTAAGAAGAAAATACTCAGTGTCTGGAAGACAGTGTTGTAAGCACCCCTCCCCTTCCTCTCGCTCTCCCAATCTTTCCAGTACCTTTTCTGCAATAGTCCCTGAGTCTTGGAGGGTGTAATAGAAATGTCTCACTTAGTGCTGAACACTCCACTATCATTTCTTCTCAGCACTTTGGTGAGTTTGAGTCATCCCAGTGGTCACACCATCTGAAAAGAGAAGGTTCTCTAAACAAAAGTGAGAGTAGCATTAATATATGGGCACAAGTGCAAGTATTTAGAGGGCAACTTGGTGGACATAATATACCCATATGGGCAGCCAAGAGTCTTGGTAATAGTCTGTAATGTTTTAGGGGTACCAGGGGCCTTAATGGCCAACAATTCACTGGAAGACATCCCACCCTGGCACTGAAATTTTTCTAGGAACAATATATGGATTCTCGACACAATATTATCCACTTCAATGATACTTCTGCCCAAACATTTTTTTTTTTTAATGTTATTAGCTAGCAAAGTAGTAGGTTTCTATATAACATTTATTAATGTTAAATTTTTATTTTATTTTTTAATTGACAACTTCCATGATTGTAAACAATATCTCAAGGTAATTCCCTTCCTCCCCCACTTTCCCCTATGAAACTCCATTCGCCATTATATCCCCTCCCCCTCTCAATCAGTCTCTTTTATTTTGATGTCATCATCTTTTCCTCCTATTATAATGGTCTTGTGAGGTCATGAATGTCCAGGCCATTTTCTGTATGGAGGAGTGCATTGTAAGGAGTCCTACCCTTCCTTTGGCTCTTACATTCTTTCCACCACCTCTTCCACAATGGACCCTGATTCTTGGAAGGTGTGACAGAGATACTGCAGTGCTGAGCACTCCTCTGTCACTTCTTCTCAGCCCCATGATGCCTTCTGAGCCATCCCAAGGTCACTGCCATCTGAAAAGAGAAGGTTGTCTACCAAAAGTGAGAGTAGCATTAATATATGGGTATGAACATTAAGAGAAGTGCTTACTGGGCAGTTTGGTGAGCAGAGTATATACATTTAGCCAGACAGCAGCAGACGTTACACCCCTAGGGCTCATGACTACCCCTGTTGTAGGTTTTTAGTATTGGGATGTATTCTCTCCCATGGAGTGGGCCTCCAGTCAAATTAGAGGGCAGTTGGTTTCCCCCATGACAGATATGCCACTATTGCATCTGTTGGCTCATTTGGCCTGATAAACGTTAAATTTTGATTAACCCTCCTGCCATGCCCTCCTCTCTTCCATCCATTCCCCTTAGGCCATTCCCCTATCCCCCAATATTCTTCTGCTCTACTTACATACCTACTATACCCTCCCCCCTTAAGTTCCCTCTCTCTTCCCTCCCTCATAGCCCCTTTCTAGCTTCCTGGTCTCTACTACTGACTTTTATTCCAACTCACATATAAATCTGAACATCTGAAGCTAGGACCTATCTGCATATGAGAGAGAATTTGTGAAGTTTGAGCCTGGGTAATAAAAATATTTTTAAAAGTTTATCTTAGGGCTGGAGACATTGCTTAGTGGTTAAAGCATTTGCTCACAAAACCAAAAGATCCAGGTTTGATTCCACAGGACCCACGCAAGCCAGATGAACAAGGTAGTACATGCATCTGGAGTTCATTTGCAGTGACTGGAAGCCCTGGTATACCCATTCTCTCTCTCTCTCTCCCCCTCTCAAATAAATAAGTATAAATAAAATATTTTTTTATAGTTGTGGTGGTTTGAATATCCTCTAGAGAACCCTGACTAATACAGAATTTGGTACCAGAAGTAGGATGAGATGAGCTTTACTATGTGGATGTTGATCTTGTGGAACCTTTGTTTTGGAGGAATAGGCATGGACTTGGTGCTTGTAACTGAAGATGTCGTCTGGAGTGGTAAGCCAAGTTTTATGGACTATTCTGATCAGAGTCTGAGAATGCTAAGTGCAGATAGCACTGAACTTCAAGGCTTGGCTTATGAGCTTTCTAAAGGGAAGGAAAGACTGCAGAGGACTTTGTTGGAACTCGGCTACTGGCGTAAGGGCTGGCTGCGTCCTGCTGCCCAGGTCCAGAGTGTTTAATCAAGGTTAAATTTGTAATGGACTGATGTGCTTGGCTAGAGATATTGGAGTGAGAGATTTAAGATTTTAAGCTGGAAAACCTCATACAAGTTAAAATTACAGGCACAGAGACTGGTTTTAGGTTACTGAATCTGCTATTGTCAAACACATTAGCAATCTTAAGGAAGATGGTCCAACTGCTTTACATTGAAACAATGGAAAGGAAGCCTGAGGAAAGACTATCATACAAATGCAAACACTTTTGGAAAGAGTTGACTGGAGAAGGAACCTGCTTTTCAAGGTTACGATTTATTTCATCTGTGAATTAAGAATATGGCTGTGTCCTGCACACCTGGTATTGGTTTCAGAAGCATGAAAAATGCATGGAGTGGCCGTGAATTGCACATGCTTCCAGGAGCTGCTGCTGAGATGCAGCATGAGGTAGGGCCTGATGCCCTGATAGGCTGAAAGAGCCTTTGGAAAATGTGAAGAGTGGTCATGAATTGCACATGGTTCCAGGAGCTGCTGCTGAGATGCGGCATGAGGTAGGGCATGATGCCCTGATAGGCTGAAAGAGCCTTTGGAAGATGGACCATGGTTTGCATGAAGACCTGAAGATGTTTTCTATATACCAGGAATGTGCAAGGGCTACCATAGAGCACACTGTTGGCCTGGGATGGAAATGTTCCCCGGGTACTCTGCCCAGCTGGAGGGGCAGAATTGGAAAGTCTGGAGACTGTTAGTCTCTGGGTATATTAAACTTGAACTGCAGAAGTTTAATGTTTGTTTGATGGTGGTTGAGTTTGCGTTGTTTTAGTCTCTCCTTGCTGTGCCTTATACCAGTTGAAAATGTTTACTCTGTGCCTTTATATGTTAGAAATGTTTAACTTGTTTGATTTTACAGGTTTTAATATCTTAAATTGGTCAAGACTGTGGGGACCTTTGAAACTGAACTGAGTACAATTTACAATGTGTAATGGTTATAAATCTATTGGGGGCCAGGGGCGGAATGTGGTGGTTTGAATAGAATAGATGGCCCCCAATATATTCAGTTGTTTATTTGTTTGTAGTTTGCATCTCTAGCCATCTGGCTAGAGGCAGTGCTATTGTGTGGATCTTTAGGTGTGGTGGTGGGTTTCAGATTTCAATCTAAAGATATGCAAAGTGTGCCTAGCTGGAGTTCCTGAAGTGTGCTGTGCTGTGTGGCTTTTAGGCTTGTGCTTTTCTCTCTCTGCTTGGGCCTGTGAAAGCAGGCCAGTTTCTTCTGCCATTATGGAACTTCCCCTGGATCTGTAAGCTTCAATAAATATCCCTTCCTCCATAACTGTGCCTGGTCTGGAAGTTCATCTCAGTGAACCTGAAGCTGTCTGCTACAATAGTTTATTTTGGTTCAGTTTTGGGGGTTTCCGCCTGTGATCAGTTGGCCTGGTTGCTTTGAGCCTGTGATGACATGTCATAACTGGAGTGTGTGGCATAGAGAAAAAATTCTCACCTTAAGACTTGGGAGGGAAAGAGAGGATAAGGGAAGAATTGGGGTCTTACTATCTCTTTCAAGGACCCTCAGTGACCTGATACCTTTTCCATTAGGCCTTACCTCTTCAAGGTTCCACCACATCCCAACAGCATGATAGACATGAAGAGTTGAACACATGGTCCTATGAAAGGGGTGATCCCTGAAAGTCAGGCATTGGCACCAACTACTCATGTCCTTGAAATGACCCCTTCTGTTCCCAAGGCTCTATCTAGCCAGGTCAAGGGAACAGTGGAAGTGGGCCAGGCTGGCCAAGGTCAGAATGTCCAGATAAGGACACTAGGAAGTGGACAACCTGGCATTTGCTGTATAGGGAACCTGACTTCGGCACATACACACTAAGTCAGCTGCTCCTTGGAATGCTGGTCATACAAGGGCAAAGCAAGCCCAGCTACTGATGTCACTGCTTATGTAGGCTCACCTGTAATTCCCTCTCCCTGCGGCTAGCTGGGTAGAGGAGTGCTCTTGGTGAGCTTCCACCAATGGATCTGGAAAGCTTTCTGTCCAGCCTGTGTGCACCTCTCTCTCCTGTCTGCTAGTGAGTTATGATAAACCTTATATCTCACTGCCTCTGGTGTTTTCCTTGGATTCTGGGCAATAGACTTCAATGCCCTGGTCTGACTAGACTGAGAAAATCAGAACACTTGTACAAAATGATAACAGTTAGAAGTAAAATGGGCCTGGACACATGGCTTGGAGGTTAAGGTGCTTGCCTGCAAAGCCTAATGACCCAGGTACGATTTCCCAGTATGCAGGGTAAGCCAGATGCACATGGTGGCACATGTATTTGGAATTTGTTTGCAGTCTCTAGAGGCACTAGTGTGCCCATTCTCTCTACCTGCCACTTTCTCTCTCAAACAAATACAAGTAAATAAACTGGCATAAAAACAAATACAGACACTATGAAGCAGAACAAATCCACACTTTGTGGTTAGTAGATTTTTGACAAAGATGCCAAGAACACACAATGAGGAGAAATAAATGCATTGGCAAAGAATGAAATCAGACCCCCACCTTACATAATAATCAACTCAAAATAGATTAGAATCAATGTCAGACCTGAAATTGTAAATCTATCAGGAGAGAATGGGAATGCTCCACGACATAGGTCTAGGAATGATTTGTTCCTCAAAAAGTACAGGTGAAAACAAAGCAAAACCATAGCAACAAAATTACAAATCAACAAAAGTAAAGAATTACTGACTGAGGCCTTCATGACCCGCAGTGAATACCATTAATTCCACTGAGGAGGGCCCTCAGTGGAATGGGGGTGGGGGAGAAGGGATATAAAAACATAACCTTGAAAAAAAGTGAAATAAGAGTGAAGAACTAACCACTGGAATGGGAGGGTGTATTTGCAAGCATATATCTGATAAAAGATTAATATCAAATATACATAAGGAACTCAAACAACCCAGTAGTAAATAAATAACCTGATTTTTTTTGTTTCTTTTTTTTGTTTGTTTTTTTGAGGTTGGGTCTTGCTCTAGCCCAGGCTGACCTGGAATTCACTATGTAGTTTCAGGGTGGCCTTGAACACTGTACAATCCTCCTACCTCTGCCTCCTGAGTGCTGGGATTAAAGCATGTGCCACCACGCCTGCCCTTTTTGAATTTCTTAAAATTTATTTTTATTTGTTTGAGTGAGAGATAAGAGAAAGAATGGGCATGCCAGGGCCTCTAGCCACTGCAAACGAACTCCAGATGCATGTGTCACCTTGTGCATCTGGCTTTACATGGGTCCTGGGGAATCAAACCTGGGTCCATTGGCTTTGCAGGCAAGTGTCTTAGCCGTTAAGCCATCTCTCCAGCCAAAACTGAGTTCACAAGGTCAGCCAGACTACTCTGGTGAGAAGTTGGAAGCCTTAGCCGTAAGATAAGCCCACAGTGCTCATAAGGCTTAGACCCTGGAGGATCTGATGTGACAGTCACTGCTGTATGACAGATCACTGTGGGAGAAGAAACCCATTCTGTCACTCTCCATAGCTTGGAGGGCCACAGCCAGGTGCTAATGGTGAGAAGGAGCCTGTTGTTTGAGCCTGAAAACAAGGAACAAGCACAAGTCTGGAAGCCTCCAGACACTTTGCCCCAGTGTGTGGAAGGGAGCAGGCTCTGAGAGTTTGGGAGAAGTTGAGGGTTGGATAGGGACTCACAGAGAGAAGGCTGGGTGGCAGGGGCTCCAGGTGTGAAAGGTGAGCTCCGTGGCTCCTCTGTCTACGGTAAGGAGCAAAGGTCCCCACCTAAGGACATTTGTGAAGACTGGTAACATGGAAAACTGCCTCTACCGGGAGGACTACGAAGTCTAAAGCTCAGGTCCAGCAGAGCACTCAATTTCTCCACCCACCACCCTCCTGCAGGACGTTCACTGCTGGGCACGACCTGAAGGCACTGAGACCAATCCTCCAGTGTATATATAAGCACACTGCTTCTTTCTCTTATAAAGCAGTGCATTCAGCGGATGCACCCTGGCTTAGACATTAGCCACCCCAGGGTGTAAAAACTGAGCAGTCTCTAGAGAGACTGAGAACTTTCCCAGCCCATAGGCTACAAAGCGAAGTGCAGCTAGAAATAGCTCCTGGTATGCAAAGAAGAAAAGCTCCTCAAGTGAATGAAGGAAGCCCTGACAGACATCTGACCTTTCAGTGAGCCAGACTGGACACCACGAGACTTGTAGAGAAGAAAAGCGCCTCCAAGTTCGGTGGAGCACTCCTCCAGCTGGGAGACTTTAGCCAGGCCTGGGAAGAAGCTACTGACAATGCTCCTTTTGTCTTCATGGTTTTCTTTTCCCCAGACCTTCACTGCTATTTTTAGTTATTTATTTTGAGAGAGAGAGAAAGGCAGATAGAAAGAATGGGCGCACCAGGGCCTCCAGCCACTGCAAACAAACTCCAGACACATGCACCACCCTGTACATCTGGCTCACGTGGGCCTTAGGGAATCGAACTTGGGTTCTTTGGCTCTGCAGGCAAATGCCTTAAGATGCTAAGCCATCTCCCTAGCCCCCTTACTATTATTTTTACTTTGACTTTTTGTTTCTTTTCTTTTCTTCTTAATTTGATTTTTTAAAACAAATTTTAATTTATAAAACTTTCACTCCTTTCCTTATGTCTAATTTTGCTTACATATAACTTATTTTATAACCATATTTTTTCCTCTTGTTCTTTTCTTCCTAATATCCTTCTCTGTGGTTCTTCTTTTCCTCTTTTTTTTTTTTTTGAGGTATGGTCTCACTCTAGCTCAGGCTGACCTAGAATTCACAATGCAGTCTCAGGGTGGCCTCGAACTCACGGCGATCCTCCTATCTCTGCCTCAATTCAATGAAGAAAAAAATAAGCAAGCATGAGCACATCTGTCAAGAACTCTGAGATATAATCAAGAAACCAAACCCAAGCACGTAAAAGCAGTAACTAAGACACAAAGTAAAGGCACAGAAAAACCTTCTCAATGATTGTGGCAGGAAATTTCCCAAATTTACAGAGTAAAATTGACATCCAAGCATAAGAAATATTTAGAATATCAAAGAGACAAGAACAGAAAAGAACTCCTTCATCAAATATTATAGTCAAGACATCAAACATACAAAGTGAAGAATCATTTTACTAAAAGCTTTAAGGTATGGGACTGGGAAGATGGCCCATTCACTAAGGACACTTGTTTGCAAAGCCTGCCCACTTAGATTCAATCCACAAGCCACCATGTAAGCTAGACCCCAAAGGCAGTGTAAGTGTATGATGTTCATTTTCAGAGGCATGAGGTCTTGGCATGTGTGCACCTGCAGGCACATACACATGTGCAAATAAATGAACAATTTTTTTAAAAAGCTGTAAAAGGGCTGAAGAGTTGGTTTAGCAGTTAAAGGCTCCTACTTCCTTACTTGCAAAGCCTGAGGACTCAGATTCAAGTCCCCAGTACCCATGTAAAAGCAGATCCACAAAGTGGCACGTTTGCAGTAGCAGAAGGCCCTGACATGTCCATATTCTCTCTGGCTATCTCTCATAAATAAGTAAATAAATAAAGAAAGAAAGAAAGAAAGAAATTTTTTGTTTGTTTGTTTTTGTTTTTTTGAGGCAAGGTCTCACTCTAGCTCAGGCTGACCTGGAATTCAGGGTGGCCTGGAACTCATGGCGATCCTCCTACCTCTGCCTCCCAAGTGCTGGGATTAAAGGTGTGCGCCACTATGCCTTGCTAGGGTTTTTTGATGCTGTAAGGGAAAACATCAATTTTCCTACAATGGCAAGGCTGTCAGACTACCATCAGACCTCTTTAGCAAAAAAGTAGGACAGCATGTATAATGTATTTAAAGTTCCTTTCTCTCTCTCAAATAAATAAATAAATTTTTAAAAAGTTCTTCTTCCTCTTCTTTTTCTTCTTTTTTTAAGTTGTTTTAAGGCAGATTCTCACTCTAGTCCAAGCTGGCCTGGAACTCATTCCATATCCCCAGCCCTTAAATCCATGGTAACCTCGTAGCTTAGCCTCCCAAGTGCTGGCACTAAAGGTGTGCACCAGCAAGCCTGGCTCTAAAGTTCTTAAAGTAAATAACTACCAACCAAGGACAATAACATCCCCAGCAAAGTTATCTTTTGTAAATCAGTGAAGAAATAAAAAGCTTCCAAGATAAGGAAAAACTAAAGCAATTCATGACCCCTAAGCCAACGTTGCTTAAAGGAATCTGCAAACATAGGAAGAAGGAAGACATTTACTAATAGGAGAGCTCAGAAGAGAATAAATTTCATGAGAGGAATAGATGAATAGATGAGAACTAGAAAAGAATCAATCATAATCAACTCAGTAAATAAGCAAATCCCTAGTAAGAATAAGGGAAAAAGAGAGCCAGGTGTGGTGGTACATGCCTTTAATCCCAGAAGCTGGGAGGCAGAGGTAGGTGAATCTCAGTAAGTTCGAGGCCACCCTGAGACTAGTGAATTCCAGGTCAGCCTGAGCTAGAGTAAGACTCTACCTCGAAGGAAAACAAACAAAACAAAAAGAACAATGGAAAAAGACAGTATTTGAACCAATCAGAAGACGACTGAAAATATTAGAAATCAATTAACTCTCCAAGAGACACAGACTAAGATGACTAGGTTAAAAACAAGATCCAATTATTGGTGTGCAAGAAACACACCTAACTGGCAAAGACACACAGAAGCTGAAAGTAAAATTGGGGAAAATGATCTAGACAGCAAGCAGAAGCAGAAAAGAAGTAGTTGTTATGCTCATTTCAGATTAAGTAGACATCTAGCCAAAATTAGAAGAGGTAAAGAAATACCACTGCATATTAATGAAAGGAATAATTTATCAAGAAGATATAATGATTTTGAATATATATATATCAAATATTGGTATACCAACTTTTTTGTTTGTTTTTTTTGAGGTAGTGTCTTGCTCTAGGCCGGGCTGACCTGGAATTCATTATGTAGGCTCAGGGTGGCCTTGAACTAACAGCAATCCTCCTACCTCTGCCTCCCAAGTGCTGGGATTAAAGGCCTGCACCAACATGCCTGGCTGGTATACCAACTTTATAAAACAAATACTTCTAGATATAAAAGTATAAATAAGCCCAGATAACAAGAAACCACACAATTTGTAGTATATCTGTACAATTTGTAATGGAGTTAACACACATAAAACAGAATAGTCCACTCACAGCAATGGAATACACATTCTTCTCAGCACCATGGAATATTCCCTAAAATAGATCACATTTTAGATTATAAAGTTAAGTTGCAAAAATTTGAAACATCCCCCCCCCAAAAAAAAACCAACTCCTGAAAGTTTCTTGTATCATATCTGGTCATAACGGAATAAAACAATCATCAACAACAGAAACTTTACAGGGCTGAAGAGATGGCTTAGTGATTAAGGTGCTTGCCTGCAAAGCCAAAAGACCTAGGTTCAATTCTCCAGGACCCATATAAGCCAGATGCAAAAGGTGACCCACGCGTCTGTGGAGTTCATGTGCAGTGGCTGGATGCCCTGGCACACCAATTCTCTCTCTTTCTCTCTACCTACCTCTTTCCCTATCTAATAAATAAAAATAAAATAAAAAAGAAAACCTTAAAAAACAAGAAAAAAGAAACTATGCAAAAATGCAAAGAGATTGAAAACTATTTTTTTTGTTTGTTTTGTGTTTAGCATTAGTGGGGATTGAACCTAGGGTCTTGTGAATACTAGGCAACTACTCTTTCTCAAAACACCCCGAGACCTCTTTTTTACTATTTATTTTGAGGCAGGGTCTTACTCTGTTGTGCAATTGGCCTTGAACTCATTCTGTAGCCTAGGCAGGCCTTGAATTTGTGATTATTTTGCCTCACCATCCCATATAGCTGGACTACAGGCCTGTGTACTCAAAAGACAAAAGATCATTAAAGAAATCAAACAACAAATATCCATATAATAAAATGAATATGAAATAGAACTTATCAGAACCCTTGAGATATGGCCAAGGCACTGTTAAGAGGAATATTATGGGTAGAAGTGTTTACATTAAAAATCAGAGAGGGCTGGAGAGACTATTTAGCAGTTAAGGTGCTTGCCTGCAAAGTCTAAGGAACCAGGTTCAATTCTCCAGAACCCACATAAGCCAGATGCACATGGTGGCACATGCAGTAGCTGGAGGCCCTGGTGGACCCATTCTCTCTTTTTCTAATAAAAATAAAAGTTTTAAAAATAAATGAGAGAGAATTCAAATAATAAATGATGGACATCAAAGTCCTAGAAAAACAGAACAGGCTAAATCCTGAAGTCAGTAGACAAAAATAGGTCATTAAGGTTGGGGTGGAGCTAGTGAAATGGAGGGTTAAAAACTCTTACAAAATAGAACAAGGGCTGGAGAGATGGCTCAGCAGTTAAGGTGCCTACATACAAAGTCTCAGGACCAGAGTTCTATTCCCCAGTACCCAAGTAAAGCCAGATGCACAAGGTAGCATATGCATCTGGAATTCTTTTGCAGTGGCTGCAGACTCTAGCACAGCACTTTCTCTTTCTTTCTCAAATAAATAAATAAAATATTTCCAAAAAGAAAAGAAAAGCAAAACAAGCAAAGTCCAGAAATTAGTACACAAAAAGAGGTAATACAGGTTGGGGTGGAGTTAGTCAAATGAAGAGTAAAAGGACAACGCAAAGAATGGAAGAAAAAAAAAAAAGAGGTGGTTCTTTGAAATGCTTGACAAATCCTTGGTCAAATTAACCGAAAGAGAAAAGCTCCAAATTATTAAGATCAAAGATGAGAAAGGGGGATATCAAAACAGATTATCAGGGCTGGAGAGATGGCCTAGTGATTAAAGCATTTGCCTACAAAGCCAAAGAACCCAGGTTCAATTCCCCAGGACCCACATAAGCCAGACGCAGAAAGTAGCACATGCGTCTGGAGTCCATTTGCAGTGGCTGGAGGCCCTGGTGCACCCATTCTCTCTCTCTAAAATAAATAAATAAATAAATAAACAGACAGATTATCAATAAAATCTACTGGATCATTAGGGACTATTTTGAAATTTTATTCCTGAAAATGGGTTATCTGGGAGAAATGAATAAATTTACATAGGACTTGCACAGATTAAATACAGAGGAGCATTTCCTGTGGGCCTCACTACCAGTTCCCAAGCTGTTGACTGTGGTTGTGGTTGCAAAACCTTCCACTGTCAGGGATTGTCCTTTTTGGGTGAGGACTTGGTATGGGTTCCTCGTACCTTAGGATCATTACATGGCCTTGTTACTGTCTGTTTTTCCTCCCGAACCACCCTTCCCCCTATGGTCTTGTGACTGATGATGGGTTTTAGCACAAACTGCTCAAGGTCCAGGATTCAGAGATTATCTGTTATGAGTTTTGGAGAAAGATGGTGTCACGCTGCATTTTTTGCTTTGCTCTTCTATTGCCCTATGGAGATTTAAGGAGATTAAAAACGCCACCCACTGCTGCTTCCACCCTGCCTTCAAAGGTATGCCCCCTCCCCCTCCTTCTTTTAAAAATTTCAGTGATGTGTATTTTTCTTTGTACGTATATTTTTCTTTTTATAGGACAGTCTACACTACAGGAATAGTTAAATTCAGAATTTCAGTGACTAGCCCTTTGTGCTTGTTGCAAGAGACCCTCCCAGTGGCCTTCCTTTAACAGTGATTCCTGCCCAGGCTACTCCCACCCTGCAAAGTTCTTGTTTACAGCCAAATGGAAGTCAGGGGCATGGCTAGTCATGGTCAAGAGCTTTATTGCCAGCCTGGCAGTCAGTGTATCTATCACTTTCTCTGCATCTCACTGGCCAGAACTCAAGCACATGGTCTGACCCTCAGGAAGGTAGAACAGAGTACTGAGAGTCTCCTCTGCCACAGGTCTACAGAGCTGCCCATGTAAAACCAGCAGACTGCACAACCTGCAGCTGTCAGTCTCTCTGCAGATCTGCGTAAGGGCTGGAGAGGGGTGGGGTGAGGCGGGGCGGGGCCCTGATCAAAGAACATGATTTTGCTTTGTGGTTAAGGCTTTAATTCTGTTAGCACAAAACCTTTTTTTTTTTTTTTTTTTGAGGTAGAATCTTACTCTAGCCTAGGCTGACCTGAAATTCACTATGTAGTCTCAGGGTGGCCTCGAATTCACAGCAATCCTCCTACCTCTGCCTCCCCAGTGCTGGGATTGAAGGTGTGCGCCACCACGCCAGGCTCAGAACTTTAAATTTTGTTTTGTTTTTTGAGGTAGGGTCTTACTTTAGCTCAGGCTGACGTGGAATTCACTATGTAATCTCAGGGTGGCCTTGAACTCACAGTGATCCTCCTACTACCTCTGCCTCCTTAGTGCTGGGATTAAAGGCATGCACCACCACACCTGGAAAAAATTTAAATTAAAAAAAAATATATATAGCTCAGTAGTAGAACTTGCCTAATAATGGTAAGGCATTGGAAGCCATCCCCAGTATCACAAAAAATATATTTTATTAAAATGTGTTTAAAGTTTCCAGCCAGCTATCTCTACCTACCTATCTGTCTATCAATCATATGGTAGTTTGAATGGAGGTCCCCTAATAGATTCATGGGTTTAATTCAAGCTTATAAGCTGGTGTCACTGTGGGTGGATCGATCCTAGGGCCCAGCCCTAAGGTGTGGGGGTGGATCTCAATTCGAGTCTACAGATACACGAAGGGCTTGAGTTCTGCCCGGGGCTCCTGGAGTGTGCTTGTGTTGGCGGTGGCTGCTTTTCTCTCTGCCTGGATCTGTGAAAAGGGGGCCAGTTTCTTCTGCCATTATGGAACTTCCCCAGGATCTGTAAGCTTCAATAAATCCAGTTCTTCCTATAAACCGTGCCTGGTTTGGAAGTTCCTAACAACATGAAGTTGACTGTGACGTATCATCTATTATCTATTGATCAACTATCATTTATCTGCCTCTACCTACCTACCTACCTTCTTTTTGGCATAACATAGTTATATACCACTGATATCTGAAATAAAGGCTGAGGGGGTTGGAGAGATGGCACAGGGGTTAAGACGCTTGCCTGTAAAGCCTAAGGACCTGAGTTTGATTTCCCAGTACCCACATAAAGCCAGATGCACAAGGTAGTACATGCATTTGGAATTCATTTGCAGTGGCGGGAGGTACTGGCATGCCCATTCTCTTTCTCTATCTGCTTCTCACACTCTCTCAAATAAATAAATGATATTAAAATAAAGGCTGAGGATGTAGGTGAGTGATACAGTGTTTGCCTAGCATGTGGAAGGTCCTAGGTTTCATTCAGCACCACATAATAATATCCAAAGGATGGGCTGGAGAGATGGCTTAAAGGTTAAAGGCACTTGCTTGCAAACCTGATGGTCTGGGTTTGATTCCCCAGTACTCATGTAGAGCCAGATGCACCAAGTAGCATGTGCATCTGTAGTATGCAGAGGCAGAAGGCCCTGGTGTGTCCATACTCGCTCTCCATTTCTCAAATATATAAATAGTGCTAGGATTAAAGGTGTGCACCACTACATCTGGCTAAAATGTTTAAAAATATTATTCATGCCGGGTGTGATGGTAAATGCCTTTATTTCCAACACTTGGGAGGCAGAGGCAGGAGGATTACCATGAGTTTGAGGCCTGCCTGAGACTACATAGTGAATTCCAGGTCGGCCTGGGCTAGAGTGAAACCCTACCTTGAAAAACCAAAAGAAGGGCTGGAGAAATGGCTTAGTGGTTAAGCACTTGCCTATGAAGCCTAAGGACCCCAGTTTGAGGCTCGATTCCCCAGGACCCACGTTAGCCAGATGCACAAGGGGGCGCACGCGTCTGGAGTTCGTTTGCAGTGGCTGGAGGCCCTGGCGTGCCCATTCTTTCTCTCTCTCTCTCTCTCTCTCTCCCTCTTTCTCTGTCACTCTCAAATAAATAAATAAAAATTTTAAAAAATTATTAAAAAAAGAAAAACCAAAAGAAAAAAAAATATTCAAAGGACAAAATGTTGAGTGCTATTGTAGTTTGGATGTGAAATGGCCCCACACAGGGTCATGTGGTTAAACACTTGGTCCCTACCTCAGGGCAGAGGTGGACTTTGAGGTTTCTTAACCAGCCCCCTTCCTGTCCAGGCTGTTTCCCGACTATAAAAGCAATGTGACCAGGCACATTGTATTCCTGCTGCCATGCATTTTTCACCAGAATGGGCTGTATGTATCCCCTAGAACTGTAAGCCAAAAAAAAAAAAAGTTTCTTCCCTTAAGTTGTTTCTTGTCAGATTAACACATGCAACTTGTCATGCAGCTAATACCAGTGCCATCATTTATAAACATTAACATAATCACAAACATTCTCAACATTCAATACATAAACACAGGAGCCATCCAGCTTCAAGGCAATGATTTTTATTACTTTTACTCTATCACAAATTTACAAATATAAATAGACTCACTGAAAAAAAAAAGTATTTAAATAAGTTCATGAATGTTTACAGCCTAAGTACTTTCATTTGTAATCTTATCTTAAATATCTCAACTTCACTATTTTGGCATGGTCAGACATTTAAAAATATTTTTAAACTATTTGAATTTCAGAATATAAAATAGTTGTAATTTACTAAGTTTTGTTATGAAAATTCATGTAGCAATTCTCAAAATATTGAAAAAATTGTTTTAAGAAAGCTGCATTCATACCATAGCAACTATTTCCTTTCAGAACACATCTTCAAAAGGCACATACCAATTACTAGCATTTACTGAAAGACAGACAGTACACTGAGTTTTGTCATTCCAGTCATCTACCATTACCTCAGATCTGAGCTAACAGAAGGTCAGAGGTAGGAGGACACGGTTTCCAACTGGCTCCCTCAGGGCAGTGGTTATGCTCCATCCATCACATCCGCCAAGACAGGATGACAAGATGCGAGGAAGAGACTGCAGGTCTGTCCTACACCCTCCTTTACCCACCTGGGTATACTTTTCACACCAAAATAACTGGCCCCTAACACCCTAAGAAAATCACAAGACAGCAAACTTAAAGGGGCCAAGACCAACCATCAATTGCCCAGGTATGCTGAAGCACTCGTGTTACTGGTTTTGAGCCTGAAGATGGGACCAAGCTTTTCTTTTCTAGAATCACATCTCTATTTAAACTACTTAGTGACTTAACCACACATTCCAATAATGTGGACATATGGATGGATGTCTGACATAAAAAGCAAAATTAAATTTCAAAATCAATACAAATGATCTTATAGTCAGGATATGTTTCTCATTCAATGGGGTCCATAATCTAGCACTGATCATACCACCTGTCATTCTGAGCACTACTATTATTTTAAAACAAAATTCATCTATTCTTTGTGATATAGTTCACTTAACAGTAATGTTTAATACTAACTCAAGTACTACACTGAATGAGATCAGTATTTTGAAGTACTAACTGATAAATTACTTGATTCCATATACTAAACAGAAGAAAACTTTAAGGCTATTTTGTAATTTCAAAATATTGGAAGTCTAACTTAACTTTGTATTATTTCACTCAATTCTCAGTTGAGGGCTTCTTTTTAAAAAAGAAAAGGACAGTGGGATGTTGTTAGATACTGTTTTCTCTTACTAAAAATAATTCATCAAAAATATCCCAAAATACAAAAAAGAAAATGGCTGTAACTTATCCAAAATATAAATTTCAGGTCTCTAATAATGGTCACCTTTGGGGTACTTATTCCAGTTTTAAAATAGCAGCTTTAAAAACTAAGGTAACATTTCTTTTTTCTTACTGGTTGTTCTACTGATGGGGTTGGTTAAAGTCCATGAGTGTGGGTTTAGACTTACGGACACTCAAAAGGCCTTTTGCAACGAATTTGCAAAGGTTTAACATAAGCATTCTTCTCAATGCTAAAAAAACTATATCAAATGTTATTGTATTCAAAGTCAAACTTATTTTTGTAATTGGAATTCTATAGAGTAATTACAATCATTCTAGCATATGTAAACCACAAATTACCCTTTAAGCTAAAAACAACATAAAATGTAAATTTTCTACAAAAATACAATATAGGAGATATAGCACTTCTTCCCTGAAATAGAAATTTAATATTTGGATATAAAACCGTAAACATATGATTACATTCAAAAATATACTCTTTTAAAGACTTAAATTATTTGAGGTTTTGGCAACTGGTGCTCTTAGCAGCAGATTTACATTATTGTAATATTTTATCCACACAATAATGCCACAGTTGTTTCCCTTACATCTGCTACCAGGAGGAAAAGAAGGGCTTCCTGCAGTGGACGGTCTGGGTGAAGGAGCTGCCAAGGTGCACAACCCGGCTCTGGTTGCCGCTCCGGCTGCACTCCACGATCACACAGGGCATTTGCACCAGCTGCACGGGGCTCTTCCCATCTCTCAGTGCCTGAGTGAGATTTAAGATCTGTGCAGAGGAGACAAAAAGCTTCACTTCACTAACACTACTTTAGCCATTTCTTCATGATAATCTGTATTTCAACCACTTGTGTAAAAGAGAACGTGATCAGCTTTACATAAGTATATGTATATAATATGCTTATATACACAGAAATGCCCAATTATAATTAAATAACTTTTACTAACTGGTAATTTTATATAGTACCATATTACAGAATTTACCTATATCCTGAAGGATATAGGTAAAGGAAAGGTTTTACATATTCCATGTGACACAGAACTGGTTTAAATATTTACCATATCCACTGAACATTGTGGCATACATATTACATCTTGGACTCTGTTCTAAATGATAGAAATATGGCTGGCAGAAACAATCAGAATTCAAGGGGGCCTGGGATGCGGTCCAGTGGCAGAATGCTTGTCTAGGGTGCACCAGCCCCAGGCTCCATACCAAGTGTTGAAAAGGGGAGGAGTGCCAACAATCACAGTAAGGAAACACTGGTTCAATCTCAAAGATATTGCAAGATGGAGTACTTATTCATAAGGCAGGATACTAGTTACATCAACTTCACTTCCCTCATCTGCAGTATTCTTGTTCAGGCACTATTCACCTCTGAGTCACAGGAGCACAAGGTTGATTCTGTCTCAAAGAGACATTTTTATTAATGAACATTGTCATCAAAAGTGACCTACCTGGCCTCTCATCACAGACATTTGACTTTCAAAAGTGGTTTTGTCAAATCCTTTGTCAGTCTATTACAGAAAAAAACAAAAACAAACAAAAAATATTAATAAAATCCCTGTGGGTTTTTTTTTTTTGGTTGTGCCTCCCCCCACACCCCCCCCCCCCCCCGCCGGTGCTGAGGACTGAACCCAGGGCCTTTTTAAACTTATATTGAGAGAGACAGAATGGGTGTGCCAGGGACTTCAGCCCTGTGAATGAACTGCAGACACGTGTGCCCTCTTGTGCGCACGTGCGACATTGTGCACTTATGTCACTGTGCATCTGGCTTACGTGGGACCTGCAGATTCGAACATGAGTTCTTAGGCTTCACAGGCAAGCACCTTAACCACTAATCCATCTCTCCAGTCCCAAATTTGCTTTTTTGGGGTGGGGGTTGAGGTAGGGTCTCATAGTACTAGCTTAGGCTGAATTCACTATGGAATTCACTATGTAGTCTCAGGGTGGCCTCAAACCCATAGTGATCCTCCTACCTCTGCCTCCCAAGAGCTGAGATTAAAGGTGTGTGCCACCACACCTGGATAATTTTTTTTTTTTTTATGAGTAAGTGAGTGAGTGAGAATTGGTGCTCCAGGGCCTCTAGCTATTGCAATTGAACTCCAGACACATTTGTAACCTTGTGTACATGTGCAGTGACCTTGGGATGTCTCAGAAGGCACCACGGTGCTGAGAAGAAGTGACAGAGGAGTACTCAGCACTGGTATATCTCAATTACACCTTCTATGGCTCAGGGTCCATTGTGGAAGAGGTGGCAGAAAGAATGTAAGAGCCAAAGAAAGGGTAGGACTCCTTACAACATGCTCCTCCAGACACAAAATGGCCTGGATATCCATGACCTCATAGTGCCTGACACTACCTACACAAGACCACCGTAACAGAAAAGATGATGACATCAAAATAAAAGAGACTGATTGAGAGGGGGAGAGGATATGATAGAGAATGGAGTTTCAAAGGGGAAAGAGGGGGGAGAGAGGAAATTACCATGGGATATTGTTTACAATTATGGAAGTTGTCAATAAAATAAAATAAAAATAAATGGAAATAAAAGAGGAAAAAATTAATATGGGGAAACATATACACTCCCAAATCCAAAAGACCCTCCACGCTAAACACTGGCTTACCTTAAAAAGTTCATAGAGATCTTCACACAAGTCTTGCACAAAGTTCATGTCAGAAATATATGGAAGAATCAAGTTTCGTATTTCTTCAGAAAAGGGAACTTTTGCTTGAGGGAGCCAAGCCCAGTGAAATGGATCTAGTAGAGAAAAACATTGTGTTCAGCAGTGGAAGGATGGGGTTCCTTCAGCTTCACATCCATCCAGTTCTTTCCAAACTAAGGAGAGGGAAGTCAGCGTCCAAGTCCAGGCGCCAAGCTGAGAGATAAGGCACTGAGACGTGACCTCAACGCTTGAACTTAGGGTAGTGAACTATCCAAATGTGATCATGACTCGAAGTCAAACAGCCCCATCTCAAACAAGGACCTGAATCAATCTAATTCTGAGTTTAGAAATTTGTAGGAACCTGTAGTTTATTCACAGGTCCAGACTGAGTACCATGGGTGAGGTCTCCCTGCCTTCTACATCCATAAACTATTAGAAATTCGGGCCCTTGAACATAAAAATGCACTAAATTTTTAAATTATCAGGAAGTAAACATGTGGATTTAAGGAACTGAAACACACACACCAAAATCAAACAGACAAAAAAAACATGGCTCTGGACTAGGGATATAGCTCGGGGGTATAGACTGCTGCTCTTCCATGCATGAGGCCCTGGGTTTGAAGGCCAGTACTACAAAGAGAAAAGCCATGACTCTGTGATAACTCTAGTTTTCCCTAGGACACAAGAAAGCCATAGTACCAGAATGACAAGGACTTACAGTGTACTGGAATCTTCTAGACAGGATAAACATGTAGATCCCAGAATGCCTGGCTGGGTGGACCCTATGTGTTGTAATCTGAATGTGAAATGTCCCTCACAAGCTCATGTGATTGAACACTTGGTGGGTCTCCAGCTGCTGGTGGCGTTTTGTGACATTGTAGAATCTTCTGGTTATATGGCCTAGCTAGGAGACATAGGCCCATATGGCAGAACTAGAGGACCATAGCCCGGCCTGAGCTCCTGCTTGCGCTCTCTGCTTCCTCGTCACTTAAACTACGAATTAGCCATCTCACACTGTTCCTTCCCTGCCTTGGTGGACAGCTCCCTGTGAAATCCTTTCTCCCTTAGGTTGCTTCTGTCAGGGATTTGGTCACAGCAGTAAGACAAGTAGTCCATCCTTAGATTTATTCCTTCCCACTTTGCACATTGTAAGAGATATCATCATGTGTTCTAAAGAAAGCCTGTTCACTGGCCCGTATCTCCTTGAAGCTGTGTCCAGTTTCCTTTATAGCTTTCCCTTGACTATTTAAAAGAGAAGTTCTTATTCTTTACCAACTTCCACTTCTAGTCTCTATCCCTTTACACCCTCCCCTGAGCCCACCAGTCATCACTAAGGGCCTCTGACAGCCTATATTCTCTCTCACCTCCCTTATGAAGTTCCTCCACTGTGGCTCTGAAGAAGTTTACCTTCTGTCTTGAGGCCACTGCCCCTCTCTTCTGCTGGCTTTTCCTCACCTCTTCCAATGTCACTGTTCTCCCAGACTGTATTTAGACTTCTCTCTCCTTCATCCACTATGCACTCATCTATCTATATCTATCTATGCTTATATTCCTGGAACTGTACTAGCTGATGGTATTTGTTCTCTCTGACTTCCACGGGTGATAGACAGTAAACACCATAGTTTCTGCTATCAGGAAAATAGTTTAAAAATACATATCCTTAATATTAATTCCTCTGTAAGCTCCACACCCCTAACCCTCTACTGCATCCACATGTTTGGTAAAACTTCCCACAAGATTTACAGGAACATATAAAATTAGCACTTTTTAAAATATTTTATTTTTATTTATTTATTTGAGAGAGAGAGTGAAAGAGAGAGAGAGAATGGGAACTCTAGGGCCTCCAGTGATAGCAAACTTACTCCAGATGGATGCAAACCTAGGTCCTTTGGCTTTGCAGGCCAAAAAAAAAAAAAAAAAAAAAAAAAAAAAAAAAAAAAAAAAAAAACTAAGCCATCTCTCCAGCTCAAATGAGCACTTTTTTTTTTTTAAGAGTTCATCTTTATTTTTAAAGCTTTTCCATGAACATATATTCAATACAAAATTTGATCCCTTTGTTAGCTGTCTGTGTTTGCACCATGAAACACTTGTGACAAAAATCATATGTAACCCTTAGGGTAAAAGTCAACAGAATTAAAGTGTCTTTCCCAAAAAGGAAGTAAGGATGAAGAAATTAATAAATTAAAAAGATGCCCTGGGAAAACCACCTTCGTGATCATGGTATCTCCCCTGCCAGGTAAGTATAAATGAGCACTTTTAAAATGGAATTTGCACATGGGTTCCAAATAGGGAGGAAAAAATATAACCAAGACATCCCAAATCAATTCTTGAAAAGATGGAGGAGAAAAGAATTACATATGTATTAAAAAATACAAGGGCTAGAGAGATGGCTTAGCAGATAAGGACCCACATAAAGGTGGCACATGCATTTGGAGTTCATTTGCAGTGGCTAGAGGCCCTGGTGCACCTATTCTCCAACCCCCGCCTCTTTGTTTCTCTTTCTCTCAAATAAATAAAAATTAAAAAGAAAGTATGAGCTGGGCATGGTGGTGTACATCTTTAATCCTGGAAGGCTGAAGTAGGAGGATCACTGTGAATTTGAGGACAACCTGAGACTAATGAATTCTAGGTGAGACCGGCTAGAGTGAGATCCTACCTTAAAAAACAAAAAAGAACAACAACAACAAAAAAAAAACAAAAAAACAAGAGAAAAACAAGTAATTTTTTTTAAATGATAGGAAAAATTCAAACACATGAAAACTTTAAACTACAGAGGTAAAGACGCTAATTAAAAGATTCATACTGGGGCTGGAGAGATGGCTTAGCGGTTAAGCACTTGCCTGTGAAGCCTAAGGACCCTGGTTCGAGGCTTGACTCCCCAGGACCCACGTTAGCCAGATGCACAAGGGGGCGCACGCGTCTGGAGTTCGTTTGCAGTGGCTGGAGGCCCTGGCGCGCCCATTCTCTCTCCCTCTCTCTATCTGCCTCTTTCTCTCTGTTGTTCTCAAATAAATAAATAAAAATAACAAAAAAATATTAAAAAAAAAAGATTCATACTGAATGGAGAGATGGCTTAGTGGTTAAGGCACTTGCCTGCAAAGTCTAAGAACCCAGGTTTTATTCCCCAGTACCCATGCAAGCCAGATGCACATGGTGGCACATTTGTCTGGTGTTTATCTGCAGAGGCTAGAGACCCTGGAGTGCCCATTCATTCTCTACCTGACTCTCTCTATCATAAATAAATAAATGGATTCAGACTGTTTAAAAGAAATTGGCGGGCTGGAGAGATGGTTTAGCGGTTAAGGCGTTTGCCTGCAAAGCCAAAGGATCCCGGTTTGACTCTTCAGGACCCACGTAAGCCAGATGCACAAAGGGACGTATGCATCTGGAGTTCGTTTGCAATGGCTGAAGGCCCTGGTGTGCCCATTCTCTTTCTTTCTCTCAAATAAATAAATTAATTAAATATTTAAAAAAGAAATTGGCTATTGTTATAGGTCTCGCATCTAAAATAAAATGGAGGTTAAAAATAAAAATATAGAATACCAGGTAAATGCTAACAAAATGAAAGTAAGTATAGCAACATTGCAAAACAAAATAAGCAACCCCTGCACAGGAATACTAAATATTGAGAATTACGCATATGAAACACAAAACAAAAAATGTAAGAAAAAAATTGACAAAGATCAGTTACAGTGAGATTTAACTGGGGAGATGGCTCCGTGGATGCTGTGCCTAACAACAGCACAGCACACATACAAATGTGTGATTTAGTCAACATGAGGCCCTTAGAAAATGTGTTGCCTAGTAAGTTTCTACAGTGGTATAGTTTGGGGTCCTGAATATCCTCAAAAGGACCATGCAATAGAATCTTGGTTGCCAACTACTGGAGAAGTGGAACTTTCAGATGGAGCCTACCTAGTGTAAGGAAGTCAGGCCATTGAGTGTATGCTCTTGAAGGGGCTCTTAAGACCCTGCACCTTCTTGACTCATTCACTTGCAGCCACTAGAGGACCATTTTCCTGCATCATGCGTTCCTGCTACGATGCATGATGCTACTACCACAGGTCCAAAGCAATAGGGCCAAGCAATCATGGGCTGAAACTTTTGAAACTGAACAACCAAAACAAGCCTTTTCCTTTAAGTATTTTGTCATAGTGATGAAAAACTAACGAAGACATATAGGAAAAGACAGAGAATGAACATAAAAGAATAATAATGACAAAAACCTAGCTGAAAAATCTGATCAATAATATAATCTAAAAGACATGGTAAATAAATGAGTAAATATATAAGAGGCCAATGCTTAATGAGACAAATCTCTGACAAGCTTAAGTATGATCAAAGCACACAAGCTTTGGGAATTTGGGCTGGAGAGATGGCCTATTGGTTAAGGTGCTTGTGTGCAAAGCCTAAGAACCCAGGTTTGACTTCCCAGGACCCATGTAAGCCAGATGCACATGGTGACACATGCATATGGAGTTCATTTGCACTGGCTAGAAGCCCTGGCACACCCATTTTCTCTCTCTAATAAATAAATAATAAAAAGAAAACCATAAGCTATAGGAATATAAGAGTGGTAAAATCACAGATGCAGGGCTAGAGAGATGGCTTAGTAGTTAAGGCACTTGCCTGTGAAGCCTAAGGACCCATGGTCAACTCTCCAGATCCCATGTAAGCCATATGGGACAAGGTGGCACAAGTGTGCAAGGTTGCACATGCACACAAGATGGCACATGCATCTGAAGGTCAATTGCAGTGGCTGAGCCAGGCAGGGTGGCACATGTTTTTAATCCCAGCACTTTGGAGATAGAGGTAGGAGTGCTGTGAGTTCAAGGCTACCCTGAGATTACATAATGAATTCCAGGTAAGCCTGAGCTAGAGTGAGACCCTACCCTGAAAGAGCAAACAAAAAATCAATTGTGGTGGCTGTAGGCCCTAGCACAGCAATTCTCTCTCTCTCATAAAAAAATTATGAAAAAAATCATGGATGCAAATTATTTTTAAAATTTATTACATATAGTTTAAGCTATGAAAAATAAAATATATAAAGAACTTCCATATTCCAAGACATCTAATTATTAACATTTTTTAAAACTTTTTTAAACTTTTTTTTTTTTCTCGAGGTAGGGTCTCACTCTGGACCAGGCTGACCTGGAATTAACTATGTAGTCTCAGGGTGGCCTCGAACTCTCGGCGATCCTCCTACTTCTGCCTCCCAAGTGCTGGGATTAAAGGCATGCGCCACCACGCCTGGATTTATTAACATTTTTTTAAAATGTGCTTCACCTATTCTCCCTGGTTCCCACCTCCATGAATATTTTAAGACAAATTCTAAGCATCATTTCACTTATCATTTATCTTATAAAACATAAAATACAAGTATTTTGAAATTATAGTCAAGGGCTGGGGAAATGGCTTAGCGGTTAAGGCATTTGCCTGTGAAGCCTAAGGACCACGGTTTGATTCCCCAGGACCCACATAAGCAACATGCACAAGGGGGTGCACACATCTGGAGTTCGTTTACAGTGGCTGGAGGTCCTGGCATGCCCATTCTCTCTCTCTTAAATAAATAAATAAATTTAAAATAATAATCAAATTCTACATAAAACATTCAATTCATAAATCTGAAAAATCAAGATATCCTACATGACTGTAAACATAATTAAAATGTCCAAAACTAGCTCAAAATTCAGACAAAAGGTGGGAAGGCAGGTCTAAGCTGTTTCCGACAGCTCAAATGTTAGCAGACAGTTGTCCCAAAATATTCAAGTAGATAGTCCCTAGGTGAAATGCACTTTAAATACTAGAAAGTTACCAAACCCATTTCCAAGGCAAAATGTCAAGACCAAACACAATCATCCACAAATAAATAAGCAGTGTGCATCAAGACCCACATAGTGTATACTTCTGATCACACAGCACACCTTTGACCACATAGTATAAATCTCTGACCACATAGTGTATACCTTGATCATGTAGCATAAATTTTTGGCCACTCAACGTATACCTTTGACCATTCAGTGTATACCTCTGACCATGTAGTATATACCTTTGACCGTTCAGTGTATACCTCTGACCATGTAATATATACCTTTGACCACTTGACCGTTCAGTGTATACCTCCGACCATGTAATATATATCTTTGGCCACTCAGTGTATACCTTTGACCATGTAGTATATACCTTTGACCATGCAGTGTAAATCTTTGACTTCTCAGGACCTAGAACTGAGTCCTAATGAATGACTATACTTGTCCAAGTTTTCTCTGTCATTTTGATACCTGTAAATTCTGTGCTCTTCCCAAGTGGGAAAGATGCTAATTACAGGATCTTAATACTCACATGCTCTCCACTCATCTGGATGTTTAAAAGGAAAGGCTAGACCATTGTCAATTGCAGCTATTTTAATAAGCAATTCTTTATCATTGATCCAGTTGGATTCCTAGAAAGCAGAAAAATGACCTATTGATAAGAGAACCTATACAAATTTTCCAAAGGGTAAATCACTCACGGAATCATTGAGGTTTAGAGATATGTTCTCTCAAGAGCTATAAAAATTAAGGTTGTCAGGAAGAATATAAATTCACCTAGGAAAGGAAGACTGCCTTTAAAAACAGTAAGATTTCATCTTTACTATTTTTAAGAATTTAACATTATATGTTTACTTAGTAAATGGTTTCATTTCTTTCCACTCTGGAAAAGAAAGCTTGAAAATATAAATATTTTAGGATGATATTTTAGGGTATTTATTGCTAGATTCATTCCTAACATGTTTGATATTGCCTACTACTACTGATTTCTTTTTTGATTTTAGTTATTTTTTATTGTTTTATTTTCAAGGTAGGGTCTCACTCTTGTCCAGGCTGACCTGGAATTCACTATGTAGTCTCAGGGTGGCCTCGAACTCATGGTGATCCTCCTACCTCTGCCTCCCAAGTGCTGGGATTAAAGACGTGTACCACTACACCCAGCCTGATTTCTTAAGGTAACACAGTTGCTTTAGTATGATACTGTCTTTCTTAGAGTACCACAGAAATAATTAGGTCAAATACAAAATATTTCTAAATAAGACTATGCCAAAGAGTACAACAAAATATAATAGCGTCTATCAGAAGAAACCACAAGATAGTCCCACTATGGAATGTACACCATTTCCAGTTTTTACATTTTCCTGTAGCAGAAATCAAGACTCCAGGAACAAATAAAAGCATTTCCCAATAAATAAATAAAAAAGTAAAGGTACAGAGAGAGAGAGAAAAAAAAGTATTTCCTACTACTTAAAGGTAGACAATTGCCATTATTAAATGGCCTAGATAAAAGACAAAACATGAACAGAGTACAACCATAAACACTCTGGTGACATGTTGAGTTTCTTTTTTTCTTTTAGTTAATGTCAAATATCTTACCTCAATGAAAGTGCACAAAATGCTCAGACAAAAAGAAGTTCCAGAAATACTGAACTGCTCAGGAGCTGTTACAGGGGTGTGTGTGTGCGTGCGCGTGTGTGTATTCAAAGCTGTTGCTGGTAAAACTGACGTTTATTTTTATTTCTCTTTTTCTTTTCTACGTAACAGATGGTATGTATTGAAGTATACAGCTTCAAACCCTTGGCATCTGCACACCCTTCACCCCAAAGCTCCCCTGTGTTTCTTTGTGGTCCATCCCTCCCACTAGCCAGCGGCGTGCTGCTCGGCACTATGGGACTACTTTACATCACATATGTATTTTATGTATGTATGTATGTATGTATGTATGTATGTGTAGCAGTATGTGGTGTGTGACATGCATGTGTGTATGCAGATGTGTGTCCCCTGTGAGTGCATGCAGGAGCCAGAGGAGAATGTTGGATGCCATTCTCTTATCACTCACCTGCCTATTTCCTTGAGATGGGGACTCTCCCTCAACCCAGAGCTGCTGTCTATCAACAAGCCCCAGTGATGCTCCAGTCTCCGCCCCTGCAGACTAAGGTTACAGACATGTGGATAAGGCTTTATGTGGATTCTGCCCAGTCAAACTTCATGGTCTCTGGCCCAGAAACCCTCAGGCTTAAGCAGCAAGTGCTCTTAACTGCTGTGCTGTGCCATACCCCAGACGCATGTGAGATGATATAAATGGAATCAAGACAGTATGTTCCCTCTTATGCCCTCTTTTACTCAAGCATTCTTTAAACATCTGCCTATGGTACTTTGTAAATCAAGGTTCTTCTTTTATATTGCTAAGTGCTGTGCATACGTATTTTCAAATTTCCTGGATAAACACTTAAAAGTACAAACATTTCAAAGTGATCCAACAGTTTCAAGTGATAACCGGAGACCACAGATTATAAGGATTGAGGAAGCGACTTTTTAAATTACTGAAAAGTTTCCACAATATATAGATGGTATTAGCTTGAAAACTATTCTAAAAATGTATCTTATGTAAATATATAACATTTGTGGTTTTTTGTTTTTTATCTTTTTTTTTTTTTTTTGAGATAGGGTCTCACTCTAGCCCAGGCTGACCTGGAATTCACTATGTAGTCTCAAGGTGGCCTCGAACTTATGATCTTCCTACCTCTGCCTCCCAAGTGCTGGGATTGAAAGTGTGAACCACCACACCTGGCTAAATACCTAACACTTGAACTTAGGTTCTCAAAGTTGACAGAAATCAATGTAAAAACCATAATTCTGATAGTGTTAAGGGCCTATGCAATCTATTTCATAAGTTTCATCAGTTCAGTGGATATGATTCACAGGGAAAACACACATGTTCCATTTGATTATGCACTATTGGTTTACCTAATGCTGTATCAAAAAACACACAAGAGGGCTGGAGAGATGACTTAGCAGTTAAGGTGCATGCCTGTGAAGCCTAAGGATCCAGATTTGATTCTCCAGGTCCCAAGTAAGCCAGATGCGCATGGTGGCACATGTGTCTAGAGTTCGTTTGCAGTGGCTAGAGGCCCTGGCTCACCCATTCTCAATCTCTCTCCACCCTCCTCTGTCTCTAATAAATAAAGAAGTAAAAATAAATCTTTAAAAAAAAAAACACAGAAGAAACTGAATTAGCAAAATACAAAAATGTTGAAAATACTGAAAGTCTTTATTATTTAAGAACCAAGTAAAACTGGTAGTTCTCCAAATTCCCCAAGCTCTATGACAGTACTGAGCAGATACTATTCTACTCCAATACAAAAATGAAAGTAAAGCTGTCCAGTGGATCTCCTCTCCATATAAGAGAATCAAGAAATGCAATGTTGGGCTGGAGAGATGGCTTAGTGGTTAAGTGCTTGCCTGTGAAGCCTAAGGATCCTGGTTCAAGGCTCGATTCCCCAGGACCCACGTTAACCAGATGCACAAAGGGGCGCCTGCATCTGGACTTCGTTTACAGTGGCTGGAGGCCCTGGTGCGACCATTCTCTCTCTCTCTATCTGCCTCTTTCTTTCTCTGTCTCTCTCTGTCACTCTCAAATAAATAAATAAAAATGAAAAAAAATATATATAAAAGAAATGCCATGTCAACAAGTGACTGAAGGCAAAGGATGAGAACAGAGAAAGGGTTAGGAACCAAAATCACGGGAGTGGTGGTGCATGCCTGTAATACCAGCACTTGGAAGGTTATAGGGAAGAGAATCAAGAGTTCAAGGCATCCTTGGTTACATAGCAAATTCAAGGTTAATGATGGATATGACACCCCAAGGAAAACAAACAAACAAAAAAGTGTCAGGTGTGGTGGTACACGCCTTTAATCCCAGAAATTGGAAGGCCAAGGGAGGAAGATTACTATGAGTTCGAGGCCATGTGACTACATAGTGAATTCCAGGTCACCTTGTGCTAGAGCAAGACCCTGCCTCAAAAAAAAAAAAAAAAAAAAAGCTGGGTGTGGTGGCACATGCCTTTAATCCCAGCACTCAGGAGGCAGAGGTAGGAGGATCACAGTGAGTTCAAGAACACCCTGAGACTACATAATGAGTTCCAGGTCAGCCTGGGCTAGAGTGAGACCCTACCTCAAAAAAAAAAAAGTGACAGGAGTGCTCAGCACTGAAATACCTCTATCAGGGTCCATTGTGGAAGAGGTGGTGGAAAGAATTGTAAGAGCCAAAGGAAGGGTAGGACTTCTTACAACGTGCTCCTCCAGACACCAAATGGCCTGGATATCCATGACCTCACAGTGCCTGACACTACCTACAAAGATCATCATAATAGGAGGAAAAGATGATGACATCAAAATAAAAGAGAGAATGATTGAGAGGGGGAGGGGATTTGATGGAGAGTGGAGTTTCAAAGGGAAAAGTGGGGGGAGGGGAGGGAATTACCATGGGATATTATTTTCAATTATAGAAGTTGTCAATTAAGAAAAAATGAAAAAGAAACAGAGACAAAAAAGGGTGCATGTATCAGGAGTTTTATTTGCAGTGGATGGAGACCTTGGCACACCCATTTTCCAACCCCATCCTGTCTCTTTGCTTGCAAATATTTTTTTAAGTATTTAAAACAAAAAAAGAAAAACATTTAAACAAATGAGGACATGGTGAAGAGAAATTTTACTTTAAGTAATCTTTTATATAAACAATGTACACTTTTACTTGTTCACTGAAATTTTCCTTACCTCAAGATGATTTTTACGCTTCTTTTCATATCTTATCAGCCAATTATCATTTCCCCTGTCTTTCAAGAAAAAATTTAAGAAGTGTTAGTTGATTTGTGTGCACACTATAGCTTAATACTAATGGGAGGAATATGTTTTCCACAGAGGAGCTCCAACTTAATACAAACTTTAAAAACAACAGTATTGCTGGCTGGTGTTTACTGAACTGTACCAGATATTGTTAGAAGTATTTAGCAGGTGTTCTTTCGATCCTCATAACCACCCTGTGAGGTGGGCACAATTGTTAGATTAAAGTTATTACAATCAAGGATAACTTTTCTTCACTCAAGAAGGAAAAGCATTTCCAGCTAGGCTCACTTAGTATCAGCAATGCCATACCCTGGACCAGGTTTGTTTTCTTTTTTAAGAGCAGAAAAGGGTTTATTTTAGGCTTGTTCTGGAGAGGGGGTTTCATCACTAGGCTCAAATCCTCAAGAGAGGCAGGGCAGAGGCGGGAGGGTGGGGTGAGGTACCTCTGAACATCCAGCGGCTACATTGGGCCAGTTTTAATATTAACCTGAGACTGTATTAATTAAGCAGGTCACTCAAGATAATTTTATGATGCTTTATCAGAAGCTAATGTAAATGATTAAAAAAAAAAAAAAACTTTGAGCCAGAGGTTCTCAAACTAATTTAGAGTGCATCAGAATCACCAGGATGTCTCCTGGAAGCACAGGTATGTCCCGGACTTGCAGTTTCTGTACCAATAAGCAAATGTAGGGTGCAGCCTAAGAAGATGCTAATGCTGAGCCGGGGCATCTGAGAAAGCATACTGTGAACTACTACTAAACTGCCTCCTCACAGCACAGAACAACGGAGCAGCTTACCACTTTAGAGTACTTTAGAGAGTACACTGACAGGGCTGGAGAGATGGCTCAGCGGTTAAGGTGCTTGTCTGTAAAGCCTGACAATCTGGGTTCGATTCTCCAGTACCCACATAAAGCCAGATGCACAAAGTGGGGCATGCATATGGAGTTCGTTTATAGGGACTAGAGGCCATGGCATGCCCATTCTCTCTCTGCTTGCAAATAAATAAATAAATAAATATTAAAAAAATTTAAAAAGAAATAGAAATTGCACTGAAAGTTACACAATGTCAAACTCAGGATAACTTACACAATAGGCTTTTTCCTAGTACCTGGGATAACATTTCAAGGCTCTCTCTGGCTTTGTCTTGCTCTTGGCAATCCTCTCCTAGGGGACAGGAACTGATCTAATACTATAGCCTGGGTAGGAGCCTGCTGTGAGTCAGTCCTTCAGCACAGGATTAATTCTGCCCAGGAGAATGAGGCTACTTCTGTTTTGCAAGAAGGTAAAGGAGCGGCCTTGGGACTTTTCCATCAACATTTTATGGCTTTGATTTCAATTACAAGAGTCTAAGTTAAAAGCTAACATATTGGAGTGAACGAATGAGAGAACTTCAATACCTGTATTTCTGATGATGTAATCCAAAATAACTAATTTTTCAAATTGTGACTGAAATTGTTTTCTAATATTTTCAGGCAAAGGATCAGCTTCAAATTTCCTAAGCCAATATTCAGCCTCCTTGTAACCTTCAACAAATAACTGAAAGGAACCAATCTACAATTTTAAGAACTATAATTAGAAAACAAGGTACAAGTACAAAGACATTCATTTTTAATAGTACTGTCATAAAATGTTAGAGAAACAAAGTAGGAAAAACGGAATTAACACTATTTTAGCTAAGCCACATTTATCAATATTGTTTTATACACTAATGGTCACAAAAACATACAGCAAATAAAAAATGTCAACTCTAGACTTTTAAGGAGCAATTTTAAGATAATTAAAAAACAGAATAAACATGTACTCTCGAGTTAACTCTTAGAATAAGGAGCTGCTTTCTAAAACCATTCATCAAAATGAATTTAAAATTATGAAGGCCAAGCAGTATCCCTATCCCGGTTATTTCATAAAAGTGCAATTTTATCTTACTAAAGCGACATTTCAAGATTCTTTTTATGCTTTTTGACATTACACAGAGAAAACAATTTTTAAAAATAGAATGGATGTTATGCAGATCAAAGATCATGTCATAAATTTTAAAAGGACAATCAATTGATTATAACAGCCTTCCCAGGAGCTTTTAAAATGTCCTTTCCATCAAGATATGACCATTTGAAAATGCATTTTCATTGCTTAAATTACTAGTTACCATTAACCAATTAAAGGTGAAATACAGATCTCCACTGCAATGACATATAGGTAATGTCTCACAGACCAAGCCTACAAGCCATCATCAACAAAATCTGTTTCTTATCCTCACATTTAATATTCTTGTTGAAATTCTTAACAATTTCCTGAAGATTTTCTTTAAAGCACTTGTGTGTTATTTTAGGCAGCAGTAGTCATAAATATGGAAATAATGGCCTCCTTTAGTCACACTTATTTTAGCACATGCAAGAACAGGCCCTGTGCAACTTTTCCAAACTTCCTGCCTACTTGAATATAATTAAAAAGAAAAAAAAAAGATTCGGGTGAATTGTGAATTTCTACTCAAATTCTATTATCTAGATACCTGCAGAGCAACAACAAAACAATAAAATCACAGGTCAAATATATTCTTAAAAACTTAATCCTAGCTGGGCGTGGTGGCGCACGCCTTTAGTCCTAGCGCTCAGGAGGCAAAGGTAGGAGGATTGCTGTGAGTTCTAGGTCAACCTGAGATAACACAGTGAATTCAAGGTTAGCCTGAGCTAAAGTGAGACCCTACCTCGAAAAACAAAAAACAAAACAAACAAAAAAGCTAATCCTTGGGTTGGACACATAACTCAGTTGATGGAGTGCTTGTATAACATGTACAAAGCCCTCAGTTTGATGTTCAGCACCTCAGAAACCGGGTGTGGTGGCATAAGGCTTGTCTACATAGTGAGATCAAGGGAAAACAAAATCTCCTAGCGCTTTATGCAGCATGCCTTTCCCACTAGCCCTCTCCATCCTGGCTTAGCTAGCTGCCCATGAGGCTCAGGTTTACTTAAAAGTGCTAAGAAATGGGCTGGAGAGATGGCTCGACAGTTAAAGGCACTTGCTTGCAAAGCATGAATTCCCCAGTACCCACATAAAGCCAGCTGTACAAAGTGCCACCTGCATCTGGGGTTTGCAGAGGAAAGAGGTCCTGGAAAGCTCATTCATTCTCTCTGTCAAATAAATAAATAAATATTTTTAAAAAGTGGTAAGAAAAACTAAAGTCTAATATGTAATGAGTAAATACAGGACTACCATTTATTAATAAGGAAGTTATTATTTTCTAACTACTTGACATGAATTTGTTAAATTTATCTTCAAAACAACTAAGTCACTGTCATCCCTATTTTACAGAAGCTGGAGTTTGAAGACCCTTGCTCCTGCTAACTAGCTGGGAGGCTGTGATTAGAGCTAGGTCTGCCTCTAGACCTATGCTTTGAGCAGTAACTTACAAACCTCCTAAGTGATGGCTTCCTAACTCCTACAATCTCAATCAGACCTCTCTTCTTTCTCTTCTCCTCTTTCCCTCTTCTCCCTTCCTTTCTCCTTCCATTTTATGCTAAGGATTGAATCTAGCACCTTATATATGCTAGGCAAGTGTACTATCACAGAGCCATACCCTAGGCATTCTTCTCTTTAGCGTTCCACGGACTCCAAAGGGTTAATCAAATTACACTGAACTTGCTGTTTTCTGTTAGTTCCTCAAAGAGGAAACAGCATTTGCTTTATGATATCCATCTGGCTAGGCAGGATGCTGGATGTCTAGCCTCAGAGCTCAGGATACATAAGTCCAATTGCCTTGCAAGCAAAGCTTATCAGAATAACTTACCTTAGGAGGAAGTCCTATTCGATGAAACTTTCTACCTACTTTCGGCACTTTCTCTAAGGCATACTTTTTGCCCCTTGATTTTGCACGGTCAATTGCACTGTAGTTAAATGTCTCACTGACGAGCCAAACCACCTAGGTGCAGAGTTTAGGAAACGGTTAGTTTGCATTCTGGTACTGCTTCGCATATACATCAGATCCACTCGAATGCTATAAATGAGCAATCTCTCTGTATTAAAAGGCCCCATATGATCTAAAACAGGAAGGGAATTTAACATGGTACATATTTCATTATAAAGAGGTACAAAAGCAGCCTAAACTTTTTCTGGTGGAGAAAAAAATTACAGCCTTGAAATATAGACAAGAAATGAGCATTTTGAAAAGTATTTATTTATTTGAGAAAGAGGCAGAGAGAGAGAGAGAGAGAGAGAGAGAGAGAGAGAGAGGGAGAAGGGCTAATAGCCTTCCCTGAAAACTAGAGGGAACTAAAGAGTTAATAACTAATCTTAAGGTTAGAAGCTATAAAGAATGGAGACATCCAGCCCTCCCTAGTCAATTCTGCTAAAGAGCCTATTCTAAGCAAATAACTTTGATGCCTTATCTGCTTCCCTTGGACCAGCAGCTGATCCAGTCTGTTTGCCTTAGGGTCCTCCTGTAAGTTTGAAGCCCAGCCTGACTCAGGGCTTCAACCTTCATCCCAAAGGCAGGCTGCTGCCCCTCACTGTGCCTCCCAATAAACAGTCTGTCTGTAGAGATCAAGTCTGGTGTTCTCTTTTGCTTTTCTCTTACACTTTAACCACTGCAAACAAAGTGCAGATGCATGTTCCACCTTGTGCATCTGGCTTTACGTGGGTACTGGGGAATCAAACCTGGATCCTTAGGCTTTTCAGGCAAGCACCTTAAACCTGAGCCATCTCTCCAGCCCCAGAAATGAACATTTTGAGGAAAGCATCGAGTAAAAACATGTACAGGCCCCAAAGAGCACAACAGCAGTATTGTGGGTACATTAGCCATGTCCACCTCCACAAGGATCAGTGGGGCTTTGGCTATTCCCATGGCCAAGTGTGGATCTACACTGGAGTCCATTTTTTTAGCTGTTCATGGGTTACCACTAAGTTCTATCCCTAGGACCCATTCCTCAAGTGTTCATAGGCAAGTGGGCTCTAAGTTCTAAGTGCTGACTGAAACTACATCTCCCTTACCTTTGTCTTAGGTACAATGCCCAGCTGAAGCTTTGCATCTACCAGGTAGGCGCCAGCTTCTGACAAGTACCCTTGGTTGGGAAGCAGGCAGCCTCTCCCGAAGCAGCAGGGGCAACAGACTTTATGGACGTATTTGGTCCACTTGGGATTCAGATTGCCATAGGGCTCTTCTGATTTGGGCTTAAACACACCAATGGTATTCTGCAGGAGGAAAAAAAAAAAAGTAGAAATAGCATGAGATGTTTACATATACATAGATAATCCACCACATACACTGTGATCACTATGATAAATCACACTTGAGGCATAACCTCAAGTATAAAGACATGTGATTCTAATCATTTTTACACTTACTCTTGTTCAACAATTTAAAACCCAAAAATCCTTTGGACACGTAGTTTTCAGCCCAGCTCTGACAAACCTCAGAAAGTGAGGCAAGCTTTCCTGCCATTTAATCTGTGACCTCATGCCACTGAACCCAGGTAACTGATTTCATGTGGCTTATATTACTGGACTTTACAAATTAAGAAAGGGTTCCACCACTTTTGTTCTGTTTTCTTTTGAGATAGGAGCTTCAGCCTGCTAAGTGGCTGGGGCTACAGGTGTGTATCATGACACCTGGCTCTCTACTGAGTTTCAAATGTTTGAAAAACACCACTCTTGTCAAGTAGTATATTATTACTCAGCATCTATCAAATATGAAAATTGTATGTTTTTTTTTTTACATCCGTGTAACCCTAGCACTTGGGAGACTAACAGGAGGACTGTGAGTTCTAGATTCAGATGAGCCACACAATAAGACCTTGCTTCATATAAAAAAAAAAATCAGAAAAAAAGTATCCATGGATGGCTACAAGTTTCTATAATCGTTAATACCGGTCCAGTAAAATATATTAGAATTATGACTCAATTATCATTAGACAATAAATGTCTCCTAGCCAGGCATGGTGGTGCACGCCTTTAATCCCAGCACTTGGGAGGCAGAGGTAGGAGGATCACCATGAGTTCGAGGCCACCCTGAGACAACATAGTGAATTTTCAGGTCATCCTGAGCTAGAGTGAGACCCTACCTCGGAAAACCTAATAAATAAATAAATGTCTCCTGATTTTAAATATATAATTTCCGTATAATGAAATAAACTCCAAATAATTTAAATATAAGAACAAATTAAGAAGTTTGACATAATGGATCACACCTATAACTCAGGGAGGCTGAGGCAGGAAGACTGCCTCAAATTCAAGGCCAGCTTTGGGTACACAGTGAGTTCCAGCCTGGACTAAAGAGTGAGACCCCGTCTCAAAAAACAAACAACAAAATCGAACTTGACATAAGATCAAAAGGTTGATGTTACCTACAGATGTACCTAGGTTTTCAGAAATGGGATCTCACTATGCTATTTAGGAGATGTGGGTCTCAATCCTCTTGCCTTACACACCTCAGAGGCTAGGACCGGCACACACCCCGTACCTAGATGTCTGTAAATATATTTAAATCTCAAAAAAGGACTGGGCTTTAAAATCACTTTCAAAATGTAACTTCAATTTGAGTGGGAAAAAGAGGCGTTAAATTACAAAATTTGTTCCTCATCAAAAAAGAACTGCTGGTTATATACATGAAGCAGAAAGCTTTTTAGAAAAGACAGCACCAATTCTGAAAAACTCTGGACTAAGTGGAAGTAAGTGCCAAGCTAACAGTTCTTTTCTGATCTTGAATCATATTTCATTTCTCTCTGTTGCTTTCCATTGCCTTCAGCTTCAGGTGGCTCATCCTCCTTCCCTTGGTTTAATGCCAAAAACAATATTCCTAGGGAAAAATATATCTTTGGGGGGGGGGGTAAATAAACATTTGGAAATCACATTAGATAGGTTTTGAAAGTTTCAACTTCCACTGTACTTGATTAACATGGTAATGAGGCTGTTGTAAGGTAAGGACTATAAGTATATGCTCAATAACTGAACAAGTAAATGTGGGTGTTAAATACATACTTGAAACTAAATATAAAATAATCAGAACATCAACTACAATGTAACATATCAGCTCTTTTCCTGTATAGTAGAGTGCTGTAGTGAAAAATAAAACAGACCTTTCCTTTTGGAAAAGAAGGCATAAACAGACTTAATAGGAAAAAAATCTTCAGATATTCAGTGATTTCATATTTAAATTAATGTCTTCCAAAAGTTTTATAATATATAGCACATCTGAAATTCTCACCTTCTTGGGATCCTTCACAAAGTAACTTCCACTTGATCCTTGAGAGATTCTTTGTGGAAAAACTCCAATTTCTATTGCTTGCTCTGCTCTCACTACAATCTCAGCAAATTCTGGATCATCCAAGGATGCATTCAGCTCTGACATACCAGTAGTCACTGCATTCACAAGAAAGGCCAGCTGTGAGAAGGCGCAGGGTAAGGACCTGTGTGTATAGGCTGGGATTAAAGCTTTAAGACAATAAGATACAGAAAAATAAAACCAAGCACTGGATGGATTGTTTTGATCTTCCTGGCTAACCTAGTCTCACCTCTTTAAACACCAAATAAAAGAGTTCACTACTTTTCTACAAAAAGATCATATGAGGGCTGGAGAGATGACTTAGTGGTTAAGGTGATTGCCTGCAAAGCCTAAGGACCCAGGTCCTGTTTCCCAGGACCCACACAAGCCAGAGGTACGAGGTGGTACATGCATCTAGAGTTCATTTGCAGTGGCTGGAGGCCCTAGCACACCTATTCTCTCTCTATGCTTCTTTCTCTCAAATAAATAAATAAATTTTTAAAAAATCATATGAGTATTTCTCAGTTCCTTTGGACTTCTGTCCAATGATTCTGTCTCGCAGTCTACTTTAGTTCCACAGTCTTGTCAATTACCAGTGTCTCTAACCTCCCCATCTGTGACGGTTTATTTTGATTGTTGGGACAGGATTTAGACTCACCAGTGAGGGATTATTTTAGACTAGGATTAGCCTCTGGGCATGCCAGTGATTAGGTTAGTTGAGGTGGGAAGCCCCACCAGCCCTTAAACGTGGTCAGGGAGCTGGACTGTGTAAACAGCGATGGTGGCTGAGCAGCAGCACTCATCAGTCATGTTTCCTCCCGGCGCTCCAGCTTCGAGCTGTGCCTTCCCTGCCATGATGAATTGTAACCTGGAACTGGGAACTGAAATGAACTCTTTCTCTCTTAACTCATTTTTTCCCTCAGGCACTTTGTCTCGGCCATGAGAAGGTAACTGATACACCTTCCTTTCAGCTCCAAGTACCTCCCACTTTCCCATTTTGGAAACTCTGGCACTCAGAAACCAAAAACTTCTTCCATCCCATGAGAATCTACAAGCCCTGACCTAGCACGTTGTCCTTGGTCTTCCCCAACTTTATGTCATTTCCTTCCTGGGCCAGCTTACATTGCAGCCAATCATTATAACACGTTACTTCTCTCTCTTCACTGTTACAAAAAAAAAAAAAAAAAAAAAATCTCTGTCCTCCTTAAGCCCAACTCTTGGCTATTTCATGTCTGTACAGAGGCAGCTGAACTTGACCAGAGACATACATATAGACCAAGTCCTCATCTCAAATTCTCTCTATACCTTCTCTCCCACCCTCTCTCACAGATGACTGAGCTTCCTAGTTCACTAAAAGTACTAATGAAAACCTGCCAGTGGCCCCCAGCATCACATCTACTGACCAGAAAGCTAATGTCACCCTAGGTCCAGTTCATGTTCCCCTTCCCTCCTTTATCAATACTCACAACTCCCAAATTCACATCCTAAGCCTGAACTTCTACCCTGAACTCCTGACTATTGTATTCAACACCTCTTCTTGGCTGCTGAGAGCTCAAGCTTTACATCTAAACTCAACTCCTCCTCTGTAGCACCTCTTAAAAATTTTTTATTTTTATTTATTTATTCGGGGGGCCTGAGGAAGGGTATCACTCTAGCCCAGGCTGACCTGGAATTCATTATGTAGTCTTAGGATGGCCTAGAACTCACAGTGATCCTCCTACCTTTCCCTCCTGGGTGCTGGGATTAAAGGTGTGTGCCACCATGCCCAGCTTTTATTTTTATTTATTTATTAGAGAAAAAAGGAGAAAGAGAAAGAGAAACAGAACAGGCATGCCAGGGCCTCTAGCCACTGCAAATGAACTCCAAATTCATGTGCTACCATCATGTGCATCTGGCTTATGTGGGATCTGGAGAAACAAACCTGAGTCCTTAGGTTTTGCTGGCAAGTGACTTAGCCACTAAGACACCTCTCCAGCCCATGTACCACCCTCTTAAACAAACACCGCGTTTCCATTCTGCCCTAGTCCAGCTACTGCCAACTCATAATCTTCCAGTGGCTTACACCAAAAACCTGGAAACCATACATGATTTAACACTCTTATTCTCCACATCTGACCTATCAGCAAGTTGTGCTGGCTCTGCTTTAGTACCTTGGGCCCAGACAAACTTACCACCTCATTCCTCCATCCCTGCCATGGGATCCAGGCCCCTAACTCAACTCTTACCTAAATTATCCCCAGCCAACTCACTATCTCCCTTTCATACAGGCCCTATCTACCGATTGATAATCCTCTTACAACACAGGACAGACACCTCGCTCCTTTGTATCAGACAGCCCAAGGGTTGCCCATACCAATAGTTCTTACAGCCTTTACTCCTCCTTACTTAACTGCTGCTAATCGCCATCTGATTCTTCTATTTAGTGCTTATCACCTAATATACTGTGTGATTTATTTATTTTGTGGGCTCTGAGCAGACAAGGGTTTCTTTTCATTGTTGTGTACCCAAAACTTACACAGTTCCTGAAACATAATAAGCACTCAATGATCACTTTGACTGAATGAATTTAATTAGTCATTTAAAGTGGAGATAAGTCAAAAGGTGTTTGCATTTTAATTTGTAAAGTATTTCAATGCTATATGTATATTACCATGAAAACCCAAAGCATAATCAATTTTCCTTCAGACAGAAATAAAACTGCTATTTTACTAACTTTTTAAAAAAATGTATTTTATTTATTTATTTGACAGAGAAAGAGGGAGAGAGAGTGGGTGCACCAGGGCCTCCAGCCACTGCTAACGGTGCATCCCCTTGTGCATCTGGTTAACGTGGGTCCTGGGGAATTGAACCTGGGTCCTTTGGCTTTGCAGGTGAACGCCTTAACTGCTAAACCATCCCTCCAGTCCTATTTTACTAACTTTTAAGTCTGTGTTGAGAAAAATACTACAAAACAGCTATTTGGGCATATTTAGCCTACTCAAATACATAAGCAACCCAAGTATTCTGCTTATATTTATATAATGATATGCTCATCCCAAATCATTCTTATCTTCCACTTGAAATCGCTGAGAATGGTGGGAGGGACTCTGTCCTTGTTGACTTGGAAGAGGCATCAGCATTCAGTGGGTGCTTACATTGCTTTGAATAAACGGAGGCATATTAGTCAAATTACATTTCTTACAGGTCAGAAAATCATAGGCGCTTAATAACAGAATGAACTTGAAAAGCTATTTCAACATTGTTCCCAGTACTAAGGCACCTTCCATGGTATCTCACCCACCACTGGTCCTGGGGCCGGTGTGCAAACATTCTCAAGGAGAGAGTGCTCCTTCTCTTAATGGTCCTCTTTGTGTGCTTGAAAACAAACATAAACCTCCTTTTCTGGAAATGAAGTCAGTCTCCTGCAGTTTTGCCTGCTGTCCTAGTCTTGCCGCCGGGAACAAACCCAAAGTCTACTTACCCTTTCCATGACAGCCCTCCACACAGTTGAAGATCGTATCATATTCCCCTCAGCCTTCCACCCGGCCCCTCCTTCCATATGGAAGTGTTTTCAGGCCTTTCAGGATTCTAGCTGTCTGCTTGTTTCATGCCTCAGAACTTTATTTTATTTATTTATTTGCATATGTGTGTATGGGCACACCAGGGTGGCACTCCAAACAAACTCCAGACACAAATGCCACGTATGTCTAGATATACGTGAGGGCTGGGGAACTGAACCCAGGCGGGCAAGCTTTGCAAGCAAGTGCCCTTAACCACTGAACACCTCTCCAAGCCCCATGCCTCAGTATTTTAATGTTCCTCCTTGGTTAGAGTCTCCAGAACCAAGGAAAACCACTGCCAAATCGAGGCACTCTAGCCTTGACACCAACACAAAGAACTTTATAATACTGTAGTTATTTAGGATCTTGCTGTCTTACTAATTCATGTCAAAACGGCTCAACTCACACCACTCCTGGTCTCTCCCATTGTGTACTTTGTCAGTTCTTTGGAACACTGTGTCCACTGTCATTGTTACTGATGTATACACTGTTACATATTATACATAGACACACTTTTAGATCTTTACAAAACCCGCCTGCATTGCTGTCATGGAGTCCACAGTCACTCCCTATTTCATAATCAGCTTCAAACAAAATCAGATCACAGACACAAGAAGCCAGGATGTTCTCAGCCTCTTCCTTTCTCTTGTTCTATTTTGCATGTGGAGGACAGAAGTCTGATGTCTTCCTCAATCACTCTCCACCTTAATTACTTAGGCACTGTCTCTCACTTGAACCCAGAGCTCAGCCATTAGGCTAGTCTTGCCCTGGGGATACCCGGTCTCTGTCCCCCAAGTGCTGGGATTATAGGCAGGCCCACCATGTCCACCCAGCATATATGTGGGTGCTGAGGATCCAAACTCAGGTCCCCACACTTGTACAGCAAATACTTTATTCACTGAGCCATCCTCCCAACACCTGTTTTCAGCCTGTTAATGAGACACTATCCACCCCACTGGAAAATGCACATTCTTCTATTTGAAGATAGCCTGGATCTACCATTACAATTTACAAAGGCCCTATGAAGTCAATGGTATTACAAAGCACATGAACTCTTTTCCAAGAGAACATGACAGCTTACCCTTTATGAGTTCTGTTTTAGTTCAAATTGGTTAGTTTTGAGTCTATGTATACCCATGACTTCTCTTCTGTTAGCTTTTCAGTAATTTGTATACAGGCTGCTGCTGTGTATTTGGTCTACTCCTATTCCAATCTCTATTTGGTTAATTTACCCTGGTTTTTCATTATATCTTTCTTCTTCACATTTTTTGTTTGTTTTGTTTCTTGAGGTAGGGTCTCATTCTAGCCCAGCCTAACCTGGAATTCACTATGTAGTCTCAGGGAAGCCTCAAACTCATGGCGATCCTCCTATGTATGCCTCCCAAGTGCTGGGATTAGGTCTGTGTCACCAAACCCGGCCTCTTCACTTTTTTAAAAATATTTTTATTTATTTGCAATGAGAGACAGAGAGAGAGAGAGAGAGAGAGAGAATGAATATGAATGAGTGAGCCACTACAAATAAACTCCAGATGCAAGCACCACTTTATGCACCCAGCTTTATATGGGTACTGGGGAACTGAACCAGGGTTGTTACGCTTTGCAAGCAAGCACCTTAACCACTGAGCCATCTCTCCAGCCCTTCACTTTTTAAAAAATACTTTTGTTCATGTACAAGCAAAGAGGTTGGGGGGAGGGAGAGAATGGGCATGACAGAGCCTCCAGCTGCTGCAAAGGAACTCCAGATGCACGTGCCACTGTGCACCTGGCTTTACACAAGCACTGGGGAATCAAACCCAAGTCATAAGGCTTTGCAGGCAAGTGCCTTAACTGCTGAGCCATCGCTCCAACTCTCTTCTTCACTTTTAAATACTTTTCCTTTTTTCCATGTGTTTGTGGAATATGTGCATGTGTGTATGCTTGTTTATACGTGTGTGGAAGCCATGTATGAGCAAATGGAGACTAGAGGACAACCTTGTTTTTCCTCAGGAATACTGACCACCTCTTTTTAAAAAAAAATTTTACATTTATTTATTTATTTATTTGAGACAGGGAGAGTGAGAAAGAGAGAGAGAGAGAGAGGAGAGAATGGGCATGTCAGAGCCTCTAGCCACTGCAAACAAATTCCAGATGCTTGTGCCACCATGTGCATCTGGCTTACATGGGACCTGGAGAATCAAACGTGTGACCACCTCTTTTTGAGACAGGGTCTCATGTTGACCTGCAGCACCAGCAAGCTTCAGGGGTCTGCCTCTCTCTGCCTCACCAGTGCTAGGATCAGAGGCATATGCCACCATGCTCAGCATATATGTGGGTAGTGGGGATTGAACTCATGTCCTCTTGCTTACAAGGTAAGCACTTTACCATTTGAGCTACCTCCTTTGCCCATCACTTTTAAGTAATTTTATTTTGTTTGTACACTTACAAACCATAATGAATCATTAAATGGTTGATAAATGCATATATTTTTTAACTCTGGTTACTCTCTGAATTCTGACACTGTCTTCTGTTAGGGTCTTCAGAGGGTATGTGCTCAGTTTATACGAACTGGTACCTTGGAGAAGTCACCCCATATGCCCTCCTTTGTTTCTTTTTAAAACTACTTTATTTTTATTTTTTGTTTTTGTTTTTCGAGCTCAGGCTGACCTGGAATTCACTATGTAGTCTCAGGGTGGCCTTGGACTCATGGTGATCCACCTACCTCTGCCTTCCAAGTGCTGAAATTAAAGGCGGGCGCCACCACGCCCCGCTTATTTTTTCCTTTTTGTTGTTGTTGCTATGTAACTCTAACTGGGCCTGATACTATATAGCCCAGGCTGGCCTTTAACTCACGATTATCTTTCTACCTCAACTTCCTGAGTGCTGGAATTACAGACATGCATCATGTCCAGTTTCCCTTGCTTGTGGTTTTTTGAGGTAGGGTCTCGCTAGCCCAGGCTGACCTGGAATTCACTTTTGTAGTCTCAGGGTGGTCTCATACTCACAGCAATCCTCCTACCTCTGCCTCCTGAGTGCTGGGATTAAAGGAGTGAGCCACCACACCCAGCTTTTCCTTGCTTGCTTAAAAGGGAATACAAAACAGTACTTACGCCACAGGTTTAGTTATGACCCAATACACATGAAGCACACAGAACTATGTTTTACACATACAACTGGCACTAGGTTATTAGCTAGCGTCATCTTTATTACAATCTGATTCACTAATTACAAAGACTGTCACTGCCCTTCAACTTTGACACTGACCTAGCAACACCACAGTTTATGCACTTCAAGAAGACTTTGTCAACTACCTTGATAATATAAATACAAAAGACATAAGACATTCTTCCACAGGTCAAATATGCAAAGCTCCTGTGTGTATATACAAAATACTTCAGCTATACAAATGATGCTAAGATTAATCAAAAGATAAGGTCTTGAAAATAAACTGTCATGGCAACTGCAAGGTAAGAGGACAAAGGAAGTTAACGGACACATTAAAAAAAACTAAGCTTAAGCCGTCGTGGTGGCACACGCCTGAAAAAACCAAAAAACCAAAACCAAAACAAAAAAAACCTCACTAAACTTAAACTGGGCATGGTGGTGCATGCCTTTAATCCCAGGCAGAAGTAGGAAGTTTGAGGCCAGCCTGAGACTACATCGTGAATTCTAGGTTAGCTTGGGGTAAAGCAAGACCCCACCTCAAAAAAAAAAAAAAAAAAAGTATGCCTTTAATCCCAGCACTTGGGAGGCAGAAGCATGAGGATTGCTGCGAGTTCGAGGCCACCCTGAGACTACAGAGTGAATTCCTGGTCAGCCTGGGCTAGAGCAAGACCATACCTCAAAAAAAAAAAAAAAAAAAAAAACAAAATAACCAAAAAACCAAAAGTTTCGTTATTCTGTAACACTGAGTAATCTACACAGCAAAATGGACAAAGTTCAGGACATGAAAAAGATGAAGCATGGCGACGGACCGCACGGAGGACTGCGGATGGGGACGCGGACGCGGGAGGGGACAGCACATGCGGGGGCGGGCGCAGGGGCGGCCGCTGCCGGGAGGGAGCGCGTCCACCTTGGCGAAGGATTAAATAAAATAAAATGTAAAATAAAATAAAATGAAACAACAAAATGAGTTGATTAATAAAATAAAATAAAAAATAATTTAAAAATTAAATCAAACTTAAAATGAAACGAAATAAAATAAATAAAATTTAAAATAAAATGAATAGAAAATAAAATAAATAATTTAAAATAAAATAAATTTAAAAAAATTAAAATAAATATAAAATAGAATAAATAATAAAAAATTAATAAAAATAGAAGTAAACTAAAAAAATAAAAACATAGAAAATAATAAAAAGAAAAAGAAAAAAGAAAAAGATGAAGCAGGCTGTCCTAGCTTCACCACTTCCTGGATGCTTGGCTTTGAACAAACCACTAACCCCTGAAGTCCTAAGAGCTGTGTGTGTTATGTGACGTAGTGTGTGCAGATGCACATGCACGCTTGTGCAGGCCAGAGAAGGATGTTAGGTGTTGACCTCTATTGCTCTTCAGCGTCATTTCCTGAACCTGGAGCTCATGCAGGTTTTTGGTTAGAAAGGCTGACCACCAAGCTCCAGTGATCCTGGTAAGCACTGGGGTTACAGGTGTGCACAGCCATACCAGGCTGTTTTAATAAAAACATTCTTAAAATAGTTATTTACGGGGGGAGGGGGAGAATGGGCCCACCTGGGCCTCTAGTTAGCGCAAAATTACTTCAGACACGTGCATCTGGCTTATGTGTGTTCAGGGGAATCGAACCTGGGTCCTTAGGCTTCAAAGGCAAGTGCCTTAAACTGCTAAGCCATCTCTCCAGCCTGCCAGGCTTTCTAAGTGGGTGCTGGGAATCAAACTCAGTCCTGTGCTTGCACACCAAATAACCCTGTCCTCACAGCCATCTCCTCAGCCCTACAGTTTCAATTCTCACAACAAAAACTTGGGTTAATGTCAACTAGCTTGCCGTGCTGTTGTGAGAATAAAATGTCAAAAACAAATCTTAGCAAACTAGAAACTACCACTGAGAAGGAAGTCTTAATAATCCATTTGTATTCTAGATACCATATTTTTATCCTTGATGTTTTTTTTAGCCCCAATCTGCTTACCAAAAAAACCTCACTTTCAAACAAGTGCACTTTCATGACATTCAGCTGTATTTAAATCTAGCTACACAAGACCTCTGGGGTAGGTAAAGGCAGGGAAGCCATATAGGTCCTGGTACCTCAGACAGCATCCTACATAATATATGGCCCAAGTACCCTTGTAGCTGGGTGACTCGGGCCCATTTGTGACTTGGTGACAACTTGTTCGTTTGCTCTATTCAAGTACTGTCCTGCAAATGCATCCAGCAACTAACATAACTGAAGCAGACATGCACATCAAAACATACTTTAGACAGGCTGGCTCCTTTGGGTCTGATTTATTCTAGAATATCATGCTTGAATAGTTCAGTTAGAATTTGCTTAAAACTGTTCAGGGTACATAAGTGTACAGTAGCAGGTCAGGTAAAAATTAACAATGCATAAAAAGGTCAGCAATATTAATCAAACATTCCTTGGGCTGGAGAGATAGGACCCACTTTAGCCTGATGCACAACAGGGGCGCATGTGTCTGGAGTTCGTTTGCAGTGGCTGAAGGCCCTAGCGCGCCCGTTTTCTCTCTCTCTCTCTAGCTGCCTCTTTCTCTGTCACTTTCAAATAAATAAATAAAAATAAAAACAAACAAACAAAAAAATAGCCGGGCGTGGTGGCGCACGCCTTTAATCCCAGAACTTGGGAGGCAGAGGTAGGAGGATCACCCATGAGTTCGAGGCCACCCTGAGACTACATAGTAAATTCCAGATCAGCCTAGGCCAGAATGAGACCCTACCTCCAAAAAAAAAAAAAAAAATTTAAACATTCCTTGTTGCCTTTCCATAAGCTGTCACGGTGATACTCCAAAAACAGTGATGTGTCACCTCCTTGATTCCATCCTCACACCAACAGTTAAGTCTCCAGCTGGGGACTCGCAGAACACTACCCATTTCCACCAAATTAGCCTAACTCCACTCCATCACCCAACACTCAACTTCATCAACAGATGTCCAGGCCTGCAATACCATGCCCAAATTTTAATTGAAACGTCGATTCGGTTAGTCTCTCTCTCTCTAACGGCAATCAGTCCCCCTTCATAGTGAAAAGATGCTTTTCTTTCTAAGAGCTTAATTTAAAAAGTGACCCAACAGAAAACAAAAACTTTCCAAGAAAGCTGTCAGCAACCCGGTGCTCCCTCTGGCTAACGTCACAATAGCAACATTTAAGAGAAAGTTTTCAAATTTTGTCCCTGCGGCAAGCAGACTATTATTTCTATGCATATCTCTGGCTGCCATCCACCTTGCAGATTCCTAACTGGAGGGAAGCTTTCTGGATAGTTCGGAGTTCTGATCAAGACTTCAAGTCCAAACTTGAGCAAACAACTTACGTCACTGTCCCGTGTTACGTTTTCCTGAGTCTGATTTCGGTTTGGATTTCACTGTGTTTGGGGGGAAGCCTGGATTCAGAATTGAATGATAACTCGGCCCTGAGAGTGACAGCCTGCAGCCACTGGGAAGGTGAGAGGAGGCCGAGGGCAAGGTGTGCACCCCAGCCCGCGCTGCCGGTGCCGCGGGAAGGGCCAGGAGCAGGCGGGAACGCGGCGCGGCGCCCAGGGGCCTCGGAGCCCGCGGGGCCGGGATGCGCGGGAGACGCACCTGAGCAGGTGAGGTAGCTCCGTTCCAGGTCAGTGGGCAAGCCCCGGGAGGCACTCGAGTCCCAGGACGCGAGCACCGGCTCGGCGGCGCCGGCGGGGCCCGGGGTGGCCGCGTCCCCATCCCCCGCCGCCGCCGCGTCCGGCAGCCTCACGGCGTTCCCCGGCGCGCCTCTCCGCGGCTGGGCCCAGGCGACGCGCGGCAGCAGCGGTTCCCGCTCCTCGTCCTCCTCCTCCTCGGGGCTCCCGCCGCCCGCCGCTGCCGCCGCCGCCGCCGCCGCCGCCGCAGCCGCCGCCGCCCGCCGTCCCGGCTCGCTGGGCTCCGCCATGGACTTCGTGTGCGCCTTCTACGCCGGGGTCCGATCAGAGCGGCCGAGAGCCTGGCCTCAGCATCGCGCGGAACTGCGGCCCGAGGGTCGCTCGCTCCGACGCCACCTCAACAGTACACCCCGCCTCTCCGCGCCCGCCGGCGCTGGCCCTGCCCTGAGCCGGCTGCCTAGCCTCGCCTCGCCTCGCCCTGGCCACGCCCCTTCTCTGGCGACGCCCCGCCAAGCGCTGACCACGCCCCTTTATCCGGCCCCGCCCCGCACGGGCCAGGCCACGCCCCGTCGAGCTCTGACCACGCCCATTATCCAACCACGCCCCGTGTCAGCCACCTCCCCTCGCCCAGGCCCCGCCCCTTCTCTGGCCCAGCTCCGCCTTCACTCACCAGGAAATCGACCTCACGCTTGCGCACAACGGCTTAGAGGATGGGACCCAGCCTTTACCTGCATTAAGGGTACGAAGGCGCCGAGTTCAGATGGTAATGCTCACAGCCCTTTACGTGGGTCAGAGTTATTTCCACACAGTTGCTCTCTCTCCAACCTATTCTTCCTCCTTTGTTACCATAATCTATATGTTATCTTCCACTAGAAGTTCATGTAAATTATCTTCAAACATTCTTGAAAGTAGTAATTTGGATTTTTTTTTAGAGTTTATCTAGAGGTTTCTCAATGTTCACATTTTTTCAACAGCTGTATTTTGGTTCTACTAATGTTTTTGTTTTCCAGTCCTTTGATTTTTGCTCTTTTCATTTAATGATTAACTTCTTTTCATTTTTCAGTTCTGTAGTTGTTAACCTACAGATTACAACATTAATCAAGGACCGTCCTACTTTTTAAAATACATGCATTTAAAGCTATGAGTTGCCCTTCAAGCATTGCTTTAGCTGCATTCTACTGTTTTTTTTTTTTGTTGTTGTTGTTTGTTTTGGTTTTTTTTTTTTTTTTTTCCAGGTAGGGTCTCACTCTGGTCCAGGCTGACCTGGAATTCACTCTGTAGTCTCAGGGTAGCCTCGAACTCATGGCGATCCTCCTACCTCCGCCTCCCCAGTGCTGGGATTGAAGGCGTGCGCCACCACGCCCGGCTCATTCTACTGTTTTTAATTTCATTCTATGTTTGATGTATTGTGTTTTTTACTATTTTTTATTTATTTATTTATTTGAGAGAGAGAGAGAGAGAGAGAGAAAGCAGAGCAGAGAGAGAGCGTGAATGGGCGCACCAGGGCCTCCAGCCACTGCAAACAAACTCCAGATGCATGTATCACCTTGTGCGTCTGGCTTACATGGATACTGGGGAATCGAACTGGGATTCTTAGGCTTCTCAGGCAAGCATCTCAACCAGTAAGCCATCTCTCCAGCCTCGTGCTTTTGTTTTTATTCAGTTGGAAATAGTTTTGGATTTCCCTTAAGATCTATTCTTTTACCCATTTGTTTTTTAAAAAATATTTTATTTATTTATTTATGAGAGAGGAAGAGACAGAGAGAATGGGCATGCGAGGGCCTCTAGCCACTACATACGAACTCCAGACTCATGTGCCCCTTTGTGCATCTGGCTTAGGTGGGTCCTTGGGAATTGAACCCGGGTCCTTAAGCTTCACAGGCCAATGCCGTAACCGCTAAGCCATTTCCCCAGTCCCCATCACCCACTTGTTTGGTATGTATTAATTTCCAGATCATTAAGGGCTTTTCTGGATATTGTTGTTTCTAATTAAATATGCTATGGATAAAGAATTGCTCAAATATTCAGCCTTGTGAAATGTATTTTTTAAACATTTAAAAAATTGTCTTTATTTATTAGAGAGAGAGAGAGAGAGAGAGAGAGAGACAGGAAGGAGAGAGAGAGAGAAAGAATGGGCATGCCAAGGCTTCTAGCCACTGCAAATGAACTCCACACAACTATACTACCTTGTATATCTGGCTTTATGTGGGTACTGGGAATCAAACCTAGGTCCTTTGGCTTTGCAGGCAAGCACCTAAAAGTAAGCCAAGTAAGCCATCACTCCAGCCCTTAAGCATTTTTATTTGTTTGCAAGCAGAGACAGAGAGAGAGAATGGGAGCACCAGGGCCTCTTGCCACTGCAAATGAACTCCATATGCATGCACCTCTTTGTGTATCTGGCTTTATGTGGGTACTGGGAAATTGCAAGCAAGTGCCTTTAATGGCTGTGCATCTCCCCAGTGAGTGATATGGTAATACTTATTTCATAGTCTTGCCTGTCATATAACTTGGTAAATATTCCATACAGCATTTTTATTCACTGTGTATTCTGCATTGAGTGGTTTAACCTCTCTCAATTAATCTTATAAATACCAAATCTTTTAAGTATTGATAGTGTTATTTAGTTCATATATATGCTTATGAGCTTTTTTGGTCTGGTTTTATTATTTTCTGAGAAGAGGCTATTATAATCTCTTTATTATTATGGATTTGTCTTTTTTCTTTTAGTTTGGTGGGGTCTTGAAGCTGTGTTATTATGTACATATACAGAATTTTTATTTCTTCAATTGGCTTTAATGTTTTCATAATGATTTGACCTTCAAAAACTTATTTTCTGAACTATTTTTTCTGCTTTATCTATTTATACTCCTGGTTTGAAGCCTGGTTTTAACCACTCTACCCTTTTCAAGCTTACCATTTACCTTAGATAAATTTTTCCACCTTTCAAAATCTACTTGTCTCTATATTAAAAAGTTTCTGTGGACTGGAAAGATGGCTTAGCAATTAACGTGCTTGCCTGCAAAGCCAAAGGACTCAGGTTTGACTCCCCAGGACCCATGTAAACCAGATGCACAAGGGGGTATACTTCATTTGCAGTTGCTGGAGGTCCTGGTGTGCCCATTCCCTCCTCCCCCTATCTCTCTCTCACTCTCTCTCAAATAAATAAATAAAAATAAATATTAAAAAAAGTTTCTGTGTCTCTTGTACATAAGTTTATAGGTGGGTCTTGGATGTTTCTTAAGAAAAATGTCTGATAATCTCCATCGTTCAATTGGTTTTTATTCCATTTACATCTAATGTAATGATGATGTGGGGAAGATTCAGATCTATCATTTCACAATTTTTTTTTTTTTTTTGAGATAGAGTCTCATTCTAGCTGAGGCTGAACTAGAATTCACTATGTAGTCTCTCAGGCTGGCCTTGAACTCATGGCAATCCTCCTACCTCTGCCTCCCAAGAGCTGGGATTAAAGGTGTGTACGACCACGCCCAGCACATTTTCCAATTCTTATCCCATTTGTTTCATACTTTTTAATTTGCTCTCCTTTTCTGTTTTCTTTCGTGTTAATCCAGCATTTCTGAGTAGTTCATCTCATCCTACCATTGACTTCCTGCTGTGCTTCCTTATACTTTTAATGATTATGCTAATACTTGTGGTATGCATCCTTAAATTGTCTCAATGTGTTGAGAGATTAGATTGTGCTATTTGACCAAAAATATAAGAACCTTGGGTAAACATAACTCCATTTTTCTGCTTTTTTTTTTTTTGGTTTTCCAAGGTAGGATCTCATTCTAGCTCAGGTTGACCTGGAATTCAATGTGTAGTCTCAGGGTATCCTTGAACTCATGATGATCCTCCTACCTCTGCCTCCCAAGTGCTGAGATTAAAGGTGTACACCACCATGCCCAGCTCACTGCCATTGTTAATATGAACATTGCCATGTATAATGGACTCACATATATTAAATGTAATGAACACTTTTCACCTTAAATGGTCATTTTTTATTTTTATTTATTTTTTATTTATTAATTTTTGTGATTGTTATTTTATTTTTTCTAAATTTTTATTAACATCTTCCATGATTATAAAAAGTATCCCATGGTAATACCCTCCTCCCCCACTTTCCCCTTTGAAATTCCATTCTCCATCATGTCCCCTCCCCATCTCAATCAGTCTCTCTTTTATTTTGATGTCATGATCTTTTCCTCCTCTTATGATGGTCTTGTGTAGGTAGTGTCAGGCACTGTGAGGTCATGGATATCGAGGCCATTTTATGTCTGGAGGGAGCACGTTGTAAGGAGTCCTACCCTTCCTTTGGCTCTTACATTCTTTCCGCCACCTCTTCCACATTAGACCCTGAGCCTTGGAAGGTGTGATCGAGATGTTACTCAGTACTCCAGTCACTTCTATCCAGCACTATGATACCTTCTGAGTCGTCCCAAGGCCACTGCCATCCGAAAAGAGAAGATTCTCTACCAAAAGTGAGAGTAGCATTAATATAAAGGTATGAATATTAAGATAAGTGCTTACTGGGAAGTTTGATAAGCACTATATATTCATTTATCCAGACATCAGCAGTTTTTCACCACTAGGGCTCATGACTACCCCTGTTTTAAGTTTTCAGTATCAGGGATGTATTCCCTCCCATGGAGCAGGCCTCCAGCCCCATTAAAGGGCATTTGGTTTCCACCATGACAGACGTGCCACTATTGCACTGTTGGCTCATTTGGCCTGGCTGGCCAAATATAAGGCTTGTAGTGTCCACTGTTGAGTATCTTCACTGCTAGTATCTCTTTCTCCCAATGAACTGCATGTAGAATGGCTCCTTCCAGCTTTCTGTCAGCTGGTCTACATGGAGGAGTTCATCAGCTTGGTTCCAGCAGGATTTCTCAGTGGCCTTGCAGCCTAAGTATGTGGAGTCTTCAGCAATAGGGTCTTACCATCTATTCCTGGTGGGAAACCAAGGGCCTCGGCAATGTCCTGTAATGTTTTGGGGGCATCAGGGACCTCCCTGGCCAACAACTCACTGGAAGGTATCCATCCCTGGCACTGAAAATTTTCTAGCAACGATCTACGGCTACTGAGTGTTCCATTGTCCAAAAAAGTAGGTTTCCAATGACTTTTATATCCTCTTAGATTTTGATTGGCCCTCCTTCCACCTTTCCTTTACTCAATCTCTTCCCCTGATCTCACTTTGGGCCTTTTGACCCCCGTTAATCTATTCTTCTACTTGCATATATACAATACCATTCTCTTAAGTACCCTCCTCCCTTCCTTTCTCTTCCCTTTATATCTCTTTTTTAGCTTACTGGCCTCTGCTACTGAGTTCTTTCCTTCTCACACAGAAGCCCAATCATCTGCAGCTAGGATCCATATATGAGAAAGAACACGCGGGGCTTGGCTTTCGGGGCCTGGATTACCTCACTTAGTATAATCCTCTCCAGATCCATCCATTTTCCTGCAAATTTCATAACTTCATTTTTCTTTACCAGTGGGTAGAACTCCATTTTATAAATGTGCCATATCTTCATTATCCACTCATCAGTTGAGGGACATCTAGGCTGGTTCCATTTCCTAGCTATTATGAATTGAGAGGCAATAAACATGATTGAGCACGTACTTCTAAGGAAATGAGATGAGTCCTTAGGATATATGCCTAGGAGTGCTATAGCTGGGTCATATGGTAGATCAATTTTTAGGTTTAGGACCCTCCACACTGATTTCCACAATGACTGGATCAGATTGCATTCCCACCAACAGTTTAGAAGGGTTCCTCTTTTTCCACATCCCCGCCAGCATTTATGATCATTTGTTTTCATGATGGTAGCCAATCTGACAGGAGTGAGATGGAATCTCAAGGTAGTTTTAATCTGCATTTCCCTGATGACTAGTGATATAGAACATTTTTTTAGATGCTTATACGCCATCCATATTTCTTCTTTTGAGAACTCTCTATTTAGCTCCATAGCCCATTTTTTAATTGGCTTGTTTGATTTCTTATTATTTAACTTTTTGAGTTGTTTGTATATCCTAGATATTAATCCTCTATCAGATATATAGCCGGCAAAGATTTTTTCCCATTCTGTAGGTTGCCTCTTTGCTTTATTCACAGTGTCCTTTGCAGTGCAAAATCTTTGTAATTTCATGAGGTCCCAGTGGTTAATCCGTGGTTTTATTGCCTGAGCAATTGGGGTTATCTTCAGAAAGTCTTTGCCAAGACCAATATGATGAAAATTTCCCTACTTTTTCCTCTAGCAGTTTCAGAATTTCAGGTCTCATGTTAAGGTCTTTAATCCATTTGGACTTAATTCTTGTGCATGGAGAGAGAGAATCTATTTTCATCCTTCTACAGATACATATCCAGTTTTCCTAGCACCATTTGCTGAAGAGGCTGTCTTTTCTCCAATGAGTATTTTTGGCATTTTTATCAAATATCAGGTGGCTATAGCTACCTGGACTTACATCTGGGTCCTCTATGCTGTTCCATTGATCTACATGTCTGCTTTTGTGCCAGTACCATGCTGCTTTTGTTACTATGGCTCTGTAGTATAGGTTAAAATCAGGTATGGTGATACCACCAGCCTTATTTTTGTTGCTCAGTATTATTTGAGATATTCGAGTTTTTTGTGATTCCAAATAATTTTTTGGATTGTTTTTTTCTATTTCCTTGAAGAATGCCATTGGAACTTTGATGGGGATTACATTAAATGTGTAGATTGCTTTTGGTAAGATTGCCATTTTCACAATATTGATTCTTCCAATCCAGGAACAAGGGATGTTCTTCCATTTCCTAGTGTCTTCTGCAATTTCTTGCTTGAGTGTTTTATAGTTTTCATTGTAGAGATCCTTTACTTCCTGGGTTAGGTTTATTCCAAGGTACTTTATTTACTTTGATGCAATTGTGAATGGGAGTGATTCTCTGATTTCATCCTCTGTGTGTTTGTTGTTAGCATATAGGAAGGCTACTGATTTCTGTGTATTTTGTATCCTTCTACATGGCTGTAGGTGTTTATCAGCTCTAACAGTTTACTGGTAGAGTCTTTAGGGTCCTTTATATATAGAATCATGTCATCTTCAAATAATGATATCTTGATCTCTTCCTTTCAAATTTGTGTTCCTTTTATGTGCGTCTCTTGCCTTATTGCTATGGCTAAGACTTCCAGTACTATATTAAATAAAAGCGGGGACAGTTGACACCCTTGTCTTTTCCTGATTTTAGTGGAAAAGCTTCCAGTTTTTCTCCATTTAGTAATATGTTGGCTGTAGGCTTGTCATAAATAGCCTTTATTATATTGAGATATGTTCCTTCTATTCTATTTTTTATTTTTAAATATTTTATTTTTATTTATTTATTTATTTGACAGAGAAAGAGAGAGAGAGAGAGAGAATGGGTGTGCCAGGGCCTCCAGCCACTGCAAACCAACTCCAGATGTGTGAGCCTCCTTGTGCATCTGGCTAACATGAGTCCTGGGGAATCGAACCTGGATCCTCTGGCTTCACAGGCAAATGCCTTAACTGCTAGGCTATCCCTCCAGCCCAAAAGGTCATTTTTTAAAGACTTAAGAATATAACTGATAATGTTTTATATTTACTGTTTCCAGAATTCATTCCTTCTTGTGGATGTTATTCTATCTAGTGTCACTTTCCTTCCTATGAAAAACTTAATAACGTTATTTATAATGCAAATCTAGGGATAAATTTTAAGTTTTCATTCATTTGATGGGCTGAGGTGATGGCTCAGCAGTTAAAGGCATTTGCTTGCAAAGCCTTCCAGCTTGTATTTGATTCCCCAGCACCCACATAAAGCCATTGGCACAGAGGCATATGCATTTGGAATTCATTTGCAGTGGCAAGAGAGCCTCATCTGTCCGTTGTCTCTCCCTCTCTCTCCCTCTGTACTTGTGAATAAGTAAATAAAATATTTTTTAAAGTTTTTTTTTTTTTTTTTTTTTTTTGGTTTGTTGAGATAGGGTCTCACTCTACTGCAAGCTGACCTGGAATTCACTCTGTAGTCTCAGAGAGGCCTTGAACTCACGGCAATCCTCCTACCTCTGCCTCCCAAGTGCTAGGATTAAAGGTGTGCCCCACCACGCCCGGCTTTTTAAAGTTTTTATGCATTTGAAATGATGTATTTCACCATTATTTTCAAAGGATATTGACTCTTGTTGCAGTCAGCTTCAAGTTACTGGGACGAACTTCCAAACCAGACACAGTTATGGGAGGAAGGGATTTATTGAAGCTTACAGATTCAATGGAAGTTCTATAATGGCAGAAGAAGCTGGCCCCCTTTCACAGGTCTATGCAGATGGAGAATACACCAGCACCATAAGCAAGCACACTCCAGGAACCCCAGGCAGAGCTCAAGTACTCTGCATATCTTAGGCTGGAATTCAGATCTGCCCCCACACCTTAGAGCTGGATCCTAGGATCCATCCACAGTGACACCAAGTTACAAGGTTGAATCTCTTGGGGGACATCAATTCAAACTACCACAACTCTAGATATAGAATTCTAAGTTGATGTATTATTCACCTTTTTCATTACTATGACCAAACCTGACAGAAGAGGAGGAGGAGAAGGAAGAAGAGGATGGGGAGGAGGGGGAGGATGGGGAGGAAGAGGAGGTGGAGGTGACTTAAGGGAAGAAAGGTTCATTTTGGCTCATGGTTCAGAAGTTCCAGTCCATCATCGGAGGAAGAGCACGGAAGGAGCTCATGGCAGTAGGAGCTCACATGGTAAGATTCCTCACAAGATAGAATGCAGGAAGCAGGGACCACCTTCGAGGGCCTCCCTCTATTGACCCACTTCCACCAACCAGACTCTACCTCATGAAAGGTTCCACAAACCCTCAAAACTATGCCACCAGCCTGGGAACAAAACACGAGTTCGTGTGGTAGATTTCAGATTCAAGCCATCACAGTTGGTGTTGCTCCCCTTACTTCTCCGTGTTCAGCTCTGTCAATTCATTGCTCTGTGGACTTTGTTTTTCAATCACACACATCCACCTACCCAACCGATTTGTACTGTCAACTTTTTTCTAGCTGCCTTTAAGATTTTATCTCTATCTTTGGTTTAAAATACACGAGTCATTACCAGTATACTAATGCTACTCTCACTTTTGGTTAGGGAACCTTCTCTTTTCAGGTGACAGTGACCTTGGCAGGACTCAGAAGGCACCATGGTGCCGAGAAGAAGTGATGGAGGAGTACTCAGCCTTGAAACATCTCTATCACACCTTCCAAGGCTCAGGGTCCATTATGGAAGAGGTGGTAGAAAGAATGTAAGAGCCAAAGGAAGGGTAGGACTCCTTACAACGTGCTCCTCCAGACACAAAATGGCCTGGATATCCATGAGTTCACAGTGCCTGACACTACCTACACAAGAGCATCATAATAGGAGGAAAAGATGATGACATCAAAATAAAAGAGAGACTGACTGAGCGGGGCAAGAGGTATGATGGAGAGTGGAGTTTCAAAGGGGAAAGTGGGGTTGGGCGGGAATTACCATGGGCTATTGTCTACAATTATGGAAGTTGTCAATAAAAAAAATAAATTTAAAAATAAATAAAAATAGGGAATCATGGTGCTCTTGCTGTGATTTTGCTTACATGAATCCTGTTTGGGTTTAACTGAGCTTTTCAGATCTGTAGATTGTTTTCCAAAAATATGGGGAGTAATACAGTTATTTTCTCAGCGTGCATGTAGCATGTGTGGTGGCGGCGGCGCTGTGTGTGCTGCAGGCATGTGTGTGCAGAGATGCACACGCTTCATGTATACAGGGGTGGGGTTAGAGGCCAGAGGAAGACACTGGACATACTCTACCCCCGTCGCTTTTTCACCTTTTTTTCTCAGAGACAGAGTCTCTCGCTGAGCCTGAAGCTCACTGCCTTTCAGCCAGATTGCAGATCGGGGAGTCCCAGCTCTTCTTCCTTTTCCACCCCCTCTCGTAGGTGCTGGTGATTAAACTCTAGTCCTCATGCTTGCATCGCAAGCATTCTTACCCACTGAGCAAGCTCCCCAGTCCCTCAGTCATTGTTTCTTTATTATTTTTTTTTCTCGGGGTAGGGTCTCACTCTGGCCCAGGCTGACCTGGAATTAACTCTGTAATCTCAGGGTGGCCTTGAACTCACGGTGATCCTCCTACCTCTGCTTCGGGAGTGCTGGGATTAAAGGCGTGTGCCACCACGCCCAGCCAGTCATTATTTCTTTATGAACTTTTTTTTTCCTGTTCTTTCTCTTTCATTTAGAAATTCCTACGACAGACTATTCTCCCAAAGGGCAATATGGCTCTGTCTACTAGTTAACTTTTTTTTTTTTGGTTTTTCGAGATAGGATCTCACTCTAGCCCAGGCTGACCTGGAATTCACTATGGAGTCTCAGGGTGGCCTCGAACTCACGGTGATCCTACTACCTCTACCTCTCAAGTGCTGCGATTAAAGGTGTGCACCGCCATACCCAGCTCTGTTAACTTTTTAATAGTTTCAGTCTCCTTTTTTCAGATTGAATAATTTCTCTTCTCTTCATCTGTTTTAATTCCACTGACCTTTTGTTTATTTCCTAGTACCTCTTAAACTCTCCCAATGAATTTTTAAAAGTCCGTATCTTACAATATTCAGTTCTAGAATTTTAATTTGATTCATTTCTTCCATGAGAGAGACTCAAGTAGACCAGACTGGCCTTAAACTCACTGTATTGCTAGGAATGATATTGAACTTCTGTTTCTCCTGTCTCCACCTCCCCAGTGCTGGAATTATAGGTGTGTACTACCACACCCAGTATTACTTATTATTCTTATTTTAGTGCTTATTATTGTTTTCCAGTTTGTGTTTTTCTGCTGAGATTTCCCATATATCCATTCATTATTACTATATATTTTCTTAAGTCTTTGAATATATATATGTATATGTATGTATCTGTGTATGGGTGTGTTATATACTTTAAAATGTCTTTGCTAAAGTCAGGCTTGGTGGTGTATGCCTTAATCCCAGCACTCGGGAGGAAGAGGAAGGAGAATCACCACGAGTTTGAGGCCACTCTGAGACTACATAGTGAATTTCAGGTCAGTCTGGACTAGAGGGAAACCCTACCTCGAAAACAACAACAAAAATGTCTTTGCTAATTCTTACATCTGATCATATCTGAGTCAATTTCTGTTTACTACTTTTTAAAATTATTATTATTATTTGTTTTTTCGAGGTAGGGTCTTACTCTGGCCCAGGCTGACCTGAGATTCACTATGTAGTCTCAGGCTGGCCTCAAACTCATGGCAATCCTCCTACCTCTGCCTCCGGAGTGCTGGAATTAAAGGTGTGCACCACCACGCTAGGATCTATTTGCTACTTTTTCTTTTTTTTCTTTTTTTTTTTTTTTCGAGGTAGGGTTTCACTCTAGCCCAGGCTGACCTGGAATTCACTATGGAGTCTCAGGGTGGCCTCGAACTCATGGCGATCCTCCTACCTCTGCCTCCCGAGTGCTGGGATTAAAGGCGTGCGCCACCACACCCGGCTTTACTTTTTCTCTTTTAAAAAATATTGTTTATTTATTTATTTGAGTGAGAGAATGGGCATGCCAGGGCCTCCAACCACTGCAAACTCCAGACTCATGCATCACCATATGCATCTGCTTACGTGGGTACTAGGGAATTGAACCTGGGTCCTTAGGCTTTGCAGGCAAGTGCCTTAACCACTAAGCCATCTCTCCAGCCCACTTTTTTGTTGGACTCCTTGCAGTCTCCCCTGTCCTACACAGTTCATAACTCAGGCAAAGATTTGGATAGAATGTATGTACAGGTTTGGGAGCCCTCTCTGAGTCCTTTTCAAGACGTCCCTCCTTCATTTCTAGCTGCTCTGAAAACCGCAGACTCCATCTTGTAAGCCCTTAACCCAGTGAGACTGTGGCTCTGACTGAGTGACAGCTGCCTTGCACACTAGGAAGTACCCTCAGGCAAAAATGTTTGAACATAACTCTCATTCATTATGCTTACATCCTTTGAAGAGTAGCCGTCCCTTCCATTTCTTTTCTTTCTTTTTGGTAGAGTTTCACTTCGAGTCCAGGCTGACCTGGAAATCACTATGTAGTCTCAGGGTGGCCTCGAACTCATGGTGATCCTCCTACCTTTGCCTCCCTAGTGCTGGGACTAAAGGCTGTGCGCCACCATGCCTGGCTCGTCCCTTCATTTCTGCCTGCTTGCTTTTGGTTGTTTTCCAAAGTCTTCAAATAACTGTTTTTACATCTTGTACAAAGTTTGTAATTTTTATCCATAAGAGGGTTAGTCTGATATAATTTCCTGTGACATATTTCATTGCAGATGCATCTTTTAGTGAAATGAATAGTGCTACATTTTTCTCAGCCCAAGAGTTAGTAAAGAAATATTACTTATGCCTTATATGAGATAATACTCAGCATCAGTTCTGTTTATTGTTCTATTTTTTATAGACTTAACACTGAGAAAACCTATTTAATCAATAGATAAATACGGGAAACATATTGCAATGGCAAAATCACTCTAATCTTTTGTATCTCCTTACAAAATATGTGCTAAGAATTGCATAGTACTTTGCCATCAAAAGTTTCTTTTGGGGGGCTGGAGAGATTGCTCAGCAGTTTAGGCACTTGCTTACAAAGCCTAAGGGCAGGAGTTCAGTTCTCCAATAACCATAGGAAGCCAAATGCACAGAATGGCACATGCATCTGCAGTTTGTTTGCAGTGGCAGGAGACCCTGGCACACTCCTTACAAAAAAAAAGAAAAAAGAAAAGAGGGCTGAGGAGATGGTTTAGCGGTTAAGGCGTTTGCCTACAAAGCCAAGGGATCCCAGTTTGACTCTCCAGGACCCATGTAAGCCAGATGCACAAGGGGACGCATGCATCTGGAGTTAGTTCACAGTGGCTGGAGGCTATGGCATGCCCCTTCTCTCCCTCTCCCCCCCCTCTCTCTGCCTCTTTCTTTCTCTCAAATAAATAAATAATATATTTTTAAAAAAGAAAAGAAAAAAGTTACTTTTGGGGCTGGAGAGATGGCTTAGTGGGTAAGGTGTTTGCCAACAAAGCCAAAGGACCCTGGTTTGATTCCCCAGTACCCACCTAAAGCCAGATGTACAAGGTGGCACATATATCTGGAGTTCATTTGCAGTGGCTAGAGGCCCTACTTCACCCATTCTCTCTGTCTTTCTTGATCTGCCCCTCTCTCTCAAATTAGTTTATTAAATTTTTAAAAAAATTTTATGACCTATCATCAGGCACCTCATCTAAGTCTACCTTTGATTCAGTTACTCACTTGCTCAATTTCTGGGATATATACCATTTATCAAACCAAAAAATGTATCAAATTACTAACAATTGTATTATAATTCTTTCCTCCTGAGGAACCTTTTTTTTTTTTTTTAAGACATAACACTGCAAGAGAGAGAGAGAGAGAATTGGCATGCCAGGGCCTCAGCCACTGAAGTTGAACTCTAGATGTGTGTGCCACCTAGTGGGCATGTGCAACCTTGTGCATGCCACACCTTTGTATGTCTGGTTTATGTGGGATCTGAAGAGTTAAACATGGCAGTTAAACATCACAGGCAAGTGCCTTAACCACTAATCAATCTCTCCAGCCCAGCACCTTGTTTTTTAACTTAAAATTGAGGAAATAGAGATATTAACATTTCTATAGGCCTTTTCCATATATATATATTCATTTTTATTTTATTTTATTTTTTATTTTTTGGTTTTTCAAGGTAAGGTCTCACTCTAGCTCAGGCTGACTTGGAATACACTATGTAGTCTCAGGGTGGCCTCCAACTCACAGTGATCCTCCTACCTCTGCCTCCCAAGTGCGGGGATTAAAGGTGTGCGCCACCATGCCCGGTGGCTTTTATATAATTTTTTTTCTGATTAAATGCTCTTATGGGATCATGAGCTTTATATGAATTTTTATCAAAACCTTGGAATTGCAGATTTATGTCATTAAATGTATGTAAAAAATATAACTTGCAGTAAACTGACAATGCCAGTCTGCATTATCAAACCAATTAACCAAAGTAGGCTTGTGTTCAGTTCAGATGTGCATGTTATAATAGATCCCTCTGCCAAGCTAAGGACAGAGCTCAGTGACAGTACTTGCCTACCATACAGAAAGCTCTGAGTTCAAGTCCCTGGCATCACACACACACACACACACACACACACACAATCATATATATATATGATATATATGTGTGTGTGTGTGTGTAAACATTGTATATATAATAAATATTGCATACAAAATACATACAGTGCATGTATAATACACACATATATGTATATGTAGAGATGTATGATTCATATATGTATACGTGTATATATATGTATGTATGTAAATGTATATGTATACAAATATATATATGAAATCTACCATCTTCAGTGACTCATACTGATACTTTCCTTACTTTGTTCCATGGAATACCCACTGTTTCAGTCAGCTTCATGTGGCTGGCAGAAAGCACCTGACCAAGAGCCCCTTGTGGGAGGGAAGTGCTTATTTTTCACTTACAGACTCGAAGGGAAACTCCATGATGGCAGGGAAAAAATGATGGCATGAACAGAAGGTGAACATCACCTCCTGGCCAACATCAGGTGGACAACAGCCATAGGAGAGTGTGCCTAGCATTGGCAAGGGGAAGCTGGCTATAACGTTAGCCTGTGATAGTTTAAATAGATGTCCCCCAATAGTTTCAGGAGTCTTATTAAAGTTTCATGGATTTTCAGGCACCTGGCTAGAGGCGGTATCAGTGAGGGTTGGATTTGGAATTCTAGCTTTAAGATATGCAAAGTACTTGAGCTTTGCCTGGAGCTCCTGAAGTGTGCTCGCCTGTGCTAGTAGTGGTGGCTTTTGGCTTTTCTCTCTCTGTGGGGACCTGTGAAGGTGGGCCAGCTTCTTCTGCCTTTGTGAAACTGTCCCTCTGTCTGTAAGCTTCAATAAACCACTTATTCCTCCCATAAACTGTGCCTGATTTGGAATTCATCCCAGCAACATGAGGCTGTCTACTACAATACCCATAAGCCCAACCCCAATAATACACTGCTTCCAGGAGGCTCCAATTCCCAAATTTCTACCAGCTGGGGACCTAGCATTCACAACACATCAGTTTTGGGGGGACACCTGAATCAAACTACTACATTCTGCTCCTGGCCCCATAACTGATAACCATACATGATATAATATGTAATGTATTCAGTCCAGTTTTTAAAATCCCTATAGTTTTTATTAATATCAATGATGTTTAAATATCCCTATGGTCCAAGGATTTTAACTGAGCCATAATACCAAAAAAATTTTTTTTAAAAAACCATCATGGCACAGAATAGACATTCATACTACAAGAGATGGCACTGGGTATAGCAAAGAAAAACAAGACTTAAAACACAAGGAAACATCAAACTTTGTAGCTCCAAGTCTGACAACTCTAAACAGTGACAAGTCTCCAACTCTGATAAATCTAACAGCGACAAGTCTCTGGAGTTCCAATTCCACCCCTCCAACTAGGCTACTCACAGCCCTGGCAGACTTCATCCAGTGCCATCAGCTCTCCCTGGCACCTATCTTGTAGTCCTGGCATTTCCATTGTTTCTCCATTGCAACCCATGGTTCATCCTCACGGCTCCATCAGGCCTCTGTGCAAGTAATCTGACTAACAAGCCTACTTCACACTGCCCATAGCTATTTCTAAGTACAAAACCAGGGCTAGAAAGATGGCTTGGCAGTTAAGGTATGCCAGAAAAGCCAAAGGACCCAGATTCAGTTCCCCAGTGTCTATGTAAAGCCAGATGTACAAGGTAGTACATGCATTTGGAGTTCATTTGCAGTGGCAAGAGGCCCTGGTGCACTCATTCTCTTTATCTGCCTCTTTCTCTCTCTCTCAAATAAATAAATAAAATATTTTTTAAAAAATACAAAACCATAGCTGGGTGTGGTGGCACACCCCTTTAATCCTAGCACTCTGGAGGCAGAGGTAGGAGGATCACCATGAGTTCGAGGCCACCCTCAGATTGCATAGTGAATTCCAGGTCAGCCTGGACTAGAGTAAAACCCTACCTCAAAAAACAAACAAACAAACAAAAAAGTTGTAAATTCAATGACCCTCTCTTTCCTGTATTTTCTATACTCCATAATACAAGGTGGGCTACCAACTTGTTAATCCAGGGGGAATAAAGCAGACTTTGAAGAACAGGATACTCCTTCAACATTTAGGCCCCTTCAAAAGAGTCTACATTCTTTTTAAAAATATTTTATTTATTTATTCATTTATTTGAGAAAGAGAAGAAGAGGCAGAGAGAAAGAGAGAATGGGCACGCCAGGGTCTCTAGCCACTGCAAATGAGCTCCAGACGCATGTTCCACCTTGTGCATCTGGCTAACGTGGGTCCTGGGGAATCAAACCTGGGTCCTTTGGCTTTGCAGACAAATGCCTTAACTGCTAAGCCATCCCTCCAGCCCAAGTCTACATACTTTCTGTTGTCCCATTACAGGTCAGCTGGCCCAATCTAAATGGTTATGCTTGCTCAAACAATTCTAGCTGAATGGGTTAGCAGTTTTGGTCCAAAGACTTCATTCCTTTCTATGACATATCCCTCTACTCATACCAGTCCATTTCTATGCAATAAAACTCTGCACAAATTCAAAGGACACAGGAATTACAGAAAGCTTCTCACACAAACTGCTTCTACCAAAGCTCTTTCTTCCCTCTATAAGTCAATCCTCACAGTTCCTAGTTCTTAGTGCATTCAGGTCTTTCAATTCTGACCAGAATGGTCCATCAAGCTGTACTTACATCACTGCCAGGCATCTCTTAGGCCAGGATTTCAAATCTAGCCACATTCCTCCTACAAATCAGTTCCAGAAGGCCAAAAGCCACACAGGCAGGTTTATAGTAGTAACAACCCCACTCTCAGTACCAAGTTTACTATTGCAGTCAGGTTCACATTGTTGGCAGAAATCACCCAAGCAAGAGCAGCTTGTGTGAGGAAAAGGTTTATTTTTGGCTTACAGACTCAAGGGGAAGCTTCATGATAGCAGGGGAAAATGATGACATGAGCCATCTTTCCAGCCCCTATTTTTATTTATTTTTCAATGCCTCAGTGTCAATATGATTCCAGGTGCTAGATAAAGCTAGTTTTATACATTTTGAAATTTCTTAAAGCTTTTAATTTGTGTAGTTGAGTGTCTATCTGCCTATTACAACTGGTTGAAAGGGTGGAAACAAACAGAAATGAACCATGAGCTTATTCACAAGAAGAAGAGGAGCACCAGAACTAGATGGTCAGACACTGTTGCTGACTACTCCACTTGCCTGGGCTACAGGTCACTGAGAGATCAAGCTGGAGCTGAGCTGGAAGCCTCCTCCCTGCTGACTAGCTGTCAGGATGCTGGAACAAGTTACGCAGCTTGTTGAAAGAGAAAACTCATCAATGGTCTTAACTAGCAGTGAACCCTTTAAGATCCATAATTGGCCGGCTAAGCCTAATGTGCCACCTGGTGCAATGGTGTCATGTCTGTTATTGGGGAAAACAACTGCTCTGTGATTAGACTTGAGGTCTGCTCCACAGGAGAGAATTCATGATTGGTACTGAAAAGCTAATCAAAAGCCTATGGCTGTGGAACGTCATAAGCCCTAGTGGGAAAACTACTACTGTTGAGTGGCTGTATTAGTCAGGGTTCTCTAGAGGAACAGAACTGCTAGAATGATTTATATTAAAAAACAGAATTTATTGGATTAGTTTATGGTCATCCAGTAGCAGTTGCAGGCCTGAAAATCAAGGAACCCAGTAGCTGCTCAGTCCATGTGGCCAGATGCCTCAGTAGTCCCAATCCAGCACTGAAGGCCTGGAGGCTTCCTGAGGAGCCACAGGGTTGCAACCCACACAGATCTTCAGTTGACGCTGGTCTTCAGTCCACACTGGAAGATAGCAAACAGCTCCAGCTGCCAAGTGGAAGGAAGGGGTTCTTTTTTTAAAAATTTTTTTGTTGTTTATTTATTTATTTGAGAGTGACAGAGAGAAGGAGGCAGAGAGAGAGAGAGAGAGAGAGAATGGGCACGCCAGAGCTTCCAACCTCTGTAAACGAACTCCAGATGCATGCGCCCCCTTGTGCATCTGGCTAACGTGGGTCCTGGGGAATTGAGCCTTGAACTGGGGTCCTTAGGCTTCACAGGCAAGCGCTTAACCGCTAAGCCATCTCTCCAGCCTGGAAGGGGTTCTTTTTACCCAGAGCTGCCTTATATAAAATCCCCCTCCAAGAGGGGCCGCCCACTACAAGAGAAGGGCTCACCCTCGGGGAAGGACTTCCTCCTTCAGTTAATCCTTCCTGGAAGCAACCTCAGAGACCCACCCAAAAGGAATATCTGTAGATTACTAAACAGATCAAGTTGACAACAATTTAACCATCACAATGGCTATATGGACATATTATGCCCACCAAACTGTCCTCTAAATACTTGTGTTTATAAAGTCTATATGTTAATGCTACTCTCACTTTTGGTTAGAGAAGCTTCTCTTTCAGGTAGCAGTGACCACTGGGGAGACTCAAAACTCACCATAAACCTGGCGAGGTGATTTATGTCTTTAATCCTAGTTTCCTAATGCTGAGGGGGATCACCATGAGTATGAGACCAGCCTGAGACTACATAGTGAATTCCAGGTCAGTCTGGGCTAGATTGAGACACTCCCTCATAAAAACAACAACAACAACAACAACAAAATAGAGGAGAAAGTTGTTGGAAAGAAGTGATTCAGTGGAGAGAGGACAAAGGAGGGCTGCTGAGAGGGGATTATGATCACATGATCATGGTATATTATGTACATGTGTGGAAGTTGTCAACAAAATGTTTGCAAAAAATGAGGCAGTGTTTGCTGGCTTTGGGTGAGTGAGGAGGTAAGTGATGACAATTGCTAAAAGAAATGGAAGACAGTATATTTGGCCAGCCAGGCCAAATGAGCCAACAGGTGCAATAGTGGCGTGTCTGTCACGGTGGAAACCAACTGCCCTCTAATTGGACTGGAGGCCCGCTCCATTTGAGGGAATACATCCCTGATACTGAAAACTTCAAACAGGGGTAGTCATGAACCCTAGGGGTGTAATGTCTGCTGCTGTCTGGCTGAATGTATATACTATGCTTATCAAACTGCCCAGTAAGCACTTCTCTTAATGTTCATACCCTTACATTAATGCTACTCTCACTTTTGGTAGAGAATCTTCTCTTTTCAGAGGGCAGTGACCTTGGGATGACTCAGAAGGCATCATGGTGCTGGCAAAAAGTGACCAGTGTGCTCAGTACTGTGATATCTCTATCACACCTTGCAAGGCTCAGGGACTAATGCGGAAGAGGTGGCGGAAAGAATGTAAGAGCCAAAGGAAGGATAGGACTCCTTACAACGTGCTCCTCCAGACACAAAATGGCCTGGATATCCATGACCTCACAGTGCCTGACACTACCTGCACAAGACCATCATAATAGGAGGAAAAGATGATCACATCAAAATAAAAGAGAGACTGATTGAGATGGGGAGAATGGAGTTTCAAAGGGGAAAGTCAGGGGAGGGAGGGTATTACCATGGGCTATTTTTTATAATCATGGAAATTGTTAATAAAAAATTGGAAATAAAAAGAAACGGAAGACAGGCCAGTCTATAAGCCTCAGGCAAAGAGAAAGAAAGAGGGTACACAGGTCAGACCCAAAGAGGCCTAGGACACAGCCCTTCAAGTCTATGTTTGTCTTCTGGGACTGCCATGAGAAATGACCAGAAGCTTGGCTTTTCACAAGTCTGGAGTCTAGAATTTCAGAATCAAGGTGTTTGGACAAGCTCATACTTCCTTTGAAGGGTCTGGGGAGGCCCCTCCCTTCCTTTCCTCCTCTCTTCCAGTGGCCCCTGGTAACCTGAGTATAGAAGCTCTCTAAAGAAGCCGGTTTCACTGCAGCTTCTTGACCTGGGCTGAGTAGAACATGGTGATTGTGGAGAGATGGAATGCTGTAGGTGGGTAGCCACAATGACTGTGGGCTATGTTTAGTCCCTTTTAATAGACAATTGCCTAATGTTTTAGTGACTAATAATGTTCTTGGAACATATCATGAATCTTATCAGACGTCTAGCCTCCATCTACCTCAAAGCTAAGGACAACATTTGAAAACTATAGAAGATTTTTCCAGTATGCTATAGCTTGCTGACCTGGTACTCCTGCTGATGGAGCTGGAAAATGTCTTCATTTATGACTTCCTTTTTTTCTGTGACTATAAGAGTTTACGTAACCTCCTCCACAGTGGATCATGTCACTTAAAGTAATCTGAATACATGTTCTTGGGCCACTGTCACTTCTCATTGGGGAAGAATAAACTATTTTCTTATTTTATTTAAAACACAGTTGTTTTTTGAGGACCATTCCTTGGTGTCCTTGGCTGGTACACACTTATCTCTGATCTCCACTGTCACCTGACTTCTCCTCTGGGTAACTTTGTGTGTCTTCTGCTATTCTTATTAGGATACCAGTTATTAGACTTGGGGTCTGCCTTAAATAAACTCGCTTTCATTGCACCTGAAAAGATCCTATTTTCACACAAGGCAACATGTTAAAGTTATCAGGGAACATGAAATGGGAAGAGAGGAAGGAAGTTAATTAATCCTATTATAAAACACATCACAAGGCTGGAGAGATGACATAGTGGTTAAGGTACTTGCCTGCAAAGCCAAAAGACCCAGGTTCTATTTTCCAATGCCCACATAAGCCAGATGCACAAGGTGGCACACATATCTGAAGTTGCTTTTCAATGGCTAGAGGCCCTGGCATGCCCATTATCTCTCTCTCTATCTACCTCTATCTCTCTCAAATAAATAAATAAAAATAAATATTGTTTAAAAGATCTGGGTGTGGTGGCACATGCCTTTAATCCCAACACTCGGGAGGCAGAGGTAGGAGGATTGCTGTGAGTTCGCAGCCACCCTGACACTACATAGTGAATTCCAGGTCAGCATGGGCTAAAGTGAAATCCTACCTCTAAAAACCAAAAAAAGGCCAGAAGAGCAGCTGCTGAAGGAGATACAAATGGGACCAGCTGAGCAGCTGCAGTACAATGACAGGCACCCTGCAAAGTCTCCCATCTACCAACCACCAGGCCTGTGAACATCTGGAGGACTCATTCATCCCTGGCTGCCCATCACTGAGAGGAATCAAGGTGGGCACTCAGCATTGGTGAGATTTGCAGCCATCCCAAAATGTAACAGGGCCTGCTTATACAAATCCAGGTACATAGGCCAGCAGTGGAAGTGCTAATTTCTCTTTCCATGTCAGGAAAGGTAATATATTACATTTGAATGATATATTTTTGGTTGGCTTTACCTTTCTCAAATAAGCTGTATTTTGGTGTTGACTATTGTTGCTTTTGATGTTTCCTGATTCATAGGGCCTTTGTCTTTTTCTTAAGTCACTACTGAGGACAGAGACTGGCTGGCCCCAGGCTGGCTTGGAACCCATTTCAGACTAGAAATCTCTACTTCTTAGTTGACAGGATTAAAGGTGTGTGACAACACACACCCTTAGGGACTTTGGCTTTATTAGATTATCTGTGCTGATTTGGGTTCAATGTCTGTATTTCTCTGTTAAATTTTAGAATTTGCCAGTAATTTGCTTCAACCAGTCTAATACAGTACTTTAATAGCAGGCAAACTCGACACCAAGGGTCACTTCTGCTGTTTTCTCTTGGAGTATAAGAGCTACACTTAGCACCTTAAACTCCTACACTGAAGATATATGAAGTCAGATTTACCTGGTTAAGAACACTGCACATAATTAGAAAACCCAAGCATCAAATTAACTCAAGATGCAAAAATCTCTACATTATAATAAAAGAAACAGAAAGAATCAAGACAATACAATCCCACGAAAAATTATAGATCCATCAGAAATGATCCCCAGTGAGACTGTTTTAGATGAAATGCCTGACAAAGACTTCAAAAAAATGACTTTATCTATACTCAAAGAAATCAAAGGAATCAAAGAAAAAAAATAAACTCCTGAAGGAGAACACAAGAAAGCAACTTAATGAAATAAGGAGGTTATTATAAGACATGGGTAAGGAAATAAAAATAATGAAAAAAAAAATAACAATCAGAAATACTAGAAATGGAAAAACAGAGTAAGTCAAATGGAAAACTCTATAGAAAGTCTCACCAGTAGAATGTGGCAGATTTAATATAGTCCAATAAAGAGAAAAAACAAACTAATAGGAAGGCATGAATGGGAATTCCAAGACATCTGGGACATTATGAAGAGCTCAAACATAAGAATTCAGGGAGTAGGAGAAGGAGAAGAATTTCACTACAAAGGCATAACAGATATTTTCAACAAAATCATAGAAGAAAACTTCCCCCAAGTAGGGTAAGTGATGCCAATGCAGATACAGGAAGCCTATAGAATGCCAAACAGACAAAAGCAAGAAAGAACCTCTCCCCGCAATATTATAATTAAACTACAAAGCACACAAACCAAAGAAAATATATTGAAAACAGTTAGAGAGAAAAATCAAGTCACATACAAAGGCAAGCCCATCAGGATAACAGCAGATTACTGAACACAAACTTTAAAAGCCAGAAGGGCTTAGAATGATGTAGTCCAAGTTCTGAAAGATAACAACAGTCAACCAATATTACTTTTTCCTGCAAAGCTATCCATTCAAATAGATGGAGAAATAAGGACATTCCACAACAAAAGCAGGCTAAAGGAATATATGAAGACTAAAACATCACTGCAGAAAATACTTGAAAGGATCTTCCATGTTGAAGAGAAAGAAAAGCACACACATAAGGAATCTGGAAAAAATAAACCATACTCAAATACTAGTTAATACAAGAGAGCCAAGATAAAACTGGAAGAACTACAAAACAAGAAAAATGGCAAGAATAAATACACATCTTTCAAAAATAACCCTTAATATCAATAGCCTTAATGCCCCAACCCAAAGACACAGGTTTGCAGACTGTGTTAAAAAGCAGGATCCTTTGATTTGTTGCTTCTAAGAATCTCACCTTTCCACAAATGCGGCAATGGGTGCAATAGTGGCACGTCTGTTATGGGGGAAACCAACTGCCCTCTAATTGGATAGGAGGCTGGCTCCATGGGAGGGAATACATCCCTGATACTGAAACCCTACAACAGGGTTAGTCATGAGCCCTAGGGGTGTAACGTCTGCTGGTGTCTGGCTAAATGTATATACTATGCTCACTGAACTGCCCGGTAAGCACTTCTCTTAATGTTCACACCCATGTATTAATGCTACTCTCACTTTTGGTTAGAGAAGCTTCTCTTTTCAGATGGCGATGACCTCTGGGATGACTCAAAAGTCACCATAGTGCTGAGAAGTGACAGAGGAGTGTTCAGCACTGAAACATCTCTATCCCACCTTCCAAGGTTCAGAGTCCATTGTGGAACAGGTGGCCAGAAGAGTGTCAGAGCCAGAGGAAGGGTAGGACTGCTTACAAGGCACTCTTCCAGAACAAAATGGCTTGGATATCCATGACCTCACAGTGCCTGACACTACCTACACAAGACCATCATAATAGGAGGAAAAGATCGTGACATCAAAATAAAAGAGAGACTGATTGAGAGGGAGAGGGGATTTGACAGGCAATGGAGTTGCAACGTAAAAGTGTGTAGTTGGGGAGGGGGAAGAATTACCATGGTTTGTTGTCTATAATTATGAAAGCTGTCAATTAAAAATAAAGAAAGAATGGAATAACTGTACAAACCTTACAGATGGCCAGAATAAAAATAGAACACAAAGAAAGCCACTTCCTCTATGTGACCAAAGGGATGAAAAGACCATAAATCCAAATTTCTGACAATGAAGGATTGTTGAAAACCTGTCCCAGACACCACCACATTGTGCAGAGTTAATTCTTTAGGATGTCTTGATGGGCCCCTGGGCTTCCTCAGGGTTAGTGACAGGTCCACCCTGAAGAAAGCTAGGGAGAGGACAAACGTACAGACTCTGCATCATAGCCAGTCCTGTCTGGGTCACCTACCAACATGCTTCAGCCACACAAAGGTGACCTCTACAGTTCCCCCTGGAGCCGCTTCTCTGCCAGGTCTTCTCAAGCTTACTTCAAATGAGAGAAAAATTTACTTTGTCCAAGGAAGTTCTGGCAACTGGAAATTGTCACTTTCAACTCTGACAGGCACCATGCTTCGTTGTCGTCCCTGAATTAGACTTTTGGACTTTGGTGTATAATAAAAACACAAACAACCTCACATGATGATACTAATTTTAACTTCTAATCTCAGAGTTGGAATTGTTGAGCAATAAATTAGATTCAAAAGAGCATCAGCAGTATAGTCACAATCATTTCTGCTTCTCAAGAAAGTCTGTAATGCTAGGTTAAACTGTCAAGTAATTGTCAATGTGTATTTAATTTTACTAATGACTTAATCTATCTTCCATTCCTCTAGTATTCACTCCATTATTATTATTATTATTCCTTTTTGTTTTTTTTGAGGTAGGGTCTTACTTTGGTCCAGGCTGACCTGGAATTCACTGTGTAGTCTCAGGGTGGCCTTGAACTCACAGCAATCCTTCTACCTCAGCCTCCTGAGTGCTGGGACTAACAGCGTGCACCACCATGCCTGGCACACTTCTTTCTTTTCTTCCCATTCATCCTGAACACACCTACCTCTTAATGTGGTGGACCAACTCATTCATGCAGGTCTCAGTGTCCCCTGGGAGGCTCCAATGAAGGCCTCCTTCCCAAGTTAGATTAGGTGTCCTGCTTTGGCTTCAGATGAGCTTTTCTACCTTTAACAGAAGCTAACATGACACGATTGCCTTCAAGACCAATGCGTAGTTCACTGTTAGGTCCTATGAGCCAGGATAGGATTTTTCACATAGCAGACACTCAGTAAATGTCAAATGAATGCATCTCTTCCCTTTTTTTTTTTTTTTTTTTGTGGTGAAAGTAGTGGGCTTAAGACTTTTTATTTATTTAGGTTTGTTGAGGTAGGGTCTCACTGTAGCTCAGGATGACTTGGAAATCACTCTGTAGTCTCAGGGTGGCCTCGAACTCATGGCAATCCTCCTACCTCTACCTCCCGAGTGCTGGGATTAAAGGCATGTGCCACCATGCCTGGCGGGCTTAAGATATTAAAGCCCTTATCTATAATTATATTTCATACAGTAGTAGAGCTGTCTTATAGCTTACAACTCCTGCCTGTAAGTTTGGGCTCCTCTCCACTTGGCCAATCCTGCTTGTGCTGGAAGATACGGTAATAGTTCATTTTTTATATTTATTTTTATGAGAGAGAGAGAGAATTGGTGTGTCAGGGCCTCCAGTCACTGAAATTGAACTTCAGACTCATGTGCCTTTTTGTGCACATGTGCAACCTTGCACACTTGCATCACCTTGTGCATCTGGCTTATGTGGGATCTGGGGAGTCCAACATGGGGCCCCAGTTCATTTTTTAGAGGTATGGAATTCAGGGACAAGTTATAGGTTTAAATACATACATACAGACTTTTTTTTTTTTTTTTTTTTTTTTTGGTTTTTTGAGGTAGGGTCTCATTCTGGTCCAGGCTGACCTGGAATTAACTCTGTTGTCTCAGGGTGGCCTTGAACTCATGGCGATCCTCCTACCTCTGGCTCCCGAGTGCTGGGATTAAAAGCGTGCACCACCACGCCTGGCTCATACATAGACTTTTTGAGGTAGGGTCTTGCTCTAGCCCAGGCTGACCAGGAATTCATTATGTAGTCTCAGGGTGACCTTGAACTCACGGCAATCATCCTACCTCTGCCTCCCAGGTGCTGGAATTAAAGGTGGGCGCCACCATGCCCTGCAAAATAACATATTTTTATTTACTTATTTATGAGGGAGAGAGAGAATATGAATGAGTGTGATCATTACTAAGGTATCACCCCAACTCAAAGGTTCGTTTGTTGGTTTGTTTTTTGTAACAGGATCACCCTGTGTAGCCCTCACTGCTCTAGATATTGCAATCCCCTTGGCTCTGACTCCTCAGTGTTGGGATTACAAGTATGCACTATCACACCAAGCTAATAGGGTCTTGTTGTTTTTAGTGTTTTTTTTTTTTTTTTTCTGAGGTAGGGTCTTACACTAGGCTGGGCTGACCTGGAATTCACTATGCAGTCTCAGGGTGGCCTTGAACTCACAGCAATCCTCCTACCTCAGCCTCCAGAGTGCTGGGATTAAAGGTGTACGCCACCACGCCTGGCTCTTTCTTGTTTTGTTTTGAGATGAGGGTCTCATGTAACCCACCATGGCCTTGAAAACACAATGTAACCAAGGATGGCTTTGAACTCCAGATCCTCCTGCCTCCACCCTCCAAACTGATTGCAGCTATGCACTGTCATACCCAGTACATAAGGTGTTAGGCATCAAACTCAGAACTTTGGGCATTCCATGCAAACCTCTACCATCTGAACTATATCCTCAGCTCTTTTATTTAGCGTATGCATACATTATAACGATAATACTAAGGTCATGTGACAAAAGCCGCCATCCAGGGGCCCCGCTCTGTCCTATCTGCCCTGCTCTTTCCTGCTAGTGGCCACCAAGGGCCTCTCCGAGCATGCTTCCAGAGCTGTGGCTTAGCTGTGATAGGGGTCCACTCATCCCTTCTCTTTGCAAGTTCTCAGCCTGTTTTCCCTCCTACCCAGTTGACTCTTCCTATTTTCTAGATTTCATTTCTGGCCAGGGCACCCTGGCCACTTTCATCATTATCTTTTCTTTCTGAGTAGATCTTTTCATGCCTGATCACTTCATAAAGTAGTGGATAAAATGACTGTTTTTGCAGTTAATTAGCAATGATGCAGGAGTGCAGTGGGCAAGAGGCAGGCAGATCATGTGGAAGACTTCTTTTTCTCTACAGAGACATTTTTCTTTTCTTGTGTCTGAGAGTAAGGTAGGTAATATCACTGGCATATCTAATATACAGGAAAAAGATAACTAAAATATTTGCATAACAGGCAATCTTAGTCTTACTATTATCCTTATAATTGTAGGCATACATAAAAAAAGTCATTCTGGGATGGAGAGATGGCTTAGAGGTTAAGGCGTTTGCCTGCAAAGCCTAAGGACCCAGGTTCAACTCCCCAGAACCCATGTAAGTCAGATGCACCTGGTAGTGTATGTGTATGGAGTCTGTTTGCAGCAGCTGGAGGCCCTGGTGTGCCCATTCTCTCTCCTTCTCTGTCTGTCTCAATCAATCAATCAATAAATTTAAAAAATTCTATTCTCTTTCTTTCCTGTAACAGACCAAGTAATTTTTTTGTTTGTTTGTTTTCCAAGCTAGGATCTTGCTCTAGCCCAGGCTGACCTGAAATTCATTATGTAGTCCCAGGTTGGCCTTGAACTCCTGGCGATCCTCCTACCTCTGTCTCCTGAGTGCTGGGATTAAAGGTGTGTGCCACCACACCCAGCTAGACCAAATAATTTATTAAAGATTAGGTTTGTTTAGCTCATGGTTCCAGAGGTTGAACAACCAGAGAGCATGGTGCTAGCATCTGGTGAGGCACTTCCTGCTATATTATGACATGTTGGAAGTCATCACATGGTGAGACAAGACAATGTGCTGGGTTGGGTCACTCTTCTTTTTACAATGCTAATGCTATCACAGAGAGTGTTACCCTCCTGGTCTCATTTAATCTTAATTACCTTCCCAAGGCCCCATCTCCAAATATCATTAACATGAATTTATAGATTAAGTTTTCAACACAGGAACTTTTTTTAAAAAAAGTAATTTATTTGTTTGTAAGGAGAGAAAGAGATTGAGAGAGATAGAGGGAATGGGTGCGTCAGGGCCCCTCTCTACTGCAGAGGAACCCTAGCTTCATGTGCCACCTTATACATCTGGCTTTAAGTGGGCACTTGGGAATTGTAGTGGGGTCATCAGGCTTTGCAAGGGAACACCTTTAACCACTGAGCCATCTCCCAGCCCCCAAAGTCATATTCAAATCATGGCATAATCCCAAATACCTTTTGGCAGGATATTCTGGTGTATTCAAAAGGTTCAAGCTCCCTCATTTTTGTAATTTGGTACCTCTCAATTTTCCTCTTTAATACTGAGGATCTGGGGTCATACTGAACTGGGTGTGGGATGAAGAAACTGGAAAAATCCAGAAGATGGCAAATAGTGAAAATAGCCCCAAGATAGAAGTGAAAATAGCCTCGAGATCTCTGCATCATTTGACTTGGATAAATGACAACTGAATGTAAATGAGGCTAGATCTCCAAAGTGATGTCTATGAAAACAGACAACTAAGTTTTATTTTCCTTTCCTTGTTTTTAAAAAGATTTTAATCTAATCTCGTAGAGTAGGAGAAAATAACTCAATGTTCTGGAAATAAATTTCCCCAAGGAGGCCATTAAGGCAGCCCTTTTGTTTCCTGTCATACTCTGAATCAGTTACAAGGACAAACTCTATTTGTTTGGGTACATTAATTTTGCTCAATGGCCTTTCTATAAAATGAGCATCAAATTGATGGGACTGGACCTCAGTAAAGAAGAAGTTCCAATTTTCTCTGGATGGATTGTTCTGGACGTGCAGTGGAAAATTATTATTAATAGCAATTCATGTTTACTATCCAGTGAGCAGGAGAGAAAGATGGAGTTTAGAGACGCAGCTGTGTCTCACAAAGCACGGAGCACCACAAGACAAATCACAGTGGTGACCCGACCTTTGACTCCTGCGTGGCAGGTCCTCTTGGGTCTTGTCTGGTGGGCTCCATCACAGTTTTCCTCATAGTACGTGTTGGTTCAGAGACTTCGGGGAAGCAAGAGAGGTTTTCAATATGATCTCATCATAGAGTGTTCGTGCAGGTAGATATGGGGCTGAGGAGATGAAGGCAGCGTTTTAATTCTTCAATCCGTCCGCAGTGTGGGGTTGAACAGGTATGATCCCTTCCCTCATGGGGCTTAGAGCCTGGGGTTCAAGTCCGGCTCCTATGTGGTCCTGATGCTGGCTTGGCCTCTGACGAGCAAACAAAACAGATGTATGTGTTGACTAGACTTTCTTCTTCATCTTAAGGAGTTAGGAGCAAAGCATCCTGGAGGGAGGTACGCGGAAGGAACTCGACGTAAAGTAACCTCATTTTCCCGGGGCGCAGTCAGTACCCGGCAGTCGCTGTGGACAGTGGGATGTGAAGAGTCATTACCACTGGCATTTCTCATAAATGCAGTGCCCTTGGGATGGGCATCCTGGGTGCTCATCTTATCCCCAAGTCCTTTGTCTTTCTCTTCTGTGCAAATAAGTGAGTCTGAGATGAAAACAAGCGAGGGCTATCTACCAAGAGCTGGCATGGCAAGGCAGTCCGACACTGTCGCTTAGGTTTGGCTGAGACAGAGTGGCAGCCTAGGAGTGGGAAGGCTTCATAACGCTACCCCTGGTCTACAGGCTGCAGGCATGCAGACGCTGGGGGCGGCTGACTCCAAGATGTCCTGTGAAATTGGTTTTGGGAACAAAATTTGCTTTCTCTGATTAGTTCTGAGTTCCAAGCAGGGACAAAAATTATGGCTGGAGACATGTCTCATTGGTGAAGGCACTTGATTGCAAAGCCTAAGGACCCAGGTTCAGTTCCCCATTACCCATGTAAGCTAGATGCACAAGGTGATGCATGCATCTGGAGTCCGCTTGCAGTGCCTAGAGGTCCGTGGCACACCCATTCTCTCTCTCTATCTGCTTCTTTCTCTCTCTTTCTCAAATAAATAAATAAAATGTTTTTAAATTAAGGAAGATGTCAGTTATTAACAATGACCTGGATGTCTTGCTACAAGGGTCATTGTCTGGGTTTTTAGGTTGTTTGCTAGAGATAATGGCTAATTGCTTTGGACTGGGTCAGAGTTCAATTTTTCCTGTGATCTGGCTGAGGTAGCAGAATAGGAAATAGGTTAGAGCAGGGAGATTACAGAGTTATCAAGATTAATATGAAAGAAGCCAGCTGACAAAGGACTAGAAACCTATCTCCACATGAGCTAACAAAACAGCATGCCTGAGAAAAGTCCAGGCCATCTCCAAATGCAGATGTATGCTATGTAAATGACCCTTATGATCAGGACTCTCGTGACATGAGGGTTTTGAGTCTAGGTCCTGTCCCAGCTTGCTAGCTCACTTCCATTCTTGGGAGTGCTTTTCTCTTTCCTGATAAACATTTCTTTCTATTACTAACCATGTGTCCCTGGTTCAATTCCTTGTCCCTAGACACAGCGCCTGAAAACCTCAGCAGATGCTCTTCAGATGCAGACACACATCTAGAACATGGTCACGGTTGCACATTAGCCTCTCCTCTCACTTCTGGGTTCACTTAGGTTGTTCTGAATGTCTTAATTGTAAATCCTCTTACGTGTACCTATGGATAGGGATCAATAGTGAAACCTTCATGACACATCTTCGACAAACCTGTAATCATAAAACCATTTGGATTCGGGCTAGACAGATGGCTTAGCAGTTAAGACACTTGCCTGCAAAGCCCAAGGACCCAGGTTCGATTCTTCAGAACCCATGCAAGCCAGATGTGCATGGTGGAGCACATGTCTGGAGTTTGTTTGCAGTAGCTATGGGCCCCGGTGTGACCATTCTCTCTCTCTAACAAATAAATTAATTAAAAATTAATAAAGAAATCATTAAAAAGCAGTCACATTCATTAAGTAAAAAGTTTTTTTTTAAAAAAATAAAGACAAGCCAAAGGGAAAATAATTTCATAATCCCCCTGTTGTAGTCAGCTCCATGCTGCTGGGAGGAACTTCCAAGCCAGACACAGATATGGAGGAAGGGATTTATCTGAAGCTTACAGATCCAGGGGAAGTTCCACTGATGGCAAAGGAGGCTGGCCCCCTTTCACAGATCCAAGTAGAGCGAAAAACCACCACGAGGGTTGAAGAGATGGCTAAGCAGTTAAGGCGCTTGCCTGCAAAGCCTAAGGACCCATGTTCGACTCTACAGGTCCCATATAAGCCAGACGTAAGGTGATGCAAGTGTGCAAAGTCACACCTGCACACTAGGCGGTGCACGTGTCTGAAGTTTGATTACAGTGGCTGGAGGCCCTGGTGTGCCAATTCTCTCCCTCTGGCTCCCAATCTCACTCTCTGGCATAAAAAGAAAAAAAATAGAAAAACCACCAGCAGCACGTCAATCAAGCAGGAACAACAGCAGGGGACTGGCAGCAAGAGTTGCGATTGCCCTGTGCATACCTTTGGGCTAGAACACACTTCATCCCCAGTGACAGTGCCTGGCTGGAGACAAGCTTTCTTAAAACACTTGAGTCTTTTGGGAGACATACAAACTACCACACTCCCAGTGGCCACACCCCTACTGGTGAGTTGCTCTGCCGACATACTCCCATAGCATGTTGTACATTCAAGAACCTCATATGCATTTTTTCCCCTCAAGGGTTTCAGAGATGTTTCTTTATCCCTTACTCCCCAAACTTCACATGGGGTATTGAGCATAGCAGCCTCTGTCACCATCAAATGAATATTTTTCATTGAATCCCATGAAGTTACCTTCAATGAGGGTCAAAAAATGGATGCTCATGATGTTGAACCTAGTGGATGTATGGATGGGTGGATGAATTGCAACAACTCTATCTGTTCTATATGACTAATGATCCAAGCATCAACATGCTGAATAAATGTGTTGTTTCCTCTTGACAAACAGTGAAGGAGATAATTCTGACTTCTGGTTTCAGCTGGGTAATGTCTTCCATCTACCCACGACTGCTATCGAGTCAGTTACCACAGAGGTGTGGGGATCCGTTCCACCTCACATGCAGCTTATTTATTTATTTATTTATTTATTTATGAGATGGGGGATGAGCACGCCAGGGCCTCTAGCTACTGCAAACAAACTCCAGATGCACACATCACCATGTACTTCTGGTTTACATGGGTTCTGGGGAATTAAACCTGCATCCTTGGGCTTCTGCAGGCAAGTGCCTTAACTGCTAAGCCAGCTCTCCAGCCCTCAGCTTTTCTATAGAACCACAATCTTCCTGTCATGACTGGACACATCATTTTCATTTGTCAATTACTTGAGCTTCAGTTTAGGACTTTGGTTAATGGTTTGGCAAGACATTGATTAGAGAAGTCTTTTTCTTTCGTGATTAAAAGCATGTTTGATATCTTCTCCCCAGCTATTTTGTATTTGTATCTAGTAATTGTGGATCTAAATATATGACTATGGCAATCTGTTGCGTAGTATATTATGTGAAGTTTTCAGGAAGCAAAACTGCTTTTTAGAAAGCCATTTCAGAAGGCTGTCATTAGTTAGACTAAGTATTCTGCAAACAAATCTTGGTAAATAAGTTGTTTTCAATAGAATACTGTAATAGCAAATCACTCTTGCCATCTCCTGGTCAATATCTCTCCTAAACTATCTTGTGTAATATTGACATAGATACTTGCACATAAATGACCTCTAAGCCTCTGACCTCACAGCTAGGGGCTGGAGAGATGGCTCAGTGGCTAAGGTGCTTGCCTGCAAAGCCTAAATACCTGGGTTCAATTCCCCACTACCCACATAAAGCTGGATGCACAAACTGAGGCATGGAGTTTGTTTGCAGATGCTGGAGGCTCTGGTGTGCCCATTCTCTCCCTCCCTCTCTCTCTCCTTGAAAATAAAATAAATAAATAAATAAAATATATTTCTTTAAAACTACAGCTGGTAGTATGGGATGGAGGATAGGACTACAGAATCAGCTGTCCTGGGTTCCCTTTATTTCCCCCTCTGTCTTTTACAAGTTCTGGGATCGTGGATGTGATATCACCCTGCTGGCTTCTCCATGACCTCTGGAGAATGGAGATGCTGTAGTTATTCACTGTTTCATCCAGTATCATTTAGACATAAATGTATCCAGGTTCTATTCCAGGCACTGCTGTTGCTCGTGCAACTCCATGCACAGAGTGTGCCCTTACTTTAAAAAAAAAATTTGTTTTTTAGGTGGTAGAGGCACTTGAGTCAGGGTCTTTCTCTAGCCGAGCCCAACCTGGAACTTACTCTGTAGCCCAGGCTGGTCTGGAACTCACAGTGGTCCTCCTACCTCAAGCAACCCAAGTGCTGGGATTAAAGATGTGAGCCACCACACCAGGCTAAAAATGCAGCTTGCTTCCCCATTAGGAAATTAAATCTCAGTCTACTGTGTGACAGATACCAACCCCTATACTACTGAGGACGGCCCCTTGTGTTTGAGGCTCTGAGGCTGCAGTGGGGAAAGTGGTAGACAAATCTTTGCTGGTGACTTAAAGACATAGACCATTTCCTGATACTGCAGTTGGAGGAAGGAATATTTGGGTTTAGATCTGTGGTAATTTGATTTTGGAAAACTCTGAACTCTTCCTTCTCATTTCCTCCTTTGGAGAATGTAAATACTGTGATACACCAATGAAGGTTGAAGCTTGTGATGAGAAAGGCATTGCTGGTGATTTCATCATTGTACAAACATCGTAGGGTGTACTTACACAAGCCTCCATGGCATAGTCCACTCCGTACACAGACTATGTGGTCTATTGCTGTTAGGCCACTGTGATGGTCAATCTTCACTGTCAACTTGATTGAATTGAGAGGTACCTAGAGAGGCATAAGGCCCTTCTGGCTGTGTCTGTGAGGGCATCTCCAGACAGACAATTAGCTCCAGAGGGCTCTGACCTGATGGATGAATTATCCCTTGATGGATTCATAGCACACTACCATTATTGGGCAAGAATGAAGACTGGAGTAGGCTTAGTTGGAGGAAGTAGATCCCTGAAGGCATGTCCTTGGGGCTCTATCTCACCTTGGCCTCTTCCTGTCTTCCTCTGTACTCTGTTTCCTGGCTGTTACGAGCTGGGAATTTCTGCTCCATCACACCCTCCTCTTTCCATGATGGATTGACACCTCTGAAACCATGAGTCAAAGTACCTCTTTCTTTCCTTAAGTTATTTCTGTTGGATACTTAGTAACAGCATGAATAAAAGGAACTAACAAAGCCGGGTGTGGTGGTGCACGCCTTTAATCCCAGCACTCAGGAGGGAGGTAGGAGGATTGCTGTGAGTTCAAGGCCACCCTGGGACTACATAGTTAATTGCAGGTCAGCCTGTGCTAGAGTGAGACACTACCTCAAAAAAAAAAAAAAAAAAAAAAAGGAACTAACACAGCTATGATGACTGAAACAACACAGATTTCAATGCACAGGAGAAACAATGAATCAGGAGACACAGTCAATAGGAGGTGGATGAGGCTTCTGCCAGTGTTATATGATGTATTGTTTCACAGTACAAGTTGTTGTTAATTAGTAGGAGCACACTGTTTTTTTTTTTTTTAAGTTTTAAAACATTTTATTTATGTGCACGTGTGTGTGTGCGTGCACATAGGTGAGGAGCACACTCTTAAAGAATGGATGAAAAGTATGGTAAACTTACAAATCAATAACATAGTATCATGTACTAAACAAAAGCATTTGTGCTATTCTTTTACATGACTGGCAGTGCACTAATGGCTTTGTTTACCCCAGCATCATCATAGACACACGAGTAATGGGTTAGGGAGGACATTATGACCACTACCATGCCACTAGGTGGTAGGAGTTTTTCAGCTCCATTATAATCTTATGGGACCTCTGCCATGCACACATGCCCTGTATGCGGTCTGTGAGTGTAATGACTTCTGCTTTGTTTATTGTCTAGAACTGTCTAGACTGTCATACCAGTTTGCAGTTTGCATTCATTACCTTAATTAAATGAAAGCACAGAAAACATCATATCCTGGGCACCCTTTGTAAAGTGTAAATATATTATCGGACATTAAAATTCTTACGTTAGGGATGGAGAGATGGCTCAGTAGTTAAGGCGTTTGCCTGCAAGGGCTAATAACCCTGGTTCGATTCCCCAGTCCCCACATCAAGCCAGATGCACGAAGCGGCACATGCATCTGGCATTCATTTGCAGTGGCTGGAGGCCCTGGATTGCCCATTCTTTCTTTCTCTGTCTCCCTTCTCTTTATCTCTCTCTGCTTGCAAGTAAATAAGTAAAACAAAATTCTTACTTGAAAAAAAAAACTGACAGAGTGAAGAAAACTACTGGAAAAAATAAAACAAAAACAAAAACAAAAAAAAATGTATTTCTTAGAGAGTTAAATTTTCCCAGAGAAGTTTGGTGATCTTCCATGTAGCTGGCATCACCCTAAGTCTTCACTCCCCACCCTGTTAATGCATTAACCCAGAAGCATTTAGGAAGTACCCACTAGCCCTGTGCCTCTTACTGGAAGCAATTGAGTTGTAACCTCCCTGGGGATTCTGAAGTGCGGCCAGGGCTGAAAGCACAGCCCCAAAGCAATGCTTTCGTGAGCAGCACCTTCAGTTCTGACAGGTAGGCATGACAGTTGCTCTGCGTGGGTGACGGTGGCGCACCCCGCCTCCTTCCCACTTTCTGGAAAGGTGATGGTTGCATCAGAAGTGAGTGCTGGGGCAGGTGGATAGCGGACCCGCCCTCTGCCTGTGTATCATGTATTTTACAATCGTAATAAAATCGCTTCCATAACTGAGTGCTTCGCAGGATACAGAGTGCCTGCTAGTGCCTTGACTCCTTGAAATAAGTTTACTTTTCAAATTTGGATACAAAGAAACCTATGCTTAGCATACCAATAGTAGAAAGCATAGAAAAGCTTAAAAAAAACAAAACAAAAAGGCATCCCAAACCAGGCTGTAGTCCCAGCTACGTGGGAGGCTAACTTGGAGGATCACATGGCCTTGGTGATATACTAAGATCTCCAACTTAAAACCAACCACAAAAAACCTCCTAAAGCCTATTACACAAAGGCAACCATTGTTAATATTGTATACATTTCCACAATTAAAAAAATATTTATTTATTTATTTATAAGGAGTGGGGGAGAATGAGAGAAGGAATGGACATGTCAGAGCCTCCTACCACTGCAAACAAACTCCAGATGAATGAGCCACTTTGTGCATCTGGCTTTAGTGGGGACTGGGGATTTGAATCTGGGTTGCCAGGCTTTGCAAGCAAGTGCCTTTAACCGCTGAGCCATCTCCCCAGCCTCCCTCCCCCATTTTCACTATTTTAACGAATTGGCTCATTTTGTGTCCCCTCCATAAAACCATGTGCCTGTTGTAAAAGAGCTCAGAAAGTCCTCCGCCTAGCTTTGGTGGACTGTAATGAATTAGGAATGTGCTTACTTTCTGGTCTTTGGTGGGTGAATTTTCCTGCTGGTCTACCTGCACATTGTTTTGGTGGGCTCGTCCAGTGCAGTCCAAGACACATCATGGACCAATCAGTGCCAAGTCCTTGTTTAAGATGACCAGTCATGGGCTGGAGAGATGGCTTAGCCGTTAAGCACTTGCCTGTGAAGCCTAAGGACCCCGGTTCGAGGCTCGATTCCCCAGGACCCACATTAGCCAGATGCACAAGGGGGCACACGCGTCTGGAGTTTGTTTGCAGTGGCTGGAGGCCCTGGCGCGCCCATTCTCTCTCCCTCTCTCTATCTGCCTCTTTCTCTCTGTCGCTCTCAAATAAATAAATAAAAATAACAAAAAAATATTTAAAAAAAAGATGACCAGTCAGAATATGGGGATAGCAGCCTGCCTCATGCAATAAAAGCTCTGTTCTCACTGGGGAAAGGTGGATTCGCTCTGAGGAGCAGCGTGTGTTTCTCTGCCGCTTAAAGTTCACTATGAATAAACTTTTGGCTTGTTTGAGTCTCATGCTCTTTCCTGCATTACACCAATTCTTTAATTGGAGAGGAGAAAACGAATCCAACCCATAGATGGTAACAATTCCTCCCCTATGCCCACCTTTCCTCACCTCGACCAAATTACCTTCTTCAGAGGCAAGCATTGCTAAAGGTCTCTACATAAAAACCCAGAATTTCAGGTTTTTCTTAACTACTTGTATAAGTTTTTTTTTTGTCTTTAATCATTTATTATTTTATTTATGAGCGAGAGAAAATGAATGGGCTTTCTGCCACTGCAAATGAACTCCAGAAGCATGAACTACTTTGTGCATCTGCCTTTACATGGGTACTGGGCAATTGAACCCGGGCCATCAGGCTTTGCAAGCAAGCACCTTTAACTACTCATCAGGCTTTGCAAGCAAGCACCTTTAACTACTCAACCATCTCTCCAGCCCTTTTTCTATTTTTAAAAATTATTTATGTATTTGAGACAGAGGGGGGGGGGAGAGAGAGAGAGAGAGAGAATGGGCACTCCAGGGCTTCCAGCTACTGCAAATGAACTCCAGATGCATGTCCCACCTTGTGTATCTGGCTTAGGTGGGTACTGGATAATTGGACGTGGGTCTTAGGCTCCATAAGCAAGGGCCTTAACCACTAAGCCATCTCTCTATCCCCCTTTTCTATTTTTTAACTTTTTTTTAATTGACAGCTTCCATACTTACAAACAATAAACCATGATAATTCCCTCCCCTCTGCCACTTTCCCCTTCACAAATCCACACTGTGTCATATCCCCTCCCTTTCTCCGTTAGTCTCTTTTTCATGTTGATGTCATCGTCTTTTCCTCCTATTATGAGGGACCTATGAAAGGTAGCTCAAGGCACTGTGAGGTCAATGACACAGAGGCCAATTTCTGTCTGAATGATTGCATTATAAAACATCCTACCCTTCCTTTGGCTCTTACATTCTTTCCACCACCTCTTCCACAATGGACCCTGAGCCTTGGAAGTTGTGATAGACATGTTTCAGTACTGAGCACTCTTATGTCACTTCTTCTCAGCACTATGCTGCCTCTTGAGTCATCCTAGTGGTCACTGCCATCTGAAAAGAGAAGATTCTCTAACCAAAAGTGAGAGTAGCATTAATATATGAGTATGAACATTAAGTAAAGTGCTTACAGCTTACAGGGCAGTTTGGTGAGCATAGTATATGCACTTAGGAAGACACCAGCAGGCATTACACCCCTAGGGCCCATGACTTCCCCCATCATAGGTTTTTCAGTATTAGGCATGTATTTCCTCCTGTGAAGCAGGCCTCTAGTTCAATTAGAGAGTAGTTGGTTTCCCCCACAACAGACATGCCACTATTGCACCTGTTGGCTCATTTGGCCTGGCTGGCCAAACTTAAGGCTGGCAGTGTCCACTGTTGTTTATCTCCACTGATGACTTCCCTCCCTCCCATGGAGCTGCACACAGCATAGCTTTTTCCAGCATTCTTTCAGCTGGTCTACATGAGTAGGTTTTTAGCTTAGCTCCAGCAAGATTTCTCAGTGACCTTGCAGCCCAAGCATGTGGAGTCTTCAGTAATAGGGTCTTACCATCTATTCCTGGTGGGAATACAAGAGCTTTGGCAATGGTCTGTAATGTTTTGGGGCATCAGGGACCTCCCTGGCCAACAACTCACTGGAAGGTATTCCATCCCTGGCACTAAAATTTTTCTAGTAGCAGTCTATGGCTTCTGGGTGTTCCATTTTCCAAAAAAGTAGGTTTTCATATGGGTTATTCACAATATCCTGAATTTTGATTAACCTTCCCCCTTCTCTTCTTTTACTCAATCTCTACCTGACCTCGCATAGACCATTCCAATCCCAGTAATCTGTCTACTTACATGTATACAATAGTATCCCCTTAAGTCTTCCTTGCTCCTCCCTCACTTATATCCCTTTTCTAGCTTACTGGCCTCTGCTATCAATTTTTTACTCCAATTCACACACAAGTCTAAATATTTGTAGCTAGGATCCACATATGGGAGACAACATGTGACATTTGGCTTTCTGGGTCTGGGTTACCTCACTTAGCATAATCCTTTCCAGATCCATTCATTTCCCTGCAAATTTTATAATTTTATTTTTCTTTACCACTAAATAGAACTCCATTGTATAAATGCACCTCATCTTTATTATCCATTCATCCATCAGTTGAGGGGCATCTAGGCCTGTTCCATTTACTAGCTACTATGAATTTAAAGTGACAATAAACATGATTGTACAAGTATCTCTAAGGTAGTAAGAAGAGTCCTTAGGATATATGCCTAGGAGTACTTTAGCTGGGCCATATGGTAAATCTATTTTTAGTTATCTCAGGAACCTCCACACTGATTTCCACAATGGCTGGACCAGATTGTATTCCTACCAACAGTATAGAAGGGTTCCTCTTTTTCCACATCTTCACTAACATTTATTGTCATTTGTTTTCCTAATGTAGCCATTCTGATAGAAGTGAGATGGAATCTTAAAGTAGTTTTAATTTGCATTTCCTTGATGGCTAAGGATGTAGAATCGTTTTTTTAGATGTTTATATGCCATCTGTATTTCTTCTTTTGAGAACTCTCTGCCATAGGCTATTTTTTTAATTAGGGTGTTTGATTTCTTATTATTTAGTTTTCTGAGTTCTTTGTATATCCTAGATATTAATCCTCTGTCAGATGTATAGCTGGCAAAGTGTTTCTCCCATTTTGTAGGTTTCGTCTTTGCTCTATTCACAGGATCCTTTGCTGTACAAAAGCTTTGTAATTTCATGAGTTCCCAGCAGTTGATCAGTGGTTTTATTTCCTGAGCAACTGTGGTTGTATTCAGGAAGTCTTTGCCTATGCCAATATGTCAAAGGGTTTCCCCTACTTTTTTCTCTAGCAGTTTTAGAGTTTCAGGTCTGATATTAAGTTACTTGATCCATTTAGATTTGATTCTTGTACATGGAGAAAGACAAGGATCTATTTTCATCCTTCTACATATACATATCCAGTTTTCTAAGCACCATTTGTTAAAGAGGTTGTCTTTTCAAATACTTTTGGCATTTTTGTAGAAGGTCAGGTGGCTGTAGCTGCCTGGATTTACATCCAGGTTCTCTATTCTGTTCCATTGATCTATGTGTCTGTCTTTGTGTCAGTACCATGCTGTTTTTGTTACTATGGCTTTGTAATATAGCTTAAAATCAGGCATGGTGATACCACCAGCCTTATTTTTGTTGCTTAAAAGTGTTTTGGATATTCGAGGCTTTTTTGTGCTTCCAAATGAATTTTAGGATGTTTTTCCTATTTCCATTGAGAATGCCATTGGAATTTTGATGGGGATTGCATTAAATGTGTACATCGTTTTTGGGAAGATTGCCATTTTCACAATTTTGGTTCTTCCAATCCAGGAACAAGGGATGTTTTTCCATTTCCTAGTGTCCCCTGCAATTTCTCTCAAGTGTTTTAAAGTTTTCATTGTAGAGATCTTTCACTTCCTTGCTTAGGTTTATTCCAAGGTACTTTATTTATTTATTTTTTTCAGGCAGTTGTGAATGGGAATGATTCCCTGATTTCATCCTCCACATGTTGTGTTCTCATCATTTGATTCTATGAATTTTTTTATTCCTTTTTGATTTCTTCATTGACTCGTTCATCATTTAGTAGTGTATTGTTTAGTTTTTATGATTTTGTAGATGCTCTGTAGATTTATTTTATTTATTTATTTTTGTGTTTTTGAGGTAGGGTTTCACTCTAGCTCAGGCAGATCTGGAATTCACTATGCAGTCTCAGGGTGGCCTTGAACTCATGGCAATCCTCCTACTTCTGCCTTCCAAGTGCTGAGATTAAAGGCATGTGCCACCATGCCTGGCTGTCCATAGATTTCTTGCTATTGAGTTGTAGTTTGATCCCACTGTGATCAGATATAGTACAAGGAATTATTTCAATTTTTCTGTATTTGTTAAGATTTGCTTTGTGTCCTAATCTATGGTCTATTTTAGAGAATGTTCCATGTGCTGCTGAGAAAAATGTGTATTCTGTAGCATTTGGATGAAATGTTCTATAGGTATCTGTTAAGTCCATTTGTTTTATGACCTCATTTAATATAGATGTCTGCTTATTTTTTTGCCAGGTTGACCTATCAATTGATCAGAGTGGGATGTTGAAGTCACCCATTACCACTGTTCTTTTTTAAAAAATATTTTATTTATTTATTTATTTGATAGACAGAGGCAGAGAGAGAGAAAGAGAGGGAGAAAATGGGCACACTAGAGCCTCCAGGCCCTGCAAATGAACTCCAGATGCATGTGTCCCCTTGTGTATCTGGCTTATGTGGGTCCTGGAGAATCGAACCGGGATCCTTTGGCTTTGCAGGCAAATGCCTTAACCACTAAGCAATCTCTCCAGCTCCATTACCATTGTTCTTGGTGTTATCTGTCACCATTACTCTATTAATGCTTGTTTGATGAAATTGGGAGCACCTATGTTAGGTGCGTATATATTTAGAATTGTAATGTCTTCCTGTTGAATTGTTCCTTTAATAAATATGAAGTGACTGTCTTTATCTTTCCTCACTAGTGTTGGTTTAAAGTCTGTCCTGTCAGATATTAGGATAGCAACACCTGCTTGTTTCCTAGGCCCATTTTCTTGAAATACTGTTTTCCATCCTTTCACCCTTAGATAGTGTCTGTCTTTTATGGAGAGGTGAGTTTCTTGGAGGCAACAAACAGAATGATCCTGTCTTTTTGTTTGTCTTTTGCTTTTCAAGGTAGGGTCTTACTCTAACCCAGGTTGACCTGGAATTCACTATGTAGTCTCAGGGTGGCCTTGAACTCACAGTGACCCTACCTCTGCCTCCTGAGTGCTGGTATTAAAGGCTAGGATCTGCCTTTTAGTTCAATCTGCAAGCCTATGTCTTTTGGTTGGGGCATTGAGGCCGTTGATATTAAGAGTTACTATTGAAAGGTATGTATTTATTCTTGCCATTCTTCTTGTGTTGTAGTGCTTCCTGTCTTCCCTGTACTCTCTTGTATTAACTGTTATTTAAGTATGGCTAATTTTTCCTGTTTCCTCCTGTGTGTGCTTTGCTTTCTCTTCAGCGTGAAGGATCCTTCAAGTGTATTCTGTAGAGGTGGCTTAGTGGTCATATTTCCTTTAGCCTGTTTTTGTTGTGGAATATGCTTATTTCCCCACCATTTTGGATGGATAACTTTGCAGGACAAAGTAATCTTGGTTGACAGTTGTTATCTTTCAGAACTTGGAATACATCATTCTAAGCCCTTCTGGCTTTTAGAGTTTGTGGTGAGTAATCGGCTATTATCCTTATGGGTTTGCCTTTGGAAGTGACTTGCTTTTTCTCTCCAACTACTTTCATTATATTTTCTTTGGTTTGCATGTTTGGTAGTTTAATTATAACATGGTAAGGAGAGGTTCTTTCCAGGTTTTTTCTGTGTGGGGTTCTAAAAGATTCCTGTATCTGCATTGGCATTGTTTCCTCAATTTGGGGGAAATTTTCTTCTTTGATTTTGTTGAAAACACCTACTATGCCTTTGGAATGAAGTTCTTCTCCTTCTACTATATTCTGGATTCTTAAGATTGATCTTTTCATAGTATCCCAAATATCTTGAAATTCCCATTCATACCTTCCTATTAGCTTGTCTTTCTTTCTGTTGGACTGTATTAGATCTGCCACGTGATCTTTGACTTTAGAAATTCTATTCTCTCCTTTGTCTATCCTATTAGTGAGATTTTCTACAAAGTTTTTTATTTGACTTACGGTGTTTTTCATTTCTAGTATTTCTGATTGGTTTTTCTTCAGTATTTCTATATTCTTACTCATGTCTTTTATTGACCTCCTTATTTCATTAAATTGGTTTCTTGTGTCTTCTTTGATTCCTTTTACTTTGTCTTTGATTTATTTGAACTACTTATAATCATTCTTTCATCTAAATCAGTCTCACTGTAGGTCATTTCTGATGGATTTGTAATTTTTGGTGTAACTATATTATCCTGATTTTTTTTTGTTTCTTGTATTATAATATAGAGATTTTTGCATCTTGGGTTAATTTAATGCTTGGGCTTTCCAATTATCTGCACTATTCCTAGATGTGTAAATCTGATATTATATATCTTCTGGGTAGGAGCCTATGGTGCCAGGTATGGCTCTTAAATGACTTTCAGAGTAATATCAAAAGTGACTCTAGGGCTGGAGGAATGGCTTAGCAGTTAAGGCATTTGCCTGCAAAGCCAAAGGACACAGCTTCAATTCCACAGGACCCACATTAGCCAGATTCACAAGGGGGGGGGGTGCATGCATCTGGAGTTCATTTGCAGTGGCTGGAGGCCCTGGCATGCCTATTCTCTCTCTCTCTCTCTCTCTCTCTCTCTCTCTCCCTCTTCTATGTCAAATAAATAAATAAATAAAAATAATATTTTTTTTAAAGTGACTCTAGGTGTTGGGTTTGCCTGCTATGTGAGTATTCTAGTAGGCTTGGTGGAGCAAAATACAGGCAAATTCTAAAATTCAGTTAAACAATATACACACTCTATCAAAACCAGCATGGAGTATCCACATTAGGGTGAGTATTAAAATAAATAGATCATCTAACAAAGTCAAAGCCCCTAAGGTTGTGTGCTGCCCCACACCCTTAATCCTGTCAACTAGGAGACTAGTATTTCTGGTCTATAAAGGACTCCAGGTCAACCTGTGGCAGAGTGAGACCCTGCCCCCACGAATGACAGAAGAAGAGACAAAGGTACTATAAATCAGGAAGGAACAAATGACCAGCCCCAAGTATAGCTTATTTAAGAATGGCAAATCTGACCACCCATCAGATTTAACATATCATTTGCCCTGCCATGGAAGGTACAATTAGCACTTCCAATGCAGGCCTATATACCAGGCTTTTGGGCCAGTACCAGCCTGGTGTAAGTAGGCCCTGTAACCTTTTGGGATGGCTTTGGTCTCAGCTACGCAGCATGTCTGCTTGGTTCCTTCTTTCCTGTGCTGTGGGCTCTGCTAGGCTGGCTGTGTCGGTGAGTCCTCTGCTCTGACCACCTGTGCTGGGTGCTGTGTAGCCCAGTTCCCTTACCCAGGTCTCCAGTGGTTGCTGGTGCTGGTGGTTGGGGGAGAGGAGGCAGAGGAGGGTGCCTGAAGTTGTTCCAGAGCTGCACAGCTGGTCCCCATGATCATTTTCTTCACATATCCCTCAGCTCATCCCTGCTGTCTTCTCTTTCAGGTTTCTTGAGTTTGTGAGGAGGATGGTGTGCATGGAAAATCCTTTTACTTGGTTTCTCCTGCGGCTCAGGCAGAGCCTGATAGCCATGGGGGCCCACACTACCGCTGGAGCCACCTTTACTTGTTTTTGTGGTCGCTAGAAGCTCTGGATCTTTCTTACACACCTTCACTTTTTGGTTAAAGAGTGTATTTTGTTGTTTTTCTGCTTATTTCTCCCCTGTGCTGCTTTGGTGTGGCTCCTACACCACCATCTTACCTGGAAGTCCTACTTGTATAAGTTTTAAAAGTATTGTTTTTGGTGGCCATGGGTTGTTTTTTAAATATTTTATTTATCTATTTGAGAAAGAGAGAGAGAGGGTGGGGGGAGAGAATGGGCATGCCAGAGCTTCCTGTCACTGCAAAAAATAACTCCAGACACTGTATCACTTTGTGCATCTGGCTTTATATGGGTACTGAGGAATCGAACCAGGAACATCAGGCTTTGCAAGAAAGCACCTTTAAACCCCAAGCCATCTCTCCAGCTTTAAAAGTATTGTGTGTTTTAAAAGTATGTGTGATATCTGTTTGGTTTAACACCCAAGCATTATATCCTAAGCTCCCTGTAGCATAATTTTAATGGGTGTATGATATTTTATTAAAATATGTGCTATAATTTGTTTAATGTGTCATTGAATAATTAGGTTGCTTTCACTTATTTAATTCATTATTTCAGAGAGAGAGAGAGAGAGAGAGAATGGGCATGCCAGGACCTCTAGCCACTGCAAATAAATTCCAGATGCATGTGCCACCTTGTGCTTATGTGGGTACTGAGGAATCGAACCTGGGTCCTTATGCTTCGCAGGCTAGTGGCTTAACCACTAAGACATCTTTCCAGTCCCATTTTCATTGTTGTTGTTTTGTCATGTTTTCTTGAGACAGGGTCTCACTATGTAGTCAGGCTTGCCTCAGGCTAGTGATCCTCTTGCCTCAGCCTTTGAGTGCAGGGATCATAGTCACGTAGCACCATGCCTGAGTGCGGCGAGCCCCCCTGACCCGCAGGGAAGAACGACCACAAGACGAGGATCCTTCTTGATCACACTTTTATTGGAGAGCTCTTGGTTGACAGGAGGGTTGATGGCGAGGGGCAAGGAGGCGGAATGTGTAGCTGCTTTTATAGAGGGAAGTGCAACGAGGCGCTCACTGATTGGTTGCTACCAGCTTGCCACCACCCAGGCGCCACGGGATAGGCTCGGGACAGGTTGAGTCAAGGCACTGCCTAATATGGAGTTGTTTACGACAGAGGAAGCACTCACCATCCGGGGGGTGGAAGGCGGAAGCTTTAGCCATATATGGAGTTGTTTACCTCAACACAGACAGGAAGCCAGGAAGCCAAGATGGCGACTGCTTGCAGCTCCCTGCAGTTCCCCCTTTTTGTTTAAACGCAACAGGCCAGGGTAGAGGTCTGATCTCTGATGTTCGAAAGGACATTGTGATGACTCCAGGCCTAGTGGCCAGCCAGGCTGGTGTCACACCCGTCCGGTACCTTTTCTCAGAGATGGGATTACAGTACTAACCCATATGCAATCAGACATGCCCTGCATGAGGCTGCTAAGAGCTTACCCCATGTGCAGTACCTTGTCTCGCATCCTGTGCGTGAAGAGTGTCGTGCTCCCGACACCAACCCTCTGCCCATCCTTGTGCAATGGGCACTTCAGGCCCTAAGGGTGCAAGGGCCAGGGGAAACTAGGTGCTTTTTAGGGCCGACAACCAAATCTGGGGGGAGGACCCACACTCCAAAGCGGCAAGTGCCTGAGAAATAACCACCTTGTTCCGCCTGGTCTGGGCTCGTAGGCGGCAAACCAACCAGAGGCCTGTTTTCTCAGCCCTATACAAAAATTACGGGGTGAATCAATTGTGAAGCAAAGGGCTCCGACCTCCCCAAAATTCCGATCTTCCCCTAAGCTGACATACGTGGTATCCCCAATTACAGTGGGGAGACCCAGCTCCTTCTGAGTTGTGAAGAAGCGAGGGAAGACCGCTGTAGCATGATGTACCGGCAGGGGCTTAGGAAAGGCTGACAAGATGCCTCAGCGTTGTTCTCCTCTACTGAGCTCCAGGCACTGGAAGGTCAGCATCCATAGATTCCTCCACATCTGCTTCTTCAGGATCATTCTGGATCTCCGGGTTGTCCTCTGAGGAGAGTTTAGTAGCTTGTTCATAGATTAGTTGCTGCACAAAAGGCAAACTAAAATCTGTGACACCAATTGTCTTTTCTGTTGTATCCATTACCCTGGCTGTGTAATCAGCAAAAGGCTCCGTAGAACCCTGAACTATCTTGGTCAGATTACCGACCACCTCTCCCTTATTAGGGAGTGCTTTCCATGCGCGGTAGTGGATATCACTAATCTGCTGATAAACCTCCAAAGGGAGCTCTAGTTGATTACCAAGATAGGGCCCAGTCCCTAGGAGCATATCCACCGTCCAATCCGGCTGACCATTTTGAATATTTAACCGGGCTTGTTCCTGTGTTCTATCAGCAACTAAAGACCTGAAATCCAAATATTGTCCCCCTGTAAGACATGCTCTCGCCAGCTCTGTCCAATCTGAAGGGGTGAGTGGAGCCGCGAGGAGCCTACGGAGCAGCGTATCAGAGTAGTCTGCAGTGGGGCCAAAATCCTTGCATGCTTGTACTAGATCCCTAAGCTGTCTATATGGCACAGGCTCCCAAGTCCTCCGATGGGTGGCTGGATTCACAAAGACAGGGAAGGCCGATGCTAAGCGGGACCAAGTCTGAGATTTAACAAAGTGACATCGGTCCTGGACCGGAGCATATGGGGGGGGAATAACAGGCTCCGGGGGGGCTGTGGGCCACACCCTAGGTCCAACTTCCTCTTTTTGAATTTCCTTAATCTGAGCTTCCTTAAAACCGGTGCCTCTGCGCTCCTTCACCGCAAGAGGGTGCCCGAACCTCGGGCAAGAAACAACTTCCTCTAATTTATGTTCTTCCGCCTCATCGGACAATGCACTGTCATCTTCCTCTGAAGCAGAAGTGCTATCCTCCCCCCCCCCCCCGATGTCTAATTGTTGGAGTGGCAAAAGGGAAGGGTAGAGCCCTTGTGCCTCTGTTGGCACAGATTTAGGTGGACCTCCATCCTCTCCCTGTCGAGCAGGAGCATTCTCTCCTAGCACCTCAATGAGGGGCTCTGAGATCTCAAAATGACTGGGAAATCCTCCCGAAACTTGTGAATGACTGGGCTTAATGTCCCTGGACCCCTTTCTGGTCCTTTCCTTGTATTCCTCACTGACATCAGATTCTGCAAAGAGATGGGGAATACAATGACTTACCGGCGCCTCACTATGTAGTCAGCTTGCCTCAGGCTAGTGATCCTCTTGCCTCAGCCTTTGAGTGCAGGGATCATAGTCACGTAGCACCATGCCTGAGTACAGTTTTTGTTATTAAAAATGTTGCAATTACCATCTTTATACATGTAGCCCTGTCTGTTTTACCTAGGCAATTTCTTTGGGCATTTAAATTCCAGGAAGGAATATATAGATCTTTGGGTTCATATGCTGGAAGCTTGATCACCAGCGTGGCAGTATTGGGAGGTGGTGAACTCTTTAAGAGGTGGAGCCTAGTGGGAGATGATTAATTAGGTCATTGGAGCATGACCCTTGAAAGAAACTAAGTGATTCTCTTTGTACCCCATTGAGTTCTCAAGAAAGTGAGTTGTTATAAAGATAGCAAACCTGGGCCCTGAATCCTCTGACTTCCTATCTTTTAAAAAATATTTTATTTATTTATTTTTCTTTCAGTGACAGAAAGAGAGAGAGAGAGAGAGAGAGAGAGAGAGAGAGAGAGAGAGAGAAGAGAGGGAGGGAGAGAGAGAATGGGTGCACCAGGGCCTCTAGCCACTGCAAATGAACTCCAGACACATGTGCCCCCTTGTGCATCTGGCTAATGTGGGTCCTGGGAAACTGAACCTTAGTCCTTTGGCTTTGCAGGCAAGCACCTTAACCATTAAGCCATCCCTCCAGCCCTGGCTGCCTGTCTTAACACGTGATCTCCTTCTCACATTCATGCCTGCCTAGATGCTGTCTGCCGTGTTGTGATACAGCCACAGGGACCCCACCTGAGTCTGAACAGTCAGCTGCCCAACCATGGACTTTCAGCCTCCAAAACAGTGAGCTAAATAAACTTCTTTCCTTTAGGAAGTACTTGGCTTCAGTATCCTATTTTGTAATGACAACTGCACGCGGAAGAATGCACTAATATACTTATTCACTAAATTTGAGGTGCATCAAGCATTATCCTAAATCTTGAGCTGGAGGGGGCCGGGGTGGGCTGGGTTAGTTAACTGAGAGATCACAACTGCATTAAGTTTATTTTCCTTTGCACCTCTTTAGTGTGTCAGAACACTGAATTCATGTTCAGGCTTCGATCCCAAAATGGTCTCAAGATAGCTGGGGCAGCTCCAAGCATATGTCATTAGAAGACTACATCCAAATGCAAGGAGACGTGGGCGTGGGGAAGAGCTCTTCTTGTGTTCATGTTTTTAATTTTCATGTTTAATCAAGAAGAAAACTTTCCAAGAATTCCCAGCATGCTTTCCCACTGTGCACATTTTCTAGGTTGGGAGATGGGCTCAGCAAACTGGAAGTCCGAGTAGCTAGTATTTTAAACTGCGTGAAAGAAAAACGTGGTTATCCACAAGAGGAGAAAGAAAATAGCTATTGGTGGGCAACCAGCAGTATCTGCCCTCGCTGTTTTACAGCAGTTTACACTCGGGTAACTAACTGACTCACGAGGTTTTCCCGTCAGAAAAACGGGCAATAACACAGGCTATAAAGATTTAGAGTCAGTATTCTTTTTTTCAAGGTAGGGTCTCACTCTAGCCCAGGCTGACCTGGAATTCACTGATGTAGTCTCAGGGTGGCCTGGAACTCATGGCGATCCTCCCACCTCTACCTCCCGAGTGCTGGGATTAAAGGCGTGTGCCACCACGCCCAGCTCTAGAGTCAGTGTTAAATGAAATAAAATAACATGCTATGTGGACACGTAATAGGTATCAATAAATGGTAACACCCTTCCTTCATACCCCCGTTGAGCTCAGTCCTTCTAGAGGTTTCATTAAGAGTTGTTTAACTGAGAGGCCAGTAGAGAAAATCTAAGGGAGGAAAGAGAGAATGTATCTCATGTTGTGATACAAGTCGATGCAATTTGTAAATTATGTGGCTGGAGAAATCATAGTTTATTAGTTCAGGATGCCAAAAGAGAGTGTGGAAATTTGAATCCGTTACAGGGAGATGGATTGCAGTTAACCAAATTGCGATGCTTCACAAATACATGAAAAAATATGACCATACGAAGGCTATTGGATACCAAATGGGCTTTATTCTTAACTGTTTGTTTTAATAGCTCATGAAAATATGGTGGTGCTTTTTATGGCTGTAATGAATTTCAGGAATATGAGACTTCATTGCAGCTCTCCAGTGCTAAATCTTTCCCACAGAGAGACAGGAGACAGTATGTTGGTGTCTCTCCATGCCTCCTGTCAGCCATTCCTCCTTCTGCTTCTATTCAAGCTTGTTCAAACACTGCAGGGTGTGAGTGTGGGGAGAGAGGGGGAGTGATTTCAGGAGCTGAGGCCTAGGAAATGGGCGTCAGCCTCATGAACTTCACTTGCCCTTCTTGGGTTGATTCTCCTTCCTTCCTTCCTTCCTCTTTTCTTTTCTTCCTTTCTTTTTTTTCTTTTTTAATTTAATTTTATTTTTTCTCAAGTTTTAAAAACATTTTCCATGATTATAACAAATATCCCATGGTAATACCCTCCTTCCCTCCTTCCCCCCTTTGAAATTCCATTCTCCATCATATCCCCTCCCCATCTCAATCAGTCTCATTTTATTTTGATGTCATGATCTTTCCCTCCTCTTATGATGGTCTTGTGTAAGTAGTGTCAGGCACTACGAGGTCATGGATATCGAGGCCATTTTATGTCTGGAGGGAGCATGTTGTACCCTTCGTTTGGCTCTTACATTCTTTCCGCCACTTCTTCCGCATTAGACCCTGAGCCTTGGAAGGTGTGATCGAGATGTTACTTGGTACTCCAGTCACTTCTTTCCAGCACCATGATACCTTCTGAGTCGTCCCAAGGTCACTGCCAACTGAAAAGAGAAGATTCTCTACCCAAAGTGAGAGTAGCATTAATATAAGGGTATGAATATTAAGAGAAGTGCTTACTGGGCAGTTTGATAAGCATAGTATATACACTTATCCAGACATCAGCAGATGTTACACCCCTAGGGCTCATGACTACCCCTGATTTAAGTTTTCAGTATCAGGGATGTATTCTCTCCCATGGAGCGGGCCTCCAGTCCAATTGGAGGGTCTTTCTTTCTCTCTCTCTCTCTTTCTTTCTATTTTTCTTTCTTCTTTTGGTTTTTCGAGGTAGGGTTTCACTCTAGCCCAGGCTAACCTGGTATTCACTATGTAGTCTCAGGTTGACCTTGAACTCCTACTTCTGCTTCCTTAGTGCTGGGATTAAAGGCGTGCACCACCATGTTCAGCTTCTCATTTCTTAAATATAGAGCATTTTCATTTCCTGTGTAGGGCACATAATGGCTATTTTGGTTTTGGAATGTTAAAAAGGAGAACAATGTGTGGGCACAGAGTGGGGCACTACTTAGCTAGGAGGACACGATTTGGAAAGGTTAAGGTCACTGCTATGGTTTATGATCTGGGGCTTCATGGGCTCTGGAACTTAGATGTGGCTGCCCCTTTGAGAGGTGGGGCTTAGCAGGAGGCAATTAAGTCATCAGGATCATCACCAATTTGATTTCAGTCTGACCAACTCAGCTCCACTCCTCAGCTGTAAAAAGAGAATTGACTGTTTCAAACAACTAAAAACCCTGGGTCACACTGGCTTCAGATGTGCCCGGATCTAGAAGCACACATGTCACGCTGGTCTGTCTGTCTTGCCTTCTTTCTTCTAGAGTGGTTCTATTCTCAGATAGGGCAGTACCCAACGACAGCAGGATACTTCTCAGCATTTTGTCTTCATAGTAAATCCAGCAGGAAAGATAAACCAAAACGTTCTTTGTCCAATAGTTCCAGGAAAAGGAGCCTTGTCTAGAGAGTAAGTGGTAAGGACAAAGAGCCACCCAGCAAAGGGACACTAACTGACAGCTGGCCTCAGACTGGGCAATGCCTACATCACCCTCTTGCTGTTTAGATGGAAGGAGAGATGGCTAATGAGTTACCTGATTCGTTTTGTTCAGTGCCTTATTATAATTATAATTCTTCCTCATCTACATTTCCCCCTTCTTTCTTTGCCCCTCTAAAGTGTCAAACAGTGGGTGGGTGAGATGGTCTTGCTTGGGGCTAACAAGGTAAATGCAGAAGGTTATAGAACGGCAGAGGTGGCGACTGTGGCTTGGAGGTGGGCCCTGGCTGATCCAACTCCTATTTCCACCACCAATCCCTCTCCAAGTAGAAAGGAGGAACAAACTTCAGCTCCCTAAGGGAAAGTGAGTACCTGGTGGCTCATTCACCATTGTATTCCCAGTTCATCACAGCCTAGTCCCCGGTCCCTTAAAAGTTTTCATCCCATTTTGTTAAAATGTAGACAAGAAGCCACTTGAAGATGCCGTAGGGCTTTTTTCCCCTTGGTTTGTCTTTACCCAGAGCGTGGGCTGTGGGCAGAGTTAGCGCTTTCCCACTGCTTATGCAGGAGGACACTAACGAACCCATAATTTACTAGAGTAGAGTTTGAGTTTCATGCGGTCAAGGCTGGGGACATTAAATAAATAACTGGTTTAGACAGTCACAAGACAGACAGTTCATTTTAGAAATGTGCAAAAGGTTTGAGTAGAAATTTCTTCAAAGAAGGTATAAGCAAATGAAAGATGTTCAACATCATTAGGTGTCAGATAAATGTGACTTAAAATCACACCAAGAGGGCCTAAGACACCTGGCAGCATAGCGATAGTGAGTGGGACAGAAAATAAGCAGGGCTGATTAATACAGACGAAATCAGAATATTTTATTCATTGCTGACAGGGTCTGAAATGGTGCAGCTGCTCTGGAAAACTGTCTGGAAGTGACTCTAATGGTGAATCACATACTCACCAAATGATCCATCAGCTTTACCCCTAAGAGGATTATATACTCAAGATCATTGAAATGATACAAATTGATGTGATGTTTTTTTTGAAGAGTAGATTAGAAATAGTTACCATGGGGCTGGGGAGTTGGCTGCATGGGTAAGAACACTGTCTGCTCAAGCATGAAGGCCTGAGTTCAATGCCAGCGCCCACATAAAAACCAGGTATGGCCATGTGCACTTGACACTAGTCCCGTGGTGGGTGGAGACCGGAAAATCACTAGGGCTCACTGGTCAGCCAGACTGACTGAAAAAAGGTAGCTCCTGGTTCAGTGAGAGATTTTGTCTCAAGGACGCAATGTGGAGGAGTGATAGAATATCCTGCTCTTGTTTAAAAAGATGCTGTGTTCCTGGGCTCATGACCCCTCTTTAAAGAGGAATAACAGATGCAGTGGGCAGACCTCTGTTTCCCTTAGTCACCTTTGGGCCCCATTCCCAGAAGATGAACTGTGTAATGTGTAATGTTCGCAGATTCTTTCTGGACAGAACCTCTTTGTTGGCACCATGATGAGTGGCCTGTGTGTTTGAGAAGGGTCAGGGCTGGGGACAAAGATGTCCCTCCATATCCTAAAAGAGCAAGGAGAATGGTGATCAGGAGTGATTAAGGTTCAGCAGTGCAGCCTGGAGGGAAGTCAGTATAAGAGGTAAGGACAGATCTCACCTTGGGAAGAGCAGACCTAAAGGTCTAGTCCTGTCCCTGGTCTCCTCCCAAATCACTAAAAAAAAAAAAAAAAAAAAAAAAAAAAAAAAAAAAAAAAACTTCCTGCTGGACATTGGGGCTGAGGAGATGGAGATGGTTTGGTGCTCTGAAGGAAGGAGGACCTGAATTTGGATTCCCCAGCACCCACATCAAAAGAAGGCATGGGGCTAGAGACATGGCTTAGTGGTTAAGGTGCTTGCCTGCAGAGCCAAAGGACCCAGGTTCAATTCCCCAGGACCCAAGTAACCCAGATGCACAAGGTGTTGCATGCATCTGGAGTTCGTTTGTAGTGGCTGAAGGCCCTAGCACATTCATTTTCTCTCTATCTACCTCTCTTGTCTCTCTCTCTCACTCAAATAAATAAAATAGAAATAAAAAAAAAGTAAGAAAGAGAAAAGCCAGGGGGTGTGGCAGCACGTGTCTGTAATCCAAGCTGGGGAGGCAGAAACAGGAGAGTCCCTGGAGATTGCTGCCCATTTAGTCTAGCCAATCAACCGATGAGCTCCAGGCTCAGCGCCAGATCCCACCTCAGAAACTAAGGTGGACAGCAACTGAGGAAGACATCTGGCCTGGACCTCTGGCTTACAGACACACACACACACACACGCACACACTCACGCATGCACACACACACGCACCTACACACATACAAACACAAGCCCATACAGACACATGCACATTGCATGTACACTACATACAGCACATACATAAGCAAAAAGAAAAAAAAGCAAAATTTTCACGATAGTGAGGCACAGGGCAGGAAATAGTCTGGACTGCGTCCTGTTTAGATTCTGCTTAGAATTGAGTGTTGTGTCTTGAAATTTCTGCCACATTGTAACGAATCTAAGTAAAACATTAGCTTTGTGGGGCTGGAGAGATGGCTTGGCGGTTAAGCGCTTGCCTGTGAAGCCTAAGGACCCCAGTTCAAGGCTTGATTCCCCAGGACCCACATTAGCCAGATGCACAAGGGGGCACACATGTCTGGAGTTCGTTTGCAGTGGCTGGAGGCCCTGGCGTGCCCATTCTCTCTCTCTCTCTCTATCTGCCTCTTTCTCTCACTCTCAAATAAATAAATAAAAAACAAAAAAAATTAGCTTTGTGGTCAGTGGAGGATGAACAGCCTGAATCTTTAAAAAAATTTTTTATTTGCAAGCAGATATATATATATATATATAGATAGATAGATAGATAGAGAGAGAGAGAGAGAGAAAGAGAGAGAGAGAGAGAGAGAGAATGTGTGTGTATGGGCATGCCAGGGCCTGTAGCCACTGCAAACAAGCTCTAGATGCATGTGCCACCTTGTGCATTTGGCTTACGTGGGTACTGGGGAATCAAATCCGGGTCATCAGGCTTTGCAGGCAAGTGCCTTAACCACTCAGCCATCTCTCCAGCCCAAGGTCAGCCTGAATCTTAATGACTGATACTTTTATGCTGTGGTCTAGTTATGGTTTATCTCCCAAAGGCTCATGCTTCCAGGGTTGCAAAGAAGAAATCATAATGAAGTGTGTCTGAGTGGAAGGTGGATAGGATAAGTCAGGGCTCCACCCTCATGAACAGAGCAATGCTGTCTCGTTGCAATGAGTCAGGCTTCATAGGTCTAGATTAGTTGCTAAGAGAATGGGTTATTTCAATCAAGCCTGGCACCTCCCCTGAGACCCTTTTCTCACATGTGCCTGACTATGTGATGTCATCCACCATAAGCCCTTCACCAAAGCCAAGCAAATGCTTTATTGTGGACCTCCAGAACTGTGAGATAAATAAACCTCTTTCCTCTACAAAGCACCCAGCCTCGGGAGTTTGTTATAGCAACACCAAACAGGCTGAGACAATGTACTTATAGAAAAGAAAATATACCTTTAATAACTAAGGAGGCAAAAATTATATTGAGACATATTTGGTCTGGAGAGATGGCTTAGCAGTTAAGGTGCATGCCTTCAAAGCCCAAGGACCCAGGTTTGATTTCCCAGTACCCATGTAAGCCAGATGCACAAGGTGGTACATGTATCTGGAGTTTGTTTGCAGTGGCTAGAGGCCTTGGCATGTTCATTCTCTCTCTCTCTTCTCTCTTTCTGTCTCAATCTCTGTCTCGCAAATAATTTTTTTTTTTTTTTTGGTTTTCGAGGTAGGGTTTCACTCTAGTCCAGGCTGACCTGGAATTCACTAGATAGTCTCAGGGTGGCCCAGACTCACAGTGATCCTCCTACCTCTGCCTCTCAAGTGCTGGGATTAAAGGCATGTGCCACCATGCCCAGTTTGCAAATAAATTTTTTAAAAATTAAAAAATAGACACATTATATTAATTTGTCTAACTAGTATATTGCTGCAGTCAGATTTGCATTGCTGGCAGAAATCACCAGACCAATAGCAGCTTGTGGGGAAAAGGTTTATTTTGGCTTACAGACTCGAGGGGAAGCTCCATGATGGCAGGGGAAAATGATGGCATGAACAGAAGGTATATATTACCTCTTGGCCAATGTCAGGCGGACAATAGCAGCAGGAGAGTGTGTCAAACACTGGCAAGGGGAGACTGGCTATAGTACCCATCAGCCCACCCCCAACAATACACTGCCTCTAGAAGATGTTAATTCCCAAATCTCCATCAGCTAGGAACCCAGAATTCAGAACATCTGAATCAAACCACCACATGTATCAACACACCACATTATAAACCTTAAACATTTGCATCTTAAAAAATTGAAAATAATATCCATTTATTTTTATTAATTTATGAGAGAGAGAGAGAATGAATGAATGTGCCAGGGCTTTCAGTCACTGCAAATGAACTCCAGAAACATGTGCCACCTTGTGCATCTGACTTACATAGGTCTTGGGGAATTGAACCTGGGTCCTTTGGCTTTGTGGGCAAGCACCTTAAACCACTAAGCCATCTCTCCAGTCCCCAATTGGTATTTTAAGCCCTAACTACCCATTTTTCAGGATGTGATTCTATTTGAAGACAGGACCTGTAAAGATGAGTTTACATTCACAGAAGCACATTAGCATGGTCCCTCATTCCATCTGACAGGTATCTTTCAAAGGAGAAGTTTGGACATAGACATAGAGGCGCTTTCACATAGAACAAAGACCAGTAGGGCCGTATGGAGAACACTGCCATCTGCACGCTAACAGAGAGGCCACCAAACATGTTGACACTTTGAGACTTGGACTTTCAGTCTCCAGAACTGTGAGAAATATATTTCTGTTGCTTAAGCCACCCGGCCTGTGATATGTCATTATGGAAAGCTTAGGAAAGTAATATAAAAAAATTCACTACTTTAAGCCTTTGTATGTTGAAATATGTGTTTCAGCCAAAAATTTTTTCACAGATGCTTTCTTTTTTGCCTTCATTCAGAATACTGTCTGCAACAAGGTTTCATAAGGAAAACCTCATCAAATAAGTTGTCTCTATTTGTAATTTCACATAATTACAGGCCTCCTCAATTTCATTTCATTTCAGAACATAAATTTATCCAATTAAAAATACATGCTTAAGCAAATGATTCACTGCATGTTGAGACATTCTAAAATGCAATTATAGAATTGCAACATTAAAATTGTCTATATACCATCTTCAGGTTCATTGTTGATATTGTTCAATATTTTCTGTACCTGTCCGAGGTGTTGTGAGCACACTATATCACAAACATGCTTGTTTCTTTCTGCAATATCAGATTTATTAAATGACAATAAATTCACAAGGTACAGTGGTTGCAATGGCAGCCATTTTCCAAATACTCCCACTTTCCTTGATAGCCCTGGACTGGCAAACACAGGATATTTTATCCCAATCTTAATTACTAATGTTAACTCTCAGATTGCACATTACATACCACATAGTAGATATGTCCTTACATGCCTATATGTGGGTTAAGGAATGACTACAAAAAGCCTACAGAGGGCTGGAGAGATGGCTCGGTGGTCAAGGTGCGTGCCTGTAAAGCCTAAGGACCTAGGTTTGATTCCCCATTACCCCCATAGAACCAGATGCACAAAGTGGCACATGCATCTGGAGTCCATTTGCAGTGGCTAGAGGCCCTCCAGGGGGTGCCCATTATCTCTCTGTCTCTCTTTTCTCTGTCTCTCTGTGCATACATAAATATTTTAACAACAACAACAAAAGCCCATGGAAATACAAGAGTCTCTACGGATAAGATCACCTCCTGGGGGAGATTCTGCTGCAGAGAAGAGTGGGGTGTTGGGTGTGAGCTGAACTGCAGGACAGGAGCCAGATGAAGTGAATAGCAGGATTGGGTCTAGACAAATAGGCGGATGGGTGGATTGCAGGTCCAGACAGGCTGAAGGACAGATGGGCACATGGCCATTGAGTAGCAGCATCAACAGCAGGGACAGAGCCAAGCCGAGGCCCCTGGAACATGTGAGAGTTCCTTCAAGTACTGACCACACTGCGTGGTCAGATGACAGGCCGTCTCCATCACAGTACTAGCTGTCCACTTCTTTATGGGGTCCAGGTGAGGGAGTCACACCCTTCCTCAGTCCAGTGTGAAAAGAAAGATCTTGACTTTGGTTTTCCTGATATCATGTGTTCATGTGCTCCTATAGTCCTCAGTTCACCTTCTTTTTAAAAATTTTTTTTTTGTTTTTTGTTTTTTGTTTTTTGAGGTAGGGTCTCACTCTAGCCCAGGCTGACTTGGGATTCACTATGTAGTCTCAGAGTGGTCTCAAACTCATGGTGATCTTCCTACCTCTCCCTCCCCAGTGCTGGGATTAAAGGCGTGCACCACCATGCCCAGCTTCTCAGTTCACCTTTAAAAAAAAATTATTTAATTTGAGAGAGAGAGAGAGAGAGAGAGAGAGAGAGAGAGAGAGAGAGAGAGAGAGAATGGGCATGCCAGGGCCTCTAGCCACTGCAAATGAACTCCAGATGCATATGCCATCTTGTGCATCTGGCTTATATAGGTACTGGGGAATTGAACCTGGGTCTTTAGGCTTTACAGGCAATAGTCTTAACTGCTAAGCCATCTCTCCAGCCCTCAATTCACCTTTATTCTCCCAGGAATAAGTGATTTATGAGTCTATAGTGCAAGGGTGGTGCTGGATGGATGGGGCCGCTCGTGTGTTACCTGGGAGCAGCGTTGTTCTCCACCTTCAAAATGGAGTCAACAGCCGCTGGTGAAATGGACTTTCTACGGTCAAGGCAATAGTCTGAAAAGCTACTGTAGGCAAATTCGAGATTTATTTTTTATTTTACTTTTAATTTTTAGTAGTACTGGTGATCAAACCCAGGGTCTTGCACATGCTAGGCAAGCACTCTACCACAGGGCTATGTCCCCAGCCTGTACCTTTGAAAGAATAAATTTCAAGTTTCCCTATTTGCAAATCATGTTGCTACTAATTGCTTTTGGGGGCTTCATTTGTCAAATACTTGATTAAATTTTTGTTTTGTAAGGTAGGGTCTCACTCTAGACCAGGCTGACTTGGAATTTGAAGGGACAGGCTTCAGTAAGGTGCCACCCTAACTAGGCCTAAGTTCTAGTTTCCTGGAGAGGCAGACAAGACTTCTGAGAAAGGGCGGGCTGTTAATCAACAGGGATCCTGACATGTGGCCGGAAAAGACAACTGCCCAGGGACTGAGTCAGTTCCTGGAGACATGTCCCTTTTGTGCCTTTTTGCAACCCTTCTGCCCAAACAATCAGAGATGCACAACTATAATTACTGCTTGCCTAGCCAATCATTTTTTTAAAAAAATTACCTAAGCCCGCCAAAATTCCTCTAGCTGTGCTTAAAGGGAGCTTGCCAGCTCCTCTCAGGGTCACCATTTTGCATGAATGGTTGACCCCAGCATGCTGGCTGATTCTGCAGAATAAACGCTCTTTGCTTTTACATGCTATTTGAGTCTGGGGTCTTTCTTCAGCGATTCTCAGACCCTTACAGAATTCACTATGCAGTCTCAGGCTGGCCTCAAACTCATAGTGATCTTCCTATTTCTGCCTCCCAAGAGCTGAGATTAAAGGCGTGTTGCCACCATGCCCAGCTCTTGATTAAAAATTTTGATAAGAAGCTGAAGAGATGGCTTAGTGTTAAGGCATTTGCGTGCAAAGCCAAAGGATCCTGGTTTGATTCTCCAAGACCCACGTAAGCCAGATGTATAAGGGGGTCCATGTATCTGGAGTTCATTTGCAGTGGCTGGAGGCCCTGGCATACCTATTCTCTCTCTCTCTCTCTCTCTCTTTCTCTCTCTCTCAAATTAATAAATAAAATATATTTAAAAATTTTTGATAAGTACCTGAAGAGGTGCTCAATTTTATTAGTTATCAAAAATATCAATTCAAAGTCATAGTGAGGTATCAACATGCTTCAGTGGATAAAGACTGACACTACAAGCTGGCCTGGTGGTATGCGCCTTTAGTCCCAGCACTTGGGAGACAAAGGTAGGTGAATCACGGTCAGTTCCAGGCTACCCTGGGACTGCATAGTGAATTCCAGGTCAGCCTAGGCTACAGGAAGGCCATACCTCAAAAACAAAAAATGAGAGAGAGAGAGAGAGAGAGAGACTGACACTACTACATGTTGGCAAGGATATAGGACAGTTGGAATTTCTTACATTTTGCTGATGGGAATACATATTGGTATAGTAGCTGGCACGCTCTATGACATTGTCATATACACTTAGATTTATTACCATACATTCTAGGAATTCTACTTCTTAGTGTCTACCTAAGGGAAATGAAAGCATATGGCCAAGCAAGAATATGTACACAACATGTTCATGGAAGCATTACTCATAACGGGCCCCCGTGGAAACACTTGAATGTATATCACTACTGAACAGATCAGCAATATGTGGTCATACCAAAGCAGAGATCCAGACACTCCTAAGAGCTCATCATTGTAGTAGACTTAAAACTCACCCACCAACGCTGAGGGAATATTGTAGAAGAGAGGGCAGAAAGATTGTGAAAGCCACAGGTTGGGACGTCATGCCCAGAGGCACTGCCTCCCCCCAATAACTGATTGCTGCTCCCACAACACATAACCCGCAATTCCACAGGGAATACCAGCAACCCCACTGAGGAGGTCCCCCTGCAGAGTGGGGGCAGGGAGGAGGGAAAAGATGGTGCCAACACATGATGTATCCATACCGTGGAAAACCACTCACCAGGGCCAGGGATGTAGCCAGTGGTAGATCACTGGCCTAGTGAGTGCAAAACCCTAGGTTCAACCACCAGCACGCAAATAACAAATCCAAACTCATTCAACAATAAAAAGAAAGGCAATATTAACATAGACAGCAACATGGATACATAGCAAAAATATGTTGTTGAGAGAGAGGTCAATCGCAAGCGACTCCACACTATGTTTCCATCTATATGTCAAACACGAGTAACAAAAAGCAGATCAACAGCCTCCCAGGGCCAGAGTGAGAGGAAATGACTGAGTATTGTGATGGTTCACCTTCACTGTCAACTTGACTAGAACCACCATGGAAACACCCTCTAGGTATATCTATGAAGGTGTTTCCAGAAAGATTTAACTGAGCAGGGGGCACTTCCCCTGAAGGTGAGCAACCCAATCAATCCCACGGGCTCAGGCCACAGACTGAATAAGAAGGAGGAAGTAGGGCTGGAGAAATGGCTCAGCCACAAAGGACCTTACCTGTAAAGCCTGACCATCTGGGTTCCCCAGTGTGGACGGAAAGCCGGATGCACAAAGTGGCACATGTGTCTGGAGCTCATTTGCAGTGCGGCACTAGGCCCTGGGGCACCCATTGTAGTTCTGTCTCTCTCATCTTTTTCTCTCTCTCATCTCTCTCTGTTTGCAAATAATTTTTTTTTTCAAAAAAAGAGGAGAAACAAAAACAAAAGATAAAATAAAATTTAAAAAGGAGAAAGTGAGTTGAACAGCAGCAGCATTCATTTCCTGCTTCCTGGCTGCAGACAGATGTGACCGCTGCCCCACACTCCTGCCACCAGGCCCCTCCCCCGTGATGGTCTGCACCCTCTAACTGGGAGCAGAAACAAACCCTGCCTTCATTAAGTTGCTCCTTGTCAAGTATTTTACCACAGCAAGAGAAAAGCAAAAACCAATACGACTCTCTTCTTAGCTTTCTGTCACTGTAACAGATACCTGAAATAAATGAACTGGTGAAGAGAAAACACTCATGTGGCTCAAGCTTTGGGGGCGGTGGTCCATGATCAGCTGGCCCCAGGGCTCTGGGCCTGTGGCAAGGCAGCCTGGTGGGGAGCACAGAGTAGAACAGAGGTTGACCTCATGGCTGGGAAGTGGGAGAGAGGGAAGAAGTGACAGTGTCCCACAATTCCCTCCAAGAGCATACCCCAATCACTCAAAGTCTCTTACTAAGCCTCACCTTTGAGAGGTTCTGTCTTCACCCCTTAGCACAATGAGCTATGGACCAGTCATTTAACACAGGGATCTTTGGGGGCAAGCTTTCTAGGGTGAGGAATTGCTCAATTTTTTTATTGTGTTTGTGGTTAAATAATTATATTAGCCAGTCATGGTGACACACGCCTTTAATCCCAGCACTCAGGAGGCAGAGGTAGGAGGGTTGCCATGAATTTGAGAACAGCCTGAGACCACATAGTGAGTCCCAGGTTAACTTGGGCTAAAGTGAGACCCTGTCTTGAAAAACCAAATATAATAATAATAATAAAACATTGCCAAAATTCCTCTGCATACAATATCACTTTGATAAACAAAAAAGGGAAGAAACAATTTGTAACTAATTTTGAGCAATACACCACCAAAATTTAAAGGGTTTGTTTATAGACAGTTCGGTTTAATTGTAGAATACTTATGTTGGCTTATAGAACAGAAAAAAATATTCAGAAGCTCAAACTTCAAAAAAAATTTATTATTTATTTATTTATTTGGGGGGGGGGTGCAGATAGAGAATGGGCACACCAGGGCCTTCAGACCCTGCAAATGAACTCCAGGTGCATGCATTACCTTGTGCATCTGGCTTACGTGGGTCCTGGGGAATCGAACCTGGGTCCTTTGGCTTCGCAAGCAAGTGCCTTAACCACTAAGTCATCTCTCCAGCCCTCAAACTTTTTCTTAATATTTTTGGTTAGTATACAAAATAATGGGTTTCATTATAAAATTCCCATGCATACATATCATTGGATGCTACTCCAATTCCCCATTCCTGCCTCTCTACCCTATGAAGACAAGGTTGGCTTTGAACTCATGATCCCCCTTCCTCTACCTCCACGTGCTGTTATTATAGACATGGACCATCATGCTCACTAGAATTTTCTTCTTTACATGTATTACTTTCACTTTTTCTGCAAGAAAGGGGAAAATGAGGAAAACACTAAAGTCATTTGACTTCAGAGAAAAGCCATGCATCATAGAATGGCAGATGAGTTGTGTGTAGCACTTAGAGAAGCAACCTCCATTCTAGCTGTTCAAAATGTCATTTCCTAGAGCATCTCCCCGCACTGTGATGCTCTGTCGGTGGTGTTTGAGTGCCGCAGTTGCATCACTGTTCACAGTCTCCTCTGCTCTTCATCAGGAGTTCCTCCCCAGTTGTGGTGGTTTGGATCAGATGCCCCCACCAATTTGGGAGGTGGAAACTTGCTGAAGGACTGTTGTCGCAGGCAGGCCTTGAGGTGTTCCAGCCACACACCCTCCCTTGTTAGAGCTCCACTCACTCTCCTGCTGCAGTTTTCCACCTGCTGTGGCAGAGGTGATGTCCGGCCGCTGCTCATGCCATGCTTTCCCTGCCGTCATGGAGCTCCCCCTAGAGACTGTAAGCCAAAATTAAAACTCTCCTCCAATCAGCTGCTTTTGGTCAGGCGCTTTGTCCCAGCAATGAGAAGGAACTGCAGCACCATTGGGCCAGTCTTCCAAGGAGTGTTGGATATGTTTGGAGGGATGCAGTTTGAACCAACGGCACTTGATGGGCAGTGTTCAGGCATGTCATACATGTCATGTATGTCCCACAGGATGTATTATTCAGCCTCAAGTTTCAGGAACTCGCCCTCCAAAATGTTGGCTAAATCCTGACTTTCTCTAGACCCTATTCAACTCGCCTTTTGGCCAGGCTTTCTGCTCAGCCCCAAGTCACTTCTCTGTAGGTGGTGTTCCTGTGTTCTGGCTTTCATTCTCTTCACAGTGTGAGAGCCTTTCCCGGGTGGTCTGAGGCCCGCTGGCCTCTGGAAGTGAGTCTGCTGTCCAGCAGTGTCCAGCACTCTGAGCACCACGCTTCATTTGCCTAGCCGCTCAGTCAAAAAATGATTTTAGCCGGGCGTGGTGGCACATGCCTTTAATACCAGAATTTGGGAGGCAGAGGTAGGAGGATTGCCATGAGTTCGAGGCCACCCTGAGACTCCATAGTGAATTCCAGGTCAGCCTGGACCAGAGTGAGACCCTACCTCAAAAAACAAAACAAAACAAAACAAAAAAAGATTTTAAAAGGCTTCAATAAAGCCGGGCGTGGTGGCGCACGCCTTTAATTCCAGCACTTGGGAAGCAGAAGTAGGAGGATCGCCGTGAGTTCGAGGCCACCCTGAGACTCCATAGTGAATTCCAGGTCAGCCTGGGCTAGAGTGAAAACCTACCTCATAAAAACAAAAAAACAAAAACAAAAAAAAAGGCTTCAATAGATAGAACACCCAGGATTTCTTTAGGGGTTGTGGTGAGAGAGACATGAGTGGTGGCCCTTCTGCAGAAGGAGTGTACACATGTGCAGAGCAGGAGCTGGAGGCGGGCAGGCTGACCCTCACTGGAGCTCAGGGCCCCTCAGAGTGGGGAGAGGCCAAAACCTCTCTGCACTCACTTCCGTGCCGACAGCCATCGCGATTCATGCACCAGACCATTAATCCAGGGAGAAGCCACTCAACGGGCAGATGAACAAAAACAGGAGTCTTTCTGAGAGCCATAAATTCTCTCTCCTAGCACCTTTATATACTTGAACGTGGAGGGTATGCCAGCCACTCCATGGAAAATAACCCAGACCTCCGTTTCTAAAAGAAATCTGAGAAATTTGACTCAACTGCTCATAAATTGAAGGCTTATGTTTGGACAGTTGGCTGGGCCAGCAAGGAGGTGAAGAAGACCTCAAAGTCCTGGTGAGACTAGCTCTCTCTCTCTCTCTCTCTTTCTCTTTTGGTTTTCAAGGAAGGGTCTCACCCTAGCGCAAGCTGACCTAGAATCCTGGAATTCACCATGTTCCTTCCTTCCTTTTCTTCCTTCCTTCTTTTGCTCACTCGCTCTTTCTTTCTTTCTTTCTTTCTTTCTTTCTTTCTTTCTTTCTTTCTTCCTTCCTTCCTTTCTTTCTTTCTTTCTTCTTTTGGTTTTTCGAGGTAGGGTCTCACTCTAGCTCAGGCTGACCTGGAATTCACTATGGAGTCTCAGGGTGGCCTTGAACTCATGGCGATCCTCCTACCTCTGCCTCCCGAGTGCTGGGATTAAAGGTGTGCGCCACCACACCAGGCTTGTTTTTTCTTTTTCTTTTTCTTTTTCTTTTTCCTTTTTTTCCTTTTCCTTTTCCTTTTCCTTTTCCTTTTCTTTTTCCTTTTCCTTTTCCTTTTCTTTTTCTTTTTCTTTTTCTTTTTCTCTTTTTTTTTTGTTGTTGAGACTAGCTCTCAAGCTCTGCTTTTCCTGCCCCAGCTCTCATTTGGAGCCAGAAGCATGATGAACCCTTGGTATCTTCTCCTGACCTTCTCCTCTTCATCCCATCACTGGTGCAGCTTTCTTAGTCCAGTACTGCCACCTCCTCCTTTGTGTATGTGTGTGTGCACGCGTGTGCATGTGCATGTGTAAACTTTCACACGTGTGAGTACAGCTCTGTGCGTGTCACAGCACGTGCGAGGAGGCCAGAGGACAAGTTTCAGGTGCTGGTCCTCACCCTCCACTCTGCTCTGAGGCAGATTCTCTCATTGCTCGCTACCAGACTGGCCAGTTTGTTAGCTTTCGGGAAACTTCCCTCCCAATTCCTCCTGTTCCTCATCTCCCATCTCTGTACAGGCAGGCTGAGCTTACAGAAGTCGAGATCCAAGCCGGGGTCATCATGCTTGCATGACAAGTGCTTACCCATTGAGTCATCTCCCCAACCCACTTTTTTGAAAATATTCATTTTTATTTTTATTTATTTATTTGAGAGAGATAAAGCAGATGAGAGACAGAGAATGGGCTTACCAGGGCCTCTGGCTGCTGCAAAGGAACACATGCACTATCTTGTGCATCTGGCTCATGCGGGTCCTGGGGAATTGAACCTGTGTCCTTTGGCTTTGTAGGCAAGCACCTTAACTGCTAAACCATCTCTCCATCCCCAGATGATTTCTTTTTAATTAGTTCTGGGGATGGAGCCCAGGGCCATGCACATTCAGGACAAATGCTCCACCATGAAGCTGCATCCCCACCTCCTCCTGCACTATTCGTATCCAGGGCCACACACTAGCAGGCTCACTTTCCCTAAAGGCAACGTGATCCTGTCACACAGTAACTGTGTGAAGGCATTTTATATATATATATATATATATATATATATATATATTGGTTTTTCGAGGTCGGGTCTCGCTCTAGCCCAGGCTGACCTGGAATTCACTATGTAATCTCAGGGTGGCCTCGAACTCACGGCAATCCTCCTTCTTTTGCCTCTCCAGTGCTGGGATTAAAGGCGTGCGCCACCATGCCTGGCCGTGAAAGCCTTTCATAAAAGCTCCTTCTCTCTCTCTCTCTCTCTCTCTCCCTCTCTCATTTTAAAGATGAAACTTATACCCCTTACCAAGGCCCTTCCTCAACATGGCCCTGTTGGCTTCTCCAGTCTTTCTGCAATCATTTTCTAATGTAGACATCCTCACTTCCTCCTGGTTCTGAGACCTCTATGTTCCCAGCAGCTGCTCCCCCTTACCATGTGTCCTGACCCCTCATCCGACTCACCAAGCTCTCAAGACATCCCCATCTCCCCATCCCCTCCTACTGACCCTAGGTGAGCAACAGCTCCTGCCTATACTTTCTCCTCCACCACATGTGTTATTTCTGATTCCAATTTGTCTTTCCGTCAACTTTGACTGTCATAACAAAATTGCCAGAGCTGTCTGATTCCTTGTTGCCCATTCAGCACCTCCTAGAGTGCCCAGCACCTGCTCCATGCAAGTGTTTGCTGACTGTACTTGATGAGTACCTCTGCAAGGTCAGAATAAATAAGACAAGAATGGCTTATTCAGGGACAGCTGTAATGTGCATTTATCTCTATATAATCTCTGCTTTGCTTCTAATACTACACTTGGAAAAATTGTCATGGACAATTGAATTCCTCATAGTTCCTGACTGATGTATGGGAGTGGTATGATCTTAGAAAAGAGGAAACATTTATTATCTTTGAGGGGATCAAAAATACAAGTCACCACTATAATCCTATCTCTCAAATGAAATGGGCATTCATGTTCAAATGGCATATGCATAGAAGCTCTGTGTCTTAGAAGGCTGAACATTTTGGTTACATACTTGAGAGTCAAACTTTGTGATCTTATTAAACAATTTTTTTGTGTGGGCTTAGCATTTAAGGTGCTTTCCTGAAAAGCCTAAGGATCCAGGTTTGATTCCCCAGTACCCATGTGAACCAGATGCACAAGGTGGTGCATGTGTGTGGAGTTCTTTTGCAGTGGCTAGGAGCCCTGGTGTGCCCATTCTCTCTCTCTCTCTCTCTGCCTCTCTTTTAAATAAATAAAACAATTTGCCTACTTTTGATTCAATTTTACTTATTTGGATTATGTATCTGTTTTCCCAGGACTATTATATAAAGTTACCAGTTTGGTAACTTAAAAAAAAAAACTGGGACTGGAGAGATGGCTTAGTGGTTAAGGTGCTTGCCTGCAAAGCCTAAGGACCCAGGTTCAACTCCCATGAACCCATGTAAGCCAGACGCACAAGTGGTGCACGCATCTGGAGTTTGATTGCTGTGGCTAGAGGTCCTGGTGTGCCTTTTCTCTCTCTCTCATAAAAAAACATTATCCTTTCACGGTTCTAGAAGCCAGAGGTTTAAAATCAAGGGGATGGCAAGTTGCTTGAGGGAAGAATTTGTTTAAATATTTTATTTATTTATCTGAGAGAGGGTAAGGAGAGAGAGAAAGAGAGAGAGCGAGCAGGGGCATGCCAGGGTCTCCTAGTCCCTGCAAACGAACTCCAGACACATGAGCCACCTTGGATCTTGCATCTGGCTTCACATAGTGTGGTAGTTTGAATAGATGGCCCCCAGTATATTCAGTGTTTTATTAGTTCGTAGTTTGCATCTGCAACCACTTGGCTGGAGGCAGTGTCACTGGGCGGATCTTAAGGTGTGGTGGTGGGTTTCAGATTTCAATCTAAAGATATGCAAAGTGTGCCTGGCTGGAGTTCCTGAAGTGTGGTGTGCCTTGTGACTTTTGGCTTTTATGCTTGTGCTTCTCTCTGTGCTTGGACCTGTGAAGGCAGGCCAGCTTCTTCTGCCATTAAATAACTTTCCCTGGATCTGTAAGCTTCAATAAATATCCCTTCCTCCATAACTGTGCCTGGTCTGGAGGTTCATCTCAGCAAACCTGAAGCTGTCTGTTACACATGGGTACTGGGAAATTGAACCTGGGTCCTTTGGCTTTGCAGGCAAGCACCTTAACCACTGAGTCATCTCTCCAGACCAAGGGGAGAATTTTCAGTTGACTCTTCTACCTTTTGGTGGCTCTGGGCAGCCTTTAGCCTGTGGCTGCATTACCCAGGCTTTGGCTCTGTCTTTAATCATTGGACTTTCCCCTATTCTGCTCTCAAAGGGACACCTGGCCTTGGACTTGGGTAATTATCTGAATAGTCCAGAGTGACCTCATCTTGGGATGCTTAATTATCCTTGCCGTTTTCAAATAAGATCATGTTGACAAGTTTCAAAGATTAGCACATGCATAATTTGAGGTGGGGCACAATTCACCCCTCTACCAACTAGTTAATTTTGTTCATTTGTTTGTTGAGATAGGGCCTCATGTAGCCCAGGCTAGCCTCAAACTCACTGAAGATGGCCTTGAGTTTCTGGCCCTCCTTCTTCCTCTTGCTAAATGCTGGAATTATAAGTGTGCGCCACCATGCCTGGCTACCAGTAGCCATTTTAAACATTTGTTGTTCATTTTAGATAGGATCTTGTTATATAGCTCAGGCTAGCCTGGAACTGACTATGTATTTGAGACTGTCCTTAAACTTGCCATCTTCCTTCCTCTGCTTCCTGAGTGCTGGGATTACAGGCGAGTTCCACCATGCCTGGCATTTTATATAAGTGCTGGGGATCCACACTGGTCCTCATGCTTCTGTAGCAAATGTTTGACCCAATGAACTATCTCCCCAGCCAGTAGTCATTTTTTAAGATTTTCATTTATTTATTTATATTTATTTATTTGATATAGATAGAGAAAAAGAAAGAGAGAGAGAGAGGGGGAGAGAGAGAGAGAGAGAATGGGCATGCCAAGGCCTCCCGCTGCTGCAAATGAACTCCCAACACATAAACACCTGTGCATCTGGCTTGCGTGGGCTGTGGGTGATCAACCTAGGTCCTTTTGCTTTGCAGGCAAGCACCTTAACTGCTAAGTCATCTCTCCAGCACAGTAGTCATTTTAAATACATTTGTCAAAGCCATTAGGATGATGCCAGCCTGCATTAGTGTTTTACCTTAACTATGAAGAACTATTAGACATACTTGAAAGTGGTCTGGCTTCTTCAATTTGAAGGAGTTGCAACTGGGGAGCATGTATTTTCAATATTAAATAGAGATGCCACCTACTGGTTGCTAAGATTCCCAGTGCTAGATCTCGGAGGTGACTAGTGCAGAAAACCACAGCAGCAGCAGCATAGGAGACAGACTTGAGTACATGGCCCTTAACAGCACACTGCAACGTGAATGGCTGCTCTCGGACAACTCTTTCTCCCTTGAACATCAGTTCACTTGCCTGTCCAGGTGAAGCCTCACACATTCCTTCATTCATTGAAACACTGCTATTTGGGTCTCCACTAGGTAGTAGTGGCTGGAGATGCAGGAAGGAGCAAGCATGAATGCAGTCCTGTACAAATAATAACTCCTTTTCATTACATTGTCATATAGACGAAATGGAGGACTACAAAGAAAGGGTCTGTTATAGTAGTTAGTGGTATCATTATTTATTTATTTATTTTGAGTTTTTGAGGTAGGGTCTTGCTCTAGCCCAGGCTGATCTGGAATTCACTCTGTAGTCTCAGGGTGGCCTTGAAGTCACAGCGATCCTCCTACCTCTGCCTCCCGAGTGCTGAGATTTAAGGTGTGCCCCACCATGCTTGGCTTTAATTATTATTAACTTTACATTTTCCTGCATCCAAATGTGTAATTACAGCAGGCTGCCTTGGCACTCAGTCTTATTTGTTGATATGATGGTTAACATTGATTGTCAACTTGGTAGAATTACCTAGGAGATAAACTTCTGGGCATGTCCATGAGGGAGTTTTTACATGGGGTTAATTGGGGAGGCAGACCTACCCTAAGTGCGGATGATGCCATTCCGTGGGTTGTGGTACAAAGGAGAAAGCGAGCCAGGACTCTCCTTTCTGACTGCAGATGCAAGGTGACCAGCTGACTCCCACTTTTGCCATCATGCCCCCACCCCATGGTGGACTGTTTCCTCAAATGGTGAGCAACAATGAGCTCTTCCTCAAGTTGCTTTTGCCAGGAATTCTATCACAGCCATGAGAGAAGTAACTAATGCACCTGAAGGTCTCCAGCTTTGGAGGACACACCTGTTTGTTCCTTCTCTCTGTCCTACAGAACTTCCATACCACCTCATTTGTTGTAGATAATGCTTGAGATCTGAACAAACTGTTAAGTACTTGAAATATCAAAGCAAAACGAAAAAGGATAACTTCCTTTTTCTCTTTTTACCTCATTATGGATTCTCCTTGGTTAGTACAACCTGGACAATTCTTTGTTTATTTATTTATTTGAGAGAGAGAGAAAGAGAGAGATGGAATGAGCATGCCAGGGCCTCTAGCCACTGCAAACAAACTCCAGGTAGATGTGCCACCTTGTGCATCTGGCTTATGTAGGTCCTGGGGAATTGAACCTGGGTTCTTAGGCTTCACAGGCAAGTGCCTTAACCACTAAGCCATCACTCCAGCCTATCAACTTATTCTTTTGACATGACTGAATCTCTTTTATACATTGACTAATGTGCTAAATGTAGAATATTCCAAAACAATTCCTTAAGAATCCAAGGCCAGGTATGGTGACACATGCCTCTAATCCCGGAACCTGGGAATATGAGGTAGAAGAATCACCATGAGTTTGAGGCTAGCCTATAGCTACAGAGTGAGTTTCAGGTCAGCTTGCACTGGAGTGAGACCCTACCAAGCAAAAATTAAAAAAAAAATAATCCAAGAAAATGCCAAATACAAATTCTAAGAATAGACTAGGCATATCTCAGTGTCTCTAAGATGTTCTTCATGGTGGCTTGAATGTAAAATGTCCCCCATAGTATCATGTGTTTGAATACTTAATTCCCAGTTGGTGGTACTGTTTGGGCAGCTCGTGGTATCTTTGGGAGGTACAGCCTCCCTGGAGTATATCACTAGGACTTAACCTTGCGGTGGTACAGGTCAGCCCTGTTTGCCTCACTCAGCTGAGTCTTGCTATTTCCTTTCTGATGATGTGAAGACGTGATGCCTGGCTGTCTGCTCCTGCCATGCTCCTTGCCCCTGTGATGAGAATGGAACTTCTCCCCCCCCCCATGTCTTATCACCAGCTGTGGTAATTTAAATGTGAATGTACATACATTCCCAATAGCTTCAGGTGATTTTGATTAAGGTTAAGCTTCCTGCTTAAGTCTTCAGCAGCCTTTTGGAGGAGGTCTTAGTGGTGGTGGATCCTGGAATCTAGTCCTAAGATGTGTGGAGAGCAGTGTGAGCTCTGGCTATTCCCATTTATGATGCTAATTGGTGGTGGTTTCTCTCTCTGCCTGAATCAAGGAAAGGGAGCCAGTTTCTTCCACCACTGACAGAACTTCCCTAGGATCTGTAAGCTTGAACTAAACCGTTCCTCCCATAAACTGTGTCTGGTTGAATGCTTGTCCCGGCAATGTAGAGCTGACTACAACACCAGGCAACAAGCTTTGTGTCTGTGTCTGAGTTCACTTATACTTCAGCTGGACTTCTAACATCATGAGGACATGTTTCTAAGCTATAAAGAACCTGGAATGTATTTTTCAAAAGTACATTTTTTACCATTCAAGGAATTTCAACAAGTATGCCATTTGCCTAAGGGCAGTTGAGTCAGATGATCTCTCTTGTGATATGCTGGTGATTGGAAAGCTGATGCATAAGTAAGACATTGCTATTCTGCATTGGTCCTTCAGAGGATGAAGCTAGCGAGGAGAATATTTTCCTCCTAACATTTTATACCTGCTGCAGTAAGTCAAAATACTCAATGTTCTTTGTATTCAAAGGTGACACAGGTGCCAGCATGACTGCTGGCCACTGTCAGTGCCCAGGTGAAGAGAGTGTCAGACTTTCACTTGCTTTTTTTCTTTTTTAGTTTAGCTTGCTTTTAGTTTGTTCCGCATGTCTTTAAATCATCACCTCAGCACATGTCTCCACAGCTCATTGTTCAGCCAAATTGCACTATCCCAGCAGGAACTCACTAAAGCCTGAAGAGCTGGTGGGCAGTCTTGTCCTCGCTGAGGATTTAAGCCTGTGCCACTCGAAGGGTGGCTTTCAGAGAGACAGCATGGGCATGCCCTGGGCTGTGTGTTACATCACAGGTTCTCACACTTCACCCTCACACCAACCCACTCAGAGACTTGGGAACAGGCCAGGAACACTGCATTTTAAACAGTGACACTTACGCACTGATGGGTTTGACCTCGCGGCTGTGGAATTTTGCACTCAGCGCCTATCCTTTTATTATGTCTTCATTCACACATGCGGTCGCCATCTGCATAAGCTGGTTCCCAGGAACACACCAGAACATCTCCACACAGGGAAGAAAACATTCATCTGACACAAATCTTCCTCCGATACCCTTTATCTCATAAATAATACCATGACTTATATTTGGAAAATGTCACACTTATAATCAAATAATGCCTTCCTAAGTGACCAGGTGGATTCTGAACAAAGAAAACAAATCTAATTCAAGACCTCAGTGTACCCTGAAAGAAGAGGAGTTTGAACAGTGGGGGTTGAATTATGTACAATTTCAATAGCAAGAGAAAAAGCCCTCAGCTTGCTGATACACAAACAAGAACCCCTCCAGGTATGTGCTATAAGGGCCACTTAGAGCAGACATCTTAGGCAGGTGGACTCCTGGGCCTGGAGAGGGCAGGCTCCAATTCCCTCTCTGGCTTCCTAGATTTCATCCACTGATTATTTTCTTTTTATTTATTTGAGAGAGACAGAGAGAGAGAGAGAGAGAGAGAGAGAGAGGGAGAGAGAGAGGGAAAGAGAGAGAGGGAATGGGCGCGCCAGGGCCTCCAGCCACTGCAAACGAACTCCAGACGCGTGCGCCTCCTTGTGCATCTGGCTAATGTGGGTCCTGGGGAGTCGAGCCTCAAACCGGGGTCCTTAGGCTTCACAGGCAAGTGCTTAACCGCTAAGCCATCTCTCCAGCCCCCAGCAGTACATTTTTTATGCATTCTCAACCCATATCCTATTTGTTACCTCTTAAGGTATTGGTAAACAATTATTTTAGTTTTACTTTGTGTTTCTTATCAGTGTTTTGGGCACAGGTTGTTGTACTGCTGTCAAATTGTACTTGCTATTTTTTTCTGCAAGTATTTAACAGCTAAAAAAAAGTCCCCATTAGATCCCACCTTGGATAAGTAATTGTTAAATATTATACAAATAAAATGTATGCTATCCCCATTCTATCCTCAAGTTAAATAAAAAATGAATATGGAAGCCAGTCATAGTGATGCATGCCTTTGATCCCAGCACTCGGGAGACAGAGGTAGGAGGATTGCCATGAGTTCAAGGCCACCCTGAGACTACATAGTGGATTCCAGGTCAGCCTGGGATAAAGTGAGACCCTACCTCAAAAAAAAAAAAAAAAAAAAAAAAAAAAAAGAATACAGTATTTGAACATGCCATTTTTCTTTAGCTCTACGTTCCTAGTAGCTTTGTAATTTGTAGTGAGGTCTCTGTCTTGAGATCTGCAAAAATGGGAATAGTGGTGAAAGCAGGGAGGTTTGTCAGTGTTGGCTGTTTCTGTGTTTTGTTTTGTTTTGTTTTGTTTTTTATTTTGTTTGTTTTGAGACGGGGTATCACTCTATCCCAGGCTTACCTGGAACTCACTCTGTAGCCCAGGCTGGCCTCAAACTCACTGAAATTCTCCTATCTCAGCCTCCCAAGTGCTGAGACTAAAGGCATGCCCCACCATGCTCAGCTCCAGCCAGCAGTCTGATTTTGAAATAATTTTAGATTTACAGGAAAGTGTCCAACAAAGAAAACAATAGGGTAACAAGGGGTCTCAGATACTCTGCATACAGTTTTTCTCAGTAGGAATTGGTATGACACTAGGACAATATCAAAGCCAGAAAATGGACATTATTGGGACGATCCACAGAACTTACTCAGGTTTCACTCATTTTCTGTCCTGTGCATGTGTGTGTGTGTGTCTCCATATGCTCATGCATGTGTGTGGTTCTATAACACGGATGGATGAGCGTAGGTACCATAACTAAGGCCAGCCCTCTTCCACTGGGTCTCCTTCCCACCATGCTTATCCTGCTCCACCCCCATGCCTGGCCCTATCAATGACTAATCATTTCCTCTCTCTATAACTTCACACAATCATTTTTAGTAGCATTTTAACAGCCTTGAGGCAACCTCCAACCATGCTGAGCTTCCTGCCTGGACTGTCCAAGTTTTCTCTCAAGACAGCAATTACTGTTTTTGTTAGTGCTGTATGTACAAAGTTGCATACATTTGTAGCAGTGTCTGCTTATAATCCTAATGTTCCTAAAAACATTCTTTTTAATGTACAATTGCGCTGAGTGTGTGCTTTTCAGCAAAATCTACTCTGTGTCACTGGAGAAATAGTTACACAATGGCTGAAATTGAAGTTTTGTTTTTACTCACAAAAGAGTTCCAGGAAGATTTTTTTTTGGCAAGCATTTTTTATTACTACCCTTGTTCATAAACTTTCAAACATATTGTTATTGATTTAGTCTACTTTTGTTGCTACAGCAGAATATTGGAGATTGGGAAATGTATAAAGGATTGAGCTTTAGGTGGGCTCGCAGTTCTGGAGGCTGGGAGGCGAAGGTTGAGAGGTTACGAGTAGCGAGGACTGGTGGGGACATACGGCAAAGTCCAGGGGTGACTTATGGCATCACACGGAGAAAGCAACGCATGTAAGAGATAGAGCTAAATTGGTCTTAAAACAGACCCACTCTCTAGATAACCCATTAACCCATTAATCCATTAATCCCTGAATGGATTAATCCATTGATGAGGGCAGAGCCCTCCACCTAATCATCTCTTAATGGGCCTACTTCTTAATACCTCACAAAGGATATGACATTTTAATATGACTGAAGGTGGGGCGTTCACACCATAGCAGCCATAATTAGCTTTCAGTCCACACCCTAACCTTCCTTTTAAAACATCACTGATGATAATCTTCATTTTTAATTTTAACAAAAGGCCCACTACAATAGGAATCTTTGGATTCCTGGCCAATACACTAATATACGTCAATACAACAAACAAATTTGGGGTTCCCCTAATCCTTGTCTTGTAAATTTGATGCATTAAAATCCATAGACCAGAGGGTAAGGGTTAGAGAGACGTTATTAGCATAAGAGGAAGAAAGAGAAGAAAGCTCAGAGAACTCCTGGCATGTGGAAGGCAGGAGGGGGTAGGGAGTCCACATGGAGGCTGGGGCCCACTTTCTGCATCATCCCAGCCCACTGGGTCTGGGAGGATGCGGGTTTACCAGGGCAGGGACCAGAAGTTACAGGAGTCAGGAAAGAGGAACATCCAAGAGGCCACGTCTACCTGGCAAGCCTCCACTTATAATTTATTCTAGTGGGCCTCACCCTCAGGCTCAGGAGACTGTAAGAGAGAGATGATGGGTGGGGCACAGTGGGAAGGCTCAGAAAGAGGTCAGCATCCCTGAGTAAGGGAAGGAGAGAGACAGGGAGAAAGATGGATCAATAGATAGATAGATAGTGAGATAGACGGGACTGGATGAGACTGGATCAGACACTGGATTCCAGTTGTGCTGAACTTATTACCTGACTTATTACCTGACAATTAAGCTACCTGACTAATTTCCCATCATTACCACAACCAGATTCAGGAAAGAATATTGTAAGCAATGCAACTCCTAAGAACTGTTCAAATGACATCCATACTGACCTACTCATGGAGGTATGCATATCCGAGCATTTCCTTTCTATTTGAGGTGGCGGAGCTAGGCCTAGAACATGCTGAGCATGAAACAGTGCCTAGCCAGAGCACAGTTAGCAGTGTCTACAGTTATGTACATGCAACTGTCCCGGCTCCCTACAGCCCCCAATGCAGGGTGTTCAGTGTGTGTTCATTGTGGTGCAGGTGAGAAAGGAAGGGTAAGCAGAGTGTTCAGTGTGTGTTCATTGTAGTTCAGGTGAGAGGGGAAGTGTGAGGAGAGTATTCAATGTGTGTTCATTGTAGCTCAGGTGAGACGGGAAGGGTGAGGAGAGTGTTCACTGTGTGTTCATTGTAGCTCAGGTGAGAGGGGAAGGGTGAGGAGAGTGTTCAGTGTGTGTTCATTGTAGTTCAGGTGAGAGGGGAAGGGTGAGGAGAGTGTTCAGTATGTGTTCATTGTAGTTCAGGTGAGAGGGGAAGGGTGAGGAGCGTGTTCACTGTGTGTTCATTGTAGTTCAGGTGAGAGGGGAAGGGTGAGGAGAGTGTTCACTGTGTGTTCATTGTACTTCAGGTGAGAGGGGAAGGGTGAGGAGAGTGTTCACTCTGTGTTCATTGTAGTTCAGGTGAGAGGGGAAGGGTGAGGAGAGTGTTCAGTGTGTGTTCATTGTAGTTCAGGTGAGAGGGGAAGGGTGAGGAGAGTGTTCACTGTGTGTTCATTGTAGCTCAGGTGAGAGGGGAAGGGTGAGGAGAGTGTTCAGTGTGTGTTCATTGTAGTTCAGGTGAGAGGGGAAGGGTGAGGAGGGTGTTCACTGTGTGTTCATTGTAGTTCAGGTGAGAGGGGAAGGGTGAGGAGAGTGTTCACTGTGTTTTCATTGTAGTTCAGGTGAGAGGGGAAGGGTGAGGAGAGTGTTCAGTGTGTGTTTATTTTGGATCAGGTGTGAGAGGAAGGGTGAAGAGAGTGTTCACTGTGTGTTCATTGTAGTTCAGGTGAGACGGGAAGGGTGAGGAGAGTGTTCACTGTGTGTTCATTGTAGTTCAGGTGAGAGGGGAAGGGTGAGGAGAGCGTTCACTGTGTGTTCATTGTAGTTCAGGTGAGAGGGGAAGGTTGAGGAGAGTGTTCAGTGTGTGTTCATTGTAGTTCAGGTGAGAGGGGAAGGGTGAGGAGAGTGTTCAGTGTGTGTTTATTGTAGTTCAGGTGAGAGGGGAAGGGTGAGTAGAGTGTTCACTGTGTGTTCATTGTGGTTCAGGTGAGAGGGGAAGGGTGAGGAGAGTGTTCAGTGTGTGTTCATTGTAGTTCAGGTGAGAGGGGAAGTGTGAGGAGAGTATTCAATGTGTGTTCATTGTAGCTCAGGTGAGAGGGGAAGGGTGAGGAGCGTGTTCAGTGTGTATTCATTGTAGTTCAGGTGAGAGGGGAAGGGTGAGGAGGGTTTTCACTGTGTGTTCATTGTAGTTCAGGTGAGAGGGGAAGGGTGAGGAGAGTGTTCACTGTTTGTTCATTGTATTCAGGTGAGAGGGGAAGGGTGAGGAGAGTGTTCACTGTGTGTTCATTGTAGTTCAGGTGAGAGGGGAAGGGTGAGGAGAGTGTTCACTGTGTGTTCATTGTGGTTCAGGTGAGAGGGGAAGGGTGAGGAGAGTGTTCAGTGTGTGTTCATTGTAGTTCAGGTGAGAGGGGAAGGGTGAGGAGCGTGTTCAGGTGAGAGGGGAAGGTTGAGGAGAGTGTTCAGTGTGTGTTCATTGTAGTTCAGGTGAGAGGGGAAGGGTGAGGAGAGTGTTCAGTGTGTGTTTATTGTAGTTCAGGTGAGAGCGGAAGGGTGAGGAGAGTGTTCACTGTGTGTTCATTGTAGTTCAGGTGAGAGGGGAAGGGTGAGGAGAGTGTTCAGTGTGTGTTCATTGTGGTTCAGGTGAGAGGGGAAGGGTGAGGAGAGTGTTCAGTGTGTGTTCATTGTAGTTCAGGTGAGAGGGGAAGTGTGAGGAGAGTATTCAATGTGTGTTCATTGTAGCTCAGGTGAGAGGGGAAGGGTGAGGAGCGTGTTCAGTGTGTATTCATTGTAGTTCAGGTGAGAGGGGAAGGGTGAGGAGGGTGTTCACTGTGTGTTCATTGTAGTTCAGGTGAGAGGGGAAGGGTGAGGAGAGTGTTCAGTGTGTGTTCATTGTAGTTCAGGTGAGAGGGGAAGGGTGAGGAGCGTGTTCACTGTGTGTTCATTGTGGTTCAGGTGAGAGGGGAAGGGTGAGGAGAGTGTTCAGTGTGTGTTCATTGTAGTTCAGGTGAGAGGGGAAGGGTGAGGAGAGTGTTCACTGTGTTTTCATTGTGGTTCAGGTGAGAGGGGAAGGGTGAGGAGAGTGTTCAGTGTGTGTTCATTGTAGTTCAGGTGAGAGGGGAAGGGTGAGGAGAGCGTTCACTGTGTTTTCATTGTGGTTCAGGTGAGAGGGGAAGGGTGAGGAGAGTGTTCACTGTGTGTTCATTCTAGTTCAGGTGAGGGGGGAAGGGTGAGGAGAGTGTTCAGTGTGTGTTCATTGTAGTTCAGGTGAGAGGGAAGGGTGAGGAGAGTGTTCAATGTGTGTTCATTGTAGTTCAGGTGAGAGGGGAAGGGTGAGGAGCGTGTTCACTGTGTGTTCATTGTAGTTCAGATGAGAGGGGAAGGGTGAGGAGAGTGTTCAGTGTGTGTTCATTGTAGTTCAGGTGAGAGGGGAAGGGTGAGGAGAGTGTTCACTGTTTGTTCATTGTATTCAGGTGAGAGCGGAAGAGTGAGGAGAGTGTTCACTGTGTGTTCATTGTAGTTCAGGTGAGAGGGGAAGGGTGAGGAGAGTGTTCAGTGTGTGTTCATTGTAGTTCAGGTGAGAGGGGAAAGGTGAGGAGAGTGTTCACTGTGTGTTCATTGTAGTTCAGGTGAGAGGGGAAGGGTGAGGAGAGTGTTCAGTGTGTGTTCATTGTAGTTCAGGTGAGAGGGGAAAGGTGAGGAGAGTGTTCACTGTGTGTTCATTGTGGTTCAGGTGAGAGGGAAGGGTGAGGAGAGTGTTCAATGTGTGTTCATTGTAGCTCAGGTGAGACGGGAAGGGTGAGGAGAGTGTTCAGTGTGTGTTCATTGTAGTTCAGGTGAGAGGGGAGGGGTGAGGAGGGTGATCACTGTGTGTTCATTGTAGTTCAGATGAGAAGGGAAGGGTGAGGAGAGTGTTCAGAGTGTGTTCATTCTACTTCAGATGAGAGGGGAAGGGTGTGGAGAGTGTTCAGTGTGTGTTCATTGTGGTTCAGGTGAGAGGGGAAGTGTGAGGAGGGTGATCACTGTGTGTTCATTGTAGTTCAGGTGAGAGGGAAGGGTGAGGAGAGTGTTCAGTGTGTGTTCATTGTAGTTCAGGTGAGAGGGGAAGGGTGAGGAGAGTGTTCAGTGTGTGTTCATTGTAGTTCAGGTGAGAGGGGAAGGGTGAGGAGAGTGTTCAGTGTGTGTTCATTGTAGTTCAGGTGAGAGGGGAAGGGTGAGGAGCGTGTTCAGTGTGTGTTCATTGTAGTTCAGGTGAGAGGGGAAGGGTGAGGAGAGTGTTCAGTGTGTGTTCATTGTAGTTCAGGTGAGAGGGGAAGGGTGAGGAGAGTGTTCACTGTGTGTTCATTGTAGTTCAGGTGAGAGGGGAAGGGTGAGGAGAGTGTTCACTGTGTGTTCATTGTGGTTCAGGTGAGAGGGGAAGGGTGAGGAGCGTGTTCACGTGTGTGTTCATTGTAGTTCAGGTGAGAGGGGAAGGGTGAGGAGAGTGTTCAGTGTGTGTTCATTGTAGTTCAGGTGAGAGGGGAAGGGTGAGGAGAGTGTTCAGTGTGTGTTCATTGTAGTTCAGGTGAGAGGGGAAGGCGTGAGGAGAGTGTTCACTGTGTGTTCATTGTAGTTCAGGTGAGAGGGGAAGGGTGAGGAGAGTGTTCACTGTGTGTTCATTGTAGTTCAGGTGAGAGGGGAAGGGTGAGGAGAGTGTTCACTGTGTGTTCATTGTAGTTCAGGTGAGAGGGGAAGGTGAGGAGAGTGTTCAGTGTGTGTTCATTGTGGTTCAGGTGAGAGAGGAAGGGTGAGGAGAGTGTTCAGTGTGTATTCATTGTGGTTCAGGTGAGAGGGGAAGGGTGAGGAGAGCGTTCAGTGTGTGTTCATTGTGGTTCAGGTGAGAGGGGAAGGGTGAGGAGAGTGTTCACTGTGTGTTCATTGTGGTTCAGGTGAGAGGGGAAGGGTGAGGAGAGTGTTCACTGTGTGTTCATTGTAGTTCAGGTGAGAGGGGAAGGGTGAGGAGCGTGTTCACTGTGTGTTCATTGTGGTTCAGGTGAGAGGGGAAGGGTGAGGAGAGTGTTCACTGTGTGTTCATTGTGGTTCAGGTGAGAGGGGAAGGGTGAGGAGAGTGTTCACTGTGTGTTCATTGTGGTTCAGGTGAGAGGGGAAGGGTGAGGAGAGTGTTCAGTGTGTGTTCATTGTAGTTCAGGTGAGAGGGGAAGGGGTGAGGAGAGTGTTCACTGTGTGTTCATTGTAGTTCAGGTGAGAGGGGAAGGGTGAGGAGAGTGTTCACTGTGTGTTCATTGTAGTTCAGGTGAGAGGGGAAGGGTGAGGAGAGTGTTCACTGTGTGTTCATTGTGGTTCAGGTGAGAGGGGAAGGGTGAGGAGAGTGTTCACTGTGTGTTCATTGTGGTTCAGGTGAGAGGGAAGGGTGAGGAGAGTGTTCACTGTGTGTTCATTGTGGTTCAGGTGAGAGGGGAAGGGTGAGGAGAGTGTTCAGTGTGTGTTCATTGTAGTTCAGGTGAGAGGGGAAGGGTGAGGAGAGTGTTCACTGTGTGTTCATTGTGTTCAGGTGAGAGGGGAAGGGTGAGGAGAGTGTTCAGTGTGTGTTCATTGTAGTTCAGGTGAGAGGGGAAGGGTGAGGAGAGTGTTCACTGTGTGTTCATTGTAGTTCAGGTGAGAGGGGAAGGGTGAGGAGAGTGTTCAGTGTGTGTTCATTGTAGTTCAGGTGAGAGGGGAAGGGTGAGGAGAGTGTTCAGTGTGTGTTCATTGTAGTTCAGGTGAGAGGGGAAGGGTGAGGAGAGTGTTCAGTGTGTGTTCATTGTAGTTCAGGTGAGAGGGGAAGGGTGAGGAGCGTGTTCACTGTGTGTTCATTGTGGTTCAGGTGAGAGGGAAGGGTGAGGAGCGTGTTCACTGTGTGTTCATTGTAGTTCAGGTGAGAGGGGAAGGGTGAGGAGAGTGTTCACTGTGTGTTCATTGTAGTTCAGGTGAGAGGGGAAGGGTGAGGAGGAGTGTTCAGTGTGTGTTCATTGTAGTTCAGGTGAGAGGGGAAGGGTGAGGAGAGTGTTCAGTGTGTGTTCATTGTAGTTCAGGTGAGAGGGGAAGGGTGAGGAGAGTGTTCATGTGTGTTCATTGTAGTTCAGGTGAGAGGGGAAGGGTGAGGAGAGTGTTCAGTGTGTGTTCATTGTAGTTCAGGTGAGAGGGGAAGGGTGAGGAGAGTGTTCACTGTGTGTTCATTGTAGTTCAGGTGAGAGGGGAAGGGTGAGGAGAGTGTTCAGTGTGTGTTCATTGTAGTTCAGGTGAGAGGGGAAGGGTGAGGAGAGTGTTCAGTGTGTGTTCATTGTAGTTCAGGTGAGAGGGGAAGGGTGAGGAGAGTGTTCAGTGTGTGTTCATTGTAGTTCAGGTGAGAGGGGAAGGGTGAGGAGCGTGTTCACTGTGTGTTCATTGTAGGTTCAGGTGAGAGGGGAAGGGTGAGGAGCGTGTTCAGTGTGTGTTCATTGTAGTTCAGGTGAGAGGGGAAGGTGAGGAGAGTGTTCACTGTGTGTTCATTGTAGTTCAGGTGAGAGGGGAAGGGTGAGGAGAGTGTTCAGTGTGTGTTCATTGTAGTTCAGGTGAGAGGGGAAGGGTGAGGAGAGTGTTCAGCTGTGTGTTCATTGTAGTTCAGGTGAGGGTGAGGAGAGTGTTCAGTGTGTGTTCATTGTGGTTCAGGTGAGAGGGGAAGGGTGAGGAGCGTGTTCACTGTGTGTTCATTGTGTTCAGGTGAGAGGGGAAGGGTGAGGAGAGTGTTCACTGTGTGTTCATTGTAGTTCAGGTGAGAGGGGAAGGGTGAGGAGCGTGTTCACTGTGTGTTCATTGTAGTTCAGGTGAGAGGGGAAGGGTGAGGAGAGTGTTCACTGTGTGTTCATTGTAGGTTCAGGTGAGAGAGGAAGGGTGAGGAGAGTGTTCAGTGTGTGTTCATTGTAGTTCAGGTGAGAGGGGAAGGGTGAGGAGAGTGTTCACTGTGTGTTCATTGTAGTTCAGGTTGAGAGGGGAAGGGTGAGGAGAGTGTCACTGTGTGTTCATTGTAGTTCAGGTGAGAGGGGAAGGGTGAGGAGAGTGTTCAGCTGTGTGTTCATTGTAGTTCAGGTGAGAGGGGAAGGGTGAGGAGAGTGTTCACTGTGTGTTCATTGTAGGTTCAGGTGAGAGGGGAAGGGTGAGGAGAGTGTTCACTGTGTGTTCATTGTGGTTCAGGTGAGAGGGGAAGGGTGAGGAGAGTGTTCAGTGTGTGTTCATTGTAGCTCAGGTGAGAGGGGAAGGGTGAGGAGAGTGTTCAGTGTGTGTTCATTGTGGTTCAGGTGAGAGGGGAAGGGTGAGGAGAGTGTTCACTGTGTGTTCATTGTAGTTCAGGTGAGAGGGGAAGCGTGAGGGAGAGTTCAGTGTGTGTTCATTGTGGTTCAGGTGAGAGGGAAGGGTGAGGAGAGTGTTCAGCTGTGTGTTCATTGTAGTTCAGGTGAGAGGGGAAGGGTGAGGAGAGCGTTCACTGTGTGTTCATTGTGGTTCAGGTGAGAAGGGGAAGGGTGAGGAGCGTGTTCACTGTGTGTTCATTGTGGTTCAGGTGAGAGGGGAAGGGTGAGGAGAGTGTTCAGTGTGTGTTCATTGTAGTTTCAGGTGAGAGAGGGAAGGGTGAGGAGAGTGTTCACTGTGTGTTCATTGTAGTTCAGGTGAGAGGGGAAGGGTGAGGAGACGTGATCACTGTGTGTTCATTGTAGGTTCAGGTGAGAGGAGGAAGCGTGAGGAGAGTGTTCACTGTGTGTTCATTGTAGTTCAGGTGAGAGGGAAGGGTGAGGAGAGTGTTCAGTGTGTGTTCATTGTAGTTCAGGTGAGAGGGGAAGGGTGAGAGAGTGTTCAGTGTGTGTTCATTGTGGTTCAGGTGAGAGGGGAAGGGTGAGGAGAGTGTTCAGTGTGTGTTCATTGTACTTCAGGTGAGAGAGGAGGGGTGAGGAGAGTGTTCAGTGTGTGTTCATTGTAGTTCAGGTGAGAGGGGAAGGGTTGAGGAGAGTGTTCACTGTTTGTTCATTGTGTTCAGGTGAGAGGGGGAAGGCGTGAGGAGCGTGTTCAATGTGTGTTCATTGTAGTTCAGTGAGAGGGGAAGGGTGAGAGAGTGTTCAGTGTGTGTTCATTGTAGTTCAGGTGAGAGGGGAAGCGTGAGGAGCGTGTTCACTGTGTGTTCATTGTAGTTCAGGTGAGAGGGGAAGGGTGAGGAGAGTGTTCAGTGTGTGTTCATTGTACTTCAGGTGAGAGAGGAGGGGTGAGGAGAGTGTTCAGTGTGTGTTCATTGTAGTTCAGGTGAGAGGGGAAGGGTGAGGAGAGTGTTCACTGTTTGTTCATTGTGTTCAGGTGAGAGGGGAAGGGTGAGGAGCGTGTTCACTGTGTGTTCATTGTGGTTCAGGTGAGAGGGGAAGGGTGAGGAGCGTGTTCAGGCTGTGTGTTCATTGTCGTTCAGGTGAGAGGGGGAAGGGTGAGGAGAGTGTTCACTGTGTGTTCATTGTGGTTCGGTGAGAGGGGAAGGGTGAGGAGAGTGTTCACTGTGTGTTCATGTGGTTCAGGTGAGAGGGGAAGGGTGAGGAGCGTGTTCACTGTGTGTTCATTGTGGTTCAGGTGAGAGGGGAAGGGTGAGGAGCGTGTTCAAGTGTGTGTTCATTGTAGTTATCAAGGAGGAGGGGAAGCGGTGAGGAGAAGCGGTTCACTGTGTGTTCATTGTGGTTCATGTGAGAGGAGCAGGGTAAGGAGAGTGTTCAGTGTGTGTTCATTGTAGTTCAGGTGAGAGAGGAAGGGTGAGGAGCGTGTTCAGTGTGTGTTCATTGTAGTTCAGGTGAGAGCCCCCAGGGAAGGGTGAGGAGAGTGTTCACTTGTGTGTTCATTGTAGTTCAGGTGAGAGGGAGAAGGGGTGAGAGAGCGAGTGTCAGTGTGTGTTCATTTGTAGGTTCAGGTGAGAGAGGGAAGGGTGAAGGAGAGTGTTCAGTGATGTGTTCATTAGTATCAGGTGAGAGGGGAAGGGTGAGGACGCGTGTTCACTGTGTGTTCATGTGGTTCAGGTGAGACGGGCAAGGGGTGAGGAGAGAGTTCAGTGTGTGTTCATTGTAGTTCAGGTGAGGGGAAGGGTGAGGCAGGCGTGTTCACTGTGTGTTCATTGTGGTTCCAGGTGAGAGGGGAAGGGTGATGGAGCGTGTTCAGTGTGTGTTCATTGTCTTTTCAGGTGAGAGGGGAAGGGGTGAGGAGCGTGTTCACTGTTTGTGTTCATTGTAGGTTCAGGTGAGAGGGGAAGGGTGAGGAGAGTGTTCAGTGTGTGTTCATTGTAGTTCAGGTGAGAGGGGAAGGGTGAGGAGAGTGTTCACTGTGTGTTCATTGTAGTTCAGGTGAGAGGGGAAGGGGTGAGGAGAGTGTTTCACTGTGTGTTCATTGTAGTTCAGTGAGAGGGGAAGGGTGAGGAGCGTGTTCACTGTGTGTTCATTGTAGTTCAGGTGAGAGGGGAGGGTGAGGAGAGTGTTCACTGTGTGTTCATTGTAGTTCAGGTGAGAGGGGAAGGGTGAGGAGCGTGTTCAGCTGTGTGTTCATTGTAGTTCAGGTGAGAGGGGAAGGGTGAGGAGAGTGTTCAGTGTGTGTTCATTGTAGTTCAGGTGAGAGGGGAAGGGTGAGGAGAGTGTTCACTGTTTGTTCATTGTATTCAGGTGAGAGGGAAGGGTGAGGAGAGTGTTCACTGTGTGTTCATTGTGGTTCAGGTGAGAGGGGAAGGGTGAGGAGATGTTCAGTGTGTGTTCATGTAGTTCAGGTGAGAGGGGAAGGGTGAGGAGAGTGTTCACTGTGTGTTCATTGTAGCTTCAGGTGAGAGGGAAGGTGAGGAGAGTGTTCAGTGTTTGTTTATTCTAGTTCAGGTGAGAGGGAAGGGTGAGGAGAGTGTTCAATGTGTGTTCATTGTAGCTCAGGTGAGAGGGGAAGGGTGAGGAGAGTGTTCAGTGTGTGTTCATTGTAGTTCAGGTGAGAGGGGAAGCGTGAGGAGCGTGTTCACTGTGTGTTCATTGTGGTTCAGGTGAGAGGGGAAGGGTGAGGAGAGTGTTCACTGTGTGTTCATTGTGTTCAGGTGAGAGGGGAAGGGTGAGGAGCGTGTTCACTGTGTGTTCATTGTGGTTCAGGTGAGAGGGGAAGGGTGAGGAGAGTGTTCAGTGTGTGTTCATTGTACTTCAGGTGAGAGGGGAAGGGTGAGGAGCGTGTTCACTGTGTGTTCATTGTGGTTCAGGTGAGAGGGGAAGGGTGAGGAGAGTGTTCACTGTGTGTTCATTGTGGTTCAGGTGAGAGGGGAAGCGTGAGGAGCGTGTTCACTGTGTGTTCATTGTGGTTCAGGTGAGAGGGGAAGGGTGAGGAGAGTGTTCAGTGTGTGTTCATTGTAGTTCAGGTGAGAGGGGAAGGGCTAGAGGAGCGTGTTCAGCTGTGTGTCATTGTAGTTCTGGTGCGGAGGGGAAGGGTGAGGCAGGAGAGGTCAGTGTGTGTTCATTGTAGTTACAGGTGGAGAGGGGAAGGCGTGAGGAGCGAGTTCAGCTGTGTGTCATTGAGTTCAGTTGAGGAGGGGAAGGTGTGAGGAGAGTAGGTCAGTGTGTGATTCATTGTAGTTCAGGTGAGAGGGGAGGATAGTGTGGGAGAGTGTCAGTGTGTGTTCATTGTAGTTCCTAGGTGAGGGGGGAAGGGTGAGGAGAGTGGCTCACTGTGTGTTCATTGTAGCTTCATGCGAGAGGGGGAAGGGTGAGGAGAGTGTTCAGTGTGGTAGTGTTCATTGTAGTTCAGGTGAGAGGGGAAAGGTGCGGAGAGTGTTCAGTGTGTGTTCATTGTAGCTTCAGGTGAGAGAGGAAGGGTCGAGGGAGAGTGTTCAGTGTTTGTCAATGTAGTTCAGGTGAGAGTGAGAGGGGAAGGGTGAGGAGAGAGTGTTCATGTGTGTTCATTGTAGGTTCAGGTGAGAGGGGAAAGGGTGAGGAGAGTGTTCATGTGTGTTCATGTAGTTCAGGTGAGAGGAGGAAGGGTGAGGACGAGTGTTTCAGTGTGTGTTCATTGTAGTTCAGGTGAGAGGGGAAGGGTGAGGAGCGTGTTCACTGTGTGTTCATTGCTTAGTTCAGGTGAGAGGGGAAGGGTGAGGAGAGTGTTCAGTGTTTGTTCATTGTAGTTCACGGTTGAGAGGGGAAGGGTGAGGAGAGTGTTCAGTGTGTGTTCATTGTAGTTCAGGTGAGAGGGGAAGGGTGAGGAGAGTGTTCACTGTTTGTTCATTGTAGTTCAGGTGAGAGGGGAAGGGTGAGGAGAGTGTTCAGCTGTGTGTTCATTGTAGTTCAGGTGAGAGGGAAGGGTGAGGACGAGTGTTCAGCTGTGTGTTCATTGTAGTTCAGGTGAGAGGGGGAAGGGTGAGGAGAGTGTTCAGCTGTGTGTTCATTGTGTTCAGGTGAGAGGGAAGGGTGAGGAGAGTGTTCACTGTGTGTTCATTGTGGTTCAGGTGAGAGGGGAAGGGTGAGGAGAGTGTTCACGGTGTGTTCATTGTACTTCAGGTGAGAGGGGAAGGTTGAGGAGCGAGTTCACTGTGTGTTCATTGTAAGTTCAGGTGAGAGGGGAAGGTGAGGAGAGTAGTTCACTGTGTGTTCATTGTGGTTCAGGTGAGAGCGGGAAGGGTGAGGAGGTGTTCACTGTGTGTTCATTGTAGTTCAGGTGAGAGGGAAGGGTGAGGAGAGTGTTCAGTGTGTGTTCTTGTAGTTCAGGTGAGAGGGGAAGGGTGAGGAGAGTGTTCACTGTGTGTTCATTGTAGTTCAGGTGAGAGGGGAAGGGTGAGGGAGTGTTCAGTGTTTGTTTATTGTAGTTCAGGTGAGAGGGAAGGGTGAGGAGCGTGTTCACTGTGTGTTCATTGTAGTTCAGGTGAGAGGGGAAGGGTGAGGAGAGTGTTCAGTGTGTGTTCATTGTAGTTCAGGTGAGAGGGGAAGGGTGAGGAGAGTGTTCAGTGTGTGTTCATTGTAGTTCAGGTGAGAGGGGAAGGGTTGAGGAGAGTGTTCAGTGTGTGTCACTTGTAGTTCAGTGAGAGGAGGGTGAGAGCGTGTTCCCCCTGTGTGTCATTGTGGTTCAGGTGAGAGGGGAAGGGTGAGGAGAGTGTTCAGCTGTTTGTTCATTGTAGTTCAGGTGAGAGGGAAGGGTGAGGAGAGGCGTTCACTGTGTGTTCATTGTAGTTCAGGTGAGAGGGGAAGGGTGAGGAGAGTGTTCACTGTTTGTTCATTGTATTCAGGTGAGAGGGGAAGGGTGAGGAGCGTGTTCACTGTGTGTTCATTGTAGTTCAGGTGAGAGGGGAAGGGTGAGGAGAGTGTTCAGTGTGTGTTCATTGTATTCAGGTGAGAGGGGAAGGGTGAGGAGCGTGTTCACTGTGTGTTCATTGTAGTTCAGGTGAGAGGGGAAGGGTGAGGAGAGTGTTCACTGTGTGTTCATTGTGGTTCAGGTGAGAGGGGAAGGGTGAGGAGAGTGTTCAGTGTGTGTTCATTGTAGTTCAGGTGAGAGGGGAAGGGTGAGGAGAGTGTTCAGTGTGTGTTCATTGTACTTCAGGTGAGAGAGGAAGGGTGAGGGGAGTGTTCCCTTCATTTTCTCTGTAGTCCCCGTGAGTAGTTAAGGGTGATGGGATAGTTCATTTTTCTTTTCAGCGTAGTTTAGGTGGGCGGAGATGGGTGAGGTGAGGTTTCCGTGGACATCCAGTGAAGTTGAGCCTGGATGGGTAGGATGAGGTGAGTTTTCTGTGTTTTTTTTTTCTTTCTTTCTTAGTGTTTGGGTGTTGTTGTCCACTTATATTCTCAGCATCCAGCACTGGAGCATAGCCCAGCTTGTGTCTTCCCTGTTGCTTCCAATGTTGCCAACCCCTTGAGTGGAGGCTGGGGTATTTTTGTCGCAACATTTTAGGGTTCAGGAGGGTCTGTGTTTGACATCTTTTGGGTTCCTGTCCTAATTTTGTGAATAATTGATAAAAGCATTTCCAAGGAGGTGCTTACACACGGTGAGCTGAACAAGCAGGTAGTTTTTTCTTGGGAAGGTTGCTTGCTGCCATCTTGGAAGAAAGTGGAGTTAATGCTAGTCTTGCTCCTGCCAGAGCAGGCAAATGGCCTTTTTGAGCCTTTGTTCCTTTCTGACTGCCTAAGAAACTCTGTTTCATGTCTTCTCCATTGTGAATTACTGTCTTTACTCTCAATAATCACTTGTCAACTTGCTTATTATGAGGCAAATGTATGCTGATAGTTATATTGGTTAATATTTATGATGACTCTCTAGTTTCTTCTGAACACATCCATCTGGATAACATTTCAGACTTGTTCCTCGCACTCCATATCCCCACCTTTCAATGGCACCCTCTTATCAGGAAGTTTTTGCCTCTTTCACAAGGCATTCTAAAATTTAGTGTCTTGAAGTGGCCACCATTACTCTTGGACTGACCCTAGCTCTGCAGCTTTTCTGGTTTTGAGTGGGTGTCCCTGGCTGTAGGGATGTAAACTGCCCTGACTCTGGCAGTGCTGGCTCTGAGAGGACATTGCAGAAGACTGGGCCGCATTACCCGTCATCCAACTGGCTAGAGCAGGTTTGCTCCAAGGTGAAGTTCATGGTGGAGGTAAGGTTCTAAGCGTTAGCATCAGCACAAATGCGTAAGCTCCTTGTGCAGTTACCTGAATCACATTTCCTGTCTCCCATCTCATTGGTCAAAGCAACTGGCAAGGCCAAGTCTAGGGTCAGGGTGGGAAAGAGTTGCCTAAGGATGTAGTTGCTGGTAGCAGGAAGCATTTCTATCAGCTTTTGAAATCTGACTATTCAAGTTCAAGTTGACCTTTGAAGCTTGCCCAGAAAGGTCAATGTAGATAGCTTTTATCACATGCAGTTTCCCTCTTCCTGGAACTTCCTGTCTTTGGACAAAGCCGTAGCCTAGGTTGCACCACTGCCTTGTTATGCTCAATATCTAAAGTGCACGAGGGTTTTCATCACATGCCAGGGATCATTCTCACTCTCACACACAATAATTTTGAGCAGCTAGCATTCTCCCATAGAAAACCAGTTGTAAGGCTCAGCAACTATCAATCTCCACGTTTATTCATCTGTCTTATGTGGGTACTGGGCTCAAACTTGGGTTCTTATGATTCTCAGGAAAATGCCTCAACTGCTAAGCCACTTCTTCAGCCCCTATTCATACCGATTATTTAATTCATTTTGGCACCACACATGATAGGTATTTTTTGCAGTCAGGTTCACATTGCTGGCAGAAAACACTCGACTAAGAGCAGCTTGTGGGAAAAAGATTTATTTTGGCCTACAGACTTGAGACTCCATGATGGCAGGGTAAAACAGTGGCATGAGCAGAGGGTGGACATCACCTCCTGGGCAAGGACAGCAGCAACAGGAGAGTGTGCCAAACACTGGCATGGGGAAACTGGCTATAACACCCATAAGCCTGCCCCCAACAATACACTGCCTCCAGGAGGCATTAATTCCCAAGTGTCCATCAGCTGGGGACCTAGCATTCAGAACACCTTGGTTTATGGGGGACACCTGAATCAAACCACCACAGTATTCTTACTGACTCTCCTTATGGTTCCCTTTACCAGAAACTGAAGCACAGAGAAGTGAAGTCATGTATCCAAGATTATAGAACTAGGAAGCTTGAAAGGAGTGATTAAAACTCTCATCTGTTGAACCTGGCCGTTCAGCTACATGCCTATTTGATGAAAACAAATGTTCATAAATAAGCCACATGCAGATAATCAAGAGTTGGTCAACAAGCATATTTTCCCCATATTTGGGACTGCAGGTCAGGCATTGAGGCATAAGAAGATCTTAGGGCTAATGAGTTTCCCACTTCAGCCTCAGATTTGACATTGTTAGGGTAGGCAAGAAGTTAGGGAACTGGGAGAGGAGACGAATTTTCGAAGAGAAAATTCAAACCTCCAAATACTAACATTTCAGCATGTGATCCTAAACATTGGTTACTGCTCAGTAAAAAATGAACCAGCTTGGGATTTAAGCTGTCTATGGAGCCGAAAGAGGAACTGATGATAGCAAATACAATTAGCTTATTCTTGGCCAAAGTTAACAAAGCCAGATGATAAACCTCACAGGAATAAATTCAGTTAGCTGTCTCTTGTCTCAAACACTAGGCCACACAAAACAGACTTTAACTTCTGCAAAGTTCAACCAACAGCAATAGAATGTACTTCGTTATTTCTTCCTGGGTTGGTCTGAAGAGATGGCACACATTTGCCTTTAAGGCTCACGTCTTCCTGGGCACTATGCATTACACAGTTCTCATGCTCAACTCAATGACAGCCTCAGAAGACTGAGACTCAAGATGACAGGTTCTCTGTTCTTCCTTAGTTCCTGCACCTTGCCTCTTCTTGCAAGGTATACTATGCTCTCTCTAAATTTTCATTTAAGTAAAAGTTCTCTTAACCTTGACTAGGGAGATTGCTCAGTGGTTAAGAGTGCCTGCCATGAAAGCTTGAGGGCCTGAGTTCAATCCCCAACATCCATGGAAAAAGCCAGGTATGGCCATGCATGCCTGTAACGTCTGACCTGAGGGGGTATGAAGACAGGAGAATTGCAGGGGCTTGCTGCACAGCCAGACTGAAAAATGGTTCAGTGAGAGACTTCATCTCAAGGAAATAATGTGGAAGAAGAGGACACCTGATGCTGTGCTACTGTGGAAGAAGACACATGATGATATTGTACTGTGGAAGAGGACACCTGATGATGGTCCACCATGGAAGAGGACATCTGATGATGGTCTACTGTGAGAGAGGATACCTGATGATGGTCCACCATGGAAGAGGACATCTGATGATGGTCTACTGTGAGAGAGGATACCTGATGATGGTCCACCATGGAAGAGGACACCTGATGATGGTCCACCATGGAAGAGGACATCTGATGATGGTCTACTGTGGGAGAGGATACCTGATGATTGTCTACTATTGAAGAGGACAATTGATGATGTTCTACTGTGTAAGAGGACACCTGATGTTGTTCTACTATGGAGGAGGACACCTGATGTTTCATTATGGAAGAGGACACTTGATATTCTACTGGCCTCTGCACACAGCTGCATTATCTATTCAGACCTACCTACCTACCTACACACACACACACACACACACACACACACACGTTAGAAGACAAAATTCCTGAAAAGGATGAACATAGAACTACTAACAGACCTATTTGTCCTAAATGCACTATGCTTCACTACTGAGATATTTGCTCTACCATATTTATAGCTGTTCATTTTGTTATAGCTAAGAAGTGGAATCAACCCTGGTAGCCATCACTGGATGAATGGATAACAAAGTTGTGGTACATTTACCACAATGTGATTCTACTCAGCAGTAAGAAAAAACAATACAATGAAATTTGTAGGAAAATGGACAGCTTTGGTATAGATCATACTCAGAAAACTTGCACAATCACAGAGACCAAATTCCTTTAAACTTTCTTCTGGATTCCACTGGCTCTTTGTCAGGGAAGGTGCTCCAAGGGAGGTGTCCCTAACCTTAGGATGCCTTACCCAAGGACCGAAGTGATTTTCCAGTTCCATGGTAACAAACTCACAATTTTCTTTTTAATCAGGTGTCTTTTAGATCCTCAGGCCCAGATGAATTGAATCATTGTCACCAGCATTGCAAGACACTGGAACAAAACTAGAATGCTAAATAAGTCCCCGCCCTGGCCATATCACATGGTCAGGATGATCTACCAGAGAGAAACTGAGATGAGAAAGTTGAAGAGCTCTTACTTCCTGCTCCTTCCAGAAAGAATTTAAGCTCATTATAAAGGGGGTTTCTGGTTTTATTATTTTAACTTCTTGAGTACTGGAGATTGAACCCAAGGCCTCACAAATGCCAGGTAAGTGCTCTACCACAGAGCTATGTCCCAACCCACAGTTTCTATTTTTAAAAATATTTTATTTATTTATTTTATTTTATTTATTTATTTATGAGAGAAAGAGGCAGACACACAGAGAGAATGGGCATCCAAGGGCCTCTAGTGACTGCAAACAAACTCCAGATACATGCACCACTTTGTGCATCTGGCTTATGTGTGTTCTGGGGAATCAGACCTGGGTCCTTAGGCTTCCCAGGCAAGTACATTAGCCACTAAGCCATCTCTGTAGCCCAAGCTTCTATTTTTAAGCAATAAGGTTACCAGTGAGTTGTGGCAAGCCACTGACAGGAAGACTTGTGTTGTCATCAAGCCACTGTCCTTTTTGGATGCTGCTGGAGAAATTCCTTCCCCTAAGTGCTCCATTTCCAGTATCCCACAAAGACAGCAGTATCAACTTCACTTTATTGCTTTGGGGTGGAGAGTACGCACCATTGACTCTGATTATTCTCTTCCCAGCATGCTAGTTGCAATTGAGTAGTTAGTCCCAGGGGATGACAATCTCCCTCTCCCTCCCTCTCTCTCTCTCTCTCTCTCTCTCTCTCTCTATATATATATATATATATATATATATGTATGTATATATATGTATATATATATATAGATAGATAGATATAGATATAGATATAGATTAGATATAGATATACATATACATATACATATACATATACATATACATATACGGATGGGGTGGCTGACCAATGTTTCTGTTGGTGCTAATACCTCCTGAAAAATAATGCTAGGCTGGGAAGATAACAGAGTTGGTAATGTGCTTGCTGTGCAAGCATGAGGACCTGAGTTCGGATCCCCAGTATCCATGTATCTATGCAGCTTGCTGACTAGTTTGCACCTGTGTTTAGTGAGATACTGTTTCAAGAAAATCAGGTGGAGAGCCATTGTGTAAGACACCTGACATTGACCTCTGGCCTCTGCATGCACACACATACATGGACAACGACCCACAGACATATGAACACACATATACAGCAATCACACGTGCAATAGTAATAACAGCACAACCTGGAGAAATGCATGATGTCTTTTCTTAGAAAAAATAGTTTTACAGAGGCTGGGGAGGGCTTAGTGGTTAAGCGCTTGCCTGTGAACCCTAAGGACCCTGATTCCCCAGGACCCATGTAAGCCAGATGCACAAGGTGGCGTATGTATCTGGAGTTTGTTTGAAGTGGCTAGAGGCCCTGGCACACCCATTCTCTCTCTCTCTGCCTCTTTGTCTGTCTATCTCTTGCTCTCAAATAAATAAGTAAAAGTAAACAAAAATTAAAAAAATGAATTTGGTCTATGAGCATGAATACATGGTAATAAATGAAGTAAAAATTAAAAAAAAATAGTTTTACAGGACTGGACAGAGGGTTCACTGGTTAAAGGAGCTTGCTTGTAAAGTCTGACAGCTTGGGTTAGATTCTCCCATAGTACCCACATAAAGCCAGATGCACAAAGTGGCACATGTGTCTGGAATTTGTTTGTTGTGTTTAGAGGCCATGATGCACCCATGCTGACTTACTACTTACTCTCTCTCTCTTTCTCTCTCTTAAATAAATAAATAAATAAATAATTTTTAGAAGTTTCCCTAAATCCGCTGCTAAGTTGAGATTGTGAATCAGAGCAATGTGCAAACACCTTCACTGGCAGGACTTAGAGCATGGGATCTAGATGACACCTAGAATACTCCCAGAACTGATGTATGGGGGCAGCCACCACCGCGGAGAGCCCCGCTAGAGCTACTTGAGTTCAAGAACCTTCTGCTGAGACTGTTCCCCAGGATCAGGAAGCTACATTGTCACCTCACACTGTGACTCAACACCCAGAAGCCTGGCGAACTGGGACTGAAAGCTTTGCCAGGAAGCCTCCTGGTTCTCCCACGTTGTTCGTCACGGATGACAAAGGTACAGGTGCTGGGGAACTTGGCCTCTGCTGGAGCCACCTTCAAACTTCAGGGGAGTATAGTCATCCCTCGGTATGTACGGGGGATGAGTTTGAGGATTCCTGCCAGTTCCGAAACCCTCTGATGCCAAGTCTCATATAAACTAACAAAGTATTTGCATGTCCCTTATGCACATCCTTTCCAAACCATCTCAAGGTGATCGTAACATCTAATACAATGTAAATGTTACGTAAATAGTTGTTTTGTTGTATTGTTTAGCAGGCAAGGACAAGGAAGAAAGTCTGAACATGTACAGTTCACATATTATTTTTTCTGAATATTTTGGATTCGTGATTGGTTGAATCCTTTCATTTGGAATTGCAGATGTAGAAGGCTGATTATACAATTTCACTCGCCCAAGTTTGCTTCTAGAATATCAGTTGGGATGGGATCTGTAAAATGTAGCTTCTCATTTTCTAGCCCCTGGTAAAAAGGTTCAGGGAGCCAAGTCACACTTTCTACATGTATGCAATTAAATATCATATCCACTACTACCCTTAGACTAGCTGTGACATCTGCAATACTGTTAGATCCTCCTCCCTTATTGCTATCACCTTCTTTCTAGAAGACCCAGCAGCTAGAAGACCTGGCAGGAGCCCAGAGACATTGGTTTAATTTGTACAAATGCTTGATAGGAGAAAGAAGAGAAGAAGGAAAGCTGGTTCTGAACTCTATTTGTGTGTGGTGTGAAGTCTCCAGAAGTTCTTGACCACTGAGCCCTTCCTCAGCATCTGAGGCCAGTCTGGAGCTGCAGCGCCCAAACCCTCCCGAGCTCTATTTCAGACATCACCAAACCCCAGGCTCCTGGCCTCCTCGCAGGTTCTCCCAGATCTCTGGTAGCTCCTCCCTTGTCCTGCTTACATGGGGAATTGCAACTACCTGCACAACTTTAATGCCCACCTCACTGCCCTCCAGGGACAGGACTGCTTACACAGCCCAGGGCAAGTCTGCCACAGTCCTAGCCCTTCATTCACCCCTCTCATTAGAAACAGGAAGAGGAAGGTAGCACCTTGAATGCTTTCTGAACTCTCTTTGCCCTTCGCCTTAGCAAACTGCAATTTACTTCCTCTCTTTCTCAGACCGCAGAAGGCTTCTCCCAGCATCTTAGTTATTGTTTCTTCTCCTTCATTCCCTATGGTCCCAACTGATCTTTGAAGCTTGCCTTTGGTGTGGAAGTCATTTTACCTCACATTGCTTAAGAGGCCTCATTAATAAGGCTGATTATAACCAGTTCCTATCCCTTAAGAAACTTCTCCTACTCTGAGAAATCAAGATAGGCCTGAGCTGGAAGCCTCCATGCTGACTAGTTGTCATAGTGCTGGAAAGTACATGTAGCTTGCTGGGGCAGAACAGTCATCAATAGGCTTGTAATTTTATTTCAAAGTTATTACGTATTTAGGAGAGAAAGAGAGAGAGAGAGAGAGAGAGAGAGAGAGAGAGAGAGACTGAGCACGCCAGACCTTCTTGCCACTGAAAACAAACTTGTGCCACTTTTTAAAAATAATTGTTCATTCATTCGTTCATTTGAGAGAAAACGGCAGAGAGAGAGAGAGAGAAAGAGAGAGAGAGCGAGCAAGAGAGCGAGAGAGAGAACACTAGGGCCTCTAGCCCCTGCAAACGAACTCCAGATGTATGTGCCACCCTGTGCATCTGGCTTACATGGGTCCTGCAGTATTGAACTGAGATCCTCTTGAATAAGAGATTTTAAGAGAAATGCTGTTTTTCAGCATTTAGTATAACCTTGGCTATAGATTTATCATAAATAGCATTCATTATGTTGAAGTATGTTCTTGCTATTCCTAGTTTTTTTGGAGCTTTTTTATGAAGGGATGTTGAACTTTATCATAGGTCTTTTCTGCATCAATGAGATAATCATTTGATTTTTGTCCTTATGTCTATTTCTGTGCTATATTACACTTACAGATTTGCGTATGATGAACCAAACTTGCATCCCTGGAATGAAACCAAATTGGTCATGGTGTATGATCTCCTTAATGTGTTCTTGAATCTGGCTTGCAAGGTTTCTGTTAAGAAAATTTCATCTGTGATTATCAGGGAAATTAGTGTATGATTTTCTTTTTCTGTTGAAATCCATATCCAATTTTGGCGTCAGAGTCGTACTAACTTTGTGGAATGAGTTTGGTAGTGTTCTTTCCTTCTATTTTGTGGAACAGTTTCAGACGACTGGTGTTAGCTCTTTAAAGATCTTGTAGGATTTATAGTATATCCACGGGTCTTGGCTTTTTCTTTGTGGGGAGACTGTTTATTATTGCTTCAACAGTGTTGACTTATGGATCTGTTTAATTTGCTTATACCCTATTTACTTCATAAAGGTAGGTCATATTTGTATAGGGATTTATTCATTCCTTCTAGATTCTTCAGGGTTTGAAATTTAAGTTTTCAAAATATTCCCTAATGACTCCATGTATGTCATTGAAATCTGTACTAATATCCCCCCTTCCACCTCTCATTTTAACAATTTAAGTCTTCTCTTTCTTTTGGTTAGTTTAGCCTGGGACCTGTCAATCTCCCCCCCCCCCCCACAAGAACCAACACTTTCTTTGATTGATTCTGGTATTGTTCCTTTAGTCTTCATTAATTCCTACCCTGATATTGATTATTTATTTATTACATATGTCTTTGGGTTTTATATTGGTTTTGTTTTTCTTGTTTTTTAATTTTTAATTTTTTGAGGTAGGGTTTCATTCTAGTCCAGGCTGACCTGGAATTCACTCTGTGTTCTCAGGGTGGCCTCAAACTCACAGTGGTCCTCCTACCTCTGTCTCCCGCATGCTGGGATTTTTTTAAAAATATTTTTATTGACAACTTCTATACTTACAGATAATAAACCATGATAATTCCCTCCCCTCCCCCCTTCCCCTTTATAACTCCGCTCTCCATCATATCCCCTCCCTCTCTCCATTAGTCTCTCTTTTATTTTGATGTCATTGTCTTTTTCTCCTATAATGACAGTCTTGTGAAGATATTGCTAGACACTGTGAGGTCATGGGTATCAAGGCCAATTTGTGTCTGGACAATTGCATTTGGAAGGAGTTGTACCCTTCCTTTGGCTCTTACATTCTTTCCACCACCTAGTCTGCAATGGACCCTTAGGCTTGGAGGGCGTGATAGAGATGTTTCAGTGCTGACACTCCTCCATCACCTCTTCTCAGCACTATGTTGCCTTTTGGGTCATCCCAGTGGTCACTGCCATCTGAAGAGAGAAGCTTCTCTAACCAGAAATGAGAGTAGCATTAATATATGAATACGAACATTAAGTGTGGTGCTTACTGGGCAGTTTAGTGAGCATAATATATGCACTTAACCAGACAAGAGCAGGCTTTATACCCTAAGGCTCATGACCTTCCCTGCCTTAGGCTTTTAATTAGGTTTTCAGTACCAGGCATCTATTCCTTCCAATAGAGTAGGCCTCCAGTCCAATTAGAGAGCAATTGGTTTCCCCCAGAGCAGACATGCCACTATCGCATCTGTTCGGTCATTTGGACTGTCTGGCTAAACTTGAGGCTTCCCGTGTCCACTGATTTCACCACTGATGATTTCTGTCTCCCATAGGGCTGCATACAGTGTAGCTTTTTCCAGCTTTCAGTTGGCTGATCTACAGGGAGGATGTTTTTTCATCCCCAGCTTGATTTCTCAGTGACCTTGCCACCTAAGCATGTGAAGTTTTCAGCAATAGGGTCTTGCCATCTGTTTCTCAATGGAAACCAAGGGCCTTGGCAATAGCCTGTAATGTTTAAGAGGCAACAGGGAACTCCTTGGCCAACAACTCACTGGAATGTATCCATCCTGGCACTGAAATTTTCTAGTAACAATCTATGGCTTCTGGATGTGCCATTACCCAAAAATGTAGGCCTTCATATGTTTTATTCAGAGTTTCTTGAATTTTGATTGACCCTCCCCCAACACTTCTTTTACTTAATCTCTTCTTCTGGCCTCGCTTAGGCCATTCCACTCCCTGTAATCTGTTCTTCTACTTACTATATACAATACCATCCCCTTAAGTCCTTCCCTCTCCTCCCTCCCTTACAGCCTTTTTCTAGCTTTACTGGCCTCTGCTCCCAATTTTTGGTTCCAGATCACACACAAGTGTAGACATTTGTAGCTAGGATCCACATGTGAGAGAGAACATGCAATGTTTGGCTTTCTGGGCCTAGGTTACCTCACTTAGTATATATAATCCTTTCCAGATCCATCCATTTCCCTGCAAATTTCATTTTGCTTTACTGCTGAATAGAACTCCATTGTGTAGATGTACCATATGTTTATTATCCATTCGTCTGTGGATAGACATCTAGGCTGGTTCCACTTCCTAGCTATTGTGAATAGAGCAGCAATAAACATGGTTGTACAAGTATCTCTAAGGTAGTGAGAAGAGTCATTAGGATATATGCCTAGGAGTGGTATAGCTGGGTCATTTGGTAAATCTACTTTTAGCTGTCTCAAGAAACTCCACAGTGATTTCCACAATGGCTGTACCAGACTACATTCCCACCAACAGTGTAGAAGGGTTCCCCTTTTCCACATCCTCACCAACACTTATTGTCATTTGTTTTCTTGATGATAGTCATTCTAACAGGAGTGAGATGGAATCTCAAAGTAGTTTTAATTTGTATTTCTCTGATGGCTAAGGATGTAGAACACTGTTTTAGATGTTTATATGCCATCTGTATTTCTTCCTTTAAGAACTCTCTATTTAGTTCCAAGGCCCATTTTTTTAATTTAATTTTTATTGATAACTTCCATAATTGTAAACAATACCCCATGGTAATTCCCTCCCTCCTCCCAGTTTCCCCTTCGAAACTCAACTCTCCACAATATCCCCTCACCCTCCCAATCAGTCGCTCTTTTATTTTGATGTCATGATCTTCTCCTCCTCTTATGATGGTCTTGTGTAGGTAGTGTCAGGCACTGTGAGGTCATGGATATCCAGGCCATTTTGTGTCTGGGGGGAGCACGTTGTAAGGAGTCCTACCCTTCCTTTGGCTCTTACATTCTTTCTGCCACCTTTTTCACAATGGACCCTGAGCCTTAGAAGGTGTGATAGACATATTACAGTACTGAGCACTCTGGTCACTTCTTTCCAGCACCATGATGCCTTCTGAGTCATCCCAAGGTCACTGCCATCTGAAAAGAGAAGATTCTCTACCAAAAGTGAGAGTAGCATTATTATAAGGGTATGAACATTAAGAGAAGTGCTTACTGGGCAGTTTGGTGAGCATAGTATATACATTTAGCCACACACCAGCAAATGTTATACCCTGATTCCTCATGACTACCCCTGTTGTAGGTTTTCAGTGTCAGGGATGAATTCCCTCCCATGGAATGGGTCTCCAGTCAAATTAGAGGGCAGTTGGTTTTCTCCATAATGGATGTGCCACTATTGCACCAGTTGGCTCATTTGGCCTGCCTGGCCAAATATAAGGCTTGCTATGTCCACTGTTAAGTATCTTCACTGGTGATTTCTCTCCCTCCCATTGAACTGCATGCAGCATGGCTTTTTCTAGCATTCGGTCAGCTGGCCTACATGGAGGAGGTTTACAGCTCAGCTCCAGCAAAATTTCTCAATGACATTGCAGCCCAAGTACATGGAGTCTTCAGCAATAGGGTCTTACCATCTATTCCTGGTGGAAAATCAAGGGCCTCGGCAATGGCCTGTAATGTTTTGAGTGCATCAGGGACCTCCCATCCCTGACACTGAAACTTTTCTAGTAACAATCTATGGCTCCTGTGTGTTCCATTGTCCAAAAAAGTAGGTTTCCACATGACTTTTTTTTATATCCTCTTAGATTTATTTTTTATTTTTTATTTTTTGGTTTTGCGAGGTAGGGTCCCACTCTAGTTCAGGCTGACCTGGAATTCACTATGTCATCTCAGGGTGGCCTCAAACTCATGGCAATCCTCCTACCTCTACCTCCCAAGTGCTGGGATTAAAGGCGTGCACCACCACGCCCGGCTTTATCCTCTTAGATTTTGATTGGCCCTCCTTCCACCTTTCCTTTACTCAGTCTCTTCCCCTGATCTCACTTAGGCCTTTTCACCCCCACTAATCTGTTCTTCTACTTACCTATGTACAATATTATCCTATTAAGTCCCCCTTTTCTTTCTATTCCCTTTATATCTCCTTTCTAGCTTACTGGCCTCTGCCACTGAGTTTTATTCCTACTCACATAGAAGTCCAGTCATCTGTAGGTAGGATCCACATATGAGAGAGAACATGTGATGTTTGGCTTTCTGGGCCTGGGTTACCTCACTAAGTATAATCCTTTCCAGATGCATCCATTTTCCTGCAAATTTCATAACTTCATTTTTCTTTACCGCTGAGTAGAACTCCATTGTGTAAATGTGCTACATCTGCATTATCCACTCATCAGTTGAGGGACATCTAGGCTGGTTCAATTTCCTAGCTATTGTGAATAGAGCAGCAATAAACATGGTTGAGCAAGTATCTCTAAGGTAGTGAGACAAGTCCTTAGGATATATGCCTAGGAGTGGCATAGCTGCATAGCCCATTTTTTAGTTGGGCTGTTTGACTTCTTATTTATTGAGTTTTTTGTGTACTCTGCATATTAATCCTCTATCTGATATATAGCTGGCAAACATTTTCTCCCATTCTGTAGGTTGTCTCTTCGCTCTATTCACAGTGTCTTTTGATGTACAAAAGCTACAAAGTTTCATGCGATCCCAGTTGTTGATTAGTACTTTTATTTCCTGAGCAATTGGGATTATATTCAGAAAGTCATTGCTTGTACCAATATGTTGTAAGGTTTCCCCTACCTTTTCCTCTAGCAATTTAAGAGTTTCAGATCTGATATTAAGGTCCTTGATCCATTTGGACTTGATTCTTATGCATGGAGAAAGATAATGATCTATTTTTATCCTTCTACATATAGAAATCCACGTATCTTCCCAGCACCACTTGTTGAAGAGACTGTCTTTTCTCCAATGAATAGTTTTGGCATTTTTGTCAAAAATTAGATGGTTGTAGCTGCCTGGATTAACAGTTGGGTCCTCTATTCTGTTCCATTGATCTACATATCTGTCTTTGTGCCAGTACCATGTGGTTTTTGTTACTATGGTTTTGTAATATAGCTTAAAGATACCACAACCCTTATTTTTGTTGCTCAAATTTGTTTTGGCTATTCAAGTTTTTCTGAGCTTCCAAATGAATTTTAGGATTGTTTTTTCTATTTCTGTGAAGAATGCCATTGGAATTTTAATGGGGATTGCATTAAATGTGTAGATTGCTTTTGGTAAGATTGCCATTTTCACAATATTGATTCTTCCCATCCAAGAACATTGGGATGTCTTTCTATTTGCTAGTGTCTTCTGCCATTTCTCACTTGAGTGTTTTAAAGTTTTCATTGTAGAGATCCTTTACTTCCTTGGTTAGGTGTATTCTAGGGTATTTTATTTATTTATTTATTTATTTATTTATTTATTTATTTATTTTTTGAAGCAATTGTGAATGGGAGAGATTCCCTGATTTTATCCTCCTCATGTTTTTTGTTAGGACATAGTAAGCTACTGCTTCCTGTGTATTTATTTTGTATTCTTCTACATTGCTAAAAGTATTTACCAGCCCTAACAGTTTTCTGGTAGAATCTTTAGGCTCTTTTATGTATAGAATCATATCATCTTCCAATAATGATAATTTGATCTCTTCCTTTCCAATTTGTATCCCTTTTATGAGTGTCTCTTGCCTTATTGCTATAGCTAGGACTTCCAGTACTATATTATATAAAAGTGGGGACAGTTGACACCTTTGCTTGTTCCTGAATTTAGTGGAAAAGCATCAAGTTTTTCTCTATTTAATATTATATTGGCTGTAGGTTTGTCATAAAGAGCTTTTATTATGTTGAGATATGTTCCTTCTATTTCCAGTTTCTATAGGACTTTTACCATGAATGGATGTTGGATTTTGTTGAATGCCTTTTCTTTGTCTATTGAGATGACCATGTGATTTTTGTTCTTTAGTCCATTTATATTGTGTATTACATTTATTGATTTGCATATGTTGAACCATTCCTGCATCTCTGGGATAAGCCTACTTGGTCAGGGTGAGTAATCTTTGTGATGTATTATTTTGTTCTGTTTGCCAATATTTTGTTCAGAATTTTTGCATCTATGTCCATGAGGGACATTGGTCTGTAATGTTTTGTTGTTGTTGTTGTTTTTCTCTCTTTGTCTGGTTTTGGTATCAGGGTGATGCTGGCTTTGAAGAAGGAGTTTGGTAGAATTCCTACCTTTTCTATTTTATGGAAAAGTTTGAGAAGCAGTGGTATTAGTTCTTCTATGAAGATCTGGTAAAATTTGCCAGTGAATCCATCTGGGCCTGGACTTTTTTTTAGTTTGGAGACTTTTTTATAAGTGCTTGGATATCTGTACTTGTTATAGGTCTATTTAAATAGTTTATCTAATCTTGATTTAATTTTGATAGGTCACATGAAAAAGGAAATCATCCATTTCTTTCATATTTTCAAACTTAGAGGTATATATATTCTTAAAGTGTGTCCTAGGGCCAGGCGTGGTGGTGCATGCCTTTAATCCCAGCACTAGGGAGACAGAGGGAGGAGGATCGCCATGATGTCAAGGCCACCCTGAGAGTATACAGTGAATTGCAGGTCAGCCTGAGCTAGAGTGAAACCCTACCTCAAACAAACAAACAAACAAACAAACAAACAAACAAAAAAGTATGTCCTTATGATTATCTGAATTTCTGAATTTCTTTGTACCTGTTGTAATGGTGCCTTTTTCACCTCTAATTTTATTAATTTTTGTCTCTTCACTCTTTCTTCTGTTCAGATTTGCCAAGGGTTTATCAATCTTGTTTATCCTTTCAAAGAACCAACTCTTTGTTTCATTGATTCTTTGAATTTTTTTTTTTTTTTTGGTTTCCAGTTCATTAATTTTTGCCCTAATCTATATTATTTCCTCCTGTCTAATGATTTTTTGTTTGCCTTGTTTAATCCCATTGTGGTCAGATAAAGTACAAGGGATTATTTGATTTCTTTGAGTATAGATACAATCATTTTTTTGAAATCTTTGTCAGGTATTTCGTCTAAAACAGTCTCATTGGGGGTCATTTCTGATGGATTTATAAATTTTGGTGGGATTGTATTGTCTTGTTTCTTGTATTATAATGTAGCGATTTTTGCATCCTGAGTTGATTTGATGCTTGGGTATTCTAATTATCTGTGGTGCTCTTAGACGTGGAAATCCAACTTTATGTACCTTCAGAGTGGGAGTTTAAGTTTCCAAGTGTAGCTCTTGTACTCCAGTCCAACCACAGAGGTAATCCTAGGTGTTGAGTTTGCCTGCTATTCAAGTATTCTAGTGGGCTGGGTGGAGCAATTTACTGGCAAGATTCTAAAATTCAACTGAGCAATATACACATTCAATAAAAACCAGCACAGCATATGGAAGTGCGGGGATTGAAACAAACAGATAACCTTATAAAGCCAAAATCCCTAAGTGTGTGTGATGCTTTACACTTTTTTTTTTTTTCCCCTGAGGTAGGGTCTCACTCTAGCTCAGGCTGACCTGGTATTTACTATGTAATCTCAGGGTGGTCTCGAACTCATGGCGATCCTCCTACCTCTGCTTCCCAAGTGCTGGGATTAAAGACATATGCCCCCATGCCTGGCTACAGTATTTTTAAAATTTTTTTTAGTTTTTATTTATTTATTTGCAAGCAGAGAGAGAGAGAGAGAGAGACAGAGAGAGAGAGAGAGAGCAAGACAGAGAGAAGAGAGACAGACACAGAGAGAATGGGCATACCAGGGCCTCTAGCCACTGTAAATGAACTCCAGGTACCTGTGCCCCTTGTGCATCTGGCTTACTTGGGTCCTGGGGAATCAAACTATCATCAAGAAAACAAATGACAATAAATGTTGGTGAGGATGTGGAAAAGGGGAACCCTTCTACACTGTTGGTGGGAATGTAGTCTGGTACAGCCATTGTGGAAATCACTGTGGAGTTTCTTTCTTTTTTTTTTTTTTTTATAATTTTGCCATTTATTAAATATGAAAGAAAATTTACATACTAATGAAATGGATGTGCTTGTAGGTCTAACATAAGAAGATCCAAAGGCTTACTAATTTTCACTGTGGAGTTTCTTGAGACAGCTAAAAGTAGATTTACCAAATGACCCAGCTATACCACTCCTAGGCATATATCCTAATGACTCTTCTCACTACCTTAGAGATACTTGTACAACCATGTTTATTGCTGCTCTATTCACAATAGCTAGGAAGTGGAACCTATATTTAAAAAGGTGTGTGCTGGGCTGGAGAGATGACTTAGAGGTTAAAGCATTTGCCTGCAAAGCCAAAGGACCTTGGTTCGAGTCTCCAGGACCCACGTAAGCCAGATGCACAAGGTAGCACATGCGTCTAGAGTTTGTTTTCAGTTGCTGGAAGCCCTGGTGCACTCATTCTCTCTCTCTCTCTCTCTCTCTCTCTCTCTCTCTTTCTCTCTCTCTGCCTCTTTTCCTCTCTCAAATAAATAAATAAATAAAATTAAATAAAAAAAGGTGTGTGCCATCACACCTGGCTCTTGTAGTGCTGGTTTAGTGGTTATGAACTCCCCTAGTTTGTCTTGAAATGTCTTTATTTTTGCCAATTTTAAAAGCTATTTTTGCTGGGCATAGTAATCTTGGTTGGAAGTTATTTACTTTTGAGGCTTAAAATAAATCATTCCATGCTCTCTTGATGTTGGGGGTAGCTAATGAGAGAGATCTGACACTAATCTCCTATGTCTTCATTTGTGGTGAGTTGTTGCTTTTCCCTTACAGTTGGTTCTGTATTTTTGATATTGTGATTGTAATATGTTATGGACTGTTTCTTTTCTGGTCACATAAATATGGGGTTCTAAATTTCTCTTGTCTTTCAAAGGCTGTTTCTCTAGATTTTGGAACTTTTCTGCCATAGTTTCACTGCATAGGTTCTCTGTGCCTGTTAGTTGTTATCTCAGCTCCTACTTTTATCCCATGGCTTCTTAGGTCTGATAAATCCCAGAATCCCTGGATGCTGTGATCATGCTTATTTTTTCCCACATTGACACCTGAATGTAGTATTTCACTGGACTGGTCTTACACCCTGACACTGTTTCTTCTGCTTCATTGAGTCTAATGGTAGTGCTTTGTACAGTGCTTTTCTTTATTTGAATCATTGCGTTTTCCATTTCCCAACATTTCTATTTGTTGTTTTCAAAATCCCAATTTGGATGTGAAGGCGATCTGGCTGTGACATCTGTCACTCCCTATTGCCAGGGTTAATTCTGCTGATCTGGTTGGCTAGACGGGTGCCCCATTCCTCCCTCACCACTCCACTTGTGTCCCTCCCGAGGCTGTGCACTTGGTTGAAGAGGATGACCTTCCTGAAATAGAGGGGGCCACATCCTTGATCAAGGGTATATGAGTAGCTGCACTCCCCTGCTAGAAAATCCAAACAAGCTCTCAAAATCCCAATTTTCTTGCTGAATTTTTCTTCCATGATGCTTTTTCACCCATATTGTTGATTTTTTCATCCAGTTCACTTTCTTTTTCATTTATGGGCTGCCTTCCCTCTCTAGGTCCTGGATCAAATGTATCTACTGCTTTGTATTCTTGTTTAGGTTGTTATCATTTCCACCAGAAAACTTCTGAAATCTTCACCCAGTGGTTTACCTTCCTCGGTGTTTTTTAATGCAATAGTTTTGGAGTTATGATCTCTTTAAATCTTTTTCATGTTCCGTGTGTTGCTGTATTTCAAGTAGAGTGTCTGATTGGTTTTGATAGCTCTTCTGGCTTTATGTGGGGCTCTTTCTATTGAGCTGCCTATTGTTGAAGTCTCAATCTCCAGTACCAGTCAGAGAGGAGAAAACAAACTGCTGTAACAGTGATCACATCAAACCCCACAAGATACCCAGATCTGAAGCATCTTAAGAAATGGCTAGTTGCTCTTGATTTGCCAGTGTGAAAAATGCTGGCCCTTTGCATCCTCTCTAGACTCCTACATTGCATGCAGCCGTGCTTTCATCCAATGATCACTATCATGTTAAATAAAACAACCAGGATGCCATGATGTCATGGTAAGACTGGCTATGATTTCACAGCAACAGTGTCCAAGAGGTGAGGATTTGGATCCCTAGCCTTCTCTAACTCAACCAATCTCTTAGAAGAAATAAAATGACCAAACAAATGGACTGAGGGATCAACTGTACAAATGAGCAATAGACCACCCAGGAATGACAATAAAACTCTAACCTAGATCAGGGCTGGAGAGTCGGCTCAGTGGTTAAAGGTGTTTGCTTGCAAACCTTGCTGTTCCGGGTTCAATACCCCAGTACCCACATAAAGCGAAACATGCAAAGTGGCACATGCATCTGGAGTTTGTTTCCAATGGCAAGGGTAACCATCAAACAAACATCAAACATCTGCAGTTTGTCTGATATCATAGCCAGTGACCAGTAAGGAGTCTCTGGATTTTCCAGTTCCACTCCTCCAGCTGGGCTGAATAGCCAGGGAAAACTTCCATCCTTGGTGGACAGCATGCTCTATGGTAGCCCTTGCACAGTCCCGGTACATCTAAAACATCTTCAGGTCTCCATGCAAACCATGGTCTATTTTCCAATGGCTTTGCCGGCCTATTCATGAGGGTCATTATGCCCTGCCTCTGTGGTGTGTCTCAGCAGCGGCACAGGAACCGTGTGCACTTCCTGACCACTCCATGCTTTTTCATGACTCCAAAACCAACACCAAGTGTGCACAACACAGCCATATTCTATTTTTTAATTTTTTTGTTTATTTTTATTTATCTATTTGAGAGCGACAGACAGAGAAAGAAAGAGGCAGAGAGAGGATAGAGAGAGAGAGAGAGAAAAAAAAAGAGAATAGACATGCCAGGGCTTCCAGCCACTGGAAACAAACTCCAGATGCATGTGCCCCCTTGTGCATCTGCCTAACATAGATCCTGGGGAATCGAGCCTTGAACTGGGGTCCTTAGGCTTCACAGGCAACCACTTAACTGCTAAGCCATCTCTCCAGCCCTACAGCCATATTTTTTTTCAAATTTTTATTAACAACTTCCATGATTAGAAAAAATATCCCATGGTAATCCCCCCCCCCCCCCAGTTTCCCCTTCGAAACTCCATTCTCCATCATACTCCCTCCCCATCTCAATCAGTCTCTCTTTCATTTTGATGTCATGATCTTTTCCTCCTCTTATGATGGTCTTGTGTAGGTAGTGTCAGGCACTGTGAGGTCATGGATTTCTGGGCCATTTTGTGTCTGGAGGGAGCACGTTGTAAGGAGTCCTACCCTTCCTTTGGCTCTTACATTTTTTCAGCCACCTCTTCCACATTAGACCCTGAGCCTTGTAAGGTGTGATAGAGATATTACAGCACTGAGCACTCCGGTTACTTCTCTCCAGCACCATGATGCCTTCTGAGTCATCCCAAGGTTACTGCCATCTGAAAAGAGAAGATTCTGTACCCAAAGTGAGAGTAGCATTAATGTAAGGGTATGAACATTAAGAGAAGTGCTTACTGGGCAGTTTGATAAGCATAGTATATACATTTAGCCAAACAGCAGCAGACATTACACCCCTAGGGCTCATGACTACCCCTGTTTTAAGTTTTCAGTATCAGGGATATATTCCCTCCCATGGAGTGGGTCTCCAGTCCAATTAGAGGGCAGTTGGTTTCCACCATGACAGATGTGCCACTATTGCACCTGTTGGCTCATTTGGCCTGGCTGGCCAAATATAAGGCTTGCAGTGTCCACTGTTGAGTATCTTCACTGGTGATTTCTCTCTCTCCCATTGAACTGCATGCAGCATGGCTTCTTCCAGCTTTCTGTCGGCTGGTCTGCATGGAGGAGGTTATCAGCTCAGTTCCAGCAGGATTTCTCAGTGACCTTGCAGCCCAAGTATGTGGAGTCTTCAGCAATATGGCCTTACCATCTATTCCTGGTGGCAAACCAAGGGCCTAGGCAATGGCCTGTAATGTTTTGGGGGCATCAGAGACCTCCCTGGCCAACAACTCACTGAAGGTATCCCATCCTTGGCACTGAAAATTTTCTAGCAACAATCTTTGGCTCCTGAGTGTTCCAGTGTTCAAAAAAGTAGGGTTCCATATGATTTATTTATATCATCTTAGATTTTGATTAGCCCTCCTTCCACCTTTCCTTTACTCAATCTCTTCCCCAGACCTCACTTTGGGCCTTTTCACCCCCATTAATCTATTCTTCTACTTACATATATACAATACCATCCTATTAAGTACCCTTCCCTTCCTTTCTCTTCCCTTTATATCTCTTTTCTAGTTTACTGTACAGTCATATTCTTAATTTGGGGATGAAATAAATTGTACCCTTGAAAAGCAGGTTCCTTCTTCAGTCAACTCTTTTTGAAAGTTTGCATGTCTATCAAAGTCTTTCCTCAGGCATCCTTTTAATTGTTTCAATGTAAAGTAGTTGGGACATCTTCCTTGCAAATACTAATGTATTTCACTATAGCAGCTTCAGCAGCCAGTCTCTGTGCTAGTACATTTTAAACTTGTATGAGTTTTTCTAATATTAAATCCCTCAGTTCTAAGTTCTATAGCTTTAGCCAAGCACATCAGTCCATTTCAAATTTTACCTTGATCAAACTCTCTGGGCATGGGTAGCAGAACACAGCCAACCCTTATTTCAGTAGCCCAGTTCCAACAAAGTCCTCTGCAATCTTTCCTTCCCCTTAGAAAGTTCATATGCCAATCCTCCAAATGCACTTCTTTCTGCACTTAGCTTTTATTTTTATTTTTATTTTTTTGAGGTAGCATCACACTCCAGCCCAGGCTGACCTGGAATTCACTCTGTATTCTCAGGGTGGCCTCGAACTCATGGCAATCCTCCTACTTCTGCCTCCTGAGTGTGCTGGAATTAAAGTCATGTGCCATCATGCCTGGCTGCACTTAACATTTTCAAACTCTCATCATAATAGTACATGATACTTGCTTTCCGCTACAGAGGTGTCTTCAGTTGCAAATACCAAGTCGATGTCTGTTCCTCCAAAACAAAAGTTCCAAAAGACCAAAATCCACATGGTCAGATCATCTCACCCCACTCTTGGTACCAGTTCTGTAGTACACAGCCTCACATGACTGAGAAGAACTTCCAGATCATGCAATTATGGAGACAGGGATTTACTGACGACAAAGGTGAAGTTCCACATGGCATAATAAGCTGGCCCACTTTCAAAGGCCTAAGCAGAGAGAGAAACCAACACCATCACTAGCACAAGCAAGCACACTTCTGGAACTCCAGGCAGGGCTCCCATACTTTGCATATCTCTAGACTGGAATTCCAAATCTATGTCCACACCTTAGGGCTGGAACCTAAGATCCATCCAGTGACAACTCCTCCAGCCAGGAGTGGCTGAAGATCTAAATTAAAAACTTTAACAAAATCCTGAATATATTGGGGGCCCATCCATTCAAACTACTGCACTCAGCTTTTAACAATAGGCTCTCTCTGAAGATATTGTCTGCTACTGTCCTCCAAGTCATATAGAGTGACGAAATTGGAATTCTCTTCCTTGTCTGCCAGGGAGCTGTGCAGCTGAAGTGCTGGTAAGCTCACTCCTTATTGGTGTATCACTTATCTTTTCCTTTGAACATTTCAGATGTCTTCTCACATCCTCCGGAGATTTCCAAAAGCTTTTCTTCTCTAATTTTTCTTAATCTTTCTCCTTCACCAGGTCACAGGGAGGAATCCACCATTCTACTTTCAAGTCCTTTCAGTTATCTCTTAATGTTGATGTCTTGTTTTCCAAGTAAATAGTATTATCCTTGAAGAAGGGTGTATCTCAGACCTTCAAGTAATCAACATCTTAATATCAGCACACAAAACAGGGTGTGGTAGCTTGAATGTGATAGTTTAAATATATGGCCCCATAGACTCTGTTTCATTAAAATTGAGCTTGCAGGCTGGAAAGATGGTTTAATGATTAAGGCACTTGCCTGCAAAGCCTAAGGACCCATGTTCAACTCCCCAGAGCCAATGTAAGCCAGATGCACAAAGTGACACATGTTCAAGGTTGCACATGTGCACAGGTGGCACATGCATCTGGAGTTTAATTGAAGTGGCTGGAGGCCCAGTGCACCAATTCTGTTTCTCTCTCACTCTCTCTCTCTGTTGCTCTCTCATAAAAAAAAAAAAAGAGCTTGCAATGTGAGCCCATAGCAGGCAGTTCCCTGCTACAGATGTGGCAGGGGGCAGATCTTGGGAGCCCAGCCCATAAAGGTGTGTCTGGGGACAGAACTGACATTCAGCCCAAAAGTGTGGAGAGAGCAGTTTGAGTTCTGGAAGTTTATGATTCTTGGTGTTGGGGTTTGCTTGCTATACTTGTTTCTCTCTACTTGAATCTATGGGAGTAAGCAGATTTTTTTTTTTTCCCATTAATGGAGTTTACCCTGGATTTTGTAAGCCTGAAACAAACCCCTTCCTTCTATAGCTGTGTATGGTGGGATGCTTGTTCCAACAGCAGGGAGCTGACTGCAGTATAGGTTTTGTTTTTGTTTTTGTTTTAATATTTATATTTATTTGCCAGCAGAGAGAGATCAAGAGGAGAGACAGACAGACAGAATGGATGTGCCAAGACCTCCAGCCACTGCAAATTAACTCCAAATGCATGTGTCACTTTGTGCATCTGGTTTTGTGTGGGTACTGAATTGAACTCAGGTTGTTAGGCTTTGCAGGCAAGCACCTTAACCTCTAAACCATCTCTCCATCCCCAACACAGGTTTTCTTTTGTTGTTGTTGTTTTGTTTTTGGTTTTTGGTTTCTCGAGGTAGGGTTTCTACTTGCAGCTGGCCTGGAATTCACTATGTAGTCTCAGTGTGGTCTTGAACTCATGGTGATCCTCCTACCTCTGCCTCCTGAGATTAAAGGCATGTGCCACCATGCCCAGCCCAACACAGGATTTTAAACATGTTATGTCAATGATTTATTGACTGATTTTGTTTGCACGTGTGTAGTATGTGTGGTGTGTGGTGCATGCTATATATGTGTGGTTTACGCATACATGCACATGGGTGTGGAGGTCAGAGAACATTAGGTGTCCTTTCTGTTTCTCCTTTGAGTGTTTCCTTGAGATGGAATCTCTCACTGAACCTGGAGCTGCTTTTTCTTAAAAAAATTTTTGTCAGAATAGCTGACCATTGAGACCTAATGATTCTCTTGTCTCTGCTTCTTGCAGGATTGAAGTTGCAGGTGTATGTGGCCATGCCCAGCTGTTTACTTGGATGCTGGGGAATCAAACTCAGGGTAATTAGGCCCTTATGCTTGTGTGGCAAGCACTCTTACCCACTGTGCCATCTTCTCAGCCCTCTTGACTGAGTTTTCCATTCATTATTTCCAATATATTATAGAGAGATCCAATAGTTGCATACACAATATATTGTACCTTAGGTCACTTAATTTCATGAAGGTACAGAAATAACTAGAGACTACAAAATTGAGAACAAATAAACGTTGTTTATTAAGAGCTTATTATAAGGTTGGAGAGATAGTTTAGCAGTTTACGCACTTTCCTATGAAGTCTAAGGACCCTGGTTCAATTCCCCAGTACCTACGTAAGCCAGATGCACAAGGTGACACATGCATCTGGAGTTCCTTTGCAGTGGATAAAGACCCTAGTGTGCCCATTCTCTCTCTCTCTAATAAATAATAAATAAATAAAATATTTTCACAAAGAGATTATTATAGCACAGAAGTCAGCCACCACCATCTGCCTGCTAGAGATTCAAAAGCAGGCAGGAAATGGGCGCCTACTAGAGGAAAGAGGGAAGGCTGCCTGTGCACCCAGATTGAAAGCTGCTGTTCTTGGGATGGTGGAGGCAGCTAACCAGGGAGTGGGTCAGCCTATGTGATTGGTTTGGGAATTGTAGATATAGAGTTGGAAGTAGGGATAAAATCAAGGGAAAATGGTACTTGATCAAGTACTTGGGGAAAATTGCAGCACAGATTGTGGTTTGGCTTCCTGGACTGGATGCTGAAATGTTATTGATTAGTTTTTTTTTTTTTTTGAGAAATATTTTTATTTATGTGAGAGAGAGAGAGAGAGAGAGAGAGAGAGAGAAAGAGAGAGAGAGAGAGAGAGAGAGAGAGAGAAAGAGAACACCTCTTGCCACTGCAAACAAACTCCATATGCATGTGCCACTTTGTGTGTTTGGCTTCATGTGGGTACTGGGGTATTGAATCCAGAGCAGCAGGCTTTGCAAGCGTGCACCTTTCACTATTGAGCCATCTCTCCAGCCCTGATCTAGGCCAGCGTTCTATTGTCATACATGGTCTGGTTATTGCTCATTTGTACATTGTACATCCCTCAGTCCCGTTTATTTGGTCATTTTATTTCTTCTAAGAGATTGGTCGAGTTAGAGAAGGCTAGGGATCCAAATCCTCACCTCATGGACCCTGTGAAATCATAGTCAGTCTTTCCATGACATCATGGCATCCAAGTTGTTTTATTTAGCATGATAGTGACCATCGATGAAAGCACAGCTGCACACAATGTAGGACTCTAGAGAGGATGCCGCCCAACTCGGATCAAGAGGGCAAACCTAGTATGCCATGAGGACCAACTGGCAGCTGTGAAACCGCTCTTTCCTTAGGGCTCTCTGTGGCCTTTTCTATCTGTCATTTTCAGTGGTTCAGTTGCAGCAAGGCATTGTTTGTGATGGTGCAGGTGTCACTGGGACCGGCTGAGCAGAAATCTAGAATGATACAACTGTCTGCACTGCTCCCATGAGCTCACTGCAGCTGATCTGTATCTGTCTGGCACAGGGAGCCCCACTGATGACTCTCTCTTGAGTTAATGATAAGTTTCATGCAGTCATTTCTGTTCCCATCACTCAACAGGGTCAACAATGAATCCGTAACTCCCCCAGGTTCAGTGTCTTGAATAATGATGAGTGGCCTGTATGGGGAGCTTATTGAATGAGGAAGGAGTTTAGTCTTGGTGATTTATGTAGAATTTAAGTCTCTGTATACAGACATGTCTTCGAATACCATTCCTATAGCTCATGAGTTGTTCAGTCTGAGCCAGACAGGATTAGATTAGGTGTTCTGGGAAAAAAGGAAGTTGAGTTTAGTAGACACATATGGAAATATACAGTGAAAAAGAAAAGAACTACTTATGACACAAGGTGGGAATTGAAACTTTGTGTGTGTATTGCATGCATGCATGAAGATGTGTGTGCCCTAAACACATCTGCATACACACATGCAAAGGTGTGGGGCAAAGGTGGACATTAAGTATCTTTTATCTATTTGAGAGAGAAAGAGAGAGAGAGAGAGAGTGAAAGAGAATTGGGCATGCCAAGACCTCCAGCCACTGCAAATGAACTCCAGAGGCATTGCCACCTTGTGCATCTGGCTTTACCTGGGGAGTGGGAGATTGAACCTGGGTCCTTTGGCTTTGCCAACAAGCACTGTATTAACAGCTGAGCCATCTCTCCAGCCCGTGGACATTAAGTATCTTATTTTATTGCTCTATCACCTTATTTCTTTGAGGCAGAGCCTCTCACTAAAGTTGAAATGCACACAGTCAGAGAGTCCCAGTGATTTTCCCATCTCTGCCCTGCTCAGAGCTGGGGTTATAAGCATGCATGACCACATCTAGCTCTTTACATGAATGCTGGGGCTCAAACTCATGCATGAGCAACAAGCACTCTTAACCACCGACCCATCTTCCCCAGCCCAGAATCAAGGCTTTATCTGAATGAGGTACACAAGGTTGACAAGTTCAGATGAGACACACATGGGGCTTCTCTTCCAGTTGGATGGGGATGAATTAGGGTATTTGCAGCTGGAGATTGCAAATGAAAGAAGCTCTTGAACTTTCTTTAGGTCACAGAGGGCTTGCTCCATATGCCAGTTCCCAAATCTTTCTAAGGATTTTTGTCAGCTCACAAAGAGGTGTTGCATTCTTGGAAAAAAAAAAATGTCTGTCCTATCCAGTTAAACTTAGAATTCTGTTAATTATCATTGTGTGATAGGTCTAGGAAAAGTCTGCATAGTGTTTATGCTATCAATAGAAACTATTTCCTCTTTTTAATATATATAGTCATGTATTGTCCTATAAAATGGGTTGTGCTTGGGTTGGGAGTGTAGCTTTGTGGTAGAGCACTTGCCTAGCATAATGGACTATGATTTGGAAAAGTTGTAATTTTTATTTATTTATTTTTTTGGTTTTCTGAGGTAGGGTCTCACTCTAGCTCAGGCTGACCTGGAATTCACTATGTAGTCTCAGGGTGGCCTTGAACTCATGGTGATCCTCCTACCTCTGCCTCCCAAGTGCTGGTATTAAAGGCGTGCACCACCATGCCCGTCTTTTTGTAATATTTATTTATTTATTTATTTATTTGAGAGAGAGAGGGAATGAGAATGGATAAGTATGAATGGGCATGCAAGGGCTTCTGGAAATGAACTCCAGACACATGTGCCACTTAGTATATTTGGCTTTACATGCATACTGGGGAATTGAACCCAGGTTGTCAAGCTCTGCAAGTAAGGGCCTTTAACTGCTGAGCCATCTTCCCAGCCTGGAAAAGTTGTAATTATCTGGTAAAAGTTGAGGCCTTTTTTCTCCCCTAAGGCAGAATGAGCACAGTACATGGTATTCTTTTTTCCCAGTTGTCTTTGTTCTATGAATAAAGGATTATCCGCATACATTAATCTGAATCACAAGAGAAACTTAGACATTTTAAGACTTGGGGAGGGGTCTGGAGAGATGGCTTAGTGATAGGCCCTTCGCAGCAAAGCCAAAAATGGAGGTTCCATTCCCCAGTACCCATGTAAAGCCAGATGCACAGTGCATGCATCTGGAGTTCATCTGTAGTGGCTAAAAGCCCTGATGTGGCCATTATCTCTCTACCTCGTTCCCTCTCTCTCTCTCTCCCTCAAAACAACAACAACAACAACAACAACAACAAAAAAAAAAAAACCGAGGACCTGGAAAATAAGCAGAGCTTTGGTGAATCATGGGACATGACTGCTCAGGCATGTTGCTGTGCTCCCAGGTGAAGGCGAAGTGGTACTGAATAGCCTAGAGATAGTATAGAGGTTCACTGAAAAAGGAGCAGCAAATGAAGTGCTTCAGGCAGAATGTACACCAAGATGGCATTTGGATTAGGTACTAGCAGGAAGTAGCAGGAAGCAAGACACAGATGTTTTATTGGTTGTCCATAAGCTCTCAAGTCTCCTTATCTGTTTGGTTCCTTTATTGTTGATATTGAAATACTACAAGGTCTAGTGCAAGATATGAGGAGATCTTCAAATACAAGACCTTCAACCATAGCTGTGAGCCCTTACTTTGCTGTCTTTAGGACTATTTGAGATATTTGAGTGATAGTTTGGTAGGAGAGATATCCACTTTTCAAATTCTATTTTTTTCCTATGTCGTTGAACGATATGCCCACTTTATTTGCAGTCGACATCAGTTGTAATGGGGATGGCAGAGGTACACCTAGAGCAGGTACAACTTTATGAATGGAAAATTCTCTGTAACTTTTAAGAAATAATCCCTCTTTTGGGACTAGATGGAAAGAAGAAGTTCAGTGAAAGGGGGGCAGGTAAGGGAGAGAAATAAGGTAATGGGAGGCACAGTGATCAAAATATACGTATGTATGTACATATATATGTATGAATAAAAGAAAATCATCAATAAAAACTTTTAAAAAATTAAAAAAGAAAGAAGGGCTGGAGAAATGGCTTAGCAGTTAAGTGCTTGCCTGTGAAGCCTAAGCACCCCGGTTCAAGGCTGGATTCCCCAGGACCCACATTAGCCAGATGCACAAGGGGATGCATGCGTCTGGAGTTCGTTTGCAGTGGCTGGAGGCCCTGGCGTGCCGGTTCTCTCTCTGTGTCGCTCTCAAATCAATAAAAAATGAACAAAAAAAGTAAAAAAAAAAAAAAAAAGAGAAAAAACCCCTCTTTTGTGATTGGTATTGTTTGCTGATCCCTGTGGTATAAAATGCTGCCAATTCCAGGTCACAAAGATGTTGTCTTTAGGACTTGGGAAGAGATGTGCAGTAACCAAGTACACAATTATAATGTATTTCGGTTTGTAATTTTAAATTTGTAATTCCTTTTTATCTAGAGGCTGTAGGGGAAGAGGAGTTTCACAGCAAAACAGCAAAGGCTATCTCATTAGGAAGTCTACATTCACTGATCTATGTGTATGTGTGGACAAATAGACGTCTGTCATGTCGGGTTGTAGGTGAGAAGTGTTATGGCTTAAAAACCAACAATTCTAGTGCAAAGAAGAAAAAGAGTGGGGCTCTATCATTTCATACAGGTTGTTAATCATTAATTAGTACATGTTGAAATGTACAAAGGAAAGGATGGGAGTTTCTGAAATCCCAACAAGGCTGAAGTGCAGATTCTGTACAAATCTCAACCAACCAACAGGATCGGAACAGAGAGCAAATCCGGAAATTTTGTTTCTTGAGAAGCCCAAGCAATTGCATTTCAGCCTCCTGACCTTTTTATACAAGTGTGAAGTCCTTGCATGAAGTCCTTTAGCCACGCAGGTAGGCGGGGCTAACCTCAGCTCCGCCCTTTCCCTCCCACCGGCAGTTGGCCCAAAGCGCCCGACTCCCTCACGCATGCTCTAACGCCCTTGTAGAGTGCTCTGCGCATGTACCGGAGGCGGTGCTTGGCGTATTTTGGACCCACGGCCCCGCCGTACCGTCCAGGCGGCGAGTTGCATTGTGGTCGGGCGGTGTGGAGGGGAGCGTTGGCCGGCGCCGTCATGAACCGCGAGAACCTGGCGGCCAGCGAGCAGCTGGTGTCGCCGGCGTACGTGCGGCAGGGCGGCGAGGCCCGGCGCGGCCACGAGCACCTCGTCGGGCTGCTCCTGGAGAAGGTACGGCGGGCGGGCCCTCCCCGACGGCGCGGCTCCTCCTCCTCGTCGTCGTCGGTCCGCGGCTGATGGCGGTCGAGGCCCGGTGCTCGCTGGGTCACTGCGGGCGGAAAGGGCACAGCCCACCACCTCCCCGCCCAGGCGGATGTAGAGTAACCCGCTGGCGACGTGTCCCCTCTGTCTCTCCCGTGTCGCTCCTATCCGGAGCCCTGGGGTTTCGTTCCACCACACTTTTGACAGCCCCTGCTTCGAAGACTCCTCGCCATCTCTACATAGTTGCCAGCAGATGTAACACGAATATTTTGCCACCTTGGGATAGATTTGTTTATTATTATTATTATTATGATTTTGAGATAGAATCTCTCTAACTCACGCTAACCTGGAACTCACTCAGTGTCTCAGGCTGGCCTCGAACTCACAACGATCCTCTCCCCTGTGCCTCATTCATTCCGAGTGCTGGGATAAAGTTGTGTGCCACCACGCCCTCCAAATTGAGCTTTCTTCAGTGTTAAGTTTATGCCTGAATTTTAGAAACCGAGGAGCTCGACAACATACACATGATGTTGACTTTTTTTTTTTTTTTTTCGAGGTAGGGTCTCACTCTAGCCCAGGCTGACCTGGAATTCACTGTGTAGTCTCAGGGTGGCCTCGAACACACAGCAATCCTCCTACCTCTGCCTCCCGAGTGCTGGGATTAAAGGCGTGTGCCACCACGCCTGGCACGATGCTGACTTTTAATTTTTATTTTCTTGAGAGAGAAAGAGAGAATGGGCGCTTCTGGGCCTCCAGCCACTGCACTGGGGAGTGGAACCTGGGTCCTTAGGCTTCTCAGGCAAGTGCCGTAATCGCTAAGGCATCTGGCCAGCCCTGATGTTGCGTTTTAGAGCCGATGATATTCTTGGATATTATTATTATTATTTTGTTTTTGCTTTTCGAGGTAGGGTCTCGCTGTAGTCTAGGCTGACCTGGAATTCACTATGTAGTCTCAGGCTGGCTTCCAACTCAAGATGATCCTCCCATTTCTGCCTCTCTAGTGCTGGGATTAAAGGCGTGCTGCCACCATACTGGGTTTATGATTACTGGTTTTTTGTTTGTTTGTTTTTAGGGCAAGTGTCCAGAGGATGGTTGGGATGAAAGCACACTTGAACTCTTTTTACATGAACTTGCCATCATGGATAGCAACAATTTCCTGGGCAACTGTGGTGTGGGAGAAAGGGAAGGGAGAGTGGCGTCTGCATTGGTTGCTCGTCGTCATTACAGGTATAGTTTTTTTTAAAAAATATTTTTGTTTATTTTTATTTATTTATTTGAGAGCGACAGGCAGACACACATACACACACACACACACACACACACAGAGAAAGAGAGAGAGAGAGGGAGGGAGGGAGAGAATGGGTGCGTCAGGGCCTCCAGCCACTGCAAACGAACTCCAGATGCATGCGCCACCTTGTGCATCTGGTTTACGTGGGTCCTGGGGAATTGAGCCTCCAACCTGAATAGATGTGAGAACAGTTGTTTTTTTCTCCCCTTTCAGATGGGGTGGGGCTTAAGCCAATGGTGGCAGCATTACTAAGTTATGACAGTGTCAGTTTGCAGACCATTTCTTTCCTAATCAAATGGTCACACAAATCAAATGCAACAGGGAGATGGACACATTTTATCTGAACAGGAGGATTTTTAAAAAAAAATTAAAAATATTTCTATTTGTTTATTTGAAAGAGAGAGAAAGAGACAGAGAGAGGGAGGGAGAGAGAGAGAATGGGCACACGAGGGCCTCCAACCTCAGCAAACCAACTCCAGACACATGTGCCATCTTCTGCATCTGGCTTATGTGGGTCCTGAGGAATTGAACCTTGGTCCTTTGGCTTTGCAGACAAACGCTTTAACTGCTAAGCCATCTCTCCAGCTCAGTTTTTTTGTTTTTTTTTTTTTTAATGACAATAGATAGATGTTCCAATATGCAGTGGTTACCCTTTCAGACATTGGGTAGTTAACAGCACCCAGTTCTGGTAAGAATGCTTAACCTGATAAACCTGTTGGGTTGTTATAAAAGAGACGTGATTGTTTATGCTGTTCTCTATATTTCTTACATTTCATGGTATATGGTATGGGTGAACAGTGATTTGTAGTTAGAACTTTGAAGCGTCATTCACTTGTATCTGAATCCCACTTTAAATACCTCTTGTTGCAGTACAGGAAATTGCACTTAGATTGTCACTGCTCTTTGCATTACTTCAGAAACAGTTCTGGAAATCATTTCATTACTGATAGACATTATAAATTTGGTCACTTTTTTCTCTCTCCCAACCTCTCTGTGATATATGTATATAAGCATGTATGTATGTATATATGTATGTGTATATATATATATCTTAGAAAGTAGTCTTCCATGATTTTAAATCATAATGAAATTTTCTAGGCGTACGAAGATAATACTTTAATCAAAACTGTTGTCATGGTGATAAATTACCTTGGATGAAAATTTCATGTTTAACAATACACTGTTAACATAGTTGATACTGTATGTAAAATGTTATGTTTATAATGTTTGGATAGTGAGGAAGTGTAACACTAGTTACTAGAGAATAATCTCATGCAGAATTTTCAATCTATTTGACTATAATGTACAGATTCAGATTACAAAATGATTTTTGATATATTTTTTAAAGCATATTTTATTTATTTGGGAGAGAGAAAGAGAGAAAGAGAGAGAGACAATGGGTGCCAGGGCCTCCAGCCACTGCAAAGGAACTCCAGATGCATGTGCCCTCTTGTGCATCTGGCTTACGTGGGTCCTGGAGAACCGGGATCCTTTGGCTTTGCAGGCAATGCCTTAACTGCTAGGCCATCTCTCTAGCCCTTAATTTAATTTTTAATTTGAGCTTTATGTGTTATGTGTGTGTGTCTTTTCATGTGAATGCTGGCACATGCATGCCAGGGCATGTTTGTAGGTCAGAGAACAACTTTCGGTTTGGTCTGCGCTGTCCATCTTGTTTGTTTTGAGGCAGTCATTGTTTGCTACTCAGTTAGGGAGTTTCTGGGAACTCCTCTTGTCTTCACCTCCCTTCTGTTGTGCTGGACTCACTGAAGCACATCTCAGCTTCCAGCTTTTGCTGTGGGGTCAGGTATCAGAATTGTGTGGCAATTGCTTTTCCACTGGGCCATCTCCAGCCCGAGGTTTTAAAGTTTGTTTTAAAGAGCATTCAGAGGCGTCTTTCGTCTGTAACCCTATCTAATTTAAAGAGTGGATTTGCATGCCAATTTGCAAGCAAAGTACCGTAATTCTTTTAATATTAGGACAACTTTTGCCTGGTATGGTGGCACATGCTTGTAATCTCAGTACTTGAGAGGCTGAAGCAGGAGGATTGCTAAGACAAGACCATCCTAGATCCTGTCAAAAAAACCACACAAATAAAAATTAGGACCATTTTTGAAACATCAGATCAGTCCATCTTCAGATCTAGTCTGCTGCTCTGGTTTGGGGACAAGGAAACAAAAAGAATCTAATGTTACCTATATTCTTTCTTTCTTTCTTTCTTTTGTTTTTTGGTTTTTGGTTTTTTGGAGGTAGGCCTCGCTCTAGCCCAGGCTGACCTGGAATTAACTCGTGTATTCTCAGGGTGGCCTCGAACTCATGGCAATCCTCCTGCCTCTGCCACCTTTGTGCTGGGATTAAAGGTGTGCGCCAAAACTCAATGGCTTAAGATACCTACTTGTTACTTCTCATTGTTCTGTGTATTAACTGGGCTCAGCAAGGGTGAGAACTGTTTTGAATCTCTGAGACAGTTGTCAGACATGGCTGAGAACTTAGTTGTATGAAGGCTCATCTGTTTACTAAAGATGTCCTGCTTTGATGGCTGGAGCCCAGAGGGCCACTTCTATGGTGTGGGCTCCTCTAGCACACAGCTAGGTGAGAGGAAGTACCCACAAGAAAACTTCAAGAAGCCTGGCAGAGAACGTAGGGCTTCTTATGTCCTACCTTAGACATTTAAGACAAGTCAGCAAGGACTTCTCAGATTTAGACGAGTGGTTGGGGAGGGATAAAACTGAATTGATGGCCATCTTTGGAGAATAGCTACTACAGTATAATTAATGGAGCTGTTTCAATTTAAATGAGATATTTTTACATTATTAATAGTTTATAAAATATGTATTCAACAGCCAAATATTACCTCTGATAGTTTTTGGTTAATGTGTTTGAATGCCTATATATTGCATTACTCAGAACACTGAATGTATTTGTCCAGTTTTTGGCCCATGTTTTGCTTAGGTTTATTCATGGAATTGGACGATCCGGTGATATTTCTGCTGTGCAACCAAAAGCTGCAGGCTCTAGCCTTTTGAACAAAATTACCAATTCTTTGGTCCTTGACATCATAAAGTTGGCTGGTATGTACTGTGTTCATAATAATGTGACTGGTGAGCACACAGCGTGCTGCTACCCAGTTTGGTGTGTTCATACTTCTTTCCAAAAAGAATATGAATGGCTTCCAAAAGGGCATAGAAAAAGTGTTTCAGAATAAGGTGGAAAATCAGAAGCATGGTCTCAGAGGATGACTTTGACAGTGAGCTTCCCAACAGCAGTGTAGAGAAAGAAACACTAGAGTACAACTCTTATTATTTGACAAGAGAATTGTATCATTTCTTCAAGAAGGATATTGTTTTTTTATTTTATTTTTACATATTTACAAGGAGAGAGAGAATGGGCATGACAGGACCTCTAGCTCTTGCAAATAGACTCCAGATACATGTACCACTTTATGGATCTGGCTTTATGTGGGTACTAAGGAATTTAATCTGGGTCGTTAGGCTTTGTAGGTAAGCACCCTAACCACTGAGCCATCTCTTCAAACCTGCGTACTGGAGTGCTTTTTTTTTTTTTAATGAGAGAGAGAGAATTGGCATGCCAGGGCCTCCAGGCGCTGCAGTCAAACTCTAGATGACATGCACCACCTTTTGTGCATGCGCTCCCTTACGCATCTGCTTGTGTGAGATCTGGGGAGTTGAACATGGGTCCTTAGGCTTCGCAGGCAAGTACCTTTTCTTCTAAGCCATCTCTCCAGCCCAATACTGGATTTTTTTTGTTTGTTTTTTGTTTTCTGTTTTTTTGAGGTAGGGTTTCACTCTAGCTAAGGCTGACCTGGAATTCACTATGTAGTCTCAGGGTGGCCTCGAACTCATAGCGATCCTCCTACCTCTGCCTCCCGAGTTCTGGGATTAAAGGCCTGCACCACGACGCCCAGCTTAATACTGGATATTTTTTAATGGGATAACCAATTCTATCTTATTTCTTATTTGTAGGTGTCCATTCAGTGGCCAATTGCTTTATAGTTCCTATGGCAACGGGTATGAGTCTAACCCTGTGTTTCTTAACATTACGACACAAAAGACCAAAGGCAAAGTACATCATATGGCCACGAATAGACCAGAAGTCATGTTTTAAATCCATGGTAACTGCAGGTAAAAGAATATAAGTGGCATGTGTAATGTTTTATTTATCTATTTTTTTTGCATGTGGATGGATGGATGGATGGATGGGCATATGAGTGGAGGTCAGAGGACAACCTTGGGATATTGGCCCTTGCCTTCTACCTATTTGAGACAGGACCTTGCATGTTGTTCGGCACTACACATGCCAGGCTAGTTGGCTTGCAAGCCTCAGGATTCTCCTGTCTCTGCCTCCTAAAGCTGTAGGTGCATTGCGATTACAGATGCATGTGCCACTGGTTCAGCTTTACATGGATTCTGGGGCACCAAACTGCAGTCTTTAGACTGGCATAGCAAATGGTTTTAAACACTAAGCAAGCTCTCCAGCTCCACATGTAGTGTTTTAAATAATCCTAATGAGGAAATTTTAAAAGATACTCTATTTATTTGAACAGTAGAGAGTATGGGTTGTCAGGGCCTCTTACCACTGTTAATGAACTATAGATGCATGTGCCACTTTGTGCATCTGGCTTTATGTAGCTATTGGGCAATTGAACCTGGGCTGGTAGGCTTTGCAGCCAACTGCCTTTAACCACTGAGCTATCTTTTCAGCCCAGGATTTTTTTTTTTTTTTTTTTTTTTTTGCCTGTTTGTGGTGTGTGTGCACTTGTGAAAGCCAGAGGTCAACCTTGGGTGTCTTCTGTTATTGCTCTCACCTTATTTTCTTTAGATAAGGTCTCATTGAAGCCTGTGTTCACTGATTCCGCTAGACAAGCTAGCCAGTAAACCCCAGGGATTCTCCTGTCTCCCATTTCTTACTTTTAGGATTACAGGCATGCCCCGTCACTCCCAGCTTTTACATGGGTGCTCAGGGTCCACACTCAGGTCCTTGTGCTTGGCTGGCAAGCCCTTTACCCACTGGGCAGCCTTCCCAAATCCAAGAAAAGTTATTTTATTTTATTTATTTAAGAGAGAGAAAGAGGCAGAGAGAGGGGGAGAGAGAATGGGTGTGCCAGGCCAGCAACTGCAAACGAACTCCAGACGCATGCTCCTCCTTGTGCATCTGGCTTATATGGTCCTGGGGAATCAAACCAGTGTCCTTTGGCTTTACTGGCAAATGCATTAACCATGAAGCCATATCTCCAGCCCCAAAGTTTTTTAATATAGTGATAATTAAGTGGAAAAAAAAATGAAGTCTGTATTCCTTTTTTCAAAAAATTGTGGTAAAGTATTCATGACATAAAATGTACTGTATATTTTGCTTTACATAACTTTTTATATGTATGAACCTGTAAATATTTACTGTTAAAGGTTCATAATTATATGTGGGATAACCTTTAATTATATTTTCTGGCTAAGTATACTATTTAAATTAAGAATCTGAAGAAACATTTTATGATAAAGTTAGAGAAGGCTCTTGTGACTGACGAGATGGGTGAGTGATCCCAGGCAACTGAAATTAATTGTGGCTTGATGATTGTGATTTATTTCAATCCTTGAATTATAATTTATATTTATATTATATTATTATTTATATATTATTATAATTTATATCCATTTCAAATAAGATGGACTGTGAAATAAAACTGAAATATTACCAGAGAATGAGCAGACTTGCTTGCCTGCACACTGAAACTTAACTGAATGCCATGCTTTTTCTTTTTAATCAGTATCTGAGCTGTTACTGCTATAAATGTCTGTTTAATGTTTGTTTGCCTAACTTTACGGAATTCCTTTTGTCATATCAAAGTGTTAACAAAAAAGATTCATGTTCCTGATTGTCTAGCTGACCTTCACACTATTTTGACCTATCTTTAACTAATGCCAATGTTGAGTCAGCCTTTTTATGACTAGAGGAGAGCTCATCAGTTAAAGTAAGCATTTTGCATTGTAGAGTTCTAGAATCTTCCTTCATTTAATTCACACTAATGTTTAAATTTCTGATTGGCTTGGTTAGGTTTTGAGCCGGTGGTGATAGAAAATGTTTTGGAAGGTGATGAGCTGCGCACAGACCTGAAAGCAGTGGAGGCCAAAGTCCAGGAACTCGGGCCTGAGAATATTCTGTGTATTCATTCTACTACATCCTGCTTTGCTCCAAGGGTGCCAGATAGGTAAATGATTTGCAAATATTGATCCCTTGGTGCTCACCAGTCTTTAATAAAATGCTATGTAATAATTCTCAAACATGCTTTAACTACATTTGGCAGGATATAGTGGATATACTCTCCTAAGAAAATAGAATAACCTTGGGGAGAAGTGTCTAGGGCGATAGCTCAGTTGGCAGAGTGCTTGCTTTGCAAGCATGAGGACCTGAGTTTGAGCCCCAGTGCCCATTTAAAGTGCCAGGTGTGGTACCTGTAGTCCCAGTGCTAGTGATGCAGGGACAGGAGGATCTGTGTCCTTTCTGGCCAGCCAGTCTAGCTTAATGGGAGAACTCCAGGCCAGTGAGAGACCCTCTCTCCTGAGGGTGACACCCAGAGTGGTCCTCTAGCCTTCATGTGTACTCTGCAGACACAGAAATGTGAACATGCACACATGCAATACAGTGTTGACATGGAAAAGCAAACTAATACACAGATAGAGATTTCTTTAAACTTTTCTTACTCTATCTGTCTATCTCTTACCATCTTTTCCCTCATTGCTTAATAGAAGTTTTTTTCTAAATTAAATGCTGGATTTAGTTGCTTACAATTTCTATTTCTTTGACTTTATAGTTTATTGCCATATGTAGGAGCTTATCAGTATTAACAGATTTAAAATTAAAAATCTTAAGATTATTTACATTCCTTTGAATTTCTTTTATTTGGGAAATTAACTCAGATGTATACTGGATATGCACAGTAGTACCTGTATTTTGAGGGTAATATAAATAAGAAAATAAAAGTCACAGTGAGGGAAAAAGCAGATGTTTACTTTTCTGAAGAATAGCTACCCATTCTATTTGAAAATGTTATAGGGCATTTCTGACTTTCACAGCAGCTGTTTTTATTTCATTTTAACATTTTGAACAGGAGAGTTAATAATTTATAAGAATTATATTGACTTTGGACTTTCTTTGTTGCATAATTTAGACTTTGGTTTTCATAGAGTCATATTTGGCAATAATAAATGTATGTTAACTTTGACTACCTTACCAGCAGTTTTAAGATATAATTTTAAGAGCACGTCTTGAAAATTTGCCTTGCTGGGCTGGAGAGATGGCTTAGTGGTTAAGCGCTTGCCTGTAAAGCCTAAGGACCCCGGTTCGAGGCTCAATTCCCCAGGACCCACGTTAGCCAGATGCACAAGGGGGTGCACGCATCTGGAGTTCGTTAACAGAGGCTGGAAGCTCTGGCGCGCCCATTCTCTCTCTCTCTCTTTCTCTGCCTCCTTCTCTCTGTCGCTCTCAAATAAATAAATAAACAAAAAAAAATTAAAAAAAAAAAGAAAATTTGCCTTGCTACATTCAGGAGACTGAATTCTTTTTTAAGATTATGTTGCATATACTTGAATGGTTTATTAATGACCAGTCATTTTAAATTTGTATTGAAATATTAAATAAATATTCCTCTTTGATGGCTTTGATATCTAGAAAAACTTTCAATGTGATAGAAATCGTATTTCTAAAAACAGCATGAGGGTATTTATATTAATTGGACTCTATCATGGGAAAGAGTTTCTTTTCTTTTTGACTGATGTTTACAGTATACCTAACACAGTGTTATTTTACGTGTGGTATACTGTGAGACAGTTGTTTATCAGTCAGCAAAGTGGCGTTCTTTACTAGCAGGATGTAATGAATGTTTCTGATAATTGAAGCTGATAAAAATAGTAATGCATACCATTTGAATTTATTAAATTTTAAAACTACATTTTATTTCTTTGTATCAAGTGAATTTTTCTTTTTTAATTTTAACTCTGAAAATACTTTTTTATTTATATGTACTTAATTTTTGCTCTGTACATACTTAATTTTTATTGATCCTCCCCCTTTAAGACTAATTTTATTATACCACAAGATTTAGTTTTAATTTTATAGTGTAATAACATTTCTGTTACATGTGACCTGAGTCATAAGTAAGTAGTGCTTAGTTTTGTGCAGGAACCTGTATTGTACTCTGAGGAATATTACCTTACTTGTCCTGCAATTTGATTCACAAATTGCCTAAATGTGAATACAGTGAAAAAGTAAGGAAGGATTTATGTAGATTTTAAAGCAGTAGCTTTTTAAAAGATTTGTTAGTATCCAAATTGTTGGAGAAAAAGTGATTTTGGTAGTAGAACATTTGGATATCTTGTATTTTAGTATAGTAAAGGCTATTTGAAAATGCATGTTTATTTTATGAGATATTTAATGTGAGATTTACAGAAGTGCTAATTGTTTTGCTAATACTGGCTTTAATATGGTTAAAAAAAGCATAAAGATGATTGTAGCACTTTCTGAGGGGTCATTATAAATAATTTTTCTTTGTGTATAAAAAATTTTTAAATAATTTCAAAACTGCCATCTACATACATTTTTATTTATAAGTATGCTTTTTTCCCTCATTTATTGGTAACATTAATTTAAAAGGTGTGGGTTTTTCTAAAGTGCTTGCTGTGTATTTCCAAGCTACTGAATTATATGCAAAGATGCTGCAGAAGGAATTTTGCCATATCCTTCTGGTTTACATTATCATTAACTATTAAATTAAAAAAAATTCCACATTATAATTTACAAAGCCCTGTGTGAGTGTGTCTTTGTACTGCATATTTATCCTTGCAGATTAGAAGAACTGGCTGTGATTTGTGCTAATTATGACATTCCACACATAGTCAACAATGCCTATGGGGTACAGTCTTCCAAGTGCATGCATCTCATCCAGCAGGTAAGAGGGTGTCAGAAAATAGGTGAGAAAGGAGGCTTTTTGTTTGTGTGTGTGTGTGTGTGTGTATGTGAGTGTGTGTGTCAGTCTGGGTGTGGTGTGACATATGTGATGTGTGGCGCATGTATACTTACGTGCATGCAGAGGCCAGAGGAGAGCACTGGCGGTCCTTCCTTCACTTATCACTCATCTGTGTATTTCTTTGAGACAGAGACTTCCTCAGCTTTGAGTTGCTATCCATCAGTGAGCCCCAGTCATTTTCCAGTCTGTCCCCTATAGACTGGGGTACAGACATATGTGACTGTGCCCAGCTTTTTACATGGGTTCTAAGAAGTTTAAGTTGGCAGTTTTGGGCCCAAGAGGCTCTCATGATTAAATGGCAAGCGCACATAACCACTGAACCATCTCTCCAGCCCCCAAAGGATTTTAATACATTATAAAATTTATGGTTTTCTTCATTATCTTATATAGTAAAAGCAGTTAACAGCATTCTCTACCTCAGGGATCATTAGAAACTTGTATCTAGTATTCCCTTAGTAAAAGTCATTCTTCCTTAGTAGTATGATGGAAATTGGATAATAACTTTGATAGTTCAGGATCAATATAGAAATATTTCAGTAGAGTTTTCAATTTTCTGATATTTTACTACCCAGACTTCTATTTTTTAATATGTTGAATTACAGTACTTTATTTATATGCATGCACGTATGCAGGCCAGAGCCAGTCTTGGGTTGCTGTCTACCTCCTTTGAGAAAGGGCCTTCATAGTTGTGGTGCTCACTAATTAGGCTACCTGGCTAGCTGGAGAGCCCTGGTGATTTACTTGTCTCTGCCTCTCAGTGCTGGAATTACAAATATGTACCACTGTGCCCAGCATTTTACATGGGTGCTAGAGATTGAACGTACTCAAGCTTGCAAGGCAAGTACTTTACAGAGCTTCTCCCAATACCAGATCACAGTATTTAAAAGCCATATTGATGATTATATCTTATGTATGTGGGTAAGAAAAAGGTAAAAAGATAGGTGCAATAAAAACAAATCATGTATGTAAATAACAATGCATTTTCAGATGTTAAAAGAATATGTAACATTAAAATGTTCCAGTACCAAAACCACTGACATTTTCCAACATCTTGGGTACTAAAGAATCTTTTAAATTTAGCTATTGGTTTAAAGTTTGCACTTGATTACTCTTACTTTTTCTTTAGTTTCCTTTTTTAAAAAATAGGTTTTCTTTTTCCTTAATATTTTTATTTATTTATTTGAGAGAGAAAGAAAGAGGGAGAGAGAGAGAGTGGGTGCGCCAGCTCCAATCACTGCAAACGAACTCCAGACGCATTCGCCACCTTGTGTATCTGGCTTACGTGGGTCCTGGGGAATTGAACCTGGGTCCTTTGGCTTTGCAGCAAGGGCCTTAATTGTGAAGCCAACTCTCCAGACCTAGTTTCCTTTTTCTCATTTAACTTTTAAAACTGTATGTGTGCATGTGTCCGTGGGGATGCAGGGTAGGTGCGTGCTTGGGTGTGCACATGGAGGCAGAGAACAGCATCAGGGCATTTGTCCTCTAGCCTTCTTTTAGAGGCGGGGTCTCCCATGTTTTGCTGCTGCATATGAACCAGTTTCCCTAGCCTGTGAATTCTCTTGGCTCACCCTTCCACTGCCATAGGTATTTGGGGGTCACAGACATGTATGACACTTTGGATCCAGCTTTATGTGGGTGCTGTGGAACCTAGCAGCTTGCAAGCAAGTGCTTGAACTGTTGAGCCATCTCCCTAGTTTCAATTTTTTAATTTTTGAAGGCTGCCTCACAATTCTAGATTGGAGTGTGCACAATGTGTGTGGAGCAGAGAAGTACACACTTTTCTGTGCTGAATGTTGAAAACATTTCCTTTAGACGATTCATTGTTACTGTTCTTTCTTCCTTGCTTTTTAAGTTGTAGTATTTTAAGTGCTTTTAAAATTAAAATGCACCAGCCTCATTCAGAGTTTAGGAAAGGAAGGAGTAGATGATCAGACATGACAGTTATCTTTAATCATGTATTCACATTTTCTGTTTATGTGCACATATTATATTTCACATAGTCACATAATTGTAGTCTTTTTTTCTTTCTCTTTCTTTTTTTTTCTTTTTCTGAAGTAGGGGCTTGCTGTAGCCCAGGCTGACCTGAAATTCGCTATGTGGTCTCAGGGTGGCCTTGAACTTGCGGAACTCGTGGTGATCCTCCTATCTCTGCCTCCTTAATGCTGGGATTAAAGCCATGTGTCACCATCCCCGGCCTAGTTATACTCCTTTTAAACATGGTATTACAGTCCTCTCCTTTCCACATGCTTGTATGTAATCTTCTTACTGTTCATTGTCATGCTGCCTAACACATGGATGTTCTTCCCTAATTGAGAAGTAGTGTTGTGGTGCTCACACACATTTTTGAAGACTAGGTAATTAGGTATATGCTTGAAGAGACTGAGCTCTAGGATATGATATGTGCCAGGTACCTTTCAAGTTGTGCCTCTTCATGCCCTGGTTTGTCATCATTCCTCTGCATTGTGAGCTATTTTACTGACATTTTAAACTGAAAAATAAAATGATTAAATGGGTGAATGAATTTTTTAAATGCAGATACTGTTTTGCTTCAGATATTGTATTACCTTCTAAAATTGACTTGTCTTAAAAAAGTAGTAAATATTTTATTTTCCATAACTTGGCCTACATGAAAAGAAGACCAATTTCACTGGTGCTTTAAACCAAATTAATATGTGGGTCTTGTTGAGTTCTGAGTGCTATTTCATGACATTTTAAATAAAATTCACTTTGGTTTGCTCAGTAGTTCTTGTTGGTAATGTATGCCATTTACTGAGGAGGACCCACCATGTGTGTTTGGCATCCTTTTAAAGTTTTTAAACTTAACCTAATAATTTTAGGGATACATTCTATTGTTCCCAGATGTGAAAAAATAAACTCAGTGGGTTAAGTGATTTGGCTGATGTCCCATGGCTGAATTGTTCATCTAGCTCAGTGTGACACAAGAGACCCATGCTTTTCTTGAAAACACAAAGTAGTAAAATTGCAAGTCTTTTGAGACAATAGTATTGCAGTAAACAGGCAATTGGTGGGAAAAAAAAAAGCTATTTCTAAAATATTTTAGAACTTTCGAAAGTTTTTTTTTTTTTTAATTTAGGGAGATGTCCCAGAGTGACTTAAATCTGAGCAAATTAGGGTATTGTGATGTGCACATGAATTTCAAGAAGTATACTTCTGTTTATATTTACTAAAATGACTTTCTGGGAGACTCGTGGGATATGGGTGTGAAGATAGATAAATGGAGAAGGACATAGTAAAGCTATAAAAATATGTATGTAGGAGTAATTATTTCTGCCAGAGGGGATTGTGAAGATTCAAGTGTGGGAGGCAGCAACATTATTAAGAATTTTAGCAAAATAGGTGTTACTACTGCTTGTGCAGAGAACAAATTGTCATTTCACTCAACTAATCTATTGGGTTCCCACTGGTATGCTAGGTGCTAGGGGTGCAGTAATGAATGCATCAGAGTCCTGACCTCATGGTGCTCTCTGGTTCTCCAAGCAGACAGTAAGTAGTAAGTTTGGCAGTCCTCGATAAGTTCTCTGGTATTTGAGAGGGACATATCAGATTACATGGAGTGATCCTGAAGGCTTCTTTGAGAAGTCACTCTTGAGAGCCCATATGAAGGACTGACCATGTAAGTCTCTAAGGAGAGGTTCCAAACAGCAGGTAACAAATAGCAAGGGCCAAGACTGGGTGCTAGGAAAATGTGAAAAATGACCAGGCCGGCAGTATGATCGGATCACAGTGAATGAAGATTTGGAGTTTATGTATAGTATTTGTAGGGGTTTGGAGCAGGAGAGTGGCATATGCTCTGGCCCTGTGGGGAATAGAATGTAGGGTGGCAAGAGTAGTAGCTATTGGAGTAGCCTGTGTGAAATATGTTTGTGGCTGGGGACAGAGTCATAGCTGTGTAGGTGGTCAGACATTATTTTATGGAATATGTTGATGAGTTATGTATGTTATAAAACTACAGAGTTCAGGTGTAGACAGAGTTGCCCTGAGTACTAGAAGAGAAGAAGTGTTACATGTAACCATGTCCTCTTTCTTTAGATTCTCATTCTGGCTATGTTGTTGATTGCTTGGGTAACATTTCCTACAGTGCTTTAACTGCCTGGATTTCAGCTTGTCCCTTAATTTTAGCTTCTGTAAAACAGGTAATAGAGGAACATTATTTTGTTTGTGTGTAATTGAGGAACAGTAGGGGAACCATATATGATCATTGTGAAGTTCAATGCGTTTTAGATGTGAAGTGCTTAGAGCAGTGCCTGATACCCAGTAAATGCTCAGCACATCCTGATACCTTTTTCTTTTTTTGTGGTGCTAGCTAGTGTTCAAACTCAGGGCCTTGGGCATGCTAGGCAAGCACTACTATTTAACTCTCTCTATATTTTGTTTTGAGATAGGGTCTCACTAAGTTGAGCAGGCTGGCCTTAAGCTTATTATATTTCTGTCTCAGTTTCCAGAATAGCTGGAGCTTCCTGGAAGTAATTATGTGAGCAGTTGTTTGCTTTATCCATGGCTGCTCTCCTCAGAACCTAGAACAATGCCTGCACATAGGAGCTCACATACTTGCTCTTCAAGAAGCATGAGTAAATGCATAAGCTGCTAGACAGCAACCTTTTACTTCATAGACCATGGCTCAGTATTTCCTGTCTCACTTCAGCTCTCCTATTACTATGTTTTTTCAATTTAAAAAATATTTCTACTTATTTCATTGCACGTGTGTGTGCATATGTATGGATGCTCCAGGGTCTCTTGCCACATCAGATGCATGTGCCAGTTTTTGCGTCTAGCTCTACATGGGTGCTGGGAATCAAACCTGGGCTATCATACTTTTCAAACAAATGCCTATAACTGTTGAACCATCTCCCCAGAACACCCCCCCTTTTTAAAAAACCATTTCTTTAGTGGTAGCCTTTGCTATTAATGTGGGGAATGAGGTCCTGGTTCCTTTTCCTGTGATAGGGTCTAGCCTGCTTGTCCTGCCACAGAGAGTGCTGCCTTTTGAGATATGTGTTCAGTGGTGGAAGAATTCTAGAGGTCTGGTGTTTTGAGGCATCCTTCTTTTGTATTAGTACTGCTCATGTTTGTTTCCAACTTAGGATCATATTTCTCCTGAGAAGCCTTGACATTATTTACGTGTTAATAAGAAGGCAGCTTTTTATTAATGACTACTTTGCTTTTTGTTGTTGTTGTTTTTGAGGTAGGGTCTCACTCTAGCTCAGGCTGACCTGGAATTCACTATGTAGTCTCAGGGTGGCCTTGAACTCACAGCGATCCTCCTACCTCTGCCTCCTGAGTGCTGGTATTAAAGGTGTGCGCCACCACGCCCGGCTACTTTGCTTTTATATGGTATGTTTTTCAATTATTTATAGTCATGTGTGCTTCTCTTTTTCTGAGGTGTAGTTGGTTTTCTCTGATACTTTGTTAGGAAATAAGAGGACTAGGGCAAGGTCAAGACTTCAGACAGTCAGGAGATGGCCCTTGGGTAGTCTGCTCCCTTCCCTACTCACAGCCCCCCTACCTGTTGCCGTTCCTGGTCTCTCAGATTAGGCCGGCTATCTGCACTTTCCATTCTCCCTGAGATCTGGCAGTGGAGAGAAAGTGTGAAGATGAAGGTCAAATGTGGTCTCACTATTATTAGGAATGTAGATTGTGAACACAGATTGAAAATCTGTGTCCATAGATAAAGGGAAAATCTGTCTTAGTTGAAATTTAGATAGTATCTCTAGTTTTAAGAGGAGAAAATTGAAGCACATTAGTTAGAAGGTCATAGCCTGTGTTGGATGGAGACCAGAACTTGGCTTTACATTTCCAGTAGGTAAGTGTTCAGTTTTTCACAGGAATATTAGATTTTCATCTGAGGTTCATTTGTATTGGAATGCGATCATCTAAGACTGTAATAATAAGGAACTTGAGTTATGTAGAAGTATTGCTTTTGAGTTGCCAGGAATATACAAAGTTTTGCTTCTCTCTTTTGCTGTTGGAGCTATAGTAGGAGTAGAGCTTGGTGATTAAAGTGGTAGTAAAGGTAGTAGATTGAGAGGCTGAGATTGAAAGTCTTAGCTTGATTGCCTGGGTTCTGTCCCCAGCATTACCTCCACCCCCCCCCCCAAAAAAAAGCTTGAAACAAAAAGTTTGTACATTGTCCAGGCACCAGAAAAGCACTTAAATATCTTGCTGTTTGGCAGTTTGGGTTGCTACAATTTATTAGATTATGGTGGCCATTCTAGAATACACGGTATTTAAAACAGCTTAATCATAGGACCCATTGTAGACACTTGTTATTCAATAAAGGACACATGAGAGATACAGGAGAAATGCATGTTGTCTTACACAGTTTTCAGGTTTAAAGCTCTGTCCTAGTAAAGTTCCCACTGGAGCTAATAATGAAAACTTGGCTGCTTGACAGGTGGTTGTGAATGTTGTTAATTAATGAGGGAAAGCAGTTGTACACTGTGAAGTGCTGTGCTGTTCTCTATTAAGAAGCACCATTTAAAATACCATGGAAAACATTTTATTAGCACTATTATAAAGAAAATAACAATCTGACCTATTGCTAAATTTCTATCCATTGTTTTAATGGCATTCATTTTTTATTTTTCAGTTAAGGTAAAATTGTACAGGCTTTGCAAGTAAATGCCTATTTGTCATACATGTTTTCAGAGTGCTGATTCCTAACTAGACCACCTGGGATGCTTCATAGATGTTTTGAAATAAGTGTTGTGCAATGGTTAAATCAAGCTAATTAACATAGCCATCATCTCACATATTTATTATTTATGTTATTCCTATTTGTTAATAGCAGCTGTCAACTGTCCTCGTAGCAACTAACATAATATTACGTGTTATTTGATTCTAGGGGGCTCGGGTTGGTAGAATAGACGCTTTCGTTCAGAGCTTGGACAAAAATTTCATGGTTCCAGTAGGTGGTGCTATAATTGCTGGCTTTAATGATTCCTTCATTCAGGAAATCAGCAAGATGTATCCAGGTAAGTAAGTTGTTCTTCAGAAAAAGTAACTAGTAGAAAATTCCATCTGCACAGAGCCTGCTGCAAAATAAGGCTTAATTTCTACAGCTCTAGCCTCAGCCCCGATCCTGTTGTCATGTGTCTTGTCCTTCCTTATTCCAGGAAGAGCCTCCGCGTCGCCTTCTTTAGATGTCCTTATTACTTTGTTATCACTTGGATCAAATGGCTATAAGAAGTTGTTGAAGGAAAGAAGGGTAAGTTTCTTCCTTAGGTATTGATTAAGATTCTAGCTTACTAGTTCATCCTATTTGAAGTGTAGCTGTCTAGTGTGATCCTGGGTGGGTTACTGAGGTTGGACAACACTGCGGGAGCTTTTGTCATCTGGACTTGTTCTGTAGGAGCTAGTCGTCATCCCTTCTGCCATACAGTTCAGGGAGCATTAGAGTTGAGTTCATTGTTACTGATTGTGGGTTTTTTTTTTGTTTTTGTTTTTGTTTTTTTTGTTTGTTTTTTTGGTTTTCGAGGTAGGGTCTCAGTCTGGTTCAGGCTGACCTGGAATTCACTGTGTAGTCTCAAGGTGGCCTTGAACTCATGGTGATCCTCTTACCTCTGCCTCCTGAGTGCTGGGATTAAAGGCATGCACCACGATGCCTGGCTTTGATTGTGTTGTTATTTAGCATCATCTGTGTTGCCTGCCCTGAGACTATATAGTAAATTCCAGGTCAGCCTGAGCTAGAGTGAGTCCCTACCTCGGGGGAAAAAAAAACTCTGAAAGGAAAAGCAAAACATATGTGAGTGTCCATCATCTATTACAGCTCCGCACCTAACGGTTCCCTTATTGTCATTGAGGATAAACACTTCATGTGAGAATTTGTGTGTTCATGTGGTATTCTTGAATTTCATGGCTCCATCTCAGATAGCAAGAAGTAATGCTCTTCATACCATGCAGAGCCTTGTTCTTTTCCTCTGGATCTGTGTAGTGGAGTTGAATAAATAGGGGCAAGACAAGATCAGCATACATGGCTACAGGAGTCTCCTTAATTAATGTTAGCTTGTGGTGTGTGAATGCTGGGGACTGGGCTCAGACAGGTCCTTGTGACTTCTAAAAGCTCATGCTCTATCACTGAGGTGCTCCTCCATATCCAGTAGGTTTTGGTTGTTTGTTTCTTTTTTTAAAATTTATTCTTATTTATTTATTTATTTATTTGACAGAGAAAGAATGAGAGAATGGGCATGCCAGGGCCTCCAGCCACTACAAATGAACTGCAGACACGTGTACCCCCCTGTGCATCTGGCTAACGTGGGTCCTGGGGAATTGAACCTGGGTCCTTTGGCTTTGCAGGCAAACGCCTTAACCGCTAAGGCATCCCTCCAGCCCTTGTTTGTTTCTTTTTAATTCTGAGAACTTTTTAAAGGCTGAGGTAAAAGTAGTTAGGTGGGGAGCTAACATTTCTATGAATGTCTACTATATGCGAGGATCTATGCTAGGTTTGTTCTATCCATTGATTCATGTAATACTTAGCAAGTTCATGAGGTAGGAATTGTCTCCATTTTCCAAATACAATTGTGGTCTGGAAAGTTACGTTCTTGCCCAAAAACTGTCCCAGGAATTTTTATGGCCAGATGTGGGGCTGCCCCAGCCTTGTGTGCTTTGTCTTCGCACTGTCTTCTTCACTTGTAGTACTCATACTGTGTGTCCAAGGAGTGATGCAGTGCTCAGTGCTAGGAATTTGAGCCATGACGATTGATCCAGTGACCACCCCCCACTCTGTCCAGCAGAGGTTTATAAAGCTCCAGAGTGCTCTAATGTACTAATTGCTGTTATTTACTTCTCTGTATAGAATTTACTTACAACAGAGTGTTGGTTGGAGTAATTTTCACAGTATTAACATGCTAGTTTGAGAACTCTGTCATTGTGAGTAAATAAAACCTTCTTCTTCAACATTTTCACTCTTGGTCTTCTGGTGAAAAATGTGGATGTCCTCCATAAACCATAATTGTGTATATGTAGCATAAATATTGGTTTTTATAGGATTTCTTGCAGAAATAAAGCCCCTGTTGTTGAAATGGACTTGCTTTTGGGCTGTGGAAATGTAGTCGTGATGGTTTATTGGTTCAGCTGTGGAGAAGCTGAGGCAAAGCTATTCTACTCCAGCCAGAGCTATTTATGTCCCGTCACCAAGAGCTCCTTTTGTATTACTGGTGTTATGTGTACTAAAAAAAGGAGTGTTAAAGGAAAACTCCAGATTTTTTTTTATTCTGTGCCCTGATTCACCACAATGATATTTTTAGAGGTTATTTCTCTAGCTGAATCTCTTCAGAGAAGGCTTTATCTTGGTCACAGTAGAGACAGACAAGAACTCAGCTTGAAGCCATTCCTTCTCAAGCTTCCCTTTCTGAAGGGTGAAGGGATCAGAGCCAGTAGAACTTTGTGTGTGAATTGAGCCTCTTTGCCCTTAGCCCCTTCCTGATCAGCGTATCTGCTTCCTAGAGGGGAGGAATGACCAGGAGTTTGACGAGGAGGCCTTTAAGAAAAGAGGCTAAAAGACAAGAGACTATTTCTTTGAGTTTCTTTATGCAAAAAGAAAGATCATTCTTATAAGTTGTCCGCACTTCTGTTTTGCTTCCAGAGAAGCCCATTATTCTACGTAGCTCTCCTTGTACAGGAGCTGCAGAGAATTATTTATTGTGGCAAATATCTGCTGAATTGGACAAGTGCAGGAGAGGAAAGATGGTGGAATGGCTGCTCCAGCGGCTGGAGTTTGTGTGCTTACAGCTTGGGAGGAGGACAAACTGAGTTCTGAAGAACACTACTCATAACTTCAGTGCCCTGTAACAGAGCCAAGTTAGGAAACTGGAGTCAGTTTTAATCTTTAAAAGTGGAAGGTTTGTTCTTGTGTTTGTTGAGCTAGGTGCATATAGCCAAGGCTGACCTTGAACTTCTGATCATCATGCTTCTACCTCCCAAGTGAATATTGAGATTCCAGGGTTGTACTACCATGTCTGGTTTAAAAGTGGAGCTCTTAGGGCTGGAAAGGTGGCTTAGCCATTAAAGGTGCTGGCTTGCAAAGCCTGCCAACCTGGATTTGATTCTCTAGTACCCATGTAAAGCCAGGTGCACAAAGTGGTGCATGCATCTGGAATTCATTTGCAGAGGTCCTGGTATACCTATACTTTCTCTCTCTCAAATAAATAAATAATTAAAAAAATAAAAGTAGACTTCTTGAGTCTCCTGAAAGTGTCAGATTTCAGGCCTGGATTCAGGGTCTTCACAGCTGAATGCAGTGTTTCTGCCCCCCTCCACTTGGTGCTGGCCACAGGGTGGACTACAGTATATTGCATTTAGTACTGCTTTTTCTCAAGTGTGGATGTCTCTGTGTTTCCCCTTTGATTTATTAACTCACCTCATGAGACATAGTATAATAAAATTTGGAGTACTGTTTTCATCCTATTCTGTAACGTGAAGCTGTGTGTTTCAGAAAACATTATACAAGACCTTTTCTTTGAAATTTAGTGAATTATGCACACCTAGATTCTAGGAAGAAATAGTCTAGTTGCTGGAGATCATGACTGCAGATCGACTTGCAAAAGGCCACATGAAAGATAATATTCAATGTAATTCAATTTCTTTTTCATTAACATTTTGAACTAAGGTGTAAGTTTTGTATTTTTATTCTAGAAATATAGCTGACATTAGCATTTAGGTATACAATTCAGTTTATCTGTAGTCAAAATCTTAATATTAAGTTAAATATAGTACAAAGGGCATAGAAAATCAATATTATTTCATTTCTTTTAAGTAAGATTTTTCTGTGTGCATTTGCTTGGGTTGCTTATAAATTTCTTCCTTTACAGAAGTATTTTATAATAAATGTCAGTTATAGATTTAACTGTAGCAAAAAATAGTGCAGGTTCTGTAGTACCTTTAATATATCAGGTAAAAAAACTGCTTAGCTAAGTATTAGTGTGTGATAGTCATACAGTCTCATAAAAGATATTTTAAAGTATGGTCATATTAATGGGAGAACATTTAGGACCTTAATACATGGAATATTGTAGAATTCAGTATGTTGCATTTTGAGACATTGATTTACCTATCATAACCTTATGTAAATATTTGTTGTTAAATGTGAACTTCATTTAAAATGCTTTTTGAGGGCTGGAAGATTGGCTTAGCCGTTAAGGTGCTTGCCCGCAAAGCCAAAGGACCCAGGTTTAATTCCCCTGGACCCATGTAAAGCCAGATGCACGAGGTGGAGCATGTGTCTGGAGTTTGTTCACGATGGCTAGAGGTCCTGGCACTCTAATTTTCTCTCTGTCTGTATGTCCCCCCCCCCCCCCGTTTTCAAATAAATTAAAATAAAAAAGTTTTAAAATGCTTTTTGAAAAATAGACTTACTCTAATACTAGTTATATGTGAGATTTAATTATCTTAAAAGATTTATATCCTAACATTAGCTGCAGTTAAAACTGAATTCTGTCTTGGGAATGGGATGGCACATACTCAGTAATCAGGAGGCTGAGGCAGGAGGATCACAAGTTCCAGGCCAGCTTGAGCTATATAGTACATATAAAAATTAAAACCAAACCCTTTAATTCTGGTGGCATTAGCTAGTGATTGATAGAACTGGTTAAAAACAATTTATTAAAGTATTAGAAATTGAACATTGGGCAAATTCAATTTTCTAACACCATGATTAAGTTTAAAAGCACCCCCTAGAGGTGTTGCTAAGGAAACATTGCCTCTTTTTTCAGAATAGCTGACTCAATTAAGTACAAATTAAGTACTCTTCAGGTTCTTCCTATTCAACACATGTGACAGCCATACTAGATGGGAAATTGTGCTTCACCATTGAAATAGATAAGCTAGGGAAACTGTGCTTCATTAACATATGCTTACCATTAAATGGAAGGTGGAGGTAGTTTTGTTGTATTAGGAACAGAGAGGCCTATAAAAGGCATTTCTTGCTACCAGATTTATTTCTACCAGTGAGAGGTTGGCAAATTTTGAGAAAGGGAGAGTTGTGTTTACAGATACAAATTAAAACTTTAGTAGGTAATATAGATAAGGAAAGAACAGCACCTAATATTAAATTTAAAATGTGGCCTGCTTAAAAAAACAGCACAGAACATTTAAATTTGGGATCTAGGCTTTTGTGTGTGTGTGTGTTTGTTTGAGGTAGGGTCTCACTCTACTTCAGGCTGACCTGCAATTCACTATGTAGTATCAGGATGGCCTCCCAAGTGCTAGGATTAAAGGCTTGAGCCACCACACCCAGCTGGGACCTAGGCTCTTTATAGTAGTTGAAAAAATACAAATGAGGTTGGAGAGATGTCTCAGTGTTGTAAAGCACTTGCTGTGCAAGCATAAATACCTAAATTCAGATCCTCAGTATGGACACTGTAGTAGATGTCTATAATCCCAGCCCTCCTACCATGAGATGAGTGTCAGAGACAGAATCTTGGAAGATTGTGGGCCAGCTAACCTGGCATTTGCAGCAGCAAACAACAAAGAGATCCTGTATCAAATGAAATGGAAGGCTAGGACCTACAGTCAGGGTTGTCCTCTGATCTCCACACATTCACACATATCATACACACACACACACACACACACACACACTTTGAAAAAAAAGATATAAATGAAACCCACAAATTATACAACCATTATTAATGATGATTTAGAACTAAACATTTATAAATTATTTTAATTGCTATAAAATTATCAACATTTTAAATTCCATTTGATTCTTTTATGGCCCACCTTCTGGAGAAGAATTATGATATTGGTTTGAGGAAAAGACAGGAAATCTTTAATTGTCCAAGAAAAAATACCTACAGCAAGTCTCCCCACCCCCGTTTTTGAAAATGACAGTGGTTGTCTCCTTAAATATTGTTCTACATTTTCTTTTGACTATGAATGAAAGTCTTATCATGCCTAACAGTAATAGGGATTAGCATAACAATTGTTGGCCTTAACTTTCTAGATTGATACCAAAAGAAATTTAGTGGTATGAAATTTAATAATTCCAACATTGTTATAAAATAAATTGGCGCTTGGATATAGCTCAATTGGTAGAGTGCTTTCTTAGCATGCACGAAGCTGAGTTTGATATCGAGCACCAAATAAAACCAGCTGTGTTGGCACATTCCTGTAATGTCAGCACTTAGGTGATAGAGACAAGAGGTTTGAAGTCCAAAGCCAGTCCAGACTACCTGAGACCCTGTATCAGAGAGAGAGAGAGAGAGAGAGAGAGAGAAGAGAAAAGTAAAGTCCTAAAATTTAAAAATGATTATTGTTTTGAACATTTTAGGTGAGACTAGAAAATACACACTGTGGACAAAGATAAAGAAGGGATTTTTCCTTTTCTTTAGTCTTTTAAAATATATTTACTTATTTAGTGGGGAGAGGGAGAGAATGAGAGTGAGTATGAGTGCTCAGGGGACTCTTGTCACTGCAAACAAACTCCAGACACATGTGCCACTTTGTGCATCTTGCTTTAAGTGGGGACTGGGGAATTGAACCCAGACCATCAGGCTTTGTAAGCAAGTATCTCTAGCCACTGGGTAATCTCTCCAGGCCTTCTTTCAGTATTTGTCTGTCACAAGATAAGTCAGTCATCTGTGTGTTTTACACATGAAAAAGCCACTCTGGAACCCTAACCCTTACCTTAAGGAGAAAGCAAAAGCAGGCTTTGTGACCTTTGAATTTGGAGAAGTGTCACTTTCTCTGTCTCCACTTGGACACTGTCAGCCTTCGGTGTGTCTTTGGATGGAGGTCAATGCAAATGATTTTAGCAGGTTTCATTTTAGCACCATTTTAAAAGCTTTATAAGGAGAAGAAAGTAGGTTTTTAGTTTAAATACTTGTTAACTTAGTATTTATTTGTAACTTTGTCATACTGCCACTTCTATACACTTGACACTTTATACTAATAAAAGTATTAATTACACTTTCTCTTTGGGTTAGTTTTCACAGTAGGACTAGTTTTAGTTTTAGCTGGTATAGTGTTTGAATTGAGTAAAGTTATTGTTTATTTTAACTTTGTGTGCTTTAAAGGGAATACATTTTGGGCTGCAGATGTAGTTCAGAGACAGAACTTGCCTACCATGTATGAGTCCCCAAATTAGATCTCTGCAAAACACACACACACACACACACACACACACACACTGAAATGCACAGTAGGGAGAATGGGTGGGGGGAGGGTTGTGGGACGGGATTATGATCAGGGTACATTGTATATATGTATGGAAGTTGTCAATAAAGTTTTTAATATGTTTATTTATTTATTTGAGAGATAGAAGAGGCAGAGATAGAGAGAATGGGCATGCCAGGGCCTCTTGCCACTGCAAACAAACTCCAGATGCATGTGCCACTTTTTGCCATCTGGCTTATGTAGGTACTAGAGAATCAGACCTGGGTTCTTAGGCTTCACAGGCAAGTGCCATCTATAAAGTTTTCTTTAAATACTTAAAGTATTTAAATAAATAAAAATAATTTTTATTTATTTATTTATTTGAGAGAAAGTGGTAGAGAGGATATGGGTGTACAAGGGCCTCCAGCCACTGCAAACGAGCTCTAAGTGCATGTGCCACCTTGTACATCAGGATTAGGTGGGTCCTGAGGGAATTGAACCTAGGTCCTTTGGCTTTGCAGGCAAGCTCCTTAACTGCTAAGCCATTCCTCCAGCCCAGTAAAGTTTTTAAAAAGAGAAATAAAGCTTTATATTTACTACATTCCATGTAATCTGCATAGTAAAGTCTGGCACATTTTTCTTGGTGTTGGGAAAATAGTGATGAGCAAGACAGAACTCCTGCCTTTCAGGAATTTTTCCATGCTAGCAGGTAATAATGAGCACTATTGCATGAGGAGCTACAGATTGTGGTCTACATAGTGAAGAAACCAAAATAGGTAATGGATTGAAAGGAGACTGGGAATTAGGGATGGGCCAGCCAGAGAATTATTTTAATAGAGAAGTCACAGGGGCAGGTCTCTTAAAGTGTGACAGCAGGGCTCCCTCAGAATGATCTGAGCGAGAGCTGGAGAGATGGCTTAGCGGTTAAGCGCTTGCCTGCGATGCCTAAGGACCCCGGTTCGAGGCTCGATTCCCCAGGACCCACGTCAGCCAGATGCACAAGGGGCACACGCAGCTGGAGTTCGTTTGCAGTGGCTGCAGGCCCTGGCGCACCCATTCTCTCTCTCTTTCTCTCTCTCTCTCTGTTACTCTCAAATTAAAAAAAAAAATGATCTGAGCGAGCTGGGAAGGCAAGCCCGAAGGTTCAGATGCTGGAACAGTAGGAAGGTAGCTGATGGACAGGGGTCCAATGTTGGCTAGGTCATACCATGCGGAAACTTAGAGTTGAGTGTTTTTTTTTTTTTTTTTTTTTTTAATAGTTACAAGAGGAGGTCATCGAGGAAAGGCCATGGTCTAATTACTGGTCTGGAAAGGTTGCTCTGCTTGTCTGCAGAACAGATTGTAGAGGGGCAGAGGAGTTGGAGGAGAAGCCATTTGCTGCACCATTGCTGTATCTAAAGGAGAGATTGATTGTGGCTTGGACTAGAGTGGTGACTCTGGCCATGTGTCTCAGTGTACAGTTACAATTCTAGCTACTTGGGAAGCTGTAGCTGGAGGATTTAAAGTTCAAGGGGCTGCAGCGATAGCTCAGTAAAGTGCTTGTCTTGCAACCATGAGGACCTGAGCTCAATCCCTAGAATCCATGTAAAAAATGATGGGTGTGGTGGCCTATTTGTAATCCCTGAGCTGGGGAGAGAGGAGGCTGGTAGTCCCACAACTTGCTGATCAACCAGTCTAGCCTACTCGGTGAATTTAAGACCAGTGAGAGACCCTGTCAAAAAAAGATGGATGGTGCCTGAGTAATGACACCTGCGGTTTGTCTTCTGGTCTCTGCAGATATGTACACATATGCACCTATACTGGCAGACAAATGTATACCGCACACACATGAATACAGTCATGCATATAGAGATGCACAGAGTTCAAGGCTAGCCTGGGCAGTGTAGCAAAACCTTGGCAGGCTCCCCTGACACAAAGCATTCTGGAATGATAGCCCTAGAGGGGCTGAGAAAATGAGTCATAATAAGTACATTCTAGCCCCAGGCAGGAGATGGCATGGTTCACTGCCTTGCCTAGGTCCTGTGGTTCTGGATGTCTGTGGCAGCTTCAGTTCTCTCTTTTGCAAAGGAGAGCACAGGAATGAGATAATTGATAGCTTACTTTTCATACCAGTGAGACCTTGTACTGTAAATTGGAGAAGTCACTGCAGATATGTATTTGATTTGCTTTAAATGTGATGCTTTGCTATTGTAGGAAATGTTTTCATATTTATCCAACCAACTAAAGAAGTTGTCAGAAGCCTACAGTGAGCGACTGCTACAGACACCTCACAATCCCATATCATTAGGTATGTTTTTTTCCTAAATACATGAAAATAACAACTCATCCATCCTTAGGAGGAAGTTGGCATTAAAGAAAAGGAGTGAACTTTTTGGTTATAATGATATTTCTCAAATCATCTCAGTATTAGTTTCTACATTGAAAGTTTACCTAGTCTTTAGAAAAGCTTTCATGTTTCTGTAAGATAAAATCTGTCTACGGAGAAATCAGAACAGTGTTCTTTCTACATAAGAACCTATAAAACAATTAAAACTTCCTCTAGATAACAAAATACCAACATACCTTTTATATTAGGGAAGTCTGTGTCATGATTTGTTTGGGTGAGGACTGTGTATTTTTGTCATGTAGTTCAGGGTTAATAAAATAAATATTGACTTTTACATACTTAATTACTCAAAAGATTCATAATTACATTTTAGTTTGTGAATATATTAAGTATAATGTGTTTATATATCTCATATTACCAAAGAAACTGAGTATTTTGCCACTGAAGCCTTTCAGGATAGGCTTCTATGGGAACTATTGGGTGCTAACATGTAATAAAAACCAACTACTCTAATCCTTTGTTGATATAGAAAGTGTTATTGAGTAGTTAGAATGTCAGTTCTACCATAGCTTCTAACCTCCTGTTCCTTGTCTGAACTAGAGATCATAATGGTCACATTGCAAAATTATGAAAGATGGTTGAGATTATGGTTGTAAGTCAGTGTTCTGTGAATGATTGATGGAGTAGTGGGTATATATACGTGCTCTAGTTAGAAAGACCATTTCCTCAGGTAGACACTGCTCTTAGTCTGACATGTGCACTGAAGAGCATCAAACATTCTCAGTTTAGATGTTCTCAAAACATGGTTGAATTTGGATAAGCAGCTGTACTGATCATGTGTTTAGCTGCCAAAGTTTCCTGGTTCTTAGCATGTTAATTTGCGTGTTTGAGATGTCAATCCATGCTGTGATTTATTCAGCACGTTAAAGTGATATTGTGACACTTAACACTGAATACAAGTAATTTCTTCATCATTGCTTGTGAGTGGCTTTTGTGCTGGGAAACCAAAGCTTATTGAGTTGGGTTTTGTTGTTGTTTAGCTGTGACACTTACAACACTGGATGAGCACCATGGCAAAGCCGTCACCCTCCTCGGCTCAATGCTTTTTACCAGACAGGTTTCTGGAGCCCGGTAAGTATGCTGAAAAGAGTTTATTTGGCTTTCATTTCTCTCTCTCTCATTTTTTTTTTTTTTTTTTTGGTTGGTGTTGGTGGTTTTTTTGTCAGGGTCTCATGTAAGCATAGGCTGACCTGGAACTCACACTATAGCCCAGTCTAGCCTTGAACTCACAGTATCCCTTCTACCTCAGCTTGCAAATGTTGGGATTATAGGCATGAACCATCATACCCAGCTTTTATTTGGCTTTCAAAATTAACTGTAAAGCTGGGCATGGTGGCGCACGCCTTTAATCCTAGCACTTGGGAGGCAGAGGTAGGAGGATTGCTGTGAGTTCGAGGCTACCCTGAGACTACATAGTGAATTTGAGGTCAGCCTGAGCTAGAGCGAGACCCTACCTCAGAAAACAAACAAAAAAAAATTTAACTGTACTTGGAGTGGACAGATGGCTCAGCAGTTAAAGGCATTTGCTTGTAAAACTTGATGGCTCAGGTTTGATTCCCCAGTACCCACATGAAGCCAGATGCACAAAGTGGTGCATGTGTTTGGAGTTTGTTTGCAGTGGCTAGAGGCCCTGATGTGCCCATTCTTTCTCTTTGTTTGCAAATAAAAACTAAAAAAAAAAGAAAAAATTAAGATTAAAAAGGTTAGCTCTAATAAAATACCTTTCTTCAACAGTAGTCCTCCATCCTCCATGTATGTACTCAGCTATACCTGAGAAGTCACAGTAGAGTCAAAGAATGAGGCAAAGAGTGCAGAAGGCTGGTATCTGTCCATCTGTGGACTGTCTATGATTTAAATAGTCATGGAAAGATAGGAATGTTGTGTGTTTAGTAGATACATGTAAGTAAAGTTTCAGTACCTCCCTGGATAGGTGCTTGTTTCCTTGCTTGCTTGTTTGCAGTACTGGGGATTGATCCTAGGGCTAGGCAAGCAGGCTAACACTTAGCTATATCTCCTACCATTGTTTTAACTTTTTTTTTGAGACAGGGTCTCATGAAGTTTCCAGTGTTGGCCTTGAACTCACTGTGTAGCTTGGGCAGGCCTTGGCCTTGCAGTCCTTCTGAGTAGTTGTGATGACAAGCCTAAGCAGTAAGGGCCAGCGTCTGTGGAGATGTGTCTCCTTGTTGCTATGCCAGATCTTCAGTGATGTCATATTATGTCAACTTCAGGACCAAACTTAGGTAGACATGTGGCTACAAAGACTCTGTTCCACATATGTAAGGATCATGCGCTTCTTGCGTGCAGCCCTAGAAGCTTGTACCTTGTCCTACACTTCCACTTGGCGTTACGATGGATTGCATCATACAGTACATATTTGATAAGATTAGAGGAAAATGACTTGAAATATCTTGCTCTAAATGCTTTTCTTCACACGACTTCAGTTAAAAGTTTTTCACTCTGATTAGCAGAGGATAGAAATTTTACATCCAAGGACAGCTTTTGGTTTTGTATTGTTTTCTATTGTTTTGTTTTTAGAAGTATCTTGCCATATGACCTTGATAGGGCTTGAACTTGGAGTCCTCCTGCCTTTGCCACCTACATGCTGGGATTAGAGATGAGAGCCAGCATGTCTGGCTGAACCTTTTAAAGGAAAAAAAAAAAAAAAAAGGTTAATTTGCTTTTACCTTGGTACGTTCTATCTGTATGCAGTAATGTTTTGACACTTTCAATTTTTTTTTTTAACCTTGTTTTTAGGGTGGGCTCGGTTTGTCTTGATCTTCATTGATCTTAGCTGACTTTAAAAAGTTGAGGATGAGACATTTGCTTGCATCTGAGAACACCTCCGCAGTGCGGCTCGCACAGTGCACGTGCTGTCGCTGGATTCTGCTGCCCACTGACCACTACCCATTAGGATCAGTCACAGAACTTCCGGGTCTCACGGAGCACCCTTTGCTTATGGCTGGTCACGGGATTGGAAGTTTAGTTTGTTGAGTAGTTGAGTTTTCACGTGGCAGTTAACAAAACAATTTGACTTGTATGTATGAAGTCAGATTCTAGATTTGGTGCAAAAACAAAACCTTTGCTTTGTACTTCTTTAAAGAAGATGTGAAGGGTGTTTGGGATTTCTTGACGTTGTTGCAGGACTTCCTGATGTAAAGTAGCACTGTATGTCATAATTTCATCTTAGGCTTGACAAGGCCTGTTTGCAGAGGTTGTAAGTTATGCCTATTTGTAACTTCTTAGTCAGTGGCTACTGGCTTGGTGAAAAAAGTACCTTTTTAAAAAAAATTATTTATTTGAGAGAGACAGACAGAGTGAGTATTGGCACTTCAGGGCCTCCTGTCACTGTAAACAAACTCCAGATGCATGTGCCACTTTGTGCATCTAGCTTTACGTGGGTACTGGAAAACTGAATCCCAGCTGTTAGTCTTTGTGAGCCACCCCTACTGTCCATGAATACCTTTTGTTTCTGGGTATTATTCTGTCACCAGACACAGCAAGTTGGTCAATCTTTTCTCTTTCAGGGTTGTGCCTCTTGGTTCTGTGCAAACTGTGAGTGGCCACACTTTCAGAGGCTTCATGTCTCACACAGACAGCTACCCCTGTGCCTACCTCAATGCCGCAGCAGCCATCGGAATGAAGACACAGGATGTGGACTTGTTCATAAAGAGACTTGACAAGTGCCTAAAGACAGTGAGAAAAGGACAACATAAAGAGAATGATGTGTCTGGAGGTGACAATTACGGCAAAGCTGAAGATGTGGCTGTTGAAGAAACAGCTTTAGAACTGGATAGTGTGTTTCTTGGCACAGGCCAGCACACTTCTTTATGACATGTGAAGGGTTTATGAAGCTCTATGACAAAGCACTTTAAAGACCAGATGAGAGTTTTGAATCGTTTCATAGAGAGTATCCAGGTGAGGAATACACTGGTCTGACACAGCTTTGATGATTGCTGTTTTGGACTCAGACTCCCTCAACCTGATGAGCCTTAACAGGTTATCATGTACACTATCTATCAGTTAAACTTCACAATTCAGGTAATTCTAATACAATACTGTGAAATGCTGTCTACTTCTCTCTGTGATATAGAGTGCTTCTTCCTAACCATTCTTCGGCATTTTCAGATCGCGTGTTTCCAGTCATGCAGCATTTGAGAAGATCACATTCTAGGGCTCGTAAACACTGAATGCTTGCTCAGGAGTTTCTGTGTCTGTACAGGGACACTCCCTCAGGGAGCACAACCACGCTGTAAACTTCAGACTCGCTCTTAACTGTAGTTGGTTAGATTTGAGCAGCAGCTAGGGACAATTTTGATTTGCACAACTGGGAGAATGCTATTGACATTTGATGGACAGAGGCCAGGGATGCTGTTCATCATCCTACCATTCTTGTTTCTGTGGAAAGATCCAGTCCAAAATGTCAGTGGTGCTGAGGTTTGAGAAACACTGTTCTGAAGGAGGTGAGCACCTCTGTGAAGAGGAGTTTGCCTCAGCAGCATTACATGATGGGGGGGTCCCATAGGATCATATTACTTAGTGATATAGTATCTGGGCTTGTTCAAGCACATGTCAGCTAACTGTACCTTTCTCAGACAGTGTCTACTAAGTAACTTGTGACTGTACTTTGAAGAGTCTTAACGTGATAGCCAGGGTCAGTAGTTCTAACCATATCATTACACATTGTTTTCTATGGCACTTGTGCGTTTTTCCATTTGGACAAGTAAGAACTTCATTGTATATAGTGCTTTAGATTTAAGCAGTTGCTAGGTACTGACTGGTTAGCTGATTGGTGTGTGCAGCCACCATGAGGACTGGTCACATGGGTAGTCTGAACATTTCCTGCTGAGGACAGGTAGAGGATGCAGCATGGCAAAGACGTGTGTTCTCTTGCTGCCCATGGGTTCACTTTTTCCCTTTGAGTCTGAAATTCCAGACTTAGTGGTTCTAATGATGACTTTTGTTAGCTTTAAGAAACAGACTGAGGACTGAGGAGTTAATGAAGCCTCTGACTACAGCACCACCATATCTGTGTTTCTCAAAACCTGCTCTGTGGAGCATGGTTCAACATGTTCATGGTGGGCAGGGTTCCATGAACAAATATTTTTGGGAAATGCCTGTGTAATCTTGTTCACCACACATTAAAACCTCTGTAGGGATTCCTTTGATTTCTGTGACCATGGGTCAAACTTTAAGCCTTCAAGTTTAAACTCCAGCAAAAGCTGGAATTTCAAAACTGCTATAAAAGAGAGGGTTAATAATAAAAGCTGCAGCTGACTTTATGCATCAGAAACACAGCGGGTAAAGACTGGCTCACTTTGAATAAATCCTTATTAAAAAATGAACCTGACTTTTAAAGTGAAATACTCATTGATGTCCCCTAGAATACACTTTGCAAAACCGCAGTAGCTAGTGCCGTGTAGCCTCATGGACTGACGTTTTCTACTGGTTCTGGCAGTGGGAGCTATGTGTGAGGTTTTTGCTATGCTGGCGACCTGTGTGTGATCTTCATGGGTTTCTAAACGTGGGCTCAGGCCGATACTGCCTGTGTATAAGTTAACATATCTGACAAACTGGTTGATGCCTGTGGAAGTTAAGACTGGGTTGTGATAAAGTGCTTACAAACATTGGTGATTTTAGAATGTGTTCTATTTTGGGGGATCAAACACTGAAACAATTCTTAAATAACTGCAGTGCCATTCCAAAGGAGTAAATTCTGGCTTGAAAAGGTGTGTGCTGCTTTCTGTTTTCTGTCTGTAGGCTTTAATTGTAGCCCCAGTGAAGCTGAGAAGGCCCCTGGTCCCTTGGAGCCCAAGAAGCTAGGGATGACGGTGCAGCAGTAAATGCTGGCGGGGCAGCTACTGTGCACGAGGCCAAATGGTCTTCTCGAACAAGTGACCTGTGCCGTGCGGCCATCACTTCCCTTAGGAAAGGCCAGAGTCAGAGGCTGGGAATGCTTCCTCATCTGCAGAGTGTCAGCAGTTCCTGGGCTTCAGCTGCTGAATAGATAGTAATTTTAACTGAAGATAAATTATATGAACCCACATGCGAATGATAGATATGTCACACCGTTTTGTTTCTGATGCATAAAATCAGCTGCAGCTTTTATTATTAACCCTCTCTTTTACAGCAGTTCTGAAATTTCAGCTTTTGCTGGAATTTAAACTTGCTGTCTTAAAGTTTCACTCACGGTCATAGAAATCACAGTGTTTTTGAAGGGATGTTGTAGTTTCTGTGTAGTCAGGCTCCAACCCAGTATCATTTTCCTCATTCTGTCTATCATTTCCACAGAGAAGGGTTAACATGTGCATGATGATTTCCTACAAAGCATGCATACTGGCCACTAATTGTTCCTTACTCACACTGCAGGGAGAATGGTTGTACCTCAGCTCTCATTGTGGCTCTGAGGTCCTCCCTGGTGGTTGCTCTCTATCAGGGAATGAGTGTGAGCCCAGGGTTACACACACGGTGTTAAATAGAAACTTTTTGTTTAGCTTTTTGTGTGTTGAATTCAGTTACAGGATATGAATTCTTGAATATAGTTCTCTTCAGCCGCTAGACACTTGAATGGTAAATTTATTTATTTTTTCCTAGTAGTTTGACCCAGCACATAATTCTACTACAGTTCTGTTTCCTTGAAGACACCGTAATAAGAATGTCTGAGGCCTGGGCTGCAGAGTGTGTCTTTGTCTATGGCGTCCAAAGATCTTAGTAAAATTTAACTTAACATGACTTAAGAAACTAGTGATGCTATTTCACCATGCATTAGTGGCCTCATGTTGACAGTTGGGTCTCTGTCCTCTCGTGGGGTAGATACTCAGCAACTAGAAAGCACAGCAGCAGCCAGCTGACGTGCCTCACTCAGATCCCCTTTGGAGGAAACGGAATACTACAGGTACATGTAAAGTTGGGGTTACTTTCTCCCACTATCTAATATGTACTGATTTCTGCCAAGCCCTCAAATGGTTTTATATTTTACATTGATAAGATTGGCCTTATTTTTTTAGTTTAAAAAATGCAGTTTTGGGGTTGGAGAGATGGCTTAGCATTTAAGGCACTTACCTGCAAAGCCAAAGACCTCGGTTTGATTCCCCAGTAGCCACATAAGCCAGATGCACAAGGTGGCGCATGCATCTGGAGTCCATTTGCAGTGGCCGGAAGCCCTGGTGCGCCCATTCTCTCTCTCTCCCCCCTCTCTCTGCCTCTTTCCCTCTCTAAAATAAATAAATAAATAAAAATAAAATATTTTTTAAAAATCCAGGTTTGTATGCACAGAAGTTGGACCATTTCAGCTGTTTCATATTGTGTGAATAATTTGGTAAAAACCAATTGAATGTGCTATTAAGAAGAGGAGGAGATCCTGTAAACAGGTTTTTCTTTGTCCATCACACTGTGTTGGTTCTTCTTATGGCCAGTCTTGCTCTACCAATGCGGGAAGAAGAGGGGGAGATCCTATAAACAGTTTTGTCCTTCTCCACCGCACCACTTGGTTCTTGCCGCCGGCCTCGGTCTCCCAATCTGACTTACTGTTTGCCTTCCTTTCGTGCCTTACTTTTCACGTTCGTGTGGCCATTGTGATGCGCGTGATGGGAGATGAAGCTCTCATGGCCAACGACTATCTTTGTATTTTCCTGTCTGGTGTTCTGCAATTCCAGCTAGGCCTTTGGCAGAAGCTGGAAGCATTCCCACTCTTGTTTTTATCCAGTAGTGCCAACATGAACTTTCAGAGGAAGGTGAAGAAAGACTGTTAACTGTAACTGAGGTTTTAGCCATGGGATATGAAGCTGATGTCAGCTTGCTAACCTGTGTGTCTTACCTAAAGAAAAAAAAAAAAACTTCCAGAAATATTTTTGGTATGGACTGTTTAAGAATAAAATGAATTGTATAATTTATTACATGAAATAAATGTTTAATAAATCACTGACAGTACATTATATTCTTCTACGAAATCATTACTACAGCTGAGATCTGAATGTACAAATAACTGACAGTGAATTACTTGTCCATTTCTTGATGCAATTACCATATCAGCTTGCCCACAAGTCAGCAAGAAAAGTCTGACCTATAATGAGGGGCACAAGCCAGGGCCACGGCTAAGTTCTGTTTCACTTTTTAAGGAGATAATCTGGCGAACACTTTTCAAAGGGTCTCGAGAAGTAAGTTGGACACTTTAAAGGTGTCTCATCTTTTCTAAAAGAAACACCGTCTTTTATTTGAAATTAAGAGATTTGTATCAGAATCGTCAGCTGTCATTTGTAATCTGTGCTCTTTGAATAATGCAGGTGGTTTCTGTTAATGTAGAGTCAGGTTTCTACACTGGTACTTAACCAAGCATGTTCACAATTTCACCTCTTCAAATCTCGGACTTGTTATATGTGGGATGGAGATAGTCCGACAGCATTGAGGATCAATACTAATACTAATAACAATAGTGTTTCAGTGCCAGAAGCAGTGTTAGCTGGAATAACTGCCACAGCATTCTACATAAAGCTGTACCATAGTAAGTTCTAGATTTCAATTAAAATTATTCTCAATAGAGTTATTAGTGAATTCTCTAGTGGAAAGTTTTTAAAATTATACTATTTTAGATAACCATCTTTTATTTGCAGAGTAGTTCTACTTTGATTTTTATGAGTTCCTTTTGGCTTTGCAGTTGCATTTACATTTGAGAAATTAAAAAATATATTTAAAGTGTGTTAACTAGTTTATGTACCAGAAAGTCGCAGATCATAACCCAGGAGAGGTGGACAGAAGTTCACATCACAGTGACTTCCACATAGCTGTATTCCCATATGAAAGAACCATTGCTGATGTATGCAACCCTGTTTTTACATGGTCTTAGAGTGGAGTGACTGCTCTTGGCTCCTACATCTACAGCTTTAGAAGACCTTGTACCTAAATCCCATGTTTGTAGCTGCCTAGCCACCATCTCTTGGATGTGTAATCAGCTTGACAAACGATGATTCTTTGGGCTGGAGATATGAGTTAGTGGTTAAGGCACTTACAAAGCCAAAGGACCCAGGTTCAATTCCCCAGGACCCATGAAAGCCAGATGCACAAGATGGTGCATGTGTCTAGAGTTCATTTGAAGTGGCTGGAGGCCCTGGCGTGCCCATTCTCTCCTTATCTGGCTCTTTCTCTCTCAAATCAATAAAACTTTTTTTTTTTTTTTTTGTTTTTGTTTTTCGAGGTAGGGTCTCACTCTAGCCCAGGCTGACCTGGAATTCACTATGGAGTCTCAGGGTGGCCTCGAACTCACGGCGATCCTCCTACCTCTGCCTCCCGAGTGCTGGGATTAAAGGCGTGCGCCACCACGCCCGGCTTCAATAAAACGTTTAAAAAAGATTCTTTGCTGTTCCTTCCCCAAATGTGTTCACCCACAGACTTCCCACTTCAGTTACTCACGTTCATTTCCACTGTTTAGGCTAAGAACCTGGACGTTATCTGTGACTCTTTTTTCATATCTTTTTATTTATTTACTTGAGAGAGAGAGACAGACAGACATTGGGTGCACCAGGGTCTCCAGCCACTGCAAATGAACTCCAGACACATGTGCCACCTTGTGCATCTGGCTTATATGGGTAATGGGGAACCGAACCTTGGTTCTTAGGCTTCACCGGCAAATAAATGCCTCAATTGCTAAGCCATTTTTCCAGCTCTGTTTCATCAGGAGGTTCTACTGTAATCCGTGTGTGGTAGCACATGCAAGTTACCCCCAGCACTAAAGAAGCTCAGACAATAGTGAGTTCAAAACTATCCTGGGCTACATTGGGAATTCCAAGCCTCAGCTACATAATGAGACCTGCCAATAAATGAAGTCATGTTGTGGATTGAAAATTTGCCCAGAATCAAGCCATTTCCTCTTCTCGGTAACTAATTAGGTCTGAACTGCCAATCTGTTTTGCTTGTATTGATGCAGGACCTACTTTTTGTGCTCCCTGAGAAGGCTTCCCTGCTTCTTCCCAGCCCTTTACAGCCTGTTCTCAGTGTAGCAGCCAGAGTGACCCTAAAAAAAGATATTTTTATTTGAGAAAGGGTGTGTGTGTGTGAGAGAGAGAGAGAGTATGGGTGTGCTAGGCGCTCCTGCCTCTGGACACCTGTGTCACTTTTATGTATATGGCTTTACATGGATACTGGGGAATCAAACCTGGGCTGTCAGGCTTTGCAAGCAAGTGCTTTTAACTGCTGAGCTATCTCCCCAGCCCCAGAGTGACCATTTTGAAGTACATCTTGTCACTTTAGTTCCCTGGAGCCATATCCTTTCTCTGTCCCCAGACGCTCTACAACATCTAACCATCCTGCCCCACCCCTTGTCATTTTCACTCACCTCTTCCACTTCATTCTCGGCCTCTTTACTCCAGCCAAATTGGCAGCTCGCTGCTCCTGAGGTCCTCAGGCACACTTAGGAACCTTACCTCTGGCTGTTCCCTCTGCCTAGGAATGTCAAACCGAGACGCTTGCCTAACTCACTTCCCTCATGGTTTTATTAAGATCCCCTTTCAGTGAGGTTCACTCTTAACTGCCATTTATAATGCTGTAGGTGTCTCCCTCCATTTAAGCCTTTAAATCAAGGGTGAAGACTCAGTACCAGTGTCCCTAAGAATCACCCAGAGCTCTGTGCAAGTGTGGACTGGGATTCAGCGCTGCTGTTGTAGTACATGCCCTGGTGATGGCCACCCTGGCCCATGCCCGCCACTGAGGAGCAGAGGTCCGGCATGCTGCGCCAAGTTCATAGTGACGATGCCATCTTGTTTGCCCCTCTGTGGCCAGGCCATAAAAACCACTGCTTCGTTCACTCCTTTACTCCAAGCACTTAAATAACACCTACCACATGACACACTCAGATATCTGCTGTATGAAAGATTGAGGAGGTTATTAAATATTTATGCTTAGCTATGAATCCTATCACGTCTGATTGAAACCATCCAGTAGTTTTCCATCTCTTAGAACAGATTCCACCGGTTTGACTTGGAGTGGGCAGGCACAAAGGTACTGCTCAGCTCTCCCTGCAAGGAGACTGCTTCCAGGCTGCAAGGAGCAGTCTCAGCTGACAGCCTCCTGCTGTTACCACCGTCAAGGTTAACTCAAGCCTGGCAAGCCAAAGTCTTGCTTTTCAGCCAGTGTCTGGGCACGGTCATGCTGTAAGGGTCACCCAATACCATGCCCTCTGGCAGGCAGTCTTTGCTTGGGAGTTGGCAGACATACCGCATCACAGTTTGGTGGCTACCCCTCTTCTGGCCTGGTTCCTTTTTCTTTGACAGACGTTACTTCCCAGTAAACCTTTTCCTCTCTTACCTTCGCCTCATCATCTGCTGAGAGGGTCCAGTCTACAGCACCTATAGCTTACACTCCTCTCAGCCCACTTCTCCTTTGCTCCAGTGCAACCCACTGTGCCTCAGACTGTACCACTTTGTGTTGTTTGAATAACACTAGATAGTTGTCAGCCGAATGGATCCCATTTATAGACCACCATGGATGATGACATTGTTTTCATCTGGCATAATTTTGTAAGTTATTTTTATAATTTTAAATGGATTTATTTATTTAGTTATTTGAGAGAAAGAGTCAGATAAAGAATGGAATGGGGGCTGGAGAGATGGCTTAGCAGTTAAGCGCTTGCCTGTGAAGCCTAAGGACCCCGGTTCGAGGCTCAATTCCCCAGGACCCACGTTAGCCAGATGCACAAGGGGGCACACGTGTGTGGAGTTCATTTGCAGTGGCTGGAAGCCCTGGCATGCCCATTCTTTCTCTCTCTCTCCCTCCCTCCCTCCTTCTTTCTGTCTGATAAATAGAAATTTAAAAATTAAAAGAAAAAAGAATGGAATGGGCACGCTGGGACCTCTAGCCACTGCAAAGGAATTCCAGATGCATGTGCCACCTTATGCATCTGGCTTACATGGGTAATGGGAGTCAAACTTAGGTCCATAGACTTTCTAGGCAAGTGCCTTAACCAATAAGCCATTACTCTGGTCCTTTTTTTTTTTTTTTGCGGTAGAGTCTCCCTATAGTCCAGGCTGACCTGGAATTCACTATGTACTCTCAGGGTGGCCTTGAACTCATGGCAGTCCTCCTACCTCTGCCTCACAAGTGCTGAGATTAAAGGCATGTGCCACCATGCCTGGCTCTCCAGCCCTATTTTTGTAATTTTAATTATTCAGTGTGTAACACACCTTTGATAAATTGGTCCACAGACCATGAGAGAAGCATTTCATCCAATGAACAATCTTCACAAAAACTTTCCTTCAAGGTCAAATACTGACCACAAAGAGAGAAGCCAGTGTTAGCCCTGCTCTGCCACATAGTAAATTGGTGACCTTGTCCGAGTTAACTTTTTTCTTTTTCTTTTTAATTTTAGAGAGAGAATTGGCTTGCCTGGGCCTCATCCACTGCAATGGATGCACCTAGTGGGCATGTATGATGTTTTGCCTGCCTCAGCTTTGTGTGTCTGGCTTACGTGGGACCTGGAGAGTCAGACATGGGTCCTTAGGCTTTGCAGGCAAGCGCCTTAACTGCTAAGCCATCTCTTCAGCCCTACTTTTTTATGAGAGAGAACTGGTGTGCTAGGGCCTCCAGCCACTGCAATCGAACTCCAGATGTGTGCGTCACCTTGTGCACATGTGCGACCTTGCACATGTGTCACCTTGTGCGTCTAGCTTATATGGGAGCTGGGGAGTTATGTATCCTCAGGCTTCGCAGGCAAGTGCCTTAACTGCTGAACTCTCTTTCCAGCCCCCCAAGTAAATTTTTGTCTCACTTGTAGAAGGAGGATAGTAAGACCTCCCAGAACCGAGATAATGTCAAGTGAATTAATGTGTGTGTGTAATGCCCAGCAAGGCTGACATGTAACCAGAGGTCTCATCTTAACTTGATGGCTGACAATACCATAACAAAGTGAAAAAGATCTTAAAGAAGTAGAACCAGAAGAACTTAAGAAGTAGCTGGGTTGGCCTGGTGTTCATGAGATACTGTTTGCCCAAATGAAAGGCGTCTTGAGGCTGGAGTTCCTGGGAGCTCTTGTCCTGTGGCCTCCTTGGGGCTGGCCTTCTAACTTTCCAGATTCGCTTCTTTTTTTGTTGTTGTTGTTGTTTTTAGTTTTTCGAGGTAGGGTCTCACTCTAGCCCAGGCTGACCTGGAATTCACTATGTCATCTCAGGGTGGCCTTGAACTCACGGTGATCCTCCTACCTCTGCCTCCCGAGTGCTGGGACTAAAGGCGTGCGCCACCACGCCCGGCAGATTCGTTTCTTTAAGACTGTTTGCTGTGGCTAAAATCAAGATGAATTCTTAGTTGGAAAGAGTTTATGTTTCCCTAAGAATGAGGTGTTAAAAAAAAAGTTATAGAAACTTCCAAATATATATCAAAATAATTAATTGCCTAATTAATAAAACCCCACAAAACTAGGATGATAATCTAGTGCCGACCACTCAGTGTGGCACTTAGTCCCATTTTGATTTATGGGCCCCACTACCCATTCCTCCTGTGATGTTACAAAGCCCATCTGCAATTTCTGGGGAAGGCTCACATGGCCAGACATATCCCCAAAGTAAAGGACGCTTCTGGGGATTGAACCCAGGCCCTTGTATATGCTAGGCAGTGCTCGACCACTGACACAGATCTCCAGGATGGCTTTGAAAGTGATCATGTCTCTAGTGCTTTTTACTTCTGTATGTGCACATGGTGTGTACATATGTGTATGCATGTTCTCTGCAGGTGTGTGTGCATGTGGAGACCAGGTTGACGCTAGGTGTCTTCCTTGATCACCCCTACCTTATGTATTGAGGCAGGGCCTCGCACTTGAACCCAGCGCGTGATGATTGACTTAGGTCAGATACCCAGCTTGCCTGGGGGTCCCCTGGGATTGCAAGTGGTCCATCATGGCCACCCAACATTTACCCGAGGAACATTACATTTACTGGAGATTTGAACTCTGGCCCTCATGCTTGCAGAGCAAACGCTTTAACGACTGAGCCATCTCCCCATCTCCTTTTTTTTGTTTTTCAAGGTAGGGTCTCATTCTAGTTCAGGCTGACCTGGAATTCCCTATGTAGTCTCAGGGTGGCCTTGAACTCATGGTGATCCTCCTACCTGTGCCTCCTGAGTGCTGGGATTAAAGGCATGCACCACCATGCCCAGATCCCATCTCCTTTTTTATTATGAATAGCAACCTTTTTATTTAAGATATAAAGGGAGTCATGTGTTGGTCTCATTGAGTATGGCCAGTACTCATTTCTCCTTTCTTTTTCCCTCCCTCTCTTCTTCCCTCCCTCCTTCCTCCCTCCCTCCTTCCCTCCGTCCCTCCCTCCCTTTCTTCCTTCCTTCTTTTTCTGTTTTGTTTTTTTGAGGAAGGGTCTCACTCTAGCCCAGGTTGACCTGGAATTCACTATATAGTCTCAGGATGGCCTTGAACTCACAGTGATCCTCCTACTGTTGCCTCCCGAGTGCTGGAATGAAAGGCACCTGGCCTCTCCATCTTTCCTACAGATAATCATGATCCAGGTTGAATCAACTGAGGACAGGTTTCACAGGTCAAAGGGTATTATTTAAGGAACATGGAGCACTGGGGACTGATGAAAATCAGGGAAGCACAGAGAGGAGGTTCAAGGTCCATGAGTGTTTCTCTTAACAACTCTCAACGGTTACGCTACTGAATTCATTCCACACACTTCTAAAAGCCTTCCTGATGCTGAGGAAATTACAACCTGACTGGCCTCAAGAGTCACTGGTCATTGCGACACATAGACCTGAGTGCCCACTCCTGTATAAGAATTAAGTTTCATTAAAAACTTTTTATTTATTTATTTGGGAGTGAGAGAGAAAGAAGGTGGAGGGAGGGAGAATGGGCATGCCAGGGCCTCTAGCCACTGCAAATGAACTCCAGACATGTGCCGCTTTGTGCATCTGGCTTATGTGGGTCCTGGGAAATTGAACCTGGGTCCTTTGGCTTTGCAGGCAAGTGCCTTAACCACTTAGCCATTTCTGTATCTCTCTTTTTTTTTATTTTTTTTTAAATTGTTTTTGTTTATTTTTATTTATTTATTTGAGAGCAACAGACAGAGAGAGAAAGAGGCAGATAAAGAATGGTCACGCCAGGGCCTCCAGCCACTGTAAACAAACTCCAGATGCGTGTGCCCCCTTGTGCATCTGGCTAATGTGGGTCTGGGGAATCTAGCCTTGAACCAGGGTTCTTAGGCTTCACAGGCAAGCGCTTAACCGCTAAGCCATCTCTCCAGCCCTGTATCTCTCTTTTTAAAAAATATTTATTTTTATATTTGAGAGAAAGAGGAAAATAGAATGGATGTGCCGGGGCCTCTAGCCACTGCAAATGAATTCTAGACACATGAGTCACCATATACATCTGGCTTTACGTAGGTACTAGGAAATCAAACCTGGGCCATTTGGCTTTGCAGGCAAGCATCTTTACCACCAAGCCATTTCTCCAGTCCAAGAGTTAAATTTCAATGCCAACTTTCTTGATAGGAAAGTTCAAGTTAGAACCCCAAGTAGGATTGGACTTCTAAGGTGGTAGGACAGTAACTGTACTAGCTACAGAGGCTCCACCTTTATTCTGAAATGAATAGATGGTGAATGGAGCCATGTTGGGTGTGATGAGAGGTGAATGTGTAGTCTCATCTCCAAGCCAGTGCTCAGAGGGGAGGGGAGGCAGAAAGGCACACCTGGGAGACACCAGAGAGATGGTGGGCTGCCCTGGGGAGGAGCCTTGAGGAGGAGCTTAGAGCTGCTGGCCAAATGAAAAGCTGAGAATTCACAAGTCATGGGGGGTGCATGCCTTTAATCCCAGCACTCTCGGGAGGCAGAGGTAGGAGGATAGCCATGAGTTCGAGGCCACCCTGAGACTCCATAGTGAATTCTGGGTCAGCCTGGGCTGGAGTGAGACCCTACCTCAAAACAAATAAACAAACAAAAAAAGCTGAGAATTATTCTCCACACCCTGCAAAATCTTACTCATGGGCATAATACGGGTCTTTCTGTCTTAGCTGCATAATGTAAGTTTAATAAGGCTACCAGAAGAAAACCACACCAGGCCTCTCCTCGCAGAAGTCTGCCTAGAAATGAGAGATTCAGGATCGTTGGGCACCTCTGAGTTTGCTGGAATGTCCCAGCTAAGAAATCCGGTTGAGAAGATGGTGCAACACTGGCTAGAATGGAACAGAGGGAGGTTGTGGAGGCTGAAGCCATGACAGGTGGGAGCAGACGAGGAGGTGGCACAAACCCATGGCAAGATAAAGTCAGCTCAGAGCACATTTCCACAGCATGTGAACGGACTTTCTTTTGTTTCCATGTGGAATGCATCCATTTCTCATTGTTCCTTCAGTTTGCCCAATCTGTCCTTACCCTCTGACCTCAGCTGACCTGCTTCTTGTTACTGTCCGCTAGCTGGTAGCCTTTCCTGGGGTGGGTGGGGTGGGACAGGGCCCGGGATTCCAGCTCGCTATTCTAAAAGGCAAGTAAAAATACCCGGTTTTATTTACTAACTCGAAGCAAATAGGCCTTTTAGCATTGGGAAATTTACCATTTTTCATTTGCATTTATGATCATTGTCTATTTTCTATTTATTTGCAGTAGCTGTGGTTTGGGGCCAACTGCTTTATGCCATTTTCTGGGGTGGAGATGATGGAAAAAAAAAATGGTACAACCCATAACCAACCAAACTGCTTACATAGCCGTCCCCGTGGAGCCCGATGCTTCCTAGGCATGAAATTGACTGACACGTGGAGGCGGCAGGTGCGAGGCCACATGCCACTCGCTGCCTTTTTTTTTTTTTTTTCCCCACTGTGTGTTTATAATCAGTAAATGGCTCCCTGATACTGATGGAGAGCGGATGCTGTTATAACTTGAACTTGCATTGCCACGCAGATGGTGGAAATAAACATCCAGTTCGGCACAGAGTTTTGTTTGTCTCACTTTTAAAAGATCAGCTGAGTGTCAGCCATCCATGGCGCCAGCGGGGGGAAGCGGGGTGTGGGGAGGAGCACCAGGCTGGCTTTTGTGCGCCGAGAGCTGGGGACTAAAGGGGAGGGCGTCATCGCAGTTCATCCCACTCTGCAGTGATAGGACACGGCTCCAAACACCCTTCACAGCATCAAAGTGTGTCTTGACCACCCTCAACTCTGCCGTGTCTCTGCCCCTGCTATTGCAAAGTGATCCCAAGCCCAGCCCCCCAGGAATCCCGGTGTGCCTTCTTTTGTGTTCTTGAGCCGGGAAACACAGTGCTGGCGTAGCTCTGGGTGGAGCGCACGGGATTCTGTTTCACCTCTTGCCTTCTGTCCCTCACATTGCTGCCTTCCTGGCGCATATTGCTCTACTTATTATGTGAGAACAGTACTGAATACTTGTTCCACAAATGATCAACAGATTTCTTCATAGCTTCCCCCAGAACTAACTGTTTGTCCAGGTTTGAAAGAAAAGAAAGGCATTTGAATGTTTGCGAATCCGTGAACAGAAAGAGCAGGGTGAATCTGGGGCTCTTTAGGGTCACCTTGAGAATTACCGTCCCTTGAGAAGCCCATGCTTAGGTGTGACTTGCCTTTTCCCTGTGCACACCGTGTTCTATTCTTCCAGTGATTAAATCTATGCTAAAATCTTAAACTCCCAATTCTTCACCCTCCTCCCCCCAAAACAAGCAGTTACGTGAGGGAGGAAGGCCAAGACCTGGATGGAGCACCCCGCTCACTGGCCCCCAGTCTGAGTGTTAAAGAATTCTTCAGAGCCAGTCACTGTGGGAAGGAGTGAGGGACGGAGGGCTGATGACAAGGGCCAAGCCTAGAGACATTGGTCAAAGTCCATGCAAAATCAAGACACCCACCCCTTCCAATTGACTTATTTGTCCCTTTTTCTGAATCAAATAATGAAATGTATTTCGATAGCATGCTTCCCAGGTTAGAAAAGATTCCCATACGTCACATTTTTTTTTTTTTTTTTTTTGTGGAATTTTCTGATAGTCTTAGGACCCAGGGTGGTCTGGGGTGGGGCAATGATCTCTGTTTTGCAGCCAAGTCTCAGAGGTAGATTGTCTTGCATCATTCCAAGGGCAGGGAGGGGCTTGTCTTGGTCTCTTGCCATGGCTGTAACAGAATACCCGGGCCTGGGTAATGTGTAAGGCCCACAGTCCTAGCGGGATGGGGTGCAAGAGGGCAGGAGCAGCACCTGCGCAGCCTAGGCGAGGGCTCGGGACTCTTCCATCCATGGCGGGCAGTGCTTGCTTGAGACATGAAGAGCAGCACGCTTTAGAGCAACTCTTACAGCAGTAGCCAGGCCCTGCCCAGCGTGTGACGGGGACACTCTTTGTTTGTGTGCTGTGAGGCGGGGTCTCACTCGGTCCCAGGCTGACCTGGAACTCACATAGAAGCTCCTGGCTGGCCTTGAACTCAGAGCAATCCTCCTACCTCAGCCTCCCAAGTACGAAGACTGACAGAGAATAGGAGCAAGGTGGTGCGTGCGTGCGTTAATTTAATAATCAGCCAGGGACAGGCCTGGGGAGAATATGGAAGCCACCTTGCCAGCCCTGCCAGGACTGGAACCCGACTCTGACCCAGCCTCATCCAAGGTGGCCTGCAGCAACAATCCCTCAGCAACAGGGTCCAGCTTTTGCACGTTTCCCTGCTTAGCCACCTGTGGGCTGACCCTTCCTCAGCCAATTTGAGCTCACCAACCAACTGGGTCTCTCCCGTACACACCTGAATCTGATGATGAGGCTCAGCTTCACTGGATATTTGACCCATGCCCACAGGCCTGGCACAAGGGTGTTAGCTCTTCTTGCCTCCTGCTTCTTGGCCCCTTTGGTAAGCACTTGGCTTCTTCTCTTTGGAAGGGGGCTGTTCTCTCTCTGGTCATCTGGCTTGTGCTGTCCGGCTTTGCTTTCTACCATGTGGAAGACCCTTCTCCAGAGGCGTCTCCCCTGGACAGCTCTGTGTAAGAGAGACTTTTCTCTCTCTCTCCCCGCCCCCCTTCTCAGCAAGGGGAGAACTCTTTTGGCATGGACCTTCTTGCTTGCCTTCCCTCTGGATCCTAATTCTTCCTAAATTAAACCTCATGATTCATAATTTACCCTTCTCTGAGGCTGTGATTTTAATTCTTTGACAACTTGAACAAGGATCCAAAGTTGAGGTCCACAAGCCTGGGGAATCTCCTGATTTTTTTTTTTTTTTTTTAAGTTTTTTAAGGTAGGGTCTCACTCTAGCCCAGGCTGACCTGGAATTCACTATGGAGTCTCAGGGTGGCCTCAAACTCACGGGGATCCTCCTACCACTGCCTCTCGAGTGCTGGGATTAAAGGTGTGCGCCACCACGCCCGGCTTGGAATCTCCTGATTTTTTATGAGATCTAATCCCTCTCTGGACTTCAAAAATCCCATTAAAGGCACGTGCCACCCCACCCAACTGAAACTCACTCCTAAAGGCTCCATCTCCAGTGCTGCCATAGAGTTTTGGAGGAGACAAGCCCTCTTCACACCATCATGGGCTGTACAACCCTGGCCTAAGGCTGGACTGCCACCATAATGCTTCCTTGGAAGTATTGGAACCTGGGGTTAAGATCCTGAGCTTTGGGTCAGTGTTGTCAGCAAGCGTTCTGTGCAGGGCCAGGTGGTTGAATCTGAGGCCTGCTGGCCACATAGTATCTGTTGTAACCACTCCAGAGTAGCCACAGTCTGGAATGAATGAGCCCAGTGTGTTCCGACGCGACTTTATATATGGATGCTGAAATTTGAATCTAATGTAATTCTCATGAGTCACAAAATTATCTTCTTTTGAGTTTCCTTTTTCAGTCACTTTGTAAGTGTCAAGTCTATTCTTAGTTCGTGGCCATATGAAAATAGGCAGCTAGCTGGGCATGACGGTGGTACATGCTTTCAGTCCCAGCACTTAGGAGGCTGAAGTAGGAAGATCGCTGTGAGTTCAAGGCTAGCCTGGGGCCACAGAGTGAGTTCCAGGTCAGCCTGGGCTTGAGAGAGACCCTGCCTCGAAAACAACAGCACGAAGAACATGCAGCTGTCTGGATCTTGAGTTGGCTGAGCAGGATGGCACTAAGTTCCCCCGAATACCCACAGATAAGAGAGTTCTGGTCTTTTCCAGTCGCCTCAGCCTTCCTCAACATCTAGAGGTAATGGAAAGGTAAAGCGAGGCCCCAGCATGCCCATAGCACAGAAGTGCTTTTTATTGTTCAGTTTAAGGATAAGCCTTTTAAAATCACTGAGGAAAGTAGAGGCTCAAACACAAGACAGCTGCACTCTGGCTCTGTTGACATTCAGGGAGCGTCTGCAGTCTAGCCTCATAGGAGGGTCTCAGTTCCCTTTCAGGATGACCCAACCCTAACACTGCCTGTGTCACAGAAGTTACTGAGAGCCCTGGAGCCGTGTTCATGTTTGGAGTTCTCTTCCTAGTCAGATTCTGCACTGCAGTGAGGTTAAATGTCCAGGAGGTATCAGGGCTCCCGCACAGATGTCACCCATAAGTTCAACATCTCACCTTGGTTTCCGTCGACCGTGAGGTGGCGATGGTAACAATGGCATCCACAGTGAAGTACCAGGGGAAGGTTAGGCAGGTACCCGAGGGGAAGGTGAGGCAGGGGCTGGGTGTAGCAGGCCCACTTCCACGGGAGAGGGGAGGGCTTTGAGGTCTTCCTCAGTGTACTGCTCTCAGCTTCTAGAGAGACCACTGCTGATGGTGAGGACGTGCCTGTGACCCGTAGTCAGTTCCATGTTGCTGGGATGAACTTCCAAACCAGACACAGTGTATGGAAGGAATGGGTTTATTTCAAGCCTAGAGATCCAGGGGAAGTTCCATCACTGGAGGAAGAAGCTGGCTCCCTTTCATAGATCCAAGCAGAGAAACCATGGCAGCAAGTATAAACCTGCTATCTACACCACTGAGCTGGAATCAGATCCAACCCCAAACACACTTTTGCGCTGGACCCCAGGATCCACCCCCAGCGATACCCCCTCCAGGTAGGAGGATGGAGACCCACCTTACAAGCTTAATAAAAACCTGAGTCTGTGGTCTTACACATTTTCAAACTAATATAATCCCCAAGAACCAAAGAGGTTGGAAACCTCCATCCCCAGATCCCAGAGGACTCAGTCCCTGGGGTTAAGTTCTGGAGTTATGTGGAGGCTGGTGGAGGAGGCCGGGACCGTCTGGGCTCACGGGAAGCTTTGAACAGCTGGACCCAGAGCCTGGGTCTGCGCTCTCAGAGCACGGGTACCGGCTGGCCTCCTCTTGCCCCCCTTTCCGAGGCCATGACTTGGCACTTGGTTTTGGAGCTGTGGAGGCGGCAGGCCTGGAGGGGAGGCCAGGGCCCTTGGGATCCGAGAGCAACGTGAGCACCGCCCCCAGCCTGAAGGTCTCCTAGTTGGCTGGAATCTGAACCCACCCAGGGGACTGATGGCTCCCCCACTGGCTGCGGCTGTACAGGTGACAATCTGCATCTCTTGGGGGTGGGAGATGACTAGCACAGGAAGTCTGGGGGGACTGTGGAGGGCCAGCCTCATTCTGGCTGTCCCCTCTCCATTGTACACCATCTGTGTCTGCCACCATCCCTGTGGATCTGCGGCTGCTCCCTCTGTAGTGGCTTTGGGGACTTCCCTGGGGGAGGGGAAGCCAAGGATGAAGGAGTGACTTTTCTTTCCCAGCCCCTCCCCTCCCCTCCCCTCCTTCTGAACCAATCTTTGGACCCCCCCCACTCAAAGTGGGGACCCATCCAGTGAACTGTGACTTAACCTACCTTGCTATGGGACTCTGGTATAGGCGGGAAAGGGCTGAGTCTGCCTGGGTCATGTGTGTCTGACCAAGATTTGCTAAGACTGGCCTGATTTCTCACTATTCCCTCTGCCCCTCAGAATGCCAACTTTAACCGGAGTTAATGCCACTCTCCTGAAGGATCAGATTTCTCAGCTGCTATAGCCAAGAGGTAAGCTCAGGCCAATGGGAGGCAGGCTGAATGGCTTTATAGGAGTGCTGGGAAGTTTGCTTTAAGGACAGGTATTCATATGTGATGCCCTGAGCTCAAGAGGCCAGATGGGACTGTGAAGTGGGCCCACTAGACTTTGAGGAGCAGCAAGGTGTGAGGTTTGGGGTTTCTGACGGGTGAGAGTTCTCAGAACATCCTCTGCATACCCTCCAGATAGTGTCAATGAGAGGCGGATAAAATGTGACCTTTTAAAGCCACTATTATGTTGAGCATGTCTGAGGCATGGATTCAAGTCCTCCTGGGTGATGGGTGGGCCAGTAAGGCAGAGCACACGCGTGCCCGCCCTGCATGCTCGCATTCCAGTGGGGAGGAACCCGTGCCAGCAAACACGGAATTCCATGAAAGAACTGGTGGCATGAGGTAAAGAAAGATGACGTCAGTGAGACGACTCTAGGACTATCACGGGTATTAACCAACTTGCCATGTCCCTTCCATGAGGCACTGACTTCTCCCCATTTTACATATGGGGAAGAGGGACACATAGGAAGATCAAGTCTCGTTCAGAGTTCACAGAGCCAATGAGTGAACCCCACACTTAGCCTCTGGAGCTTTCATGCTTAGGGCCTCCTACTGCCGCCAGGGCAGGCTGTAGAAAGGAAGCACTTCCTGGGACCACCAACCAGCACCGGGCCTCTGACCACTCCTCCCCGCCACCAGTGCCACTTCTAACCATGCAGCCCCTTGCAGCTGAGCAGGGGACCCTAAGCCATGAGACTTCCCACGTGGCCATCGTCTTCGAAGACTTGGCATCTCAAGAGCAGGGCTAGAAGCTGAGTGGCTTGTCTGGTGGGACTCACACCACCTCTCTGGCATTGCACTTTATTGATAACATTTGATTGGCCACAGGGCTGGCCCAGATTCGCAGGGAGAGAACTCAAAACCCCGCCTTTCTATGTAGAACATCAGACTTTGCAGACATGCTTAAAAGCGGCCCATCCATCTGTGAGACACTTCCCTGGAAATAGAGAAGGACAGAAAATATCTGTGGGGGAAATGGAGGAGTCGAGCTAGAAGGACACAATTGCTTTTTACTTTTCTTCCTTTGGATTTTGTAAGCAAGCACCATTAACCACTGAGTCATCTCCCCAGCTCCTCTTTTGGATTTTTGAAACAATGTCTCACTATTTAGCCCAGACTGGCCTCAAACTTGGCAATCCTCCTCACCCATTTTATAGAATGCTGGGATTTTCCTAAAATCTGTGCATTTTTTCATTCATTACCTTGCTTTGATGGAGGTCAAAATGCTATCATTCTTAAGCCTGGTGTGGTGGTGCACACCTTTAATCCCAGCACTTGGGAGGCAGAGGTAGGAGGATTGCTGTGAGTCTGAGGCCACCCTGAGACTACATAGTGAATTCCAGGTCAGCCTGAGCTAGAGTGAAACCCTACCTCAAACCCCCCCCCCCAAAATAATAATACTAATAATAAATAAATAAATAAATAAATATATATATATATATACACACACACACACACACATATGTATATATATATTATTTATGCAAAGCAAATGGCTTGTCATTGCCTGTTTTTGGGGACCCTGAACCCCAAACTCACCATTGGCTGTGAACTGAGAATGAGGCAAGGGAGCTTTGGCACAGACAAATTGGAAGAATGTGCCCTGCCACATTGTCTCCCATCTCTGCGTTATTTCCACCAGCCCCTCTGTGTGGACCTTGGCAGAGGCCTGGGGCTGTCCTTCTGGAAAGAAGGAGGAGCTAACAGCCTTCCTGAACTGTTGTCCTTCTTGCCCTTTAGTATATGGTGGTGTGCCCTGTTCTGGGCCTGCAAACCCGTCGGAAGGAAGGGCAGCGAGGTGTCTCGCGGTGCCAGGCTGGAAGGCTGAGGGCTGGGGCTGGGGCTGGGAGCCTGCTGTCTCCGCCTCTCACCTCCTGCAGGTGCGCTGGGGTTACAGACGCACACTACTGCATCCACACTTTTACGTGGGTGCTGGGACCTGCACTCAGGTCATCATGCTTGTCCAGCAAGCATTTATCCACCACGCCATCTCCCCGGTTCCAAGATACCCTTTTACAAGGCCACATTTCATGTTGAAGAGTCCCACTGTACCCCAGAGTGTCTTAAACTTGGCTAAGTGAATTTACAGTGATACTGTTTCTGACGTACCAGGGCTGAGGGCATCCATGTCTGAATTGTAGGGACTTGTCCCCACTGTCTAGCTCATACAGCCTCTGGTTTCTGATGGGAGCCATGCAGTGGGTGGGGAGGCGGAGCCTGCTTGAGTTTCTGGGTGAGGAGGGAAATGACAGGAAGATTTGGGAAGGATCTTTAGGAGGAGGGGGTACAGAGGTCAGGAGATGGGGACAGGGCTGGAGCTTTGGGGCTAGTCAGTGCTGTTAGTGTCATGGTGAGGTTTTAAAAACAGCTAAGCCGGGTATGGTGGCGCCTGCCTTTAGTCCCAGCACTTGAGAGGCAGAGGTAGGAGGAGCGCTGTGAGTTCAAGGCCACCCTGAGACTACAGAATGAAATCCAGGTCAGCCTGGGCTAGAGTGAGACCCTACCTCAAAAAACAAAATAAAACAAAAACAAAAGTAAAAAATCCAAAACATAACTAAGCATCCAATACAAAAAAAAAAAAGCAAAAAAAAAAAAAAAGAATAGCTGAAAACAGACCATTGTTTCTCATCGTTTCATTTCCTATCACAAAGGACTAAATCCAGAAAAAGTGACAAAGGATGGGCAGGTCCCTGCGGCATCCTGGCCTGGGACATAGGTGTGAGTGCCTCTTTAGTGTGTGACCTCCCCAGTGTCATTGGCCTTCCCAGCGCTTCAGTGCTCCTCTGCGTGGGAGGACGGACCCCTGCAGCTTCTTCGCTGGGTGGCTATAAGGACATGTGAGCCCGTAAGTAAAGTCCTTGCGGCAATGCCCCGCATGAGTATGAGCTTCGAGGAGGGCTCTGCTGCTCAGCAGAGGGCGAGCATATGCTGAAACCCTGAATCGGCTGGGACCACACTAAGTTTACTTCTAGCTGCTGCTGCTGCCTCCTCCTCCTCCTCTTTTTTTTTTTTTTTTTGAGGCAAGCCCAACAGACTGGACTTTTTTTTTTTTAATGAGAGAGAGGGAGAGTGGGAGCAAGAGTGTGTTTGTGAAAGAGAATTGGCACACCAGGGCCTCCAGCCACTGTAATTGAACTCCAGACCTGTGCGCCACCTAGTGCGCATGTGTGACTTGAGCACTTGTGTCACCTTGCATCTGGCTTACATGGGACCTGGAGAGTCGAACATGGGTCCTTAGGCTTCGCAGGCAAGCACCTTAACTGCTAAGGCATCTCTCCAGCCCTTTTCCTTTCTTTTCTTTTTCTTTTTTTAAATTTTGAGGTAGGGTCTTCTTCTGGCCCAGGCTGACTTGGAATTCTCTATGTAGTCTCAGGCTGGTTTCAAACTCACAGAGATCCTCTTACCTCTGCCTCTCAAGTTCTGGGATTAAAGGTGTGTGCCATCACGCCTGGCTTACTTTTAGCTTCTTTGGGGAACACATTTGCTGACTCTTAGACTAAGAGAGAGGGAGGAAAGAAGCAGATATGAAAAAGAAAGAGAGAGAGATACTTGGCTAGATTAAGCTAGCAATGTTCCCAAGGCTGGGCTAGCTTGCCCTCAGGACGCTGAAAGTCATGCTGACCTAGCCAGAGCCACAGTCTGTGTTCCTTGGGAAGTCACAACATGTCAGGGTGTAGGAGGGATCCAGGGATCCAAATTGTTTTCCCAGGGTTCTTTTTCTTTTCTTTTCTTTTTTCAATGTAGGGTCTCACTCTAGCCCAGGCTGACCTGGAATTCACCATGTAGTCTCAGGGTGGCCTCGAACTCATGGAGGTCCTCCTACCTCTGCCTCCCAAGTGCTGGAAGCAAAGGCGTGCACCATCATGCCCAGCTCACTAGTTTGTTTTTCAAGGTGGATTGTAGAAACATTAGACTGGTGTTAAACAATCTCTCCTAGAAAAGAAGAAGGGGAGAAACTACCTGTCTGCACATGGTCACTATGAGCCAGTCATGCCAAGCCCACTTCACCTCTTTCTGTGGACTTGGGAAATGCTAACGGTGTGGTGGATTTTGACCATGCGAGAGTTACCGGAGACCCCTCCTGGTGGCCTTGTGGACAAGAAGGAGTAAAGGGGGCTGTGCAGGGAAGGCCAGTTTCTTCTTGTGCATGCTGAATCATGATCAGATTGAAAAGACAGCCTTCCGAGCTCAGTCCCAGGCCAGCTCTTTCTGTTTCCTGCCCCCTTCTCCTGGGGTCGGAGTTTCTCCAACCTCCTCTGAACAGTTGTAGAGGCACATTCAAATACAAACAGCAAATTTGTAATCGCTCATAGTTATTTTCTAAATTTTCATCCCCATGGGAGAGCAGATGTTACCTCTGAAGCCACAGTTTGATAATAGTGCCACTTTCATGGAGTCTAGGTGATGACGAAAGTGTGATATCACTACGTGTCAGGAGCTGCGCCAGCCACCAGAAACTTAGTCCCATCGAAATGGAAGGGGCCTGTGTCTCCCAGAACAGTTTGAGGACAGTTGCAGGGGTGTTTCCTGGACCACACAGGAGCCGTGGCATGCAAGCTCTTGCCCCATGGCCATCCTCAGGAGGAAGGCAGGCTTCTTACCCTTTGTGTTAGAGTTTCACTTCTGAAATGAAAGAGATCTCCGGAGAGAGGCCATAAAGGCAAAACTGTGGTCCAGGCAGTTTGCTTTTTTAGTAAGGAAGAACGTTCAGAAAAGAACTCCTGAAAGAGTGCATTCAGCTGCACTGGGCCTGGGCGGGGGGCTAAAACTAAAGTAAACATCGCTGCCCCTTCCGCAGCTCCTGGAACCCAGCCAGGCCCTGCTCCCAGCTGCTCCGTCGTAGCCAAGCCCGCTCCTGACACTCGCTGTGGTAGCACGCGCAGGAACCAGCGGTGTCCCCTGCCACCACAGGGCAACGTGTTCTCAGGAGTGAAACCGAACACCAATCACAGCTGTGCCAAGCCGGGAGCCCTTGTCCCCCAGAGCGTCGCAGCGCAGTGGGTTTCTTCACAACGCTATAAAATGTCCTTTCTAGACACAACAGGCCACACAAAACAGAGAGACAGAGAGAGAGAGAGAGAGAGAGGGAGAGGTCCACTACCACCACCCAAGTCCTCACTGCCTCTTCTCTATCGGCGCTTGCTTCCTCCTCTTTCCACGGCTAACAGAAACGCACTCGGAGTTCTGGCACCGTTTCCTATGTCTCCTTTCCACTGCTTTCCTGTGGGAATACTCCGTTGAGGACTATTCTAGTGCGGACTGTTGCCCCCATCACTAACCTATAAGCTTCTCAAAGGCTGGGTTTATACAACTCCATGGCTTCCTTCCAGGGATGGTCTATTTCATATACCAACTTGACTGGGCCACTTATTAGATCACATAGGATTCAGGATGCTTCTGTGAGTGTATTTTTGGATACCAGGAACCCTTAAATCAGTGGAGTTAGAATTAAACAAATTGCCCTCGACAGTTGCGGGTGGGTCTCATTGAATCAGTTGAAGGCCCAAGCAGACCACCACCGGCAACAAAGACGCCCTCCCTAAGCCAGAAACAATTCTGCCCAGCAGCTGCTCTTTGGACCCCACTGTCGCATGAGGTCTTGCTGGGGGTCCAGCTTGCTTGTTCACGCTATGGATTTGGGATTTGCCGATTGTGGTGGTTTGAATAGATGGCCCCCAATATATTCACTTTCTTATTGTTTGTAGTTTGCATCTGCAGCCACCTGGCTGGAGGCAGTGTCACTGGGTGGATCTTAAGGTGTGGTGGTGGGTTTCAGATTTCAATCTAAAGATATGCAGAGTGTGCCTAGCTGGAGTTCCTGAAGTGTGCTGTGGCTTTTGACCTTTAGGCTTGTACTTCTCTCTCTCTGCTTGGTCCTGTGAAGGCAGGCCAGATTCTTCTACCATTATGAAACTTCCCCTGGATCTGTAAGCTTCAATAAATATCCCTTCCTCCATAACTGTGTCTGGTCTGGAAGTTCATCTCAGTGAACCTGAATCTGTCTGCTACACTGATATTCATAACTGAGTGACCTTAAAAATCAGCCTCTCCCTATGCATATGCACGCCCTATCAGCTCCCTTCCTCTGGAGACTCATTTCAGTGGAAGGCTTTGTCAAGTGAGAAGTTTCTGAAACCAGGGACAAGCCACAGAGGAGCTTGCCACGTGCTGCTGGGACTCATCACCCTGCTGGTCTGGGCCTGCGTGTCACAATCCATCTGGAATAGCTTGACTCTCCTCAGGGGTCGGCACTGCATTTGAAGAGAGCTTAGAGATGGGTTTGGGTCTGAGTTTGAGTCAGGATTGGAGCTTGGAAGGGAGCCTTTGCAAGAAGGTGGTGCTGAGCGGAGGCCCTGAACTCGGGTGAGGACTACGGAGAACCACATGCACTGCCCGTGAAGCTGTACCGGCCTCCGCTGCACTGGGCCTGACCACCTGCTCAGCGGACAGCAAGCAGCAGCCTCAGCTGGGCCCTCCCCACTAAGCCCAGCCTGACAGTGGGCCTGATTGTCCCAAGACAGCTTCAGACCCGCAGTCTGCAGCTGGAAGAAGCTGGGATGGTCCTGGAAGTGCCCCTGTCTGAAGAGGTCCAGGACCCAGCAGTAGGGCAGTAGCCACAACAAACCACTCACGGTTCTTGGATGCCCACGGCATACCAGCCTGAGACGTCCTCTCCATGAGCAGGGCCTCGCCTCGTCCCCGGCTGTCTCACAGGAAGCAGCTCCAGTGGGGCCTTCCCAGACACTCAATAAGCTGCTTCGGCCTTTCCTCTTTTTTTTTTTTTTTTTAAAGATTTTATTTTTATTTATTTATTAGAGTCAGAGAGAGTGGGTGAGAGAGAGAGAGAGAGAATGGATGTGCCAGGGCTTCCAGCCACTGCAAATGAACTCCAGATGCATGTGCCACCATGTGCATCTGGATTATGTGGGACCTGGAGAATCGAACCTGGGTCCTTGGGCTTTGCAGGCAAGTGCCTTAACCACTAAGCCATCTCTCCAGCCCTCCTGTGTTCTTATATAGCCTGCATTCCCCAGAAGTGCTCATCATCTGTGCTCATGTGGTGATAGAACATCTCCACGCAGAAATGTTGAAAGATGATGAAATCTCTTCACCCAGAAGCAAATGCTTTGACCAGACTGACACATGACAGGTAGACCGCCTTACTCCATGCAGATGTTCCTCTGGACATTTACCTGTAACGCTACGCAGGGAGGACACTGTTGTTTCCTGATTTGCATTGTTTTACTCAGCAGTGTCACAGACATCCACCTCCAGGGATGACTGTAGATGCACATCAACATTTTAAGCCACTTCTCGGTGCTGTTACCTTGCCGTGTAAAAATGGATTGCCTTGGCTACCCACGGTGGCTTCTGCTGTCCGTTTGCTCTCGTACACTCCTCAAGGTGGCTGTCTTCAGAACCACTGACGTCCACATCCTCCTGCACATCTGACCGTGCCCTGAGGGTGCTTGGTGCTTGGGGCTGGTAATATTTGGGGAATGACTTAAGTGAGCTGCTTTACCTCATCCATTACCTTTCAAAAAAAAAAAAAAAGTTACAGAAACTAGAAATTTGGAAGCCCGGGAAATAGACATTTAGCTGTTAGTCACGTATTTCCAGACCTTCTAGAATGATCCTATTAATTTGAAGTTCTATGCACATTCATCAATGTGTATTCCGTACACATTATTCCCCGCACGTCTGCCAAAGCTGGGTATTTTCTTTCTTGGCCATTCTAATGGGTTTGCTGCTGTGTTGCAATCACTTTCACATTGCTGGGACAAAACACTCAACCAAAAGCAGCTGCTGGGTGGAGAGCTTTTACTCTGGCCTACAGTCTTCAGGGGAGGTTTCATGATGGCAGGAGAAAGCATGGCATGAGCGCAGGCTGGGCATCAGCTCTGCCACAGCAGGGGGACAACAGCAGCAAGAGAGTGTGCTGAGCTCTGGGAAGGGGGAGCTCGGCTATAGCCTCCCTAAGCCCGCCCCCAACAACATACCTTCTCCAGCAAGGCTCCCCCTCCCCATCCGCCCCCAGCTAGGGATCAACCATTGGAAGCACATGAGTTTATGGGGGACATCTGATTCAAACCGCCACATGCTGTATGCTCTAAGCTCCGTTTATCCATTTGGTTACAATTAGGAGTCTACCCTTGGTCATTCACTTCACCAGTAAGGTAGTCCAGGGGACCTAAACCAGGTCAATGCTTAATTCCTATGTAACAGAGCAGCACCAGAGTCTTCACAAAGCCTGTTGCCGTGGTGGTCACCCGAGGGCCCCCAGAGGAGCGTGCTATGGCTTTTCCCATTGCTCACAGGTAATCCTGTGGGGCCCAGGTTACTTGGCTCCTGCCTTCATTTATTTACTTATTTAACTTTATTTTTATTTATTTATTTATTTGTTTTTGGTTTTTTGACTCCTGCCTTTAGACAGCGCCGTTGTGAGAGGGAGAACGCAGAAGAGTGTGGTCCTCCCACAGGGGAGGTTACGGAGCCGGTGTCTTGGGAGCCATCCTGATGCCCAAGTGGCCAACATGAGACCTGCCTCAGGGAAGGGGCATGCACCACCGCAGCCTGCTGCCTGCGTGGTCAACATAGTGACCGTGAAGGGGAGAGTTGAAGGATGAGTGAATTGGCTTAGGGGCCACACTGCTTCAATGCCAGCTGAATGCCACTAACACGGCAACTCTGCACAGTCTTCACGGATGGGACGGGTCCTGACAGTTCCACCAGGAGCCCTGGCTCAGGGCCACACCCCACCCCGAGGTGTTAGAGTGAAATGGAGAAAGAGGATTTAGTGTTCACACAAACAACCAGCCAGTTTGTCTGGTACCTTGATGTACCTCCACACCCTGCCATTAACTCCACGGTGCTGGTGGCAGGCAGCCAGCCGAGGTGTCTGTGTCCCTTCCTGCTTCCTGAGCAGCCTTACACAGGTGAACATTCCTCCTCCGAAGGACGTGGAAGCTGCCTCAGTGTGGGCTGATCTTTCTCTCCCGCAGCCACACTTTTCATGACTCCCTGTGTGACTAAGTTGTCCACTGGATGGGACATTCTCTCAGGGTGTCTCTGGTCACTCTTGGGGCTTCTTCAATAGACCAGAGGCGGGCATACTCTCTTCTACCCGTGTGTCTCTCGAGGGCCTTCCCTTGCTGGGGATGGGTAAAGGTGGGGCACGGTGGCAGCTACTGAAATTTTCCCAGGCCTGGGGCGTGAGCATGGATAGAGTGTTCTGGAGAGCTCAGTCCTGCAGCCCTCCTTGGGCCGCTGGCCAGTGACTGACTGCTCGCAAACAGCCAGAGGAGCTGTGGGACTGCCTGAGGAAAATTGATATTGCTGGGCCATTCTGTCAGCGCAGGTGTGCACTGGCCTCCTCACAGCCTGGGTTGCCGCCCCGACTCCTGGTGGAGACTGGGTAGGCACAGGACGGGGGTGCCTTCAAGTCGCTGATGGCAGTCCATGTGAGTGAGGACCGTGACAAGCGACCCGCGCTGCCCATGGGCCTCCTCCTCCTTCGTGACCTTCTCTGTCAGCTCCCACTGAGCTGACATTCTTCTCCTTCCGCCACGGACCCCACACCCTCTTCTGAGGATCTTCTTGATTCATTTGCCCAGCTCAAACAGCCAGCTGCTTTTCCCTTAGGATGGCTTTAAACCCAGAGCCTGAGACCTTTCCCCACTGATTGGGTGTCTGTATGCTGGGTTGCTGGGAAGATGGGCAGAGTTTATCCAAATCATGTAGAATGCGCCTGAGCTGGCAGGAAGGTCATTGTTACAATTGTTGGGCATAGCGTACATTGTTCGTGTTCTAAACACATGCAACATATAACACGGAATTCACATCATCTCACAGATGTAATACATGTCTACAACACATAGCAAGAGCTATTATCAGTCCCACATGAATTCATTAAATACCTATTCTGTGCTTAGCCTGGTGCTAGCCAGATAAGCAGTAGGGGGAAATATAAGAGTGTAATCCAGAAACAAAACATTTCCTCTTCCCATCCATGTGGAACCAACTCCAAAAGGGGGTGCACTACACACTCGTGCTAACATAAAGCTGAACACAAAAGTCTTTCTAAGCATGGGGTGGGGATGGAGCTAAGGGAGAAAGGGCACAGTAGAACTCTGTGTGTGTGTGTGTGTGTGTGTGTGTTGGGGGTGGGTGGCAAGGGATTGGGGCAGAGTGAGGGTAGCCGAAGCCTTTGTTCCTCCAGAGAACATTCAACTAAGTGCCTGCTGTGTGCCTGGCCCTAGTCCAGGCCCTGGGCATGGCATGTGGTGACCAAGAGGGATCACGGTGGCTTATCAGGGAGGAAGAGGTCGCGTTAGGCCTGGTGGTATAGGTCTGTCTTCCCAGCTACTGAAGAAGCTGAGGCAGAAGGGTCTTAAGTTTAAGGACAGCCTGGGCAACTGAGTGAGTCTCTGTCTCAAAAAGTGGAAAGAGAGCTGGAGAGATGGCTTAGCGGTTAAGGCGCTTGCTGGCAAAGCCAAAGGACCCAGGTTTAAACCCCCAGTACCCATGTAAAGCCAGGTGCACAAGGTGGTGCACATGTCTGGAGTTTGTTGCCCATTCTCTCTCTCTCTCTCTGCCTCTTTTTCTTTGTTTCTCAAAAAACAAATACAAATTTTAAAAAGCAGAAAGAGGGGTTGGAGAGATGGTTTCGTGGTTAAGGTGCTTGCCTGCAAAGTCTTAGACCCAGGTTTGCATACCCAGTACCCATGTAAACCAGATGCACAAGGTGTTGCATGCATCTGGAGTTCATTGCAGTGGCTGGATGCCCTGGCATGTTCTCTCTCTCTCTCTGCCTCTTTTCTCCTCTCTATTTCTTTCAAATAAATAAATAATATAAACAGTCACTTAAAAAAAAACAAAACCAGAAAGAGGGCTGGGGCTGTAACTCAGTTGGTAGAGTGTTTGCCTATGTTCTATCCCCAGCACTGCAGAAGAAACAAACAGAGTTAAATGAAGGATGTGCACGTGTGTTCCCTTAGTCTTGAAGGGCAGTAGGAGAAGAACAGTCTAGATAGAGATTGAAAGATCGTATTGTTTATCATTCTCTGCTGGAGAGATGGCTCAGTGTTAAAGTGTTTGCCTGAAAAACCTAATGACCTGAGTTCGATTCCCCAGTACCCACATAAGGGAGCCAGATGCACAAAAGGGGCCCATGCATCTGGAGTTTGTTTGCAGTGGCTAGAGGCCCTAGTGTGCTCATTCTCTCTGTCTCTCTTTCTCTGCTTGCAAATAAATAAATAAGTAAATATTTTTTAAAAAAGAAAGAAATGTCAAAGACAGTCTCTGAGTACACCTTCGCTGCTGTTTTCTGAGGCTTAGGGGCCACCCACTCCTTGTCTGTGTCCACACACCTGGGTCTTCCAAAGCAAAGGGGGTCAGGCTGGAACCCTGGGTGGGCTGCGGTCCTTCTGACTTCTTTAACCCAATCACACTGAAAAGGCCAGGCACTGCAGAGCAAACACTTTTGAACTATCATTATTTGACTGCTTGATAGAGAAAATGAGAAGACATGGGGAGACAGAGGAGGCAGGCCCCTGGTCAGACTGCATTTCCTGAAGGCCAGAGTCTGGGGAGTGGGGAAGCCAGGGCCAGCTGAGGAGGCTAGTGAGGCTGGACGTGTTTCTGAGGAGGCTGCAAATGGCCCTCATGGGGAGAAGAACGGCTCTAAGGAGGTGGAGATGGCTGTCAAGGGGATGCCCAGCCCTGAGGAAGCTGTCCTTGATACCCACATGTGGAATAAGTCAGGGCTGGGGATCATTTTCTAGTCCTTCCTGGGCAGAGGATCCAGCAAATCATGTTTGAAGGGACTGGGAAGGAGCTAAGCCCCGGGCAGTCTGTGGGGCAAGTAAGCGAAGTGCTCAAGGCCAGGGGCCAGGGCCGCTCTTACTTCTGACGCCCTCCCTACTGCCTACTGAGAAGAAGAGAGCCCTAGTTTTTAGGTGGAGCCCGGAGGGTGAACAATTGAGCTCCATTAAGCCCTGGTTCCTCTGTGATACAGTTCATTTATCAGATCCCTTGAGCTAGGGCTAACAAGTCCCATAGTTTGAGATGCAGGGAAAAGTCTGTGGACAGGTGGGAACTGTCAATCCAAGTAGAACACAAAATTGTGTTGTAGCTTTCCCAAGCTAGCATGAAAAACAAATAGAAAGGGGCTATTAAAAAAATCCTAAACTAAAACTCTGAAATATACAGCAAAAGTAATAACAAAGTTAAAAAATTTTGTCTCTGGCCTGTAACTCACAGTACCAGAAATAAGTTGCTATCCACTATGGGCTGTTGATTGGAGAGACCTGAAAGATCCCCAAAACAAGACAGGCTTGTGTTAAAGCACGTGATTACCAGCCTGAGGCAAAAACAAAGACCCTATCGCTGAAGACACCATATGCTGCCAACACAAAGCATGGAGAGAGCTGGCTGGAATCTGAAAGAGAGCCAGTCCCCAGACAGTTAGCCCATCTAGTGCTGGAAAGTTCTACATGAGCTACGGGGAAAGTGGCCAACAACAGTCTGAGCAACCAGAGGTCTAAGCTACTCAGAAGCAAACACCCTGACAGGATGTACATGCCAGTGCAATAGTGGCACACAGCCTTGGTGGGTAACCAATAGCTTTCTGATTGGCTAAGAGATCTGCTCAGGGTAAAAGAACCTCTATCTGGAATGGGGAACCAGGTCAGAATCCTGTGGAGACAAAGATTATTCTCTCTAGTGTCAAGCTCTCACTAGTCTTTGGCTAAAAGAGGGGTTACATACATCAAATTCTCCCTAAATTAATAATCCTTATTCCATTTAAGCTATGCTGACTTCACTCTCTGTTGGAGAATCTGTTTCTCTTTTTCGGAAAGTAGTGAGACCAGAGGTGATAAACTACCCCTGGCACATCATGGCACATCAGCCAAACCACAGCGGAAACCACAGAGGAACTGGGGAGAAGAGCAAGCGTGCTGCTTCCATGCTGAACCTGACAAGCAGCGCCACGGTGAAGGACACAGACTCTGAGGACACTCAACACCTACCAAAGCAGAGATCCAGAGGCTCCTAAGAGCCCATCACCAAAGTAGACTTAAAACTTACCCACCATGGTTCAGGGAGTTTTGCAGAAGAAGGGGCAAAAAGATTGTAAGAGCCACAGTTGAGACATCATACTCAGAGGCATTCCCTCCTCCACAAAAAACTGACTGCTGCTCCCACAACACATAACCCACAATCCTATGGGGAATACCTGCAATCCTGCTGAGGAGAGCCCCCAGCAGAATAGGGGCAGGGACAAGGGAAAAGAGGGTACAAACACATGATGTATTAATTCAAAATATGTTGTTAATAATAACAAATAAAAAATTAAAATGTAAAAACAAAGTCTGTGGAGAAACAAGAGAAAGAGGAGGGCAGAGAAGAGCAGAAGTTCCAAGAACCCAAAAAGAAGAGCCCCATGTGTTAATTCATGGGTTAGCATCGGTGCTAGTCCATGTCTTAGTCTATCTATGTGTTAGTCTATATCTTAGTCTATGTGTTTAGACTATATGTTAGTCCATGTTTTAGTCTATGTGTTAGCCAGCTTCCTGTCATTATCACAAACTACCTGGGCCACACATAAAGAGGAAAGGTGTATTTGGGCTCACAGTTTTGGAGGTGCCATTCACGGTCTGTCAGCCTCTCTGCCTTTGTGCTTGTGGCGAAGCAGCTCACGATGGAGGGAAGAGGCGGCCGAGCACTTCACAGCCAGGAAGCAAAAGAAGAGGAGGCAGCCTGGGCCCCACAGTTCCCCTCAAGACCACATCCCCAGTGCTTGAAGGATCTCTCAGGAGACCCTACCTCCCCAATGGATGACCAGCTCTCCATTTTTTACACATGCCATGTGCCACTGGAGGACATTCGAGGCCCTGAAGGGCTAGGAGGAGGGATGCATTTCAGTGGTAGAACACTTGCCTAGCTTGTAGGAAGCCTTGTGTTTTATGCCCAGTACAACACACACCAGACAGACAAACAGGCGAACAAACGAAACCCTATAACACCTTGTTTTTCTGCTTTCTAACTTTGAATGAAGCCATGGTGCATACATGAGAAGGAAATAAGAACTCGTATTTTTTTTAAAAAAAGCTTTTATTTAATTTTATTGATTTCTTAGAGAGAGAGAGAGGAAGAGGAAGATAGAGATCGAGCAAACAAACTCCAGACTCATGCACCGCCTTGCACATCTGGCTTACATGTGTACTGGGGAATTGAACCTGGGTCCTTAGGCTTTGCATGCAAACATCTTAACTGCCAAGCAATCTCTCCAGCCCAGAACTCATATTGTTGCTCACATACAAGGTATGGGGGTTTAGTCAGGTACTGCAGGTACTCCCACAGAGTGCTGATGGCTGCAAAGGACCTGGAGGTGTGAACGAGGTAGTGACAGGGAAACAAAAGGGGTCAGGCTGTTAGGACTGCAGAGCTGAAATCCAGGAGCCAGCAGCACCAAACAGCTTGTGCAAGAACACATCACAAAGGATGTCATAGCACCTCTGTCCTCACCCTCCATAGGACGTCTTGTGGGGGTCCCAGAATCATCACCTTTGGTCCCCACGTGGGAACTCCGGAGCCCCACATAGGGTGGGGAGCCGTGCCAGGGGTGGTAATGACACACCTCAATTAGAATGAAGGGTGTAGACCTCGAGAACGAAAGTGCAGGGATGTTAGGTGTGGGGTTCACAACGGAGGACCAAAATGGACAGTTTCTTGGGGCCAAGGTCTTATTTAATAAGTTGATGGGAACTGAAAAGGGGGAGGGGCACTTCCGCTCCGGAGACTCACAGATGATTTCTTGGATCCAAGACTTTACTGTCATGGGGGAGAGCGAGGAGGAAAGGAGAAAGAGGGGATGTGTGTACTAGAGACAGAGAGACTGGGGAGAGGAGGGATACAGAGGGGGAAAATAGACAAAAAGGGGGTACACACACCTGGAGCATGTAAGGGCCCGCACGAGGCTTTTGTGGAGAAGGGAGACAAACTGCTCTGCCAGGGAACAGCTTTGGGCAGCCGCAGAGCAAGGAGCTGGAGGAGGGGGTCCTTCCCGGAGGTAGCCTCAATGACCCTACCTAGAGGCCATCTCAGTCCCAGGATTAGCATGACTAGATACTAGGGGAGAGAGCTCTAGGACAGGAGAAAGGAAAGTTGGGGGGAAACAAAGAATGGCAGGCGCAGTGGGACCTCGAAAATCCCCAGCTGAAGCCTAAGTTCTTTTCTTAAAAATTTTGTTCATTTTTATTTATTTATTTGAGAGTGACAGACAGAGAGACAAAGGCAGAGAGAGAGAGAATGGGCGCACCAGGGCCTCCAGCCACTGCAAATGAACTCCAGACACGTGCGCCCCCTTGTGTATCTGGCTAACGTGGTTCCTGGGGAATCGAGCCTCGAACTAGGGTCCTTAGGCTTCACAGGCAAGCGCTTAACCGCTAAGCCATCTCTCCAGCCCACTTCTTTTTTTTTATTATTATAATTTTATTTATTTATTTGGGAGAGAGGAAAAGAGAGACAGAGAGAAAGAGAGAGAGAGAGCGCGAGCAAGAGAGAATGGGCGCGCCAGGGCCTCCAGCCACTGCAAATGAATTCCAGACACATGCGCCCCTTTCTGTATCTGGCTTGGGTGGGTCCTGAGGAAATGAACCAGGGTCCTTAGGCTTCGCAGGCAAATGCCTTAACAGCTAAATCATTTCCCCAGCCCTTTAAAAAAAATTAGTTTCCTGCTAATTTCTTCCCTCCCTCCCTCCCTCTCTCTCTCTCTTCCTTTCTATCTGAGGTAGGGTCTCACTGACCTGGAATTCACTATGTAGTCTCAGGGTGGCCTTGAACTCATGGCAGTCCTCCTACCTCTGCCTCCCTAGTGCTGGGATTAAAGGTGTGCACCACCAGGTCCTGCCCTGCTAATTTCTTGCTTGGAGACCAGATGCGTGTCTTGTACAGGAGTGGATCTGCGTATAAAATGATTTGTACCCAGCTTTCCTGGCAGGGCCAAGAGGTGACTTCCCAAGGGGTGTGTCCACATGCTGGACTCAGATGTCCAGGAAAGCATCATCAAATCTCCCCTAGCCCCAGCCAGGTCCAAGTTCCTCCCAACACCACAGACCACAAAGATTTGGCTGTGGGAGTCTGTTCATCACCCAGATACAGACAGGACTTCGCATCTCTGCCCATGGCCTATTTTTGGCTGTAATGGGGGACAGTGAGGCACGGGGCAACTTAGAGGGGTGAGGGTGTGCCGAAGATGACGTCGTGTTACTCTTTCATCTTCTGACACACAGTCACAACACCATCTACCAGTGCCTGGTCCACGGGGTGCCCTCCTGCCTGCTGCCATTTCATCGGCCAGATGAGGAAACCAAACTTCAGCAGCGTGAAGAACCTGTGCCAGACTCCCCCACCTCCCAAGTTGGGGGTGGCAGGGCAGGACTTAATCCCAAATCAGCCGGTCCCCAAGGTCTGCACTGTCTGCCACTGACGACTGTCCAAGCCACGAGGCTCATCAAAATTGGAAAACACAGTCTCCAGTCCTGGTCCCAAGGAAGCTGCAGACAGTCGTGTGGGGCTGTGGGCACATAGGGGGCACAGAGGCTGGTGCAGCGGTGGCCAGTGTGGGCCAAAGTGTGCACATTCCACCTCCTCTCTCTTCCTCTCCTGTCACTCCCTTCCTCTTTTTGCCATCTCTCATCTCCATCTCTCTGTAGTTGCACCTCTCTCTTTCCCTCTCTCCGTCTCCCTCTCCCTCTACTTTATCCCTTCTCTCTGCTCTCAGGTTGCCTCCAAGGAGATAAAGAGCACCAGGTCCCCAAGTTTATTTACTAACACACCATCTTTTTTTTTTTTTTACTACTGGGATATAATGCTCACCGCCTATGACATTTTATACTGCCATTGATTTTGAACCTGAGCCTGCTTGCAGGTTTCTCACAACACCAGGGCTTCCTGGTCCCCCCACGTTCTTGGGCACCCCGAGCGAGGGTGGAGGAGGCCACTCCTTTCTCCTCTGAGCCACCGAAAAATGGCTTTGCTGGCTTTGTGTAAGTGGGTGGAAAATGCTGAGGTTTGGGTTCTATAAATAGCTCGCCTCACGTGCTCTCCTGGTCCCCTTGGGTGGGGGTGGGGGGCTGGAGTGGATTTGGGGCGCGGCGCGCATTGGGGATGGGGAGGTTGAACCAAGCGAGACGCGGCCCGGGAGGGGAGGCGGCGGGAGGCTCGGCTCGGCTCGCAGCGCAGCGGCCCCTCGGCGCAGGGGAGGATGCTATGTATAGCGCGCTATTTTTAGCCGCATCAGCCTAGGAACCTGACAGCCAGTTAATGACTGGGACCAGCGCTGCGCGTCTGAGCGTCTGAGCCCTGGCACCCCAGGAGCCGCAGCGCAGGGGATCAAGGTTGACACATCTGACAGTGTGCCCTTCCTTTCCTGGGAGGCAGGACTGATGGAGCAGGGTCGTGGGGGTCTAGGCACCCTGATTCCCGACTCTTCTCTCTCCTGAGGTGGGGGAGAGCGTCCATTTCTGCCGCAGTGCCTGGTCTTAATCACGACCCCCTTTTCCTTGACAGTAAGCCCAACCTGGGGACATGTGGGGAGACTGGGGACAGGGAGGCAGGTTTGAGAGCCCTGGAGGACTCTCCTTGCACCCTGGGGAGCTCAGACACTTGGCCAGAAGAGTAGGTGCAGGTTCCCTGACTCAGAAGAAGGAAAAATCCTTTGGTGCAGAGACAGTATGCCCTTCAGAGGCTTCAGAGGTTGCGATTTTATACTTCAGTGACATGCGCAGAGAGGTCTAGTGACCCGCCCGGGACCACACAGCTTGTGGCCTGCCTCTGTTCTCTGCAGCTGCCGCACCATATGGGGGACTGGTGACACTTGGTGAACAGCCAGGGCCAGCACCACTCAGGAAGGTTCCTTCATTCCTCCTTTCAGCCCGCACGCAAAGAACCAGTGTGGCTGGATGGCTGGCCACCTGGGAATCACTCAGATGAAGGGGGTGCCTGGAAACTGCCAGTGTCCGGGCCCTGTGTGGGAAAGCTCCGTTGGCTTCAGCAGAGCTGAAGGTTCACAAGGGGCTGTGCCCAGGAAAGCCCCTGGCTACCACTGATACCTGATGGGCATCATAGTAGCAGTGCCAAAGTGCTGTCCAGAAGAGAGTGTCTCCACATCCTTCCTGAAACCAAAGGGACTGCAGGCTGGGGCTGGAGAGATGGCTCAGTGGTTAAAGACACTTGCCTGCAAAGCCTGAAGGCCCAGATTTGGTTCCCCAGTACTCACATAAAGCCAGATATACAGAGTGGTGTGTGCATCTGGAGTTTATTTGCAGTGGCAGAAGGCCCTGGCATGCCCATTCTCTCTCTTTCTCTCTCTCTCCTCTTCTCTTTCTCGAATATATAAATAAACATTCAAAAACACAAGTTTTTCTAAAACAAAAACAAAAGTAAGGAGACAACAAACAGGCTATTACTACCCTAATTTTACAGATAGAGAAAAGTGACAGAGGGCTAAGTAACTTGTTCAAGGTCACCCAGCTAGAAGCAGGAGAATGAAGCTAGGTTGTCTGTCCCCGTAGATGGTAGTGCCCTTAACTTCTGCTTTATGCTGTCTCCAGGTAATAGACTCACTCAGTGTGGCTGGATCTAAGGGGCCTGGAATCCAGTGCAGGCTGTCCTTCTCTCCGGCCCCCGTAGAGCAGTGCTGTTTGATCACGGCTCACGACAACGCACTCGCCGTCCAGAAGTGTATCTACCAGCCACATGTGGCTCCTGACTTGCTGAAATCAATGTTGATTTTCATTTCCATTCCATGGCCACATGTGGCCAGTGGCTGCCACCTCGGACTACTACCGACTACTGATTCCTAGATTCTGATCCACATGGTGGGGGGGGGGGTGGGCCCGGTATCACTAGCTTGAAGATCTCCAGGTGAAGCTAAGGGTAGCTGGCTGCACTGAACCATGGGCTCCCTGATATCACATCCCTGGTGGCTGCAACCTGTGGATGGCCACGCTCTAGTCCCACAATGGCAAATGCTGTGGGTACGCTATTCAACACCTTTCCCATTCCTTTAAGCCCCATCTGTAGAGCTCACAAGGCCCTGTGTTCAGTTAATAGCCATTCAGCTACAAGTGGCCCCGGGATACTCTTCTGGCCCAAGAAATGTAAGCAGAATTCTGTCTACTAGTATTCTTCTTGCTGGGAATGAAACGGGATGTCCAGAGCTGTGGCAGCCATCTCACACCGTGAGGGATGACCAGGAGATTCGCTGACAGTTGGCATGACACCATCATGTGACTAAGTTCAGAAGTCATCTACCTTCTTGTTTTGGGAAAAGATACAACCCATTCGCTTAAGACGCCCTGGTTCTGCCTCATGTCTCTTCTATTTGCAAGTATTTCTAATATAGGTGCCTTTTAACTCCTTAACCTTGAGGTTGCTGGTACAACTAAAGACGTCAATGTGTATGAAATCTTGTCTTGCAAACTGTACAACCGATGAACAGTATTTGCATTTGGTTTGGAAATCTTGCCAATTTCCACGTTAGGCCAGGAATCCAAACCATGCTATTCCTGGAACACAGGGGCGAGTTCTCAGTGGCTCTTGGCGAGAGAGGAAGCTGAGTCCAGGGACTAAGGTGACTAAATTGTCGTGGCTCGTCCAGAACATTCCTGGCTTCAGCACTAAAAGCCTGTGGGTCTAGGAAACCCCTCAGTTCTGGCCAATCTAGGGTAGCTGGTTACCCTTCCTGGGACATAGAGGTCTTCCTTCCATCCTAAGTGTGGGCTCTTGGATCAGGTTGCTAGCTGGCCCCCAAAAGCCTGTCCACTTCCTGCTGGAACTTGCAGTGCCTCTGTGGAAACGCTCTGAGCCAGAACACTCTCCACTCAGCGTTTCAGCTGTCTGCTGGCACGGACATGCGGCTCTGAGAACTACTCACTCTCGGGCCTCAGAGCCCCCGGGCTCCTTCTCCGACAAGGAGGGAGCGTGGGAACCCGCCGCTCCTGGGGAGGCAGGCTGGCCATGGAGTAAGATCAACACAAACCACGGAAGGCAGCCGGTGGGCTGCTCCTGGGCTCCAGTCCGTGTTCCCGCCCCCAGATGCTCTGCCCCTATTTTGGCACCCCCCCACCTCTGCCTGTCCCCCCATTTCATCACAGGCTGACTCTTATCCGCAGTCTTACTTTCCAAGGTTTCCACTATCTGTGTTCTACTGAGGTCTGGAAATACTGAATGAAAATAAATTCAGCAATAAGCCGGCGTGGTGGTGCACGCCTTTAATCCCAGCCCCTGGGAGGCAGAGGTAGGAGGATCGCCGTGAGTTCAAGGACACCCTGAGACCACATAGTGAATTCCAGGTCAGCCTGAGCTAGAGTGAGACCCTACCTTGAAAAACACACAAACAAACAAACAAATTCAGCAATAAAAATTTCCTCACTTTGAGGTTTCAGAGATAGCTGGGTTGGTAAGTTGCTTGTCTTGCAAGCATGAAGCACTGAGTTTGATCTCCTGAAGCTGTATATGAAAAGCCAGGTGAGGTGGTGCTTGCTTGTAATGTCACTACTGGAGAGCTGGAGAAAGGAAGACCCCTGGGGCCTGCAGGCTAGCCTGTCCAGCCTAGCCTGTCCAGCCTAATGAGGTGAGTTCCAGGCCAGTGAGAGACCCTATCTCAAAAAAAGGTGGACACAAGGTTGGAAAGATGGCTTAGTCGTTAAGGAGCTTGCTTGCAAAGTGTAAGGACCCAGGCTCAATTCCCCAGTATTCACGTAAAGCCAGATGCACAAAGTTGTGTATGGGTCTGGAATTCATTTGCAGCAGCTAGAGGCCCTGGTGTACCCAAGCCTCTCTCTATCTGTCCCTCTCCTTACAAATAAATACATTTAAAAGTGTTTTTTAAAATATTTTTATTTTTATTTATTTATTTGACAGAGAAAGAGGAAGGGAGGGAGGGAGGGAGGGAGGGAGGGGAGAGAGAGAGAGAGAGAGAGAGAGAGAGAAGGCGCACCAGCCACCCCCCCCCCCCGCCACTGCAAATGAACTCCATACACGTGCTCCCCCTTGTGTATCTGGCTAATGTGGGTCCTGGGAAATCGAACCTGGGTCCTTTGGCTTTGCAGACAAACACCTTAACTGCTAAGTCATCCCTCCAGCCCAAATTGAAAAATGTTTTAATAAGGTAGACATCACTTGAGGAATAACACTCAAGGCAGTTCTCCGGCTTCCACACACTTGTGCATACATACACGTGAGCATACACACATCCGCACTCACACATGTACACCCTCAACAAATTCCAAAGCTTTAAGTCGCACTCCATTCTGAGCAGTGTAATCACGTGTCACACTGCCCCTCTGCCTCCTGCCTGGGGTGTGACTTCTCTTTTTGTCCAGTGAGTCCACACTGCGTTAGCCACCCTTCCGTCTGTCACTGAGTAGTCATCTTGGTGAGCAGTTATTCCTTACAGAATGACTGCCTGTGTCCAGGTCAGCCTTATTCTATTTAATAATTACCCAAAACACAAGAGCAGGGATGCTGGCGATTCATATATACCAGAAGGTGCTTTCCTTAGGGGAAAAGAAGAAAGTTGTCTACTGAGTAAGGAGAGAAAAAAACTTGCCTGTGAAGTTTGCTGAGATCTGTGGGAAGAGTGACATTGTGAAGGAGAGATCAGCTGCTTCCCTTACAGTCCCACTTCAGATTGTAAAAGTTATCAACACGGTGCGTGATCAATGCTTGGTCAAGATGGGAAAGGCATCCTGTCTCTTCACCCACGAAGAGGGAAACACATGGCCTACTGCAGGTTTCAGTGTGCGCTGCGGTTTCTGGCGTGCTGACGGGCCTTGGAACAAGGGGGCTGTCCTGCCTGCTTGCTTCCTTCACGCCAGTGGCACATTGCAAAGAGCTCTGACTGCATGGCACCTCTGATACATTCTCCCAAAAGCCCAAGAGTAGAGTCCTAAAAGTCCACTCTCCAATGAGAAAACCGACGGGCATAAAATCAACTAACCGGCCAGGCTTCCTCCAATTTTAGTCTGCCGGTGCTGAAGCCCAAGAGATTGTTTTTTTCCAGGGCTTCAAGAGCCCTACAGGTTTGAGCTTGAACGTTGCCTCTTCTCCTTGTGAATTATATGGCTTTGGGGGTTTGGTCCACTTGGAGTAGGGAGTAGGTCAGAGTCTGGAGTTTCCAGGACAGGGCCTGACTCCCACAGGGGATCACCAGATGTCTGCTCCCTTGCCCATTTCTTTCTTTTTTTCCCCCCACATGCTAACAAGATCCCCAAAGATAGCAGGTCCTTTACCAATGACAGCTAAGTCCATGTGCCCAGCACTGTGCCAAGCACATCATCCTCCTGAGGCTCATGAGGTTCATATTGTGACCTCCATCCACAGGTGAGGAAACTGAGGCACAGAGAAACCAAGTAACTTGTTTATAATCTCACAGCACACACACACACCTACACACACACTCATATGCCAACAACAACAACAACAAAAGCCAATGAGGAGGTAGGTGTGGCCATCATTTTCATTCTGCAAATGGGAAATCTGAAACCCAGGGCAAGGTGCTTGAGAAGAGCACACAGCTCAGAACAGGCGGTTCCCCATGACTCTCCTACTCCCCGGTCTCCACACCCAGGGACGTTTATATTTTAACAAGACTCATCAGTCACTTGTGGCAGCTCTGAAGCAATGGCAGGGCAGGAGAGATTCCACAGGCAGGAGGAGGCCTCCAGAGAGGACCCAGGGCAGAGCTGAGGCTTAGTTGGCTTGGCAGGGCCTGGGGTTGGGGAGAAAGACCTAGGCTTATCTGTTGGAGTGGAGAAGGTATGGTCCCAATGGTGAACTGAGTCCTGTTGCTTGGATTCATTCAGATAGCCTTGGCTGAATTCCCTCAGTGGGTCAGGTGTAGGATCAGTAAGAAGAAGGCAGACACTGGCCCTCCTGCAGCAGGAAGAGGCTGCTCATTGCTGACTGTCCACACATGGAGGGTCGAGATGGGAAAGGAGGGATGGGGATGGGAAGAGCCATCCTGCAGGGCCTGAGTGTCCTGCTTCTCGTGGGCTGAAAATACCAGGCCAAGCATACTTCACCAGAACCATTTCTCAGGTTGTTTATAGTGGAAAATCTTTGTCTCCCATCAGCCCATCAGGCATATGTGATTGTGTTTGTTGTACTGCAGCTCCAGCATATGTGGAGCATGTCCCCAGCGTCTGCTTATGTCACCTTAGTAGAACTTGGGGGTCATAGGCATGATCGAGCACCATACTTGTTAGAACACACATACCGGTGCATTAAGAGACCAGGTGTGGCTACAGCAATGTCTCTCTCGGACAGTCTTCTCCCCTTGCAGCTGCTGTGAGTGCTAGGAAAAGCTGCCTCCCCCACCCCCACCCTGGGGGCCCAAGGACAAAGCAAGACCCCCAAGGTCACTTGTATTATGGCATTGCATCATGTGATAGTTTGAATCTGACATTCCCCATAGAGTCGTGTGTTTTGAGTGCTTGTTCCTCGGCTGGTGGCAATCTGAGAGGTGGAGCCTTGCTGGAGGAGATGTATTGCTGCTGGTGGCCCTTGAAGTTAATTAGCTCCTAGTTAGCCGATATTGGTCAGTTCACTCTCCTGCTGCTGTTTCCCACCTGCTGTGGGAGGGGTGACATCCAGCCTCTGCTCATGCCATGCTGTGCCCTGCCATCATGGAGCTTCCCCTTGAGACTGGAAGCCAAAATAAAAACTTTCTTCCTGGCTGGGCGTGGTGGTGCACGCCTTTAATCCCAGCACTCGGGAGGCAGAGGCAGGAGGATCACTGTGAGTTCAAGGCCGCCCTGAGACCACATGGTGAATGCGAGGTTAGCCTGGGCTAGAGTGAAACCCTACCTCTAAAACCCAATAAATAAATAAATAAATAAAATAAATAAAATTAAAATAAATAAAATAAATAAAAACTTTCTTCTCATCCTCTGTTTTTAGTGGGCACTTCTCCCCAAGCAATGAGAGGGTAACAACAACTGCAAATTGGTACTGAGAAGTGTGGTTGTTGCTGCTTTACTCCCCACTTTGGTTTTCAGATTTGGCTATGCTGCCCACCTGGCACTGGCTTTGGAAACACGAGATATGCAGGAAAGAGGGTCATGGTGTGCACACAGTTCCAGCCACTGCTCAGATATGGCAATGTGAAGCGAGATGGAAATTCCTGCATGGAAGATCAACTGTGGGTTGTAATGGAGACCCAAGGATTATGAAGATACCAGGACTATGGGATGGCTGCCAAGGAGAGCTGCTGGCTTGGGATGGAGCTTTCCCTGGGCTGTGAGCAGCCCAGCTGCAGGAGCAGAATTAGAATCCCAGAAACTTCATCATTGGTTACAGGTGTCAGACTCGGAACTACAGATGTTTGCTGTGTGCCTGCGGCCTATTGATTTTGCATTGGTCCAGTCTCTTCTTGTTATGCCTTCTTTTTGTAATGGGAATGTTTGCTCTGTGCCTTTACGTATTGGAAGTATGTAACTTACGTTTTGACTTTACAGGGCTCTTAGTTAAGAGACAGTCTTGAATCTCGGATGAAACTTTGGACTTTGGAGCAGTGTTAAAGTTGGTAAAGATTGTGGGGACTTTTCAAGTTGGACTGAGTGCAGTTTGCATTGTGAGATGGTCATGAGGCTCTGGGGCCAGGGGAAGAATGTGGTGGCTGGAATGTCATGTCCCCATAGCCCCAGGTGCTTATGTTTAAGCTTTCTGCTTAGTTTTCACCTGGTGGAGTCTTTGGGAGGCGGAGCCCTGTCGAAGGAAGTGTGTCGCCAGGGGTGGACCTTGGGGTGGAGTCCAGCCATGCTGTGTGCTCAGAGCCAGCTCGAGCTCTGGCTGTCCTCTCTTTGCTGTGGATAGATGATGAAGTGAGCCAGCCTCTTACACCATGATGAAGTTTCCTCCAGACTCTGTAAGTCTGAAATAAACCCTTTCCTCCCGTAAGCTTCTTCTGCAGGTGTTTGTCCCAGCAACAAGAAGGAAACTGCAACAAGTCCTGTATCTAGTACCTTCCTGACTTACCTGTACCCCGGCCCTGTGTGAGCAGGAACAGGGCAGCTGGCCATGAGAACGGCTCCTTTATCTTAGAGACCTTGAAGGGCCAGAGGCCTTCTTTATCTCCCATCCTCTTACCTGTTGTCTAAAAACTTCTCCACATGGTCTATGTCCAGACACACCCCTTCCTCCTTAAAACTTATAAAAAGGGATGCCTCCCCCGTTCCTCTGGAATCCCACCATGCTCTTCCATGGCATCCTAACTCCTGCTAATAACCATCTCCCACTAAAAAAATCATCCCAGTGTCTCTCAATTGAACCTGCAACCAGAAATTTTCTTTCAAAATGTTATACTCTGTGACTAAGCACAGTCCCTTTGTCCTTGAGTCAAGAGTCTCATGGCTAGGGTTAGCTTCCACGGGACATAGCAGGCCCACACTAGCTTTCAGGTAGTATGGGAGTCACAGCCTCCTCCAAGTCTCGACAGGATGGGAGAGTGTGTGGGTCTACGCACATGAAGTGACCTGAGCTCAGACTCATGAGAAAAGGAGACACCTCCTGGCTTTGGATTTCATGTTTCTTCATCTGCTTTCTATCACTAATACACAGCACCACAGACTGGGTAAGTTATAAAGAAATGAGGTTGATTTTGGCTCATAGTCTAAGATTGAAGGGCTGCATCTGGTGAAGCATTTCTTGCAGGTAGAGTCCTGAGGTGGCACAGGAATCATAGGGCAAGAGAAAGGGAGTGTGTGTGTGTGTGTGTGTGTGTGTGTGTGTGGTGTCTTGTTTTCTCACTCCTTCCACTAAGTCACCAGGATTTAATCCCCTTGGCAAACCTCATTGTCCCTGGACGTCCCACCTCTATCACTAAGGTTGAGTTAGGATTTTGTCCTGCCAGTGCCTCACTAAAAGTGGAAGGGGCGAATCCTGTCTAAGATGTTACACATTCTGAACATTCTGGGGAGAAAGGCTGTAATCCTATTGATCAGTGAAATTTCATCTGTAGGAAGGGGAAGAGGGCTATTAGATATTTACTAAAACCAGAAAGAAGTAAGGGGAGGACAATGTATCTGTAATTTAAAATGTTTTATCAGCAGTGGCTGACTGGTAGGCATGTGAAGCCAGCATCCATCAATACTCTCAAGATAGTGGACATCTTACATGCTCTCATTAGACACTCTGGGATTTTGGTTAGCCGATAATAGCTTCAAATCAGAAGTCTGCAATTTGACTTGAGGGGACTACCATGAATTCCTAGGACTAATTAATTATTAGTATTGGTTGCTTTCTCATTGCTGCATAAAAATCCTGACGGGAATCAGTTTATGGGAGGAAGGGATTATTTCAGTGTATGGTTCCAGGTTATGGTCCGTTGTGTTGGCGGAAGCTTGACGAGAGCTGGTCACATTCAGCAACGAGGAAGCAGAGAACAAGAAATGCGAGAGCTCAGCCAGCTCTTTTCTGTCTATGCAATCCAGGACTCTGACTTATGAAATGATGCTGCCCACCAGTTAGGGTGGGCCCTTCCACCTCGATTACTGGAACCAAGATATTTTCTCAAGGCACTCTAGAGGCTAATCTAATCTGCTTAATCCTTCACAGGATTATACAGGTCCTGTCAAGTTGACAATCAATGTAAATATAAGCCATTACATTATTATTTAAAACAATCCTTTCCTCCATGGTGTGTGTGTGTGTGTGTGTGTGTGTGTGTGTGTGTGAGTGTGTTTTCAAGGTAAGGTCTCACTCTAGCACAGGCTGACTGGAAATCACTCTGTAGTCCCAAACTGGCTTCGAACTCCTACCTCTGCCTCCCAAGTGCTGGGATTAAAGGTGCGCACCTCCACACTAGGCTTAGTACTTATTTTTTTGAGATAAGGTCTCCCTGTGTAGCTCAGGACTGATCTGGAAATCTCTCTGTAGACCAGGCTAGCCATGAACTCTTGATCCTACTGCCTTAGCCTTCCGAGTGCTGGAATTGTAGGCATGTGCAACAGCGCTCTGTCTCAGGATCTTTATTTCATGTCAATATCAGAAGCTTTGTGAATTCACATAGTGACTGCTGGGAATTACAGCCTGTTAGTAAGTAAGGAGTATGCAGAGGACCATGAACTATTGCACAGGGCTCCTTCTCTTGCATGATCAGAGTTGAAGAACCCCGTAGTTCAGGAGCTCTCCAACTTGGCTGCATGTTGTAATCACCTGCTGGGGAGCTTGTTTATTTTATTTTATTAAATTTTTATTTATTTATTTGAGAGGGGGGGCAGAGAGAGGGAGAGAGGGAGAATGGATGCACCAGGTCCTCCAGACACTGCAAACAAACTCCAGATGCATGAGCCCCCTTGTGCATCTGGTTTACGTGGGTCCTGGGGAATTGAACTGGGTCCTTTGGCTTTGCTGGCAAATGCCTTAACTGCTAAGCCATCTCTCCAGACCCAAGGAGCTTTTTTATTGTTATGAATTTTATGTTTTCTTTCCTATTATCTGCTGTTCCCCCTCCTCTCTTCTCTGCCATGAACCCTTTCTTTCCAATTAGTCTCTTTCCTCCCCTTCTTCCCTCTCTCCCTCCCTCCTTCTTCCTTCCTTCCTTCCTTTCTTTTCTTTTCTTTCTTTCTTTCTTTCTTTCTTTCTTTCTTTCTTTCTTTCTTTCTTTCTTTCTTTCTTTCTCTCTCTCTCCCTTCTCCACTATACATGGTGGAATGTTCATGAGCCCAATATTGTGTAGGTCTGGTGTGGATAATGACATAATAATGTAAGGTGATGAATGCAATGGTCACTTTGTGTCTAGAAGGCAGCTCCCCATCTTCTGACTCTTATGTTCTTTCCATCCTCCTGTTCAGCAGTGCTCCCTGAGCCTTGGTGGGCATGCTAGAGATGTGTCTTGTAGTGCTGAGCACTCCACAGTCACTTACTCTCAGCACTTTAATGACTTTTAAATCTTTCCAGTCATCATTGCCATCTGCAACAAGAAGCTTCTCTGACCCAAGGTGAGAGCAGCACTCATCGATGTGCATAAACATAAATCTTTAGAAAGAAATTTTGATGGCCACAACATAACCATTTTATCCAAATAACACTCGTTGGGAACATTTTTTAAGCAAGTCAATCACTGCTTAGCTGTACGCCCAGAGGCTAGCTTTGTGGGGCTGCTCGTGGAGGGCTGGGCACTGGTGTGCTGCCTAGAGCAGCCTGGGGGCTGGGATCTTGAAAGCCTCCAGTGGTTCTCATGCACATCAGAGGTGAGAAATACCATGATAGCTCACACTTAGGTCTACGTGTGTGGCGTTGGTAATTTTCTTAACCTCCGGATGGAGAGATAGCTTAGCGGTTAAGGCGCTTGCCTGTGAAGCCTAAGGACCCATGTTCTACTCTGCAGATCCCACGTAAGGCAGATGTACAAAGGTGAGGCAAATGCAAGGTCACACATACCCACTAGGTGGCGCAAGCATCTGGCGTTCAATTGTAATGGATAAAGCCCTGGCATGCCAATTCTCTCTGTGTGTCTCTCTCTCTTTTTGTCTATTGCTCTAAAATAAAAAAATTAAAAATTAAAAAAAATTTTTCTTAGCCTCCCTGAGCCTATGTCCTATCTGTAAGATGGGTATAATCATATACTTACTTTTTGCGGTGGTTGTGAGAACTTATGAATTAATTCACCCTGAGCCCTTAGAAGAGTGCTTGGCAAGCCTGAAGATCTCCATCCATTTAGACCTGAATGTATTCTTTTTTTCTGAATTGCTCTCATTCACACTGCTTTCAGTTTGATCTGTGCATAAAAGTCCCCAAAGCATGATTACGGCATGCCACTGCTCTCTTGGAGAATTCATGTCACTCCCATATAAGTAGTTGACTGAAACCTGCCACTAGAATATTTGCTTTGAATGAACCTTTCCTGTGAGACACTAGAACTCCCAACAAATCAGAGGGAGCTAGCCCTCCATCTTGCTTCGAGAACATGTTGTAGAAACGAATGGTGGTGGGGCCAGCTTGCTGACAAATGTCTGTGTGGGCAGCAGCAGTCAGATCGACACTTGCTGTCAGTGGAGCCCAGGGCAGTTTAGACAACAGGAGCCTGTGGTCAGATCTACCTTCACCCTTTTCAGGACTGTGGAACCTTTTGCAGTCTGCCGAAGCCTACAGATGCCTTTACAGAAAGAATGGTCCAAGCACATTACATTACTACAGTTTGGGAAACCACTCGCACTAGGCACATTTGCTGTGCACGTGTGACCAGCTGAGTTTGGATGCCCAGAGTCCGCGTGGAGCCAGATTCAGCAGTGATCATCTGTCACACAAGCCCTCCTAAGGCGAGGTGGACACAGGAGACTCCCTGGAAGTTCGTGTGCCAGCTAGCCTGGCGTATGCAATGGTGAACAACTACAGACCCTGCCTCAAAGCAAACACTGACAGCTGAAATTGTCCTGTGACCTGTAAATGTGCTCTGTGGCACATGCATGCCCATACCCACATGTGAACATGCACACACATTACATGCACACAAAGATAATAATAATAATAATAAAAGAAATATACTCCTTTAGTCCTTAAACAAGAAGGTCAGCAGTAAGATGGTGGGAAAGATCTGTCCTGGACTTCTCCCAGTGACAACAACACAGAGACTCTCAGAGTTTTATGATTATTGCTTCATTCATAATGCAAGACAGTGCTACAGTTCAGTTGTAGGTCATTGAAATGAAGATGTTGGGGCTGGGGATTCAGTTGTAGGTCATTGAAATGAAGATGTTGGGGCTGGGGATTCAGTTGTAGGTCATTGAAATGAAGATGTTGGGGCTGGGCAGAGGGCCCGGCATTTGAAGACCCTTGCTTGTAAAGTCTACTCATCTGGGTTTGATTCTCTAGTACCCACCTAAAGCCAGATTCACAAAGTGACGCCTGTATCTGGAGTTCACTGGCAGCAGCTAGCAGCCATGGCTGCCCATTCTGTCTCTGTCACTCTCTCTGTCCTGGCAAATAAATAAATAATTAAAAAAAGAAAAAAGAAATGAAGATGTGATCCTTCCCCCACACCTAGGTTTGCAGTTTCTCAAACTGCATGGCTCTCTGGAGAAAAACCTCTGTGAGGAGGAGGCTGCCAGCAGTGGCCTCCATCACTGGTGAGACAAAGCAGGCTTAGCTGAGGTGACCAAAAGCAATGACAGCCTAAGGAGGACATGTTCACTAGTCCTCAGGTTCTGTCTGGCCAGTGCTCAACAGGTGACCTGTGGTCGCTCTCTCTTGGGTTTCTTCTTATTATTTCTATTTGAGAGCAACAGACAGAGAGAGAAGGAGGCAGAGAGACACAGAGAGAGAGAGATGGGCGCACCAGGGCTTCCAGCCACTGCAAACAAACTCCAGACACGTGCACCCTCTTGTGCATCTGGTTTACGTGGGTCCTGAGGAATCGAGCCTCGAACTGGGGTTCTTAGGCTTTGCAGGCAAGCTCTTAACCGCTAAGCCATCTCTCCAGGCCCCCTCTTGGGTTTCTTATGAGTCTGATTCGTGTAGGTGCTTGGCTAGTCCCCTCTCCACATGGCTGCGGACCTTGCAGCCACATCACCTGGACTTCTCTACAGCTTGGCATTGGGCTTGAAAGAGAAAGTAGCATCTGTCAGTCTTCCTGAAGCCCAAGCTTGGAAGTCCCTCATAACTACATCTAGTGGTCTAAAGGCCCTCTGAGGCACGTTCAACCCCACATGTGTTAGTCAGCTTTCTCTCACTGGGACAAATCAATTCACAAGGAGAAAAGGCTTACTTTGGTTCGTGGTTTTAGCTCACGGTTATTGGCTCTATTGCTTTGGGCCTGTGGTGACCCAGCACATGACGGCAGAAACAAGCGGCAGAGAAGGGCGATCCGCAGCATGGTACCTGGGAAGTAGTAAGTTTGCATCTGAAGCCTCTCCCACAAGTTCGTGTTCTTAGTGCTTTTCCTCCAGCACTTGGCTGTATTCTGAGAGGCTTTGAAACCTTTAGGATGTGAGGCCCAGCTGGTGGAAGCAAGCTCTTTGAAGGTTATACCCACTTCCAGCTCTGGCTGCTTTCTGCTTCCTGCCCACCACAGTGTAAGCAGCCACCACCTTACGCTCCTGCCACTCGATGGGACCACTGCACTCTGCCTTCTCTGCTAGAATGAGATGCACCCCTCTGAAACCTTATCTCTCTTACAGAGACTTCTGCCAGGTATTTTGTCACAGTGATGTGACAAAAGTAACACAGGAAGGATAAAGAGAGTTCTTGAACCCTTTCCTCCAAAAGCATGCTCCCAATTACCTCATTACCTCCCACAAGGTCTCACCTCCCAAAGGCTTCCTTACCTCTCAACAGTGCCAAAGGCTGGAGACCAATCCTTTAACATGTAGACCTTTGGGGACATTTAAGATCAAACTATCACAGCATCAGAGGAGGGGAACAGACTTGGACCCCAGGGAGGAGAGGGGAGAACTTGCTAGGCTACATCTGCAGTCCTCCCAGGATGAGACACTGCCCAGTCTGACTTGGCCTCAGAGCTGCTCTGGTTCGGGCCAAGCTTTGAGCGGCTCACACATCAGTCACCTTCTCCTAGAGCTCCAGGTTGCTCTCACTGAACTACCAAAAGGCTTGGGGAGTGTTGATGTAATTGAAAAAATGTGCCAATTTTATTAACGATCATTAGCAGACTTAATTACGCGGTGTGTCCCACACTGTCAATAACATCGGCTGCTGCCGTGGAAACTCAAGAGCTAAGCGTGCCCTGCTTGCTTGTTCCTCTGTGCATGGGGACTGCTATGGATGGCTGAGCCCTGTCTGCACCCCAACCTGACTCACACAGCCCCCCACCCCGCAAGGTTCTGGAATGGTCACACCTGCCTGTTAACGCCTTTGTTGAGATCTCCACAGACTCAGCAACGTCAACCTGAATCACCTCTCCTCTGTCCTTCCTACAGGTCACTAGCTCTCGCTGTGACCACATTAGACTCCTCTGGGGAGCGTTAAAAATATACTGCCACTCGGGTACCTCCCGCTGAAATTCTCATTTCATGGGCCTGGATGCCCTCACACTTTCACTAGCTCGGGTGGATGGAGGTGAGTTCCCAGAGCACAGCTGACCTTGTCCCCGGATTCCTTGGGGGCCCAGGCTGCCTTGCTGGCACACAGTAGGTTCTGAACATGAGGTGAATGTAGGCATAGAGCTATGGCCTTTGGATTGTTCTGTCAGTCAGCCAGCCAAAGGTTGGGTGGTTTGGTGATTGCTTCTGTCTTTTCTTCTAGAGGCAAGCAGAACTGAGAGTTTTGGAGCACTGAAGGGAAATACTCCTATTATCCTTGGCAAGCAAGAGGCCCCAGCTTTGGAGGGCTTAGCTGAGGAGCCTAGGGCTGGAACTGGGGAAGCTAAGAGGTTGCTGGGAGCCAGGGCACTCTGTTAACACCACTGAGGTTCACACTTGTTCAGCATATTGCTTTGTGTGGGGGCACCGTGCCCAGGGCTTCATATTTATTTGTTTGTTCCTTCCTAGGGTCCTGTGAGGAAGACAACTGTTGTTTTTCGTTGTTGTTGTTAAAAAACTGGGGTGCTCATTTGTCAAGTGGCTTAACTCAAAGTGGCACGATCTGGAAGGGTAGGGTCCTCAAGACTGGGTGGATGAAAGGTTTGGAGGGAGCAGGAGGTGGTGGGTGAACCTCATTTCTGAGGCCCCACTGGTTTGAGGAGGTCCTGGAAGGGACACCCTTGGCTCTCACTTGCCTGTGCTGCCCACCTAGGCCTTGGGGGTCCATGGGACAGTGAGGACTGGGGTCTTGTCCTGTGTCTTCTAAACACACTTTTCTTTCTTTCTTCTTTCTTTCTTTCTTTCTTTCTTTCTTTTTAAAATATATTTTATTTATTTATTTATTTGAGAGAGAGAGAAAGAAATAGGGAGAGAAAGAGAGAGAGAGAGAGAGGGAGAGAGAGAGAATGGGTGTGCCAGGGCTTCTAGACACTGCAAATGAATTCCAGATGCATGCGCCCCCTTGTGCATCTGGCTTATGTGGGTCCTGGAGAATTGAACCGGGATCCTTCGGCTTTGCAGGCAAACGCCATAACTGCTAAGCCATCTCTCTAGCCCTCCTAAACACTCTTGCCACATTCTTCCTAGTGCTCAAAGAATCTGCCCAGAGGACCCACATTTACCATTACTGTAACAAATAACATGATACTGTGCTAAAATGAAGGACATCCCTCTGACAATACTGGGGAAGGCTGAGGGGTACAGATCTCTGGCTTTTGGGCTCCTTTTCCTCCCATGGCCAAGTTCAAGGCCGCTCTATTGTTGTATTAGCTAGTAAAGCTCCTTTTCCAAGCCTCCATCCATCAGCTCCCAGCAGCTGTGTCTTTCCCATCAGTTCCTGTGGCCCGGCCCCAGCATGCCTGTTGTCATGGCCCTGTTTGAATTGAGGTTGTTTGAGGAGATTAAGAACCAAAGGTAGCTTAAGTCAGACTGGCACCAACTCGTTACTCCCCTGCGATCCAGAGCTCTGACCCGCCTGAAGGAATTTGCAGAAGCCACAATGCAGGACGGACCCCGCCCCCAGCAAAACTTTCTCCTCAAACTTCTTGGCAGGTGCCCACTGGGAAGACATTTGTGTTTGTTGTTCAGATTGGTGTAGCTTAATACGATTGGAGATGTTCTGAGGGGGAAGGCATACTTTAAGAGAAGCCCTTCCTTAGCTTTTGTTTTCCTCTGGGAATGAGCCCAGGGTCTCACACATGGCAGGCAAGCACTCCACGGAGCTATGCCCACAGCCCTCTTTTGTTTTCTACTTTTTGAGACAGGGTCTTACTAAGTTGCCTAGGCTGGCTTTGAACTCACTTTAAACCCAGCCAGGCCTTGAGCTTGTGATCTTCCTGCCTTGTCTCCCTGATAGCTGGGATTGCAGGCCTGTACCACCAGGGCCTGGCTGGTCTTTCTTCAGCTTTGAAAGAGTAGGTTCTCCACGGAGCAGGCTATGAACAGCCAATCCCATAGTTTGCATGGAACAACTTTCCTCCCATCAGGAAGAAACAGAACAGGAAATACTCATGAAAACATGCCTTCGCTCATCCTCGCTCATGGCCCCATTGTACTGATGGGAGGACTAAGAACCAGAGAGGTGATACAAAGTGTTCGAGACCACACGCTGGGGAACAGCCCTGAATCTGTTGGCATTGCCTGCTCTTTGCGGCTTTGCACAGAGGTGGCTGAGAGAGAGCCAGAAAAGACTGCCGTCGGCCCCCCTCCTCGGCCTGCTTGCACGGAAGCATCGGCTGAGAGCTCTCCAGGTAGCGCTGGGGCCTGGAGCCACCGTGGACAGGCTGGCTTCATCGAGCCGCGTTACAGCCTATGCAGCTGCTGCTTCTGCAGATCGCCAGGTCAGCTCCCAGGCAGCCGGGGCCGAGCACAGCTCCCTGGGGGCACCCGGCTGAGGTGAGACCAGGAGGCTGAGGAGACAGAGCCACGGGAGGAGCCTGTAAGAAAGCAGACAGGAATGATCGTGTCTGCACTCTTCTTCCTTTTTATGACAAGTGACTCTTGTGGTAGAAGAATGTCTTTTTAACTTTTTTATTGGCCACCTCCATGATTATAGACAATATACCATGATCATAATTCCCTCCTACCACCCTCTCTTTTGCCCCTCCCCAACCCCTCTTCACCCAATCCCTTTTTTTTCCAACTAATCTCTATTCTTTATTTTTTAAAATTTATTTATTTGTAAGCAGGAGAGCTAGAGAGAGAGAGAGAGATGGACATACCAGGACCTCCAGCCACTGCAAACGAACTCCAGATACATGTGCCTCTTTGTGCATCTGCCTTTACATGGGTACTGGGGAATCAAACCTGGGTCCTTAGGTTTTGCAAGCAACCACCTTAACCACTAAGCCATATCTCCAGCCCTAGTCTCTCTTCTTTTTGATGCTATTATTTTCCCCCTCCTATTAGGCAGGACTTGTGTAGGTAGCATCAGCCACTGTGAGGTCATGAATATCAAGGCCACTTTGTGTCTGGAAGACAGCATTGCAAAGCACCCGACTTCTTCCTGTGGCTCCTACATTCTTTTCACCACATGCTCTCTGAGCCTTGGAGGTTGTGATAAAGATGTCTCACTTAGTGTTGGACAAACCATTGTCACGTCTTCTCAGCACCGTGATGAGGTTTGAGTCTCCCCAGTGGTCACCATCTTCTGAAAAGAGAAGCTTCTCTACAATAATAAGAACTTTAAATGCCATGCCTCTCTCTATATGAGGCACTGAGGGAGCACTTGCCTACAAAGCCTAAGGACCCAGGTTCAATTCCTCAGAACCCATGTAAGCCAGATGCACATGGTGGCACACGCATCTGGAGTTCATTTGCAGTGGCTAGAGGCCCTGACGTGCCCATTCTTTCTCAAATAAATAAATAAAAATAAAATACTTTCTGTTTTAAATTCTTTTGTTTATTGTTTATTTATTTATTTGACAGGGACAGACAGACAGAGAGAGAAACAGGCAGAGAGAGAGAGAGAGAGTGGGTGCACCAGGGCCTCCAGCCACTGCAAATGAACTCCAGATTCATGTTCCATCTTGTGCATCTGGCTTGTGTGGGTCTTGGGGAATTGAGCCTCGAATGGGGGTCCTTAGGCTTCATAGGCAAGCGCTTAACTGCTAAGCCTTTTCTCCAGCTCCAATTCTTTCTATTTTTATTTTTTTGTTTATTTTTATTTATTTACTTTAGAGTGACAGAGAGAGAGAGAGAGAGAGAGAGAGAGAGAGAATGGGCGCACCAGGGCTTCCAGCCACTGCAAATGAACTCCAGACGGGTGCGCCCCCTTGTGCATCTGGCTGACATAGGTTCTGGGGAATCAAGCCTTGAACTGGGGTCCTTAGGCTTCACAGGCAAGCGCTTAATCACTAAGCCATCTCTCCAGCCCAAATTCTTTCTATTTTTAAAAAGTAAGATTGTGGGCTAAAAAGATGGCTTAGTGGTTAAGGTGCTTGCCTGCAATAGCCCGAGGAGTGGGATTTGATTCCTCAGTATTCATGTAAACCTGATGCACAAGTTGGCACGTGTGTCTGGAGTTTGTTTGCAGTGGCTGGAGGCCTTGGCATGCCCATTCTCTCTCTCTCTCAAATAAATATATCACAAAAATTGCTTTTTAAAAATGTAAGGTTGGAAACAATTGAGAAAGACACCTAACATTGACTTCTGGCCTCCACACTCATATGCACACATATGTATGTGCACACCTCCACACACATGTACTCATACTAACATGCATACACACATACATACCACACACATACAAACACAAAAATCATTTCTAAAGCTGTGAAAAATATAGATAGCATAAATGATACCATTTTAGCCATGTTTAGGCATAGAGCTCAGTGGCATGAACTATATTTTCAGAACCTCTCACTGTTGTATAACTACCACCACCATCCATCTTCAGCACTTGTTTTTCCTTGTGAAACTGCAACTTCATGTCCATCAAACAATAACTCTACCTTCCTCACTCCCTCAGCCACTGACAGTACCCTTCCCTTTTCTGTCTCCATGAATTTCAAGACATCACAGACCTAACTTCATGACAGGTTAATTACATCTAGGTCAGTTTGAAGTTAAATACCAGTAACTACCCTTGATCATGCAATGCCGCCGCTGTTCAGCAGGCATTGTGACATATCCTCATAGGTGGCAGGGCCCATGCTCTGTTTTCCTGGTTGGGGGAGGCTTGGCTCTAGGCTCAACCAACGGAGAATGGTCATAAGTGGTGTATGTTACCACTTCCACACGTGCTAGCCTGACCCTCTCTGCATTATCTGCCACATTCTCTTCTCCTATAGCAGCTTCAGGGACTACATGTTCAAAGCACTACGGCAACAGAGGAGAGAGGCTTCAATCCTTGAGTCCTTGCTCAGAAAGAGACACGAAGAACTGATGTCCAGTCTGTGGCAAACTCAAACCAAACTGAGCTATTGGGCTTATTTGTTACGCAGCTGAGCCTGTCCTGCCCTGCCTGATGCAGAGAGCTTAAGGAGCTCTCCAATCATGTAACTAATAGCCAATGGAGTCAGAGTCCAACTTCAGCCTTCCATGATAAATTCTGTGGTCTTAACCATTACATTCTGTTACTCTCATATTGTTTGCATTGCTCAAACCATTAACATGAAGTGAAATGTGCAATTAAAAGACAAGAAAGGGGCTGGAGAGATGGCTTAGCAGTTAAAGCACTTGCCTGCAAAGTCTAATGACCTGGGCAACCTGGGTTTTATTCCCGAGTGCCTACATAAAACTTAATGTGCAAAGTGGCACATGTATCTGGAGTTTGCTTGTGGTGTCTAGAAACCCTGGCATGCCCATTCTCTTACTCTCTCTTTCTCTTTCTGCTTGCAAATAAATAAATAAATATTTTTTTAAAAGACAAGAAAGGATAGCTCCCAGTTCTATTAAAAAAGTTAGGTGCTTTAAAGACTTTAAAGTCTAAAGTCTATCTGTACCCATCAATCCCCAAATGAAAAAGACAGCAAATTTATGTCGAACTCTGAGCTTGCCACTGATAAAAATCCAAGGGGCCTCTGGAAATCTGGTACTTAAACCTATTCTTTAAGAAATGTGTTGAAGCTGGGTGTGGTGGCGCATGCCTTTAATCCTAGCACTCGGGAGGCAGAGGTAGGAGGATTGCCATGAGTTTGAGGCCACCCTGAGACTACAGAGTAATTTCCAGGTCAGCCTGAGCTAGAGTGAGACCTTACCTTGAAAAAGCAAAAAAAAAAAAAAAATGTGTTGAGGGCTGGAGAGATGGCTTATTGGTTAAGGTGTTGCCTGCAAAGCCTGAGGACCCAGGTTTGACTCCCCAGTACCCACATAAACCAGATTCACAAGGTGGCGCATGCATCTGGAGTTCGTTTGCAGTAGCTGGAGGCCCTGTTGCACATATTCTCTCCCCTCCCCCTTCCATCTCTCTCTCCTTGCAAATAAATAAATTTTTTAAAATAAAATAAATAATTAAAAGAAATGTGTTGACAGTAATTTACTTTCTGTCACAGTCTGCTTTCTGCCCACAAAGGATAATATTTTGTTTCCCTTTGGTACGTTTTCCCCATCGTCTTCAGCAGCAGCTGTCCTCAAACAGTGCTTACAGTATCCATTAGAGGGTTGTCTCCACTGCTGTCACCCAGCAAGGCTACTGTCCTCAGTCCTTGCTTGGAACATCATGTGGTTTCTTCTCAGAACATCACCTGTTTCCATCTCCTGTCAAGTGAGGGTGTGTGCATTTTAAAAGCATTTCAATGGAGGATTTCATCATTGTTTTCTCTCCATTACGGCATATGCCACAACGTGCAGAGCAAGCCCAGGGCTGGATAACCTTCAGAAAACTTTCAAGATAAACGTGTAGAAAAAAGGTCCAGTTAAGGCCTTTGCCTGCGAAGCCAAAAGGACCCAGATTCAATTCTCCAGGACCCACATAAGCCAGATGCACAAGGGGTCACACATGTCTGCAGTTCATTTGCAGTGGCTAAAGGCCCTGGTGTGCCCATTTTCTCTCTCTCAAATAAATTAAAAAAGCAATAATTTTTTTAAAAAGAAAAATGACCCAGAGACAACATAAATCATGGGAATTGGAAGCAGAAAAGCAAAGCTGGATCCAGAGCAGTAATAGTAAGAAGAAAAATGCCAGCAAACTCTCCATATTGTGATTGTCACAGGACACAGGCAAGCAGTGTCACTCAGGAACTCATTGGTCTGGGATAGTCAGTTAAATTGCAATCTTTTTAGTTTTGCATAAGTATGTTTTATATAATATTGGAGTATATGTATACTTAAAAGGCATGTTTCTATAAACTAATATTTATTTTAAAAATATTTTTATCTATTTATTTGAGAGAGAGAGAGGATTGAGCATCTTGCCGCAGCAAACAAACTCCACACTCATGTGCCACTTTGTGCATTTGCCTTTATGTGGTATGATGGCTTGAATGAGAGGAAGTACCCCATAAACTCATGTGCTCTGAGTGCTGATGGTGATTTGGGAGGGGAAGCCTTGCTAGAGAAGGTATGTTGTTGGGAGTGGTCTTAGGGGTGTTATAGCCAGCTCCCCCTTACCAGAGCTGGCTCACTCTCCTGCTGCTGTTTTCCACCCGCTGTGGCAGAGGTGATGTCCCGCCTCTGCTCATGCCATGCCTTCCCCTGCCATCATGGAGCTTCCCCTCCTACTGTGAGCCAAAATCAAAACTTTCCTTCCATCAGCTGCTTTTGGTCAGGTGTTTTTGTGCCAGCAGTGGAACAAAACTGTAACACATGGCTACTGGGGAGTTGAACCCAAGCTGTCAGGCATTAGAAGCAAGTGCCCTTAACTTGCTTGTGTTACTAAGCAGTTGCTGAGCCATCTCTGCAGCTTCTGAAATTCATATTTAACTGGGCACCCTGCACTTTGTCTGTCAGCCCTAACTGAGGATGATAATGAAGAGTGTGAACTCTCCTGCACAATATTCTGACATTTCTTGACTGTGCCATGACTGGGCCTCAGTTTCCCCACACCTCCCTGCTGGAGTTGCAAGTGAAGAGTGTGCAGGGGACGCACAAGCCCTGGGGGAGGGCTGAGGAGAACGCAGGCCTGTGGGCCTTCCTCCCGGCCTCACCCGTGCTCGCTTGGGGCCACGCTGGGTGCGCTCCACAGCGTACTCCCTTCCCTGACCCGGCAAGGTGCTCGTCCCCGAGGCAGCCTTTCCTCGCGTGTAAGGCAGAACTTACACGCTTGTGTGATTCCTTCAGAATCACTGTGCACAGGCCCTGACGCTCTGACTTCATTCCAGTCACCGTTCGTGGGAACAGTGGGTCTGTCTTCCAGAAGACCTGAGCTATATCAGGGTGCAGTAGGAGGCCCCCTGGGGAGAAGCAGGACGCTTGGAGGAGGTGGAGTTTGGGATTTCTTTCAGGGAGAGCCCTGCCCCATGAGGACCTCCTGTCTTCTCGTAGCCATCCTCTCCCCAAACCTCTCCCTAGAGGACTTTGCCTCTAAATCAACTGGATTTTTCCAATGTTTGTTGAGTCCCTACCAGAGGCACTAGGGTGGCGGGTGAGGACAGGGAGACTTGGGGATTTACACCGGATCAGTCTTAGACCAGAAGGAGAAGCTCTATTAGAATTTTAGGAAGACAGAGAGGAATTCTGGAGCCAGGAGCTCTCTAGGGACACTTGGAGGAAATAATTCTTTCACCCAACAGGCACCTTTTGCTGCACTCGTGTGTGTGTGTGTGTGTGTGTGTGTGTGTGTGTGCGCGCACGTGCTTACCTGCGTGAAGAGTCAGGTAGTTATACAGGTCTATTGTCCACCTCTTTTTTTTTTTTTTTTTTTTTAGGGTCTCACTCTGGCTCAGGCTGACCTGCAGTTCACTATGTAGTCTCAGGCTGGCCTCGAACTCACAGCGATCCTCCTACCTCTGCCTCCCTAGTGCTGGGATTAAAGGTGTGCGCCACCACGCCCAGCTCTCGTCCACCTCTTTTTTTTTCCCCACCTCTTTTTGATACAAGGTCTCTCACTGGCTGAAGCTCACTAATCAGGCTCGGCTGGCTGGCCAGCGAGCCCCACGGATCCACTCGTCTCCACCTCCTCAGTGCCCCCGTGCCTGGTATTTTATGTGAGTACTGGGGATCGAACTAAGATCCTTGTGCTCGTGAGGCAAGTATTTACCTACTGAGCTATGCCCTCAACCCAAAGAAGCCTGTTTGGAGCACGCGACACGTGCCGCCTCTGTGCTGGGGCCTGGAGAGGTGGGTGGGTGCGCCCTGGTTCTAGTCTTGCAGTTGTTCATGGTCCCCAAAAGCAGAGTGAGGAGCCCAGCGTGGCAAGTGCTATGCCAGGCACACGGATGGCGCCACAGGAACCCAAAGGAGGGCCAGCCCTGGTTGGGGGTGTCAAGGAGAGTGCCTTTGGGGGAGGGGACACTTAAGTCTTGAAGGAAGAGTGGGGGAGAAGGAAGAAAGGAGAGGAACATGTCAGGCAGAAAACACGGCTCCCAAGGCACAGACAACCTCTATAAAACCTGGCCAATAATAACAAGTAAGACATCAATAGCAGCTGCAGCCAACATTTCCTGAATGTTTCTTCAAGGTAAAGGACTATGATCTCATGAGTTCTTGGAGCTTCTTAATTTTCTCATTCTCTAAATGAGGAAATTGAGTCATGGGAGGCTGGGCAACTTGTCCCAACTCGTGCTGGCAGTGAGTATGCCGGCTCAGCATGGCCCCGGGCTCTTCGCCTCTCAAAGTTGACCTCCCAGGCCCTCTGCATTCACATGGCTGGGCCTGTGCTCTTTTCCCTTTAATGGGACAACGTGGCTCTGTGGGAGGCCCCTGCCAAGCACCTGTGTTGGTCAGCCCAGCACTTGGTCTTTCTTTTTGGCCCTGTCTTCCCAGCATTCAGCTGTGTGTCCTCAAAAAGAGCCCGATCAGAACAGAGATCCGGGAACAGCAAAGTGGATGGCTGCATGCCTCCCCCCACCCCCAACTCCCAGGTCACACGTGAAACGGCAACCACGCTTGACTTGTGGTGGCGTCCCCCATCTCCTACCCCTGGCTCCCAAGCACTTAGCTGCCCCCATCGATTCCAAGCCCGCTGGAGATGGCAGCCCATTAGGGGAGTTGCTGAAGTCTGTTTATTTGCCTTCTGTTGTGGGCTAATTTTTTTTTTTTCCACTTGTTGACTTTCCTTATCTCATTTCCCTAGTTGCCTCATTTAGAAGTAAATGATATTGACATGTTACAAAAGAGAAAGGAGAAAGATTTGCTTGTTCTGCTGCTCTTGGATCCATCCCTTGCTGGCCCTGCTCCCGATCGGAGGGGCTGTGCTGCAGGATCTAGAGCAGTCGCCCTTGGTGCATTTGGTGGCCAGGGAAGGCTGGAGAGAAGGCAGATTCCGGCATGTTTCCTGCCCTTAGCTGCCTGCAGTGGCCACATGTTCTCCAGGGTGCCTTCCTTCTGGGGTCCTTTTTTTAAAATTTAATATTATTTATTTATTTTATTTGCAAACACAGAGAGAGAGAGAGAGAGAGAGAGAGAGAGAGAGAGAGAGAGAGAATGGGCACACCAGGGCCTCTAGCCACTGCAAATGAACTCCAGACACATGTGCCACTTTGTGCATCTGACTTTATGTGGGTACTTGGGATTGAACCCAGGCAGTGAGGCTTAAGCAGAGCCATCTCTCCAGCTCCAGCTCTATGTTTTTACAAGAGCAGATTGCTTTGCATGTATAGTAAGACATACTCTCTCTCTGTCTTTCTCCCTCTCTCTCTCAAATGAATAAATAAAAGTTTACTGTCAGAATACAAAGACTTCTGAATATTTTCCTATGGCCATTCATCAGCATGGAAGTATCAAATTAGCATATCTTTGGATTGTATTGTATTAGAACGCTTGATTTTTATTTTTTAAAATATTTTACAACTTTCTATTAATTTTATTCATTTCAGAGAGAAAGAGAGGTAGGGAGAGAGTATGGGTGTGCCAGGGCCTTCAGCCATTGCAAACGAGCTCCAGACGCATGTGCCACCTTGTGCATCTTGCTTATATGGGTCCTGGGGAATTGAACCCAGATCCTTAGGCTCTGCAGGCAAGTGCCTTAACCGCTAAGCCATCTCTTCAGCCCTGGTATGTTTGATTTTTTTTTAAAAAAGTTACTCTTTGAGTTAGTGATTTGAATTTCATTAAAAAATTTTTCAAATTTTGGCTGGGGATTAGAACAGAATTTCAACAATTTCTGAAACAATACTAAATATACTTCTGCCATTTTGTACTATGCATCCATTCACAGCAATACCATGTGATGGGTTCCAGGTGATAAATACACCTTATAACAAAAGCAGACACAAAGAAAAGGAAGAAGGTAAGAAAGGGACCATTCTACCTGGAAGGAACAGGGAAGGGCCAACAGAAAAGATCATATTTAAGTTGGATCCTGAAGGATGAATCAGAGTTGCCCAAGTAGAGTAGAGAAGGGTCCAGGCAGAGGAAGAGCAAGTGTGAATGTTTTGGGGGGGGTGCTCCTGGAAGAGTAAGAAACAGTTTGATATGGAAAGAGCTTAGGTGGGGTACGGGGAAGGCAGGGAGGATAAAAGAGGAGGAATCAATGAGGGTATGAGGGATTGTGGTCAACTCATATTCCCATGCAGAACTGTGGAAAAATTCATTTTGTTTCAGAGGTTCCCAAGGCATCTGGGAGGCAAGAGACATTTGGGAGGGTTGGAGGAGAGGTCAGCCTGGCTGTGCTGAGGTTTGGCCCAAGATGAAGACTGGGAAGAGATCAGAGAGGTAGGAAGGGGCAGGATTGCTGAGCTAGAACAGACATTCTTCCTGGAGTTGCTTGCTTTCCAAATAAATGGGAACAAGTAATTAGAGTACAGATGACACATGCAATGGAGAAGCCAAGAACCAAGACAGAGACCGCAAAGGAAGTCATGGCTCAGATAATAGGAGGTCCGGGAGAACGGCTTGCACATCTGCCATCAGTCCTTTACAGTGAAGACAAAATGCTCTTCTCTCCAGGGAAGCAACCGGGAAGCAGTCTGCTGGTGATAGCCTGACAGGTCAGCAGATGGCCACTTCCCAGCATCCACTGGTCCTAGCCTGCTCCCCATCAGGCCCGGTTCCAGGCAAAGGAAGATGCTGAAACAGTGCAGGGGCGAGACGGTGTCCTTGGCGAGGCAGACAGATGGGGGAAAACGGCCCTTGGTAGGTGGCTCTATTCTAACCTGAAGATGGTGAGCCCACTTCTTCCTGGCCTAACTGAAGGTTTCCCTGGGGAGTGAGCTTACTTGGTGGGCTTTCTGGGACCCTCCTGGTTGCAGCATAGACCAATCAGCACTTTTTTTTTTTTACATTTAAACTGACCAATCATGGACTCTGGGCAGGCTGGCTTCCCTCATTGGAGAAAAGTCCAGCTGCCACGGGGATGGTAGATTTTCTAGCTCTGGAAGCACAGAGTGAGAGAATGGGCATGTCTGCTTTCTCTACCTCTTACCTTGAAATAAAAAATTTATTCTTTTAAACCCTTCCTTGCCTTTTAAATCCTTAATAGGCAGAGAAATTGAACCCCAACACCTCCCTAGGTAGTATCGATATGAAAGTTCTGAAATGCCACCATGGAATTTGTACAGATAACAGAGGGCAGTGAAAGAAGGATTTTCTATGACCACCTCCCATAGCCCCTCCTCCAAATGGATGGACCATAGCAGACAACAGAATTGGTCGTTTGGATGCACACATACACACACGGGCACACTGTCCCATGAAAACTGTGAAACTCTTAGTTATATAACGAGAGAATTGGGGTTGGCTGTAAGCTGTGCCTGGGAATAAGGCCTTGGGCACTGGGGTTAACTCCCAGGGCTGACGAGGCTGCCTTCCCAGCCATGGTGGACAGGATTGATGACTCAGGGCACCCTTGTCACTGTGCGCACAGGTAAATCACAGCACAGTAAATGTGCGGTGAAGTGGACAGGCTTCCGTTCAGAGTTGGCAAGCAGAGGGCTGCAAAGGGGAGCTCCAGGCCTAGGAGACCCGGGAGAGGAGAGAGCACCTGCCTTATGTGTTTGGACATTTCCCATTTGTCATGGTCACCTGAGGGCCCAGTTACTCAGCTCTGCTTGAGCCTGGCAGCCAGATCTGAGCACTGTCATTATCGATGAAGTTTTCAACATGCATGGCCCACTGAGCACAGGTTGAAAGTCTTCTGTGTGAGCACTTAAGAAAAGCTGGTCATTAACCTAGGTGGCCCTTCATTCACTTGACTTTTTCAATCAGGGAGAAATTTCACCTTACACTGTCCATGTGTGGCTTGTGATGAATATTATTAGCATCCAGGCAGAGGTAGGAGGATCTCTGTGACTTTGAGGCCAGCCTGACACTACATAGTGAATTCCAGGTCAGCCTGCACCACAGCGAAACCCTACTTTGAAAAACAAACAAACAAAAAAAAAATGTGTAACATCCATGAGGGCCATGTTGTCCACAAGTCTGAAATTTGCTCTTGATCCTTGAAAGTAAGATTCATGGGAGGATGAGCCCAAGTGTAGGATTGTAGGTGCCTCTTGGGAATCTACAATACCCCAGTGACAGCAGCTAAACCTAGCTGACTCTGAACATCTTAGGGCTGGACTACAGATCCATGGCCAGTGACACACCTCCACCAGCAGGGCTCTGTCTGCTGGAGACTTAAGAAGGAAGTTTAATCTTAATCAAAAATACCTGAGGGTACAGGACCATTACATTCAAACCACCACACCCACTGTTGCAGTCAGGTTTGCATTGCTGACCTGACCAAGAGCAGATTTTGGGGAAAAAGGTTTATTTTGGCTTACAGACTTGAGTGGAAGCTCCATGATGGAAGGAGAAAATGATGGCATGAGCAGAGGGTGGACATCACCTCCTGGCCAGTATCAGAAGGTCAATAGCAACAGGAAAGTGTGCCAAACACTGGCATGGGGAAACTGGCTATAACACCCATAAGCCCACCTCCAACAATACACTCCCACCAGGAGGCATTAATTCCCAAATCTCCAGCAGCTGGGAACCTAGCATTCATAACACTTAAGTTCATGGGGGACACCTGAATCAACACAGCACATTCCAGCCCTCGCCCCCATAAACTGATAACCATACATGATATGAAATGTAATGTATTCAGTCCAACTTTAAAAGTCCCCATGGATTTATCAATCCTAATGATGTTCAGACATCCTCATAATCTGAGATCTTTTAACTGAGCCATAATACCAAAAAAATCCAAAAAAAAACCCATAATGGCACAGAATAAACGTTCACCCTGCAAAAGACTGCATTGGGCATAGCAAAGCAATATTCAACCAATATAAGATTTAAAACAACCAAGGCAAACATCAAACTCTGTAGCTCCAAGTCCAACAACACCAGTTAGTGACAAATCTCCAAGTCTGATATTCCAGCCAGTAACAAGTCTCTGAAGTTCCAATTCCACCCGTCTAGCTAGGCTACTCACAGTTCTGGAACACTTCGTCTGGGGCTGGCAGCTCTCCTTAGCAGCCATCTCGTGATCCCAGCATCTCCACTGGGTCTCCACTGCAACCCACGGTTCATCCTCATGGCGCCATCGGGTCTCCATGAAGGCATCCAGCAAACCTGCTTCAGACTGCCCATGGCCATTTCCAAAACACAAGACCACATTGCAAACTCAATGACCCTCTCTTTCCTGCATTTCTTATACTCCACACTACCAGGCAGGGTGCAAATTTGTTAATCTTGGAGGGCCAGCAATAAAGCAAACTTTGAAGAACGGGGGCACTCCTTCAGTGTTCAGACCCCTTCCAAAGAGTCCATATTCTTCTTGTTGTCCCAATGCAGGTTAGCTGGCCCAATCTTAATGGTTGTAATCTCTCATTAAATTACAGCTGTACAGGCAGCAGATTCGGCCCAGGATTTCATTTTTTCTGTGCCATATCCCTCTGCTCACACCAGTCCATTTCTATGCAATGCAACCCTGCACAAATTCTCAGGACACAGGCATACAGCAAGCCTCTCACACAAACTGCTTCTAACCCAGTCCAGGTAAAGCTCTTTCTCACCCTCATAAGCTAAACCTCACAGTCCATAGTTCTTATTGCATTTGGGTCTTTCAACTCTGACCAGAATAGTCCATCAAGATGTACTTACAGCACTGCAAGGCTTCTCTTAGGCCAAGGTTTCAAATCCTTCCACATTCCTCTGAAAATCAGCTCCAAAAGGCCAAAGCTACAGTCAGGTGTCTAGCAGCAAATGACACATTCCTCGTTACCAACTTTACTGTTGTAGTCAGGTTCATAATGCTGGTAGAAATCACCTGACCAGGAGCAGCTTTTGGGGAAAATGGGGGTTTATTTTGGCTTATAGACTCAAGGGGAAGCTCCATGATGGCAGGGGAAAACAATGGCATGAGCAGAGGGTGGACATCACCACCTGGCCAACATCAGATAGACAATAACAGCAGGAGAGTGTGCCAAACACTGACAAAGGGCAACTAGCTATAGCACCCAAAAGCCCACCCAAAGCACACTGCCTCTAGGAGGCATTAATTCTCAAATCTTCATCAGCTGGGAACCTAGCATTCAGAACCCCTAAGTTTAAGTTTATGGGGGAGCACCTGAATCAAACCACCTCACCCACCTACCTGATGTTTCCATCAATGTTTTCAAAAATGCTTTGATTCATGGCTTTCTCTTGTTCTTTAACTATAAAACCTTCATGAGGGGCTGGAGTTACGCCTTAGCAGTTAAGGTGCTTAAGCCTAAGGACCCAGGTTCAATTCGCTAATACCCATGTAAGCCAGATGAACAAGGTAGCGTCTGGAGTTCATTTGCAGTGGCTGGATGCCCTTACAGCCCGTTCTCTCTCTCTGCCTCTTTTCTCTCTATCAAAATAAAATAAATAAATAAAAACTTCATGAAACTGTTACTGCGTTGGAACATGATATTTAGAGGTAACCTGTATTTGTGTTCCCAAGCCATGGTAGCTCATGTTTGGCTCTAGAATAAACTCTTATACCCTTTGAGGTGAAAACTGTGTTTTTATGTTGACATTAGGAGGCAAAGACAGAGAGACAAGAAGGGGCTAGGGCCCAATATCTTTTTCAAGGGCACACTCCCATAAGCTAATTAACTACCTACCTACTTACATAACTTCCATTAGTCCCCACTAACCAACAATGCTACTAACTCCCAATAACACCATAGGATAATGACAAACCCCTTAACACACTGACTCCTTTGATACACAGGCTTTGGGGCACTTTCAAGAACTGAACTATAACAGAAGGAAAATGTTAAGTAATTAAGTTTGGCTTATGTGTCCCCATACACATCTGAAGTTTAGCTTATGCGTCCAGAGACTGTAATCTATCCCCATAACTAAGGAGCCAATCACCAGGAGACCCCTGTTCAACCACATTTAAATAAGACCAATGCAACTTGTAACCAAGCAGGCTGTCTTTGTACTTCACTTCCATTGTGGGTAGGACACTCCCTTTTCTCTTGCTATAAATGTAGCCTGCTCATGGGGCAGAGTGGGGCATCCTGAGCTACTGTGGTCAGGACTGTTGTCCAATTCACAATGACAGGCAGCCCATGCAGGCCTGTAAATCAAGAACTGTTGTGATTCTCTTTTAGAAGGGTTAGAGCTCCAGTTTCAGACCAGTGCTTCCTCTCAGCCCCTCTCATCCTCCATACCTCTCTGTCCCCTGGGTCTTTTCTTCTACATCTGTATCACAGGGCTTCCATGACATCCCATCCTAGTCCTAACCACTGCACCACCAGGGAGGGACAAAAACTGCCAAAACACAATCATAATCATAACAGATGTTTAACCACTTGGGGCTCTGGAGGTCAGTGGTCAAAATCAGGGCAGCACCACCCTCCCTCCACAGCCCTAGAGGAAAATCCCTCTTTGCCTCTTGAAGCTTCTCAAGCTCTTGGTCTTCCTTGGCTTCCAGAGCATGGCTCCAGCCTCTGCCTCATCTTTTTTTTTTTAATTTTAATTTCAATTTTATTTATTTATGTATTTATTTATTTATTTGAGAGCGACAATCAGAGAAAGAGGCAGATAGAGAGAGAATGGGCGCGCCAGGGCTTCCAGCCACTGCAAAGGAACTACAGACGCGTGCGCCCCCTTGTGCATCTGGCTAACATGGGTCCTGGGGAATTGTGCCTCAAACCAGGGTCCTTAGGCGTCACAGGCAAGCGCTTAACCGCTAAGCCATCTCTCCAGCCCTCTGCCTCATCTTTGAATCCTCATCTCTTCTTTGTCCCATGTTTTCTTCTTCAAAAGGTGCCAGTCATTGCATTTTTGACCCACCATCATTCCAAGTTGATCTCATCTCCAGACCCTTAAGTAGTTAGATCTATGAAATTCTCCTTTCCAAGTAAAGTCACCTGCCTGCCAGGCATGAATCTGGTAGACACTATTTCAACCCCCTACACTCCCTTCTCAGGTCTCTGACATATGCCCAACAACTTCCCAACCATGCTCATGTCTGCCCAGAGCCCTGAGTGCCTGCCACCTAAAGTCTCTTCCAGATAGTAGGGTAGCTTGAATGCAAAATGTCCCCTAAAGCCTTGTGTGTTTACGATTAAGCCTTATATTTAATCCCCGGCTGGTGCATTATATGGGGTTTGTGGAGCCTTTAGGAGGTAGAGCCGCGCTGGAGGAGGTGTGTCACTGGTTGCAGGCATTGGGGTGTTACAGCTTAGCCATGTTTGCCTGACTCAGCTCACTCTACTTCATCCCTGCTGCTGACGAAAATGTGACACCAGGGCTGGTAAGATGGCTTAGTGATTAAGGTGCTGGCCGTTTTGTGCATCTAGCTTTACATGGGCACATGTGTCTGCAGTTCATTTGCAGTAGCTAGAGGACCTGGCACACCCATTCTCTCTCTCTCTCTCTCTCTTTCTCTCAAATAAATAAAATATTTTTAGCCAGGAGTGGTGGCGCACACCTTTAATCCCAGCACTCTGGAGGCAGAGGTAGGAGGATCACCGTGAGTTTGAGGCCACCCTGAGACTACACAGTGAATTCCAGGTCAGCTTGGGCCCCAGTGAGACCCTACCTTGAAAAACCAAGCACACACACACACACACACACACACACACACACACACACATATATATATATATGTGACACCAGGCTGTCTGTTCCTGCCTAGGCTTTCCCAATCACGATGAAATTTACCCTTGAAACTATAAGTTACAAAGAAACCCTTTCCTTCTATAAGCTGCTGCTTGTCCCAGCAACAAGAAAGGAACTGCTACAGATGTCTAGCACCAAGGAAGAGCACAGGGAATGAAGAGGACCCAACAGAAGACTAGAGAAGGCTGTGAAGAGCGCTGGAGGCCACAGAAGACTGGGGAGAAGGAATGAAAAGACACAGAGAGCCCCTCCCCCATGAATCAGTAAGTGGGTCGAGCCTGACCTCCAGATGGAAAAAGTTGAAAAAAACGTTGCATCTTAAGATAAAAAGACACAACAAAGAACCAGATAATAATGTGAGATTAGCACACCCTGGAGCTCATCCCAGCGTCTGCGGAGGACTCGGCCCAGCGTCTTTTCACCTGACTTGGCCCACGCTGACTTCTGCAGCCGCGCAAGCCGTTGTCTCGGAGCCACAGCTGGTGGCGCCCTGCCCGGCTGTGCAGGTGTTTCTTATAAGTTCCTATTGTGTGTCTTTCTTTTCTGACTTCCTCACAATTTCTTTTTGAAAGTGGCCTCGTTTTGGCCTGGATTCTTCCTTTCCCAGGGTACTGTTCCTTAGCTGTCAGGGGTAGGAATGGTGATGTGGACCAGGGAGAGGCCTCCTCTCCTTGCCACGTCCTCTTGGTCCCTGACTCCCCCTTTCTGTGGCCCCTCTCCTGGCCATCTACACGTTCCCTATTGCTCGCATTACTTCTCGCTGGCCAGGTCACTGCTGTTTCCCCCCACAATTATCGACATGAGCTACGATGCCCATTTCTATTTCTTTCGCCCTCTTTGCATGTGTATGTGTGTGATGTGCACGTGTGTATGTATGTTCACATATTTGTGAGTAGACCACATGTACCCACATGTGGAGGCCAGAAAGCAATGTCAAATATCTTCCTTTCCACTATTTTTTTTCTCTAAAGGACAGTTTTTTAAAAAATATATTTTATTTATTCATTTGAGAGAGAGGAAAGAGACAGTGAAGGTGGCGATGGGGGAGAATGGGCATGTCAGGGTCTCCAGCCACTGCAAACAAACTTCAGATGCATGTGCCACCTTGTGCATCTGGCCTACGTGTGTCTTAGCCAATCAAATCTGGGTCCTTTGGCTTTGCAGGCAAGTGCCTTAACCGCTAAGCCATCTCTCCAGCCTCACTTCATGTTTTGAGATAGGGTCTCTTGCTGAACCTGGAACTCACTGCTCTGGCTAGTAACTAGCTTGTAAGCCTTAGGGATCTACCAGTCTCTGCTTTCCCAATGCTGGTATTATAGTTGTGTACCACCAGGTCTAGTCTTTACACAGGCACTGAGATCTGAACTTGAGTCCTTCAGCTTGCACAGAAAACACTTTACCAACTGAGCCATGTCTCCAGCCCCTGTCCTGTTTTTTTTTTAAAATATTTTATTTATTTATTTGAAAGGGGATATATATATATATATATATATATACATATATATATATACATATATATATATATATATATATAGAGAGAGAGAGAGAGAGAGAGAGAGAGAGAATGGGTACACCAGGGCCTCTAGCCACTGCAAATGAGCTCCAGACACATGCACCACCTTGTGCATCTGCTTATGTGGGTACTGAGGAATTGAACCTGAGTTCTTAGGCTTTGCAGGCAAGCATCTTAACCACTCAGACATCTCTCTAGCCCCATGCCTGGTTTTTGATGTTCCACTTTCTACATGGAGGCCAGAGCGCTCTTACTGAAGCCCAGACCCGATGTTGCCATCTCGGTGTCAAACTACACTGTTTCCTTGTTCTTAGAACAGCAGCAAATGTGCCTACAGCACTTCGTCCAGCACCGTCTAAAAATCACACACATCAAGGTTAGTTTTATCTCCCCACTAGCGTCCTTATAGTTCACATGGGCGAAACAGGGACACTGACTGGCATAGCTTCTAAATAGTAAGAGTCAGGACTGGAACCCAGAGACCACGCTCCAGGGACTGTGTTCTGAAATCCTTGGTGATGCCCCTGCCATCTTGCCAGCCTCCTGACTCCTTGCACTTTGAGGACACTTGGTGCGCTCACACTTCCACGTGCCCTTCCTACCTCCGCCACCCCAGGACCTTTGCCTGTAGTCTGCCCTCTGCCTGGCACCTGTCCTCTCTCAGGAAGGTGATTCATTTTCCAGGCCTTCATTCAGAGCCACCCTCTATGATCACCCCAAGTAGATCAGACCTCTAGGGGTTCCAGAGCACACTATTAACAGTTCCCCTTCTCATTGGTCTGTGTGACTATTTGACAAGGCACTGTGGTGGTTTGATTCAGGTGTCCCCCATAAACTCATGTGTTCCGAAGGCTTGATTTCCAGCTGATGGCAATTTTTGGAATTGGAGCCCGCTGGAGGTGATGTATTGTTGGAGACGGGCTTACGGGTGTTATAGGCACCTTCCCATTGCCAGTGTTTGGCATACCCTCCTGATGCTGTTGTCTACCTGATGTTGGCCAGGAGGTGATGTCCACCCTCTGCTCATGCTAAGGTTTTCCCCTTGCTATCATGGAGCTTCCCTTTGAGTCTGTAAGCCAAAATAAACCCTTTCCTCCACAAGTCACTCTTGATCAGATGCTTTCCACCAGCTAGGCGAACATAACTGCAACAGGCCCCCAGGCCCTTTTCCTCCCCAAGTGTGAGCCCCAAGAGGTATGGTGCTGAGCCCCCTGCTGGCCCTCGAGGACCTGCCCTAAGATCTCTGCTCAAGGTTCGCCAGGCAAGGAAATGGCTGAGGAAAGTGTTCCAGAATCAGGACGCTGGACACCAGCTGTGACGGTTCACCCAGGTGGTTAACTTGACAGGATTTAGAATCACCATGGAAAACAAATCTCTGGGCATATCTGTGAGGGAGTTTCTAGAGTCTGTTAGTTGAGATGGAAAAACCCATCCTCACTGTGGGCAGCAGCATTCCATGGGCTGGAGTGCCAGACTGAAATAAAAAGAAGAGGGCTGGAGAGATGGCTTAGCGGTTAAAGTGCTTGCCTATGAAGCATGAGGACCCAGGTTCGATTCTCCAGGTCTCCATGGTGGTACATGCATCTGGAGTTTGTTTGCAGTGGCTAGAGGCCCTGGCGAGCCCGTTCTCTGTCTCCCCCCCTCCCTCTCTCTAATAAAATAAATACGTAAATAAATCAGAAAAAATATCTTTTAAAAAGAAGAAGAAAGTTTGCTGAGCACCAACGTTCATCTCTTGCTGCCTCTTGACTGCAGCTGTAATGTGACTGGAGACCTCTGGTTCCTGCCACCAGGCCCCTTCCACCATAACAGTGGACGGAACCCTCAAACGGAGCAGAAATGAACCCTTCTGCCCTTAAGTTGCTTCTGTCAGGTGTTTGTTGGGGCAGCAAGAAAAGTCATTAACTCACCAAGTTTCAAAAACAGGCCACATGACAGAAAAGTCATTAACACGCCAGGTTTCAAAAACAGGCCACATGACAGAAAAGCTAAGGGGTGGGGGCAGGGGCAGAAGGGCCAACACTATGGCTTTCGGTGTGATGCCCATGCTGGCTACGGTTCTAGTGTGCCCTGCCTTTGGCACCTAAGATATCAAGTGAGAAAGGGATGAGGACAGGCTGGCCTTGAGGCTGGGCAGAACTTGAACTTGCATCCTCAGGGCTGCCAGACTGCCGTATTGCTGTGGATTTCAGATGCCTTGTTCTTTTTTTTCTTCTTCTTCTTCTTCTTGCAAATGTTGGTGCTTTTGAAAGCAAAATTCATCTTACAGCAGAGCTCTCCGTGTAATGAAGCATATTTTGTTTGTTGGTCCCTGAAAAGCAGTTATGAGATCAATGGCAAGCCTCACAGTCAGTGACATTTTGGAATCAAGCAATTCCATTTGTGGCCTTGGGTAAATTCTTCGCTTTTCTGAATTCACAGTTTCTTATCTATCAAAGGGCGAGGGTGTCGTTAATGGTGGAGAGGTACATGTGGCCATGGCGCTGTGCCTGGCGGCTTTCATTCCTTCACTGAAAGTCCATTAGGAGGTTTATGAAAAATAGGTCAGATTAGTGTTTTGCTAGAATAATCCATACTCTATGCTGCATGGTCAGGCATATATTTGGCTACTCACAGTTTCAGTGGAAAAATAACCAGCAACTTTAGGGGCCCTTCCGGTTTTACGTTTTAATTAATGTTGCATGAGACTTCTTTATCAGTTTTACATTGTAATTAATGCTACATGAAACTTCTTTCTCCTATCTCTGCTTAATGCCAAAGTGACCAGGAATGACAAGACCCTTCTCCGCAGTACTTGCCATGGGGAAAGACAGGCACCAGTTCACACTCACTAGGCGCTTTGTTTTGCAGTTGAAACGGGACCTCATGTCGTCCACGCTGGTCTTGAGCTCTCAGCGGCTGGCTTGGAATTCCTGATCTTCCTGCCTCCACGTGTCTGAGGGCCTGGGATTACAGGCATGCGCCACCATGTCTGATGCAGGGCGTACTTCCCAGAATGTTACAAGCGTTCTCTGTGGGACCTTGCTTCTCCTTACATGAAAAATGATAGGGAATTTGACTCATCTATGAAGCACATCATTAAATTTTTTTTTTTAACTCGGGGCAATTACTTGTTCTATTTCTACTCCAAACGATCTCTCCAGTTTATTCTTGGGAAGAATTAGTCAGTGCAACTATATTTCTGTAAAAGTTCTGTTTGCTGTGAACCGGTAGCTAGAATATAATCGGAGAAGTCTTTATTGACGCCACTGTTTGCTTTCATCAACGTGGGCCATGGCATGAGCAAGGATATATATTAAACCTTCCAGTGAATCTGTGAAAAATTATACTTTTATGAATGACCTCCCATTGCCCTCCGAAACATCACAGGCCCAATAGATGTCTCAACCATATTTAACGTGGCAGACTAATATGTACTAAGAATAAACTAGAAAACACATTCACAGTAAAAACAGAGCAAGCAGTTGCTGAGGTGGGTAGAGGAGTGTAAAATGGGCAGATGACACGTGTCAGGTAGAGTGCTCCCCACCCGTTTTCTGATGACGGGGGGCCAGCCATGGGGTAGGACAGAGTTCGAACGCTATCTTTTCCTCTGACCAGCTCTTCAGCATGTTTGCACAGCATGCTTCTCACTGTTTGCTGGGGACACGTTTGTGTCTCTGAAGAAGTGGTTTGACCTTTGGAGATTGCCAATGTTTTGAGAAAAAAGTGTCTTTGCAGTTGTGATTAAGTTAAAGATCTCTCCATGAGTTCATCCTGGATTATCTTGGTGGGGCTTAAATCCAATGACTAGGTACTTTTCAGAGAAAGACAGAGGGAGATTTCAGACAGCAGAGGAGAAGCCCCTGTGGGGATGGGGACAGAAATGGGGGGGGGAACATAGACATAAGCCAAGAGATGTCTGCAGTCACCAGCACTGGGAAAGCAAGAGAGCTTCTCTCAGTGCTGCCTGGGGAGCGTGGCCTTGGTGACGCCTTCATTTTAGACTTCGGGACTTCAGAATTGAGAATAATTGTCTGTGTTTTTTAAGCTATCATACCTGTTGTCATTTATTACAGCAACTCTAGAATGACAATGAACTGGTCACATTTCTTTCTTTCTTTCTTTCTTTTTTTTTCCTTCTTCCTTTCTTTTTGGCTTGATGTTAAGACAATTTCAAGAGAGAGAAAAATTTCAGAACTCAGAGTAGTGGCAATATCATTGAGACAAGTGCCTATTTTCCTATCAAGTTTACTTTAAAAATAAGTCTTCACCAATTTAATCAATCAGAATCCAGGTAGGAAAATAGAAACCACTTGGGGCGTTCTGTCGCCTGGCCCTTGACTAGTGTTTGTGTCCCTCCAGGCTCGGTTCTGCCGAGTCAAATCTCCCTCTGCAGATTCCTGATGCACGGATTGGTCATATCAGGGGCTGAGAAATTAGCAGGCCACAGACAGGTAACACAGAAACTAGCAGCAGCAGGAAGCCATGACTTGCTGGGGAGGCAGTGTTAGCAGAGCCCAAAGGTGGAGAGGGAAGGGGGGCACCTATAGGAGGTTAGGACCATGGTGAACCTAATCTGGTGAGACACTAGAGCTCAGGGGACACTCGTTTCCTCACCCTCCTGCCCTTACCTGTCCCTTTCATTGGCTGACCAAGCCAGAAGCTCCCTGAAAAGACAGTCCAGGAGCCTGCACGGAGGGCACAGAGCCAGGAAAGGCAGGGGTTGAACAGAGGACCAAGCCACGACGACCGGGAGCCACGGTGGAGATGACGCTTCAGGAGAGGCTGCTGTGGAGGTGGGTGGCATTCTGTGTACTTAGACCCCTCTCCTCCCTCTACTTCCCATTCTGAGGCAGATGAGACAATGGCTCCCCAACATGTCCACCGTGGAAACCCTGGAACTGGGGACAGGTTTACCTACCTTACGTGGCAAATGGAATTTTTCCAGGTGAGAGTAAACTGTGGGGTTTGAGATGGGAAGGTGACTCTGAATTACCCAGGGGGTCACTTGGGGGTCTTGTAACTGTGACATAAGGTGTCACAGAGGAGAGATGACTGTAGGCAGAGGCTGGCATGATAGGCTTTGAAGATAGAGAAAGAGGCCATGGATATGGAATGTGGGCACCCGGAGCGCCTGGGAAGGCAGGGACACACAGTCTCCTGTGGAGCCTGCAGGAAGGAGCACTGCCTGCCCACACCTCCAGGCTAGCCCAGGGGACTGACAGTAGCCTTCTGTTCCAGGGGGACCAGGGAACACAGTAAGCAGGGAACCCTACTCAGAGTGTGGGAAGTCAAGGTGAGGGTTTATATTGACTGTCAACTTACCAGGACCTAGAATCACCTGGGAGGCATTATCTAGTCGAGGTTAGCCTCTGAGTGTGTCTCTGAAGGATCTTGATTAGGTTAACTGAGGTGGGAAGGCCCACCCTAACCGTGGACAGCACCAGTCGGTGGGCTGGCTGAGCAGCAGAGTTCATCTAGCTCTGCTTCCTCCCTCGACACTGAATGACCAGCTGCCTCCGGCTCCTTCTGGACCATGGTGGACTGGAACCTGGAAGTGTAAGGTACCCTTTCTCCCTTCAATTGATTGTTGTCAGGTATTCAGAACCAGCGATGAGAAGGTCCAGTTATCACAGCAACAAGTAAAAATGCCCCCTACTTCAGGTGAAAACAAAATGGACGTAAAACCTTAGCATTATCCTCCCTCTAGCCAACACAGAAAGTGACTCCTTTTCCTGTTTTACCCATTTCATGCACATCTTGATTATGAGAGGCCAAGGGAAAGTCAAATGGCCAAGGATATGAGGGTGGTGACTTCACGCAGTCTGAAGACTCATAAGCCATGCTACCTGGGCAAAAGATTCCTGGGCTGGGGGTGTGGCTCAGTGGTAGAGCGCTTGCCTAGAACACATGCGGTCTGAGATTTGATCCCCAGCACTGGATAATAAATCTACTCTACTAAGTGATGCCACGTGACCTAGCATGACAGTTTATGTCATGTCCACGGACTAGTGTTTAAACCGATGCCTCTACTCAGTGGCTAACCACGCTGCTTCCTGATGGGTGCCCATTTCCAAACTTGAGACATCGTCACCTTACTTTGCCATTGGTTGGCATTACTGAGTGATATTTGTTAACACTATGAAATGTCTTATGCGATCACTTGAATGGCCTCGTTAAATGAAGCAGGAAAAGATATCTCCTAACTTAATAGCTTGTTCTTTAGCAAGGGTTTCTACAATCTAATTAATAGCAGAAGCCGGTGGCTCTAACATTCCTTTGCATTCTTCTTTCTCCACTCTAGGGAGAAGGAACTCAAAAGAAGAAAGAAAAACATGGTGGTGGTGGTGGTGGGGAACGACAGATAGAGCTAATGAACTAAGAACTGCAACAATCAGGATATAATGATTAATTTGACTACATGGAACCTATGCTAAGAAGGTGGTTGTGCATACTCTCTTCACTTAGTTCTCACAGCCTATCGGAAGGAGGCTGACTAGGCACATTTGCAGCTGAAGCAGTGGCATCTTGGCAGGTCAAGTTCATCATCAAATTGGGAGGGTTTGAGCTGGAACTCTTGAATCAACTGTGTCAAGTGCTATTTAATTGTTTCAGCAAACAACAGCTTGACTGACTGTCACTTGGATACTGGAGGACACCTCAAGCTGATAATAATTTATCCATGGCATGCACTTGCTTTCTGTTTATCCTATTTGTATGCGATAAATGAGGAAAAGTTGTCACCGGCCACCGCCTCCTCCAGGCTAGTTACGCACTCGCTGTGCTCCTGATCGACACGCTGTGGTCAGGGAGGCATGACCAATTTTCAGTTGCATTTCTTCCTTCCTTCCCTCCTTCTTTGTTACTAAGGACTTACCATGGGCAGGTGCTGGGCTGGCCCACCGGAATCACAGGTAAGGAAAACACAATCTTCCCATTTGGGGGATGTTTGTTGGTCTGTCCATGAACATTTCCTGCTGGAGTCAGGAAATCCGGCCTGCCCTGACAACTTAGAAAATACACCAGACTCACAAGACCGAGTCTCAAAGGGGACGTTGGAGGGCTTCTTTGTGACTCTAGTGCAGAGCCACATGGTCCCTTACTTCCCAGCCAGACCTTGTTGGCTTCACCTGCTCAGAAGGGGTATTAGTTCATACCTTAGAGGGTTGAGGTCAAGTTCAAATGAGATGACATGAAACGATTAGCTCAGAATCTGCCCATGGTAAGAATGAAGGACTATCTAACCTCTACATCACTGCTGCTGTCACGCCTTTCCTCTGTATACAGTCCCTTGTGCCTTACCGAATGCTTGGTGTTGGGGTATGGCCTCCACCCATCTGCATGGTAGGCATCTCCAAGATCAGCAGGCTCTAAACGATGAGGCCGAATATCACTTGTCACTCTCAAAGTCCAGGTTAGAGATCACACCCCACGCCACCAGGGCTGTGGACCACTGCAAGCCCTGTCACATCGCCTGTAACCTCGCCTTGCTTGCCCTCCACACAACATGCCCTTTGGAAACTGTGTGGCCCATCTTGTCGTTCCCCTGCCGTCAGCCCCTCCCGCCACACTTCAGATGAAGCCCAGACCATCTCCGCGCGCTGCAAGCTCCTGCTGATCGCTCTGATGTCACATCTGCCAGTTTCCGCTGAGCTAGCTCAGGCCTGGCTCACTCACCTGCTTTGTCTCTTTGAACTCACCAAGCCCTGGCCTTCCCCCCCCAGGCCTGTCTGCCTACGTCCCCTGTGATCAGAGCGACCGTCTCGATTTTCCTTGGACTTGCCTGTTTGCTGAGTGCCACCCAACTCCAATGCCCTTCAGGACACGTCTCACCATATGTTTTCTTGTGCGTCTCCAACTGTGCTCTGTGCCTTTGGGTTAGCTTTCCCTCTTTAGAATTTATTCCAGGGTCCCCCACATCCCAGTGTGGTCAGGGGACTACCTTGGTCATGCTGGGAAGGGTGGGTGCCAGGCTGGACATGGGTCCTGACTTCATTCTTTCCCTTATTCATCCACCAAATAGCCAAGGCTGTGATACACCAGGGGTTGCCTCCGGCTCCTGTAGGACAAGTGTTAACATCATCCTCTTATTCTTCAGTGGGGCCGGCCTGAGCCCTCAGGACCGAGCAGAAACCAAACAGCACCAGGGCGGTCACATTCTAATGAGGAAAGAGTGGGACCACTGCAAAGCCTGTGCATGGAGGGAGGTGGGACGGCAGAAGGGACAGGGAAGGGCACACTAAAAGCAGGACTTTGTGTGCTGTGTGTGTGGTGTGTGCTCTCATGTCCATGTGTGTATGGTTGTATGTGGGTGTGTGCATCTGTGCAGAGACCAAAGGAAAAGGTTAGGTAAATCCCTCTATCACCCTCAACCCTTTTTTTTTTTTATTTTTTGTTAGTTTTAATTTATTTATTTAAGAGTGACAGACAGAAAGAGAAAGAGGCAGATAGAGAGAGAGAGAATGGGCTCGCCAGGGCCTCCAGCCACTGCAAACGAACTCCAGACGCATGCGCCCCCTTGTGCATCTGGCTAACGTGGGTCCTGGGGATCGAGCCTCGAACTGGGGTCCTTAGGCTTCACAGGCAAGCGCTTAACCACTAAGCCATCTCTCCAGCCCTCAGCCCTTTTATTGAGACAAACTCTCTCACCCAACCTGGAGCTCTCTAATTGGAGTAGACTAGCTAGCCCGTGAGGTCCAGAGGTTCTCTGCCTCTGCCTCCTAAGTACTGGCATTACAAAGCCAGGCATGTTATATGGGTTCTGGAAATCAGAAAGCACGCTTGCACGACAAGCGTTCATCAAATTCTACCCGCTGAGCCAGCTCCATGGCCTCAAAACTGGCTATTTGAGACGAGACGTGAAAGACCTGAGGGGCAACTGTGGCTGAATGAATGGGAGCTGGGAGCCACAGGACAGAACTGGAGTGAAGTGATCCGGTGGGGGCCCAGTCAATTGTGGGCGCACCAGTAGGCACCAGCTTCATTGTCCAGGTATCTTCCCAGCATCTCAGGCAGCCCCGTGGCTCATGAAGGCGCATCGGAAGTGTTCAATGCCCTCTTTAGCCGGAGACTGCAGAGAACCAGTTAGAATGACAGAATGGAGGTGTCCACTTGCACTTGCATCCTTCCTGCCTCTCGTCCAGGGGAGTCCTTCATGCAGGGGAGGAGGGGAGAGTCATTTAACAGAACTGCTGGATCACAACCTAATTATCTCTGGGGCCGGAGCACGGTCAGCAGGATTCCTGTCACCTGGCTCGGAGCGGGTCAGCAGCCAGCACAGAATGTGCTGTCCTGGGGGAGCCAGCAGCCTCGCTTAGCGCGCACCTCAGGACGCGCAGTTGACTTTGGGACAGAGACGTTTGCAGTGAAGAATGGAGCCCACCTGTGCTCAGCACGTCACTGGAAAGGATTACTTCTAAGTGGGAGCGTGTGGTCCTGCTCCTGCACTAACTCTCCCCACGGGAGCCTGGTCCTCAGCTTTCTTAGACTCCGCTCTTGGGGGCTGTGGTAGTTTGAATGTATGTCCCCCACCCCTCTGTAGTCTCAGGTGTTTTATAAAAGCTTCTAACTTGGGTCCCCAGTCACCTGGCTGGAGGAGGTATTACTGGGGGCCGATCCTGGGGTCCAGTCCAAAGGTGTGTTTAGGGGCGGATCTGAATTCTAGCCCGAAGGTGTGCAGAGAGGTTTGAGCATTAGGGGGGTCCTACTTGCTGCCCATTTTTGCTTCCTGCTTTTTTGGTTTTCCGAGGTAGGGTCTCACTCTAGCTCAGACTGACCTGGAATTTACCATGGAGTCTCAGGCTGGCCTTGAACTCATGGCGATCCTCCTAACTCTGCCTCCCAAGTTCTGGAATTAAAGGTATGTGCCACAGCGCTCAGTGCTTGCTGCTTTTTGGTGTTGGCTGGCTACTGATGTTTTCTCTCTCTGCATGGACTTATGAGCCGGAGCCAGCTTCTTCCACCATTGACAAACTTCCCTGGATCTGTAAGCCTAAAAGAAATCCTTTCCTCCCACAATCTGTGTCTGGTTTGGATGTTCGGCCCAGCAATGTTGGAACTGTCTGCAACAGTGGCCCTAGGAGCTGCCCCTCTATAACCCGTGCCCTCTCCTCTGTGTGGCACTGCCCGCTCTCTTTCCAATGGGGCAGCCATGGGATCACAGGGCTTGGGGCTCCTCCATGGGGGCTGGAGGCTCCAAGGCCTTCAGCTGATTTGCCCAAAGGCCAGCAATTGGTTAGGGTCCAGTCCAGGATCCTCTGCTCATATTTGCCTCTGCCCCCTTTCTAGTAGCCCTCGGTGTTCTCCTCCACTGGGTATGGTCTCCCTGGAGCGTCTTCCGCTGGTCTTAAGCTGAGGTCCATCCTCAGCCTCTCCTGGCTTGGCCTGGCTTCCCTGCTGCATGGGAGAACATGGCCAGTCTGATTAGAGTCTCTGGCCTATGAGAAGCCAGGGTCCTGCCTGTGTTTTCTGCCAATGCATGGTATGGAAGTGGGTGCTCAGTGCCTGTTGGCTGGACTGCTGAGCTGCACCCAGCCATCTTTTCTGTCTTTACTAACCACGTTATTAACTTCCACGGAACATAAAATAAAGAAATGATTGCTTAAGCCTCTTGGAAACGCGTAATGTTTTTTTCCCCCCAACATTTTATTGAGTTCCTTTCAATTTTTGTCACCTGATCAAGTCCAGCGTCCTTCTGCAGTTCAGCAGGGGTTGTTCCGGGATGTCTCACAGTTCTCTGGAGATGGGTAAGCGCACTCTGAACTGCGAGGTCTTTGCAGGCAGCGCTAGAGAGTTAGTAGTCTTAGTAGTCTCAACCTTTTGCCCAGGGCTCGCCAAACTCAGGGATCCGAAACATATCTACCAAAAGCACACCACAGATGTTTGCTGGACTAAGCAACAGTAAGGAGAGAAGGAAGTTCTATAACAGCAAACAAGCACTGTCAAGTCCTGTCGAGCACCGAGTTCCTGGGGAGAGTCACAGCTGAGGTCCACATAGAAAGGCCTGGAGCTTCACTGATGTCCTCCCCTTTGCATAAACTGACCAGCACAAATGGCTGTCTTTTTCACCCTTTGTGGGTCACCTGGAACGTGACAGTCCCAGTGGCTCCTATGCAGGTACTGGCAACGTTGGTACTAGCCGCATGCTTAGCCGACACCTTCCAGACGTTTGTGGCGGAGGTTCCTCCTCAGCTTGCAAACCAAAGTCCCTCTTCCTCCAGGGAGCCCAGGGAACGTGCCTGAGCTAGGCAGTGAGTGGTACAAGGCTCAGCCACTTCTAGCTGCCCCTGTGTGGGGGACTCCTCTGCCAGGCCGCTTTCCCTCCAGCTCTCTGATGGGCAGACAGACTTGGCACACCTGCCTCGCCATGGGTGGCTCCCCTGCCCTGTCTGCTTTTTCCCTACCGTTCCTAATGGGCCACTTACCCTCACTGGAGCTCAGCCTCTGCTTCTAAGCAATCTGCACCCCAGTGGGTCCAGAGAGCCTAACAAGAGCCGGACGGCAAATGGAGCCCCTACACCAGCGTGCATTTGTGGCAGGTGAAGAGACAGAGTACCCCACTGATGTGTTAGCATCAAGTTTGACCATCTGATGGCCGTCAGGAGCCTTTTCCAGTGGCCTGTCCATATCCCAGAAGGGACACTAAAGTCCTCTGTATCTTCCTGGGGAATCTAGCTGTAATTACGTTGTTCAAAATATTATAGTAAAATCGATCAGGGAGGATGCTATTCTTGTGGCACATTTTCTGATTTCCCAAATGAGTCTAAAACCAAGACATTATTGATGAATCCTATTATTCTTCTCAAAGGACAAAAAAATAAAAATAAATAGTGCTGTCTTGGATGGCTCCCCACAGGAGCTGCTGAGGCTTGTGCCAGTACAGCAAGGGCTGAGGAGGGTAGCTTGGAGCAGCTCTTCTGGTCGACCTTTTCTGGTCTAGCGCTCTCTGGAATGATCTCTGATCTCCAAGGGTGACTATGCCTTTCCTCTCTGCTCTTTTCAACCTTCAGCAACTCTCTTGGTTCCCAGGGCTTGCTGCCTCCAGCCAGATCTTATTTGTAGGGAGCTTCCCTTCTGTCACTTTTCTTTCCACACTCAGTTGGCTCCTCCTGGGACATCTTGTAGTTCCTGTGTCTGAGTCATCAAGACCTCTAGGGACTTAAAGACTGGCGACATTTTGTACTGTTCATGAACAACTTTTTTTTTTTTTTTTGCTGGTGTGTGTGTGTGTGTGCATACATGTGCATATGCATGTTCACCTATATGTGGACCACGTGTGTGGTTTCACGTGCATGCATGAGCAAGTGTATGTAGTGCATGCATGTGGAGGCAAGAGGACTACCTCTCCTGTCATCCTCAGGTGAACTGTCCACCTCTTTTTGAGACAAGGTCACTCACTGGCTAGAGCTTACCAATTAGCTAGACTAGCTAGCCTGTGAGTGGCTGGGATCCACCTATCTCTGCCTCTCCAGCTCTGGGACTGCAAGCCCATGACACCACAACTGGCATTGATGTGGATAAATGGGGGTTGAACTCAGATCCTCATGCTTGTGAGGCAAGCACTTTACCTACTAGCTATCTCCTGCTCTAATATGAGAGATGCCTTTGAAAAAGTTGGATTAAGATGGAGGAAGGAATGTCAAGACTACTGCCTTCTAGAAGCTTGTGGGATTCTGGGGTGGTTTGATTCAGGTGTCCTCCATAAACTTATGTGTTCTGAATGCTAGGTCCCCAGCTGGTGGCAATTTAGGAACTGGAGCCTCTTGAAGGTGATGTATTGTTGGGGCCTTATGGGTGTTACAGCCAGCTTCCCCTTGCCAGTGTTTGGCACACTCTTGTGCTGCTGTTGTCCACCTGATGTTGGCCAGGAGGTGATGCCCACCCTCTGCTCATGCCATGATTTTCCCCTGCCTTCACAGAGCTTCGCCTCAAGTCTGTAAACCAAAATACACCCTTTCCTCCAATAAACTGCTTTTGGTTGGGTTCTTTGTGCCAACAATGAGAAGCTGACTGCAACAGATGCACTCATATCGTTCCCCCTCATCGTGACCCCTTCAGCAACACTGCTGATGAGGTGGAAGAACTCTGTCCACTATAGCCTCTTACACATGAACACTAGCTGTCTGACGCTGGGCCTGTTCAAGCCTCAGTTTCTTCCTCTGGGTTATTGTGAGCTACAACTAAGATAACAAGGGTAAAATGCTGTATGAATGTCAGATGCTATCATTATACCATTAAGGGCTATTCCTCTTCTTCCAGGCAAATAGGTGAGTATCCCAGAAATGCTAGTAATGCTGTAGACAGATGTCCCTAGAACTTTCTATGTGACAAAAGGCAAACCTCAGTCTGACATGAGCTAAGATGGCTGCTGAGGACCAATGTATAATTAAAAAGTATTTATTTATCTGGGAGAATGAGAGAGAGGGAGAGAATGAATGAGAGAATATGTGCACCAGGGTGTCCTGCCACCACAAATGAACTCCAGACACATGCTCCATATTGTGCATCTGGCTTTACATGAGTACTGGCAAGGTCAAACCCAGGCCATCAGGATTTGCAAGTAAGCCCCTTTAACCTCTGAGTCATCTCTCCAGCCCCAAATGGAAGATTTATCATAGTCCTGTTGGATGTGACTGTCCCTGTGTGACAGGTTTTGGGTCCATGGACACAACCCTTTCCCTTCACAAATGATGGGTCAGCCACTCTCCTGCCAAGTTAGAAGTCTTCTGGACTGCTGCGCTCCAAGGTCATTGTCAAGATGAAGAACAAGGAGCATCAGGCACGTGTAAGAGATGGAAATGTATTTCAGTGTGGAGCAAGGACAGTGTTGGGTTGAGGGGTTGTAAGGGTCGCCACCCTCTTGCTCCTGGCTGGGCTCTGGAGAGCTGCATTGCTGGGGAGAGAAGGAGGCCACAGGGTCTACAGTACCAAGTGACCACTACTTAACTGGCATGCAGGGCAGGCTGAAGGCAGCAGGCATTGCCTTGCCCATGGGTGGATTCCAGAGCCCAGCACTATGCCTAGCCTATAGGAGGAGCACCCAGGAAGCATGTGCTGGACAATTAAATGAATCTCTTTTGGGCTGGAGAGATGGCTTAGTGGTTAAGGCATTCGCCTGCAAAGCCAAAGGACCCAGGTTCGATTCCCCAGGACCCACGTAAGCCAGATGCACACGGTGGCGCATCTGTTTGGATGGAGTTTGTTTGGAGTGGCCGAAAACCCTGGCATGTCCATTCTCTTTCTCTCTCTTTATCTGCCTCTTTCTTTTTCTCTCTCAAAATAAACAAGTGAAGTTTTAAAGAAATTAAAAATAAAAATAAATGAAGCTCTCCAGATTCAAGCTGGATCCATAGTCCATCTCTTGGAGCTGTGGAAAGGATACATGGGGGAAGAGCTAAGACCTTTAAGATCCTGGCAGACTTTTCTGATACAAGAGTCTTGCTTCATTTTAATCTCCTTGTGGAACAGTACGTATGTCTGTACGTGTGTCTGTCAAGACCTATACCTATTTCATCCTGTATAGCATCCAGATCTGTAGTAACTTCCGGATCTCAAGAAATAGAGTTCACCTCACTGACCACTTGCCTAGCTGGCCCTGCTTATGTGGGCTTTTCTCATTCTTCGGCTGACTTTATCCTTCTGGCAGCCTAAGGTGGTGCGCAGTGTCCTATCTCACTTGCAGAACAGGAAGGCGAGATCTTGGGAGATGAATGGTAGAACTGGGGTCAAATCAGTTCCACCGACCACACAGTCTCTGCTACCAGGAGTGTTAGTAATAGACTCAGAAGAGCTCAAAAGCTCAGGAAAGGAAGGTGTGGGGGAAAGTGCTAAAGGTAAGCTCTGTCTGGTTTTCTTCTGAGACGCTCTTCCTACAAAGCATAGGTAAAGAGGAAACACTCATAGCTAGGCTTGCAGAGAGCAGTGGACACCTGGGTCCATTTTGTGATTTCAGGAGTGTCTTTCTGATTTGCCCCCCCCCCCATGGTGCTTGTCTGAGGACTGTTTCCTCCCATGAAGGCCTAAGAATCACATGGCTGGGCTTATCACAGCAACAACCCCACTCCTATTACCAAGTTTCTGTCTTTCTTACTTACTTTTTGCATGGATGTGACAAAATACCTAACAGAAACAATAAGGGAAGGTTCTAGAGAGATTTCAGTGCCTCGTGATAGGGAAGCCCACCTCCTAAAAGCTTCAGAGCCTTCAAATTAGCACCACAGGGCTGGAGAGATGGCTTAGAGGTAGTGCATGAGTCTGGAGTTCATTTGTAGTGATTGTAGGCCCTTGTATGTCAATTCTTTCTCTCTATCTGCCTATTCCTTTCTTCTTCCCTCCCTCTCTCAAATAAACAAATAAATAAAATAAAGTAAAAAAATAGCACTACAACTTGGGAACCAAATACTCAAAACAAACCATAAGAGTCTGCATCTAGCCCCACAAGCTCATGGTCATTATGCAAAAAACAAAAATTAAAAATAATCCAATTTCAAGAGTCTTTTTAGCCTCTTATTTACAAGCCCTTGAACACTCAAAAAGTTACACGCTTACAATATACAAAGGTACAGAATAAAAATTCCATGTCATAAAAAGTAGAAGGAGCCAGGCGTGGTGGTGCATGCCTTTAATCCCAGCACTCAGGAGGCAGAGGTAGGAGGATTGCCGTGAGTTCGAGGCCACCCAGAGACTCCATATATATGTGAGTGAGACCCTACCTCAAAAACCAAAAAAAAAAAAAAAAAAAAGAAAGAAAGAAAAAAAAAACCAAAAAGGTAAAATGGGGGCTAGAGAGATGGCTTAGTGGTTAAGGCACTTGCCCGCAAAGCCTAAGGACCCATGTTTGACTCTCCAGATCTCACATAAGCCAGATGCACAAAGGTGAGGCAAGTGCAAAGTCACACATGCCCTAGTCTAGGTAGCACAAGCGTCTGGAGTTCAATTACAGTGGCTGAAGCCCTGGCATGCCAATTATCACTCTTGCTCTATATTAAAAACAAAAAGTAGAACAGAAGAATAGCAAGGACATATTGGACCAAGCAAAGGAAGCACCACATCTTACATTCCATGCCTGGCATCCAGGGCATGTGGTGACATCATCTAAGTTCTCATGGTCTTGGGAAGACCCCTTCCACACCCCCCCCCACACACACTACTCCTTGGCCACAGCACACGGAGGTTTCTTGGGTTGGCTCAGCTCAGTGCCTACATCGTTTCTCAACAGGTAGTCAATGTTTTGGCATCTGTAACGCTGTGAGGTCTTCAGTGCAACTTGGGTTTTACCCTTAAAGCTTCATGCCCATCCCAGAGAGTCAGGAACTCTCTGCAGTGTATCTGATCCTGCTACACATTGCCTGCCCGCACAGGACTTTCTCTAAAACCTTGGTATAAACTTCCATGACTCTAACTTGCATTTTGCATGCCTGAAAAATCAGTACCACATGGAGCATGCCAAGTTTTGCTGGCAGCTCAAGACGTAATAGGCCCCTTTGGACCCCGCAGCTGTGGCAACCTGTGAGTATCTAGGCAGATGAACCCAGAAAAATCCTTCTGTACCTGGTGCTGTTCAAGCAGGGCACTGTGTAGGTGCTCTGTAAAGACACTGGCTTTTCAGGCAGGGCAGTCTTTCAAATGAGTTTGCATTTTTATACCCTTTGATGAGAGAGGACACTGCCTTAAGGCACTTTCATATTGTCTTTTTTTTTTTTTTTGGTTTTTCGAGGTAGGGTCTCACTCTAGCCCAGGCTGACCTGGAATTCACTATGTAGTCTCAGGGTGGCCTCGAACTCATGGCGATCTTCCTACCTCTGCCTCCCGAGTGCTGGGATTAAAGGTGTGCGCCACCATGCCCGGCTTCGTATTGTCTTGATGCCAAGTTAGTGGTCTTTCCTTGATGGTACTAGTTTCTCTAACATGGTAGTTGCTTCATTGTTTCAACATATTTTAAATACACTTGTGTTCAAAATTACATGTTTTTCAAATCTTTTCCCTCTATTCTTTGATCATAATTCTCATTATAAACCCAGCTAAAGGCTGTGTGCAATAACCATTCCATGCCACAGTATGACTATTATATTGTCTTATGATTTCTTTTACTAAACAAATTAGTCCCCCACTTTTAAAAATATTTTATTTATTTACTTTCAAGGAGGGAGGGAGGGAGAGAGGGAGGGAGGGAGGGAGAGTGGGAGGGATGGGAGGGAGGGAGGGAGGGAGGGAGAGAGAAAGCGCTGCCAGGGCCTCCAGCAAGCAAACTCCAGATGCATGCACCACTTTGTGCATCTGGCTTTATGTGTATCCTGGGGAACTGAAGTCAGGTGGTTAGACTTTGAAGGCAAGCACCTTAACTGCTGAGCCATCTCTCCAGCCTACAGTCTTCTACTGTTGAATTTAGCTTTAGTCACAATTTCAGGACATGGGAAAAACATAGCCAGATGCTTTGCCAAAATGTAGCACAAAAGACCTCTAGCACAATTTCCAATAAAGTCTTTGTTCCCGCCTGAAGCTTCATGAGCACAATTTTCACTGTTTATATTTCTTTTGGCATTCTTATCTTTTGAACTCTTACCAGCATGGTCCATTAATCTCTACTTATAGCATTCTAACCTGCATTTCCAAACTTCCACATTTCTCCCACAAGCCAGCTCCAAAGTCACAAAAGCCATCGAATCAAATTTACCACATAATGTTCCCATTCCTGGTATCAACCTTCTGTAGCAGTTATTTTTTACTTCTCTTTTTTTTATGCACATGTTTATGCATATGCACGTGTGCTCATGGCTCTGGAGGCCACAGATCCATACCAAGTATCATTCCTCAGGAACACCATCCCTCTCTCTCTCTCTTTTTTTTCTTTTTCTTTCTTTCTTTTCTTTTTTTTTTTTTTTTGAAACAAGGGCTCTTCCTTGCCTGGAGCTCATTTATTAGATTAGACTGGCTGCCCAGTGAGCACCAGGATTCACCCGTCTCCACATCCTAGCACTGGGATTACAAGTGTGCACCATCAAACCTGGCACTTCTATGTGGGTCTTAAGGTTAGAGCCCAGGTCCTCAGGCTTGTGAGGCAAGCACTTTACTGTCCTGTATTAGTTACCTTTCTTATCACTGTGGCAAAATACCCAATAGAAGTAACTCAAGGGAAGAAATGTTTATGGTGGCTCACAGTTTCAGAGGGATTTGAGTCCATCATGGTGGGGAAGGCCTGGCTGTGAGCAGGCCATGCAGCACGTGACTGAGGCTCTTCACATCTTGGCAGACCAAGAAAGCAGAGATGCAGGCTGGAAGCAGCAATCATTATGACCTTTAAGGGCTCACCCCTAGTGATCTAATCTTCCATCCAGGCCCCACCTCATAACACTCCATAGCCTTCCAAATAGTGCCGCAAGCTGGGAACCAGCTGCTCAAGATATGAGATTTGTGGGATGTTTCAGAAGAGGAGTCCAATAAGTAAACAGTTCAGGCAGCTAACTGTGAATGCCTTTTAGTTGCTCCCCTCAGAGCACATTTTAAAAATATTTTACTTACTTATTTATTTGAGAGAGACAGAGAGATGGGGGCAGATAGCAAACTGGCATGCCAGAGCCTCTCACCACTGCGAACACACTCCAGACACATGTGCCACCTTGTGCATCTGGCTTATGTGGGTCCTAGGGAATCAAACCTGAGTCCTTAGGCTTTGCAGGCAAGCTCCTTAACCACTAAGCCATCTCTCCAGCTCAGAGTACATCTTGATGGACTAGACCAGTTGATCAGAGACCATGAGACTACAGGATGACTCAGATGGCATGCACCAGGAAGATTACAAGCTCCAAATGTATTTGACGTGGCCTGATTAAAAGGAAGTGGAGCACAGAGTGAGGTGAAGCCAGGAGCCACCTCTCTGCGTTGTGCTCACTCAGTTTGCTCTCCCTGCCCCACAGCGTTGTCTCTGCCTGTGGTGATGGCTCACGGGATGAGTTAGGATACAGCTGGGTTGTGATAGACCAAAACCCGGACTCAGACTCCTAGGGCATTGACTGTCTCACATAGCTGAAGATTTGAATGGGCATCTTGATTTAGATCCCCAAAACTGCCATCGGCACCGCTCTCACAGGTGGGGGTTTCCCTGTGGATGTGTGGGTTCTCAGGATCACAGCAATACAATATCCGAGCCAGTAGAAGGGAGAGACTTTGCCCTAGGATCTCCAGTGAAAACTCCATTTGGGGATTCTGTCAGCCCTGATTATGTCAGTGAGGTGGGATATTCATTTCTGTGCTGGTCAGTGTGGCTGTGCAAAGATCTAATCTAGATGAAATGTACAATGGAAAGTGAAGTTGTTCATCAAGAGGACTCTGTGGAGCCTGGGGAGATGGCTCGGGTGGTGAAGTGCTGGTCTCGCCCTTTGCACTGAGTTCAGATCACTAGCACCCACGTAAAAGCCAGGCGTGGCAGCACATGCCTATCTATATCCCAGCACGGGGAAATCAGAGACAGGATGATCTCTGGGGAAGGCAAGCTGGCTAGCTAGTCTAGTTAAATTGGTGAGCTCTAGGTTCAATGAGAGACCTTGCCTCAGAAAATAATAGTAATGATAATAATAATGTGGAGAGTGATAGAAGAAGACACAGTGTTGGCCTCTGGTCTCTTCGTGCACACGCACACATGTGTGCCTACAGATATGAACATGCATGTGTGCATACCACACTCTTATACACCTGAAAAACAGAACCACGTGAATTGAAAGTTGAGGAGGTGTGATTCCCTCCAATGCAAAATCAGATCCAGTCGGTAGGAGAAGACACAGTTGATGTGGGATAACAAGCATTCCACAGGGTCCTTTGACAGTGGTGGTGGGGAGGAGACTGTGGCTAGTGTCCTGAGGGCCTCTGGGCTGATTTAGGAATAAGAGTAAAGACCTTCGCAGGCAGCCCTTTGGATGTCATTGAATTCAAGGGGCGGGATGGGGCAGCTTCAGAACGAGGTCCAGCCTGGGATGCCCACTGAGCTGCTGGAGCAAGGCAACAGTGAGGAAGCTAGAAACAGCATCTCAGTTTGTTTGATCAGCAGCCAAACACAAGAGTGGCATCTCGGGGCGATGTGGTCAAAGAGGGCTTGGCAAACTCTTTGGAAATGAAAAGGCCAACCCTAGGGAATCCACTCTGTAGTCATCCAGACCAAGGGCCTTTAAGCTTTGGCTGGATAACTTTGCTTTAGTTGTTACAATCAGCTTTGGAGCCAGGGCATTAGGTGTTAGAATGACTTTCCAAAGCTTGTGGTTCTGGGGATGAAGAGCAAAAAGGGTTTGGGAACAGAGTATGGTTTGGAAATTGAGGAGGGGACTTGGCATGAGGAGGTTTCTGAGATTCTCACAAGATTTATAGTTGGTTTTGGACTTGAAGATTGCTTGTGTTCTAAAAATACATTGCCAAATTGTGGTATTCTTAGATCCACAGGCTTCTGTAAGGTTTTATTGTTCTTGGATGATTGCATCTGAGAGGTATTTTCTCTCTAGTGTATTTCTGAAATGACACTCATTGATGCAATCAACCAACATCACATTGAAAGCGTTTCCAACCATTACTTTGGTTAGGAAAAATCAAGTGTTCAACTAAGGGGTGAAGATTTCCCACACCCCCATTTCCTCCTAACCACCTGGACAGGTCATTTTGGGACCACTTAGCATGTGACCACGTGGGCACCTTGCGAACATTTCAAATGCAACATTCCCATCACCCAACAGTTGACCCTGTTCTTCCATAATTCCTTTCCCAATTTTCTCACCTTTGGCACAATGGTCCACCCATTGGCTCTAACCCAACCCCAAGAGGCAATCTTGACATTTCATTTTACTTCTCCCCTGTGGTGGTTTGAGTGCAAAAAATGTCCCTACAGGTTCATGTGTCTAAACACTTGATCCCCAGCAAAATAGAACTGTTGAAAAGGTTGAGGAACCTTCAAGAGATACTGCCCCAGCCTGCGGGGATTCAACAGAGGCCCGAGGAGAAGTCAACCTGAATGGGAATAAGCAAACAGACACAAGGAAGGAGACCAAGCCGAGCGTTTGGTCAAGGTCTCGATTTTTATTAGTACAGGAGGGTTTATATAGGGAGATCCAGGGAAAGAAGGCTAGTCATATAGCATGTAAGCAGAACCGGGAACTTGGAAGGCGAGGCCGCATGTAGCTCTTCTGGGAAGGTCCCAGGCGTGGTGTTCCGAGCACAGTGGGTCTTGCGATTTCCAGTAAGCGATTCAAGAACCAGGAAACAGAAACTTAACTCGCAACATGGCAGTTTCTGTCAACATGGCCGAGGTTTGGCTTATAGCTCCCAACAAGATACAGCCTTGCTGAAGAATCGGTGTCACTGAGGATGGGTCTAGAGAGATTTTAGCTAGGCCCTACTTAAGTGTTCTTCCATAAGCTTCAATTCTCTCTGGTCCCTGGGCCTTTGCATGGGCCGGGCTTTCTACCTATACCAACCCTTCCTGGGCCTCGGCCTCCCTCCTTCTCCCCTTCGCTTGCTTCACTGCACCTCCTCCCAGACAAGTTAGTACTCACGCTTTCAGCCCCTCTGCCCCTCACAGAACTAGGCCCTTCCTCTTCCTTCATGGACACAAGCATCATCTGTAACTGCCTGTTGACCCGTTGTGGTAGTTTGAATGTATGTCCCCACAAAGACTCGGATGTTTTATGAAGCTTGTAACTTGGATCTTCAGCAGCCTGACTGGAGCAGAGAGCTCTGGCTGCTTGATGCCCACATCCTACCCTTTTGTGTATGTGCCAGCTGGCTGGCAGCGGTTTTTCTCTGCTTGAATCTGCGATGTGGGACCAGCCTCTTTCATTATTATGGGACTTCCCCTGGATATGTAAGCCTCAAATAAATCCCTTCCTCCCATAAACTGCGTCTGTTTGGAAGTTCACCCCATCAGTGTGGAGCGGTCTACAACACCTGTACGTTCTTTGGAGTTAATGTCCGCCCCTGTGGCAGCGGGGGCCGTGATGTCCAGCTCTTAGCAGGCCCCTAGTCAGAACTGACCTGCGGTTGAAGGGAGGGGGACATGAATAGACATGATTCTGAGCTGTAAGCCTGAGAGATAATCTAGGGTGCAGGCAGTGTGGAGACCTCAGAGAAGGCTACCTGAGCGACCCCATTTCATTCACTGCAGGACAGGGCCTTGATGTCATGGGAGAAGTGCTCATCCAAACACGGGAGGATTTTTTTTTTTTCACCTTCATAAACTCTTGCTAGTTCTTGGAAACAGATTGTCTCTCTCTGATAGTCTACTGAGTTTTTTGTTTTTTTTTTTTTTCAAACTCGAGGATCTTGGAACCAAACCAAGGTAATCTGCATTTTCATTTTATATTTTAATTTATAAACTGTGCCTTATAATTTACAAGCACTCCCTCACTTAGTGTCTCTAGTGAAGCCAAAGCAAATACCATCTCTGCCAGCTTGGCTATCCAGTTCTCCCTCTGCTCAGGATGGGCTGCAGTTGGCCCTAGCATGGGACAATAAGAACAGTAATGTTGATGACTTGACCCATGGTCCAGGTGAAGAAAAGGAAGCCGGAGATGGGAGTGACAGGATGAAGAACGCTGACTGGTGAGACGGGGAGCCACACCTAGACGTGGACCTCTGGATAGCTCCGTGCCTAGATGCCAGAGCAGGAGCTAGGGGCCTTCTGGGACCTTCTTCTTTTCCTCTCTCCTCTCCTCTTGTCTTATCTCCTCCCCTCCCCTCCCCTCCCCTCTCCTCTTCTCTCTTCTCCTTCCTTCCTTCCTTCTTTTCTTTCTTCATTGTTTTTGGTTTTCTGAGGTAGGGTCTCGCTCTAGCTCAGGCTGACCTGGAATTCACCATGTAGTCTTAGGGTGGCCTCGAACTCATGGCAATCCTCCTACCTTTGCCTCCAAGTGCTGGGATTAAAGGTATGCAACATCACACCGGGCCTCCCTCCTTCTACTCTCTCCCTCCCTCCCTTCTTCTCTCTCTCCCTCCCTCCTTCCTTTCTTCCTTCCTTCCCGAGAGAAAGACAGGGAGTGGGAGAGAGGTGGGAGGAGAATGGGAACGCCAGGGCCTCTAGCCACTACAAATGAACTCCGTGTTCCTTGTGCCACTTTGTGCATCTATCTGGCTTTGTAGAACCTGGGCCCTTTGACTTTCTCAGCAAGTGCCTTAACCACTGAGTCATCCCTGCAGCCCACTATATCATTCCTGTATGTGCTGTCCTGTCCAGACTCCAGCTGGCATCCAGTTCTGGAGTGGGGTACTCCTGGCTGGGTCCTGGATACCCGGGGGCACGCGGGAAACAGCCCGGAGCTCAGTTTCTGCGTCCATTCTTCAGGACGGTGTATTGAATAAATGACGACGAGTGGCTGGCTTCCGTGCTGATGTTGGAAACATGGTGAGGCGCAAGGCATGACTGACTTCTTCCACGACCTTGCCTACCAGCAGTTCACTTTCCATCCCTGAACCCTTTGACCAGCCTGTGACCTCTAGAAAGCCCTGTGGATGTCCTCCTGTCAAATTATCTGTCCAGCCAGACTTTTAATCCCAGCACTTGGGAGGCAGAGGTAGGAGGCCCTGAGTTCAAGGCCAGCCTGAGTCTACATAGTGAATTCCAGATCGGCCTGGGCAGAATAAGATAAAAGAAAAGGTTGGAGAAGGAGCATCATTAATAAGTTCGAGCCCAGACCTCTGCTCTGGGTGTGCCTGTGCCTCTGAGGTCAGAATGACCTGCCTCACGTTGTAGCCTGCTTAGCAGTTGGGGTGTTTAGATATTGCTTTGTTCTGATTTGACATTTTCCTCCATTTTCCCAGCCGCACACTACCTTATGGTAAGACTGGGGGTAACTTCAGTAGGAAAGGAACCCCAGGGCCGGGGATGGCTCAGTGGGTAAGTGCTTGTCTCAAAAGCATGAGAACCTGAGAGAGCCTCGTTTTCCCTGAGTTTGATTCCCCAGCCCCCACAGAAATAGCTGGGAGTGTGGACCCTGGAGAATTGCCAGGGCTCTCTGGTGGGCCAGTCTGACTGACAATGGCAGCTCAGGGCCCAGAGAGAGACTCTGTCTCAAGGAAACACACGGATGAGTGAGGGAGGAGAGATGCCCCTGACATTCTCACCTCCACCGCAGTGCCCATGGGGTCACGCATCTGCATACACACGTCCATCTCTCTCTCTGTCTCCCGTCCCCCCCCCCTCTGCCCCCTACCCAGGCTCCAGTCCTTCCCTTGCAAAGAGATGCATTCTGGGCTTAGGTTTCCTCATCAGTCAACTAGGGACGTGGGTTAGGAGACAAACGCATCAGGCTCTCGGGCTCTGCTGACAATGTGCGTCCCCTGGGAACTTTCAGGGACTTACTTGTTTGTTTGTTTTGCAGGGCCCATGGTGGCAGGCTCTGCCCGGGGAGGGGGCAGCTTGTTTTCTGCATTCTTAGGGCATGGAGAAAGGCTAGTTTCAGCCAGCTTAGGTGCAGTGGAGACCTGGCCAGACCGCCCCCTACTCCATTGCCACACTGCAAAGGCCAAAATTCATAAAGTCTACACTCTTCGGAGCACCCAGGGCAGGAGTTCCCTCCCCGAGGGGGAGGGGGAAATCAAGGCTGTTCTTCCAGGTCCTACTTTTTGAGGGTGGGGGTTGTGGGGGAGCTGTAGTTCCAGTCTCTACTTTGTGGCCTGGGGCGTGGGAGGAACTCAGGGTTTGGTCAACAAGCTGGCAGGGCTGGGCTGGCGGTCGGGGGTACCGGTGACCTGGCCGGCCCCTCCCCCAAGGTCACGGAACTTTTCCCTCCCGTTCCTCCCCTCCCCGTGCCTCCCCCCCCCCGCCCCCGCGTGCATTATTCATGGGCCGGAGCCGGCGGCGGGCGCGGGTGCTGATGTCAGGCCGGCGCTTGTGCGGCGGTGGCGGCGGTGGAGGTGGCGGTGGCGGCGGCGGCGGCCGCCCAGCAGCCCGGGCGCGGGTGGGGGGGCGCGGGGTGGGGGTGGCGGCCAGCATGCTGCTCGGCTGCGGCTCGGCCTCCCACACCCGCGGCGCCCGCGTCCTCGCCAGCAGCAGCGGCGGCGGCCGTGCCTGTGTCTGCAGCGGCGCGGGGTCCGAGCGCACGGCGGCGGCGGCGGCGGCGGGAGTGGGGACCCGGGCGGGGACATGGCGCTGCGGAGGCTGCCGCTGCCACTGCCGCCGCTGCTGCTGCTGCTGCTGAGCGCCGCGTGCCTCATCCCGCCCGGCGCGCAGGTGAGGCGGCTGGCGCGCTGCCCCGCCACTTGCAGCTGTACCAAGGAGTCCATCATCTGCGTGGGCTCCTCTTGGGTGCCCAGGATCGTCCCCGGCGACATCAGCTCCCTGTGAGTGGGACCCCCCCATCCCATCCCATCCCACCCCAGCCCAGACCAGCCCAGCCCAGTCTGGGAGTTGCCCACCCTGAGCGCTTGCTCCCTTGCTCCCCTGGTGGCTTTCGTTGCGTTTGGGTAGGGGGGCGCGCCACGGGACGTGGGTGGAGTCTCTGCCTTCGGTGGAGGGGGAAGGATGGAGGGAACCCCGAGGCCCAGAGTCGGGGAACCTAGTCAGGTCCTCCCGTGACAGTATTTCTCCGTGTGGCCCACGGGCCGCTTGCATCAGACCTATCTGGGGGGGGGGGTGCTGGTGCTACTGCAGACTGGGTTGGGGGGGCACACCACGGGGAGGTAGGGTCTGGGCACCGGAGCCCCCGTAGTCTGTATTTGGCATCCTTTACCCCCTCCCCGCCCTCCGGTGTGATTCTTGGGCGCGTTAAAGTTTGAGAGTCGCTGTGTGTTATGGGGTGGGCGGGTGGGTGTGGGACCGGAGAACATGTGGGGATGCGGCCGAATGTGCCCCGGGAATGGGCGAGGCCTCACCGCGGGCCCCAGCTGTGCGGGCTGGGGGAGAGGTCGGCCCCTTGGCCGCCTGCTGACCCCTCCACACTGCAGGCTGCCGGGAGCCCTGTCTGCGTGAAGGCATGCAGCCTCTGGAAGTGGAGGGGCTGCCCCACGTGGCCTGAAAGAGGGGACACAGAGGGCTTTGCAGAGCCACGGGGCGTATGAGGTGTTCTGCTCAGTCCCTGACTTCTTGCCTCCCACTTCAAGAGGGCCTGTCTTGTGGCCTTTCCCCGCCTCATGTTCTGTTGGCAGTGTTTTTTCTGCACTGGACGAACTGACCAGAAAGGGTTTCCCGTTGTCTGTGCACTTGCGAAGACTCAGCTTGGCCTCACAACCACGCAGTCCAAATGGCTAGCCCTTCGAATGGCTATGGAAAGGGCGTTGGTACTGTATGTTTACTGCCGGGACGTTTCCTGTTAGCCCTATTCCAAGCTGAGTTGCTGGGGTGCCCAGTCAGTTGTAGAAGAGGGGAGTCCCCAGAGTGACGTTGCTGTTCCGCCTGCATGACGTTCCCCTGGTCGTCTCCAAGGCAGAACAGGGACCTGGTCCAAGGAGGGACCGGTGGGAGGGGGTTGTATGTGGGGGTGGGGAATTCTGTTTGCATTTATGGAAAGTGGAGAGAATCCAGCTGTGTGGAAGAGAGGGCCTGTTTGATTCTTACTATTGCTAAGTTAGGTGGGGTAGAAGGTTCCAGAAATTAAGAGTTTCTCTTGTTAAATCCTTTAAATCAGGAGTTGCTTAATTGATCTGCATATCCATGGAAATACTGTATGGAGGTCCTACTGTTCTCAGAAAGTGTAGAGGACCTTGGGGTCGAAAGGAACCAACCCTCTTTGTCCTGAGTTGACCATCTGGCAGATGGCATTGCCTCGCTCTTCACAGAGAAGTTCAGGTGCCTCCGTTTTCCCCCAAGGCTTTCACAGTGCATTTAATCAGAAATGTTCTGAGTGTCTTTCAGAGATGTGCTCCCCAGGGACGTGCTTAATCCTACCCCAGAGTTTTGTGGGCCAACATTAACTTTGTGTCTGCACAAACAGTCTTGGGCAGAGGTGAAGTAATTACCCATCTTCAGCAGGGGCGAAGTTAGGGGAAGCGCTGGAGGGGATTGATTTAAGCTCACTGAGCTAATGTCTGTGAAGGGAGCCAGACAGATGGTACCATTTCTGTAAGCCAGACTAGTCTTCCTATTGATCCCCAGTATTGAAAAGCAACTCTCCTCTGCTCCTCCCACCTCCTGGGTCCCCTGGGAAGACCATGGTCAACTGCAGGAGCCTCACCTCCAGAGAGGAAGAGGGTGAACTTCAGGCGGATGAAGCTAACTGCTCCTTGTGTTCATTAGGCCCTGCACTTCCTAAGAGAAGACTGGGCCTTGTTCTGTACTTGTTTTTTTTTTTTTTTTTTTTAAACCTATAGGAGCCTAGTAAATGGGACGTTTTTGGAAATCAAGGACCGAATGTTTTCCCATCTACCTTCCCTGCAGCTGCTGTGAGTATGGGAAATTCTTTGCCAAATGGGGGTCCCAGAAGTGTGGTCTCTACGGCTTTGGTTATCTGGGCTGGTTTCAGTGTTAGCATACCCTATGGTGTCTGTAAGAATCTCCATCGTTTTACCCCAAGTTTGTTTCTTAACCTTGGTACAAGTTCTCTACCATGACTTTGTGGTAGACCCCACCAGACATCCAGCACCTGGGGAGTGATTGCACCAATCATGAACAGAACTTTACACATTTCGCCTTAGAAGAAACTTCAAGTTTAAAATCGTAGTGCTGGGCTGGGGAGATGGCTCAGTGGATGAAGCACTTGCTGTACAACCCGCGTTGAGCAGCAGCCTGAGTTGCTGGAAAAGCAACTGGAAGCTATGGTGGGCTTTTGGAATCCCAGAGGATTTCTCAAACGCTGGTAAAGGGAGTGGTGGACAAAAATGAGAGACCCTCGGCTGGGGAGATGGCTTAGCTGTTAAGGTGCATGCCTGCAAAGCCAAAGAACCCAAGTTTGATTCCCCAGGACCAATGTAAGCCAGTTGCACAAGGTGGCGCATGTGTCTGGAGTTCATTTGCAGCAGCTGAATGCCCTGGTGCACCCGTTCTCTCCCTCCCTTCCTCCCTCCCTCTCTCTCTTTCTCTCCCTCTAATAAATAAATAAAAATAAAAAATACTTAAAAAATTTTAAGCTGGGCATGGTGGCACACACCTTTAATCCTAGTACTCAGGAGACAAAGGGAGGATCGCCATGAATTCAAGGCCAGCCTGAGACTACATAGTGAATTCCAGGTCAGCCTGGGCTACAGCCAGATCCTACCTCGAAAAACAAAACAAAACAAACAAAAATGTTAAAAATGAGAGATCCTTCCTCAAAAAAAAAAAAAAAAAAAAAGAAGTAAGGACTGACCTGAAAGTTATCATTTGACTTACACAAGTGTGCCATTTGCATGCACACACACACACACACATGCACACACAGGAACATGCACACACACACACATGCATGCTTGCACTCACACATAGGCACACACACACACACAAATAAATTTCAAAATAATCTTTTTTTGTTGCTGTTGTTTCCAGGTAGGGTCTCCTTCTAATCCAATCTGACCTGGAACTCCCTCTGTTAGCCTCCAACTCACAGTTCCTCCTACTTCAGCCTCTCCGGGCTTAAAGACATGTGCCACCACACCTGGCTTTAAAAAGAATAATAGTGTAGGCTGGAGAGATGGCTCAGCATTTAAGATGCTTGCCTGCAAAACCCAATGACCAGGGTTCAATTCCTCAGTGCCCACATAAAGCCAAATGCACAAAGTGGTGCATGCATCTGGAGTTTGTTTGCAGTGGCTGGAGGTCCTGGCACTGCCATTCTCCCTCTCTCTATGTGCCTGTCTGTCTTCTATGTCTCTCTGCTTGCAAACAAATAAATTAAAAAAAAATAATAATGTTTCTATGGAAATAAGAACATTTCTAGTTTACCATATATTTAAGCAACCAGACAGCATATTATACACCTATGCATATTGTTTTCTCTGATTAGCATAGTTTCCCTTCAGGAAGGGTACTTTTTGTTTTCCCATTTGACAGATGAAACCGAGGTGTAGGGAAGTTGAAATGACTTATGCCAAATCAGAGTCTGGAATCTAACCCAGGGTCCAAAGCCCATACCCATAGACCCACCTTCCCTTGTTGAGTGAGCCAAGTTGCGTGAGTGCCCACATGTGCCCTGTGACTGGGAAGTTGATGTTTGCTAATGAAAAGAAATGTCCTAAAAGCACTTTCTGAAAGCAAATCAGTAGGGCCAGGGGGTGCAGTTCACTGTTAGAGTATTTGCCAGCATGCATGAGGCCCTGGGTTTTGTCCCCAACACCACAAAGCCCAAATAAAACATCAGTGACAGGCAGTGTTGGGAACATAGCACAGCGTCTTTATCATATTTATTAAATTTGAGATGAAAATAGCTATAGCAAGCAGTAAACTAAGACAAATAAAGATATATAGATCGCTGCTCATCCTCAATAAACAGTGTTGATGGTCTTGTCCTTGACATGTCATATGCCTACTAATAACATTGTGCTTGCCATTTAACATCAAAATTGCAATGATTTTAAAATATAGTTTCTATGCAATGGTAGGAATAGCTTAGATATTCTTTTGTGAAATAGACTTATGTGGTTTCTAGGTAGATTACATAGACGTTTACCAAATAGACTTAAATGGCAACTCAAACAGAAAAGCACACAGTGATTAAAGAGTCTCTTGAAGATTTCTTCTGTTTTAGAGTGTGTGTGTGTGTGTGTGTGTGTGTGTGCCAGAGGGCATATGCCATGGCATGTGTTTGAAGATCACAGGACAGCCCCAATTGTTAGTCCTCACCTCCTGCTTTGTTTGAGGCAGGGTCTCTCTTGCTCACTTTCCATGTTAGCCAGCCTTGCTGGCCTGTGAGCTTCAAGAGCCTCTTGTCTCTGTCTCCTTCCTCATTGTAGGCATGCTGGGGCTACAGACACTCGGGTTGTGCTTCTGGCTTTATGTAGGTTCTGGGCATAGGAATTTGGGTTGTTGGGCTTGTGCGGCAAGCACTGTACCCACTGAGCCTTCTCCCCAACCAAGATTTCTTAAATCTTTTTTGTTTGTTTTTTCAAGGAAGGGTCTCGCTCTAGCCCAGGCTGACCTGGAATTCACTATGTATTCTCAGGGTGGCCTCGAACTCATGGCAAGCCTCCTATCTCTGCCTCCCAAGTGCTGGGACTAAAGGCGTGCACCACCAAGCACAGCTCTTAATTTTTTTGGAATTATTTCTCATGAGAATATATAATGTGACAGAAAGGATTGCTTTCATTTTGTCCCAGCTGTATGACTTTAGTCTAGTCCCATCTTTTCGAGGCTGAAATTTCTCTACAAATAGAGCTGGAAGATCTTTTGAGGTCTTCAGGTTTTAGATAACTCCACGACTGCTTGGACATCATGAAGCATCCACTGGCTGTTAGGCTGCGATAGAATAGAAGTGTTTCCGATTAACAGCTATCAGTGGAGAGTTCCTGAGCCCCTGCAAGGCAGGAAGGGTGGCATGTGGGAGAGGAGGGAGAGTCCAACCAGAAGAGATTCCTTTGCCTTCACCTCCACCAGCAGCCACAAAGACAACTTGGGGACTTTATAATGGGCTGCTCTTAGGCTGAGGGGAACCCACATTTGTCCATGGATCAGAACCCAGAAAAAGGAACAGAAATGCTGTCACCGTATGACCCCAGCCTTACATTCCTGCTGCCGCTGTCTTGTTTCAGACTGCTGAATTCCAACTCTTTCACGGTGATCCGCGATGACGCCTTTGCTGGGCTCTTTCACCTCGAATACCTGTAAGTGTGATGGTCTGTCTGCTGAACATCTGGTACCTCAGGGCCTTTTCTGGGTTGTACCCTGGAGCGGGACAGCCTCTGGGGGGGCGGGGTTAAGGATGGAGAAACCCCATTCTCTGTCAGCACTGTCCTTTAGTAGTTCATTTGCTTCTAAATCTGCTGGGGGCAGGGGGAGGCTGGAGACAAATCGGGGCAGGAAACAAAGGAGGAATAGCACTCCTTCATTCTCTGCTGACGTTTAACTTGCCGTGTAGTAAGTGTGGTTGGAGATTGCACTGGATATTTTTACTGCCATAACTAGGCATGGATTTGCTGATCAGCCAGAAATAGAGCTGGAGAAGTCTAAGGGCTACTTATTTTTAAACAAAGTTTCCCTCTTTGGAGGTAAAACTGCATGATTTTCATTCAGCTGTCCCAAGTCCCATTTGCCCCTATCTTGTTTTGAATTCTGCCGAGGGGCTAATGAGATTTTCCTTTCTTCAGGGGTGGGGGACAAGAAGAAAGGTTATTTTTCCCTCCTCAGATGTGCAATTTTTCCCCCCAGCAGTGAGCTCTGCCGTTGTTCCAATTTCAACCTTTTATCACTCTCAAGTCTGCGCTTCCTTTAGGTTCTTGCGACTGAGTATTGGTACATTTGTAATAATGTCAGTCCTGCTATCAGATGGGATTTCCTTGCTTAGCATTCAGAGGATTTTGAAAGCTTGTCCCTGCTTTCTTATCTGAGGTGAACAGGTAAAGTTGGAATTCTAGACACATCCTAGTGAAGAAAAGCTCTCTGCTGCTGTAGGATCTCGGGGTATGATGTCGCTGCAGGAATTCTCTCTCCAGAGTGCACTCTCATAAGCTGGTCCTCTGACATGTGTTTGATGTCGAAAACGTCACAGCTGCAGGGCTGAAGCCGCCAGTCTGGCCAAGCCCGCAAATACTCATGGGAGTTAGTGTGATGCTCCAGGACACTGGGAAGGAAGTTAGCTAACCAATTTATGCCACAGTCTAGTGCTAAAGAGACACCAGTGTTTTTAAAACAGGCACTAGAAAGTTCTCCATGTAAGAGCTCATCCATTATTAGCATCATGGATGTGGCGAAGCCTGTCCTTTGAACTGTCTAATCAAGCACCCCTTGGCATTTGACGTAGGTCTCTGGCCCCAGGGAACAGTCACGGTGCACTCCAGTCATATCATAAGAGTTTCCATCGTGGCCAGTGTAACTGTTGCAGGATTCTATGTGCAGGGGCTGGGGAGATGGCTCAGTGGTCAAAGGTACTTGCTTGCAAAGCCTGCTGGTCCAGATTCAATTCCCTAGCCACCTAGGCAAAGCTGGATGGGGTATTAATTTGCAGCAGCAAGAGACACATAAATAAGTAAATAAGTAAGTAGTGTGTGCAAACCCCATGCCATTTTAGCCCAGAGAGAGAAAGTGAGCTCCTGCCCCCTTCATCGTCCTTCCTCCTTCTAGCACCATCCAGAGCTCAACAGCATCCCTGCCTTCTCTCCACTTGCCCACATACTAGGCTGTGTGGGACAGGATGATCTCAAAGTTTTGCTGGAAGCCAAGCTTGATGGAACTCTCCCTTAGCAAAAACTATCACAACACAGAGATGTACAACAGTGGGCTCCCCTCGGGGGACTATGACACTAACAAAAGTAGGAGTAGTCAGGCGCTGGGAGAAGTAAGAGCAGCCGACTGTGGAAAGTGTCTGGAGGCATTCCGGTCTTCCAGAGCTGGGAGGGCGGCTCACCTCTCCACACAACATACTCCCCCCTCCCAGGAGTTTCTGCCCACACTGCCAGTTCTGCCTTTGGACACTCTGTGTGGCTCCTGTCCGCGTGTTCGTGTACACACCCCGGCTTCCCTGGGAATGTAGTGTACCTCCGCCTTCAGTCTCTGTAATTCAAGGATGCTTTCAGATTTTACTCGGAGATGAAAGTTAGTTGAACTTTATTTTTTCTCCTTAGGTTCATTGAAGGGAACAAAATAGAAACCATTTCAAGAAATGCCTTTCGGGGCCTCCGTGACCTGACTCACCTGTAAGTCCTATAAAAACTGTTGTGGGATTCTCCTCCTGTGGCGTCTCTCTTCTTTGATATTTTCTTGTTACAACACCCCTGAGGGAAACTCATTTCTAGCTTGCCCCCGAGGTTTCTGTACTACCACACGCCATCATTGTGATGACCACACTTGGGTGTTATGATCTCTCCATCTTCCAGCATCACCATGGGAACCACTTGAGGGTCCACTGTGCAGTGAGGGGCCTTGTGCTGATGAAAGTGGAATGCAGACATGGATTTTAGGCTCAATTGGTGCCAGATGCCAGGTCTGGTGCCTAGGGGTCTTCTCCATCTTTTATAATAATCTGTGAGTCCCCACTTTAGAGATTTGGAAACTGGGACTTAAATGGCTCAGTGGAGACTGTGAGAGCATAATGGAGTAGAGGCATCTCCAAGGTTCCTCTCATCTGAAGTCAAGTTGCTTTTTCTTCTGGATTGGATTAATCTGTGGCTTCAGCTAAGCTCTCTGCTTCCTTATTAGCATTCTGGAGACAAAAAAATTAAATGAGTTGGCATATCAGAATAAAGCAAGCACACACATTTAGAAATTTTATAAACCTAGAAAAATAGTGCCTGTGTTTATGAGAATGCAAACACAGTCATCTTAGTGGTGGGGGTAATTTATTAGCCAGGAACTGGGTTTCATTTGCACGATAGAGATTGTTTTTTCAAGGTAGAGTGTCACACAGTAAGGTAATTTTTTCTGAGGACGATGACAGCCCTCCTCTCCACAGTCAGCTTACATGCAGTACAAAGAGAACTGGGGAAATTTGAGGGCTGCCAGGTTGTGGTGGTGGTGTCTTTGGGTGTGACTCTGACCACTCACTGGGGACATCTGGTTATCTAGGGAGGGAGTCATTTGTGTCCAGCCACCATCCTGGCAAAGGCATCTGCCAATGGACATGGTGAGCTTCAGGTTTGTGGCTGGAGCCTAGAGACAAAGGAGGCGGGAGAGTGAACCTGGGAGGCCCGGCCACGCGTGTCGGCCCAGTGCACGCTGGCCAGTGTGTGTCCTGCGGCCATCGGAGCGCTGGGTTTCCTTTCTTCCTAGGGAAGTTGAGTCATTTTTCAGAGTCAACTTAGGTGCCAAATCCCCCACTTCCTACTGGCTGAGATGATGGGATTGGATTCAAAGCACCAGGGCATCATTTATGAATATACCTAGCTTTTCTGAGTCTCAGTCACCCCATCCTTAAACATAGGGATGAGTATACTGACTTCATAGAGTTCTGTGCACAGTGGGTTCATAATGTTACTTACAAAACACCCAGCCCATTTTCTATGGTAAATACTCAGGGCATCATCATCATCATCATCATCATCATCATCATCATCATCTGTTTCTCCTCTTTCTCAACAACATCATGTCCTTCCTCTGGTTATTAAGTTTTGATTTTCTTCATGGACTGCTGAGTGGCCTTGGCCACTTGTGTGGCTAGATGGAGTCTGCTAAAAGGACAGCTGTGGGTGTCTGGAGAGGAATAGCTGAGGCAGAAAAGTCTGAGTCCAAGAAGTCAGGAATGAGGGGTTTTGTTAACCAAAGGTTCTGACCTGAGTTAATACCTACTTCATAGACTTAACTGCCCAGCCCCACCAAACCTGTACAAAGAGCGTCAGCTCCTGCACTTAGGAAAGTCTCAACCAGGAAGTTGTTCATCTACATCAACTCTCTGAGGTGTTTTCTTTTCAGAACTTTAAAAAAATATTTTTATTCATTTGTTTATTTATTTGCAAGGGGAGAGAGAATGGATATGAGTGTGCCAGGGCTTTTGCCACTGGGACGGAACTCCAGAGTCATGTGCTACTTTCTGCATCTGGCTTTACGTGGGTACTGAGGAACTGAACACAAGCCAGCAGGTTTTGCCAGCAAGCACCTTTAACTGCTGAGCCATCTCCCCAGCCCTTTCCTGAACTTTTCCAACACTTAGAGGCTCACATTCCCACTGAAGAAATGCCGACTGGGTTCTAAGCGTGGAAGGAACCGTGCCAATCTGTAAATAAAATCTAGATCACGTGTTCTCCAGCAGCTCCGCAGGGCCCAGGGGACAGAGAATGTTAAATAGTTTGAGAAATGAAGTAAGTGCCATGCATTTGTAGACAAAATGAAGTTGAAGGGGTGATGTTAAATACTTAGAGTAAGTAGGGTAGATAGCCCATGAAAATAATTCTGCTTTCTGAAGGTTAAATTGCAAACTTGGACCAAATGCTAAATATTCTCATATTTTTGGCTTTAGCTATTCCATATATTGTTACCATTTCGGTACAATGACTTGTAATTAGCCACACTTTTAAAACTAAATAATTAGCCTATATTTAGCTAAAAATCTTTTTGTGCTTTGGTTTCCAAATTAAAAAAAAAAATCTCCTTTTTTTAATTTTCAAAAAGCTACCCCCAGAGTATGCTCAGCCTGATTACATAATCAGCCAGATGCCCGACACGTTAAAAATGTATCAGCAAGCCATTTTAAAAGCCAGGTAAAATAGTGCATGGGATTGCATTTTCATCCATGCGTGGTTACCTGGGTGGAAGGGGAGGCATTCACAAACTGTGAGCGTCACCATCCTGAGTTCTTAGCATGAAACTGGAGCATTGGAGGTGAAATGGGCTCATACTTTCTACCACGCCCAGCTAGCAGATGCTAGGAGGGAGCACTCAGTTCCCTGGTCATCCCTCTGGGATGGGTTGTTACCATGCTATAACTGATTAGTCTCAGGACTGTTTTAAAGAGTTGGTGCTGAATTGCCTCCGTACCTTTCACTTATACATTTTGCCATTTGTATTCACGAGTAGAAGAAAACAGAAGTAGGTATCAGTGACTTGTCTGGCTTGGGTGAGCGTGTCGTGGTGCCTGGCTGAGTTACAGCCTTGATGGACGTCGTTGCAGCATGCAGCCTGTTCCCACGACAGCGCCGTGGACAGCCATCTAGAGCAGGAGGATGGCAGGCCTCTGCAGTATGCTGAATCATCAAGGTTACTTGCTGGAGGTGGGGGTGGACTTGTATGTGGGAACACTCTTCAGCATTGAGAAGATACACAACTGCTTCATTTTGGGGGGGGGGGTCAAGGTAGAGTCTCACTCTAGCCCAGGCTGACCTGGAATTCACTATGTAGTCTCAGGGTGGCCTTGAACTCATGGCTACCTACCTGTGCCTCCCAAGTGCTGGGATTAAAGGCGTGTGCCACCACGCCCGGCCACAACTGCTTCTTTAAAAATTTATTTTATTTCTTTGAGACACAGAGAGAGAGACATACTTATTTAAGAGAGAGGGAGAGAAGGAGAGAGATATAGATAGAGAATGGGAAGACCAGGGCCTCCAGCCACTGCAAATGAACTCCAGATGCATGCACCCCCTTGTACATTTAGCTTACGTGGGTACTGAGGAATGGACCATGAGTCCTTAGGCTTTCCAGGCAAGTGACTTAATCACCAAGCCATCTCTCCAGCCCCACAACCACTTCTTATCAGCCTCTGTTCAGGAGAAGATGAAAGTGATCAGTTCCCTGTACGTGCCGCTTCATGGGATTTCATGGCATTGTCTTCACGGGTCAAAGTTGCGTGTCTATGGGAGTCCTTTTGAGAGTCACTGTGATCATGTTCACTTAGACGGACTTCTTAGAACAAGACTAGATATGTTGTTGTCACTCTTACATTGGTGCTTCATTCATTCATTCATTCATCATTCATTCATTCATACTGAGATTTGGCTGTATGCTGGCACTGTTCTGGGGACTGGGGGTAAAGCCATAGACAAATGGGCTGGAGAGATGGCTTAGTGGTTAAAGCACTTGCCTGCAAAGCCAAAGGACCCAGGTTCAATTCCCCAGGATCCACATAAGCCAAATGCACAAGGTGGCACATTTGTCTGGAGTTCCTTTGCAGTGGCTGGAGGCCCTGGCATGCCCATTCTCTCTCTCTCTCTGTCTCTCCCTCTTTTTCTCACTAATAAACAGATAATAAAAAACTTTTATTTATTTATTTATTTATTTATTTTATTTTTTTGGTTTTCCGAGATAGGGTCTCACTCTAGCCAAGGCTGACCTGGAATTCACTATGGAGTCTCAGGGTGGCCTCGAACTCACGGCGATCCTCCTACCTCTGCCTCCTGAGTGCTGGGATTAAAGGCGTGCGCCACCACGCCCGGCGATAATAAAAAACTTTTAAAAAAGCTATAGACAAATGATAATCTCTCACTATGTTGCTTATTTGTCAGGAGGGAACATGGCAAGGAAGCAGATAGGTAATTAAAATGCATATTATGCTGATGACCATCTTCCAGTAAAAGTCACAAAGCAATAGCATGGAGGCCTGTGCCGCTAGATTGGAGCAGTGGGTGGTGCAGACCCACCTGGTGGAGGTACCTAGACAAAGGATGCTCATCAAAGGAAGCTTGGCTTACACTGGCTTCTACTTGAAGAAACACAAACTATCTGCAGCTTAACAGATATGCATAACAAGCTTAAGAAATGCCTGCTTTATAAACAAACAAACAAAATTTACATTGGAATCCAGTTATCTCTGTGTAATGAAACTCATGTCTCTCTTTCTCTCAGTATTGATGATCAAAGCCAGGGATTGAAGTATGTTTTGATGAGGAGATTCAGAGCTCTGCTCAAATCATTAGCAGTATTTAAAGGGACTTCAGGCTGACCAGCAGGAAGATAATAACCCCATTAAAGTGTGACTTTCTGTTTCTAGTTCTTTGGCCAATAACCATATTAAAGCACTACCGAGGGACGTCTTCAGTGATTTAGACTCTCTGATTGAACTGTAAGTAATGTAATTAAGTTCATGTAGACTTGTCACCAGCCCCCAGTTAATCATATCTTTCAATCCCCTCTGCCTCTCCACTGCATTTCTTTCATGCTGCAGCTTCAAGTGGATCACAAAGTAGTGCTCACTGGGAACCAGCATGCGCGGGGTTGGGTTTTTCCTCTTGACACTATGCTCAGTACCACGAGGCCCATGGTAAATGAGGCTTGCTGGGTGGGGGAGTTCTTTCTACCTGCTTCATCTTCTCGTGCTGTACTCAAAGTACGAGGGGAGCACCTCTTACCAGATGTAGTTTAATGGGATCTCAAAAGCTCAAGTTGTGTTTAGGAACACTAGAACATCTGGGTTGGGGTTGGAATGTTCTGTCATTCCTACCCATTTCCACCATGGCATGAGGACAACTTCAAGAGGGTAGAGGTATGCGTCATCTCTGAGAGCTCTCTGTAGTGATATGCAGTTAAAGTCTAGCGTGGAGGAATGCTGTATAAAGGCAATGATATTTACAAGAACTAGACATGAACTATAACTTTTTCCAAAAAATAAGTCCACTTTGGGGGTGTTTAAAATGTACCAGGATGCCAATAATTCTAATGTTTCACATCATTACCAAAATAAATCAGACATATCTGTTTCTCTGTGTGCATATTTGTGTTGTGTTTTGTTTTAGAGACTTAAGGGGTAATAAGTTTGAATGTGACTGTAAAGCCAAGTGGTTGTACCTATGGCTAAAGATGACAAACTCTACTGTGTCCGATGTACTGTGTAATGGTCCCCCAGAATACCAGGAAAAGAAGCTCAATGATGTGACCAGCTTTGACTATGAATGCACCACCACAGGTAGGTAGAACCTCAAAGATGGACATTTGGAATAATTGTTGTTTCCCTTGTCAATCTGTCAACAGCATGTGGCGAAAAGCAAGTGTAGATATTTTCTGTTGGGATGAATTTTTGTTAACTGCATTGGCTTTAATTTTGTTTTTTGTTGTTTTTTTTTTCTTTTTCTTTTTTTTTTTTTTTTTTGATACAAGGTCTTGGTATGTATCCCAGGGAGGTTTTGAACTCAAGATTTGAACTCCTGCCCCATCTTCCCAAATGTTGGGTATTACATATATGTGCCACCATGCCTGGCTTCATTTTAAGTCATTACAAGATTTGAGTTCTTTGAGGTTGATTTTTGTTCTTTCTTTTTCAAGATCAATATATAAACCTGTGAGTTTGGCATGCAAATATCTTCAGATAAGTCTAAGTTCATGAAAAGCCAGTCTACAGGGACCCAAATTATTTTCCTGTCACTATTCTTTTGATTCAATAAGATGATATTCTTGGAAATTTAGTGCCTTTCATATCTATAAATTAATTTATAGTTCTATGCAGCAAGAGATAACTAGGTAAATTATAACCAATGCCAAGATAAGATAGAAAAAGTAAATTGATAAGGCATTGCCAAAAAATAAAAAATAAGCTTTCATTGAGTGAAAAATATAAAGGCAGTTTGATTTTGTTTTTCCAGAATTTGCCTCAGGGCTTCAGTTTCTACACATTGGAGGTTAAAGAATAAAATTAAAATGCTAACTGCCTCAAAGTCACAGCAGGTAGAGGGCAGGGGAGTATCTCCATATGAAAGGGTCAGGCAGGTTTCCAGTGCTTCTGAAGCCAGATTTTAAAAGAGAGAGGATCAATCCACAGTATGAAACCTGCCTTCTAGATGTTCAGAAAAATAAACGGTTAGGTTAGGCCCAGAGTTGATATCTACAAAGCCTCAAGTCATGTTAGGAGAAGCAGCGGGAATGAGAACTCAGAAAATTGTTACAGAAATTCAAAAGACACACACACAAAAACCTTCAAGAACAAAATATCACAGTTAGGCCCAAACCTGCTACCACCCTCCAAACAAATAAAGCAAAACTCACAAAGTGAACCTGTCTCTAGATGCATTTGTTTGCAAGTAAGGGACCCCACAAGTTCTGTTCTTTGATGGGAAGGTGGAAATTTCAAGGAAGTACCCTCATCTTTCATCACTGAACAGGAGCTTATTCGACTGTGTAATTGGCAGGTGCCCTCTACCCAGCTGAGGCCACTGAGCAATTATTTATTGTGCTATAGGATTTATGTGATAAATCAGAGGTCATGGTCAATGACATTTGTACAAAAAATGGTGTCATTCAAAACTCTTTGGTATTAAATGCTAACCAGACCTCACTGGGGTTACTGTTGGCCTTTCCTTTAATTCTCTAGAGAATTCTCTAAACCCAGGTGAGGATGGTGACTCCCATTGTTATGTTCACATCTGGCAACACTGTGAAACCTTGCCTGTATCTGAGAAGACCGGCATGTTCTGTAGGGGAACACTTGTACAAGAAGTCAGGATTTCTGATCTTGGGGCCCTTGGATAGTTCTAGTTAGGATCCAGATGATGAGAACCGTTATTAGAAAAGAAATGGCCTGAGCTGGGCATGGTAGTATACGCCTTTAATCCCAGCACATGGGAGGCAGAGGAAGGAGGGTTGCTGTGAGCTCAAGGCCACCCCGAGACTACATAGTGAATTCCAGGTCAGCCTGGCTAGAATGAGACCCTACCTTGTTTAAAAAAAAAAAAAGAAGAAGAAGAAGAAGAAAAGAAAGAAAGAAATGGCTTGGAACTGAGGCCCAGAATCCATGCAAGCAGCATGAAGTCCCTAATACATTTTAAGGCCTTCTCGGTATGTTTATTTATCTTTGTTAGCCAACTTGTTACTCCTTTGGGAAGTCCACCCTTTAAGATAGGGGTTTCAATTAAGTGGGAGCTGTCCATCCTGTGTTTGCTGTCTTAAGGCTCAGGGACACATTAAGTTTGTGCCCAGTTTCTTCCACCATGAAGAAATGGCGCACTAGCTGACGTGCTTCCACGTGTAATCTCTGCCACTCAACGTGGTCAACAAACGGTGTGGGCGTGGGGCTCCTCTGCTCAGGTCAAGCCCCAGCTTGCTGGGGTCTTTTTCAAAGACTGGTGAGGACCCACGTGAGCACAGATGAATGATGGAAGGCCGACACAGAACACAAGAGGAAGAGATGTTCTTACCATCTCCTTGCTCCAGGTTTGGTGAAAAGAATTTTCCTGTTGGCTCAAGAGTTTCAGGTAGGGTCAGTCACAGCAGGTAGATCTCACTCTCTTTGGCCGGTGAGCTGAAGGCCTTGTCGCCATCCAGGTCTTCAGCAAAGGAGAGTAATTAGCATGCAACCACAGCAGCAGCCTCATCTCTTCCCATTAATCACAGCTCTTCCACATCCTCCCCTTTCAGTCTATTTTTAGCCACACAGAGATCCCTGTTACCTGCCCGCGATTCCCTGTTAGGCGGGTAATTCGCTAAATTCCTTAGAGGGAGTGAATTTTGCATCCTAATTGTCCTGTTAGCTTCCCTGTTTGGGGGCTGATGAAAATGTAAAGGGAAATAATGCATTAATGTGCACTTTCTCTCCCCATAGGCTCTGCGTCATGTATAATTTATTTCCTGCCAGTGCTATAAATAGCTATGTAAAATCTGTGGTTTCCAGTGGGAGAAAGTCCTAAATTGTAAGAGACCCACTGACACCATGAACTTGATCCAGTGTGAATGGAAGTGGTGGCTCTTCTGGCAGGGAGTGCCATTAATATTTTAACGCTAGTAAATTGATGTCACATCTATATGTGTATTCTTTGAGGTCTCTCCACATTACTGTGCCTTGGGCTTATTTGAAAGGAGAAGATATTCACATTCCCCCAGTCTCTTCTCCCAAAATGTACAAAGGCCTACACATCAGTGTCTCTGGGCCCCTTTCCTCTTTCTTCCTTCTTTTCCTTTTATGGGGCTGGGGGTTGTGTTTCCTAATAAGGATTCTACTTGTCATTCGTGTGATTTAACAGTCAGTGTCATGGCAGACGGTGCACAGAAAATATTAGGAAACCACTGTTTGGAAAGATAAAACAGGGCCACAAAGGCTCTATTTGAGAGATGCCCTGCATGTGGCACATCTTCATCCTGGGATTGTTCCATAGAAATGGAAACTTCCTGGTCTGCACTGTAAAACCCGCACACCTTAAAGTGCACAGCTGGGAGACTGATGGGAACCATCAGACCGTGCAAACTGTGGGGCATCAGGAGTGCTTAGAACCCGTAGCCCTGATGAGAGGAGTGTGAGCTAAGATGGAGAGGAGGAGTTTAAAGCCATCTCAGCTGAAATGGAAAGAGCTGTATTCTCTAGGTCCCTTTACAGCCCCAAAAGGGAGTTTGCTGGGTGCTGTGTCATTCTTTCCTGATCATCTGCCCAAGCCTAAAAGCCCATGCAATCTCTGGCTGCTTTCTGCATTTCCTATCTTCCGTGTTGACTCTGTAGTTATTTCTAGGGGGCCACTCAGGGGTGGACTAGGGGCCACTCCGGTTCTTCCCTAAGTCTTTGGCAGGCAGATGAATAGTGTCATTGCTGCAAATGTAAAACCATGACTGCATCTCCCTGCCCAGTCACACTGAAGGTGGCGGTAGAGGGAAGCCAGAACCTGGCCTGCCTGACATCCAGGGTCTTCTCTCTGCTGTGGGATGTATGTGTGTGTGTGGAGGGGGTACCTTGTCTACTACAGCCAATTGTCCCTTCACCACCCCTCAGTTACCTGCTGCATGTAGAGAAAGGCAAGGCCATGACAACAAACAAGTGTATGAAACACTTAGTGTGCATCCTGAATGGTGGGGGGGGGCTGTTAAAGTTAGGGTATCCAGAGCACAGTCGAGGGTATCCAGAGCTTCCCTTTGTGCTAGACAGAATGACACACACACACATACACAGAGAAAGAGAGAGACAGAGAGAGAACAAGCTCAGGCAGAGAGAGGTTGAATTATTTGCCCAAGGTCACTCCGCAAGAATGACAGCTCCACCCCAACAGATGATCTGGGACATCAAAGTGGATTTCCTGTCCTTGGAACTTAAATCCATACCTATGCATGTGCTGAGCCCAGAGACAGGCATCTCCACGCACACAAATTGATGGGGCCCTGCCACTGAGCTTGGGGGAGGGCCAGCGTCCTTCCCCCAGTTGGTGACAAGTGACCAGGAGAGGAGAAGAAATCAACCTAGCGTCTCAAGGCCGGGTGGCGCTTCAGAGCAGCTGCTTCCAGACGTACTACTCTTCCTGGTAGCTCGCATATCCCTTGTCTGCTAAACCCTGACCTTCTCCTGTCTTCTGCTGTCGCTAGTGCTTTTCATTCCTGCCCCACATGTCCCACCTCAACCCTTGCCTGGCTGCTGCCACCTTTCTTGCCGCGTCTTCTGATTGGGCTCCCTTGGCTCCTGTCTCATGTGACATCTTTGAGGCTTCTCGACCAGCAGCCGTTTCTCTAGCCTCTGGGAATGGCTGTCAGGACACGCACCACACTGGTTGTGCGGCCGCGGTCAGGTGATCACCCTCTCTCAGCTCTGTATAGCGGCCCACAGCTTGCTTTCATCTCCAAGTTGAACTATGCTGTTACTGTTTGAAGTCACAGTGGACAACTGTGCCCAGTGCTGAGTCCTGCTAATGTCATGGGAACTGATCAGGGCAGGCCTTGCAGAGGACATGGGACTTGAGTGGCAATGTGTAAGGAGCAAGCAAGAAAGAGCTGAGCAAAGGTACAATTTGCTCCCAGGAATGACTCTCTCTAGCCAGTCATCCAGCAGAGTCCCATGTTTTAGTCTGGGTGCCTTGTCAAGGAGCAGCACATGGTGAAACATCTCTGGCCAAAGAAACCATAGCTTAGCCTCTGTTTCTTTCTTTTTAAAACATATTTTTGAGCTGGAGAGATGGCGTAGCAGTTAAGCGCCTAAGGACCCCCGTTGGAGGCTCGATTTCCCAGGACCCATGTTAGCCAGCTGCACAAGGGGACGAACGCGTCTGGAGTTCGTTTGCAGTGGCTGGAAGCCCTGGCGCACCCATTCTCTCTCTCTCTGTCTCTCTCTGTGCCTCTTTCTGTCTCTGTCCGTTGCTCTCAAATAAATAAATAAAACAAAAAAATTTTAAAACATATTTTTACTTTTGTTTATTTCAGAAAGAGAAATAAGGAAGGAAGGAGGGCTGGAGAGAGAGAAAGAGGGAGAGAGAGAATGGGCATGACGGGGTCTCTAGCTGCTGCAAATGAGCTCCAGATGCTTATGCCACCTTGTGATCTGGCTTATGTGGGTCCTGGGGAATTAAACCTAGGTCCTTTAGCTTTTCAGGTAAGCACCTTAACTGCTAAGCTATATCTCCAGCCCTTAAAAATTTATTTATTTATTAGATATAGAAAGAGAGAAGAGAATGGATGTACCAGGGCCTTTTGCCATTGCAAACAAACTCCAAATGTATGCACCTTGTGCATCTGACTTTATGTGGGTCCTGAAGAATTGAACCAGGCTGGTAGGCTTTGCAAGCAAGTGCTTTAGTGCTTTTAACCACTGAGACATCCCGCCAGCCCTTTGATTCAGTCTAAGGGTCTTGGGTTTGTTCTCTCTGCCAATTAAGGAATTAAGAGGCAGGAGAGTATTTTAAAAGATCATGTTTATTTCAGAGTAAGAGGGAAAGAAGGCAGATGTCTCTGTGAGGAGGGGGCTTCCAGAGCTCGAAAGGAACGTTTCTTGAATGGGAAAGCCAGCCAGTCCTGAGTGGATGATCAGTGGGCTTGAATGAAGGTGAAAAGCACTGGTTGGTTCATGGTGCATTCAGGAAGCTGGCTAAACCAGACCACCTGGAGGGAAGTTGGCCCAGGCCAGGAAGAAGGCGAAGGAGATGGAGTCCCTTCCCCCTTGGCCATCTTGGGTTACCAAGGATTCCCTGTCACCTTATTTAAAAAATGTGTTTGTATGTAGGTATGAATGTATATATATGTATGTATGGATGTATGGATAAGTATGTTTAAGGAGAGAATGTTAGCCTCTATTTCTTAACCTTTATTTATTTTCTTTTTTGTAAATTTATTATTTTTTTATTTTTGTAGTCAGTGAATACATTCAAGTTGGTACCATTGTTAGCCTCCTCCCTGTCCTCCCCCTCCACTGGGGCCCTCCTTGTTGGGGTTTAGGGGTCGTGCATTGTGGGGGTTAGCCTTTAGTTTCAGGTAGGAGGAAATGTCTCTGTGTATCATGACCCAACGTGTGTCTCTGACCTTTATTTTATTATTTTTGTTTTCCAAAGTAGTGTTTCACTCTAGGCCAGGCTGACCTGGAATTCACTGTGTAGTTTCAGGGTGGCCTTGAACTCATGGCAATCCTCCTACCTCTGCCTCCCGAGTGCTAGGATTAAAGGCGTGCACCACCACGCCGGGCTCTTAACCTTTCTTTCTCTCTCTCTCTCTCTCTGTGTGTGTGTGTGTAAGTCTTTCTTCTCCGGGTTTCTCTGGCTCCTCCTCCCATGCGCAGGCTCTTCCAGCTCTGTGAACAGTGCTCCCTTTTCTCCTGGGCAGACTTCCGCAGTGAACTGGTTGTGGCTGGGGGTGGGGGTGAGGCGCTATTGCTGAGGAGCTTCCACTGTCCAGGGAACGTGAGGGGAGAAACTGGGTGGCTGTGCTGGCAAGCCCGGCCGAGCTCCTTACCTGCTTGCCAAGCCGTGCTGCTCCTCTGTCCCATCCCTAGGCACAGGGCGCCAAGTCCAGGGTTCCCCTTCACCCTTCAGGGGGCTTCATAAACCTCTGACACCCACCAGGACAGTTTGGCTTCTAACCCTGTCCCTGTCCCTAGCAGGGTGCTCTTAACCTGTGGGGAGTACTGTTTCCTGGGCATAGCTGGCAGAGATCACAGGTGACCAGCAGGTCCCCCAATGGGAGAGTTTGAGAAGCCAAAGCAGTCTACACCAAGCAGACTTCTCAGCAGAGGTTGTTCTGAGCAGGCTAGGAGCACAGCATCCTCTGTCACATAGTAATTTACATGTCAGTTTCCAGAATGTTTGGCCTTTGGGCCAAGATCAAGGGCAGAATGTCTCTTCAGGCTTCTTCCTACCTTGGTTCTTGGAAAGCCAGGTCTCACCACATTTGCTTAAAATGTTGAGATCATGTCTCAAACCTGTGAAGCTGCTTGTCTCCAGGAAGTAATATCCTATCAGAGTGTGCCTGTAGCTTCATAATCACGTCCAGAATCTCCAGTATAAAATGTGCCCTGGCGTGGTGTCACTCCTGTCCTGGATCTGTCCGCCCCCCCCCCCCCGAGCTTCGGAAGGATAATGGCAGTTGGAATTCCAGAGGCATTTAATGAGCATTTTCTTAACCAACTATTCCCAGATTTCGTTGTTCATCAAACTCTGCCCTACCAGTCGGTGTCGGTGGACACGTTCAACTCCAAGAATGATGTGTTCGTGGCCATTGCTCAGCCCAGCATGGAGAACTGCATGGTGCTGGAGTGGGATCACATTGAAATGAACTTCCGGAGTTATGACAATATTACAGGTGCGTTGTGGCTCTCATCAGATGTATGTGCCTGCCTTCAGTGTTGCCTAAAACCCATGAGAGGGCTAGAGAGATGGCTCAGTGGTTTAGGCACTTGCTTACAAAGCCTAAAGCCCTATGTTCGATTCCCCAGTACCCGTGTAAAAGCCAGGTGCACAAAGTGGCACATACATCTGGAGTTCCCTTGCAGTGTCAGGAAGTCCTGGAGCACCCCTTCTCTCTCTCTTTCTCTCTCTCCTTGCAAATAAATAAACATATTTAAAAATAAATAAATAAAACCCACGAGAGAAGAAACAGCTGTGTCATAGCAAGCCAAGGCTTGGTGTCCTAGGTAGAGTGGAGGTAGGGACCACATTCCAGCCCACTTTGATCATTCCAAAGCTGATATGAGCAGTGATTGGTGAGAGCAGGAACACATGCACCACGTAGAGCTGGCTGTTCATCTTGGTGATCACTTTTATCATTTAGTAAGTGCAATTAAAATGAGAATGAAGGGGTGGAGAGATGGCTTAGTGGTTAAGGCGCTTGCCTGCAAAACCTAAGGACTCATGTTCAACTCTCCAGGTCCCACGTAAGCCAGATGCACAGTGACGTAAGCACACAAGGTTGTACATGCGCACAAGGAGGGCACACACATCTGGAGTTCGATTGCAGTGGCTGGAGGCCCTGGCACACCAATTCTCTCTCTCTCTCACTCTAATTTGAAAAAAAAAAAAGGCAGCCCATTGGGCTTGCCTCAAACAAACAAACAAACAAATAAATAAATAAAATAAAACGAGAGTGATGAAGTCCCTGAATCCAGGCCTGTGGGACAGACTTAGTTGATGCTGGTGTGGGCTCCCTGTGTCTTAGCCATACTAAAAATGGAGCTTTTTAAATAAGTGAATAAAATTAAAATACTCTTTCAAAGGCTTCTCAGTTTAGTCTGATACTGACCTTATAAACCCTGCCAGCAAGCCTGACAGTCATCACCCTGAGAGAGACTGCCTATCCAGGCTCCTGATCCAAGTCCCACAGTCTAGGAGTCTCTCATGGAAAAGTGGGTTCACAGCAGGCGCAGAAAGTGGGGGAGTGGCATTTCACCCCTAGGGGACGGGCTGCTAATGAGCCTAATCTCGCAGCTGGAAGAGACCTGACCCACACATCCCCTGAAGTTTGGGAGATGCCATCTCAGATGAGCTGGTTGCTACTGCTGGGGCCACCTGGCCTGCTAGCATGAAGCTCCCTGTCCTGGGAGCAGCCTCTGAGAAATGCAAACTCAGTTCAGAGCAATGCAGGGGGACCTGGGTGAAGGACCTTGAGCCCAGTCCATGGTGGAGGAAAGGAGGTTAAAATAAGAACTTGACATTCTAATGGGAGCTTAGTCCCTTGTCTTGGACTTGGGGGATGTGGAAGGATAAGTGGACTGGCTTTTGTCCTCTGCCCTGCCTTGTGTGTGTGTTGGGTGGGGGGTGGGAGGGGGGAGGTGGCCAAAAGGTGGGGGCAGCCCGAAGCCTTGACCTAATGTGAAGAACTCCAGGGCTGACTGTTGGAGGCCTGAAAGTTCTCCAGCCCTGGCTGGTCTCACTGGCACCTCACAAAAGCCTGAGCTGTGACTTGTGGCTTCCTCCTAGATAAGTACCAAAGTTGCCTTTCCACAGGAGAGGTGGCTATTAGACTCATGCTCCAGCACTGATGAGCAAGGAGCATGCTGGGAAGGAGCTGGCTGCCCAAGCTCAGTCTTCTTCTTGTGAATGGGGCAAGGGTTCTCTGTGCAGGGCTGTTTCACAAGCGACCTGCAGAGGGTCAGCGCTTGAGTCACTCACTGGAGCCTGGATCTGTCCCTGTGGGTGTCCCTGCTCCAGGCTGACAACGATAAGGAGAGATGATATCACCCTCCACCTGCCCTTGTTAGTGGAATCCCCAATTACTTCCTTCCATGCTTAACTCATTCATTTTGTCATTCATTCATTCATTTACAAAGATGTTGTGGGCATTGTGAGGGAGGAGCACTCTTAAGTGGTGGGGACAAAACAGCTGGGCATGCTCAGTAATTTCCATGCACGCGGTCTGTGAGGTAGAAAGCCCATGACTTCCATTTCTTCTGTGGAGTGGGGCCAGGGTTGTATTGGATTAAGTCTGGTAAGGATGTGATGGGGTAACGTGTGTACAGTAGGCATCGACTACAGCTATGGTATCTTGATCTGCTGGGGGAAGAACAGGGCCAGCTCCTCTTCCTCTAGAGACCTTAACTGCTTGGCATCCGTTAAGACCTCTGAGACTTTCATAAGCACAGATTGATCCATGGGCCAGCAGAGAGCTCCAGAGGGTGGATCGCTCTGGCCACAGAGGGGTAGATAAGAGTGTGTCTCTTGGTAGGTAGGGCTTGTGGCTCTGGTGAACAAGCAAAGGCACAGCCCTCGGAGCTCCTGGCCTTGGGCATGAGCAAGGGGGTGGGGACTACTCTCCCCTCCGTGGACCAGGCCTCTCTCGCGAGTCATCTTGTTTGGTTATGACCCCAAGGTTGGCAGGGTGTTCTCCATTTGTGTCTGTGAGATGGGGGCTCCCAGGAATCAGAGGGACACCCACTTCCTCTCTTGAGACCCTGAGCTGTTCCTCTGTCTCCAAAGGGAAGAGAGAAACCCAGTGGTCACGTTCCGACAGTGTCGCTCCCTCCTCCTCCCGTTTGTTGTTCCATCTCCATCTCCATCTCTTCTTAGCTGTGTCTTGCTTGCTTTCTGACTTCTGCATGCTAAGTATGTCCTAACCTGACGTCCCTGTTCCTGCATTAAAACACACTCAACACACGCACGCGCGTGCACACCATCTCTGCCGCTGCTGACAACCCCACAGGGCAGAAGTGTCTCCTGGACAAAGTTCTTGGGAGGTATCCCCAGGAGGGAATCTGTTTCGTCTCCTGTGGCCCATTGGCTGTGACAGGAAGACCTCTAGGACCCTCTGGGTAGTGGCGCCTCCGTATCCAGGCTCCCCGGGAGAGGAAGCACTAATTATGAAGTGCGTCTGCAGCGTGGAAGTTCTTGAAGAGCATTTTGGCAGTTTATGCCCCACAGTCTTAGAAATATGCACAACATTTGTCCCAGCAATTTTTGCATTTAAGAACACTGCCAGATGGTTTCAAAACATGTTATTTAACAATATGTGAAAGGAAACATGTTATTTAACAATAATGAAAAACTAGAAAGAACGACTGTGTCCAACAGTAGGGAATTAGTTAAAGAGAATGTGGGGCAGCCATCCAACATAATATGTAGTATTTTTAAAAAGCAAATTGTAGGAGATTGTTTACAACATAGGAGTCAAAAAATAAGTTCTAAAAAGCATGTATATAAGCCCCATTTTTATAAAGAAACCTACTTGAATGTGAGAATAAATTAAAGATAAAAGAAAATATCAGAATATTGTTTCTTTATTTGCAGTACAAATGGCTTTTATTTTATTTTTTGTACCTTTTGGTACTTTGGTGGTGAAGTATAAACCAGATAGTCTAGACTAAATCCCAGGTTCTACCTCATGCTAGCTGTGTGACTTCGTATAAATTGCTTAACCTCTCTTTGTTTCAGTTTCATACTTTGTAAAATTAAGCTGATCACCATAAAAGTTATACCTGCCGTAAACACAGTTATAAAAATTAAATAAATAATTTGGGCGTGGTGGCGCACACCTTTAATCTCAGCATTCCAGGAGGCAGAGGTAGGAGGATCGCTGTGAATTCAAGGCCACCCTGAGACTACATAGTAAATTTCAGGTCAGGCCTACCTCAAAACACAAACAAACAAAAAAACACTTTTTAAGCTTCACCTGTTACTATTTTTGAAATTTGCTTGTTGAACAGTGAACACTTTTGTGCTCAGAAAGAAACCGTAGTCATTTGTTTTAAAAATAAAGGAGATGGGCCAGCTACTTGGCAGGTGTCCAGAACAGTGAAAGAGAAAAGAAAATACTGTTTGGAAAGCCCCTGATTACCGGCTGTCTGCCCCCAAAGTTCATCTTCAGGACAGAGACTGGGTCATTATCCTTTGTAATTTACAGACCAAATTCACTTTGGTTCAAATTACCTAGAAAATTAAGGGATAGAAATAACTTCTTGTTGTTGTTTTTTCAAGGAACATTCTTGCCCTAGCCCAGGCTGACCAGGAATTCACTCTGTAGTCCCAAGGTAGCCTCAAACTCATGGCGACTCTCCTACTTCTGCCTCCCCAGTGCTGGGATTAAAGGCGTGCACCACCATGCCCAGAAGAAATAACTTAATAGAAAGATCTTGAGGGAGGGCTGGTGAGTGGTCTTTGAGATGTGGGGAAGCTTTGGTTTGGGGGTGGCTTTCTGCAGTGTGGAAATGTAGGAGTACTGGTGGAGAGGACGGTGGGGGTGACCAAGAGGAGAGAGTGAGTAGGGCCCTGTGACATCTGAGCCAGGTCTCCCACTTTTGGGTTATCTACAGGTGTTTCTGCATTACATGTCACAGGCAAACTAGGGGACAGGGTCTTTTTTTAAAACTTTTTTTTTTCTTGGTTGTCCAAGGTGAGGTCTCGTTCTAGACCAGACTGACCTGGAATTCACTATGTAGTCTCAGGCTGGCCCTGAATTCACAGTGACCCTCCTACTTCTGTCTCCCGAGTGCTAGGATTAAAGACATGCACCAACATGCCTGGCTTTTTTTTTTTTTTTTCTGATTTTTCGAGGTAGGGTCTCACTCTAGCTCAGGATGACCTGGAATTCACTATGTAGTCTCAGGCTGGCCTCAAATTCATGGCAATCTTCCTACCTCTGCTTCCGAGTACTGGGGTTAAAGGCATGCGCCACCACGCCCGGCTCATGCCTGGCTTTTTAAAAACCTTTTATTAACAACTTCCATAAATGTAGACAATATGCCATAATCATAATAACCCCTCCCAATACTCTCCTTCCCCCCTCTCAGATCTCCTCTCCAATGAATCCTTTCTTTTTAACTAGTCTCTCTTTTAGTTTGATGTCATCATTTTCCCCCTCCTATTATGTAGGTCTTGTGTGCATAGTGCCAGCCACTGAGAGGTCACGAATCTCAAGGCCACTTTGTGTCTGGAAGACAGCATTGTAAACACTCCTCCCCTTCCTCTGGCTCTTACATTCTTTCTGCCACCTCTTTCTCAGTGTTTCCTGAGCCTTGGAGGGTGTGATAGAGACGGGCTGAGCACTCCAGTAGGCCACAGGGTGTTTGGTGGTCAGGGGACAGCTGCCTTTCTTACCCTCTGGTGACACCTCCCATGTGCCAGTGTTCCACCCTAACAGCATTTGTCATGAATAATCCACCAAGTCATTATGATCACCAGAGTGAAAGGGCCCCATATACCTACCTCTATAGAGGCATTTTGAAGACAGATTTAATTGTTCAAAATCATGGTAAAATACACGTAACCCAAAGCTTACCATCTTGACCGCTTTTCAGTGTACAGTTTTGCAGTGTGAGGCACATTGATATCATTGTGGTGGCATGAATGTAAAATGTCCCCCATAGCCTCGTGTGCTTTCAACACTTGATCTTCAGCTGGTGGCAATTTGGGAAAGTTATGGGGCCTTTGGGAGGTGGAGCCTTGCTGGAGGAGGTGTGTAGGTGTGTCATTGGATAAGGGTCTTGGGATTTTATAATACAGACCGCTTGGCAGTGCTAGTGAGCTAACGCTTGCTGAGGCTCTGACAACATGAGCCATCTTCCTGCTCCTGCCATACTTTCCCATCAGTAACTATAAGCGTGGAATGAACCCTCTCCTTCCACAAGCTGCTGCTTGTCACAGGGCAACGAGAAGGTAACCGCCACAGTTGTGCAACCAAGCTCCACACCTCTTCTTACGTTCTACCCCATAAGTAGCAGCACCTGCTCCTTTCCTCCCCAGCCCGTGGCAGCCAACCTTCCCAGTCTCCATGCCTCTGACTAGTCTAACGACCTCCCGCTGTTGAGTGCTGGCCGTGTGTGTCCTTTTGTGGCTGGCTGATGTCACTTCACAGAATGTCCCCCGGTGTTCCTGCATGACGGTGTGTGTCTGAATCTCCTTCCTGTGAGGCTGAACCCTGCTCCATGCCATGCATGGACCACACTGTCTTTGTCCTTCTTCTGTCTGTCCATACAGTCTGCTTCCACCTTTTGGCAATTGTGCACCATGGTGCTTTCACATGAGTTTCTTAGTCTGCTCCGGTGCTACTGTAACAGAACACCACCGATTGGGTGCTTCTAGTTGATGAAAGTTTCTTTTTCAAGTTCTAGAATCTGAGAGATCCAATATCAAAATAGAACAGATGCTATGTCTGGCCCCAAAAGCTCACTCCATTGCAGTCTTTTTGCTGTTTTTTCACATGGTGGAAAGGCACACGTTCTCTGGGGCCTCTTTTGTGAAGGGACTGATTGCTCATGGGTGATCTAGTAAGTTTCCCTACGCTCCACTTCCCAGTGACATCACATCCCCTTGAGGTTAGGCTTCAGTGTATAGATTTTAGAGGCGCATACACTTTGGCCATAGCGTTTGATGTTTGGATATCTCTTTGAGTCTCTGCACTCAGTTCTTTGGTGTATGGACCAAAAAGGGGGAACTATGGGGGCATTTGACAATTCCGTGTTTAGTTTTTCAAGACCCATGATACGGTGCCCTATAGCAGTTGTACGTTCCAAGGAAGCATAGCATTCACCACGGCCACATTGATACTCTTTGTTCTTGACCGCAGGCCAGTCCATCGTGGGCTGTAAGGCCATCCTCATTGACGACCAGGTCTTCGTGGTGGTGGCCCAGCTCTTTGGTGGCTCTCACATTTACAAATATGATGAGAACTGGACCAAGTTTGTCAAATTCCAAGACATCGAAGTCTCTCGCATTTCCAAGCCCAATGACATCGAGCTGTTTCAGATTGACGATGAGACGTTCTTCATCATCGCGGATAGCTCCAAGGCCGGGCTGTCCACCGTGTACAAATGGAACAGCAAAGGGTTCTACTCGTACCAGTCTCTGCACGAGTGGTTCAGGGACACGGATGCAGAGTTTGTGGACATTGACGGGAAGTCGCACCTCATCCTCTCTAGCCGCTCCCAGGTCCCCATCATCCTCCAGTGGAACAAAAGCTCTAAGAAATTTGTCCCCCACGGTGACATCCCCAACATGGAGGACGTGCTGGCTGTGAAGAGCTTCCGCATGCAGAACACTCTGTACCTCTCCCTCACCCGCTTCATTGGGGACTCCCGCGTCATGCGCTGGAACAGCAAGCAGTTTGTGGAGGTCCAGGCACTTCCGTCTCGGGGGGCCATGACCCTGCAGCCCTTCTCCTTCAAAGATAACCACTACCTAGCCCTGGGGAGTGACTACACGTTCTCGCAGATATACCAGTGGGACAAAGAGAAGCAGCTGTTTAAAAAGTTCAAGGAAATCTATGTGCAGGCACCTAGGTCATTCACAGCCGTCTCCACTGACAGGAGAGATTTCTTCTTTGCGTCCAGTTTCAAAGGGAAAACAAAGATTTTTGAACACATCATCGTTGACTTAAGCTTGTGAAGGTGTGATTGGGGAATTTAAGAGACATGGTAGCATAGCTCTCATAAGAGAAGGGACTAAGAAGAAATCAAATAAAATCCTCAAATAAGCCAGGCTCAGAGCTCTGAAGTTAAAAAACTTAAAATGCACTGGAGGAATTAGTTAGAAGTTTCAAACTTTTAGGATTCACATTTAAAATAATCAGGGATTGCATTTTTTTTTTTTTTTTTTTTGGCTGACTGCATGACATGCCCATTCTGCCATTAAAAAAAAAAAAAAGACATCTTAAAGCCTGTAATTTCTGAGAAAAGAGTACAGCATTTACTCTTACCATCTAGGAAAAAAAAAACATTTTTTTCTTTTTTTTTTTGGTTTATTTTTATTTATTTGAGTGTGATAGAGAGAGAAAGAGGCAGAGAGAGAGAGAATGGGCGCACCAGGGCCTCCAACCACTGCAAACGAAGTCCAGATGCATGCGCCCACTTGTGTATCTGGCTTATGTGGGTCCTGGGGAATCGAGCCTTGAACCGGGGTCCTTAGGCTTCATAGGCAAGCGCTTAACTGCTAAGCCATCTCTCCAGCCAACAACTTATTTTTTTTTAATGAGGAAGGGTACAGTTGAGCAAGATGGACCAGCTGTTATAGTGAAATTTAAAAACAAAAAGCCCACTAAGCCTGTGGACCTTTCTTGTCCATCTTATCAATCTTTTCAGTGAGAGCCGTTAAAACCAAAGTCAGCTGAAAAGATTTTCTCATGGTTAGTTTGAAAATCTTAGATTACTCAGCAGTGCTATTTTGAGCCATTCTGTTTCTTGAAAGTCATGCCCCATCTTCCTTACGGTAGAACCTTAGATTTGGCACTCATAGGGATGTATGGTCATCACAGGCGTGCTAACAGCTTCGTGCCTGTGATCACTTTCTCGGCCACAGAGAAAATGTTCTGGTAACACGTGTCTAGGTGGGCGTGGGCTGTGAACCAGCAGTGAGACAAAGGAATGTGTCTCTGCGGTTCAAAGGTGACCCTCACAGTGCTGGGAGCAACCGTGCTTGTTTGATGCGCTGTCATTCACTTGCTTTTCTCCGAACCCATCCTTTTGAGTTTGTGGGTAACCAGCAGACAGGCCAAAGACTGAAACGGTGCTTTTTAATCTATCCCTTTACGGGCATGGAACAGGTGTTTCCGTGTGATGCGCATGTGGTAGGATGTTTGAAGTGAGATTTTAGAGTCAAAGGGGACTGTACTCAGATCTCGGTGTGCTTTGAAACCCAGAGGGGCTCTTGGATCGATGCACGTCTTTGCCCTCTGGACAACTTCATATTTCAAGTCGTTGAATAGCAACCTGCCTACTTGCCCACCCGCTTCCCTCCCTCCTGGAGCAGCCCTTTGTTGAGCTGCGGGTGTTTCGGTGGCTCACACGGCCCCAGCGAAGCTTCTGTGCATCCCGCTGCACAGCACAAATGTGCACGTCTTCCTCTCTCAGGACTCAGCACAGGGTAGCCTGGCTGTGGTGCCAGGGCCTCTGGTACAGAGTTAGGAGAGACTGGCTGCAGCCGGGCGAACCAAAAGCCACGCAGCCATTCTGTGCCCAGGACCAGGTGGCTTATTTCTGAAGGGGCCTCTGGTGGGGACACAGTAGGAAAGCTCATGGATTGGGCTTTGTGGATGGTTCCAGAGAGGATGTTCTGTCTAGGTAGCTGGAACTCTTTGGGGTATGTGAAGAGAATACTTTCAGGGGTTCCTTGCAGTGCAGCCCCTCCCCCATGTTTCTTCCAGTCGTGAAGGTAGCACAAGCTCTGTTGTCACCACATCCTCAGTAGGCAGATGATGTGACTGTTACTTTCTGCTTGTAAGCAGCACAGAACAAGCGATACACAGCACAGAGAACAAGGTGTGATGTCCCAGCAGCCCTCCTGGGTACAGATCTGGCACGGTGGGCTTTTGCTTTCAGCCCAGGGGACCAGGGGCTTCAGTGAACTTGCTCACCGACACTCGGTGGTGTGGTTGCCTGGAACTGTTCTGCTAAATTCCAAGCAAGTAGGAAAAGTGGTCTCTTTTCACTTTTTTAAGTACAAACCATTTTTTGTTTTGTCTTCTTGGTTTATTTGACTTAGCCACAAGTGCCCATGGACTCCTCTTCTGAGGCTAGAAGTGGGAAGCGTCTACCGTTCTTCTCCCTGTAGAGCTGACTGGCCATTCTTCCTGGTGCCATGGGACCCCTTAGACAAGCTGGGTGGAAGGTAGTCACTTGGAAAACAATCTGGGGGACATTGAGACAGTCCCCACATGTACTATATCAGGTGGAAATAACATGATTCCCGCTGCTTGTGGAGGAGGCATCTGGGGAACCTTTCGTGGCGTTACCTGTGTAGAGTGGTAGTCCAGCCGCTCTGTAGTCCTTCGTGGGAGGAAGCCAGGGACTAGCCGGCCTCCTGCACAGGAAAGGCCAAGCCGTTGCTTAGAGTCCCAACCCGGGACACGCAGGGTACTGGGCTTAGGACAGGATGGAAGCAAGCAAGATCTAAAGTCCGTGTTGGGGCTAGAATGTGATATGGTGAGTAATCGCCTCAACTGCAATCAAGCTTTCCTTTCTTCTTCTTTCAAAACAAATTTATCCAAGTCTGCAGTCTGCTGAGTTCTGTGCTATGGAAGGAGGTGTTTGTTCTGGCCGACTCACTGAGAGAGTGAAGTTCTTGGCACAAGGTGGCGGAGCTTTGCTTCATTAATCTTACTGCTCCCTACCAAGAACCCCTGAAGTCTGAAGCCGTTTCTACAAAAATGTAAAAGAAAAATGAAACAAAACACCTAACCCTACAACCATGACAAAACCCCAAAGCAGAGAAATGCATGGGACTGTCCCCTGCACAGGTCTTTTGATGGCACCTCCCTTCCTCCCTCCCTCCCTCCTTCCTTTTCCTCCCTCCTGTCATCCATTGGCAGTCAGAGCTCAGCTGTCCTCTGTAACCCCTGGGGCTGCGCTCTAGGGTTCATGCCTCCACACAGCCATAGAGTTTTGAGGTGCCTTCAGTGCTGTAGGGTCAGGAGCAGGTCTCTACCAGGACTGAAAATCACCCTTAGAGATTATGTGCACTGGGTCCTTGGGCGTTGGGTAAGCTCGCGGTGCCTTTCGGGAGAGCTCTGCCTTTCCCATGTGCATGTGTTCTTCTCGCTTGTCACATGTAGATGTGGGATTACTAGAGGGCAGGTCTTCTAACTTCAGAGAGCAAGAAACAGAGAATGGAAAGGGATGGCCTGTCCACGGCTACTCAGCGGTGAGTGGAAGAACATTTCCTTGAACCGCAGGCATTGCGTTTTCTTTCTGCTATGCTCTGCTCTGTCCACTAAAGATGTGTTTGTTGTTGTCATGATTACAAGGACACCACTTAGAAGTAAAATAAAAGTGCACCAAAAGATGCTTAGCCAGGAGGAAAGTCATGCCTGGTAGAGACTACGGAACCACATGATCCACTGAACGATTCATGAACATCGCTGGACTGCTCCTGGGACTTGTCTCACAAAGGTCTTCTAGAAATTTCAGCTAGTTTTCTACTGTTCTAAAGAGGATTCTAGCCGGCAAGGCTTTCTCTTCCCACACAATAGCTATAGGAGGGTTGCTGAGGTTGGACATATTGGGTTCTTGTCACCATGTCCGCCAGATAAACAAGATGAGTTCTATGCGAGAGAAATGACAAAGCCAAATGCACGAGTGATGATCGATTGGTCTGGCCCTCTTCAGCCGGGAGGGCTCTTGCTGGAAATGGCAGTGCTGTGTTCCTTTCCCATGCACTGAGACAAGTGTGGGGGGTGCCAGGGAGGGCTTACCGCAGGAAGTCAGTGTGGGAGGCTGGAGGCTTGGCTGCCAGAAGTGCTCAGGAGAGAGATTTCTTTGGCCGAAGGTCTCATGCAAGAGATGAAGGTGGGAGGGGAGCCTGTTTGTATGCCACCTAATGGGCGTTTCTAGCAGGCTTCCTGAGTCTTGTGCGAGTGTCGCTTCCTCCTGCAAGCTTTGGAAGAAAGTTCTTTCATCAGACAGGGCCATGGGTTTTGTTAGGCAGTGTGTGAGTGGAATCAGAAAGCTCACAGCAGGTGCAGTGAGAAAGGTGTTTGGATTGGAGGTAAATGGGCAGAAATTCAGAACAGATGACTATGGAGTAAACTCTTTGAAGCAAGTAGAAATAAACTTGAAAGGAAAGAAGTAATCATAATTGCTTTTGCCTCAGTCTAGTTAGCAGAGGGGAGGGTGACCAGGCAAATTAGCAAGCCAATGATGATTGCAAAGAATCCACTGTGATGCCCAATCAGTAAGAATGCCCTTGTGGGGTCCTGAGCCCCCAGCTCTCAGTGGATGCAGTCAGTCCTTACCTTGTCCATTGCTTGGTAAAATGTCAGAATCCACATTTTTTTTTTCTAGTAGAAAACTATGCATTCCCTATCCATCCCTTTGACTATCAGGAATGTATAAGAACTGTGATAAAATAGGGCCAATATGCCACTTGGTACTGTTTTTATGTATTTTAAATGCATAAGTAAAGTAGGCATAGCTTCTATGTCTGTGCAAGTGGGTTTTGTGGTCAGGCAGTCAACAATGGATGCATTTGAAAGCTGTATATATTTATCACTTTTTGGTAAATGGAGTTAACATGTGATATGCCTCTTAATTCGATATATTCTGTAAGCCTGTGAATAAAAAGTAGTTCATGTCTAACAGAGTGTTGATCTCTGGTCTGCTTGACTATGGGCATGTCTGGGGAGCTGTGGGGGTGGGAGAGGGCAGAGATATCTTTGTGGCTCCTTTGCTTAAACAGGAGTTGGGTATCATAGGAACTCTTTGCATCATCACTTGGAAACTGAAAATTCATTTAAATAATTTATTTATTTATTTATTTGAGAGAGAGGCAGATAGAGAATGAGCACACCAGGACCTCCAGCCACTGCAAACAAACTCCAAACACATGCGCCTCCTTGTGCATCTGGCTTACGTGTGTACTGGAGAATCAAAGCCAGGTCCTGAGGCTTCACAGGCAAGTGCCTTAACAGCTAAGCCATCTCTGTAGCCCTAAAGATTTATTTTAAAACACTAAATTTTCAAAGATGAACTTTCCTAGTCTGTGGGCTCAGACTCTGATGGAGTGGCCAGAGCTCTGGAGGCCAGAGTGTCTCCTGACACTACATGGCAAGGGAGGTGGGATGAAGAGATGGCGTTGGAAACTCTTTGAGGGTGGGGTTTTAGCCCATGCTTTGCATGCTTGGGACTAACATAACTTGGTACATAGTAGATTTGTCACATGTATCTTAACCTATGCCCATTACGTTTATTTGAACAAAGGGAGGATCAGGACCCTAGTACACATAACTGACTGTACCTACTGTGTGCCGCGTACTCTGAAATGTGAAGGGGCAGAGTTCTGGCTCCTCATGGGATTACTACCTAATTAAGAAAGCCATAACATGCCAGGCATGGTGACACACACTTTTAATCATAGCTCAGGAGGCTGAGGTATGAAGATTGCCACAAGTCCAAGGCCAGCCTAGGTTACAGAGTGGGTTCCAGGTCAGCCTGGGCTAAAGTGAGCCTGTGCTTTAAAAAAGTCATGGGCTGGAGAGATTGCTTAGTGGTTACGGTGCTTGCCTGCAAAGCCTAACAACCCGAGTTTCATTCCACTGTACCCATGTAAAGCCCAGACGCATAAAGTGACACATGCATCTGAAGTTCATTTGCAGTGACTAGAGGCCCTGGCATGCCCATCCTCACTCTCTCTCTCCTTGCAAAGAAAGTCAATAAATACAATTTAAAAAGTAATAACTGGAACTGGAGAGATGGCTTTGCAGTTAAGCACTTGCCTGTGAAGCCTAAGGACCCCAGTTCGAGGCTCGATTCCCCAGTATATGTAAGCCAGATACATAAGGTGGCATATACATCTGGAATTCGTTTGCAGTGGTTGGAAGCCCTGATGTGCCCATTATCTCTTCATCTCTCTCTGCCTCTTTATCTTTTGCTCTCAAATAAATAAATTAATTAAATTAAATAAAAATAAATCTTTCAGGGCTAGAGAGATGGCTTAGCAGTTAAGCACTTGCCTGTGAAGCCTAAGGACCCTGGTTCGAGGCTCGATTCCCCAGGACCTATGTTAGCCAGTTGCACAAGGGGACGCATGCATCTGGAGTTCGTTTGCAGTGGCTGGAGGCCCTGGTGCGCTCATTCTCTCTGTCTCTATCTATCTATCTGCTTCTTTCTCTCTCTGTCTGTCTGTCACTCTTAAATAAATAAAAATAAAAAAATTTTAAAAATAAATAAATCTTTCTCCAAAAAAAAAGTCATAACTGCATGAAGCTGTGGTTAAGAAGACAAGGAGTAAGTAGAATTCTGCACCTTATAGCACTGTGTGATTAGTTGAATAGCAAATGCAACTGTTAAGGGAAATTACCAAATACTTGTCTGCATAACACAGTATTGGTTTACTACTACTATATAATAAAGTACCACAAATGTGGGTTTTAGCAAACAACACCTGCACACGAGTGCCCCATTCCCAACAGCTCCAGGTAGGTATGGCTGGCTCCTCTGCTCAAAGTCTCACAGGCTGCTATCCAGGGCTCAGACTTTGTCCAGAACCTCCTGATTCTCTTTGCTTGTAGATGTGATTTCCTTGTGGCTGAGATGGATGTACCCTGTTGTACTTTCTTGTTGCTGGGACAAATACCCAATGAAAAGCAGCTTATAGGATGAAAGGAATTATTTCAGGCTTACAGATTCCAGGGGAAGCTTTATCATGGAGGAGAAAGCTGGCTTACTTCATCATACAACCATAAGAGAGAGACAACCACAGCATCAAATACAAGCTGGCACTAAACACTTCAGGGCTGGACCCAAGATACATCCCCAGTGACGCATCTCCTCTAGCAGGTCTGTGCCTGCTAGAGGCTAGATAAGAAGCTTTATCAAAAATCCCTGAGGCAGGCTGGAGGGATGCCTTAGTGGTTAAGGCACTTGCCTGCAAAGCCAAAGGACCCAGGTTCGATTCCCCAGTACCCACGTTAGCCAGGTACATAAGGGGTGCATGTCTGGAGTTTTTTTGCAGTTGATGGAGGCTCTGGCATGTCCATTCTGTCTCTCTCTCAATCTCTCTGTCAAATAAATAAATAAATAAAAATAAAATACTTTTTTAAATCCCTGAGGCAAGCAGGAGAGATGCCTTAGTGATCAAGGCACTTGCCTGTGAAGCCTAAGGACCCAGGTTCAATTCTACAGATCCCATGTAAGCCAGGTGCACATGGCAGCACATGCATCTGGAGTTCATTTGCAGTGGCTAGAGGCCCTGGTATGTTTATTCTCTCTCTCTGTTACTCTCTCATAAATAAATAAATAAATAAATAATAAATATTTTTTAAAGTACCTGAGGCTATGGAGAACATACATTTACATACAAACCACCATATCCCACCCCTGGCCCTCACAGACTCATGATTATTTCACAATGCAAAATGCACTCAGTCCAACTTTAAAGGTCGCCATAGTCTTTACCAACTTTAACTTGGCACAAATTAGGTCTTCAGTAAATGTTTGCCTCTGTAGCCCAGGCTGATCTCAAGTTCCTGGCAATTGTTATAGTCAGAAATACATTTTTCTGAGATGAACATCCAACCAGGCACAGTTTATGGGAGGAAGGTATTTATTTCAGGTTTACAGGTCCAGGAAAAGTTTCTTCAATGGTAGAAGAAGCTAGCTTCTTTTCATAAATCCAAGAAGTGAGAATCCACTAACAGCCAGCAACACAAGGAAGTAATAGAACTCAAGCTGCACTATGCACCTTTAGACTGGAATCAGATCCACCCCCAGTGACATGTCACCCTGTAGCAGGAATCTGCCTGCTAGGGGCTAAAGTTGCAAACTCAAATTTAATAAAACACCTGCATCTATGGGGCCATACATTTCCACTGTCACATTCAAACTACCATATTCCATCCCTGCCACCCATAGACTCATGAACATGTCACAATGCAAATTGCATTCAATACAAATTCAAAGGTCCCAATATGCTTTACCAACTTAAATATTGTTCCATAGTCCCAAATCTCATCAGGTAAACAAGAAACGTGTATAGTACAAGTCCCACATCCATAAGCAGTAACAACAGTCTCTGGATTCCCAATTTCATCCCTCCAGCTGGGCTGAGTAGCCTGTGGAAAAGTTTCATCCTGAACCAATATTGCTTCATGGTAATCTTTGCATAGTCCTAGTATATCCCTAACATTTTCTGGTCTCCACTGCAAACAATGGTCCATCTTACAATGTCCTCATTGGTCTCGCTACACAAGGATATTACTGTTTCACACGCCACATCTCAGCAGTAGCTCCTAGAACCATGTGCACTTCATGATCTGCTTTTATGCATTTTTTTCATGCTTCCAAAACCAATACTAAGTGTGAAGTAACACAGCTGTTGTTAATATAGGGGGAAATAAATCTTGACTTTAAGCCTTCAGAATTCTTCCTTTCACTCATCTTCTTTCACAAGAGTTTGTATTCCTATTCATTCAGTCCTTTCTAGGTAGAGTTCACCCTCAAGCATCTTTTCCATTGTTTCAATGTAAAGCAGTTGGCCTACACTTAATGATGGTAATCTATTCAACAATAGCAGCTTTAGCCACCTAAAATCAGTCTCTGTGCCAGTAATTTAAAACTTTCTTGAATTTTTATAACTTTAAATAGTACATCTTTCAGTTCTATATCCTCAGTCAAGTACACCAGTCCATTAATTTTAAATTAAGCTTTGATAAAACTCTCTAAGCAAGCTCAGCATAACACAGCCAGCCTTTATGCCAATAGTGCAGTTCCAACAAAGTTCTCTGCTGTCTTTCCTTCCCCTTTGAAAGTTCATAATTCAAAACAACTCTCTCTGCATGTAGCATTTTCTACATCAGAACAGCAAAAAAAAAAAAAAAAAAAAAAAAAAAAAAGGCTCACCACACTTTGAATCTTCTGTCTCATAAGTACCAAGTACCGAGTCCATCAACATTTCTCTAGCACACAAGTTCTAAAAGACCAAAATCCACATGGTCAGATTCATTTCAGCAAGACCTGGTACCAAATTCGCTATACTGTTGCAGTCAGGTTCACATTGCTGTCATAAATCACCTGACCAAGAGCAGCTTGTGGGGGAAAAAAAGAGTTTATTTTGGCTTACAGACTCAAGGGGAAGTTCTATCATGGCAGAGAAAAATGATGGTATGAGCAAAGGGTGGACATCATCCCCTGGCCAACATAAGGTGGACAATAGCAACAGAAGATTGTGCCAAGCACTAGAAAACAGACATTGGCTATAATACCCACATGCCTACTCCCAATAATACACTGCCTCCAAGAGGTGTTAATTCCAAAATCTCCATCACCTAGGAACCTAGCATTCAGAACACCTAAGGTTATGGGGGACACCTGAATCCAACCACCACAGTGTTCTTTCTACCTCAGCCTCCCATTCAAAAGTCCAAAGTCTTATCTGAGTCTCAAGACTGTCTCTTAACTGTGAGCCTATGGATTCAGAACACAAGTTACATACTTCCAACACATAATGGCACAGAGTAAACATGACCATTGCAATAAGAAGACACAACAAGAGAGACTGGACTAATGCAGAATTAATAACCAGGAGGCAGAACATCAAAAACCTGCAGTTCCAAGTCCAACATCTATAAGCAGTGACAAACTCCTGGGGCTTCAATTCTGCCCCTCCAGCTGGGCAGCTTACAGCCCAGTGTAAACTTCATCCTGAGCTGGCCTGGTATCCAAACTCTGGGGTCTCTACTGAAACCTATGGTTCATCTTCATAGCTCCATACAATGGCCTTCCTGGGCCTCTATGCAAGGATTTCAACTCTGTTTCACATTGCTGCATTTTAGTGGCTCCTGCAACCATGTCACATCATGACCCACTTCCCTCAGTTTTTCATGCTTCCAAAACCAGTTCCAGCTAGGTGGCATAGACAATTTGTAAATCCAGGGGGAATAAAGCTTAACCTTGAAAAGAAGCATACTCTTTCATCAGTCTTCCTTCAAGCCCTCTTCTTTCAAAAGAATTTGCATTCATGCTAGTTTGAGTTTTCCATGATTGGGTTTTCACCCTCAGGGTATCTTTATCATTGTTCCAATGCAAAACAGTTGGCCTGCCTTTAATGGTGGTGATCTCCTTAACAATTACAGCTTAAGTTGAAAACCAGTCTCTGTGCCTATGACTTCAATCTTGTTGAATTTCTTTCTGTGATAAAATGTAGATTTTTTTCATATCTTTCTTTCTGTGATAAACTGTTCTATACCTTCTGCCAAACACACCATTCCATTACTTTGAAACTCAACTTTGCTCAACTTCTCAGGGCATGAGAGGAATGTAGCCATCCTCTCTGCCAGTAGCCCACTTCCAACAAAGTTCTCTCCTTCCCCTTTGAAACTTCATAGGCCAAGCCTTCACAGTCCATAATTCTCTCTGCATTTACATTTTCAAACTCTCATCATCATAGCCCATCAAGCACTGCTTACATCACTGCAAGGCTTTTCCAGTTCAAAGTACCATAATTCTTCCATGTTCCTCTCACAAACACATTCTAGAAGACCAAAATCCACATGGTCAGATGAATGACCCCAGTTCTCAGAACCAATTTTCTACCTCTGTTACCTTTTCATTGCTGGGACAAACACCTGACCAGAAGCAGATTATGGGAGGAAAGAGTTTATTTTGGGTTTACAGATTTCAGGGGAAGCTTCATCATGGCAGAAGAAGCTAAGTTCACTTCATTGTACATCTATAGCAGACTGACAGCAGCCAAGACCAACAAGCATGAGCTCACTCTCAACACACACATTAGGGCTGGACTCACGATCTTCTCCCAGTGACACACACCTTTTCCAGCAGGGGTCTTAAGCCTGCTGGAGACTAAATAGGAAGCTTAATTTTAAAATCAAAAGTACCACAGGATATGGGGAAAGTTACATTCAAACTACGACATACCCCTACTCATTTTCTTATTGGCAGGTGGCTGGGGGCCTCTTCAGCATCCAGAGCCTGCCCCTTGGTCCTTGCTATATGGCCTTTTCCATATAGGCTTTTCAACCACTTAGCTACTGGGTGTTTCAGGTCACCTAGAGCCCAAGTGATAGCCCATCACCTTGATCCTATTCTAATGGTTAGAAGCAGGTCATACATTCACTCCAGAGGCAGGGGTTGTACGAGATCATGACTCATGGGGATTGAGAGACTCCCTAGGGTGTGACTTTTACAGAGTCCAACCTGATGGATTGGATGCCCAGCTGATCAGAACAGTCCCGACCAACAATGGCCATTTAGCCTGAGCCTGGGCAGTAGGAGCTGTGAGTGAATGCAGGTAATTCCTTTTTAATAATCTTTTAAAATATATTTTTTAATTTATTAGAGAGAGAGAGAGAGAGAGAGAGAGAGGCAGTAGAGAGAATGGGTACTCCAGGGCCTCTAGCTACTGCAAACGAACTCCATATGCATGTGCCACCTTGTACATCTGGCTTATGTGGATTCTGGGGAATCGAGCCTGGATCCTGAGGCACTGCAGGCAAGATCCTTAAACCACAAAGCCATCTCTCCAGCCCATTTTTAATAATCTTTTTGGAAATATATTTTTTTTCATTTTCTTTCTTTCTTTCTTTCTTTCTTTGTATTAACAACTTCCATGATTATAAAAAATACCCTATGGTAATACCCTCCCTCCCCTCACTTACCCCTTTGAAACTCCATTCTCCATCATACCTCCTCCCCATCTCAATCAGTCTCTCTTTTACTTTTGATGTCTTGATCTTTTCCTCCTCTTATGATGGTCTTATGCAGGTAGTGTCAGGCACTGTGAGGCCATGGATATCCAGGCCATTTTGTGTCTGGAGGGAGCATGTTGTATGGAGTCCTGCCCTTCCTTTGGCTCTTATATTCTTTCCACCACCTCTTCTGCATTAGACCCTGAGCCTTGGAAGGTGTGATAGAGGTATTGCAGTACTGAGCACTGCAGTCATTTCTTTCCATCACCATGATACCTTCTGAGTCATCCCAAGGTCACTGCCATCTGAAAAGAGAAGATTCTCTACCAAAAGTGAGAGTAGCATTAATATAAGGTTGTGAACATTAAAAGAAGTGCTTACTGGGCAGTTTGATAAGCATAGTATATATATTTAGCCAGACAACATCAGATGTTATACCCCTAGGGCTCATGACTACCCTGTTTTAAGTTTTCAGTATCAGGGATGTATTTCCTCCCATGGAGCGGGCCTCCAGTCCAATTAGAGGGCAGTTGGTTTCCCCCATAACAGATGTGCCACTATTGTACTCGTTGGCTCATTTGGCATGGCTGGCCAAAACATTTAATTAATTTATTTATTTAAGAGAGAGGGAGAGAGAGAGGCAGATAAAGAATGGGGAGGCACCTTTTTGACCAGTAGACAACAGAAAGGCCTGACCCTTTTCATTCTTTTTTTTTTCACTCTTTCGCTCTAGCCCAGGCTGACCTGGACTTCACTATGTAGTCTCAGGGTGGCCTCAAACTTATGGCTATCCTCCTACCTCTGCCTCCCAAGTGCTTAAAGGCATGTGCCACCATGCCCTGCCACCCTTTTCATTCTTGTTCCATCATTAAAGCATTGGTTTATGTTCCTGAAGAAACACAGAAGAGAACTAAATCAGGAAGCTTTGGAGCTCATTAAGGCAGAGCCCTACCCTACTGCCTCAGTGCGGCTGGCCTTGGATCTCAGCGCTTGGCGTGGTTGCACAGTCCCAGCCGAGACAAGGCCACCTACTTTCTCTATTTCTATTTCTCAGAGTGCTAATTGAAGCCTAACTGTCTGAGAATAATTGGAGGCACAAGTAATGTGTCACCTTCATTGATCACCTGTCCTTGCAATTGGCTTCTTACCTGCCTTGCAGACAGGACAACCCTTTACTAACCAGGGTCTAATTGGCACAAATGACTTCCCCCCCACCCAACAAATTGGTAGTAGAGGTGATACTAAAGACCTCAGACAAAGCCCACCTCCTGGCCTGTGCTCTAGGCAGCCTCTCATTAAATGCTAACTTCTGGTTCAGCTGCAGCCAAGGCAGCAAATGGAGACAGCGGGGGTGGAGAGGCTCATGGGAGTGGAAAGGCTGCCCAGCATCTGCTGCTATCTATGTGAGCCCCACGATTCTCAGATGTCTGCTGCCCAAATAGGGGAGAGAAAGGTCAGCTGGGCTCCCCTCAGGGTGGGGAGGAACAAGTCTAGTGCACTATGTCCCTCCTCCTACCATCCAGTATCCCCCAAGATGACACAGAGCTTAGAGGTATGCCTCCAGTACCAAGGTGGGTGGCAGTCAGAAAAGTCTACCATCTTTCATTTGCTTGGAAGGACATTATTGGCCAAAGGGCATATGAAAGCAGGGGAGGAGTTTCAGGTAAAGTGGTGCTTTGCCGGCTGTAGCCCAGGCTCCCATGTTTGTTTTTCTTCCCCCATCTAAGAATTATGAACAGAGGCTGAACAAATGGCTTAGCCACTAAGGTGCTTGCCTATGAAGCCTAAGGACCCGGGTTCAATTCCCCAGTACCCACATAAGCCAGATGCACAAGGTGGGGCATGTGTCTGGAGTTCACTTACAGTGGCTGGAGGCTCTGGCATGCCCATTCTCTCTCTCTCTTTCTCTCTCTCTCTCTGCCTCTTTTTGCTCTCTTTCTCTCTCCCTCTCTCTTTAAAATTTTTTTTTAATTTATTTATTTGAAAGCAATGGACACACACACACATACACACACAGAGAGAGAGAGAGAGGCAGAGAGAGAGAGAGAGAATGGGCACGCCAGGGCCTCTGGCCACTGCAAACGAACTCCAGATGCATGCAACCCCTTGTGCATCTGGCTAACGTGGGTCCTGGAGAATCAAGCCTCGAACCGGGGTCCTTAGGCTTCACAGGCAAGCGCTTAACCGCTAAGCCATCTCTCCAGACCTCCCTCTCTCTTTCCAATAAATAAAATATTTTAAAAAATTTTGAACAAACCCTCCCTCATATCTTTCTATAGGTCTGTCATCTACATTAGTGTATGTGGTGTGCATGAGTGTATGCGTGCACATATGTGTTTGGGCACATGTGCATGTGCAGGTGTGTTTGGAGGCTAGAGGTTGATGTTGGTATCTTCCTCAATGACTCTCCACCTTAGTTACTGAGACAGGATCACTGAACACAGAGCTTACCAATTAGGCTAGACTACCTAGCCAGCAGGCTGCCTTAATCTCTTAGCACTGGGACTAAAGTCATGGTCTTGTACGTGGTTCTAGAGATTGAAACCATGGTTCTCACACTTGGAACAAGTGCTTTTTGTCAACTGATCCATCTCCCCAGCCCTTATATTATTTTTGATTTCAACTTTACATCCTTTCCCTGTCCCTCTGGAGTGAGGTCTATAAACCAAATGAAAGGCCAAATTTAGTCTTTCCAGCTAATTCTGAGTCCCCACTGTGTGATCAGCACCAAGAGGGTGCTGAGGAGACTGAAGTCTTAGGAAAGAAACAGGAGCATTTAAGGAGGACTAGTGCTTTTGTGGTTTGTGGTTTTACAGATTTTACACAGACATCCCCACATCCTGTCTCACCCAAGCGTAACAGCCCCAAGCCAAGTAGTAAATCCAAGGCATTTTGAGCTCCCGAGGAGCAAGGCCTGCTCCTAACCTTGCTGGGGTTGCCTCTGTTTCTCTCACCCTGCCGTCTGCCTCAAGCGCTCCACACGCCACCACTCTGTCCATGCCTGGCCTCTTCCCCCTCGCCACATCTACCTCCCTTAGCAGACAATAGACAGAAGTTCCATGCATGCAAACATTCATGTATTTTCTCTCTGCTATAGTCAGTTCAGCCAACTATAACACCTTCCCTCCCTGCCCCTGTTTCTTCCCTCCATATCATGTTACCTAAGGGATTTTAAAATGTGCTGATTTCTTGACCCCCCTCCCATTATGGGTGGAGCCTGATTTTCATCTCAGAGTGTGAGCCTTACTTAGAAGAGACTTGCTCCTAGGGACAATGGAGCAGAACTGTTTCAACTTCTAAGAATAGATCTTAGAATGTATTTGGGTATCTCAGACTCTCTCCAACAGCCTGTTGAGGGGCACACTGGGAGGGAGTTGAGGCCTCATGCCATCAGCCAGCACCACACAAGGGAGCCATCTTGGATGTGGGCCTGGCCACCCCTGCCAAGCCTTCTGATAAGTACAGATCTGGCTAATGTCTTAACTGTCACCTCCTGAACAGTCCCACACCACAAACCACTCCTGGATTTCTTGTTCACCGAGATTTAAGTGTTTATTTTTTAAACAGCAGAGTCTTACAGTAGCTTGTTATGACAGGAAGTAACAAACACACCATGATTTTTATTGGCTTATTGGCCCAGTTCCTGCCAATTGCATCCATTAATATGAGAAGGCTTAGGAAGCAGCACACATGCCCGGCCACTGCCATGCCTACAGCAGGCACACATCACGAGAGAGGTACCATTTCCAGAAATTATCAAGCCCAGGTTGGCATGTGCCTTGTGACTAAACAAATGTATTGAAGTAAAAAGGAGGAAATGTTCACTGTAGCTGAAAATCCAGGGACTCTTCTAGAAGGGAGGTCAACAGAGTCTGGAATGGGAATTGGAACACAGTGACCACAGCGTCTCCAGGCCTGTGGCTGTGGCTGGCCCCAAGCAAGGTGTGGGTGATCTGGCGATACCCAACGTACCTCACAGATGTCTCTATCAACTCTTGGGGTTTGAAGTCACCCTGTCCCACATTCTCTTCCCCACTGCAACAGTCCTTGAGAAGCAGGGAAAATTTAGATGAACACCTTTCTGACTGCTATAGATCACACACAGGGGGTTTCCTAGTCCTGCCCCTGCACAGACCTGCTCATGTGTTTTCAGAAAGGGCAGCAAAGCAAACTCTTGCACGCAGCCGATGGACCAGTAAGGCCAGGACAAGATGGACTTAGCAAGTCCAGTTTCCCAGCCCTGAGTAACCCATTAAGTGACAGCTCACTTTGTAGGGGCAGGAGAGAGAGGCCTAAAGAAGGGTGCCAGAAGTTGTCTGCTGCAGGGCATGGCTCCCACCACAAGGAAGGAGGAGAAGAGCCTTTCCTGGCTAACGTCAACTGTCAACCCCATGACATGGAGTAGCTGGTGGGGGGGGGGGAGGCAAGGGAGGAGGCATCCTAGCCTACTGAGTCACTTTGCAAACTATGTCCAGAGACAAGGGGAATATATTTTTAACCACTCAGGAAAATGCTTTTGCTCTGAAGTAGGCCAGAAAAAAAAGGGCACCAAGGGCTGGAGAGACAGCTTAGCAGTTAAGGCGCTTGCCTGCAAAGCCAAAGGACCCAGGTTCAACTCCCCAGGACCCACATAAGCCAAATACACAAGGTGACACATGTTTCTGGAGTTTGTTTGCAGTGGCCGAAGACCCTGTGCAAATAAATAAATCATAATATTAATAATATATATATATATATATATATATATATATATATATATATATATATATATATTTAAAAAGGGCACCAAGAGAGGTGCTGGTGCAGGTGACAATGTTCCTCCACTGTCTCACACTGTCCCTTCCTGCTCATTAATTTCCTATCTTATCAGCTTTTTGCCTTGCCTGGCCCCACAACCAATTGTGAACTACAGCGTTGCTCTAGGGTCCCTAAGAAAAGAAGCAGGTTGCCTTTATCTCTCCTCCAAGCACATAGAAAGTCAGGAGAATTTTCTGGTATTTTGCAGCTTCAGCCAAGTGGAGTATCTGCTCTACTTACTAAAGATGCTGCTCCCCGCCCCCTGCCATCTGCATTTACGGTGGCACATACTGCTGAGGTGGCTTCTCCTCCCTGTGTTGACTGCCATGCCATTTGCATTTTCTGTCACAATAAATAACCTGGCAGAACTCTCCAGTGAGTGGGTTCTAGCCAGAGCTCTTTCTAAGCAAGGAATCCCAGACAATGATTTATAGTCCTGACGGCCCACAGGAAGGCAAGAGTGGACAGTTGTAAAGGGAAAATAAGTGAGTTCAGACAAATGCTCGCTGAGCTGTGAGGAAATGAAAGATGTGAAAATGGTGCAGTACTTTCTATCTTTCAAGTCCTGGGTGGGTTGGGAGGGTAGGGCAGGAGGAAACTTATTCCAGAGGAGGCGCCCAGTGGAGCTACGGTTGTTTTCCCGGCACACCTAGCCGCTTTGGGGCCCTTCCATTCAAGAATTCTGATGAGTTGAATGGTGGACGTTTGTAGATTGCTGGGCTTTGGTAGAGGGTGACAGGCCTTCACTCATTTGTTCTCAGGTGTCTGGGAGGCAGACACTCTCAACAGGCCCATTTTGCAGATGAGGAAATAGAGCCACAGAAAGGTTGAAGGCTTGTCTGGGACACACAGCTAAAGGGTGGCCAAACTGGGGCAACGCAGCCCATAGTGGTTACGTAACTCCCTCAGCTTTGCACGAGCTTACCTCCAGAATAAGATTGCCAGGTAAAATGCGAGTTGCTCAGTAAAACTTGAATTTCAGAAAAACAATGGATATATACATATGCCTATACCTATACATGAATATACACGTATATATGGTATATGTGTAGGCTATCAAATATTTCATGGGTCATTCTTACCTCAAGAAGGGGTATTAGTTGCTGGGAGATAGCTTAGTTGCTAAGGCTCTTGTATAAATGAGACGATCTGAGCGTCTATCTCTGGCACCCACGTAAACAGTGACACATGCCTGTAATTCCTGAGCTCGGTAGGTAGAGACAGATGGATTGCCAGGCTAGCTAGTCTGGTTGAATCAGTGAATGAAATGGTACCAGCAGGCTTCCATCGTATTCCTAAGTGCAGCTAGACACTTAAAAACATGTCCAGAATCTGACGGCCTCCACCGAGACAACTCATTGTTTTCTCTCTCCTGGATTATTCCTGTGGCTGCCTCCTGGGCCCCCCACTGTCCACTACTTAGGGGCTGAAAGGATCCTGTGCAGATGTAAGAGTAGGGGGCTTAGGACAAGGCTTCCCAGTGGTCATGGAGCCAGGGCTGAGTGCCTCCAGGGATCTGCAAACACTCAGCTCCTCTCTCTATGGCTTCTCTGTTTCTTGGGCTAGCACAGTCCCAGTCACACCCACGACCGTGCTGTCCTTGTCTCCTTCCCTGGGCCCCACTCACTTCACCACAGCCTTAGGATCTGGAGAGCGAACAAGGAATGACCAGATGCTGAATGACCTTGGAAGCAGAACATCCCCTATAGGGTTCCCTCCAGACTATTTGGGGGAGGGAGGTGAGGATATCCTCCTGCCTTAGTTGAGGGACTATCATTTAGAGTCTGTCTGATCTAACATTGCCTCTACTATCGCCAAGCCAGGAATCCACAAACTAAAGCTCACGTTGCAAGTCTGATTCTGTGTCTCCCGGTCTCAATAAAGTTTTATTGGAGTGTGGGGCTCACACATTTCAGTGGACACCTCACTTCAAAGGCTCTGTGACCTTCAAAGTTTTAATATTTATTAGGTAGCCTATACTAGAAAATATTTGCTAGTCTGTTTTACGCAAAATACGCTTGATCTTATCATCTTTCGTGTGAAGAAAGTGAAGCCTTGAGGGTTAGGTAAGTGGTTCAAACAGCAACAGCAAGTGACTAGCTCAGCAAGAGACTCGAACCCTTAGAACTGCCTGACTCCCAAGTTCAGGCCAAGCAGTGCCTGAGGGAGGCTAAGAAGTGAAGTCAAGACCTAAGTTTACTCAGTCATGTCAAAAATTAGGCTTCTCTATTTTTCCTATAGTTGACCTTTTTGTTGTTTGTGACAACATCTTGTTATGTAGTATAGACAGGCCTGGAGCTTGTTGTGTAGGCTTGGTAGATCTTGAACTCTTAATCCTCCTGCCTCAGTTCTGTGAATGCTGTGATTACAGGTATCTGCCACCAAGTCTGGAACATACACACATACACACACACGCACACACACACACACACACACACACACACACATTGTTTTGTTTTTCAAGGGTAATGTCTTGCTCTAGCCCAGGTTGATCTGGAATTCACTATATAGCGTCAGGCTGGCCTTGAACTCACTCGATCCTCCTACCACTGCTTTGGGGGTACTGGGATTAAAGGTGTACACTACCATACTTGGTTGTCCTAATAATTTTTATGGGTAGTGAGTAAACCATACCTAGGTCAATCTAGTCATCTCAGACTAACCCAGGAATTCCAGACAGCCCATGAGTTTGATGAACCTCACCAGACCACTTGCGCTACCTGCGGTTAACAGGACTGCCTCTCAGACCTCTGCCCTCTTCACCTTCTCCAGGACTCCTTCCGGGTTTTACAGCAGTGGAGTGGGGTAGGGAAAGGTCCTCACACTACACAGGACTTTCTGAATACTGCTTGTTGTCTGGTTTCGTCTCAGACCCAGGACCACTGAGGTCAGGTTGGTCCTGCCTAACTTTTCTAAGCGACCTTCAGGGAGGGCCTCAGTTTCCTCACCTGCCAAATGAGAACCCTCATAGTTTCTGCCCAGAAACCTAATTCAAAGATTCTGGTTTGTATCAAATTCTGACGTTGTTGGGCATCTCTGGACAGTGGCCACTTGCCCCTCTGCAGGCCCCTCCCTGCCTGAGTCATCTCCACCCCGGAAGCTCACCTCCCCAAGCATGTGTATACATTCTGAGATCTGAGGGGCTGGAAGTGCTTGTCTGCCATTGCGCCTACCCTCACTGTCTCATCGAAAGAGGCCATCTTGGGCGGGCTGGAGAGATTGCCTAGTGGTTAAGGTGCTTGCCTGCAAAGCCAGAGGACCCAGGTTCGATTCCCTAGAATCCATGTAAGCCAGATGCACAAGGTGGCGCATATGTCTGGAGTTGGTTTGCTGTGGCTGGAGGTCCTGGCAAACCCATTTTCTCCCTCCTCCTTTCTCCTCCTCTTTCTCTCTCTCAAATAAATAAATAAAAATAAAATATTAAAAAAAAGAAGAAAGAGGCCATCTAGGGAGTTTTTTTTCTAGGCATAGGTGGTGAGCTTCCCCTTGGCATGGACAAGTGGGTGGGGAGCGTGTGACCAGTACTGACTGCACAGCTTCTCGCCCTCCCCTGGCCGCTGAGCACACCAGGACCTCAGGCCAGTTTCTCTCTGTTCCCCCCCACCCCCAGTGTCCTGGACCAGAAGGAATTTAGCTCCCCGTCCTCTGTCCCAGCGGCCCTTCCTGCTCCCCTGTCTCGTTGGTGTGATGTAGCCAGCCACGCTCCGGAAGTACGGAAGCTCAGGGAACTTGGAGCACTTGCTTAAACAGGTCAGGGGAAGCTGCTCAGCAACTCCAGCTGCCCAGTGTGGCCTCTTTCTTTGGCTAGAACCTGCCTTTTCTTTCGGGGCAACTGGGAATCGGTATCCCCATCGGAGAAGCGCTCTGGCAGCTCCACTAGGTGGAGATGTTGCAGAAGGCAACCGAGAGCCAGCGGTCGGGTTGGCTCGCGTCCCCGCCTGCTGAGGGCTCGGGAACCCGGTGTTACAAAGAACGGGCTTTCCTGCTGGGCCCCTGGGACTGCGCAGGTCTAGACGGGGACTTCTCACAGAAGGCACAGTCCTGAGCCGGGGCTGGATGTACCCGGGCCAGGGGCCGTTTCACAGGGGCCTGAGATAACTGCTCACCGTCCCATACCCCCGGCTCACCCAACAGGGGGACGATAGGCCAGGAAGGAAGGTGGGGAGAAGGAAATCAATCCATTAAAGGACACAAAACCTTCTCTCAAAGAGAAACACAGGACAGAATGCTCATCAAACATGGAGGGGATGTTCAGAACAGCTTGCTTCAAGATACCGGTTGGTGCCTTGTGCCTTGCAAACTCTAATAAGGGACAGGTGGCATCCTTCAGAGGGGCTCACAGGGGTCTTCTATGAAGCCCACACGAAGACCAACCGGAGAAAACACGTCATGTAAGTTACAATGGTATAGACGCAGAAAGCCAGCCCCACTTTTAAATATGGGCCACAAATTAAAATTCAATTATGCAGCTGTCATGGGCTATGGATGTGATTCAGGTTTGGTCTCAGCAAGGCCTCTGTTTCCAGTGCTGAAGTCTGCGTGGGCCTGTGGCTCGTGTGTCAGCGACACAATGCAGAAGTGGTGCTGCGACTTCCAAAGCTTTGTTGCCAGAGACATTAGATTTCCATGTGGTGTGACGGCCACAGACATGACAGGACATATGTCGTCTCCCACTTCCTATGGGTTAGAGGTATAGCCGCAGTCTCACGTGGGTGGAAAGGGGTGCTGTTTGAGCTGTGTCTAACCTGAGGACTTAGGAAGGAGAACCCACTATTGGCTACAACAGGGGTTTTTACAGAATTCATTTCCTGTGACTGTCAATTCACAGCAGCCAACTTCTTCCACACAAATAATCTGAGAGTGTCAGGGCAGTCCCAGCAGAAGTCCACCAGCGGGGAAGCTTAAATAGCAGGCATGGATTTCCTCACAGATCTGGAGTCTGGGAGCCAAGATTTCGATGTCAGTGGGTTTGGTCGCTTCGGAAGTCTCTGCTCTCTGCTTGAAGCTTGCTTCCTTCTTGCTGTGTCCTCATATAGTCTTTCCTCCTCTTCTCATGACAAAGGATACTGGACTGGTCACATGACATTAAAGCCCACCCTAACAGTACCAAGCACTTCCTTGAAGGTCCTCTCTCTAAATAGCTAGCCCTGTTCTGAGGTAATGAGACTTTTCATTTGGATTTGGTGGTGGGACACAGAGGGGCCCATGACAGGCAGCATTTGAGAGAGAGGAAGGACCCTGGTTACTTGGGTTCTGTCACTTCAGGGGAGCCTGAACATTCTTTAAGAAGGCCACATGGTTAAATCAGGTCCAATTAGGACCATTTCCCCTTTGGTTAACTTAAAGTCACTGATTAGAGACCTTAATGTATTTGAAATACCCATATACCTTTCTCACGGAACACAATAGGATAGCAAGAGTACTAAACCATCCTCTTTGTCATTGTGTGGGTGTATATGTGCGTGCGTGTGTGTGCGTGTGTGTGTGTGTGAGAGAGAGAGAGAGAGAGAGAGAGAGAGAGAGAGAGAGAGAGAGAAGAGAGAAAGAGTGTTTTATTTAAGCTTGTAACTTAGATCTCCAGCCACCTGGCTGGAGGAGGTGTCACTGTGGGTGGGTCCTAGGGTCTAGTCCCAAGGTGTGGTTGGGGGAGGATGTGTTTCCAAACAAAAGACATGCAGAGTGCTGGGGTTCTGCCTGGGGTTCCTAGAGTGTGCTTGCTGATGGTGATGGTGGGATTTCTCTCGGTGTGGACCTGTGGAAATGGGTCAGCTTCTTCTGCCATTTATGGACTTCCCCTCTATCTGTAAGCTTCCATAAATCCCTTCCTCCATAACTGTGCCTGGTTTGGAAGTTCATCCCAGCAAGTACTAATATTGTCCACTGTTTTTTTTGGGGGGGGTTTCAAGGTAGGGTCTTGATCTAGTCCAGGCTGACCTGGAATTCACTATGTAGTCTCAGGGTGGCCTCAAACTCACAGCGATCCTCCTACCTCTGCCTCCCCAGTGCTGGGATTAAAGTTGTGTGCCGCCACACCTGGCTACTGTCCACCTTCTGTTGAAACAGTTTCTTCCATTGGTCTGGAATTTGCCAAGTAGGCTAGACTTGCTTGAAAGTGAGCCTCAGGAACCTTCCTGTCTACCTCCCCAGCACTGGGATTACAAGCATATGCCACCACACTCAGATGTGTGTGTGTGTGTGTGTGTGTGTGTTTTCTAGTGATTTAATTCAGGACCTCATGCTTTCAAGGTAAGCCCTTTACTGACCAACCTATCTCCCAAACCCTCTTTTGTCATATTTGATTTGTTAAAATGAGGTCACACAGCTCCTGACAACATCATGGGGAGGCAATTCTATGTAGTATGGATGCTGGGGGATTACACACAGTGTAGACATAAGGGAGCCAAGGATTCTGGAGGCCTTTCCAGGAGTGTCCATCACAATCGGATGTGACAGCTCCTGTCTGGTCTGCTGGGACATGTTCTTGCACCTTGTGGTGGCCATGCGGGTAGTGTCACTGCTGTGAGGAAGTCCAGACTAGTCCATGCAGGAAGGCCCTTGCACCTCCATGCAGGGAGAGGAACTGCAGCCCAGCATCCCATTAGCTTGCAGGCCAAGGCCAGCCAGCTGAGCAAGTCCTGAACCCTCTCCAAGTCCCTTCAGGATTCACCCAAAGGTGCTTGCCACTTCATAACCACCTTGGCTTTCCAGGTGAGTTTAGCAGGCACATGTGCAAATGGAAAGTGACTTTATTTCATTTTAAGTAGATTCTTCCCCCACTTTATTTAGCCATTAAAATGCAGGTAGAACATGATTAGTTACCTTTTCTCTTTGGTGTGGCAGAATTCCTGACAAAAGCAAGTGAAGGGAGGAAGGATGTGTGTCGGCTCACAGTTTGAGGGGTACGGTCCATCGTGGAGGTGAAGCCATGGTGATAGGCAGTTCCATGTGGTGGGCATGTGCATCTGGGAGGCCTCATGTCCTTTCATTAGGGTGCAGCAGGAAGAAAAGTAGTGACAGGAAACAGGGCTGGGCTATAATTTTTTTGGGGAGGGTTTCAAGGTAGGGTCTCACTCTAGCCCAGGCTGCCCTGGAATTCACTATGTAGTCTAAGGGTGGCCTTGAACTCGCAGCGATCCTCCTACCTCTGCCTCCAGAGTGCTGGGATTAAAGGCATGTGCCACCACGGCCAGCTTTGGGCTATAAATTTCAAGGCCCTCGTCCCCAGAGACCCACTTTCTCCAGCTGGCCTCACCCTGTAAAGATTCTACAACTTTCCAGAACAGCTCCAGAATCAGCACGAGTGTGGAGGACATTTTATAAGCAAATCACAGCAGAGTATCATATTGATTTTTTTTTTCAAAAAGGTATGTGTGGAGATAGGCAACATTGTGTGATGGATGAATTGCTATTCAGGAGAGGCAGAGGGGACTGTTTAAGCGTGGATCCCCAGAAGTCAAGGTCAGGGCCACAGACCTGGCTTCCCGGGGATTCCAACTGGACTGCAAGCTCCGTGGGGAGCTGAGCGCCGATGGGCAGCAGGCAGCAAACTGGCCAGTACTCAGGGATGCTGCTGGCCCCACCACGACTCCTGAGTGGCCATGTGCCATGTGTTTGGGAGCTCCATGCCAAGAGGATGGAAAGAGAAGTGTCCCCCCATCAACTTTCATCCCCATGGGCCAAGGGTGACCTCACCAGATGTTTACTCTCCCCATGTCTGGGTTGAGCAGGCTCCCAGGGTGCCATGCATGGTGACCTCAGAATGTAAGCCCTCCTAACGCAAGAGGTGTGAGATGGATCCCAAGAATGAGTTCAGTTAGAGTTGCCCAGGGCTAGCCAAAGTCTTGCTAGGTCTGGTCACTGCAGGAGTGGCTGTCTAGTATATGAGTTAGAACCTCGGGGGCTTTACGGAGCCTTTGACAGATCCCTGAACTTTCCCATGCTGACAAGAGTCACAGCGTTGGAAGGGGGAGCAGCTCGGAGCCTGTGGCATTCGTGGTGTGTCACATGGCGTGGATCTGTCGTCTCAACATCCAGTAGGAAGCACCTCGAACAATGACAACATCACAGTCCCCGAGTCTGCATTTGGGAGGCTCAGAGACAAAGTGTTAGCTTCATGGTCTCCCAGGGCCTTGATGCTGTGTGGGGGTCGGAGTCAACCCTACCTCAGCATCTATTCTGGCTCTGTGGACAGAAAGGTCAATGAGGGGTGGCACTTAGCTGCCAAAGAACACGCTGGGAGAGAATTAACCTGGCTGACATGTAACAGCTGTCATTTATGGAGAACTTACTTCTTCCTGGTCATGTGGCTAAGCACATAAGAGCTGTTTTCTAACTTAATTCTCACTGCAAATCTTTGAGGTAAATGCTATTCCTATTTCACAGAGGAGCGGGACTGCCTACATAATTTATGGGACCTAATGCAGACTAGAAAGGTAGGTTCTTTGCTCAAAAAATCACTGAGGCATTCAAGATGGCAACAGCAAGGCATGAGGCTAAGCAGAGGGAGCCTGAGCGGCTGTGCACCTCATGTTCTTGACGCCATCCCTGGAAAGGAGGAAATTGGAGCTTAGAGAGGTGAAGTGACCTGCTTATGCTCACACAGCAGGTGAGTTTTGGTGCCATGATTGGAATCCAGTGGGTAACTCACATAATGCTTGGGCTGGAGGTAGGGGATTGTTGAACACGTGCTTGATTGATGGGCTGGAGGCTGGGGGGGGGGGTCGTCTAGCAGCTCCTCACTGGTTATGTTCTCTACACCTTAAAAAGTGATTGATCATTGTTGCAGTCAGGTTCACATTGCTGGCAGAAAACACCTGATCAAGAGCAGCTTGTAGGGATAAAAAGGGTTTATTTCGGCTTATAGACTCAAGGGGAAGCTCCATGATGGCAGGGGAAAATGATGGCATGAGTAGAGGGTGGACATCACCCCCTGACCAACATCGGGTGGACAACACAACAGAGTGTTCCAAACATTGGCAAGAGGAAGCTGGCTATAATACCCATAAGCCCACCACCAACAATACACTGCCTCCAGGAGGCATTAATTCCCAAATCTGCATCAGCTGGGAACCCAGCATTCAGAACGCCTAAGTTTATGGGGGACGCTTGAATCACACTACAATAGTCATCAATACTGTGTGTGTGCTCTGCACATACCGGCCTCTGGGGATGGGTGAGACCTCCATGAACAGTGGACAGGTGTCTGGCGTTTGCCCAAGTCACAGAGATACAAGGCAGGGAAGTGCCTGACCCCAGATCAGCTGTTCGCTGCGGAGGAGCTGTGGGCTCATGTGTCTCCCTGTGGAACTGGATAGAAATAAGCCTCTCCCTAAGAGATTGCGGATCCAGCCATGTCCCCTCCACAGCCATCCAATCTTTAGGAGGTGGGCAAAGGAGCTGACTTGGCTACTAAGCAGAAGAGGTTTAGTAAAAGGCATTTGTAGTAAGCAAATAGGTCTTCCTTCCCTAGGGTGTATATGTGGCATGTGTGTGTGTGTGTGTATAAACAAGTATACATGTGTCAAGGCATGGATGTGGAGTTCAGAGGACAACCTTAGGGTGTTGAGTTCTCTCCTTCCACCTTCCTTCTCTCTTTGCTGCAAATACAGACTAGCTGGCCTTTGGGCTTTGAGAGTCTCCTGACAGGTCTGCAGTGCTTGTATCTGGCTCTGTGTGCGTTCTGGGAATCTCAACTCTGGTTATCAGGCTTGCTCAGGAAGTGCTTTTAACCACTGAGCCACCTTCCCAGCACCTACCCAGGTTCTTAATCACCCTGGTTGGCAGTCTCATGCTTGGAGAGGCCTGGCCACTTTTAGATTCTGAATTCTGAATGTGGAGACCGAATTCTTCATCTCTGAATGTTCTCCAATGTACCAAGGAAACTGACAGACTTAGGGCAGGTGGAACATGCAAAACTACGCCGTGCCTGGACCCCATATGAGATGGGGACATCAGCCAGGTGCACAGTCAGCCCATATTACAGGAGCCCAGTTGTGTGGTCCAGCAGCCCAAGGAGGTGTCCCGCCGCCTGCATGATGGTCCCGACGGACAGTGCTGGGCTGGGATGCTGCTTAAAGAACCCGTCTCCTTCCACCATCCTTCTAATGTGGCTGCAAACCTTGGGGCTTCAACCAGGTTGCTCCACCTCTACGCTTTGTGTCTTCCTTCATCCCAGGCACAGGGTAAAGTGCACACGTCAGTCAAGTCTTATCTACCTCATTTTTTTTTCTTTCCGTGCTGGGAATTTTTAAAAGCATGGCTAAGTTGCCCATGCTTCTGTAAACACCCCCCCCTCCCACTTTGCAAACAACTCTAATTAAACTCAGAGAGTCATGCTGGAGAGATGGCTTAGCAGTTAAGGCGCTTGCCTGCAAAGCCAAAGGACCAGGGTTCGATTCCCCAGGACCCACATAAGCCAGATGCTCAAGGTGGTGCATGTGTCTGGAGTTTGTTTGCAGTGGCTGGAAGCCCTGGAGCACCCACTTTCTCTCTCTCTGTCATGCACACACACAATTAAATCAATAAAAAATTTTAAATATTAAAAAAAAAAACAACTGAGAGAGTTACAACTCACACAAAAAGTAACAAAGTTGAAATGGGACTAGTTGGAAAACAGACGGGGTTCAGTGGGAGGGGAAGTGGACTAGAGAAGGTAATGGCGTGAATATCATTACAATACACTATATATCCACGTAGACATCAGATTCATCCAGGCTTCTAAAAGCAATGGAGCACAGGGTCAGAATGAAACCCACAGTGGAGAAAGAACGTCCACATGGATATGGCTAATGGGACACTTACACTGGTCATAATTCTAAAGGAGGCAGACTCCCGGTGTGGCAGACAATCTACCTTGCTTACCCTCAAAGTCTGAGCTGCCTTCCCACCAGTGGGCCAAGTGCAATTCTTCAAATGCCCGAGCCTGAGAGAGCAAAGCATGGTGTGTTTCCCACCTGTGACGCAAGAGGAAGATGACAACGGAAGTTGATGCTGTAGTACACCCTTTCCTCATCGTGCAAGATTTGCGAGGAAAACAATATTCCGGACTCTTTGAAATAAAATGACACTGAAGACATTCTGAGATAAAAATGCCTTTAATCTGACTGCCATAAACTGTGTAAGTGAGCCTAGAAAACCAGCCGTGACCAGTGGTTCAAAACTACTTTTGCTTCCCTTTGTGCAAACCAATTCCATAATACCGGATTTAAATATTTTGTGTTTGTTTGGGGAATTTTTGTGGTATTTGTTTGTGTGTTTTTACCACGTACTTTCTACAGATTTTCAAAAGTAAAAATTTATACATAGGCACATGGACGTATCTGTTTAGTTTGCATTCATTTCTATAGTATTTTATAAGAATTGGGCCGGAGAGATGCCTTAGCAGTTAAGGCACTTGCCTTTGAAGCCTAAGGACCCAGGCTCGATTCCCCAGAACCCACATAAAGCCAGACACACATGGTGGCACATGTGTCTGAAGTTCACTTGCAGTAGCTTGAGGCTCTGGCGTGCCCTCTCTCTCTCTTTTATACATAAATAAATGAAAAACAGCTTTAATAGGATTAAAATAAAAGTTTGAATACCTGAAAAAATACATTATATACCTGTATACATATTGTCAAAAATCACATAAAAATGTTGACCAAACAAACAAAAAAGAGTGAAGGGAAACCCATCACCTTCTTTAATACAGTATATCTGAGAAGTCAGCACTTTGTCATACTAGGAAAAGCAGCAAGGAGATATTGCTATGGTTTGAATGTACAGTGCCTCCCATGTGCTTGAACACTTGTTCTCAGCTGATGGTACTGTTTTGGGAGGTTGCGGAACGTTTAGGGGCTGGGGGTCTAGCTAGAGGAAGTGAATCTGCTGGAGGTAGACTTTGAGGCTTGTGGCCTGCATTGATTCTCTGTTTCCAGATCCACCAAGATGGGAGCGAGCAGCCTCCCGCTGGTGCAGCCACAGCTGCGAGGTGCTCCTGCCGCCCACCTTCCCAGCCGTGGCAGCCTGTCCCCTCAAACTGTGAGCCCAAATCTACCCTTCCGTCTCGTTTGTCAGGTATATGGTCACAGCCATAGGCAAAACAACTCACGCAGATCGGCTGGGGAGTGGTTAGAGTGCTTGCCTGGCATGCAAGGAAACCCTGGGTTTTATGCCCAGCAGTGCATAACCAGGCTGTGGTGATGTGCCTGTCAATCTCACCCAACACGCATGAAGGCCAGGGTTCCGCCCCCAGCACCGCATCAACTGCCTGTGGCTTCACCCACTCACCCTCAGCACTCAGGAGGCAGGGGCAGGAGGACTGGAAGATCAAGACCGTCTTTGGGTACACAGGGAGTCTGAGGCCAGCCTGAGCTAGAGATCCTGCCTTGGGAAAGAAAATAAACAATACATATATTTTTATTCATGTCCATTGCATATCACTTATACATCCCAGTGGGACCATCCCAAAGAGACTTCCTCCCCAGGGCCCCACAGCCGCCTGCTGCCAGCAGCAGCCGCCTCTGACAGCGTGCACCTATGCTCGGGAAACGTGCGCTCAGCTGGGTATTTGTATTCATCTTTGATGGGAATGCACATTTGTCAGTATGTTTTTATTTTTTTTTACTGACACGATAATTGCATATTTTCCTGGAGTACAGTGTGACATTTCAATGCATGTACACAATGCCTAGTGATGAGGGTGGGGTAACTGACACATCCGTCATCTCAGACAGCTATCATTTCTTCATGCTGGGAGCCCTTGACATCCTCTCTCCTATCCGGCAGGGGATTTAAAGAGTGCATGGGCCGGGGGAAGGTCGGGATGTCACATAACTTCAACAGAGATGTTGAAGGTGCCAGAAAAACCCTTGACAGTCACCGGATGCCGAGGATGGCCCTGTGAAGACAAGAGCTGACGGAGCTCCTGCTGGGAACCACTGTTCTGGTGCAGGCCGTGAGCTCAGCACAGCGTCTGGCTCCCAGGCAGCTCTCAACTCAGGTGACTGTATCAGCTGGTATATAAGTCCTCCATGGGCTGAGTCCCACTGTGTTACCATGAAGATTTTGTGTGTGAGCACACACACACACACACACACACACACACCCTTATCGTAAGGTATATTCGTAGTTGCTATAACTACTCTGTATACTTTGTGTATATGCATTTATGAAAGTGTGTGTGTGTGTGTGTGTGTAATATACATATTCCCAAGGTCCCCATATGTCTCATCTCACTGGTCCTCAAATCCACCTTGATGGTGGATGAAAGAGTAAAATTACAGTCCACTGTATAGATGAGAAAACTAAGGCCAGAGAACTTGAGCTGCCTGCCGGTGTGACCAGAGCTGGGTGAAGATTAAGCAGCCTCTCCCAGACTTCAGAAGCCCTGGCTGCCAACCATTCTCCTGCCCCTGGGCCTGAGGCGGTCCATCCTCCTTTCACTCCTGTCCTAGAAACGGCTGGAGCTGGCGACAAAGAGAAACATGGAGTTGCAATTGCCCCTCAACAATGACAAGTGATGAGACACAATAGCCGATCTGGTCTGTAATCAGCTCCGGGCTATACTTAGCCATTACCCATGCCTGCCGCTAGCTCACTCCCAAGTGAGTGTGCGGGAGAGGCGCGCGGAGCCTCAGCCCAGCGCGCTCATCACCGCGCACCAGGCCCAAAAGGACCCCTTTGTGACAGCACCACAAATTACAGCCCAGCCAATCTGAGTTTCAGTCGGTGGATTCTTCTCTCTCCTAAAAGAAAAATCTGTGTTAAGCTTAATTACAGGCTGTCATTACCCGCAATCTTGTAATGATCCGAAGTCCTTGGCAAAATGATAATAATAAAAAGAGTGAGGGAGAGTCAATTGAAATATGAAGAGAAAAGATGGAGACAAAATGCTGGGAAAGGAGGTGATGGGGCATTCTTCAGAAACAATTGTGAGACGGGTCCGCTGCTGCAGGAAGGTAAATAGTTGTTCAGGCTCCATTGTCAGTGTACCAGGCCCCAGGGCTCGCTGTTAACTTTCCCAGCTTTTGGCATCTTTAATCTTGTTGCTCCGAAATTCACCTTGTAAAGTGTAGGGAGCCACTCCTGGGATATACTGATGCCCAAAATCCAATGACCTAGATTTAATAGGACAATGCTTCTCGCATCCCGAGAGGATGCCTGGAGCCGACTCAAAGTGTTCGCTGATTGCATTTAGCGTGTCAGCAAGAAGCGGTAGGGAGGAAGACACCTTTAAAGCAAGTTTTCTGCTTTAAGGTCCGGGCGACCTCTGAGGGCGCCCTCTCGTGGTGGCATCCGGAATGGAGGTGGTCTGGTCTCTACCGCTCTCCTGAGAAATTCCTGGAGTCAAGCTGGTGGGCTTGAGATGGGGTGCTGGAGCATAGGCCTTGAGGCTATCCCAGACGTCCCGCCAACCTTCGTGGAGCCCGGATGTCTTCCTGACTCCACAGAACTTTCAGAGATATGTTGAGAGAAGTACCTTCCTTCCTTTCCCTGTTTAGCTTTCTTAAATTATTTACATAAACGATTTTTGTTTGTATAAAATAATTTCTGGTTCTTTTCCACTTATTGCTTATGAAAATCCTTTGAGTATCAAAGAGACTTTTAATGACCATCTTGCTTCGACAGCAAGATCTAAGTATGCAACCTGTTTTGTGGAATGATCACCAATGCATTGGCCCTGGCATTCCATTTGCTACAGTGGCTAGGAGTGTAGAGAGGGAGGTGAGCTCTCTTTACACGAAGGTCGCTTTCCTAGGATGGCCCTTCAGTTATAAGGTGAGCTCACCCATTGTCCTATGCAGGAAATGATGGCTTGACTTACCCATCTGCCCTATTTCCTGATTATGAACTCCCAAGGAGTCTCTTTGGTTGTGGGAACAAGCTTAGGAGAGAAATGAATTAGGAATTATTATGTTGCCAAAGCCAGAAAACCCAACTCAAACCAGCTTAAAGGTGCATATAAAATTCATAGGTGTGTGTATGGGGGGGGGGGCGGTTAACCAAAACTAAAGGCAAGTGAACATCTACTTTAAAATAAAAAAAAAATCCTAGGTGTACATAAGTAAGAACTCTAAACCTAGGCTTCAGGTGAGGTTTGGTCCAGCAGGTCAGAACCATCACCACTGTACCTTTCTTCATCTCTCCCCTCTCTCTTCTATGCTGTAGCAGACACTGTCTTCAGGTTCACTTGCACACATGTCCTGTCCACTCACGACTGCCTGCATCCCTCTGCCAAGGGCATTCTCTGTCCCTGGAAGCATACACAATAAGCAGAAAACACCAAAAGGTGAATGTCCGAAGACTGACCCTCCCCTCTAGGGAATGCATTTAGTTAGTGATGTCCCAGGTACTCAACCCTCAGTGGGACAACTATGAGATACATTCATGCTGTTTTTCAAAGTGACCCCCAAGGACCGGGCCTTGGTCGTCCACCTTGGGTATACAAATCCTCCTTTACTGACTCCCATCCTTTCTCCATCTCCTTTCCCTGCTCCTTCTCAATGCTTCCTGCCAACCCCCTCGGATCACCTGTACCCAGTCATTGTCTCCATCTGGAGTAAGCCAGGTTGGGAGCAGAACACACTTAAACAGGGCACGGCTGCTGAAGAGCAGGCCACTGATGCCACCCCACTGACAAACCCCGAAGCTGTGCCACGGCAGAGGAGCTAGGGAACTGCTGTCCTGCATGCGGTGTTCTCCAGGGAGGGAGATCTGGCTTTACACTGGAAGGCCATCGTGAACAGCACAGGATTCCGAAACCATCTCACCCTGTAGTGGGTGAAGAAAAGAGAGGCATGAGGGGAAGGAAGAGAGCCGTTTCATTCACAGGGAAAAATTAGAGACAACAGCCAAGGGGAGCCACTTCATAAGGCCCCACTCTGCCCAAGTCTCCATCAGACACTTTTCTGAATTTTTAGTCATACTGGTTCCCACTCCAGCATGCGCACGCACAAACATCTCCCTACTTGGACTAACAGAGCCTGGCTGAAATATAATGTGGCTTGCAAACACAAGCCACAATTTCAGTTTAACAGTCCCCAGTAGCCATATCCAATGTGGGCAGATGAACTTCAAACATAAAATTAATGTTAGTAATATATTTCATTGAACCAAATGGACCACATATCATCATCTGATCATTACAAAAATTATGGTTGCTCTTCTTTTTTAATGTTGTCTCCAAAAGCCTGTATTTTATATTTAGGGCACATTTCAGTTCTGAATGGCCCTATTTTATGTGTTCAGTAGCTTGTGGCTAGTGGCCACTACTGAAGAGAGATCTAGAACAACACTTGTTAGGATGTTTGTGTTACCATTGTGTGCATGTGTGTGTGGACATGTGTGTGTTTGATGTACATATGTGTGTTTGTATGGGTGTGTGTGTGTGTGTCTGTGTGTATGTGTGTGTGTGTATGCACAAGTGCATTTGGGGGCCAGAGGTTGACATCAGGGGTCTTCCTCGACCACTCCCCATCTTATTCTTTGAGGCAGGTTCTCTCACTTGAACCCCAGGTTCACTAATTTGGACTGACGAGCTAGCCAGGAAGTCCTAGGGATTCCCTGTCTCTGGCTCCCCACTGCTGGGATCTCAGACACGTGCTGCCACAGCCAGCATTTTACAAGGGCACTGGGGATCTGAACTCAGGTCCTTGTGCTGCAGAAGCAATTTGCTCGCTGAGCTATGTCCCCCACCCAGAATTTTTGAGTCTCAAAATGCTTTCATATGCATATTAGCATTGGGTCCTATTCCTATGAGGCAGCCCCATAATGGTAACACCACAGGGAAGGTTAAGCTATTTTATTAAGCTAAGGCCTTGTGGGTGGCACCGTAGAGGCAGGGCTGGGACTTGAGCTGGACACCAGTCTTATGTGTCTCACCAGGGTCTACGTCATCTTTTTATCCACTCTCCATCATTCAGTGCAAGTCTCGAGCAGAATGCTGGGGAAGTGCAGGGCCTGTGCTCTGGGGTGACCCTGGGACAGTCCCTTAGTGACCAGACATCCTCTATGACCCCTTGGCCACAGAGCTGGTGTGGGCTGCAGAGTACACTCCACAGTGTGCTATCCCAGATGACAGTGACCATCCCAGGCAATGGCACACCCTTTACTCACTCCATTTGTGCCCTATAGATTCTCACCTGTGCCCTCCCTTCACCCCCATAGTCCTGGTTCCAGAGCCAAAAGGAGCTAACAGCTATCTACAGATGGCCTCACTAGGGACTCTGTATGGTGCCCTAGTTGCTTCCCTTGCCAGAGACCCGGGGTCACTAAAGATCTCAGCTAGCTTCATCGGGTCCTTCTGATCGCAGTGACTATTAGCTCAGTAAGCGCTCTGCTCTGAGTGAGTCTATGCTCTCCTCTCCTTTTCTTTATTTGAGGAGAGTACGCATGTGTGATGTACATGGGTATGTGTGCATGCATGCTTTATGTGTTTGAGTTCATGTATAGGTGTGTGCATGTGTGAAGACCAGTGGTTGACATTGGGTGTCCTCCTCAGTTACTCTCTACTTTCTTCTTTGAGACAGGGTCTCTACTGAACCTAGAGCTCACCAATGCAGCTAGACTAGCTAGCTAGTGAGTGCTGGGGATTTCCTGTCTCTGCCCCTCACGCTCTCAACCCTTCAGCCCCCCAGCACTAGGATTTCAGGCACTTGCCACCATACCCAGTTTTCATGTGAGTGCTGGGATCTGAACTCAGGTCCTTGGCTTGAGTATCAAGTGCTTTATGAACCAAACCCTCTCAACCCCTCTCCTTTACTTTTTAATTTCTGTCTCTCCAAACCCCTCCTCTTTCCTTCTTCCTTTCCTTCCTGTGTTTGTTTTCACTTTTACAAAATAAGAGATTGGGCAATTTATAACAACAGAAGTGTTTCTCATAGTTCTAAGATCTGGCAACTCCAACATCAAGGAGCTAGAGGCATGGCCCACTCCTCTTCATACTTACAGCCCACCTCTTTTTTTAAAATTAGTTATGGACATACTCGGTATGTAAATAGCACATGTTGGTCCCACCCTTACCCTCATCCCTGCCCTCCCTCCAAAGGGACCCTCCTTGTTGAGGAAGCCAGTTATCCCAGTGGGATGAGGGTCGTGCATTGTGGGGTTAGCCATCAGTTATGGGGAAGTGGGAATGTCTCTGTGCATGTCACAACTTGTGGCTCTAACCACATTTCCGCCCTCTCTTCCATGAATTTCCCTGAGCCATGTTGGGTTCGTTTGAAGTCAACTTCAGTGATGAGCTCTTGGGAGCCTCTGTGTCTCTGGTTTGGTAGGAATTGAGTGTCCTCTGTGTTGGTCTCCTTCACTCTTGTACTGATATCAGGTACACCAAGAAAGCAGCACTCTTGCTCATTTCCCCAATTCCTCTATGGTTTCAGATGGGGCCCTGGTGAAGTGCGATGCAGCCCACCTCTTAATACTGTCAGATCAGATCCACTCCTCTTCTTACTGACAGCCCGCCTCTTAATACTATCAGATCGTATACACTCCTCTTCTTACTCACAGCCCACCTCATAATACTGTCAGATTGTACCCACTCCCCTTCTTACTCACAGCTCACCTCTTAATACTGTCAATCATATCTACTCCTCTTCTTACTCACAGTCCAGCTCTTAATACTGTCAGATCACACCCATTCCTCTTCTTACTCACAGTCTACCTCTTAATACAATCAGATCGTATCCACTCCTCTTCTTATTCACAGCTCACCTCTTAATACTGTCAGATCATACCCACTCCTCTTCTTACCCACAGTCCACCTCGTAATACTGTCAATCATATCTACTCCTCTTCTTACTCACAGCCCACCTCTTAATACTGTCAATCATATCCACTCCTCTTCTTACTCACAGCCCACCTCTTAATACTGTCAGATCATATCCACTCCTCTTCTTACTCACAGCCCACCTCTTAATACTGTCAATCATATCCACTCCTCTTCTTACTCACAGTCCACCTCTTAATACTGTCAATCATACCCACTCCTCTTCTTACTCACAACCCACCACTTAATACTGTCAGATCGTACCCATTCCTCTCCTTACTGACAGCCCACCTCTTAATACTGTCTGATCATACCCACTCTTCTCCTTACTGACATCCCACCTCTTATTACTGTCAGATTATACCCACTCTTCTTCTTACTCACAGGCCACCTCTTAATACTGTCAGATCGTACCTACTCCTCCTCTTACTCACAGCCCACCTCTTAATACTGTCAGATAATACCCACTCCTCTTCTTACTCACAGCCCACCTCTTAATACTGTCAGATCATATCCACTCCTCTTCTTACTCACAGTCCACCTCTTAATACTGTCAATCATATCCACTCCTCTTCTTACTCACAGCCCACCTCTTAATACTGTCAGATCATACCCACTCCTCTTCTTACTCACAGTCCACCTCTCAATACTGTCAGATCATACCCACTCCTCTTCTTACTCACTGCCCACCTCTTAATACTGTCAATCATACCCACTCCTCTTCTTACTCACAGCCCATCTCTTAATACTGTCAGATCATACCCACTCCTCTTCTTACTCACTGCCCACCTCTTAATACTGTCAATCATATCCACTCCTCTTCTTACTCACAGCCCACCTCTTAATACTGTCAGATCATATCCACTCCTCTTCTTACTCACAGCCCACCTCTTAATACTGTCAATCATATCCACTCCTCTTCTTACTCACAGCCCACCTCTTAATACTGTCAGATCATATCCACTCCTCTTCTTACTCACAGCCCACCTCTTAATACTGTCAGATCATATCCACTCCTCTTCTTACTCACAGCCCACCTCTTAATACTGTCAATCATATCCACTCCTCTTCTTACTCACAGCCCACCTCTTAATACTGTCAATCATATCCACTCCTCTTCTTACTCACAGTCCACCTCTTAATACTGTCAATCATACCCACTCCTCTTCTTACTCACAGCCCACCTCTTAATACTGTCAGATCGTATCCACTCCTCTTCTTACTCACAGCCCACCTCTTAATACTGTCAATCATACCCGCTCCTCTTCTTACAGCCCACCTCTTAATACTGTTATCCACTCCTCTTCTTACTCACAGCCCACCTCTTAATACTGTCAGATCATATCCACTCCTCTTCTTACTCACAGCCCACCTCTTAATACTGTCAGATCGTATCCACTCCTCTTCTTACTCACAGGTCACCTCTTAATACTGTCAGATCATATCCACTCCTCTTCTTACTCACAGTCCACCTCTTAATACTGTCAGATCATATCCACTCCTCTTCTTACTCACAGCCCACCTCTTAATACTGTCAGATCGTATCACTCCTCTTCTTTATCTGTCATCAGTCCACTCTCTTACTCACAGCCCCCCTTTGTCAGATCATATCCACTCCTCTTCTTACTCACAGCCCACCTCTTAATACTGTCAGATCATATCCACTCCTCTTCTTACTCACAGCCCACCTCTTAATACTGTCAATCATATCCACTCCTCTTCTTACTCACAGCCCACCTCTTAATACTGTCAGATCATATCCACTCCTCTTCTTACTCACAGCCCATCTCTTAATACTGTCAATCATATCCACTCCTCTTCTTACTCACAGCCCACCTCTTAATACTGTCAGATCATATCCACTCCTCTTCTTACTCACAGCCCACCTCTTAATACTGTCAGATCATACCCACTCCTCTTCTTACTCACAGCCCACCTCTTAATACTGTCAATCATATCCACTCCTCTTCTTACTCACAGCCCACCTCTTAATACTGTCAGATCATATCCACTCCTCTTCTTACTCACAGCCCACCTCTTAATACTGTCAGATCATATCCACTCCTCTTCTTACTCACAGCCCATCTCTTAATACTGTCAGATCATACCCACTCCTCTTCTTACTCACTGCCCACCTCTTAATACTGTCAGATCATATCCACTCCTCTTCTTACTCACTGCCCACCTCTTAATACTGTCAATCATATCCACTCCTCTTCTTACTCACAGTCCACCTCTTAATACTGTCAGATCATACCCACTCCTCTTCTTACTCACAGTCCACCTCTTAATACTGTCAATCATACCCACTCCTCTTCTTACTCACAGCCCACCTCTTAATACTGTCAGATCGTACCCACTCCTCTTCTTACTCACAGCCCACCTCTTAATACTGTCAATCATACCCACTCCTCTTCTTACTCACAGTCCACCTCTTAATACTGTCAGATCGTACCCACTCCTCTTCTTACTCACAGCCCATCTCTTAATACTGTCAGATCATACCCACTCCTCTTCTTACTCACAGCCCACCTCTTAATACTGTCAGATCATATCCACTCCTCTTCTTACTCACAGCCCATCTCTTAATACTGTCAGATCATACCCACTCCTCTTCTTACTCACAGTCCACCTCTTAATACTGTCAGATCATATCCACTCCTCTTCTTACTCACAGCCCATCTCTTAATACTGTCAGATCGTATCCACTCCTCTTCTTACTCACAGTCCACCTCTTAATACTGTCAGATCATACCCACTCCTCTTCTTACTCACAGCCCACCTCTTAATACTGTCAGATCATATCCACTCCTCTTCTTACTCACAGCCCATCTCTTAATACTGTCAGATCGTACCCACTCCTCTTCTTACTCACAGCCCACCTCTTAATACTGTCAATCATATCCACTCCTCTTCTTACTCACAGTCCACCTCTTAATACTGTCAATCATATCCACTCCTCTTCTTACTCACAGCCCACCTCTTAATACTGTCAGATTGTATCCACTCCTCTTCTTACTCACAGCCCATCTCTTAATACTGGCAGATCGTATCCACTCCTCTTCTTACTCACAGCCCACCTCTTAATACTGTCAATCATATCCACTCCTCTTCTTACTCACAGCCCACCTCTTAATACTGTCAATCATATCCACTCCTCTTCTTACTCACAGCCCACCTCTTAATACTATCGTATCACTCCAGCTCTTCTTCATATCTACAGGCACATCTTAATGCTATTATTTTGGCAGCACTGTAGCGTTCAAATCTAAGCTCAAGGACGGCTTGTGTTTGGATCCCCCTTGGAACCAATCTGCATGGTCTGATGATGGAATGGGCTTCATGGCAGTTGTGAGTAAAATGCTCAACCCTGACCTATGGGGGCAAACACCTCTAATCCCATCATTTGGAAGGTGGAGGTAGGGTACCAGTCTGCCTTAAAAAACAAAGAGCTTACCCCTTGGTGAAAGGGTCAAGGAGAGGAACCCCACAGCCAGGGAGTGAAGGAGAGCTGCTCCTGTAGGAAAAGCGGGAGGCATTTGCCGAGGAGAGGACAATGGGAGGACAGGCAGCAGCAGCCAGGTCCTGCACACAAACCACACTGTTCCTTCCCACCCTGAAGCCCCTCTCCTCACTCTGATCAATCAGCTCCCAGGGTCCTACAACTCCCAGGCTGTGCTGCTGGAAGGTGATGCCAGAGATGCTCATTTTCTTATGAAGCAAGGACTCAGCATTCAGTTCTGAAGGGGTTTCTCTAGTTGTACTTGTTAAGTGTTGCATACTGAGCGTTAGGATATGCCAACCCTTTCCTAAGCACTGGGAATAAGATGGCAGAAGAGAAACCGAGTATTCTAGTTGGGAAAAGAGAGATGACAAAACGGGGAGTACACACAAGTGAACAAGGTGCTTAGGAACAATGACGGGTTCCCTAAGGTGGAGGAAGCTGATGGAGAGAGGGAGGACCCCATGGGCAGTGATGAGGACCAACCCAGCCTTACAGGGGGAGCTGGAGAAGTCCATTTCAGACAGGAAGTGGCAGGAGCTAGAATGTAGAGAGAGGAGAGAAGGCAGGGCTGTGGAGAGCTGAACGCCTGTTTCCAGAGACGGGCACCTCGCGGTGACGTAATGGTGGTTATGGCAACAAGAGCAGACTTTTTATCCTAAGAAGTGACCAAGTGGGGGAACGGTGTGTGAGGATCTTTGGGGCCTCCCCAGGAGTCAGCGTCTGGATGACTTTGCCTAGAGGTCTCACTGGACAGACAGCAGTAAGACACCCCAGGGACTCAGGCCTTGCACCAGCTTGGGGCAGGGCACTGGAAGCACAGCTGTACTGAGTGCCAGCTCCATCGTGGAGGTTGCTGAGGGCTGCTCTACGCAGACACCGGTGCGGGGCGTGGAGATGGCTGGCACCTGACGCCCTTAAGTCCCACTGGTGACTGAAGAATGACAGCCTTAGAATGTGTACTCTGTGGACACAGAGGGAGCTATTTCTGGGGGGTTAGAACTGGGGAACAGGTCAGCTTGGGTTCACAGAGCAAACCTGCTGTGTCCCTCAGACCCTCCACGGTCTCCTGGGGAAGTCCCCATCCCCCGGGACGCTGTGGAGGGATGGCCTCTGGGTTTGGGCATACTCATGTAGATGTAAGGGCTGATGGCTCAAGAGTCTCCCAGGACCAAGAGTTTCAGAGCCACAAAGGCATCTTGGTGGCAAGGAGCTGGCTTCTGCCCACCTTCCGCTTCCAGTGCACACTGTGGGCCACAGCTGCGCTGCTGACCCAGTTTGACGGTGGGCCGCGCAGGCGCTCCTTTTCAGGATTTGTTCCCGGCAGCTTCTGTTGATCTGCTGCAGAGCTATTTACCGCTAAAAATACTCCTGAGAAGCGGCACGCTGACCTTGGCTCTCCCCAACAGCCCAGTGCAGGAACCTCCGCTCTCAGAGCTCCGGTCTGCCTCAGACACGGCCCAATTCCCACAGCGCACACCTGAAAGCCCAGCCCTTGGGGAGAAAGGGGATAAGCCAGCCTGGGCTCCATGAGCCTGGGCTCCAAAACAAGCAAACAAGGCAGCAAAAAACGAGGCCTTGGGCTGGAGAGATGTGTTAGCAGTTAAGGCGCTTGCCGACAAAGCCAGAGGACCGCCCTTCGATTCCCCAGTACCCACGTAAAGCCACATGCACGAGGTGGCGCATGCATCTGGTGTTCCCTTGTAGTGCCTGGAGGTTAAGTGGTCAGGGTGCTTGCTTGTGAAGCCAAAGAACCCAGGTTTGATTCCTCAATACCCACCTAAGCCAGCTGCTCAAGGTGGCGTATGCATCCGGAGTTCGTTTGCAGTAGCTGGAGGTCCTGGTGTGCCCATTCTGTCTTTCTATCTGCCGCTGTCTTTCTCTCTCCAAAACACAACTAAATAAAATATTTAAAAATTAACAAAAATAAAAGTTTATTGAGGTATTACTGACAGAAACAGCTTAATGGAGGAAAGATTTTCCTGGTTCACACTTTCAGGATATTTATTCCATCACAGGGAGGGAGGCCTGGTGGAATTCATGGCCGCAGCTGTGTCTGCCATAGGCTCCTCACATGACAGAGGACCAGGAAGCGGAGCTCAGCTTCAAGTCATCACCTTCAAAGACCTCCTCCTAGTGACCTACTTCCACCACTTAGGACCCCCTCCTGCAGTCTGCAACTTCCCAGAACAGTGCCGCCATCAGGGGAGCCAACTACTCAAACATATAAGCCTGAGAGGAGTGATTCAAATTTAGACCATGACAATATACAGTACATGTCATATATTTATATATATATATATATATATATATATACACACACACACATACATATATATGAGACAGACAGGCAGACAGAAAGAGGCAGACAGAGAGAATGGGCACACCAGGGCCTTCTGCCACTACAAATAAACTCCAGATGTGTTTGTGGGTCAGGCTTTGTGTGGGTACTGGGGAATCAAAACTGGACCATTAAGTTTTGCAAGTAAGTGCCTTTAACCTTTGATGTGTCTAATTTGATGTTTTGACATACGCAGACACCCATAAAACCATCACCGAGGTAGCCAACACATGCATACCCTCCGGAGTTCCCTTGTGACCCTCCCAATGCTTCCCTCTCACTCCTTTGCCCATCCTCAGGTTGGTCTGCTGTGGGCCATGACTGATTAGTTTGTATGTTCTAGAGTGACTCTGCATGAGCGGAGCCAGTCAGGGGCACACTTTGTGGAGGGGGTGGTGGTAGATTACTCGGCGTTAGCTGGTTCTTGATTTTTACTTTCTTAAGGTAGAAGTTGTCATCATCAGCTGAGACTTTTCTTCTTGTCTGATATAGGGGACATGTTAGAAATACCCCCTTATGCCCTGCTTTAGGGATATCTCACAAATTCTGATACACTGTGTTTTTAGTTTCCTTCAGTTAAAATGCTTTCTAATTTAATTGCTAATTTCTTCATGAGCCCATGCTATTTATTTTTATTTATTAAAAAATTTTTTTTGTTTATTTTTTTTTGTTTGTTTTTGGTTTTTCGAGGTGGGGTCTCACTCTAGCCCAGGCTGACCTGGAATTCACTATGGAGTCTCAGGGTGGCCTCGAACTCAAGGCAATCCTCCTACCTCTGCCTCCCGAGTGCTGGGATTAAAGGCGTGCGCCACCACGCCCGGCATGTTTGTTTATTTTTATTTATTTATTTGAGAGCGACAGGCAGAGAGAGAAAGAGGCAGAGAGAGAGAGAGAATGGGCGTGCCAGGGCCTCCAGCCACTGCAAATGAACTCCAGATGCGTGCGCCCCCTTGTGCATCTGGCTAACGTGGGTCCTGGGGAATCGAGCTTCGAACCAGGGTCCTTAGGCTTTACAGGGAAGCACTTAACTGCTAAGCCATCTCTCCAGCCCAAGCCCATGCTATTTAGAAGTGTATTATATAGTGCTGTGGTTTGGATCTACAATGTACTCCAATGGCCCAGCTATTGCAGACTTTACTCCCCAGCCTACAGTGCTACTGGGGGATGGTGGAAACTAATGATTGGAGCCTACTGGGAGGTGAGGTGTGTGTGTGTGTGTGTGTGTGTGTGTGTGTATAGAACATCTGTGTGGTGTGTTGGTGTGTGTAGAACATCTGAGTGGTACGTTGGTGTGTAGATGCATGGGCTCTGTGTCTGCGCACACGTGTGCGCGCGTGTGTGTGTATGTGTGTGTGTGTGTGTGTGCGTGTACACACCCACAGAGGCCAGAGGAGCATTTGGGGCATTCTTCTGTTCTTGCTCTTCAAGTATTTCCTTAAGATAGAGTCTCTCCCTCAAGCCGGAGCTGCTGTCAGTCATGAGCTCCAGTGCTCTCTGACCCTCCTTCCACTGTGGACTAGGGTTGCAGGCATGTGTGGCCATGCCCAGCTTTCAGTGTGCAATCTGGAGAGTTGAACTCAGTGGTATCAGCCCAAGAGGCCTTCAGGCTTAAGTGACACTAACCACTAAGCAATCTTCCCAGCCCACCAGAAGGCTTTACATCATTAGTGGCATGCCCTTGGAGGGGATTATGGGATAGTGCTTTCTTTGCTCTTTCTTTAGCCTCCTTCCTCTGAGGTGAATGACATCCCTCTATTATCCGCTCCTACCATGATGTGTCACTGTAGGCCCCAAGCAATGGGAAGAGTCAGTCATGGACTGTACCCTCCACAACCGAGAGCTCAAATAAGCCTTTCCTCTTTATAAATTAACTGGCTATTTTTTTTTACAGTAATAGAAAACTGAGTAACAGAAAATATCTCTAATATTGGGGTGTTTTCCAGAGGTATTTCTGTTACTGGTTTCAAATTTAAATCCAGTATGGTCAGAGGGCACACGTCACACAACCCTCATCTTTTCCACATTGGTTTTCTAAGTGGTTTAGTTCTGTAGGTAAATTCTGTGCTTGGGTTCACTGATTTTGTTTTGGGAATCTCTACTTTTTGACTGAGCCCATGCAGCAAATGGTTTACACTTTTTAGTGAACTATAGAAACCATACTTCCATTAAGTTCCCCTAAGTCTTCTCCATTTAAAAAACATAATTGTCCTGAGTAGGCACTCTACCACATGAAATGATGTGACAATTTTTGCTTCAGCCATCAAATACAATTTAAGACATTTAAGAGAAGCACTCTATTGCCTCTATTTATAGACTATGTAATAGTTTCCTCCTATTTTTACCCATTCCAATATTCTTTGCTTTCTGAACTTCCAAACCTTTTTTTGGTATCATTTTCTTTTGAGTAAACTCTGTTCTTCAGCTCACTGATTCTCTTCCCTGTCATCTTCTCTCTCCCAGGGAGCCCATGCAAGAAGCTTTTTATCCAGGTCCCTGTGTTTTTCTTTCTTTTTTTTTTTTTTTTTTAAAAAAAAAACTATTTATTTGCAAGCAGAGAGAGAGAGAAGGAAAGAGAGAGAGGTTGAGTGAGAATGGGCATGCCAGCAGGGCCTTTACCTGCTGCAAATGAACTCCAGATCCATGCAACATTTTGTGTGTCTGGCTTTACATGGGTACTGGAGAATCAAACTTGGGCCCTTAGGCTTTGTAGGTAAGTGTCTTAACTGCTAAGCCATCTCTCCAGCTCCCATGTTTTTCAATTCTATGGTTTCCAATTCACTCTTTTGTCTCTTACTTTTTCTTTACTTTTCACTTTAAAATTTTTGTTTCTAGATAATTTGTAATGGTTTGTTGAAATCTTTTTGTGGTGTTTTAGAATCCTTGAGAGGTAAAATGTACATCATTGGGAGGGAGTACATAATTGCATCTTTATTTTTTAGCCTTTATGACAGTTTCTGATGTTAAATGAAAATGATTTTATTTAATGTGGTTATATGCTATTTGTTCCCACCTTCCTTTGGGTATGTACTATGTGTGGTGGTTTGAATATAAAATGTCCCCATAGCTTCATGTGTTTTGAATACTTGGTCACCACCTGGTGGCAATTTGAGAAGTGGAGCCTTGCTGGGAGAGGTGTGTCACTAAAGACAGACCTTGAAGTTTATTAGTCTAACCCACTGTGTTTTCAGGGCTAGTCTATTCTTGCTGCTCTGTCCCTGCTGCTGATATGTGACAGTGTTATCCAGCTTCCTGCTTGTATTATGCTTTCCACACCATAATAAAACTTCCTCTTGAAACTCTAAGTTGAATAAACCCTTTCCTTCCATAAGCTACATCTGGTCAGGCATTTTGTCCCAGCAACAAGGTCACTGTGCACTATGGTTCCATTTATCTCTTTTGTTAGATAACTAGCTATTACTATACTTGGTTATTGCACAAGTTTCTTTGGAGTTTAATGTTTTACTTATACAGTCCAGTTTCAAGGGACACTAGGTGTAGTAGTTTAAATGTGTGGCCCCCATAAACTCAGGCTTGAATCTTGAATCTAGTATGCTGGGGAAGAGGTATAACACTGGGGATAAATCTTCAGTCTAACTCTGCTAGGTGTGGTCAGAGCAGTTTGGAGCTCAAGCTGTTCGTGGTTGCTGGTGTTTGCTGGATGAACAGTGCGCCTCTCTGCTACTGATCTACAGAAACAAGACAGCTTCTCCCTCTGTTGATGGTGTTTCTGTGGAATTTGTAAGCCTGAAATAAATCCTCCCCTCCCATAAGCCTTGTGTCTGGTTGGCTGTTTGTCCTAGAAACACAAAACTGACTGCAATACTAGGTCACCTTGTGGGTAGTGAAAGAAAATTCTCATAATAGTACATACTTCTGTTTTTCACAGTCTAACATACATGATCATGCTTGATACTTTTATATTGGTTGCTAACCCGATTATTATTATTTGGTATGAAATTGTCTATTAGGAAGATGTGAATAGGAAGGAAAGCATTCCCCTATGCATGTAATTATCTCCTGTGCGGTTCTTTATTCCTTCATATAGATGCACATTCCATCTGGTACCATCATACTTCTGCCTTTCATGCTTTACTGTTTCCTATAGAGCAAGTTTGCTAGTGAGGGAATTCTACCAGCTTTCCTGAGTCTGAAAGCATCTTTATTTTGCAGTTGCTTTTGAATAATATTTTTTTCTCAACATAGAATATGTTTAATTTTTATTGAGAGCCATAATATATGAACATATTGCAGAAGCCACATTCCCATCAGGTTGGTTATATACTCATGCCTCCTCTCCCCCACCCCCATTCCCCTGAGGGCCCTCCTCAGCTGGGTTGCCAGGAATCACTACAGGGTCATGAGTGCACCAGTCAGTGTCTGTGGGGGGGTCAATGCTTCTCAATGTAGAATTTTTGGTGCATGGTATGCTCCTTTCAGTTCTTCAGATAAATGGTTTCATTGTGTTCTCAATGAGGAAGTAGTCATAACCCTTGCCTATGTTCCTCTGTGCATAAAATATATCCCCACCACTCACGACAGCTTCTTTGACCTTCCTTTAATCCTGATTTTGATCAGCTTGACTATGTTATGTCTTGTATGGTTTTCGTTAGGTTTCTTATGCTTCTTGAGTTTGTTGGATCTGTGGGTTTAATTTTTTTTGTCAAATCTGGGAAAAATGACCATTATTCAGTTTTTAAAAAACTTTTCTCTGCCACTTCCTCCTCTCATTTGGTAACTCCAGCTAGGTTGGCATCTAATCAGAGATTACATGCCAAGCAACAGGATACCACAGCCCACAGTAAGAAGAGTCAGTCAGTGGAAACCAACACGGAACTGGCAGATTGCTATACTTTTCCTTTTAAAAATTCCCTTATTTTCCATGTTCTACATTATGAATAATTACAATATTTCTACCTCCAAGTTTCCTGCTTTTGCGGTATCTAGCCATTAATTCCCCACAGTGCCCTTCTCACCTCAGATATTGCTTCACCTTTAGACATTCAATTTGGGTGTTGTTAAAATATCTCCTATTGTATAAACATAGTTATGATAACTGTCACATGTCTTTGTCAACTGTCATATCTGAATGGTGTGACAGTTGATTGGATCAGAGGACCCCAGGGTCATATACCCATCTCTCTCTCTCTCTCTCTCTCTCCAATAAAGGGAATCTTTGGTCCAGAGAAACATAATGTAGGATGGTGAAGTTAGTAATAAAAATCTCTGTGAACCATTTGATTGTGGTGGTATCTGAGACAAACCCATATTGAAGATGCAATCCCAGTCAGGACCAAGTAGTTCCTTCCATACAATGGAAGCAACAGACGTAATCATTTTACTTCAAAGAGCTACTGGACTCCTCAAAGTGTACAGGTAGCCTTGAAGCTCGGTGAGAGATAGTCCATGCCATCGGGCCCATGAAAAGCTCCTATCATCTCTGCCACCACAGTGACTTCACTCATGGACTGACTGCACAAACGCTGGCAGGCCTGGAGCCAGACTTCAGCTCGTGTCTGCTGGCCGAGTCACCGGCTCATTGACTGTTTAATATCTCTCCTGCAGGTGATGCTTTCCGGTGAACTTTAATGTACTCTTCAAAGATATTATACTTTAGTCTATTTGCACGGCTCTCTCCACATCTGACTTCCCAGTTCTCAGTCTTCTAGTGCTGCTCTTCAATTTGCTTGTCAGCCACTAAGGACTCAGCACACTCTTTTGTCAAGGACTGTGCAGTAGATGACTTGGCCTTGTATGCTATCTGATCTCTGTTGCAGCTACTCAAATCTCTCATCACAATGGAAATGCAGCCAGAATTAATATGACCAGGAACATGTGTGACTGTGTTCCAATAAAACTTTATTTGCAAAAGCAGCCATTAGGGGGAATTGGGCGCATAGACTACAGTTTGTTGACTAAGAAACTAAGCACTGCTCATTGCCCTTGAGTGTGTGCACGTGCACACATGTACACACACACACACACACACACACACACACACACACCTATCTATTATCTACCTATTCCCTATCCATCCATTCTTCTCTTATTCCCAGCTTCTCACGACTCCACCCAAATGAGCACACGCACCAACCACTGTCTTTCAGGGCTGCTTCTAAGCAAGGCTATGCTCTTGTACTGCTCCATGTTATGCCCACACCTACCTATTAAACCAGTAAGTCACTGGGCTGCATTTGGGCTTCCTTTCTCATATGCTCATAGTACATCCCACCTGAGTTCTACGTGTCACTCGAGAAGGGAGTCAGTGAAACTCAGCTCTGTCCCCTGAGCACTGGGGCTCCTAGTTTGTGCAGATACCTTGTGCCTTCTGACCCCAGAGGTGCTATTTCTGCCTTATACTGGGATTGTCTGGCAGGGTGGGCTTGACATTTCCCAACTTATGATAAGTGTAAGTGTGGCCCCACAGTCACATGATGCCCCATGGCCAGAGTCTAACCTTCTCGAAAAGTCCAGTCATGTGCCTGGTCTCTGGTGAGTGTGAGTGGCATCTGCTCTTTATAGCAGATATCATGGTGTCTTTCTGGAATTGTATGTATCCACTGCCGGAGCCAGAGAGATTGCAGGCAGTATTTTTCTCTGCTACAGTCTATCTTGTACCGTATAGCCACATCTTCAAACAGCAGTCCTGCTGCAAAGCCTTTGCATGCACTGGGTCCCATTTGAAGCTATGAGCCTTCCATGTCACTCAATAAATTAGGTCCTGACAGCTTATCAAGCACAAAAGGTACCAACTCCTGGAGCCCAAGAGGACTTCCCAAGTGTACGTCTCATTGTAGCAGGAGATCTACAATACAAAACTTCTTTCTTTTGGTTTGTTTTTAACTTTGGATGAAACGTCCTCAGATGACCAAACATCTATCCATTTCTCCAATGTGGCAGGTCCCCAGTTATTTGCAGGGTTTATTTCTCATCCCCTAGAATGTTCTACTGCAGCATCCACAGTACTACATTCTCATTGGGTCCAGTTAATATGATATAGGGAGCCTGGGGTGAGGTATGGGCATGGCTGTGCTGGGGAGAACTGGGGTAATGGATCCCAAAACAACTTTTTTAATAGCCTGGAGTGGCTCAAGTCTGGTTCTGCCCTCCCAGGATGGCTGTGTAATAAATTCAAAAGTTCAGTCTGGGGAACAGTTGGAAGGCTGTCAGCGGCCTTTAAAGAAACAGGACAGCATTAGAAGTCACTTTGAAAGTCTTTACATATGCTAATAGAGAGTCAGCAAGAGGGTGAGCTTGGACCATCAGGCCTGGGGCCAGCTCAGAGAACTCCTTGTGAGGGTCAGGTTGGGTTAACTAAGTATTTTTTTTTTTTTTTTTTTTTTTTTTTTTTTTTTGTCATCTCAGTGGAAACACTGAAGCTCCTGACTTCTAGCACAGCAGAGGGAGAAGTGACTCAGCAAATATCCAATTAATTTGGGAGAAGATAGATGCGGTTTGCATTTTTGCCTCTTACTATCCTAACAGTCGCATATCCCAGGCTGTCTACAGATTTACTGCATAACTGAGGATGACCTTGAACATGTGGTCTTCCTATCTCTACTTCTTCAGTGCTGGGATTACAGGCATGGGCTATCATACACAGTTTATTTCGCTCTGGGGATGGAAACTAAGGCTTTGTGCATGTTAAGTAAGCACTCTACCAACTGAAGTATATCACTAGCCCCATCCATTTCCTATTCAGCATACACTGGAATTTTCTTCCTTTGTAAACCTGAGGAGCATGTGATTGTAGACACATACTACATTTTGCTTCGCCATCCATCTATTGCTAGACTGGTTGGTAGTTTGCTTCTGTTGCTGTGGTTGGAATGTGTCCCCTCCAAAACATAGGTGATACCAGTGAGATAGTGGAAGAGGTGGGGGCCCATGAGCAGTGAGCAACTAGACCACGGGGGTGGGGGGGGGATCTCTCACAAATGGGATTAAGTCTTCATGAAAGAGGCTTAGTGCACCATTCAGTTACTTGTTCTTTTGCCACATAAGGACACAATGTTTCTTTCCTCAGGAGAATACAGGAACAAGTCCAATCACCAGACATCACATGATTTTGAACTCCCCAGCCCTCTGAACAGGAAAATAAATTTCTGTTCTTATTAAATTGCCAAGACTCATGTGTTCCTGTTATAGTAGCCAAAGCTGACTAAGAAATTGGTAATGGGGCTGGAGAGATAGCTTAGTGGTTAAAGTGCTTGCCAACAAAGCCAAAGGACCCAGGTTCGATTCCCAAGGACCCACATAAAGCCAGATGTACAAAGTGGTATACATGTCTGGAGTTCATTAACAGTGGCTGGAGGCCCCGGCATGCCTATTCTCTCTCTCCCTCCCTGCCCCCCCTCTTTCTCCCTCAGATAATTTTTTTTTTTAAGAAATTGAACAGAAGTTGAATGGCTGCTGTAACAAATACTTAAAATGGGAGCTGGTCATGTTGTCACACACCTGTAATCCCAGCACTTGGGAAGCAGGGGCAGGAAGATCAGGAGCCATCCTTTGACCTCTGCGTGAGGACGCCATGCCTCCACAGCACATGCCTCTGTGGGCCTTGCGAGTGAGTACCACATGGATGGCACCAATGCTTGCTATTGTGGGTGAGTATCTGCACCAAGATACACCTGCCCAAGGGAGCCACACTAGGCAGCTGAGAAACACTGTGCTGGATATGAGGAGCAAAGACCCAAAGTGGTCCAGAGCTCCAAGGTCCCTCAGGAGCCCTTGAACTTCTCCATAGAAGCTGTTTTGGCCCTAAGGTCCTAGTATTTTGGGCCTATGATGGACACGGCAGCCACATATTTCTGACATTGATTCTTCCCTTATGTTGAGGAGCAGAACCTGCATTTTTTTATTCATTCGGATCAGACCTTTATTAAATGAGCACTTGAACACATCCTTAGCTTCTCTGCTAATCTCACTTTTACATTCTTGACATACCCAAACTGAGAATTTTCCAAATCTTTATGACCTGCTTCCCTTTCAATTTAAATTTTGTCTTTAAAGTCTTTCTTTCTTTTTTGTTGTTGTTGTTTTGGTTTTGGTTTTGGTTTTTCGAGGTAGGGTCTCATTCTAGCCCAGGCTGACCTGCAATCACTATGTAGTCTCAGAGTGGCCTCGAATTCACAGTGATCCTCCTACCTCTGCAGGGATTAAAGGCATGCGCCACCATGCTGGGCCTCTTTAAGTTATTTCTTTTCTCAACTTTTACTACAAGCAGCTCAGAAAAGCTATGGACACTGACGTTGTCACTGAGAGTCACCGCTAAGAGTAATGTTTGGCACAGCTGGGGTCAGTGACATCCCAAGACCCAAGAACTGTAGAGCAACCAGTGTGTGCAACCTCAGAACACACACACACACACACACACACACACACGTATGCACGCATGCCCCTTCATTGTGTAAGGACTAAGTCATGGGTGACACAAGCAAGGCCTTGGGGCGAGGCTGTCATGATGTGGGTCCTTGAGTTTTTCCTACTTAGAATTTGTTAAGCTTCTTGGATGTGGGTATTTATACTGTTTCTCATTTGGAAAGTTTTCAGCCATTAGTTCTGCAGATATTCACTCTGCCCCTTTCCCTCTCTCTCTTTCCCTTCTGAAACTTCCACAATGTGTCCCACAGGTTCCTTAGGCTCTGCTGGCTTTTCTGTAGTCTTTTTTCTTTCTGTTCTACTGACAAGACTTCTTAACTTTTTTTCCACTTGTGGCCCCTTTGTGCCCAAGAAATTTTTATGAGACCTTGGGAATATAAGCATATAAATTAGATATATGAATCAAACACTTATTGATAATAAATCATAAATAAATTTATTTGAAACTACTTCTCTGAAGCTGCCCACAGTGGCTAATGCCTATAATCCCAACACTTGGGAGGCCAAGGTAGGAGGATCACCATAAGTTCAAGGCTCTCTTAGACTACATAGTGATTTCCAAATCAGTCTGAGTTAGAGTGAGACCCTATCTAAAAACAACAACAAAAATTATTTGGTATGCATATAATTTTACCATTTATTAAAGATAAAAACAAATTTTCACAGTAATAAGTGTGCTCATTTATTTTTACATAAAAAATTAAATTCTGGTTAAATATTTGGAACTACAGGACATAGAGCATCCACAGTAGTTTTCAGAGTTAATAGATATTTTCATTTTGTAATCATTTATGCTGAGAATGCCACTTTGAATAAATGCATAGTACAAAATGGCAGTATATTTAAGGCTATTTCAGAAATTGTTACCAAGTCTATCCTAGTCTTAAGCCAAGTCTTTCTATGACATCTAAATCACAACTCAAATAGAAATTTTAAAACTCAAGCATTATGGGGCTTGAGAGGTGGTTTAGGGGTTAAGGTGTTTGCCTACAAACCCAAAGGACCCAGGTTCAATTCCCTAGGACCCACGTAAGCCAGATTCACAAGGTAGCACAGGTATCTGGAGTTTGTAGCTGCTGGAGGTCCTGGCATACCCATTCATATTCTCTATCTCTCAAATTAAAACACAATGCAATCCAAAGATATACTAATTTGATACTTACATGCTGAAGAATGATAGCAAAATAATATTAAAAGTCTTTATTTTCTGTAATAAACTTATTACATTTCTATAAGAGTAGAACTGGGTCTGGTAGAGCCTGCCTGTAATCCCAGAGCTTGGGAGGTGGAGGCAGAAAGATAAGGAGTTCAAGACCAGCCTCGGTTACTTACAGAGTTTGAGACCAGCCTGAGGCACATAAGATCTGCCAAGAAAAATAAAACACGCAGACTTGGTATGCACAGTGAAAACACTACAATTCATAGTGTACGACAGTCTTGCACGTGCGCTGGGGCAGTTCAGGCACCTGCTGGGAGTGCGTGCACAGAGAAAGTGAGCAGTGGGCTGCACCGAAGCCATGTGACCCAACACAGGCAAGGACTGCCCCAAACACCCTCAGTTCACTGCAGGTTTAATGTGGAAACCAGTTTTGGTCACCGTGAGTTCAGAAACCTTATATTGCTGTCAGTTGTTTTGCCACCCCCACATTTAGTGACTTTGGTTCCATCAGGGGTTGTGACCTAGTTTAAGAAGCTGTTTCTCACAGTGGTTCCCCTTTCTTCTCAAGGTCACGGGCTCTTCTGTCAGCTCAGCTCTGCCTTTGGATCCATCTAATGAGCTTTTAGTTTCAGTTGCTGTAGTTTACAGCTTCCGAATCTCTTTTTAGTACCTTTTCCCATTTCGATCCTCCATCATTTTCCAAATTTTTCTCCATCTTTTCCCTTTAAGTTTTCAGGGACCTATGAGACAGTTGTTTTAAAGTCTTGGTCAGAGTGTCATGTCTTTTTAAGGGACAGTTGCTGTTGATTTCCTTTTTCCCTTTGAATGGCCATATCCTCCTGTTTCTTTGTATGCTTGTGATTTTTGTTGTTGTTGTTATTGTTGATGGAGCAAAGTTGACATTTAACTAACTCTGCACATCAGATTCTTTCCCCAAACTCAGAATTTTCTGCTTGCCAAGGACCAGCCTGAGAGGTAGCCTTCACGTCTCCCCATCTCCCCTGGGTCCGCACCTTTCCCTTGCCTGGCATGGTCACGGTCACTTTCCCACTGTTGTGGGATTTGTGTTGGCTTTTGAATATCTGGATCCAAGAAGGGGTAAAGATTAAAATAAAGGGATATGGGAGGTATGCTGGCCCTAAGTCTCTGGAGGGAACTTCAGCTGGAGGGAGGAGGGGCTTTATGACAACGTATTGCTCCCAGAGGACACTGCGCAGTTTTCGGGAACCAGAGGGGGCCCAGTACCAGGAATCTGCCTGATCCCTGCTTGCCACTCCATCAGGGCCCCAGCCTGACATGAGCATCTGAAGAATGGTCCTTTTTCCATTTCTGGGTGCCAACCCTACTCAGTCCACATGGACAGGGTGGTCACGGGAAGGAAGCTCAGGACTAGGGCAATGAGCACTCTTGGAGCATCAGGTAGGTCCCGAGGGCAGCTCCGCAGTATCGTCATGTGATGGTGAGGTCAGGCCTCCTCACAGACACTCTCAAGTCCAACCCTCATCAAAAGCCATTTTGAAAAAATAACCCTCCAATACTCTGTTATTCTCCTTAGAGCATCAAATTTATAGAAACCGAACTTAGAAGGCATTGCTAGAGGCTGAGCTCAGACAGAAAGGTATGCCATTCATGGCATAGGGCTTCAGTTTTGTCAGATTGTTCTCTGGACACAAGGGAGGTGAGGGTCACATGACAGTGTGAATGATGGAATTTATACCACCATTGAGATACACACATATATGTATATTCCATTACATATCATAAAATATTATCTTGCCATTAAAAAATTAAATTTAGCCGGGCGTGGTGGCGCACGCCTTTAATCCCAGCACTTGGGAGGCAGAGGTAGGAGGAGCACCGTGGGTTCGAGGCCACCCTGAGACTCCATAGTGAATTCCAGGTCAGCCTGGGCTAAACTGAGACCCTACCTCGAAAAAACCAAACACAAGACAAAAAAAATGAAATTTAAAAAATGGTGAAGGTAGTAAATTCTGTGTTAAGTATTTCTTTCTTTTTTTAATTATTTTTTATTTATTTATTTGAGAGGGAAAAAGAGGCAGAGAGAGAGAGAGAGAATGGCTGCACCAGGGCCTCCAGCCACTGCAAATGAACTCCAGATGCATGTACCACCTTGTGTATCTGGCTTACGTGGGCCCTAGGGAATCAAACCTGGATCATTTGGCTTTGCATGCAAGCCCCTTAACTGCTAAGCCATCCTTCCAGCCCCATGTTAGATAGTAAAACAATGTTCTTTAAAAGAGACGTTTAAACTTCACCTACTTCCAAACAAAGGCAGCTCTGAAGACTTCACAGTAGAGTCTATGCAGGGATGTGTTCCATCACCTCAGCAGTGCGGAGCTGTCAAGACCTGAAAGGTAAGCTGAGAAGGCTTGCTGAGGACCTTGGGCCCTGGTACTCTTCTGTGACACGATGGGAAAGTGAGGCTCGGAGAGGGACAGTTGCACTGAGCTGAGCACACAGCCGTAAGACAAAGGGAAATCAGTCGGTGGGGAAAGGAACAAGGCCTCCCTCCTCGGAACCGTCTTGTCCTCTGACACATGAGGTGGCACGTTCGTCACAGCTGTCATCCTCTGCTGAGTCTCACGAGGGTGCCTTTCCAGCATGGGCTTCTGTGAAGACTTGGATTATTAAGATGCAAATTAATAATCACAATTTCTGCCTCTTAAACTGAACCTTTTTCTGAAAGGCCTCCAAGGGCCCTGCTATTTACTGTTCCACACAAAACTCTGCTTTCCCCAAGAACACCGTGAGGTATAAACGGCCGCAGAATAGATCTGAAAAGAAAACACTTTAAATACAGTCAGTATCGCAGGTGCATTGGGGATGGGAAATGTATTTGGTTGGATAAATTATGATCAGCTAGATTTTTTTCCTCTTCTCCTCCCCTTTTTTTTAAGCCACCATAAAAACCCAGAGTAAGTTACCATGAAAAGCTATAATAATGCTAATTTTGTTCCCATTTCTTGGCTTTTTCTACTGGACTCGAGGCTCTTTAATATGACTTTAAAATTTTTTCCCATTAATAATACCCTTTCTTTTGGGCTCTGCACTTTTGAAGTTGTATTATTATGTCCCTGTGTGACTGACGGCAGCATATTTGGTGTTTAAAACTAACTGCTAATGCGTGAAAGCACATTCCCAAGGGCCATGCTGTCCACCCTCGAGTTTAAACGCATCCCAAAAATAAGTGAGGATGGATCATTCGGAGTGGAACATTTGGGGCAGCTTGCATCGCAAACTCCCCAGGACAGGGAAATCTGGAAGAGGAGGTTGCACTTAAATGAGGAGGCCTGGGTGTGATCCGTCACTTGCTGCCTGCGGTCTGGGGAACCAAACCACACACCAGTGACACCCGCTAGTGCGGTGATCACCCACCACAGGGAACAATTTCCTGCCTGTCCCAGGCTCTGCCTCTCCTCCCCACCCAAGCGTGGGCTCCAGCAACGGCTCGCTGTGGTACAGGAGAGCTCTGCGGGATTCACGTGTAGAAATGGTCGCTCCCCAGCGCCGCAGTGTTTGGACATGAAACCTGTCTAGAGGTGTCAGAGTCACAGGGGCAGTGCCCTCAGGAAAGATTGGCATTCTTTATTTTTTATTATTTATTAGTTTTTTAGTATTTTATTTTTATTTATTTATTTGAGAGAGGGAAAGAGGCAGAGTGAGTGAGAGAGAGAATTTGGCACTCCAGGGCCTCCAGCAACTGCAAATGAACTCCAGATGCATGCACCACCTTGTGCATCTGGCTTATGTGGGTACTGGGAAATCGAACTGAGGTCCTTTGGCTTTGTAGGCAAACACCTTAGCCACTAAGCCATCTCTCTAGCCCTTCCTATTTTTTTTTTTTTTTTTTTTTTAGAGAGAGAGCAAGAGCAAATTGGGCTGCCAGGGCCTCAGCTACTGAAAATGAACTCCAGATGCATGTGTTACCCTGTATATCTGGCTGTATGTGGGCACTGGGCAATCAAACCAAGGTCATTAGGCTTTGCAGGCAAGCTCCTTAATCACTGAGTCATCTTTCTAGCCCTTCACTATATATTTAAAATTTTTTTGTTCATTTTTATTTATTTATTTGAGAGTGACAGACAGAGAAAGAGGCAGATAGAGAGAAAGAATGGGCGCGCCAGGGCCTCCAGCCACTGCAAACGAACTCCAGACGTGTGTGCCCCCACTTGTGCATCTGGCTAACGTGGGTCCTGGGGAATCAAGCCTCGAACTGGGGTCCTTAGGCTTCACAGGCAAGCGCTTAACCACTAAGCCATCTCTCCAGCCCCTTCACTATATTTTTTAAGACTGAGTATTTCACTGGTCCTTACTGACTCAGCTAGCTAGCCAGCAGATGCCAGGGATCCCCAGAGCTGGGATTCCAGGCACACACCACGGAGCCTGCTGGTTACACGGGTGCTGTGGATCTGAACCCAGGTCGCCATGCATTGCAAGCACTTGATGATGGAGCCGTGCCCCCAGAGCCCAGCGGAGGCGTTCCTGAGAACACTTGCTGCAGCAGGAGGAATCTGCCACGGTTCACGGGCGGCAAAGGAGACTTGAATGAAGATTTTTTTTTTCACAGATGTGGGCTAAAAAGTGTTCAAGGAAACCCATAAGGGATGATGGAGCTCTGGAGATTACCACAGTTGCCACCCAAATCCCCAGGACCAGAGTTGGGGGTTGTTCTGGAATTCAGAGGGAGAGGAGAGAGCTGGAGGAAAGGTGCTTTCGTCAGGAGCACAGCCGCTGCCAACCAGTGACCTGCAGGGAGGAAGCTGGGAGAATCTGCTCTAGGTCTTTCTCGTGCCCTCCACTGCTGGCCCCTGAGGGGAAGCGAGCTGGTAAGGAAGACCATGGCATAATCCTCAGAGCCTGGGGCTGGGGCTGGGGCTGGGGCATGGTGAGAAAGGCTAACGAACCAGTGTGGGGGAGCAAACCAAATATCCAGCAGGGGTTAACAAATTCGTGGATCCTACTACAAGAAAAAAAAAAAAAAAAAAAAAAAAGGGGGCAGCAACACAAAACTTCCCAGCCCATTCTTCTAGTTCAGCTCTCCTTTCCGAAGTGAGGCAATCAAGGGGCCGGGGCAGTGGCTTGGTGGGTAAAGTGCTGGCTGCACAACCATGAGGACCAAAGTGTGGACCCCCAGCACCCTAGGAAAGAGCCAGATGGGCGCGGCGACTGCTTGTCATCCTAGCACGGGAGATAGACACGTGAAGAAATTGGGGTAAAGAATAGGAACTTGAATTGATCCAAATTACAAACCTAGAATCTTGTCATCAGATTGTCAATCCCTAATTTTCTTTCAAGAATATATATTTAGGGCTGGAGAGATCGCTCAGCACTTAAGGTGCTTGCCCACAAAGCCTAATGACCCAGGTTCAAAACTCCAGTATCCATGTAAAGCCAGATGCACAAAGTGGCGCGTGGGTCTGGAGTTCATTCGCAGTGGCTGGAGGTCCCACTGCACCCATTCTCTCTGTCTCTCTTCTCTCTATCTCTCTCTGCTTGCAAAGAAATAAATAAATTAAAAAAACTATCTGTCTATCTAACATATCTTTAGCTAAGCATGGTGGCATATACCTATAGTGCCCAGCACTCAAGAGACTGAATGTTCAAGGCCAGCTTAGGTCACATGATAAGTACCAGGTCTTCTAGGGCTACAGGATGAGACCCTGTCTCAAAAAAACAAACAAACAAACAAACAAACAAACAAGCAAACATGGGGCTGGAGAGATGGCTTAGCAGTTAAGGCATTTGCTTGCAAAGCCTAAGTACTCAGGTTCAAATCTCCAGGTCCCACATAAGCCAGATGCACATGCTGACACTTGTATCTGGAGTTCGTTTGCAATGGCTGGAGGCCCTGGCACACCTATTCTCACTCTCTCCCCCCATCTCTCTGTCTCTAATAAATAAATAAAATCTTTTTTTAAAAAACCAAACAAACGTGTGCGGGTGTCCTTTCTTTGTTGGAGGACGTTCTTCATAGTCACGTGACCCTCTCAGCACTAGTGTTTGCAACCACTTGCTGATTTTCCCTTATAGGTCTCTTAAATCACCTGCTGTAACCCACTGCCCACCACTCCTCTGCTTCAGAATTTACAGTTCTAGTTAAAGTCATGTCCATGAAGGAGGCGGGAACAAAGGCTCTCCCTATTCCTTCAAGTCCCCAAATTGATTTGGCACTCGAAGTCTCTGTTATATTTTATACAGAGTCTTCTGAATCAGTTCATTGAATTTTAGCTGTAGCTATATAAAATCCTCTCCAGTGAAATTATTTGGCCATATTGCGGATGGTTCTGCCATGATCCATCAATGCCACTAACTATCAGCAATAAAAAAAAAAAAAATTCTCCCTTTTCTTTTTTCATTGTAATGAATTTTCTAAACTCAGACTGAACTTTGGAAAAGTGATTTGCTATTCTTTTCATTTTTAAAAGGTAACACTTTGTATCACAACGTGAAGCTCCTAGGATGGGTAGAGGCAGCTTCTGACTATTTCCTATGCTGCAGGGAGAGGAGGGGCATAGGGAAGGAGATCTCTGGAATCCCACTGGACTTAGATGTCTGCAACTTAGTGCAGATTTAGGAGGGAGGAGTTTGATAAGCAAAGAAAAACTGCGAAAACTCAGATGGGATTATTTCTGTTTTCTAGTAATGCAATAAAAGGAGGAAAGTTGACCTAATTTATTCAATGGTTGTAAAACATATTTATTATTTTTCATGCATGGGAAACCATTCCCCAGGGTAGAAAGAAGGCTGATGAAGTCCATACTGGAAAGGCATTGAAGAGTGGTTCAGATGGAGAAGGCAGATCAGGTCACAAAGAGGCAGTGTTCACAGAAAGGGAAGCTCAGAAAGTAAAAGCTGGGGCTGGAGAGATGGCTTAGTGGTTAAGGCACTTGCCTGTGAAGCCTAAGGATCCATGTTCCATCTCTCTCCAGATCCCATCTAAGCCAGACACACAAAGGTGAGGCAAGCACAAGGTCGCACATGCTCACTAGGTGGCGCAAGCATCTGGAGTTCGATTGCAGTGGCTGAGGCCCTGGCAAGCAATTTTCTTTCTTAAAAAAAAAAGATTTGTGTTTCCCGCCCCCTCCGTTGCCCTCCCCTCCCTCCCCACCCATCCTATTGTCTAGTCCACGAGATGCTTGCTGGGTATGTAAGGCATCTTGGGTAGATTCAGGTTAGGTGTTATAGATGAGTGAGACTATGTGGTGATTTTTTTTCTGTAAGTTCACTGAGAAGGATCTGTTCCAGGTTCAACCATTTTTCCTCAAATTTCATTGCGTCATTTTTTCTTACTGCTGTATAGAATTCCATTGTGTAGATATACCACATCTTAATTATCCATTCTTCTAGTGATGGACATCTGCATTGATTCCAGCTCTTAGCTATTACAAATTGAGCCGCTACAAACATGGTTGAGCAAATCTCTCTGGCCTGTGGTTTGAAGGTTTTAGGGTAGATGCCCAGTAAGGGAATAACGGGGTCTGTTGGTATCTCTATAGTCAGCTTTTTCAGGAGTCTCCATATTGCTTTCCAAAGTGGTTGTACCATCTTACATTCCCACCAACAGTGGATGAGTGTTCCTACTTAGAGGGAACACCTGAGCCACAAGACACTGGGGAGGGTATGATGAAGACTGACCTTAATCTTCTACAGCATCTCTCTCCCTCTCTCTCTCTCTCTCTCTCTCTCTCTCTCGGTCTCTCTCTTCTCTCTAACTCTTTTATATTAGTAATCTTTTTCTTCCTTTTCTTAGTGGGCATGGACCTGTAACTCCAGTACCAGCATGTGGCTATCATCCACAATGAGCTTTTGATCAGAGAGACCTACAAGGTTTCCTAAAAGGAAGACAGATTTTTGTCAGAGTACTTGATGACCCACCAAAGGTTAGTGGTAAGACCCTACTGCTGAAGACACTTTATGTGGTTGACATGTAAAATGGAATGGCATGGCTGGAAGCTGGAAGAGAGTCAGTCCCCAGACAGTCAGCGTGTCTAGTGCCAGAAGGTGCTACATGGGCGACTGGGGGAAAATGACCAATATCTGTTCAAGCAACTCATGGTTTAACCTACTTAGCAGCAAATAACCTGTTGTGATGCTCACACAAGTGCAATAGTGGCACACAGCCATGGTGGGAAACCAACTGCTCTTGATTTGGCTAACTGATCCCCTCAGTGGTACAGGACCCACAGCTAGAGCTGGGAAACAAGTCAGAACCATATCCAAACATAAGCCCACTCTCCATTACCAAGCTATCACCAATCGTGGGCTACAAGAGGGCCTACACCTATTAAATTCTCTATAAAAAAAAAAAAAACTAAGGGTTATCTCATTTGTCTGGTGCTAACTTACTCTCCGTTGGAGAATCTGCTTCTCTTTTTCAGATAGATATAGATCCTAAGGACAGAGCCACCCCATCATACCACGAAAGGGCTCTGGCTGAAACTAAGTACAATTGGCAAAACAAGCAAGGGTGCTGTCTTCTTGGTGAACCGGGTATGGTACCAGCACAAGGGTGAAGGAGATCAACACAGAGAAAAATCAACTCCTACCAAATCAGAGATCCAGAGACCCAGAAGCCCCCAACACCTCATCACTGAAGCAGACCAAAAATGAACCCAACATGGCTCAGGGAAATTTTGTGGAAGAGGGGGCAGAATGTCAGAGCCACATGCTGGGTCATGATATGCAGACATTTATCCTACCCATAACTGTGGGCTAACTCCAGAATGCATGACCCATATACCTCAACAAGGAGGGGCCAAGGGGAGAGGGTAGGTCATGGATGAGCCTAATAATGGTACCAAATTGACTGTATTCACTGAGTACAAAACTAATTAATAAAAACAATTTTTAAAAAAGAAACAAAAGGAAAAGCTGTAATTGCAGATGAATACCTGTAGGCATGACCTGACATTGGGACAGAAATTGTCATCTATAAAATAGACCAATGGAGTTACAAAAAAAAAAATCAACAATAAAAAAATCTCATAATGAGCCAGGCATGGTGGCTCACATCTATAATCCCAGTACTCGGGAGGCCAAGGTAGAAGGATAGCCATGAGTTCAAGGCCAGCCTGCCTCGAAAAACAAAAAAATCACATAATGTTTTAAGCACACTTATGCCTTTGTGTTGGGCTATTTTATATCTGTCTTGGGCCACAGGCTAAAGATCTCCCACAGAGCCTTAAACTCTAGCTGTGCACCTGGAGTTAATGACTAAATAAATGTTTTGAGGCAATCTTTTAGGCTAATCACAATGCTGCCATTCATATTAACTTACCCCTCTTGCTGGGAAAGGGTGACCACAATGTCACCAATTCTGTGGTCTCTTTAGATTGTATTTAGTATATGCACCTTCCACAAGAGAGCACCCTTTGGTTAATCAACATTTTGTTCTCTTGCTGTATAATGCATTAGCCAATGCCTTTCTGCAAGCAAAGCTGGGGTGATGACTCAGTTAGTAAAGTACTTGTCTTTCGAACAGGAAGACCCAAGTTTGATCTACAGTACTCATGTTTTTTTTTTTTTTGTTGTTGTTGTTTTTGTTTTGTTTTCAAGCCAAATGTGGTGGTGCATGTTTGTAATCCCAGCACTGGGAAGTAGAGACAGGCTGGCCAGCCAGTCTAACCTAATTTTTGAGATAATGCCTTGTCTCCAAAAATATGGACAGTGTCCAAGGAAGAACACCTGAGGTTGTTGTCCGGCCTCCACACACATGCATACGTGTGTGCATGTGTGTGTGTGCATGCACACACACACACACACACATACACAAAATATTTAGCAGGTATTTTCCCTTTGTTGCAACATTTGAATTAACTTCTACAACTGGGAAGAAGTCCAGGACATTTGTGTCAGTTTTCCATCACTATGGCACATGCCTGAAAGAAATCAACTCCAAGGTGAAAATGGCTTGTGGTGAGGAGGAGCATCTTGGAGGGAGTAAAGCTGCTCAGCTCACGGTGGCCAGGAAGCAGAAAGAGGGAGCTCACTTCCAGAGCCAAACTCCTCCCTCAAGACCTGCAAGAATCCATAACTGGATGATCCATTCATGAGGTCTGAGCCCTCAATCCAGTCACCTTGAGGCATCTTACATCTGACACTGCTGCTCTGGAACCAAGCTCTCAAAACATGAGCTTTAGAGGAACATTTAAGATCCCAGCCCAAACAATGTGCAGAAAAAGAAAAAAAAAAAAGAGACCCACCGTATTTGAATTATCGAAAGTCCAAGATAGAAAGTAAAGCTGTCACACCTTACCAACCCAGGTAAGTTTAAAGCACTTCAAGATCTCATGTAAAGACAACAGATAATCTGGGTTAGTTTAGACTCCTTGGTTGGAAGCAACAGAAACTGACTGGCTAATTTAACAGAAAGGGATTTACTGGTAGGATACTAGAGACTCATAGCATATCCAAGAGGCTGGAGGATTGACCTGAAAATGAGTAGGATTCAAGTGAAGTACCCTAACCATGGCCCTCATTTCTTCATGGAGTCTGGTCACAGGGGAGAGGACAGTAAATACTATGTGTGTGTGTGCCTGCAATGCTTTAGAAGACGAAGTCCCAAATGAGAGTAAAACTGGCCAAGGCTGGGCCACAGGCCCACTCTGACTAAATCAGATCACAGGAAGAAATCAAATTACAGTTTATAGCAGTCTCTGGAATGACCATTTTGGGACCATTTCCTGGCCAGCGGGGGCACCTAGGATGCTTTGGGGTAACCCCCAAACAATGCATGTGCACTACAGAACCCAACAGAAAAGATTCCATCTCTGCCTCCATTGTCACCTGGTGCTTTGTCGTGTCTCTCTGTGTCTGTGGGTCACCTCTGCTTCTCTTAAGAAGGACTCCCTCATATTGGATTCAGAGTTCACTCTAATCAGGTAGAGGAGACCTTATCTTCACTAATTACATCTGCAAAGATCCTGCTTCCAATAAGGTTGGATTCTGAGGTTTGTGATGGGCAGTGATTTGGGGGCCACTGTTGTTTGTGTCTGTTAATGACAGGCAATAGGCATACTTTCTGCGTTGAATGAGTGGGTTTGTTAGGGACACAGCAAGAAAAAGTGAAAGAAGAAATGGCACGTAGCAGATAAAGCAGAGAACGTCAGGCCTGCCACTGAACAACATGCATCCAGCAGCAACGACTGGGGACCCTCCTAAGAACAGTCAGCTGGCGGCATTGCTCAGTCAAGGGTCCCAGGCAGACAGCTTCCTCCTCTCAGGTGAGGCTTCCAATTAGCAGTTCTCACCCATAGACATTTCTATCATGGGGTAAAGCAATGGTGAGCTCTGTTTAAGTCTAAAGACTTGGGCAGGGATGGGGGCAGGGCAGACAGCTTGGGACTTCGTTTCTCTTTCAGCTGCTACCTTGGGCTGTAAACATGCTTGAGTGGGAGACAGGGGGCTTACCCTGTTCCCGGAGCCAGCTCTCAACAAGCTGTACTGGCGCATGACAATCTGCTAATATAACTACTAATAGAGCTTATACTGCAGCTATTTACAAATACAAATTCCCAGCCATGCAAATGTTCAGGCGAGGTGCCCCCCAACCTCTCAAGACATAGAGTCTGGGAAGCAACCTGCAGGGGCCTCCCACTGAGAGGGAGAAGACACATCCCGGAGGAGCTGCCTGCGCCGTTTCCCAGCTCAGTGTAGAGCCCATCTGAGAAGCTGTCTCTTGAAGGAGAAAGGAAGGTTGGTGGTAGAGGGAGTATGTCAGTAGGAGCAGGACCCTGGAGCAAGGGTGGGCCTGCATTTGAGCTCCAATGAGGCTGCCAAAGGCTGTAAGCTTCCATGTACTTCCATTTGCCCAAAATAGCCACTATCACTGCCACCATTACCGTCATGCACTCAAGTCGTTTATGGCATAAATGGAAGTCAACAGAGAAGAGCTCTCAAATTTATTTGAGTCAAAGGATGGTACTTCCATCTGGGTACTTAATGCTGCTTTTTTCCTCCAGAGATGTTAAAGCCTAGATTAATAACCAAACAAAAAACATGCTGTTCTTCTTTAGAATTTCTAAACACAGCTTCCTCCTAATCAGTGCTGTCATTTCTCTTTGATGCCAGTAACTGATAGATGATATAGACACATTCTCAGGGCATGGATAAATTGACTTCATGCTATTTGGAGATCTTGGTCCAAGTGAACTATGGCTATTTCACTGTGACTAAACTTTATGCCACATATCAATGAATCCATCAGCCAAGAGGAAACTTGAAGGCATAATGTTCTGCTCCAATGCTGTGGTATTTTCTTTTTGGAGAGGAAGAGGAGGATGCATACAGTTATATTACTACTCACTGTGATGGTTAATCTTATCAACTTGACTGGCTAGAGAAACTCCTGGGAGATACACCTCCGAGTGTGTCTGTGAGGGACATTTCTAGACACAGCTCGACGGACATGTTGGACAATAAGTGAAGGGAAAAAACCTGCCCTGAATGTGGGCAGCACTATACAATAGTGTAGGGCCTGGATGGAAATAAACAGAAGCCCAGCAGGCAGGCACACGTTCTCTTTCTCTCTCTGCTTCCCCACCACCATGAGATGAGCAGCTTTTGCTCCAGCACACCCTTCTGCCGTGGCCCAGAAATGATGGAGACAGCCAGCCATGGACTGAGACCTCTGCAATTGTGAGCTAAAATATATCTTCCCTCCATTGAGTTGTTTCTCACAGATGCTTTCTCACAGTGGCAAAAAGCTTAACACACTCTCCCACATGCTCATTCCTACATGCAAATATCATCCTTAAGAAAGCAACAAAATATTTAGGGGAAAGTGTGAAATTGGTGCCTGAACATCTTATATGTATTACATACAATTTCCCTCTTCTTGCACCAAAACAACCTGTGACAGAAACATTGGTATCTCACTGAATTCTATGTGCTCCCCCATAAGTATCTGTCCTCCTGTCATTAGAATGAGTCACATGACCAATTCCCATCAGTGGTTGTGAGAAGTAATGTGCGTCACTTCCAGGTCTGACCATACAAGAGCCAGTGTGTGACTCTCCAGTTTCTCTTTGCCTCTTTAGTGGCAAGCTTTGAAACTATCTCCTGCAAAATCAGCCAACCTCTATCAGCCTGAATCTCTGAGTGACCAAATGGAGCAAAGACACCTTTTTATTTTTTATTTTTGGTTTTGTGGAATAGGGTCTTGCCAAAGCCCAGCCTGGCCTTGAACTCACCATGATCCTAGCTCAACCTCTGAGTGCTGGGAATAAAAGTGTTTACCACCACGCCCCATGGGAGATGCTATTTGAATGTGAACTATCCCTCATGGATTCATCTGTTTGAACACTTGATTCTCAGCTGATGTGCTGTTTTGGAAGATTGTGGAACCTTTAGGAGGTGGAGCCTTGCTGGAGGGAGTGGGTAGCTAAGGATGGGCCTAAACTTTTTATAGCCCTGTCCCCCCCCACTTCCTGTCTACTTGTAACTTCCTATTCTACTAAGAGTGAGGTGCTAGGAGTCTCAGCTGTACGCTCCTCTACCACGGGCCATGGGCCTGAAGACAGTACCAGGCATTCTCCTTTGTCCTTCCAGACCACTTCTGCCCACAGTCCTTACCTTCATCCCCAACAAAACTCAAAGCTTCTTGGAGGCACCTCCCCTTCCCACCGTGCTTCTTAGAAGACTCCAGAATGCCCCTCCAATGAGGGGCACCTGCCTTGGTTGTCTGTATTTTCTCTCTAGCACTCTCAAAGGCCTCTTCATTGTGTAGATGGCTTCTCAGTTCTTGTCTTCTAACCAAGTTCTCGCTTATCCATATCAGCTGCCCAATCCCAGAATGATAGTCTAGACTTTGACATTGTCAAAGACTCTGCCCACTTCAAAATCTCTTTGACCAGCAAAGCACAGAAGAGGTGGCAGTGTACCTAAGACATGCCTTTAAGAGACCCTAGGAGGCTCCAGTTTTGCTTTTCTGAGGAGGCCAGCTGCTATACTATAAAGACCAAACTAGAATACCAAATGGCAAGATACCATGGAGGGAGACAGAGTACACATGGAGGAACATTGACCTATCAAGTGTATGAGTGGCTTCTAGGACCTTCCATCTAGTCCCAGTGATTTACCCCACTATACTACATGAACCAGAAGAACCATCTATCTAGCTGAGGGCATCCCAAATTTCTTACCCACAGCACCATAAAAAATAATTCCATTGTTTAATGCTACTTTTTGTGATAGTTTGTTACATGACAACATATTAGCAAAATATTCTCTCATTCTTCATCCTGTTCACTTTTCCTTATAGCACTTTTCTCAATAAGAAATTATATAATTATTAGTTTATCTATTGTATATTATCAGTCTCTTCCCGCCAGCATATAAAGTCTATGAGAAAATGGATTTTGTTTTCTTCACTACTTTGTTCCCAATGCTGAGAATAAAACCTGGTGCATTTCAAGACTCAATAAATATTTGCTTAATAAACTAATATACCAAGAATGCTAATTGACATGTGAAACTTACTTGGTCACAAAAATTATATCCAGGGGCTTTTCATTTCTAGAATCCCCCTCCTGTTGTACAGAATTTTTGCCTTCCTTCCTTCCCTTAAATTCTATCCCTAAGCTAATAAAATTCTAAATTTGGCGTTTCACTCCTTCCTGCTTTCTCTCTGTACCTTTTCCTTTCCTTAAAGTAATAAAGTCTCTCCAAACCTTAACAAATATCTCTGAATTTTACCCTCTACTCTATGGATTTAAATTCCTTGATTTAATAAGACAAGATCTGGGTAGCCACTGACTCATTAGAAATTTTGTGTGACCATGACAAGCCAGCACCCTAACCCCTGGGTTAAAGCCCAATGAAGGGCCAAGAAAGGCTCTGACCTTCTCAAAGGCACCCCAGATTTTCATATCAACTTACCTACTAGCCCTACATTAATGTGAAATTAGGCATGAAATTTCCTAATAATTTTTATTTCCAAGACAAATTTATTTCAAGCAGACTTAAGATTGAGATCAATTACATTTTTCTCTATGATAAAACTATGTAATAAAGGAAATAATACTCAAATGTGTGCATCATAAATGTGAATTTTACCAGCTGAAAAAGTCTCTTATAAACTATAATAACCACTTTGTGAATTATGTGAGGAAAATTTCAATACCACAGTGGCAACTTTCAGTCATATGTCTGCCTCTTCCACCATCAGAGCATGTGTTCAGAGAAGGAAACTCATGTTGAGAGAGCTGTATATGAAATGTAAATAGTAAATAAACCTAAGAAAAGTCAGGTAGCACTTTTCAAAACAAATATGTGTGTTATGGATTTTTTTTCCTTATCTATTATTCTGAACTCCTGGATCCACTAATCTCCTAAATTACCAGTAATGTCGCACATGAAAATTTAACATGCTTGGCCTCTTTGGAAAGGTAATATGGTAAGTCAAATGCACCCTCTCACAGATGTATTCTGCCTGTTATGTGCAGTTTCTGAGATGATCCTTGTGGATCTCTGAAATAACTCAATCTTGGGCTCTTGTAGCAGACTCTCATGGAAGAAACTTATAATAAAGTATACTCTTCCGAACTGTTGGGATTTTAAAAGCTTCCTTTTTTTTTTTTTTCAGTCAGGGTCTAAAAAACAATCATATTCAGAACTGTTTTCTTTAAATCCAAACATCAAAAAAATGCCTTTTATTTTATTCTGTTTATTTGTTGGTGTTATGAATTGAACCCAGAGCCTCACACCACTGTGCTATACCCAAGCATTTTAAATCAGAGATCTCTATTAGGTTATTAAGAAAACTTAACCAAACATCTCAAAATTCCAGAAAATCTTTAGGTTTATGGTCTGTTGCTTATTTCACAATGACATGGGCATTATTACCATTCACTGGGTAGTGATCCTGTGAGTAGGCTAATGACAAAGTACTACTTAGTCCCCTCTCTCCCCAGGATAGATTTCTAGTTCCACGCAGCCCCTCCCATTTAAGTACATACAAGTCTCTACTTTTAGGATATAATGTCCAAGCAGGGGTTGTGAGAGTCTTATTCATTCCTGAGATCCCACCAATTTTTCCATCAGGACAACACAAGAACAGCCTCCTCTTTGTTAGTCATCACAGAAGATAATTTTCCAGTATTTTTCCTCCCTGACTCACTGGTCCTTACCACGAGTAGGATGCTGGGTGCTGCACACTGGTGATGTCTTTCTCTGAAATAGGTTGACTGTGATTTCTTTCATGCCTGGTTGGAACACAGAGGCATAATTAGATCGAGGCTCCTCTCCCCATCATTGCTCTGATGCTTCTAAATTGGCTGGTGCAGTCCCATTTTCTCTCTAAATGAACGGGACCTTTGCCTCTCCGATTGTAGACATGTGAGATTGATCACCAGGTCCCTGACACTTCCCTCTGAGCAACATTTTCCCTAGTGTTTTCAGGTATTGTGTCCTATACATTTCATTTTGGGAGCCACAGTGCTGGGTTGTAATTTAATTTTTCTAAATTTAGTCTGTAGAAGGCTCAGGGCCAGTGGAAGGGGATTACAGCTTACCAGGAATCCACGTTTAAGCAAAGGAAAGTCCCCTCCAGGGAACTGGATTTATTTACAGAGTTTGGGGAATCAAAAGAAGACCAAATAGACTTAGCAAGCCACACTTCCCTACTTCAATTTAACAGTCTCTTAAGCACAAAATCAAACACAACATAAATAAAGTGGCCCAAGTCTTTCCTGGACATCTTACTTGAACTTCTGCTGCTGTCTGTCTGCCTGTCCCGTAGGTGTCCCCAAAGACCCCATTCTATCTTCTGTGAAGACCTGTGGCATTTAAGGAGAAACAATCACATCTCCTAAGATGATTCCTGGGATAGTGGGAGCAATCTGAAAATGCCCAAAGGAAAATTACTAAAAGATCAAATCTGTTGAAGAGCTTCATGAAAAAAGGCCCTACTTGTGTGTAATGCTTTTCACAAAACCAGTGAAGTGCCTAAAAGTGTACTAGGCATTCTAATAAATAAGTAAATAAATTTTCTATTTTACTCTTTGCTAATAAGGGAGTTGGAGGGGGTACCACAATATAGTTCAGAGTTTGGGCTATGCAACTAAATTGGCCATGCTATAGTTTCTTAGATTTCTAGCTTTTCTGGGCCTTGGTTTCCTTATCTGTAAGTTGTAAACAAAAATGTAGTTGGATAATAGGGTTGTCATAAGAATTTAAATGAGCTGTTATACACAGGCAGGAAGACAGCATATATTAAGTAATTTCTATATTATATGGATATGAATTATGCATATATGTATATATATGTAATTATGTATATACACATCTGTATATGTATGTTTGTATATACATCTCCTCCATGTGATATTGACATTATAATGGATGGAGTTCTGTCATAATTCAGAGACAGGAGACACTATTTGCATGTAGAGTTAATCAGAAAGGCAGGAGGATCATGAGTTCAGGGGCTATAGAATGAGTTCAAGACCAATCTGTTGGGAAATTCAGTGAGATTCTGTCTCAAAAATAAAACCAGATGCATGGGCAAGCCAAGGAAACAATGCTCACTGAATCTTACATTTTCTTCATCTATTTCCTAACTGTTTTTGCAATTAGACAGTCAGGTGACTCATTCTGCTCAATGGGATGGATGCGAAGGTGCTGGGCATGTTTGGTTGGTTTCTCCTCTCTCCTGTTGGAGAGACCACCCATCTCAGATGTTATAGCTATGGAGGGTGGAAGAGCACCTGAGGAGGTGTGTGGCAGAGACATCTCCCCCAGTTGAACTGAAGCACGTACCTACAACCTCACAATGACTATGTTGTATGAGCAAAATATCAACCTGCCATTTGCTAAATCACTGGATGTTTGCTATATAAACTCTCCATGTCCAGAGCAGCAGTAAGAGAAATAATGTCTCAGGACACAGTTCCTAGGAAGAACAACCAAAATGTCCCCTGCATCCTGCCGTTATGAATGTGGGCATTTCTAGTGAGTGAAATGGGACTTCACCCCTTCATAACTAAAAGTAAAACTTGAACATTTCCAGAGTGGAAAAGAGTCACTTGACCAAAGGGAAAAAAAAAAAAAAAAACCAACCAAGAATCCTATAGTTTTTGCATTTTCCTATAATGTTATAATCTATTATATTGGTTAAGGTTACTGATTGCTCTAAAACATAAACCCCATGCTACATAATGAATCAAACATGGAAAACATTTATTACTTACACAAAATCCAAAAATGGTTCCCGTGAGGGATAGGATGGTCTTCCCTCTGTGTGAAGGTTTGAGGACCTGGGCTCTTTCAATCTTGAGGCTTTGTCAACATTCCATTCCCAACATGCAGTTTCCAAGGTCACCACGCTATCCACATTAAGCTGGCTAAAAGGGAAGAAAATGGAGGGTGGGGCTAGGGGGTGGCTCAGTGGGTAAAGTAAGTGCTTGTTATGCAAGCTTGATGGCCTGAGTTCAGATCCCTGAACCCACATAAAATGCTGGGCATAGTGTTATGCATCTGTAATCAACAGAAGTGAAGAGACAGAGACAGGAGAATCCTTAGGGCTCATTAGTTAGCTAGTATAGCCAAATCAGTAACTTCTGGATTCAGTGCACAACCTCGTCTCTAACACTATGGTGGAGAGAGACTGAAGAAGACACTGGGCACCAATCTCTGCCCTCCATGCACATGTGCGCACACACATACATCACCTGCACATATTTGTGTGCTCACAAACATGTACATACCCACTCATATGACCATACATACATGCACACACATACATACACGTGCAAAAAGATAGACAATGTAGCTTCATGCATAACTGATTTCTGGACAAAAAAAAATGATTGGTAATAGGTTCTCTCCAGAGGAATATGAGGCAGGTGTCACTTGCCTGTGTGTCCAGAAAGGAAAGTATGTGGGGAATGACAGCACCTCTACTTGTCCTAGCACCGCTCCATGAACACCTCTCTCCTCAACTGAAAGACTGAGGCTAAACCTGTATTTCTTGTTTTTTTTTTTTAATATGTTTTATTTTTCTTTTTTCGAGGTGGGGTTTCACTCTAACTCAGGCTGACCTGGAATTCACTATGGAGTCTCAGGGTGGCCTCGAACTCATGGCGATCCTCCTACCTCTGCCTCCCGAGTGCTGGGATTAAAGGGGTGCGTCACCACACCCGGCATTTTTAAAAATATGTTTATTGAACTCTTACTCTGTTAAAATCATGTGCCTCAGCAGCTGAATGGAGGACAAAGGGAGAGTGTGACAGAAAGTATCAAGTTTGTAATCTAATAGCAGAAAACACACACACACACACACACACACACACACACACACACACAGAGAGAGAGAGAGAGAGAGAGAGTCATGCATTGCCTAGTGCAAGGTATTGTTCTAAGAAATGTGTTGCGCTAGTGTTTTATCATTGTGAGAACATCACAGTGTGCTCACATGAAGCTGCATGGCATCATCTCTTACATGGCTCAGGGATATGGTTTGTGTATATATGTGGCCTATTGCTTGTGGGATCATGATGAACAAATACCACAGGATTAAATGAAGCAAGAGAGCTAATGGTGTCATCAAAAGGCGCCATAGACGTGAGATATGTAAGTCTATTGTCAATAAAATAGCACAACATACTGCTTAACAGCAAACTTTTTAAATAAATAGGAGTACACTCTAAAGTAATGACAGAAGTATAGTAACACAAACCACATAGCACATAAGCCAGTAACATAAGTGCCTATTATCCAGTCCTTGGTACTGTACATAATTGCACTGCTGCATCCTTATACAGCTGGCGGTGCCGCAGCTTTGTTATCCTAAAAGCATCGCAAACACAGGAGTCTTACACTGCGATGTTACTATGACTACAGCATCACTAAGTGAGAGGAATTTTTCAACTCTGCCATAATTCTATGGAATCAGCAGTATATATGTGGTAGATGTGGTCTGATATTGATCTCACTGTCATGTAGCACATGGCTGTATATCATAGAAGTAAGCAGAAAACAGCACAAGACAAGAACCCCAGGAAAGGCTCTGATGAGTCTTTTTGAAAAGTCAGAGGAGACAATAGATGGAGGGTTCCTTGATGGGAGTGGAATGTTCTGGACAAACATGAGCAGAGGCACTGGGATAGGACATCAGGAAGTCCTTATAGCAGGAAGACAGGAATCCACTTTTTAAAAATCTTAGATGTGTGTGGGCTGGAGACATGGCTTAGCAGTTAAGGTGCTTGCCTTCCAAGCCTAAGGACCCAGGTTTGACTCCCCAGAACCCACATAAGTCAGATACACATAGTGGCACATATGTCTGGAGTTCATTTGCTATAGGCCCTGCCCTGTCTATCTGTCTATTCTCATTCTCTCTCTCTCTCTCTCTAAAATAATAAATAAATAAATAAATAAATAAAATTTTAAAAAATTAGGCATATGTAAGTGTGTATGTGCATGTCTGTGGAAGTGTGTGTGTGTTGTGGAAGTCAAAGGACAACCTCAGATATTGTTCCTCAGGAATGTTGACCACACTTTTTGAGACAGGGTCTCTTAATGGCTTTGAATTTACCAAGTAGTCTACACTGTCTGAGCAGCAAGTCCCAAGGATTTGCCTATCTTTACTTTCCCCGTGCATGCCACCAGGCCTACAGCTTTATTTGGGTTCTGGGGATCAAACTTAGCTCCTCATGCTTGTGAGGCAAATGCTTTCCCAGCTGAGCCATCTCTCCAGCCTAAGAAATCTGCTTTAACTGCAGGAAAACCTGCAAGGGGAGGAGAGCAGAGTGGAAGTTGGAAAGGCATGTCGAGGTCCCTCAAACTCCTAGTGCCATGTGGTAAGCATTTCTGCAAGAGGCTATTTAATCTCTTATCAACTCATGTTCTGTTTCCTCTGTGCCTATTTTTCATTGGGTAGGCATGCTGCTCCTGCTCCACTTGAAATAATTAGCATGATGATTATGGAAATGGTGGTGTTGGTGCGCTAATGACGAGAAGGGAGAAGAGAGTTAGTTTTCTAATCTCAGAACTTTCTGCCTCACCCTGAGAAGAGTTGCTACGACTGTCAACAATGAGCTGTTGTGGAGTGATTTCTGAGAGGAAGTGCCACAGATCATGGGCTGCTTTGGTGATCAGTAGTAGTACAAGGACCCTGGGCAGTCATTTAGAAAACACTGGACCACAAAGTAGTACATTTAGGGCAGGTTTGGATGGGACAAGACTAGGTGTCTTTAGGCTTGGCCTTTCATAAAAGCACTGGGGGATAAGCTTAGAGTGTTGTGTTAACACAGGGACTGGTTCTTTGTTTGAATTAGACTGACACACTGACAGAGTGTGGGACACTGTAGCAACCTGACACGTGAAGCTTAACAGCCCCACAGCATCATTCATTTCACCATGAATGCTGCCTCCAGAGGGAGTGTGCATTTATTTATTTAGTTATTTACAAGCAGAGAGAGAGCAGACAGACAGAGAGAGAATGGGCCAGGGCCTCCAGCCACTGCAAATGAACTCCAGATGTGTGTGCCCCTTTGTGCATCTGGCTTATGTGGGGCTGAGGAACAGAACCCAGGTCCTTTGGCTTTGTAGGCAAGCACCTTAACCTTCTTCTACCTCTTGATGTCCCTTTACCTCCTGCACTTGGCTCAGCAACTGGCCACACTGAGGAGTGGCCATAGCCCTCTGCCCTGTGAAGACCACAGTGGCATCTGCAAGGTGGGCTGCCACAATAGGTCGCTACACACTTAGTGTCTGAAGACAATGGAAATCTACTCTAAGTTCTAAGCAGAGGGAACATGTGCTAGGCAGCCTTTGGTTGCTGTGACAAGAGACTTGACACAAACTATGCATGGAAGTGGAGATTTTAAAAAATATTTTTTGTTTATTTTTATTTATTTGTTTGAGAGCGACAGACAGAGAGAGAAAGAGGCAGATAGAGAGAGAGAATGGGTGCGCCAGGGCCTCCAGCCACTGCAAACGAACTCCAGATGCGTGCGCCCCCTTGTGCATCTGGCTAACGTGGGTCCTGGGGAATCGAGCCTCGAACCTGGGTCTTCAGGCTTCACAGACAAGTGCTTAACCACTAAGCCATGTCTCCAGCCCTGGAGATTTATTTTAACTCACAGTTGTGGAGGTTTCAGTCTGCAGTCAGCTGGTGCTATTGTTTTCTTCGTGCGCCTGGTGAGGCAGAAGCATCAGGGCAGAAGAAAGCAGCTTCCCTTGTGGTAGTCAGAAAGCAGAAAGAAAAAGACAAAGGAAGGGGACAGGCACAAGAAATGTCCTTCAAAGCCATCCTCCTAGTGACATACTTCCTCCAATCCTATCCTGCCTCTTATCAGCCCAGTTATTATGAACTTATTGATAAAGCCAGCAGCATCATGATCCGATCACCTCTCAATAGCCTCACCATTAGGGTGCCAAGCTTTCAACACAGGAGCCTTTGGGGAGACACTTGATATTCCAACCACAACAAGCCCCTAGCTGGGAGGCGCCTGGGGCCTGGCTGGTGCTGTTGAAGCAGAGGAAGGAAGAAGAGTCACAGGGGACGAAGGCAGAGTTCCCAGCCAGTCACAGCGAGCTCGTGAAGAAAATGAGAGAAACCCAGGCAGTCAACGTCAAGCCTCCTTTCTGTACACATACAGTCCACTCTACTGAAATTTGAAAGCATTCTTCAAAACCAGCTTGATGCTACCCTCCTCTCGCTTCCTCTCCACCCCTCTCCTCCTTCCCAGGCACTTGCTCCACCTACACACAGTGCAGATCTTAACTTCTTTTATGCGACCCCCCCCCCACCACTGGGTGCATTTCTAGAGAAGCATTGTCTGACGTGTTGCTTTGAGAATAGGAAGCCCTGAGTGGTGTTTCCCTTTTTGATACCTTAAAATCTTTACCACAACTTTAGGAATTTCCACCCCAAATCAAATCCGAATGCAGTTTTTCAGAGAAGACTTAGTTTATGTGCAAAGACATAAAGATGTAATAGAATCCTCTCAAAGAGCTCTCTTGTTAATGCTAAATCGTAAGGAACAATGCATTGCCTGACATTTTCAGATTCCCAGGCCAGAGATAGAATATGATAGAGAGAAGAGAAGAGGTGAGCAGTTTTACAAAGGTTGCTTAGGCCCACCCTTCTGGACTGTATCTTTATTCCTGGGGCAAAAGGAAAGAATTCATAAATCTTTACAGAATCAGGTCCTAATTTTTTCCAAGCTTAATCATATGCACACATGCATGTATGTGTGTGCGTGCGCGCACACACACGGGAAAGGATAAAAGGCAATACTAGAAAGTCTGTGTGTGTGTGTGTGTGTAACAGAGAGGTAGACAGGTCGTGTATCTTGGAGATGGGTAACAGGAGTGGTGGGTCAAGGTCACAGGAAGAAGCTCGCTGCCATTTGACTGCTTTGCCCAGTGTGTAAGTCACTCTCAGAGTGTGGCCCCAGTGCACGGTGGGGGTTGCTGGTGAGTGGCACGCTTCAGGCCAGAAGGTTTCCACGCGTGCTTCAGTCAACCTTAAACTATTTTTATGACGATTTACACTTATAGAACTTGGAGCAGTTTTCTGAGTTCCTTCCTTTTTGCTTATAGTTTGGAATTTTTCCATGTTTCTGGACGTAAATGAATGCAGCTGTTTGCTCTGCGAGAGCTACGGAAAACATATATTTATGCTGCATTTGTAATACAGAGAATGTTCAATTGAGGCTGAATTTGGCTTCTTGCCTTATGTTTCAACTTTTCTTTTTAATAACATAAGGTCTTTCATTCATGCAAATAATGTTGTTGACTCATCAGTGTGGTGGAGTGAGGGAACAGGGGTCTGGGCAAGAAAACACAATTAGCTTTCCACTGTGCTTCGTCAGTAATGAATGACCTTCCTGGATAAGGCAGATTCTATTTGCCAAAGGCCATCTCAAAAATCTTACCTGCCACAGACTCTTTTGCAACATGAATGTGACACTCTTCAAGCAAGAGTCGTCAAGCAAGAGGGGAGAGTCTGTGTTGTTTTCTCTAGAACCCTAGTAGGTTTGTGGTTTCACCACCCATGCAACATGGCAGAAGTTTCCTTGGGGCTTCAGGGCCATGCCTCTTGTGGTAGTTTGATTCAGGGGTCCCCCATAAGCATGTGTGTTCTGAATGCTAGGTCCCCAGCTGGTGGCAATTTGGGTTTCCTGGAGGCAGTGTATTGTTGGGGGCGGGCTTATGGGTGTTATAGCCAGCTTCACTTTGCCAGTGTTTGACACATGCTCCTACTGCTGTTGTCCATCTTATGTTGGTCTGAGGGGTGATGTCCACCCTCTTCTCATGCCATCATTTTCCCCTGCCATCATGGAGCTTCCCCTCCAGTCTGTAAGCCAAAATTAACCCTTTCTTCCCACAAGCTGCTCTTGGTCAGGTGGTTTTGGTCAGCAATGCCAAGCTGACTGCAACACCTGCTCAGTAGAACATTCACAGTGGAGCTATGCTGCCCAGCAAGGAGCTTGGCTGTACTGAGGCAGCCACATGGCTAGGGAGCTGGGAATGGCTGGAGTCCTCTGTAGGCACTCTGGCTGACAATGCTCGTCTCTGAGTTCTCCTTGCCATGGGCCAGGTGTTTGACTGAAGAGACCTTTGGATGATCCAAGCTCCTAGTCATGAAGCCACTTCCAACCATCAAATATTTCCAGCTAACACTCCACACAGGTCAGAGACAAGATTTTCCCCACCATACCTTTCCTTAATTCCTCACCTACAAATTCTGTGTCATAAAATAGCTATTTTATGAAAGTGTTTAGAAGCATTAGGAACAGAAGCAGTAGCCAGAGCAACAGAAATCATGGAATAGAAGTTCAGTTCCTGGGCAGAGTGTGGTGGTGCATGCCTGTAATCCCAGCACTCGTGAGACAGAGGTAGGAGGATCACTGTGAGTTCAAGGCCATCCTGAGACTACATAGTGAATTCCAGGTCAGCCTGGACTGGAGTGAGACTCTACCTTGAAAAACCAAAAAATAAAAAAATAAAAAAAGAAGAAGGAGAAGATTACCATAGCAAGAAACAGAAGCAGGAAGCCTTAGTTTGGGGACCTAGGTCAAGTGTGTTTTGGACGTCCATTGTGAGAGGAGGCAAGGCAACTTGGGAGCTCTTCAAAGAGACTGGTGATGAAGGGTTAAAAGAAACAGAGGAAAATATTATCTGAAACTGAAAGAAGGGACACCATTGTCACGTAATGGGAGAAAGATGATCAAAACTATTTCCTGAGAGAATGCATAAAATAGAATGCATATATTTGTTAAACTTGATTTCTAGACCAAGGGTTGAGGTCGCTGTATTCTTGTATTTCAGAGTGTCATTTGGAGGCAAGAGCAAGGCCCCAGCACAGTCTGCTGAGACAGGAGAGACTCCCAGGTTAAGAAGTGAATTCCAGGGCTGAAGAGAAGGCTCAGCAGTTAAGGCATTTGCCTGCAAAGCCTAATGACCTAGATTCAATTCTCCAGTACCCTCGTCAAGCCATATGCACAAGGTGGCACTTGCATCTGGAGTTCATTTGCAGTAGTTAGAAGCCCTGGAGTGCCCATTCTCTTACTGCCGGCTTCTTTCTCTCTCTATCAAATAAATAAATAAAATACTTTAAAACAAGAAGCGAATTCCAGAAAGGCTGTAACATCCCTTGCTCGACTCTCAGAAGGTGCTACCTTCCACGTCTTCCAGGAAGATCAAAGTCCTTCTGCAGATCTTAAGTGCATCTTGTCAGTTTTCTTCCTTACACAGTAAAACTTCACTAAGTCTTGAGGGTTTTGTCCCACAGTGGTCACACAAAGACCCAGGAGGGAAGAGGGTTTCTCTCAAAGAGAGATGCAGATATGGTTTGGGAGAGTTGATTGCCTACTGATACACAGTTAAAAAAAAACCCAGGGTATTTTAAAAATAAATTATGTGGGCTTGGAGAGGAAAAAATGAAAAGTATCATATCAAAAGAGATTTTTTTGTCTTTCAGATTTGAAAGGTCAAGAAACTGGCCTACTGTGTGCACTGGCCATATCTTATGGAAAAGGAATGATAGCTCAGAGGGCAGAACCAGGAGCTGCAAAGAAGATTCTCAGTGGGCTGGAGGGATGACTTAGCGGTTAAGGCATTTGCCTGCAAAGCCAAAGTGCCCATGTTCAATTCCCCAGGACACACATTAGCCAGATGCACAAGGGGGCACATGTGTCTGGAGTTCGTTTGAAGTGGCTAGAGGTCCTGGCACACCTTTCTCTCTCTCTTTCTCTGTCAAATAAATAAAAACAAATTAATATTTTTAAAAAAGATGCCCAGAGAACAGAGCAGAATGCTAAGCAATTCCTCGATTTCTAAAGAACTAGGAACCAGGAGCCCCCAGAGCCTACTCTCATTCTAGTCCTCCCCCCCCTTTGGTTTTTCTGAGGTAGGATTTCACTCTAGCCCATGCTGACGTGGAATTCACTATTTGAACTCATGGCAATTCTCCTACTTCAGCCTCCCGAGTGCTGGGATTAAAGGCGTGTGCCACCACATCCAACTTTATTCCAGTTTTTGAGCAGGAGTGTTGACATCAGTTATCTGGTGCCCATCCTCTGTTGTGTGCTGCTCACATGTGAGACAAATAACTTATCTTTCCACTTCATAGATCTAAGGGGCAACATGAATGATACTTAAGGATGCTGCCCCCCCCCCCAAAAAAAAGTACCTGAGGACCTTCATGCACACTTGGAGAAGATGTAGGATGAGGTTCTGGACTAGCATCTAGTGTAGTGATAGGATGAGACCCTGCACGCCTTGGGAAAGAAACAATTCATTTTGCAGGTGTGATGGCTATTGTGCCCAGTGGGGGTGGCCCTGTGGTAGACTGTGTCCTCCAAAGATGGCTGCAATCATTCTCCCACTACCAAGCTCCTCTGAAATGTCATCTTGACACTCCTCCTATCTGGAGTGGAGACAAGTTTTCAGCTCATTCACAGTCTCTTTGTATCAGGATTAAAGCCAGGCCCCGTCCCCCTCATAGACACAAAAATATAATTTCTGTGCTTTTTTTCCCACTAGTATTGTCATTCATATACCTTCACCATCACATGTGAATTTAGTCATGTGGTTACTAACCACTCTAAAGGAGGCTGCAAAATAAATAATTTCTCTAAATGATGGCCTTGTGCCAAGAAAAAAATAACAGATTTGGGTTGAAGGTGACAGAACCAGCCTTACCCAAAGGCTTTTAAGTCCTAATGGTATGAGATCAGATTTTCAAGTCTTTGTATCTGAAGAATGATCTTGGACCTTAGAACAAACTCTTTCTTACAAGCATTAAGACAAAATGAGGTCCGGAGCTCCAGTTACTTCTGCTGCACGGCAAGCCATCTTTCACTGTGTTCATACAGACTGTTGTAGACAGCTTCATAGTGCTGGGATGAAAATACAAACCAGGCACAGATTAGGGGAGGAAGTGATTTATTTAAGCTTATAGATCCTGGGGAAGTTCCATCAATAGCAGAAGAAGCTGCCTTCCATTCATAAATCCAAGTATAGAGACACCACCAAACAGCCTGCACCACAAGCAAGCACAGCCCAAGCTCAAAATCTCACTGCATATCTTTAGGCTGGATTCAGATCTGCCCCTAGTGACAGGCCCCCCTGTAGCAGGAGTCTCCCTGCTAGGGGCTGAAACTGCAAACTTAATTTGAATAAAACACCTGAGTCTATGGGGGACATCCATTCAAACTACCATAGAGAATGTTCAAGAATCCAGCTAGCATGCTGGAGAGATGACTTAGCAGTTAAGGCACTCATCTGTGAAGCCTAAGGACCCATGTTCGACTCTTCAGGTCCCACATAAGCCAGACGCATAAAGGTGAGGCAAGCACAAGGTCGCACATGCCCACTAAGTGACACAAGCATCTGAAGTTCAATTGCAATGGCTGAGACCCTGGCATGCCAATTCTCTCCTCTCTAAAAAAATTTTTAAAAATAAAAATAAATAATCCAGCTAGGGCGTGGTAAGGTAGTCATGCTCAGTTCCATGACACATGGCACCTCGGGTAGGAAAATTCAGTGGCTAGAGCTGTGCGGTACTTTGATTGGATGCCCCCCCCCCCAATACACTCAGGAGTTTACTAAAGCTTGTTATTTAGATCTTTAGCTGCCTGGCTGGAGGAGGTGTCCTGGAGTCCTGGATCCTGGGGTTCAGCCCTAAATTCCAGTCTAAAGATATGCAAAGCACTTGAGCTTGCTTGCTTTTCCTGGCAGTGGAGGTATTTCTCTCTGAGTGGACCTGTGAAAGGGGGCCAGCTTCTTCTGCTATTGTGGAACGTCCCCTCTGTCTGTAAGCTTCAATAAACCCCTTCCCCCCATAAACTGTGTCTGGTGTGGAGGTTCTTCCCAGCGTCCTGAAGCTGTCTAGTACAGGCTGGCATCATTGGAAGGCTCTCTCTTGCCCATGCATGATACCAGGTCTGAGAATGTGTAAAGACTTAAAACAGTTGAATGTAGTACCTGTCTGTGATCTTTCCATGTGACCCTTTTTCCTCACAGCACAGCAGCCTGGGGAAGTGAATTCAATTTTAGCAGTTAAGTTATTACATATTTGGGTTTCTTTGTTAGCAAAGTCTGGCTTGAGTCCCAAGGAACACCTTCAAAGTCCCCTGAGGCTTGTGCGATAGATTTCAACTTCTTCTGTGGGTCAGACTCTGGTCCTCTCTCACCTAACCTACTGTACCTTTCCTATCTACTCTCTGAGCTCTGGGTACACTTGTTTCCATCCAGTTCCTTTATTCCCACAATCTTCTCTGGCTGGGGGGTTCCTTTCTCCGCCATCCTCCTGCCTAGCTAACTTTTACACATCCTGGTTTTCAACGGCAATTTGAATTCCCTACTATATGCTGTTATAGTAACCATAGGGCTTTCTTTCATAGATGTATCTCTTTGGTGGTTCAGTAATTATTTTCACAGTTATTTGAAATGTGCTCCCTCACTACCTTGTAGCGATCACTAAGACAAGCTCTGTGTCCTTGTGCCCTGCTCAATCCCCAGTATTTAAGGCATTTCTAGCACACAGTAGGCATTCAAAAGTACTTGTTGAATGTGGGTGACTCAACTTGTAAGACAGCTCACCAAGGCCTGTAGGTTTCATGCCGGTGGCCATAGAATTAAGGGAAATCAGAATCTGCCCCTGAGAATATCAGCCTGTGCCCTTGGCTCCCTACTTACATTCACAAACCAGCTGTGCTTGTCCCAGCAGGCTGTGTCTCCCTTGGGTTTGTTCCCCATAGACTTGAGTGTCATCAAAGGTGCTTCTGTTAATAGAAGCTCTCTTTAAAAAATTGGTTTGTGGATGAAAAAGTCCCAAGTATATAGGATGCTGAGTTTAGCAGAATCTGTATGTAAATTGGTATTTTGTTGGTGATCAATCTTGTGCTAAAAATGGAAAATCAATAATAAAAAAAGAAAATCTAAGGGGAAAAATAAGTTGTAGACTTTTTTTTTTTTTGCCCAGTGAGTTTCCAAGTACGAGGACACTGTATTTGAGACCAAGGTGACTGTGAGCTTCAAAGGTGTGTGCAGAAAAACCAACAGCCATCTCTTGCACGCATATGCTAGCCACAGCCCAGTGAGGGTAAGTTCCAGAAGCAGTGTCTTCCCACAGCACACAGTGGGGATAACCTTTGAAGTGGCTCCTCAGAAGGGCCTCATCACTTGTCAGACATGAGTTGCGGCAGCTCAGGATCTCTCAAGCTGCAGAGTTCAGCGAACTGCTAAAGGACAGGAGCTGACTCATGGGCCAGCGGCTGACTGAAGAATCAGCAGTGAGTCTAAGGACATTGAAGAAGCATGAAAAAGAATAAATGTGAGTCAAAAATCCCCATTTCACAGCCTTCAACTAGATGTCAGAATGAGTTAGAATAATGGAAGAAAGAAATGCATTACAAGGGGGAAGGGCAACCACTCCTATAGTGACCCAAGCAAGCTATTGCTGACTGAGGTCAAGGGGAATCCTTTGGGAATGGTGAAATACTCATTGGGACCCAGTAGGTCATTACAGAGACTGGGAGACATTGCCTTGAAAAGAAAGCAGCTGTTATGGGTGGCTCCTCTCCCACCGCCAATCCATATGCTGAAGTCCTAACCTCTCAGTACCTCGGAATGTGACCTTCTTTGGCAAAAGAGGTCATTGCTAATGTGATTAATAAACATGGAGTCATACTAGAGTAGGGTGGACCTCAAGTGCAATATGGCTGGAGTTCCCACAGAAAAGGGGCATTTGGACAGAGAGGATGACATACAGAGAAGATATCTACAAGCCATTTACAAGCCACTGAGAAAGTCCTCAGAGGGAATCAACACTGATATCTTGAGTTTTGGACTTCTGGCATCTACTGCTGAGGGACAACCAATTTATTTATTTATGTGCTTCAACCCTTCAGCCTAATGTGCTTTGTCACAGCAGCCCTAGCAAAGCCACATATTTGCCCAGCACAATGATGGGGTGCATGGATCCACCCCTGATGTGATTTTGGACGTCACTTAAACACTCTTGAAATCCTCACCTTCCTTTTCTCTCAAATTCAGTTCATCAGGACACCAAATATCCAATAGTCCATGAGCAGTGGCCACAGGTAAGCCACGGCAGGCTCATTAGCTCATCAAGAATTGTGCTGGTCCCAGTGGGTGAGATAGGAACTAAACATCGACAGGCCAAAGTCCCAGTACCACTGGCCCCCAGTGCCTTTCTCCCCTTTTCAGAGCCCCTGGGGAGATGCTGAGGGCAGCCATAGAAGGTTAATCCGAAAGGGGAACTCTAGGTGATGTCCACTTGCATCTCCTCTGGGCTGGGGTGCTCAGTGGGGGGATGTGTGAGGGTAGGGGGCTCACTGAAGGGGTTATTTACTAACTTCTGTGGAAGTGTTTTAATATTTCTGTAACTGGCTCTAACCTGCTGCTGTAGTTTGGTTAGGAACTGTGCCTCATAGGCTCAAGTACTGATGGCTTGGGCCTAGCTTGTACATCCAATCATCGAGAGGTGATAGGCTCTGCCTTCATCAATAGATGCATTACTTGATAGCATTGTTGAGAGTTAGTGGAAACTTCTGGAAGTGGTACATGGGGGAGGCATATGTCATTCTAGTCTTCTCCCTTTAATTCTATTTACTTCCTGAGCAAGCTGGAAGTTAGCTGCTTTGCTCCACCATACCCTCCTACCCTGCTGTTCTATCCCATCATGACCCAGAAACAACAGAGCCAGCTGCCCATGGACTAAGACCTCTGAAACTGCGAGCCAAAACAAGACCTCCCTCCTTTAAATAGTTTCTCTCTGGTATTTGATCATAGCAGTGAGAAGCAAAGTAACACACCTCCTGAAGATGAGGTGTCAGTATCTGGGATAACTGTGCGTAATGATAGGGCTCTGCAATGCTTTGATGAGGCGACACCTGCCAAGTGTTTGGTAAAGTGCCTGATATGTGGCAAGGGTTCATTAAATGCCAGTACCACTGTACTAGTGGTCTCTGGTGTTCCCAGGTTCTTGGTGCCTTATTAAAAATAATTGGAAGAGATGCACCCAAAAAAGTAAAACAGGGTTGGAGAGACAGATTAGCAGTTAAGGCACTTGCCTGAGAAGCCTAAGGACCTAGGTTTGATTCCCTAGGACCCATGTTAGCCAGATGTACAAGGGGGCGCATGCATCTGGAGTTTGTTTGCAGTGGCTAGAGGCCCAGGTATGCCCATTCTCTATCTCTACGTGCCTCTCTCGTGCTCAAATAAATAAATAAGTAAAGCAGCAAGAAACTTTATTAAGAGCAAAGCAAGAGTGAAGGTTTGCAATGCACTGCCAAGGGAGGCAGTGGGCCCCTGAGTGGATGAGTACTGAAGGGCCCCAGGAAGTGGCCTGAGACTTGTGTTTAAGCAGTCCATGAGGAGGAGAGGGTGGGTTGCTAGGGGAGCAGTTTGGGTGGTGCTTTGGTTTGATTGGCAGATTTGGGTTACAATAGCCTTTTCTGTACTGTGCAGGTCCCTTCCCGTAATTCATCTGATTTTAATAATGTATACACCCATTTTATACTTAGGCACAAGATGGTAAATAGAGTTTTATCCCTAAAACTTCACTTGGAGGACACAGTGTGTGTCCCAGAACCAGTCCAGCCTGGATGGCCCACCGCTATTTCTATTCCAGATCGGTCAAACAGCATATTTGATTAGAAACAGATGCCCGCCCACACACACACACACAAATGGTCTCCAGAGGAGGAGAAACCTATCTCATTGCTTGGAATGGGGTGTACCTGCAGCTCAGTGCAGATGGGGGTCTCAGGTTCCCAAGAGGTTGCTAAGCGCATTGTTTGGAAAAAGGAAGTGTTATTGTCTAAGCCAAGTGCAGTGCCGGGCAGCTGAGCTGCATCCTGCGCTTGCCTGCCGCATTTCCATCGACAAGAACAGCAGTTTAGGGCCGGCGATGTGGCTCAGAGGTAACATGCTGACTTAGCATGTTCAAGGCCCTGTGTTCAATCTACAACACAAAACAAAAGTAAAAGAAATACAAAACCAAAGAGTAATTGTTATGGGTAAGGTACTGCACTAAGAATAAGGAATTCAGGAACTAGCATGGCACATGGAGACTAGTGTTAGAAGAGCTGCATCACTCTTTTCTTTCTTTCTTTTTTTTTTTCCCCTCTGAAGGAATATGGAGGGTCTCCAGGGTTTCCACGTCTATCTCTGATGGTTATACCTTCTTGTCCATTCTAGTTGCTCTCATTATTTCTCAGTAATTATTTCCTTTTTTTTTTTTTTTTTTTGGAGGTAGGATCTTGCTCTAGTCTAAGCTGACCTGGAATTCACTTAGGGTCCTAAGGTGGCCTCAAACTCACAATGATCCTCCTACCTCTGCCTACCAAGTGCTTGGATTAAAGGCAAGTGCCACCACCACCTGGCTTCAGGAATTATTTCTTAAGGCACTCTTCCGTGCCATGGTTTGGCCTAAGTGACCCATAAATCCACATGTTCTATCTAAAACAACACAAAACAAAACATCCCCACAGTGCTGAGCATAGAAGCCTGAGTTCAAAAGATATTTGTTTCATTAAGATAAACAAAAGTCAGTCTCGGTTAACACTTGCCTAGTATTCTTTTCCAAAACACGGAACTGTGAACTGAAGTTCCCAGAAAACAGCTCTATCTGCTGCGCCTACTTCCAGCAAGGCTGAAGGGACTGAGGAAGCTCCTGTGATCACAGAGATGGGATGTTGCAAGTCAGAGCCAAATTACCTCGGGCTGCCTTTAGCCCCTTAATAACCATTTATTGCCCACCTCTGTGTCTGAACTAACATCCTGGCTACTATCAGTTGATCAGGTGCAATTAACTGACAGACCACCAGCTTCCCCCAACCCAAGGGCTAAGAAAGTCATCAGATAGCATCTGATATACATGTATAACCATCAGAGACATCTGAGGCCTATGGTAGAGATTTCTATATATATTTATATACAAATTTATATAGAAACTATATAGAGATTTCTATATATATATATGTATAGCATATATTTCTATATGCTATAACCCATCTACCTGATGATCAGCCAAAGCACTTGAAAAGTGCCTTGATTTATGTCTTTCTTTTGTTCTATAACTATAAAACCTTTGTGAAATTGTTAACATGTTGGAACATGGAATTTGGGGTAGCCTAAATCTGTGTTCCTGGACCATGGTCACTCATTATTGTATCCAGACTAAACTATCTCTTGCTCCCTTTGAGGTGAGAGCTGTGTCTTTTGCGTTGACGATCACGACTGCTGCCTGTACTATCCTGTCTCCAAAGGTGGCTGCCATTCAATCCTTCCCTTCCAGTCTGCATGCATCTCCGCCCAGTCTCCTTCTAGAGGTGGGGTCTACTCCTCTACCCCTTTGAATGTGGCCTGACCTGTCTGTGACCTTGAGGATAAGGCAGAAGCGAACCTAGGCCTCCCGCTTCTCCCCCCTTGGAAAGAACAGCACTTGAGAAGCTTCTGGGGGAACTCAGCTGCCACGTGGTGGAGTCAGGAGTAGGTGCTCCAAGAGACAGACCCTGTGTCAGCTGAGCTCCCAGCGGACAGCCAGCAGTGACTGCCAGGCACGGGGTTATGGGCAGGGAGCTAAGCCTCCTCCCGTACTCCCTCCTGTCCCACCCGTAGCTGGCTAGGAGAAAATTTCACACTGGGCACAGGCAGAGTGAGCCAGTGGTCAAGGTGTACTTTCAGCAGGTGAGAAGGGAAAAGCAGAAAGGGGCATACCCTCCACAGTGAAGGGCGGACTGAGCGCAAGGGGCTGGGCGAAGGGCTGCCTCTCATATCTGCACTTAGAATCTTGGTCTACTATCTCACCTCCTCTTGTCCACCCCTGCGGTGGTCTGGGGTCATTTTTTTCCTGGAACAGGCTGAGACTTTCTTAGGCACCATCCTTACCCACAATTCAGTCTGTTACAATTAGATACAGGAACACATAAGGTGTAAGAACCTATAAAGGCTTCATGGGGACTGGTCAGTCTTCGCAGAGCCATTTCCTTTTTTTTATCTACTTAGCGTGGCTATCTCATTCAGCTGTAAGCTTTCCAATGTATCCCCCCCTATGTTCTCCATCCCAATATTTGAACGCTGACCTTTGTGTTTTTTTATAATTTATTTATTTTCAAGCAGAGATACACACACACACACACACACACACACACAGAGAGAGAGAGAGAGAGAGAGAGAGAGAGAGAATGAGAATGGGCGCTCCAGGGCCTCTAGCCCCTGCAAAGTCCAGGTTCATGTGCTACTTTGTGCATCTTGCTTTACGTAGGTACTCACCTGGGTCATTAGGCTTTGCAGGCAAGAGCCTTAACCACTGAGTAATCTCTCCAGCTTTCATAACAGTTGTTTTAATAGTAATAATCAGAACACACTGGAAGGTTCAGGAGCAACAAGACCACGGAGACCACTGTGAGGCAAAGATAGAAGTTTTTATTCTGGGGGGGGGGGCATGAGCTGCCAGGACTGACTCTCAAGAGCAGAGCACTCCACTTTTGAGATTACAGCTAGTGCACTGTACAGGGCTCTTCAGTTGGGGAAGGTGAGGAAGGGAAAGAACTCCTTTGTTCTCTACATTAGCCATAGGGTGAAACCAGAAGTGGCCAGGTGGGAGATAAGGGGGGCAGGACACCTAGACCTGGGGCATTGTTAGGCAAGGAAGGGATGATGGCTGGGCAGTTTCTTGAGGAGTGTGGATGACCCACTTCCTTGTGTCTCTGTTGCCCTTCTGCTGTCCTCGGTGACTCCATTTTGGGAAGCCCATCTTGACCTAACACACACCATCTTGGACATGCAGGCCTGTTGAATCTTCAGAAAGCCACCACCTCCATCGGACACTACCCAAGAATATACCAATGAGAACCTCCTCACTGAGCCATCTACCCCACAACACAATAAGAGGTGATAAAAAATTGATATTTAATCTACCGGGGGTAGGCTGGGAAGATGGTCACCCAGAGGTTAGGTGCTTACTTGTAAAGCCTGGCAGCCTGGATTCAGTTTCTGAGCCACCTGTGTAAAAAATATGCAAAAAGCAGTGCAAGAGTCTGCAATGGCAAGAGGCCCTGGGCTACTCACACATACACACACACACACACACACACACACACACACACACATAGACACACACAAAGAAAATTTTAAAAAATTAAGCCACTGGATTTGGGGTGTGACTTTCTGTATACATAAGAAGAGATAAGGGCTGGAGAGATGGCTTAGTGGTTAAGGCACTTGCCTGTGAAGCTTAAGGACCCATTTTCGACTCTCCAGATCCCACATAATCCAGATGCACAAAGGTGAGGCGAGTTCATTTCCATGAACTGCAAATATCCTCAACTTTAAACACTGTGAAGAAGCTAGGGCAGAAACAGAGCTTTGATCTGTAGCCACAGTGCTTTCCCTAGCCCACTCTGTGGCCTTGGGCACACTGTTTTGTCATTCTGGTCCTCTACGTCTTCTCTTATACAATAAGGAGTCCACACCTCCAAGGGACATCAGGCTTCTAATGTGTGGAGGTGCTACAGTCTTTGTGGAGCAGACTTACAGGATCTTCACTGACCTTTGGTATACAGTCCCACCCAAATGTCAACTTAATTTCATTGAGTCACGGACCTTCCCATCTGCTCACTGTAGAGATGACAACACTATGTCGCAGAGAGGCTAAGATGCCCAAGCTTCTATACTTACCATCCCAATCACAGCTGTCCTTTAACAAGTGTGGTCCAGTTACAACTTCCTTCATCTTGGGCAGGGCTCATCAGTTTTTCTTTTTAAATGTTCTAGGGTTTGAGGAGTGTCGCAGTCAAGTTCGCATTGCTGGCAGAAATCACCCGACCAAGAGCAGCTTTTGGGATAAAAGGGTTTATTTTGGCTTATAGACTCGAGGGGAAGCTCCAAGATGGCAGGGAAAACGGCATGAGCAGAGGGTGGACATCACCTTCTGGCCAACCTAAGGTGGACAATAGCAACAGGAGAGTGTGCCAAACCCTGGCAAGGAGACACTGGCTATAATACCCATAAGCCTGCCCCAACAATACACTGCATCCAGGAGGCATTAATTCCCAAGTCTCCAGCTGGGAACCCAGAGTTCAGAACACTTAAGTTTATGGGGGACACCTGGAATCAAACTACCACAAGGAGGAAACTTGCCCAAGTTGTGCTTCCTGTATCTCTGTGCTCTTCATTCTTGACCCTCTTTTATCTTTCCAAATGGACCTGGTTTTCCTTTCTAAAAAGTTTTCCCCACCCAGGAATGGTAGGAACGCCTTTAATCCCAGCTCTTGGGAGGCAGAAGTAGGAGGATTGCTGTGAGTTTGAAGCCAGCCTGGAACTACAGAGTGAGATCCAGGTCAGCCTAGGCTAGAGCAAGACCTAACATTAAAAAAAGAGAACATTTTTCCCAAAATATTACAGGATAAATAAATAAGTGCATGCACATATATATATGTATATATATATGTATGTATGTATATATGTATACACACACACACACACACACACATATATATATATATATATATATATATACATATATATATATATAAATTTACCATTTCTTGGGACTGAAGAGATGGCTTAGTGCTTAAAGGTACTTGCTTGAAAAGCCTGATAGGCCAGGTTTGATTCCCCAGTACCCATGTACAGATAGGTGCATAAAGTGGCACATGCATTTGGAGTTTGTAGTGGCAAATAGGCCCTAGCATGCTACTCATTCTCTCTCTCTGCTCGTGAATAAATAAAAATAAAAAGATTTATCATTTCTTGAAATTTATTTGCACGCATGCATATGTGTGTGTGTGTGTGTGTGTGTGTGCATGCGTCCATGTGTGTATGGGCATGCCAGAGACCCTTGCTGTTGCAAAGGAAGTCCAGATGCGTGAGACACTTTTTGCATCTGGCTTTATGTGGGTGCTGGGGAACTGAACCTGGGCCAGCACGCAGGTGCCGTTAGCCACTGAGCCATCTCTCTAGCAATTTGTCATTTTTTAAATATATCAAATTGATCTGATTTTCGTGGTTCACTCTAAGGTATGGAAGAAGCAGAGGGAACATCGTATCATAGCTACACAATCTATTTCTTAAGCATTCTCTACAGTTCTCCAGTGTTAAGCTGAGTGAGAGATGGCTACTACACTCCATGTGCCCCGAGGACACAGGACTGGGTCTTAGCCCCGCTGCCTAGCTCAGCATGTAAGACAAGCTCATAAAAATGCTTATTGAAGCCGGGTTTGGTGGCGCACGCTTTTAATCCCAGCACTTGGGAGGCAGAGGAGGAGGATCGCTGTGAGTTCAATGCCTGTCTGAGATTACATAGTGAATTCTAGGTCAGCCTGGGCTAGAGTGAACCCTACCTCAAAAAAGCAAAATAAATAAATATAAATAAAAGCTCACTGAGTGAACAGATTACCCTGTATGCTAAAGGAGACCCTGGTAAGTGGTAAGATTCTCTTATTCACCTTAACATTGTTTTTCCATCACATGGGAAAATAAGCTCAACCAGCATGTCACGTGAGAACACAGAAGGACCACATACGTAATTCCTTCCCAAAGGTAAAGTCATTTGCTGCAATGTTAGGGAACATCATAAGCCAGCAAACACCCTGCTGACAATCTCTATTTAGAAAATCATTCTTACTTGCCATTTCAGTGTGAGAACACAAAGAAAGATTTGACCCAATAGGGTAACATCACTATAATGGATGTCACCAACGGCTGACCATTTTGGCCTCACATACATAATAAAAATGATCAGACTGCTCTCACCCTTTGAAACAGTTGCCCTGATACACCCACAAACCATTGCTTGGGATTGCAGACTATAGTCTCTTTACCTAGCCATGCCAAAATCTAGCCTCAGCAGTTCAACGCCCCAGAAGGTTTGGGACATTCAAAGAGGAATCGTAGCTTTGGGAGAAGGTGAGGACCTGTGTGGGTAATGTCTGTCCCTTACAGGAATGAAAGGCAGCAATATCCCTAGGCCTGACTGTATATCTTTACTTATAGACTTATTTGAGAGAGAGAGGAAGAAAGGAAGAAAGAGAAGGAAAAGCCATGCCAGGGCCTCCAGCCACTGCAAACAAACTCCAGATGCACGCACCACATTGTGCATCTGGCTTATATACAGATACAGGGGAATCAAACCTGGGTCTTTGGGCTTCACAGGCAAATAAATGTCTTAACCATTAAGCCATCTCTCCAGCCCCGACTTTGTATCTTCTAAAAAAATATTTTTGTTTATTAGAGAGAGAAAAAGAGGAATAGGCATGCCAAGGCCTTTTGCAGCTAGAAATGAACTCCAGACATATGGCCCACCCGAGTCAGCACGTGCCCATAACAACTGAGCCTCCTCCCTGGCCCTTGATACACTGGTTCTCTAGTTTCAGTTTACTCGCATGCTGCAAAGTAAGGCCTGGCCCACAATGGTCACTCGCAAACTGTGAAAACTTCCATGAACTGTTTGGCCATAGCCAGGCCAGGGGGACTGCTACTGACTGGGACAGCCACACCATTAGACGAATGTCCTGGCCTGGTTTACAGGGCAAGGGATGGAAATCACCACTCCAGTTCTGAAGGACAGCCTAATGTGAAACAAACTTTTTGCCAGCTCCGGCCATTTCTACGGAGGGCCATCTTTCACCCTCTCCAGCAGATTGTAGGTTTTTTCCCTCTTCAAGCCCCGTTATTCTTCCATAAAGCAGAAAGAGAAATACTTGTCACTTCACTAGCTAATTTTGAGCACACAGTAGGTTCTAAAATGTCAGAATGTTCTCTAGAATGTTAATTCCCTCTCCCTTTCCATTCAATAATCCTGTCCCAACCTGCTGTTTTAAAAGTACTCTTCCCTCACGCACTCCTTCCTCAAAAAAAAAAAAAAAAATTAGACAGGAGGCCAATGGAGACCATGTTAATTTGGACAGTCATCATCTTTTTTAAACTTTTTCTTTCTCTTAAGTTTTTCAGAGCGACAGGGTCAGTCCCTTCTCTGGCCTGCAGGAGGGGCCAATGGCCCCCAAGTCAGGCGTTTCTATTTTCAGCTCCCCAAGTCCAAGAGAGCAGCCACCTCGCCTCACTGAGGGCCAGGCAGCCAGCCCGCCAGCAGCTCCGGCCATTTCCATAAATTTACATCAAATTTGTGCTGAATCATCTCCCCCATCAACCCCCCCCCCCAAACCCCACTCCTGTCTAGCAGAAGCAGTGACATACATTAGCAATACGCACAACCAGTCTGAATAATGTGAGAGCCCTAGTGTAATTTTTACCCGACTTTTCTATTAACTCCTTTCTCGGGCGGGGCCCCTCCACTTCCTGCACTAGCCTGAGGTTGCATTTTCCCGGTGCTCAAGCTTTTGAGCTCTTCTCCTGCGGTTCTTCGCCTTCTTCTGGCCTCTCATCAGGCGCCCAGGCCCTGCCTCTCTCTCCCTCGCTTCTCCCGTCGCCTCTTGTAGCCCACTTGCCGGCTCTTCCTTTTGTTCCCCTCCTGGCATCTCAGCCTCGTTCTCCATTAACTTGCATCATCTGGAGAGCAGCTCTTCGGCCTCCGCCCCTCCCCGCCGCTGCCTCCCGCGACGCCCGAGCCAATCACGCGCGAGCCCGCGCCTCCTCCGCACGACTATTGTGGTCCCCGGCCTGCCAGGCGGTCATCAGCCGCTCTCAGTCTCTCCGAGCCCCTCCGGCGCGGTTCAGCGGGAAGTGGAACTTCCTTCCACCCCCTGCTGCCGCGCTGATTGGCAGCCAGCGGGCCTGGAGGAGGGCAGCGAGCGGATGATTGCCCTTGGGAAGGGAGGCCTTAGTGGAGGAGGCAAGGGAGAGCCCGTGAGCTCTGCGGACTCACACACAGGATTCCGAAAGCTGCCTGGCTCTCTGGCCCTCCGCTGCCTGGCTCCTGGCCATGGGCAGGGATGTGATGGATGAGGTCCCACATAGAGTATCCCTAGGCAGGGGAAGCGATGGAGGCTTATTGTTTTATAGAACTGAGGCCAGTGGCCCAGGGGACCTCAGGTCTCAAGGCTCTGCGGGAGACCGGGCAGCAGTGAACAACAGGCCCTGCAGTCCCAGATCATTGAGTAAAATAGAGTAAAGAGGAAGTCATTTAGCCCCCAGATTATGGACGCTGTTTCAGCAGGACCCGTCAAAATGAACCTGCTTTGACAAGAGCAAGAACTGGGGACCTTAGCTTCTGTAGACCTAAACACGCGAGCGCGCGCGCACACACACACACACACACACACACACACACACACCAAGCACTAAGAATCATTCTCTCCCAGTTTTAATTCAGGCAGGAGTGAATGGACTAGGTAAAGAAGCAGCCATGAATATTGCCTCAATTGTTCAGAAAAGGCTGAGGCCAAATCTCCCCTTTTCCTTCTCTTGCTTCCTTTCCTTTAATAAGATCTCTGGCATGTTTGCACGGTGGGCTGCCAGGACCCAAACTGAAAACACTGTCTGCAGAAGTTGTATCAAAAGCTATGTTGGCTGGAGAGATGGCTCAGCTGTTAAAGGTGCTTGATTGCAAAGCCTAACGGCCTGGGTTCAATTCCCCGGTACCCAGTGAGTATAGATACACAAGGTGGTACATACATCTGCGGTGTATGTTCATTTGCGGTGGCAGAAAGCCCTGGTATGCCCATTTTTTTTCTCTCTGTCTCTCTGCTTGAAAATAAATGAATGACGACGAAGAAAGAAAGAGAAAGAGAGAGAGAGAGAGAGAGAGGAAAGGAAGGAAGGAAAGAAAGCTTTGCAACTTTCCCTGTGTGTCATATGTCTGAGGCTATTGGGACAGGGCCAGATGATCTTGCTAGTCAGTAGAGAGCCCATAACGAGAGACTTAAGTTTCTAACAATTCACTCAGTTGTCTTTTCCTTCCCAGTCTCCCCAGAGGTCTGTTTTGTTTTCATCAGTAAGTACTGGTTCCATTTTGTAGATTAAACTATTCTAGAGTTTCCACATCTAAAACCCTTTCAGGCTTTTACAAGTGAGAAGCATCACTCAAAAACATCTCAGCTCATCTGCCACGATAGGTGCAAATAAATAAATCAATAAAACTGGCCCCGGGCCAATACGGAAAAATTAGGTCTCCAGAGAAGAGTTTTCAGAAAGTTAAGGCAATGTGAAAAAAGAGGCTAAAGCAGTGATTGTGCCAGGGTAGTAAGTTGAAGAGAAGGACACTTGGTTTTAAACTGGCCCTGTGCTCACAGGTTTTGGGTTGGATGTTTAATCGGCTGCTTTTGTAAGAGGTAAGGACAATTGGTGAGTGGTTTTATTATGTTTTTAAAACAGTTAACCACAATATAATTAGCTTTGTTTGTGCCAGCCAGGTTGTGTTGATGAGGTGTCTAGAGGCCTTCTGGTATAGGTGCCTAAAAACTTAAACTAGCTTTAATTATTATTATTACTCAATGTCAGGCTACATAAGTGAGAAGAGATAAAAAAGAATTGCCTGTAGCTACACTGCCTCGGTTTGTGATTTCATCACAGCTTCCCAGCCGACAGGCCAGAGCTGGCACTTGGGGCAAGAACCCTGTCAGGAAAACGTAGGCAGCTCAGGATGGTGTTTCAACTTTGTAGAAGGTTTCTCCACATGCTGGGGAGGAGGTGGAGATAGAAAGCAGACCACACTGCGATTTTCTCCTCAATTTTATTTTTAAATATGTTAATAGCTGTCTGACTTATTTCAGAGAAAACAAGCAAGTAAGGAAATGAAGTCACAGGGAGTCATCTTAAAGGTCCATGGTTTCTTCTTGGCTCTCAACAGCTCATTGATTGTCTGTCCTGATGCTTAAAATATCAGCGATGGCTCCACAAACCAACAGAGCTGAAAGGCTCAGCCCAACCAGGGAACCAGAAGAGTCTTTCCCACCTGAAGGCCAGCAGAGAGCAAGGCAGATGGCCCAGTTCTACCCATCCCCCTACAGTCTATTTCATCGACAGGTCAGAATGGAAGCAGATGGTTTGCCAGAGGGCAATATATTGGCAGACAGTACCTTGCTTTTTAGGTAAGGAGACAGGCTGCTAGGAGTGATGGTTTGGCATTGAGTGAATTAACCCTAGATGTTCCTCTCAGGGATGACCTTCTTTCTACATCCTTAGATTGAGAAGAGTATGAGTGAGGTGACCTAGAATGGACAGATTTAACTCTTTCTAGCACAGTTCCTTTCTTCTGTTGTTCTCTAGAGTATTGGTTTGCAAACCTCCAGGACAGGAATCACGAGCTATAGATGTTTTTGACCTCTTGACCTTCCCCAGGATAAGTACAGACATAAAACCAAGTGTGGGCTAGTAGGCTGGCTCCTTGTCATAGCACCCAGACTGTCAATCTACTGGAGAAGCTTTTGTAGGCAAGATCCCAACAGGTTGCAATGCCAGGCACTATTATGACTTTAAGCTCTGCCAGGGAAAGATCATGCCATCCAGACTCCTCATGAAAGGCACCACCATCATAGACACCAGCTATCAGTGTATACCCAGCAAACCACCCCAAAACACAGTGACTTCAACTACCATGTGTTCACTACAAGGACCTGGGAAAGGCTCAGCTGGGCAGCTCTTCAGCTGTTTCGGATGGGCTCACCTGTGCACCTATGCTCCTTGGAGGGAATGGCCTCACTTAGGCATGTAGCATAGTGCTCACTTATGCAGTAACAGTTGGCTATTACTGGGAGTCCTATGATATCCTGCAAGGCATTCTAGGCTTGTTGCCAAAGTGATGAACACAGGCTCCCAGGAGCAGTATGCAAGACTGAGCCTCACTTCACAAATGCTTCATAAACTGATTATTATTATAATACATTTGAAAGCCAGGAAACTCCCATGGTTGATTTCAGAAATAATGGAACAAGAAGGACCACCATCTTCTATAGTACTATGCCACCAAAAAGTCCAAGAATAGAGTTCAGTGTTTCCCACTCCCGGATATGGTATTTCATTTTCAGGTTTATAGTATGCCTGGGACAAAGGCCTTTGTTGAGCCTCAGTTTTCTCATCTGGTAAAAGGATATAGCATCCATCTCACAGGATTGACCCAAGATCAACAGGGACTAAAACTTCTAAGAGATGAGTGCACAGTTGTAAAATGGGTTCACCACTTGTGATGTTCTCTGCTTATCCACACAGGGAGTGCTTCTGTCAGTACTAAGAGCTTGCTGTTGACCGTCCATGGGGGGAGGGGATCCCACACCTCTCATGTGAGGTTCACCTTCCCTTTGTAATTCTTAGGAAAGTCTCAGTTTGGTGGCAGTGTCTTTAGCACCTCTTTTGACTCATGCCATGTACTACACTCAGAAATTTTGACTCTATTCAGAATTTAATAGTACCTTATTTTATTTTTATTTTTATTTTTTATTTTTTGGTCTTTTGAGGTAGGGTATCATTCTAGCCCAGACTGACCTGGAACTCACTGTCTAGTCTCAGGGTAGCCTTGAACTCTTGGGGATCCTCCTACCTCTGCCTCCCAAGTGCTGGGATTAAAGGAGTGTGCCACCACACCCAGCTAATAATGCCTTATTTTAATGTTTGCATTTGCTTTCTGATAGATGGTAAAAAGTAAGCAAACATCAGCAGCTTAAAAGCAGTGTTAGTGTTTACTCTCCATTGGAGGATCTGCTTCTCTTTTTCAGATAGATGCAGATCCTAAGGAGACAGCCACCCCATCATACCTCAAAAGGGCCCCGGCTGAGACTAAGAAAAATTGGCGAAACAAGCAAGGGTGCTGTTTTTCTGGAGAACCGGGTACCAGCACAAGGGTGAAGGAGATCAACACAGAGAAAAATCAACTCCTACCAAATCAGAGAGCCAGAGACCCAGAGGTCCCCAACACCTCATCACTGAAGCAGACCAAAAATGAACCCAACATGGCTCAGTGAAATTTTGAGGAAGAGGAGGCGGAAAGAATGTCAGAGCCACATGTTGGGTCATGATATGCAGAGACATTTATCTTACCCATAACTGTGGGCTAACTCCACAATGCATGACCCATATACCTCAACAAGGAGGGGCCAAGGGGAGGGGGTAGGTCACGGATGAGCCTAATAATGGTACCAAACTGACTGTATTTGCTGAATACAAAATTAATTAAGAAAAAATTGAAAAAGAATAAATGCTGAAATATATATATATATATAAAGCAGTGTTAGTGGGCTGGAGAGATGGATCAGCAGTTAAGGCACTTGCCTGTGAAGCCTAAGGACCCAGGTTTGATGCCCCAGAACTCATGTAAGCCAAATGCACAAGGTGGTACATGTGTCTGGAGTTCATTTGCAGTGGCTAGAGGCCCTGGTGCACCCATTCTCTCTTTCTCTAATAAGTAAATAATAAATAAAAATTTAAAAACCTGTGTTAGTGTACAGTAATGGATATGCTGTGCACATCAAAATGTCCTCTGAATATTTATATTTATGCCCATGGAATAGTGCTGCTCTCACCTGGGGTTAGAGAAGGGTCTTTTTTTGCAATCGTCACTCATTACTAGTGGGGAGACTAAAAACTTGTAAGAGTACTGAGAATAAGTGATGGGTGGAGTGCCCAGTGCTAAATGAGATGTCTCTGTCACCCCTTCCAAGGCTTAGGGAACAATGTGGAAGAGGGGCAGGAAAGAATGGAAGAGCCAGAAGATGGGTAAGAGAGCTATGGAACACTGCTTCCCAGACAGAACATGGCCGTTGTGTTCATAACCTCACAGCGACGCAAGACCTGCACAATACTGGGCCCATCAAAATTCTGCCATGGGTGGTGGCATGAGACCCCTCTCCCCCATTCCTCTTTGAGGAGCTGTTGGCAGTGGGTGGTTGTTGGGGAAGCTGAAGTCATTTTCTGCAGTGATGTAGTCACTAGTCAGTTGCGAGCGCTCTGGTAAATAATCTTCCATCCAAATTCGTGCAGGCAGAGGCACACACCTATATACACATGGAAAAAAAAGACATCAAAGTAGAACAGGGTCTAAGAAGGAATTAGAGGTCAGTGGAAGGTGGGTGAGGGAACAAGAGAAGGTAATAGGATTATGATCAAAATACATTATGTACATGTATAAAAATTGTCAATAACAATTCAACTGGGCTGGAGAGATGGATTAGTGGTTAAGTGCTTGCCTGTGAAGCCTAAGGACCCCGGTTCGAGGCTCTATTCTACAGGACCCACGTTAGCCAGATGCACAAGGGGGCACATGCATCTGGAGTTCATTTGCAGTGGCTGGAAGCCCTGGCGTGCCCGTTCTCTCCCTCTCTCTTTCTCTCTCTCTGCCTCTTTCTCTGTCGCTCTCAAATAAATAAATAAAAATTAACTAAAAATTAAAAAAAATGTCAATAACAATTCAAGAGGGCTGGAGAGATGGCTAAGCCATTAAGGCGCTTGCCTGTAAAGCGTAAGCAAGGAGGTTCGATTCCTCAGTACCCGTGTAAAGCCAGATGCACCAGGTGGCCCGTGTGTCTGGAGTGTGTGTGTTTGCAGAGGCTAGAGGGCCTGGTGTACCCATTCTCATCCCATCAATCAATTAGCCAATCTATTATCTATCTATCTGCCTCTTTCTCATAAATAAATACTCGCTAAAACTTTCAAAACAGAAGTGTTAGTGTACAGTAACACGAGGGTCATTCAACCGCTATGGGTAGAGCATCTACTACATGTAGGGATAGTATCAAAGCTTCCCCTGGGAGCAAGGTGGGGGGGAGCCAGGCCCTGGTCAGCTCCCGCTGTGGAGACCTGACCACTCAGGGGATGGCTGGATGCAAGGATAGGCTTCTTGCAGCGGGTACACCCACCTGCCCGCCAAGCACCCTCCTTCCTGCCCCCACGGGGAACTGCGGGGAGGCGGGCGAGGGGCCGTGTGCGGGCTCAGAGGCCGGCCCTGGCCCCTACGAGGACAAGGCCGCGGGCCTGGAGTCCCGGGGGCGACGCGGTGGGCTGCGGGCCTGGGGCTGCGGCCTGGCCGCGGCTCCTCCTCCCGTTCCTCCCGCGGAGGCTGACGTGGAGGCGGCGGCGCGGCGGCTCGGAGGCGCGGGGCCCGCGGGGCGGTGCGGCGACACAAGCCGGCCGCAGCGGCGGGAGGAGGGCGTCCGCGCCGCGGGCCCGAGGAAGGGGAGCAGGCCATGGACGGCGACCGGACCGAGAGCGACTGGCAGGGGCTGGTGAGCGAGGTGAGGCCGGGGCTGCGGCCGGGCGAGTGGGCCTCCCGGGAGCTGCAGCCGGGCCCGAGCGTCCCCGCGACGCCGGGCCGGGCCGGGCCGGACGCCCCCCCGGTGCAACCTGCCGCATTTCGGGTCAGCGGGGGCGCCACGGCGTGTCCCGCTGCATGGTGGGGGGCGGTGGTGGTTAGCCTCCAGGCTTGGCCTAGGAGACCCAGCAGCCTGGGATCCGGGAGGGAGGGACCCACGCCCCACCTGCTTGCATGGTCGCCACTGTTTTGGAGGCTAGCGATTGGATGACGCTAGTGGGGAACCGCAGGGGTGTCGCCTTGCGGGAGGGGGAGGGCGACAATCCGGGTCCTGGGGTACCACCTGGGCCAGGTGGAGTTTACCAGCACAGTGGTGGTTTGGGTGAGAGTTCACGGATTCACTGACTCAGTTCCCTCAACTCCTGTTTTCCTGTTCCTGCTGGGTGTGTAAGGTGGTGGGGACATTTCTCAAAGGAGTGTGACAGGTGCACAGGGACTCCATATGGGGAATGGCTCTGCCAAGCGATTTTCTCAGAAGTGACCACGTGTGCGCTCCCAGACTCCCTAGGCTACTTCCTCATCAGTCCACCTGAGTTTGTTAGCCCAGGAGAGGCTGTTCGTTTACTTTAGTATTACAGTGTGTTAATAGTGTACGCAAGTGACCTGAGCCCTGGGCCTCAGCCCCAAGTCAAGCCTCTCTGTCTTTTGGTCGGTAGAGACTGAACCAGTGTAGTGTTCATCCCCGAGCTTTAGGCTTTGGTCGTTGACAAACTCAGAAAATATTAAGATAGTTGGGGGAGGGGGGTGTAAATCCTGGCTCATCCTGTTGCTTGAAGGCCCAAGCCAAAGTGGGTTAAAGTCAGAGGGAATTGATGTCTGATGTAGATTCAACTATGTCCTTCTACCCAACAAAGATATGTTCCCATTCTACCTTCTCCATACCTATGAACCAGACTTTATTTGGAAGTAGGGTCTTTGTAGTTGTAATGGCTTATCCTAGAGGAAGTTGCTCAGGATGCAGTGACCTGATTGAGACCTGTATGTGTGTAAGCTAACTTATGGACTAGATCATGGGCAGGGACTACAGGGAGTGCTCAGGCAGTAACTGTTTTCATCTAGCCACATTCCCCTTGTTTCAGTCCAGTGGCTGTAGGTCCCAGTTAGGTTCCCCTCTGGTGCTTTTGACCACCCATCCCCACCAGCTGTGCCACTTTGGGTAAATGAAGAACAGGTTGATGGGTTGCTCTTCGCTGCTCTGGGGATTCCCTATTAGTTATTTTTCTCGTTGCTGTGACAAAACACCCGGCAAAAGCAACTTAAGGAAGGGAAGGTTTATTTCAGCTCATGGCTGGAGGAGTCATTCCATCATGGTAGGTGAGGCATGGCAGCCGGGGGTGAGGTGAGGCAGCCGATCACATTGCACGCGTAGTCTGGGAGCAGAGAGTTGAATGCCTTTAGTCAGCTTTCCTATGTCTTTTTATTCAGCATGTCCTCTGCCTGTGGAATGAGGCTTCTGGAGTTGCTCTCTCAAGGCTGGGACAAAGCATCTGACCAAAGCAGCTGACGGGAGGACAGTTTTTATTTTTGCTTACAGTCTCCAGGGGAAGCTTCATGATGGCAGGGGAAAGCATGGCATGAGCAGAGGCTGGACATCACCTCTGCCAGCAGAAAGTTCTGGCAAGAGGGAGCTGGCTCTAATACCCCCTAAGCCCACCCCCCCCCAAGGTTCCACCTCCCAGATTGCCACCAGCTTGGGTCCAAGCCTTCAGAACACATGACTTTATGGGGGATATATGATTCAAACCACCACATTCTGCCCCTGACCCCCGTAAACTCACGATCATTCATGATGTAAAATTTAATGCATTCAGTCCAGCTTTAAAAGTCCATAGTTTTTATCAATGCCAACACTGCTCAACCATGTCCATAGTCCAAGATCTCTTAACTATGAGCTGTAAAACCCAAAACACGTAACGGCACAGAGTAAACATTCACACTGCAAAAGGTGGCATTGCAAGGAAAGATTGAACCAAAATACAAGATCTAAAACAAACATGGTAAACAACAAAACCTGAAGTTTTGTGTCCATCTGGGATTTGCAATTCCACCTCTCCAGCTGGGTAGCCCACAGCCCAGGAAAAACTGTACCAAGCCAGTAGGTTATCTTGGCAGCTGTTCTATAGTCCTGGCATCTCAAAATTCCTGGGCTCTCTACTGCAACCCATGCTTCATTCTCATGGCTCCATAGGACCTCCATGCAGGGACTCCAGTAGCCCTGTCTCAGCGGCCACTGCCAAAACACAAACTATCTTGCACATCCAATAACCCTTCCTTTCCTGCATTTATTATACTCCAGTAGTACATAGTAGACTACTGAATGTGTTACTCCAGAGGGGAATCAAACCAACTTGAAGAACAAGAAAACTCCTTCAACATTCAGGCCCCATACTTTCAAGAGTCAGCATTCTTCCTGCTGTTCCAATGCAGAACAGCTGGCCCAATCTCATGGTGGTAATCTCTCAAACAACTGTAGCTGAACAGGCACTGTTGTTTCCAGATTGAAACCTTCGTTTCTTTTTCTGCCATATCCTGCTGCTCGCTCCAGTCCATGTCTTCTAAAATTTAACCCTGCTCAAGTTCTCAGGACATGGGAAGAACATAGCTAGCTTCTCACACAAACTGCCTATAGTCCAGTCCAGACAAAGCTCTTTCTTCCTCTTATGAACCAAAACTCATGGTTCATTCTGTATTTAGGCCTTTCAACTCTCACAAGACTCCGTAATGCTATACTTACAGCACTGCAAAGCATCTCTTAGTTTTAAAGTTTCAAAATCCTTCCATATTTCCCCCTACAAATCAGTTCCAAAAGGTCCAAAGCCATGTAGTCAGGTTTCTAGCAGCAACAACCTCACTTCTCTGGTATTTTCTGTGGCAGTTACCTTCTCTTGCTGGGATAAAGCACCCAACCAAGAGCAGCTAATGAGAGGACAGTTTTTATTTTAGCTTGTAGTCTCAAGGGGACGCTTCATGATGACAGGGAAAAGCATGGCATGAGCAGAGGCTGGATGTCACCTCTGCCACAGCAGGTGGAAAATAGCAGCAGGAGAGTGAGCCAAGTTCTGTCAAGGGGAGTTGACTATAACACCTCTAAGCCCCCCCCCCAGAATCACACCTGCTCCAACAAGGCTCCACCTTCCAAATTTCTACCAGCTTGGAACAAAGCATTCAGAGCACATGAGTTTATGGGGGACATCTGATTTTGAACCACCACAGATACTGTCCCCATTCACGGTGGGTCTTCCAACCTCAGTTAAACTCTGGAAACAGCCTCACAGACATGCATGTGATGAGTGTTGCTGCCACCTTTGTATCCTAGCCCTTGGGGAAGTGAAGACACACACACACACACACACACACAGAGAGAGAGAGAGAGAGAGAGAGATGCAAAATAGCTTTTCTCTAATGAAGATAGATGGATAGCTGTCTGCATCACTTCTGGTCATATCCCATTGGTCCGAGCATGGTTACATAGCCACTCCTAGCTTCTAGGGAAGAACAAAAATGTAATCATGAGCTATATGTTCCCAACTTGTATTTGGGAAGATTCTACTAAAAAGGGAGATGGGTATGTAGTATGGAAAGAAAATTCATCAAGAAAGAAATGGATGAACTAATTTTTATCAAAATTAGAAGTTACATGTTTATGAAAGGCTCCCTTAAAAATGGAAAAGAAAGAGCTGGGCATGGTGGTGCACGCCTTTAATCCCAGCACTTGGGAGGCAGAGGTAGGAGGATCGCCATGAGTTCAAGGCCAGCCTGAGACTATAGAGTGAATTCCAGGTCAGCCTGAGCTAGAATGAGACTCTACCTCAAGAAACCAAAAAAAAAAAAAGGTAAAGAAAGGATAAGCCACGGCTTTGGAGAAGGTATGTGCCAGTATAGCATGCATACAATCTATCCAATTTTTATAAAGAAAGAACTCTTTAATTTTTGTTCATTTTTATTTATTTATTTGAAAGTGACAGAGAGAGAAAGAGGCAGATAGAGAGAGAGAGAGAGATAGAGAGAGAGAGAATGGGCATGCCAGGGCCTCCAGCCACTGCAAACAAACTCCAGACACGTGTGTTCCCTTGTGCATCTGGCTAACGTGGGGCCTGGGCGATCGAGCCTTGAACCGGGGTCCTTAGGCTTCACAGGCAAATGCTTAACTGCTAAGCCATCTCTCCAGCCCAGAACTCTTTAATTTAAAAAAAAAATTATTTTAGAGAGAGAGAGAGAATTGGCATGCAGGGCCTTAGCCACTGCCATCAAACTCTAGATGCTTGCACCACTTAGTGGGCATATACAACCTTGTGCTGGCCTCATCTTTCTGCATCTGGCTTACATGGGATCTGGAGAGTTGAACATGGGTCCTTAGGCTTCTCAGGCAAGCTCTATAACCACTAAGCTATCTGTCCAGCCCATAAAGAACTCTTAGACTCAGTAATCAGACAGCAATCTAATTTTTCTGATGGGCATGTCAAGTAGACGCTACAGTGAAGAGGTGGTATAGAAGGCAAGTGAGTGCCTTCACAGTTCAGCACGGAGCAGTCATTGGGCAATGGAAGCTGGATCCACAGGGAAGAAGAAACCTACACAGCTCTTAGAGCGGAAGCCAGCAAGCAATCCAGTGAAGAAGTGCTCGGCAGGAGCATCAATGGAAGTCTCCACTGATGGAAGAAATGGAACATGGTGGTCACTTTTGAAAACAGTTGGATTGGGGTTTTTTTTTTATAAATTCAAACATATATTTAATAGAACAATGAGCAGCTGGGATGACTTGCCTAGCATGTGCAAGACCCTACATTCTGTCCCCAGTCCTGCAAAATAAAGCAAAACCCAGCAGTCTTGATCCTAGATAACACTGTGGTAAGCGAAGATTGCACCCGCACGAAACCCTGGAAACCTCATTGCAGTGGACTCATAACTACTGAAAACCAAACCGTCCCGGTGCCTGCCCGTGGTGAGTGGAGAAGCTGGCTCCGCTCTGCAGCGGCATCTGCTCAGTGTTACTAAGGTTGACGAATAGCAGTGCCATGCTCAAACATGGATGAACCTTAAAATGTGTTACGTGAGAAGCCAGAGACTCCGATGTACCTATTGAGGTACTTCCAGCCTTATGCTTTTCTTCCCTTACAGGAAGAGTTCAATCACTTCTCTCCTTCAAACAGTATGTGACCAGGTGACTTTATTTTGAGGGATACAGGCTACAGAGGGCAAGACCCAGGCTGCTTTCACAGTTATGAGGAGTGGCTGTTCTGCATTGATGTATTAATGCTGTCATATATCTTCCAAACACATCTTCATTAAGGTTTGGCTGATACACAGACAAACACCCCCCCCCCCGCTTGTTCAGTGTATACAGTTGATGAGTTGGGACATGAACATACACTCATGAAACCATCACCAAGATCAAGGTGTACAGAAATTCTTGCAAAGTCAGTCAAAACTAAAGGGACAGAAAAAAAAAAAAAACCCAAGCAAACAACAACAACAAAAAACCCACCATATCAGTGACTGCTGAGCTCTTGGGTGGGGTGAGGGGAACGGCTCCAGAGGAACGTGAGAGAACTGTCAGGGAGCAGTACATATAGTCTGTGTCTTCATTATGGCATTGGTTACCTGACTCTGAGTTCATTACAACTTGGAGAACTTTACACCTAAAAATGGCGAGTTTTTCCCTAAGTAAATATTTCAATAAACCTATTTGTTATTGAAAGTGAGGTGAAGCCAGGTGTGGTGGCGCATGCCTTTAATCCCAGCACTCGGGAGGCAGAGGTAGGAGGATCGCCGTGAGTTCGAGGCCACCCTGAGACTACATAGTGAATTCCAGGTCAGCCTGGACTAGAGTGAGACCCTACCTCAAAAAACCAAAGGGGGGAAAAAAAGTGAGGTGAGCTGAGGAGATCGTTCAGTCAGTAAAGTGCTTGCCTCACAAGCATGAGGACCAGAGTTCAATGCCCAACTCCTGCATAAGTGCTGGGTGTGGTGGTATGCACCTGTAATTCTAGCACTGGAGAGGTAGAAAGTGTGCTGGCCAGCCTGTCTAGCCTAACTGGTGAGCTCCGGGCTAGTGAGAGACCCTCAGACAGGAGGTGAATGGTATACACACACACACTCACTCTCACACACAAAAGAACAGTTGATATTCAAGACTGCCATTGCCCTGAAAGCCTTACCATGTACCCTTTCAGTTCTTCACTTCACCAGAGTCACATCTGACCCAGCCATGCCCGGTTCCCTCCGCAGTCCTCACTTCTCCTTCCCAGGCTGATGGGGCTGGGCTCAGTGTTCCTTCTTGGAGGCTAATACACAAGCCTTCCTTTGCACTCTGGTTCTGCCTTACCCTTAACCTAGGCTACATTTCCTTTTCTTTTTCTTGGTGGTGTGGGTCACAAAGGGTAGACTCTTTCAAGAGGATGAGGCTTTCAACATGGAAAGGACAGTCATTTTATTACTTGTGGGCTCTCCTTTCTTCGGGACATCAGGGCAAAACAACAACAAAAATGTCTGCCTTCTTAAAAAGGAACAAGAAGGGCTGGGGAGATGGCTCCTTGGGGAAAAGCACTTGCTGTGTAAGGGTCGTGACCAGAGTGGGTCCCTGAACTGATGTAAACTTGTATACATTAGCACTAGTGTCTGTAACCCTAACATGCCCCAGGCGAGGTGGTAGACAGAGACAGGAAAGTACCGTGAAGCTTGTTAGCCGGCCAGTAGTGGTAAACATCAGGAGACTGTCTCAAACAAGATGGAAGGAGAGGACCGACACCGGTAGGTTGTCCTCTGACCTTCACATGTGCACTGTGGCACATGGGTGTACTCACACACCTGCACATGTACACATACACAAAGATATAAAAATGAGAGAGGTATACATGGGGAGACATAGGGCAGTAGCTATAGGATATAGAGGTGAGATGGGAAGATGGGGGCTATCAGTTAACATTTCAAAGCATTAATTCCTACCAGCAGATATTTTTGTTTCATGAAATTACTGTGTACCACAGTAAGTTGTCAAGGCTTTGAGTAGTGAAAAGACTGTTTAGAGGAAGTGGAACATGAACTGGGCTCCTTTCCCTTGACTAAGAGGGAAAAGAAGATCATGCCCAGTGGTTGCATGAGCCCTGGGAGGCAAGGTCCAGGCAAGGGTAGAAACTACTGAGTTAAAGAACAGCAGAAATTCTGGTTGGAGAGCTGAGGGAGATCACGTAGCAAATGGCTTCCAAGGCCAGACAGCAGCGTGTGCCCTCGTGTAGCTGGACCAGAGAGACAGCGAGTGCTTTTTCACCTATAGTCAGGTTGACGAAAGTACTGGGGGTAGGTTTGTTTCCATCCAACTCAGCAGCCACAGAGCTTCTCTTGCCTACAGGACATGGTGCTGGGAAATGCAGATGTGCAAACATTATGGTGACTTTGCCAGGAGACTGGGAGAGACAGGTTAGGCTGGGCTTCCAATAATCTACTCTGTCCTGCACACATTCATGTTACCTTAAATACCATGTTCCAATGTGTCAACAATTTCTTGAAGTTTTCATAGTTGCAGAACAAAAGAAAGTCATAAGCCAAGGCACTCTTCAGATATTGGTGGAAACATCAGGTAGGTGGGTCATAACAAAGTAAGGGTGGCATTCTTCACTGTATGGTTGGTGGAAGCTCATAGTATGTTAGTACATTCCAAAAAGGAATGTAAAAACCTGATCACCTGATAGTCACAGGATGTCAGGTTAGAGAGAGGCGTAGGCAATACATGGCTATTAAAGGGACTAAGTAAGGATGTCACAGGTAAGGCAGCTGTGACTCTGTGGCATCCTATCTCCACAATCACAGAAGTTCTAATCAGACAGGCAGCCTTGTTTGAAGTAGATACAACTGCTTTTTGGGAACTTTAGTTCACAGTGTCAGAGTTTGAAAGAATGAAAAAGCTACGGAGATACAGATAGAGAAAGGGGGTGGCTGTGGGGACATTTCAAAGGAAGATGCCAGCTGTGTCATAGCAAGATGGAGAGGATAGAGTAGAATGAGTCCAAGGTGGCCCTGGATGGGTGGCTGGAGAGTGGTGGTCCTGGAGACTGGATGACAGGACATTCTGTTTTCAATTCTGCATTGTTCCCAGCTGGCTCAGAGTATATGAATTCTTGCGAGGAAAGCTTAGCGCTCACAGGACGTTTTTGATGAGCAGCTATCTTCATAGTGGCAGGCTAATTTCAGAGTAAGTTTATTAAAATTAGCATGTTGGGGGGAAGTGAGTACAACTGCTATTTTTAACTAATGGTATTCATGTTCTCTCTGTGTGGGAAAATTCACATATGTGCTTCTAAATTTGACAATTTCTACTCTTATTGTGTTAAAAATTAACTTAGTGAGTTTCACATTGAATAAAATACATTGGCAGAAGATGAGGGCTGTGGCTAGCGCTCGAATGAAATGACCAGAGTGAATGGCATCTCTTACTACTTGCTTTTCCATCAGTGAAACCAAATGGGACATTGTGTGACTTTCATTCTGGGACTATGTGAAAACGTGTCTGTTTATTCCAGACAGGGCACTCAGGACACTGACCACAGACCAAAGGAGTGATTCTGCCCAAGTCCACCGTGGTGAACCCATGAATTTTGTGGTGCTCCTTGCAAGTGCATGGGGTCACCAAATAGACCACCATAGGTGACAATAAGCATAGGTGACAATTCTTGAAAACTGCATTCCTAGAGTCCCCTGCCTGAATGCAGACAGCTCCACCAGAGTCTACAATCCTTTGACCTTGGGGAGGTGTCTCTCAAGTCTTGTAACTTTCTGGACTTCTGAGTCTTGTGTTTCCTGAGCTCCCTGAGTCTTTGGAGCCTTCCTTCTCTGTCTAGGAAGGAGTTTTAATTTGGAGGAACTAGCTGCATGCCAGGGACTTTGGGCACCTCATGGCGGGAGCTTGGCTGAGTGGAGAGTCTGCTCTTCCTGGTTCTTGGGCAAATGGCAGCAGAGGGAGCGGTACACGGCTCCACAGACTGCTGTGCTTTGGATATGAAGTCCCTGCCAAGAGCTCCTGTGTGCAAGGTTTTGTCCCAGCTGGTGGATCTAATCACTGAGAGAAGATCAGGTCACGAAGGCTCTGATCTCATCGACAGATGGATCCACTGGTAGATGCAGAATTTGATACTGACAGGTGATGAAAACGAGAAGGTGGGACCTGATTGGAGGAAGTAAGTCACCAGAGGTACGCCTTGGAAGGGTGTATCTTGGCGTCTCTCGGTTAAGACAAAATGAGACGATATATAAAACTGCCGCTTAAAGCCCTGGCCCTTCACAGAGGGCTTATCTCTCAGGCTGTAGGAAAATCCTCCCCAGGGCCTTCGGAAACACCTCTGCCAAGGGAGGTGATGCGTCAGCTGCTGCTGTCAGCCTGATACCATTGAAAATTCATTGTGATGGGGTGCAGATTGACATGCCTGCTTGCTCCGCTGTCTGCAGACCCACTGCCAGGGCAATATGTGAGGTGGCAGGGATGGGAGTCCCTTTGTCTTACCAGTTCCAATTTGCTTTTTAATTGGCTCCAGCTAGGTGAGTGTGCTGGGGTCAGCCTGTGACCTTTCCCCCTTTCCCCGCAGCCCCAGCTTCACCAGACCTTGCAGTGGGCTGTGGCTTTTCAATCCAGCTGGGCAACTTCCAATTCTGTGGCCTCTTCTGAGATTCCCATAGTGACCTTGCAGCTTTGTGCTCGTCTCAGTGTCCCCCAGCATCATCTCCTCTCATGGGCAAATGGTTCTGCCCCTCCCCATTTTGAGCCCCCTCCTGTCTCCAGAGCGTCTGCTGACCACTCTTGTTTCCTTTGTGGAGGGTTTGAATCAGCCTCTTCACGTCAATGTCAGGGCTGAGGAAAAGACAAAGCGAAACACTTTCTCACAAAGTGTTGGCAGTTCCCTCCCTTCGGGAGGTGGTATTTAGGAACTGACCAGGCTTCCTGCCTCCTGAATCTCTTCCCACGTGGCAGTCATGATGCCAGATCAAGTTCCTGAAAGCAGACTTCTGAATGTGAGGCTTCCTTGCTTAAAACCCTCCCTAGCACCTGCCACTGAAGGTGTCTCTTACTTTGATTCAAACCAAGCATTCCAGCTTTTTCTTGCATTTCTCTTTGCACACAGCCCATGCTCCTAGCAAACCAGACTATTTCCAGTTCTGCCAGAAGACCATGTGTACGTGCACCTGGCCTTTGCTCACACCCTGCCTCCTGCACAGAGTTCTTTTGTTTGTTTTTGAGGCAGGGTTTCACTCTAGCTCAGGCTGACCTGGCTGTCACACTGTAGTCCCAGGCTAGCCTTGAACTCACAGCAGTCCTCCTACCTCCACTTGCCAAGTACTGGGATTAAAGGCATGTGCCACCACACCCAGTTTAGAATTCTTTTTTTTAAAAAAAAATTATTTTGGGGCTGGAGAGAGATCGCTCAGTGGCTAAGGCATTTGTCTGAAAAGTCCCTGTACACGAAATGGTGCATGTATCTGGAGTTTGTTTGTAGCAGCCAGAGGCCCTGGTGTGCCTACTCTCACTCTCTCTGTCTCATTCTCTCTTTGCTTGTAATACATAAATAATGTGTGTGTGTGTGTGTGTGTGTGTGTGTGTGTGTGTATTTATTTGTTTGTTTATTTACAAGTGCAGAGAGAGAATGGGCATGCCAGTGCCTCTAGCTGTTGAAAACTAACTCCAGATGCAAGCACCACTTTGTGCATCTGGCTTTATGTGGGTACCGGGGAATCGAATACTGGTTGTTAGACTTTGCAGGCAAGCTCGTCAACCACTGAGTCAACCACTGAGTCATCTCTCCAGCCTCTGGCTTAGAATTCTTGTTCACTAACTTTTCCTTCTCTCTCAAGCCTCAGTCACACTGCCTTGAGCCCCAGCTGAAGCTGTTGACCATGACATCCATTTCACCACCCCTCTTTGCCCACATGGGCCTGTGGCCACCTCAGGCTGTGATTGCTTACGTTCTTTCCTTGCCTCCAGCCTGGACTTGCTCCAGGGGAGGACAAGGCTGATTCATCTTTGAATCTCCCCACAGGGCCTAGCACAATGTCCTGTATGAGTGAACAAATCGAAGAGATGGCAACTTGAATGGTTTCTCCATTAACACTTGAATTGAAAAACTACTAAATTAAAACAAGGGCATTTATTTATTTATTTACTTTGGTCAGAACAACATTCTCATCTGTTTCTTTCCCCACGGTCCCTTATATCTATTTTTATCCCTCAGAGCTTCCAACTTCCAAAATAAAGATTGTGATCTTTTAAAGGTAATAAGTCAAATCACCTTTTAATAAGCTCTGCAGGATTTATGACTTCACTATAACGCAATTGCTCCCTCCTTCCCTTCTTTCACTGGAATTTTATCATATCAGATATAATGTTTGAAAAAGCCAGGGAGAGGCTGAGGGTAGGAAGTCATTTGGTTATAAAGAACTGTTTCTATAATGGGTCGTGACCTGTGCTACAGTGTGTTGGAACACTCTAGGCTCTTCCTGTGCTCTTGACTGAAATTTAAGCTTATTCCAAAGATCATTTGCCACCTACAGTTGACTCTTCAGCTATAAAGTCATACAATTTTCCTCATCGCTGTGGTCATTTCTCATGAGAAATACTAATAAAATCATTCCTGCTGCCTTCCTTTAACTGATTCTCTGGGAAGTTTGCAATGTCCCAGGCTCTCTGTCAAAGCTTGGGTAAAGGATCTTGTCACTGTATCACTTACTGTCTTGCTGCTGTGACAAAATACCTGATCAGAAGCAACTTAAGGAAGGAAAAGGTTGATTTTGGCTTACAGTTCCAGAGGTACAGTCCATCAAGAGGGAAAGACATAGCGGTGGGAGCAAGCCACTGGGTGGCCACGCTCAGCCTGCAGTTGGAAATGAGAGAGTGATGAACACCAGCTCTCAGCTATCTTTCTCCTTATCCAATCCAGGATGCTAACCCATGGAATGGTCGCACCCATAGTTAAGGTGGGTTCTTTAACCTCAGATAACCAAGAAAATTCCTCGTAGGCATGCCAGAGGTTCATTTGCTAGGTGATTCTAGATCATGTCAAGTCGAAAATCAATATAAACCATCACCATCACCATCACCTTCCTCCAGTCCCTCCATGAGCACCTTGGCTGATAAACTGGGCAGGAGGTGTTGACTTCATTTTACAGAGGAAGAAATGGGAATTTTGTGTGCTTTTGAAATGCTCAGAAATTCAGAGCTCTTGTGTATATGACTCAGCAAGAAATGGAGGGTGGAGAGCTGCATGTTAACTTTAAGTCATATATTTTCACCATAAAGCCAGGAGTTTGCACCAGGTGCCTTGGGTCTGTGCTCACTGGACACTCATGTCCAGACCAAAGCCCACGTGTGCTAGAAGACATCCTTCCTCATGTAGGCTATTGGCTAACTTATACCTGATTCCAAGAACCTGAGCTTGAAGGAAGACTTCTGGGGCCCAGCTGGAGATTCCTGTTTAGACTCCACATAGGCTGGAAATTGAGCAACACTGTGGTAAGGAGCCTATAGATGTGACTGAATCCCAAAGGGGCCAACAAAAAACCTTCTCTTCTGTTGTCGGCTAGAGGAAGGAAAGCTGATAACATCCAGGGTTCATGTCCTTCCTCCCCCTCTGCCCTTTCCCTATCAGCAGAATTGCTTCATGTAGCTGAAGAGGCCTCATCTATGATGGCCTGGATTTGTGTAAATTAGGGAAGGTTTGGAAGAAAAGTGAGTGTGGAAGGTATTATGTAGACATAATGAATTCCTTAGGCAATGGTGGGTTTTAATATTGAGTAGTATAAACTTGCTGCATGCTCCAAATTTAGAAAACATAGATGCATTTAAAGAGGAAAAAATTCTATAATTTCACTACCCAGAACTGACTGCGATTAACATGTTAAGTATGTGATCTCTCATTTTTCCATGCTATCTTTTCTAATCATGAGTTTGTGTATTTTATTTATGCTATTTTATTTCCGCATTTGTACCAAGGCCATCATGCCGGCAGTGGATGTACTGTAGTAAGTGCCTTTTGACACATGCAGGCATCTATGTGGCCACACTTACATCAAAATCTTGAGTATTCCCAGATCCTGTAGGCTCTGTGTGCCCTTCTAAGTCAACATGCTCCTCCTCCCCAGAATTCACTATTATTCCACTTCCTGTTACCACATGTTTCCTCCCCCATTTGTTCTTTTTCCTACTCAGTGACAGCAAGGCATTTCTGTCACTAACTCATCACCATTATTGTCATCATCATCCTCCTCATCATCATAGCATAGCTTATCATTCCATGGTACCAATAAACCATACCTTTGTGGGACTTTAAACCCATGTCTTAGGAATACTTACTGCTTTGCTTACTTACTGTCTGAGAGCCCAAGTGTCTGAATCAAAGGGCTTTGGGACAGGCTGCAAGCTCAGTAAGTTGAAATTTTCCTGTGTGGTATTTGTAGGGGTTGGTTCAGGCCTTTCACAAATCACTCAGTCTCTCTGAGTGTTCCTTTGTCATTCTGATCATCCTGATACCTGTCCGTGACTGCATTTGAAAGGCATTTGACAGCCTAGTATCATAGCTCACATGACAGCGGTGACAGGGGAGCGAGCTCAGAGGTGCTTGCTCATCCCATTGCACAGCTTCTTCTAGGAAGCTTTCAAAAGGAGAGAAGTTCATTGTGGTGTACGCTTCACCTTTGTGCTTTCATTTGTTTCTCCCAGTATCCATGGGAGGCGGCGGCAGGAGCTGTCTGCACGTGACTGTTGTCAGGATGGCTGAAAGATGAGCGAACACAGAGGAATATGCCTGAAATGCAAGAGTTGGGATTTGAACCCCAGGCTTTCTGATTCTGAAGCCTGTCTATACCACTTTGCCAGAACCTCAGTGATACATGAATAAATGCATTAATAAAAATAAATGAGGGCTGGAGAGATGGCTCAGCAGTCAAAGTACTTGCCTGCAAAGCCCAATGGCCCAGGTTCAATTGTTCATTACCCGTATTAAACCAGATAAACAAAATGATGCATTCATCTGGAGTTTGCTTGCAGTGGCTGGAGGCCATGGCATGCCCATTTTCTGTCTGTTTGTCTCTTCTCTCTCTCTGCTCACAAATAAATAAGTAAATATATTTTTTAAAGAAATAAATGAGTGAATTAGGCAACCTATTCTGTTGAAGTTCTCATTTTCAGGAAGTATGGTTTTGAGTTGTGGTACCAGATAGGGAATATTCTTGCATTTAAACCTTCCCCACAACACAATACCCCACAAAAGTGCTCACACACTTTAAAATATTTTTTGTTTGTTTTTTATTTATTTATTTGAGAGCAACAGACAGAGAGAAAGAGACAGAGACATACACACACACACACACACACACACACACACACACACACACAGAATGGCGCGCCAGGGCTTCCAGCCACTGCCAAAAAACTCCAGATGCATGCGCCCCCTTGTGCATCTGGCTAATGTGGATCCTGGGGAATTGAGCCTCGAACCAGGGTCCTTAGGCTTCACAGGCAAGCACTTAACTGCTAAGCCATCTCTCCAGCCCGGTGCTCATACATTTTTGTGAGAGCCAATGTCAGCTGTCAGTGGTGATGGAGTATTATCAGGCATTCAATCACACATCTTACATTACTATTTGAGGTGCCCGATAGTGATAGCAGAAATAACAGTGGATTAAGTAAGGTCGTACTGCCTCTCTCTTTCAAGCTCTATATGGTGGCTCATGAGTTGTCCACTTGATGGGTCAGTATGTTGCAGGACGGAGGAAGACATGAAGGAGAGAATGCCACTCCCTTTAAGGAAATGTGCCCCAAATCACAAAGACACTTCTGCATCTAGCTTGGAGGCTATGACTTTATGTGTGTGTGTGTGTGTGTGTGTGTGTGTGTGTGAGAGAGAGAGAGAGAGAGAAAGAGAGAGAATATATATGTTATGCAGGGCTTTACCCTGAAGGCCAAATGAACTCATGTGAGGAAGTGGCCAGAGCCACGCCTGCTGTGGCATAGCTTGGATCTGGGCCAAGGACTGACTTGAACTGCTTTAGTCTTTCTACCCTGCCACACAGTGTGGACAGAAACCTGTGCTGCTGCCATCCATGAAGCAGGGGGAGAAAGAGGGTAAGGAGATGGAGGAAGAGGTAGTGGTAGAGGAGGCTTGAGAAGAAGGAGAGAAGGGAAGGACAAAGAGGACCATCTCTTGGTAAATGGTGGTCACATGCCAGTTATTAGGCTGGTTATCTGGTCTTCATGGTCTCATTTCATCCTGTCTTAGCCCTCTGAAGTAGGCACTCTCATGGTCCCATTTTATAGATTAAAGATCCTAAGGGGCTGGAGAGATGGTTTAGTGGTTAAGGCACTTTTCTGTGAAGCCTAAGGATCCATGTTCAACTCTTCAGATCCCACATAAGCTATACGTACAAAATAGCGCATGTGTCTGGAGTTTGATCACTGTGGCTGGAGGCCCTGCCATGTAAATTCTTGCGCTCTCTCTCTCTGTGTCTCTCACTCTTGCTCCCACTCTCATGAAAAAATAAAAACACATAAAATTAAAAGAAAAAAGATCTTAGGTTTAGCAGGTGATGAATTTCCTTGCTCAATATCACAGAGCTCAGGTGGTAGAGAGGAGTGTGACCCTCCCCCCTCCACCTGGCATGTCCATTGCTAACCATCCCTGTTGAGGTCTCCCTGCCTCATTTCATGTCCTTTTGGCATGGTCAGCTTGGCCACAGACTCAATCCACTTTAACATCACTGCTTGTGACAGTTCTGATTGTGTTATTTCTTTCCTGAATAAGAAGTATACCTACCACAATGTTACCTGCGTCAGTGGTATCTGTTCAGTATCAGAGATGTTTTTATTTCGTGTCAGATCTCATGACTGTGCATGCAGAACAGTAAGCTAGACAACCTGCTTTCCTGACATCTGAATATTGTCTTCATTAATGCTGATGGAGAGGTAGGGACGGTGGGGAGCGAATGGATTGTCAAGGAAAGCACAGAACATCGTACCCAGGGTTGGTGACTTGCAGTCACGAGGAGTTTCGGCCTTCTGGAAAGTTATGATTCGCTCAGGCCACCCCTGGGAGCCTCTTTCTAACATAACCAAGCAGTTTGCACAGTCAGTCGTGGGTGGCAGCGTCCCCACCCTAACTGGAGCTCATTCTTCAGTTTATCTCCCAAAAACTCAGCGGTTTGTACCGCCTCTCCTCACCCCAGCCCAAGTCTCCCTCCACCTGAATTTATGCTGTGGGTTGGTTCTGAAGTGACAGTTCTTGCTGAGAAAAACTTTTCCCTAATCAGTAATCCCTGGAGATGGTGGAAAGGACTAAGCAAGATGAAGATAGCAGCACAGGGACAAATCAGTGGCGCTCAGAGAAATATGAGCGGGCGCACGAGGGGGAGTAAACAGCAGGCAGAGGCCAGGGACATCTTCATCCTATAGGCGGAAACTTAGGGCCCAAGTGGCCCTTTAGTGATGTCTGCGAGGTTCTCGTCCAGACCCAGCAACTGTGACGATCACGATTGGTAGGAATCTTGGCAGATTGCAGCAAGAGCTCTACTTACTTGGATAATTGAGGTGGTGAAGGATTTGCGTGGCTTATTTCCAGATCTCAGAGGCCGCAGATGCCCGCCTTGGGGCAGGCTGGCATGGGAAACCTCCTTGCTTTAGAGGGTCTGCACCTGGTGGAGCACGGGAGGATGGGGGCTGGCGTGGGTCCCCTGTATGGGTCATCTCCAGCACTCCTGCAAGTGAGCCGGGGTGCTGGGGCAGAAGGGCACGGGACAGGCCTGCATTGGGATCCCACCTCTGCCTCTTACCAGCTGCAGCATTTGCTGTTGTTTTGTTTCCTTTTAAAAATTCTCCCGCAGCCTGCAGAGATGGCTAAGAGGTAAAAGACACTTGTTTGCACCGCCTGGTGGCCAGCCCATGGTTCAATTCCCTAGTACCCAATGCAAAGCCAGATGCACAAAGTGGTGCAAGCATCTGAAGTTTGCAGTGCTGGGAGGCCCTGCGCACTCATACTCACTCTCTCTGTCTGCCTCTTTCCCTCTGCCTCTCTGTCCCTCTCAAATGTATAAATAAAAAATATATTTTAAAAAAAATTGTGGGGGCAGGGCTGGAGAAATGGCTTAGCAGTTAGGGTGCTTGCCTGTGAAACCTAAGGACCCAGGCTGAATTCTCCAGGTCCCATGTAAGCCAGAAGGTGGCACATGTGTCTGGAGTTTGTTTGCAGTGGCTAGATGCTCTGGAGTGCCCATTCTCTCCCTTTCTCTACCTTTCTTGCTGTCTCAAATAAAAAAGAAAAAAAAACTTTCCAGGCACGGGCGGTGCACACCTTTAATCTCAGAACTTGGGAGTCAGAGGTAGGAGGATCATTGTGAGTTTGAGGCCACCTTGAGACTACATAGTGAATTCCAGGTCAGCCTGGGCTACAGTGGGACCCCCACCTTGAAAAAAAAATTCTCTCACAGCTTTGTCTCCTTTGTAGGAGGGTAGCATTGCCCTCCTTTGGGAACAGAGATGAGGGTCAGAGACTGATGGATGTTACATCCAGCTTAGCAGTCGTGAGTCACATCATACGCAGGAGGGAAACTGAAGCACAGGATGGAGAGGGGCTCCTCAGGGTCCCTGGGAGGGGCTGGCGTGAAACACATACGGTGTTCTCTAAACCCCCAGGGCCACCTCGCATCCACAACTGATAGTTTCCCATTGGTACCGCCGCGGAAGCCCAGGGGTCAAATTCTGCCTCCCAACCTTCAGTGCCCCCCCAAAGCAGAGCCAGGTCCTGGGTCCCCTCGACCTCACTGTGTGGAGCAAGTCAGAGATTCAGGGGCTGATAGGTGTGCAGGGAACTCATGGTCCTGTCAGCAGTAGTGACTTTAGGATTCATTCATTCAGTGTTGTGCATGCACACTACCACTGCGCTATATCCCCTACCTGCTTAGCTAGTGCCTTTAACTCACAGTCTTTCTGCCTAGGCCTCCTGAGTGCTAGAGCCTTGGCTGCTTCATAACTTTTTTTTTTTTTGAAGCAAGTCTTCTTTTTTTTTTTTATGAGACAGAATGAGAGCGAGAACGAGAATTGGCACACCAGGGCCTCCAGCCACTGTAATTGAACTTTAGATGCGGGTGCCACCTTGTGCGCATGTGTGACCTTGTGCATGTTCCACCTTGTGTGTCTGGCTTATGTGGGATCTGAGGAGCTGAACATGGGTCCTTAGGCTTCGCAGGAAAGTACCTTAACCACTAAGACATCTCTCCAGCCCTGTTTCATAACTTTTAAGGTTAGCCTAACTAACATATGCAGCAGACTCTGCTGCCTTTTCCCTGGGCCCTTCATGACTGAATTGTCATCCTGTGAGAAGCTAGCCAGCAAGCCTCCCATTCCATCCCACACGACACTGGTGTGTTACAATATGTAATTGGAGTACATGAGGCCAGTGTGCAGGCTGTCACTGTAGCCAGCATGCCTCAGGCCCCTGCAACCTGGATGGGGATGGATAGCCCCGGTTGGCCAGGTGGATTAATTTCATTGCTAGATGCTGAACACATGATCTTTGTAATAAACCAAAGCTGTACACCACACCGCCACAGCAGGCAGCGCTTGCCCTGGCAAGGTTGGTTTATCCTCATTTCTGGGACAGAGCAACTGTAGGCAATCAGTGATTTTTTTTTCAAACATATGCTACTTTGGCAGAGGTAAAGGGGGTTACCTGGTACACCAAGCCAACAGAAGGAGAGCCAGTCTTCTTCCCTTGAACTCCTCATCTTTTTCAGGCCTGAGAGAGCAGGATGGGCTTGCTTGGAGAGTGGGGTGGCTGAGGCCCGGGGAGGGAGGAGGGAGCAGTAGGGGATTTAGAAGGATTGAAACATACTCAGGCGAACCTGAACCTTGTTATTCGACACTTCACTTAACCAGGACTGTCAGGGAATCTCACATACCCCCCAGCTACTGCCGTTCACATTATAAACTCTTCCAATTACCTGAAATCTCACTTACCTTAAATTTCAGCGCATCCCCTGGGGCATTCAAATAATCAAAGTTTGCCTGTCGAAAGTAATACCAGAGAGGGGGAAAATGCAACGGTAAGTCTGAGAAAGATGGATCATAAAAAAAAGGAAAAAGTCATCTTAGAAAACGGCAATAGAATCGTTAAGCCACTGACTTGGAATGTTATCTAAAACTTACAGAAGTGAGCACCGAGTAAGAACAGCGTCCGGCTCAGGGAGAGCTGCTCTGCTGGGGACAGGCGTAGAGGCGGGCAGGAAGGGCTTGTAGTGAGCTGTGAGGGAGTTAAGGCATACCTGGGATTCTGTAGTCAGGAGCTTTAGCAAAATGCGTGGCAGCTTGGGCTGGCCCATTTTACTCAGTGGGTGCCTAGACTTATGTCTGTAAAGGTCGTGTGTATCTCTAAAGGACAATCCGGGGTGCCTACGTAGGCAGATCTTCAGGGCTTCTAAGAATGAAGGTGAGGAAGGAACTGTATACCATGGAAATATAAAGAAGTGGAAGTCATACTTGGCAGGCAGATACTCCCGAATATCTTAATATTAGTGGGGGGTGCATGTTGGAGCAATATATATATATATATATATATATATATATATAGAGAGAGAGAGAGAGAGAGAGAGAGAGATAGTTGAATATAATGGCATTTTGATGACTGTAGGAATCTTGTACCCCATCCCTACATACATGTTAGCTTATGTAATTTGACATTTTGTCCCTAAACATAATGCTTAAACAGGATTTAGAGAGTTAGGCAGAACAGGAAATTGTTGACTGCATTATTAAAAGCATGTAAATACGCCTGCATATTTAGATTTATATGTCTATCTATATAGGTGTGTATTCACCTACTGGCAATGAGGTGTGTTTACATCTCTAATATAGGCTAAGCTGTCTTTGTGAGCTGGGATTGTGCTTGGCTCTGGACAAGCAACAGTGTATAGAAGAGGCTCTGGCTGCAGAGGCCACAGACAGTCCAGTAGGCAAGTAGCAGGCATGCACGTGTGTGCGCGCACACACACACACACACACACACACACGTGTGCGTGCGCTCATGGAAGTGCACCTAGGATGCCATGTGGCCACCAGGAGCCACTCTTCCTTTGCTTGGGGGATGGGGAGACTTCCAAAACAGGGTACTCACTCCAGAGGAAGGAGTGCGGAGCGGTGGCAGGTGGCTCTGCTGTGAAGAAGGGAAGCCAGGTCAGAGGTGAGCTGTCGGCAGACACCGAGAATCTGTGGTTTGACAGTATCTTTTTTTCTTGCGTGTGTGTGTGTGTGTGCGCGCGCGCATGCACACGTGCACAGTTTGTTAAGTGTACAGACATTTGTTCATATGTGTGCATCCCATGCATATGTGTGCGGAGGCCAGCAAACGCTGAGGGTCTTCCACTATCGCTCTTCCACGTTGTTTCCCTCATAGGGAGTCTGTCACTGAACCTAAAGCTGTTCTTTCCAGTTAGACTGGCTGACCAGTGAGCCTGACAGTTCTCCTGCTCTGCCCTGCACCACCCAAGACTGGGGTTTCCGGTGTGCATGGCCGTGCCTTGCTTTGTTGTGGGGTTTGAGGATTGAACTCAGGCCCTTATATACTTGTGCAGCAAGTGCTCTTACCCGCTGAGCCCTCTCCCCAGGCTCAGACAATCTTGTTAACATTCAAAGATCTTTGTTAAAGAGTGACAGGATCTGATTTATGATTTCCCAAGCAATGAAGTCCCAAACCGGGCAGGTAGGGGATGTGGAAGAGGCCTTGAGAGGCTGCTCAGAGAGCACAGGGCAGGGCTAAGCAGAGATCCTGGGAACCAAGGGGTGGCTTATTAGAATCAGGGAGACCTGGTGATTGAGGAATGCTGTTTATTTAGATGGGAAGAAAGTGTTACCAAGGGGATTGGAGACAAGGGGTTGGGGGCGGGGAAGAAGGCATTAACAGATTGGGTGACCAGGTGTGTAGCCAGCTTCCCAGGATTGTAATGGACACCTGAGAAAATCAGCTTATAAAGAGGAAAGGCTTATATTGGCACTGGGGAGACTTCAGCCCGTGGTCAGCTGGTCCTGTTGCTTTGAAGCTGTGACAAGGGGCAGCTCACAGTGTGAGTGTGTGTTGGAGCAAAGCAACTCGACTCATAGCCAGGACAGAAAAGATGAACAGGAAAGGGCTGGGGTGCCACTGTCTCTTTAAGCAGCATTTTCACTATGACCTAAGAGGTTTCCCACAAGGCCCTACCTCTTAAAGGCTCCTAGTACTGCCACTCCAGGGAAGAAGCCTTCAACACATTGGTCTTTGGGGGGATATTTAAGATCCTAACTATAGCACCAGGAGAGAAAATACCTTTAAGCAAAGAGTGAATCTGCAGGCGAGACACTTCAAATTACTCCTCAGTGTAACCTCTAGCTATGAGTGTTTACCAACACCCCGAGAAGCCTTTCTGGGTTGGGAGGCATGTCTTTGTAGTTAATAAGAGTTAACCTGATCCCACAGGCAAAAATCACCAAGAACCAGCAGTGACTCGTGGAAGGGTCACACTTGGCAGGCACATACTCCTCTGACACCTAGCTACCTCCTGGCTCAGCAGCAGTTAGCCCTGTTGTAAAGCTGTCCGGATAGTAATGCAGTGTGTCAGATAGTCGTTTAATTATTATGATCTCCCTTGTAACCATTATGATTTGCTTTATTGCCGATAACAGGAAATGGGTAGTTAAAAGCCACTGAATGGCCAGAACTGTGGGCTAAGGTGCTTAAGACGATGAGTGCCAGGCTACCTGCGTGTTGCTTGTACGTGGGCCTAAATGACTTATGGGCTCTGCTTCAAAAGTGTAATTGAAATGCAATTCAAAAGAAATCTATTTTGAGTGGATAATAAAGATATTTCATGATATCTAGTATACATGCCAGAATCTGGGCATGTTTTATCGAGTGTGTTTCATTCACATTTCGTGGTTTGCCAGGTACTGGGTGTGTGGCCCGTCCCTTTTTCTAGCTGGAAAGCATGTTCCCACCTGCCACTGGAGAAGTTCCACCAGGAAGGGACCACTACTGCCACTGCATGGTACATGTGTGTGACCCATAGAGGCTCAGGTTAATCCAGATTAAAAAAATATTATTAAATGATCACCATTTCTGTTTTGAAAATATTTTATTTATTTATTTGAGGGAGGAGGTGAGAATCGGTGTCCAGGGCCTCCAGCTGCTGCAAACGAACTCCAGATAAAAGTGCCACCTGGTGCATCTGGCTTCACGTGGGCACTGAGGAATTGAGCCTGGCTCCTTGGGCTTCATAGACAAGCACCTTATTGACTAAGCCATCTCTCCAGCCCGATCACCATTTCTTTTCTGACCTTTTATCGTGAATCACAAGGAGGGGGGACTCTTGCCAGGTAGAAACGTAACCTGAGTAGTGTGGATGCTCCCTGGGTTTGCCTTTTCTCCTTTCCCAGCATTCGTTTCTCTTTCTTGGAGCTCCTCCTTGGAGAGTGTTGCCACCAGATAGTGTGTGCACCACAAAGACTGTGAACATGTGCCCTGTCCTCCCCAGGCAAAGGGTGACGCATTACCTGCTTGGGGTCAGTTGGTGACACCAGTGAACAGAAAGTTGGAGGCAGAACCACACCAGAAGCTCAGCACACCTCCTTCTGCATCCTCTGACTCGACCTTTCCTGCAGTGAGACCCGGTGGTTGGTGATTCTGGGCCTTGTCCTCAGCACCCACAGTGGCCATGCTGTTCCCCACACTGAAATCTCCTTCTGTATGTGCCAAGTCCGTGCGTGCCCATGTCTTTCCAGCACATCCCGATGCTACAGCATCCGTGACATGTGCTTTTCACCAAAGAGTCCCAGTTGCTGTATGCAGATGACAGTGTGACCAGCACCCACTGCCTATGTGGTCTTTAGGTCATGGACCTCCTTAGGCTCTGTATCTGGTCTAAAATGGGGCTGATCTTATAGACTGTCACAGACAGGGCCTTGGGAGCAAAGGGGACATTTTAAATAGAACATCGTCTGAAAACTAGTGACACCCACCAAGTCGTGGCTGCTGTTGTCACTGTGAGCATTAAATAAAGGTCTTGCTCTTCTGTCTCCTCACCATGCCTGACATGTCACGAACATTCAGGCAAACAATTTCTCTGCATCTACCCTTTTCTTGAAAATAAATCGGGTCTCTCCTGTCCTGAAGTTGGGAGGAAGGTTAACAGTGCTGTCCCTGTGCTGACCATGAATTTGACCAGCAGGGCTGCTCCTGGGTTGAAGGAACAAGGATATAAGGATACAGGTGTGTATCCCTTGGCTGTGCCCATGGGTCTAGAGAGTGGGCTGTTGTCCCTGGGTTTGCCTTACTCCACATAGCCACGTGATTCACTCACCCACTGATGCGATCCCCATGCCACTGCTGTAGCCAAGGCTGGGTCCATGTGTGCATCTGGTTATCTGGGTAGCACCCTACCTAACACTATTGCATTAGGCAAGGTGAGGACAGACTGCATTAAGAAACAGCAAAACTCATGTGTCCTCCGCAGGCGGGTGGAGCAGGCTGTATTTTCACTGTGCTCCGAGGTCCTGCACTTGTTGTTCCCACTGCAGGCGGCACAAAAAAACTGTGTCCCTGCTCTGCTGGCCACTTGAGCTACCCCTGGGGTGGCAGGATGGTGTTTTCCCCACAAGAGGGTTTAGTCAGAGACGTTAGGCTTCTTTGCTGGAAAGAGCATCTGCTGCTCAGCATTGCATCAAGACCCCTTGGACCAGGCCCACCTATCTCCCCATCTGTGGCTGTAACAGCATCTCCCCAGTCTGTGCTTCAGCCAGCCTTACTGGCTGCCTAGTGCTCTTCCCAGGCACCACGAGGCAGCAAGCACACCTGTGTTCCTTCATCAGGAGTTTATTTTCCCTCTACCTCTGGTGTATCACAGTGTCCTGTATCCCCCAACAACATGCCCCTCTCCCCGACCCACAGGGTCCATTTCACATGTCACCCCCCATCTGTATCTTAAACACCTTGTTTTCCAGGCTAGGCTCACACTTCCTCAGCCAGTATTCACAGTAGTCATGACAAGTACAGCTGCCTGTTTCAGATGTGTACGTAGGCTTGGAACTCCTTGCGCTAACCTTGCAAAGGCACCATCACCATCTAATCACCAGAGAGGCCTTGCAAGGCATTGTGGCTGGATAGTAGCTAATAGAGGTAGTGAATCCTAAAGCAGAGAGTGGGACACGGCCTGCAGCTCCTCCTACCAAATGTCAACTGTGCTGCACCCCATGGTGCCCCAGGCTGGGCAGCTTGTGTCTTCTCTTCTTTTCTTTTCTTTTCTTTTCTTTTCTTTTCTTTTCTTTTCTTTTCTCTTTTCTCTTCTCTTCTCTTCTCTTTTCTTTTCTTTCTTTCTTCTTTTTTTTTGGCTTTTCGAGGTAGGGTCTTACTCTAGCCTAGGCTGACCTGGAATCCGCTATGTAGTCTCAGGGTGGCCTCAAACTCACAGCAATCCTCCTATCTCTGTGTGGTGGTTTGATTCAGATGTCCTAAATAAACTTAGGTGTTTTGAATGCTAGGTTCTCAGATGATGGAGATTTGGGAATGAACACGTCCTGGAGGCAGTGTGTCGTTGGGGATGGGCTTATGGGTATTATAGTCAGTGTCCCCTTGCCAGTGCCTGGCACACTCTCCTGTTCCTGTTGTCCATCTGATGTTGGCCAGGCGATGATATCCACCTTTTGCTCAGGCCATCATTTTTCCCTGCCATTATAGAGCTTTCCTTTGAGACTGTAAGCCAAAATAAGCCCTTTTTTTATCCCAAAAGCTTCTCTTGGTCAGGTGATTTCTGCCAGCAATGTGAACCTGACTTCAACAGTAATGATGGTAACCAAGGAATGGTGTCATTTGCTGCTAGACACCTGACTGTGTGGCTTTGGCCTTTTTGAGCTAATTTTTAAGAGGAATTTGGATGAATTTGAAACCTTGGCCTAAGAGATATCTTGCAGTGCTGTAAGTACAGCTTGATGGATTATTCTGTTCAGAGTTGCAAGACCTGAATGCAGTAAGAACTATGGACTGTGAGGTTTGGCTTAGGAGGGTGAAAAGGAGCTTTGTCTGGACTAGGCTAGAAGCAGTTTGTGTGAGAGGCTTGCTGTTATGCCTGTGTCCTGACAATTTATGCAGGGTTTCAATGTGTAGAAACGGACTGGTGTGTTCAGAGAGATATGGCACAGAAAGAAATCTTTGGGCCAAAACTGTTGCCTGTTGAGCTGTAACTGTATGAGAGATCACAACCATTGAGATTTGGCCAGCTGAACTGCATTGAGACAACAGAAAGAATGCAGTCTTTTGAAGGGCCTGAATACTGAAGGAGTGCCCTGTTCTTCAAAGTCTGTTTTATTCCCCCTGGATTAATAAATTGGCACCCAACCTGGTATTATGGAGTGTAAGAAGTACAGGAAAGAGAGGGCCGTTGAATTTGTAATATGGTCTTGTGTTTTGAAAACAGCCATGGGCAGGTGTGAAGCAGGTTTGCTGGATGCCTGCATGGAACCTGGATGGAATCGTGAGGATGAACTGTGGGTTGCAGTGGAGACCCACTGGAGATGCTAGGACCACGAGGTGGCTGCTAAGGAGAGCTGCTGCCCCAGATGAAGTTTGCCAGGATTGTGAGTAGCTTAGCTAGAGGGGCAAAAGTAGAACTCCAGAGACTTGTTGCTGGTTAGAATTATCGGACTTGGAGACTTTTCACTGACTAGAGTTGTTGGACTTGGAGCTACAGAGTTTAATGTATGCCCTGTTTAAATCTTGCATTGGTTGAGTATTTCTTTGCTATGCCCACTGCCATCTCTGACCTGGAATTCACTATGTAGTCTCAGGATGGCCTTGAACTCTTGGCGATCCTCCTACCCATGCCTACCTAGTTCTGGAATTAAAAGCATGCACCACCACGCCCGGCTCCCAATGCCATCTTTTGCAGTGAGTGTTTATCCTGTGCCATTATGGGTTTTTTGGTTATTGTCTTTTTCTTTTCATATTATGGCTCAGTTAAAAGACCTTGGATTATGGGGATGTTTGAACATCATTAGGATTGATAAAAACTATGGGAATTTAGGCCGGGTGTGGTGGCACACACCTTTAATCCCAGCACTCAGGAGGCAGAGGTAGGAGGATCGCTGAGAGTTCAAGGCCACCCTGAGAATACATCGTGAATTCGAGGTCAGCCTGAGCCAGAGTGAGACCCTACCTCGAAAACCAAAAAAAAAAAAAAAAAAAAAAAAACTATGGGGACTTTTAAAGTTGGACTGAATACATTGCATTTTACATCATGGATGGTTATCAGTTTATGGGAGCCAGGGGCAGAATGTGGTGGTTAGATTCAGGTGTCCCCCATAAACTTAGGTGTTCTGAATGCTAGATTCCCAGCTGATGGAGATTTGGGAATTAATGCCTCCTGGAGGAAGTGTGTTGTTTGGGGCAGGCTTATGGGTGCTATAGTCAGTGTCTCCTTGCCAGTGTTTGGCACACTCTCCTGTTCCTGTCATCCACTTGATGTTGGCCAGGGGGTGATGTCCACCCTCTGCTCATGTCATTGTTTTCCCTGCCATCTTGGAGCTTCCCCTCAAGTCTCCTACCAAAATAAACCTTTTTCCCACAAGCAGCTCTTGGTCGGGTGATTTCTGCCAGCAATGCGAACCTGACTGCAACACTCTGTGTCCCGAGTCCTGGGATTAAAGGCATGTGCCACAATGCCCCACTTGTGTCTCTTTTATAGTGTTCAGGGCATTGTGTGGAGTGACTGTTGCTGAGTGACACTCACGCGACATATTGCAGTCATTATCATCACCCTTTTACTGTGATCATAACCAAACTCTTAGCACTCTTCTAAATTCATGGATATTTCTCTCTCTCTTTTTTGTGTGTGCTGTAGTATGTGTGTGTAGTTTATGCCCATGTGTATAGATGTGAGCTTTTACGCATGCACACACAGAGGAGAATGTTGCATATCCCCTTCGTCGCTGTTTTCTTGAGAAGGAGTCTCTCACTGAGCCTTGAGTTGCCATTTGGTTGTCTTGGCTGACCAATGAGTCCCAGTGAGTCTCTGACCTCCACTCCCCACAGGACGGAGTTAGAGGTGTGTGCAGCTAAACTTGCTTTTGCTATGGGAGCTGTAGATAGGCCCTCATGCTTGTATGGCAAGCACTCTTACCCACTGAGCATCTACCTGCCCCTGTTCTTCTGTCTCAGTGGCCAAGAACTTATAGTTACTTGGCAGCAGGGAAGAGCACTAAACTCGGAGTTAGAAGAATGCTGAGTTTACATCCTAGCTTTGAGCCCAAGTAGCCATCCTAGGATAAGTCGCATTATCATTCTCAGCACCACTTTCCTCATTTGTAGACAAAGAATGGGCTAGATGATGCCTGAGGTCTGTCCTCACTGACAGTTTGGGAATCTGTAAAATGGAGGCAATGTGTAATGGTTTCTATTTCCTGATACATGTATGTCTCTGTACATACATGTACATATATCCCCACTTTCATTCTTTTTATATATAGGGAGAATACATGCATTATCTCATTACAGCACACACACCCACCCACCCACACACCCACACACACACACACACTGAACACCAGCTATGTACTGTGTATTTTCCAGGAATGAATAAAACAAAGACTCTGTTGTCATAAGGAAGTATTGAAAATTAATCAATAACTAGGTATGTAGCCTGAGGTCAAGCAGCAATACATAAAATCATGTAAGGGGACTGAGAGTCAAGATAGTAGCAGAGAAGGGTGAGCCCCCTTAGCAGAAAGCAGGAGGAGAAATTTGAATAGAGGCAGGGAACCCACCAAGAAATGCAAAGGGACAGAACAGCCATGCTAGGCCCAGAGCTGGGATGCATTCCTTTGACTGCATGGTTCCCTCTGAGGGAGTCTTGTTGAAGATGGTTTTACCCAAGGCAGGTAATGTGAGTGTAGAACGGGAAGAGAGTTTGGAGTGCACAGTGCAAGTTCCAGTGAGAGCTGACAAGTGAGACGCTGAGGACACTTAGCTCTGTGACTCAGCTATTTTGCTCATAAAAGGGGGAACCAGTTCTTGTCCCCATTGACAAAAACTGTTGGTCATCAAGTGAGAGTGAGTCTGTGAAAGGGATCTGCTACAAATGCCCCCCAAATGATGTGCTTACTTTCTAGAAACCGTTTGCACAGCATTTTAACATAGCACAACTCATTCCAAGCTCTTACTGGCCTCAAGAGAGGCAGGTGAGGCAGGTTTAATTAATCAGGTGTGCCTTTATCCCAGAGAGGTAGTTTATTATGCCACTACACAGTGGTCTTTAGTTCAGGACCCTTTTCCAGCTCCTCATCGTTCCTCTCATCATTTCCAGAATGATCTCTGAAGCTTTCTTTGCTGCACCCACCCAGCCCCACTGTGTCTCTCTGGGCCTTGCTCTAGATCATTGTTCAATGAGTGAAGAACATGACCTGTGGCTTGCTACGCAACAATGGTTTTCAAAAATTTAAAGTGACAGCCCACAGTCAGTGTGTGAAAAGAGGCCTGTATGTGTGTTTTCTACTGCACTCATATTTAAATTGTATTTATATTTGTATGTGTGTGTGTATGCCACAGCATACATATGAAAGTCAGAGGACAACTTCAAGGGGTCTGTGCCCCACCTTCTTTGAGACAGGTCTTTTGCTGCTGCAAACTGCCAGGAACGACAGACTCATTGTCCCACCAGCGACTTCAGAGTCTCCTGGCTCCACCTCCCAATGTCACAGGTGCCATCAAGATGACTGATGCTTTCAGGATTTCCCTTCTGGCTTTACATGGCTGTTGGGGAACTGAACCCAGGCCGGCAGGCTTTGCAAAAAACAAAAAGTGCCTTTAACCACTGATGGCTGAGTCATTTTCCCAACTCCTCCTACACACATGTTCATCAAGAAAGTTTCACGAGACAGTACTTACCCTTTTGGTTATGTTACCAGTTTTGAGAACAATAGAGTCTTTCAGAGCCTTTCTCTGCTCTGGGATGGGCTTAGCTTAGGGGTCAGAGTTCAGATACTTAAAGGTCACGAAAACTTCCCAAGCCAGTGGCTCTCCACTTCTTGTCTCCCAACCCATGAAGAATGACACAATACAGACACAATAGAAGGGTAGATTCAACAAGCTCTGCAAGGACATAGGCATATAGTGAAAGTAAGGTAGAGGAGCTCCCAAGCTGGGTGGGTTTGCACAGGATAGCCAGTTAGTGACTGGGATCAGGGGGTTTTATACCCTTGGCCATAGAAATTAGGCACCAATTGGGGTAGATTGGATTGTTGACTTTGAGTGTATGCGAGGCGCTCCTGATAAGCTGAGGAGTTAGAGGACTGGTTGCTCTCTATAAGCCAGCCAGCATCCTGGGAAGTCAACAGAAGTCAGGGATTTTGACCTTTTGGAAGTGAGGGCTTTTGGGATTTTAGTTCCCAGCCTGCTTTCTGGACCTATTATAAACTCTGTGCTCACTGGCTCTGTCAGGCCATAAGATAACTATTTATTCTTTTGTGATTTGTAACCCTGAGTAGCTGCCTACAAAATGGGGTACCTTATTCCCAATACCTTTTGGCATGGGATACACTCTGGTAGTTTCTTCTCTGCCTTGTATTTTTTTCTCCCTCGAAGAAAATGAGAGTTACAAGTGAGTTGATTTCACTACCTAGACTAATGTATCATGACTCACAATTTGCAAACACTGTTATGAAATATTCTGGTAGACAGGAACCTTGCTGCCTACAATTGGATGAGTTGCTTGGGCTGCCTGTGAGGTTTATTCCAACTCCAGCATTTGAGGCTAATTCTAGGTGAAGAAAATAGGAGGCTATGAAAGGGGTACATAGCCAATGGCAACTTGAAGACTTCATGTATTTAGTATTCATTTTTAAAAAATATATTTATTTGAGAGAGAAAAGAGAAAGACTGTGAACACAAAGGCCTCCTTCTGCTGCAAACACAAACTCCAGATCCATGTGCCACTTGGTGTGTCTGGCTTTACTTCAGTACAGGAGAATTGAGCCTGGGCTGTCACTCTTTGCAAGCAAACGCCTTTAACCACTGTACCATCTCTCCTGCCCTTAATATACATTTTCAACACTAGTATTTTGGCTAAATACTGTTTGAGAAAGGGTTGATTTAGTTCCACACATGTGATTGACACTATGTGGTGATTTGCAAGGATGGTTTTCAAATAAATGTCATATTTTGAACCCACATCTACTGCCCCAGATGTGCTTGCTTCACAGGCAGAGTTTGGGAATCAACCAGGCAGTGGGACATGCATGCCTCATATTCCCTGCCTCCCCCAGCAGCATTTTGGGTAGCAGACAGTAACCAAGCATGTTGATTTTTCTCCAACCCACCCTGGGATAAAGATTATCACCTCTCACATTCGCTCTGACCACAAACCAGATTGGAAAACCATTCAGTCTCAAAACTTCAGGAGTTTTTTTTTTTTTTAAGGTAGGATGTTACTGTAGCCCAGGCTTACCTGGAACTCGCTCTGTAGTCCAGGCTGGCCTCAAACTGATGGAAATCCTTCTACCTCAGCCTCCAAAGTGCTGGGATTAAGACATGCACTACCACACCTGGTTGTTCAGGAGTTATGATAACAGGAATGGAATTTTGTCTTCCAGCCTCTTGAGTCCAGCAGGATCGATGATCCCTTCAGGGGACTGACACCTAATTCAGAGCCCACCACGCAAAAGACATGCACAGAGTGATGGTTGAGGAAGTGACTGAGACCAGCTACAGCTCATAGAGAACTGACATTAGGGTTAAACTATCTGAGAAGCAGGTCCTCTGGCTTCTTTCTGAGGTCAGTTCTATCTCGTTTTTGCAAGTAGAGCCAAACCTTGTTGCTAGTTGGCTCCTCACAGGGCGCAGAGGAAGGGAGGTTTGTAGTTTCTTTTAGTTTATACTTTTACATTTTTCTACATGTCGTATAACTGAATAAAAAAGGAGTTAAGCCGGGCGTGGTGGCGCACGCCTTTAATCCCAGCACTCGGGAGGCAGAGGTAGGAGGATCGCCGTGAGTTCGAGGCCACCCTGAGACTCCATAGTGAATTCCAGGTCAGCCTGGGCTAGAGTGAGACCCTACCTCGAAAAACCAAAAAAAATAAAAAAATAAAAATAAAAATAAAAATAAAAAAGGAGTTAAAGGTACTAGCTTTAGCGTTAATAAACAAAACCTATATTTTCTGCTTTTCAGGGTGTAGGTAGGACAAACTAACTTCAACTTCCCTTTCTTTAGTGCCCATGTTCCAGACAGATGTACTAAACAACTCCATGAGTACACTGATATATTTTACTTGTTTTATCAGAAATTAGGGTTTCCCAGGATTGGCCTAGTAAAGATCTGTGTTCACATTTTGGCTCTTCCAAACCTCTGGCACATTATATTCAAGCCTTGTCATCCTGGTACTCAGGTGGTCAAAACAAGGGGATAATTGGAGGCCAGCCTGAGCTACACAGTGAGTTTGAGGCAATTCTGAGCTACATAGAAAAACCCTCCCTAAAAAAAATAATTGATGATAACACCGTAACATCATTGTGTTGTCTTGAGAGTTAGAGGAGATCATACTTAGAAAGCACTTGTCACAAAAGTATGTTTCGTTATTATGAGTAGTCTTAAGGACACTGGTAACATCAATCCTCTTTATTATTGTGACACAGCACATAGTCACAGGAAGGCAAGCACCATCTCCATCAGCCCCATCTTCTTTCATATGGGCTGTATTAGTCAGGAAGGGCTGAGTGATGCTTCAGTAACAAACAGTGCACAGAACTAGAGCATCTGCACACTGTAGAGTTTGTTTCAAGGTCATGCAGTGCTGTCTGGATGCCAGTGACTGTCTAGGAAGCTGTTAGCTCCATTTGTGCTCAGTTCTAAGTGTCTCTTTAGCTTTGGTTGGTCCTCCAGACAAAAGCAAGTCACTTTCTTCTTAAAAAATTTTTTTTAGCAGGGTGTGTTGGCACACGCCTTTAATCCCAGCACTTGGTAGGCAGAGGTAGGGGGATGGCCGAGAGTTCGAGGCCACCCTGAGACTACATAGTTAATTCCAGGTCAGCCTGGACTGGAGTGAGACCCTACCTCGAAACAACAACAACAACAACTATATATGTATATATTTGTTTGAGAAACAGAGAGAAAGAGGCAGAGAGAAAGAGAGTATGGGCACACCAGAGCCTCCTGCCACTGCAAACAAGCTCTAGATACATGCACCACTTTGTGCCTAAGGCTTTACTTGGGTACTGAGGAATCGAACCTGGGTGGTCAGGTTTTACAAGCAAGCACCTTTAACCTCTGAGTCATCTCTCCAGTTCCAAAACAAATAACTTTCTTTAAAAAAATATTTATTTATTTATTTATTTATTTATTTATTTATTTCCAAGGAGAGAGAGAGAGAGAGAGAGAGAATATGAATGGATACACCAGGGCCTCTAGCCACTGCAAATGAACTCCAGATGTGTGTGTAACTTCGTGCATATGGCTTATGTGGGTACTAGAAAATCAAACCTGTGTCCTTAGGCTTTGAAGGCAAATGTTTTAACCACGGAGTCATCTCTCCAGCCCCCAAATAACTTTCAATGCAAATTTTGACAATCAGTGCTCTAAACCCTAACAAATAGAAGAAAGAATAGCCCTGCAATGACTTTGCAAGACTCTTTTTTCCTTTGTACGGGCTTCATTTTCTATACCAACTGCATGTGTTTTCTTGTCTTTTTTTTTTTTTTATAGTTTATTTGAGAGAGAGAGAATTGGCATGCCAAGGCCTCAGCCACTGCAGTTGAAGTCCTGACACTTGCGGCACCTAGTGGGCATATGCGACCTTGTGCTTGCCTCATCTTTGTACGTCTGGTTTATGTGGGATCTGTAGAGTTGAATGTGGGTCCTTAGGCTTCACAGGCAAGCGCCTAAACTGCTAAGCCATCCCTCTAGCCCATTTTCTTGCCTTTTGATGGAGAGTGTAGTTGTCGTGTTCATGTGCTTGGGGATGAAACTATAGGGCTCCGCTTCTCAAATTTGCCCACTGTGGCTCAGTGGAGACTTTGGTACCAGGTTTCTACAAGGTTCTGTAGAACCAAAGCAAGGTCTTCACAGCTTTTCACCTGAACTGTGACTTGAGAGGCAAATGCCTTTTGTCTTATATCCTAGCAGATTGCTCAGGGAACTTGTATTTCCACTTTGCCAGTAAGATGTGGCCCTTACCCATCTCCTTCACCAGAAAGCTGTCCCATCTAAGCTTACCTCCTGCAACATATGCTGTCTCCATACCATTGGGATTTTCTTCTCCATATTCAAAGGTGTGAACATCTCTGGGGCCTCGGGTGTAAGTTCGATAAATTGAGTGGAGCAAAGTATCCGTCCCGTAGCCCTGACAACAATGGAGGAGGCTGCTGATTGTGGAAAAACAGGACAAGGGCAGATCGGTTAAATTGTGTATAAACGATACTCTTGCCTGTGAAATCTCAATACGTCCCTCAGGACACCACAGCTTAAGGGTTCCAGCCACTCTCTTCTGATATTTACTCATTGGGGATTTTACTCTTGAGAAATCACCGTAGCAACAGAGCCATTTTGCCACCATGAAGGCGGTGTGAAAGTCTCAAAATCCAGGGCATTTTACGGCAGCGCCAACCTCATTGCTGCCAGGAATAAAATTCATCCAAGGTGAAGTGTCCTCTCTTGGAACTGAAATCCGCCTCAGAATGCTTTTTCTTTCCCTTTTGTTTTTGAAACTAAGCAATTACTTTTTGTTAAAGAAAAAAAATGTGCTAATGCACAAGACTCTCTTTTTTCTCCTTTCATTTATTTGAAATTGAACTTAACAAAGTCAGTTCTGAGCAAGCACTATATATGAGTAATGCTTTTTATCCATAAAAGAGCATTGACTCAAATGGTATAGGAGCACTCGTTGTCTTTCTGCTTTGTGTGAGCGTCCATAATGACAAAGCACCCATGTCAGGGTGTATAATGAAACTATAAATTGTTTTCATGAATGCTCAGAATTTGGCCTTTTATGGGGAAAATTCAAAAGGTTTTTAGTGCCACATTTCACATATGTGAATAACACCAGGCACTGTAATATATCCAAATGGAAGTAGAGAGTCCTTGCTGGGCTCACACTGGTCACTATGGTGGGTGACTGCTGGGTGGGCTTGGCTCTTGGTACAGGATAGTAGGGAGAAGCAGCTATAAAGCAAAGATATCATTGAAGGCAAGATTTCCAGCCACGTACCTGACTGGAAAGAATTCAAAGTGTCACTAAAATACTTACCTCCTAAAATTGGTCTCCGGGTGATGGATTGGTGCCTGCATTTGAATCATAGAAAAAGTTGTACATATCAATGCTGAGTTAGTGAACAAATTCTCAAGGGGAGAAATGACTGCTGGCTTTCATAGACAGGAGCAATCTAGTACAGTGATTTATGGTTCAATTAAATATTTTAATAACATTGGGGGTATTTTTAAAATGATAGAAGCCATAGGAGCTTATCCTCAAAAATTTAGAAAACACAGAAAAGCATAAATAAAAATCTAAAAACTTAGTACTGAGAGATCCTTGTTACTGAAAGATGCTCAGCAGTGCAAAGCACTTCGGCTGCGTCCATGAAAGCCTGAGAGACCTCTTAGCTCGATCCCCAGGACCCACAAGCAGCCAGGCATAGCCATGTCTGTCTGTAGCCCCAGGCCTGTAGGAGAGCGGAGACCAGAGGGAGAATCACTGGGGCTCCAGGATCAGTATGAAACTCCAGTTTATTAAGGACGGGTGGCAGAGTGATGGACGGGACACCTGTGGTTCTCACGTGCCACTGCAGGCAAGCGCAGCCTGCAGCAGGAGCTCACAGGTCCACCACGCAACATACATATGCACATGCAGAACAGCGAGCATTTTTATCAATATGTTGACGAAGGTTTCATTAAACGTTCTTTTGTATAAGATTTTTATGAGTTTAATGAGATGCTATATATATTTTTAAAGTTTTAATAAGATGATATATATGTGAATTTGTACACCTTTTCAAAATGAAATTGGAGCTTAGATTTCCATTTATCTAGCTGTGTAAGTTTTAAAATTCTGCTTTTCCATGTTTTTGCCAGGTAAGTTTTTTTTTTTAAGTTTTTATTTTTATTTATTTACTGGAGACAGGGAGGGAGGAAGGGAGGGAGGCAGAGAGAGAGAGAGAGAATGGGCACACCAGGGCCTCCAGCCACTGCAAATGAATTCCAGATGCATGTGCCACCATGTGCATCTGGCTTACGTGGGACCTGGAGAGTCGAACCTGGGTCTTTTGGCTTTGCAGGAAAGTGCCTTAACTGCTAAGCCATGTCTCTAGCTCCCCGCTTAAGTTATTTTATCTGTCACAGTTTGTGAAAGTTCATTGGCATGCAGGGATTGCTTGTTGTCTCGGGAGGCCCTGTGCCACCTTCCTGTGTGCCTCACTGACAAGTGTCTTTAGGTATATTATCCCTAAACATGCAAAATGATCCTGTGTATGGATGGAGGCTCACGGGCCCTTTCTGACCAGTGGCTGTTTGCTTTTCAGTACCTTGTCTGTAAAAGGAAGCTGGAGAGTAAGAAGGAGGCCCTGCTGATCCTCTCCAAGGAGCTGGACACCTGCCAGCAGGAGAGGGACCAGTACAAACTCATGGCCAATCAGCTGCGGGAGCGCCACCAGGCCCTGAAGAAGAAGTTCCGAGAACTGATCGTAAGTACGATGCTGGTGCATGGTGTGTGTTCTGGGCCCTCACTGAAGACAGAATTACAAAATGATCCCATCTGCACAGTTCAAAATCAGTCAGGTATGGTGGTATAAGCCTTGGGAGGTAGAGGCAGGAAGATCAAGAGTTCAAGGTCACCCTCTGCTACATAGTTTGAGTCCAGCCTGAGCTACATGAGAACCTGTCTTGTGTAGTAACATGTCTCATGCAGTAAATCAAAGCACAGCAATAATACAAAATGGTACTTGTTTAGTGAGCATTTGCTTATTCAACTGAGAGAGTTCTATTCCCAAGAAGCATAAGACAGAGAGGAATCAACTCTTAAGACTGGAAATTCTCAATTAATGATCATTTATTTTGAGCAAATCCCATTGCCCTCCCTCACTATTCTGCCATAAAGGCTACTTCAGCATGTGTATGTGCAAGCGTGTGTGTGTAGTCACTGTGCTCTGGTTCTACTTGTAAGCAGAATGTAAAGCAGAGGAAACATTATTTTAGTTTAGGCTCTGCTCAAACATAATTTGGATTGATCTGGACTTTTTTTTATAGTCACGTCATTTTAGAAAGTACACATTTGTTCTTAGTTGGAGCTTATTCACTAGGGGTTCCCCTCAAGTGGTTCTCGATCAGTAGACAGTTGTTGTAAGGGCAGTTAGTGCCCAGCATTAGTTGCAAGGTGGAGGGGACAGGTTTGAATTGAGATTCATAGTTTGGTCCACGTGCGGATAGAGATGTTGGTTGTGCGATTCCACACATCACTTATTTTGAAAGAGTGAAATATAATACTTGTATCCTCATAGGATGGAGATCCAGCACTTCCCCCTGAGAAACGGAAACAGGTAAGGTTCATTTCTGATCTTCTCGTAACTGGCACATTGGGATGACTTGCCTTACCATCATTGGAAGAATCAGGGGATCCTCGAACATACAGAGTTTTCCCAGAATACTTTGTGCTTTAGAGGAATGGAATGGGAGAGCACGGGCTTGTGCAGAAGAGTCAGGCATAGTGGAAGGGAATATAGCACAGGTGGGTGTGGGGAAAACTCCAGCTGCCTGTGTCCCCTTGCCCCGGGAACTCTGTTGGGAATGTGAGAGTTGAGGCAACAGCTCTTTATTAGTTGGTAGAAGTGCACTGTTCTGATCCCCCCACTTCAGACGTGAAAGGTGCCTGTCACCACAATCCATAGGCTGTTAACATTTCCTCTCTGCATGATAGCCAACACTGTTCGCTGACTAATCCGTTTCCTCACTTCCTCACATGTGTATGCCTCTGTTCTTGAACTTTCTGACTTGTTCCTTGAGCTTCCTGCATTACCCTGTGGTCACACCACCTCATTGTAGTTGGTTTTGCCTTACAGTACTTTTTTTTCAGGTCATTTTTATTTTTTAACTTTTTAATTGACAGCTTCCATAATTATAGACAACCAACCATGATAATTCCCTCCCTTCCCCCACTTTCCCCCTCACAAATACAACCTCCATCATATCTCCTACCCCTTTCAGTTAGTCTGTCTTTAATTTTGATGTCGTCATCTTTTCCTCCTTTTCATATCATTTGGGCCAGCCTCCTTCCCTTTGCACTTTCTTTGCAGATGGCTCTTATTTTCTACTGCGCGCGCGTGTGTGTGTGTGTGTGTGTGTGAGAGAGAGAGAGAGAGATGTGGTGCGGATGTGGTGTCCTGTGCGTGTCTGCAGAGGCCACAGGCAGTCGCTGGATTCCATCTCCATCACTCACTGTATGCTTTTCCTTGAGACAGTCTTTTACTGATTCCAGAGCTTGCTGGTTTTGGGGAGGCCCCGCAATTCTCCCGTCTCTGTTCCTCACAGGACTAGGGTTACAAATGAGTAGGGACATATACAGCTGTTTATGTTGGTGCTGAGGAATTTGGACTCCGGTGGTCTCAAGCCCCTTCAGACCTTATTCTTGGACAGGAAGTACACTTGACTGCTGAGCTATCTGCCCAGCCCTTATTTGTGATTTTTTTTTTCTAGATAAAACTGAAAAACATTTTAGTAAGTCTTCTCTAACATCCCCACATAAGTTCTCTTGAGATTTGGTTAAATTTGTTTCATTAAATTGATAAAAGTGAGCATCTAAATTTGTTAGATGATTAGAGTGAGCATATGAATTTGTTAAATTTGTTTTGACTTTTGATGCTGGTAAATACTATATTTGCTCTATTAAACTTATTAATTTATAGATTAATTTTTCCTTGTGTATATGTACATATACATATATAAATACACATGTGTGTATATGTATATATATGTTTATGTATACACACACACACACACATATATATAAAACACTCACCACCATTTATATGTATATGAAAGAATAATCTTTTTCCTAAGGTATCTTCATTAGACTTTTCCGTAACTTCACCATTGTGCTGCAAACTGGAGGTGTTTATACCCCTGGGGCGTGGTGATGTTAATGGTGGTGCACTCTGTGATATGACAGGCCTCTGCACGTGGGCAGGACTTCAGCAACTGTCTATCTCCAGCTGTCATGGTTAACCAAACATCCTGTGTTCATTGATCATACATACCAGTGAACAGTGTCTACCATGTCTTGTTTATATACCAGGTATGTGCGTGTAAAATCCATGGGCAAATTATCTTGGGATTTGTGATGCGGGGGAACAGTATTCACACACACCCCTTTTATCCTTGAAGAGCAACCCGTCCCACAGCCACCCATTCAAAGCTTCTCACTGCCTTAACTCCCTTCTGGTCTGTATGATTAGTTTATCATGTTCCATATTTTATCTGAAGTCTAATTTTTCTATGCAGCTAATTGATGTTTTTTTCTAAACAAAATTACATGGAAGTTTAGCATTACCGTTTAAATGCTGAAAACCTTAATCTTGGCTTGCTGGGTGTTTTGGATGGCTATAAGCAGTCATCTATGCTGTGATTTCAGAGTGTGTTAGTATTCATGAAGGAGTCTTACAGTTTTAAGTGAATTCACATTCTGTGACTTTATAATGAGAAATTTACATTGGCTGAGGAGAATCTGATGAATCCCAGTAAGTCTGTCAAGCTGTAGTCTTACAGTTCTAAAAATACAAGTTCAAGGTGTCAAACATGGACAATGTAGCCTTTAATATGGTATTTAGTTTCCATCTCTTTGGGATTTAGTATGGTGAAGGGGACTTGGCTTGGGCAGCCTTCCTGTCTGGGTTGGAATCACTGATTTGCTTCACGAAACAGGGGCCTTGAGGTATAAGTAGGACGTTATGAACTGTGTGTCCTGAAAAGAACACCATTCCCTTGAGAGTTTATCTCACATCACGAGAAGTTCCCAGACAGACAACGCAGGCTTTGGGCTATGAGGTCGCCAGTCTGACAAAGTAGTCATGCAGTTGTCTTCAAATCTTGTTTAGCAAATAAAAATATAGAATAGCAAGGTAAACTGGAAATCAGATAGCCAATGAATACTTTTTTAGTAAAACCTGCATCTATGCAATGCTGGAGGTACACAGCAGAAATATAATTCATTGGTAATCTGAAATTGAAACTCAGCTGGGCATCGTGAATTTATTAGACAACATTACCTTTGTACAACCTGCCATTGGCTTCCTCTTGTCTGCACAGCTTCCTCCATGGCTGATTCCCTGAGCAGGAGAGGCAGGAATGCAGCCACGAAGTACAGGTCCTTCACTGTAGGCCAGGAGTACTCCTGGAAGACACTTTCCCACTCCTGGTCTAGTGGTTCACTAGGGGACAGCTCATAGTCAGTGCCTTAGATTAGTCCCTTGGGATAGATGGGCTGTTAAGCAACAGCAGTGGCATTCTCAAAATTCACTGTGTGGCCTAAGGAAGGTGCCTCTGACAGTCAGCCTCAGGCTTCTAATCTATAAAGTAGACAAATAAACACAATGTTCATGGCACACAGTGGCTGTGAGAGCAGATAGGATGTACGTGTTGAGTGCTCAGTGTGGATCCTGGTACAGATGGATGGTACGTGTACAGTGCTCAGTGTGGATCCTGGTACAGACGGATGGTATGTGTACAGTGCTCAGTATGGATCCTGGTACAGATGGATGGTACGTGTACAGTGCTCAGTGTGGATCCTGGTACAGATGGATGCTATGTGTAGAGTGCTCAGTGTGGATCCTGGTACAGATGGATGGTACGTGTACAGTGCTCAGTGTGGATCCTGCTACAGATGGATGCTATGTGTGCAGTGCTCAGTGTGGATCCTGGTACAGATGGATGGTACGTGTACAGTGCTCAGTGTGGATCCTGGTACAGACGGATGGTATGTGTACAGTGCTCAGTGTGGATCCTGGTACAGATGGATGGTACGTGTACAGTGCTCAGTGTGGATCCTGGTATAGACGGATGTTACGTGTGCAGTGCTCAGTGTGGATCCTGGTACTGATGGATGGTACGTGTACAGTGCTCAGTGTGGATCCTGGTACAGATGGATGGTATGTGTACAGTACTCACTGTGGATCCTGGTACAGAGGGATGGTACGTGTACAGTGCTCAGTGTGGATCCTGGTGCAGATGGATGGTATGTGTACAGTACTCAGTGTGGATCCTGGTACAGATGGATGGTATGTGTACAGTACTCAGTGTAGATCCTGGTACAGATGGATGCTATGTGTGCAGTGCTCAGTGTGGATCCTGGTACAGATGGATGGTACGTGTACAGTGCTCAGTGTGTATCCTGGTACAGATCGATGGTACGTGTACAGTACTCAGTGTGGATCCTGCTACAGATGGATGGTATGTGTACAGTGCTCAGTGTGGATCCTGGTACAGATGGATGGTACGTGTAGAGTGCTCAGTGTGGATCCTGGTATAGATGGATGGTACGTGTACAGTACTCAGTGTGGATCCTGGTACAGATGGATGGTACGTGTACAGTGCTCAGTGTGGATCCTGCTACAGATGGATGGTACGTGTACAGTACTCAGTGTGGATCCTGCTACTGATGGATGGTACGTGTACAGTGCTCAGTGTGGATCCTGGTACAGATGGATGCTATGTGTACAGTGCTCAGTGTGGATCCTGGTACAGATGGATGCTATGTGTACAGTGCTCAGTGTGGATCCTGGTACAGATGGATGGTACGTGTAGAGTGCTCAGTGTGGATCCTGGTATAGATGGATGGTACGTGTACAGTACTCAGTGTGGATCCTGGTACAGATGGATGGTACGTGTACAGTGCTCAGTGTGGATCCTGCTACAGATGGATGGTACGTGTACAGTACTCAGTGTGGATCCTGCTACTGATGGATGGTACGTGTACAGTGCTCAGTGTGGATCCTGGTACAGATGGATGCTATGTGTACAGTGCTCAGTATGGATCCTGGTACAGATGGATGCTATGTGTAGAGTACTCAGTGTGGATCCTGGTACAGATGGATGGTACGTGTACAGTGCTCAGTGTGGATCCTGGTACAGATGGATGGTACGTGTACAGTGCTCAGTGTGGATCCTGGTACAGATGGATGGTACGTGTACAGTGCTCAGTGTGGATCCTGGTACAGATGGATGGTACGTGTACAGTGCTCAGTGTGGATCCTGCTACTGATGGATGGTACGTGTACAGTGCTCAGTGTGGATCCTGCTACTGATGGATGGTACGTGTACAGTACTCAGTGTGGATCCTGCTACTGATGGATGGTACGTGTACAGTGCTCAGTGTGGATCCTGGTACAGATGGATGGTACGTGTACAGTGCTCAGTGTGGATCCTGGTACAGATGGATGGTACGTGTACAGTGCTCAGTGTGGATCCTGGTACAGATGGATGCTACGTGTACAGTGCTCAGTGTGGATCCTGGTACACATGGATGGTACGTGTACAGTGCTCAGTGTGGATCCTGGTACAGATGGATGCTATGTGTACAGTGCTCAGTGTGGATCCTGGTACAGAGGGATGGTACGTGTACAGTGCTCAGTGTGGATCCTGGTACAAATGGATGGTACGTGTACAGTGCTCAGTGTGGATCCTGGTACAGACGGATGTTATGTGTACAGTGCTCAGTGTGGATCCTGGTACAGATGGATGGTACGTGTACAGTGCTCAGTGTGGATCCTGGTACAGATGGATGGTACGTGTACAGTGCTCAGTGTGGATCCTGGTACAGATGGATGGTACGTGTACAGTGCTCAGTGTGGATCCTGGTACAGACGGATGGTATGTGTACAGTGCTCAGTGTGGATCCTGGTACAGATGGATGGTACGTGTACAGTGCTCAGTGTGGATCCTGGTACAGATGGATGGTACGTGTACAGTGCTCAGTGTGGATCCTGGTATAGATGGATGGTACGTGTACAGTGCTCAGTGTGGATCCTGGTATAGATGGATGGTATGTGTACAGTGCTCAGTGTGGATCCTGGTACAGATGGATGGTACATGTAGAGTGCTCATGACATGGCCCAGTGTAGTGAATAACATGGTGTTTCTCTGCCCTTCCCCTGCTTTAGTTCCTAAGCAGTAAAGTGAGGCAGGTCACCTTGTTTGTTTTCACTCTATGACCAGGGTGTAAAAAGGTCAAGAAAATTACTTGGGTGCAGCAAATAGCAGTCAGGCAAGTAACTCATGAGGAAGTGGGGTTTGAACTCCTCCATGGACTCCCAGCTCCTCAGGGGATTGGTGGGACTCAGGAAATTCCTAGCAAGTACCTTGCATGCATTCCCAGCACTGATTTTTACCAGAAGGTCCTGCAGGTTAAAAAAAAATACCAAAGTCCCATTAGCTTGTTGAACTTGTGTTCTCAGTGAGGCATTTATCTCTCAGTTTACTTATGAATATCTCACTTTCACCCATTGGCTTGACATCAGGACATCAGGTTTTTTTCAAAATTATTTATTTTTGTTTTTATTTTTCATTTTTATTAACATTTTCCATGATTATAAAAAAATATCCCATGGTAATACCCTCCCCACCCCCTTTCCCCTTTGAAATTCCATTCTCTATCATGTCTCCTCCCCATCTCAATCAGTCTGTCTTTTATTTTGGTGTCATGATGTTTTCCTCCTCTTATGATGGTCTTGTGCAGTAGTGTCATGCACTATGAGGTCATGGATATCCAGGCCATTTTATGTCTGGAGGGAGCACGTTGTAAGGAGTCCTGCCCTTCCTTTGGCTCTTACATTCTTTCTGCTACCTATTCCGCATTAGACCCTTGAGCCTTGAAAGGTGTAATCAAGATGTTATTCAGTACTCCAGTCACTTCTTTCCAGCACTATGATACTTTCTGAGTCGTCCCAAGGTCACTGCCATCAGAAAAGAGAAGATTCTCTACCCAAAGTGAGAGCAGTGTTAATATAAGGGAATGAATATTAAGGGAAGTGCTTACTGGGCAGTTTGATAAGCATAGTATATACATTTATCCAGACATCAGCAGATGTTACACCCCTAGGGCTCATGACTACCCCTGTTTTAAGTTTTCAGTATTAGGGATGTATTCCCTCCCACCCAGCGGGCCTCCAGTCCAATTGGAGGGCAGTTGGTTTCCACCATGCTAGACGTGCCACTATTGTACCCGTTGGCTCATTTGGCCTGGCTTACAGTATCCACTGTTGAGTATCTGCACTGGTGGTATCTCTTTCTCCCATTGAAGTCCATGTAGAATGGCTTCTTCTAGCTTTCTGTTGGCTGGTCTACATGGAGGAGGTTATCAACTCAGTTCCAGCAGGGTTTCTCAGCAATAGAGTTTTACCATCTCTTCCTGGTGGGAAACCAAGGGCCTAGGCAATGGCCTATAATGTTTTCGGGGCATCAGGGACCTCCCTGGACAACAACTCCCTGGAAAGTATCCCATCCCTGGCACTGAAAATTTTCTAGCAGGGATCTACAGCTCCTGAGTTTCCATTGTCCAAAACCAGAGGATTCCATATGATTTATTTATATCCTCTCAGATTTTGATTAGCCCTCCCTCCACGTTTCCTTTACTCAATCTCTTCCCCTGACCTCACTTTGGGCCTTTTCACCCCCGCTAATCTATTCTTCTACTTACATATATACAATACCAACCTATTAAGTACCCTCCTCCCTTCCTTTCTCTTCCCTTTATATCTCTTTTTTAGCTTACTGGCCTCTGCTACTGACTTTTTTCCTTCTCACACAGAAGCCCAATCATTTGTAGCTAGGATCCACACATGAGAGAGAACATGCAGCGCTTGGCTTTCTGGGCCTGCATTACCTCACTTAGTATAATGCTTTCCAGATCCATCCATTTTCCTGAAAATTTCATAACTTCATTTTTCTTTACCGTTGAGTAGAAATCCATTGTATAAGTGTGCCATATCTTCATTATCCACTCATCAGTTGAGGGATATCTAGGCTGGTTCCATTTCACAGCGATTATGAATTGAGCAGCAATAAACATGGTTGAGCACGTGCTTCTAAGGAAATCAGATGAGTCCTTAGGATATATGCCTAGTAGCGCTATAGCTGGGTCATATGGTAGATCGATTTTTAGCTGTCGTAGGAACCTCCACACTGATTTCCACAATGGCTGGACCAGATTGCATTCCCACCAACAGTGTAGAAGGGTTCCTCTTTTTCCACATCCCTGCCAGCATTTATGATCATTTGTTTTCATGATGGTAGCCAATCTGACAGGAGTGAGATGGAATCTCAAGGTAGTTTTAATCTGCATTTCCCTGAGGGCTAGTAATATAGAACATTTTTTTAGATGCTTATATGCCATCTGTATTTCTTCTTTTGAGAACTCTCTATTTAGCTCCATAGCCCATTTTTTAATTGGCTTGTTTGATTTCTTATTATTTAACTTTTTGAGTTCTTTGTATATCCTAGATATTAATCCTTTATCAGATATATAGCCGGCAAATATTTTTTCCCATTCTGTAGGTTGCCTCTTTGCTTTATTTACATTGTCCTTTGCAGTACAAAGTCTTTGTAATTTCATGAGGTCCCAGTGGTTAACCTGTGGTTTTATTGCCTGAGCAACTGGGGTTATATTCAGAAAGTCTTTGCCAAGACCAGTATGTTGAAGGGTTTCCCCTACTTTTTCCTGTATCAGTTTCAGAGTTTCTGGTCTGTTGTTAAGGTTTTTAAATCCATTTGTACTTAATTCTTGTGCATGGAGAAAGAGAAGAATCTATTTTCATCCTTCTACCAATACATATCCAGTTTTCCCAACACCATTTGCTGAAGAGGCTGTCTTTTCTCCAATGAGTATTTTTGGCATTTTTATTGAATATCAGGTGGCTGTAGCTACCTGGACTTAGATCTGGGTCCTCTATTCTGTTCCATTGATCTACATGTCTGCTTTTGTGCCAGTACCATGCTGTTTTTGTTACTATGGCTCTGTAGTATAGGTTAAAGTCAGGTATGGTGATACCACCAGCCTTATTTTTGTTGCTCAGTATTATTTTAGATATTTGAGGTTTTTTGTGATTCCAAATGAATTTTTGGACTGTTTTTTCTATTTCCATGAAGAATGCCATAGGAATTTTGATGGAGATTGCATTAAATGTGTAGATTGCTTTCGGTAAGATTGCCATTTTCACTACATTGATTCTTCCAATCCAGGAACAAGGGATGTTTTTCCAATTCCTAGTGTCTTCTGCAATTTCTCGCTTGAGTGTTTTACAGTTTTCATTGTAGAGATCCTTTACTTCCTTGGTTAGGTTTATTCCAAGGTACTTTATTTTCTTTGATGCAATTGTGAATGGGATTGATTCTCTGATTTCGTCCTCTGTGTGTTTGTTGTTATCCTATAGGAATGCTGCTGATTTCTGTGTATTTATTTTGTATCCTGCTACATGGCTGTAGGTGTTTATCAGCTCTAACAGTTTGCTGTTACAGCCTTTAGGGTCCTTTATATATAGACTTATGTCATCTGCAAATAATGATAACTTGATCTCTTCCTTTCCAATTTGTATCCCTTTTATGTGTGTCTCTTGCCTTATTGCTATGGCTAAGACTTCCAGTACTATATTAAATAAAAGTGGGGACAGTGTACACCCTTGTCTTGTTCCTGATTTTAGTGGGAAAGCTTCCAGTTTTTCCCCATTTAGTAATATATTGGCTGTAGGTTTGTAATAAAATTATGACATATTATATTATTTTATATATTATATTATTATATATTATATATAATATATATTATATATTGTATTATATTATTATTATATTACATTATATTATATTATATTAAATTATATTGAGATATGTTCCTTCTATTCCCAGTCTTTGTAGGACTTTTATCATGAAGGGATGTTGGATTTTGTCAAATGCTTTCTCTGCGTCTAATGAGATGATCATGTGATTTTTGTCCTTCAGTCCATTTATATAATGTATTACATTTATCAATTTGCATATGTTGAACCATCCCTGCATCTCTGGGATAAAGCCTACTTGGTCAGGGTGAATGATCTTTCTGATATATTCTTGTATTCTGTTTGCCAATATTTTGTTGAGAATTTTTGCATCTATGTTCATGAGGGAGATTGGTCTGTAATTTTCTTTTTTTGTTCTATCTTTGCCTGGTTTTGGTATCAGGGTGAGGCTGGCTTTGTAGAAGGAGTTTGGTAGGATTCCTTCTTTTTCTATTTTATGGAAAAGCTTAAGAACCAATGGTGTTAGTTCTTTCCTGAAGGTCTGGTAAAATTCAGCAGTGAATCCATTTGGGCCTGGACTTTTTTTAGTTGGGAGATTGTTGATAACTGCTTGGATCTCCATGCTTGTTATAGGTCTATTTAAGTGATTAATCTCATCTTGATTTAATTTAGGTAGGTTATATAAATCAAGGGAATCATCTATTTCTTTCAGATTTTCATACTTTGTGGAGTATATGTGTATTAGTCAGCTTCAGGTTCACTGAGATGAACTTCCAGACCAGGCACAGTTATGGAGGAAGGGATATTTATTGAAGCTTACAGATCCAGGGGAAGTTCCATAATGGCAGAAGAAACTGGCCAGCCTTCACAGGCCCAAGCAGAGAGGAGCAGTACAAGCCTAAAGGTCAAAAGCCAGAGCACACTTCAGGAACTCCAGCTAGGCACACTTTGCATATCTTTAGATTGAAATCTCAAACTCACCACCACACCTTAAGATCCACACAATGGCATTGCCTCCAGCCAGGTGGCTAGAGATGCAAACTACAAACAAATAAACAACTGAATATATTGGGGGCCATCTATTCTATTCAAACCACCACAATATGTTTTTATAGTATGTCCCTACAATTTTTTGAATTTCTCTGGCATCTGTTGTGATGTTACCTTTTTCATCTCTAATTTTATTAATTTGTGTCTCTTCTCTCTTTCTTTTGGTCAGATTTGCTAACGGTTTATCAATCTTGTTTATCCTTTCAAAGAACCAACTCTTTGTTTCATTGATTCTTTGGATTGGTTTTTTTGTTGTTGTTGTTTCTATTTCATTAATTTCTGCCCTAATCTTCATTATTTCTTCCTGTCTACTGACTTTTGGTTTGCCTTGTTCTTCTTTTTCCAAGGTTTAAGGTGAAGCATTAGGTCATTTACTTGCGACCTTTCTAATTTCTTAATATAGGCACTTAAAGCTATAAATTTACCTCTTAGGACTGCCTTCATTGTGTCCCAGAGATTTTGGTATGTTGTGTTCTCATTATTGTTTGACTCTATAAATTTTTTGATTTCCTTCTTGATTTCTTCATTGACCCATTCATCATTTAGTAGCGTATTGTTTGATTTCCATGATTTTGTGTATGCTCTATAGCTTTTCTTGCTATTGATTTGTAGTTTGATTCCATTGTGGTCAGATAGAATGCAAGGAATTATTTCAATTTTCCTGTATTTGTTAAGATTTGCTTTGTGTCCTAATATGTGGTCTATTTTAGAAAATGTTCCATGTGCTGCTGAAAAGAATGTATATTCTGCAGCATTTGGATGAAATGTCCTGTATATATCTGTTAAGTCCATTCCTTCTATGACCTCATTTAGTCCAGACGCCTCTCTGTTTATTTTTTCCCGGGATGACCTATCAATAGATGAGAGTGGGGTGTTGAAGTCACCCACTACCACTGGGTTTGGTGTTATCTGTGACGTTTTAGTTCTAATAGCGTTTTTTTTTTTTTGATGAATTTGGGGGCCCCCATGTTAGGTGCATATATTTTTAGGATTGTAATGTCCTCCTGTTGGAGAGTGCCTTTAATCAATATAAAGTGGTCTTCCTCATCTTTCTTAACTAATGTTGAACTGAAGTCTACCTTGTCAGATATTAGGATAGCAACCCCTGCTTGTTTTCTAGGTCCATTTGCTTGGAACACTGTTTTCCAACCTTTCACCCTAAGATAGTGTCCATCCTTTGTAGAAAGGTGGGTTTCTTGGAGGTAACAAATTGAAGGATCCTGCTTTTTAACCCAGTCTGCAAACCTATGTCTTTTGGTTGGGGCATTGAGGCCATTGATATTAAGAGATATTATTGAAAGGTGTGTATTCATTTTTGCCATTTTTTTGTAGTTCTTCTGGTTTCACCTTTGCTCTCTTGTGTTAACTGGTATTTGAGTATTGTTTGTTTTTTCCTGGTTCCTTATATGTGTTCTTTTTTTTTCTTCAGCATGGAGGATTCTTTCAAGTACTTCCTGTAGAGCTAGTTTTTTCTTCAAATACTCCTTTAACTTGCTTTTGTCATGGAATGTCCTTATTTCTCCGTCTATTTGAGTGGATAGCTTTGCAGGCTAAAGTAACCTTGGTTGACAGTTGTTATCTTTCAGAACTTGCAATATACTCCATGCCCTTCTGGCTTTTAAAGTTTGTGTTGATTAATCTGCTGTAGTCCTGATAGGCTTGCCTTTGTAGGTAACTTGAGTTTTCTCTCTGACTGCTTTTAATAAATTTTCTTTGGTTTGTGTGTTTGGTAGTTTGATTACAATATGGCGAGGAGAGGTTCTTTCCAGGTTTTGTCTGGCTGGGGTTCTAAAGGATTCTTGTATCTGCATTGGCACCTCTTTCCCAATTTGGGGGAAGTTTTCTTGTATGATGTTGTTGAAGATGCCTACTATGCCTTTGGAGTGAAATTCTTCTCCTACTATGCCCTGAATTCTTATGTTTGATCTTTTCATAGTGTCCTGAATCTCTTCAAATTTCCACTCCTACTTTTCTATTAGTTTGTCTTTCTCTTTGTTGGACTGTATTAGATCTGCCACCTGGTCTTCTAGTTTAGATATTCTGTCCTCTCCTTCATCCATTCTACTGGTGAGATTTTCTACAGAGTTTTTTATTTCATTAACTGTGTTCTTTATTGCTAGTAATTCTAACTGGTTTTTCTTTATTATTTCTGTTTCCTTATTTATGTCTAATATTGACCTCTTTATTTCAGTAAGTTGGCATCCTGTGTCTTCTTTGCTTCCTCTGATTTCTTCTTTGAGTTCTTTGAACATGTTTATAATCATTCTTTTGAAATCTTTCTCAGGCATTTCCTCTAACTCATTCTCACTGGAGGTCATGTCTGATGCATTAATACTTTTTTGTTGGATTTATATTGTCTTGATTTTTGGTGCTTCTTGTGTTATAGTGTACATATTTTTGCATCCTGGATTATTTAGTTATTGGATTTTCTAGTTAGCTGGGTATTATTAGATGTATGTGTCAATCCGATGTTATATATCTTCAGGGTAGGAGCTTCAGGCACTAGGTGTGGCTCTCAAGACTCTCAGAGTAACTACAAAAGTGACTCTAGGTGTTGGGTTTGCCTGCTATGAGAGTATTCAAGTAGACTGAGTGGAACCAAATACAGATAGTTTCTAAAATTTAACTAAACAATGTACACTTTCAATGAAAAACAGCACAGAGTATTTATCCAAGAGCAGGTATTATGACAGCCAGATCCTCTGTCTGTCGCTTAGGCTGTGTGGGGCCCCACCCACTCCCTTAATCCTGACAACAAGGAGGTTAAGATTTCTGGTCTGTAGAGGGTTCCAAGTCAGCTTGTGACCAGGTGAGACCCTTTCCTAACGAATGACAGAAGAGGAAACAAAGCTACTATAAATCAAGAAGCAACAAGTAACAAGCCCAAACTACCGCTTATTTAAGAATGGCAATTCTGATCATCCATCCAATTTAACATATTTATCCTGATATGGAAGGTGCAATTAGCACTTCTGGTTCAGGCCTATATACCAGGTTTATTAGGCGGGTACTGACCTGGTGTAATCCCAGTTATCTTTTGGGATGATTTTGGTCTCAGTTAGCTGCGCTCCTGCTTGGGTCCCTCTTTGGTGTGCTGTGGGTTCAAGTTGGCGTGGCCGGGTCCCTGGACCACTGCTCTGTTCATGGGAGCTGGGCCCTGGCGGTGGGGGAGGGGAGGCTGCAGATGCTGCTCTAGTTCGCTCGCTGTTCCACGTGTTCTTCTACCTTGTGATCTGCTCCTCCGTTGTTCACTGCTGTTCTCCCTACATGTTTCTTGAGTTTGCGGAGAGCCCCGGTATGAGTGGAAAATCCCCTCACCTGGCTTTTCCTGCGGCTCAAGCCGACCAAGCCGCTTTTGCCGGCCTGTGTGGGCTCTGGATGCTCTGGATCTCTCCTACTTTTCCGCTGCCATTTCAGTTTCCTATACACCTCACTTTTTAGTAAAAGTGTGTATTTTGCTGGTTTATTTTTTTATTTTTTATTTTTTTATTTTTTTGGCTTTTCCCCCCTAGGCTGCTTTGGCGTGGTACCTACACTGCCATCTTAACTGGAAGTCAGGTTTTTTTTTTTAAAGCGTCTTTTCATTCCCCAAGTTGTCTTGTTTTGAATGGTTAATAATGCAGTCTTAATTCTAGTAAGGATACTGTGGACAGCAGTAAACAAAGTCATTGAAATATACAGGATGTTAAATGTTAATTAATGCAAAGGAGAGAAAAAGCCCAAAGAAATATCCTGGCTAAGGAATGGAAAATATGTCTCAATTATTAGTGGGAGAAAATATTTTTGGTGTTAAGAAAAAAGAAGACTCCTAGCCCTTTAAAATATCTTATATTTTCCATACTCTACTTATTAGTTTGGGCAAGTGTATGTTTCAGTGGGTGGTGGTAAAATGCCCTCTTCCTTAGCTCAATGCGGAGAAGATAATGCAGCCTTCAGTTTGTAGGTGAGAGTTTCAAGGAAACTGTAGCCTAAAGCAGATAGCTTTCAGGTACAGGTGTGACTATGGGGAACAAGAGGCACATGTGTTTCCTAGACTTTTTCCTACATAGGAAGTTGAGGGAAACACACCCTGACCTGGTGTCTCCTAAACTACATTGCATATTGATCCAAAGGGTGAACCAGCTGATGACGTATTCACCTGTCCAGGTGCAAGCATATGTACCTGGTGTCAGCAAGAGTCACAAGCAGACCTGCCTGCCTGGCTAACGGGTGCAGCCTGGAGGTCACGCTGGAAAAGAAGATGCCCGCTGAGAGTCTTGCTGCCCATTGGCCCTGAAGCCATTGCACACGTGCATCTCTGACTCCTGAAGAGGAGTCTGGGACCTCTTCTCACTCTTGTTTCCCTGTCCATTTCTTGACTTGAAAGGAGAGATTGCTGTGACCACCCCTTGTCACACCTCCTCCATCTTTCCTTTTCCCTAGAGCTGTGGTTCTCATTCTCTTGGAAATCACAGATGTTTCTCAAATCCTTTCAAAGCCATGAGATTTACCTACTGTCTCACCAGGTCACAGACCCTCTGCAGCTCAGCCGTAGGCTGTATGTGAGAACTCCAAATGGGTGAGTGTTTTTCTCAGCTGTAGAAGAAAACAGCAACACAGCCTTGGTCTTCGTAGCACTCCAGATAATGGTGTCTGACTGCATGCATTCAAATTCAGTGCTTCTGCATGCTGGCTGTGTGATCTGAGCCCAGCTCTGTGACCTCTCTAATGCAGATAGTCATGAGAGATCTTCCTAAAGCTTCTCTGAGAAATTTCTGTGGTCATTCTTATACTGTCCACTGTCTGGTCACAAGGGCTTGATAAACACTGGATCTTTTACAGTTTCCTGGGATTGTACCAGGCCACACAGGAGCTTCATAGAGCAGAGCTGCGATCAATACTACCCGGAGTGTAGTGTGAAGGCGTGGCTCAGGTTTTCGGTTCTGGCTTAGGCTGTTTGAGAAGAACCAGTGTCAACACCATTAGTCCAGCCCATTTAGGTTCTTCAGAGCTCTGTGCCCAGTACTAGCACAGAACCAGAGATGGAGCTGGGGTTTTTACACTAAGCCAGTTCTTGTTTCTGGTGGCCACTAGCCCCCAAGTAATTTTGTCCTGTGGAATTGAACCTGAGTCCTTTGGCTTTGCAGGCAAGTGCCTTAACTGCTAAGCCATCTCTGCAGCCACCTCCCCACCCCTTTTAAATCTCCTTAAAGGACAGACTTGAACTTTCACGCTTGTAGCTTTAGGAATATAGTTGTCAAGGTTTCCTTTCGGAGCTTGGAATCCTTTTTCAAACAACTTAATTTCCAATGGCAAATCACCCGTTAAAGAAGCTGTGAAGAAATCGTGACAACAGCGATTGCACTAATAGCTTCTCATGGGACATTGAAATGAAAATGTCTCCCCATTACTCCAGGCGGAACTGTACACAGCGCACCCCTTTGCACCGTGGTGAGAGATCCTGGAGAGATATCACACGGCCCTTTCAATATTTTTCTTTTGCTAAACAAGCAGTTCTGGAAAAGGAGACAAGGGGGAATTTCGATGATCTTGGGTTAGTCTTCTGAGGAGATGGGATTTTTTGGGGGGGGGGTCACAGAGACACATTCCTCTCTCCCCACCCGCCTGCAAACTCCGTGAGCAAATAGACACATCTTTAAGATCTTCATCTTTTGTTGTTTGATTTCAAGCAGAAGTTCCATTGGAGGCGTCTCTCCTGGTCCATCAGGGAGTCTTCGCTTTCTTGCCTCTACAAAGCTATGGCTTATTTATATAGTGACACACGGAGGATGACAGCCCTGGGGAACACAGAGTGTAGAGTGGCCCTTTGGGGGAGGGAGGGAGCCTTTTATTTCAGTAGCAGAATTTTCTTGGTCAAGCTTATTTTAGTCCCCAGTGCCCACAAATCAGAACGACTTTGTACACGCGTCCTGGTTTGATGTGCAGAACCCAAAACTTCCTTCAAAGACCTCGAGTGCTTTGAGATGTTTCTTTCATAACACTTTGAGCGGCATAGCTTCCCTGTCACACCAGGAAAGCTAGGCGGCAAGCCGGGTCCAGCTGCTCTGAGCCCTCCCCATGAGAACAGCAGCGCCATCTCAGCACTGTGTCTCCGCCGCCAGCCCCTCAAATCTTCACAAGCAGTGCAGGAGAACCCTCAATTCACAGATGAGGAAATCTGGACTCAGGAAGTCTAAAACTGGGAGCCACTAACTGGCACAGAGCAGGATCATTGTAGTTGAGACTAAGCAAGCATGGATTTAAGCCATAGTCCCCCACCCTCAACCTATTCAACAGGCTTGCCAGGGCATGTGGTAGAGATAGAGAGGTGGAGGAGGCTGCTGAGGGCTCTTTAGGCATCCCAAGATTGTGCATGCACTGAGCCCTTCTTGGTTGTTTCTTGTAAAAAAGCTGTTGCAGCCACAGACCAAGGCCATTGCCAAGCAAGTTGCACTGTGAACACATAAGTCTCCATTGGACAAGGCAGCTGAGTAGAAATTACAATTAAACTTGCCATCAGTCAAGTTTCTCAAGAACACTTGATATTTCATCAAACCTATTTTTTTTTAATGTATTCTTGCTTAATCTTGTAGTTTCTTTGTGGAACTTCCTGATGCCATAGTTGAACAGCATTTTCTAAATCTGGTTTCATCTCTTTCCCTCTCACTCTTTTTCCTTGTTCTTCTCAAGAAAGTGCTTTAGTTGGGCTGGAGAGATGGCTTAGCAGTTAAGGTGCTTGCCTGCAAAGCCTAAGGAACCATGTTCTACTCTCCAGATCCCACATAAGCCAGACACACAAAGATGAGGCAAGTGTAAGGTCGCACATGCCCACTAGGTGGCGCAAGCATCTGGAGTTCAGTTGCAGTGGCTGGGGCCCTGGTGTGCCAATTCTCAATCTCTCTTCTCCCCCCACCTCTTGCTCTCTCTCTCTCTCTCTCTCTGTGTCTTTCTCTTTCACTCTAAAAAAATTACAATTTTTTTTAAAAGAAAGAAAGTGCTTTGGTCAAGCATTTGCTTTCTGAGTCTTTCTATCCCTACCATTCCTCCTTCCCACCTCATTTAATTTTTGTTTACTTCTGACCTCCTATTGTGATTTATAAGTGGGTAAATGGAAAGCTACTAGTTATTTTCTAGCTGCTGTGACCAAATGCCTGAAGCAACTTCAGGAAGGAAGGGTTTATTTCAGCTTACAGTTCATTGTTACAGCCCATCATGGCGGGGAAGGCATGGCGGCGAATGTGTGGCCCCAGGAACAGGAAGCGTCTGGTCATATTCCATCTGCAGTCAGGAAGCAAAGAGCTGTGAATGCTGTCGTGTCTCGTCGTTTCCTCCACCAAGTAATAGTCCATTACTTTTGAGTTCAGCACCATTCAGGTTCGCAGGCTGTGGGCAGAATGCAGCCAGATAATTTTCTTTAGAGTGCATAACATGAACTCCCTCTAACCCAGTTCTGATTTGTCCTCTGAAGCCTCATGAGCTGGGCCTCCACTGTTTGTGTTTCTCTCAACATTCTTGCCTTCTCCACCATGATGGAACTGTAAACCAAAACAAACCTTTCCTCCCATGAGCGGCTGCTTGTCTGGTATTTGTCACAGCAACAAAATTATATAACCAATCTAGGTATGTTAGAAGATTTTCTTTTGTGTGTGTGTGTGTTTGTGAGATATACATGCATGTATGTGTGTTTGCAATTATAGACATGTGTGTACATGTACACGTATGTGTGCCCATGAGTTTGTGTGTGGAGGCCAGAAGTTGATGTCAGGCGTAATCCTCACTCATTCCCCACTTTATTTACCGAGGGAGTGTCTCACACTTGAGCTTACTGGTTCAGCTGGTCTAACTAGCCAGCTCACCCTGAGACTCTTCTGTCTCTACCTCCAGAGTGTCATTTCACAAGTGAATTGCCAGGCCTGCCCAGCGTTTACATGGGAGACGGGGGTCAGAACTCAGGCCCTCACACTTGCAGGGCAAGCCGTTTACCTACCGAGCGGTCTCTCGAGCCCCCATTGAAGCAAGGTTAGAGTTCTGGGAGGGTTTAGATCTCCATCAAGATGTAGGAGACATTTGGGCCTGTGAACCCCCAATTTTGGGTCCTTGTGCAACTTATCAAGAGTGAAAACACAGACACAGAGAAGGGTAAATTATAAATTATGAGATTTATTTTAGGGAGAGTTGGGATCCAGAGGGAAGACAAGCGGGAGAGCCCAAGCCAAAAAAAAAAAAAAAAATCTCACTCCTTCCTGAAGGGTAAGGGCAGACCAAGAAGGTTCTCCTCAATAGGGAGTCAGAGAGGGCTGAGAGAGATAAGGGACCAGGGGGCCAGAGGAGCCAGGAGTGTTACACATACATTTCAGCCCCATTTATATGGACCAAACATCTAATTAACATGAGCTGGGCCTTGGCGGCTCACATCTTTAATCCCAGCACTTGGGAGGCAGAGGTAGGAGGATTACTGTGAGTTGGAGGCCACCCTGAGACTACATAGTGAATTCCAGGTCAGCCTTGTCTACAGCGAGACCCTACCTCAAAATAAATAAATAAATAAATAAAATATAAAAAAATAAATAAATGAGCCTCATCACCATGATCAGGTGTATAATGAAAGGATTGATGCGTTCAAGAGCTCAGGAAGGGCCAGTCTACAGGTGTGCTAAGCCTAGGAAAAGTTGAGGAAGAAGCAAGAAGCTGTTACTGAGGAGCGGTTGAGTAAGACTAGATCAGACTGCCGGTTCTAGTCCTGTCAGAGCAGGCAAAGTAGGTGGCGCTCATATTTTCCATGGGGCCTGTCCCCTGCTAACTACCTATTAGAAGGAAAAAAAAAAAAAAAAAAAAAAAAGCTATCTTGCTCCTAATCTGTATCACACCATCTTTTCATTTCTAACAGCAGACAGAAGATTGGTTTCCAGTGGGTCTTCTCCCAAGCTGAAAAGATGGTTTTTTTTTTCTGTAGCCAGTATGCTGAAGCCCTTCCCTGTGAGCCAGTGTCAATGACTTACTGAAGGCAGGCATTAATAGTGATGGCCATTGCCAAATATGATATGCACCTATATTTGAAAACTTCCCACCAGCTCATGTGAGCGCAAAAGTAAGGCAGCATCTACGGTCGGCATACAGTGAACATTTCCTGGCATTTGCAGTGGGGTTAGGAGGTGGCAGAGGACAGAGCTGGGGCTTAGGATGCAACAAAATTGTAGAAAGGAGCCTAAGCTGCCTCAAGGAGAATCTCCACAAAAGGTAGCCAAGAGGTTCGTGTGAGAAGCACAGGCTGTCTGCCCCAACACCAGCTGTCAGGCGGCGTGGCTCTTGGCCCAGTGCACAGCATCCTTGTGGTCATAGCAAGAGCTGGTCTGGACAACACGCATGGGTGTGCATCCATCCTGACGGGGTCCTGAGCTGCTCCTTGTCAAAGGCAAGGGTCTCCAGAATGCAGTAGCCTTTTGGCCTCAACCCTCCTTGTTTTAGTTCTATCAAATCTCTCTTCCCTCCATCTTCACCACAATTTTGACAAGCTGCTAACAAGAGAGACAAGGATGCAGTCTCTCACTATATTCAGCATTCCTATTATCATGGCGAAAATGTCAGCCTTTAATGTGGGCCCAGGCCCTATATGAATATTTAAAAGAGGCTGTTTTGTAAACCTTTTCATGTCTTGCTAGGGGTGCTACCCAACCCCCACCCCTGGTCTGGAGAGATACTCTCCTGGGCCTGTTTTCTTTCCCTGTGATACCCTCGCTGGTTGCTATGTTCTCCCTGACATTTTCTTCACAGAGTGCCGCTATTCCAAACCGATGGTCACAGAGTCCTTCTCAATAACATACAGACAAAGCACTCTGCATAGCTGATAAATTACAAGCAGGCACCGCTGGCTCACTTGATGGATTTGTTGGATCGAGTGTGTGTGAGTCATGGGTGTTATTTTTGGTCAGAAGAATTGTGTGAACTTTCCTCCTCTATTCTGAGCTCTTTGAAATGTACTACCTTTTTTTTAATTGTTATTCTTTAAGGCATATGTCAAGGAATTAGGTACCCTAGAAGAAGTCATTTTCTGGTTTTCAAAGTTACTGTTTTGGAGTTGAGGAGGTGGAAAGGTTGAATAGAAACGACTTGTGTGTTGACAACCCCACCTGTTCAGTATGAGAGAAAATTACAGTCATCTGCTTTAAGACAGTTGGATCCTTCTCCTCTAGGTGACCCCAGAGGTCAAGTTCAAGGCTAGGGCAGATTTACTGTGAACACACAGCTTGGAGATGTTATGATTTCAACTGACCATTGTTTGTGGGTAATGAACAAGTGCCTGGCTATATTTTGGTAGCCTTCTTTTCATCTGAGCTGCAGAGTAAATAATGTTTTATAATCACAGCGTTGGCTGTTTCCTATAACAGTTCTGGCCTCTGCCCCTGGTTTTTCTGGATCTTTGACTGGGTTTATTTTTGGTGCCAGTCCTTCCCTGCATCTAAATACCCAGGAGCACCGAGCTGGGCTTTTCAGCGTGAGGCCCCAGGTTCAGTGCCAGAATGCAACCTAGTTGTGGTTCATGACAAGATAGAGACAGAAATTGAGAGCAGGCTTTCAGAGGCATTTAGAACAATCTGACAGCATGATTTTATGTCTGTTGAACTTAACAATAAACACTTGGCATTTTATCTAGATGTCTTCTTAAATTCATTTCCCCCATAATTCATATTGATTTGCAACTACAAAAGCATTGACCAGCGATGGATTGAAGAACGCTGGTCTTCACCACTGGTAGGTAGGGTTGCTCTGGTTTAGCTACTGCAAGGGCTTCCCACCCTACTCCAGAGTGCCCCCCCCCCCCCCCCCCCGCTTCACACCAGGGTCTCAAGTCCTTACTGATTGAAAAGGAAGATTAGAAAAAACAGTCCCTCCTGCATGGTGCCAGCCCCTCCATGTGGGAGGGGTCACTGCTGCCGTTAGCTTACTAAGAAATCTATGAGCTATTAATGCCTGGGAACATTCTGGAGTTTGGTGGAGTAAAGGCAGAGGCCACTACCTTAGAAGGAACCAGAAAGTGCCAATCAAGAGCATGTCTCCTGGCCACCGCAGACCCTGAAGCCAGCCTGCTCTGTGGCCTTACTGCTCTGCCCAGAACTTTGAGATGTGGCAGGGTGTGCGCTCTCCATTGGGAACGTTTCCTCACTCTGGCCTCAGGAGGACCTTCTTCTCACACCCTATTCCCGTGTTCACTTTGTTTTCCTCCAGAGTGCTAAATCCCTGTCCTGTGAGTCCCTGCTCATTCTAGTGCAATATAATGTGACCTTAATGTAATCCGTCAGGTGTGTGCTCACAAGATGTGTGTGCACTGCTCAATACTTCATCTCTAGCTCTAAGAAGGTCTCTAACACAAAGGAGGCACTTTGACATTCATAAAGATTGAGTGAAGAATGAACAGGGCAGGCGCAGGACCACAGAGTCAGCTGTGCCCAAGGAGACACCTGCTGCCTTTCCACTACTCCGTCCACTGTGTACTTGAGTTGGAGTCACCGGGTACGGGCTGTAAGGGCTTCTAGCAGCACCTTCTGGGTTGTGTGAGCCTGGGGTTGTAAGTGTGTGTTCATTGTTTGGGTGTTGGGGTGTTATGTGGAAGATGTGCTGCTAGCCCATTCTACAGATGGGAACTCATGCAGGCCACCTGCCCAGCCAGTGACAGAAACAGGATGCAACTTTGATTCCACCCAGGGGACATTTTCTATGCTGTTGGTCACAGTGGTACCTTTGTTTTTCTACCTACAGAATGTGGGTAAATTTTTCTTACCCATTGTCAACTTTTTATCCCATGAGAACAGAATTCTGGGAAAATAGGAAGTAAGATATTATACTATGAGTTTTGAAAATTTGGGGCTGAAAAATGAGATTGTGTTATGGAGTGATGTTCCCAGAGAGGAGATCAGAGCCTGTGGGGACAAAGGTTTATCGAAGCAAGGTGCTGGTTTCGATTCTTGGTGCTCCTTGCTGGGTCCCCAGGTCCCTCCCAGGGCTAAGACCACAACCTGTAGCTCAGCGTCTCCTCTGTCATGTTAGCAGTGTCATGAAGCAGCTGCTGGGAGCTTGGGAGGAAGGAGGAGAGAAAACCAAGCCCCACGCCCTTCATGGAAGTTATGTTTCAGCAAGGAGAGGGAGACAGGAAATAAACAGTAAGCAGTAAAGCATGAAGTGAATTATATGGTAAGTTAGAAGATGGCACGCGCGCTGGACAAAAGGCAAAACAGCATAGGGGAAGGTGGCCGTGTTAAATCGATGGTCCAGGGGGGCTCTGTGGGGGTGCTGACCTCTGTGCAAAAGCCTCAAGGAGGTGACAGGGGAGGAGGTTCCCACAGAGAGGACAGTGTGAGCAAACACTGAGATGGACTCAGGCCTGGTGTGTGGGTGCAAGGGGAGTGTGGAGGTCGGGAGGACCTTGAAGGTAGAGACAGAAGGACATTATAACCAATGAGCAGTGGAGGCAGGGTAGTGGGGAGTCAGGGATGGATTCATCTGTCTAGTCTTTTCCTTTCTTCTCTTTTTACCCAACACAATTATTCCCCAAAGTATTAGCATGGAAGTCTTTGACTATTCATGAATACTTCTGGATTTGGGCTTCCTCAGCATTCACATGAAGGAATGTACAGACCAATCTTTTTTAAAAAAATATTTTTATTTATATATTTGCAAGGGGCCAGGGAATAGGCACACCAGGATCTCCAGTCTCTGCAAATGAATTGCAGACACATGCACCACTTTGTGCACCTGGCTTTACACGGGTACTGGGGGATCTAACTTGGGTCATTAGGCATTGCAGACAAATGCCTTAACCGCGGAGCCGTCTCCCCAGCCTTGTGCTCTGCTCTTTAACTTCCTGAACGCTGAAGCACCTGGCAGCCTGCTTGTTTCCTCACCCCTAGTGCTGAGTCTTTCAGACACCTTTCCTTATGCCATCTCTGTGTGACACCAGTATTTCCACCCTTTACCCACTGGTCATGTCCGTGCTAAAGTTAGCTAAGAATATGACTGGTGGGGTGACAATCAGAATCAGTTATGGTGAACACAATAAGGTTTCCTGCAGAGCAGGAGACAGGGCAGAAGGACAAGTTGAGTGGATGGAGCATACAGCTTGGTGGGGGAGTCAGGAGTTCAGGGGAACCTGGAGAGGAGTGGGTGTATGAGAGAAGGGGACCCGCAGCTCTGCTCTGGGCAATGGAATGCAGCTGGATGGCCAAGAGAGTCACACATAGGGGTACGACCCCAAGTCTGGGAGAGGTGATGTCCTGGAGGTGGGAACAGTAAGCAGTGACCTGGAGTTTGGTACCACATTGAACTAGCGTAAAGGAAGGAGGAGGTGATCGTCAGTCCAAGCGATGGAAGAACCACCCCTGTGCACCCTGATGTGGGAATGGCTGTGCACCAATGACCCTCCTCTGTGGCCGCCTTCTAGAATTGTGATGGAAGCAGGGAAAGACGCGAGTACCACGAAATCAGAAAATGAAGGTTTTCCTACATTGTTGGCCCAAATTGTGTAATTGAACACCAGCCCATTTTCAAGATAGTTATTTTAGTGATAACCTCTTAGGTTAGGAAATGTTTAAAATAGTGAAATCTGACCAACTGGCCCCTCCATTATCTGCCTGGTGCCATTTGTGAGCCGTGTGGAAACAAAGGACCCCCCCCCCCAGGAAGCGTGTTGCCCCCTTCCTTTCCCACCCTGCAGCTGACTGGCGTGGCTTCCGCGCTGTCCCCTCACATGTTTCTTCACCCCCGTGGGCTCTGGGGGTGGGGGGCAGCTGAGCTCCAAAAACCAGGAAAGCCAGCAGTTATCCATGTCGGTTTCTCACTGCTGCTGTGATGTGTTGATATTTTTCCAGGCTAATCTTGCACAGCTCTTAAGAGATTCTCAGGACCGAAATAAACATCTGGGAGAAGAAATTAAAGAACTTCAGCAAAGGCTTGGAGAAGTCCAGGGTGACAATAAGGTATGGTGAATGTTGAAGGGAAGAGCTCGCCTGTGCAATTGTGCCTTAGAGGAATCTGTGTGTGTGACGCATCAGGAAAAGTGCTTCAGTGGTGGTGGAGAATCTTGCTGTGGATTTTTACATTTGCAATGGAAATTCGCAATCTAGCATTTCCTGTCTTTATTACATTGATTTTGCGTGTGCACTTGTGTGTATGTGTGTCTCTCTGGGTTCTGTAAAATACTGTCCCAACCCATCGTAGAAGTTTCATTATGTTCAGCGTGGTGGATAACGTGGTGGAGGGCAAAATAAAACCCAAATGGTATACTTCTCCCCTTCCATACAGATAATGGATTTGTGGCTCAGATGATTTGGAATTATTCACATTCAGTTTTGAATTTTAAGTAGTCATCCTACTAATTATGTTCACATAACCAATTTATTTTATTGCTAAATTTGGCAATTTGTATGGAACATTGCTCAAAATCCACTGCTCGGTATTAATCAAACTCCCCTGTTGGCAACGTTAATTATAAAATATGAACTCATAAACTCCAAGCTAAATGTGGACACTCACTCTCTCCCAGCTGAGGCTGTGAACAATAGTACAATTGAAAAAGGGAAGAAAAGCTACCCAAGTTTAATTCTGTCCCCCCAAATAATTTCCTGTTTTGCTGAGATAGATGTGTCTTCAACTTCTCGCCAGAGGCGGCTTCTGCAACACAAATGGTGCTGGATTTTGACTCAGAAAAACTAGTGTGTGTGTGTGTGTGTGTGTGTGTGTGTGTGTGTGTGTGTGCATGTGTTCAGGGGCACATTCTTGGGAAGTTGTTTCCTAGACATTACCAACTTCCTTGACAAATTACGGTGGCTTTCATTTTTGCAGAGAACTGTTGTTGGTTATTTTGAGAGATGGTCACTCTGTGAAATAAATGCTAGGCTAGAGAGGTGGCGTAGTGGTTAAGGTGCTTGCCTGCGAACCCTAAGGGCCCATGTTTGACTCTCCAGATCCCATGTACCAGACACACAGGGGGACGCAAGAGTGGAAGGTTGCACATGCTCACAGGTGGCACATGCATCCAGAGCTCGAGTTCAGTGGTTGGAAGTCCTGGTGCACCAATTCTCTTTCTCTTTCTTTCTCACTCTCACTTTCACTGTCTCTTATAGAAAAAAAAAAAAACTTTTTAAATATTTAGAGCTGTTTGGGAGACAGTTGCTTAAGAGAAAACTCTTCTCCAGTGAGAGATCAGAGAGGACTCTTAGAAGGTTGGCATCAAGAGAATTCTGAGGTGAACTCTTTCTGTATTTGACACCAGACAAGAGAACAGTGGAATCTAAAGGGAAGGGACAGGAACGAGGCTTCTGAATGTTCAGCACAGGAAGATTGGTGGTTATAAGGCAGCCAAGGAGGGAGAGGGAATGGGAATCTTACACTGTGAAGGAGAGGCCTGGCACAGGATATGTGGCACATGAGGATAAGTTGGGCACCTGTGACCTAAGCCTGCAGGATCCAGTTATGTGGAATCCCTCCCTCCTTCAGGGTGTGAGGCTGGGAATGCCATGTCTCCACCTAGGGCCTGAGGTGGGAGCGTGGACTTGATGCCTTTGACTGGGGCAGGCAGCATTCTTTAGCAAAGCCTGGATACTTTCACCATGAGATGGGGGCTGAGGATTAGAGTCACAGACCTGGGCACATTGGGGGTGCCTGTTGCATCTGTGGAGATGGAGAGGGGAAAGGCAGCTTGCGAAAATGTCACAAATCTGTGTCTGCTGCTGGCTGGAGAGCGAATCTTAGTTCAGGTGCTGCGCTAGGAAGCTGAGATGATCCATATCTGGCTTAACCTCCCCCACTCCCAAACACACACACATACACACACACACACACACACAGAGAGAGAGAGAGGGAGGGAGGGAGGGAGAGAGAGAGAGAGGGAGGGAGGGAGGGAGAGAGAGAGAGAGAGGTTTTTATATGCTGGAAAGTTCATCTCCACTGTTACAACATCGAAAGGTGTTGGAACCTTTAAGAATGGAGCCTAGCAGAAGGGGACTGGGCTCTGACCACTGCATGAAGGGGTTAATACGGGGCTCCTGGAGTGAGGCTTCTCAGAAGTGGCTCTGTTCCACAGGGGCCACCATTAGTCAAGAGAGCCTGGCCCCTCCCCGCTCTTTGCTTCTCTGTTTCTCTTCCACCTGTAACCTCCTGGCAGGAAGGAAGATATTCCAGAGCCACTTGTGCCTCTCCCTTGTGCTATCAGACTTTTGAGACAGTGGACCCCAAGAACTTGAGATTCCCCAGCATACTGGTGCCAGCCAGAGGAGGAGCTGGTCTCTGGGACCAGAGGATTCACAGGCGCTGATGACCTGTCAGCCCACCTTGTAGGAGAGAGAGCCACCGGCAGTCATGATGGGCTACCTTGACCAGCACTGCTTAGCTATGAGTACCTCTTGCCTTCTACTTAAGCCTGCACCTCATGACAGGACCAGAAAGGTGGGCTTGGGGTGGGGGGAAGCCGAATCACTGGATCTCTTTGTTCCTCTTTCCAATGTGGCCATATAGGGTAAGTTTCCTTACTCTGCTTTTCATTATTACGTATCTGTTTAGTTCACCTATTGAGGATGAGTGGCTGAGCCTAGCTTGTTAGAGCTGCTCATGCTTTGACCCCAGTAACTCTGAGAACATACTCTCTGGCCACATAATGACATCTGCCATGCTGCTACAGCCATGGGCCCTTTCCAGAAGCCATGGTTTGGATAAACCTCTTTACTCTATAAAGTACCCAGCCTCTAGTGTTTTGTCACAATAATGGAAAATGGACTAGGCCTTCTTTACTTGCCCTAGAAACTTTTAAAGTCCCTATACTTAACATACATTTGGAGCATTGGGTTTTAATTATTCTTGGTCATGACAGAGTGTGGGAAAGAATGCCCTGAGAAGGTTCTCGTTGATCAGCTCGTCAGGCCTCCATGTGGCTGATGCAGTGTTAGACACACTGAAGCCCAGTAACATAGGTGTGGGGTCAGTTACTAATGGCCGTGTCCTGTCAGTCACTTTCTCCAGCAATATGGCAGGGCAGTTTTCTGGAGAATAAGTGAAATATGTGCATTCATTCTCTTTCCTTTTTTTTTATTTTGTAAGTGTATATATGTGTGGGCACACGCATGTGTATGGGTGTGTATTCATGTGGGTGTACATGCCTGTGGAGGCCAGAAGTCAATATTGGGAGTCTTCCTCAATTGTTCTTTCACTTATTTTTTGAGACAAGATCTCTCACCAAACCTGGAGCTCACTGGTTTAAGCAAGACTTACTAGTCAGCAAGCCCCAAGGATTCTCCTGTCTTGGCCTCCCCAGTTCTGAGAGTACAGGCACATGCCACCACACTGTTTCTTTTTATATTTTATTTATTTATGAGAGAGAGAGAGAATATGGGCATGTCAGAGCCTCCAGCCACTGGTGATGAACTTCAGACGCATGTGCAGCTGTGTTTCTGGCTCTATGTGAGTCCTAAGGAATGAAACCCAGGCCATTAGTCTTTGCAAGCAAGTGCCTTTAACCACTGAGCAATCTCTCCAACCCCCACAACTGTTTTTCACTTGTTTGTTTTTTGTTTTTCAAGGTAGGGTCTCACTGTAGCCCAAGCTGACCTGGAATTCACTATGTAGTCACAGGGTGGCCTTGAACTCATAGTGACCCTCCTACCTCTGCCTCCCGAGTGCTGGGATTAAAGGCTTGTGCCACCATGCCCAGCCTCTTTGTGCTTTTTAAACATAATAAATTTTTGGAACTGATGTTGGCAACGGATATTTCAAGAAAAGAAATATGTAGTATGTTGCGTGTGTGCGCAGTCTATAGTGTATGTGTATTGTATGTGTAGTGTGTGTAGTGTGGCTGGGCCCAGGCTGACACTCCATTTGCAGAGTCACAGTCTGAAAGCCATGACTTGCTGGAGTGCCAGCTCTTTCTTCTGGTACCTGCAGTTACTTGTCAACTTGATTTTCTCAGCGGAGGTTTTGGATTGAGTGACTCCTTCATGGCCCATGAAGTGATCTGCCTGTCAGAAGGTGCTGGAAGGGTGTTCCCTTATTCACCAAACCCTACTCAGAATCTGGCTTCTCACTGCCCCACAAAAACAAGACTAACGCCATGAGCCCCAGACACCACTTTCCCACTTGCATGGGAAGTCACGGGGCTGCCCCAAAAGTTGTTTCTGTGTCCCTCTGAGTCATGGTCACCATCTTCCTGGCCAGGTCAGCCTCAACACCAAGGCGAAAGTGTGCATTGCACAGACCCTCTCTCTGTTCAGGGGAGGATGTGGGTGTGTGGTAGACTGAGCTAAGACTTTGCCATCTTTGTTTTCTCATGTTTTTTTTTTTAATTTTGTTTTTATTTTTTTGTGTGGTTTCTGTTGTATTAAAAAATTCTAATTCAAAGCTGGGCGTGGTGGCGCATGCATTTAATCCCAGCACTAGGGAGTCAGATGTAGGAGGATCGCCATGAGTTTGAGGCCACCCTGAGACTACATAGTGAATTCCAGGTCAGTCTGGACTAGAGTGAGACCCTACCTCAAAAAAAAATTCTAATTCAAAAATTGTTTTTTAACTTTTGTGTGGTGTGTATGTGTGCTTGCATGTGTGTGAAGGCCAGAGGTTGACACTGGGTGTTTTCCTCAGTTACTCTCCACTTTCTTTACTGAGTCAGGGGCTCTCAGTTGAAACCAGAGATCACTGGTTTTGCTAGTCCATCCTGCTTGTCCTAGCATCCCCTCTCCACCTCCCCAGTGCTGGGTTATAGTGGGCCACCGTGACAACCTGGCATTTATGTGGGTGCTGGCCATCCAAACTCCAGAAAACACTTTACTCACGGAGACATCACCTCAGTCACTATCGTTGTCTTTATTTTCTTCTTTTATTTTAGTATGTTTGGTTCATCACATCACACGTGCCTCCCACCCTCTTGCCACCATCCAGATGCAGCCCGCCTCCTGGTTGCGGCGTGCCAGGCCTCCACGTCCTGGTCCCTGCTGCCTTCTCAGCGACAGCCTTGCCAGCATTTGCCCCTTACTGCGCTGTTCCATGCCTCAGGCTCTTTCATTGGCTTCTGTTGATCTGAAACAGTCTTCCATTGACTTCCCATCATGCCTCCGCTTGTCTTTGAGGTCATTGGTTAGAAGTAGCCTTTGCCAGCTCTTGGGTGGCAGCCTGGTGCGAGCTTGCTGTACCTGCTGTGCCCCTGGAGGCACTGGCCTTCATGTGGCCTCCAGAGGGCTAGGGGCAGCACTTTGAAGATGAATGCTTGCACTGTGCTACACTTAGCTCCCAACACAGAGACCTTATTTCATAAACCTTGAATGAAGGATTGGGGTGAATAAAATGAAGGAATAAAAGGAGTCAGCAGCACAGCGAAGGGTCTGGCGGTGGCGGCTGGGCCTGTAATCCCAGCACTCGGGAGGGAGCTGAGGGAGGAGCAAGTGGGCTACGGGCGGGGTGGGGGAGTGAGAGAGGAAGGAGAGAGAGAGGAAGCAAGCATAGTGTCTCCACTCTGCAATCAGCAGCTTACTTTGTGATGTGTTTAAGTAGTTCAGAAATCCAGAGAAAGGGCTGGAGAGATAGGTTAGTAGTTAAGGTGCTTGCCTGTGAGGCCTAAGGACCCAGGTTCGATTCCCCAGTACCCACATAAGTCAGATGCACAAGATGGCGCATGCATTTGGAGTTCATTTGCAGTAACTGGAGGCCCTGGTGTGATCATTCTCTCTTTCTCTATCTGCCTCTTCCTCTCTCTCTCTCTCCCTTCCTCCCTCTCTCAAATAAACAAATAAAATATTTTTTTAAAAAGAAAGAAATCCAGAGAAGGGCGCTAGCAGGGCAGTGTTTCAACAAGGGCCAAAGCACAGTGCAGGCCTGGAGCCCTCAGAAAGCCTGCACAGGGGGTGAAGACAGAGGGACACCATGATGGCCAGAGGCCCTGATCTGCCAAGCGCACACTGGGTGCCTGCAGTGAGTCCTGCTCTGAGGCAGAGGACAGTGCTTCCTGACTACAGGAAGGCTTTATCTCTACGACACCGTTTTCACAGTGTCTCTTCTCCTTTGCCATCTGTGGAAGCCACCTTGGATGGGAAGTGTACTGAGAACTGAAGTGACAGGAAATGATCTGCCTTGGAGATTTTCGGGGAGAGTGGTTTTCCATTTGTTCAGCTGGAGTCTCAGGACCCTGTGCACCACATCTAGGCATCTCCTAGCAGCATCTCACCCCAGCTCTGACAGCTTACACTTACGTGAGCGGAGGACCCTGTGGCATGGTGGCCTTGTGACCTATTACCATCTGTTATCCTTCTGCCCAAGAATTTTGCGGGCCCCTAGACTAACCCCAACTGGTTGAGAGATATGACAAGACAAGCCTACCAGTAACTGTCCCTTCCTTAAAAATGATGGCTCAGTGTGTAAAGTGTTTTCCTTGCAAACATGAAGACTTGATTCCCCAGAACCCATGCAGAAATGCCAGGCACGGTGATATACCCCTGTAATCTCAGCACTGGGGAGGTGGAGACAAGAGGATCCCTGGAGCTCGCTGACCAGCCAGGATAGCTAACTGATAAGTGAGTGAGATCCCACTGTAAAAAGATGTGGACCGCTCCTGAGGATTACCGCTGAGATTTTCCTCTGACCTACATGTGTGTACTCACACATGCACCCACACACATATAAACACGCATGTACCCACATACATGTGCAAAACATGTTAGTTTTTAAGTTAACGAGTGGGGAAGGAAGGCTCCTGACCACTAGTCATCCCGGGAAATGCCGTCCTCAGACTTTGGGTGACCAGGGCTTTTCAGTGTGTTTGTCTTTGAGGGAAAAGGACCACTTCTGTAGGAAGACCCCTCCCCCCCCACTGTGCAGCAAGCCGGTGGTAGCTGGCTTTCGTATGTCAGCTCTGCTGGCCTCCCCTCTGAGCACGTAGAAGAGCTTGGGGTCAGGGAGGAGCACCACACACAGAAGGACATCTCTGAGAATTCAAGGGTGAGTAAAGCAAACAACAAAACCCACAGAGGACATGGCATTGTGAGTTGTCAGAGGAGGGCTAGTGAGCCCGCTACCTCACAGAGGAAGCTTGGCTTGTGGCACCTAGCCAGCTTTCTTGGCCTAAGAACCAGTGTCATGACAAACATCAGGCCACCACATAAACCAGATGCACAAGGTGGCGCATATGTCTGCAGTTTGTGTGCAGTGGCTGTAGGACCTGGTGTGCCCATTCTCTCTTCATCTGCCCCCCTCAAATAAATAAAATATAAAAATATATTAAAAATGTGAAGAAGCCCTCTCTCCCTTAAGTTGCTTCTTGTGAAATAGTTGGTCCCAGCAATGAGGAAAGGGACCAGGACCAGGTATGTCTGTTCAGCCCCACACTGTGCAGTAGGCACATGGCAGGAAGCTGTCAATGGCTTTAGTATGGCATGGGCCATGTTGTCTGAGAATGCTCTTGGGCCAGAATGTCACCAGGGGTCTTAAGCTTCCCTCCTGTGACACACTATATCCAGGGATGTCATTGGGTTTTCCTCTGCAGAGACAGTGACCCGAGTGACAAGCCTGTTGCCTAGGAGTGGTCCGTGGAGCTCCAGAGCTCCGCCCTCCTCGTTACCTCCCACATGTGGCCCGCACTGAGCGTCATTGCTCTGGTGCAGTTTCTGGAAGCTTCTAACATGCTCTACACCCTGAGAAGGGGGCACCTGATATGAGAGTGTGTCCGTGGGTCTTCTGGGCCAGCGGCAATGGTGGCTTTCTTTCAGCAACCATGGAATTTCGTGAGCCGTAGGCCAGTAATGCGCTGTGGTGTGGTCAGAGGTAAGGGAGCGTGGGCAGACAACCATGTCACGGGCTCACACTTCCTGGCCCCACTGGCAGGTTAGAATCCAGTGACATTGCAGAAACACGGGGTGCTACCCTTAGTGAGCTTTAAGTTCACCAGCTGACCGGCTTTAAGCACCTCTGTTTGGTGTGGCGTTGGCAATGTAGAGCCACAAGCCCTTCTGTGGTTGTACCGGTACTCACTGGGACATCTGGGTGGATTCTGTGAGCAAACCAATTATGTCAAAGCCACCAGCCAATCAAGATGGCCCAGTGAGCTTGCAGGTGGCTAGCTGAAGAATACGGTGATTTCAGAGAAGGAAAGCGAGCTCAGATCTGGCGTGTGTGATGACCCTGAGGCCTGGGAACACTCAGTGGACGGAGGGTACTCCCCTGGATTCAAAGTGCTGTCCTGACTAGGTGGAACCCCCCAGAAGAGGGCGCTGTGTGAAAACCTCCTGCTTGGTGTGGTAGACGTTAATTACACTGAGGGGCCAGGAGCGGTGGGTTCCAAGCACTCCAGCACCACAGCACCCATATTCCTCTCACTGGACCACGTGACATTAGTGGCATTCACTCATTATTCATCCCACAGAGGGTGTCAATTAGCACAGACCTGGTTCTGTAAGATATCAGAACTTACTGTCCTGTACAGTTTATCTAAACTGCACACTGTGATAAAAAGAGGCCCAAGCCGCTTGGAAACTTCTGGACTAGGTGCTGTAAAGACCGTGGCCCTGGGAGCAGTGTGGGTTGAACTCTCTGCCTGTACTTTGAGGGCTTCCTAGCTGTGTGACCTCAGGGCAGTTGCTTGACTTCTCTGTTTCCATGGTTCTCGTCTATACAATGCAGATACCAGTAGTCCTTTCCCGCTTGGGGCCGGGGCCAACTGGATGCATTCACTCCACACATTTTTGGAGGGGATCAACATGTGCCCTGGGGGTGGCACGTGAAACCTAGCTAAGAGTCCCTGCCCTTATACGACTTCACTCTGGCAGAGTCAGACAGTGAGCCAGCAAGTCCCAGTCCCAGGTTCTGGGAGGCGGTGTCTCACTGTCCCATGCCTCTCACCGTCCATGGTCTTGTGTGCCTGTGAGTGGCACTCTGTTCTTTGAGGCACATCATGTGGGGCTGAGAGTTAGAGTTCTGTATTGGATGGAGTAGTGTGCTATGTCAGGGGTGGCAGGAGCCAAGCAGAAAGTGAGGTTGGCAGGAAGGCTGGAACATGGTGTTGTGACAGGTGCCTGGGCAAGGCCCAGGCACAGAGACCTGGAGAAAGTGTGGAAGATGGGCAGATGTTGGTGGTGGGGGGATGAGGTGCCAAGGTCCTGAGGCAGGAGCAAGCATGTGTTTTGGTTTTGTTTTTTTTGTGAGGATGATCTTGGGGAAGCTGGAACAGCCATTAACCTAGGCAGGTTCTGCAGGGGCTGCTATGCCACACCTGTGGCAGGTCGTGGAGAAGGTGTCACAGCATAGCACCAAAGCCTGTGACAGCCAGGTTCAGGAGAAGCCACTGCAGATGTCTGTCGTGGGCAGGAATCAGCTGGTAACGGGCGTGTGTAACCTGCAGCTTGCCACTATAGGTGTGACCCAACACATTTGTAGAGGACAACTTCATGTCACCAGTGTCAAAAGTGGCATTTGTGTACACACTTGTGTGTGTGGGGGGGGGTGTTCTTGGGAGTCCCAGGAGGGGAGGGAAGGACAGGAGCCACCAACTTGTTATCAGTGATGATGTTTGCTTAGAGCTAGAACTGAGCGTATACAAGTCTAGGAATGGGGATTCTGCCATGCACAGCTGAGTGGCCCTAGGGGGGCCTTTGACTCTCTGATGTCCAGTTTTACCAAAGGTCTTTGGGGAAGGTTGGGGCAATTGGAGAGGATGTGGAGAAAAGCAGCAAGGAGAATAAAGTGAGGTGCTGGGGGCTTCGCTCAGTGTTAATACTTGCCTGCCGTGTACAGAGCCCTTGGTTCCGTCTCCAGCACCACACAACAAACAACCCAGCCAGGTCTTGTGTGCTAAGTTCTCTTGCAGCCAGTGCCACTTCCCGTTAGCAGTTCTGCCCAATAGCCCTGGCAAATAGAGGGCACTGTACCAGAATCATAACCTCAGCCGACTGCAATGGGATCGCCCCTCTCAAGCTCTGTGGAGAGATCATCACGTGTCTTCATGTTGTGGGAATGAAACTCCTGGAGCTGGAGTTGTGCGGTGCACAGCCCCGACAGTCACACAGGGCCTGAGCTGCCCGCGAGCTCACTTTTGTTTCATCTATGGCACACTGCTGGAATGGACAAAAGCAGGATCTAACACACAATGCCTGGAGAAGAGCAGTGCTGGCACCTGGCTGCCTCTTCCCGTCTACCAGGTGGAGTGGATTTGGGTGAAGGAAACTGGGTGAGGTAGAGTGCTGAGGGCTGGAGTCTGAGAAAAGGTCAGAAAGAGCAAGCCGCTCAGATCCAGAGGCCCGGGAGGCCCATGGAGCCTGCTGTGGGCAGTTGGGGAAGGGACCCAGAGCCCTTCAGCCACACCGTTTATTTCCTGTCCCTTGGCCACATCCCAGCTGCAGCTGGGCCTCACACACAAGCCAAGACTCACACCCATAATTCATTCATAAACATTTATTTCTCTCTAAATCAGCAAACAACGGCATCTCTCAGTGGCAGAGTGGGTGCTGTTTGGAGCACTGGTCCACTTGGCCAGTTGGCACGGGATTGGGAGGGGGGCTGGCAATGGCTTTGTCATGCCATTTGACAGCATTGAACATGGGAGCAGTGCTTCCTGGCGTTGCCCACGGCAGAAGTCCACATGGCCGGCCTGCGTGCTCCAGGTCAACTTGGCCGTGACCAGCTCTATAGACAGCAGACTTCCTAGTGGAGTGTACTGGGACCAGGTATCTGCATTTCCACGATGATGATGGTGGCCACAAGCCATCCTGAGGGCAGTGAGCACTCACTGTGTTCCAGAGAACACCCACCTTCTCTTCTTGAGGGCAGAGGCTGATGTCGGCCTTGGAGAGGCTCAGATCCCCAGATGGTCCTTAAACTGCAGATTGGTCAGTATGCATGGTTGTCTGCTGGCTCCCGGACTGGAGCATTATTGAGAAGTATACACTTTATGATTGTGCACAGATGGATTTATCAGTGTAACACATCTACAGTGAGTACATAACCTTAGTCATCTGCTACCTCACTCCCAGCACAGGGGTGAGGAGAATCACTTGTTTGTTTTTTAAGTATTTTATTTATTTGCAGAGAGAGAGAGGGAGAGGGAGAAATGGGCACCCTGCAGGGCCTCCAGCCACTGCAAATGGACTCCAGATGCATGTGCTACTGTGCATCTGGCTTTGCATGGGTGCTGGGGAATTGATCCTGAGTCCTTGGGCAGGCAAGTGCCTTAACCACTTCCTTTTTTTCTTTATTTATTTGCAAAGAGAGAGAGAGAGAGAGAGAGAGATTGAGAATTGACACACCAGGGCCTCTAGCTGCTGCAAATGAACTCCAGATGCATGTGCCACTTTGTGCATCTGGCTTTATGTGGGTACTGGGGAATCAACCCCAGGTTGTTAGGCTGTGTAACCACTGGGCCATCTCTTCAGCCCCTGACTCAAGTTTTTGAATTACTTCCCTTCTCATCTCTCTCCTTCTTTGCCAAACACATCTCAATTTGACCCCTTGGCCACAGTTTATGCTCTCATGCCACGCACCACCCCCCCCAGCTTCCTTCCCACTGTGTTCTCACCAGGTAGATGCTGATGCCCAGAAAAGTTCAGGCACATTCTTGGGGTTGCACAGCTCACAGACCGAGGGGCCGGAGTGGGAAGCCCCAAGCAGTTGGCACTAGATCCCAGGAGCTGTCCTCAGGAGGGCAGGAGGGCTCTCTCTCCATGTCGCCATGGCAGTGACCACCTCAGGTCCCTTCTGCTGACTGCATTTGAATTTCAGACCCAACTAATGGTAGCACTTGGGCCTCACTTTTAAAAATAAGTGTTTCAACCCATGCAGCCCTGCGACGTGAGAGTGATACTGTATGCACATTAAACATCAAATGATTGTTAACGTATTGATTGAAGCTTAACCCACATCTGGTATGTAAGAGATGGCGTTCCTCTGTGGCTGTCAGACCTCAGTAAGCATGTTTAATAATTAATTGGCATTAAGCAAACACAATCGGTGACTCTAAATTAAGAGTGCAGTGAAGTGGGTCGTGACTGGAAAGGCACGGTGGGGTTTCTTCGCATCAAGTTCAGGCCTTCTGTCTGGTGTTGCACAAGTCAGGGGAAATTCTTGGCTTTCAAGACTTGGCTAGGCCTCCGATAGCCTCCTACCCCAGCCCTGCACGATCCTGAGCCAGCTCCCAGGCCCTGGCGGGTGTTGCCTCTTGGCCTTGTGGTGCATTTTGGAGATCTGCTTTTAGAGTCCTGCCATCCCCAGCCAGGCATCAGGTGACGTGAAAGATGTTTCCCGCTTCACCTTTCACCTGAATGCATCAGTTCTGCTGTGGGCTCCTCATGAATGCTGAACTCCAAGTGCTGACTCGCTGGTCCTGCCAGAAGTCGCTAGGGCGACTGTCACTGGTCATCACAGCCGTGTGTCCTGTGGGCTTCTCTCCACAGTCCTTGTGTTGCACGTGGGTGGTTAATGTCTCAGTGCTGAGCTGATGTGTTCCCCATTCTTGAACATAGACTCGGAGGAAGCTGGTTTCACACGTGAGGCACGTGAGGCACACTATAGTATTCTGGCCCTTAGGGACACTAGCTAACATGTCAGCAACATGTGTGGAGGCCACACTGTTGATGGGACTGTAAATGGTATGGTGGTACTTCAAAAAAAAAAAAAGAGTAATATATGTGCACAACAAAATAGAGCAACACACTAGTGAGCATATATCCAAAAGGAAGGAGGTCAGTGTGTGAAAATGATACCTGTGTGTCCATGTTCATTGGTATATACTCAGTACACTAGCCATGGCGCAGTGTCAACCCACATGTCCACCCAAGGACAGCATAAAGAGCCCATGGCATATGCACATCACAGAGCACCATGCAGTCTTAAAAACAGGCAGAATGCAGATGTTATATAACATGAAGACAATAAAGTATGGGAAGCGCTGCCATGGGATCTCACTCATATCTGGCATGTTGGAATGGTTGTCCTCACAGAGGTAAACAATAGAAGGGTGGTCATTAGAGACTGGGAAGGATGTGGGAGGGAGATGGGGAAGGTTGCTGCTCATCAGGCACAAGGTTACTCCTAGGGAGGAGGACTAAGTTCTGTATTCACTCACACAGTAGGTGACTGTATTTAGCAACTGTGCATTGGGTATTTTAGAACAGGCAGGAGATTTTGAATACCCTTATGACAAGAAAATGGTAGTGGATGAAGGGGCTGGACATAACAGTTACTCTCCCATGACCATCACATAGCATATATATGTCTCGAAGTACACATTGAGCCCACAAATGTGTAGGTTTTAGTAACAGCAAAATAATTGAAGGATAAGAGCAATGTGGACAGTGTGGCTCTAAGTAGGACATCAACCTATAGTATGAGACCCAAAACTGAGGCTGAAGGTGGCCTTGCCTGACCTCGGCTGGACTGTGCATGTCACCACTCATGCCTTTCCTCTCTGCTGGTGTCCAGCAATGACCACAGAAGGCCTTGAGCATGGGTTTCCATGTAAAATGAATTGCACTGGGTGGGCAAATCCATGAATATGGAAGCTGGGAGCCTTAGGGATGGATTTAGCAGGTTCCACTGAGACAAGCATCCTGCATACGGGCATCCCGTATCCTCTGTCCAGCCTTGAGGAATTGTACCTGGGCCAGCTACACAGTGCCCAGGTGTTCAGTGCCCAGGTACACGATTCCTGTGGCGCCTTACCTCACAGCACACAATAAATAAATAAATGTTGAATTCAACTGAGTTGTTTCCAGTAAGGATCCAACAGGCATCCTGTGATGTTATGTGGATCAGTTTGACAGGACCTAGGATCACCTGAGGGACTATGTAGATTAGACTAGCCTCTGGGCATGCCTGTAGAGGATTGTCTTGATGGGAGAGCACGGGCTGAGGGAAGCAGCATTCATCACTCCCTGCTTCCTCACTGTGCTGGATGTGAGCAGCTGCCTCAGGATCCTGCCTCCATGCCCTCCCCACCATGATGGACTGGAAGATGACATAAACCCTTCCACCTTGAACTGATTTTTGTCACGTCTTTTTGTCTCAGCAATCAGAAGGTAACCGATGCATGCCCTCTTTGCTTCTCTGCAGTGATCCTTTCTTTCCAAGTTCATTGCTCTTAAGCCCTTGTCTCTTCTGGCAACTGTTCCCCTAAGGCTCATGCAGGAGCAAGAAGGAGCACATAGGCTGTTCCAAGACATGGGGAGGGACACCCCTGGGCAACAGGGGAAACCATCCCTAGGACCTCATGCATGTGAGTTCTGGTACACGCTCCCAACAGGGAGAAGTGAGTGCAGGCTTGTGACCTCTCGAAGAAGCGCTGGAATGGGCAGGCCAAGTTGTTTTGATATTGTGGGCTCTCCCATAGTCCGCTGCTGTGGCTCTGCCTAGCTTGGAGCTGCCAGCAGGGCTGCTCCGGAGTCTGAAAAGCTGTGGGTTCTGCAGGGATCTGTGGAAAATTACATTTTTGAAGACTCATTTCCTTCCTATGGATTGAAGGACATAAATAAAGGTATATTGTGAAAATTGTGCTGACATACTTTAAAATTAGAAAACAGAGACAAGACAGCATGCAAACTCGCACCACCCTCTCAAATAAACACATCAGTGCATGGACGTAGTTGGGCACCTATCCGTCCAGGTGTAAGTTCTTAGTGCCTGCTCGGTAGTTCACATAGAACTGTGTTTGTGGCCTCCACGGGGTCCCTCCTCCCACAACCCCACAGGCTGTTGTACCGTCACGAGGTTCGTGCACCCTCCTCTCACTCAGCTGCACCCTCGCCCCTGGTGGCTTGTGCTGTAGTTTGTTCTACTTCTCCCCGTCTAAGAGCAGTGCAGCCTGTTCTTGTTCTGATGCTAATCCACCTCTGGGGTGGTTCTTCATCCAGGTCATCGGAAGTCCTATGGACGTTAGGAAGGGGATGTTTTTCAGGCTCTTGAGAGCAATGTCTAGTCTTTCAGAGCATGGGGTGTACCCATCTCCGCAGGCCTGACCATCACTGGGGTCACTTTGGATCTTTCAGAGTGTAGGGTATACCCATCTCGGCAGGCCTGACCATCACTGGGGTCACTTTGGATCATTCAGAGTGTGGGGTGTACCCATCTTGGCAGGCCTGACCATCACTGGGGTCACTTTGGATCTTTCAGAGTGTAGGGTATACCCATCTTGGCAGGCCTGACCATCACTGGGGTCACTTTGGATCTTTCAGAGTGTGGGGTGTACCCATCTTGGCAGGCCTGACCATCACTGGGGTCACTTTGGATCTTTCAGAGTGTAGGGTATACCCATCTCGGCAGGCCTGACCATCACTGGGGTCACTTTGGATCTTTCAGTGTGGGGTGTACCCATCTCGGCAGGCCTGACCATCACTGGAGTCACTTTGGATCATTCAGAGTGTAGGGTGTACCCATCTCGGCAGGCCCGGCCATCACCGGGGTCATTTTGGGTCTTGGCTAAATCCAAATGAGGCCCATAATTTTCTTCCTCACTGTGGCCACAGCACATCTACCTTCCAAGATCCCCCCCCCGGGTGGTCACCAACGTTGCCCTATGTGTACATGCACAAATGTGAATTGGCACGAATTACAATAAAAAATTTAAATCTTCATAATACTAACAAGCAGTTGTCTTTTACTTTCTCTCACTGTTTCTGGGACCATTTCTTCTCGAAGTTTCTGTCTAGCATACTTGAGTCTTTATTTGCATATACTCACCCATATTCTCTCTTTTTTTCTTGCTCCTTCTCCTAATAATGGAAAATGCAGCTGCTGAGGATGACAATTGCCAAGCAGAGGCTCGGCGACGAGGAAATTGGTGTGCGGCACTTTGCAGCCCACGAGCGGGAGGACTTGGTTCAGCAGCTGGAACGAGCTAAGGAACAGGTGACCGCCGAGGCCTGCTGCGGTGGGGAGGCCCAGGGCGGGCTGCACTTCATCTGTCCTTCCTCAGCTCACTCCTGAGAATCTGTCCCCCAGCAAGGCTGTACCCTGAGCACACCAAGAACCTTTCCCACCCAGCACAGATCAGGAGGGAATGTGATATGACACATGGCCTTAATTTGCAAGTTTCTGCTCAGATGCTAAGCAGCGCTTTGTAGGCAGTCTTTCATGGGCATGAAGCCCTACTTCAGAAGCATCTATGAGCACCAGGATTTCTTTGCCCTCCTCTTGCTAATTAGTTCTGAAGAGTGGAATAGGATATCCAGGTCTGGAGTGGATTGGAAAGGCATGCCTCTGTTAGAGCTGGGTCTCTGTCCTCTTCAAGTCTGTAGGGATCGGGGTTCAGGCCTGCCTTCTCAGGTGTCTATGAATCTTCTGACCCCATATGGTAGATGTTCAGCAGGAAGGTGTCCCCTTGCTCCAGCTTTTGCCCAGCATGCTGTGTTCTTTGTGGTCACAGCCTGCTAACAGTACACCGGCTCTCAAAGTCAGCCAACTAAGTGGAGGCTGCATCTTGGCAAGGAAGGCCACATCTGAGGGCCTCTGTGAGTATGGACAATCTTGGGTTTCAGATCGAGTCTCTGGAGCATGACTTGCAGGCCTCTGTGGACGAGCTCCAAGATGTTAAGGAGGAGCGGGCTTCCTACCAGGCCAAAGTGGACAGGCTGAACCAGGAGCTCAACCACATCCTGGGTGGACACGAGGACCGTATCATCGACGTGGACGCACTGTGCATGGAGAACAGGCAGGTTCTGGCACTCAGTGGCAGCTGGGAGTCCTGCAGCCTGCCAGCACTTGAGACTGCCTTCAAGTACAAAGCAAGTCATAGCCTCCACATGATAGCAATGTCATGTATAGGTGGTGCTGGACACCCACATATGCCCCCTCTGTCTCCCCACTCCTTTCCCGGTTGAGCCATGAGCATGCAGAGCAGTGATTGTCGTCAAGGAGAGGGGAACGAATAAGAAAATAAGCGCAGACATTCCCCTAGCTGTGCCTTTCCCCTCAGGCAGACTCGGCTGTGGATGTGTCTGACTTCGTGTTGTGCCTGGCGTCGCCTCTTCCGGCTTTGTCCCCTGTGGAATCATCTTAATGAGAATTATGTGGAAACTGTGTGGGAGATTCCTTAGGGGGGTCTCTGCAAGGGCTGCTTGAAGGCTGGGTGTCTGTGCTTCAGGCGTGTTTGACCTTGACCGTATCCACTTAAGAAAGGTCACAGAGCCACACATTTCCTTGCTTCTTCCCTGCAGGACTGGGAGGAAGGTGGGCTGTGAAAATGGCTCTGCCCGTGGTTTTCCTCGTTTTCTCTCATGGCTCGGTGTGTTTGATTTTCACCTCCACGCCCCTCCTGGTGAACGTACTTTTTCCTTCTAGGTACCTTCAGGAGAGATTGAAGCAGCTTCATGAGGAGGTCAGCCTCCTGAAATCCAACATTGCCAAGTACAAGGTAGCGTTCTCCAGACTAAGCTGGCAACTCCCTCCCATGAGGCCAAGGGGCATCCGACTCCCGTCCTCTTATGTGCCGAAGATATCCCAGTGCTGCCTGCCTTCCAGATCGAACCTCGCAAGACCCTAACAGGGGTGGCCAGTAAAATCAACCCCCAGAGCAGCTTTTCCCAGAGCCCCCTTCTGTGGCTATAGCCTGGACAAGGTTCCTTCCCTGAGACTTTCAACACCTGCATGCTTTCCCTGTGTCGCCTTGGTTCCTATGGACTTAGGGCACCTCTCCATTTTTCCCGTAGAATGTGCGGTGTTGGATACTGTTAGCCTCACCGGCATCCATGAGCAAATGGTTTCTGAGGGATCAAGAAACAAAGACAGGGACATCACAACCCAAATGCTAATGTGCACATCACACTAGAAGGACAGTGTTTGAGTTCTCCCCACTGTTATTTAGTCTAATTCCAGCTCCATTAGTTTGATAATATCTATTTCTGCAGATGTTAGTTGTAAGTGTTATAATTAGAAAACTCTCCTGGGTTTCTCGGCTTTGAAAATAGATTGATGTCTCTTCCTGAGGGTGAAGTTTTACAGCCGACTGGATGCTTGGGAGAGCTGGCTCATTGTCCTGGTAGCTGACATTAGCTTTTGTTCTCAGACATCTCCACGTCTTTCTGCTCAGTGGGGGGCCATATTTTATTTCACGCCAATCTATATATAAACATGCAACCAAAGAAATATTAAGCTTTTAATATATAATTTAAAAAATGTATAGATGCATTCATGTAATATTTATTCTGTTTTATGTGCCAAGCGCTGACTGACTGACTGTATGCTACATACCAGTTTGAATTCAAGAGTCCATTCTAAGAATGACACGTAAGCAGCATATATACACTTCTTTAAGGTAGACATCACTGGTCGATCATGGCCGTCTTTCTAATCCTTCCAGATACCATCATTGGTTCATGAAAAGAAACCTTTGCTCCATCTCATGTCTATTACAAAGGGATTTCATGACAAGTGACTTCTTCAACATTACACAGTGTTCTTGTTTCAGATTTGATTCACTTTAGGAACACACATTGTGCACCTTTAAATGCAGGGGCCTGTGATCACTGTCTTTCTCCATGCAGTAACAAGGAAAACCCTCTGTACAGGACTGGTACGAGCCATAAGGGTGCAGAACTCGATGTGTCAGGCTGCATTTGGAGCTAGTCAGAGTTATTGTGTGCAGATGGTAGGCGTGCGTCTCCCATAACAAGGTGTTTGTCCTTATTGGTTTGTCTCACAGTGGTTTCTGTTTTCTCCCAATGCTGATGCAGAATGCTCTTGAGAGACGGAAAAGCTCCAAGGGTCAGGGCAAGTCCAACAGCAGTGCTCTCACCGGGGTTCTGTCTGCAAAGCAAGGTAGGACCTTATGCCCCAGTGGGACTTGTTAAGGAACACAGAGCTGTGCTCCACATACCAGTCAAGCTACTGGGTTTGTGGGTCAGGAAGCCAAATGGTCTTCCGGGCAGTAGATGCCCAGCCTCCACCTGCATAAGGATCACCGGAGGTCTCATTCCAGCAGCCTGCCCAGAGCTACTGATTCGGCAGGTCTGGGGTGGGGACCTGAGAATCTGCATGTCTGCTGGCTTCCTGGTGAGTGCGCTGCTATTGGAAGCTCTGTCTGAGAAACACTGCCCTAGAGCTTTTCCAGTGACCAGACCCATGTGGACATATTCCCCTGCACTGTGTACTCTCCTTCCAAGAACACCTCTCCTTCCCTGACCACCAACTGAGCATCTCCAGGATGTGTTTTGACTTCCTTAAACACTTTTCTCCTGGCACATGATGACAGAGTGGAAAAGCCGAGATCATTTCACCATGGAACCTGTTTGTTGGTTGTAATTCCGTTCTTTGTTCATGTCTGTTCCACTGAGAAAACAAGGATCTTCCAGGAATGGTCTCGGAGAATCACTAACCGAAAACCTGTGCCTGGCACTTCATTCAGAAGTCAGCTCTCAACATACGCCTAAGCCGTGCAGGCTAGCCGGCCCACCACTGCGCTGTTGATGGCGAAAGCAGGCACTGTCACACGGGAGTCTTACCCACAGCCTCAGTGGCTTTGGAAGTGCTGAGTGTTCCTAAACACTGAGGTTCTTTCCCAAGCAACTTCTCCCCTGCTGCCAGTAAACTAGAAGAGAGCATCTTAGAATTGTTCTTACACAGGAACTATAAAAATGTGGAGAAGCCTGTCTGTAGTTAGCCCTGGATACCACACCAAGCAACCTGCTTAGAGTGTGGATCCCTGTGTTGAACCTGATGTAGGGAGTGCCAGCCAGACCAACCAGTAGAGCTGTAACCCTGTCCCAAGCCTTTTAGAAAATCTGTGAAAGAAGCTTATCACTCATAACATTGCTAATCAAAACTGAGAAGCAGCCACTTGTGGCCCTTTGACATAGCAAGAAATAATCAGCTATATCCAAACTCCTTGCTACAAGAAAAGTTCTTCATGCATTAATTATATTTTTAAATGATTGGAAATGACATTAATATTTAGCAGTGGCTAAAATAAATCATTACATATCAGTATGGACTATTAAAGCTGACAGTAACTTTTATGTTTTAGAAAATATTTATGTGGAATATTGTTAAGGGAAAAGAGTAGCACTTTCCCCAGTTTAGAAGTAAAAATATTGTGTGACTCTTCTATCTACATAAAGCCATAAGCAATGAAGTTCAAAGGAGATTCATATAGCGTTTCTTTACAGTCTAGAGGAATACCAGCTGCCTGTCATCTGTATTTCTCTCCATTCATCATTCCCTTCCGATGCTACACATTGCTTTTGTAATAAGCAAGGGGCTCAGGGCAGAGCCATTGTCATTCGCATGGCCGTATGACTGTTGTCCAGGGTTCTAAACATGTCTGCCCCTTACTTTCCTATTTAAGATAAAAATAAACATACCAGGTGTGGGGTTTTGTTTTGTTCTTTTAATTTTCCTTTAAAAAATTGTTTACTTATTTATTTGTAAGCAGTGAGATAGATAGAGAGAGGGAGAGATAGTATGCTCACAACAGGTCCTCTAGCCACTACAAACAAACTCCAGATGCGTGTTCCACCTTGTGCATCTGGCTTATATGGGTATTGTGGAATCAAACGTGGGTCCTTGGGCTTTATAGGCAAGTACCTTAACCACTGTGCCATCTCTCCAGCCCCTTGTTCTTTCAGTTCTAAGAGTCATTGAGTTAGTTAGCATTGAAGTACCTTAACATACTGGGCAAATGAAAATATTTCCTCTTAAAAACTTGCACTTGGCTACATGAGGGTATTGCTCGGTGGGAGCGGAGCACTTATCTGGAGTGTGCAAGGCTCCGATGCCCTCCCTAGCAAGGCAACGAGAAAGAAATCCAGGGTCACAGTCCACTGCGGCTTCTTTTCTGCTTATCCCTTACTCATAGTCGGTTTTATTATGTTTTTCTTTTGATCCTTGAGGCCGACTCTCAGTATACTACAATAGCATTTCAAAAGTTGGGACTTCCCTTTATCCAGAAGAACTGTCGTGGGTTTGTAGTCCCACATTCCAGAAGAATTTGCCACTGAGCTGTTGACTCTGTGTCCTGCCTAGTTCAAGACCTGCTGTCAGAGGATCATGGGTGCAGCCTCCCAGCTACTCCACAGTCCATCTCTGACCTGAAGTCCCTGGCTACCGCCCTGCTAGAGACGATTCATGAGAAAAACATGGTCCTTCAGCACCAGAGGCAAACCAACCGGTAGGTGACTGGGCCTTGGGTTGAGGGTGTATAGGAAGCAGGACAGGATTCCAGGAACCAGCCGTACATCACTCTTCAAGTTAAGAGGAAAAAAGATGGTGACAAGAAACAACAAACAGAACAGCACATTGTATTTGGGTTTTATGGCACGTTGATTTGCTTTATGAAGTGGAGCAAGTTAAAGTAGGTTAGAATAACAGAGAGCAGACTTGAAAGTGTTCGGAGGACAGTGAGAAGACCAATAGAGCAAGAGTGGTGCACATGTTAATCCAGTTTTGGTTTCTATTATTGAATACCTGGGATTAAGCATTTATAAGCTAAAAAGAAAATAAAAGATAATTTACTTCTTATACCTCAAGAGACCAAAAAGTCTAAGAGCAGGCACCAGTATCAAGTAAGGTTTTTCTTGCCACATCCAAACATGACAAGGGTATCACAACACTCCAGGTCTCATCTTGGCCTAATCACCTCCCAAGCATGGTTAACATTATTTACATACGAACTTGGAGATGAAGTTCGCAACAGTGGAACTTACAGGAAAACACTGAAGTCATAGCAGGACCAGCTTTCTGGTGTACAACCTATGCTGAGAAGGCGTGGCATTCTGTCTGAGGCTGTTCTGCCTCCATCTTTGAAGCACATATTTTATTTTTTCAAGAGGGGCTCACATTTCTGCCTTGCACTGTGCAGCTGGTCCTGCTCATAAGACCCATTCCTAGAACCACCATGACAATGGGCAAAGACTAAGCAAGAACAGAAATGATAGGCTCTGAATCAGAAGGAGCAGGACCAAAGATGTGGGGGGCTGGCAAAGGCAGAGAAACCCAGGAAAGAGGCCACCAGGAGAATGATTGAAAGTATTGTAGAAACAAAATCAAAACAGGAAATGATGAAGTATGGGGAAGACCACACCACAGAGGAAGACGTATGTGCTAGAAAGCAGAGCATCTAAGGGAGGTGAGCAATCTCCCAGATGACGAGGTCTTTTACTGACGGAAGCGTGCAGTGGCCCTGCAAAATGAAACAGCCATGGCGACTGCAGCTTCCCGAGGAAGCAGGGAAGGGGTTCTGTTGTGGTTCTCCAGGGATCCCTTGCAGGCGGCCACCCTTTCTAGCCAATCCCCCATTCTGGCCACACTCTGCTCGCAAGTAGATCACCTGCGTGCTCAGATGTAGGCTCTCTTGTGACAGGTGTGGTATAAATTCTACTACTTAATTGTCGTGAGCTCTTTAAGCTTACTGGGCAGCTGCTCTGGGTTGAGGGCAGCCATCCCCCCCCCCCATGCCCCATCTCAGACCCAAGTATGCTTATTTATTAAAGTATTCTCCAAGACGCCCTTGTGACAAGGAGAAAAGGCAGCAATAGCAGGCCAAGGGTTAAAAACACTGTGTCCTTGAGAACGGCTGGAAGAACAGCCACTTTTTAGACTGTCTGCCCCCCCACAGATCCCAAGACCCAAGTGGGGGTCACTGTTGTGCAATGCCTGTGGCGAGTTACTGACTGGAAGCCTCACTGTAAGAGAGGATGTTCTCCCTGGACTTGATCCATGCGGGACTCCAGCTGACTGTCTTACCAGGCCTCCCCCAGTCATTTCTGCTGGGTGTTGTGAGTGAGTGCCCAGTCTGATGTCTTATTTACCAGCCGCTTGCAATTGGATCCCTCCACTTGCCTGTGGGGCCATGCCTGCAATTGCTGCTGGGCCTTGTGCAGAGCCTGGCTCAATGCTCATTTCTTCATCTGCTACTGGCCATTTCTTCATAGACTTTTGTCCCTAATAAACTCACTCATTCAAAACTGAAGTACTGTTATAGATCACTTTTTAAATTTTTAACATTTTATTTATTTATTAGAGAGAGCAAGAGAGAGAGAAAGGAAGATAGAGAGAATGGGTGTGCCAGGGCCTCTAGCCACTTGCAAATGAACTCCAGACACATGTGCATCTGACTTACGTGGGTACTGGGGAATCGAACCTGAGTCCTTAGGCTTTGCAGGCAAATGCCTTAATCACTAAACCATCTCTCCAGCCCACTTTTCTAGATGAACAATGGGTCTTTGCCTACCATGATAGGCAGTTGGCTTTTTTCTTGTCATTCTTGCCATTTGTATAAAGTAAATTTTCTAGCCAAGAGTGAGAGCTACATGGATCAAAGGGAATAAACATGGACATTTAGAAGACATTTTGATGGGCACAACTTCTTCTTTTAGCCAAAGAACAGTAGAAGCTTCCCTCTAAGTTCTATGACCTTCCAAGCTATAGGCTTCTGACTTGGTTCTCAGTATCAGATATTGGGTGAGCCTCATATCCAATTGAAGTGTAATTGATTACCCCCATAGCCTATGTGCCACTACTGCACTTCTGTGAACATCTTGTCTGGCCGGTTGACTTTTTAACTTGCAGGATCCCCTTCCTGTTCACACTGTTGGTGACCTTTATCCCTCAGTAGATAGCATAGCACTTTCCAGCCCTATGAGAGCTAGCAAGCAGGAAGCAGGCTCCCATTGTAGTTTGAGCATGGTCTCTGGATGTCCTGAAACCACAGCCTGCAGTGTCCTCAGCAATTGAGAATCTTACCATTTAGATCTGGTTGGTAGCCAAGTGCCTACATTATTTGGAGGGCCTTAGCACTTAGATCTGGTAGGTAAATAATGGCCTGCATTGTGTTGGGAGCCTGAATCCCCCCACTCCCTGCCCCAGACCAACAGCTCACTGTGGCAGGTAACTCAGTTCTGGCACTGGAACTTACCTATGGCTTTAGGGCAAAGCTTTCTTCACCCCTGCAACGTGCTTTTGCCCAAACATTTAAAAGATTTGTCTTTTATTTATTTGCAAGCAGAGAGAGATAGAGGAAAGAGAGACAGACAGAGAGAATGGGGCTCTAGCCACCACAAACATGCCACTTTGTATATCTGGCTTCACATGGGTACTGGGGAATTGAACCTGGATCATTAGGCTTTATAGGCAAGTGCCTCAACAGCTGAGCCATCTCTCCAGCCCAAGAGTTACATCTTTTAATTAATTAAGAGATATGTTTCTGTAGTACAGTTCATTCTATTAACAGTTTTGTGTATCTCCCTCCTTAGCACCTCCCTCCCTTAACCCTGTCCGCTGCCCCAGGCCCTTCTTCCTCCTGTGTTCTGTCCCTCCACTTGCCTGTCTGTATCCCCTCCTGCTTCTCCTCTCTCCAGGCCTCATTCTAGCTTCCTAAACAGTACTACTGAGGCTTACTGCAACTGTAAACAAATCCAACCATTCCATTTTAGGATCCACACATAGAAGAGGAAAAGAGGCATTTGACTTTCTGAGCCTGGGTAGCCTCACTTAATATAATTTTTTTTCAGGTCCATCCATTTTCTTGCAAATTTTATAATTTCTTTTTTTTTTTTCTTACTGTTGAGTAGAATTCACTGTGCATATAATGTACCACATCTTCATTATTCCTTCATCAGTTAATGGGCATCTGGGCTGATTCCACTTCCTAGCTATTGTGACTAGAGCAGCAACAAACTGCTGAACAAGTATCCGTAGTAAAGAGACTTTAGCGTATGTACCCAATAGTAGTATAGCTGGGTCAAATGGCAGATCTACTTTTAGATATTCGAGGCACCGCCATACTGATTTCCACAATGGCTGACCACGTTTGCACTCCCACTAAGAGTGCATGGGAGTTCTTCTTTTCCCACATCCTTGACAGAATTTGTTGTCATTTGATTTTTTAAAATATTTTATTTATTTATTTATTTACAAGGAGAGAGAATGGGCATACCAGGTCCTCTAGCCATTGCAAATGAACTCCAGACACATGTTCCATTTTGTGTATCTGGCTTTACATGAGTACTGGGTAATCAAACCTGGGTCATTAGGCTTTATAGGTAAATGCCTTGACCGCTGAGCCATCTTTCCAGCCTGTCGTTTGATTTTTTTTGGTAATAGCCATCCTGGCCAGAGGTGAGATGGAATCTCAGATCCATTTTAATTTGCATTTCCCTGATGGCTAAAGACACTGAGCATGTATTTAGATGTCTATTAGCCATTTGGATTTCTTCCTTTGAGAACTCTCTGTTCAGTTCCTTGCCCCAGTTTTTGAGTGGGTTGATTGATTTTTCTTTTATTGATTAGTTTTTTTTATTTCTCTGTATAGTCTAGATATTAAACCTCTGTCAGATGTATAGCTGGTGAAGATTTTCTACCACCCTGTAAGCTGTCTGTTGGCTCCATTAGTAGTCTGCTTAGCTGTACAATAGCTTTTCAGTTTCATGAGATCCCAGTGGTTTGGTGTTTATGGTATTCCCTGGACTACTGGCATCTTATTCAGAAAGTCTTTTGTACACCTATATCTTGGTGTCTCCTTCCTGTTTTTACTTCTAGTAGTTTCAGGTCTTATATTGAGGTCCTTGAACCATTTGGAGTTGATGTTTGTACAGGATAAGAGCAGAGGGTCTAGAGTAATTCATCTACATGTGATTATCCAGTTTTTCCAGCACTATTTGTTGAAAATGCTCTCTTTTCTTCAGTGTGCATTTTTGGCCTCTTTGTCAAAGATACACGTAGGAGTTTTCAGGTTAGAGGAGGTAACGCACACTAGGCAGATGTTCAACATGGCTATACCTCATTCTAAGGATTCAGTAAAACTCAGTTGCAGTTTGTATTCGAGATGGCACAGTTACTATGGTCAATGGTGCTGTTGCTACTGTTACTACCAATACAGTGTCCCCATCGTCCTCTTACAGCCTTCAGCCCTGTGTCAAGTGCTGGTGAATATCAGACCCAGGAAAAGAGCTGCTGCTGACAAGCTTGGGTGGGGTCCCTGAGGAAAGTGGCTGTGCTATCCAAGGGCACCAATGGCAATAAGCAATAAGTAAGCAGTCTCTCCACCTCACCTTTGAACCTGGCCTGAGCGCATCCCTCAGCATCCACAGACAAGCGAGGCCTTATCTCGTGTTTCCAAGAGGCAGGTGTGAACACGAACACAGGATCTGATCTCCTTAAGAAACAGGCAGTGCTGGAGCACAGCTGCCACTGCATCTCAAGGCCATCGACTGTGAAAAGGGAGCTTGGCTGGAGGCCTGAGCAAAATATTGGAAAGGAGATTAGGAACTACCATATCCGTAGATGGGTCAGGGGCATGAAAGCAAAACAGACTTAACAAGTGGAGCGAGAATCGAGAGTACCTGCCCAAGATGGGCAGAATTGTAAGACTTCAGGAAAGAAGACAAGAAAAGCTCTAAGCACCCAAGTGAATAAAAGCAGATAGAGAGACACCAGAGCTTCCTTGTGCACTCAGAGGGAAGATGAAGATGCTGCAAGTCAATTCAGGTAAAATAAGGAGGAATTCCAAGCCATATATACGTGCAGGCATATGCATATTCATGCCTCTGTATGTATGTGGGTGTCTGCAGCTAGCTCTGCAATATAAAGAGGCAGGAGAATAACTCTGCTGTTCTCATGTATCCTGCTGAAAGGAATTAAATCTTTGCTATTAACGTGATCACCACATCGTTTTAGCACATCCATGCCAAGAAAGTCCCCAACTAAAAAAAAAACAAACAAAAACAAAGGTTGCCTTTCTACTTCCCAGGCTACTGGAATGTGATTGATATTTTAGACAAGTGTCAGATCATTCCCCAGCGACATTTAATGTTGTGTACAGTGAACAGCCGGAAAGAACGTCCACGCCAATGTCCACCCAGGCACGTGGACTCCCAAGCCTGCCTTCCAAGTACACAGTATGGTCTTGCCCAGCCCGCATTCCAGAGCTTGAGTGTCCCAAGGGCTCACGATACTCATCGTAGAAAACATTCTGAATTCACTAAAAGCATTTTTGAATGCTTATTTTTTTTATTTTTTCCATTAGATAATTACCAGTCTTGAGAAAAGAAAAGCATCTACTTAATTGTGTGTGTTTTTGAACATACCTCTGGGTCAGGCACTATTCCAGATATCGAGAATCCAAACATCAGTGGGTCTAGCGCAGGTCTAAGAAGACCCCAGAAGAAATATCACCAAGCATGTCCACCCATCTTATTGTTTTCAAAACTCAGATCACCTCTCAAAGCATGAAGATCTGAATTGACTTGGGGCATTCAGAAGTAATTGTCACCCTTAACCCTAAGCAGTTCTCAACTAGAAATTCCCAAAGATGTTTTGGGCAATGGTAGTTGTTTAGCTTCATAGGGGAGTCACCTTGTGGACAAGGACTCAGTGACATTTTAGTGTGTATGTGACAACGATTCACTTTACTTTCTATCTCCATATGTATTCCCATAGGATATTACTACTTGCACCCATGTGCAGGCCCCGTTGTTAGCACATGTCTTAAATCTGAGCCCTCTTTCTCCCCATTGGAGAACTGTTGGGTTTCCCATAGTGACCTCCCAGGCCTAAGGACACATGGGTGGCTTATTAATCTGGTTTTTTTTCTCCCCCCACCATCTCCAGAATCCTAGGGAATCGGGTGGCAGAGCTGGAGAAAAAATTAAGAACTTTGGAAGTTTCTGGTTTGTGGAGTCTTCCAGGTATGCAGAAATTCGTGAAAATTTGTTTCCATTTTGTTTTGGGTTTTGTTTATTTTTAAAAGGGATCTTTCACATAATTTACAAGGAAGGCTCAGCTTGTTTAATAACTTTTTATTTGGAGATTATTGCTGAATAATGTACATATGATTTGATTTAGCAACCTTCATGTGAGGAGGGCAGGTTCAGAAGTAGACAATCATTGTTCGAGTTCTCATCTGACGTTTTGCTAACCTAAGTTCTCAAACCAATATTGCATGCATCTGTTTGTATATATATATTTAACCTATGAAAATGTCATTAAATCTTTTACTTTTAATCTGTGGGCATCTTATAAAGGTTGTTCTAGGTTCTTCTTCCTAAAATGAATGTGAAAATATGCAAAGATTTCTTTCATTTAATCACCGGTCCTAAAAATGAATATAAGATCTTACAAAGATTTGTGTAGTTTAGCCATCAGTTCTAAAACAGAATGTAAAAATGCACAAAGATTTGTTCAGTGTACTCACCAGTACTCAAAACAAAGAGGCAGCACATTGTTCGAGCCAAAGTGTATTTCACAGCCACCTTCCCCCTTCCCATTTTCACATAGCTTGAAAACAAAAACTTCCTGAGATTCTTTTTTTCCGCATTGCTAAACCATGTGAGGAAACAGTGAAGTTTCACTTTAATGAGCTATACTTATCCCCTTTATCCTGGCAAAATACCCCTTTCAGAAGACCCCGTCAGCTCTTCCCTGTCGTCTTTACGCTGTTTGGAAACTTATGTTATCATTTTCTACCGCCTCCTCGTTCCCTGGAAGGAACACTGTCCGGGTATTTTTAGGCCCTTACCCTTTCTGTGCAGAGGAAGCGGTCTCCTGTCCGCTAGGCTCCTGTGGGCTGCGTTCCTATACGGGTGAGGAGGGAGAATTGCCACAGGAGGTGGACAGCTTCATGTGCTCTCCAGAGTACATCTGAATTGTTGCCTTAGGTTGCTTGAAAGTGTGTTTCAAAAATTGGAATTTTTTTCATAGAGATTCCTTGAACTGGATGTCAAAAGACCTCACAGAACTAATTAGTGGCAAGTGCCGGCCTGGGGATTTGGATGATCCATTTTGCACAAGGCCCGTTTGATGCTGTTCCCACCTCATCCTCTGTGAAGGCTTTTCTTTCATAGCACTGAATTTCTACACAGTGGGACAAATTTGTCATTTATGTGTACAGTCAGATTGCTGTTTTTGTGCATGTACCAACGTTTTGATTTTTTTTTCTGTCAAAATGATTTAGTGAATTTTCTCACTGTTTCATTTCTGTAATTTATGTAAAAAAGATGGACGTTGAATAAGTGAATCAGTGCGGGGAATTTCCTGTCTGGTGTTTGGCCCAGGTGAGACTTCACATGAGTATTCTACAATAACACCTGTTTCTCTCCTTGTTTGTGCTGCGGAAGGCCTGAGCTACAATGTTTCGGTTGGATTTGGGAGTATGTCCTTTTTGAAATACGCTTTTGTGACCACTATCAGTGACACATCCTATCACCCCTGCATGTAAACAGCAGAGCCACTCATCCCTGTTCCCCTGAATGTTCCCGACCAGCATAGCCTAGTGAAATGAAGAAGTTGATTAGTCCAAAGCAAGCATTCCTGAGTCAAGTTAGCTTAGGGCCCCACCTGGAAGCATTTTATGCTGTGGGCATGTGTGTTCTAATCTCTGGTCTCCACATAGATACAAAGTAGGAGCCCATGAGTAGTGGCACGCCCCCAGCTTGGGTACAGTCTGTGCAGTGGCAACTGCATTTGCAGATGCGGCTTCAGGTTAGGACATTTTTATTGCCTGGAGGGAGTCACATCGGTCCCTCTGCTCATTCTTTTCCGTGTCCATTTAACCTGCTGAAGAGTAGTGCCAGAGGCAGAATGTTCTTTTCCTCCTCCTCCTCCTCCTCTTCCTCTTTCTCATCCTCTCCCAAAGTGGCAGCTAAATTGTCAGTGGTGAGCACTGAGTCCCAGTGGTTGGAAAGGGTTCCCCACCCTATTTTATTCACCAGCTGCCCTGAAGGAACAGCGTCTTCACAGATATGTCATCTCCCCCATGGGCTGTTGTCTATTTTGAGCTTCTGCTTTGTGAATTCAGTGCTGTAGTGGGCATCTTGGTCTGCCCCTGCCTCCCCCATCTGCAGTCCAGCTTGATGAATCCCCGTCACATAGTGACAGAAGAACAGAAATCACTGTGTGGCTCAGTGGATGACAACACATGAGCATGTGAGGAGATGAGGGGAGGTGTCATTGAATGCTCCACCCTAAAGGACAGTTGACAGCAGGAAGGAAGTTCCAGGGTTGTAAATGCACAACGTCCATTCCCACACAGTGACAGGCATTGCTTCTCTAGCACGCCATTCTTTCTTGCTGAGGTGACTCTCAGAAGTGACTGTCCACATTGGCCTGTCAGGAAGCCACTTCTGGTCATAGCTGATACGTGGAAGGACATTTTGCTCTCTCCTGACCTAGCCTGATCTCCCCAGATAGAGAGGAAATTAGACAAGTTGAGGTTGGACTCTTGTGCTGGGAGCTTCTGTGGGTGCTGGGTGGCCACAGCTCTGAGTGAGCGCACCAGGGCGTGTTGCATCAGCGAAGGCTAGTTTGCAGAGCTAGGTGGGCTGGAGAGGAGGAATTGAGAAGCCAAAATGATCTCTGCTGACTGTGCTGGGCTGTTGGTGGAAGGGCCCAACTTGGTTTCTATGAGAATGATTGCAGGGACTCTGCACTCTCCTCTCCCTCCCTCAGTCAGTACCATCGAGTTCTTGATTTGTTGTTGTTTCTGCTGCTGCTGTTTTGATTTTAACAGGGTGTCATGCAGCCTACACCGGCTTTGAACTCACTATGTAGCTGTATCAAAATACCCAACAACAAGCAGCTTCTAGAAGAGAAAGGATTTCATTTGGTTTACAGTTCAGATCAGTGTGGGAAGGCAGGGTGACATCATCCCATCAAAAGACAGGAAACAGAGAGAGAGTCACAAGTGGGATAGGGCTGAAAACATCACGGCCCATCCCCAGCGACACGCACTCACTCCAGCCAGGCTCTCCCTCCTAAAGGATCCACAAACAGCACCATCAGCTGGGAATAAAGTATTCGAACACGTGAGCCTATGGGGGACATTGGATATTTAAGCCACCACAGTAGCCGAGAGTGATTTTGAATTCCTGATTCTTCTCCTGCCTCCAGCTCCCTGGCATTCATTACAGGTGTTCACTACCGTGCCTGGCCTGTGTGGTGCTGGAGACTGAACCCAGGGCATTGTGCATACTAGGCAAGCACTGTACCAATTGAGCTACAATGCCAGCCCCACCATAGAGCTCTTGATGCTGTTTGATAGAATCGAAGCCAATTTGTGTGACTTAGCTGGGAAACAGACAAGTTCACAATGTCCTAGGCTGCAGAGAGAAAGCATCTGGTTAAGCAAGCCTATTGCAGGCTGTTTGACCTCCCCAAGGCTACTGCACAGAAGCCAGGTCCCCAGGGCCAGGCCCCACAGCAGGGACAGGCCCCTCCTCCTGCTGCTGGTCTAGTCCCGCCTTCACAGTGGCTCTGAGGGCTGATCCCAGATGTGCCCATGCTATACAAAGAAACACTGAAGGCCATAAAAAGAAATCTGGCTCCAGCAAAGCTGGTGCTTTGAGCTTTTCATTTGCAACTGTCTCCACTCCAGGCATGAGCCTGAGGGAGAAAAACCCGGGGGTTGAAAGTACCTAGTACATTTTAGAGGAGGGATGGGGCTCTGGCGCTGTATGGAATCAGCAGATATTGCAGAAACGCAAACAAGCAGCTGAATGGTAGGCCCATGTGGCCTTCCGCATTGGCAGTCATTTGACTCCCTCCCCGCCACACGCCCTCCTCTATGTCTAAATCCCAGATGAAAGCCTGTGCTACAGACCATCCAATTAGAGCCCAGTTCAGTGAGCCGAGCTGGCTGTGGACTTTCAGAGAGACAACAGAACTGAGAGGCTTCTAAGAAAGGCTTTGAATCCTACAAACACTTGGCAAGAATGACCAGACCTTGGTCTATTGCTGAGAGGAGGCATGTCTTCTCCCCACCCTGCCATGACCTGCACAGACGAAGGTGACTTCTATTCTGTCTTCCTCCACTGCATGTTCAGGGCTCAGGGATTTTTTTTTTGCAGAAGTTTCTTACTGCATTTTTTTTTTTTGCATGTGTGTGTGCATGCTCACGCATGCACGCACATGTGCACATCCCATGCACTCGCATGTGGAGACCACAGGAGAATGCTGGATGTCTTCCTCTGTTGCTCACTCACGTTTCCCTGAGATGGGGTCACTTACAGAACCTAGAGCTGCCGCTTGTGGTCAGACCGGCTGACCACTCAGTGTCTGGTCTCTGATCCCCACAGGACTGGGGTTACAGCTATGTGTGACCATGCTCAGCTGTTTACATGGGGCCTAGGGAATTGAACACAGGGCAGATCAGGCCCTCTCAGCCCCTCATGCTTGTGCAGAAAGCGCTCTTACCTGCTGAGCCATCTCCCTAGCTATCTTGCTGCATGTTTGCAGAGTCATTGTGGGGTTGGGGATATCCCAGGGTTGGTTAAGCCAAGAAGCTGTTGTGCCCTAAAGAACTCCTATGAGAGGAACCCCTGGGCTGCCTAAGTTGTTCAGCAGCAGCTAGCTCCAATCCCTGCCTCGACCTCCTATCCTTTGGCCTCGAGGGCAGGGCTGAGGGTTTGTAGGGCCAGAGCCTCCCAGATGGCTACACAATTTCCAGTCCAGCTTCCAGGGACAGTTGGGTCACAAAATGCAGTCCTGATCTTGACTTGTGGACAGATGCTGATGCCTTGATGGACATAAGTAAAGCAGTCCCCTCAGGCACTGCTGACTGATCACCAAGAAGTCCTGAAGATGTTTCCAGATCCTATCTTTGCACCCTGTAGGGTGCTGGCTTTGGACGTCATAGAGGGTCTCCTGTAGTATCCTGAGCTATACACCTACAGTTCTTTTTGGGGAACCTCTTCAGAATAGGGCCCTGAAATTCCTAGCTTTACTCCACAAGACAGTAGGTCAGGGTCAGCCTCAAGCAGGTTCCACTCTGCTAGCACTCTGGGACAGAGAAGCCACCTGCCGTGGCTGCTAGTGTCCTGCTATTTGCCTGAGGTAGTGGCAAGCCTAAGGCCCAGTTAGACACCAGCTAGGAACACAGAACTTATCAGGCATTTAGTAAGCACCTCTGTTGTGCTGAATGTTCTAACACAGTATTAGAAATTAAGCTAATAAGACAGTCGCATTAACAAGCCAGGGGGGATCTGGGGACACAATGATGGAGTGTGTCCAGGTTCACTTTGATCTTTAAGGAGTCAATGTGTTAGTAGACATGACCCAAGTATCCTTTCAGACTTTGCTGAACAGGAAAGCGAGTAAAACAATGGAATTCTAGAGCCTGTGGTCCAAGCGCAGGGATCTCCAGTGGGTTCATTTCACACATTTTAGAAAAGGTCATGCTTCAAACCGGGCAGATCACATTGCAGCCTAGACTGGACCATGGCCCCTGGAGCTTTTGTTTTGACACAGTTGTTCCTACCCAGAAAATCCTACAGCTCTGTGCTCTCCTGACCCTGTGGGTGGCATCGCTGCATGGTTTGTGCCCATGTATCTGTTCCTCATGCTCATGTTCAAAGCCACTCCTGCCTGCTACTCACCTGTGCGCTCTGCCAGGCCCTCTGACTTTCTCTACCTTCGGGGAGAGGTCACACTAATAGGAAGGGCTTGGCTGGATAGGACTCAAGTGTCAAGTGGGAGTTTGGCTGAGACAACTTAGAGGGTATGATGCCACCTGTCTTATGATAGAATTGTGCAATCGAAATGGCCAGATGGAATAGAGCCAGCTATCAGGTGTGTGGAGTCAACAGTAATGATTTCACAGGTGACCTTTACTGAGTGCTCACTAACCACCCTTGCTATGATCACTTACTCTCATCTTCAGAACTACCATAGTGGGAAGTGGGAGGCCCAGGAAGCTGTACTGTCACTGTTGTCATGCAGTTAGAAAGTGACACTGTCCCGAACACAACCGGTACAGCACTGCTCCAAGCCCTCTGTTGTTGTCAGTGACCTGGATTCACCTAGCCAGTGGGTTCTCTCTAGCTATATAGGCTGTCCTTTACTGGTGGCACCTGTGGGCAGCTGTTCCTAAGCAGCCCCTCAGGAACGATCCATCATGAACACCTCCCTATTCCGTCCTCACACTAGACAAAGGCCTGTGAGCCATCTGTTACTTCCCTAACCAAGCAGTTACTTCATTGTGTGGGGGAACACAACTGAATGCCACTGAACACATGACATGCTCACTTCCTTTTTCCCCCCTACAGGGGGAAAGGACACCATATTGTTCAGTGACCCAACTCTTCCCAGGTCGAGGTCACCATTGCTGAAGTTTGTGGAGCAGCCCACTGAGAATCAGGGGACTGCCAAAGATGGTAAGTGCACTTGGGATCTGTCTCCATGGCCTACACACTCACTGCGGCAGCCCCTCCCTTCCTACAGCTGCCCTGGCACCAGCCAGGCATCACCCACATGTTCTCTCTTGTTGGGAGGCCCCAGCAAAAGAATGCAGACTCCTATCTTCGGGGTCCAGAGCTTAAGAATGAAGGTATAGGAGTTGGAAAGTTTGAGTTCATATTCCAGCCCTACATCGTGGTGGCTGGGACAACTTGGACTAGTGACTCAGCCTTATTGTCCCCTCCTACAAAGTGATGACATGATGGTGCCAACCTTAGGGGAATCTTGGCACATTACCTGTCTGTGGTAAGTGGTCTGGGAGCCAAGGGAATGGAGAGAAGTTTCTACCAAGTGCATAGTTTCGGAAGCGAGTGTTTGAGGAAGATTAAAGGCCTATTTATGCAGTCCAATGAGGCACCAGGCATGAGCATCAGGTGTCTTGCTGAATGGAAGTCCTTCCCAATAAACTCTCCTTCACATTGTGAAGTTCCCTCAGGGTGAGGGCCAGCTTCCAAGATGGCTCTGGCTGGTCCCTAACTTACTCATTTTGTAGTCCCCACCATGTTGAGTCAGGGTTGGCACGTGTGATTTCCAGAGTCCTGCAGATGTGACTCCTGAGACTAGAAGATATGTAGTTCCCCCACCCTCTCTCAGGTTGTCCCTCTGGGGAAGCTGGATGACAGGTCGTGAGGGCACTCAACCAGCCCCACAAGCTTTGCTGTGGTGTGTAACTGAGGCCTGGGGGCACTGGCCTACAGGCTGTCAGATGACTACAGTTCCAATCAGCATCTTGATGGGAATGTCATGAAAAAGCCATTAGTCAGATCCATCCAACCAAACTGCTCCCAGAGTCCTGGGTCGTGCAGCATTAGGTTTTGAAGTAACACAGCCACAGGTAATTAGTACTCCCCACAAGTGACTATCAAGGTTCTTTCCTTGAGTATCTATATACCGTCCCATCTTCTCTTGCTTAGAATCATGCCTTCAGTCACCAACTCCATAAAAATATAGTCACCCACCCCCACACAGATGGTTTCCATCTGCAGTAACTATCTCCTGCATCTCAGAGCCTAGCTTTCCCAATGAATGTTCTATGGACTTGTCAAATATGACATCAACAACTCCTCCTGCTTTCTCCTTTTCTGTGGCCCTCTCAGTTACTTGGCCTTCAAACCTAGGAGTCGTGGACCCCTGTCAGCATCCTTGTTCCCCAGTGCCTCCACCTTTGGTTCAACCAGGCCCTCACGATGCTGCCGGCAGTCTTCCTCCTGGACTCCCTGCCTCACTGTCTGTCCTTGCTTCATTGCCATCTTTGTCCTGGTGCTATAGGATCACCCTGCAGGAAATCCCAAGTGGGGGCTGGAGAGATGGCTCAGCAGTAAAGGTGCTTTCCTGAAAGCCTAACAACCCAAGTTCTGTTCCCTAGTAGCCACGTAAAGCCAGATGCATAAAGTGGCGCATGTGTCTGGAGTCTGTGTGCAGCAGCCTGGAGGCCGTGGTGCACCCATTCTCTCTGTCTGTCTCTCTTCTATCTCTCTCTACTTGCAAAGAAATAAATAAATAATAAATATTTTTTTAAATCCCAAGTGAGGGCTGGGGAGATGGCTTAGCAGTTAAGATGCTTGCCTGCAAAGCCAAAGGATACAGGTTCAGTTCCCTAGAACCCATGTAAAGTCAGATGCACAAGGTAGCATATGCATCTGGAGTTCATTAGCATTGGCCGGAGGCTCTGGCATGACCATTCTTTGTCTCTCTGTCTCTGTCTCTCTCTCTTTATCTATTTTTCTCTCTCTTTCTCTCTCAAATAAATAAAATATTTTTAAAGAAGTAAAACAAATCCCAGGTGGCATTCAGCTTCTACTTAAAATCTGGGCTCTGCAGCCTGGCCCAGCCCAGCCCACCTTCTGACCTTGATGGTTGTCCAACCTTCTACTAATGTGGACTGACTGGCTCCATTAGTTAGCTAATACTGTGCAACCAGCCACCTCCCAATGTAGAACTTAGTGCACTGGGTGCAGCACCTCAGGAGTGTGGGCCAGATGGGTGCTCCTGCCTCCCTGAGCTGGGGCCAGCAGGGCTCACTCTTATACCAGTACAAATTGCTCATCATGTGCACAGAGAAGCAAGAGTAGAAACCGGGACATTTCTAGAATTCCAACAGAAATGTTCCACAAGCGCTTGTGGGGTAATTTGTACAGAGAGCTCCTAACACTAGTGGGGTCCACACTGGTCCAAAAGCAAGACTGGGTCTTTGCAGCCCACAGCGTGGGCTGTTTGCAGTCCTAGCCTGCAGCACACCATGGCCCTGGGTTCTTGGCTGGTGATGACTACATGCTGGCATCCACTGTGCCCATGGAGAGCCACAGCCTCTGTCCTCTCCAGGTTCGCTGAGTCTCCAGGAGGCCTGGGTCCACCACACCAAAATGAGCCACTTGATCTCCACAAGGGCAGCACAAGTGAGGGACTGATTCAAAATGACAGTCCCAAAGCCCTGTCATCAGCGGGCATTGTTCCCGCCCACCCTGCACCAGTGCTCTGTGGGAACAAGGGCGCAGTCACGCGTGTCTGCCAGCCTCCCCACGGCCTCTGCCCTCATCACCGCCACAGCCTGGTGAGGTCCAAGGGAAAGCAGAACTCGGGCGGGAGGACAGAGCCCGGCCCAAGCACCTAACACAGGCAGACACATGTCCCCTTGGGCTGGGGGGCAGGGGAAGGTGAACTAGCAGTTTTTTTCTACAAAGCAACTGTTTCATGTTTTAAGGAAAGAACTATTTTCCCATTGTATTTGAGCCACACTGCATTTGCCTGGGCGGTGACCTGGCCAGTATCGGTGTACGTATTGTTATTAATAAGTATCAATGATATTCTGTTCACTGCTACCACTCAGGAAGATTACTATCATTTGCAATAATAATCCAACTTTTGGATAGTTCAGAAAATCTTTTATGGAAAGGGCAATGCTGTGGGTTTGTAATTAAAGGAGAAATGAAACTCCCTGCAGCCTAAGAGTTAATGTCTCGGCATCTTAGCATTCAGGGCGGTGGGGAGGACTTTGCTTCCACAGCAAGTGGCCAGAGGCGCTGGTGAAGTTGAAGCAGTAGTTGTGATATTTCCGGGAACGTTATCTCCTGACAAGGACTGAAGCATGCTGTCTGGATATCTTTTAGACCAACAAAAGGGTAAACCCACCGTGGTGCTGTGGTCCAGCTCCAGAGCCTGGCTGCTGTGTCTGTCTGGTCCTCAGACTTGACAGTCCAGCTTCTGTCAGGAAGAGCCAGGTAAAGGGACCAGGCAGAATGGCAGCCCACATCCTCGTGCTTCTCTTCTCTTCCTGCGCGTGCTTGAACTGCAGTGCCAGAGGCCAGACTGGCTTCCCCTCTCCACCACAAAAAAAAAAAAAAAAAAAAACTTCTCCCTTGTAATTGCAAAGATTTGTCATTTTTAAAAAGAAAAAAAAATGGCTGGAGAAATGGCTTCATGGCTCAGGTGCTTGCTTGCAAGCCCTGATGGCCCAGGTTTGAAACCCCAGCACCCACATAAAGCCAGATGCACAAAGTGGGGCATGCATCTGGAGTTAATTTGCAGTGGCTAGAGACCCTGGTGTGCCCCATATTTATTCATATTCCCTCTCTCTCTGTCTCTCCCCTGCTTGCAAATAATACTAAATAAATTGTAAAAAAGAAAAAAAAGTCAAACATCTGAACATCAGGGGTCTATCATCCAAAAATAGCACAAAGCAAAATACCATGGCCAAAAGGCCACAACAGCACTTAGACCTCCCTCTCTGAGATGTAAATGAAGGTGAGAGAGTCACCTGACCTCAGTGGAAATGCACTGCAGATGGTTTAGGGTAAGCCTTTTCTGAAGAAGGCTTATTAATTTTTCAGGGACACCAGAATATACTATTAAGTGTCCTAGAAGAAGTGATTCCATAAGAGTAATTTCCAGAAGGAGTTTATTCATCTCACGTTGGTGAAAAATTTAGCTGCAGAGAATACCATAATTTACTCCTTTTGAATAAAGCTTCCCCACTCTACTGGGAACCTGCTCATTTTGTACTCACTGTTTCTCATGTCCACTCTACAACCACTATAAAAATTTTCATTTGTTAGTATGAAATTTATGTGATTGCTTCCCTGAACAACCTCAGATGTGGCTAAATGTTTACAAGAGTTAGAAATCTCTATTTCAGAAAGTACCATTTTAAGAAGTTTTAGGGTAGCTACCTGAATACACCCTAAAATGAATTTCATAAATTCAAAGGTTGTTTTCCTCAAAATGATGCATGCTTCTTAAAGCTGAGTGCTAATATATTCACATTTTCATGCATAAAAGTATAAGTCCATAGATTCAAGCCACTTAGTAAGCTATTTATTAAGTCCCCACCATAGAACATTGGCAAAGTTAAAAAATTAATCAGGCAAGAGTTTTATGCCTAAGGTAGTACTTATAAGCAACAATTTGAGGTAGGAAAAAAAAAGGTGCTAAGTCCCCAGGAGGTCCAAACATAGCTTCATGGAAAGCCAGTCACTGGGACTATAGGACTTGTGGCTTCATGGAGATGGAGGCAGAGCTGACTCTCAAAGGCTCGTTTCACAACATGGCAGGAATGATAACCCAGGGGAGTCAGCGTCTGAAGCCAAGGCGGTGAGGCAGAAGTGCGGTGTCATAACGGTCTGGTATGGCTGGAGGGTGGGGTACAGAGAAGAGCGGGCACAGCAAATAGGGAAATGAACCACAAGTTGAGCTGCGAGCTTGGGCTTTGCTCCTAGGTGCTGGCAGTCTGTGAAGGTTTTCTAGCTGGGGGAGAAACAGGGTGAGATGTATACTTCAAGTTGGCAGTGCTTTTCAAACTGAGATGTGAACCCACACCACCCAGGATCTTGCTCAACTGCAACAGATGAGGGGTGGGGCCTGAGACCCTGCAGGTCTCACAAGCTCCCAGGTGCTGGTCCTGGCACCCACAGGGCTGCTCCTCGGCAGGATGGACTGGAGCAGAAAGAATCAGGCTAGGTATTTTCATTTCAGAACACACTTTGTTCACTCCCATGCATGCATGCATTTCATTATGGACAAGTGCCATTTTCTAGTACAGTACTTATGGAGAAAGAAAAAATAAATAGCAACAACAAACAGTGTGTTGAACCAGTCAGGTGCTACAGACCTGTAATTCCAGCTACTTGGGAGGTTGAACTAGGAAGAAGTTTGAGGTCTGCTTGGTTTACAGAGTGAGTATGAGGTCAGCCCCAGCAACTTAGTGAGGCCCTGTATCAAAATAAAAAGTAAAAGAGGGCTGGAACTATAGCTCACTTATAGAATGCTGGCCTAGCATATGGCTCAATACACTTCACCACATCATGTCAGCACCTCAAAAGAAGAAAAATCAAAACAGCCTTCTAAGCCATCCCCGCCCCCCACCAAAGCTCAGCTCACTCACCTGTTACTTTCTGCCAGATGCTTTGGCATGAAGTGATGTCCAGTCTCTACTCTACCATCCTTTCCTGCCATGCTGAAACTTCTCATCAACACTACAAGTCAAAATGAACCCTTTCCCCTCATATAGTGCATTTGGTTAGGTGTTTTGTCCCAGCAGTGAGAAAGTAAGTACAACAGAAACTTGGATCATAGCCAGACGTGGTGGAGCATGCCTTTAATCTCAGAATTGGGAGGCAGAGTTAGGAGGATCACTGTGCATTGGAGGCCACCCTGAGACTACATAGTGAATTCCAGGTCAACCTGAGCTAGAGTGAGATGCTACCTCAAAAAACCAAAAAAAAAAAAAAAAAAAAAAGTGGGCTAGAGAGATGGCTTAGCAGTGAAGGTTCTTGCCTGGGAAGCCTAAGGACCCAGGTTTAATTCCCCAGAACCCACTTAAGCCAGATGCACATGGTTGCACATGCATCTGGGGAAAAAAAGTGGATCAGAGGTGTAGAATTGTTGGCTAGAAACCTGATTATGTGGCTTTTGGCCTTTTGGAGCTGATTTTCAGGAGGAAGATGGAGGAATTTGAAACTTTTGGAATAAGGGACACCTTGCATTGCTATAAGTCAAGCTTGATGGACCATTCTTATGAGGTTTGAAAGACCTAAATGCAGAAATATCTGTGGATATTGCAGGCTTGGCTTATGAGAGGAAAGAGAACTTTGACAGAACTGGGCTAGAAGCAGTCTGTGTGAGAGGTTTGCTGTGTGCTCCCTGTTTTCTAAGAACTTAAGCAAAGTTAAATTTAAAAGCAATGGACTCATGAGCTTGGCAGAACCTACGGCATAAGGATATGAAAGGCATGAGTAGGCACAGAGAGAAATGAGCCAGGCATGGTGGCACACGCCTATATTCCCAGCACTTGGGAGGCAGAGACAGGAGGATCACCATGAGTTTGAGGCCACCCTACGACTACATAATGAATTCCAGGTCAGCCCGGACTGGAGTGAGACCCTACCATAACTAAAGTTTCAGGCTGGAGACTGCAGCCCAGTTCTGCTGCACTTGTTTGAGAGATTGGGACAGTGGGAAGAGTGCTTTTGAAAGGAGAGAGCCTGGAGGAAGAATGCTAAAGGAATGTCTTACTCCTCAAACGTCAGCTGTATGCTCCCTACCCCCTGAAAGAACAAATTTGGCGGTCTTACACACCTGGTACCAATTTTGGAAGTATAACAAATACAGGAAAGAGAGAGATATTGGATTTACAGTGCAGTGCTTGGGAGATGGCCCATAGGCAGTGTGGACCAGGGCCATAGTCCCTGAGCAGAGACCATGAGAGGACATGATGTAGATGAAGCCTGGGTTGCAGTAGAGACTTCAGGATTTTGGAGATGCCAGGACTATAGAATGGCCACCAAAGACAGCTTCTGGCTTGGGATGGACTTTTTTTTCCTGGGTTGTAAGCAGCCCAGCTGGAGGGGCTGAATAGGAATCCCAGAAACATCATTTCTGGTCCCAGATGCCAGACATAGAGCTGCGGGATTTGATGTTTACCTTACTGAGTTTTTGATCTTGCATCATTCCAATTTTTTCTTTGCTATGCCTTCTTTTTCCAGTGAGACTGTTTACTGTGCCATTATGTATATGTAACTGGTGTTTTGATATTATAGGCTCACAGTTGAAGAGACTGTTTCAGATGAGACTTTGGGATTTAAAACAGGGTTGAGATTGGTAAAGGCTACAAGGACTTTTAAAGTTGGACTGAATGCATTTTACATCATTTATTATTTGTACCTGTTTCCCTATCTCCTTAGCAGCTCTGAGGTTTGTAAAACCTTGTAATTTTTGTCGATTTGTTGAGTGAATCCTGTTGTGAGCTAGGTTACTTTAATCGTGAGTGATGTCATAGAATATTCATGGTGCGTCTGGGAGTTATCTGTTTTCATTCCCCATTCAATATGTGTTGAACATTTTTCTTTTGAATAAAACTTTGTACACAATAATGCAGTCAAATACTACAAACATTGTATAGGAGAGAAACAGTAGCAGGTACACACAGGAAGATTTCTGGATGTCAAGTTCAAAGACCAAGCAGAACTCATTTTGACAGTCTATTTTTTCAAAAAGGAAGTTATTATTTTCCTATGTGTGTATGCATTTGGGAGCTATGTCATGACACATGTGAAAGTTGAAAAGCAACTTTCAGGTCCATCCTCACTGCTCCATCTCATTTGAGAGTTTCTCCTAGTTTCACTCTTCTTGTTGTGCTTGCTGAGAGCTTCTGGAAAATTCTCCAGTCTCTAGCTTCCATCTCACAGTCAGAGTGCTGAGATTACAGAAGCCCACCGCAGTTTCCAAATTTTTACATGTGCCCTGAGAGTCAAACTTGGGTACTGGGGCTTGAGTGGTGAGTACTAGATCCACTGAGCCATCTCCCCAGACCCTGAGATTCTAAATAGGATTCTGACTACCCTTGGCATAAGAGAAGCACCCAGCAGTGAGGGCTGCAGGATCTAGACTAGAAACTAGAAGTGCTTGTAGTGGGGGTAGTGATATTTTATCCATCTTGGATGATGGCTACATCTACGTGTTCACTTTGAAAATTCATTGAACTTACTATAGTTTGGATTTCAAGTCCCCAAAGGCCTATATTTAAATGTCTGATCCCTAAGTAGGTGCTATTGGAAGGTAATAGGACCTTTACAAGGTATGGCCTAAAAGGAAGTCTTCAGATGGTAGGGGGTGACCTGAAAGCATTGTTGGGGTCTGAGTTCCCTCCTCACCTGTCTTTGAATTTCTGATTGTGAGGTGAGCATTTTGCCCTGCCTTGTGCTCCTGCCATGACAAGCCATCTTGCACAAAGCAGTAGGTAGCTGATCATAAGCTAGAGCCCCTAAAACTGTGAGTTGGGGTGTATTTCAGTGGAAGAGTGCTCACCTAGCTTTTGTGAGGTCAGGTTCAATCCCCAGTACTGGAAAATAAGGAAAGGGAAAAAAGAGAAAGAAAGCAACAAAAAATGAAAAAAAGAGAGCAGATCTCTCTCCTTATAAGTTGATGATATCAGGTGTCTGTCACAGTCATGGAAAGCTGACTGACACAGGCTGTGTACTTAAGATGTATACACCCCTGTCCACGTTTATTATGCTCCCAGTCAAACAGAAAAGTCAGGTCTACTTTGTAAAATAGTCTTGAAGACTTAGGCTGTATTAGATGCTGTGGAAAAGTCAGATGAGGCACCTATTCTTGTGGACTTAAGTTCTAGAATAAAATAAAATGTGTCCCATGCTCAGTTTGATGCCTAGTAGAGGAGGGAGTCCAGTACATGTTAGCTGGCAGGAAGCACTCTGGAGTTGGAGAAACTTGAATGATGCATGCAAAGGCCTAATGAGAGTCAGAAAATCAGAATTCCCGAGCAGGGAAGCTAGAGGCCTCAGTGGTCCCATGTCTGGTGCTGAAAGCCGGGAGACTCCCTAGAGCGGGCTGGCCTTGAGTCCATGCTGGAAAGCTGAAAAGGCTGGAGAGTGATGTCAGCAATGGTGGATCCAATCCTACACTGACTTATTTCCTTTGCATCCAGGCTGTCAGCCTACTGGAAGGTGCTTCCTACATGCAGGGCAGGTCTTTCCTTCACACCCACTGTCCTACACGCCAGCGCTCTCAAATACACAGATGTGTCATGAAAGTCCTAGACATCTCTTAATCTGTTCTGCATTTGCTGTTAACAACCAAGACTAACTGTCACACATGTGTCCCATGGCTAAACGGTTGCACATATGTGAGCCAGCTCCTGGAAACTAAAGCTGAGGATCACAGATTTCATGGAGAACCTACGTGAAAGGTAGCAAATTGGATCTGGAGTTAGCAAGCCTCCCGCATAAGGCACAAAGCAGGAAAATGGCCTGGATACCCTGCTGAGCATCTTGTCGGTGCACACACACACACACACACACACACACACAGACACAGTTCTTCAGAACCCACCAGCCAACTTTCAGCTTGAGACCATACCAGCACGTGTGTGTCTAATGGTGGCCCAACAGCAGTAGAGTTCTCTTGTGGCTCATTTAGGAGTAGCAAGTAGTATTCCAGGGCCCTGGACTTGAGCCCTGGCTAGAGCCAGCCCGGCTGTGCTTCTTCCGTACACTTGAGCAATATGGGCTCACAACACACTAGCTCGTGGGAATCAAATGGGCCTGATTCCTGGTTCAAAGAGCCTGCTGCACGTGCTGCTCCTTGGTCATGAATGATGCTACTGCTCATGAGGTCCAGGGGGGATGTCAGAGAAACATGCCAGATAGGTGGTTGGGATCCGAAGGCAGGTAGACGGGGAAATGGTGACAAAGTGCCAGCGCAAGGGCTCTCTCTGCCCCTGTCTTCTGTGCCTGTCTTGCTGCAGTTCTAGAATTTCCATTCTATAGAGGGGTTCAGGGACAAGCATTTGCTGTTGAGGGAGGGAGCCTGAAGCTGTGTTTGTGCATAACTTTTTATTAAAAGGTATATCCATCAAAGAATGATGTGCTGATGGAGAATGGGGCTGGGGTATCGTCTTCCTGCCCTGAAGGAAGCCAGAACCTCTGTTCAGTACCTCAGAGACCAGATCTGTCCCCAAACTCAGCTTTCCGGGGCACAACAAGCCCTGCTGGAGAAGAGGCAGGGTCTCCCCAGAGGCACCTGTGACTTGAGAGGGTACTTGCTCCATTTCTAAACAGGGATCCCAGGGTCCCCCTGGGCTTCAGTGCCCTTTGTAGAGGAGGAGAGGGCATTGAAACTGTGGGTTCTCTCAGAGGCACTGCGCAGGCTGCTGTAGGGTGGGAGGTGACAGGAGAGAGGGGGTGAGGGCCACATGCTGCAGAGGTTTGATGCTGTCTCTCGGTTTTCAGGGGAGGTTCAGAAGCAGAACCGTGATGAAAGTTGTGCGTCTGCCGAGGCGTTGACAGCGCCCGAGGATGCCAGGAGGCCCGCTGGCAGCTCCCCAGCACAGCGGAGCCCCGGGAACCAGAGCGAGCGCTTTCATCATCCTTCAGTCCCCGGGTTACCTGCCGAGGAGCAAGAAGTAAACAGGATGGGAAGGGAAACCATTCACGTGACTGAGGAGCTGCAGGGGACCAGTGGGGAGGGTCCTGCCAGAGAGCCTGAGCTCTCCCCACCCGGCCTGGCCTCCCACAGGCGCCAACCCAGGTCTCTCGCGGACCCCTTGCCGCCTACTCAGGCAGCGGCTGGAGCTCCCGCAGGGGAGGACAGCAAAGCGACCCCGCAGGATGGAGACCCCGGGAACGCTTTGCAGACATGAAGGGAGCTGGGTACGACAAGGACAAGGTGACATGTGGAAGGCTTCAGGACGCTGAGGAGAAAGTGAGGCAGCAGACCATGCATCCCAGCCACGTCCTCCTCCAACACCTCCATGTCTGCAAATGAGAAAATGCTCCCATCCGGCGGCAAGCTGTGAGCGCGCGCTCAGATGCTGCCAGTTCTGTCGGATTCATTCAGTGGTGTCACCGCTTTCTGCCGAGGACGCATTGCCGTGAACAAGGCCAGGCTCGGGGATCGTGGCTGCCATGTGGCTGCTTTTCTACATCCGTCTTTCCGTCAGCATTTGTTTTATTAGAGATGAGATGTTTTCTATTTCTCCTTTAATATTGTCCGTCGTCCTGATGGGAACAGCTGGGACAGGAAGCTGGAGAGAACGATGTATCGGAGTGGAATGTGTTCATGGGATGCAGGATCCCCAACAGTGGGCTTTCTTGACACTATGCTGGTGGCACTGCTGGTCACAGTGGCCTGGGGGTGGGGGGGACCAGAGAGAAGATGGCTTGTGAGTTTGCAATGTCTAGCGCTGTGGAGGCTGTGTGCTAACTGCACAGCCCAGTGTTGCAGCCTGGACCTAGAGGGGTTCACTGGTGTAGCATGATGGGAATCGGGCTATAGGGAAGAGACTCCCAACCAGGTTCTGCTTTTCTTTTTCCAGGCTATATATAGGAAACGTGACTAGTGTGAGTTTCGGAATAAAGCTAATTGCTTGGGATCAGGCTGTTTCCTGTACCACCTGAAACCTTGAGCCCTTCACTCCTACAACAGAATGCCACCTCTATGCCAACTGGTATTGGAGTTTTAACACAACACACAATTTGTTGCCTGATGGGGGAGGAGAAAGGAAACAAGATGAAGACGACTTCCTTACAGTCATGGCAGGAACCGTGACCCAAATGCATGGTCCAAAGGGAGAGGAGGGTGTGGTCTAGTGAAGATGAGCCTCTCTAGGTGGCTTCCGGCACTGCACAAAAGCGCAGGGCCATCAAGCCATGGGCCTTCCTTTTAGCTGGACCTCCCCAGGAGGGTATGAGGCCTTAAAGCTCAGATGGCCTCTGAGAACCTGTCTTGGAGACCCCTGCAGGAAAGAGAGGCTCTCCCTGGCAGGGGTTGCCGACTCATCCTGACACCCACGTCAGTGTGCTGGGGCTCCTAGAGATATGAACACATGTTGTCTCTGGCCACAGGGACCCAGTTTGCCAGTCTGTCTTCTGCCCCCTCAGGCCACCCCATAACGTCCACTAGAAATAGCTTTCTGTTGGATGGACATGTGCAGTCATATATTCAACACCACTGCATCAGACACTAGAGCCTCCAAGTGAAACTAGCCTGCATCACGCAGTAAGAAGTGGCAACTTAGCCACCACCCTCCAGGAGCTTTGCTTTGGTCACACAGCTGCCAGGGGCATATCTTCAGGGCCTGTTTGTCACCTTCTGGAGAGCAAGGCATCGAGCAAAGCCCAGAACATAGCAGAGAAAGGAGGCCAGCAGGGAGCAGAGTCCGGGTGTTGGGAAGACAGGATCATAAGGAGACACACCTTGGGTTTGCTCTGGGCCGCCACCCTCAGGGTACTTGGACTATTAGATGGAGTGAGAACTTATGGACTGATGCTGCCACAGCTGTAACCATGACAACACCCCATTCCCGTATGTGGTAGTGTCCCACCCCCACTGTGCCCATCCAATATGGTTCTTTTGTTTTGTAGACATTAAAGAGAGTTCCAGCCTTTGCTTATGGTTGTCTTTTTAAAAAGTTATTGTGAAAGCACGTAGCATTTCCTCCCCAGCTCCACCAGATACTGCATCAGTCCTGGTACCCTCAGAAACAACTCACGCTCACAGAAACTTAAACAATAGGGCAGTGAGTTCTGTTGTGTAACTAGAACTTCTGAGGGAACCTCTCAGGGCTGGTTCACTCAAAAATGCCTCCAATGATCCGGGTGTCCATCTCCCAGCTTGTCTGGGGGTCAGTTCATCACTCCTGACAACATGGCTGTAACAACTCCAGGCATCGTCACAAATGTCGCAAGTCAGAAGGGAGTTTCTTTTTGCCATGTGTGTGCGTGTGTGTGTGCGTGCGTGCGTGCATGTGTGTGTGTAGCTGGGACAGGAAGGTAGTTCAGTTACTAAAGTACTTGTCTTCCAAGCACAAGGACCTGAGTTTGATCCCAGAACCCACATTGAAAAAAAAAGGGCTGGAGAGATGGTTTAGTGGTTAAGCGCTTGCCTGTGAAGCCTAAGGACCCCGGTTCAAGGCTCGATTCCTCAGGACCCACGTTAGCCAGATACACAAGGGGCGCACATGTCTGGAGTTTGTTTCCAGTGGCTGGAGGCCTTGGCACACCCATTCTCTCTCTCTCTCTCTCCCTGTCTGTCGTTCTCAAATAAATAAAAAATCTTTTTTAAAAAGGCCAGGTATGGTGATTTTCTAAACCCAGTGCTGGGGAGACAGAGAGGAGGATCCCTGGGGCTCATTGGCCAAGAAGCCTCCCTTAATCAGTAAGTTCCAGGCCAGTGAGACACCCTGTCCTAAAGAGGGTGGAGGGTGTCTTAAGGAATAACACCTGAGGTCGTTCTGCAGCTGCCTCTTGCATGTGTATACAAGGTACACACATGATCATACACACACACCGAGTTCTGCATGTGAATACAGGACACACACATGATCATACACATGTACCAAGTCCTGCATGTGCATACAGGGCACACACATGATCATACACACACACCAAGTTCTGCATGTGCATATGGGGCACACATGTGATCATACACACACACCAAGTCCCCCTGCATGTGCATACAGAGCACACACATGATCATACACATGTACCAAGTCCTGCATGTACATAAGGGCACACATGTGATTATACACACACACCAAGTCCTGCATGTGCATACAGGGCACACACTTGATCATACACACACACCAAGTTCTGCATGTGCATATGGGGCACACATGTGATCATACACACACACCAAGTTCTGCATGTACATATGGGGCACACATGTGATCATACACACACACCAAGTTCTGCATGTGAATACAGGGCACACACGTGATCATACACACACACCAAGTCCTCCTGCATGTGCATAAGGACATACACGTGATCATACACACACACCACCAAGTTCTGCACGTGCATATGGAGCACACATGTGATCATACACACACATCAAGTCCTGCATGTGCATACAGGACATACACATGATCATACACATGCACCAAGTCCTCCTGCATGTGCATATGGAGCACACACATGATCACACACATGCGCCAAGACCATCTTCATGCAAATACAGCAGGGCACACACGTGTACACATATGAATACATACATGCACCAAACAGCTCTTGCCACATTTCATTGGTCAGAAGTGACACCTGCCTGTGTGGCCATGTCACGCACCTATGTGTAAGCCAGCCACCTCAGAAAAAGGAATTGTGATGGTTTTTCACTTCAGCATGAGGCACCCTCTGAATTGTCCCAAGACCTACATGCACTCAAAGAGGAACTGGTAAAACAAAATCAAGTCTCAGACGTCTAGGAGAGTTAGGCATTAGACTGAGGTAGACTTGAACCCCACACGGCCTCTAGGCTGTTCTTGCTTCATAAACTAGCATGGTATTTGCCAGTGAGTTTGGAGCTGGGGGAGGGACAGTTGATATTTGTTTGTGAGGGAAAACCCCATCTTCTCTCCCTTCTCCCTGTCTCATGGTCCTCCCTGTTTTATAGTGGGGATGTTCCGCCCTTGTTTTCCTTCTACAGGTGTGTTTGCCCTTCTGTTATTTTCCAGCCCACTTGGCAGCAGAGAGACGAGCAGTCTGGATAAATGGAACAGAGCTGGCAGGCTTTTTAATGAAAGCTCATTTGCACACTCTGCATTTCTTGTACTCTGTTCCTGTGAGATGTGGATTTTTACCTGGGGGTGTTTGTCTTTCTTTTAATTAAGGCCCGTGGAAATGGATGGGCATTTATGAAGCAGGCGTTTGTCATCCCTAACTCCTTCTCTTCCCATGCCTTTCCTGCCCACTTTTGGCTGCCCCTCCTTCGGTATCCCTTGTGAGCCTGCTAGCTGGCAGGTCCCTGCTAGAGCCTCCTTCCCATGAGCATCCTATATCAACTGCATTTGTTTTCTTTTCCCCATTGGCTCCCAAGCACACACCATCTCTATAGACTGCTCTAGAAAAGGGCTGTGGGAGAGGTCCACATATTGGAGTGAATTTTTTCTGCATGTGTATATGTGCATATGTGTTCACATGCCTGTGGAGGCCAGAGGCCGACATCAGGTGTGTTTCTTTTCTTTTTAAATTTTTTTATTATTTTTATTTTATTTTTTAAAAAATATTTTTATTTATTTATTTGACAAAGAAAGAAGGAGAGAGGGGGAGAGAAAGAGAAAGAGAGAGAGAGAGAGAAGGGGCATGCCAGTGCCTCCAGCCACTCCAGACGCGTGCGCCCCCTTGTGCATCTGGCTAACTTGGGTCCTGGGAATTCAACCTGGGTCCTTTGTCTTTGCAGGCAAATGCCTTAACTGCTAAGCCATTCCTCTAGCCCATTGGGTGTCTTTCTCAATCTCTTCCCTTTTTTCTTTGAGACATGGTGTCTTGCCGAGCATACAGCTGTCCCACTTGGCTAGACTAGCTAGCCCATGAGCTCCAGGGATTCCCTATCTCTGCCTCCCCAGCAGGGACCTCACAGGCGCACACCACCACGCCTGGTATTTTCATATGTGCACTAGGACCTAAACGCAGGTAAACCATGCTTGTGCAGGCAGGGCTTTCTTTTTTTAACCCACTGAGATATCACCCAGGCCCTGGAGTGAATTCTTGGTATATGCCAATCTCCGGGAAGATCTGCACCTAATTCACTGTCCGGCATGAAAAGACCCGCTTACCAGCTGGAGAGATGGCTTAGCGGTTAAGGTACTTGCCTCAAAGCCAAAGGACTCAGGTTCAATTCTCCAGTACCCACATAAAACCAGGTGCACATGTGTCTGGAATTCATTTGCAGGGCCTGGAGGCCCTGGCATGCTCATATTCTCTCTTTTCTCTCAATCTCTCTGTGTCTCTCCCAAATAAAATAAAAATGAAAGACCAGCCTGCTCTTCCAGCATCTTCGAAGTGCAGCCCTCGCTCAGGGAGATGGTCTCTTTGTTCTTTTACAATGGCAGCTTGCCTTTGCCCCTCTTGGATTACTGCTCTCTCAAATCCCCAGGGTGCTTGCGTGTACCTGGCCCCATTGCTCACTACAGCTGTGTAGATGTCTGCATACTGCCCTTCCCTTTGCAAAAGTTTTGTCCTTAGTCTTCCCTGGAACAATTCTCCCCCTTCTCGGTGCTGAACACACCTTCAAGAGGTTCCAAGGAGCATGTCCAAAAGTAGAAGTGCGGCTTCCAACTCACATGTCACTATATCCTTTCTCCGGTGGCTGCCTGAGCAGAGAGCTGGGTGAAGATCAGAGAGCAGCCAGGGTGAGCTCTGTGGAAGGAGAAGCAGGGATACAGAAGGCCTGGCTCTGCAGATTAGGGTTGCATGAAAACAGAAAATGGTGATGCAGAATGAGCAATTTAAAATGATGGACAGAGGGCTGGAGAGATGGCTTAGCAGTTAAGGCACTTGTTTGCAAAGCCTAAGGAGCCAGGTTCAATTCCCCAGAACCCACATAAGTCAAATGCACGTAGTGGCACATGTGTCTGGAGTTTGTTTCCAGTGGCTAGAGGCCCTTTCATGACCATTCTCTCTCTCTGTCTCCCTCCCCCTCTCTAATAAATAAAATAAAAGGATGAAGAGAAGGCCACCTGCCATTCCTGGGCACCTCTTTATTAGGCGACAATGGTTTTTCTTTTGGATGCATAGGACAGTCCTTTATTATACCAAAAAGTTTCACTTTGGTGAATCTATGTGAGTGCAAGAATATATTTGGGGATTTTGTAGCTGAGGCCAGTGATAGAATATTTAACTTAAAACACAGCTGTTTGTTTTTCTTTTTACGTTGCTATTTTGTACTTTTATTTAAAGAAAGAAGTAGCTTCTGCCCCTTTGAGGACTTTGTTTTGGTTCTGCTATCATCATGTGTTGTACCTGCATCTTTTTCTGTTGTTACTGAAATAAAGAGGACTTCCTGACATAGAGGATCCATTATCTGTAATATTTAAGTCATTCTCTCCACCCTGCCATAGGCCAAAGCCAGAATGGGTAATTCTTCCAGCATTTTTTTTTTTTTTTTTTTTTTTTTTTTTTTGGTCTTTCAAGTTTTCAAGGTAGGGTCTCACTGTAGCCCAGCTGACCTGGAATTCACTCTGTAGTCCCAAGGTGGCCTCGAACTCATGGCGATCCTCCTACCTCTGCCTCGCCTCCCAAGTGCTGGATTAAAGGCGTGCGCTACCATGCCCGGCTCTTCCAGCATTTTGTAGGAACTTATCCCTAGCAATCTCACCCGAAATTATTTGATCATACAGTAGTCATGAAAAGTATGAAAAACACAAATATTTCACGATTCTGCCCCAACAGCAGATCTAACATCCGTTGGTTTATTTCCTGCAGTCTTCCAAGTTGACCAAAGCGCTCACTGATTTGCTCTATTTTCTTATGTTTTCAGTATTTCTGCGTATATGCACTAAAGAGCCTCACTCGGGGAAAAAAAAAAATCTCTGCCATTCCGAGAAAAAGCTTATCCTAAACATCTAAAAATCGCATCTCTAATTATTGTCTATATTGTGTACAAGCGATGTGGCCCGAGCATTCTTCTCACTCTCCCAGCTGTGACTAGGTGCAGCCGTTACATCAAACGCTTCTAATTTTACAAAAAGAAATCAAAACAAGTGTGTGTTTAAGTCCCAGTGACAAATGCAAACGCTGTGAGTCAAACAGGCAAACTCATTAGCAAGCCGGCTGCAAAGTCAAAACAGCAAATATGAGGAAATTCACAAACTTGATCAGTAAGATGAGAACAGTAAAAATAGACACCAGGGGCCAAGTGGGGTCAGTGGGCGGGCTAGCTAGCATGCAGGGTCCTGTGCCAAGGACTAGATGTCCGCTTTGTGGCTCCTGATCTTCCCTTCTTTGGTCCCCTCCCGCTAGGAGTTGGTTTGTTCCAATCAGCCGGGGCCTCTGGTTGGATGTGAAAATACTTCTTAGAAACCTTGGAGATCGCAAGCTTTCGTTTGCTTGAATCCTAGTTGCATGACATAAGGTAGCCTGACCCATTACTGGTTAGCTCTTTTTCTGACTTGAGCCCTGGGATGGCAGCTAATTGCATTAGCTCCATATCAAATATGCACGCTCTGCTGTGTTCCTCGTGAACACTTGACTTGGGTTCCGGAGCCACCCTGTGTGATGATAGTGTTTATCAGAGGACAAAACCCAGGCCTGGAGAGCTTCGGTGCCTTGTTCAGGTTATGCAGCTTGGAAGTGAGCAGGTGGCAGAGCTGGGCTTCAACAGGCCCCATGAGCCCAAGCTGTCAGCCGCCCTGCTGCCCTGACAGCAAACTGCAATTCGCCCTCCTGTCATCTCCTCCTTGTTTCTCAGCACTGGGGCACCACCCCATGAAAGGATTAAACAGAAATGGTCTGGTGTCCTAAGCCCCTTCAAGGGGATCTGGGATGGGCAAGGGGACACTAAGAACAGAAGGCAAGCAGCAGGCTGCGTCTGCCCCTCCCGTGGTTCTGAGTTAACAGGGCAGGGTATTGTATTCTTCTCCACCCTACCATCTTATTTCTTCATTTGCACAATACTGTGTGCGTGTGAGTGTGCATGTAGTGTGTGTGTGAGTGCATGCAGAAGTCAGAGGATAACCTCAGGTGTCATGCCTCAAGTATGCAGTCGACCTCTTTTCCATCTTGTCAATCGATCAGGCGTTCACCAACTAAGCTAGACTAACTGGCCACGGAGCGCCAGAAATCCTCCTGCCTGCCTCCCCAGTGCTGGGATTATAGGCCTGTTTCACCATGCCTGGCGTTTTACATGCATCCTGGAGATTGGATCTTTATGCTTGCGAGGCAAGTGCTTTACTAACTGAGCCATCTTCCAGCCCCTTTGCACGCTTGTAATCATTCGGAAGTCCAGTGCTGGGGAGGTAGAGGTAAGAGCATCTCTGAGGCTCACTGACCAGCCAGTCCAGCCTACACGGTAAGCTCCAGGCCAGGGAGAGACCCTAGACAGTGTCTGAGAGGAACGATACCTGAGGCTGCTGTCTGGCTGCCACATACACACACACGTGTGCAAGATTCCCCCCCACACACTGTATATGCACATATGTACATATGTATACAAGACAGAAAGAAAAAAGAATAAAGGAAGAAAAAGGAAAACAAGGAAAAGGAAAGGAACAGAAAGGAAGGGAAAAGAGAAGAGAAGAGAAGAGAAGAGAAGAGAAGAGAAGAGAAGAGAAGAGAAGAGAAGAGAAGAAAAGAAAAGAAAAGAAAGAAAAGAAAAGGGAGCCAGAACCCCTGCCAAGCCCTAGTCAGGATCGACCTGCCCTTGGGCCCTCCACTTCCATTTGCCTGCACAACTCCTTATCCCGCTCAGGAAGAGCCAACAACTTCAGATGCCCACACCAACACCATCCCCTGTAACCCGCCGAGTCATATGGCTTGGCTAACACAGTTCTGGGGAACTGGTCAAAGGCTGCCCTCCCAGCGGCTATGGAAGTCATGGGCCCAGGTGAGTTCAGGTTCAGCTCACCCTTTCCAGCCTTACACTCACCCGCCCACCCCGCCCCCGCCGCATTCCACCCGTACATTTAAACTTCTTGCAGGACTCTCGCGATCCCCACTGTGAACCACTTTGGAAGACGTGAGGGTGACTTACCCTTGTTCCTGCAGGGTCGGGGAGAAGGAGGAGGAACTGGCCTGCAAGGATTTAAGAATTACCTTTGCCCTCTCAAAGTAAAACAAAACAAACAGCAGCCAAGCTGAAAAGAGAGACCTGGAACAAATGCTAAACAAGGTGGGGTGCAGGACAAAACTGCTGTGTTTTTAATGTGCAACGCAAAGATTGCTGCTCTCTGGGGTACAGGCAATGTTTGGGGAAAGGCTGAAGACAGCGGCAGGGGGGCCCCAACTCCCCACTGCTCAGCAGGAGCACTTGGTGAGTAGGGCTGGGAAACCCCAAGCAGCCTTAGGAGGGGTCTCAGAGCAGCTGGGGGACACAAAGGGAAGAAGGAAAAGGTCCCCAAGGCAGAGCTCTGTCTCAGAGCACATGGGTGGAGCCCAGCAGGGAGTCAGAGTGAGGGGGCATTTCAGTACATGTGGGGGGCGGTCTGAGCTAATGGGTGAGGGCCTCAAAGGTCCTGAGGGACCCTCGAGATGAAAGGGGAATGTCTTAGCACAGCGGGGGAGGGGGACAAAGTGGGAAATGTACAGAGGGTATCTCGCAGCAGTGGGTCGAAGGAGAGGCATTGTCTAAGGGTAAGTGGTATTTTCTTGGCACACAGAGGGGCTCTTAAGGTACAAGAAGGGTCTAGCCTGGAGGGAAGTGTCTGGGATTCAGGAGTCTGGGATGTATAGAAGTACCTGGGACACAGAGGGTTCATGGAGATGACTGGGGACAAATGGTTTAGTGTCCACAAGAGTGTCTGAGGCCCAAGGGTCTCATGTCTGTGGAGGTGTCCGGGTCACAGGGCTCTTGGGGTTTCATGGATATGTCTGGGGCGCAGGAGTCTGGAGTTCATACAGGGGTCTGGGGCACAGGCACAAGAGTCTGGGGTGAAGGTGTCTGGGACACAAAGGTCTGGTATCCATGAAGGTATCTGGAGCACAAGGCTCTGGCGTCCATAGAGGCATCTGGGGCACAGGAGTCTGGGGTGCATGGAGGGGACTGTGGCCCCAGTATCTGGCGTCCTTGGAAGTGTCTGGGGCACAGGAGTCTGGAGTGCATGCAGGTGTCTTAGGCACAAGGCTCTGGCGTCTATAGATAGAGGGGTGTGGGGCACAGGAGTCTAGATTGAATGGAGGTGTCTGGGGCACAGGGCTCTGGAGTCCATAGAGGCGTCTGGGGCACAGGAGTCTGGGGTGCGTGGAGGTGTCTGGGGCGCAAGGGTCTGGTGCCCTTGGAGGTGTCTGGGGCGCCGGGGACCTGGGCAGCGTGCGTGGGGGCCCGCGTTCAGGCGGCCTTGCACTCGCTCTCCCGCCTCCGCTTCCTGCGCTCGGCGTGTTCCTGCGCCTGGCGCGCCCAGGCCTCCCGGCCGCCGATGCCCACGACGCAGCAGGCGAGCCTGCGGCCCGCGTTGCCGTTCTCCACGCTGGCTTGGTTGCCGCCGCGGCCCAGGTCGTCCTCGCCGGCGTGGACCACCACGGCGCGGCCCACGATGGAGTGCGGGCCGGCCAGCGAGGCGGCCAGGCCGCTGCGGTACTTCCAGAGGCGGCCGTCGCGCACTGCGAAGTTGCCGAAGTCGCCGGGGTGCTGCGGGTGCGGCACGGCCCGCGGGTTGTAGTGGGGCCCGGTGGACTCGCAGCCCCGGCTCAGGTCCCCGAATTGGTGCACGTGGATGGCGTGGCTGGAGACATTCGGCTCGGCCGGGAATCCCTCCAGGTCGAAGAAGGCCTCGAGCCTGGCGCCCGCTGCGAGCTGCCGGAAGAGCACCAGGCCGGTCACCCGCGGCTCCTCGGCGGCCAGCGTGCTGGACGGCTGCACCCGGCACAGGGCGTGCAGCGCCTCGCCGGGGCCGTCGGCCTCCCGCCGCTGCCGCGTCATCTCCTGCCACATCTCCAGCACCTTGGCGTGCATATCGCGGATCTGCTCTGCCAGATGGGAACTGGGCTCTGCCAGGTCCGGGCTGGGCTCCGTGGCATCCAGGAGGTCCAAGGTGTCCGAGCCCTGGGCCATCGGAAGCAAGCAGCAGTACAGCAAGGCCAGCATGGCTGTGGTCCACCACCTACGGGGTGCGCCCAGGCGGAAGTTGGGGGGGATAAAAAAGAAAACGTGGTCACTTGAAATACCCTATCTATCTCAAGGGCCGGGTCAGAGTCACACTGAACCCTCCAGCCCCCATAGATTTGTTGGGCATGGTTTTCCTGGACCTTCTGAGTGCGGGGCGCGAGCTTACGTGCTGTGCTTGCAAATGGAGAGCAGGCTTATCTCAAGAACCTCAGCGATCTGAAAGGCACATGATGGTGGCCCGCTCAAGGCCTTTTCCCTAATCCATTAGCTCTGGAGAGGGGTCCCAGGGCCATGCAGGGGCATCTCTTGTCCTTGGAGTTACCGCCCTAGCCACCCTCCCAGGCTGAGCTCCTGCCACACTCTTCCTCCATCCTCCTGGCAGCCAGACTTGAGACCCGCTGTCTCTGCCTCCTTGGTCTCTGTCTGACCTACTGGTAGCCAGTTTTCTTCCACACTCAGAAGACTTAGAGTTTAGGGCCATAGCTCAGCGTTGTTCATGGCTAGACCCAAGCCAGGCAACAGGAGTCTCATATGACTGTTAAATGAGGACATACAGGTAAGGCATAGACAGGTAGGTCATTAAGACATTCCAACACAATCAATCCTATGACTGAAGTTGGAGCCTTGTGTTGAGTAGAATTTAAGAGGTCGTGCCCATCTTCCTAGGGAAACCCTTTGTATATTGGGCCTTGAAAGGCCTGGGCGTGAGGCCTAATGGAACTTCCCCAGCCTAGCTAAAGCTTGGCGACCTGCCTCCAGCGAGTTATGACTCAGCAAGATGCCTAATGGCCTCTGGCCTGTTACTTCCACGTAGGAGTTGGAATTCCTGCGCACGCACTCGCTTGGGACCAATCATTTCAAAAGTCGCGGTATACTATTGGCCCTTACCTCTCCCCCCATCCTAAGATCCCCACCCTCGTTCTCAACGTTATATAAGCAACCGCCTGTAACAATAAAGCAAGTTCCTGCTTTGACAAGACTCCTGGATAGGTGGTTTGTTCCTGGCCATGGACACTCACCCTCCTCCTCAACCCCTTGGGAGGAACCAACGGGCCTGGTCCTTCCTCAGTACTACCTGCCGGGGGAGCCCGGCATGTGTACAGATAGAAAAACATCTAATGTACCTCATAAATGTGTATCATTCTTATGTGTTAATTAAAAAAATAAGTTCAAGCCAGGTGTGGTGGCGCACGTCTTTAATCCCAGCACTCAGGAGGCAGAGGTAGGAGGATTGCCTTGAGTTCGAGGCCCCCCTGAGACTCCATAGTGAATTCCAGGTCAGCCTGGGCTAGAGTGAGACCCTACCTCGAAAAACCAAAATAGATAAATAAATAAATAAGTTCAAGCTTGGTGTGCTGGCACACGCTTTTAACCCCAGAACTCGGGAGCTGAGATAGAAAGATCACTGTAAATTCAAGGCCATCCTAGAACTACAGTGTGTTCCAGGTCAGCCTGGGCTAGAGTGAGACCCTACCTCGAAAACCCAATAGCAATAATAATTTCAAGTGTTAACATGCGAAAGGATGAGGGCTGCCCTTTGGGAGTTGGAGAAAACTGGGCAGAGGCAGTGGGCAGACAGACACACAGAGGCTCACAGATAGACACAGCCTAGTTCGTGGGGACATTTCAGAAATCCAAGGCAGAGCTGATGGCAGCTGTTACCAGGTGGAGGTTGCAAATAGAGAGAAAGGTGTGGGTTTGGTAGCATTGGCAGAAGGGAAGGAGGAAGGGAGAAGGAGTAGTTGCCAATGGCCGAGGTGCCCAGCAGAGGAGAATGAGTGGGTACATGATGCTACCAGGCCCAGGAGGAAGTGCGCGAGCATGTAGGGGAAGGTGGGCATGACTGCAGAAGCTCGGTTCTGGCACTTGGAAGAGGCCAGAAGGGTGACTTAGTGTTGACTGCACGTCAGATTCTGGTTTTTAAAACCAAGATGTCTGGCCAGGCCCCACCCAAGAGATGCTATTTCAGGGGCTTGATTGGCCCTTGATTGCTGTTGTTTTGTTTTAATATTAGCATGTGTATATGTGTGCATATGTGTCTGCGTGTGTGTGCAGGTAAGGGTGTCTTCTTCAATCACTCTCCACCTACCTTTTTGAGACAGGATCTCACACTGAACCTAGAGCTCACTGATTCAGCCCTAGGGATCTGCCTCCTCTCCAGCACTGGGATTATAGGCTCACACCACCACACCTTGCTTTTACATGGGTGCTAAGGCTCGAACTCAGGTCTTCATGCTTGGACCGCTTGTACTGCAAGCACTTTACCCACTGAGCCATCTCCCCAGCCCTGAGTTTTTTTTTGTTTTGTTTTGTTTTTAAACAAGAGCTCAATGCTGCAGGTGCCCAGTAAGGGATTATGGGATCGGGTATAGATTTCAACCTCAACTGCACATAGGTGGTGAACCCACATATTTGTGGGCAGTTGGTTCCAGGACCTTCCAAGGATTTTAAAGTGCCCTGTGTAAAACAGTAAAGCATTTGCACAGAACCTGCTCAGATATGGACTTGGAGTCATGTCTGGTTATCATACTGCATTTACCAATGTAAATGCTATGTAAATACTCCTTGCATTGTTTAGAGAATAATGACAAGAAACAAGGGTCTGCACATATTCCGTACTGATGAAGAGGGGGGCTTTTGTTTGTTTTGGTTTTGTAGTTCCCATCCGAGAGGGGCTGGCTGCACAGGTGCACAACCCAAGGACACCCGGACAGTGACTGTACTGTGTCTTCAGAGGACACCTGACTTTCTTAGCCTCTGCTTTCTTGCCTGTAAAATAAGTCGTGCCACGGAGTACTATGGTGAGGATTAAGGGAGATATTTATAAACCAGATACTTTCACATTTAAAAACCCTGCCCTAAGGGATTAATGATGCTTCCAAAGAGTTAGTCTGAAGGTTAACTGTGCTTTCAGGGGCCGTCCACAACCCCAGAGTAGGTGCCATTTAAAATGCAAACTCCACATTGAAGTATGATTCTATGCACAGCCATTATAGCTAGGCGTTTTAGTATGGTGATTACAATAATGCATCCCAGGAATCTAAAGCCTGACTGCCAATTTCCTCTCTAAGCTTACCTGCCATTGTCATTTCAGAGTCATTGTTAGAAGCAGACTAAATGCTGGGCTGCAAACTGTAGGTTCCTCTCAGAGCCTCAGTTTCCTCATTTGCAAATAAGGGAAGTTGTACTTGCCTTAGGCACTTGCTGCCAGGCTTAAAAGAGACAATTTGGGGCTGGAGAGATGACTTAGTAGTAAAGGTGCTTGCCTGCAATGACTAACAACTCAGGTTCCATTCCCCAGTACCCATATAGAGCCAGACGCACAAAGACGCATCTGCAGTTCGTTTGCAGTGGCTGGAGGCCCTGGTGCACCTATTCTTTCTCTCTCTTTAAAAAAAAATTAGAATTACTCTTACCTGGGTCTGGGGAGATGGCTCAGTAAGAGTACTTGCTGCCCAAGCACGAGGACATAAGTTTTATTCCCAGCACTCACATAAAAAGCCAGGAGTGGGGCTAAAGAGATGGCTTAGTGGTTAAGGCATTTGCCTGCGAAGTCTAAGGATCCAGGTTGATTCCCCAGTACTCACATAAGCCAGATGCACAAGGGTGCGCATGCATCTGGAGTTCGCTTGCAGTGGCTAGAGGCCCTGGCACACCCATTCTCTATCTACCTCTTTCTCGCTCTCAAAATAAATAAATATTTTTTAAAAAATTAAAAGAAAACCAACCCAATGGGCGTGGTGGCACATGCCTTTAATCCCAGCAGAGGGAGGAGGACTGCTGTGAGTTCAAGACAACCCTGAGACTATATAGTGAATTCTAGGTCAGCCTGCACTAAAATGAGACCCTATGTCAAAAAACAAACAACAACAACAACAAAACCCAGGAGTGGCAGCAGGACAGCGATTCCTCGCTGGCCAAATCTCAAAGAGAAAGAATGATAGAAGAGGACACTTAATGCCTTCCTTTGGCCTCCTCACACATGTTCCTCACAGATGTACATGAACCACACACACACACACACACACACCTGCTAACACCTATTAACCATGCATGTCAGGTGCTGTTACAAGCCCTTGGCATGCATCCGTATTTTCCATCCTGGCAAGCACCCTATGACATGGATGTCATCCTTATCTGGCTTCCAGTGGGCAGGAAACTGAGGCTCAGAGGTGCTTGCCTCTCTCAAGGTGGCATGCTCACTTGGATAGATGAAAACAGGAATGTGGAAGTAAGTGTGTGGTCTGCTCTGAGCTCCAAGTCCTGGCTTCGGACCGCATACCTGTCCCCCCACACTCGCCCTCCCAGGCTCTCAGCACAGAGCCCTGTAGGGGGCACGCGCTCAGCAAGCACAAGACAACTCACAGAGAGAAGCTGCTGATGGGGACCAACCAGAGCATCCGCTGGGAGCTGCTGCCCAGGCCGTGGAAGCAGGAGGCTCCCGGAAAAGGCTGCAAGCAGTAAGCTAGGCAGGGCAAGGGAGACACTGAGAAAGTGACTTCTAAGGACTCGCCTTTTGACGTGCTGGTGTGGCACTGTTTCTAAAGCCTCAGAGAGTGGGGAGGGAAGTAGAGGAGCAGCCTGTGCACACGGTCTCGAGCTCTCCCTGGGTGAGGACCACTCGGGAGTGCCCTGAGCTCACGGAATGTCAGTTCTCCCTTCAAAGCGCAGAGCAGAAATTGACTGGGGGATGTGTTGGTGGACTTTCTCAGCAATGCTTGGCTAAAGATGAACATCTTATGAAGACTTTTCTCTTAAACTAAAAAAAAAAAATTTTTTTTAAAGGACACAGTTCGTAACTCTCAAGTAAACCTTGACTCCTTGTTTCTTAGGCCCCTGCTCCTTGAATTTATTTTCACCTATCAACCCGCCTATTGAAGAAGCTCTTGCTGGGAGCCAAGCTGACCAGACCCTGGGATCTGTGCCCTTCCTGAGCAGGTGGCTCTTTAGAAGCCTGCTTTCTTTCTGTAGATCCAACACCCAGGCTGTGCAGCGTCCAGAGGCAGCCTTCGTCATGTGAGATTTCTAGCCCCAGAGTCCTCTTGGCTGTCCATTGAAAGACCAAAGATTAAACAGTTCCTTTCTCCTCACTGCCTTCCCCTCCTCTCCCCAAAACTTCAATCCCCACTTTGAGCAGCTAGGCCTGTCATTAACCGTGTTTCTCTCCTGAGAACATAATTGAGCCCTTTCCCACAAGTGCCTGCTGCCTGGCCCAGCTTCCAACCCTTTATATGAACACTCGGAGAAGACAGAAATGAGGCTCAACTTGTCACGCACCTGTCCAGCTCTCCTGAGAGGGCTTTTCTTCCTGCAAACTGGGGAGCAGCACCCAGCTGCAGAGGTCTCAGGAACAGCCCGAGGGGCTATCTCTTCCTTCTGAGCTGCCTTGGCTGTTTGTGAGTAGCAGCAAGGCCAGCCCCGGGGAGTGGTCAGCAAGAAAGAAGAAGGTCATTGGACTGGTTGAGAGAGGAAAAGCGAGCCTGGCGTCCCTTGGGATACAATTGCCTCACCTCCTCTCCTCCTTCCCGTCCGCCTCCTCCCCCGTCCCCACATTCCTCATCCCTTCCCACCGCTGGGTTTCCTTGCCAAGTATGACTTTGGTGACCTCCCTGGTTTGTGCAGACGTAGTCAGTGACCTTCAGAACGCAGCAGGGGAGCAAAAATGAGAAAGGAAACAGCCTGTTTGGAAAGGTGTACAATGGCCTGTATTGAGAGTCACTTTATTCTCCCCCGACGTTTTGCTGGATGCTGGTGAGCGTTTGTGGCAGATGTGAGCACCTGGTCACTGAGAGTGACGCTTGCTGCAGAACTATGCAGCCTCATCTTCGAGAAATGGGTGGCAGGTGTGGCATAGATTATGCACTTGGAAGCAGAGTCCCAGCTTTGCCACTCCCTAACCGTGTGCCGCCCCCGGACCACAGCGCCCCTCCTTTTGTTTCTTTCTCAGCACCTGTGAAACACACAGGCAGGGGATGTTAGCAACTCCCCACCATCCCCATGAGAAGCAAAAGAGACAGTCACCATGAACCCAGTGCCTGGCTCCCAGAATGACATTAGTGTGTCAAATAATGACGGCAACTGTGACACCATGACTACAGAGGAGCCTTCTTTCCCTTCCCTCCTTCCTTCCGACATAGTCTCACGTGGCCCAGGCTGACCTCCACCTCAATATGTGGCCGAAGATGAATGGCCTTGAACTCTTGACTCTCCTGTCTCTGCCTCCCAAGTGTCAGGATTGCAGGCCTGCACTACCACGCCGGGTTAGGAAGTGCTGGGGATTCACTTCACAACTCCGTGTGTGCTAGGCAAGCACTCCACCAACTGAGCTATGGCCCGACCCGGAGGAGCCCTTTAACAGGGTGCATGCCTGGGGGATCCACGAGCCTTTCCCTGTGGGATCCTTATTTCATTTGCCTCATGAACTCTTCTCCGTCACAACAACTCTTTCCAGAAATAGCAGGCTCTCTTTCCCAGAAAAGCCCCCATGGGAAAAGACAGCTTGCATCTGCCTGTGTTCCTTCAACAAACGCTTATTGGGTGTCTGCTCCCAGCCAGCCATCATGCTGTGTACCAGAGACCGGAAAGCTGTGTGAGCTCATGTCCTTTGGGGTTCACCTCTGAGGAGTGACAGAGCGATCTTAACAGTGCGGTTAGTGGCAGCCCAAGCCCTGGTAGTAGGAGGCACGGGCAATAACTGGACCTCTGGGGCTCCACCCCAGGCTCAGACCTAACTGCTGATGGAGCCTTCTAGAACTACTGTCTTTTTTGGTGTTTTTTTTTTTTTTTTTTAAGCTGATGGCTCTGCTGGACACAACCAGGTTTGAAAACCACTGCTCAGCAGAAAGAACTCGAAGAAAAGGCCTTTGTCCAGGGGCCACCATTTCTGGAAGGTGAGACTGGACTGCCCAGGGCTCAGAGGCCCAGAGCCTCTGTCTTGCATCTGTCCTCAGGGAACCGGCAGCCCTGGCGTTCTGATGACAGGTGTGGTTCTCCTCCACTAACTAACCAGTCCAGAAGGTCAGGCGCCACCTGCCACCCACAGTCACCCTCCACATCCCGGCTTCTCACCGTGAATCTTTCAGCCAACTATTCCAACGCTCATTTCCATTCAATTCTTGAAATGATTATTGTGTAACCTCACAGCTATTTTATCTTCACTGAACCCACATTTCTTTGGGACCCAAGAAAGCCTTCCTCGAGTCTGCGGTTCTAGGACTGGTGTAAAGTCTTGATTCACTTTCTTTTTTAAAATGCATTCTAAGAGAAATTTGCCCCTTTTCCTTGTCCCATCCTTTAAGCAGATAGCTCTCTTCCTTGGGGTGGCAAGGTCTCCTTCTGAGGAGACACGATGTGCTCAGCCCAGCAAATGAAGTTGGCTTCAGCCGTCGCTGCAAAGTTATGCTCTTGACTTGGGCATGGTCAGCCATGGGTCAGGGGTGATCCATTTGGAGACAGTGACATTTGCTGGTGGAGTGCTGCATCTCGTCTTTCCCAGTGGACTTCAAACTAGAGGCGCAGGCTGGGATGCTGTAGCCATGTCACCACCATCTGAAAGAGAAGCTTCACTAGCCAAAAGTAAGAATAGCATTAGTATACGGGCATAAACAAGTATTTAGAGAGCAGTTTGGTGAGCATAATATATTCATTTAAGCAGACCACAGTAGTAGTTTCCCCCTTAGGGCTTATGACTTTCCCCAACCATGGGCTTTTGATTAGGGTTTCAGTATCAGGTATGAATTCCCTCACCTGGAGGGGGCCTCGAGTGGAAGAGGGGGTAGAAAGAATAAAAGAGCCAATGGAAAGGGAAGAATGCTTACAGTCCTGTCTTCCGGACACAAAGTGGTTGTGGTATTCATGACCTCACAGTGGCTGATGCTACCTACATAAGACCTGCTTAACAGGACAGAAAACATGATGACATCAAAATAGGAGACTGGTTGGAAAGAAGAAGGGGTTCAGTGGGGAAGGGATCAGGGAGAGGGAAAAGGACAGGTGGTGGGAGGGGATTATGATCATAGTATATTGCCTATATGTGTGAAAGTTGTCAATGAAATGATTTTTTTTTTTTAAATAGTGAAATGAAAGTAGAGCAGAGTGTGGGCTTGGTGGCATTGTTTGAGCCCCTGGCTGTGCCTGAGGCTCAGTTGTCATTACATGGGTTGGTGCTGTTCTCGTTTGGATTGAGTTACTTGGGTTGGGTTTTCAGGACTTGAAAAGGCACACTTTATCAGCACTTTCTCACAGGGCTGTTCGCTTAATGTCTGCAATAATTTTGTAGGGTGGATACTAATTCGTCCACTCTGTAAGTAAGAACAAACGATCCAGAAAACAAGAAACAAGGAAATGATAGGGTCAACGTGGCAGAACTTAAAAAAAAATAACAAAAATAAAGTTTAAAGTCAGAAATTGGTCCTGGTGATCTGGCCTGTAATCTCTGCTACTTGGGAAGCTCACAAGAGGGTTGTAATTCCAAGCTAGTTTGTGTTAGTGAGACCCTACACACACATAAACACACACACACACACAAATAAGTAAAGGTACAGGGAGGTAGTTCAGTGGTAGTGTGATTGCCTAGCATGTACAAGGCCCTGGGTTCGATCCCTAGTATTAGGAGGAAAAAGTTAAACTCAGAACTCTGTCTCCTTAATCATTTCACTTTATTACCACTAGCCTAATGTGGTGAGGAAAGAAAAGTTAGCAACAGGTGACAAGCAAGAGTCAATGTTGCATCTGTCTCTGTGACACTAGTGACTGCTTTGCAAAGGAGGCCTGAGCCATTGGCCTCTTGCTCTTTTCACATCTGTTAATGTATAAATACACCAGAAGACCAAGTGCGCATTGTTAAGTGACAGTATCAAGAAATGCGTTTGAAAGGATTCCTCCCACCCACTGCCCACGTAGCAGAGCTCCCTGTTGGAGAACTTTGAACTTTTCTGCATGAGTACCAGTTACAAATAGCTTGTTTTTCATTGTGCTCAGGAAAATGGTGGAGCCGAATTTCACCAACAAATAAAGTGGCCCCCATCAGGAGGAAAACTTTAAAAGCAACAATGAGCGCAGATTAGCTCCCCCCCCCATAGCCAGGTTTTATGTGATAGCACTTTTTCTCAGACACAGCTGAGGAAACTTCAAGTGTCTCTTGCCTGGAGTTTGCCCAGTATCCCTCTGGAGAGCAGAAGTGGCACCAAAGGACTGGAGAGATGGCTCAACAGTTAAAGTCAATTGCTTGCAAAGTCTATAGGCTGGGGTTCAATTCCCCAGTACCTACGTGAAGCCTATGCACAGAAGTAAAACCAGAGATCGGCCTGGTTGTTCCTGGATTCTGACATTTTGTCTTATGACATCTGGATAGTATAGGAAAAAGCAGATCCTCACTGGAATGATGGGAAGGAAGGAAGAAAGAGTCATTCTTCTGACGAGAAGTAAAATAGTCACAGCAACGGCTCAGTGGTATACGTGTCCCTTGCCATTCACGTGAAGGCTGCTGCCTCTCGGTGAGGAAGAGATCGATCGCGTCTCCAGAGCGTGCTACAGTCTAGCATGTTACCCTCCCTTCACATATGAGCATGGGAGAAGGATCGCCCATGGCGGGGCACAAAAGACATGTCTTTTCTGACCAGAAGGGCAGTGTATGTAGACTATATCTCCAGGAAACAGCAGAGCAAACTCCAGCTAACTGCCTCTTCCTCCCCAGACCTGTGAGAAAACTCAGCCCTTTGCCACTTGAAATCAATATAACAGAATGGGAGCTTACAAACATATCCTATGTTGTGTTGCTTTCCTCAAAATAGCTGCATGTTACGCTCCGCCTGAGAAAAGAGACACCTTTTTCAGCTTTCATATTTCATATTCATTTAGTGAGCATTTATTGGTCCCTTCAGCTATAGTTATGCATCTTCCTGCTGCTTCCTCCTCCAGAAACTGAGACTTGCTTTCCCAGAACCCCTTTCAACTAACAGTGGTCACGTGATCCAGTTATAACTAATGTTATAACATATCCTGATGTGACTTCAGGAAAATCTATTTTTTTTTTTTTGAGGTAGGATCTCGCTTTAGCCCAGGCTGACCTGGGATTCACTGTGTAGTCTCACACTAGCCTCAAACTCATAGCGATCCCCCTACCTCAGCCTCCCAAGTGCTAGGATCAAAGGCATGTGCCACCATGGCGGGCACGAAAATCTTTTACTTATTTTATGAAGGGCACAGAAATGGCTGCTGCCTTCCCTTTCCTCTGCCTAGAATGTGGGTGCGGTGCTTGGCAATGCCTGAGCTACCTTGGGACCATAGACTAACAAGGCTGAGAGCATAAGACGATGCACAGGGTGGTGGAAGGGAGAAAAAGCTTGACAGAACTTAGGTCCTCAAAGACCTCACCGAGAGCACCTTAACCACCAGCAGCACAGCCGAGACTTCTTGTGAGAGGAGAGAATAAGCCTCGGTGTGTTTTGCTGTAATGGGTTTCTATTACTTGCAGTCGAATTCACATGTAACATGCAATTATATGTCAGACTCCACACTGGGTGCTGTGACTGGGAAGAGAGAAAAGCCGCAGTCTTACTTCAGTGGCTCAGAGTCTATTTGGAGAGGCCTATGTCTGAGAGTTCACAGTGTTATTCTTCTATTTTATAGGTGGGAACAAAGACCCATGGAGGTTAACTCGCTTGTCCAGCATCATTCCACCTAGGGGTCCAGGAAGGACTTGAACTTGAGCCTTCAGACGGAGAACCTTCAACCTTGCCCAGTTCCAAAGCTCTAGTGTCCATCTCTTCATTCCCCCGTGAGCCCCTAAAGCTCACTTTTTAATTTCGCCATGGGAAAGAAGTATTCTTCCCAACTAAAAGCCAGCTTGGCGCAGTCCTTTGCCTTTGGGCCTTGACAGCAGGCAGAAGATGGGCAGAAAGCTTCTGGGCGCCAGCCCACAGCAGTGCGCGTTGCTGTGCGAAGGGACTGGGCTCTGAGGACAGAGGTAAGAGGGCATTCTCTGGGCCTGGAGTTATGGGGAGCTGTGCTGGAAGGAAGCCCAAAGGAAAGTCAGAACTCTGACTCAGTCTCTGCTTTAGAAAAGTGACTGGGGAGTTGATGTGCTGACAGAATTTAAAAAGCCTCAACGGGGCATGGTGGCCCACACCTTTAATCGCAGCACTCAAGAGGCAGAGGTAGGAGGATTTCTGTGAGTTTGTGGCTAGCCTGAGATTACATAGTAAATTCCAGGTCAACCTGGGCTAGAGTAAGGCCCTACGTTGGGGGAACAAAAACAAAAGGCCTAAACTCCAAGGCCCAGGGAAGCAGCCAGGTGTCTCAGAATGTAAGTCCAAAGGCAGATTTTTTTTTAACTAATTTATTTATTTAAGAGAGAGAATGGGTGCACCTGGGCCTCTAGCCACTGTAAACAAACCCCAGTCACATGTGCCACCTTGTGCCTGTGGTTTACATGGGTCCTGGAGAATCGAATCTGGGTCCTTAGGCTTTGTAGGCAAGTGTCTTAATCACTAAGCCATCTCTTCAGCCTGGTTTTGTCCATTCTTAATCGATGAGTCCCAGATGAACCCCAAAGCACCAGGACCCATCAAGGGGAGCCAGAGAGGAAAGTCTTAGGGACAGAAGCATCAAGAAGATGAGAAGATTCTGTGCTACAGCTCTAAGGGTTCACTCTGAGTTTCTTTTTACATAATTTTGGAGCAATTGTAACAAGCAACTAATGTCTTCATGGCTGGGCATGACTCTTTTCCCTTCCTGGGCGAAACAGAAAGAAGACCACCGGGCCTTAAGGCATCCTCCTCCTCACATTAGGATCTACTAGGAGTTGCTGGTGGTCCTCACCAGTGACCAGCACATGTCCCACAACAAAGCATCTGTCCATGTTAACAGGAGAGCTCTTCAAGCTGGTCTTCCTCCACCAATGTTACAGCAAAGCACGGATTTAGGGCTGGGCAGATGACTTAGCAGTTAAAGATGCTTGCTTGCAAAGCCTGCTGGCCCAGGTTCAATTCCCCAGTACCCACATAAAGCCAGATGCACAATATGATGTATGCATCTGGAGTTTGTTTGCAGTGGTAAGAGGCCCTAGCATGCCCATTCTCTTATTCTCTCTCTCTCTCTTTCTCCCTCTCCCTCCATCCCTCCCTCTGCAAGTAAATAAAAAAAAAAAAAAAATACAGAGGGCCGGGCATGGTGGCACATGCCTTTAATCCCAGCACTCAGGAGGCAGAGGTAGGAGGATCACCATGAGTTCGAGGCCACCCTGAGACTACATAGTGAATTCCAGGTCAGCCTGAGCTAGAGTGAGACCCTACTTTGGGGAAAAAAAAAAAAAAAAAAAAACTACAGGGAGTTAGGAGATGATGAGTTGGTTCAGCAATTAAGCACACTTGCCACTTCAGCATGAGACCTAAAAGGGCCTGAGACTGCCCAAGTTTACTTCCCCAGCACCCAGGTAAAAAGCTGAGTCTGGCTATGCATGTTTGTAATCCAAGTCCTATGGGGAGTAGAAACCCAAGACTTGCTGGGGCTTACTGACCTAAAACAATAGTTCTGGGGCTAGAGAGATGGCTTAGTGGTTATAGCGCTTGTCTGCAAAGCCAAAGGACCTTGGTTTGACTCCCCAGTACCCACATAAGCCAGATCCACAAGGTGGAACATGCATCTGGAGTTCGTTTGCAGTGGCTGGAAGCCCTGGCACGCCCATTCTCTCTTTCTCTCTCACTCTGCTTCTTTCCCTTTCTCAAATAAATGAATAAAATTTTTAAAAATATATAAAAATAAAACAGTAGCTGTAGGTTGAGGGAGAGACTATCTCAAGGAACTAGGCAGATGAGCAATAGAGGCCTTGGCACACATGCAGACAGAGTGCACACATCTACACACACATGCATGACACATCACACACTACCACACTACATATACCCTACATACACACAGAAACAAGACTCAGGGATTTCTCATTGGCCTATTTCCATTAACAAGCCAAAGCAGAGCAGATGGCATCTAACTATGGTCCCCACTGCTTTATTTCACTTACGGAACATTCTTCTGCTTGGGAACCACTGATGGGAACAAACTTATCCTTTCATTCCTGAGCATATATTTATTATGCACAAATACAGATTTGTGCTCACTTTAAAAATGCGCTCACAGGGATTAAACTGCCATAAGAAGAAAATGGAAATGCTAGACGTTCTCATCCTCAACGCTAGGAAGGCCAAAGAGAACCTAAATGTTCACCACTGCAGGAGTTAAACCCTCAAGTAGTGGGGCTGGAAAGATGGCTTATTAATTAGGCATCTGCCTGCAAAGCATTAGGACCCAGGTTCAATTCCCCAATACCCATGTAGATGCACAATGTGGCACATGCATCTGAAGTTCATTTGCAGTGGCTGGAGGCCCTAGCACACCCATTCTCTCTCTCTCTCTCTCTCTCTCTCTCTCTCTCTCTCCTTCCCTCCTTTCCTCCCTACCTCCCTCTCTCTTTCTTTCTCTCAAATAAATAAATAAATAAATAAAACTCAAATAGTGAAATAGCAGAGGGACAAACATTATGTAATAAGTGAAGTGGGCTAGGTATATAACTAATCTTAATTATCTTTAAACCCACAATCTTCTTATCTGTACTTTTTTTCTTCCCATTGTAACAGAGATATTGACTTGAAGAATATTTCCCTTTATGAGAATAGCAGAAAAAAACAGCAAAAAAAAAAAAAAAAAAATGGCAGTTGAGTCATCCTGTGATTGGACAGCAAAACAAGACCTAACTATTTAACTATAAGAGAGACATGATCAACATAAAGATAGATTGGCAATAAAAGAATGAAAACTGCTTTAGCATGTAAACAGCAAGCTTCAATATCAGGCAAAATAGGTACTAAGACAAAAACTACCACTGGGATTGCAGAGATGGCCAGGGCACTTGCCTTTAAAGTCTAAAGACCAGAATTAAATTCCCCAGTACCCACGTAAGCCAGATGTACAAGATGGCAAGTATGTGGCTAGAGGCCCTGGCACACACATTCTCTTTCTCTCTCTCTCCCTCCCTCCCTCCATCACTCCCTCTTTCTCTGTCTCATAAGTAAATAAATATTTTTGAAAAGACTACTGTTGTAGTCCCAACTGAGCATCTCAAAATGGGCAAAGCATGTGCATTAAGAAGACGAGCTGGAGAAATGGCTTAGCGGTTAAGCGCTTGCCTGTGTAGCCTGAGGATCCCGGTTCGAGGCTCAATTTCCCAGGGCCCATGTTAGCCAGATGCACAAGGGGACACACGTATGGAGTTCGTTTGCAGTGGCTGGAGGCCCTGGCGCGCCCATTCTCTCTCTCTCTCTCTCTCTCTGTCTGCCTCTTTCTCTCTCTGTCTGTTGCTCTCAAATAAATAAATAAAAATAAATGAGAAAAAATTAGAAAAAAAACAAAAAACCAAAAGAGGATGAGACGAGACTAAATTCTATAGACCCAATGACAGAGCTTCAGGACATATTAAATAAAACCAATGAAACTACAGACAGATGGGCTGGGGAGATTGCTCAGTGGTTAGGGTGCTTGCGTGCAAAGCCTAACCACCCTGATTTGATCCCCAGTACCCATGTAAAACCAGATGCACAATGTGGAGCATGTATCTGGTGTTTGTTTGCAGCAGCTGGAGGCCCTGGCACACCCATTGATTCTCTCTCTCTCCTTCTACTTGAAAATAAATAATATATAAAGAGATCTTTAGAAAAAGAAAATATTAAAAAACTAAAGACAGAAAAAATTCACAATCATAATTTGACATTTTAAATATATCTCTTCATTGATTCGTAGGAAAAAAACACAAAACAACTAGCCAGAATACAGACAATCTGAGCAACCTTATCAGTCTACATGGATAAATCATATATTCTCAGTTTTTGCAGAGTAAATATTCTTTTCAAGTTTACATGGAATGCTTATCAGGGTGGATCCTATCTTAGGCCAAAAAACAAGTTTCACTAAATTTCAAAGGTCTAAGCTCTGCACTGTATGTTATCTGATTGCAATGAAGCTAAGATAGAAATCAATGAGCTGTCTAGAAAATGCCTAAATATATGGAAATTAAAACATGCACTTCTGTAGGAGAAACCACAGGGAAATTTAAAAGTATCCTTAACTAAATAAAAATGAAGACAACAGATCAAAACTTGAGTTCTTAGAAGAAAACACAAGTTTCAGTGCTTATACTATATATAAGAAGTAGAAAACTTAAATATTACGGAGCAATAAATAAGTAAGAACAGACATCAGACGTTAAGTAGAAGAAGCCGTACAGAATATAAATCAGTGGTTCAGAAAGTAGAAAAACAATACAGAAAAATGTAAAATCCCACAGCAGATTCTTTATGAAGTTGAATAAAATTGATAAAGGTCAAGCAAGGCTAATCAAAAATGAGAGAGAAAATTGAAATTGCCAATATGAGGAATGAAGAAAGACATATTATTTTATATCCTATGGCTATTAAAAGATGAGCAAATGTGGTGAACAGGTTTTTTACTGACAAAGTCAATCACTGAAATGAAATGGAAAATTCTGGAAAAAAAACTTAGCAAAATTTATACAAGGATAATAGTTCATTTGAATGGTCCTATGTATATTTTAAAATCAGTTTTGTAATTTCAAAGACTACTTCCAATAAGAAAAGTGTAGGTCCAGATGGGTTGGCTGGCAAAGTCTATGAAATGCTTATAATACATATATGAAAAAAGTAGCACAAGTTTATATACACTCTTTCAGAAAGCAGAAAATAAGAGGTCTGCTTTTTATGATTACAACCCCCCAAATGAAGAGTCTGACAGATCAATATCTATCATAAACATACAGAGAGTACTCTCAAATGAAATTTCTACGAAATTAGTCCAGAAAATATGGAATATGGAAAATATGCCATGACCAAATAATATCTCAGAAATGCAAGTGAGTTTTGACATTTACAAAGCAGTTTACATCATTTTGCATGCAAAGTGAATCCAGGGGGGAATTACATGACCATCTTGGTAGATGTAGAAAAAGCAGCTGACAAAATTGTGATTTAAAAAAAAAAAACCTGCTGGGCTTAGGCAAACTTCCTCAATTTGACTAAAGGCAGCTATGAAAATCTTACAATTAACAGAGCCCTGATGAAGAATTACTGAATGTTTCCCAATTAAGACTGAAAACCAGGCAAGGATATCTGCTTTCCCCACATCTATTTACTATTGTTCTAGAGGTCCTAGCTGATGCAATAAGAACAAAAAAAAATATGTAATAAAAAGCATGAATATCGAGGGAAGGTGTTGCAGTCAGGTTTGCATTGCTGGCAGAAATCACCTGACCAAGAGCAGCTTTTGGGAAAAAGAGGTTTATTTTGGCTTACAGGCTCCATGCTGGCAGGGAAAATGATGACATGAGCAGAGGGTGGACATCACCCCCTGGCCAACATAAGGTGGACCATAGCAACAGGACACTAGTGCCAAACACTAGCATGGGGAAACTAGCTATAACACCCATAAGCCCACCCCCAACAATACACTCCCTCCAGGAGGTGTTAATTCCCAAATCTCCATCAGCTGGGAACCCAGCATTCAGAACACCTAAGTTTATGGGGACACCTGAATCAAACCACCACAGAAGGTAACCCTGTGAAAACTTCATGCCTACATAGAAAATTACATTTTATTTTATTCAGAAACTCTTTATTCTCCATCCACCTTTCCGTTTTGTCAGTGGAAGAATAGCTCATGACCCCAGACCAGCCCTCAGTGGCTGGCTGTGCACTCCAACCTTCACTAGGGAGCTGCTGGATAGACACAGAAGGCACCTGCTTGCCCATTGACCATCTGCCACCTCAGGCTGGGCAGCCATGAACTTGGGAGCTATCTTGGTTCACCTGCTCTGGAACTCCTGGAACTCTTGGAACTCCTCCTTACTCGTACACAGCCTTTTCTTTTCCTTTTTTTTTTTTTTTTTTTTTTTGTTGTTGTTGTTGTTTTTGTTTTTGTTTTTGTTTTTGTTTTTGTTTTTGTTTTTTCGAGGTAGGGTCTCACTGTAGCTCAGGCTGACCTGGAATTCACTATGTAGTCTCAGGGTGGCCTTGAACTTACGGTGATCCTCCTACCTCTGCCTCCCGAGTGCTGGGATTAAAGGCGTGCGCCACCATGCCCGGCATACACAGCCTTTTCAGCAACAGCTAGTCTTGTCCTACTCAAGCTTTTCTGGATCTCTGTAGGAGCAGAACTCAGGCATGACTCCCCATGGGTACTGGCGTGGTCCACTCAACCTGGAAATCACCTTGCTTACACACAGCCTTTTCAGTAGCAGCTTGACCACCCTTCCCCAGCTCTTCCAGATCTCTGTAGAAGCAGAATCGGGGGCTGGAGAGATGGCTGAGCAGTTAAGGAACTTGCCTGTAAAGCCAAAGGACCCAGGTTTTATTCCCCCAGACCCACATAAGCCAGATGCACAAGATGGCTCATGTGTCTGGAATTTGCAGTGGCAGGAGGTTCTGGTGTGCCCATTCTCTCTTACTGTCTATCTGACTCTTCCTCTCTTCCCCACCCCTCACATAAATAAGTAAAATATTTTGAAAAAAAATAGGACTCGGGCTAGAGAGATGGCTTGCCTGCAAAGCCAAAGGACCTCAGTTTGGTTCCCCAGGACCCATGTAAGCCAGATGTACAAGGTGGCACATGTGTCTGGAGTTTGTTTGCAGAGGCTGGAGGCCTTGGTTCCCCCATTCTCTCTCTCTCTCTCTCTCTCTCTCTCTCTCTCTCTGTCTGTCTGTCTCTCTCTCTCAAATAAATAAAAAATATTTAAAAAACAATAAATAAACAAATAAACAGAACTGAGGTCTGACCTGCGTGGATGCTAACAGGAGATGGGGCAGCATCCAGCAGCTTGAGCCCACCCAGCGAGTTCCCTTGTTGTTGCATGGGATAACAATGTTGGTGTAGTGCAGGGGAGGGTGGAATACAGAGCAGTCGTGGGCAAGGTGACAAGACTCCACTGTGAGATGCTGGTGGTCAGCCTGGGATCAGTCACCACCAGAAGACACAGTTCCAGAAGGCTGCCTGGATCTGGGTAGTGAAGGTCCCAGGAGTGAAGAGGCCAGCCGTGGGACTGGCTCCAGTGGCAAAGGTGAACTCCAGCGTGGCACACTGGCTGGTGTTCCTGGGGACATGGCACTGACCTCAGCGAGCTGCCAGAAGAAGCTATTCCCACGGTCTCTTCAGACTTATGACGTACCCGCCATCACTCTTCCATCTGTAGATGTACTGTCCCATCTGGAAATCAAGGTTAGTGCCACTTAAGTGGATTCCTGCTGTAAGAAATTGGAGAACACCTTCCTCCTTTATATGCAGGACAACCAGGGCTCCAGATATTGTGTGAAAGTTTCTCTTTAAGTGAGTTAAGAACTATGCTCTATGCTCTATGAACCCCTCCCTCAGTAGCTCAGAAGGTGAAAATTCCAAGAATATATTTTTTTTTATCAAAGGTTACTTTATTTTATTTTTAAAATTTATTTATTTGAGTATTTGAGAGAGAGAGAGAGAGAGAGAGAATGGGCGCCCCAGGGTCCTCATCCCTTGCAAACAAACTCCAGATGCATGTGTCACCCTGTGCATCTGGCTAAATGGGTCCTGGGGAATTGAACATGGGTCCTCTGGCTTTGCAGGCAAGCCCCTTAACCTCTAAGCCTTCTCTCCAGCCCTCCAAGAATATTTTAAAAACACCACATAAGCTGAGCGTGGTGGCATGATGGCGTGGTGCATGCCTTTAAATCCCAGCACTCAGGAGGCAGAGGTAGAAGGATCACTGTGAGATCAAGGCCAGCTTGAGACTACTTAGTAAATCCCAGATCAACTTGGGCTATAGCAAGATTCTACCTAAAAAACAAAACAAACAAACAACAACAACAACAAAAAAAATCCACTTCATAAACAAGAGACTTTAACAAGGTCATAAGATTTAAAGGCAATAAATAAAAATCCATTGGATTCTATCTACTATCACCAAACAATTGAAAATTAAATAATTACCATTTCTAATAACACCAAAAGAATAAAATGTTAAAAGCCGGGTGTGGTGGCACATGCCTTTAATCCCAGCACTCGGGAGGCAGAGGTAGGAGGATCGCCATGAGTTCGAGGCCAGCCTGAGAGTACACAGTGAATTCCAGGTCAGCCTGGACTAGAGTGAGACCCTACCTCAAAAAAAAACAACAAAAAAAAGAGAATAAAATTTTTATTAATAGATTAAGGAAAATATTTAAAGACTTCAATATATAAAATGCATAAACAGTACAAAAATAAAATGTTCTGGCATATAAAAGTGGACCTAAATAAATAGAAAGGCATGTCATAGGGCTGGAGAGATGGCTTAGCGGTTAAGCACTTGCCTGTGAAGCCTAAGGACCCTGGTTCAAGGCTCGATTCCCCAGGACCCACGTTAGCCAGATGCACAAGGGGCGTATGCGTCTGGAGTTCGTTTGCAGTGGCTGGAGGCCCTGGAGCACCCATTCTCTCTCTCTCTCTCTCTGCCTCTTTCTCCCTCTGTCTGTCGCTCTCAAATAAATAAATAAAAATAAACAAAAAATTAAAAAAAGAAAGGCATGTCATATTCAAAGATGCAAAGATTTGGTATTGTTAAAATGTTATCTTTATTCAATGTCATCCTATCATAATATCAGCAGATTTTGTTCAGTAAGTTAAAATATGCTTCTATAAGGTAAGTGGGTAAGTAAAGAGCCTAGAATTGCTAAAAAAATTTTGAAGCACATGCGCACAGTTGACTTGTTGACTTCAAAATCTTATAAAAACTTTAGTAGTGACGTCTGAGGATTAGAATAGCAACAGACACAGAAAAACAGAAGAGATTTAAAAATAGATCTACATATATATGTTCAACTGACTTTTGATAAAAGTGTCAAGGTAATGCAATGGAACACAGTAAGATAGTGTGGTGGCTTAAGTACAAAATGTCCCCCCTAGAATCAACGTGTTTGAATACTTAACCCCCAGCTGGTGGCGCTGTTCTGAAAAGTTGTGGAACCTTTAGGAGGTGAAGCTTTGAAGGAGGAAATGAGTCAATGGGAGTAGGCCTTGAGGTTTTATAGTCTAGCCCTGCTTGCCATTCTCTCTCTCTCTCCTACTTCCGCCCTGCTGAGATGAAGATAAGACACAGGCTATCTGCTCCTGGCATGCCCCTCCCCCCACCCATTGCCATGATGAAATTACCCTGATATGAACCCCTTTCCTTCCTTCACATGCCTCTGGTCTGGTATTTTGTCCCGGCAATGAGAAAATAATTGAGGGCTGGAGAGATGGTTTTGCGGTTAAGTGCTTGCCTGTGAAGCCTAAGTACCCCAGTTCAAGACTTAGTTCCCCAGGACCCATGTAAGCCAGACGCATGAGGTGGTGCATGCATCTGGAATTCGTTTGCAGTGCCTGGAGACCCTGATGCACCCATTCTCTCTCTCTCTCTCTCTCTCTCTCTCTCTGCCTCTTCCTCTCCCTCTATTGCTCTCAAATAAATAAATAATAAAAAATAAAAAATAAAAAATAAATTGATACAGATAATCTTTGCAAAACAGTGGAACAACCATGGAAGTAACACGAACTTTGGACCTTTATCTCACAACTTACATAAGATATTTTTTTTTCAAAATGGATCATAAGCCTATAGGTAAATACTAGAAAGCATAACTCTACAAGGAATAATTGGGCTTCATCACAAGGAAAAAACTGTTCATCCTTTAAGAGATACCCTTGAGAAACTGAAAAGACCAACTACTGAGGCAAAATATTCTTGTTATATTTTTTCCTGAGTGTATGTGTAATGTGGTATGTATAGTGGTGTGTGTTTATGTGTACACATTTGTAGCCCACACACTTACCTGGGGGTGGTTCTTCAGTGTCCTGCTCTGTCACTGTTCTACCTAGTCTTGTTTTTGAGCTGCAGGCTCTATTTTAGAGTTTATAAGGCTACGTTCTGGGGTCTCTGCTACCCTATGAGTTTGGGGCTACATATGAACATGGCCATACCCAGCTACTTTCTGTGGGATGTGGAGATTTGAACTCAGGCAGCCTCAGACCTGCATGTGTGTAGGAATCACATCCAACTGCTAAGCCATCTCTCCAGCCCTCAAATATTCTTATGCACATATCTTTCCAAGGTTTCATATCTAGGATATATAAAAACTCATATCTCAATAGGAGGAAAGAAAATCCAACTTGAAAAGTGGATCAGTGAATTTAACCCATGGTTCACAAAAAAAAGGTATATAAATGACCAGTGGGCTGGAGAGATGACTTAGCAGTTAAGACACTTACCTGCAATGCCTACAGACCCAGGTTTGAGTCCCCAGTACCCCCCTAAGCCAGATGCACAAGGTGGTGTGTGCATTTGGAGTTCAGCTGCAGTGGCTGGAGCCCTGCTGTGTCCATTCTCTCTCCCTCTCTCTCTCTCTGTCTGTCTCATTTCTCTATCTATCTGCTTCTCTCCTTGTGGAGAGCCGAGAGAGTGTGATCGCCATTACAAGATGGCGCTGACATCCGGCCTCGGTCCTGGTGAACAAGTAGAATAGCGCATGTGCAAGTGGTGAAAGCGTGCCAAGTCACTGCCCAGCCCGGGGCGTCATATGGGGTGATGAGCGCGCAGCCAATCAGCAGAGTACACGCCGCCTAGGGGCTATATAAGCGGCGCCATTTCGGGGCTCTGGGTCTTCCTCTTTTCATCTGTTAACTGCAATAAACGCTTGCTGCAGAAGGATCCTGGTGTCCGTGTGCGTTCTTGCTGGCGAGACGACTACGCGGGCTACAGCTGGTGTCGAAACCCGGGACACTGGGTGCCTGTCATCGCCGGCGCCGAGGAGACCCCCCATTCACGGGGAAGGATTCAGAACTGCAGGACTAAGGTAGGTTCTGAGAGGCATGTTTGGTCTTGAGCTACAAGACAGCATGTCAGAAACAGAACGGGATAAAAGGTTAGGGGCCCTTGAGGAAAAAGAAAAAGACGTCTCTAAGAAAAAAGGCCTTTCCGCGGACACTAAGTCCACAGAAAGAAAAGACAAGGGAAAAGACGCCCTGGGAGAGAAACATGAGAGGGAAAAGAGAAGTCCAAAAAAGAGGCCTCTTTATCCGATAAAAGAATTGGAGGCTTTAGGAATTGATAGCTCAGAGTCTGAGGATCTTAGTCCCTCCGAGGAGGAAGAATTAGATGGGGAAGCGGCTCGCTATGGGGAGGAGAGATACTATCTTGATGAGCAGCCGCTACCGCAAAATCGAAAGCAAAAGAAGATAGGAGATAAGAACCGCGCGGCTTTTCAATCTGCCGCCCCTGCCATTCCCAGTGCTCCTCCGCCTTATGCCGGCAAGCATTGTTCAGATTCCTTCCTTTCAGAGGGGGACAGAAGGAGGTTCTTACAAGCCTTCCCGGTGTTTGAGGCTGCGGATGGAGGCCGCGTCCATGCACCGGTAGAGTATGCCCTCATTAAGGAACTTGCTGAATCAGTTAATAAGTATGGAGTAGATGCTAATTTTACAGTCATGCAGCTTGAGAGACTCGCCACTATGGCAATGACTCCAAATGATTGGCAAGTTACAGTAAAAGCTGCTCTTCCTAATATGGGACAATATTTAGAATGGAAAGCCCTTTGGCACGATGCTTCTCAAACTCAGGCAAGGGCTAATGCCAATGCAGAAGATAATCAATGGCACTGGACCTTCGATTTACTAACAGGGCAAGGCCAATTTGTTCATAATCAGACAAACTATGACTGGGGAGCATATGGTCAGATCTCTGCCGCTGCTATTAAAGCATGGAAAGCCCTCTCAAAAAAGGGCGAGGCCGGGGGACACCTAACAAAGATTATTCAAGGCCCCCAGGAGTCATTCTCGGACTTTGTAGCCAGGATGACGGATGCAGCAGGGCAGGATATTTGGGGACCCAGAACGAGTTAAGCCAATGATAGAACAACTAGTGTTTGAAAATGCCTCCCCAGAGTGTAAGACAGTCATTGCTCCTAGGAGAAGCAAAGGGCTGACAGACTGGATAAAGGTTTGCCGAGGACTCGGAGGCCCTACTCACTAATGCTGGCCTTGCAGCGGCTATATTACAGGCTAAAAACCGCCAGAGTCTCGGATCATGAAACCTCACCTCAAATTGTGGAATGTTTGGTAGTATTAGAAGTTTTGGAAAAATTCCCAGGTCCCCTGAATATTGTTTCGGATTCCTGTTATGTAGTAAATGCAACAAAAACTTTAGAGGCTGCTGGGTTGATTAAGGCATCTAGCAAGCTTGCAACAATTTTTCAAAAGATTCAGTTTGCCTTGATTAATAGGAGATCTCCTGTTTTCATTACGCATATCAGGGCTCATTCGGGCCTACCAGGGCCCATGTCCCGTGGAAATGACTTGGCAGATCGGGCCACGAAGTTTATCACGCTTGCTCTTTCATCAAAATTGGAGTTGGCTAAAAGTTTTCATAAAAGGTTTCATGTCACAGCTGAGACATTGCGTCGTCGGTTTGACATCACTAGAAAAGAGGCTAGAGACATAGTAACTCAATGTCAAAATTGCTGTCAATTTTTACCTGTGCCTCATGTAGGAATTAATCCCAGAGGAATTCGCCCATTACAAATTTGGCAGATGGATGTTACTCACGTCCCATCTTTTGGCAAATTACAATATTTACATGTTTCCATTGATACTTGTTCTGGAGTTATGTTTGCTTCCCCATTAACCGGGGAGAAAGCAGCCCATGTTATTCAACACTGCCTCGAGGCGTGGAGTGCCTGGGGGAAGCCCAAAATTCTTAAAACTGACAATGGACCAGCTTATACTTCTCAAAAATTTGGACAGTTCTGTCACCAGATGGGAGTGACCCATTTGACAGGTCTCCCGTATAATCCTCAAGGACAGGGTATTATAGAACGGGCTCATCGCACTCTAAAGTCTTATTTAATAAAACAAAAAGGGGGAGTCGAGGAGGCTCTGCCCTCAGTCCCACGAGTGACTATATCCATAGCACTCTTTACTCTTAATTTTTTAAATTTGGACAGTCAGGGCCATTCGGCGGCTGACCATCATTGCTCAGAGCCTAACAGGCCACAGGAGATGGTTAAGTGGAAAGATGTTTTGACTGGTCAATGGAGAGGCCCGGATCCTATTTTAATAAGATCCAGGGGAGCTGTTTGTGTTTTTCCACAGGAAGAAGACAATCCATTCTGGCTACCAGAACGCCTAACACGTAGACTTGTGATACCTGACGAATCATCGAGATCCTGTGCGGGAACCGAAGAAGTGGACAAGATCCATTATGAAGACCCTAATATTGCTACTGAGTATAAGTCTCACATGGAACCTGGCCAAGACGGAACAACGATGGGGAATACTCTCAGTGTTCCCAAACCCGCTTCCAATTCGCCGTGATGCAAAATTGGTCTGCTGATTTTGAAGCCGCCGTGAGAGAGTTGAGACTAGCCATCGTCCATGTGAATTCTACTAGAGTTGACCCCTCCCTAGCTGTGGGCCTGACATCCTGGATTTCTTCAGCCTTCTCTTTCTTTAAGGAATGGGTGGGAGTGGCGCTGTTTGGTGCAGCCCTATGTTGTGGCTTAGTGTTCCTGCTTTGGTTGTTCTGCAAGCTCAGAGCTCAACAGCAACGTGACAATGTCGTTATTGCGCAAGCACTTGTGGCTATGGAACAGGGATCATCTCCTGAAATTTGGTTATCCATGTTGAAGAATTAATTAGACTGAGACCCTCAGTCGATGCACCTCAGGGGTTTAGCCCATTGCACTGAGTCGATGAGAGATCTAAGTCTAATCAGTCCTTGCCTAAGTGGCTGCAGCACCAAAATATGAGACTGACAGCCCTTGCACCCCCAGGAACAATATTCCATTGCATGGGGATGGGTGTCAACTCCCCTTTTTGCCTCTCCCTTGGCCTTTGCACTCAGAGGACTTGTCTCCATTGCACCTGATAAGGTGAGGGAGTGAGCTCTTGATCTCTTATTCCCCAAGGAAGGAATTTGCTTGATCGAGCATAGGGTTGTTTGGTGCCGCGCTGGTTGGGCTATGAGGCAGTTGTCATCTTATTAAAACAAAAAGGGGGAGATGTGGAGAGCCGAGAGAGTGTGATCGCCATTACAAGATGGCGCTGACATCCAGCCTCGGTCCTGGTGAACAAGTAGAATAGCGCATGTGCAAGTGGTGAAAGCGCGCCAAGTCACTGCCCAGCCCGGGGCATCATATGGGGTGATGAGCACGCAGCCAATCAGCAGAGTACACGCCGCCTAGGGGCTATATAAGCGGCGCCATTTCGGGGCTCTGGGTCTTCCTCTTTTCATCTGTTAACTGCAATAAACGCTTGCTGCAGAAGGATCCTGGTGTCCGTGTGCGTTCTTGCTGGTGAGACGACTACGCGGGCTATATCTCCTCTCTCTCTCTCTCAAATAAGTAAATAAATAAATGAAATTTAAAATGGCCAGTATAATTTTTGTCTTGAGATAGAGTTTTATGGAGACCAGGCTGGCTTCAAAGTCTTTATATTGCTGAGGCTGGCCAGGAACTCCTGATCCTCCTGCCTCTACCTACCACGTGCTGGGATTGCAGACGATGCCTAGCTCTGATAAGCATCTATTGGTCATCAGCAAATGAAAAACCAAACCACAGTTCAATATCACCACACATCTCTTCGTCTGGCTATAAGTAAAAAGGCTGAGAATGTCAATGTTGGCAAGGATGAAAAGTCAGTAGAACTCTGAAACTTCACTCCTGGCATGGGAAATGCTCTAACAATTTGAAACAGCTTTCAGAAGCTTCTTACAGGGTGAAAATATACCTGTGATCCATATGATCTGTCTTTTCATTCCTAGGAAGTAAAAGCATATGTCATAGACCTATACATGAGTATGCATAAAAGAATTATAGCTTGACTGGGCCAGGGCAAGGTGGTATGTGCCTATATCCTCAGCACTCGGGAGGCTGAGGCAATAGGATTGTGAGTTTCAGACTGGCCTAAGGCACATCAAGAGAGCCTGTCTCAGGTCAAGAGAGATGGCTCAGCAGGGAAAGGCACTTGCTAGCAAAGCCTGATTGCCTCGGTTCAATTCCCCAGTACCCACATAAAGCACAAAGCGGCACATGCATCTGGAGGTCTTTACAGTGGCAAGAGGCCCTGGTGCACCTGTTTCCTTTCTCTCTCGTTCATATTCTTTCTCTCTCTCCTTGCAAATAAATAAATAAAAATATTTTTTAAAGTGACTCTGTCTCAAAAAAAAAATAACTCTACCAGAAAATATCACAAATATCCAAGAGCAGGCGAGCAGATAAATGATGGATGTTGTATTCTAATAATGGAACAACCAGAAACAAGGTGGGGTAGACTGCTGGCACGTGGAGTACTGGGGGTGTGTCTTGGCAATAACACACAATAGTATGGGAGATGATTTCACTTATGTGAAGTTCTAGGATGAGCAACTTCACCTTTTGCTCAAGACAGAACAATGGCCTCCTTGGACGGAGATGGGGCAGGGGTGTGTGTGTGTGTGCCTGACTCTGTGTATGTGTGTTATCTTGAGCTGAAAATGGCAAGAGAAATGTGGTTGTGTGTTAGAGACCGAGACCGAAACTGCAGCTTGTGAAAATGACCATTACAGGAACACTGTGAATTTTTGCTCACTGGCCATACATCTGAAACGATAAGGCTCAGTAACTGTTACATGATAACTATCTATGACGAGAGAAGCCGTGAACTGTTACGGGAACTTACACAATACCTGATCCCCCACCCTCTATCACCTTTTTGCTTCCTCCTTCTGCTATGCTTAAAAACTTATGTTTGAAGCTCAATAAAGAGACCTTGACAACTCTTTGCTTGGTCTCGTTCCTTCTTTCTCACCCATCTTTACACAGGCCTGGTCCCCCTCGCGCTCCCCGAATAACTGAGTCCTGCTGGACGGGACAGTTGTGGTCTATATTTTGAATGTAGGATACTTCTCCAAGTCTTTCTACGTTAGAGATCATGTATGTAACTGCTTATAGATTATACCTCAAAGAATCTGCAAAGCAGGGACAGCTTGCAAGCGTGAGCAGCCTAGGAAGACAGACAGAATGTTGAGCTGACCTCCCTGGTATGGGATGACCTCAAGTTCAAGTCTTTGCAGGTGCATTTATTCAAATGCAATTCTGTACTATATGGTATTGGACTTAAAATTCAGCCTCATAGAGTTTGAGAGCAGACTTCCAGTGAGCAGTCGTTCTAGACTGAAAAGAGAAAGCTCTCTTACACTGATGACATGGGTGTCTTGCTGAGGCGCTAAACCATCCTGAGGCATCTATGGGACATGCTCCTCAGAGGTCCTTAGAGGAGACCTAAAGATTCTAGGGGCATCCTAGCATCCCCCTGACCTCAGGTGGTCAACTTCCCACATAGCATTCATCCTCTCCAGGCCTCACCATTCCCATACATAAAAATAAACAGGATAGTAATGAAATTAACTGAGAAATGAGATTAATTGATAATCCAAATGAGATAATGCATGTAAGGAAATAAAGTGCTTAGTATATGGAAACCACCACACTATGTCATTTTGTTTGTTTGTTTGTTGGTTTGTTTTTTGTTTTTTTTAAGGGTAATTCCTTTCATACAGTGGAGTAGAGAACACAGAGTTCTTGGGTTGGGATGGGGTAAATTTCTTTATGTTGCTGTAGATGTCTGTTTCTTCTCTGTAGGGTCTAAACCATTTGTGTCTGTGCTGGCTGTTTTTGCTAAGGTTACCGGGGACAGAAGTGCCACTCATGCCATCTTCAGGAAAAAATCCAGGATCTTGCCAGGTGTGGTGACGCAGGCCTTTGATCCCAGCACTAGGGAGGCAGAGAGAGGTAGGAGGGTCACTGTGAGTTCGAGGCCACCTTGAGACTACAGCCTGGGCTAGAGAGAGACCCATACCTTGAAAAAATATCCAGGATCTTATGTTCCAATCGCCCTATACGGTCTAACATTTCCCACAAGCGCGCCATGTTGAGGCTTCCCTCTCCTCTGTGTTAATGAGAGGGAGCAGGTGCTCTGTCAGAACCCATCCTTTTAGGCCAGGAGTAGAACCAGCGCCCCTGGAACTGCTCTGGGAGTGGGAGGGGGAATGATGCTGCTCCCTAAAGAGAGCTGCTGGGTGGTTAAGGTGCTTGCTGGCAAAGCCTAGCAACTGGGCTTCAGTTCCCCAGTACCCACGTAAACCACATGCACAAGGTGGCACACGCATCTGGAGCGTTTGTTTGCAGTGACTGGGTGCCCTGCCCCACACATTCCCTCTCTGTGTCTTTTTATTTTATCTTATTGATTTACTAGAGAGAGAATGGGCGCACCAGGGCCTCCAGCCACTGCAAACGGATTCCAGACACCTGTACCTGCCTTGTGCATCTGGTTTACGTGAGTACTGAAGAATTGAAGCTGGGTCCTTAGGCTTTGCAGGCAAGCACATTAACTGCTAAGCCATCTCTCCAGCTCCTCTCTCTCTCTCTCTTGCAACTAAATAAATAAAAAGAAAAAGGAAAGATGCTGGGACTGCTCTGAGTTGGCCTGTTTCTGCATGTCTGGCAGATGGTTTCTGGTCCTACAAACTGTGACTTCTACGTTTGCAGCACAGACTCCCGCAGGGGACCGTGCACCTTCCGATTAGCGTGCTGGGAGAAACTCCTGAGAATGACTCATGATCATCATTGCCCCAAGGTCCTGCCAGACCCCCATGCTGAAGTGATGCCCTGTGGTGAATTTTCGTGAGGCCTGATGATCACATGATTCTGGCTTCCTTTTCAACATCTGTTCCTGTGTGACATCAGCTCTGATACTCCTAAGAACTTTGTTGAAGAAGAAGAGGCTATTTCTGACGAGACTCCATGACTTGGCTTTGTTAGTAGAAGAGTCTGGAATCCCTTTCTTCCCCTTTGTTTTGTTTGGGTTTCTGTCAACACCACCCGTTTGGGACACTGGGTGGAGCGGGGCAGCAGGGACTGTTTGTTTTAGCAAACATTCCATTTGCACACATGGCTCTTGGGTGGCTGGGAACACTTTCACTTCTTCCTGTTATGAGACCCTGTGGAACAGGATGAATGAACGGCAGCCACCCTGCGGGGGGAGCGTGGACGCTAGGTGACCAGAGAAGAAACCAAGCTCCACTTTCTACAAATAGAAACAAGAACGGGCTCTAAGCAATAGCAGGCTGGCATCCCTGCCATCACCATTTAATGTTTGGTGGTCCTGCAGTGCACTTCCAGTGAGCTGTTGGTCAGGGAGGCCCCTGATGCCCCTCAAACATTACAGGCTCTTGATTGCCCATCAGAACCAGAGGGAAAGACCTGATTGCTGAAGACACCACATGCTTGGGTGGCAGGTCACCGAGGAACCAAGATCGAGCTGAGCTCAATAGCCCCAGCCTCCATGTTGACCAGCTGTCAGGATGCTGAAAAGAGCTATACAGCCTTTGAGGGGAAGAAAAGTCATCAACGGTCTTAGCCAGCAATGGACCCTGCAAGCTTTATGGCTGCCAGGCCAGACCAAATGCACCACCTGGTGCAATGGGGCATGTCTGTATTGGGCAACTTGAGGCCCACTCTATGGGAGGGAACTTATACCTGGTACTGAAAACCTAATCAAAAGCCTGTGGCTGGGGAGGTCATAAGTCCTGGGGGCAGGGAACTACTACTGTTGTCTGGCTAAATGGGTATATTGTGTCCACCAAACTGCCCCCTAAATACTTATGTTTATGCCCATATATTGATGCTACTCTCATTTCTGGTGAGAGAAGTTTCTCTTTCCAGATGGCAGTGACTCAAAACTCACCAACGTGCTAAGAAAACACGGCGGTTGTGTGTTCATTCAGCACTGAGCCATCTCTGTCACCCCCTCCAAGGCTCCGGAACCACTGCAGAAGAGGCAGCAGAAAGCATCGAAGGAACAGGAGGAGGGGCTTTGCAGTACTGTGTTCCTGACACAAAGTGGCGGAGGCACCCATGACCTCACGGTGGCTGATGCTACCTGCACAAGTCCTGCATAGTAGGAGGAAAAAAGTGATGGCATCAAAATAGAAGAAAGACTAGCTGGACAGAAGAAGGGATCCAGTGGAGGGGCGAAGGGAAGGTAGTAGGAGGGGTTTGTGATCGTGGTATGTTATCTATGTGTGTGGAGGCTTTTAAAAACTGAAGTTTTTAAAAAAAAAGCATAGGTGTAGTGAACATTGGAGATTTCCTATGGTCACTTGATTCTGGCTTTTCCTTTGCTCAGGTGTCCAGACCTTGCACACAGGTAGTGGGGGAGGGGGATCCCCAAGAAAAGTTCCTGATAAATCTAATTCAATCAGCATAAAGTGGTCACCCAGGATGGCAGAGCTGTGAGATGGAAGAATCGGGGTCCCTGAGGCCTGTATGATTCTCTATGCGTCTGCATTTTTTTTTTTTTTTTTTTTGGTTTTTCAAGGTAGGGTTTCACTCTCGCCCAGGCTGACCTGGAATTCACTATGTAGTCTCAGGGTGGCCTCGAACTCATGGCGATCCTCCTACCTCTGCCTCCCGAGTGCTGGGATTAAAGGCGTGCGCCACCATGCCCTGGCTGCATATTAGTTTTACATGCATACATGTGTGTGTGTATTATGTTTGTTCCTATGCATGTAGGCACATATATGTGAGCATATGTAAATATGTGTGCACATGTGTGGAGGCTAGAAACTGACACCGGGCATCTTTATCACTTCTCCACCTTTTTTTTTTTTTTTTTTTCTTGGTTTTTCGAGGTAGGGTCTCACTCTAGCCCAGGCTGACCTGGAATTCACTATGGAGTCTCAGGGTGGCCTCAAACTCACGGCGATCCTCCTACCTCTGCCTCCCGAGTTCTGGGATTAAAGGCGTGTGCCTCCACGCCCGGCTTCCACCTTATTTTTATGAAACATTGATCTCTCATTGAACCCAGAACACACCAGTTCAGCGAGGCTAGCCAGCCAGCAGGCTCGGGAATCCTCCAGTCTCCACCTCCCTAGTACTGGGATTTCAAGCACATAACGCCATCCCTTTTGACGTGGGTACTGCAATAGGAACTCAGGTCTTCATAGTTGCGCTACAAACACATTATCCACTGAGCCATCCCTTCTGCCGCTGTATCTTAAAATTCTGTGATTTGACTCTCAAACTTAGTTCAAGCCATGTCTTTCTTTTACTTGGAGCCCAGACAAACACAGTTTGTCTTACCCTGGGAGGAATTGGCCTTTAAAAAGACAGTTCAGTAAAGAAGGCCTTTCCTTTCCCCATTCCCGGCACCACGGCCCAGACTGCAGTTTACATACAACTGGATCAACTCGAGTGTCTGCCAGGAACACTTTTGGCTGCAAATAATGGAAAACATAACAAGAAGTTTCTCAGACACTGAGCATTTGTCACATGAAACAAGAAGTCTGGAGCCAGGAGGAGGCCCCAGTCACAACCAGCAGGCCGCATGGCTTTCCTCTATTTCCTTTCCATCGTCATTAGTGGGTAGACTTCTGATCTCACGTAGGTTGCCATAGCTACACTATTGTACCCCATTTCAGGCGGGGTGAAGAAAGGGAAAGGAGCCAGCACCCTGCTTCCCAGGGCATCACTATAAACACAGGAGTTCCGAGCTGAACACACTGCCCGTAACAAAATGGAAAACCCCTTTGCTGAGAAGGAAAACAGAGTTGGATCGGGTGAGCAGCCACACTGGTTCTTATATTTATCTTCAGTATTTTAAGGAATTAAGGAAGTTCTCCAATTTGTGAATTTACAAAGATGGTGCAAATCATTGAGAAAAGACGAAGCTGATTCCACAGAATTAAGTTATATATATATATATATATATATATATATATATATATATATATATATATACACACACACACACATACATACATACATACACACACTTCCAGGGGCTGAAGAAATGGCTTAATAGTAGGGCTCTTGCCTGAGAAGCCTAAGGACCCAGGTTCAATTCCCCAGTACCCACATAGGCCAGATGCACATGGCAGTGCATGTGTCTGGATTTCGTTTGTTGTGGCTGGAGGTCCTGATGTGCCTATTCATTCTCTCTCTCTGTCTCTGTCTCTCTGTCTCTCTGTCTCTGAAAAAGAAAAAAAGAGAAAACCCTTCCAGACCTACCCTGGGTGTGTAGGACGAGAGATGGCCAGTGCAGGGAAGTTAAGCAGTGACGTCCCCCTTCCGCTGACCAGCACCGCCGGCGCCAGGCACAGGGTGTTGCTGCTTAACCCCATGGGAGTAGGTAGGTATTTGTTTTCATGCAGGGAAAACACAGAGAAGGAAAAATAAGCACGTTTTCATTTCTCTCTTAGCCGAGACACAGAAATCTGGATTCTTATCCAAAACTTCTTCTTTTTCTCAGAAATGGGAACAGAAGATGCTTTCCTAGGACAATTTTCCCAAGCTGTTAGCAGATGGCTTGGAAAAGCCCATGGAGGTGATGTCTTAGTTCAGTCTGCTGTAACACAATGCCCCAAACCACAGGGTTTAAATAACGCACTGCCATTCCTCGCAGTTCTGGAGGCTGGAAGTCAAGGTCAAGGCGTCAGTATGTCAGTTCACGGTTTAGTGCTGCCGCTTCCTCCCTATGTCGTCATGTGACAAAGGGAGCTCTGATCTGTCTTGCTTTCCTTTGAAGGACATGTATTTCATCATGGGCTCTCTCCTAAGCCCCAACCCCAAGTTCCTTCCTTTGGATACCAGGGCTTGAACATATGAAATGGGGGAAGGGAGCAACACCTCCCCCCCTCCAGCACTTGAGAGGCAGAACCGTAGGAGCATCACTGTGAGTTCAAGGCCACCTTGAGACTACATAGAGAATTCCAGGTCAGCCTAGGCTAGAGCAAGACTCTACCTTGAAAAACAAAAAAAATTTAATTTATTTGAAAGTAGAGAGAGTGAGGAAATGGATGTGCTAGGTCCTTTTGCCCCTGCAAATAAACTCCAGACACAAATACCACTTTGTGCAAATGGATTGATGTGGGTTCTAGGGAATTAAACCTGGGCTGTCAGGCTTTGCAAGAGAGTTCTTTTAACCACTCAGCCATCTCTCCAGCCCTACAACTACCATTTTCTCATACCTCATGATTTTTAGGTTTGCTGGGGCTAGGCTAGTCTGCTGGTTCATGTGGCTTCCTCCTTACACTGTAGATTAGGAAGTCTTACCCACTGCTGAATAGAGGCACATGGTCTTTCTCACATGGTCCCTCATCCTCCAAGGCCTCCCCTTGGGGCCAGCTCTACTCAATAGGAAATCTGACATCACCAAAGGTCCCAAGCCTTCTTAATACTCGGGTTTAGAAATGCAGAGGCTTCATTCTTTTCCACGTCTATTGGTCCAAGTAATCAAAGACCAAACTCAGATTAGGAAGGAGAGAATGCACCAGTGGGTAAGATGAATTCTAACGCTGAAGATGCTAGCAGACAGAGAGGAGAAAGTGCTGGGGAAAAAAAAAAAACAAAAATCTGGCCTCCTCCCAGCCTGGCCAGTAGTCTGTACCAAAAGTCCTTCGGCAGAACCATGCAGGAGACAGTTCTGATTTTAGGCATCTGGGTTGTGAAACAGGGTTGTGTAAGACATTGGCTCCAAGCTCAGAGCCAGGGACTTGGATAATACTTTCACTTCCTCTCCAAATTCCACAGATGCTTCCCACCACCCTGTCCTGGGACTGAAGACAAAGCCTGTGGGGAATATCTGAAGAGAGCATTGAGGAAGGTTCTCACCTGCTGTGGCCAAGGCCTTTGTGACCACTTGTAGCAGCGCCTTATTTGAACCAACTGTGTTGGGTATTTTTAGCATAACTTAAGCCCTGGGAGACTAACAGTGCGTGTTAATTATGTGATTCCTCTTGTCTTTAGTAAAGCTAAGATTCTCCATCGTATTTACCACCTGAACCCCTGCCCCCCAGCCATGTCACTCTTGTGACCCTTTAGTTCCAGGAAGCTCACACCATCACTAAAACATGCTTCGTTCCTGTCCCCCGCCCTCCCCCCCCAGAAGAATCAAAGGAATGCGGCTCACACAGTCAAGAGAGCTTGTATCCCCTCCTTTGCTTCCCTTTATATTTTTAAATTTTTCTTATTTAATTTATTTGCAAGCAGAAACAAGAGAAGAGAGAGAGCGAATGGTCAGGGCCTCCAGCCACTGCAAATGAACTCCAGATATATGCGCCACATTGTGTTTCTGGCTTTACATAGGTACTGAGGAATCAAACCTGGGTCAATAGGCTTTGCAGGCAAGTGCCTTACCCACTAAACCATCTCTCCAGCCCCTCCCTTTGCATTTTGACTCTCCATTCCAAGTGTCTGGATCTTACAGTAAGTTCCCAGTGCATTGAGCTAGCAGCACCTAGCTCGTGAGCTCATCTTGGATCATTTAGAACTGACTGTCCTTCATTCCACAGAAAAGTGCCAGGGAAGCTGAAAACCAGGAAGAAGACAGAGCATAAAATCAGCTTTTGCCTCTTTCTGCCTGCGCTTTAATGAACCAGGGAAGTGTGTTACGTCGTCGTGACTCTATTTTAAACTTCTGCCATCTATGCTCCACCTCTGTCCCGAGTGACAACACGTCAGTCAGAATAAGCTTTCCTCAGCAGAGGTAATCACATCCCCTAGACTGACTTGAAGCAGCTCTGTCTGCATGGCCCACATTCTAGAACCTTCACTCGGTGAAGGTGTTCAAGACCTTACTGCAGGTCCAGTGGGTAACAGACTTCAGAGTTCAGCCGTGGCTGCTTAGTGGCAGCCTCATCAGGGCATATGAAGTTGTAATGAAAATAGCAGGCGAAAGTGATCGACAAATAGCACATTGTGAGTCCTCCTAGTAATTACAGTCATCTAAAAATGGAATACACTGTCACATGGGGTGGCAAGCTCCCTGTCAAAGAGTCGGGATGGAGAAGGGAGAGTTCCTTGCCAGGTGGAGGTTAGACTTTTATCCTTTCTTTTTTTTTTTTCCCCTGTATGGCTTCTAGCTTTTACCTGACTTCTGACTGTGCCAAGACCATACAGACTATGGGACTTGGGTGATTTACAAGCTGGAGCACAATACGGAAAACCGTAGCTGATCCAGGTTTGAATCCCTGCTCAGGCACTTGAGCAGCGCGTGTGGAATGGTGAGCAGGTGGTTTCAATTCTCTGCGTCCCCATAAATGAAGACTGGAATATATTGCTTCTCGGGCTGTTGTAGGAGTTAGAAATAATGCATTTAAAATACGAGGCCCAAGGTAAGCACTCAATAAATCACAGCTCTAGCAACCCTTAGGAGTCTAATTCTTTTTCTTTTTATTCACTTTCCACCTCAATGATACAGTCTGGGTCCATAAAACCAGAAAAAATAGGAGGGCTCATAGGATCCAGCTGCAGCACACTGAATCGACCAGCTCAGGGCAAGGCAGCTCCTCTAAGGTACCCAGTAGAACCTCCCTCTCCAGGAGCCGGCTGCCACAGGGTGACTTTCTGGGGGAAAGACCTTGCATTGCTGAGGGCCTACTGGGGGCAAGCTATCTTCCCTCTCTGTTGTCTAACAGCTCTGAGAGGTAGGCCTGACTTTTCCCATCTTACAGGGGAGAAAACTGAGATTCAGAGAGGTCCCATGCCCAACTCACAGATATCTGGTCATTCCCTCGATGGACCTCACCTAGTCCTCCACCAAATTCCTATCCAATTTCAGGTGCTTCCACCTGATTGGATAAAGTGATGAAAGGCCAACCAATGAGAGCCTAGGAGATAGCACTGGGTGGGCTGAGAGCCTTAGTTTAGAGCTCCTAAATTAATGGTGAGTTTCTTAGGATAGAGTGTTTCTTGGTATGTTGTTATTTTGTTTTCTTTAAGACTCACCCTGAAGCCCAGACTGACTGAATTTTCAATCCTTCTGCCTCAGCCTCTTGAGTGCTGGGATTATAAGTGGGTACCACCATGCCTAATCCCTAACAATATTTTTGAGTTTCAACTGAGTTAAAGCATGTGTCAACACTTGGTTACTTTTGTTGTTGTTTTTGTTTGTTTGCTTTTGGTTTTTCAATGTAGGATTTCACTCTAACCTAGGCAGACTTGGAATTCACTATGTAGTCTCGGGCAGGCCTCGAACTCACAGTGATCCTCCAACCTCTGCCTCCTGAGTGCTGGCATTAAAGGTGTGCACCACCACACCCAATTTCTCATTGCATTTTATTAACTCATTTTAATTGACATGTAGTCATTATACATATTTATGTAGTGCAGTGTGACATTTTAAGATATGGATACAAGGTATAACAATCAGGTCAGTTTCATTAGCTTCTCTGTCACCTCAGACACATGTCATATCTTTGTGCTGAGAATGTTCTAAAACCTTTCTCTTGGCTACTTTTCAATATTTATTTAACTGGGTTCAGCCATAGCTACAGAACTGGGCCATAGAACATGAGGTGTTGTTCCTCCTGTCCAACTGCGCCATCCTCTTGCCATCCCTGCCTCCTCCATCCCCTCTGCTGGCTGCAGGGTGTTCCATTAGATGCGTTCCTTACAGTTTGTTTACTTGTTCATCCTCTGACGGACATTCGGGTTGTTCATCTGGCGGCTGGTATGAATCACACCTCTGTAAACACGTTTGTGAGCTTCTGTGTGACGTGTGTTTGCACTTCTCCTGGGTGGAATCTATGCGTGGAATTTCTAGGTTATATGAGAATTCTATGTTTAAATATTGGAAAATCCAGGGTGTGTGTGTGTGTGTGTGTGTTATGAAGTTTTAGAGATCAAATTTGGGGACTTTTGCACGCTAAGCAAATACTATACCACTGAGCTACATTCCTAGTCCAAAGAGGAGTGGTTTTTTTTTTGCATTTATATTCATGTATGTTATATGGATGCAGGCATGTATGTGTACACATGTGCATATAATGTTTGTGGAGGCTAATGGAAACTGTCTACCTCTATCGCTCTCCACAGTATTTATCGAGACAGGCTCGCTCACTGAACCTGCAACTCACCAATTTGACTTTCATAGCTGGCCAGCTCGCCCCAGGGATCCTCCTGTCTCTACCTCCCAAGCACTAGGATTGCAGGTGTGTGCCGTTATGCCTGGCATTCAGTCCATTATGGGGAATCCAAACTGAGGTCCTCGCACTTGACAACAAGGGCTTTACTGACTGAGCCATTTCCCCAGCGCCCCCCCCCCCCATAGACCATCCTTAATATACACCATTTTCCTTGGTGTGACATATTAGTTCTTGTCCAACGTTCACTGTGCTGCACTTTGCTCTACCCACTTGGCAATGGGTCTTGGAGTTCTTTCAGTGGTGTGCTAGTAAACGTTCAACCACCAGCTCTCACAGAGTGCACAGTGTCCTCACTAGTAACATCCACCCTGAGATAGCTCCCACCATGGCAAGTCCTAGGTGATGCCAGGTCTCTGGCTGCATGGTTAGGGAGGGATGCTGACATTAAGCTCTTGTGAATGAATACAGACTGGCTGCAGCACATGGTGGATTACTCCACATGGGCGCAGGACGTGCTCCTTCTTCATTTTTATGACTACGTAGCACACCACTTTAGGACGCACCATGATTCTTTAACCTGTCCCTGGTGGCAGACACTTAGCTGGCTTCCCCTTTTTGACTTCCACAAACCAGGCTTTAATGGAGGGCCGAGTGTGTGAGTGTGTGTATGTGTGTGTGTGTGATTTTTATCATGTGCAGGGTAGTACACAAGGTCCCGTGACTTCTTAAGAATCACCATGGAAAGCAATTCTTAAAAGACAAAGGCTATTCATCCCTTTCTTAGATTATTCTGACTTTTAGAAAGAATTCTTCCAATGTAGTTAGTGTTTCTGTCCCCTTTTCCTTGTAAGTAAAGTGGATGCACATCAGCCACTTTCCAGCATCAAAGAATTGTCATAAAACTTAGACATGAAATTCAGAAGCATGTTTTACTTCTTGAAGCTAGGAATTAGTATCAGCATAAAGTAACATACTTCACTTAAGGGTAACTAAATAGTTTTCACGGTTGTGCTGGTGGGAAAGAGGAATCATTCCTGGGACATTATACCCCTGTGGTAAGGTCTTAGAAAGGTGTTAGTCACAGCAGAGGGATCCAGTCAGTCAGTGAGGAAATAAATAAGATAATTTGCTGAAGCCCGGATCTTATGCAGAAGTTTTCCACCTAGGAAATGTAGGCTGTTTCTCTATTCTGCTTACACTTCAGCATCACCCGGCCGCAGCCCAGACGCACCAGCCAGACAGTCTGGAAGTGAGCTCCTGGGCGCCCGTAGTCAGCAAAGCCCTTGGTGATTCCTCTGCTCAACTGATGTGAAGATGAGATTATAAGGAAGGACTCAAACTGGGAGACATATTTGTCAGGATTATCTGGAGAGATAGAACCAATAGGATGTTGAATAAATAAAAAGAGATTGATTTTAAGGGATTGGCTTACATGGTTTTAGATCATGCAAGTCCAAAATCTTCTGGGTAGGGCTACGGGCTGGAGATGTCATGAGAACCAATATTTTAGCTCAAATAAAAAACTGTGGGACTAGAGAGATGACTTTAGCATTAAGATGCTTTCCTGTGAAGCCTAAGGACCCATGTTCTACTTTCCAAATCCCACATAAGCCAGACACACAAGGTGATGCAAGTGCCCAAGGTCACACATGCACACAAGATGGCACACACATCTGGAGTGCAATTTCAGTGGCTGGAGGCCTTGGTCAATTCTCTCTCTCTCTCTCTCTCTCTCATTAAAAAACAAAAAACAAAAAAACCTATCCAGGCATGGTGGTGCACGCCTTTAATCCCAGCACTCAGGAGGCAAAGGTAGGAGGATCACTGAGAGTTTGAGGCCACCATGAGACTACATAGTGAATTCCAGGTCAGCCTGGGCTATAGTGAGACCCTACTTTGAAAAACAAAAACAAAAGCTGTGCTTGGCATGTACTCCCTCATTGGGATTAAAGCAGAGGGGAGGTGGAGCTAGGAGGATCACTGTGAGTTCAAGGCTAGCCTGAGACTACATAGTGAATTCCAGGTCAGCCTGAGCTAGACCATGACCCTACCTCAAAAGAAAAAGAAAAAAGTTTGCTTCTGAATTCCCTCCAGTTCCAGGAAGGGAGACAGTCATTTTGTTTAGCTCATGCCTTTATCTGATTGGATGACACCCACCCATTTCATGAAAGGCAACTACTATATTTAACACACCCCCCCCCAGTTAAACGTTAATTTCAAAGCCTGGGGCGATGGCTCCGCACTTAAAGATGCTTGCTCGCAAAGCCTACCAGCCTGGGTTCAATTCCCCAGCACCCACGTGCATCTGTGATCACAATGCACCTGTGACACAGGGGGTGGAGAACCTGAAGCTTGTGATGTTTCTCTGTAGTCTTTGCAGTTTGTTTGCAGCAGCAAGAAGCACTCTCACAAAGGTGGAGCATGGCCACGTCACAGTTGAACTCTGACCTCTACATGTGTGCTTGCATGCACACACACACACACACACACACACACGAGTGAATGTTCATTTCAGCCAGGTATGGTCGCATATGCCCGTTATCTGAGATCCCCCAGAACTCAGGAGTCTGAGCAGGAGAATCTCAAGCTCAATTAATTACCAGCATGGCCTACAAAGCTTGCTTCTATGTCAAAAAAAGAAAAAGTCATTACTATGTTCAAACATTCTCACAGCAACATCCAGAGTAATGTCTGATCATATATCTGTACACTATGAGCCAGCCAAGCTGACATATTAAATTCACAGTTACAGTTTAACAACAATCTGACAGTACTTCATCTTTCTGGAGTAAAAATAACAGCTCAATGGTTAATAAAGGAATGCATATTTCTTTTGTCTGGTTACAAGTAGAAAATTCTCTCCAAAATTTCTCAGTTACTACCTCAAGAGGAACCACTTGCTTGTCATTGTAAGCCTGGTTCCCAGAGCCACAGACTTTATTAAAAATAAGGATTATGAGAAGATAAAGTGTTTTTTATTTCTATCACCTCTGAATTAGATGTTTTTATTAGGAGATTATCAGTTTTTTTGGTCAGTAGCAGTGAATGTCATCAATTGTACAGGAAGACTCACTAGAGTTGATATGGGGGGATTGATCCTAAATAATTAATATATTCCTTTAAGAAAATCTGGCTGCCTTTGTCCTCTTAAAGAACTCCAGTATATTCTTTCTCTCTGTGTGTGTCTCTCTCTCTCGCTCTTGCTCTCTGTTTGTCTCCCTTCTCTCTGTGCTTGCAAATAAATGTTTAAAAAAAGCTAAAAGAATGTTTGCCAGAGCTGGGCGTGGTGGTGCACGCCTTTAATTCTAGCACTCAGGAGGCAGAGGTAGGAGGATCACCATGAGTTCGAGGCCAACCTGAGACTACATAGTGAATTGTAGGTCAACCTGGGCTAGAGTGAGACCCTACCTTGAAACCCCCCCCAAAAAAAACAGAATGTTTGCAAGGGCTGGAGAGATGGGTCAGTAGTTAAGGCACTTGCCTAGTGGTGCCCATATTAAGCCAGATGCACAAAGTGGTGCATACATCTGGAATTTGGTTACAGTGACTAGAGCACTGCACGCACATCTCCCCCTCTCTCTGTGTCTATCTCTCCTTTTACTGTCTCTCTCTGCTTGCAAATAAATAAATTAAAAAAAAGAAGAAAAGATCTCCAGTACCTAAACCCAGAACTCAAAAAGCTTGGTGGCAGGGCTGAGAGATGGCTTAGTGGTTAAGCTCTTGCCTGTGAAGCCTAAGGACCCCGGTTCGAGGCTTGATTCCCCAGGACCCACATCAGGACCCACGTTAGCCAGATGCACAAGGGGGCACATGCATCTGGAGTTCGTTTGCAGTGGCTGGAGGCCCTGGAGCGCCCATACTCTCCCCCCACCCCCGTTTCTCTCTGTCGCTCTCAAATAAATAAATAATAAACAAAAAGGTTTTAAAAAATCTTGATGGCAAGAGCCTTATTGACCTTGGTAGGAAGGAATCTATGGTTTTCTGAAACAATCAGGAACAACCTAATCACTCCTTCTCTCCATGACCAAAGACGTAAAAGTGACTCAAGCGACTGTGTCATGAGTCATAGGACTTACTTTCTTCTGTAAATGGTGGAAGTTTACTTTAGAACCCAGTTTTCCTGAGCCATGATCTATATTACTGGCTGAATTTTCTGAGCTATTTAATCTCAAGGAACAGATGAAGAATTGGAGACCATTCCTCAGGGCACTTAAACTTCCCAACCCAGTGAGCAGACCCAGGCCATGAAGAAAACGTGGAAGCTGACACTCACCCTGACCCTCTCTCCCTGTGGCGGCAGGTGATGCTCCGATTCCCAGGGCACTTGGCTTCTGCCCAGAGCCACTTTGAAGCTGTGAAACCAGCTGCCTCTAGAAGCAGGGCTGCTGTGAGTCAGCAGGAAACTGAGTCAGCCTTATTGATTTGCAGGAGGAGACTGTAGGTTGAGTTTGTGGGCACTCTGGGTTGGGGGTGGTGTAGATTACGGTCTTGGAAACAGTTTCATTTTGCTGGCTACGAATCAGCTCACATTCATACCAGCGCAGAAGCAGGAGAGCTAAAGTTAAAAATAAGTCAACCTTTTATTTTTAGGCAAGGCAGATCACAGACCTAAAACAGGAAGGAAGCTTGTAGCCCTGCCTCATTCTGGAGATGCAAGGGGAGGGAGTAAGAGTGTGTGTTTGGGGGGGAGGGGTCTCTCATGTGGCTTCTCTTGTTATGCAGGGGGACATGTGGGCGGAGGTGGCCAAGCATGGAAATGGCCTGTCATCAAGCAGTGGTACCTCCTGTCCCCAACCCAGCTAACAGTAAGTGGACCCAAAACCAAGGCATTCTTTCTAAAACCTGTCAGAATGACAGGGATGAGGCCAGCTATGCAGGTGTTGTGCATGCAGGTAGGGCTGGTGGGTATCCATTGTCAGTTGTTCTGGTTGGAAAGACCTTGGCATGTTTCCACAGTGCTTAGTAAGTACACATTGGCCCAAGCTTGCCTTCACACCACCAGCTAGGCAGCCCCCGCTGGAATGTCACAGACTCCTCCAGGATCCAGAAGTACAAAATGAATTCTTGGCGCAGTGGGTTATCCAACCTGATTCTCTCTGCTGTCTTGAATAAGCCCCAGCAGCAAAACCCAGAATTCAGAGAGATTGGTGGTGAGAGTTCTATCAGATGCAATCAAAAGGAATCCATGGTGTGCTGGGAAAATGATAGACAACTAGTTGTTCCTTCTCTCCGTTATAAAAGGACTGTGGTCTAAGGAGGGAATACTACTGCTGTTCGGCTACATGACTATATTATATAAAACCCACCAAACGACCCTCTAAATACTTATGTTTATTGCTCATATGTTAATGTTACTCTCACTTTTGGTTAGAGAAGCTTCTTTTCAGATGTTGGGTGTCCACTGGGGTGACTCAAAACTCACCAAAGTGCTGAGCAAAAAGGTGCAGCAGAGTGTTCAGTACTGAGACATCTTTACCATGTCCTTCAAGGCTCAGGGAACATTTAAAAGGAGGTGGTAGAAAGAATGTAAGAGCCAAAGGAAGGGGAAAAGTACCTGCAATGCTGTCTTCCGGGCAGAAAGTAATATGGTATTCATGACCTCACAGGGGCTGATGCTATCTACACAAGTCCTGCACAATAGGAGGAAAAAATGATGACATCAAAATAGGAAAGAGTTGGACTGGAGAAATGGCTTAGTGGTTAAGGTGCTTGCCTGCAAAGCCAAAGGACCCAGGTTTGATTCCCCAGGACCCACGTAAGCCAGATGCACAAGGGGGCACACACATCTAGAGTTCATTTACAGCAGCAGGAGGCTCTGGTACACCCATTCTCATTCTCTCTCTCTCAAATAAATAAATAAAAAATAAAATACTTAAAAAATAAGTAAATAAAAATTAAAAACAACTTTTTAAATAATAGAAAAGAGTCTAGCCAGGTGTGGTGGCGCACACCTTTAATCTCAGCACTTGAGAGGCAGAGGTAAGAGGATCACTGTGAGTTCAAGGGCACCCTGAGACTACATAGTGAATTCCAGGTCAGCCTGAGCTAGAATGAAACCCTACCTCAAAATAAAATAAAATAAATAAAATAAAATAAAATAAAATATAGAAAAGAGTCTAGATGAAAAGAAGAAGAGTGGCTGGAGAGATGGCTTGGTGATTAAGGCTCTTGCCTGTGAAGCCTAAGGACACAGGGTTGATTTCTCAGGACCCATGTAAGCCAGATGCACACGGTGGCACATGCATCTGGAATTCATTAAGCAGTGGCTAGAGGTCCTGGTGTGTCCAATATCTCTCTAGCTCAAATAAATAAAATAATACTTAAAAGAAAAGAAGTAAGCTGGGTGTGGTGGTGCACGCCTTTAATCCCAGCACTTGGGAGGCAGAGGTAGGAGGATCGCCGAGAGTTCGAGGCCACCCTGAGACTACATAGTTAATTCCAGGTCAGCCTGGACCAGAGTGAGACCCTACCTCGAAAAAAGAAAGAAAAGAAAAGAAAAGAAGTGATTCAGTGGAGGGGAGATTTGGGAGGTGGTGAAAGGGGATGATGATTATTGTATATTGTCTATATTTATAGAAGTTGACTATTTTTTTTAAGGCTATGATGATTTTTCAGGTCACTAGCAACAGGATTTGCTTCTCACATAAATGATTGTAAGCTTCAGCACCAGGGCCAGCTACATGCTTCTGGCAAGTGAAGGTGTTGAGGTGATCACCCAGGGAACTATACTCACCACCGCCACCACCCAGGACATCAGTGTTTCCCAGTCATTTCTGTCCCATGGGTCTCAATTTCTCCACAGAGTTTGTCTTCTGCAACTCAAGACTCTTTATCATGTTATCATACAATGCCTTCACCACCCATGGTCTTCTGCTGGTACCTTCACTGCCTCAGTCAGTCTGACATGCAGAAAGGCTGAGCTGCCCTCTTTGTGACCACTTAGTGCCAAACAGAGTCATTCCCATCTACCAGATTCCCAGAGGGGATCAGAGACTGGGACATCAGGTTAATGAGTAAAATATAGATGACTGCTCAGAGCTGTGATGGACTTACATCTACCTTCATATGTATTCTTCACAGGTCAGTTTCCATGGCTTGCATCCTGCTGGACATTTTGGAGAGAGTGAGATCTTCCCTCAGCCATAAATGTTCCCACCCTTTAAAGACTAGACTGAGCCAATTCTACTATACCCACAAAGAAGTGCAGGCCTTTTAAAAACATATTTATTTATTTATCTGCACACAGAGAAAGAGAGAGAGAAAGAGAATGGGCATACCAGGGCCTCTAGCCACTGTAAATGAACTCCAGATGCATGTGCTACTTTGTGTATCTGGCTTTATATGGGTACTGGGTAAATGAACCCAGGTCTTTAGGCTATCTAGGCAAGTGCCTTAACCACTGAGCAATCTCTCCAGCCCAAGAAGGGCATTCCTTTTTTTTTTAAACTTTTTTATTGACAACTTCCATAATTATAGTCAATAAACCATGATGATTCCCTCTCCAACTTTCCCCTTCACAAATCCACTCTCCATCATATCCCCTCCCCTTCTCAATCAGTCTCTCTTTTATTTTGATGTCATCATCCTTTCCTCCTATCATGATGGTCTTGTGTAGGGAGTCCCAGGCACTGCAAAGTCATGGCATCTTTTGTCTGGAAGATTGCATTGTAAGCAGTCCTGCCCTTCCTTTGGCTCTTACATTCTTTCTTCCACCTCTTCCTCAACGGATCCTGAGCCTTGGAAGGTGCAACAGAGATGCTTCAGTGCTGAACACTCCTTTGTCACTTCTTCTCAGCACTATGATGCCTTTTGAGTTATCCCAGAAGTCACCACCTTCTGAAAAGAGAAGCTTCTGTAAACAAAAGTGAGAGTAGCATTAATACATGGGTATGAGCATTAAGAAAAATGCCTACAAGGCAGTTTGATGAGCATAATATATGCATTTAGACAGAGTGAGACCCTACCTCGAAAAAAGAAAAGAAAAGAAAAGAAAAGAAGTGATTCAGTGGAGGGGAGATTTGGGAGGTGGTGAAAGGGGATGATGATTATTGTATATTGTCTATATTTATAGAAGTTGACTATTTTTTTTAAGGCTATGATGATTTTTCAGGTCACTAGCAACAGGATTTGCTTCTCACATAAATGATTGTAAGCTTCAGCACCAGGGCCAGCTACATGCTTCTGGACTGTTCTTGAAAAGCCCATCCATGTTAAACACAGTGAGCGTCACATGTGTGTTCCATCAAGTGAAGGTGTTGAGGTGATCACCCAGGGAACTATACTCACCACCGCCACCACCCAGGACATCAGTGTTTCCCAGTCATTTCTGTCCCATGGGTCTCAATTTCTCCACAGAGTTTGTCTTCTGCAACTCAAGACTCTTTATCATGTTATCATACAATGCCTTCACCACCCATGGTCTTCTGCTGGTACCTTCACTGCCTCGGTCAGTCTGACATGCAGAAAGGCTGAGCTGCCCTCTTTGTGACCACTTAGTGCCAAACAGAGTCATTCCCATCTACCAGATTCCCAGAGGGGATCAGAGACTGGGACATCAGGTTAATGAGTAAAATATAGATGACTGCTCAGAGCTGTGATGGACTTACATCTACCTTCATATGTATTCTTCACAGGTCAGTTTCCATGGCTTGCATCCTGCTGGACATTTTGGAGAGAGTGAGATCTTCCCTCAGCCATAAATGTTCCCCACCCTTTAAAGACTAGACTGAGCCAATTCTACTATACCCACAAAGAAGTGCAGGCCTTTTAAAAACATATTTATTTATATTTATCTGCACACAGAGAAAGAGAGAGAGAAAGAGAATGGGCATACCAGGGCCTCTAGCCACTGTAAATGAACTCCAGATGCATGTGCTACTTTGTGTATCTGGCTTTATATGGGTACTGGGTAAATGAACCCAGGTCTTTAGGCTATCTAGGCAAGTGCCTTAACCACTGAGCAATCTCTCCAGCCAAGAAGGGCATTCCTTTTTTTTTTAAACTTTTTTATTGACAACTTCCATAATTATAGTCAATAAACCATGATGATTCCCTCTCCAACTTTCCCCTTCACAAATCCACTCTCCATCATATCCCCTCCCCTTCTCAATCAGTCTCTCTTTTATTTTGATGTCATCATCCTTTACTCCTATCATGATGGTCTTGTGTAGGGAGTCCCAGGCACTGCAAAGTCATGGCATCTTTTGTCTGGAAGATTGCATTGTAAGCAGTCCTGCCCTTCCTTTGGCTCTTACATTCTTTCTTCCACCTCTTCCTCAACGGATCCTGAGCCTTGGAAGGTGCAACAGAGATGCTTCAGTGCTGAACACTCCTTTGTCACTTCTTCTCAGCACTATGATGCCTTTTGAGTTATCCCAGAAGTCACCACCTTCTGAAAAGAGAAGCTTCTGTAAACAAAAGTGAGAGTAGCATTAATACATGGGTATGAGCATTAAGAAAAATGCCTACAAGGCAGTTTGATGAGCATAATATATGCATTTAGTCATATACAAGCAGGGGTTATATCCCTAGAGCTCATTACCTCCCCTGTCATAGGATTTTGACGATGTTTTCAGTACCAGGCATGTATTCCCTCCCATAGATCAGGCTTATAGTCCAATTAGAGAGTGATTGATTTCCCCCATAACAGACATACCACTATCGCACCTATTAGCTCATTTGGCCTAGATGGCCAAACTTAAGGCTTGCAGTGTCCACTGTTGTTTATCTCCACTTATGACTTCTCTGTCCCATAGAACTGCATGCAATGTTGCTTTTTCCATCTGTCTGTCAGGTAGTCTACAGGGAGGAGGTTTTCAACTCAGCTCCAGCTTGATTTCTCAGTGACCTTGCAGCCCAAACTTGCGGAATCTTCAGCACTAGGGTCTTGCCATCTGTTCCTGGTGGGAAACCAAGAGCCTTGGCAAAGGCCTGTAATGTTTTGGGGGCATCAGGGACCTTTCTACCCAACAACTCACTCACTGGATGATATCCCTGGCACTGAAACTTTTCTAGTAATGATCTATGGCTTCTGGGTCCAAAAAAGTAGGTTTCCATACAGCTTATTCATAACATCTTAAATTTTGATTAGCCCTCCCCAACATTTCCTTGCTCAATATCTTCCCCGACCTCACTTAGGCCATTGAACCCCCAGTAATCTGTTCATCTCCTTACATATATACAATACCATCCCCTTAAGTCCTCCCCTCTTCTCCCTCCCTTATAGCCCCTTTCTAGCTTACTGGCCTCTACCGATTTTTACTCCAACTCATATACAAGTCTAAACATTTGCAGGTAGGATCCACATATGAGAGAGAACATACAGCATTTGGTTTTCTAGGCCAGGGTTACCTCACTTAGTATAATCCTTTCCAGATCCATCATTTCCTGCAAATTTCATTGTCCATCCTTTTACCCTAGATAGTGCCTATCTTTTATGGAAAGGTGAGTTTCTTGGAGGCAAAAAATAGAAGGATCCTGCCTTTTAAATCAAGTCTGCAAGCCTGTGTCTTTTGGTTGTGGCATTGAGTCCATTGGTATTAAGAGTTATTATTGAAAGATGCACATTTATGCTTGCCATTCTTGTTTTGTAGTGCTTCTGGTTTTTCCTTTACTCTCTTGTATTAACTATTATTGAGTATGGTTTATTTTTTTCTGTTTCCTTATATATGTGCTTTTCTTTCTCTTCAGCATGAAGGATCCCTTCAGGTATTTCCTGTAGAGCTGGTTTAGTGATCATATATTCCTTTAGCCTGTTTTTGTTGGGAATATTCTTATTTCTCCAACAATTTGAATGGATAGCTTTGCTGGGTAAAGTAATATTAGTTGAGAGTTGTTATCTTTCAGAACTTGGAATACATCATTCCAAGCCCTTCTGGCTTTTATAGTTTGTATTGAGTAATCTGCTGTTATCTTGATGGGCTTGCCGTTATATGTGACTTGATTTTTTCTTCTTAACTTATTTCAATACATTTTCTTTGGTTTGTGTGCTTAGTAGTTTAATTATAATATGGCAGTGAGAGGTTCTTTACGGATTTTGTCTGTTTGGCATTCTAAAAGCTTCCTGTATCTGTATTGGCATCTCTTTCCCTATTTGGAGAAAATTTTCTTCTATGATTTTGTTGAAAATACTGACTATGCTTTTGGAGTGAAACTCTTCTCATTCTGCTCTACCCTAAACTCTATGTTTGATCTCATCATAGTGTCCCAAATATCTTGAAATTCCCATTCATATCTTCCATTTGTTTGTCTTTCTTTTTGTTGGACTATACTAGATCTTCTACCATCTTTTAGTTGAGATATTCAGTCTGTTCTCTCCTTGATCCATTCTATTGTGAGACCTTCTACAGAGTTTTCTATTTGTGACTTCTTTCTTTTTTTTCTTTTCTTTCTTTTTTTTTTTTTTTTTTTTTTTGGTGCTGAGGATCAAACCCAAAGCCTTGCACTTGTTAGACAAGTGCTCATCCACTGAGCTAAATTCCCAACCTCCAAAGTTTTCTATTTGACTTACACTGTTTTTTATTTCTAATATTTTTGATTGGTACTTGTTTCAGTCAGGTTCACATTACTGGTAGAAATCACCCAACCAAGAACAGCTTGTTGGGCAAAAAGGTTTATTTTGGCCTATAGGCACAAGGGGGAAGCTCCATGATGGCAGGGAAAGTGATGGCATGAGCAGAAGGTGGACATCACCCCCTGGCCAACATAAGGTAGACAATAGCAACAGGAGAGTGTGCCAAACACTGGCAAGGGGAAATTGGCTATAACACCCATAAGCCTGTCCCCAACAATACACTGGCTCCAGGAGGTGTTAATTCCCAAATCTCCATCAGCTGGGAACCTAGCATTCAGAACACCTAAGTTTATGGAGGACATCTGAATCAAACCACCACAGTACTTATACATTGCTTCTATTTCCTTATTCATGTCTTGTATTGACCTCCTTATTTCATTAAGTTGTTTTCTTATGCTCTCCAGGGATCCCTCTAGTAGTTTGTTTTCTTAAGGTACTTAAGGTGCCAGGTGTGGCTCTTTCATTACTCCCAGAGTGACAGCAGAAGTGACCCTAGGTGTTGAGTTGCCTGCCATGCAAGTATTCTACTAGGGTGGGTGGAGCAAATTACTGGCAAATTTTGAAATTCAACTGAGCAATACACACATTCAGTCAAAACCAGCATGGAGTATTTATACAAGAGTAGAGATTAAAACAAACAGCTATTCTAATAAAGTCAAAGTCCCTAAGTATGTATGTTGCCCTTAATCCTGTCAACTAGGAGGCTGAGATTTCTGGTCTGAAATAGGTTCCAGGTTAGCCTAGGAGTGAGTGAGACCCTGCCTCCAATAATGACAGAAGAAAACACGTCAGCCTTATAAATCAGGATACGTCAAAGGCAACAATAGTCAACACCACAGTGTAGCTTATTTGAGAATGGTAATGCTGGCCAAGAATAAATCAATCAAATCTAACCCATCACCTGCCCTGACATGGAAAGTGAGATTAGCACTTCCAGTGCACCTGGCTTTGTATAAGTAGGCCCTGCTTACCTTTGAGGATGGCTTCAAATCTCATCTATGCTGAGCGTCCACCTCTGTTGTTCTGTTTTGCTGTGGACTCGGTTAGCTACTTGGGTCGCTGGATCTGGTGTTCTGATTGGCAGTGCTGGATGCTGTGTGGCTCGGGGGGGTGGTGGTTCTCTGGTGGATTAAGGCACTGGTGGTTGGGGGAAGGGAAGCTGTGCAGGGTTCCTGGAGTTATACCAGAGCTGTTCAACTGATCCTGTTTGTGTTCTCCTTCAACAACTGCTCAGCTGGTCTCTGCTATCTTCCCCCTCAGGTTTCTTGGCTTTGCGAGGAGACTGGGGTGGGTGGAAAGTCCCTTCACCTGGTTTCTGCTTCTCTAGTCAGGCAGGGCCGGGCAGGCTTGTGAACTGGGACCACCAGTGCTGCGGCGGGAGCTGATTCTGGCTGGTTGCTAGAAATTCTGGGTCTCTCCTGTGTCTCCACTGTGGTTGATAATTCCTTATATGCCTTCACTTTTCAGTAGAAGAATGTGTTTTGCTGATTTTCTGCTTATTCCCCCTGCAGGCTGCTTTGGCGTGGCTGCTACACTGCCATCTTACCCAGAACTGTCAAGAAGTGCATTTCTTACTCAGGTCCAAGACCAAGACCTTGGTCAGGGTAAAACAGCTCCAAACTCAGTTGGTCTCCCCTTAAGAAAACTCTACAATGAGGCCAGACCTGGAATCAACCAGTGCACAGAAGGGATCCTCAGGCCTCACTGACCACAAGGGTGTGATACTAGTCTCATCATGACCACAAAGGTCTAGAAGCTCAGCTTGGCTTGTACAGCCTGAAAGCTCCAAGGTCTTCTGCCAAGCTTTTAATCACTATGCAAAGCACTTTCCTCAGGGGTCCTGGGAGGTTCTTCAAAATGTCAGTCATCACATGCTGGAAAGGTACAGCGGGCACATGGAGACTGTGAGTTGAGATGAAGCTAAGCTTGAGAGCCTTTGCAGCTCTTGTAGCACATTACTCAACTTTCTCCAGAGGGCATAACCGGTGGAATAGACATGCAGGTTGTAAAGGGATTATAAAGGTTGGTAGTCCACCAGTGGCTGTGGACATGCCAGAGAGGCAGAGCACTGGTTAGCTGTTCAGTCCTAGCAGCTGGCTGGCTCAGCAGACCCAATATAGTGCCAAAAGCCTTGGAGTGCCCTACAAAGTTGCTAGCATTAAGTAAATATTGAAAAGTCAAAGAAGAGGACTGGGCAAATGGGTCCATGGGTAAAGTGCTTGCTGTGCAAGCATGACAACCCGAGTTCAGGGTCTCAGCACTCACGTAAAACCCAAGCTTGCAACCAGACCAAACAAGCCAACTGGGGCAATAGTGACATGTCTGTTATGGGGGAAACCAACCACTCTCTAACTGGACTGTAGGCCTGCTCCATAGGAGGAAATATATGGCTGGGTCTGAAAACCTAATAAAAAGCCTATGGCAGGGGGAAGTCATGAACCCTAGGGGAGTAACAACTGCTGTTGTCTGGCTAAATACATATATTATCCCCACCAAACTGCCCTGTAAGCACTGTTCTTATTGCTTATACCCAACTATTAATGCTACTCTTACTTTGGCTAAAGAAGCTTCCCTTTTCAGATGGTGGTGACCACTCGGATGACTCAAAAGTCACTATAGTGCTGAAAAGAAATGACAGTGGAGTGTTCATCATTGATACATCTCTATTATACCCTCCAAGGCTCAGGGTCCATTGCAGAAAAGGTGGCAGAAAGAATGTAAGAGCCAAAGAAAGGGTAGGACTCCTTACAATGCAATCTTCCAGACACAAAATGTCTTGGATATCCATGACCTTGCAGTGCCTGGTACTACCTCCATAGGACCCTTATAATAGGAGGAAAAGATGATGGCATCTGTGGTGTTTTGATTCAGGTGTCCCCATAAACTTAGGTGTTCTGAATGCTAGGTTTCCAGCTGATGGAGATTTGGGATTTAATGCCTCCTGGAGGCAGTGTTATTGCTAGGGGCGAGCTTATGGGTATTATAGCCACTTTCCTCTTGCCAGTGTTTGTCACACTCTCCTGTTGCTATGTCCACTTTATGTTGGCCAGGGGGGTTATGTCCACCTTCTGCTCATGCCATCATTTTCCCCTGCCATCGTGCAGCCTCTCCTCGAGCCCGTGGTGCACGCCTTTAATCCCAGCACTTGGGAGGCAGAGGTAGGAGGATTGCTGTGAGTTCAAGGCCAGCCTGAGACTATATAGTTGTGGTGGTTTGATTCAGGTGTCCCCTATAAACTTAGGTGTTCTGAATGCTAGGTTCCCAGATGGTGGAGATTTGGGAATTAATGCCTCCTGGAAGGAGTGTATTGTTGGTGGCAGACTTATGGGTGTTATAGCCAGTTTCCCCTTGCCAGTGTTTGGTACACTCTCCTGTTGCTGTTGTCCACCTTATGTTGGCCAGGGGGTAATGTCCACCCTCTGCTCATGCCATCATTTTCCCCTGCCATTGCGGAGCTTCTCCTCGAGCCTGTAAGCCAAAATAAACCTCTTTTTCCCACATGCTGCTCTTAGTTGTGTGATTTCTACCAGCAATGAGAACCTGACTGTAACAGGAAAGTGGTACCGAGGAGTGGGGTTGCTGCTAGACACCTGACTGTGTGGCTTTGGTCTTTTGGAGCTGATTTTCAAGAGGAATGTGGAAGGATTTGAAACCTTGGCCTAAGAGATGCCTTGTAGTGCTGTAAGTACAGTTTGATGGACTATTCTGATCTGAGCTGCAAGACCTGAATACAGTAAGAATTATGGACTGTGAGGTTTGGCTTATGAGGGTGAGAAAGAGCTTTGCCTGGACTGGGCTAGCAGTTTGTGTGGGAAACTTGCTATTATGCCCGTGTCCTGAGAAGTTGTGCAGGGTTGCTTTGCATAGAAATGAACTGGTGTGAGCAGGGGGATATGGCATAGAAAGAAAAATCTTTGGGTGAACTGCTGCCAGTTCAGATGCAATTGAAAGATTACAACTTTTGAGATTGGGTCAGCTGACCTGTGTTAAGACAACAGAAAGAATGCAGACTCTTTTGAAGGAGACTGAGTGCTGAAGGAGTGTCCTGTTTTTCAAAGTCTGCTTTATTCCCCCCTGGATTAACAAATTGGCACCCTACCTGGTATTGTGGAGTATGAGTAATGCAGGAAAGAGAGGGTCATTGAGTTTGCAACATGGTCTTGTGTTTTGGAAGTGGCCATGGGCAGTGTGAAGCAGGTTTGCTGGATGCTTGCATGGAGTCCCAATGGGGCCATGAGGATGAGCCCTGGATTGCAGTGGAGACCCATTGGAGATGCAGGACCACGAGATAGCTGCTAAGGAAAGCTGATGACCCCGATGAAGTTTTCCAGGACTGTGAGTAGCCTAGTTGGAGGGGTGGAATTGGAATGCCAGAGACTTGTTCCTGGTTAGAATTTTTGGACTTAGAGATTTGTCATTGGCTAGAGTTATTGGACTTGAAGCTACATAGTTTGATGTTTGTCCTGGTTGTTTTAAATCTTGTATTGGTTGAATATTTCTTTGCTATGCCCAATGCCATCTTTTGCAGTGTGAATGTTTATTCTGTGCCATTATGGGCTTTTTGAGGTTATTTTTTGATATTATGGCTCAGTTAAGAGATCTTGGACTAGGAGGATGTATAAATATCATTGGAATTGATAAAAACTATGGGGACTTTTAAAGTTGGATGAATGTACTGCATTTTACATCATGTATGGTTATCAGTTTATGGGGGCCAGGGGTAGAATGTGGTGGTTTGATTCAGATGTCCCTCATAAACTTAGGTGTTCTAAATGCTAGGTTCCCAGCTGATGGAGATTTGGAAATTAATGCCTCCTGGAGGCAGTGTTATTGCTGGGGACAAGCTTGTGGGTGTTGTAGCCAGTGTCCCTTGCCAGTGTTTGGCACACTCTCCTGTTCCTCTTGGCCACCTTATGTGGGCCAGGGGGTGATGGCCACCCTCTGCTCATGCCATCATTTCCCCCTGCCATCATGGAGCTTCCCCTTGAGCCTATAAGCCAAAATAAACCTCCTTTTCCCACAAGCTGCTGTTGGTTGGGTGATTTCTACCAGCAATGCAAACCTGACTGCAACAACATCAAAATAAAGAGAGCCCAGGAGTGGTGGCACACACCTTTAATCCCAGCACTCAGGAGGCAGAGGTAGGAGGATCACCGTGAGTTTGAGGCCACCCTGAGAATACATAGTGAATCCTAGAACAGCCTGGGCTAGACTGAGACCCTACCTCAAAAAAGTAAACAAAACAAAGACTAATTGAGAGGGGGAGGGGATATGATAGAGAGTGGATTTGTGAGGGGGAAGAAGGGGATAGGGAGAGAATTATCCATGGTTTATTGTCTATAATTATGGAAGCTGTCAATAAAATAGTTAAAAAACAGACTTGGTGTCAATCTCTGACCTACACATGTACGGACATATACACACGTCATAAATATACCACATGCACATGCACCTGTGGACAATGGCAGCAACCATAGATGCACACAGGTGGAAACAGGGATCACGTGTGTGCCTACACAGTGTTCCCCTTCTTCCAGCCTATTGGGTGATGCCAACAACCCCCCACCAACACACTAGGAGAAATTGTATCCCCTATCCCCAGTCACTATTACACATGTCAATCCTGTCTAAATGCTCTCTCCCCACCTTCCCGCAAAGACACTCAGAGGTGCATTTCACCCGTCCTAGCAGTCCTGGGCATCTCTTTTTTTGTTTTTCAAGGTAGGGTTTCATTCTAGCTCAGGCTGACCTGGAATTCACTATGTAGTCTCAGGGTGGTCTTGAACTCACAGCAATCCTCCTACCTCTGCCTCCCAAGTGCTGGGATTAAAGGCATGTGCCACCATGTCCAGCTCCTAAGAGTCTCTTAATCCAGTCACATTGTTAGCCAAGATCAACCCTCACACATGAAACAGAAGCTGAGAATGGGGCACTTTGGGGAAGGCCTTATGGTGTAATGCATTGGACATTTCCCAGTGACCCTCTTTGCCATCTCATCTGCAGTGTTTGGTCAGGCAGCTTCAGTGCCAGCCTTGTGTTCTCAAGCTCTGCCACTCCTCAGTGCATGTACAAGACGTGCTACATGGGTGTGATGACCTCAAACAGCCCAGTGTCTTCTCGAGACTTCCATCTTCCGCACTGTATTGTTCCTCTTGTACCATGCTTCTTCCAACTGTGATATAAGGCTCTGTGTGGGCTGAGTTTTGTTTTCCCTGCTGACCTGGTCAAATCAGACTCATCATTGCTGGGGTTTTCTAGCCTCTTCCTTTGAAATGTGCCCATTGTGCTTGCTTTAACAGCACATATGATAAATTAGAGTGAAACAGACCATATCAGCATGGCGTCCCACAAGGTTGACGTGCAAACTTGTGAAGGGTTCCATTTTCTATGTGTGCATGTAAAAATTAATTTAAAATAAACCTGATTATTAGCTAGGTCAAAACTCAGTCCTCTGGTTTACTGGCCAGCACCACATATTCTAGGTCATCTCTTTGGCTTGCCATGTTGGGGAGAAGCTATCCCTGTAGAAAATCTTTTGAGGAAAAAGACCCTCTTATAATGACTGTTTTCCCCTCACTCTCAGCATGTGCCTTTCTGTAGATATCCTGGAATTCTCTTACCGTCCACTTCAAGCCCATCTCATGGCAATGCTGGACTGTTCTTACCTCTGCTATGCAGAGACAGGAGGAACAAACCATTCTCATTCTAGAAATAATTTTCACTTTCTTAAGTTTCAATTAAGTTTTTAATACATCTCTCAATGGGCAAAACTACAAATGGGTGCTTTTCAAAAGAAAAGGTTTTCTTGGTTTTATAGTTAACTTCACATTGCCAGCAGAAAACACCCAACCAAGAGCAGCTTGTGGGAGGAAAGGGTTTATTCTGGCTTACAGACTTGAGGGGAAGCTCCATGATGGCAGGGAAAATGATGGCATAAGCAGAGGGTGGACGTCACCTCCTAGCCAGCATCTGGTGGACAACAGCAGCAGGAGAAGGTGCCAAACACTGGCAAGGGGAAGTTGGTTATAACGCCCATAAGCCTAGCCCCAAGAATACTTGGCCTCCAGGAGGCTCCAATTCCCAAATTGCCACCAGCTGGGGACTTAGCATTCAGAACACGTAAGTTTATGAGGGACACTTTAATCAAACCATCATATTCGGTATTCACAGAAAAGAGTTTCATATGGTAACATATGACTGAACACTGTGGCCAGCATTTTCATAGGGTCAGAGAATTACATCACAGGCACCTTCGGGATAAGGAGCATTTGTCTGCTTAAGTGTCGCAGACCTTCTTGTGCTAGAAAGGAAAGAAATGCTCACTAACCAGCAAGGCCTGCTTCAGGAAGAGCGGGAGCCAGCGTGAAAGGCCATACGGTAGTGTGCGTGGGCTGCCGTGACAAAGAACCACAGAGTAGGTGGTTAAGCCACACAAATTAATTTTGTCACAGCTCCAGAGGCTAAAATCTAAATCAGTGTGCCAATAAGGTTAGCAGGGTTAGTGTCCCCTGAGACCTCTGCCCCCGCTTGCAGATAGCCTGCTTCTCTTATCCTCAAATGGCTTTTATTTGGTCCATGACTAAAAGAAGCAGACAAATTTCTGCTCTCTTCCTTGTGTTTTTTCTTTCGACAAGAGATAGCCCTTATCGGTGGGGGGGTGATTAAGGAAGGGAAGCATAGTAGAATCCTTTATAAACATAAAGCTACCCCTTGTCCAGGGCAGTACAATCAGGGGTATCTCTGGCCTTACAGTCACAGATATCTGGGAGTTACTTCTCAGTAACCATATCCTTTGTTTCAAGACAGGATTTAGTTATCTATTCCAGGCTCACAATGCTCTTGCTGCTGCTTCCTGAGAGCTAAGATTACAAGCTGGTACCACTGCCCACCTAGTCATCGGGCTCATCCTCATTGTTGCAGTCAGGTTTGCATTGCTGGCAGAAATCACCTGACCAAGAGCAGCTTGTGGGAAAAAGGTTTATTTTGGCTCATAGACTCGAGGGGAAGCTCCGTGACAGTAGGGGAAAATGACGACATGAGCAGAGGGTGGACATCACCTCGTGGCCAACTTAAGGTGGATAATAGCAACAGGAGAGTGTGCCAAAGACTGGCAAGGGGCAACTAGCTATAACACCCATAAGCCCACCCCCAATAATACACTGCCTCCAGGAGGTGTTAGTGCCCAAATCTCCGTCAGCTGCAAACCTAGCATTCAGAACACCTAAGTTTAGGGGGACACCTGAATCAAACTATGACATTCCACCCTTAGCTGCCATAAACTCATAACCATACATGATATAAAATACAATACACTCATCCAACTTTAAAAGCCCCCATATTTTTAATCAATCTCAATGATGTTCAAGGATCCCCATAATCCAAGGTCTTTTAACTGAGCCCTCATACCAAAAAATCCCCCCAAACCCCATAACAGGCACAGAATAAACACTCATAACATTCATACTTCAAAAGACGGCACTGGGCATAGCAAAGAAATATTCAACCAATACAAGATTTAAACAGGGCAAACATCAAACTCTACAGTTCCAAGTCCAACAACTCCAGTCAAAGTCTCTAAGTCGTATAATTCTAACCAGCAACAAGTCTCTGGAGTTCCAATTCCTCTCTTCCAACTAGCTACTCACAGTCCTGGAAAACTTCATCTGGGGCCTGGCATCTCTCCTTGGCAACCATGTCTTGGTCCGGGCATCTCCACTGCAACCCACAGGTTCATCCTCATGGCTCCATTGGGTCTCCATGCAGGCATTAAGCAAACCTGCTTCATACTGCCCATGGCCATTTTTAAAACACAAGACTGCATTACAACTCAATGACCCTCTCTTTCCTGCATTTCTTACACTCCACAAGGGTGTGAATTTGTTAATCCAGGGGGGAATAGAGCAGATTTTGAAGAACAGAACACTCTTTGAGTATTCAGCCCCCTTCAAAAGAGTCTGCATTCTTCCTGTTGCCCCAATGCAGGTCAGCTGGCCCAATATCAAAGGTTGAAATCTCATATAATTGCAGCTGAATGGGCAGAAATTTCAGCTCAAAGATTTCATTTCTGTGTCATCCCTCTGCACACACCAGTCCGTATCTATGCAATCAGCCCCTCCCCACTATAGCCAGGAGGGCTTCCATGTTCCACCTGTCATCTTCTCAATGCTCCCCCCCCCCGCCACCCCATCACATCACCAAAACCAGCCTGAAGTGATTTTCACAGTTTTACCAATAATGAACTAACAGGAAAATGGAGCAGAGGTGACAATGACAAAACAAAACCAAAAAACAAGGAATAGTGAAGAAATACACTTTTTTTTTTATGTTTGTCATTATGTTTAAAAAGAAGCAGAGAAAATCATCTGTTGGTAATTACAATCTCTTGCCCATTGGTCCATGGTTTCCATGTCACTTCAGAGTTAATACTTCGATCATTGTGTATGTGTAATTCTGATTTCTGCCTTTTGGGCTTAACTTCAGTACTAAGCTGTGTTGTGTAAATTCTCATAGAGAGGTGGTATCTATGTCCCTTACTTGTGAATCTGGGATGATTTTGTGACCACTCTGCAACCGATATAAGGCAACAGAAGAGATCCTGTGTAACTTTCGAGGTGGGCTAGATAGATCCTCTGACTGTCAGCACTGCGGGTCAGTACTCTGAGACTGCTGTGGGCAGTGTCCATTGCAGCCACGGTAATGGACAGCCTGGCCGGGCTCACAGCTGCCAGGAGGAGTGAGCCATCTCACTCCATCAGCCGGCCCACTCATGTGCAATATTTGCAGCCCCAGATGACATCTTGCCACCACTTCATGAAAGACCTTGATTGAGAATGGCTCAGTTTGAGTCCTTTTCAAATTTCTGCTGCTCAAAATTACCAGCAAAATAAAACGGTTGTTTTAAGCCACTGCATTTGTAGGCAGTTTTTCAAGCAGCAATAAGAACCAGGATGAAGTTTGGTAGCTGGAGATGAAGGGTTACTATAATAAAAAGTTAAAACACATGGCATTGTCTTTGAGACAGGACAATAGCAAAGGCTGTAAAGGTCTTGGATTTTAGCTAAAACCCAATGAAACTTGAGAAAGAAGTCCATGAGGGCTTCCAAGCAAGTGAAGGAAATGCTACGAGAAATGGAAACACAGTAGATTGCTATGTAGAGAGTATGTTTAGGAATAGCATCACCTGCATCATGTGGGAAGTAGAAAACATATCAAACTGTCTGTAGGATCAATATGTACAGGCAGAGGAGGATGAGAATAATGAAAGGAGAAAGAGAGAAACAAACAGAAAAGAAAACAAAGAAGAAACTATTCTAGTTTCAACTGAAGCCTTTAAGAAATAGAAAAGGATTAATCAAAAGAATATTTTCACCAGCAAAGAGTAGTTCTTGGGCTGGAGAGACAGCTTAGCGGTTAAGGCACTTGCCTGAAAAGCCAAAGGACGCAGGTTCCATTCCCCAAGACCCATGTAAGCCAGATGCACAAGGTGGCGCATGCATCTGGAGTTCGTTTGCAGTGGCTGAAGGCCCTGCCATGCCCATTCTCCCGGCCCCTTCTCTCTCTATCTGCCTCACTCTCTCTCAAATACATAAAGTAATTTTTAAAAAGAGTAGTTCTTAACCAAAAAAATAAATGAATTAAAAAATTTGAAAAGCCAGGCATGGTGGTGCACACCTTTAATCCCAGCACTCAGGAGGCAGAGGTAGGTGGATTGCCATGAGTTCGAGGCCACCCTGAGATTACATAGTAAATTCCAGGTCAGCCTGAGCTAGAGTGAAACCCTACCTCGAAAAAACAAAACAAACAAACAAGAAAAGAGTAGTTCTTAAAGTTGGGAACAACTTCAGGAAGCAAGCCAGTCCCAGAATCCTTCAGGAAAATGAAGGACTAGTTTAAAAGGAGCCAGAAAGGTAGACAATAAACCCCTTTCAAAATATCAGAAAGAGTTAAGGTAGTACCTCATAGATACTAGATAAAATTGCCTAAGATCTTAAGCTCAGCCGTAAAGATCACTGCTCTTAAACTGTCTAGACTCTGGTGGGTAGGACACTCCCACAGTTAGAGAGAGAGATAAGAACAGGGGTGGGCCATCTCAAAAGGCCCTATATGTTTTTTGTCCAGCGGAGAAAACTTTGATAAGATTCGTGAAAACAGACATAATTTTTCCCCCCGAGAATCCAGTGCCAGAAGCATCCCCGTCTTGCTGGAAGGAGACAGGAGCAATGAAAAGAAGCATGTGTACCTGTGTCCTCAGCCTGTTGTGGGAGGAGGAAGAGAAAACCCTGCTGCACTCACGGGCTATTTCCCATGGAAAAGGAAGGACCGCTCAGGAGCAGCAAGCAAGCGCTCAGATGGGGTGCTTGAGAGCCATGGAGAGCGATTCCTTTTTTTAATATGTTTTTTATTTATTTGACAGAGAAAGAGGGAGAGAGAGAGAGAGCGAGCAGAGGAGAGAAAATGGGCACACCAGGGCCTCCAGCCTACTGCAAACAAATTCCAGATGCATGTGCTCCTTTGTGCATCTGGATAACGTGGGTCCTGGGGAATCGAACCTGGGTCCTTTGGCTTTGCAGGCAAACTCATTAACCGCTAAGCCATCCCTCCAGCCTTGGAGAATGATTCTTGAAAGAACACTAATGGGCCCTAAGCAAGATGCCGAGGCCCTAAGCCAGCTGAATTCCAAATTCTTTCAAGTAGCAACTCCTATCTGCTTTACATCCCTTTGTGTCTTTTGAATGGGAGGGCTACTTGTAATTATTCAATACTTTAAAAATATTTATTTATTTAAAAACACAAACAGAAAGTAGAGAGGGAGACAGTGAGAGAGAATGGGCAAGCCAGAGCCTCCAGCCACTGCAAACAAACTCCAGATGCATGCGCTGCTTTGTGCATCTGGCTTTATGTGGGTTCTGGGGAATCCAACCTGGGCCATCAGGCATTGCAAGTGACTTAACCACTAGCAATCTCTCCAGCCCTGCAATTACTTAATATTTTTATCTCTTTAGTGCCCTGGTCTTCAGATACCTGAGCAGTATACAGATATGCCTTCCTCATTCATACCTGGACCTGATGATTCTATCCTTAACCTCTATCTGAGCCTCTGGGAGATCAAGAAGGTAAGGGATTTTGTATGTGGGAGGAACGAAAATAAAACTTCAGCAGTTTTTTGTCTATCTGGTTGGTTGGTTAGTTTTGTGTTACTGAGACAGGGTGTGCCATAGTCCAGGCTGGCTTCAAACTTGCTGTACAGCTGCAGAGAAGCCCAAATGCCTGATCATCCTGTCTCCACCTCCCAAGTGCTATGATTACAGGCATGTGCCACTATAACAAGATTAAGATTTTAGCAAGATCTAAGGGGTGGGGTGATGGCTTAGCAGTTAAGGCGATTGCCTGTGAAGTCTAAGGACACAGGTTCGACTCCCCAGAACCCACGTGAGCCAGACGCACAAGGTCATGCATGCGCACAAGGTCACACATGTGCACAGATGGTGCCTCTTTTTCTTTCTTTCCCCTTCTCTTCTCCCCCACCTCTCTCTCATAAAAAAAATAAAAATAAAAAAGATCTTAGCAGTTTCTAGACTGCTCTTGCATGCCCTTGCCAGTCTTCTTGATGAATGGAGTCTGTCTCTCTTTGAATTTGGGCTAGGCTTGGTGATATTGCACACCTCTCAAGAAGAGGTCTGAGCTAGAGACCTTCCACTTGGTGCTTGTTAGAGCATCAACCCTGGGAGAACCCAGAGCCATGTGAAAAATAGTCATGGCCATGCCAGGAAGCCTGAGTGTCAGAGATCTGACCATATCCCAGCCAAGAGTACAGTGGACACACCCCAGCTGCCTGCCACCTGCGTGAGCCACTGTGGACAAGCCACAGGGTGACTGCTGCTCTGCCCCGATCTGGAAGCAATCTGTGATAGACTCCTGAGCAGGAGCTGCGACTCTTGAGTTCCTGCCCCATAAAGCTGTGAGCAAAGCAGAGGAATTGCTCCAGGCTGCGATGCGTTAAGGTAATTTTGTTATGCACCAACAGTGACTAGGATATATTGTTGTACAGTCCTTGTAAATAATCCTTTAAATTACCTTAGCTGCTTTGGGGTGGAGGGGAGGCCCTCTCCAATAAAGGTAATAAAAACAATCATCTTCCTCATTTTCCTTCCTTTGGATTATTTCTTTGGAATAAATTTCTACAAGAAGAACAACAAAGTGTAAAAGCATGCATGTTTTTATAACTTTTAATCCATGCTGCCAAATTACTTTCCTAAGGATAGTACCAATCTGCCACCAGCAACTTATGGGTACAGCAGTTTTATTACAGCCTCGCCAGCTTTGGGTGTTGTAATTTTGATCCATATTTAAAAGCATCACAAATTCAAAAGCTGTTCTTGTGTGTGTGTGTTGTAAAGTTCTATGACTCTGATCCTAGGAGGGAACCCACCAAGCTGCAACTACAGCCCTCTCCGGCTCAATCTAACCCAGCCTTTAGAAAAAGAGAAATCTTGTAAAGCTTTTCTTTTCTTTTTTTTTTCCTTCCAACAAAAGTCTCCTATTGTATTCCTAGCCTATTCTAGAAAGTGGACCAAAGAGACCATTTAAGGGCCTGCGCTCTGTGTAGCACTGCACATTTTTCCAGTGTCTCCCCCAAATAGCCTTCTGCTGCACTGGTTTTCTCCAGCCCCATACCAACTTACCATTGATGGAGAGCTTGCTATGAGGCAAGCATGCATGACTAATTAATTAAATAAGTATATTTATTAATAGTTTTTAAAATATTTTATTTATTTATTTGAAAGAGAGGGAGAGGAAGAGGCAGAGGAAGAATGGGCACACCAGGGTCTCTAGCCACTGCAAATGAACTCTAGATGCACATGTCACTGAGGTCACTCGGGTCACTGAGATGAACCTCCAGACCAGGCATAGTTACGGAGGAAGGGATATTTATTGAAGTGTACAGATCCAGGGGAAGTTCCATAATGGCAGAAGAAGCTGGATCACCTTCACAGGACCAAGCAGAGAGAGAAACCAACACCATCACCAGCACAAGCAAGCACACATCAGGAGCTCAAGTACTCTGCATACTTGAGGTTGGAATTCAAATCTGCCTTATGGCTAGACCCTAAGATCCACCCACAGTGACACCTTCTCCAGCCAGGTGGCTGTAGATCTGAATTATAAACTTTAATAAAATTCTGAATATATTGGGAACCATCCATTCAAACTACCATACATGGGTACTAGGGAATTGAACCTGTGTCCTTACGCTTCACAGGCAAGCACCTTAACTGCTAAGCCATCTCTCCAGCCCTATTGATAGTTTTACACATGTATATAATGTAGTTTGATCACATTTGCCCTCTATTATCTTCTCTTGTACCCTCTCACTTTTGCTGAACCTCTTCCTATTCTCAATCAGTCTCCCTTTTACTTTGATGCCTTTTTTTTATGACCTGTTGAGGTTAATCAAGGTTTTTTGGAAGAGCATGGAAGGGACATTATTTATCGCAGCATGGGTTTTGGAGTCAGGTTCTCATTGCTGATAGAAATCACCCAACCAAGAGCAGCTTGTGGGGTGGGGGGAAAGAGGAATCTCCATGATGGCAGGGGAAAATGATGACATGAGCAGAGGGTTGATATCACTCCCTCGCCAACATCAGGTGGACAACAGCAACAGGAAAGTGTGCCAAACACTGGCAAGGGGACACTGGCTATAATACCCATAAGCCCACCCCCAACAATGCACTGCCTCCAGAAGGCATTAATTCCAAGATCTCCATCAGCTAGGAACCTAGCATTCAGAAAACCTAAGTTTATGGGGGACACCTGAATCAAACCACCATATTCCATCCCTGGCCCCCATAAACTGATAACCATCCATGATGACTTTTAAAGTCCCATGGGTTTTATCAATCCTAATGATGTTCAAACATCCCCATAATCCAAGGTCTCTTAACTGAGCCATAATACCAGAAAAATCCCCCCAAAACCCATAATGGCACAAAATATTCAACCAATACAAGATTTAAAACAACCAGAGCAAACAGCAAATTCTGTGGCTGAAAGTCCAACAACTTTAGTCAGTGACAAATCTCGAAGACTGATAATTCTAACCAGCAACAAGTCTCTGGAGTTCTAATTCCACCCCTCCAGCTAGGCTGCTCACAGTCCGGGAAAACTTCATCGGGCTGGCGGCTGTCATTAGCAGCTGTCTTGTGGCCCTGGCATCTCCACTGGGTATCCACTGCAATCCAGGGTTCATCCTCATGGCTCCATCAGGTCTCTGTGCAGGCATACAGCAAATCTGCTTCATACTACCCATGGCCATTTCCAAAACACAAGACCGCATTGCAAACTCAATGACCCCCTCTTTCCTGCATTTCTTAGAATCCACAATACCAGGTAGAGTGACAACTTGTTAATCCAGTGGGGAATAAAGCAGACTTTGAAGAACCAAACACTCCTTCAGTATTCAGATCTCTTTAAAAGACTTCATTCTTTCTGTTGTCCCAAATCAGGTCAGTTGGCCCAATCTCAATGGTTTAATCTCTCAATTGCAGCTGAACAAGCAGCAATTTTGGCCTAAAGATTTCTTTCTGTGCCATAACCCTCTGGTTATACCAGTCCATTTCTATGCAATGCAACCCTGCACAACTTCTCAGGACATGGGCATAACAGCAAGCCTCTCACACAAGCTGTTTCAAGCCCAGTCCAGGCAAAGCTCTTTCTCACCCTCATAAGCCAAACCTCACATTCAGGTCTTTCAACACTGACCAGAATAGTCCATCAAGCTGTACTTACAGCACTGCAAGGCATCTCTTAGGTCAAGGTTTCAAATCCTTTCACATTTCTCTTGAAAATCAGCTCCAAAGGTCCATAGCCATACAGTCAGGTGTCTAGGAGCAAATGACACCACTCCTCGGTACCAACATTATTGTTGTAGTCAGGTTCACATTGCTGGCACAAATCACCTGACACAGAGAAGCTTTTGGGAAAAAAAGGTTTATTTTGGCTTACAGACTTCAGGGGATGCTCCGCAATGGCAGGTAAAATGATGGCATAAGCCCTGGCCCCAACAATACACTGCCTCCAGGAGGCATTAATTCCCAAATCTCCATCAGCTGGGAACCTAGCATTCAGAACACCTAAGTTTATGGGGGACACCTGAATCAAACCACCACACTGGGCAACAGTAGTGGCTATACCACTGAAGATAGTATCTCCCCCTTACCCAGCAGCCATTAACTACCAACAGCTCCTTAGAGAAGAAAGAGGCCTCAAGAGCCCCTCCCCACTCATGACAGTGGATGGATGGGCCCAGTCTTGTTCAAATCTTGTCCACTATGAACCCATGAGCAAGGCAGGTTTTCATTCTCCATGTTTTTTTTTTTTTTTTTTTTTACAGTCTACTCATGTTGAAGAACAAGAGACTTTTTTAAAACTTGTTTATTTTTTATATTTTATTTATTTATTTATTTGAGAGAGAGAATGAGCACGCCAGGGCCTCCAGCCACTGCAAACGAACTGCAGATGCATGCGCCCCCTTGTGCACCTGGCTTATGTGGGTCCTGGAGAGTCAAATGGGGATCCTTTGGCTTTGCAGGCAAACGCCTTAACTGCTAAGCCATCTCTCCAGCCCTCATTTTCCATTTTTAATAATATTTACGTATTTATTTATTTGCAAGCAGAGAGAGACAGAGAGAAGACAGACAGAACAGGTGTGCCAGAGCCTCCAGCCACTGCAAACAAACTCTAGACGCATGTGCCATCTTGTGCATCTGACTTTACATGGGCACTGGAGAATCTAACTTGGGTCATTAGGCTTTGCAGGCAAGTTCCTTAACCACTAATCCATCTCTCCAGTGCTTACTTTTAAGTGAAGGCACTGGGCCTTGGAGACATTGAACACTGTGTTAGTTATAGACTTTGTGAGTAATAGGCACAGGTTTTAAATCCACACTTTGGCCACTGGACTTTGCTGGCTCCCTTGGATTACCAGTGGGGTTCTCACACACTGACTAGAAAGTGTAGAAAATCCCCCATGGGCTCCATACATATACTGTCTACTTCCTCAAAACACTGTCTTCACTCTGATTTGGGAACCATTTCAATTTAAAAGTAAACATCTGGACTGGAGAGATGGTTTAAAGGTTAAGGTGCTTGCCTGCAAAACCTAAGGACTCAGGTTTGATTCTCCAGATCCCATGTAAGCCAGATGCACATGGTGGAACCATTTGCAGTGGCTAGAAACCCTGGCACACTCATTCTCTCTCTCTAATAGATAAACAAAATAAAATATATTCAATTTTTTTAAAAAAAAGTCTACATCCAGGTTATGAAGACCCTTATTATTTCCATGTGATGATAGTATTAAAATATGTCTCAGTGTTCACTTTCTTAGAAATGATTTGGAAGAAATGAAAGTGAAATAAGTAAACATCATTATGAAAAATCTACTCATTCATTTCAGAAATTTCTAGACTTCTTTAAAAGGGTGGAAAGAAGAAAAGTATTTTAAATTTGACTTTTCGCTCATTCTTTATAATTCTCCTTCCTCAGGATAAGCTACAATATGAAAAATTGAAATGAAAAGAAGACTCCTTGGAGAGATTGGAGAGAGAGAGAGCTGTAAGCATGGCCTTGTGTTTCTGGAAGGTGAGCACCCTAGGAAAGGAAGGACTTTGCTTTATCCACTGTGGTAACCCTAGCACTTTAACAGTACCTGGTTCATAGTAGGCACACATATTTGTAGAATGAATGCCTGATTTCTCTGGCACCTTCCCACAGTTCTCTAAATTCTGAGATAAATTGTCCAATGCTACGCCCTTGGTACTCAAAGCCTGGCTCTGGTCAACACCTCGAAGCTTTCCACGGCCTGTACAATCTCAGGCCACTCAACTAAAATAAGATCCCCATGTTAACATTTTCAAACAACTGCCTGGATTCCATCAGGTGCTCACTGCACCAGTACCATCAGTATCACTTGGAAACCTGCTAGGGTATCTACTGCATCAGAGGCTGTGGCTCGCTCAGGTCCAGCAAGCTGTACTTATAGCTTTCCAAAGGTCTGATGCATGTTAATATTTGCAAATCACTTTCCCAAGCCCAGCCTCACCAATGTGGCTCCAAAATCCACTGAGATGTTGGTTTTGGTTGTAGTAACTAGGCTATAATCTTATTTCCCATAACTAAACCATTGCTTGAGCCTCTTCTGCTATGGGAAATTCACTTCCTGATAAAGTTTTATACTCCAAATTTGGGTAGCCCTTGAACATCTTCCTTACCATGCATGTGCTGTGTGATGTATTCGATTCTGTGTCAAACACACAACACAGCACGTGATCACATTCTTCTGATCCAACCCGTAAACACTCCAGATAAGAATTCTTGTCATAGATTCCAGAACATGTGAATAAATAACATCAAGATTATCCAACTGTGGTAGAAGAAATTTAACAAAGAAACCAGGCTCAGATGATATTCTAAAGCATAGTTTCTATTGTCCAAGCTTTACCAGGGAGACAGCATGACCTTGAGTCTCTCCCTACCTATGCAGCCCCGCCCTGCTTGTATGTTATCGGGTTAGTGCAGCCATAGGCACAAACACCCCTGAACAAACAACTTTCTGTTCTGCATTTGTGCTTTCTTGTCACTGATTTATTGCTAAGGAATTTTCTGTTTGTGCCCCAAAATCATGTAACCTTGGAAACTTGTAACCTACCAGTAGTATAATGAATTTAAGATATGTCAAACTGCCTGCTATACTGTGTTATCAAACCCCTGAACTATCAGAGCTCAGTACTCGGGCTCTGTAAGTCATTCACCTGAGTCCATGTCAAGATGAATGAAGTTTCTGATTCTCCACTCTATCTCTGATGCCCTCTCTGTGTGATTCAGTTTCCTGTAACACAAAGTCATGTGTATAGTCATTCTTTGCAAAAGACACCCAGCAAAAGGGTCCAAAAAAAAAAAAGCTGAGATACACCTGTATTCTTAGTCAGGGTTCTCCAGAGGAACAGAGCCTACAGGATGAAGCTGCATTCTGACGAGGATTTATTAGGTACAGGCTGGGCAGCCCAACAGTGGCTGTCCTGTCCGTAGGCTGAAGAAGCTGAGACCCTGGTGGCTGTTCAGTTGGCGAAGCTCGATTCTGCAACAGTCCCATCTGGGGCTGAAGGCCTGGAGGGTTTCTGGAGGGCCACAAGTCTTCAGTCCACCTGAAGAAAGGCTGAAGAAACTGGGTTCCAGCGTCAGAGAAAGGTGGCAGCAACAGGGTAGACGCCGACCATGGAGGGCAAAGGCAGACAGGGGAAAGACCACTCTGTATATAGGCTGCCGGTGAAAGGGCTGTCCACTCTGGGGGAAGGTCTTTCTCACTCAGTTAGTCCTTCCTGGAAACACCTTCACAGACCAGCCCACGAGGTGTTTCTCTTTCTTAGCTCCACTCTCCTCACCAAGCAGTTCACCCACGAGGCTGCATTCACCAGTAGTGCCTTTTTCTAACTTCCCCAGGTATAGCACAAGCTAGCTGTGACCCTGACTTCAACCCTGTGACTCACAGTCATTTTTTCAATGGCTACAGTATAATATGGCATTACTATCTAAGATCAATGCACTGAACATAGTTTGAGAACATTGTGCTGGGCCCTCTTGCCTTGATTAGCAATGATAGAATATTTTCCTCTGCTCCTTCTGATAGATAGTGCACCTTCTGATAGAAAAGGGACTGTTTGCTTTCCCCGGAAGTCCCAGTCCCTCCTCTGGAGTTATTGATAGCCTTGAGGTTGTCAGCTATTTGGTTTTATCAGTGTATCTTCTTGACTCAAGAGTGCTACACATCGTTCTGCAAATTCTCTTTAAAAGTCTTAAATACCCTTCAGCAGAGAAATGCTCACAATTCACATAGGTCTTTCATAAATAAAATCTGTGTTGGTTTTGTTTCAAAATGAAAATATAAATATGTGATTACAGGTTACACCCTGCAAAATAAATGTTGAGCTTATGGCCAGGCGTAGTGATGCACGCCTTTAATCCCAGCACTGGGGAGGCAAAGGCAGGAGGATCTCCATGAGTTCAAGGCTAGCCAGAGACTACATAATGACATATGAATTCCAGGTCAGCCTGGGCTACAGCAAGACCCTACCTTGAAAAACCAAAAGAAAAAAAAAAGAGTTGTTCAATTTAATTTTTAAATTAGTAAGTGAGGGCTGTAGAGATGGTTTAGCAATTAAGACACTTGCCTGCGAAGCCTAAGGACCCAGGTTTGATTCCCCAGAATCCATGTAAGCCAGTTGCATGTGGTGATGCATGTGTCCAGAGTTCATTTGTAGTGGCTAGCGGCCCTGGCGTGCCCATTCTCTCTCTCCATTTCTCTAATAAATAAATAAATAAATTTTTAAAATAGTAAGTGAACAGGCCTGGAGAGATGGTTCAGTGGTTAAGGCACTTTCCTGCAAAGCTTGACGACTCGAGTTCTGTGCCCCAGGACAGACATAAAGCCAGATGCACAAAGTGGCACCATGCCTCTGGAGTTAGTTTGCAGTGGCCAGAGGCCTTGGTATGCTCATTCATTCTTGTTCTCCCTCTCTTCCTCCCTCTCTCTTTTTCTCTCTCTTCTCTCCTTGAAAATCACTTACATATATAAGGTGAACAAACAGTTATGTAATCATCCATGCAATTCTTTCAGCCATTACCAGCTTGTCATTTAGAGACATCAGTATTTATAACTTGACCCCTTCATTCTTCACAATTGCACATCCTTTGACTGCCATGATAAAGCAAATGCCCCTCTCTGGGTGTCCTTTGGGAAGTGTACTTGAGTATTCATGTAGAAGGATATAAAACTAATACGTTTCTACTTGAACTTTCCTTCCCTTGGTCCTAGATCTGTCACTTGGGGGCAGAGGACACACTCCATCCTTTATGCACATGTCGACCCTGCAGAACTCTATAAACATCAATATTACCTCTACATCGCTGCTGTTTCCACCCCCGTATTTGCTTCTCTGTAATCTAAATGCTCCTTCACACCACAGAGCTTCAGTCACTATGCCATCTTCATTTTTCTCCTCGGAATGTGTGGGTGATAGTTTGTAGCAGGTAAAATGTGAGATGTCTAAAATAAAGACATAATTTTAAAGGCTCTGAAAAGGATGAAACAGAGAATTTGGATCAAGGATTGATGTGTTGTAAACCTGATCTACAGCACGGTAATGTTTAAATGTAGTGGAGGGCTGGAGAGATGGCTTAGCATTTTAGGCACTCTCTTGCAAAGCCAAAGGACGCAGGTTTGATTCCTCAGTACCCATGTAAAGCCAGATGCACAAGGTGGCGCATGTGTCTGGAGTTTGTTCGCAGTGGCTATTGGCCCTGGTATACCTATTCTCTCTCTTCTCTCTCTCTCTGCTTCTGTCTCTTTCTCTCTCTTTGCTTCTTTCTCTCTCAAATAAATAAATAAAATATTTGAAAGGGTGGAGGAACCTTTCAGAGGTGGAACCTAGTGTAAAGTCATTGGTAAGCTCCTCTTAAGAAGGGATAGACTTCCTGGTAAGATGGTGGCATACTAGCCACTCCAAAGCAACCTAGGGAGGGAAATAAACTGAAACACAGTAAAATAACCTCTTCTACTGAAAAGTGAAGGTGTATAAGTTATTATCAACCACAGAAAAAAAGCAAGAGACCAGGATTTTACAGAAAGGAGGAAACCAGCCAGAATTCCACCAAGGCACCAGTGGCCCAGATCCATGAGTCCACCCAGCAGGAGGAGCAAAGCAGCAGGGGCAGAAACAAGGTGAGGGGATTTTCCACTCACATCAGCCTCCTTGAAAAGGCAAGAAACCTGAAAGGGAAGATACCAGAGACCAGCTGAGCAGCTGCTAAAGGAGAACGCAAACAAGACTAGCTGAGCAGCTCCTGTACAGCTCCAGGCACCCTGCAAAGTCTTCCATCCCCCAACCATCAGGGCCATGAATGTCTGGAAAACTCACTCACCCACCCACTCCCCCGCTGCCCAGCACTGAGAAAGAGCAAAGTGGGCACTCAGCATTGGCAAGATTGGAGGCCATCCCCAAAGGGAACAGAGCCAACTTATACAAAGCCAGATACATGGGCCTGCACTGGAAATGCTAATCTCTCGTTCCATGTCAGGAAAGGTTATGTATTACATTTGAATGATATATTCTTGGTTGACTTTACCCTTCTCAAATAAGCTGTATTTTGATGTTGACTATTGTTGCCTTTGATGTTTCCTGATTTTCAGGGCTTTTGTCTTTTTCTTCTGTCATTATTGGGAGCAGGGACTAACTGGCACCAGACTGACTTGGAACCAGTTTCAGACTAGAAATCTCAACCTCCTAGTTGACAGGATTTATGGTGTGGGGTAACACATGCCCTTAGGGACTTTGGCTTTACTAGATTATCTGTTTAGTTTAATCCCCATGCTTGTATAAATACTCTGTGCTGGTTTTGATTGAATGTCTCTATTGCTCAGTTGAATTTTAGAATTTGTCAGTAATTTGCTTCAACAAGTCTACTACATACTTGAATATCAGGCAAACTCAACACCTAGGGTCACTTTTGCTGCTTCTCTTGGAGTATAAGAGCTACACCTGGCACTCCTACACTGAAGATGTATAAAGTTGTATTTACATGGCTAAGAACATTGCATATAATTAGAAATCCCAAGCATCAAATTAAGTCAAGATGCAAATATCTCTATATTATAATACAAGAAACACAAAAAAATCAAGAAAATATAATCCCACCAAAAATTATATATCCAACATAAATGACCTCCAGTGAGACTGCTTTAGAGGAAATGCCTAACAAAGATTTCAAAAAAATTTTTATCTATGTTCAAAGAAATCAAAAGAAAAATCAAAGGAATCAAGGAAGAAAACAAACTCCTAAAGGAGGACATAGGAAACCAACTTAATGAAATAAGGAGGTCATTACAAGACATGAGTAAGGAAATGTAAATAATGAAAAAGTACCAATAAGAAATACTAGAGGGCTGGAGAGTTTGCTTAGTGGTTAAGGCACTTGCCTGCAAAGCTGCAGGACCTCGGTTCAATTCCCCAGAACCCATGTAAGCCAGATGCACAAGGTGGCACATGCATCTGGAGTTTGTTTGTAGTGGCTAGAGGCTCTGTTGTGCTCTCTCTCTCCCTCTTTCTTGCAAATAAATAAATAATAAGACTATAAAAAAGTTGAAAAAGAAAAGAATTAGTAGAAATGAAAAACAGAGTAAGTCAAATAGAAAACTCTGCAGAAAGTCTCCCCAGTAGAATGGATCAAGGAGAGGACAGAATAACTAAACTAGAAGAGCATGTGGCAGATCTAATATAGTCCAGCAAAGAGAAGGACAAACAGGAAGGCATGAGTGGGAATTTCAAGACAATCAAGACACTATGAAGAGATCAAACATAAGAATTCAGGGCATAGTAGAAGGAGAAAAAAATTCACTCCAAAACCATAATAGGTATTTTCAACAAATTCATAGAAGAAAACTTCCCCAACTAGGGAAAGTGATGCCAATACAGATATAGGAAGCCTATAGAACACCAAACAGACAATATCAGGAAAGACCCTCCACCATCATATTATAATTAGACTACAAAATACAAAATGCAAAAAATACTCATTGGAGAAAATACAGCCTCTTCAACAAGTGGTGTTGGGAAAATTGGATATGTACCTGTAGAATGATGAAAATTGATCCTTATCTCTCTCCTTGCACAAAAATTAAGTCCAAATGGATCAAAGACTTTAATATAGACCTGAAACTCTCAAATTTCTAAAAGAAAAAGTAGGGTAAACCCATCATACTGGTATTGGGAAAGACTTTCTGAATATAACCCCAGTTGCTCAGGAAACAAAACTACTGATCAGTCACTTGGACCTCATGAAATTACAAAGGTTTTGTACAGCAAAGGACACCGTGAATGGAGCAAAGAGACAACCTACAGAATGGGAAAAAATCTTTGCCAGCTATGCATCTGACAGGATTAATATCTAGGATATACAAAGAACTCAAAAAAACTAAACAATAAGAAATCAAACAACCCAATTAAAAAACGGGCCATGGAACAAAATAGAGAGTTCTCAAAAGAAGAAATACAGATGGCATATTAACATCTAAAAAATGTTCTATATCACTAGCTATTAGGGAAATTGAAATTAAAACTACTTCAGATTCCATCTCACTCCTGTCAGCTTGGCTACCATCATGACAAATGACAATAAATGCTGACAACGATGTAGAAAAAGAGGAATCCTTCTACACTGTTGGTGGGAATGCAATCTTGTCCAGCCATTGTGGAAATCAGTGTGGAGGTTCCTAAGACAGCTAAAAATAGGGTTACCATATAACCCAGCTATACCACTCTTAGGCATATATCCTGTCTCACTACTTAGAGATACTTTCTCAACCATGTTTATTGCCACACTATTCACAATAGCTAGAAAATCAAACCAACTAGTGAGTGGATAATGGAAACATGGCACATTTATACAATGGAGTTCTACTCAGCAGTGAAGAAAAATAAAATTATGAAATTTGCAGGAAAATGCATGGATCTGGAAAGGATTATACTTAGTGAGATAACCCAGGCCCAGAAATCCAAACATCGCATGTTCTCTCTCATATGTGGATCCTAGCTACAAATGATTGGACTTATATGTGAGTAGGAATAAAACTCAATAGCAGAGGCCAAAAAGCTAGAAAGGATATATAAAGGGAATATAAAGGGAGGGAGGGGGAACTTAATAGGATGGTATTGTATATATGTAAGTAGAACAGATTAATGGGGATGGAAAGGCCTAAGTGAAGTCAGGGGAAGAGATTAAGTAAAGGAAAGGTAGGGGGAGGGATAAACAAAATCTAAGAGGGTATGAATGAATCATATGGAAACCTACCTTTTTGGACAATGGACCAACCAGAAGCCATAGATTGTTATTAGAAAATTTTCAGTGCCAGGGATGGGATACCTTCCAGTGAGTTGTTGGCCAAGGAGGTCCCTGATGCCCCCAAAACATTACAGGCTAATGCTGATGCTCTTGGTTTCCCACAAGGAATAGATGGTAAGATCCTATTGCTGAAGACACCACATACTTGGGCTGCAAAGTCACCGAGAAATCCTGCTAGAGCTGAGCTAAAAACCTCCTCCATGTACACCAGCTGACAGAAGGCTGGATGCATGAAGTTCAATGGGAGAAAGAGCAATCACCAGTGGTGATACTCAGCTGTGGACACTGCAAGCCTTATATTTGGCCAGCCAGGCCAAATGAGCCAATGGGTGCAATAGTGGCATATCTGTTATGGGGGAAACCAACTGCCCTCTGATTTGACTGGAGGCCTCCTCTATGGGACGGAATACATCCCTGATACTGAAAACCTACAACAGGGGTAGTCATGAGTCCTGAGGGTGTAGCATCTGCTAGTGTCTGGCTAAATGTGTATACTATGCTCACCAAACTACCCAGTAAGCACTTCTCTTAATGTTCATACCCATATATTAATGCTACTCTTACTTTTGGTTAGAGAAGCTTCTCTTTTCAGATGGCAGTGACCTTGGGATGACACAGAAGGCACCATGGTGCTAAGAAAAAGTGACAGAGGAATTTTTAGCACTGAAATATCTCTATCACACCTTCCAAGGCTCAGGGTCTTGTGGAAGAGGTGGCAGAAAGAATGTAAGAGCAAGCCGGGAGTGGTGGTGCTCTCCTTTAATCCCAGCACTCAGGAGGCAGAGGTAGGGGGCTCGCTATGAGTTTGAGGCCACATAATGAATTCCAGGTCAGCCTGAGCTAGAGTGAGACCCTACCTCAGAAAACAAAACAAAACAAAACAAAAAACAAAAACAAAAGTAGGAGCCAAAGGAAGGATAGGACTTCTTACAATGTGCTCCTCCAGACAAAAAATGGTCTGGATATCGATGATCTCACAGTGCCTGACACTACCTAGACAGGACCATCATAGTAGGAGGAAAAGATGATGACATCAAAATAAAAGAGACTGAGAGAGAGGGGACAATGTATGATGGACAGCGGAGTTGCAAATGGAAAAGTGGGGGAAGGGAGGTAATTACCATGGGTTATTGTCTATAATTATGGAAGTTGTCAATAAAAAAAGTTTTTTTTTAAAAAAAGAAGGGATAATGTTAGCTCTTGTGGGATCCTTGAGTTCATTCTAATAAGAGTAAATGCCCTGCTAACCCAGAGTTTATTGTTATATAACAGTGAGCCTGGCCTATGAATCACTCTCAAGCTTCCTGTTTTGCTCCCATCTCATGCATTCAATGACACCTGCCATCAGACACTCAGGCAGCAGCCAGTGCCACAGTCTTGATCCTCTAGAGCCATTAGCAAAAGAAGCCTCCTTCCTTTTAAAGTATGTAGTCTTATGTAGCTTCCTGTAATGACAAAAAATGGACAAATACATTACAGTCACTTAATTCACATACCCTTAACTTGGCAGAGGTAATGTGTGTATCAATGTGCAGTTGGCCCACATCAAGCAAAAGCCAAAAGCTGTTCGTTGCAGTCAGGTTCTCATTGCTGGTAGAAATCACCCAACCAAGAGCAGTTTGTGGGAAAAGAGGGTTTCTTTTGGCTTATATACTCAAGGGGAAGCTCCATAATGGCAGAGGAAAATGATGGCATGAGCAGAGGGTAGACATCACCCCCTGGCCAACATAAGGTCAACAATAGCAACAGGGGAGTGTGCCAAACACTGGCATGGGGAAACTGGCTATAACATGCATAAGCCCACCCCCAATAATACACTGCCTCCAGGAGGCTTCAATTTCCAATTGCCATCAGCTGGGGAACCTAGAATCCACTACATCTAAGTTTATGGGGGACATCTGAATCAAACCACCACATTCCACCCCTGGCCCCCGTAAACTAATAATCATACATGATATAAAAGGTAATTCATTCATCCAACTTTAAAATTTCCCATATATTTTTTTAAATTTTGTTTTGCTTATTTGAGAGTGACAGACACACACACAGAGAGAGAGAGAGAGAGAGAATGGGTGTGCCAGGGCCTCCAGCCACTGAAAACAAACTCTAGATACATGCACCACCTTGTGCATCTGGATTACATGGGTACTGGGGAGTCAAGCCTTGAGCCAGGGTCCTTAGGCTTCATAGGCAAGCACTTAACCACTAAGCCATCTCTCCAGCCCCCCCCCCCATAGTTTTTATTAATTCTAATGATGTTCATACCCTAGTTGAAGGTCTTTTAACTGAGCCATAATACCAAAAAAATCCCCCCAAAACTCATAACGGCACAGAATAAATATTCACACTGCAAAAGATGGCATCGGGCATAACAAAGAAATAACCAATACAAGATTTAAAACAACTAGGGAAAACATCAAACTCTGTAGCTTCAAGTCCAACAACTCTAGTCAGTGTCAAATCTCCAAGTCCAATAATTCTCACCAGCAACAAGTCTCTGGAGTTCCAATTCCATCCCTCCAGCTAGGCTACTCACAGTCCTGGAAGACTTCATCTGGGGCTTGCAGCTTTCCTTAGCAGCCATCTCATGGTCCTGGCATCTCTACTGGGTCTCCACTGCAATCTGCAGTTCATCCTCATGGTCCCATGAGGTCTCTATGTAGGCATCCATCAAACATTCTTCACACTGCTCATGGCCATTTCCAAAACACAAGACTGTGTTGCAAACTCAATGACCCTCTCTTTCCTGCATTTCTTATACTCCAAAATACCAGGTAGGGAACCAACTTGATAATCCAGTGGGGAATAAAGCAGACTTTGAAGAACAGGACACTCCTTCAGCACTCAGGACCCTTCAAAACAGTCTACATTTTTCCAGTGGCCCCAGTGCAGGTCAGCTAGCCCAATCTCAAAGGTTGTAATCTCTCAAACAATTTGCATGTGAATGGGCAGCAGTTTAGACCCAAAGATTTCATTTTCTCTGTGCCATATACCTCTGCTCACACCAGTTCATTTCTATGCAAAGCAACCCTGCACAACTTCTCAGGAGACAGGCATAACAGCAAGCTTTTCACACAAACTGCCTTTAGCCCAGTCCAGGCAAAGCTCTTTCTCACCCTCATAAGCCAACCCTCACAGTCCATAGTTCTTACTGCATTCAGGTCTTTCAACCCTGACCAGAATAGTCCATTAAGCTGTATTTACAGTACTGCAAGGCATCTCTTAGGCCAAGGTTTCAAATACCTCCACATTCCTTCTGAAAATCAGCTCCAAATGGCCAAAGCCACACAGTCAGATGTCTAGCAGCAACCCCACTCTCGGTACTACTTTACTGTTGCAGTCAGGTTTTCATTGCTGGTAGAAGTCACCCAACCAAGAGCAGCTTGTGGGAAAAAAGAGGTTTATTTTGGCTTATAGACTTGAGGGGAAGTTCCACGATGGCAGGGAAAAATGATGGCATGAGCAAAGGGTGGATATCACCCCCTGGCCAACATAAGGTGACAATAGCAACAGGGGAGTGTGCCAAACACTGGCAAGGGGAAACTGGCTATAACACCCATAAGCTTACCCCCAACAATACACTGCCTCCAGGAGGCTTCAATTTCAAATTTCCATCAGCTGGGGAACCTAGAATCCACAACACCTGAGTTTATGGGGACATCTGAATCAAACCACCACACCGTTACTCTTTTTTCTGCTGGTAAGCCAGCATTGACACCTACATATCCTTTTTAAAACATTATTTATTTATTTATTTATTTACTTACTTACTTATTTATTTATTTGAAAGAGGGGGAGGGAGAGAGAGAAAAAGAGGCACAGAGAGAGAGAGAGCATACCAGGGCCTCTAGCCACTGCAAACGAGCTCCAGATGCATGCACTATTTTGTGCATCTGGCTTTACATGGGTTCTGAGGAATAGAATCTGTGTCATTAGACATTGCAGTCATGCATCTTAACTGCTGACCCAGCTCTCCTGCCACCCCAACTACCTTTGAGTGACTCTTCCCACCATAGACTTCAGGACTTCCCCTACCAACCTCCTGGTCTTCCAGAAAAGACTCCAAGGAGCCAAGGCTCACCGTGCCTGTGTTACTCAGTCCTGTCTCATTAAAACCCCAGGACAGCCTTGGTAGCTACTGCTGGCTGCATATTTACCATAGATTTCAAGACTTCCCCCATCCCTAACCTTCTGATCTTCCAAAAAAGATTCCCACCAGCCAAGTCTCCCTGTGCCTGTGTTGCTCAGCCCTGTCACAGTCCTGTCTCATGACAGCCTGGGACAGCCTTGATAACTACCACTCGCTGCATATTTACCAGCAGGCTTGAAAACCTGATATTTAACAAGAGCAACAAAAAAAGAAATTCTATCTATGAGGAAATCTGGGGACGATGATTTGTTATTATTACTGCTATTCCCAGCCCAGATGGTTCTCCAGATGAAATGGATAAAAACTGGAGCCTCTTTGTGGCTGGTGACAGGTGCAGCCTTGGCCCCTCCAGTGGGATTTCATCAGGCTCGCAGCTCACCGCCGGCACAGGAGCTTCCCACAGGCCTGCGTGTATTGTAGCAATCCCAAAAACTGTCAAGTGAATAATTGGCCTCTTATCTGGAGTCTTTAGAAGATTCCCTTCTGCACATCCTTTGAAAAGCTGCCTCCGTCAGGTTCTTTGTTTGCAAGCAACAGAAACAGGCTCTGGCTAACTTGAGCAGGAAAGGTATTTATTGGATGGATATGGGGGTCCTTGCAGAACTGATGAAAGGCCAGAGAGCCAGCCTTTGAATGCAAGGAGACGTGGAGAAGCCCTTGCAATGGAGACAGCAGGAGGACATTTAGATCCTTGTCAGGGAACTACAAAAAAATGAATAAAGTGCAAACTATTTTTTGTTGTATCATTGCCCACCAAGGTTTTAAATTTTGGACAAAAACATTTGATGGCTTAGCCTAGCCTTGGGCATGCTTTCTATCTAGAAAAGTGTAGCATCTCTGGTTGGCAGCACTGGCCAAGCAGCACACAGGAGAGGGACTCAGACACATTTTTGTTGAAGAGGTGACTTGCTGACATGTAGGAGAAAGAGTTCAGTAAATAATTCTATTTTTAAAACTATGGGGCTGGAGAAATGGCTTAGCAGTCAAGATGCTTGCCAGCAAAACTAAAAGACCCAGGTTTGATTCCTCAGTACCCACATAAAGCCAGATGCACAAGGTGGCGCATGCGTCTGGAGTTCATTCGCAGTAGCTGGAGGTCCTGGTGCACCCTCTCTCTCTCTCTCTCTCTCTCAAGTAAATAAAGAAATAAAATATATTTTAAAACTATGAAGTATATAAGTTTGTGGAGGGGTCAGTGGACATGGCTCGTGGGTAAAAGCACTCACTGTGCAAGCAGGAGAACCTGAGTTGACCCTTGGCACCCATGGCAAAAGCTATGCAGGACCACACATGCCTGTGACCACTGCTCTGAAGGAGTGGACACAGGAGGATCATTGCAGCTCACTGAGCAGCTAGTTTAACCAGGTTCAGTCAGAAAGAGAGGGAGAGAGAGACCATCGCAAGGTAATAAGGAGGAAGAGTGACAGAGGGCACACAATGTTTTCCTCTGGCCTCTGCATGTGTGCACATGGGGTGCATGCATCTGTACGCACATGTACGCACACACATGGGCACTGGAAATGCCAATAAACAAACTGGGCAGAATTGCACATGGAGATTTTATGTCAGAAAGTAAGTGTTTATTATGAAAACATATTGAAGCTTGACTGAAGATAGTGGTGACTCTGCAAAGTTTTCACCCTGGGCTCCCCCATTTCCTTCCCACTTCCGTAAGTATGGTAGGTCCACCAGGCCAGTGGCTGCTGGGAAAAGCAATAGCTTTTCTACCTAAGGGGACTGACTTGATCAGGAGTGGATCATAGAAGGGAACTGATGTGCCCAGACACTGGGAGAACAGTAGCTGGTTCACAGCAGGGACACACTAGTAAGCCAATTGGAAGATCAAGGTGGAATATTCTGAGGTTGTGATGATGGTTAGGACAAGCAAGAGGCCAGAACTATAGATGGAACTTGAGATGGAGCCTGAAGAACCTAGACAGCTGTAGCTCCAACCAATCCCTAGAGGTCTGAAAGGCTGTGAACTGTACACAGCTGAGATCTTTGCTCAAAAGAGACTAGAGAGGACTCTGGGATTCTACACATCTCTGGCTGCATTGCAACCCTATGTACCTTCAAAGAAGACAAAATGCTCAGCAGGAAGCACAGGGGAAGAATTGTAAGGAGCCTGAATGCTAAAAGTGTTCAGTCCACACAGAGCTCTAGCAGCAAAGGGCAGAAGCCTGACAGGCTCAACATGTTTGAGCACAGTCTCTGACCAATTGGTAAGCTATGCTGAACCAAGGGAACAAAAACAGGAACAAAAACAAAAATATGGGCTGGAGAGATGGCTTAGCAGTTAAGGCATTTGCCTTAGAAGCCAAAGGACCCAGGTTAAATTCCCCAGGAAACATGTAAGCCAGATGCATAAGGTGGTGCATGCATGTGGAATTTGTTTGCAGTGGCTAGAGGCCCTGCTGCTCCAATTCTCTCTGTCCCTCTCTCAAATAAAATAAATAAAATAAAATAAAATAAAATAAATAGGCCAGGTATAGTGGCACATGCCTTTAATCCCAGTACTCAGGAGGCAGAGGTAGGATTACCTGAGTTTGAGGCCACCCTGAGACTACATAGTGAATTCCAGGTCAGCCCAGCCTGGGATAGAGCAAGACCCTACCTCAAAAAAAAAAAAAAAGAAAAAAGAAAACAAAACTTAACAGAGGCATCAGCTCCATACACTCTAGTACACTGACTTCACAGGATTGTTCAAATAAATAAGGAGTGTTCCAGAAAGAGTCAAAATCACAGAGGGAGAGTTGTTGTCAAAGTCCATCTAAAACATCTAGTTTCCAAAGGCGGAGATCACTAGACAACCATTGAAACAGGAACATGGAAAAGGCTCAGGGGAAGGGGCAGTTAATAGAAAATATCTCAGAGCGTTGAAGAGATGGCTTAGCTTGCCTGCAAAGCTTAAGAACTCAGGTTCAATTCCCCAATACCCAAGTAAGCAAGATGCACAAGGTGGTGCATGTGTCTGAAGTTTGTTTGTAGTGGCTGCAGGCCCTGATGTGCCCATCCTCTCTCTATCTGCCTCTTTGTCTCTCTCTCTCTCTCTCTCAAATAGATAAATATTTTTAAAATAACTAAAGGAAATTCTATTTAAAAAAAAAACTAAGAGAAAAGATGACAACAGTGACTCATCAAAGGACAATACCAGCACACAGATAGAAATTATATTTTTAAGAGAAGCAAATGGAAAATCTGGACTTGAAAGTAGAGTTGAACTGGAAATTTAATTCAAGGGATTCAAAATCAGATTTGAGATTGCATAATAAACAACTGGTGAACCTGAAGATAAGCACAACACCAATGAGAGAGGAAGAGAGGAGTTTACCTCGGGACCACAGCTGAGATCAGCTCTGACCCAGAGCTCAACCGTCACTTTCATTTTATACTCCATCAACAAGGCAGATTCCATCATAGCAAGGTGGGGCGAGCAAGCAAGTGGGGGACTTTACAAAAGCATAGGTGGCAATTAGCTTTGTGGTTTCTATTGCTAGGGGCAACCTCTATTTTGTCTTAACCATTTCTTCCTTCTAACCACTTGAGGGGGGGGGGATTTCTGGAACTTTTCACTCCATTGAGCAAGAAGGGGTTGGGCCTGGTTACAATCAGCACCTACTATAATTCAGCACTTAGCAAGTGGTCTTTTCTACCTCGTTCCTTCCTCTTCATTTTCATAATACCTTATGATCTTATCTTGAAGGGATTGGTTGGTACTCCTGGTGTTTCACCTGGAGCTTTATGCTTCCATTCTAGTTTGGATGAAACTGGATAGGGCATTTAGGATATTTAGGACACATGGTCCTAATAGAAGGCCGAACATTATCATCATAAGGGGTCCCAATAAAAGAACCAGCCAAGGTCCCCATTGTACTCCACATTGTATTCCATTGGTATTCATTTGTACTTCTCACCTTTATTCTTTCTGATAACCTTTTAGCATTTTCTAATGTCACCTCTGATTGATTAGCATAAGAGCAGAATTCCTTATCTAGAAACATATACATATACATATATATATATATATATATATATATATATATATATATATACACACACACACATATATATAAACACCCTTTTCAGCAGTAAGCAAGTCTAATCCTCTATGGTTTGGGAGGACCATTTGGAAACATACATATCCCCCCCCCCTTATCAGTGGTAATCAAGTGTAATCCCCTATGGTTTTGGAGGACCTTTGCTGCCAATGAGTCTATCTGGTTCTGAAGAGTGACTATGCTCTCTTGAACAATAATTAAGTCTTCCTTGAGAGCTGGCTATGTTGAACTTGTTGGAGGCCTACTGAGCGGCACTGGTGGCCACAGTTCCTGTCAGGGCTACTCTTAGAAGGACTGGTAACAGCATAGGAGTCCTTTTACTCCTTGACCTTGAGGGGTACAAGTACTGCTGGACCTTGCCTCTCAGGAGTACACCCAAGTCAGGGCTCCAGAACTAGTCTGCAAACTTCTCCTGGGCTGCAGGTGTATATACTTTGGGGCAGATGAAGTATACACCATTGGGGGGGGGGCCACAGACCCTTCAATTACCTTAGCACAGCCCTTGTCATCTCCCACACATTGGACTTCTCCTATGACCTGAACAGGTGGTCCAGTTACACAAGCCCTTTTTGTGTTGTGAGTTAGGCTTTGGTTAGTCATTCCTATTCCAGGATAGGTGACCTGACTCACAAGCATATCTAGCATTCCAAGAATGGGTCTGTTAGATTAAGGAGTTCATGGCTAGCATTTACCAAAGTCAGCATTGTAAGAAGGGGAGCACTGGAATCAAATTGCTTGGCTTTATCTTGTTCAGGGACTGGTCTAGGGGCCCAGGAGCTGTCTAAGGGGTTAACTCTGCTCACTGGAAGGAAAACCTCCTGCTTGGTGACTGATAGCTGGAGGGTCAAAGTTGGGGATTGCACTACCCCAACCAACTACAGTCCCAACCCAAGAGTGTGTATGCCCCATGTAATGGGACCACTCAGGGTCAGCTGTATTTGAATCCCTCCTTTGTTTACCTAAGGGAAGGCTTCTTATCCCTTCTATCCCTTGCCTAGCAGAAGGTCCTAAGGTGGAACTGCTAGCAAAATCAGCACAGGACCAGAACTTTAGATGGGATCAATAATCCCCTCCACAATTATCTTCTTCTTGGTGGGCCACACGCCCATAAATGGCAACAGATGAGCACCTATAAAAGTCCTTCCATCCAGGTGTGGTGGTGCACATCTTTAATGCCAACACTCGGAAGGCAGAGGTAGGAGGATCAGTACATAGTGAATTCCAGGTCAGCTTGGGCTAGAGTGAGACCCTACTTGAAAATAATAATAATAATAATAATAATATCCTTCCAGGAACCACTTTCCCTTTCATACCATTTGTCTGGAACCATGGCAGAGGGAGAAACCATAGTTCATACACATCTAAAAGTGACAGTTTACAATTCATTTTTTAGGCCATAAACAGAAGTCATGGGGATAATGTGACTGATCCTGAGAGTCCCTCCCCCAGGAACTAAACATCGCCTATAAGACTGAGATGTGTCAGCTGCTACTGGGGGCACTGTACCACCAAGCCCAGCACTGTGGTCATCAGGGGCTGGAGTCTGGTCCTCCTCTTGGTTTTTTTTCCCTGGAGATTATTAGCTCCAAAGGACTGTTAAGGTCTGCTGTTGACGTCCTGGTCTGGTCCAGACAGGAGGCAGCCTTTGTGTGGGAATGATGAATCCACGGCCTGACATCTACAACTTTACGAGCTGAGGGAATGGTGAAAATAACTTGCTATGATACTTCCCACGTTGGGTCTAGGCTCCCCTTACTGGGACCTTTACTCAAACCCAGTCCCCTGAGTGCCAGAGATGTATGGGGCCCTGAACCACTGGAGGGGATGGTAAATTTAGCTGGTGTGCAATTCTCTGTTCAGTGTTAGCCAAGTCCTTCAAGAACTGTTGGAGGTGAGTGTGCCCATGCTCTCTGAGGTTCCCCGATCCCTCAGGAGTAGTGAAGGCGGGCATCCAAACACCATCTCAAATGGGGAGTATCCACATTTGCAGGACACATAACACACTCTAAATACTACAAGTGGCAAAACCTCTGGCCAAAGGATGCCTATTTCTTGGCAATGCTTGACCATTGTTGTTTTTTTTTTGTTTTTTTTTTTTTTTATTAATTAGTTTTGTATTCAGCAAATACAGTCAGTTTGGTACCATTATTAGGCTCATCTGTGACCTACCCCCTCCCCTTGGCCCCTCCTTCTTGAGGTATATGGGTCATGAATTGTGGAGTTAGCCCACAGTTATGGGTAAGATAAATGTCTCTGCATATCATGACCCAACATGTGGCTCTGACATTCTTTCCGCCCCCTCTTCCACAAAATTTCCCTGAGCCGTGTTGGGTTCATTTTTGGTCTGCTTCAGTGATGAGGTGTTGGGGGCCTCTGAGGCTCTGGCTCTCTGATTTGGTAGGAGTTGATTTTTCTCTGTGTTGATCTCCTTCCCCCTAGTGCTGGTATCTGGTTCATCAGGAAAACAGCACCCTTCCTTGTTTCACCAATTTTTCTTAGTTTCAGCCGGGGCCCTTTTGAGGTATGATGGGGTGGCTCTCTCCTTAGCATCTACATCTATCTGAAAAAGAGAAGCAGATTCTCCAACGGAGAGTAAGTTAGCACCAGGACAAATGAGATAACCCTTTTTTTTTTTATAGAGAATTCAATAGTTGTAGGCCCTCTTGTAGCCCACAATTGACGGTAGCTTGATATTGGAGAGTGGGCTTATGTTTGGATATGGTTCTGACTTGTTTCCCAGCTCCAGCTATGGGTCGCATAGCAGTGAGGGAATCAGTTAGCCGAATTGAGAGCAGTTGGTTCACCACCATGGCTGTGTGCCACTATTGCACTTGTGTGGGCATCACAACAAGTTATTTGCTGCAAAGTAGGTGAGAGCATGAGTTGCTTGGACAAATATTGGTCATTTTCCCCCAGTCGCCCATGTAGCACCTTCTGGCACTAGACATGCTGACTGTCTGGGGACTGACTCTCTTCCAACTTCCAGCCATGCCATTCCATTTTGCATGTCAACCACATAAGGTGTCTTCAGCAGTAGGGTCTTACCACTAACCTTTGGTGGGTCTGTCTTTTAGGAAACCTTGTAGGTCTCTCTGATCAAAAGCTCATTGTGGATGATAGCCCCATGCTGGTACTGGGAGATACAGGTCAGTGCCCACTAAGAAAAGGAGGAAAAAGATAAGGAAAAAGATATACAAGAGTTAGAGAGGAGAGAGAGAGGGAGATAGAGAGAGGAAGAGGGAGAGGGAGGGAGGGAAGATGTAGAAGATTAAGGTTAGTCTTGATCCTACCCTCTCCAGTGTCTTGTGGTTTCCCTGTAAGGGCCTGGTGAAGGTTCAGCCATTTGGTCTGCCTTTTTGGAAGTAGAATTTTATGGTACCATTGCCGTTTGGGTCTAGATTTGTGTTTCCCACCCCTTCGATACCCTCTCCTCCCTTCCCATCCATCCTATTGTCTAGTCCATGAGATGCTTGCTGGGTATGTAAGGTATCTTGGGTAGATTCAGGTTAGGTGCTGTAGATGAGTGAGACAATGTGGTGATTTTTTTTTTTCTGTGATTGGGTAAGTTCACTGAGAATGATCAACCATTTTTCCTCAAATTTCATTGTGTCATTTTTTCTTACTGCTGTATAGAATTCCATTGTGGAGATATACCACATCTTAGTTATCCATTCTTCTAGTGATGGACATCTGGGTTGATTCCAGCTCTTAGCTATTACAAATTGAGCCACTACAAACATGGTTGAGCAAATCTCTCTAGCCTGTGGTTTGAGGATTTTAGGGTAGATGGCCAGTAAGGGAATAACTGGGTCTGTTGGTATCTCTACAGACAGCTTTTTCAGAAGTCTCCATATTGCTTTTGAAAGTGGTTGTACCATCCTACATTTCCACCAACAGTGGATGAGTGTTCCTACTTCTCCGTATCCTCGCCAGCATTTCTTTTCAATTGATTTTTTGATGTTTGCTGTCCTTATTGGGGTAAGGTGGAATCTCATAGTTGTTTTAATTTGCATTTCTCTGATGATTAGGGATGATGAACATTTTCTTAAGTGTGTGTTTGCCAGTTGTATTTCTTCCTCTGTGAACTGCCTGTTCAGCTCTTTGCCCCATTTTGTGAGTGGGGTGTTTGACTTCTTACTGTTTAGATATTTGAGTTCTTTGTAGATTCTAGAGATTAGGCCTCTATCAGTTGGATAACCTGCAAATATTTTCTCCCATTCTGTGGGTAATCTATTGGCTTTGCTTATTGTATGCTTGTCTGTAAAGAAACTCTTCAGCTTCATGTGATCCTATTGGTTGAGTGACTGTTTAAGATCGTGAGCTACTGGGGTTTTGTTCAGGAAGTCTTTTTCCATTCCTATATCATGGAAAGTACTTCCTAAATTTTCCTCTAGTAGTATTCGAGTTTCTGGTCTTATATTGAGGTCTTTGATCCATTTGGACTTGAGTGTAGTGCATGGTGAAATGTGTGGATTAAGTTTCAGTTTCCTGCATGTGGTTATCCAGTTTGTCCAGCACCATTTGTTGAAGATGCTGTCTTTTCTCCAGCCTATATTGTTTGGGCCTTTATCGAATATCAAGTAGCTATAGTTGCTTGACCCAAAGTCTGGGTCCTCAAGTCTATTCCATTGGTCTATACTCCTGTTTTTATGCCAGTACCATGCTGTTTTTATTACTATGGCTTTGTAATATAGCTTTAGATCAGGTATGGTGATGCCTCCAGAGGTATTTCTTTTGCTGAGGATATGTTTGGATATGTGAGGCCTTCTGCCTTTCCATATGAAATTTGCGATCATTTTTTCTATCTCTGTGAAGAACACTGTAGGGATTTTAATTGGAATTGCATTAAATCTGTATATTGCCCTTGGTAGGAGTGTCATCTTCACAATGTTAATTCTGCCTATCCAGGAGCATGGGAGGTCTTTCCATTTTCTCAAGTCCTCCTCAGTTTCTTTTTTGAGTGTTTTTATGTTTTCATTGTATATATCTTTCACTTCCTTGGTTAACGTTATTCCAAGGTATTTTTTTTTTGTTGTTGCTATTGAAAATGGGACTATGTCCCTTATTTCTTTCTCTGTATCTTTGTCATTTGCATATAGAAAGGCTACTGATTTTTGTGCATTGATTTTGTATCCTGCTACTTTACTATAAGAGTTAATCACCTTCAGGAGTTTTGGGATAGAGTCCCTCGGGTCTCTTACAAATACAATCATGTCATCAGCGAATAGAGCTAACTTAACTTCTTCCTTTCCAAATTGTATCCCTTTTATTTCCTTCTTCTGTCTTATTGCTTGAGCTAGGACTTCCAGTACTATATTGAAGAGCAGAGGTGAGAGTGGACAACCCTGTCTTGTTCCTGATCTTAATGGGAATTCCTCCAGTCCCATTGTTGTTTTTAAAGTCCTATTCATTCATTCAACTTCACCTGAAGACTGGGGGAGTTTCCATGTGTTGAAGTTCCAAGCTAATCCCACTGCCTTGGACACCTGTTGGACCACCTTGCTGACAAAGGCTGGTCCATTACCTGACCCTATACTCACTGGGACTCCAAAGCATGGATAATCTCCCTGGTCAGAAAGCGGGACACCCTCTATGTGCCTATCCCCATGTGAAGCATAAGGAGGGGTAGAGAAGGCCAGATTCTATAATCAAGCAGGTGCTTGCATGGCCACCCACCCCCCAAGAGACCTTAAGGAAGCCTTACCCTAGGGGCACACGTGTGAACCCCGTGCCTGGTCAGCCCCTCTATTAGGGAGGGCTGAATGCCTACTTAGGCAAACGGGCTTCCAGTGGAACCACAGGTTAGAGCCCAATCAGATCCCATAGCCACAGGGCTGTGGGACCATTACAGTCATTTGCACATTCATTCACCATTCATTCGGAAGTTATGCATCTCTCTAGCCTACAGGTGTTATTATTGGACTGTCCAGCCCATGTCCTGTGAGCTCTATGCTTTGCGATATGTATTCATCCTATCAGTTCTGTTCCTCTAGAGAACCCCGACTAACACACTATGTCAGAAAATAAGATTCAAATCAATAACATAAGGTCCATCTTAATAAAGTTGAAAAAAGAGCAAACTGAAGCTAAAGTACACAAAGAAAAAAGTTAGAGTGGAAATCAATATAATAGAAACAGTACCAAAAAATCAATGAACCTACGAATTGGTTCAATCAACAAAATTGATGACAAACCATTAGGTAGGCTGACCAAGACACCACTTCTCCCAAAAAGAGATGATACAAATGACAAAGTTAAGACTGAAGGAGGGGCTGACGAGATGGCTTAGTGGTTAAGGTACTTGCCTCCTAAAGCTTAAGGACCCAGGTTTGATTCCTCAATACCCACGTAAAGCCAGATGTATAAGTTGGAGCATGCATCTGGGGTTAGTTTTCAGTAGCTAGAAGTCTGGTATGCCCATTCTCTCTCTCCTCTTTCTCTCCAAATATGTAAACAAATAAGTATATCTTTAAAAAGACTGAAAAGGGTTTGTTACTGCCTATCCTACAGAAATAAGAAGATCAACATAATCAATGTTATGGTAACACATTAGATAATGAAACAGATAAATAAAAATACTTTCCAGGAGGTGCAGTGATGGCTTAGTGGTTAAGCATTTGCCTGCGAAGCCTAAGGACCCAGGTTCGATTTTCCAGGTCCCATGTAAGCCAGATGCACAAGGGGGAGCATGTATCTGGAGTTTGTTTGCAGTAGCCAGAAGCCCTGGCACGGCCATTCCCTCCTCTCCCTCTCTTTCTCTCTTCCTCTTTCCCTCTCTCAAATAAATAAATAAAAATAAAATATTAAGGGGCTAGAGAGATTGCTTAGTGGTTAAGGGTTAAGGTGCTTGCTTGAGAAGCCAAAGGAGCCAGGAGCCAGGTTTGATTCCCTGGGACCCACATAAGCCAGATGCACGAATCTGGAGTTTGTTTGCAGTGGCTGAGAGCCCTGGTGTGCCCATTCTATCTGTGTCTGTCTCTCTGTCTCTCTCTCTCTGCTTGAGAATAAATAAATTAAATTAAAAAAATAAAATACTTTCCAAACATGTTTGCAATACTAGTACTATACAGAAGCTAAAGTCAGACAAAGATTTGTTTAAAAAAATACAGACTGGAGACTTCCGATCAAGATGGCGGCATAGGAACCATGCCAAAGCAGCCTAGGGGAGAAAAAGCCAAAGAAAACCCAGCAAAATACACACCTTTACCAAAAAAGGAGGTGTATAAGAGATTAAAACAGCAGCGGAGAAGTAGGAGAGATCCAGAGCCCACACGGGCAGGCCAAAGAAGTCCCGGCAGCGGCAGCTCGGGATCCGTAAGCGGCGATTCGGGCTCCGGCAGCGGCGGCTCGGGCTCCGGCAGCGGCGACTCGGACTCCGTAAGCGGCGACTCGGGCTCCGGCAACGGCGACTCGGGCTCCGGCAGCGGCTACTTGGACTCCGTAAGCGGCTCAGGCTCCGTAAGCGGCGACTCGGGCTCCGGCAGCGGTGGCTCGGGCTCCGGCAGCGGTGGCTCGGGCTCCGGCAGCAGCAGCGGCAGCTTGGGCTCCAGCAGCAGTGGCTCGGGCTCCGGCAGCGGAAGCGGCAGCGGAAGCCGTGACTCCGGATCCAACAGCAACATCAGCCATTCCGGCACTGGCCACAGCGGCTTCAGCGGCGGCGAATCCAGCAGCGGAGGCTCCAGCGGCTTCAGCGGCAGAGGCGGATCCTGCAGCAGCAGCGCCAGCGGATCAGAGGTGGTGGACCCAGCAGTGGCAGCTCCAGCGGATCAGCAGGGGCAGATCCAGCAGCGGCAGCTCCAGTGGAGGATCCAGCAGCAGTGGTGCCAGCAGTGGCAGCTCCAGCAGATCAGCGGGGGCAGATCCAGCAGCAGCAGCTCCAGTGGAGGATCCAGCAGCAGTGGTGCCAGCAGCGGCAGCTCCAGCGGATCAGCGGGGGCAGATCCAGCAGCGGCAGCTCCAGTGGAGGATCCAGCAGCAGTGGTGCCAGCAGCGGCAGCTCCAGCGGATCAGCGGGGGCAGATCCAGCAGCGGCAGCTCCAGTGGAGGATCCAGCAGCAGGGGTGCCGATCTGCAGGGCCACAGTTGCCAGGCTTGGTTTGCCCCACAGGAAAAGCCAGTACCCAGTTCCAGAAAACAGAACAGTGGCACGACGTCCCAGCCAGCAACTTGACTGAGACCAAAAGCATCCAAAAAGGTAACTGGGTTTGAACCAGGGAAGGGTCTCACTTGGTCACAAGCTGACTTGGATCCCTCAACAGACCAGAAATCTTAACCTCTTTGTTGATGGAGGATCTGGTTCTTATAATACCCACTCTTGCATAAATGCTCAGTGCTGTTGTTGACTGAATGTGTATGGGGTTTAGTTAAATTTTAGAATATACCTGTATTTTATTCCACTCAACCTACTTGAATACTCCCATAGCAGGCAAACTCAACCCCTAGGAACACATGACTAGATACTCTGAAAGTGGTAAGAACCACACCTAACATCTTAATCTCCTACATTGAAGATATACAACATCAGATCAATTGATACAGCTAAGAATACCCAGCTAACTGAAAAATCTAAGCAGTAACTTAATCCAAGATGCAAAAATATATACATTATAACACAAGAAACACCAAAAACCAAGGCAATATAAATCCACCAAAAAGGATCAATGCATCAGAAATGACCTCTACTGAGAACGAGTTAGAGGAAATGCCTGAGAAAGATTTCAAAAGAATGATTGTAAATACGCTCAATGAACTCAAAGAAGAAATCAAAGGAATCAGAGAAGATACAGGACACCAATTTAACGAAATAAAGAAATCAATACAAGACATAAATAAGGAAATAGAAATAATAAAGAAAAACCAGTCAGAATTACTAGCAATGAAGAACACAGTTAATGAAATAAAAAACTCTGTAGAAAATCTCACCAGTAGAATGGGTGAAGGAGAGGACAGAATATCTAAGCTAGAAGACCAGGTTGCAGATCTAATACAATCCAACAAAGAGAAAGACAAACTAATAGAAAAGTATGAATGGGAATTTCAAGATATTCGGGACACTATGAAAAGATCAAATATAAGAATTCAGGGCATAGTAGAAGGAGACGAATTTCACTCCAAAGGCATAGTAGGCATCTTCAACAAAATCATAGAAGAAAACTTCCCCCAAATTGGGAAAGAGGTGCCAATGCAGATACAGGAAGCCTTTAGAACACCAGCCAGACAAAACCTGGAAAGAACCTCTCCTCGCCATATTATAATCAAACTACCAAACACACAATCCAAAGAAAAAATATTGAAAGCATTTAGAGAGAAAAATCAAGTTACCTACAAAGGCAAGCCCATCAGGATCACAGCAGATTACTCAACACAAACCTTCAAAGCCAGAAGGGCTTGGAGTGATGTATTCCAAATTCTGAAAGATAACAACTGTCAACCAAGGTTACTTTATCCTGCAAAACTATCCATTCAAATAGACGGAGAAATAAGGACATTCCATGACAAAAGCAGGCTAAAGGAATATTTGAAGACAAAACCAGCTCTACAGAAAATACTTGAAAGAATCCTCCATGCTGAAGAGAAGGAAAAACACACATATAAGGAACTTGGAAAACAACAAGCAATACTCAAATACTAGTTAACATAAGAGAGCAAAGGTAGAACCGGAACCACAAAAAAAAAAAAAAATGGCAAGCATAAATACACACCTTTCAATAATATCTCTTAATATCAATGGCCTCAATGCCCCAACCAAAAGACATAGGTTTGCAGACTGGGTTAAAAAGCAGGACCCTACAATTTGTTGTCTCCAAGAAACTCACCTTTCTACAAAGGATGGACATTATCTTAGGGTGAAAGGTTGGAAAACGGTGTTTCAAGCAAATGGACCCAGAAAGCAAGCAGGGGTTGCTATCCTAATATCTGACAAGGCAGACTTCACTCCAACCTTAGTCAAGAAAGATAAAGAAGGTCACTTAATATTGATTAAGGGCACACTCCAACAGGAGGACATTACAATCCTAAACATATATGCACCTAACATGGGGGCTCCCAAATTCATCACACAAACACTGTTAGAACTAAGGTCACAGATAACACCAAACACAGTGGTAGTGGGTGACTTCAACACCCCACTCTCATCTATTGACAGGTCATCCCGGGAAAAAATAAACAGAGAGGCATCTGGACTAAATGAGGTCATAGAAGGAATGGACCTGACAGATATATACAGGACATTTCATCCAAATGCTGCAGAATATACATTCTTTTCAGCAGCACATGGAACATTCTCTAAAATAGACCATATATTAGGACACAAAGCAAATCTTAACAAATTCAGGAAAATTGAAATAATTCCGTGCATTCTATCTGACCACAATGGAATCAAACTACAAATCAATAGCAAGAAAAGCTATAGAGCATACACAAAATCATGGAAATCAAACAATACGCTACTAAATGATGAATGGGTCAATGAAGAAATCAAGAAGGAAATCAAAAAATTTATAGAGTCAAACAATAATGAGAACACAACATACCAAAATCTCTGGGACACAATGAAGGCAGTTCTAAGAGGTAAATTTATAGCTTTAAGTGCCTATATTAAGAAATTAGAAAGGTCGCAAGTAAACGACCTAATGCTTCACCTTAAAGCCTTGGAAAAAGAAGAACAAGGCAAACCAAAAATCAGTAGACAGGAAGAAATAATAAAGATTAGGGCAGAAATTAATGAGATAGAAACCAAAAAAACAATCCAAAGAATTAATGAAACAAAGAGCTGGTTCTTTGAAAGGATAAACAAGATTGATAAACCCTTAGCAAATCTGACCAAAAGAAAGAGAGAAGAGACACAAATTAATAAAATTAGAGATGAAAAAGGTAACATCACGACAGATGCCAGAGAAATTCAAAAAATCATAGGGACATATTATAAAAGCATATACTCCACAAAGTATAAAAATATGAAAGAAATGGATGATTTCCTTGATTTATATGACCTACCTAAATTAAATCAAGATGAGATTAATCACTTAAATAGACCTATAACAAGCATGGAGATCCTAACAGTTATCAAAAATCTCCCAACTAAAAAAAGCCCAGGCCCAGATGGATTCACTGCTGAATTTTACCAGACCTTCAGGGAAGAGCTAACACCATTGCTTCTTAAGCTTTTCCATAAAATAGAAAAAGAAGGAATTCTACCAAACTCCTTCTATGAAGCCAGCATCACCCTGATACCAAAACCAGGCAAAGATAGAACAAAAAAAGAAAATTACAGACCAATCTCCCTCATGAACATAGATGCAAAAATTCTCAACAAAATATTGGCAAACAGAATACAAGAATATATCAGAAAGATCATCCACCCTGACCAAGTAGGCTTTATCCCAGAGATGCAGGGATGGTTCAACATACACAAATCTATAAATTTTATACATTATGTAAATGGGTTGAAGGACAAAAATCACATGATCATCTCATTAGATGCAGAGAAAGCATTTGACAAAATCCAACATCCCTTCATGATAAAAGTCCTACAGAGACTGGGACTAGAAGGAACATATCTCAATATAATAAAGGCTATTTATGATAAGCCTACAGCCAACATAATACTAAATGGGGAGAAACTGGAAGCTTTTCCACTAAAATCAGGAACAAGACAAGGGTGTCCACTGTCCCACTTTTATTTAATATAGTTCTGGAAGTCTTAGCCATAGCAATAAGGCAAGAGACATGCATAAAAGGGATACAAATTGGAAAGGAAGAGGTCAAGTTATCATTATTTGCAGATGACATGATTCTATATATAAAGGACCCTAAAGACTCTACCAGCAAACTGTTAGAGCTGATAAAAACCTATAGTCATGTTGCAGGATACAAAATAAATACACAGAAATCAGTAGCCTTCATATATGCTAACAACAAACACACAGAGGATGAGATCAGAGAATCACTTCCATTCACAATTGCATCAAAAAAAATTAAGTACCTTGGAATAAACCTAACCAAGGAAGTAAAGAATCTCTACAATGAGAACTTTAAAACACTCAAGCGAGAAATTGCAGAAGACACTAGGAAATGGAAAAACATCCCTTGTTCCTGGATTGGAAGAATCAATATTGTGAAAATGGCAATCTTACCAAAAGCAATCTACACATTTAATGCAATCCCCATCAAAATTCCAACGGCATTCTTCATGGAAATAGAAAAAACAATCCAAAAATTCATTTGGAATCACAAAAAACCTCGAATATCTAAAATAATACTGAGCAACAAAAATAAGGCTGGTGGTATCACCATACCTGATTTCAACCTATACTACAGAGCCATAGTAACAAAAACAGCATGGTACTGGCACAAAAGCAGACTTGTAGATCAATGGAACAGAATAGAGGACCCAAATGTAACCCCACGTAGCTATAGCCACCTGATATTCGATAAAAATGCCAAAAATACTCATTGGAGAAAAGACAGCCTCTTCAACAAATGGTGTTGGGAAAACTGGATATATATCTGTAGAAGGATGAAAATAGATTCTTCTCTTTCTCCATGCACAAGAATTAAGTCCAAATGGATTAAAGACCTTAACATAAGACCTGAAACTCTGAAACTGCTAGAGGAAAAAGTAGGGGAAACCCTTCAACATATTGGTCTTGGCAAAGACTTTCTGAATACAACCCCAGTTGCTCAGGCAATAAAACCACAGATTAACCACTGGGACCTCATGAAAATACAAAGATTTTGCACTGCAAAGGACACAGTGAATAAAGCAAAGAGGCAACCTACAGAATGGGAAAAAATCTTCACCAACTATATATCTGATAGAGGATTAATATCTAGGATATACAAAGAACTCAAGAAGTTAAATAATAAGGAATCAAACAAACCAATCAAAAAATGGGAAATGGAGCTAAATAGAGAATTCTCAAAGGAAGAAATACGAATGGCATATACACATCTAAAAAAAGTTCTACATCCCTAGTCATCAGGGAAATGCAGATTAAAACTACATTGAGATTCCATCTCACTCCTGTCAGATTGGCTACCATCATGAAAACAAATGATCATAAATGTTGGCGGGGATGTGGAAAAAGGGGAACCCTTCTGCACTGTTGGTGGGAATGCAATCTGGTCCAGCCATTGTGGAAATCAGGGTGGAGGGTCCTAAAACAGCTAAAGATTGATCTACCATATGACCCAGCTATAGCACTCCTAGGCATATATCCTAAGGACTCATCCGATTTCCTTAGAAGTACCTGCTCAACCATATTTATTGCTGCTCAATTTATAATAGCTGGGAAATGGAACCAGCCTAGATGTCCCTCAACTGATGAGTGGATAATGAAGATATGGCACATTTATACAATGGAGTTTTACTCAGCAGTAAAGAGAAATGAAGTTATGAAATTTGCAGAAAAGTGGATGGATCTGGAAAGAATCACACTAAGTGAGGTAACCCAGGCCCAGAAAGCCAAGTGCCACATGTTCTCCCTCATATGTGGATCTTAGCTACAGATGATTGGGCTTCTGTGCGAGAAGGAAAAAACTCAGTAGCAGAAGCCAGTAAATTAAAAAGGAGATAGAAAGGGAAGAGAAAGAAAGGGAGGAGGGCATTTATTAGGTTGGTATTGTATATATGTAAGTAGATAGAGTGAGAGGGGGAGGGGATATGATGGAGAATGGAATTTCAAAGGGGAAAGGGGGGAGGGTAATACCATGGGATATTTTTTGTAATCATGGAAAATATTAATAAAAATTGAGAAAAAAAAATACAGACTAATTTCCTCATGAATATAAATACCAAAATCCTCCACAAGTTATTAACAAAGTGAATCAAGAAATGAATAAAAAGAGTTATAGACCATAACCAAATAGAATTTATCTCATAACTGCAAAGTTGTCTTAATATCTGAACATTAATTAATGTAAATATACCATATTAATAAAAAAGTACAAAAGCCATGTGATTATATCAATAGATGTAGAAAAGGCACTTATCACAATCCAATACCCATTCAAGTAAACATTTTCCAACACAGAGCAGAAAGGAACTTCTCTAACCTGATAAAAATACAGAACTTGATGATGGTCCCATCAAGATGCAGAACAAAATAAGGTTCTCCTCTGTTGTCACCTTCCAGGTGACATTGTAGTTACAGGGTCTAGTCAGTGGAGTAAAGGGTAAGACCGTAATAAAAATCAGTCATAAGCCAAGCAAGGTGGCACACACCTTTAATCCCAACGCTCAGGAGGCAGAGGTAGTAGGCTCGCTGTGAGTTCAAGGCCATCCTGAGACTACATAGTGAATTCCAGGGCAGCCTGGGCTAGAATGAGATCGTACCTTGAAAACCCAAAAAAGAAAAAAAAAAGTCATGAACTGGAGAGATGGCTCAGTGGTTAAGTGTGTTTCTTGCACAAGCATGAGGGCCTGGTTGGTGGGGGGGGGGAGGCTTGAAGTTGCATAAAATCTCCATATTCCATGTAAAACAGTTGTGCATGGAATGCTTGACAGCAATCCCAATCCTACAAAGCGGAGCAGAGACCAGGGGATTGCCAGAGCTCATGTATAACAGCAGGCTCTGGTATCAGAAGAGACTCCGGCACACGAGAAGAGGAGAAAGGTGATGGCGCTGACCACCCAACATTCGTCTCCAGCCGTGCAGGCGAGTGCCGCCACCACAGCTAGTGCGCGGGCACAACAAGGGCGTATCCACTCGCCTTCATTACACACACCACAACACGCTTGTACGTGTGTGCATGCACACACCACATTGCACACAAGCAAAAAAAAAAAAAAAATCTGGGTATGGCTATGCATGTCTGTAACTCCAGTCTGGGAGGAGAATGGAAAATTGCAGGGACTTGATAACAGACAGCAGCTCTGGTTGAGAGAAACATCTCTCAAGGCAATATGAGAATGAGTAATAAGAGAAAGACACTAGACGTTCTCCTCTGACCTCTACACATGCGTGCATGGGGAGTGCACATCTACACGCAAACTGGTATACGCCATACATCACACACACCGTACCATGCATAAAATTCATATGAGATACAAAGGAAAACGATCTGCATTTGAAAATTATATGTCATTGCTGGAGAAAATACTAAAGAATCCACTCAAAAGGATTTTAAACAACTAGAATCACCAAATATATTATGAAGCACACATTAGAGACCAGAGGGAATTAAGGGTGGAGTGCAGGTGATACTTGTCTTAGCTTCTCTTTGCCTCTTTACTGGGCAATTCTCCCTGGAATTTAGAGTTCTAAATGACATAGTTTGAGAACCACTGACCCTCCCCTTCATCCTATTGGTACAGCAACTGAAGCCTCTAATAGAGAAGGGACTTCCTAAGGTCCTACAGTTTCCTTAATGGCAGACACTGAGGCAAGAACTTAGGTCTCCTCACTCCCTGTCTATTGGATCCTCCCTGGCCACATTTCCCGCAAACACCCATACTGTTCTTAAATCTGAAAACATCCCACGGAAGGCTAATTTTACATGTTAGTTGTACGTGTCAACTAGACTGGGCCATGGGGTGGTTTGAACCAGATGTCCCTCATAAACTCATGTGATCTGAATGCTTGGTACCCAGCTGATGGCAGTTTGGGAGGCGTAGCCTTGCTGAAAAGATGTATTTTTGGGGCACAGGCTTTGAGTGTTATAGCCAGCCCCCCTCCTTGCTAGAATCTGGTTCACTCTCTGCTGTTGTTTTCCACCTGCTGTGGCGAAGAGGAGGTGTTCAGCCTCTGCTCTACCATCTTTTCCCTGCCATCATGCAGCTGGACCTCAAGACTGGAAGCCAGAATAAAAGCCTGTACTCCCATCAGCTGATTTGGGTCAAGGTTCTGTCCTAGGAATGAGAAGATAACTATAGCAGATGTCCAGATACTTGGCCAATCATTATTCTGGGTGCTTCTGTAATGGTGTCCTTGAACACATTAACATTTGAATGAGCACATTCAGTAACATTGTGCCCTCCCTAATGCTGGAGGCCTCATCCAACTAGAGGCCTGAGTACAACAAACCAGCTGACCTTCCCTTGAGGAAGGGTCCTTCTTCCCTCCTGCCTACCTTCAAGCTGGACACTGGTTGTTCTCCATTCTTCTGACTAGATCTGGAACATCTGGCCCTCCCTGGACCTAGAGTCTCTGCCAGCTTTTGCACTGGGACTTACCCCTCCAGCTCTCCTGACTCTCAGGCTTGTGCACTGCAGCTGGAATTAAAGCCCTCACTCTCCTGGGTCTCTAAGTCTTTGGACTTGTGAAGTTTAACAGACTCCCTTGCCTTTCAGCAATCCCATGTAACACATGCACGTGCACACACACACGCACACACACACACACACACACACACACACACACACCAGCTTGCTTGGGCTTACTCCTCAGCTCTTCTGAATATCTCTTGCCCTTTCCTGCAGTCCCCAGGAACTAACTTTATGCAGAAGTTCTATCCCCACTGATGACATTTGCAGAGTGAGACACATGATTATCTTAGGTCAATTCAAGTTTATTGAAGTTACTTGGAGGTGTTATAAGTCCCGTGACAAAATCAGGACTTTCTGACAGAGTAAAAGAAAAGTAAAAGTGCCTGCTTAAGCCAAGGGGGATAGAGTCCAGGGTGCCCGGCCCCAGGCTGTGCAGCAGACAGGAGCCTGCCAGATGGAATGGAGAAGTCTAGTCCAGACACGCCTTTCCCAGTGTGTCTTTAGTGGGGCCAGAACCAATGGCAGTGTGTTAGCCCTTGGGATCTCTAGATATGTGGAAATGCAGAGATACCAAAGGCAGGGCCTGTCAATCCAATCTTAACAGAAATAAACATCCTTGCAATTATGGAAATATAGTAATTTCTAGACTTTTTTCCCACTTGTGCTGTTTGCACAATTCATTCTTCTGCTCTAAACAAGCCCAAAGGTGCCATTGCTCTTCAGGACTTGAGCAGTTAGCACGTTATCTGTCTCTGAGGTCTGGGCTGTGGCAATGAGTTATCATAGAGAAAAAGTTCTTCTCCTCCAGCTGGATGCTGCAAAAGATGGAAAACAGGGCTGGGGAGATGCCTCTGTGGTAAAGTTCTTGAGACCGAAGCATAAGAAACTGAGTGTGGACGGCTGGCAGCCATGTAAAAGCCAGGCATAGTGACACACACAGGTAATTCTGGCACTGGGGGATTTCTAGGGCTTGCTGACCATTACTGTAGCCAACTCAATGAGTTCTAGGTCCTGCGAGAATCCCTGTCTCAACAAGTAAGGTGGTGGGCTGGAGAGATGGCTCACCGTTAAAGAGTGTGCCTGCAAAGCCTAATGCCCTGAGTTCAATTCCCCAGTACTCATTTCAAGGCAGATGCACAAAGTAGTACATTCATCTGGAGTTCGTTTGCAGTGGCTGGAGGCCCTAGCATGCCGATTGTCTTTCTCTCTCTTTCATATATATATGCATCTTCTTCTCACTCTCTTCCTCTCAAATAAATAAATAAAATATGAAACAATAAGGTGGAAGCCGGGTGTGATGGCACACCCTTTTAATCCCAGCACTCGGGAGGCAGAGGTAGGATGATTGCTATGAGTTCAAGGCCACCCTCAGACTACATAGTGAATTCCAGGTCATCCTTGGCTACAGCAAGACCCTATATAGAAAGAAAAAATAAAAGGTAGAGACAGAGTGACGTCCAATGTTGACCTCTTGACTCTTACATACACATGCATGCACACATGCATATGAACATACCTACATGCACAGAACACACAGACCACAGGAAGAAATAGATCATAAACACACCATCCCTTCCCATCAGGACCATGTCCTCCATTTCAAACAGCAAACTCAAGACTATGGCCAGCACTGCACCTGTGTGTCAGGAGAACCTCCTCAGTGCCAGGTATTGATGACAACCTGGCTCATCTCTGCCTTTCATGCCCACAACAACACAGAGACATGTACAAAAACAGCCCATTTTATCCGGAAGGAAACAGAAGCACATGTGTGCACGCACCTGTCCCTAACATTCAACCTGACACAGGCAGCCCTGGACCCACACTTGGGCCCGTCCGGCACTCACGAACATGTCCCACCCCCCGTGTGCGGGGAGGAAACACCGCCTGGAGTTTGGGAACGAGAAGTTTTTGAAGGTGAAGGAGCAAGGATGTGAAAGGAGAATTACTAGAGGCTCACCTTGAACCATGACTAGAATTTATTATATGCCTTCTTTTCTGTCTCAGAGTGAGATAGAAAGGGACGATGAATCTCCCAAGGTCATGCCACAAGTCACTAGCCAAGCCTGGCCTGTCACTCAAAGTTCTGGATTCCCAGCTCACTGGGCTGAGCCGTGGAAGCACTGCGGTGGGAACATGTCAGTGTAAACTTGGAATAAACAGCTCCCCCCACCCCATGATTTCCCCTCTTTCCCTCCCCCCGCTGTGTCCCCTGTCCCCACTGCCAACAGCCCTCTCATTGCCCCTCCTGCCAATCTATAAACTGGACTGAGAAATGCCAGTATCCAAACACCATGGTGGCCATGGGGGACCCGGCCAACTGCTTTGTCTTCTGGCTGTTCTAAACAAACAAAGGGCAGTGCACAAGTTATTAGTAAATACCAAGGCTTAGTTTATTGTATAAAACTTCAATCCAACAAATAAATGAGCCATCAAGTTTGAATTTATGTAGCATTCAAAACACATTAAAGCCATTTGACCATGACAGAGGCCTTTTCCTGCTTTGAATGATGAAGCCAGAGCTGCAAATACCCTTCGGATGAGACATTAAGCAGGTCCTTTCAGGGTGTCTCTGGGGACTGTCAAGGTGGAAGGGAAAGGTCCCTGACACTCTTTCTAAAGAAGTCTTTGGGGAAAATCCCATCCCGGCTAACATCTCCTTCCTCTTAAAAAAAAGAAAAGATTTTCAAACCTGTAACAGTTGGAACAATTACAGCCACTCAGCTAGGGAGAATCCAGCTGGCTACCACATCTCTGTTGACCTTGAGACACCCCTAGAGGTCACCAGGGATTGCCTGGGTTCTCTGGAAGCACACAAGTAACTCATTCTAGGAGGTTCTGGCTGCTTCTGTGGCCTGTCTCTGAGTACCTTCCCCATTGCACATTGTTCATAATACTGCCTCACAGAAGGTGGTGAGAAGGGGGCAGAGGAGACAATACAGGGCAGAGTGTTCTTAGACATTCTACAGCCCTGTGAAAGTCAAAGACTGCATTGTGCACAGCATGGAGGGATAACAGCTCAGCCTTACCTTCTGGCCTCATTTTAGCTACAGGCAATGGAAAGTTCCTCACTTCTGCAGGTGTCTCCGCTTGTGCAAGGGGCTCTTGGGGACAACAGTGTCTGATAAGGATGAGCCTCGGGATATGGCTCACTGGAGTCGACATTTGGTCAAGGACTGTGGCCACCACATAAGCAAGACATCTTTAGGCAGCCATCCCTAAGGACTTAGAGAGCTTAGGGGAGATGATTTTTATGTTTGCTTTTCAATGTACCTTAAGTCCCCAGGTGAAGACCAAAAGCGACTTTCAAACTCTCCCCTCACCAAATACACAAAAAATGCTAGAGATTAGGGGCAAAGTTATCTTCTTTTATAGGTCATTAGCTAGGGATGCCATCTAAAAGGACAGATGCTGACCTGCCCTGGTGAGACTAAAGGCAACTCGAGCCTGAGTCAACATGGAGATCAGGAACTGCTTCCTGGCTCTCTAAGATACCTTTTCTGGGGTTGGGGAGAAGGCTCAGTGGTTGAAGGCACTTGCTTGCAAAAGCTGGTGGGCTGGGTTCAGTTCCCCAGTACCCACGCAAAACCAGATGCACTATGTGGCGCAGGCATCTAGAGTTTATTTGCAGTGGCATGAGGCCCTGGCACACCCATTCTCTCTCTCTTTTACTCTCTCTCTTCATAAAGAAATAAAGAACTCTCTCTCAAATAAATAAATTAAACTAAATAAAAAAAATTTAAAGGCTGGAGAGATGGCTTAGCAGTTAAGGTGCTTGCCTGTGAAGCCTAAGGACCAGGTGCAATTTCCCAGTACCTATGTAAGCCAGATGCACAAGGTGGCTCATGCATCTGGAGTTCATGTGCATTTGCAGTGGCTAGAGGCCCTGGCATGCATGGTCTCTCTCTCTCAATCTCTCTTCATAAATGAATTAATTTAATTAAATAAAAAAAACAGAAAGAAATCTTTTTTTCAGGCTCCCCCCCACCCCCACCTGTAGGCTCTTTCTCAGTCTGTGCTGTGCTCTTTGACCCACCAACCAATTAAGGGTCCTCCACATACACTTAGATGTAACCAATAAAGTTTAACCTAACTGGATGCTTAATTTACATCTCCAGTGTTATAAGATGACCTGGTGCTCCAAGCCACCATCAGGTTACCCACTCAGGGCGCCTCCCAGCCTGGAAGCATTCTGCTTTATTTTTCTAAAATAAATCTTTTTAAACTTACTTTTTAGTGTGTCTACACTTGCCAGTTCTTAGCAAATCATAAGACATGAACTCAGAAGCCACTGAATTGGAGGATTAGAATGACCATTGCATGCCCTGCATTCGAAACCCTACATTGCACATGTTCAGAGTCCAAAATGAGGCTTAGTAGCTCAAAAAATCTGTAATAAATGCAAAAGGTGCAATGAATCTGGGTAGGAGAGCTTGAAAAATAAACAGTCACTCAGGCTAGAGAGATGGTTTAGCGGTTAAAGCACGTGCCTTCAAAGACTAAGGTCCCAGGTTCGATTCCCCAGAACCCATGAAAGCCAGATGCACATAGTCATGCATGCATCTGGAGTTCATTTGGAGTGGCCAGAAGCCCTGGTCCACCTGTTCTCTCCCTTTCTCTTTCTCTTTTTCTCTCTCTCTCTAGTAAATAAAAATAAATAAATAGTCACTGAGCAGATAGTGACTGGGCAGTCACCGTGCATCAGCATTGTGTTAGCTGCTGAGCTCCAAAGATGGGTCAGATACAGCCCTGATCACCCACAAAGCTAGACAAAAGTCATCCCCAACAAACTCTCTAGGGGACACCATGATGGACCATCTGGCTTTGGAGGAATTCACTTCTTCTCCCTTTTCTTAAGGGACTTTGAGGTGAGGACTGGTCTACATGTAGACATTCCTGGTAATTTTTTTTTAGCACTTCTTTCTCCCACCAGCAGGGCCCTGGGTCATTACCTCTTCAATGTCTTCTTGATGTGAGTGATCTCCCTGGATGTTCCATAAGGACTCTGCATGCAACTCTTCACTTGAAGGAACATTGGAAGACACTGGAGAGTAGAAGGACTGAGGGCTTGAGGGCAGCAAAGGAAGAAGCTAAGGGATAAACAGACTGTAGCCTCTAGGGTTCTGAGCCCCTGGGTGAGAGCCAGGAATATCTGTAGAGGCTCCCTAAGTTCTTGGGCTGTGCTCTTAACTTTGTTTAATCATCACAACCACCCTAACATCCAAATATTCACATCTGCAGACTGCAGCTCAAGAAAGGGAAAGCCAGGAACAAATGCCTTTTCCTTTTCCAAGACCCAGAGCTTTCAAAGTCCTGATAGACACCCACACTCTGAACTATGTGCTGCCCCTGCCCAAGTTCCTTCACGTGGCACTCCTTAAAGCCTGATCTTTCAAAAAGGCTGCATTGAAGGTCACAGTTCAAATGAGAAGGTGAGTGCAACGCACCTACTACAACGTCTGGAGCCGACCAAGTGTTCACTACAAATCACTTGCTTGTGTACTCCTGCCCAGGACTTCATATGCTGAAATCTAATCTCTGTTGTGATGGTACTGGGAAGTAGGGTCTCTGGTTGGTGGTGGGGTTATGTGTTGATTAGGATCCTGAGTGGGATTCACAGGTTGTTTTTGTTTGTTTGTTTGTTTGTTTTGAGGTAGAGTTTTGCTCCAGCAGAGGCTGGCCTGGAATTCACTATGTAGTCTCAGGGTGGCCTCAAACTCATGATCCTCCTACCTCTGCCTCCTGAGTGCTGGAATTAAGGGCATGTGCCACTATGGCTGGCTGATTCTTTTTAAAAAATATTTTATTTATTTATTTGAGAGAGGAAATCAGAAGAGAGAGAGAATGAGCAGGCCTCTTGCCACTACAAACAAACTCCAGATGCATGTGCTACTCTGGGCATCTGGCTTTACAAGGGTTCTGGGGAATTGATCCTGGGCCATTAGGCTTTGCAAGCAAGTGCCTTAACTGCTGAGCTATCTCTCCAGCTGCAACTGATGTTTTAATAAAAGAGGTCCCAGAGACCTCCTTGTTTCCTTACCTTTCCCACCGTGTGAGGGCACAGTGAGAAGACAGCCATCTGTGAACCAGGAAACTAGCTGCAACACACACCGAATGTGGTTCCCATGATATTGGATTTCCCAGACTCCACAATTGTGATTAAAAATTTTCTGTTGCTCATAAGCTGTCTGGTGTCTGGCATTCGGCTAGAGCAGCCTGCCTACACCATCACAGGGCTAGATGCATGACAGCCACTTGTCCTCCTCCTGGGATGCCACGCCATACAGAAGAGCTCAGAGAGTGAAATCGAACCTGGCAGAAGGCAGTGGGAAAACCAGGCAGGTTACCAGTACATAGAAGGCAGGTCCCAAGTCCTAAAGGAAAGATTGTACTAGGCAAGCTCATGAAGCTACCTAGGAAAGGAAGGCAGAGCTTTGGGCTAAGCAATAAGAGACCTAGGATGTGTGTCCTTCTACCTGGCCCTCTGTCCATCCATGCATGTATGTATGTTTGCAACAACATCTTCCCAAGCACATCTTGTGTACTGGCACCTTGTGTAAAGTGGTGATCAGATGTACCTGTGCTCTCAGAGAACTACAGGTAGGAAGTAGAAAGTAATCAAAGTGTTAAGGGGTGTTACGTACAGGCTGCCATGCTGCAGAGCAGTCCAGGAGGGACCCTGTTTGGAATAGATGGTCATGGAAGGCTGGTCTGAAGAGATGCCACTTAAAACAGACACGAGGGGATATAAGGGAGGGAGAGGGGACTTAAAGGGATGGTATTGTATATATGTGAGTAGAAGAACAGATTACTGGGGATGGAAAGGCCTGAGTGAGGTCAGTGGAAGAAAGTGAGTAAAGGAAAGGTGGGGAGGATTAATCAAAAGCTAAGAGGGTATGAATAAGTCATACGGAAACCTACTTTTTTTTTTTGACAATGGTGCACCCAGAAGCCATAGATGGTTACTAGAAAATTTCCAGTGTCAGGGCTGGGATACCTTCCAGTGAGTTGTTGGCCATGGAGGTCCCTGATGCCCCCCCCCACCCCACATCAAACATTATAGGCCATTGCCAAAGCTCTTGGTTTCCCACCAAGAATAGATGATAAGACCCTATTGCTGAAGATTACACTTATCTGGGCTGCAAGGTTACTGAGAAATCCTGTTGGAGCTGAGCTGAAAACCTCCTCTGTATAAACCAGCTGACAGAAAGCTGGAAAAAGCTATGGTGCATGTAGCCCAATGGGAGAGAGAGAATTCACCAGTGGAGATAAACAACAGTGGACACTGCAAGCCTTAAATTTGATCAGCCAGGCCAAATACGCCACTGGGTGCAACAGAGACATGTTTGTTATGGGGGAAACCAACTGCTCTCCAATTGGACAGGAGGGAATACATGCCGGGTACAGAAAACTTAGGACACGGGATGTCATGAGCCCTGGGGTGTAACACCTACTGATGCCTGGCTAAATGTATATATTATGCTCACCAAACTGCCTGGTAAGCACTTCTCATAATGTTCATACCCGTATATTAATACTACTCTCATTTTTGGTTAGAGAAGCTTCTCTTTTCAGATGGCAGGGACTTTGGGGTGACTCATAAGGCACCATAGTGCTGAGAAGAAGTGACACAGGAGCATTCAGCACTGAAACATCTCTATCACACTTTCAAGGCTCAGGATCTGTGGTAGTTTTATTCAGGTGTCCCCCATAAACTTAGGTGTTCTGAATGCTAGGTTCCCAGCTGATGGAGATTTGGGAATTAATGCCTCCTAGAGGCAGTGTATGGTTAGGGGTGGGGTTATGGGTGCTATATTCAGTTTTCCTATGCCAGTGTTTGGCACACTCTCCTGTTGCTGTGGTCCACCTTATGTTGGCCAGGGGGCGATGTCTATCCTCTGCTCATGCCATTGTTTTTCCCTGACATCATGGAGCTTCCCCTCAAGTGCTGTAAGCCAAAATAAACCTCTTTTTCCCACAAGCTGCTCTTGGTTGGGTGATTTCTACCAGCAATGTGAACCTGACTGCAACAGTAAAGTGGTACTGAGGAGTGGGATTGCTGCTAGACACCTGACTGTGTCTGACCTTTTGGAGCTGATTTTCAAGAAGAATGTGAAGGATTTGAAACCTTGGCCTAAGAGATGCCTTGCAGTGCTGTAAGTACAGCTTGATGGACTATTCTGGTCAGAGTTGAACGACCTGAATGCAGTAAGAAGTATGGACTGTGAGGTTTGGCTTATGAGGTGGGAAAGAGCTTTGCCTGGACTGGGCTAGCAGTTTGTATGAGAAGCTTGCTGTTATGCCCATGTCCTGAGAAGCTGTGCAGGGTTGCTTTGCGTATAAATGAACTGGTGTGAGCAGAGTGATATGGCGCAGAAAAAATGAAATCTTTGGGCCTAAACTGCTGCCCATTCACCTGCAAATTGTTTGAGAGATTACAACTATTAAGACTGGGCCACCTGACCTGCACCGGGGCAACAGGAAGAATGTAGACTCTTCTGAAGGGGCCTGAGTGTTCAAGGAGTGTCCTGTTCTTTAAAAGTCTGCTTCATTCCCCCCTGGATTAACAAATTGGCACCCTACCTGGTATTGTGGAGTATAAGAAATGCAGGAAAGAGAGGGTCATTGAGTTTGCAACACGGTCTTGTGTTTTGGAAGTGGCCATGGGCAGTGTGAAGCAGGTTTGCTGGTTGCCTGCATGGAGACCCCATGGGGCCATGAGGATGAACCCTTGATTGCAGTGAAGACACAGTGGAGATGCCAGAAACACAGTGGAGATGAAGGAAATCTGCTGGCCCGATGAAGTTTTCCCGGACTGTGAGTAGCCTAGCTGGAGGGGTGGAATTGGAACTCCAGAGACTTGTTGCTGGTTAGAATTATTGAACTTGGAGACTTGTTAGTGACTAGAGTTGTTGGACTTGAAGCTACAAAGTTTGATGTTTGCCCTGGTTGTTTTAAATCTTGTATTGGCTGAATATTTCTTTCTTATGCCCAATGCCATCTTTTCCAGTGTATTTATTCTGTGCCATTATGGGTTTTGGGGGCACTTTTTGGTATTATGGCTCAGGTAAAAGACCTTGGACTATGGGGATATATGAACAGCATTGGGATTGATAAAAACTATGGGTACTTTTAAAGTTGGGCTGAATGCATTGCATTTTACCTCATGGATGTTTATCAGTTTATGGGGGCCAGGGGTGGAATGTGGTGGTTTGATTCAGGTGTCCCACATAAACTTAGGTGTTATGAAGCTAGGTTCTCAGCTGATGGAGAAATGGGAATTAATGCCTCCTGGAGGGAGTGTATTGTTGGGGGCGGGCTTATGGGTGTTATAGTCAGTTTTCCCATGCCAGTGTTTGGCACACTTTCCTGTTGCTATTGCCCACCTTAAGTTAGCCAGGGGGTGATGTCCACCCTCTGCTCATGCCATTGTTTTCCCCTGCCATCATGGAGCTTCCCCTGGAGCCTATAAGCCAAAATAAATCTCTTTTTCCCACAAGCTGCTCTGGCTTGGGTAATTTCTACCAGCAATGCAACCTGACTGCAACAGGAACCATTGCAGAAGAGGTGGTGGGAAGAATGTAAGAGCCAGAGGAAGGGTAGGGCTGCTTACAGTGCACTCTTCCAGGCACAAAATGGCCTGAATATCCATGTCCTTACAGTGCCTGACACTACCTATACCAGACCATCGTAATAGGAGGAAAAAATGATGACATCATAAATAAAAGAGAAACTGATTGAAAAGAAGAGGGGATATGATGGAGAGTGGAGTTGCAAAGGGGAATGTGTTTGGGGGGAAATTACCATAGTTTATTGTATATAATTATGGAATTTGTCAATTAAAAAATAATATTAAATTCATGAAAATACAAATGCTGGAGAGATGGCTCAGTGAGTAAAGTGCTTGCAGCACCAGGGCGAGGACCTGAGTTTGGATCCCCTGTGCCCACATAAATTCGTGGGCATGGTGATGTGCACCTGGAATCCCAGTGCTGGCTACGCAGAGGCAGGAGGCTCCCTCGGCTTGTTGGTTAGCCAGCCCAACTGGACCAATGAGTGCTAGGTTCATCAGATAACCCTGTCTCAAAAAATAATGTAGACAGCAATGGAGGAAAACACTGGATGTCAACCTCTGACCTACACACACATGTACGTATGTGTGCCCGTACATGTGTTAACATATACACATGCATGCATATACACCATATGCATATACATTTGCAAAACAAAATGAGAGAAAGAAAAATGAGAAGCCAGCTAGGAGAAGGGGGCTGACCAGAGGGACTTGAGACCTGCCGCTCATAGGCATGCCCATTCTTCCTAAGGGCAAAGCACCTTCTCCGTGAGACCGCAACCAATGTTGGAACAAAGCTGCTGAATAACTGTCACCATTGCATGGCATTCACTTGTTCAGAGTCAGGGTCCAGGCTGGAGAGATGGCTTAGCAGCTAAGGCACTTGCCTACAAAGCCTAAAGACTCACAGGTTCGATTCCCCAGTACCCACAGATGCACAAGGTGATGCATTTATCTGGAGTTCATTCACAGTGGCAACAGGCCCTGGCATGCCCATTCTCTCAAATAAATGAATTAAAAAAAAAAAAAAGAGTCATCATCCATCTGGTCCTAAGGGTAGAACTAAGGGTGATCCTAGAGATATTCCACTCAAGGGAGATAGAATAATTAAAAGCAAGGACAGCCTTGGGGACAGATGGTAGCCATCATTCAGATTCTCCCAAGTTCTTCATAAGATGCATTGGATGAGGGATTGGAGTGAGTCTTGGGAATTGGTGGGGCTCTCACTACCCAGCAACCTCTGATCAGTTTGTTTTTGAAAACCCCAAAAAGAGTACCATTGCTATTTACATTTCAATGTAAATTAAACTGACTTCACTCAGCCAGGCGGTGTACACCTGAGTTTAATGTCAGGTTTATATTAATATTTGCATTACCAAGATTGATCGTTTACATAACAATGCATATGTAGAGTCTGGGCCAGGTTTGGGTTTACACATATTTGCATAGCATTTACAGATTGATTGATTAGACAGACTGTACGTAAATCCAAGTAAACTTCTGGTTGTTTGTTTATTTTTTTTTTCAATTGGGTTTGGTAGTCTATATCTTAATAAATGGCTAAACTGGGCCTAAGTGCTCTATTATAACCTACACAGAAGATTTAATAGTTTTGAAAAGTAATTTTCTCTGAAAAAAAAAAAAAGAGTGAGATGAAATCATGGGCCTTTTCCCCCCGCTTTAATCGTCGGTGTTGAGTGGTTAGAAAGGAGACCAACAGCTTAAACTGCACTCACAGAAATAAAGCCAGGCAGAGTCGGGATCTAAGGTCAAGGGTTTGGCCATTGCGGAGGACTTCCTAGGGAACCTGGCTTTGGTGGTGGCCTTGACAGGGCCTCTATCATTCTGGCCCTGCAGGTGGAGAAGTGATTCTGCGAGTCCCAATTCCCTCTTGTGGCACCTTGAGCGCCTCCACCTGGCTGAAGAATGACCTGCAGCTTAGTCCGAGCACAAGGCAACCTGGAACAGGACAAGAGTAGAAGTGATTTCAAAGGAGAGGTATAGCGCAGAAAGAAATGAAAATAGACTCGTGTTTTCAAGTTGAACTTTATGTTTTGTGCGCCTCTGAGAGTGGATGTGTGACACACGGTCCACGGGGACCCATGCAAGTCTCTGACTTCGTTCTCCACGCCAGTTCACTCCCACCCTCCAAGGGGCATCACTCACGCGTGTCTAACTCATCTCTTTTGAGAGTGTGGAAATAAATATCTTGGCAAATGAGAAGAAGCAAGCTCTTTATTCTGAACGTGTAGTAGCAAGGGAGCCAGCCTCCATCACTTGTGTTTCGGCGGAGACTCAAATGCAGGCACAAGTGAGAAATATACCTGCCTCTAGGTATGGAAAAGGATGCTTCCGGTGGGCCCTAATTGGAACCCTTGACCCCAGGGAGCTCTTGGGGAAGAAACAGAGAAGCTGAGCATGCACAAGGCATCCTGTGCGATTGGCCCTGGGCTGAGTAGTTGGCTCTAAATAGGAAGTGGGAACAAAATTGTGGAGGCTATTAAGTTTAATCAAGTGTTGGACACCCCGGGCTAATTGTTATACATTATTGTTCAGCTTTTTACATTGCCTAACTTCCTACAAGTCCAGCTTAGTGCAGACTGGCTTCCTGGACCTGCTGTTGTAGACCAGGGGTTCCTTCCTTGGGCAGGTTGCTATGGGTTTTCAGTCATAGTTCTGTTTTCATTTCTAGTCCAATATGTCTATTCAGTCTCTCAAGATATATGTACCTTGTAAAATGCATAGTGCTGTCTTCTATGTGCACACATATTAAATTTACTAAATGGAAGCCGGGCGTGGTGACGCACACCTTTGATCCTAGCACTTGGGAGACAGAGGTAGGAGGATCTTCCTGAATTTGAAGCCACCCTGAGACTACATAGTGAATTCCAGATCAGCCCCAGCTAGAGTGAGACCCTACCTTGAAAAACCAAAAATAAATAAATTTACCAAATGGTACTATGCTTAAAAACCTCTTTGTGATTTTACCTTCTTTGCTTTTTTTTTTTTTTTTCTTATTTGCTGTTGTAAGTTGCATGTGTCTGAGTTGTTATATAAATAGTGCATTGTCCCTTATGGCTGCATGCACTCTGTAGTGTGCACCTCTAGTATACATTTTCCATGTTCCAGATTCCAGCACACGGACAAGACAGATGCATGTTCTCATGTTTATTCTATGAAAGAATGGTTGGCCAGAGCTCTCTGTTCATATGTGCAGGACAGGAGTGTTGGGTCAGAAAGTAAAGTGCTTTGATGTAAGTACCTCTCAGAGTGGATATAAATGTGTATACTGTATCAGCAGTGTGTGAGCGTTTTCATTGTCCACACCCTTGCCAATACTTGGTAGTATTAGGCTTTTTATCTATGGTCTCTGCTGTCTGTTTCATTGATGTTTCAATTTCCCTTTTATCTATTGGAAATGATGCTGAGCATCCAACCACATGATACTATGTCAAATGTGTTGCAAGTACAGAGTGCTACACTTTCCCCTCTGCAAGCTGTCCATATTCTTCACTCCTGTTCAGTTGGTGATTGCTCTTTTCCTTGCTGACTTGAAGGGGATCCTTGTGAGCCATTATTGCTTTTGGAGATTATGAATTGGGAGAAAGCCAGTGATTTTCTTAGTCTGGTGAGCTTTGTTCAACAAAACTTCTGAATTTTAATAGAAATAAATTAATCACTCCTTACTGTGTTTGATGGCACTATTTTAAGAGGTTCATCCTTAGCCTTAAGAACACAAAAATCACCAAATTCTATCAGTTTTATTATTGGAGGGACTTTTTTTTTTTTTTTTGGATGGGCATTAACCTAGATGTCAAAGGGTCAGTCAATTTGTATGGGGAAAAGAAATTATATTTTTATTTTAACTAACTCCCAATAGACATTTTGTATTTCTTTTTAGTGTAAATGTGGACATCAAATCACAGTAGTGCAAATAGAGCGTTGATTTTATCATCAAAATAAATTAAGTATTTTTTTACATTAAATTTACAGTTGCAGATATGTCAAATTTTACTTAGGCTCATTGGTATTTTTAAATTGCTATAGTTATTAGATTTGATGCTAAATCCTATAAGTTAATGTTTGAGTAAAAAGCACATATTTTACTTCACTTCATAAAATTTCTACATAGTTGGTTACTTGGTAATTATATTTCATTTTATATGTTTAAAACTATTATTTTTGGCTGGGCATGGTGGCGCATGCCTTTAATCCCAGCACTTGGGAGGCAGAGGTAGGAGGATCACCATGAGTTCGAGGCCACCCTGAGACTACATAGTGAATTCCAGGTCAGCCTGAGCTAGAGTGAAACCCTACCTCGGAAAAAAAAAAAATATATATATATATATATATATATATATACAGTATACATTATATATGTATACATTATACATATACATTATATATGTATTATATATGTATACATTATACATATACATATATATATATATATACATACATATATATATATATATATATATATTATTTTGAGGGCTGGGAGCTGGCTCAGTGGATAAAGTACTTGCAGCTCAAGCTGGAGAATCCAAGTTCAATTCCAAGACCTCCTATCAACAGAAGTTGTGACCGGCTTCTGTTATCCCAGAACAATATAGCACTGACTGCGAGATGGGAGGCAGAGATCGGAGACTTTCCCAGAAATTCATGTTGAGCCCAGAAGAAGAGCAGAGCCAAGAAACCCTGCCTCAAATGAGGTGCACAAGCAAGGACCAACCAGAATGCTGTCCTCTGGCCTCCATGTGTGCTCTCATTCACAGAAACAAGTAAACAAATAAATGACTTCACCTGTGGGCTGGAGAGATGGCTCAGCAGCTAAGGCAAATCTTAAGGACCCAGGTTCAATTCCCCAGGACCCATGTAAAGCCAGATGCACAAGGTGGTTCATGCATCTGAAGTTTGTTTGCAGTGGCTAGAGGCCCTGGCATGCCCATTCTCCCCACCCTATCTCTCTATGCTTGCAAATGAATAAGTAAATAAATAAAAAAAATTTTTAATCTAAAAAATTAGCATGTATATTATTTTCAAGAAGGCATGTGTAAGTGTCTTCAGATTACAAAAGTGTGTATATTCAGGTCCCTGCTTCATAACTGCATCTTGCTCACTTTAGTCTGGATATGCTGTCTACCTTTGCACATGGTTTGACTCCCATCCCTGTCTCACACTATTACTTTATTATTTTTAAATATTTGATTTTTATTTATTTACTTTTTAGAGAGAGAGAGAGAGAGGGAGGGAGAGAGAGAGAGAGGAGTGAGTGAGGATGGGCACACCACGGCCTCTAGCCACTGCAAAGAACCCCAGGTGCATATGCCACCATGTACATCTGGCTTGTGTGGGACCTAGAGAATCAAACTTGGGTCCTTAGGCTTCACAGGCATGCACCTTAACCACTAAGCCATCTCTCCAGCCCTATATATTTTTTAATAAATTAATTTATGTGTAAGGAGAGAGAAAGAATAAGAACGAATGAGCCAGGCGTGGTGGCACACGCCTGTAATCTCAGCACTTGGGAGGCAGAGGTAGGAGAATCACCATGAGTTCGAGGACACCCTGAGACTATACAGTGAATTCCAGGTCAGCCTGTACTAATGTGAAACCCTACCTCAAGAAATCAAAAAACAAACAAACAAAAAGAATAGTCATGCCAGATGCACATGCCACTTTGTGTTACATGGGTACTGGGCAATTGAACCTGGGCTGTCAGGCTTTGCAAGTAAGCACTTTTAACTGCTGAACCATTTTTTCCAGTCCTCACCACTACTTAAAAAAAAATACTTTTCATTTATTTACTTGTGAATCAGTAGGGAGAGGTTGTGGCAGGGCCTCTTGCTGCTTCAAATGAACACCAGCTGCTTGTATCACTTTGTATATCCAGCTTATGTGGGTGGCTTGGGAATTGAACCCTGGTCAGCAGATTTTGCAAGCAAACATCTTTATTCACTGAGCCAGCTTCCCAGGCCCTTACACTATCACATGCAAAATATTCTGGCTCTTCTCACTGGACTCCCCCCCCCCTTTTTGGTGTTTTGAGGTAGGATGACCTGTAATTTCATTATGTCATCTCAGGGTAGCCTCGAACTCATGGTGATCCTCATACCTTTAATCCCAAATGCTGGGATTAAAAGTGTGCACCAACCAACCAAACAAACAAAAAAAATTCAGAGGAGCCAGGACCTCTTGCCACTGCAAATGAACTCAGATGCATGCACCACTTTGTGCATCTGGCTTTGCATAGGTACTGGGGAATAAAACCTGGGCTATAAAGATTTATAAGCAGATACTTTTACAACTACTGAGCCGTCCCTCCAGCCCCCCCCCAGCTTTTGACTTCATATTTACTCTATCAATCTTTGATCCAAGCAAATTTTGTAAACTACAGAGCAGGACATAGAAGGAGTAAGGGTACATCAATGAAGTGTGTGTTTGGAGCATTATATTTATGTTTTATTGTCATATGTTAGTTTTCCCTAGATTTTCTTGTAATATAATCAATTAAAGAAGATAATTTAAAAATATGAGCAAAAATACATACTTTAGGACTGCTGGTGTTTTGGATAGAGGGCCCAAGCTCGCTTGCATTTCCTACAAAGAATCGGCAAACTTTCCTAAAAGGTCATATGGAAAATTTAAATTCCACAAGCCGGAAACAGTCAATGTTGCCCTTGCAGGATGCAAGCACCCATAGACAGCTCAGCAGTGAGTGGATATTTCAGGAACCATTCCTTATACAAGCAGGCTGGCTGAAGCTGGACCAAGGTGAATTTGACAACCTCTGTTCTCTTATCACTTAGGTCTTCTTCTCTTCCAGTACTGTGAAACTCATCAAAGAAATTATAATCTTCAATAAATGACCCAGACCAGACTTGCAGAGCTCAGTACTAGATACCCTCATTTGGTATCCCAGCATTACTTATGATATATGCTATAATAGAGCATTGTAGGTAGCCCCAGGCTCCCCTGTTTCCCAGTAGCTCCTGTGGGGTGGGTAGGCCCTGGATCCCAGACTCCCCAGCAGCACTTGTGTGGAGGACAAGTAGGCTCCAGATCTTGGTCTCCCCCAGAAGTTCATGTCGGGGTAGGTAGTGCCTGGCATACATGTGGGGTGAGTAGGCCCTGGTTCCCTGGCTCACCAGTTCCCTGGTGGCACACCCATGTGGGATGAGTAGGTCCTGGCTCCCCTATTCCATTGTGACACACACGTGCATGGTGTGGGTAGGGAACCACAAGATCCTCACACAAGACATATGAGAGCAGACTCACAGACAGGGACCTGCCTGCAATCATCTTGACCCCACACATATTACCCAGGCAGGCCCCATAACCACAGTGACTAAGATGCATCCCCCCAAAAGCAGGATTCTTGCTATTCCCTCGCCCTGGCTGCCACCAGTTGTCACAGCCAAGCCCACCATCAAGGACCAAGATGGGAGTACCAGAGAGACAGAATGACTCTCTCTGGTCACTGATTTGGCCAGGTACTCCAGGGCCCCACCTAGAGTTTCCAGGAGAGTGAATACACAAGAAAGACCCAGCTTAGGCTCAGGAGCAACCAACCAAAACCTGTGAGTATAACATCTTCCTCCTCCTGCCTTGACCAAACCTGAACAAGCCAACCAACAGATATTCCACAAGAGATGCTAACTGCTGCATTCCTGGTAAAACAAGACAATGACCTAAGATGGGCAAACCCCAACACAAAACAAAGAACGCAAGACACCAAGCCATAATATCCCCACCTAGGACACCCAGCCCCATAATGAAGCCTGCATTGCAAACCTAGAGGAAACTCTAGCCTTAGAACCCCCAAATAAAGCTATGACAAGTATATTCAACAAACTTACTAAGACCATGAATAAAAGGATAAAAGAATTAGTTGAAATCTGAAATAAACAACTCACAAAATATTTAAAAGCACAGCTGAATAAAGAAAATCAACAAAAAGAATTCAAGAATGAACTCAAAGCATGGCTGAAGAAAACAGAAACAAATCAGCATAAAGAACTCAATATACATCTCAAAAAAAAAAAAACTGAAGACAATAAAAAAGAACTTTAAGCCAATGAGGTGGTGCACACCTTTAAATTCAGCACTGGGGAGGCAGAGGTAGGAGGAGTGCTGTGAGTTTGAGGCCACTCTTAGAATACATAGTGAATTCCAGGTTAGCCTGGGCTAGAGTGAGGCACTACCTCAAAAAAAAAAAAAAAAAAAGAACTTTATAGATGGATAAAAGAAATGGAGGAGAACCAACAACAACAAAAAACAAAAGGATCCCAATGGCCTAAATGGACTAAACTCAAGGAAGATATAATCAAATGCAGGAATGAACTCCAACAAACACTAGCAAGTCTGATCAAGATGCTGGGGGGGTGGGGGAAAAAAAAAAAAAACATGCCGGGCACGGTGGCACACGCCTTTAATCCCAGCACTCAGGAGACAGAGGTAGGAGGATCACCATGAGTTTGAGGCCACCCTGAGACTTCATAGTGAATTCCAGGTCAGTCTGGGCTAGAGTGAGACTTTACCTCAAAAAAACAAAATAATAATAATAATAATAGACAACAACAATAAAATAACTCTTTTAAAAGGCTCCCAAGAAAGCCTCGCCAACAGAGTAGAACATATGGAGGCTAGACTATCAGAAACTTGAGGACAAAACAGGGGAAATAGTCTGGCAGTCCAAAAACAATGATAAATTTCAAAAAAGTATGCACAGAATACGAGGGAAATATGGGACACCTTAAGGAGACCAAATATTTGCATCATTGGCATTCAAGGAGGGGAGGAACTACAGACAAAGGCATAGAGAATATCTTCAACAAAATTATCAAATAGAATTTCCATAACATCACAAAAGAGAACCCCCTCAAAGTACAAGAGGCACTCAGAACACCAAACAGGCAGGACCAGAGAATAAGTTCCACATGTCACATTATAGTTAAAACCCTCAACACTGGAAACAAAGAAAGGGTTCTAAAAGCTGCAAGAGAAAAACAGCTTGTTGCATACAAAGGTAAACCTATCAAAATTACCTCTGATTTTTCAATGGAAACTCTAAAAGCAAGAAAGGGTTGGAATGGAGCATTTCAAATTAAAAAAAAAAAAAAAAAAAAACATGGTTTCCAACACAAAAGCCTATACCCAACAAAATTATCCCTCATAATTGTAGGCAAAAGAAAAACTTGCTATGATAAAAGCCAGCTATATGATTATATGATTATTAAGCCAATCCTACAGAGAATATTGCATAGAATAACCCAAACTGAAGTGATGAACAATCAAACCCAAGAGTCTACAAGAGGGAAAAATAACAGCCATGAGTAAAAGAGACATGAAAACATAAAGTCCAAGAAAACCACACTCCATAAAGCCTCCAACTTGAAAAGGAATAATTCACACCTCACAATTATAACTCTAAACATCAATGATCTGAACACTCCAATCAAAGACAGGCTTGCCACTGGGCATGGTGGTGCACACCTTTAATCCCCACACTGAGGAAGCAGATATAGAAGGGTTACCATGAATTCAAGGCCACCCTGAGAGTACATGGTGAATTCCAGGTCAGCCAGTCTAGAGTAGAGTGAGACTTTACCTTGAAAAACAAAACAAAACAAACAAAAGACAGGCTTTAAAACTGGATAAAAAAAAATGGACCCATCTTTTGCTGTCTAGGCAAAACCTATCTTATCAATAAAGATAGATACCACCTTAGGGTGAAAGGATGAAAAAGTTATTCCAAGCTGACAGAAATAAGAAGCAAGCAGGGGTGGTTATACAGATATCAGACAAAATCGACTTCAAACCAAAAGTAATCAAAAGAAGTAAAGAAGGCTATTTCATTCTCATTAAAGGGAAAATACGACAAGAGGATATTACAATCATAAACCTATACGGACCAAACATAGGAGCACCAAATTTTATAAAGCAAATTCTGATAGACAAAAAAGCAGAAATAATCCCCAACACAATTATAGCAGACTTTAATACTCCACTATCATCATTAGACAGATCATCTAACCAGAAAATTAACTGTGAAATAAGGGAGTTAAACAGTACCATAGCTCAATTGGACTTAACAGACATCTACAGACTATTTCACCCTAATTCCACAGAACACACACTCTTCTCAGCAGTTCATGTAACCTTCTCTAAAATAGATCATATGTTGGAGCATAAAACATGTCTCAACAAATTCATGAAAATCAACATAATTCCATACACTATATCAAATATCAGAGCACAATGCAATAATGCTAGAGATTAACAACAAGGGAAATAACCAAAAATCTGCCAACACCTGGAGGCTGAACAACTCACCGATAGATAATACATGGGTAGTTGAAGAAAGCAAAAAGTAAGTTAAAAATTTTCTGGAACTGAGCAATAATGAAAACACAACATACCAAAATTTATGAGACACAGTGAAAGCAGTCTTAAAGGGACATTTATAGCACTAAATGCTTTCATTACAAAAAGAGAGAGATCTTAAGTCAACAACTTAGCCATCCAACTGAATGCATTGGAAATGCAATAATACAAACCCAATAGTATGAACTATAAAGAAATAATCAAGATCAGAGCATAAATCAGTGAATTGGAACTAAAAAAATTTTTTTAATTGAATCAAAAAGCTGGTTTTGGGCTGGAGATATGCCTTAGTGGTTAAGGTGCTTAGCTGCTTACTTGCAAAGCCAAAGGACCCAGGTTTGATTCCTTAGTACCCACGTAAAGCCAGATGCACAAGGTGACACATGTATCTGTTTGTTTGCAATGGCTAGAGGCCCTGGCATGCCCAATCTCTCTATCTGCCCCCCCCCCCCGTCTCATAAATAAATGTGTTTTTTTTAAAACAGAGCTGGTTTTTCAGAAGAAGAAACAAGATTGATAAACCCTTAGCCAATCTGATCAAAAGGAAAAAGAGATGGTTCAAATTAACAAGATTAGAAATGAAAAGGGAGATGTTACAACAGACCCTAATGAGATTAGGATTTGTGGAATCATCAGGACATATTCCAAAGATCTATAGTCCACAAAATTAGCAAACCTGGAAGAAATAGATGCCTCATGAAAATAAAATGCTATAACACAGATAAGCAAACCATCAGCAGAACCAATAGGCAACCTACTAAATGGGAGAAAACCTTCACTGGTTTATTTCCAACAAAGGCTTAATATCTAGAATCTACAAAGAACTCAAAATCCTAAACAATAAAAATATCAAGCATTCCACTCAACACCTAAAGATATGTTAAACATCTCTAGTCATCAGAAAAATAAATAAAAATTAAAATGACTATGAAACCGGGCATGGCAGCACACACCTTTAATCCCAACACTCAGGAGGCAGAGGTAGGAGGACAGCTATGAGTTCAAGGCCACCCTGAGACTGCACAGTGAATTCTAGGTCAGCCTGAGTTAGAGTGAGACCCTACCATGAAAAAATAAAAAATAAAAAAGACTATGAGAATCCATCTTACTCCAGTAAGAATGGCCACAAAAAATCAAATGACATCATATGCTGCTCTCTTCACAACAGCCAGGAACTGAAATCAGCCCAGATGCCCATGAACAAATGAATGGTTAGTGAAGATGTGGTACATATACACAAAGGAATTCCACTCAAAAGTAAGGAAAAATGAAGTAATCAAATTTGCAGGAAATGGAGGTACTTGAAAAATATCATGCTAAGTGAGGTTACACAGGCTCAGAAATACAAACAACCCATGAGCTCTCTCATATGCAGTTCCTAACCTGGACCAGTGTCAGTTAATTGTAAGCCATAATAAATGTCTACAATGTGAACATAGTGCTTGAATGATGATAGGAAAAAGGGGAAATAGGGAGGGAAGGGAGGAAGGGTTACGCAAAAAGTCGATGGTCAGCAAAAAGAAAGAAAAAATGAAGAAAGAAAGAAAGAGAGAGGGAGGGAGGGAGGAAGGGAGGAAGGGAGGAAGGGAGGAAGGAAGGAAGGAAGGAAGGAAGGAAGGAAGGAAGGAAGGAAGGAAGGAAGGAAGGGAGATATGGAAAGGCCTGAGGGTAGTAAAAGGGGGCAGGGGAATACAGAAAACTAATAGCAACATAATCAATTCCATAGTAACCTTCTTCCTGGACACCATTAGACAAGTCATTACCCTCAATAAGGGGAGGGGGACCCGAACAGAAGAGCACCATAAGGGGTAGAGAAAGCATAACTCTAAAACCATGGGCTCGGGCTGGTAATTCCCAGGGCCAGAATTGTGTTCTCCCCTACCCTCACAGTGAGCTCTTGGTTAGGGAGAGATAAGGTCCCCAAAATAAAACAGGCCATTGCTAAAACACTTGGTTACATGCAAGAGCTCAAAGATAAGTCCCTATTGCCGAAGACACCACAACCTGCAGCCACAGGACATCAAATGACCATGATGGAACTGAGAGGGAATCCACTTGCCTTCCAGCTAGCCCTCATAGTGCTGGGAAGTGCTACAGGAGCAGCTGGAGGATAACGGCTGCCAACAGTCTGAATAAGCAGGAGATCCTGCTAGTTACAAAATCAACCAGCTGAGCAAGAAGTACACACTTGTGCAATAGTGGCACACAGCTGTTGCGGGTAACCAACTGCTCACAGGTTGCACATGAGACCCGCTCAGTGGGGGAGAGCTCTTATCTGGCTCTGGGAACAAAGCCAGATTCCCAGAATAGGAAACCAATAGGCTCCAGAGAAAACCTCCACTGCTCTCTAACTAAGAGTGGATATACACACCAATAAGTCCAATAATAACTAGGCTTATCCCTTTTTATTCAAACTGTTTTCACTTTTGGTTGGAGAATCTGTTCTATATTACAGAATAATAATCCAACAATACATCAAGAAGAGGTGCCGATTGTCTACCAGGAGATGTGTCACCTCCACCTCATCTGCCCAGCTCCAGAAGGCATTAAAAAGGACGTAGTGACACTGCCCTCACAGCCAGCCTGAAAACCAGCCCCAGAGTGACAGACACTATGTATGGTCACTAAAACCTCACAAAAACAGAGATCCAGAGTCTACAGAGAAAGCAACACTAAATCAGATCCATATCTTGCCCACAGAGGCTCAGGGAACATTGTAGAAGAGATTATAATATCCTCAGATTATAATAGCCTGAGGCACTGTAGCAGACAGCTTCAGGTTCGCTGAGATGAACTTCCAGACCAGGCACAGTTATGGAGGAAGGGATTTATTGAAGCTTACACATGCAGGGGAAGTTCCATAATGGCAGAAGAAGCTGGCCTGCTTCCACAGGACCAAGCAGAGAGAGAGAAGCACAAGCCAAAAGCCACACAGCAGAGCACACTTCAGGAACTCCAGTTAGGCACACTTTGCATATCTTTAGATTGAAATCTCAGACCCACCACCACACCTTAAGATCTGCCCAGTGACACCGCCTCCAGCCAGGTGGCTACAAGCTAACAAAACACTGAATATATTGAGGGCCGTATATTCAAACTACCACAGGCACTGCGTTTCCCTCACCCCTGCAGAGACTGACTGAAGCCTCCTGGTCCCCACAGTGAATATCAATAGCCCCACTGAATACCCTCAGCAGAACTGGGGCAAGGAAGAGAAGGGTCTAAGAGTACAATCATTCTACCTGATGCAATAAATAATTTTTTAAAATAGAGCATTGTATATAGAAGAGAGTGCAAATGGTCAGTTGGTAAAGCTATGGCAGATCCAAATCAAATGATATAATATCACCACTTAAAATGTTTGTGGAAATTCCTAATAATATGCATATGCTTATAAAGTAATAATTTGAGAATGGGGAAGTGTAATTATTCCCACGAGAAGACATAATCAAGTTGTTTAGATAATTCTACAGGTTAGCAAAGAAGGGAAATTCACTATACAGAAGTATGCCAGAATCCACCTGGTCCATTTCACAAGAAGGTTGTTTGGGCCTGCGCATGGCATGGTAGTGCATGCCTTTAATCCCAGCACTTGGGAGGCAGAGGTGGAAGGACTGTGAGTTCGAGGCCAGCCTGGGACTACAGAGTGAGTTCCAGGTCAGCCCGGGCTAGAGTGAGACCCTATCTCAAAAACAACAATCAAAGGTGTTTTATAAAGGCACTTCAGGGCTGGGGACATGGCTCAGTAGTTAAAGGTGCTTGCTTGCAAAGCCAGCCATCCCAGGTTCAATTTCCCAGTACCCACATAAAGCCAGATGCACAACATGGCACATGTGTCTGGAGTATGTATGCAGTGGCAAGAGGCCCTGGCATGCCCATACTCTCCCCACACTCCTAACAAATAAATAAATAAATAAATAAATTTTTAAAAAAAATCAGGAGACTTTATCTGTGGGAACAGGGTGGAAGGGGAACCTGGGGTTAGGCCATTTAGGGCCCTCTTCATTTCACTAGAGGTCAAAAGGCACACACCACTGGACCTTAATTATAGCTTTACACACACTCATATTAAATTCTGTGTGAATAGAGGAAGGGAAAAGAAGAGGTCTGGGAGCCCAGAGGCGAGGGGGAATTGGAATTAACTAAAGCCACCTGAAATTAAAGAGGGTGAGCTGGTGCCCCTTGAAGGAAGCACCCAGCTCTTTCCGGAGTCCTTGGCAATCTTCACTAGGCTCCTTCTTATCCCAAGGCATTGCAAAATCGGTTGGCATGGGTGGGAAGAACCTGAAGGGCATTAAGGATTTGAGGGCATCGGAGCGCATGAGGATGATGAATGTTGGCAGCCTGGTGTCCTGGAACCAGCTCAAGCCCTCTCCACAATGCCAGTGGGTTTTGCCAGTGTGATTTTAAACACCCATAAAACTCAAGTGATATTGATGGGGAGAATATAATCTCTTCTTGGCAGGGGGATCTGTTTTGGACAAAAAGAATAGATGCAATGTTCCATCTAGAGATAACTGACCCCCAGAGTCCCCTGAGACTACTGTGGCCTTGAATGTCAACTTGAACTGCTTAAAAAGACCACAGTTAGTCAGGTATGGCTGACACAGAGGATCACTTTGAGTTTGAGGCCAGCCTGGGCTATAGAGTGAGAGTCTGTCTCAAAAATAAATAAATAAATAAATAAATAAATAAATAAATGACAGGGGCTGAGAGATGGCTCAGTGGTTAAAAGCGATTGCTTGCAAAGCCTAATGGCTTCAATTTGAATCTCCAGTACCCCTGTAAACCCAGATGCACAAAGTGGCGCATGTGTCTGGAGTGCATTTGCAGTGGCAGGAGGCCCTGGCGTTCCCATGCTCACTGTGTGTCTGTCATCTGTCTGTGTGTCTGCTTCTCTCTCAAATAAGTAATTAAAATAAACTAAAATTAACAACAACAACAATAAGGCAACAGCAACCACAGGGAAGCCAGCATGGCTGGAATGTCAGTCATGCCGTCACTCCTGCGTCTCAGACGCGGTGGCAAATGTCCCTGCTGTCTGCTAATCTTGATGTCCTTGATGTCGGATGCTGTCTGTGCTCCCACCTATCTCACGGGAAAGAGGAAACGAACTTCCGGGCTGAGAGTCCTCTGCCTCACTGGGAAGTATGCAGCCTTTCTCTGCCCCTCTGAGACATCTGTGTATACACACACACACACACACACACACACACACACACACACACACAGGCAGGCAGGCACGCGCTCACTGTGCCCCAAGCTGCCACGTAAGGCTGGTTCCAGCCTCCCTTCACCACTGTCCCTGCCTTTCTTCCCTCCTGCCTCAGAGAAAACACACAGTATCATTACAATTCTTACCATTGCGCCTGCTCTTCCCACCCCTTCTCCTCTCTCCTTCATTCCCACCACCCTCCTTGGATGGCTCCTCCATGGTCAGCCTTGGTCTCCCTTCCTCTGAGAGGAAGTAGAACCCTGCACTTCCTGTTATGGTCTCTGTGCTTGAGGGCTGCCCTGGGCCTACACACAGAGGCCTTTTCCGCTGTCATGAACAGATGAGCATTAACAAAAGTGGTCTCACCTGACTGTCCCCTTCCTGAGCTGTTCCCAGTTCCTTCCTCTCAATGCTGTCTCCTTCACCTTGGTTTAGACTACTGTTGACAGCTCATGACTGACAGCATTGTAACTGACCCCACCATCCTGCTCTTGGGTTCTGTGACAGTTAAATCTTCATATTTCATACATTTTATTCACCATCTTGCTCAGTCCTCATAATGATCTTGCAAAACTAATTCACTAATTTACAGATGAGGAAACTGAGGCCCAGGAACTGTGAATCAGAGTATTCCCAGGTGGTCAGGAGCAGTTTCAAAACAGCAATGCAAGTGTGGGCAGGGTGGGAATAAGAGAGAAATAAATAATCGTCTGAGTGCACACAGATGGAACCCCGGGGGTTTAGACAGCCAGTAAGACTAGGAAACACTGTCTTTGTTATCAAGCAACTGCCCATGTTCACCAGGGCATCTGGGGACTGGCCACTCGTCTCTGGAGTAGAGGGGCTTTTGGTAGACAAGTGCCCAGATCTGAATTCTAAACATGAGGAGCCCTACCATGGGCTCTGCCAGCAGTGGCGAGCTGACCTTCTCTGTAAGGGGCTGCCTGAGTCACAGGGCAGCTATCCACAGCTTTCTGGGCCTGTCTATAACCAGGCCTGCCACAGTCCCACAGGGCAACTAGAGCAGCCAACACCACTTGAACGCCAAGTGCAATCTGTCACATACAGCTGGCTTCACGGTGACACCAGATTTGGAGAGGGAGGCAGTAGAAAAGCATCTGCCAGCTTGCCGTGTAGACAGAGATTAGAGAACATACAGAGGACAGGGCACTTGCTGTCCTGTAAAGTGGGCGTCGGGAGGGAAGGATTAAGCTAATTGCAGAAATCCCCAGCACTCCCATCAGGGGCGGCGGCGGCAGCAGAGGTGGCAGCCTGGCGATTTCTTTATCTTACATCTATCTCATGGGCTTCTTAAACCCTGGCTGGAGGAGACCGGCCCACATCTGTCCCCACTCTATCCCCAGCAACAACTCTGCCACAGTTGTCTGAGTTGGCATCAGCCAAGGAGAGAGGAGGTAAAAATAAGAGCATGTGAAGGAAGTGTCCTAACCTTGTCCTTTTACTTCCAAAGCTTGCACGGTGTTTCCCACGGAAAGGCAGGAAGCTGATTTTCCTGAGGTTTCACATCCTCATGCATGTGTGGTGTGACAGGGGGAATAAATGGCACCTAGCTCAAGTACTGCATCGGGGCAGGCGCTCTCTTGAATGCTCTCATCGTCTTTGTCATCTCTCTGGAATGCTCCCAAGAGACCCGAAGAGAAAACATGGGCTTAGGATCATTTATCATCGCCTCCCTCCACCACCTTGGGTCTCAAACATTTCATAACCCAAAACCCAACGGAAAGGGTTTTTGTCTTCCCCCCTCCAAATGGAAGGTGTTTGTTGCTGCCGCTGCTGCTGTTGTTGCTGTTGCTGAGTTTGCAGGTAACAGGTATGGGCTCATAGTGGCATGGACTTGAAAAATAAGTTATCAGAAGAGCTTCCTTCTTTTTTATTTTTCTTTCTTCAGGTAGTGTCTCACTGTAGCCCAGGCTGACCTGGAATTTACTATGTAGTCTCAGGGTGGCCTTGAACTCACAGCAATCCTCCTACCTCTGCCTCCCAAGTGCTGGGATTAAAGGCGAGCACCACCACGCCCAGTTGAGCTACCTTCTTTTACTAGCTCAAGGTGTTATATTATGTCTACCAAATATTACCTGACCAGCGGGTTCTTCTTTGCTCCCAGTAAGATGGCCGGCTGTGGAATTTTTGCTAGGTGAGCTCTTGGACTGCTCAGAAATTCGATGGCCAGACAACCATAGGGCTGCGTAGGACTGGAGGCCTGGCTATACCATTCTCTACTCCTTGCTGAAAGCTTTCTGACCTGGGGAATCACGTGCCTTTGATTTCCTCATTTCCACACCGAGGGACTAAAGCTCATCAGAGCAGGGTGCAAGCATTACCTGAGACAGTTCGAGGGCAGTGTCCGGCAGACAGCAGGCACTGTAACTGTCTCCTGTTCAGCACCATCTCTGCTGCCCACCAGAAAGACATCAGGTGAGACATTGGTCAGCATTCTGCCATATGACACATGCACATATGTGATGAATGACAGATCCACTGACAGAGATTCCCTTTGAGGAATTGCCCCTCAGGACTACAGGGGCTGACATGTGTAGAAGTCTCAGGGCTGGTCAGCTGGCTGGAATTTCACCAGTGTGTCTATGTTAGAGTCTTGAATAAAAAGGCAGTCTGGAGATAGAATACCTTCATCTTTGGAATATCATGGTCTTTTTTTTTTTTTTCCTTAAGACTTTCCATTAGGCAAAGTCCACAAGAGATTAGGGAAGGCTTGAAATCTAGTGACTTAAATGTCAATTCCAGCGATAGACATGATTACAGAAATATCTGCCCTGGTGATTGACAGAACATTTGGGCACCATGATCTCACCAAGTTGACACATGAAATTAACCATCTTTTACTTCAAGGAAAAGCTACTTTGGCCAAATAATGAGTGCTGAGTAAATCTTAACATTAACCAACTTTATTAAAATCAGCTTATTAGGGCTAGGGAGATGACTCAGTAACATGATTATCTTTTTTTTTTTTCATGTAAAAATACCGGATGCAGTGATTTGAATGTAAAATGACCCACAGAGACTCATGTGTTTGAATCCTTAATCCTCAGCTGGTGGTGCTATTCTGGAAGGGGGTGGAATCTTTAGGAAGTGGAGCCTTGCTGGAGGAAGTGTGTCCCTGGGGATGGTCCTAAGGTGTTACAACCCAGCCCTGCAGGCTGTCTCTGCCTCCTGCTTGCTGTGAAGATGTGGAGTTGGCTGTCTGCTCCTGCCATGCTTTCCCCGCGATGATGGACACTTCCCTTTGAAACTGAAAGCGGAAGTAAACTCTTTTCTTCCATAAGCTTCTTGTGGTTGAGAACTTTGTCCCAGGACAAGAAAGTAATCAATACACTGGGCATGGTGGGACATGCCTGTCATCCCAGCACTGGAGACGTGGAGACTGGAGGAACTCGGGCTCACTGGTCAGCCAGTCTCGCCCAATCGGTGAACTCCAAGCCAGTGAGAAACGCTGTCTCAAAAAGTGGTGATGAGGGCTTGGAAGGATGGCTCAGCAGTTAAGACGCTTGCCCCAAAAGCCTAAGGACACATGTTCGACTCTCCAGATCCCACGTAAGCCAGACGCACAAGGTGACACAAGCATGCAAAGTCACACATGTGCACAAGATGGCGCACACATCCAGAGTTCCATTGCACTGGCTGGAGGCCCTGGCACACTAATTCTCTTTCTTTCTCTCTCTCTCTTGTAAAAATAGGTGGGGGCTGGAGAGATGGCTTAGCAGTTAAGGTGCTTGCCTGCAAAGACAAAGGACCCAGGTTCAATTCCCCAGGACCCATGTAAGCCAGATGCACAAGCATCTGGAGTTCGTTTGCAGCAGCTGGAAGCCCTGGCACACCCATTCTCCCCGCCCCCCACTCATAAATAACTAAAAATAAAGTGGTGGATGGCATACCTGAGGGACATCTCAGGTTGTTTTCTGGCCTCCACTTGGTAGTATACCTGGGCACGTGTGTGCAACTGCATCTGTATATACATGTACTCACACACATACCATCATGTATACACATATGCATATACACCACACAATTGCAAAAGAAAGAAACTAATAGCATAGCAACAAAACAGAAACTGTACCCACTACTTTTAGAACCGTCTAGAGGCACAATGGAAACACTGCTGGCTGGAAACTAGAATCCCAGGTTCAAGTTCCCACTTCTTGGTGAGTGTGTGGCTTTACTTAGGTCCTTGGAGACTCTCAAATTTCCTCTGTTGCCACTCACAATAAGCACATCTGTCTGCAGCTGTGCAGAGGAAATGTAAGAATCCCCCAAAGCCTTCGTGGGGAAGAGTTTGTAAGTAAACTTCAAGTGTCTTAATAGAAAACATTATCCTAAGAAAACACAATGCTAGGGATAGATTGAGTCCAATTATTTCTACTAAAGAAAGCAGAAAGCAACTGGACTATGCCACACATTTGACCTCACTTGAATATGTTAGCTAGTACAATCATTGTTTTCAATTAGAATTAATTTTCTAGCTTTCTTGGGACTTGGAATGGCTTTTGATTATGAGAATTAAATGACCAAGTTGTCTGAACACTAACCTTTTTCCCTCTCTATCAATAAATTTTCACATAGAAAGCATTTCATTTCATTTCATTTGCACAGGGCTCAAAGCATCAGGCCCAATAAATGTTTGTTGTGGATAATTCATTCATTACAGAAATATCTACAGAGCCTTCAGCATGTACGAGCCCTGGATGAAGAAAGAAGGCTAACTTTAAGTATCTAACCTGACTATGGGACGGCTACATATGTAGGTGTTTTAGATGCCAGTGACTTAATACACGCTCATGCTATGAAGCAATAATGCTTTAGAAAGAAAAATAGGATTAATGCTTTAACATAAAGACGAGGCTGAAACAGCATTGCTGACCAGCTCTGTGGCTTTTTCAAAGTTCCCAGGCTTATGGCCAGAAGTCAGCTCAATATCACACCAAAGCTGAGAAGAATGAGGCAGTCATTCTCTGGAAAACTTCCCTGTCAAAGGAAATTGTCTTGTGTTGTCTCCTAGAACACTTCACACTTCATTGGGAAGCTATAAAAACAATTACCAGGTCATTAGTAAAGGTTATTATTTTTTTTTTTGAGGATCCAAACACCCTCCCAGAATGACCTTACACACTTCATTTCAGAGGGAGACTGTGGCCACTGCAAAAGAATGAGAGCTTTGTAATGAAAAAAGAAGGACCCTTTGGGGGAGACAGAATTCAACATTTTTTCTGCCTCAGTTTCCTCCGCTCTAGATAAGTTCAATGTGTATACAGTCCTTTCTAGGCATAAAAACTGTGAAGAACACACAAGCCATCTGGAGAGGTAGCTCAGCCATTAAGGTACTTGCCCACAAAGCCAAAGGACCCAGGCTCCATTCCCCAGTACCCACGTAAAGCCATTTGCACGAGGTGGTGTATGCAACTGGAGTTTGTTTGCAGTGGCCAGAGGCCCTGGTGCTCCCATTCTCTCTCTCCATCTCTTTGCAAATAAATAATTTAAAACAAAATTGTAAAGAAAGAAAGAAAACACAAGCAAAGGTAATTAAAGATAACTAGAAAAAGCGGGAGTTCCAGAAGCATGCTTGTGATGTTCAATGAATTAAATGTTTCCTAAAATTTTATTTTGTTCCCTGCTACCCTCCTGCCCTATCCCCTTAAAGCTTTCTGCAAAGTCATGGAACTGTCTCAAAAACATGACAACAGGAAGAACAATTTCCACACACTTCCACAAACACAAGAACTAACACATTTCTCCCACTAACACCACCCTGATCTAATCCACCCTGGCCAGTGGAGGCAGAGCTTGGTGTTGTTGCAAAAGTAAGGGCTAGGATTGTAGCTCAATGGCAGAGCACTTGCCCCCATGCACAAGACCATGGGCCAGATAACCAGCATCTATTGGAAACACCACACGCAAATTAAGTGCTGACTCCAGAGCTAGAGGTCCACAGAGGTATCATGATGCAACTTCATAGCCTCCTGCCTTCTCCACAGCCTGCTCTCCCTGTCCTCTTACCCCTCTGTCTTCTTACCACTCTCCTCCAGGATGGAAACCCTTCATTCTCCTCTCTTGATCACACAGCTTTTGCCAAATTGCTTCTCTCAAATATGCACACCCCTGTGCTCAAATGGATTAAAAAAAATATATTTTAGGGCTGGAGAGATGGCTTAGTGGTTAAGGCGCTTGCCTGAGAAGCCTAAGGACTCATGTTCAATTCTCCAGATCCCACATATGCCAGACACACAAAGCAACGCAAGCACACAAGATTGCATGTGCACGTAAGGAGGTGCACATGTCTGGAGTTTGATTGCAATGGCTGGAAGCCCTGATGCCAATTCTCTCTTTCTCTCTGTCTCTGTCTCTCTCTCTCTCTCTCACTTTCTTGCACTTAAAAAAAGGGCCAGTCTGTGGGCTTGCCTCAAAAAATTATTTATTTGAGAGAAGGAGGAAGTGGTAGATAGAGAATGGGCACACCAGGGCCTCTAACCACTGCAAATAAACTCCAGACACATGTGCTACCTTGTGCATGGGTTCTGAGGAATCGAGCCTAGATCCTTAGTCTTTGAAGGCAAGCACCTTAACCACTAAACCATCTCTCCAGACCTGGATTTTTTTAAAAAAATTTTCTTTTAAGTATTTTATTTATTTATTTGAGAGAAAAGAGGCAGATAGAGAGGGAGAATGGGTGTGCCGGGGCCTCTAGCCACTGCAAACAAATTACAGATGCATGTGCCATCTTGTGCATCTGGCTTACGTGGATACTGGAGAATTGCACCTGAGTCCTTAGACTTCACAGGCAAGTGCCTTAACCACTAAGCCATCTCCCTAGCCCTGGATTTTTTTTTTTTCTTTTAACAGAATGCACTCTCCTTTGGTCAGTTCTGAAAGTTCCCCTCACATTGAATTCCCATGACTCCCTACTTTGTAGGAAGAAGAATCCACACTTGGTTTCCTTTGTCCGTGGGGTAATTACAGAGGAGGCCGAGGGCACAAACTCAGATAAAAGCAGCAGCCTTCTAGGTCATCTTTAAGATTCACCATGGAAAATACTGCTGCCTTTCCGTATCTTTCAGTTTCCCTCCGGTCCACTTTCCTGATAAGCCCCATCTAGACGCCGATGCTTAACAGATACATTTGCTCATTTCTGAATCCCCAGAAAGATAAGGCAGAGAGAGATATTTTTCAAAACTCTGGCCACTTTGATATCATTGGTGACTTGGGCGCATTGGAGAATGTGACGTCCTTACTGCCAAATTGCAAAGATGCCTCTTGAGTTCCCAAAAATACCTCCTCGCTGAAGAGTTCTCCGCCTGAGAGGAGAAGGGTGATGGGTCGCAACAGCCACTGAGTACAAGGCAGCAGGCATTAGTCAGGCGGGAAGAAGTTGCAGATAAATTTTAAAGGCCACTGCAAACATGGGAGCAGATGGTGTCCAGGGGCATTTTTGTTTTACCAGATACATCTCGGGATCTTTGAAGGAATGGTTGCACTGCCAACTCGTCAATTAATCAACCCTCCCAAGGTCGCCAGGGACCTCCCAAGGATTGGGCCTAGGCAATGGGGGCCTGGAGGAACTGGCTTTAATTAAAGGATTTGTGCAGTAATGGAATCTTCAAATCCTTTGAGCAATGTTGCATGAACTGGGCCTTTCAATCCCTGTGCGTATTTTCCATGGCTGGAAAAAAAAAAAAACGACAAATATCCTGACCAAGCACTCTGAGGGAGGCTGTTCTAAGCCATTTAGAAACTCCGCCAAAGGCCAGGCCACAGGGAAAGGAGCCGGAGCAAATGAAAAGGAAGGGGACCCTCACTCGGTGGCTCCTAGAAGGAGATGACTTCTCCAAGCTCTTCTCAGCAGGTCCCGAAGCTCTGCTGTGGGCAGCCTGACTGTCTTGACGTTACGCACACTTCAGACGCCCACCGTCTCCACTGGAATGGCCACTTAGGATTTTGATGAGGTCATTGCCAGCTCAGCGTTACCAGCTTGCATTCATTTCTGTCATCCTCTTGGGTAATTCTATCCTTAGATGGTTTCTGACATGCAAAATATTCTTGCAGGGCATCTACTGGCTCCCAAAGAGCTCGGCTCCCCTTACTTTGGACAGGTGTGTACTTTCTGAGCCCCATCCACACACAGCCTGACCCACTCACTCTTGAAGGTGTCCAAAGCCACGCTCTGCCATTTGGTACAAATGGACACACACACGCACGCACACTGTCCTATTTTTACTTTATACCAAAGAATGGACAACAGCTTAGAAGAGAAAACATAGTTGAAGGAGTGAGTGTGAGCTCCTGGTCACTAAGAGGAATACCACCTTGTTGCTGATTGCTGGGCATAGTTAAGCATTTTTTTTAATTTTAATTTTTATGTATTTATTTGCAAGGAGAGAGAGAATAAGCACACCTCTAGCTGCTGTAAAAGAACTCCAGAAGCATGCACCACTTTGTACATCTAGCTTTACATGGATACTGGGAAATCAAACTCAAATCCAGGTCATTAGGCTTTGCAGGCAAGCAACTTAACCACCAAGCCATCTCTCCAGTTTTGCTATGCTTTTTATTTTTTATTATTATCTTTTAGGTAGAGGCTTGCCCTATCTCAGGCTGACCTGGAATTCACTATGTAGTCTCAGGGTAGCCTCGAACTCACTCATGGCGATCCTATCTCAGCCTCCCAAGGGCTGAGATAAAAGGCCACCATGCCCGGCTTGCTATGTATTTTTTATCAAGTCACATACCAGGATGTTCAGAGCCTCCATGACATTACTTGTTCCTGGGTAATTCTGTCTTTTCAAAGAATTGTGATTTAAATTTCAGGCATTGACTTTTTATCAGAAACTGTTCTAAGGTCATCTGTATGTGTGCTCAGAAACTGCTTTCAAATTCAAATATATTGTTCAATGTTTCTTATCAAAGCAACCTGCAAGCTGGGTTATCCTCAGGTCTGAGATAAGGTCTGCCTTCTCAAAAGCCAGAAATGTACAGACACAGTCTGCTCAAGTTGCCCTAACAAAGTTCCTATGACTTATGTCTGAAGTAACAGATCTTTCTTTTCTACAGTTATGGCATCTGGAAGTCTGAAATCAGGATACCAGCATGGCCAGTTTCTGGTGAGGACTCCAGCCTAGAATGCAGATGGCTTCCTTCTCTGTGTCCCTACATGGTGGAGAGATGGAGAATGCTCAGGGCTCTTACATAGATACTTATGTAGATATGTAGAACTATAGTTGGACTTTACTCTTATGATTTCTGTACTAGTTACTTTCTCATTGCTGTAACCAAACACCTGGCCAGAAGCAGCTTAAAAGAAGGAAAGGGTTTAATTGACTTGAAGTTTCCATCATGTTAGGGAAGACATGGTGGCTGAAGCAGGAAGTTGACTCATCACATTGCAGTCAGAAAGCTTCCATAAATCTAAGAAAATGTCAAGAGAAATAGAGAAAGGCTGTAGGGACTTTCTACCACCATGTAGTAGTCATGGTCTAGAAAAACACACTTGCATGATTTTCTATTATTCACCACTAAAACCCAATGTCAGGGATAATCTTGGACAGTAGAAGCTGATTTTGGTTATAATAGACATACTTCTCCTGCTCTTCCCCCCAAGTTCAAGTAGAAAATCTAAACAATATATGATCAACATCAGAAGTTTCTGGAAGGTGGAGAAAAGAAAGTGACAGACTGGCAAGGAAACTTGGGATCCAAGGAACGACATGATGATGGGTTTTATTTTCAGCTCTTATAACCCAGACTAGAGAAACTGGAAACCCAGAAATGTCAATGAATATACATATATGTCCTAAGAAAACCTGCTCTCTCTAGCCAAATGACCAGAGCAGGAAAGCCAGACAAGACAGAAGTACGCAAGCAGTCTGCTGTACTGCAGACACACATATGCACACACACACACACACACACACACATGCACTCAGTGCAATACTCTCCAGCCCTGCCAGCAAAGGCTAAGACCCTAGACTGCCATTCAAGCCATACTGTAGTACTGTGCTATGGTGCCTCAACTGCCCTTTTGGAGTAGTTCAAAGAAGCCACAGCATCCATGGTCACCAGTAGCAAGCAACAGAGTCACCTTTTCCAGCAGGATCAGCAGAGACACATTGAAGGTTCAATGTTCCCCCCCCCCCCGCCCCAGCCCCCGCATCAGCTGGAGGAGGCAGGCCTCTCACCCTGGCTGGGATCCAGTCAGAAGAGGTCTGGAGAGTTAGGGCGGCACTCTCAGTTGGAGGTAACCCTTCTGCAGAGTCAGTGAGAGCCCGCCCTCTCAGCTAGCACTTCAAACATACTGATATGCATAAAGTGGAAGAAAAACATGAGAACAGCTATCACGTGTGAAAGTTAATCAAAGGAAATCAGAAAAGGCTATGTTAATATCAGACAAAGTATCTTGCAGAGCAAAGAATTTTTCTAGGGAAAGACAGTAACATTACTTAATGATAAAATAAAATAAATCTGCAAATAAGATACTTATATTCTGAACCTGTTGAATCAGAGGGGGAACTGGATGATCCATGCTTAGTTATCACTGGAGATTTCATAGACATCTCTCTAAACAATAAATAGGAATCAGATAGAAAATCAGCAAGTTTTTACCACTCAACAACTGCATCAGGCCACAGGGTCTAATAGACATTTATAGACCATTTTACCTGCAGAAGATGTATTATTTTCAATTACCCACAGAATATATCCTAAGGCAGACCAATAACCGTGGCCATTAAAAAACAAACAAAAACTCACAAATTTTAAAGAATTAAAATTACACCAAGTGTCTTCTGTGACCAATAACAGAAAAATAAGAAAATCTCAAATCACTGGTGAGTTCCTTTGCAAGGACTGCCGTAAGTACCAAAAAAAAAAAAAAAAAAAAAAAAGTGCTTACCACATCTATTCTGCCAAGCATCATAGCTTAGCCTAGTGTACTTAATCCTGCATAAAATACCCTATTATCTTACAATTGGGCAAAATCTCTCAACACAAAGCCCATTTTTTTTAATTTTATTTTTATTTAAGAGAGAGAGATATACAGAAATAGGCAGGTACAGAGAGAGGGAGAGAGAGAGGAAGGGAGGGAGGGAGAGAACAGGCACGCCAGGGCCTCCAGCCACTGCAAACGAACTCCAGACGCATGTGCCCCTCGTGCATCTGGCTTACGTGGGTCCTGGGGAGTTGAACCTGAGTCCTTTGGCTTTGCAGGCGAGCGCCTTAACCACTAAGCCATCTCTCCAGCCCACAAAGCCTATTTTTAACAAGGTATTGGATATTTCATACTCACTGCTAGGATGGTAAACGCAGTATCTTCAAATGTTGACAGCAGTACTCTATGTGAGAGGCTGTCGTTTGCCTCACCGTCATGCAGCCTGGGAGCTGCAGCTCACTGTGCTGTCCAGCGTGAGAGAGTATCTCACCACATGTCACCAACACAGGAAAAGACGGAAAGTGAAAGCGCAGTTTCTGCTGCATGTGGATCACTTTCATACCGTCATGAAGCTGAAAAAGTTGCTACATGGAGCCATGGCAAGTCAGGGACTGTGTGCATATAAAGAATTATTAAAAGCCGGGCATGGTGGTGCATGCCTTTAATACCAGCACTTGGGAGGCAGAGGTAGAAGGATTGCTGTGAATTCAAGGCCACCCTGAAACAACATATTGAATTCCAGGTCAGCCAGGGCTATAGTGAAACCCTACCTTGAAAAACCAAACGAAAGAAAGAAAGAGAGGAAGGAAGGAAGGAAAGAAAGAAAAAATTATTAAAACTCAGCCTCAGAGCTAGAGAGATGGTTCAGCAGTTAAGGCACTTGCTGGTAAAGACTAACGACCAGAGTTCGATTCCTCAGTATCCACGTAAAGCCAGATGCACAGTGATGTATATGTCTGAAGTTTGTTTGCGGTGGCTGGAGACCCTGGTGTGCCCATTCTCTCTTCTCTCTCCCTCTCTGTTGGGCATGGTGGCATACACCTTTAATGCCAGTATTTGGGAGGCTGAAGTAGGATTGTTGTGAGTTCTAGGTCGGCCTGGGCTAGAGGAAGACCCTACGTCAAAAAAATAAAATAATAAAATAATAATAATAATAAATAAAATTCAACATCAAAAGAATATAAGTAGACAAAGGCAAAAGCCGTGAATAGATGCTGCAGAAAAGAATCCACAGGTACAAAGTAAGTACATGAAAAGATAGCCAACTTCTCTGTCCTGCGGAAACGCAAACTGAAATAACACCACCCCCTATTATAAGACCAGTGTGGGGGCCAGGTGGAGTGGCACATGCTTTTAATCCCGGCACTTGGGAGGCAGAGGTAGGAGAATCACTGTGAGTTCGAGGCCACCTTGAGACGACATAGTGAATTCCAGGTCAGCCTGAGCTAGAGTGAAACCCTACCTTGAAAAAACAAACAAACAAAAAAAAAAAAGACGAGCATGGTGTTGCACACCTTTAATCCCAGCACTTGGGAGGCAGAGGTAAGCAAGAGGTAGGAGGATCGCCAGCCTGAGACGACAAGAGTTCCAAGTCTGCCCGGGCTAGAGCAAAACCCTACCTCAGAGCCCCCTCTCTGCCCCACTCCACCCCCCAAAAGAGCTAAGCTAAGAGACAATGACAATACCACATGCTTGGGAAGAAGCAGAGAAACTGCATCTCTCATGCTTCATGAAGAAGGGCACAGACACCCTAGAAAGTAGCTTGACAATTTCAGAAGAAATAGCAACAGGCCAGGCATGGTGGCACATGCCTTTAATCCCAGCTCTTAGGAGGCGGTAGGTAGTTGGATCTCTGTAAGTTTGAGGCCAGCCTGAGACTACATAGTAAGCTAGAGTGAGACCCTACCTGAAAAAAAAAGAAAAGAAAAAGAAAGAAAGATAAGAAATAGAGCAAGAGAGATGGCTGAGCAGTTAAGGCACTTGCCTAATGACCCGGGTTTGTTTCCCCAGTACCCATATAAAAAGCCAGATGCACAAAGTGGCACATGTGTCTAGAGTTCATTAGCAGTGGCTGAAGGCACTGATCAGCACATTCTCTGTGTCTCTCCCTTCTCTCTCTCTCTCTCTCTCTACTTGCAAATAAATAAATAAAAATATTTTTTTAAAAAAAGGAAACAGGAACAATGATGGCATATTGCCCATATGTATGGAAGTTATCGATATAAAGTTTCAGAAAAAGAACAAACACAGAAAAGGAAAAATTAAACATGCCAGGCATCATACCATTAGACATTTGTCCCAGAGATGTGAAACTTTATGTTGTAGTCAGCTCCACGCTGCTGGGATAAACATTGTGACTAGGCACAATTAACAGAAAGGGTTTATTTCAGCTTACAGATCCAAGAGAAGTTCCATCAATGGCTCCCATTCATAAATCCAAGCAGAGAGAGACACCATCCCCAAAACAGCCAGCACCGTAAGCACACACAAACGGGCAGCAAAGAGCAGGGAACCTCACTCAACCAGCAGCAGAGACCCAGGCAGAGTTTAGCATTCTCTGCATAACTTTAGGCTGGAAATCAGACCCGCTCCCAAACACACCTCTGGGTTGGATCCCAGGATCCACCCACAATGATACCTCTTTCAGACAGGCAGTCTTTAATAAAACACCTAAGTCTGTGGGAAGAGGGACACACATTCAAACTACCACACCTGATGTCTACACACAACCTAGACCATGACCATTCACAATCGTGCAGCCTGTAAAAACCAAACGTTGGAAACAACCAAGCTGTCCTTCAATAAACGGACGTCTCCACAGGCTGGGGTGAGTCTATTCTGGGAAATGAAGCATAAGGAAAGAAGTACTGATATAAGCAACACCTAGGGGAGATGTCAAGGCCATCATGAAACATCAAAATCAGAGCTGGAGAGATGGCTTGGTGGTTAAGACACTTGCCTGCAAAGCCAAAAGACCCAGGTTCAATTCCCCAGGACTCACGCAAGCCAGATGCACAAGGTGGTGCATACATCTGGAGTTCGTTTGCAGTGGCTGAAGGCCATCTCTCATTTATTTCCTCTCAAATATATAAATAAAAATATTTAAAAGAAAATCAAAACCAGTAACCAACGGATGTATACTGTATCATAATGTTCATGTAAATATCCTGAAAATGACAAAGTAATCAAGGTGACAACCAAGGAGTGGCTCCCAGGAGTAAGGATGGCAAATTGGGTCCAGAGGATGACTAGAGATAAGAAGAGTTCAGAGAATTGGATCATGGTGGTGAATTCACAAATCCACATACATGTTAAAGGATGGAAAACTATGCATGCTTATTTACTAATACCATTTTCCTGGTTTTACTGTACTTATTAAGTTAGAACCACTGGGGGCAATGGGTGAGGGACACCAGAGGCAAGCCAAGGGCCACAGGTTTGAGCCCAGCCTCGCCATCTTGTCAAGCTGTAGAAGTGGGACGTGGGACCACGGGTGCCACCGAGGTGAGGTCACATCAGGATCAGATGAACGGACAGGTGGACGGGTGGTGGGCGGTGGGAAAGGAGTTGAGCTGAAGCCCTGGGCACGATCAGGAGTTCTGTGCCTGTCAGTGCCTTGATACACACGTCAGGTTGTCAGAAGACAGTTCTGGGGAGGCCCCAGCCATCACAGTGTTGGGTGTCCTCCTCTTCAGGCGTCTAGGTGAGGGCTTGCACCCTCCTTGGACTGGTGTGCTTGGTAAGTTCTAGGCTCTGGTTTTCCTGACATGGTTTTAATACACTCATGTATGGCCATAAGTTATTTATTTATGAGAGAGAGACAATGAGGGAGACAAATAAATTAAAATAATATTTTTAAAGTGTCTTGATTTATAACTTTCGTTTGTTTTTTAGCTATAAAAACTTCAGGGAAGAACATATTATTTGGAGTAACCTGAATCCATGTTAATCCTGACACAAACAGGATGCTGCCCAGGGGTCAACATTAGGGGAAGGAATCAAACGTTAATTTATGCACTTCATTCTATTACTCATTTTCTTATTCTAAATGTGTTTTAATTGTGTGGTTCAGAAATTACGGTATACTCATTCAATATGGAAACTGATGTAGCAAAGAAAGGAGTGCCCACAAGCAGTTACACAGAAACCCAGGAGCACATCGTAAACACACTGGTGTTACAACTATGTAAAATAAACCTGGGGGACAGTGAAGAAACTCATCAAGGTGGAATGCTGAGGTTGTGCTTTGTTTTTAAATACTTTCCACTGCGGGCTTGCTGGAAATATAATGTAAAGATATGCAAAGCTCTGCTCCAGACCCCAGCCTGACTTATTGCTTTGAATCTGGCATTTGGGGAACCACGGTGGAAAAACTGCATAAAAAGCAAAAAAAAAAAAAAAAAAAAAAGTCAAGCGTGGTGGCTCACACCTTTAATCCCAGAACTCTGGAGGCAGAGGTAGAAGGATCTCTCTGAGTTCGAGGTCACCCTGAGAGTACATAGTGAATTTCAGGTCAGCCTGGACTAGAGTGAGACACTACCTCAAAAAAAAAAAAAAAAAAAGTGGGAGTAGGAGAGATGGCTTAGTGGTTAAGACACTTGCCTGAAAAGCCAAAGGACCCAGGTTCAATTCCCCAGGGCCCATGTAAGCCAGATGCACAAAGTGGTGCATGCATCTGTAGTTTGTTTGCAGTAGTTAAAGGCCCTGGTATACCTATTCTCTCTCTCTCTCTTTCTCTCTTTCCCTCTTCCTCTCTCTCTCTCTCAAATAGATAAAAATATTTTTTAATGTGGAAATAGCTCCTATTTTTTGTTTTCATTGTACCAAAATTGCCATGATTTGCTCTTTATTATACTATTAAAATCTTGTTCTCAAACTGGGCCTGGTGGTGCATGCCTTTAATCCCAGCACTTGGGAGATAGAGATAGGAGGATTACCATGAGTTCGAGGACACCCTGAGACTCCATAGTGAATTCCAGGTAAGCCTGGGCTAGAGAGATGCCCAGTACCCACCTAAGCCAGATGTACAAGGTGGAACATGCATCTGGAGTTTATTTGCAGTGGCTGGAGGTCCTGGCACACCCATTCATTCTCTCTCTCCTTCTTTCTCTACCTGCCTGACTCTCAAATAAATAAATGAATAAAATATTTTTTAATTGCAAAAAGAAATGGAAAAAGAGTATTTAGTCAGTAATTGAAAATATTTATTGTTTTCCTGGAAAGGATTATAGTAAGTGAGGTAACCCAGGCCTAGAAAGCAAAATGCCTCGTGTTCTCTGTCATATGTGGATCCTACCTACAGGTGTTTAGACTTGTATGTGAGTTGGAGTAAAAATTGGTAGCAGAGGCCAGTGAGCTAGAAAGGGGATATAAGGGAGAGAGGAGAGGGGAGGACTTAAGGGATGGTATTGTACATATGTAAGTAAACAGATTACAGGGGATGGAATGACCTAAGTGAGGTCAGGGGAAGGGATTGAGTAAAGGAAGGATGAGAGGAGGGTTTATCAAAATCTAAGCTATTATGAATAAGCCGTATGGAAACTACTTTTTTGGATAATGGTGCACCCAGAAGCTATAGACTGTTAGTAGAAAAACTTCAGTGTCAGTGATGAGAAACCTTCTGGTGAGTTGTTGGCCAGGGAGGTCCCTGATACCCCTAAAACATTATAGGCCATTTCCAAGGCTCTTTGTTTCCCACCAGGAATATATGGTAAGACCCTATTGCTGAAGACTCCACATGTTTGGGCAGCAATGTCACTGAGAAATCAAGCTGGAACTGAGTTGAAAACCTCCTCTCTGTGGACCAGCTGACAGAAAGCTAGAAAAAAGCTATGCTGCATGCAACTCAATGGGAGAGAGAAATCATCAGTGTTGATAAACAACAGTGGACATTGCAAGCCTTACATTTGGCCAGCCAGGCCAAATTAGCCAACAGATGCAATAGTGGCATATTGTTTATGGGAAAAACCAACCACTCTCTAATTGGACTAAAGGCACTCTCCATGAGAGGGAATACATGCCTGGTACTGAAAACTTAGTCAAAAGCCTTGTGGCGTGGGAGGTCATGAGCCCTAGCGGTGTAATGTCTGCTGCTGTCTAGCTGAATGTATATATTAGGCTCACCAAACTGCCCTGTAAGCACTTTTCTTAACTTTCATACCCATATATCAATGCTACTCTCACTTTTGGTTAGAAAAGCTTCTCTTTTCAGATGGCGGTGACCACTGGGATAACTCAAAAGGCACCATAGTGATGCGAAGAAGTGACAGAGGAGTGCTCAGCATGGAGACATCTCTACCACATCGTCTAAGGCTAAAGGTCCATTGTGGAAGAGGTGGCAGAAAGAATGTAAGAGCCAAAGGAAGGGTAGGACTGCTTACAATGCACTCTTCCAGGCACAAAATGGCCTGGATATCCATAACTTCACAGTGCCCGGTACCCCCTACACAAGACCCTCATAATCCGAGGAAAAGATGATGACAACAAAATAAAAAAGAGACTAATTGAGAGGGGGAGGAGATACGTTAGAGGGTGGATTTGTGAAAAGGAAAGTGGAGGAGGGGAGGGAATTATCATGATTTATTGTCTATAAACATAAAAGTTGTCAATAAAAAAAAAAAAACGTCAGGGCTGGAAAGATGGCTTAACAGTTAAGGTGCTGGCCTGCAAAGCCAAAGGACCCAGGTTTGCCTCCCAAAGACCCACATAAGCCTGATGCATAAGGTGGTGCATGCATCTGGAGTTTGTTTGCAGCAGCTAGGGGCCCTGGCACACCCATTGTCCCTCTATCTGCCTCTTTTCTCTCTCTCTCCCTCTCACTGTCTTTCTCTCAATGAATACCATGGTCTAGAAGACAGTATTGTAAGAACTCCTCCCCTACATTTGGCTCTTACATTCCTTCTGCCACTTCTTCCACAATGGTCCCTGAGTCTTGGAGGGTGTGATAGAGATGTCTCACTTAAGCTGGGCATGGTGGCACACGCCTTTAACCCCAGCACTCAGCAGGCAGAGGTTAGAGGATCGCTGTGAGTTCAGGACCACCCTGAGACTACATAGTGAATTCCAGGTCAACCTGGGCTAGAGTGAGACCCTACCTTGGAAAAAAAAAAAAAGATGTCTCACTTAGTGTTGAACAAATCATTGTAATTTCTTCTTGGCACTTTGGTGAGTTTTGAGTCACTCCAGTGTTCACCACTATCTGAAAATAGAAGCTTCTCTAACCAAAAGTGAGAGTACATTAATATATGGGTATAAACATGAGTATTTAGAGGGCAGTTTTGGTGGGCATAATTTATATAAATTATAAATAAATAAATATTATAAATAGGCAGTCAACAGTAGTAGGTGCCCCCTTAGGGGTTATGACCTTCCTAGCCACAGGCTTGTGACTAGTTTTTCAGTGCTAGGCAGGAATTCCCTCCCATGGAGCAGGCCTCAAGTCCAATCAGTTGGTTTCCTGCATAATAGACGTGCCAACATTGCACCAATTGGTATATTTGGCCTGGATGGACAGCAATAAATCTTACAGGGTCCACTGCTGGTTAAGACTGTTGATGATGTTTCTTCCTCAAAAGGCTACATGTTGACAGCTAGTCAACAGAGTGGAGGTTTTCAGCTCAGCTCCAGCTTGATTTCTCAGTGACCTGCAGCCCAAACATATTATGTTTTCAGCAATAGGTTCTTACTATCTAGTTCTGGCGGTCAACCAAGAGCCTTGGCAATAGCTTGTAATCTTTTAGGGCATCAGAGGTCTCACAAACCAACAATTCACTAGAAGGTATCCCACCCTGGCACCGAAATGTTCTGGTAACAATCTGGACACAGCATCATACACCCCCAAAAGGGTACCTCTATCCAAACTTTACTTTTTTTTTCTTTTTGAGGCAAGCCCAAGAGAGAGAGAGAGAGCATTGGCACACCAGGACCTCCAGCTGCTGCAATCAAACTCCAGATGTGTGTGCCTCCTTGTGTGTATGTACGACATTGCATGCTTGTGTCACTGTGCATCTGGCTTACATGGGACCTGGAGAGTCACACATGAATCCTGAGGCTTCACAGGCAAGCACCTTAGCCACTAAACCATCTCTCCAGCCGCCAAACTCTACTTTTAAACATACATAGTATTTAGCTAGAAAAGAATGAGGTTTCTGCCACGTTTGGTGGCACATGCCTTTAATCTCAGGAGGCTGAGGTGAGAGGTTTACTGTGAGTTAGAGGCCAGCTTTAGACTACATAGTAAATTTCAGGTCACCCTGGGCTAGAGCAAGACCCTACCTCAAAGAATAAAAAGAAAGAAAAAAAAAAGAAAAAAGTAGGTTTCCATATGGCTTATTCATGACATTTTTAACTTTTAATAACCCTCTTCCCACCACTCCTCTCTTCTAACTCCTCCCCTGACCCCACTTAGATCATGACACCCTTAGTATTCTGCCTTTCTACTTACATAACTGCAGTACCCTCATCTTAAGTCCTCCCCTCTCCTCCCTTTTTCATGGCCCCTTTCCAGCTTCCTGGCCTCTACTACTGACTTACTCCAATTCACATACAAATCTAAACATTTGAATCTAAGATCCATCTATGAGAAAGAACATGTGACATAGGACTTTCTGAGCCTGGGTTACCTCACTTAGTATATTTTCTAACTCCATCCATTTCCCTGCAAATTTCATCATTTTATTTTATTTTATTTTTACTGCTGAATAGAACTCCATTAGGTAAATATGTTACATCTTCGTTATCTATTCATTAGTTGATGAGCATCTAGGCTGGTTCCATTTCCTAGCTGCTGTAAATGAAGTGGCAATAAACAAAGATGAGCAAGTATGTCTACAGTAATGTGGCAAGTCCTGAGGGTATGTGCCAAGGAGAGGAAGAGTTAGTAGATCTTATGATAAATCTATTTAAGCTGTCTCAGGAACCTCCACATTGATTTCCACAATAGTTATACCAGTTTACGGTCCCACCAACAATAGAGAAGTTTTCTTCTTTCCCTACATCCTTACCAGCATTTATTGTCATTTGTTTTCTTGATGATAGCCCTTCTGACAAGAATGAGATGGAATCTCAAAGTAGTTTTAATTTGCATTTCCCTGATGGCTAAGGTTGTTGAATATATTCTTACATGTCTATTGCCAATTTGTATTTCTTCTTTTGAGAATTCTTGGTTTAGTTCTATAGCCCCTTTTTGGTTGGGTTGTTTGATATCTTGTTGTTTAGTTTTTGAGTTCTTCGTATATCCTAGATATTAATCCTCTGTCAGACATATAGCTGGCAAAGATTTTCTCCCATTCTGTAGATTGCCACATTACTCTATTCACAGTGTCCTTTGCTGTACAAAAGCTTTTTAATTTCATGAGGTCCCAATGGTTCATTAGTGGTTTTACTTCCTGAGCAACTGGGGTTATATTCAAAAAGTTGTTGTCTATGCCACTGTGTTGAAGTTTTCCCCCCTAATTTTTCCTCTGACAGTTTCAGGCTTTCAGGTCTGATATTAAGGTCTTTGATCCATATGGACTTGATTCTTGTGCATGGAGAAAGATAAGGATCTATTTTCATCCTTCTACATCAAGATACCCAGTTTTGCCAGTACAATTTATAAAAGTGGCTGCCTTTTCTTCAGGGAATATTTTTGGTCTTTTTATCAAAAAATCAGACAGCTAGCCGGACGTGGTGGTGTGCGCCTGTAATCCCAGCACTTGGGAGGCAGAGGTAGGAGGATCACCGAGAGTTTGAGGCCACCCTGAGACTACGTAGTGAATTCCAGGTCAGCCTGAGCTAGCGTGAGACCCTACCTCAGAAAACAAATATATATATATAATAAAATTAAAACAAAACAAAAAATCAGACAGCTAGAGCTACCTAGGTTTACATTCGGGTCCTCTATTCTGTTCTTTTAATCCTCATGTCTGGTTTTGTGCCAGTGCCATGCTGTTTTTATTACAATGGCTCTGTAATGTATCTTAAGAGAAGGCATAGTGGTACCCCCCCCCCGCCTTATTTTTGTTGCTCAGAAATGCTTTGGCTATTTGAGGGTTTTTTTATGCTTTCAACTTAATTTTAGGATTTTTTTTTCAGTGAAGAATGCCATTGGGATTTTGATGGAGATAGCATTAAATCTGTAGATTGCTTTTGGTAAGGTAGACATTTTCACAATATTCATTCTTCCAATTCAAGAACATGAGATGTTGTTGCAGTCAGCTTCACATTGCTGGCAGAAAACATGGACCAAGAGCAGCTTGTGGGAGGAAAGGGTCTATTTTGGCTTACAGTCTAGAGGGGAAGCTCTGTGATGGCAGGGGAAACCCAGTGGCGTGAGCAGAGGGTGGACATCACCTTTTGGCCAACATCATGTGAACAATAGCAACAGGAGACTGCGCCAAATACTGGCAAAGGGGAGCTGGCTATAACATTCATAAGCCTGCCCACAGCAATACCCTGCCTCCAAGAGGCTCTGATTCTCAAATTGCCACCTGCTGGAGACCTAGCATTCAGAAGACATAAATTTCTGAGGAATGCCTGAATCAAACCACCACAAATGTCTTTCCACCTCCTAGTGTCTTCTACAATTTGTTTTTTGAGTGTTTTAAACATTTTATTATAGAGATCCTTCACTTCCTTGGTTAGGTTTATTCCAAAAGTTTTTTTTTTTTTTTTTTTTGAGGCAATTGTGAATGGGAGTGTTTCCCTGGTTTCATCCTCAGCACATTTGTTATTGATATATAGAAAGACTACTGATTTCTTTGTGTTAATTTTTTATCCTGCTACTTTGCTGAAAGCATTTTATCAGCTCTAACAGCTTTCTGGTAGAGTTTTTAGAGTCCCTTAGGCATAGAATCATTCCATCTGCAAACAGCAATAAATTTGATTTCGTCCATTCCTATTTGTATCCTTTTACTTTGTGTCTTCTTTATTATTGCTATTGCTATGAGTTCTGGGTACTATATTAAATAAAAGTGGAGAAAGCAGACACCTTAGTCTTGTTCCTGATTTTAGTGGAAATGCTTCAAGTTTTTCCCCATTTAGTATAATATTGGCTGTAGGTTTATCACAAATAGCCTTTATTATGTTGAGATATGTTTCTTCTATCCCCAGTTTCTTTAGGACTTTTATCATGAAGGGATGTTGTATTTTGTTTGTTGTTTTCTTTTGTTTTGGTTTTGGTTTTTCAAGGTAGGGTCTCACTCTAGCACAGGCTGACCTGGAATTCACTCTGTAGTCTCAGGGTGGCTTCCAACTCATGGCCAATCCTCCTACTTCTGCCTCCCAAGTGCTAGGATTAAAGGTGTGCACCACCACACCCAGCTTTATTTATTTATTTATTTTTTTGAGGTAGGGTCTCACTCTAGCTCAGGCTGACCTGGAACTCACTGTGTAGTCTCAGGGTAGCCTTGAACTCACGGCGATACTCCTACCTCTGCCTTCCAAGTGCTGGGATTAAAGGTGTGTGCCACCATGCCTGGCTGGGATGTTGGATTTTGTCAAAAGCCTTTCTTATGTCTATTGAGATGATCATGTGATTTTTATCCTTGAGTCCATTTTTGAAATGATCATGTGATTTTTATCCTTGAGTCCATTTACAGGGTGGTTCATCTTTTTCTCTTACTGACATACAATCCTGAGGACGTTTCATTCAAGGACGTCCTGTTCTTGGACCATGTTCCCCCTGTTCCTCCCCCTCCCATTAGTCCCCTTCAGTCTCCTGGACAGTTTCACTTTCATTTTCATGTCATATATCTGTATAAAAATCTAGAACCACAAATGAGAGAAAGCATGGTGTATTTGTCTTTTTGAGACTGATGTAACTCAATGTAGTAATATTGGCTTACATCCATTTTCCTACAAAGAACATAACTTTGTTCTTCTTCGTGGATGAAAAGATGTTGTTTGTCAGAGGAGGGCTCAGTGCTGAACCATCTCTCTTATACTTTCCAAGGCCAGGGTCCACTGTGAAGAAGTGGTAGAAAGAATGTAAGAGCCAAAGGAAGGGGAGGACTCCTTACAATGCGCTCTTCCAGACACAAAATGGCCTGGGTACCCATGACCTCACAGTGCCTGGAACTATCTACAGAAGACCAGTATAATAGGAGGAAAAGATGATGATATCAGACAAAAGAGAGACTGATTGAGAGGGGGAGGGAATATGATGGAGAGTGGAGTTGTGAAGGGGGAAATGGGGGGAAATTATCATGGTTTGTCTATAACTATGGAAGTTGTCAATAATAAAAAATGAAAAATTAAAAGAGAAAAGATGTTGTTTCATATATATATATATTTTCCTTGTCCGTTGCTCTGTTGTTGGACACCTAGGTCAGTTCCAGAGCTTAGCAATTGTGAATAGTCCTGTCATGAACATTAATAGCAAGTATCTCTGTGATATGTTGACTTGGAGTCCTCTGGGTAAAAAGCCAGGAATGAATAGCTGGGTCACATGGTATTTCGGGTTTTAGTTTGGTGAGGCACCTCTATGCGGATTTCCATCCTGGCTGCCCTACTTCACATTCCCACTAGCAGTAGAAAAGCATTTCCTTTAGTCTGCAACCTTGCCAGCATTTGTTGTGCTTGATTTCTTTTTTTTTTTTTTAAAGAATGATGCCTTTTTAAAATATTTTTTTATTTTGATTTATTTGAGAGAGAGAGAAGTAGATAAATAGATAGATAGATAGATAGATAGATAGATAGATACATACATACATACATACATACATACATAGATGATAGACAGACAGACAAACTAGAGAGAATGGGTGCACCAGGGCCTTCAGCCGCTGCAAACTCCAGACACATGCACCACTTTGTGCATCTGGCTTGTGTGGGTCCTGGGGAATCGAACCTGAGCCCTTTGGTTTTGCAGGCACATGCCTTAAGCACTAAGCCATTCTTTCAGCCCTGTGCTTGATTTCTTAATGATGCCATTCTCACTGAGCAGAAATGACGATGCTGGAACTATCAATGCATCTGATCTCAAGTTATACCACAGAGCCTAGTAACAAACACCACATGATACTGGCACACACACACACACACACACATACAAACCAGACACCACATAGATCAATGTAATAGAATAGTGGGCCCAGATATAAATCCACACAGCTACAGCCACCAGATTTTTGACCAAAACATAGACATTCTATAAGCCATTGCCTAGTCTTAGCTAGTGAGGACTTGGAGGAAGAGCACCACCCACTGCTGACTCACTCCACCTCCTGCCCTGCAGCTGGATACAGAGCTCTCTACTCAAGGTCCAGGACTCCTCCTGACAGAACAGTAGAACCTCATTCACGCTGGAAGTACTGAGATGACAAACTCTTAGTGTGTTGATCACAGGACAGACCCATGGGCTTCTGGGAAGCAGCAAAGTGACTCAAATAGTGAAAGACTATTTTCCAAATACAACTTGATTTTTCTGGTGTCATTTCCTTTTTTCTCCCCTTTTTTCTTTATTTATTAGAGACAGAGGGAGAGAAAGAGAATGGGTACACCAGGGCCTCTAGCTACTGCAAACAAACTCCAGACACATGTGCCACCATATGAATCTGGCTTATGTAGGACCTGGAGAATAAAAGCTTGGTTCTTAGGGTTCGTAGGCAAGTGCCTTAACTGCTAAGTCATCTTTCCCGCCCACAAGTGTCATTTCTAAATGTTACTTTATTAAGAAGGATAGCCCCATAGCACACTTCACTCTATTCCCACAAGGCTTTAACTAGGTTATTATTTTCAGTAGGGTGTCTCCTCTTCCATTTTCATGTGTTAAAGAGAAATTCCAACTTATCACATAAGGCACGAGAGGCCAATTTTCAGTAAGTCTGTTCTCAGCAGGAGGTATGTGGTTACAAGTAACAGAAAGCCTACTGCAAATGACCAATCCTTGTCCTGTTGGAGAACGTTCCTAACTGGTCACGCGGGTGGCCCCACACAGGCACATGCAGTGATGCAGCACCGGGAAGGAGGAGCTGCTCATTAAAGCCAGACATGTGACAGGCACCCGTATGTAATGGACATGTCACGGGCACCTGTAATGGACATGGTGGTGGACACCTGTAATCCCAGTGCTCAGTTAGGAGGCAGAAGCAGGTGGATCCCTGAGACAAACTGGCTAGCTAGACCAGCTGAATCTGCGAGCTCTGGGTACAGTGACAGATACTGCCTCAGTAATAAAGTGGATAGAGATCAGGGAAGACAGCCAATGTTGACATCTGGCTTCCAATGCATACATACACACATGTATATTCACTTATATGTGCATCCACACATATGCACACATGTATACCACATATATATTATATATATAATAAATAGTTCATAATGATTCCACTTATGAAATTCCAAAACTAATCTAACATTAATCTATAAGGATAAAATGCAGATCAGTGATCCTCTGGGGCAAGGGCTGGTGAGGACATAGAGGAAGTTTCTGTAGTGATGAAAACTTTCCATATATCCCAAAGTGATGTGAGTTGCTTAGATAAATGTATATATCAAGCCAATTGGATGGTTAAGATGTGTGGAGATCACGTACATGAATCTCATCTGAAAAAGACAATGTCAATAAATATTGAATCTTAGTTATGATCTGCATGCTGAAATGTTAAGAAATGAAGTTTATTGATATCTACAACTTAAGTTAGAAATACATTTAAAACTTGAGAGATAGAGCTAGAGAGATGGCTTAGCTGTTAAGGTGCTTGCCCACAAAGCCTAAGGAGCCAGGTTAAATTCCCAGGATCCATGTTAACCAGATGCACATGGTGGTGCATGCGTCAGAGGTTTGTTTGCAGTGGCTGGAGGCCCTGCGTGCCCATTCTCTCCCTCTTCCTCACTCTCTCTCTCTTATAAATAAATAAATAAATTTAATTAAATATAAAATATTTAAAAATTGCTAGGAGCTTGAGGGAGCTCTTAGCAGCTAAGGCACTTGCCTGCAAAGCCAAAGTACCCAGGTTCAATACCCCAGGACCCATGTAGGCCAGATGCACAAGGTGGCACATGCATCTGGAGTTCATTTGCAGCAGCTGAAAGCGCTGGTGCGCCCATTCTCTCCCTCTTTCTCTCTACCGCCCCCTCAAGTAAATAAATAAATTTTTAAAAATTGGGAGATAGACTTATGTGGAATAGAACCTATGGAATAAGAGGTTAACCTGCAGTATTAAAATGTTATGTGTATGTCTTTATAGGAGAATTCTTTCCATTTTCTGAATGTGTAAAATTTTCCACAATAAAAAGGAGAGAAATGAGAATAAGAATAAAATTTAATGGAAACTATAAAAATACCACCACCAAGATGAAATGACTTAAGAAAATGTCATTTGGGCCACTTTTAAATGAAATTATCTTGACTTACAAAGTTATCTCATCTTATTAAGAACAAAATTGGGGAGTTACAGCGCTCATCAATTAATTTTTAATAAGAAAATATAAGCATGAGAGTTGCCCCTGAGCTTCCTGGCATCTCATTGTGGTAGAGGTGAGCTCCAAAATTAGGCTAATAAAGCCAAGGAGAGATGGCTTCCCCAGGAACCAGGGCCTCTCTGCCACCCTTTGGCTTGCAAGAGCATCTTAATGAATGCTAAGGTGTCTGCCCTTCCCCACGGCAGTCACCTTCCTGAGGCTATGCAACTGTCCACACACACACACACACACACACACACACACACACACACACACATTCTTATTTAAGAGAAGCAATGAAAGACACTATTAGAGCCATGCAGTAAGTTAAGACGAACCACACACATATGGATTAAATTTCCCTTCCAATCTCATAGAAATCCAATAAGTAAATTAAGTGCATGTGGATTTAAAACTTAAAGACTGATGGGATGGAGAGATGGTTAGCAGTTCAGCCACTTGCCTGTGAAGCCTAAGGACCCAGGTTCTACTCCCCAGAACCCACGTAAGCCAGACATGATGCATGCACAAGGTCGCTCATGTGCACAAGGTGGCATATGCATCTCGAGTTCGATTGTAGTGGCTGGAGGCCCTGGTGTGCCAATCTATTCTCTCTCTCTCTCAAAATAAATAAATAAATAAATAAATAAATAAATAAATAAATAAAGGCTGACAAAGCTCCAGGCCAAGTGCACTTGACATTTGAAATAGTACAAAGCCGAGGTGAGGTACATAGAAGATGTGTGCTCCCCAGTGTCATAGGCACCCTTGGTCACCCTGTCTACCAGACTCTGTTGATAGATCATAATGACATTGCAGGGAAATTCAAGAAAATTCTTGGGGCACCAGGTGGGGGCTGAATGCCATTGTGAAGAGGACAGGGTCAATGGGCTTCCAGTCAGGCCTGGACCTAGGAAAGCTGTGCTTGCCCAGTCCTCAGGCCCTTGAGTCACCCTTCACCTTGGGCCTTCCCATAGCGCCGCAGCAGACCTGAGAAAGGGTTGGTGACCACTGGCAATATGTCATAAGAAGCTAAGATATTTGCTCTCATTTTGACCAGATCATTTCCACTCCTAGAAATTAAGCCTAAGCAAAAAATTCTGAGATGTGGCCAAGGCTGCGTGCACAAGAATAATCTTCACAGTGTTATTCAAGGAAGCGAAAAGATTGAGAGCAGGCTGGGGAGATGGTTCAGTCCATAAAGCACTTGCTAAGCAAGTGTGCAAGAGCAGCTGAGTTCGAATTCCCCGCACCTACACCCACATCTGTCGTGGCTGCGCGTGCCTGTAGTTTCAGAGGAGACAGGATAACCCCCGGGGCTTGCTGGCTAGCTAGTTTAACTGAATTGGTGAGATCTAGATTTCAGGAGTGATCTTATTTCAAAGGAGTTTGTTTTCAGCGGCTGGGGGCCCTGGCACACTCGTCCATTCTCTCTCTTTCTTCTCTCTGTCACTCTCTGCTTGCAAATAAATAAAGAATTTTTTTTAAAGAAGGGTGAGATGGAAAGCAATTGAGGAAAACACTCAACTTCGCCTCTGACCTCTACATGTGTGCACACACAGGTGCACCCACACGCATACAATCATGTACACACACACTCATACTGCATACACACATCTGCAAAACTTCCTTCACATTGAAAGCAATTGCTCACCCAGCAATAAGAGATGTCATAAATAAGTATTTTGGAGGCTGCTTAACCGTAGTTAACACAAAAATAACAGTTTGAGGGCCAAGGATTAGCTCAGTAGTAGAGTGCTTGCCAGGTGTGCCGCAGGTAATAAGTCAAATTTTATAATGGGATGTGAGCTAGAGACCCAGGTTAGCCACTGGCTGCCTTCGATACTGTGTCCTGTGTCATACACACTTCAGTGACCCTCAGCTTTCTCCTGAAGATGGGTGTAGCTAAGTCAGAAGCGTCAAATGAGGAAGTGTCTAACATCCTGTCAGGGCTTAAATGCTGCTCACCCAATTTGATTATATCCTATATGCACACATACATATATATCCACATGCACCACTACACAACCATTACAAAGCATGCTGTTTAAAGAATAGTTAATGTCATGGAAAGTGTTTGGAATGTCTTATTAAGCAAAAGAAATGAAGTACAAAGCTGAACATCAATTATAATTCAATTTTATTAAAAGAGACAGAAAAAAAGATTGGAAGAAATTTTGTCAAGACGTTAATAATGATGACTGTGTCTGCAGGGAAAATGTTGCAAGGAACTTCAAACCTGTTCTTTATGCTTTCAAGTGTTTTCAAAATAACCAACCTGGATCATGAGCTTCTTTGTGAGGGGTCCTTTTACAGGATATTTATTCATTGATGTTAACATACATAAATAAAAAGGAGAGCAAAAAGGGATCCATTATCTTCCCTCTCATTAACCCCTGCTAGAATTGTTTTTTGAGTTTTTGTGGAATTTGTGTAAGTGGAGGGGGGTGTTGAGGTAGTGTCTCTCTCTAGCCCAGGCTGACCTGGAATTCACTACGTAGCCTCATGGTGGCCTTGAAATCACAGTGATCCTCCTACCTCTGCCCCAGAGTGCTGGGATAAAAGGCATGTGCCACCACGCCCAGCTTAAACCCTGCTAGAATTGGGGTGGTGGCAGTAATAGCATATAAACATGACTAGAAAATTCAAAGAAGTAAGCAAGCAAGGTATAGTGGTGCATACCTGTAATTCTAACGTCAACTCAGGAGAATGAGGCAGGAGGATCATGACTTCAAGGACAGCTTAGGCTACATAGCAATTCCCTATATTAAAATATGAGGGCCAGGCATGGTGGCACATGCCTTTAATCCCAGCACTTGGGAGGCAGAGGTAGGTGAATTGCCCTGAGTTCAAGGCCACCCTGAGACTACATGGTGAATTCCAGGTCAGCCTGGACTAGAGTGAGACCCTACCTTGAAAAAACAACAACAACAAAAAGTAATAAAATGCAGAGGGGTACAAAATTAATAGCAGCTCATAAACATAGTTAATAGCTTCCTTCAGGGGAATATAAGAGTGCCCATCAGCACCAACAGGCTTATCTCATGCTCTTAATTTTTATCAAATTTCATTTAAATCCTATTCTACAAAGACTGTTGCTTAGAAACCCCACTGTGAGTTCTGGAGAGATGGCTTAACAGTTAAGGTGCTTGCCTGCAAAGCCTAATGAGTCAGGTTCGATTCCCCAGTACCCATATAAGCCAGATGCACAAAGTGGTGCATGCATCTGGATTTCAATTGCAGCAGCTAGAGGCCCTGGCCCGCATATTCTCTCTCTCTCTTTCTCTCTCTCTGTCTCTCTTTCTGTCTGTCTCTCAGATAAATAAATTAAATGAACCGCATTGTGAGGGCTGGGGAGATGGCTCAGTGGTTAAAGGCACTTGCTTGTAAACCCCATTAGGAATCCACAAGACATTCCCCTTGGGCAGGTCTCTGAGGTTGCTTGCAGGAAGGACTGACTAAAGGGGGAGTCCTACCTCCACAGTGAATCCTTCCTCCAGAGTGGGCAGCCCTCCCAGTTGTGGGCTATCTCTAAGGAAGCTCTGAGAGAACATGGTTCCTTTTTTCACCTGGCTGCCTGTGCTGCTTACTGGTGGGTGTCTTTGACCTGCCTGTGGCCCACCGTTCACTCATACAGGCATCTATAGTATTCAGTTGCCTTTCATTGGCCTTGGAGTCAAGTTTCATCAGCCTTCTACTAAGGACTTAAGAGCAGCAGCCCACCAAAAAGCCTCCAGACTTCCATTGCCAGAATGGGATTGCTGAAGATTCCTAAGAATGAGCAGTTACTAGGTTCTTTGACTCTCAAGCCTGCAGATAGCTATTACAAATCCCCCCCGCCTTATTTTTATTTTTTGAGAGAGAAAGAGGCAAAGAGAGAGAATGGGAGTGCCAGGGCCTTTTAGCAGCTGTGAACGAACTCCAGACACGTGCGCCCCCTTGAGCACATGTGCGACATTGCACTCTTGTGTCCCTATGCATCTGGCTACATGGGACCTGGAGATTTGAACATGCATTCTTAGGCTTCACAGGCAAGTAGCTTAACCACTAAGCCATCTCTCCAGCTGCAAGTCCCCTTTTAATACCAATTCATTCTACTGGGTCTGTTTCTCTACAGAACCCTGACTAATAAAGATTTTAATTATTTATTTATTAGAGAGAGGAGGAGAGAGAGAGAGAGAATGGTCTCTAGCCAACACAAAGAAACTCCAGACACATGTGTCACTATGTGCATCTGGCTTACGTGGGTTCTGGAGAAGCAAACCTGGGTCCTCGGGCTTCACAGGCAAGCACCTTAACTGCTAAGCCATCTCTCCGGCCCTAATGTAGATTTTAGTACCAGAGGAGTGGGGTTGTTACTTCTTGAAATCTGACTGTGTGGCTTTTGACCTTTTGGAACTAATTTGTGGGAAGAATGTGGAAAGATTTGAAACCTTGTCCTGAGAGCCGCCTTGGAGTGCTGTAGGCAGAGTTTGATGGACCACTGTGGTCTGAGTTGAAAGAACTCAATACAGAAAGAACTGTGCAGGAAGAAAGAACCTCGTCCAGGCTAGAGGCAGTTGGGGTGAGAGACTAGCTGTGCTGTGCCTGTGTCCTGAGAACTTGTGAAGGTTGAGTTTAGAAGAAATGGACTGCTGTCAGCAGAAGGCCATGCACAGAAGGACGTGAACCTTTGGGGCAAGAGATAGCAGCCTGCTTTCAGCTGCAATCAAGAGATTATCGCCATTGAGTTTGGGAGAGTGGGATGATCTCCACAAACCAGATTTCTCTTTTTTAAAAAAGTTATTTATTTACATGTACAGAGAGGTAGAGAGAAGAGAGATAGAATAGGCATGCCAAGGCCTCCAGCCACTGTAAACAAGCTCCAGATGCATATACCACCTTGTGCATCTGGCTGATGTGGGCTCTGGAGAATAGAACCTGGGTTCTTTGGCTTTGCAGGCAAACGCCTTAATCACTAAGCCATCTCTCCAGCCCCAGATTTCTCATTCTCAGTGCCTTTCCCTCTGCTGGAACAAGAATTCATTTTCTAGGCCCAGGGGAAACCACAGAGGAATTGGCGAGATGAGCAAGAGTGCTGCTTCAATGACAAGCCTGTCAACCAGTGCCAAGGTCATGGAGACACACACTGAGGATACTCAAAAGGCACCAAAGCAGACATCCAGAACCTGATGAGAGCACAACACTGAAGTAGACTTAAAGCACACCCACCTCGGCTCAGGGAATTTTGCAGAAGAGGGGATGGAAAGATTGTAAGAGCCACAGAGTGGAAGGGAATGTCCAGAGGCACTGCTGCTCCCCAACCCCCCACACACACCTTACAATGACTGACTGCTGCTCTCCCATCTCATAACCCACAACCCCATGGTGAATCCCAGCAATTCCACTGAGGAGGGCCCTTAGCAGAATGGGGGCAGGGAGGTTGGAAACGGTGGTACTAACATATGATGTATACAATGTTTCTACTTAATAAAAAAACTAATGTTTTCTAAATATAGTAACTTGCATCCCCCTCACTTTTTAACATATTTCTCCATATTTCACCCAGTTGTTTCTGAGTATCGCTGCAGCTTCAAAACTTCAAAGACCTGCACCCTCCTCTATAATGTGAGGCTGGACACATATGGCCCCTTATTGGCCTTTTAATGTCCACAGAAGATAATAAAGATGCCTCATTGAGCTGGAGATGTAGTTCAGCAGTGGAGTCCTGGCCCTGTGTTCCATTCCCAGCACTAGAAAACAATTAGAATAAAAATTATGCTTTAGCCAGGTGTAGTGGTGCACGCCTTTAATCCCAGCACTCGGGAGGCAGAGGTAGGAGGATCGCTGAGAGTTCGAGCCACCTTGAGACTACATAGTGAATTAGTGAATTCCAGGTCAGCCGGAGCTAGAGTGAGACCCTACCTTAAAAAAAAAAAAAAAAAAAAAAAAGATGCTCCATTGCTCTATTTGCTGGCCTCACAGGTATGCTGTTGACGTCTGTGAGAGCATCTTGAACACAAGAGAAAGTCTTGTTCCTGTCCTGCTTCTCTTTCCCCCTGGCTCCCATTGAACATGATTTCATGGCACATGCCATGGATGGCCCCTTCTTCCATCTTTTTGTTGAAGTATGTTATATTTACTCCACACATGAAGAAAGTCACATTTAGACAGGCTCAAGGAGAGCCAAGAACACACCGCTGCAGATCAGCAAAGCCAGAAATGAAACAAACATCTGCTTGCTTCCAAAGCTGCTGCTCTGTTCACCTCCTCCCCATCCCTTCTTCCTTCTTCTTCCTCAGCTCATTCCACCACCCCTCCCCCAAGGGGGAGACCCCTAGTGATCTTCCCAACAGCTGAGTGTCTGTCCTCCTCATTGTCCTCAGAACCCTCACTTGGTTCTATATAGGGCTTCCTGCACCCCTGAGGGTGACAGAGCGGCTCCTTGCTCTAGAGCGGATCTGAACTGAAGATTGAAATCTGCCAGAGTAGTTACCTTCCTGTGCTCATGATTAGTTTAGGCATGGGCAAATGGGCTTGGGGCCAAGGTGACACTAATGAAGACTTGGGGGCAGGGATTATTGGAAGATTACCTTCCCACAGTAAAAGACATATGTGGAGGAAAACGTGGTGTGTAAAGACATGGCACCTGGAACTGCGGCCATCACCCTATTACAATGAGGAGAAATGGCCTGGTACGAAGTGGAGAGATGCCGCAAGTCTGATGACATCAATGAACTACTGACTTGATCATCTGTCGAGCTGCTGTGATGACTCTGCTCTTTCTGTGGTATTGAAGTGTCCCCTTATTACTAAAGCTGGCTTGGAGGCTGCAGAAATGGCTTAGCAGTTAAGGTGCTTGCCCACAAAGCCTAAGGATCCAGGTTCAATTCCGTAGAATCCACGTAAGCCAGATGTACAAGGCGGCACATGCATCTGGAGGTCATTTGCAGTGGCTAGAGGCCCTGGTGCCCATTCTCTCTCTCTCTCTCTCTCTCTCTCTCTCTTATAAATAAAGAAATAAAAATTTTAAACTATATTTTTAAAAAGCTGGCTTGAGCTACTTCCTGCTGTGACCAAAAGTCTGATGTGTATACACTGTCCCTCCTTTAATCCTTGTTGTTGGGCTGGAGAGATGGCTTAGTGGTTAAGGTGGCTGCCTGCAAAGCCCAAGGACCCAGGTTCAATTCCCCAGTACCCATGTAAGCCAGATGCACAAGATGGCACATATGTCTGCAGTTCGTTTGCAGTGGCTAGAGGCCCTGGCATGCCCATTCTCTCCCCCCTCCCTCCTTAAATAAATAAATAAATAAATAAATAAATAAATAAATAAATGTTGCTGTTTCCTTTAAGGGTTGAGAAGTGCCATCCTGGCAGACTGAAGATATGAGTGGGACACTCTTTTTCACTGTTGCAATCTTTCTAGAAATGCCAGAGAGGAAGGCAGGGGGATCTGGCATCTTTACACTCTCAAGGCCCACCTGAAGTTCACATGATGAGTGCCACCAGATATCCTTCTAACTGCTCAGGGTGGCCGCCTTAGACCTCCACGGTCATTGACCCACCTAGACGCAAGACCAGGATGTGGCTATACATGGCCCAATTTAGAAGCAATGTTGGTGACGGGCACAGGAGGGAGTTACACTTGTTTGCCTTACGGGGACTCAAGATGGCTGCATACGGTTAGTTCAGCCAAGCTGATGGCCGCTATTTCACAGAGAAGAAGCTGGGGCTGGGGCGGGACAACTCCCCATGCTCCTACAGATGTCAATGACAGAGGGGCTGTGTCTCTGGCATTCAGGTTCCTGAGGGCGTCCACATCGTCAAAGCTGCCACGGTCAGTTGAGATATATGGTGCCCAGTGTCCTGCTGGAGGGAGGTAAGCCTTTCGCACATTGTCCCTGGATGTGTGAAAAGGGAGCCTTCATGTGGATGTAGTGCAAATAAAGATGGGACACTGAAGTGAGGTGGGAAGGAGGTGTGTGTGTGTGTGTGTGTATACAAAGAACAGGAGCTGTGAGCGTTAGAGACCAAACCCGACACTGGCCCACCTTCTGCTGCCAGGACTGGTTTGCTAATCAGAGCAGAGCAGCAGCTGCACTTCTCAGAGCTCTGTCCTGTCCTGCCGCTGACAACGGCACTGATTTGCAAACCAGACAACTCTCTAATTGCCTGTGTGCACTTCATCTTTTCAAATTACACTAGCTTCACATTGAGTATCATGTCTGGAGTTCTTCAGGCTGTTTATAAACACCGTTATACTCAGAGTCTCATCCACTCTGGTTAAACTGAACCAGGAATAGCACCAAGAACCAGAGCCATTTGGACCGAAGGGACAATCTGTCACCAGGACACTTCCTTTCTGAGGTCAAAATCTCTGAAAACTTGTCTGTTGTAGAGGCTGTGTCCTGGGACTATGGGACGCATCCCACACAGATGTGTTGAGTTTGGCTTACTTTATGTTTCTGAAAACATGTGCACCATTCATTATTTGAGAATTGAGAAATTTTACATAGAAATCTAAACTTCCTGCATCTTTCTATTTATTTATTTGAGGGAGAGAGAGAGAATGGGAGTGCCAGGGCCTCCAGCCACTCAGCCACTGCAAATGAACTCCAGATGCATTGCCACCATGTGCATCTGGCTTCCATGGGTCCTGGGGAATCGAACCTGGGTCCTTAGGCTTCCCAGGCAAATGCCTTAACTGCTAAGCCATCTCTCCAGCCTTCCTGCATCTTTTTTCCCCCTTGTGTTTTTCTTTTTTCTTTTTTGTTTTTATTTTATTTTTTGAGGTAGGGTCTCGCTCTAGTGCAGGCTGGCCTTGAACTCACAGAGATCCTCCTACCTCTGCATCCCGAGTGCTGGGATTAAAGACATGTGCCACCATGCCCAGCTTCTTGCATCTTTTGAATACAGGTGGAAATATGGCCACACTGTACTCCTCCTACCTGGCATGGCCAGACAGGAGAGGTGATGTCTCCCCCTGACAGTGACAACTTCTCCATTGGCCTATACCAAGCCCTCAGAAGCTGGTTTTGCTAAGAAAACACTGGGGCTTGGGAAACGGCTCAGTAGGTAAAGCACTTGTCACTCAAGCATGAGGACCTGAACTTGGATTCCCGGAACCCACTTAAAATGTCTTGCCCAGTGGTGTGTCCCCTCGTGCAGTAAGGACCTCTCTGGACCACTTTTCATAACCTGAACTGAGAGAACGACAAAACAGCCCACAATTTGAGGAGAATGGCTTAATTATGCTGAGCTCTTGCCCCACCCGATCGCAAACTGCCTTTATTTAAACCTAAAGCTCACATCACTAGTCTGAAGAGCAACTTTTGGGTCACTGAACCTCTTCTTTGTTCATCTATTTTTATTGTTTGGTGTTTTTATTTCAAGGTAGGGTCTCTCTCTAGCCCAGGCTGGCCTGGCACTCACTCTATAGTCCCAAACTGGCCTTGTTCTCCTATCTCTGCCTCCCAAGTGCTGGGATTAAAGGCGTATGCCACCACATCCGGCTTTATTGTTCGGTTTTGTTGAGGCAGGGCCTTACTGTAGCTCAGGCTGACCTAGAACTCACTCTTCAGCACAGACCAACCTTGAACTCATGATGATCCTCCTACCAGGGCCTCTTGAGTGCTGGGATTACAGGTGTGAGCCATGACACCTGGCCTGCTGGACGTTATCTGTTCCTCTGTGCAGTGCACATGCTGATTAAAACCCCTCTGTTTCAGCATCACTGATCTCTTTAATTGGCCTATTGAGACACATGGGTAAGCAGAGCCTCATAGCAGAGCCTCATGGAGCTGCTGGAGTGGGGACTTTTGTGCTCAAAGTCTGGTTATAGCCCTGCTTCTACCATCTCAGACTTCCTGTTCACCCAACACATTCTCTGATCCTTGTGGTCATTTGGGTTTGCCATGCTTATCTTGTTTTTGTTTTTGTTTTTGTTTTTTTTAACAAGATACTCATTGGATGGAGGAACAAACGGAATCTCAGAGCCACACACCTGGCAAGAGACAGAGCCCTCATTTGCTCATTTGATTCACGGGGCCAATGAGGGCTGCGGGGCAGACACCAGAGATGTCCCCCTCCCAGGAGTGTATATATCAGATAGATAGATAGACAGACAGACACCAGAGATGTCCCCCACCCAGGGGTGTGTGTGTGTGTGTGTGTTAGATATAGATAGATAGATAGATAGATAGATAGATAGATAGATAGATAATAGATAGATAGATAGACAGATAGATTATAGACACCCCACCCAGGAGTCCAACAGGTCATCATTCCTGCCTGTGAAAAGCTAGGCTGTGGGGAGACAGACACATTGAGCTTTGATTCTGAGCCTCAAAGAGCTTTCAGTCCTGCACAGAGAAACACAGTGTGAGAACATGAGTTCAAACTAAGCCCTCGCCTCTCCAGTAGTGTGGTCGTCGGCAGAGGGCAGCACTGGGCAGTGTCAGGGCACAATTCAAATGCTGGTCCTGTCCCTTATTAGCTTAGCCAAAGAAAAAGGCTTCGCCCACTCTGAGTGTCCTTCTCGCTTTCGTTGAAAAATAATTCGATGCCTACCTTGAGGTATTTGAGTTCATGTGAGGAATCATTTGAAAATCTCCTTGCACGTGGTAAGCATCCAATGACCGAGGGGCTCTTAGAAAGGTTTGCTCCCTCCTGGGTTACTTGGTCTTCTTTTTGCCACCTCACATTTTCTTCTCGTCTCTCCTTCCCGTCTCCTCTCTCCCTCCCTCCCTCTCTCCTCTCTTCCTCCCTTTCCTTCCCTTCCTCTTTCCTTTTGCCCTCTTCCTCTCCCTTTTGCACTCTCCCTCCCTTTCCCTGTCTTCCTTTCCCTCCTTCTTTTCTTCTCCCTCCTTCCCTCTTTCCAGATGTGATATTGACTCTTTCACATTTTGAGATTTCAACATTTTCTGGCATCACAATTCCTCCGAGTGATGGGCACGACTCATAATGGGAAGAGCTGGCACTTATTAAAAGTAAGCCCAGCCGCCTCAATTCTCACACTGTTTGTGTTTCTTCTTTGAAGGACAGGAAAATTACTAAGGAATAAATCCTTAATTATTTGGTCTCATTTGCATGGAGTATCTTGGTTGACAGTACTGCTCTGGGGTTCCTAAATTTCTTCTGGGCCTTGAGCATTTCAGATTCAAAGATAAAACAAAAGACCAAGAACTGAAAAAAAAATAAGATTTTTTTTTTTTAATCCCAGGACAGATGATGGTTCCCTTGTTGGCCATGAGCAAATTACCTCCCCTCCTCACTTTCCCACCAGCAATGCAGAAATCAATTATTTCCTTGCCTCACTCGAGGGCTGAGAGACTTAATTAAGCTTTTGGAAGATGGTCGTTAGTTAACCTAATTCTCTTTGTAAACTAACAATCCTTTGCTCTCCTAATCACATCTCCCAAACTTTCATAAATTAGTCCCCCTTTCTTAAAGTCACAATGTAGGATTGCTCTTCCATTTTCCACCAACTCCTTCCTATGCATATTTGTTCATGAAACAGGGATAGTTTTCCACAAACAGACTCAGGGCAGGAATAAAGAACTAGACCTCCATGGGATTTAGAGAGATCTTCACTTTCCAGAAGGGAAAATGCTTTGTCCTTGACAATGGAGATGGTCTTGTGCCCTCTGGTTTGTTGACTGCAATGGTATGGGAAGGAGTCTTTCAGACCTTGCTTCAAATTCTGCCTCCACCATTTCTGGAGTGAGTGACCTTCCAAGCTCCCTGTCCAGAAAGCCTGCTTCCCAGGTGTAGTGGTTTGATTCAGGTATCCCCATAAACTCGTGTGTTCTGAATGCTAGGTTCCCAAGTGGTGGTAATTTGGGAATTAGATCCTCCTGGAGGTGATATATTGTTGGGAGCAGGCTTATAGGTGTTATAGCCAGCTTCCTCTTGCCAGTGTTTGGCATATTCTCTTGCTGCTGTTGTCCACCTGATGTTGGCCAGGAGGTGATGTCCACCCTGTGCTCATGCCATTGTTTTCCCTGCCATCATGGAGCTTCCCCTCAAGTCTGTAAGCCAAAATAAACCCTTTCCACCCACAAGCTTCTCTTGGTGAGGTTCTTTGTGCCAGCAACGTGAAGCTGGCTGAAACATCAGGGTTTTCACGGGATGAAGGGAAGCCTCATGAACCTTCCACTTTGTGATAACTTGCAAAGAAGTGTTTGCACCTGCCCAGCCTCAACAGCTAGGGCGTAATGAAACCCTGGAGAATAGGGATGGGGTCATGTATACCCAGCCTTCCCCACCAGGGCTTCTGAAAGGGCAGTAAGTTCCATGGAAGATAATGCGACTCCTCTCTCCCACAGATGACGCCGTCCTTTTGTGATGCAGAGAAAGAAGAGCGAATTTATTGCCTACAGTGTTAGTCTTAGGCCTTTGGGTGTTCATCCTGTCTTGGCACCTGGAGAGATAGCTCAGTGAGAAAAGATGTTTGCTGTGCAAGCATGAGAACCAGAGTTCAAATCCCAAGGATCCACAGAAAGGCTGGGTGCGGTAGCAAGTGTCTGTAATCCCAGCCCTCCTACACAAGATGGGAGTTCGAGACAGCAGACTCCTGGAAGCTGGTGGTCAGCCAGCCTGGCATATATGACACTGAATGAGAGATCCTGCCTCAAACAAGGTGGCAGGTGATGACCAACACCCAAAATTGTTCTCTGACCTATACATGTGCCCTGTGGCACGGGTGCCCTGCACTCACACACGTGAACATGCGCACTAAAAATTGGAAGGGGAAGGAACAGGGGACGTAGTACTAGTCCTGGGAAGGTAGCACTAATCTCTATACAAAATAAATTCCAAACTTCCCCTCGTTTAATATAAGCCTATGTCTAATGGGTGTTCCAAACTGCCAGGAACAGTCATTGATTGAGAGCTCCCACAGTTACCCTGTTCATCTGCACTGGGGAAAAGGAGCTGGGAGGAAAGAGCTTTTCAACTCGCATTTTGTTAGCTGCAACTCAGCCTCAAGGAATGTTGGGAAATGTAGTTTTTTGGTGTGACTGGGCAAAAGAAGGAAAAACCTGACAAGTATCTGCCCTACGCATTATCCCCCAGTGTTCAGGCTAACATGTACTCTCATACCACAGGTGATAGCACTTGACACATGCTTATTAAATGTGTGAGTGGGGGCTGGAGATATGGCTTAATGGTTGAGGCATTTGCCTGCAAAGCCTAAGGACCCAGGTTTGATTCCCCAGTACCTAAGTGAGTCAGATGCACAAGGTGATGCATGTGTCTGGAGATCGTTTACAGTGGCTGGAGACCCTGGCACGCCCATTCTCTCTCTCTCTCTCTCTCTCTCTAATAAATAAAATATTCGAAATAAATGTGAGAGTGATGAATGAACTAGTCATTCAGTCTATCTTCACACCCTCTTTCTGTTCATTCTGTATTCCATTTCTGGTAAGTCTTTCCTTCTAAGTAAGTACCACTGATGAATTGCTCTAGGCGTCTAGAAAGAGCACTTGACCTCAACCATCAAAGCCTTGGATTTCAGTCACAGCTGGATCAGTTGCAGCGGGGTAGCCAGGGCCAGTGACTTTTCACTCATCATTCCAGATAGGTGTCGTACATGTTCTTTTGTCTGTAGTGAAAACAACAGACTGTGGCCATCTCATGGCTTGGGAGAAGGCCATAGGACTTAATAGAAATTAAAGTACTTCAGGAATTGCCTTGCAAATATAAATGCTATTAATATTAATCCTCTTTACATTATTAACTGGAAGTGCTCAAGGCTTTTCTTCTCAAAGGGCATATACCTCATAAGAGGAGACCGAACAGATTTCTAGTTGCAAAATATCAGGCCCTTCCTTGTTAAGCCCCTGCTTTCTGCTCAGCGTCCCCATGCCCTACTACTTGCATGTCAATTATTTCCGTAAGTGCCATCTCAGGGGAGACAGAGAACGGGGTGCTGAGTGAATCTGTAACGACAGAGGGCACTCAGATGGGGAGGAGTATGCAAACATGAGCTGGGTATATCAGTGAGATTTCAAACCAATTGACAGACAAGGAAGGTTTGAAAGGAGAGAGTGAGGGAGAGGCTGGAAGGAGGTGCCTCTCCACACTAGATGGCAACACAAGTGAGAGCATCGACTGATACAGAGAAGACTTACAGAGAGGAGGAGGAAAATGAAGTGAAGGAAAAGAATAGCTCAAGGCTTATAGACCCTTCCGTGGGACAAAAAATACTTTGGCCATTTGCAAGGAATCTGGGTAGATTCTAAATTAAACTATCTACCCTTGGTAGAGCCCCAGTATGAAGGGCAACCTTTTATCACAAAAACAACTCTTATCACTTAAGAAGGGTATTATAGGAAGATACCAGTTATAAAACCACATACAGCAGGGTTCACATTTTTGCTCTAACCCTACTTCCAGCCAGACTTTAACCAAGTCTTTCTCAGCATTTGTTTTTTTTTAAAAATTTTATTTATTTATTTGAGAAAGTGGCAGAGAGAAAGTGCAAAAGAGGTAGATATATAGAAAAAATGGATGCACCAGGGCCTCTAGCCACTGCAAATGAACTCCAGACACATGGGTCCTGGGGAATTGAAACTGGGTCCTTAGGCTTTCCAGGCAAGTGCCTTATCACTAAGCCATCTCTCCAGCCCGTTTCTGAGCTTTTGGGGAGATAATAACTCCCGTGTCAAAACTTTACAAAGATTAGATGCAAACTGGGTGTGGTGGCACACACCTTTAATCCCAGCACTCTGGAGGCAGAGGTAGGAGGATCACCAAGAGTTCGAGGCCACCCTGAGATGACATAGTGATTCCAGGTCAGCCTGAGCTAAAGGGAGACCCTACCTTGAAAAGCCAAAATAAATAAATAAATAAATAAATAAATGCAGGGCTGGAGAGATGGCTTAGTAGTTAAGGTGTTTACCTGCGAAACCTAAGGACCCAGGTTTGATTTCCCAGTACTCATGTAAGCCAGATGCACAAAGTGGTGCATGTCTGGAGTTCGTTGGCTGTGGCTAGAGGCCCTGGTACATCTATTCTCTCTCCCATATCGCTCATAAATAAATAAATAAATAGATGAATTAATTAATTAAATATTTTTAAACAGATTAGATGCAACAGTATGCCTGTTTCCCTGCCTAACACATGGGAGACATCCAGTTGTTTTTGTTGTGAAATAGGTCAAAGACTGGAGAGGTCCTTAGCCCTAGGGGGGAAGCTATTACTGTTGTCTGGCTAAATGGATAATCTTATGCTCACCAAACTGTCTGCTAAACACTTATGTGTATGCCTATATATTAATGCTACTCTCACTTTTGGCTGGAGAAGCTTCTCTTTTCAGATAGCAGTGATCACTGAGGTGGCAAGAAAAAAAAAAAGCACTGAGAAGTGACGGTGGAGTGGTCAGCACTAAATGAGACATCTCTATCATACCCTCCAAGGTCTCGGGACCATTAGAGAAGAGGTGGTGGAAAGAATGTCGGAGCCAGCAGAAGGGGAGGAGTGCTGACAATGCTGTTATCCATATACAAAGTGCCCTTGATATTCATGACCTCACAGTGGCTGATGCTACCTATACAAAACCTGCATAGTAAGAGGAGGAAAAAATTGTGACATTAAAATAAAAAAGAGACTAGTTGGAGCTGGAGAGATGGCTTAGTGGTTAGGCGCTTGCCTGTGAAGCCTAAAGACCCAGGTTCAATTCTCCAGGTCCCACATCAGCCAGATGCACATGATGGCGCATGCATCTGGAGTTCGTTTGCAGTGGCTGCAGACCCTGGTGTGCCCATTCTCACTCACTCTCTCTCTCTCCCTCTCTCTATCTCAAATAAATAAGATAGGTAAATAAAAAAATGTTAAAAAAATTAAAAATAAAACAGACTAGTTGGAAAGAAGAAAGGAATCAGTGGAGGGGGCATTGGAAGGGGAGGGGAGTGTTGGAAAGGGATTATAAGCATGGTATAGAATCTACATTTATGGAAGTTGTCAATAAAAATTTTCTTTTAAAATGAACTATAACGGGGCTGGACGGATGGCTTAGCAGTTAAGGCATTTGCCTGAAAAGCCAAAGGCCCCAGGTTCTATTCTCCAGGACCCAAGTTAGTCAGATGCACAAGGGGTGCATGCGTCTGGAGTTCGTTTACAGTGGCTGAAGCCCCTGGCATGACCATTCTTTCTCTCTCTCCCTCTTTCTCTGTCAAATAAATAAATAAGTAACAAAAAAGGAACTATAATGGCCAGACATGGTGGCAGACACATTTAACCCCAGCACTTGGGAGACAGAGATAGGAGGACCACCATGAGTTCAGGCCAACCTTAGACTACACAGTGAATTCCAGGTCAGCCTGGGCTAGAGTGAGGTACTACATCAAAAAACCAAACAAAAACAAACAAACAAACAAAAAGGTACTATAATGAAATTTAAGATTATTTAAGACAGGATTTTGATAAATCTGAAGTTGTTTTGAGACAGATAGCCATTTTTACTATATGAATTCTTCAAATCCATAATCATGGGAGATTGTTCCATTTTCTAATAGTTTTCACCACTGAGGCCATTTGATTCCTTGGTTAGGTTTATTCCAAGGTATTTTATTTACTTATTCATTTATTTATGATAGAGAGGCAGAGAGAGAAAGACGCCGATAGAGAGAGAAGAATGGGCACATGAGCACACCCGTCATATGCACCACCTTGCACATCTGGCTTATGAGGGTACCGGGGAATCGAACCTTGGTCCTTAGGCTTCACAGACCTTAACCACTAAGCATCTTAACCACTAATCCCCAGCCCCAAGAGCTTTTTTTTTTTTTTTTTTTTTTTTTGCTGTTGTTGTTATTGTTTTTCCAATGTGGGGTCTCACTGTGGCCTAGGACTCCCAAGTACTGGGACTAAAAGGCATGTGCCATCACACCCGGCCTTCAAGGTAGTTTTTTTTTTTTTTTAATCTTGTGCCTATTGTGAATGGAATCACTTCCCTGAGTTTTTTTTCCTTAGCTTTTTGTTATTGGTATATAGAAAGACAAGAGATTTTTCTGGGTTAGTTTTATAACCTGCCACTTTGCTGAAAGTGTTTAGCAGCTCTAAGAGTTTTCTGGTTGAATCTTTAGGGGCTCATGTATGAATTCACTATCAGATGAAAACAAAGACACTTTCATGTTTGTATCCCTTTTTAAAAAATATTTATTTATTTATTTGAGAGAGAGAGAAAAAAAAAAAAATGGCCACGCCAGGGCCTCCAGCTACTGCAACCAGGCCTGACCCTGCTTAGCTTTCAGGTGTGCTCAGGGTGGCACGGCCATGGACTCAGGTGCCTTTCTCTATTGCTCACCCACATACTGCTTTGAGATGGGGTCTCTCCCTCAACTTAGAGCTGCCACTTTTGGTCAGCAAGCCCCAGTAATTCTCTGGTCTCTGCCCCCCCCCCCCTATTCTCCATCCAATAGAGTTGCAGGCATGTGTGGGTTCTGAGGAGTCAAATTTAGCAGTCTCAGGCCCTCGTGCTTAAGCTGCAAGTACCCTAACTACTGAACCCTCTCCCCAGCCCTGCCTTTCCTTTCCTCTCCTTTTCTATCCTCTCTGCCTTCCTCCCTCCCTTCCTTCCTTCTCTCTTTTTTTATTTTTGTTGGTTTTTGGTGACAGAGTCTCATGTATCTCAAAACTTGATAGGCATCCGATGATAATCTTGAACTTCTGACCCTCCTGCCTCCACCTCCCTTCACGCTCGCTGCCAGGCACGCACTCTACTGACGGAGCTGCATCCTCAGCCCAGGCAAGTTTCAGCATGAGTTTTGGAGAAGACATCCAGGCATAGCATTCCGCTCCTGACTCCCCAGAACTCTTGCCCTCAAACAAAATGCATTCAAGTCTATCCCAATAGCCTCCAAAGTCTTAAGTTTTTCCAGCACCAACTCCAATCCAAAGTCTAGCCTTTGTTACTTGGGTATTTCTTTCAGACACTGCTAAGTTCTATCTTCCACAGAATTCTAGGACACGGATATAACTCATCGAGTTTGTTTTTTTTTTAACTGCATAGTGTAGATGATCTTTCATTAATACTGTGTTTCTCAGTTCCATCTGGGACCTCACGTCCAAATTTCTGCCAGCATTCTGACCCCAATCACTTGAGCGATCTCTGAGAAGTCCCACATTTTCCCTATAGCTCTCTGCTGAGCCCTCACCAAAGTCATGCAGAATGCTGTATTCATGACAGTGTTAGGTGGCTATACAGACGTTAGTAGGCTTTCAGGCCATTGAGCATGGACCCTTCCTTCATGATCGGCTTTGGACCCCACTTCGCCTTTCCTTGGTGACGAGAGGATGGTGAAGGTATGACAGAGCTTTACTGAAGTAAGGAATAGCACTTGAGGTTTACCTATGGCCCTGATTGGAAACATGGCATTCTAAGCAAACACAAAACATGAGATTATGGTCCCTGGAGAGATGGCTCAGCAGTTAAAAGTGCTTGCTTGCAAAGCCTGATGGCCTGTAAAGTACCCACGGAAAGCCAGATGCTCAAAGTGGAGCATGCATCCTGAGTTCATCTGCAGTGGCAAGAGAACCTGATGCACACATTCTCTCTTTCTTTCTCATTCTCTCTCTCTCTCTCTCTCTCTCTTTCTCTCTCACTGCTTGCAAAGAAATAAAACAACAATAATAATAACAACGCCAAAGTTGGGCATGGTAGTGCATGCCTTAAACCCCAGCACTCAGGAGGCTGAGGTGGGAGGATCACTGTGAGTTTGAGTGCAGCCTGAGGCTAAAGAGAGAGGTCCAGTTCGGCCTGGGCTTGAGTGAGATCCTGGGGGAGGCAGTTGAATCTGACTGACCCTATCAGTTATGCTATTATAAGAGACTACCTAAAGACTCTCAGGAGGTAAAAGGACTAGTGACCCCTTAATAATAAGAAGGTATTTAAGCCAGCACTAGCCCCTCCCTGGAGGCAGCTGCTCACAGATCCTCCTGCTAAGCATGCGCTTCCCTGAGTTCTAACTCAGAAGGAGTACTTTTTCTTTTTCTCCTTTTATATCTCTTCTTTGGCTCCTGGCCGAAATCCTAAGCCCAGACACTCTAGGTTTTCTCTAAAGCCCCCCATCTCCACCCCATCACCCAGTGCAGCTGCTTGCCAACTTCTACTGCTGAACCCTCCTGCTTTCTGGATCCTAACTCAAAAAGCATGACTTTCTCTCTTCCTTTTATCCACCTCCCTCCTCCCAGCAGCTGCCCAGATTTACCCCTTGCCTACTCAGTGCTCTTAAATATTAATAAAAATTGTTCTTAGGCTGGAGAGATGGCTTAGCGGTTAAGGCGCTTGCCTGTGAAGCCTAAGGACCCAGGTTCGACTCCCCAGTACCCACATAACCCAGATGCATAAGGAGGCGCATGTGTCTGGAGTTCATTTGCAGTGGTTAGAGGCCCTGATATGCCCTTTCTCTGTGTCTCTCTCATACACACACACACAAATAAATAAATATAAAATATTTTTGAAGAAAAAGTGGTTCTTGAGTTTTCTTCTGAGTGTGCTTCTAAACTCTGTTATTAGTGAAACTAAGAACCCACAAAAGGGACCCAAGTTCCCCAGTAATGGCATTCTGGGCTTTTCCTAACCTACTCCTCCACTAATCAGTTTCAATGCTGATTCTATGTCTTCACATACTCACTTGAACAACAGCTACACTTCAATTTTTCTGCCTTAATCCATTTTTGGATATTGAATACCATCGACCAGATAATTTATTTAAAAAAAAAAAAACATAGACGGGTATTTGGATTGGGGTTCTGGTGGCTGGAAAACCCAAGAGCGTGACATGAATGTGAGGTGAAAGTGAAAGTCTTGGTCTGTGTGTCCTCAGGGCAGAAGGGCAAGAGTACCAACAAAACAGAGGAAACCGGAAACCGGCCCAGTCATTGCCATCTTTGAATTGGCAGCCCTCTCCACAGCAGGGGACATTCAAACCTTAACACCTATGCGCCCTCACTGCCCAGCTTCTCGTCACTGCCTCTTGGCCAGCAGAGTTTCTTTCTCAACCACCCTATCCAGAGTAACCACTCCTCGTACGTATTCGCATACTCAATTTTTGTCTTTATTTCATCCAAAACATAAGCTGCAAGAGGGCAGAGGGCGTGTCCGTCTTGTTCACAGAGGTGGTGGAGCAAGACAGCCCCAGATGCAAGCCCTTAAAAAAATGGTTGCTGGCACAAAGGATAGGGAAGGAAGCAAGGCTTGCCGAGTGATTAGTAAACATCTTAACACCGGCAACCCTACATCCCACAGGGAGATCTGCAGCCCGAAATACTCGTGCTCCGGGAGAGGCAGAGCAGCGGTTGACTGAAATGTGTTCTGGCATGGAAAGGACTCCTTAGAGAAGCCCGCTGGAAAAGAGGCTCTGGAGAAGAGAGAAGGGAAGAGCAGCTGGGAAAGAGCTTGCCTGCTGTCACCCAGGCACAGGGAGCCAGGTGTGCTCGTGGGTTAGGAAACCCACCTCCCAGACCCAGCTTGCCCACGCAGAAGGCAATCTGCATGCATCACCGTCACTGTACCTTTGGTACAGAATCCAGCGTCCTCGTCGTCAGAGATGTGGGGCCGGGGAGGAAATGCCTTGCAAGACCAGACATGAATCTTGCAGTAAACAAGCTGTACTCTGCCCCCACCCAACCCAGTGTGGGCTTTAACCCCTCCTAATACTGAAAGAACCGATTGAAATGCTGAAGTGAGGCGCTGTGGAGCTCAGGTGCTAGGCTGGGAGAGGCCAAGCATGAGATAAACAAATAAAAAAGCATGGAAAGTCAACATAAGCCTTTTCTCTTACGAAGCACAGAGAGCTTGCAGGCTGTTAGCTGGGCCTCCATCTCCCTCCCATTTATAATTCCTCTCCTCCTTCCCTTCCTCCTTCCTTTAGTTCACTTTTTCTGAGTCTCCTCTCTCTCTCTCTCTCTCTCTCTCTCTCTCTCTCTCTCTCTCTCTCTCTGGAAGAGTGAAGATTCTGAGAGTTATAATAGACATAGAAAGTGGCTAGGCAGTTTTGATTCAGGATTTTGAGGTTCAGAAGGGGTCTCCCAAACTTAGGAACTCCAATTTTGGGTCCTTATCCTATTTAATAAAGATTGATAAAAAATAGACTGAGAAGGATATATTATGAATTATTGAAGTTGTTTAGGGAGAAATCATAAATTGTGGGGTTTCTTTAGGGGAGGTTGGGATCTAGGAAAAGTCTGGAGCAGAGTCACAAGCTTGTGGAGTAGAGGAGACACACACTCGTGTGGAAGGCACAGCATAGTTTGTGAGGTTCACTGAGGGTCAATGGAAGTCTGGGAAGAGGCTGGAGCAGAGCCAGAGCACATGGAAGACAATAGGATCTAGGAGCTTGTGTAGGCAGACTGAGAAGAAACACGCACTCGTGTGGAAGGCGCAGCAGCCACCCTGAGCCTCCCCACGGAAGCAAGTCGAAGGTAAGTGGTAATGGCTTAAGGAAGAATAGCAGAGGGAAAGTACCAAAGCGGATACAAGGAAATTCAGAAGAGAAATGGGTAATAAAGAGAGTTACACTCATGGTTACCCTGAGTTTAGAGAAATTACACAGGCAGGAGGCCAAACTGGGTAGGGGAGAGCCAGACTTATGTGTGTCCAGACAGAGATCACAGGGCAGGGAGATGGTAAGATCAGCATCGACTAGCCTTTATAGTCAGTTAAAATGTCGATTCTTGGGCTGGAGGGATGGCTTAGCAGTTAAAGGCAGTTGCTTACAAAGCCTGACTGCCTGCGTTCAATTCCCTAGGGCCCACTTAAAGCCAGATGCATAGAGCATGTATCTGGAGTTTGTTTGCACAGGTACTAGACCCTGGAATGCCCATTCTCATTCTCTCTCTCTCCCTTTTTCTCCTTGCCAATAAATTGAAATATTTTAAATTGTTGTTTATTTATTTGAGAAAGAGAGAATGGGCGTGCCAGGACCTCTTAGCAACTTGGGCGTGCCAGGGCCTCTAGCCACTGAGAATGAACTCCAGACACATATGCCACCAATAAAAATACCTTTTTAAAAAAGAAGAAAGAAAATTCTAATTTGTGAACTGGAGAGATTGCTCAGTGGTTAAGTACACTTCCTGCTCAAGCACGAGAACCTGACAGGCCCTCAAACTGTGTCAGTTGGAAACTCCAGATCCCATGTAAGCAGCTGTGTGTGGCCCACATGCACCTGTCACCCAGTCCCGAAAAGGGAAGCAGAAACCAAAGAGTTTCCCAGGCTCACCAAAATTACAAAGCTCTGATATCAGTAAGAGACTCCTGCTCAAACAAGAATGTGTGGAATCATATGGTCTGCTGTGGCCACCAGCCCTCCCCCTCCCCCAAACACACACATGCACACACACACACACACACACACACACAAAAAAAAAAAAACAGACAAACAAATGGAGCACCACAAGGGCATATATACATGCATGCACCACACACACATACCACATTAAATACACATATACACACAAGCAAAATACAAATCCCCTAATTTCTAGTGTGTGAAAATTTGGGCTGGGCGTGGTGGTGCACGCCTTTAATCCCAGCACTCGGGAGGCGGAGGTAGGAGGATTGCTGTGAGTTTGAGGCCACCCTGAGACTCCATAGTGAATTCCAGGTCAGCCTGGGCTAGAGTGAGACCTTACCTCAAAAAACCAAAAAAACAAAAAAACAAAAAAAAGAAAGAAAGAAAATTTGGAGAATTTAGGTCAGATTGAAACCGAATTTTCTTCTTTGGATAAAAGGAACACTGAGTGTAGCGAGCAGAGGAAGAAGGGGTGGGTGTAGGAGCCTCCTGGGAAAACACTTTGGAGCTCCGTGGAGTGTCCTTTTGTGCCGAGTTAATTAATGGACTCATTACAAATGATTATAATTCACTGACTTGATCTGGCAGAATTTCTTCCTGGCGCCAGTCTGTTTTCTGTGAGTTGGTGTTACTTGTCAGCACTGAAAGAAGACATGCTTTCCTTGTAAACAGTATGGATACTCACTCATCCAGAACCTGCTGGAGAATTTGAGTAGTCCTCTTATAGTCTTCCTACTTAATATATTCCAGTGGAAGATTAAAAACACAATGGATTTTCTTTAACTCAAAAATATAAGTATAGGGCTTGGAGATGACTCTTAAAGGCACTTAATTTCAAAGCCTGCTGGTCTGGGTTCAGTTCCCCAGTCAGCACTCCCATAAAGCCAGATGCAAAAAGTGGCACGGCCAGGAGTGGTGGCACACGCCTTTAATCCCAGCACTCGGGAGGCACAGGTAGGAGGATCGCCATGAGTTCGAGGCCACCCTGAGACTACATAGTGACTTTCCAGGTCAGCCTGAGCTAGAGTGAGACCCTACCTTGAAAAACCAAAAAAGGGGAAAAAAAAAAAGTGGCACATGCAACTGGCATTTGTTTGCAGAGGCAACACACACACAAGCACACACACACACACACACACAAGCACACACACACACACACACAAGCACACACACACACACACACACAAGCACACACACACACACACACACACAAGCACACACACACACACAAGCTCACACATGCCTGTGCACAAGGGTAGGGAAACTTCTGCTCCTGCACAGCTTTGCAACACAGACTTGGAGCTGGGGATGTCCTTCCTCATGTGGCTTCAGATTGTTGACACACACGCCGGTACACTGATGACTCGACCTCAGAGGCTTCATGGCATTTATTTGATAAATGGTGATCTTCCAGTTTTGCAAAATATCTTAATTTGGGGAGTCATTTCTGTTTGTTTTGCTTTGCTTTTTCCAAAGCAAACTCTTTAGTAGTCTTTAAAAAATTTTGTAGGCAGATAGAGAGACAGAGAATGGGAGGGCCAGAGAGTGGGAGGGCCAAAGCCTCTAGCCACTAAAAATGAACTCCAGATGCCCAGACACATGTGTCACCTTGTGCATCTGGCTTACGTGGGTACTGGGGAATCTGAACCTAGGTCCTTAGGATTTGCAGGCAAGAGCTTTAGCTGCCAAGCCATCTCTCCAGCCCTTTAATAGTCTTTAATAGCATGCCTGTCAGGTAAGTTTTTCCTGGCTAAATAGAACAGGTATAGGATAAATGTAAAAATTTACATATACATCTGTATTTAGAGTCCTAAATAGTCCATCACACCACCTACTATTATTATTATTATTTTGGGTGGTATTTTGGTTTTTTGAGGTAGGGTTTCACTCTAGCTCAGGCTGACCTGGAATTCACTATATAGTCTCAGGGTGGCCTCGAACTCATGGCACTCCTCCTACCTCTGCCTCCCAACTGCTGGGATCAAAGATGTGCACCACCATGTCCAGCTCACACCTATTCTTTCTGATGAGGGTCTCACACTGGAGCCTAGGTTGGTCTGGAGCTCACTATGTAGTCCACACAACCTCAAACTTACAGGAATTCTCCTGCTTCAGCCTCCCAAGCTACGGGATCATAGGCCTGAGCTATATGCCAGCTTCTTTACATTGAAATAACATTCACCATCCAGTTTCCTGGTTGCACTGACCACATGACGAGGGCTCAATCACCCTGCTATGGTTTGGTCGGGAAGTGGCCCCATCATTGACATTTAGGATACTCAATCCTCAGCTTGTGCTGCTGCTATTTTGCAGACTGGAGCTGCAGGCAGTGGGGCTTGGTGGACGCAGTCCTGGAGGACGCCCTCTGATGCCTCCCTCTGGCTGCAGCTGCGGTTTCTGCTGCTGGGTCTGCCACCACGCGAGGAGTGTGCGCCACACGTGCTACAGCCACGAATGCTGCCACGGATTCCCCACTATGGTGGACTGGGTGAAATTCCTAAGAAACCACAGGCCAAAATGAACCCTCCCTTCATTTTTGTCATAACAATGCAAAACTAATTAATACTCACTCCATGTGTCTAGTGGCCTCTGTATAGGACAGTGCAGTGGAGAAATGGCCCATCATTGCAGGGGGTTTTCCATTTGGTTGGTTTTGTTTTATTTAAAATATGTTGTTTTATTTATTCACAAGCAGAGACAGAGAAAGAGGGAGAGAGAGAATGGATGTGCCAAGGGCACCGTAGCCACTACAAATGAACTCCAGATGCATGTACTACCTTGTGCATCTGACCTACCTGGGTACTGGGGAATCAAACTGAGATTGTCAGGCTTTGCAGGCAAGCGCCTTAACCACTTAGCCATCTCTCCAGCCTCAGTTGTTTTGTTGCTATGTATGTGTGCACTTTATCTGTGCTAGGTATGGAACCCAAGGCCTCACACATAACTTCTCTATCACTCAGCTGCATAAGAATCCCCACTGCAGATTTTTTGTTGTTGTTGTTGTTAGACAGTAAAATACTCTAGGGTCTAATACGGATCAATACCCATATTAATAAAACACCTTTGCTCTGTGTATGAGTGTGTTATATGTTTAAGTTCTGGCTGCGTGCAGATATCTTATAACTTGTGCAATTGTTACAGTGCAAAAGAATAGTGTAGCTAGAAGAAGGATAAAAATATGTTAAAGGCACCTTCTGTTCTGTTCCTGTTACTGTTGTGGGGCAGGACACCCTAGAACCAAGCACCTCAAGGGAACAACAATCATCTTACACTCTCTCCCCCACTCTTAGGGCCTGAGCTAAGTACCTGGGGTCTCCATGTAGTTTCAGAGAGAGGCTATGGCTGTAATTTGCAAGAGAGAGAGAGCTTCTCCCCTCATACCTAAAAGAAGGGCTGGGGAGATGGCTCAGTGAATAAAGCACTTGCCATGCAAGCATGAGGACTGGCGTTAGGATCCCCAGCACCTATCCGAAGCCCTTCTCCGTGGGAGGCAGAGACGGGATGGCTAGGCAAGCTGACGAGCTAGACCAGCTAAGCTGGTAAACGAGCTCTGAGTTCAAGTGTAAACCTTGCCTCAGTCAATAACTTGAAGATCAAGGAAGACACCCAACATCAACCTCTAGACTCTGCACACACACACACGCCACGCACCCATGTGAACATGCATCTGTGAACTCATACCACACGTGAACGGAAGGAAGGAAAGGGAGGGGGGAGGGGAGGGAAGGAGGGCAAGGGCAAGCGGAAGGGAAGGGAAGTCATTATGGCAACAGGAGGCTGATGTGACTGTCGCTGGGACTGGAGCTGGAGCCTGTTCTGGAGGGAGCAGTCACCTCACTCACGCCCTGACCTAGGAAGTCACACTGAGCATCACACAGAAGTCTCAGCCTCCTCCCCTTCTCAAGGGTGGAACACCTGTGACCACTTGGCACGGGAGGGTCTGATGAAAAGGTGTGGTGGACACTGTCCCCTGCTGGAAGTTCTCCAGGACAGCCAGGTGTCTGTATTGGGATGGCTTCTGTCGTGGCAGCTGGGCCAGACTGCACACAACCCCCTGCCAGGAACTAGTCATATGAAAGGAAAACTTGAATCGCTCAACTTCTACTTCTGCAGTGCCTTTTCTAGCCAAAGCAAAACTTGTAAATCTCTTGTGTTTGTTTGTTTGTTTTTGGTTTTTCAAGGTAGGGTCTAACTCTAGCCCAGGCTGACCTGGAATTCACTACATAGTCTCAGGGCAGCCTCGAACTTATGGCGATCCTCCTACCTCTGTCTCCCAAGTGGTGGGATTAAAGGCATGCGCCACCACGCCCGGCTTGGTTTGGTTTTTCAAGACAGGGTCTTGCTGTATAATCCAGGCTGGCCTCCAACTCAGAATCCAGCTCAGTCTCTGTCTTCCTAGTGCTGGGATTAGAGGTGCATGCCACCCAGCCCATCTGGAATTGTAAATCTTTATTACAGCATGGTTCCCCTTGGAAAAAGGGGAGAGCCTATGGATTCTACAGAATAGTGTTTTCCAGTGCAAAAGTGAAAACAGAATTACAGAGGAAACCAGCTGTATGGAAACAGTTACCAAATCAGTTAGTTAAACTATGGTATTATCTAGCAGGCTGTAGCAGCAGGTCATCTAAGTACTATAATTTCAAAGTTGTAACGAATGTAAATAGTTAGAGACCTGGAGTGAACAAGTGTAATGTGATATAGAAAGTCTTGTGATTCCCAATGATGACACACACAAATACCGCTAGCCGGCATTGTGTGGCTTGTTGTCTACATTCTTATTGGAAGGAAATGCTAAATTTTAGTTAAAAGCTCAAAGAGAGCTGGAGAGGTTGCTTAGCAGTTAACGCACTTGCCTGCAAAGCCAAAAGAACCTGGTTTGATTCCCCAGGACCCACATAAGCCAGATGCACAAGGTGACACATGTGTCTGGAGTTCGTCTGCAGTGGCTGGAGGCCCTGGCACTCCCACTGGCTTCTCTCTCTCTCAAAAAATGTTTTTAATTTTTTTAATTTTTCTTTTGTTCATTTTTATTTATTTATGTGAGAGTGACAGACAGAGAGAGAATGGGCGCGCCAGGGCCTCCAGCCACTGCAAACGAACTCCAGACACATGCACCCCCTTGTGCATCTGGCTAATGTGGGTCCTGGGAAATCGAGCCTCGAACCAGGGCCCTTAGGCTTCACAGGCAAGTGTTTAACCGCTAAGCCATCTCTCCAGCCCATTTTTAATTTTTTTAAAAAGCTAAAAGAAATAATGATGTGATTTTTTTTTTCTCTCCTCCAGGTTTGCAGAGCCTTGAACCAAACTCAGGGGCCCTGGGCCCTAGCTGGCTAGGTCCTCTTCCCAACAAAGCAGCCAGACAGTGGCTTTGGAGACCAGGGTAAGGCACAGGCTGGCTCAGGGGAGATGCAGGTAGGGAGGCTAAAGCTGAAGTGAAGTGAGGAAGATCTGGATCTTGAAGGGGAAGGTTCTAGAAGGAGAGAGAGCTGGAGACAAAAGTCAAACTGATCTCACATTGGGGGGGAAACTTTCCTTTGACTGCAATGGCCAAGGAAACATCACCCTCCCCCCAACACACACCCTGCCACCATCACTGGGGCTCCTTATATTTGATCTTACTTCCCCAACTCCAGCCCATGTCCTGAAATAACTTCTTCCCCCCCCACACCATACAACTTTTAAAATATTTTATTTATTTATTTATGAGAAAGAGGCAAATATGCAGCATGGGTGTGCCAGGGCCTCTAGCCACTGCAAACAAATTCCAGACGCATGCACCACTTTGTGTATCTGGCTTTATATGGGTAATTGGGAATTGAACTCAGGTACTTAGGATTTGCCACCCTATCCAGCCCTACACCATACATTTTGTTGTTTTTTTTAATATTTATTTTTATTTTCTAGTTTATCTTTAAATATTTATTTGAGAGTGACAGAGAGAAAGAAAGAGGCAGAGAAAGAAAATGGGCACATCAGGACCTCCAACCACTGCAAACGAACTCCAGATGCATGTGCCACCTTGTGCATCTGGCTTACATGGGTATTGGGGAATCGAGCCTAAAACCAGGGTCCTTAGGCTTCACAGGCAAGCACTTAACCACTAAGCCATCTCTCCAGCCCTTTAAAAAATATTTTTAAGGCCGGGCATGGTGGCGCACGCCTTTAATCCCAGCACTTGGGAGGCAGAGGTAGGAGGATCGCCGTAAGTTCAAGGCCACCCTGAGACTCCATAGTGAATTCCAGGTCAGCCTGAGCTTGAGTGAGACTCTACCTCGAAAAACAAAAACAAAAAACAAAAAACAAAAGAATATTTTTAAAATATTTATTAATTTATTAGAGAGAGGGGAATAGAAGGAGAAAATGGGCGCGCCAGGGCCTGTAGGTACTGCAAACAAACTCCAGATCCATGCGCCACCTTGTGCATCTGGCTTACATGGAACCTGGAGAATTGAACCTGTATCCTTAAGCTTCACAAGCAAGCACCTTAACCACTAAGCCATCTCTTCAACCCCATTTTGTTGTTTTTTAAACTTTTTTTTTAGGTAGGGTCTCACTCAAGCCCAGGCTGGCCTCAAACTCACAGCAGTCCCCCTACCTCTGTCTCCTTTGTGTTGGGACTAAAGGCATGAGCCACCACACCCAGCTTTTTTAAATCATTTTGTTGACAACCTCTATACATATATACAATGTACCCTGATCATAAGCCCCTCCCATCACCTTCCTTTATTTCCCCCCAGCCCCCCTTTCACTGACCCCCTTCCTCTTTCCAACTAGACCCTCTTCTCGTTTTAAAAAATATTTATTTGTTTATTTGCAAGCAGAGAGAGAGAGAGAGAGTGCATGGACATGCCAGGGTCTCCTGCCACTGCAAACGAACTCCAGATGCATGTGCCACTTTGTCATCTGGCTTTACCTGGGTACTGGGAAATCGAACCCAAGTCATTAGATTCTCGAGGCCGTCGCCTTATCCACTAAGCCATCTCTCCAGGCCAACCCTTTTGACGTCATTACTATTATGATGTTGGCCTTCATATTATGCAGGTCTTGTGCAGGTAGCATCAGCCACGGTGTGGTCATGAAAGTCATGGCCGCTTTGTGCCTGGAAGACAGCATTCCAAAGCACTCCTCCTCAAGCTCTGGCTCTTACATTCTTTCCAGCACCTCTTCCCCAAACGTCTCTGAGCCTTGGAGGTCAAAATCGTTTCTTATTACCCCATGATGAACCACTTCCCTTTAGCTGCCTGTCTAGACTTTATTCAGCACATACAAACAGAGTTTCTGCCACAGCACCTGCCCTGAGCCTGTTGGTCCAGCCTCTTTTGGGGGCCTTGAGGGAACTAATTCACTTCATCACTCTCTGCTGTGCTCAAATTCTAAATCAGATGAGAACCGCACGAGAGAGAGTGCATAACAAAACATCTGCTTTACTGCAATTAGAATCTGCTTTGAAGGGTGTGGCTGGGATGTGGGCTTCCTGCTCCTCCCCGTCTACCACCAGCACTCACTGCTGAAGCTGGAAACGTGCAGGGGGACGTGGCATCTCCCTAGTCAAGTCTCCTGGGCGTCAGAGTCCCTGCAGCGCTCAGGGAAAAGATGGGGGAGGGGGAAGAGGCCAAGATCGGGGAGTGTGTACGTACATCCCCACATCCAGGCTTCCTTGTAGCTTTCTGGACAGACTCATTCCTCCCAGTGTACAGTCACAGAGCGACACCTGTGACCTACCAGCCAAGGAACTCACCCTGTCCCCAGCTGGAGGAATAAGAAGTGGACCCAAAGGCCAGGAATGCATAGGAGAAATATTGGAATCTTGGGGCTGAAGTAGCGTCCCCCTTCCAACATCCACATTCCAAACACTTACCCAGGCCTGAGTAATAACATATTCATTAGGATGACTATCATTATTAGAACTCATTGTTAAAACAAGGAGAATCTTATAGACATAAGTTAATATACAGATCTCATCAATCTGCTCAACCACCCTCTGTTGTGGAAGGTTGAAAATAGTAACAATGTGAAATTGTCACTATCTGGTCACTTTGACTTACAAAAATGGTAATTTTCTATTCTTTGATCTAATGGCACCCCATTTTACATAGGAGATCTTTTTTTTTATTGACAACTTCCATAACAGTAGACAATAACCCACGGTAATTCCTTCCCTCCCTCCACTTTCCCCTTTGAAACTCCACTCTCCATCATAGCCCTTCCCCCTTTCAATCAGTCTCTCTTTTATTTTGATGTCATCATCTTTTCCTCCTATTATGATGGTCTTCTGAAGTTATGGTCAGACACTGTGAGGTCATGGATATCCAGGACATTTTGTGTCTGGGGGGAGCACGTTGTAAGCAGTCCTACCCTTCCTTTGGCTCTTACATTCTTTCCGCCACCTCTTCCGCAATGGACCCTGAGCCTTGGAAGGTGTGATAGAGATATTGCAGTGCTGAGCACTCCTCTGTCACTTCTTCCCAGCACCACGAGGCCTTCTGAGTCATCCCAAGGTCACTGCCATCTGAAAAGAGAAGCTTCTCTAACCAAAAGTGAGAGTAGCATTAATATATAGGTATGAACACTAAGAGAAGTGCTTACTGGGCCGTTTGGTGAGCATAGTATAAACATTTAGCCAGATAGCAGCAGACGTTACACTCCTAGGGCTCATGACTACCTGTGTTGTAGGTTTTCAGTATCAGGGATGTATTCCCTCCCATGGAGTGGGCCTCCAGTCCAATTAGAGAGTGTTTGGTTTCCCCCATCACAGACATGCTACATAGGAGATTTCTGAGAGTTAGAGCATTTGAGTGACTTGCAAAAGACGACAGAGTGAAGCAAGTGATGCATCCAGAGCTTTGCTTCAGGGTCCAGAGGGAACTGCCAGTAAGATGGCCCACATTAATAGTGCCCCGCAGCTTGATGGGATCTAGAATCACCTAGAAGACACATTCCTGGGCATATCTATGAGGGAGTGTGTAGATTAAATTAATTCAGGTGGAAAGTCACACCCTAAATGTAGGCAGTAGCGTCCCATGGGTTGGGGTGGAGGAGTGAAGAAAAAGGAGAGCTTTTCAAGTCAGCCTGGGCTAGAGCCAGACCCTGCCTCGAAAAGCAAAACAGAACAAACAAACAAAAACAGCTAACCGAGCACCAGCACTCATCACTAACCAAGCACCAGCACTCATCACTAACCAAGCACCAGCACTCATCACTAACCAAGCACCAGCACTCATCACTAACCAAGCACCAGCACCTGTCACTTTCTGCTTCTTGATTGTGGTTTGAATGTGACCAGCTGTTTCATGTTCCTGCCACCATACCTTGCTTGCCATGGTGGACTGTACCCTCCAATGATGAGCCCAAAGAAACCCTTTCTTCCTTAAGTTATTTTGTCATTTATTGTGTCACCGCAGTAAGAAAGTATCTGATACTCGGAGTCAGGCGTGGTGGCACACACCTTTAATCCCAGCACTTGGGAGACTGAGATGGAAGGATCACTGTGAATTTAAGGCCACCTTGAGACTACATGGTGAATTACAGGTCAGCCTAGGCTAAAGCAAGACCCTACCTCAAAAAAAAAAAAAAAAAAAAAAAAGCAAAAGAAAGAAAGAAAGAAAATATCTAATACAGATGGGGAACAAAATGGACCAGGAAAGGCTCCTGCAGGGATATGAGGTTCCTGCCACAGTGTAGCAAACCCCACCTTATCTCTTGGGGGTTGGGGTGAGCAGTGAGATCAACAACATAGAGATCTGTCTCTGGTGCTGCCTTGTGCATACTAAGTGCTCAGAATGCAGGTCAATCTCCCCAGCTCCGAGGCTTCTTACACCCGAGCAGGAGAAGGCCAGCTTGCCCTAGAGCAGCCTCCAGCCTTGTGTGTCGTTACCATCCACCAGCTCATTCACATGTGCTCCATGTTGGCCTGCTTCCTTGCCAAGCACCTGATGAAGGGTTGAGACCAGCGACTCAGTCTGCTTCCCAAGAGCACGGCCAGGCTCAGAATTCAGTTGGCTTACAATAGATATCAGGGCCAGAGTGAGAGCAGCTTTGGGCCAATTTACAGACATGCTAGAAACTGGGCTGGAGAGATGGCTTAGTGGTTAAGTGCTTACCTGTGAAGCCCAAGGACCCAGGTCCAATTCCCCAGAACCCACATAAGCCAGATGCACAAGGTGATGCATGTATCTCGAGTTCATTTGCAGTGGCTAGAGGCCCTAGTGCACTCATTCTCTCTCTCTAATAAATACACAAAAAGAAAATATGTTTTAAAACTTTAAAGAAGTGAAATGCTGGAAATTAAGAGACAAGGCGATTTGAAGTTTCTTCTTGCCTATTTTGGGACCGTGAGTCTAGCCTGAGCCGTCGTCCCCTGTGGGTGGGAATTCCCTGAGGTGCAGTGATGCATGGTCGACGGTGGAGCGGTGAGACCAGGCTGGGAAACCTGACCCTGCAGTATGTCAGCCCCTCACTCTAGTTTTCAATGCTTCAGTCCGGCTGAATGTGCCTACTGGTGCTGCTGTGGTGACAGACACGGTTCAGATGTCAGTAATCTCTTCTGCAGAGCACTGATCTGTTTAGAACAAAGACACAGGGCTGGGGACATTGCCCAGCACCGCATAAACCAGACATGATGGCGCATGCCTGTAATCCAAGCATTCTGGAGGCAGAATTGAATGGATCAGAAGTTTAAGGTCAGATAGAGAAAGTGGGATAAATATGTTCAAAATACATCATATACATGTGTGAAATTATCAAAAATAAAAATAAATTTTAAAAAATGGGGCTTAAGCCAGGCATGGTGGCACATGCCTTTAATCCCAGCACTCGGGAGGCAGAGGTAGGATGATCACCATGAGTTCAAGGCCATCCTGAGACTACATAGTGAATTCCAGGTCAGCCTGAGCTAGAGTGAGACCCTACATTAAAAAAATGAAAACAGGGCTGGAGTGATGGCTTAGCAGTTAAAGCACTTGCCTGTGAAGCCTAAGGACCCAGGTTCAATCCCCCAGTACAAGGTAACGCATGCATATGTAGTTTGCTTGCAGTGCTTGAAGGCCCTGGTGCATATACTCTCTCTATATATATCTGCCTCTCTCTCTCTTTCTCTCTCTCTCTCACACAAATAAGTAAATAAAGCCAGGTGTGGTGGCACACACCTTTAATCCCAATACTGGGGAGGCAGAAGTAGGAGGATCATCATGAGTTCAAGGCCACCCTGAGACTACATAGTGAATTTCAGGTCAGCCTGGTCTGAAGTGAGACCCTACCTTGAAAAACAAAAAAGAAAAAAAAAAAGTAAATAAATAAAATGTTTAAAGAAAAAAAAATGAATTTCAAGAGAGTCAGTGAGTTTCAGGCCAGTCTACATAAGACCCTGGCCCCAAAAACTAGAAGAAAAAAAGAAAAGCAATCTTATTATTACTTCGTATTAGACTAGCCACATACACTGAGCTTCCCTTACTCCTCAACTACACCATTCTTGCAAAAGCATCCAGGTTCACTATATCTACTCAGAACTGTCTTCCTGCCTCCACTTTCCTTAGTCACCTTAGTCACTTTAGCCCTCATTGCCTCAGAAACCTGCCCTAGTTCTCTCTATGGTTCCTGCCTTACCTGGCTGGTACTGCCACCACACCCCCTGGCATTTCCTTGTCTTGTCTCACTGGACATGCCCAAGGTGCTGCTGGGCTTCAGGAAGTACCTGGTGAATGGACAGGTAATGTATGAGAAATCAGAGGTCAAGTTCCACACTCTGCACTCAGGTTCCACTGAAAGGTCCTCAAATTATGTAGCCAGTTTTGGACCTATGATAACGTCACTTCTGTTTGGACACAAATGAATGTACAGACAAAAGTTTGAATGGTATACACATATCTGGAGAAACCCCAGGCCTCAGGAGAAAGCCTCACCACCTGCAAGGCCACAGTACGTTGGGGTAGATCCCCACATCCTCAGTATTGGCAGGGGCTATACATCAAGATTCATTATTGCCAGACATGGTGGCACACGTCTTTAATCCCAGCACTTCGGAGGCAGGATTAGGAGGATCACTGAGAGTTCAAGGCCACCCTGAGACTACATAGTGAATTTGAATTTCAGGTCAGCCTGAGCTAGATTCCTACCTTGAAAAAGAGAAAAAAAAGATTCATTCTTCGTCACATAAGAATTTTAATATATTTTATTTATTTATTCATTTTCAGCAGAGAGAGAGACAGAGGATATGGGTGTGCCAGACTCTCTAGCCACTGCAAACGAACTCCAGATGCATGCTCCACCTTGTGCATCTGGCTATACGTGGGTACTGGGGAATCAAATCCAAGTCGTTAGGCTTTGCAGGCTAGTGCCTTAACCACTGAGCCATCTCTCTAGCCCTGCATCATATAATTAATTTTAATCCTATTTAACAATAGCAGGCCTCAGGCCCATCAAAATGCCATGCAAATTTTTTAATTTGCTTCTATTATTCATCTGAAACATGACACCTACATGAGTGCTGGATGGAGTTGCCTCTCTCAAAAACAGTGTGGCTTTGAGTGTCTCCTAAGGAACAGGCAGGTGTCTTAGTCCGTTTTGGGGTTGCTACAACAAAATCTCCCAAGGCCCCAAGGCTGAGTAACTTTTACAGTAAAGAGATTTCTTTGGCTCATGATTCGGGTGGCCACGGGTTCAAATAGTAAGCTGCCTGTGCCCTGGCAAGGGCCTGGTGGCTGCATCACAACACGGAGGAGAAGTAGGAAAGGAACTGTGTACAAGTGCAAACAGGCCACGTACGCATGCTGGCCTTGTATAATAACACACAGGAGAAGCAGCTTTCATCCAGGTGGCTCCATGGCCTAGTTACCTTCCGCCAGGTCACCAGCACCCAGCATATGAATTGTTAAAGGACAAACTGCAGGTAAACCATGGAAACCTGGGAACCCTCCAGAGACCAGTACTGCCTACCCAGGGGACACAAGGTGATTGAACTGTTGTTACTTGCTCCAAAGATTCTAAGTCTGACTGAAAATACATATGCCTTTAAAGACAACAATGGTACTTCTTAAAAAAATATATTTTGGGCCCCTTATTCCACCATCCTGATTGAATGAGCCCTGGGTCCCCAAATCCCTATTCCCCTGCTCCTGAGGGTGCATGCATAGAGTGAGTAGACCAGAGCTCCCTGCTCGTTCCCCACCTCCCAGTTCCTTGGTCCTAGTACCCCTGCTGCTGTCTTGGGGAGGCCTGGTCCCTGTGTGTGTGCTGCAGAAGCAGGCCTTTTGCTCAGGTTTCCTGATCAACCACCCCCTGGGTCCCCAAATGCCTATTCCCCTGAGCCAGAGGGTGCAGAGGCCACTGTGGGAGCTGGCCTCTTGCCCCTGGCTCCCCAACTTCCCAGGACCTGGATCCCCAACCTCTGGTCCCCTTGTACTGAAAAGTGCAGAAGTGGAGTGAGTAGACCAGAGCTCCCAGTTCCCCAGGTACCTTTGATATACTTACAATCTCCACAATCTGCACATCTGCAGTTACAACCCCATCATACAGCAATCCAGTTCACATTTAAAACAGAACACCTTCTGAAGTTCCTACAAGGACAAATACTTGCTTCCCCTAGTCACACAATGGAAGCCTTCAATGAAATCATAGAGAAAACAACAGAAATTGAATCTCAAAATGAAAGCATGACAAGCTATGTGACCTTGATCAGAAGAATTGCTAAACTGGAAGCAAATGGTCAAAAAACCAAAAAGGGGGCTCAGGAGATGGCTTATTGGTTAAGGCATTTCCCTGCAAAACTTAAGGACCCCGGTTTGATTCCCCAGGACCCACATAAGCCAGATGCACAAGGGGGCGAATGCTTTTGGAGTTTGCTTGCAATGGCTGGAGGCCCTGGCATGCCCATTCTGTCTTTCTCTCTGCCTCTTCCTCTCTCTCTCTCTCTCAAATAAATAAATAAATAAAATATTTTAAAAAACAATTACAGAAATGAAATTGAGCAGATTTATCTTTTAGAGCACTCAGCTTTTGTCACTAGGCTTAATTTAATTAAAGAAAACCGGAGAAGCCTCAAAAGACATATAAATGAATTGAAGGTAAGTCAACAAATACAGGATCTCAATAACTAGCTGATTAAGATTAATGAAGATATGATCAAATGCAAGAATGAATTCCAAGAAGCATCAAGAATATCAGATCTCAAACTAAAAACTGTACCTCAAAATAAAGATGGACATGATGCAAAATAACACAATAGAAAACAAAAATCAAATAGAGCCTTTAAAAACCTCTCTAGAACCCCTCAGTAACAGAATCAATCATGTGAAAGACAGAACCTTTGATCTGGAAGACAAGACAGAAGAAATTGATTAACAATCCAAAAACTTTGATAAGTTTAAAAAAATTATGTGAACAGAATACAAGGGGAGTGTGTGATATCCTAAAACAACCAAACATCTGCACCATGGGTATACCAGAAAGAAGAAATCCAGGCCAGCGGCATAGAGAATATATTTAACAAAATTATTGAAGAAAACTTTCCCAGTCTCTCAAAAGAGAGGCCCATCCAGATACAAGAAGCTCACAGAACACCAACAGACAGGAACAAAGAAGAAACTCTCCAAGGCACATCATAGTTCAAACTCTTAACAATGTAAACGAAGAGAAAGAGCTAAAAGCAGCATGAGAGAAACAACTCACTACATACAAAGGCAATCTCATCTGAATTACCTCAGATTTCTCAATGGAAATGCTGAAAGCCAGAAGTGCCTGGAATGGAATACTTCAAAGTCTAAAAAACTATGGCTTCCAACACAAACTATTGTATCCAGCAAAAGTATCCCTCATAATAAATGTTGAAAGGAAAACTTTCCATGAAAAAAAAGTCAACTCTATGATTATATGAACACAAATCCAAACCTACAGAGAATACTTCAGAGAACACTCCACACAGAAGAGTCAAACAACCAATCTCAAGAGCCTCTAAGAAGATCATAGTAACCAAAACTAGAACAGGATCAAAGAAGTACAAAACATAAGAATACACCAAACCCCAAAAGCACCCCATCATGGCAGGGATTAAATCGAATCTCACACTTATAACTTTAAATATCAATGGTCTTAACTCACCCATCAAAAGAACACAAGTTAACAGGGTGGATCAGAAAAATAGACTCTTCTATCTGATGTCTTCAAGAAACCCACCTCATCACTACAGACAGACACCTACCCAGGGAGAAAGGATGGAAAATGATATTCCAAACAAATGAAAATAAGAAACAAGCAGGTATTGCTACATTAATATCTGATAAAATAGACTTCAAACCAAAGGTAATCAAAAAGGACAAAGAAGAGCCGGGCATGGTGGTGCACACCTTTAATCCCAGCACTCAGGAGGCAGAGGTAGGAAGATCGCTGTGAGGTTGAGGCCACATTGACAATACAGAGTGAATTCCAGGTCAGCCTGGGCTAGAGTGAGACCCTACCTCGAAAAGAAAAAAAGGAAGGACAAAGAAGGCCGCTTCTTATTCATCAAGGAAATGATCCAACATGAGAACATCACAATTATAAATCTATATGTGCCAAACATAGGTGCACCATACTTTATAAAACAAAACCTACTTGACAACAAAACAGAAATAAACACCAACACCATCATTGTTGGAGACTTCAATACTCCACTATCATCAATAGACAGATCATCCAAGCAGAAAACCAACAGGGAAATAGTAGAGCTCAACAATACCATAGATCAACTAGACCTAACAGACATCTACAGAACTTTCCACCCCAATTCTACAGAATACACATTCTTCTTAGCAGCCCATGGAACCTTCTCCAAAATAGACCATATATTAAGCCATAAATCGTGCCTTCATAAATTCAGGAAAACTGAAGTAGCTTCCTGGATCATATCAGATCACAATGCTTTAAAGCTAGAAATTAACAAGAGACACATCAGAAATTCCAACAGCTCCTGGAGACTGAGAAACACACTTTTAAACAATGAATGGGTTGTGGAAGAAGTCAAAAAAAGAAATTGTTAGGCTGGAAAGATGGCTTAACGGTTAAGACACTTGCCTGAAAAGCCAAAGGACCCAGGTTTGATTTCCCAGAACCGACATAAGCCAGCTGCACAAGGTGGTACATGCATCTGGAGTTCATTTGCAGCAGCTAGAGGCCCTTTTGTGCCCATTCTCTCTTTCTCTATCCCTCTCCCTCCCTCCCTTCCTCTTTCTCTCTCTCTCTCAAATAAATAAACAAAAATAAAATATTTTAAAAAATACTTTATTGGGCTGTAGAGATGGCTTAGCAGTTGAGCGCTTGCCTGTGAAGCCTAAGGACCCCAGTTCAAGGCTCAATTCCCCAGGACCCACATTAGCCAGATGCACAAGGGAGCACACACATCTGGAGTTCGTTTGCAGTGGCTGGAGGCCCTGGCACGCCCATTCTCTCTATCTGCCTCTTTCTCTCTCTGTTGCTCTCAAATACATAAATAAGCAAAAATTAAAAAAAATACTTTATTAACCCAAGTGTGGTGGAACACACCTTTAATCCCAGCACTTGGGAGGCAGAGGTCGGAAAATTACCATGAGTTTGCAGTCATCCCAACACTACATAGTGAATTCCAGATCAGCCTGGGCTAGAGTGGGACCCTACCTCAAAAAAAACAACAACAAATTATGTATATATGTATGTATCTATATATGTGTATATGTATGTATATATACATATATATATATATATATATATATCCATAAATAATTTATTTACATGAGTGAGAGAGAATATGGGAGTGTCAGGGCCTCTTGCCACTGCAAATGCTCTCCAGACAATTGTGCCACTTTGTGCATCTGGCTTTATGTGTGTTTTAGGGAATCAAACTCTAAGCCAACATGCTTGACAAGCAAGTGCCTTTAACTATTAAGCCATCCCCCAGCCCCAGCCGTGGTACTTTTAAAGCTTATATTTGATATATAACTAGATTCAGGATACAAAGTTGCACTACATAAGAATTCACACAGCATTTCCTATAAGAAACCCTTGCTCTCTAGAGCCTGCAGGTGTGAAGACTGTGGATTTGTTGAAACACCGTGTAATATGTCTAAGGGGGAAGACGACGTGCCAGAGATCCCAGAGTAATCTTGTTGGTCTCATCCATTACCCTTGACGTCGCAGAACTGGAGAGACATCAGAGAGACTGGGTCCCAAACCACAGAGTGTTACGTGAAGATAATAAGCATACAGTATGTGTGTTCAGACTTGACCTTGTCCCACAGAGCTTAGAGGGCACTATCAAAGACATACAGTTACAACTGGGAGACATAAATAAATGCTGAAACTTGAGCATCGGTGCAAGGGCACATTCAATGGGATGTTATTTTGGGGAGTACAGGGGAAGAAAAGATAGCTTCTTTTTCTTATAGTATTTGTCAGTGATTTTCCTTTCATTTTTTTTTTTTTTGTTTGTTTGTTTTTGAGGTAGGGTCTCGTTCTAGCCCAGGCTGACCTGGAATTCACTATTGTTGCAGTTAGGTTCCAACTGCTGGCAGAAATCACCCAACCAAGAGCAACTTGTGGGAAAATAAAGAAAAGGTTTATTTTGGCTTACAGACTTGAGAGGAAACTCTATAATGGCAGGGGGAAATGATGGCATGAGCAGAAGGTGGACATCAACTCCTGGCCAACATCAGGTAGACAATAGTAACAGGAGAGTGTGCCAAACACTGGCAAGGTAAAATTGGCTCTAACACCCATAAGCCTGCCCTCAACAATATGCTACCTCCAGGAGGCATTAATTCCCAAATCTCCATCAGCTGGGAACCCAGCATTCAGAACACCTAAGCTTATGGGGGACACCTGCAGTCAAATGCTCTACCACTGAGCTATACCCCCTATAGGGGGACACCTGAATCAAGCCACCAGAACCATGTGGTCTCAGAGTGGCCTCAAGCTCATGGCAATCCTCCTACTTCTGCCTCCCGAGTGCTGGGATTAAAGGTGTGCACCACTATACCCGACTATGTCTGCATTTCTTTGTTTGCATGTGTGTGGTATGTATGGTGTGCATATGCATAATGTATACACATGTATATACGGATGTGAAGACCTCATGAGCATGTATGCAGAGGCCAGAAAAGCACGTCAGGGATTCTCCTCTATCACTCTTCCACATTGTCTCCTTGAGTTTCTCACTGAACCCAGAGCTGTCATATTTCTTCAGTCAGTCTCACTGTCTAGGGAAACTCCAGCAATTCTCCTGTCTCTTCCCCCGGTTGGACTGGGGTTCCAGGTGAGCGCGCTCACGCCCAGCTTTTTACGTGGGTGACAGGACCAAGTGTGACTCAGCCCTCTACTTTGTGTGGCTAGCGCTCTTTCCTACTCAGCTCTGTGAGGTTTTCTCTGGGTTGTTTTGGTTGTTGTGGTGGTGGTTTCCTTGTTTTTGGCAGAGTGTCACTCTAGCCCAAGCTGACCAGGGTCTCACTCTGTAGTTCAGGCTGGCCTCAGAAATCAGTGATCCTTCTATCCAAGTACTGCGATCAACAGAGAGCACCATGACGCCTGGCTTTTCTGATGTTTTTGGTTTTGCTTTTCTTTTTAAAATTTTTTTATTTTATTTTTATTTATTTATTTGAGAGAGACAGACAGAGCGAGCGAGAGAGAGAGAGAATGGGCACACCAGGGCCTCCAGCCACTGCAAATGAACTCCAGATACATGCGCCCTCCTTGTGCATCTGTATATATTTTATTTATCTACTTATTTATTTATTTATTTGAGAGAGAAAGAGGGAGAGAGAGATTGGGTGCACCAGGGCCTCCAGCCACAGCAGATGAACTCCAGACACATGTGCCACCTGTGCATCTGGCTTACGTGAGTACTGGGGAATTGAACCTGGGTCTTTGGACTTCACAGGCAAATTCCTTAACTGCTATGCCATCTCTCCAGACCCTCCTCTAGCTTTTAAGAGGGATGTCAGAAGCCGGGCATGGTGGCAGACACCTTTAATCCCAGCACTCGGGAGGCAGAAGTAGAAGGATCACCATGAGCTCAAGGCCACCCTGAGACTACATAGTAAATTCCAGGTCAGCCTGGGCTAGGGTGAGACCCTACCTCAAAAAACTGAAAAAAAAAAAAGAATGCTGTCATCCAAAATGGCCTGGATATCCATGACCTCACAGTGCCTGGCACTACCTACACAAGACCCTCATAATAGGAGGACAAGATGATGACATCAAAATAAAAGAGAGACCGACTGATAGGGGGAAGGGATATGATGGAGAGTGGAGTTGTGAAAGGGAAAGGGGGGGAATTATCATGGTTTGTTGTATTGTCTATAATCATGGAAGTTGTCAATAAAATAAAGAGTGCTGTCAGCATCCAAATCACTAGTGTCAACCCAGTTCAGGAACTCCTGGAGTGGAAAAGAACGACCAACGTGCGTGTGGTGACTGATCAGTGTGGGGTGTGCTTGCTCAAACACTCCCCCCACACCCACCCACACTGGGCCAGCTTGGGGCAATTCTGAGGGGATGCCGTAGCTCCCTAACACAGCACAGCACTGGCTGTCACTCCATGAAGACCTCCGCCCAGCTCAGCCTTTCCCTCTGCGCCATCGAGCGCCCTTCCTCCCTACCTGCAGGCCTGGAGCCCAGGAGCCCATCCTAAGGAGCCTCCGCCACACTCTCTCCATCTCAGAGCAAACCTAAAGGAGAAGAAAAAGAGAAGCTTTCCGTGAGAAGTCACAGCAGAAAAGAGAAGGGAAGAAGTTCACTTTCCTAGGTGGCACAGCCTGGGTGGTCCAGTATGCCTCTCTCCCCTGTTTGCCTGCTACTATGGGAGTTCTGGGGCCGTTAGGCTCTCTCTCACATCTCTCATTTAAAAAATCTAAAAACCCGACTACATAGTGAATTCCAGGTCAGTCTGACTCAAAATAAATAACTCAAAATAAATAAATAAATAAATAATACATCTAAAAATCTAACCTTAGCCAGGCTTGGTGGTGCACGCCTTTAGTCCCAGCACTCAGGGGGCAGAGGTAGGAGAATTGCCATGAGTTCAAGGCCGCCCTGAGACTACATAGTGAACTCCAGGTCAGCCTGGGCTAGAGCGAGGCCCTACCTCGAAAAACCATGAAAGAACATTCAGTGAGTGTCCACCAGATGCATCCCACGGGCCTTGAAATGTCAGACATGGTGCACGCTGCATGTTTAAACTTGGTCAGATTACCCGAGGCGACGCAAGCGCACAGTTTAGATTAGGAGAGAGGCTCGTGCTCCGCGGCTGCTGCTCCCCCTCTGCCCTCTTCTTTTGCTCTCAAGTTGCTGGATGGTGCGAATCAAATTATTCTAGAATGTAGAGAGCTTGGATTTCTGTGGATGAGGATTGAGGTCCGTGAAGACTTTTGGGTAATCCACCCTGCCAGGAGCACAACACCCCACACCCACACCTGCACCCGGGCCCTCATTCACGCCCCCACAGTGACAGCACTCAGGCGTGAGCAGGGTGTCCAGCAACAGTCGCTAAGTACGCAATGACAATCCCAGAAATTGGTTTTTGTGGGATTTTTTTGTTTGTTTGTTTTTTGAGTGAGCGAGTGAGTGAGAGAGCGAGCAAGAGACACAGAGAGAATTGTCACACCAGGACCTCAGCCACAATTGAACTCCAGATGCTTGCGCCACCTAGTGGGCATGTGCCATCTTGCACTTGCCTCACCTTTGTGTGACTGGTTTACGTGGGATCTGGAGAGTCGAACATGGGTCCTTAGGCTTTGTCTTTCACTTGTTTTCCTAAAACGTTAGAAATGTAAGCTTCATTTTTATTTTTATTTGTTTTTGATTGTTTTTCATTATTATTATTATTATTTTGGTTCTTTTAAGTGCTGGGATTTAAGGCTTGCACCACCACATCCAACTTTGTTTGTTTTTCAAGGTATGGTCTCACTCTAGCCCAGGCTGACCTGGAATTCACTATGTAGTCTCAGCTCAGACTGGTCTTGAACTCATAGTTACCCTCTTAAGTGCTGGGATTAAAGGCATGCACCACCACACCTGGCTTTTTCTTTTGGAGGGAGGGACAGGATCTCACAGAAATACAGGCTGACCTGGTGCTCACTATGTAGCCCAGACTGGCCTTGAACTCATGATGATCCTCCTACCTCAGCCTCCTGAGATTAAAGGTATGTACCACCACATCCAGCTTATCCTTATTTTTTAAATGAACTGGACTACTAGGATATAGTCCTATAATTGTCAGGAAAATTCCAGTTTGAAGAATTAGACAAGGTCGGTGTGGTGGTTTGAATGGATGGCCCCATAGACTCAGGATGGCAACTTGAACCTCCAATGGGCCAAACCCTACTGGGGAAGAGACGGGTGGCGATCAGTCTGGGGGCTCTGGCTGCTCCTGTGTGCCTGCTGGTGCTGCTGGCTCTTTGGTGGTGTCTCTGCTACTGATCTATGGAAGTGAGCCAACTTCTTCCACAATTCATGGTGTTTCCCCTGGATTTATAAGCCGGAAATACACCCTTCCCTCCCATAAGCTGCTTCTGGTTGGATGTTTGTCTCAGCAGGGAGGAGCCGACTGTGCTAGCTGACATTTTCCAACACTGCACACAAGAGGAAACAGAGCAGTGAACAAGGAAGGGTCACTTGTTTGAGATGACCTAGCTAATGCGAGAGAGCCAGATGTTAATTCAGGGCAGTGTTGGCTTTAAAGACAAGCCATGCTGACATAAATACCAGGTAAATAATTTGAGAAGCTGCCAGTCAATGGGAACCTGAGGAGTACTGAGGTGGAAGGATGGTGCTCAGGGCCTTGGGAGACATGGGCTCCAGTATCTCTGGAAGAGTGCTCAGCAGACGGCAGGAGAAGTGGAAACTTCTGGGCCAGCCCTGACAGTCATGGCCATTGTCTGCTCAGCCCCACACGAAACATCTCTACCGCCCCCTCCAAGGCGCAGGGAACATCACGGAAGAGGAGACACAGGAATGGCTGGAGAGGCATGCTGTGGGATGTCATCTTCTGGACACAGCGTGGCTGTTCCACTCATGAACTCACAGTAGCTGTGATTTCCTACCCAAGACTGAGCCCCTCACGGGTGGGGGAGGGGCTCCTCCGGGAATAGCTATGAGCAGCTACTGGTTGCTGGGGGAGGGGGAGTCATGTCCGGTCACTGGTAATTTGCCTATGCTCCAACAAACAACCCCCAACCCATGCTCATGTGGCAACCCTGATTTAACTCAGTGGATCACCAAAACAAACAAACAAACAAAAAAAAAAAAAAAGGAAAAGAAAAGTAAGAAAGGGATTAATTGCAAAGAAGGAGCTTAGAGCTGAGCGTGGTGGTGCACACCTTTAATCCCAGCACTCAGGAGGCAGAGGTAGGAGGATTGCATGAGTTCGAGGCCACCCTGAGACCAGCATAGTGAATTCCAGGTCAGCCTGGCTAGAGCAAGACCCTACCTGGAAAATAAAATAAAATAAAATGAACGTATACATAGAATGGAAATGCCTGTAAAGCAAGAGTCCAATAACCTGGTGACCTATGTTTCTGTTGAGCTTTTGAACACAATGTCATAGGGTGGGAGGTGACGAACAGCTACTGCGGTGGTGAATAAGTCCTTCTCCCGCCACAGCGTCCCCACTCCGTTTTGCAAAGCTCTCGCAATGAGGCTTTCATCATAGTTTTCTTTTTATTCCCAAAGCTGTGGCCATGGCACGAGGTCAAAGCCAGCAGTCATTCTATTGCCTGGCAGAAAGACAGACCTTCACAGCAAAGGTGGGGTGGGGCTAAGCACTTCTTCCTCTGCGTTCCTTCCCTTTCTCTCCATCCTCCCTGTCCTTGTACAATCATCCTACTTCCTTTCCTGGTTTGTTATCTGTCTGTTACCTCTAGTAGAAATAGGCCCCGGATGAAAATGGGGAGGTTTCATTCCTGTCTTCTCTTTCTCCAGCAATAAGAACAGGGCTTGGCATGAAGGTGGTCAGCAAATTCCTACCAACAGAAGAATTGACTGAATTCAACCCTTAAAAGAATGAGTAGTGTCACCTGCCACAACATGAATGAACCCGAGGACATTATACTAAGTGAAATAAACCAAAAATATTGCATCATTTATAATGTAGAGTCTTTAAAAATTAAATATGCAGAAATAGAGAACAAAAAAAAAAAGTCAGTGGTGCTGGAGGGATGGCTGAAGGTTAAGGTGCTTGCCTGCAAAGCCAAAGGACCCAGGTTCGATTCCCCAGTACCCACATAAAGCCAGATACACAAGGTGACGCAAGCATCTGGAGTTCATTTGCAGTGGCTACAGGCCCCTGTGTGCCCATCCTCTCTCTCTCTCTCTCTCTCTCTCTCTGTCTGTCTTTCTCTCTCTCTTTCCCTTTCTCTCTCCATATTTCTCAAATAAATAAATCAATAAAATATAAGAATTTAATTCCTTAGCCAGGTATAGTGGTGCATGCCTTTAATCACAGCACTTGGGAGGCAGGTGTAGGAGGATTTCTGTGAGTTTGAGACTAACCTGAGGCTACATAATGAATTCCAAGTCAGCCTGGACTAGAGTGAAACCCTACCTTGAAAAACCAAAAAATAAAAATAAAAAAGCCAGACGTAGTGGCACATGTCTTTAATCCTAGCCCTTGGGAAGCAGAGGTAGGAGGATCGCTGTGAGCTCGAGGCCACCTTGAGACTACATAGTGAATTCCAGGTCAGAATGTGCTACAGTAAAACCCCCTACCTCAAAAATAAATAAATAAATAAAACAAAAATAAAGAATTTAATTTTCTTGTCTTTAAAAAACTCAGTGGTGTCATAGAGTGGGAGAAATAGGAGATGTAGGTCAAAGGATACAAAAGAGGAGACATGTAGGGTCTACATATTACTCTAGAGACTAAAGGTTCAACTGGAGATTATAAATAGCAGAATTGTACCAGAGATGATAAATGAACAGTTTTAGCTGTTGTTACTACATAAATGACGACTGTGTGAGATAAGTATATGAATTTGCTTCATTACAGCAATATCTATTTATTTTATTATATGTTTTTATGTAGGCTATCAAATAGCTCTATATATTTCCTTTAACATCATATTGTATACCTTAAATATATATAATAAAATTTATTTAAATCACAAACAACAACAACAGCAAAACTACATTAACAGAGCCTGCTGGGGCTGGGGAGACGGCTCAGTTGACAAAGCACTTGCTGAGTAAACATAGAATGTAACCTGAATCTGGATCACCAGCACCCCCACAAATGCTGGGTAGGCATGACAGCCCGCGTGTAGCCCCATCACTCAGAAGACAGAAGCAAGGGACCCGAGGACAAGTTGGCTAGCTAGAGTCGCTGAAGCTGGGCACAAGTAAGGTAGAGTGAGGTGAGGAAGACATCTGATTTCAGTCTCTGGCCCTCCTACGCATGTGCGCACACAGGCGCACACACCGTACACACATGTAAACATACATGCACATGCAAAAACAGTTTCCTTTGTGCTTCCACCAGCTAAGCCAGAGCAAAGTAGTGGCTGGAGGTCCTGGTGCACCCATTCTCTTTCTCTCTATATCTGCCTCTATCTCAAATAAATAAACAATTTTTTGTTTGTTTGTTTTTCAAGGTAGGGTTTCACTCTAGCCCAGGCTGACCTGGAATTCACTATGTAGTGATCCTCAGGTTGGCCTCGAACTCATAGCAATCCTCCTACCTCTGCCTCCCCAGTGCTGGGATTAAAGGCGTGCCCCACTACGCCCAGCTAAATAAAAAAGTTAGGGCAGGTATGGTGGCACATGCCTTTAATCCCAGCAGGTGGGGGGGGGGGACAGAGGTAGGTGAATCACCGTGAGTTGGAGGCCACCCCGAGACTACATAGTGAATTCCAGATCAGCCTAGGCTAGTGAAACCTTACCTCAAAAAAACAAACAAATTAAAAAGAAATAAATAAAAAGACTAATTGAGAGGGGGAGGGGAATATGATGGAGAGTAGAGTTGCAAAGGGGAAAGTGAGAGGGGAGGGAAGTATCATGATTTATTGTCTATAGCTATGGAAGTTGTCAATAAAAATAATTTTTAAAAAGGGCTGGAGAGATGGCTTAGCTGTTAAAGTGCTTGCCTGCTAAGCCTAAAGACCCAGGTTTGATTCTCCAGGTCCCATGTAAGCCAGATGCACATAGTGGTACATGCATCTGGAGTTCGTCTTCAGTGGCTAGAGGCCCTGGTGTGCCCATTCTCACTCTCTCTCCCTCCCTCCCTCTCTCTTTCTCAAATAAATAAATAAAAATAGATCAGAAAAAAAATTAAATAACTTTTAAAAAGAGACGAGAGATCCTATCTCAAAAAATAAGGTAGTGCCGGCATGGTGGCGCACGCCTTTAATCCCAGCACTCGAGAGGCAGAGGTAGGAGGATCGCCGAGAGTTCGAGGCCACCCTGACATTCAGGTCAGCTGAGTTAGCATGAGACCCTACCTCAGAAAACCAAAATAAATAAGTAAATAAATAAAATTTTTAAAAAAAGAAATAAGGTAGTGGTGGCGCATGCCTTTAATCCCAGCACTCGGGAGGCAGAATAGGAGGATCACTGTGAGTTCAAGGCCAGCCTGGGACTACAGAGTGAGTTACAGGTCCGCTTAGGCTGAGTGAGACCCTACCTCAAATAAATACATAAATAAATAAATAAGGCGAAGAACAACAGAGAAGACCAGTCCAGTGTTGACCTCTGGCCTCCACATGCACACATGCACACACATATAGACACGCACACACACATACACCCACGCCGCATGCATGCACACAAGCAGAAGTCATGGCAGGGTAACTTTCAGCATTGTTGCAAAGATAATATGCAAAAAAAATCATATTTATATTTTCTCTTGAAAAATCAAGCTGGGTGTGGTTGCACATGCCTTTAATCCCATCACTCGGGAGGCTGAGGTAGGAAGAGCACTGTGAGTTTGAGGCCAGCCTGAGACTAATTCCAGCTCAGCCTGGGCTACAGCGAGACCCTACCTGGGTGGGGGGTGGGGTGAAGACAATCAGGGAATCTGGTGACACCAGGCCAGCATTTCTACAGCTAGAGCTAGGGGGCAGTGTGTGACTGTAGGGATGACTTCGTGTTTAAAGTCAGAGGTTAATTTTTCTCATGCAGACTGATGTCCTGAGGCTGGAAGCAAGGGCCACCACAGAAGCTGGGCTGTGGCACCAGAAACCAAGGCTTCTCTGTGTACCTGCTCTGCTTCCTTCAGGACATTTGGTCCTCATGGTCTCAAGATGGCTGCTGCTCATCCAAATAAGACGCCTGTGCTTCGGACAGGAAGAGAATGAATATGGCAAAAGGAAAGAACAGAATTCTCTGCTAGCCCGGCATGGTGGGGCACACTTTTCTAAAAAAAACATATTTTATTTATTTGTGTATTTGAGAGAGAGGCAGACGAAAGAGAGAGAGAATGGATACAACAGGGCCTCTAGCCACAGCAAACAAACTCCAGATACATGCTACTTTGTGCATCTGGCTTGCGTGGATACTGGGGAATAGAACCTGGATCCTTAGGCTTCGCAGGCAAGTGCCTTAACCACTAAGTCATCTTTCCAGCCCACACACGTTTTTAATCCCAGCACTTGGGAGGCAGAGGTAGGAAGATCACCATCATAATGAACTCCAGGTCAGCCTGGGCTAGAGTGAAACCCTACCTCAAAAAAAAAAAAAAAAAAAAAAAAAAAAAAAAAAAAAAAAAAAACAAGAAAGAAAGAAAAAAAAAATCTCTGCTAGAAAGACTTTGCCCTTGTCTTTGGGAGAGGAAGTTCTTCCAGAGACTTCTGCTCACCGTATTAAAGTTCAGAAGCGAACCTCAAAGCCACACCTGCGGCGAGGTGGGCTGGGAGATTCAACTCTTCTTTGTTGTACAGAGAAGAAGGAGGCGTTCCGCAGTCTGGCTGGTCATCTACCCTCATCCCCGCCCCCCTGTGTCCGTGCTTACATCCTCTGCCACCAGGAGGGGTACCTGCTGCTATTCTAGCTGAGTCCCATGCAGCTTTGGAGTATGTTCGTGGCTGTCTCCTTCAAGGTGGCCTTCTAAGCTCATGTGGGAGCAGGGCCTCCAAGTGTCCCCCTCTCTCTACTCCCAGCTATTCCACCACAGGTTTGGTTTATGGCTTCCGCTCTTATCTGGGCCCAGACAATTAATCTCATGCACAAAGAAACATAGAAGTTACTGATTCAGGGCTGGAGAGGTGGCTCAGCCATTAGAGGCACTGCTTGCAAAGCCTAATAGCCTGGGTTCAATTCCCCAGTCCCCACACAAAGCCAGATGCACAAAGGATGCATGCGTCTAGGGTTTGTTTACAATGGCAAGTAGCCTTGGCATGCCATTCTCTCTCTCCTTGCAAATAAATTTTAAAAATTAAATTATTTTTTTATGTGCTGCGCGTGGTGGCTGCATGCCTTTAATCCCAGCACGCAGGAGGCTGGCTACATAGTGAATTCCAGGTCAGCCTGGGCTAGAGTAAAACTCTACCTCGACAAAAAAATTTTTTCTTAATGAGAGTGACAGCGAGAGAGAATTGGCACACCAGGGCCTCTAGCCACTTCAATCAAACTCCAGATGAGTGCAGCATCTTATGCACATGCGTGACCTTGTGCATCTGGCTTATGTGGGTTCTAGGGAGTCAAACCTGGGGCTTTGGGCTTCACAGGCAAGTGCCTTAACCACTAAGCCATCTCTCCAGGCCCTAAATTAAAATATATATTTTTAAAGAACTGGATTTCCTAGGCTACAGTTATTAGCTTCTCTTTGAATTTATAGGAGGGATAAAAGAGGTTATTGAGTCACCTCTTAAAGATTCCTGTCAAAGCTGGGCTTACACTAACCCAGCCCTCTAGAGGCTGCCACAGGAGGCTCACACATTAGGGCCCAGCCTGGACTGCACAGTGAGTAGTGAGTTCCAGGCTAACCTGTGCTACATGAGACCCTGTCAGAAAGAGACAAAGAGAGACCCGGACAGAGACAGAAAAACGAGGGAAAGAAAGGAAGGAAAGAAGGAAGGGCAGAAGGAAGGAAGGGAGAGACAAAGGGAAGGAGGGAGGAAAGGGAGAGAAGGAAAGAGGGAGGGAGCCAGGGAGGGAGAGAAAGCTTTGCACGTACTAGCCATCTTCTTGCATTGTCTTGACAAACACTAAGAACATCTTTTCCCTCCACTCCATTTGTCCTGCTTTTGCTTTTGATGGACACTGATCGTTTCATACCATTTTTCAAGGCAATTGAAGTTCCAAGAGGTGACCTCTATTTACTACAATAAAATTAGTGATTTATAGAAAGTCAGGATGCCATAATCCCCCAAACGCCCCTTTTATCCCTAACCACTATGTCAACACAGCACCCAGCATCTGGGATGGTTCAAAGGTCTGAATTGTGTAGCAAAATAAATCATTTTAAAAATCCCAGTAGTAATGTAGGGCACGAGCATTCTTAACTGGAAGTAAGCGAGAAGGAAAGAGCAGACGCAGCCACCCTTGGCTGTGGTGTATTACTCAAGTTGATGTGGGCCAGGGAAGATTGGATATTTAATGTCAACGATTCCACGAGAGGGGGCGAAAACCTCAGGTTCCACTAGAAAACAAGAAGGTAAAATGGAAGTCTCAGAAGCCCTAGTGTGTTTTTTCTTCCTCCATAGCCCCCTGTTACTGTCATTCTGTTTTCTTGCCTTCCTCCTACCGTTCTCCCTCCCCCTGCCTGCCTGTCTACTTCTCAGACCACTGTTGAAAGCCCAGTGTATTTCTTAGCACAGCCTTCATTTGAGTCCAACACAGAAATGCAACTATGTGCAGAATGCTGGTCCCAAACCCACTTATCCAAACGCACTTAATGCTGAGCTTGACATTGTTGCAGATTTTCATACCGTGGAGTCTTTGGTCTCCTGACCTCGAAAAATTGGGCACACAGATGACGAGGAGCAAGGCAAAGATTTATTGAGTAAAAGGTGGAAACGTGCAGGGCGTGGTGGTACACGCCTTTAATCCCAGCAGAGGTAGGAGGATCGCTGTGAGTTCCAGACCAGCCTAAGATGACAATAGTGAATTCCAGGTCAGTCTGAGCTAGAGCGAGACCTTACCTCCAAAAAAAGAAAAAAAGATTTAAAAGACCCAAAGTGTCAGGGCAAACATGCTGGCATCCAAAGAGAAAGAAATGAGGGGAAAGGGGAAAAATTACACTTTCTATGTTAGAATTCAGAAAAGCAGGCAGGCTCAGCAGTGAATGGCTGCAAAGCACCTATATCGAGAGAAGATTGCCACAAGTTCAAGGCCCTGAGAACACATAGTGAATTCCAGATCAGCCTGGGCTGCAGTGATACCTTACCTATGAAAAAAAAAAAAAAAAAAAAAAGCAAAAACAAATATATTTTGAGTTCTTCCTAGACTCAGGCACAGTGCTGGTTGCTTGGGATACAGAGATCTTTAAGATATGATCTCCCTGCTGGATTCTTCCCTAAAGGAGACAATTGACCCCTACATAAATCATTTGCCCCTCTGGAGAAGCTCTGAGTCCTGGAGGAACTTGGATGTATGTGCAAAACCCCCGGGAGTACTGGGGGAAGTGACTTGCGTGCAATAGGTGTGGAATGGGTTTCCAGATTCGACACTTCTAACAAGTCCCCAGACAGTGCGGCTGCTGGCCAGGGGCCATGCTTGAATCGTCCCAGGGGTTGATGGCAGCTAGGAAGATGTAGCCTATCGGGGAGCTAAGAGAAGCCCTGGGGAGCAATTAGAGGCTGCTTCCGGCTCTCTGCTGAAGCCTGCCCTGGCCTTCCACGCAAGCTAAGTGCTATCAACAGCCCTTCCCCAAGTGTTGCCATCACAGTGAGGCCACCTGCAACGCACTGGCACAAACCAGAGAAGTGTTTTGAGCTGAGGACTGAGCCATGTGACCAGTTCAGGAGACACATGTTTGAAAGGATTAGGGCACACTCCTGGGCTCTCTTCTTAGGACAGCCCGGCTTTCTCTTTTCTGTCTTCATTAGACAAAGCTGTCTGTGCTTTCCATGGGCCCTACTCACCACTGACTTTTATTAATTTTTTTTTTGGTTATTCAAGGTAGGGTTTCACTCTAGTCCAGGCTGACCTGGAATTCATTCAAGGTAGCCTTGATCTCATGGCGATCCTCCTACCTCTGCCCTCCCACCCCAGTGCTGGGATTAAAGGCGTGCGCCACCACATCTGGCCTAAATTTTTTATTTACTTAGCTGGGCTTGGTGGTGCACGCCTTTAATCCCAGCACTCGGGAGGCAGAGGTAGGAGGATTGCTATGAGTTCAAGGCCAACCTGAGGATCACTACATAGTGAATTCCAGGTCAGCCTGGGCTAGAGTGAAGCTCTACCTTGAAAAACAAACAAACAAAGAAATTATTTATTTATTTGAGATAGAGGCAGAAAAAGAGAGAAAGAGAATGGGCGCACCAGGACCTCCAGCCACTACAAATGACACATGTGCCACCTTGTACATCTGGCTTATGGGGGTACTAGGGAATCGAACCTCAGTCCTTAGGCTTCACAGCCAAGTGCCTTAACTGCTAAGCCATCTCTCCAGCCCTGCTGCTGGCTCTTAAAGATTGCTATACTGGTCAGAATTCTCAAGTCTTTCTGCACACAGAAGGTGCTCAATAAATGTTTCAACCATCTTGAACAGAAGACGTACTCTTTATGCTTAAAGCCTAAGGCTAAACTCTAGTACCAATTTTGTACTTTAAAAAGTGTGTGTGTGTGTGTGTGTGTGTTGCTGGAAATGGAACCCAGGGCCTCACCTATACTAAAGCACATATGCTATCATCAAGCTACATCTATAGCAAATTTAACATTCTATTTCTGCATTTCTCTTTAGAAAAATTTTCCTCTTTTTTTTTTTTCTAGGTGTGTGTGTGCATGGCGGCAGTGTACAGAGGCATGAACCTAGTGTGTCATAAGAGTACAGGAGGAGAGGTCAAAATTAGCATATAAAGAAACTTGTTGGAGCACACGCCTTTAATCCCAGCACTCGGGAGGCAGAGGTAGGAGGATCGCCATGAGTTCAAGGCCACCCTGAGACTCCATAGTGAACTCCAGGTCAGCTGGGCTACAGTGAGACCCTACCTCGAAAAACCAAAAAAAAAAAAAAAAAAGAAAGAAAGAAAGAAAGAAACTTGTTGGTAGAAGGAAGACTGGAAACCCCTACACAACAAGTCAACATGTAACAAATCACTGGGGGGAAAGAAAGGAAGAAAGGAGAAAGAGAGAGAGGAGAAAGAAATAGTATGAACTTATACAAATGACCTGTAAAGGTCCACCTCTCGTCTCTGGCCCATGTTCTCCCATGGGAGTGCCCTCTTCCTAAAGCTATGCTTCTACTCCTGTCCACAAGTCCTTGCCCAAGGTTTTGCTGTTGGGATTTCAAGACCCAAGAACCTGGAAATCCTAGCGGGTGTCGACTGGACTCCAATAACAAGAGACTGTTATTCCTCCAGCCCTCCTGCATCTTTCTTATAAAACACTGTCGGGCACTGCCAGGCACAGGCTGGAGCCTTCAGCAGAGGGGCCTGAGCTGCCAGGCATGGCTAAGAACCCCCAGGCTGCAGGAGGCCGCGCCCTCTCCAAGCCCAGCACTCCTGAACTTAGGCTTTGCCCATAGCCCTGTAACCTTTAGCCAGTTGCCTAGGAAACTCCTTATCAGCCAGCAGCCTTCACACAGTCCTGAGACCCTAGATCACCTGACACTCCCCCCCCCATTGCCTATGTGCTAGAATGAATGTCCCCATATGCTAATTAGGCATCAGAAATGAATTGGTACGTGCAATCCACTCGGGGTCCTCCCCTCCACCCTCAGATGCTTATAAGCCCATTTTCCCTGACAATAAACAGAGAGAGCTGTTCTACTATCTCCCAGGAGTGTTTCTCTCATCACGCGCTCACCCACCCCGGTTGCCTGGGCACCTTCAGGGGTGACCATAGCTGGGCCCCGGGGGATACAGGAACCCACATAACATCTACGCACTCATCTGCTGGTTGAACTGGAGGTTCTGCCGGGATTGAGGCAGGATCAAATGGGGAAACTATAGGGAGGGAAAGGAGACCATCTACCCAGAGCCTGGTTGAATCCTTTCATCACCTAAGAAGCAAGAATTGCAGCACAGTTAACATTTGCTGTGAAGGTTGCTGATATAAAAGCAATGTTTCTGAGCCAGGCGTGGTTGGGCTTGGGAGGCAGAGTAGGAGGACCACTGTGAGTTCCAGGCCACCCTGAGACAACATAGTGAGTTCCAAGTCAGCTTGGACTAAAGCAAGACCTTGCCTCAGAAACAAAACAAAAAACAGTCATATATAGGATTTTGGTGTTTTGGATTGTTTTTTGTTTGTTTGTTTGTTTTGTTTTGTTTGTTTGTTTGATTCTGAGGTACAGTCTCACTCCAGTCCAGGCTGACCTGGAATTCATTCTGTATTCTTAGGGTGGCCTCAAACTCTTGGTGATCCTCCTTATCTCTGCCTTCCGAGTGCTTGGATTAAAGTCATGCGCCACCACGCCCGGCTATATGTGACTCTTGTAAGACAATAGTGGGTGAGTCTTTGAGAAGCTGATGGCCACTCTCCAGGGTATATCTTTCCTTTTCGTGTGTCTCTCTTTCTCTTAACCCTCATGCTTAAAGTCTGTATTAGAATAGCTTTATTAAAACCTCAACTCTGGGGCTGGATAGATGGCTTACCCTAAGGACCCAGGTTCAATTCCCCAGAATCCATGTAAGCCAGATGTACAAAATGGTGCACGCATCTGGAGTTCCTTTGCAGTGGCTGGTGTCCCTGGCATGTTCATTATCTATATGTATCTCTCTCATAAATAAATAAATAAATAAATAAATAAATAAATAAATAAATAAATAAAAATATTTAAAAGAAAATTCAACTCTGGGGTTGTGGAGATGACTCAATAAATCAAAGCCCTATGGCACAATTATGAGGACCAGAGTTTGGACCCCAGTAAGCACATAAATGGCAATTGTGTGTGGCAGCCCACCCATATCACCACTCGGAAGGGGGAGACAAAAGATCCCTGGAGCTTTCCATCAGCTAGTCTAGATGAAGTGGTGAGCCATGGGTTCAAGTGAAAGACCATAGCTCAGTAATAAGGAGGAAAGCGATTGAAGAAGACACCCTCCATCTGCCCTCTAAACACACACAGATGTGCACCCACACGTGTGGAAACACACACACACACACACACACACACACTGTTAGAAAAAACAGGGAAAGAAATGAGAGGGAAAGTCTAGCTCAGCAGCAGACTTTATTCAGGGCATCCTGAGAAGGGATGTGACCAGCAGGTCAAAAAGCCCCTCCTTTACAGACTAGGGGGTATTTATGGGGAGGTGGAAGCATTGGAATTCTTTGTTTGTTTAGTGGTCCTGTGCCTCACAGCCTGCGCCACTTTGTGGAAATGATAATCAGACAGGCAGTTTGGGCCATTCTAGGAATGTGACAATGGGGATGGGTGACCCAGGTCATTCCAGGAAAGTGATAATGCCGAGGGGTGGTTGGGCCACTTTGGGTTACAAGCCTTCAGAGTCTAAAGATGGAGTCATTCTGGTTCTAACACACACAAACCAACTCTGCTCCATACCAGCTAATCCTGAATTTCTGTCAAAACCGTGAATTCTGGAAGTAAAAGCAGGACTGTCCTTGGGCTTTGCTAGAGATCAAAGAGGAAGATGGCTTCTCCTTATCGCTTGCCTAACAGAAGTTCCTAGACCTGTTTTTCCAGAAACAACCTGAGCCCCTCCCTGGGAGGGAGTTCCCCTTTCTTAGAGTTTAAATCTAATCCTGACCAATCAACTCTCACTCAGGCTCACCTGAGCCAGAAGGTAACACCCCCTACAGTAAGGTTATGAGTACCTTCGCAAGGGGAGGGCAAGCTCTCTTGGTGGCGCAGTCAACACTTCTGAACCTGGAGGTTCTGTTAAGTCTCCTCTCCTCTTGGCCTAGCTGGGATGGGAGGAGGAGAGAACTCTCTAGACCCTCTCTAGACTCCCTCCTTGCCCCCTCCATATGGCAGGAGCTCTCTATACTTTCTCTTCTTTTCTCTCTAGATCTCTTTTCATGTTTCCTGCAGGCCCACTACATGGGCTCTCAGATAGTGTGGATGTCTCAATTTTCCTTCTCTTGGTTGTGTACTTCCCTAAATAAATATAATAATTTAATAATTATTCTTTTTAGTTTGGTTTTTTTTTGGGGGGGGGGCTGAATTCCAGGGGCTGACCTGGAATTCACTATGCAGTTTCAGGGTGGCCTCGATCTCATGGCGATCCTCCTACCTCTGCCTCCCAAGTGCTGGGATTAAAGGCGTGCACCACCATGCCCAGTTTGTAATGCACTCTGTAGACTCAAGGTAGCCTTGCACTCACAGCAATCCTCCTATCTCTGCCTCCTGAGTGCTGGAATTAAAGGTGTGCACCACCATGCCCGACATCCTTCTCAGTTTGATTTGCCCAATTCTTTGGTTAAATAACAAACATGAACCTAGGGTTTGGGGTTCAAGGACTTTCCTGGACTCCCCACAGACCCCGCATAAAGGACATGGATAAAGACAAGGGCATCATGCAAGCCAACTTCCACAGCTGCCACACCCCACAGAATTTCCCAGTCAGTTCAGCTGATCCAAGCAACATCTTTGCATCCAGCAAGCAAACAGGGCCCCTTCTCTGCTCCCAGAACAGCTGCGGAAAACCAAGAGCAAACAAAGGAGTCGGAGGGGAGGGAGGGCAACAGAGTATTTAGTGACAATGCTCGATTCATAATCCACATTTAATTCACACTCAAAAAGGACGCGTTTATAGTCTGTCAGGCTTTATCCCACCCTCCAGAGAGGCTGTGCAGCATAAGAAGTACCAAGCTTCCTGCCTCTTGCAAAAGCAAGTGTGAGCTGGCAGGGTAAACAAAGGGTAATGAAACAGCAAGTGCCCCCGAGTGCTGAGTTGTACGGAAGTGTCTAGTGGGATACCACGAGAACATGGGTTCATCCTGGTGTCATTTAACATCTTTATTAATGATCTGAAAGAGGGCATCAATAGCACTTTAATTATAATCACCAAATGATGCTACATCGGGATTTGTTGCTTACACCAAAGCAAGAGACTTTGAGAGGACCAGGCAGCAGAAGAAGCCAGCTTGGAGGAGGCCAACAGCACCAGGAAAAACACTGCATCAGCCAGCAGGGAGAGAGAGCCAGACACTGGGAAGCCACGTGGGTAAAAGGCAAGGAAGGGGGCTGGAGTGATGGCTCAGCGGTTTGGGCGCTCCTTTACAAAGCCTAAAGGCCCAGGTGCAATTCCCCAGTAAAGCCAGATGCACATGCATCTGGAGTTCATTTGCAGTGGCAGAAAGCCCTGGCATGTGCTCTCTTTCTCTCTCTCATTCTCTCTCTCTCTCTCTCCTTTCAAATAAATAAGTATATGCATATATTTTGTTTGTTTGTTTTTGTTTTTTGAGGTTGAGTTTCACTCCAGCCCAGGCTGACCTGCAATTCACCATGTGGCCTTGAACTTACGGCAATCCTCCTACTTCTGCCTTCCGAGTGCTAAGATCAAAGACATGCACCACCATGTTAGCAAAATATATATATATATATATATATTTTTTTTGGTTTTTGGTTTTTCGAGGTAGGGTCTCACTCTAGCCCAGGCTGACCTGGAATTCACTATGGAGTCTCAGGGTGGCCTCGAACTCACGGCGATCCTCCTACCTCTGCCTCCCGAGTGCTGGGATTAAAGGCGTGCGCCACCACGCCCTGGCTTGCAAAATATATTTTAAAAAAAAGGAAGCTGCCTAAATCCTTTTCAGAATAACCCAAGATATTCATACTCAACCTAAAGTAGGAAAAAAAAAGTTTACCACAGGAAGGTGGCTCAAAAAATTAGATACAATCAAGCTGTGGCAGGAGAGAGAAGAGAGACAGATTTGGAATATCAACTCAGAGGCCAGGATGGCTTGCCGTTTTCCCTTTCATGGCCTCCTCTCACTAGGATGGGAGTGCATGAAGATAAACTCAGGATGTGTTGATTTATTTTCTGCTAGTTCCCCAGCACCTGGAATTATGCCTAGTACACAGAATTCCCTTGATAAATATTGGTTCAATGAATTCCAGAAAGAAGGGAAGGAAGATAAATGGAACAAAGCTTATGAAGAAGAAGTCAAAAGAAGCATTCTCTTCATGAGCTATAAACCAGCGGGAGGATGGACTCTAAAACCACAAGACCAGTGATGTAGCTAGCCTCCCCCCCCCCCTTGCTGAGACAAAACACCCAACCAAAAGTAGCTGATGGGAGGAAAGTTTGTGATTTGGTTTGTTTGTTTTTCGAGGTAGGGTCTCGCTCTAGCCCTGGCTGACCTGAAATTCACTATGTAGTCCCAGGGTGGCCTTGAACTCACAATGATCCTCCTACCGTTGCCTCCCGAGTGTTGGGCTTAAAGACAAGGAAAGTTGTTTATTTTGGCTTAAAGTCTCAAGGGGGAGCTCCATGATGGCAAAGATGGAAAGATGGTGGAAAAGAGGCTGGACGTCACTCTCGTGCCACAGCAGCTGGCAAACAGCAACAGGACAGTCGGCCAAACTAGAGGGCAAAGGGGAGCTGCCTGTGACACTCCTGGCCCACCCTCAATAACGCACCTCCCAAGCTGCTGCCAGGTAGAAACCAAGCATTCAGAACCTGTGAGTTTATGCCAGACATCTGATCCAAACCACCACACCAAGAAACAAAACAATAAAGTGTTTTTATAAGGGCTGGAGAGATTGCTTGACAGCTAAGACACTTGCCTGTGAAGCCCAAGGAGCCAGGCACCATTCCCCAGTATCCACGTAAGCCAGATGCACAAGGGGGTGTGTGTGTGTCTGGAGTTCGTTTGCAGTGGCTGGAGGTCCTGGTGCACCCATTCTCTCTCTCTCTCTCTTTCTCTTTCTCAATAAGTAATTGTGTGTGTGTGTGTGTGTGTGTGTGTGTGTGTGTGTGTGTGTGTGTGTGTGATATTTTATTTATTTATTTAAGAGAGAGAGACAGAGGAAGAGGCAGAGAAAAAGAGAGAATGGGCATGTCAGGGCCTCCAGCCACTACAAATGAACTCCAGACACATGTGCCCCCTTGTGCATCTGGCTTACATGGGTCCTGGGGAATCGAATTGGGGTCCTTAGGCTTCTCAGGTGAGTGCCTTAACCATTAAGCCATTTACCCACCCCAAAGTAAGTAAAGTATTTTATTTTATTTTTTAAGAAACAAAACAAAAGCTAGGGATAGAGGAAAGGAGCAAGTGAAACCCAAGATGTTCTCGGGGAGAACAGACGTGCTACTGGCTTTGTGTTGCAAACCCCTGCGTCAGGGCTAAGAGTGCTGACAAGTACCCAGCTCCAGAAGGGTGCTCTGTGGGCAGGTGAAATTACCATGGGCATTCTATCATTCCCTTCATTTCATCTATGATGCACAGAGATTACATAAATTAAGCTTTCCAAAGTCAGTGGCAGTACCAATGGTAGATAAAATCTGTTCTATCTCATTCTGCCTACCACTGGCTTCTGGGAAAAGGGTAGAGATTCTAAAGAAAAAATGGGAGAGTAAACAGACAAAACAACCCAACTCCTCTACCTTCCACCCCTGCGGGATCTTGATCAGCCCTTGCCTGGATGGAGCTGGAAGAAGTCAGCTGGGGTCTGCATTCTGCATACTTTTACTTTTCATGTCTTTCATGTAAGTAACATTCTGGGACACACACACACACATTTATTTATTATTATTATTATTTATTTATTTTGGTTTTTTGAGGTAGGGTCTCACTGTAGCCCAGGCTGACCTGGAATTCACTATAGAGTCTCAGAGTGGCCTCGAACTCACGGAGATCCTCCTACCTCTGCCTCCCAAGAGCTGGGATTAAAGGCGTGCGCCACCAAGCCCGGCACTATTTTTTTTTTTTTTCTTGAGGGAGGGTCTCACTCTAGCCCAAGCTGACCTGGAATTCACTATGTAGTTTCAGGCTGGCCTTGAACTCACAGCAATCCTACTACCTCTGCATTCCAAGTGCTGGGATTAAAGGAGTACACTGCCATGCCAGTCTTGGACATTTATGCTTTTTGTACACATTCCATTGTTTTCTGTACACTGCTGCATATCTCTGTCATTTGTACCTGTTGAGAGTTAAATACATGAAATCCCAGATACTGAAGGTAAGGTAACTGAAGGGACTATTAAAAAATAATATTTTGTTTATTTTATTTTATTTGCAAGCAGAAGGAGACAAGAGAAAAGAGAGAGGAGACAGAGAGAATGGGAGCACCAGAGCCTATTGCAGCTGCAAACAAACTCCGGACACATGTGCCACTTTGTGCATCTGGCTTTACTTGGGTAATGGGGAATCCAACTCAGGTCATTAGGCTTTGCAGGCAAGTGCCTTAACTTCTGAGCCATCTCTCCAGCCCCTGAAGGGGCGTTTAAGGGCAATCGTTATCACAAGGGTCATTTACTTAGTTATTTTCTTTTCAACGTAGGGTCTCTGTGGTGGTTTGATTCAGGTGTCCCCCATAAACTTAGGTATACTGAATGCTGGGTTCCCAGCTGATGGAGATTTGGGAATTAACAATTCTGGAGGCAGTGTATTGTTGGGGGCAGGCTTATGGGCATTACAGACAGTTTTCCTTTGCCAGTGTTTGGCACACTCTCCTGTTCCTGTTGTCCACCTGATGTTGACCAGGAGGTGATGTCCACCCTCTGTTCAGGCCTTCATTTTCCCTGCCATTATGAAGAGTCCCCTCAAGTCTTTTGGCCAAAAAGAAACTCTTTTTTCCCAAAAGCTGCTCTTGGTCAGGTGATTTCTGCCAGCAATGTGAACCTGACTGCAACAGTAAATTTGGTACTGAGGAGTGGTATTATTTACTGCTAGACACCTGACTGTGTGGCTTTGGCCTTTTGGAACTGATTTTCAAGAGGAATGTGGAAGGATTTGAAACCTTGGCTTAAAAGACTCTTTGCAGTGCTGTCAGTACAGATTGATGGACTATTCTGGTCAAACTCAGACCTGAATGCAGTAAGAACTATGAACTGTGAGGTTTGGCATATGAGGGTGAGAAAGAGCTTTGTCTGGACTGGGCTAGAAGCAGTTTGTGTGAGAGGCTTGCTGTTATGTCTGTGTCCTGAGAACTTGTGCACGATTGCAATGCATAGAAACAGGCTGGTGTAAGCAGAGGGATATGGCACAGAAACAAAATCTTTGGTGAAACTTCTGCCCGTTCAGCTGCAATTATATGAGAGATTACAACCTTTGAAATTGAGGCAACAGGAATACTCTTTTGAAGGGGCCTGAATGCTCAGTGTCCTGTTCTTCAAGGTCTGCTTTATCCCCCCCTCCCATTAACAAATGGGCACTCCACCTGGTATTAAGGAGTATAAGTAATGCAGGAAAGAAAGGGTCATTGAGTTTGCAATGTGGTCTTATGTTTTGGATACAGCCATGGGCAGTGTGAAGCAGGTTTGCTGGATGCCTGTGTGGAGACCCAATGAGGCCATGAGGATGGACCATGGGTGGCAGTGGAGACCCAGTGGAGATGCAGGAACCACCAGATGGCAGCTAAGGAAAGCTGCCGGCCCTGGATGAAGTTTTCCCTGGACTGTGAATAGCCTAGCCGGAGGGGCAGAATTGGAACTCCAGAGACTTGTTGCTGGTTAAAATTATTGAACTTGGAGATTTGTCACTGACTAGAGTTGTTGTACTTGGAGGTAGAATTGGATGTTTGCCATTTAAATCTTTTATTGGTTGAATATTTCTTTGCTATGCCCAATGCCACCTTTGCAGCGTGAATGTTTATTCTGTGCCATTATGGTTTTATGTTGTTTATTTGTTCATTTGTTTTCGGTATTTTGGCTCAGTTAAAAGACTTTGGACTATGGGGATGTTTGAACAAATCATTGGTATTGATAAAACTAAGGGGACTTTTAAAGTTGGAAGAATGCATTGCATTTTACATCATGTATGGGTATCAGCTTATGAGGGCCAGGGACAGAATGTGGTGGTTTGATTTGGGTGTCCCCCTGTGGTGGTTTGATTCAGGGGTCCCCCATAAACTTAGGTGTTCTGAATGCTAGGTTCCCAGCTGATGGAGATTTGGGAATTAATACCTCCTGGAGGCAATGTATAGTTGGGGGCAGGCTTATGGGTGTTATAACCAGTTTCCCCATGCCAGTGTTTGGCACACTCTCCTGTTGCTATTGTCCACCTTGTGTGGGTCAGGGGGTGATGTCCACCTTCTGCTCATGCCATCATTTTCCCTGCCATCATGGAGCTTCCCCTAGAGTCTGTAAGCCAAAATAAACCTCCTTTTCCCACAAGCTGCTCTTGCTTGGGTGATTTCTACCAGCAAGGCGAACCTGACTGCAATACCCCCATAAACTTAGATGTTGTCAATGCTGGGTTCCCAGCTGATGGAGATTTGGGAACTAACACCTCTTAGAGGCAATGTATTATCAGGGGTGGGCTTATGGGTGTTACAGCCAATTTCCCTTTGCCAGTGTTTGGCACACTCTCCTGTTCCTGTTGTCCACCTGATGTTGGCCAGGAGGTGATGTCCACCCTCTGCTCATTTCTTAGTTTTCCCCTACCATCATGGGGCTTCCCCTTTAGTCTGTAAGCCAAAATAAACCCTCCCCCCCTCGTCCCCAAAGTTGCTCTCTTTCTCCTTCTCTTCCTACTCCTTCTCCTCCTCCTCTTCTTCCTGCTCCTCCTCCCCTCACCCCCCTTTTTTAAGGTAAGGTTTCACTCTAGTCCAGGCTGACCTGCAATTCACTATATAGTCTCAGGGTGACCTCAAACTCACAGTGATCCTTCTACCTCTGCCTCCCAAGTGCTGGGATTAAAGGCATATGCCACCAGTCCCAGCCACTAAAGAGAGAAAGAGGGATTGAGAGAGAGAGAGAGAGAGAAAGAGAGAGAGAGGGAGAGAATAGGCACACCAGGGCCTCTAGCCACTGCAAATGAACTCCAGACACATGCACTACTTTATGTATCTGACTTATGTGGGCACTAAGGAATTGAACCTGCATCCTTAGGTTTCGCAGGCAAGCGCCTTAACCACTAAGCCATTTCTCCAGCCCTCTTCAACCCTTCTTTAACCCTCTTAATGGCCATTCATTGTCCACCTATGTGTGTCACATCACATCCTGTGACTATCAGATAAATCCTTTTGGTACTTGTTAAAAGTTAGCTCACCAACCAAAAACTAAGAATATCAGTGGATAACTACTGAAACCTATAGTAGGGATTTCCCCACTTGGATATAACCTGCCTACCTGATGTTTTCATCAATATATTTAAAAAATACCTTGATTTATGACTTTTTCCTGTGCTGTAAAAGCCTTCATGCAACTGTTACTACCTTGGAACATGGTACTAGGGGAAACCTGAGTCAGTGTTCCTAGGCTACAGTCACTCATATTTGGCTCAGAAGAAACTATCTCTCACATTTTCTTTAAATTAAGAGCTAACCCCAGCACTTGGGAGGCAGAGATAGAAGGATTGCCATGAGTTCAAGGCCACCCTGAGACAACATAATGAATTCCAGGTCAGCCTGGGCTAGAGTGAGACCCTACCTTGAAAATCCGCAATAAATAAATAAAATAACAAAACAAAAAATTAAGAGCTAAATTTTGCACCGACAGCTTTTGGCACCCAAATGTGGGGCCTCAAGAGTGATCCGCTTCAGAGCTGCCTCCTCAGGTGGATGTGGGTGATCCCCTCCGGGACCTGGATTTGGTTTGGTCTAAAGTCTGTTGGTTTATTCTGAGCTAGTTCTTGGATATCTTTTCTGTTTGTTCCAGAGCATTTAGTTTTAAGATATCCTGTTTTATTTGTTTTCAAAGTATTTGGTTTATTTTTGTCTGTTATAAGAACATTTGTAGGTGGGCATAGTGGTGTATGTCTTTAATCCTAGCACTTGGGAGACAGAGATAGGAGGGCTGCCACGAGTTTGAGGCCAGCCAGAGACTACATAGTAAATTCCAGGTCAGCCTAGGCTAGAGTCGCTGCCTCAAAATCCTCCCATCTGACGGGTAGGTAGAGTTAGAGTGACTGGACCCCTGAAGGTAAAAAGGGCAAGAAAGTTTTTCTTATCTCTTGCCTAGTTCCAAAGAACTGTTTTTCCACAAACAGTCAGGACCCCTCCTGGGAGGGAGGTCTTTCATAGGATTTAAACATTGTGGTTGGTCAAGTTCAGCCCCCAGAACTTGGTGCCAGAGCTAATCTCTTCCTGAGACAGCCCCTAGTCCTAACCAACCAGCTTGCCCTCTGGTTTATCTGGGCCAAAAGACAGCCCACCACCCTAAGGTTATAAATACCTTTGCAAGGGGAGGGCAGGGGCTCGCAATTGGGAACTTCCAGCTGTGGGTGAGATTTTCCCTCAGCTGGGCCTGGGCTGGGGAGGGGCTCACCCTAGGCCCCAGTCCAGTCCCAGCCGGGAGGGCCCTGGTAGCCCTAAATCTCTACCTGGGTTCTTCATCCTCTCCAGCTCCCCACATGGCAGGAGCTCCTTGAACTTTCTTTTCTCTTTTCTTTCCACGCTTTTTTCCCCAGATCCATATCTGGTCACATGGACTCCTGAGCTACATGTGGCCCACGTGGGTTTTTGGGCTCCAAGTGGTATACGTCTCTTCTCTTCACTTTATCTCCCCTTACTTCCCAGCTTTCCCCTTTCCGCACTCCTTTGGAAAATCTGAATAAAATGTAGTATTTTAAAAATCATTCTCTTAGCTGGGTGTGTTGGTGAATGCTTTTAATCCCAGCACTCGGGAGGCAGAAGTAGGAGGATCGCCATGAGTTCGAGGCCACCCTGAGACTACATAATGAATTCCAGGTCAGCCTGGGCTAGGGTGAAACCCTACCTCAAAAAAAAAAAAAAAAAATCATTATCTTGACACTGGGATTGCCAATTCTTTGGTTAGTTTGCAGATATGAACTCAGGGCTTGGAGTTCCAGGAAGCACCCCAGAACCCCAATCTCCCCATTACACCCCCCCCAAAAAAATGGTTAACTTGCTAACACTGAGACCTTTTCTCCCGCCACTCCTCCCACATCTAATGCTGCCTTTTTCTGTAACTTCTCCTACTTATTGCAACCATGTTGCTTTTCGTTTAGGAATGCTATGCGCATGCGGTGGTAAAGACATTGAAGAGGACAGGCACATGTTCCCTCCAGACTAATAAGCGCAGGGGTGGGGGAGGGGCAGACTCAGGGAAAACACCTCTAGATACATAATCACCTCATGGAGTAAAGGTTGGAGGTCACTTTATTGGCTCAGCTGGAAGGACACAAGTTAAGGTTGATCACTCTGGTTCTGAGCCCCGTCACAGTCCTAGAACCATGCAGGACAGCGAGACACATGGGAAGAGCGGGCCTGGAGGGGGAAGCCCAGGGCGCTGCTCCTGAAAGCCGCATCGAAGTGTGCTGGGCTCACAGCTTCCCCTGGCCGCCATGGAGAAGCTTGCTTCATTCAGGAACAGCAGCCTCAAGGGAGGAGGAAGCGTGTGGAGCAAAACAGCTGCTTTCTACTTATTTGAGAGAGAGAGAGAGAGAGAGAGAGAATGGGCGCCCCAAGGCCTCTAGCCACTGCAAAGGAACTTCTCAGACACATATGCCACCTTGTGTATCTGGCTTACGTGGGTCCTGGAGGATCGAATGTGGGTCCTTAGGTTTCACAGACAAGCGCCTTAACCGCTAAGCCATCTTTCAAACCATCCAGGTGGTCTTATATTTGACAATTATTTTAATCCAGGTATTTGAAAAAATGGACAAATAGGGCTAGAGAGATGGCTCAAAGGTTAAAGGCACTTGCTTGCAAAGCCTGACTGCCCAGGTTCAATTCCCCAATACCCACGTAAATCCAGGTGCACAAAGTGGCGCATGTGTCTCGAGTTCATTTGTAGTGGCAGGAGGCCCTGGTGTACACATTCTCTCCCTCCACCTCTCTCTGCTTGTGAATATAAATGAACAATTTTATTTTATTTTAATTTTTTATTTATTTGAGAGAGAGAGAGAATGGGCATGCTAAGACCTTCAGCCACTGCAAACGAACTCCAGACACATGCACCCCCCTGTGCACATGTATGACATTGTGTGCTGTGTCGCTGTGTGTCGGGCTTATGTGGGAACTAGAGATTCAAACACGAATTCTTAGGCTTTGCAGGCAAACACTTTAGCTGCTAAGCCATCTTTTCAGCCCAAATTTTAAACAAATATTTAAAGATGGACAAATTTAACTAAAAATAATTTGACTTCACATTTCTATCAGTGAGAAAGTTGATATTCCTATTGATCGTGTGTGTGTGTGTGTGTGTGTGTGTGTGTATTAAACTAGAAGTTCTAGTTAATAGATTTAAAGATCATGGAAACAATTTCATAAAAGGATTTATAGTTACGGAAGAAAAGAAAATTGTAAAGCAAGGCACTTTTCAAATACGTTGCCTGACCATCAGGTAGGTGGGTTATAGCAAAGTAGGGGAAATCTCCACGTTGCTATCTGATGACACTCTTAGCCCTTGGGTTGGTAGTCTGTTAGGATATTCCAAGGATCCTACCTGATCAACTGATAGTCAGACATGGAGGTGGGCATAATGGCTATTGGTCCAAGGTAATTTGGCTCTGGTCTTGCAACATTCCATCTATGATCACAGTTCTATTAATCCATTCAGCCTTGCTGGAAGTAGGTGCAGCCGGTGCTTTTTCTGAGAACTTTAGTTCACAGCAGCCTACTTTAACTGGAATTTAAAAGCACCTAAAGAAAAGAAACAATAAATTACTAAACAGTATGGTGGCTCCTGCCTCTAGTCCCAGCACTTGGGAGGCTGAGGTGTAATTGCCATGAGTTAGAGGCTAGCCTGAGCTTCAGGTCAGCCTGGGCTACAGTGAGACCCTGCCTCAAAAAATTTAAATTAGACTGGGCATGGTGTTTTAAGAACATTTGTAGTTGGGCATAGTGGCACATATCTTTAATCCCAGCACTTGGGAGACAGACATAGGAGGATCACTGTGAGTTTGAGGCCAGTCTTGGCTACAAAATGAGGCCAGCCTTGGGCTGAAGTGAGACCCTGCCTCAAATAAAATTGATAAGAATTTTGGAGGGCTGTAGAAATGGCTTAATGGTTAAGGTGCTTGCCTGCAAAACCTAAGGACCCAGGTTTGATTCCGCAGGACCCATGTAAGCCAGATGCACAAGGTGGTACATGCTTCTGGAGTTCATTTGCAGTGGTTAAAGGCCCTGGTAACCCATTCTCTCTATCTCATAAATAAATACAAAATTTTAAAGAATTTTGGAAACTACATTTAAGTTAAAAATATGTTCAGAGCCAGATGTGGTGGCACACGCCTTTAATCCCAGCACTCGGGAGGCAGAGGTAGGAGGATCGCTGAAAGTTCAAGGCCACCCTGAGATTACATAGTGAATTCCAGGTCAGCCTGAACTAGCGTTAAAACCCTACCTTGGAAAAACAAAACCAAAAACAAAACAAAACAAAAAAATTCAGATGAACAGGGAACTAATAAAAAAGTTCTACAAGTTGTATCAGAACTAAAGTTAAATTCTGGACTGGAGAGATGGCTTAACAGTTACGGCATTCACAATGATCCCCTACCTTGGCCTCCCAAGTCCTGGGATTAAAGATTTACACCACCCTACCTGGCTACCATAGGCTTTTGACTAGGTTTTCAATACCAAGCATGAATTGTCTCCCTCAAGTCCAAACAGAGAGCAGTTGGTTTCCCTCATAACAGACATGCCACCATTGCACCAGTTGGCATATTTTTTTCCCTGGCTGCTCAGCTATGTAGTTTTCCATGGGCACTGCTGGTTAAGACAGTAGAGAGTTGATGGCTTTTTCTCCTCCAACAGGCTGCCTAGAACTTTCCAGCACCCTGACAGCTAGTCAAGAGGGAGAAGGCTTCCCATTCAGCTGCAGCTTGATTTCTCAGTGACCTGCAGTCCAAGCATGTGGTGTTGTCTTCAGCAATAGGGTCTTACTATTTAGATCTGGTGGGTAACCAAGAGTCTTGGCAATAGCCTGTAATGTTTGGGGAGCGGGGCATTAGGAGCTTCCCTGATCAATAATTCACTAGGGGGCTGGAGACACGGCTTAGCAGTTAAGGTGTTTGCCTGCAAAGCCAAAGGACCCCAGTTTGATTCTCTAGGGCCCGCGTAAGCCAGATGCACAAGGGGGCACACATGTCTGGAGTTTGTTTGCATTGGCTGGGGCCCTGGCATGCCCATTTTCTCTCTCTCTCTCTCTCTCTCTCTCAAATAAATAAATAAAAATAAAGTTTTTTTTTAAAAGAACATATTTTTTAAAATGATAAGAATTCGCTGGGAAGTATCCCATCCCTGACATTGAAATTTTTCTATAGCAATGTATGGCCAAGCCAGGCATGGGGTACATGCCTTTAATCTCAGCATTTGGGAGGCAGAGGTAGGAGGATTTCTGTAAGTTGAAGTCCAGCTTGAGACTATATGGTGAATTCCAGGTCAGCCTGTGCTAAGTCTAGACCCTGCTTTGAAAAACCAAAATAAATAAATAAATCTATAGCAGAGATTTCCCACTTTAGTATTACCTGCCTACATGATGCCCTACCAATATATACTAAAAGTACTTTGGTGCTGGAGAGATTGCTTAGTGGTTAAGGCACTTGCTTGCAAAGCCTAAAGACCCAGGTTCAATTTCCCAGGACCCCCATAAGCCAGATGTACAAGGTGGCACATGCTTCTGGAGTTCATTTTCAGTGGTTGGAGGGCCTGCCAAGCCAATTCTTTCTCTCACTCTCTATCTTCCTCTTTCTCTCTCTCAAATAAATAAATAATTTTTTAAAGTACTTTGTTTTTTTACTTTATTTTGTTCTTTACCATATAAACTTCACTAAATAGTTACTACATTGGGACGTGGTACTTGTGATAACCTGAATCAGTATTCCTGAGTGAAGGTCATTTATATTTGGTTCAGAATAAACTATCTCTTGTTCCCTTTGAGTGAGAGCTGTGTTTTGCATCAACAATGTGAACTGCTGAAAGTCATGAATTCTGTAATCAGTATTTGTGGAGGCAGCATGTTCTTTGGTGGGAAAGGCTGAAACAAGGCACAGACGTATAGAAGCATCAAGAAGTTAAAAAAAATTTCATATTTTCTTCATTAAATAATTTCATATTTTCTCTATAAAAAAGAAGTGGGCCAGCCCCCAAAGGTGCTCTGGTTCCTGAAATTAGTGGGTTTCTCCCCAAAACTTATTTATTTATATATATCTATTTTTTTTTTGAGGTAGAGTCTCATTCTAGCCCAGGCTGACCCAGAATTCACTGTGTAGCTCAGGCTAGGCTCAAATTCACAGCGATCATCCTACCTTTGCCTCCCAAGTGCTGAGATTAAAGGTGTGCATTACCTTGCCTGGCTCTGTTCCAGGCAGTTCTCATTCTGTGTTCCTCTAGAGATTACTAAAACCTGACTCTGTCTCCAAGCTTGGTGCCCAAGTAGTGAATCCACATGCCATCAAACAAAGCAAGTCCCAGGAATGATTTAAGATGGGCAGAAACATTCATCTCTGAAAACCCAGATGGCTACTGAGAGGTATTTTTCTTTTCTTTTTTTTTTTAACTAAGAATATATTTTGGGGCTGGAGGGATGGCTTAGTGGTTAAGGAGTTTGCCTGCAAAGCCAAAGGACCCAGGTTCAATTCCCCAGGACCCACATTAGCCAGGTACACAAGGGAGTACACATGTCTGGAGTTCATTTGCAGTGGCTGGAAGTCCTGAGAACCCATTCTCTCTCTGTGTCTCTGTCTCTGTCTCTCTCTCTCTCTCTGTCAAATATGAAAATAATAACAAATTAATATGTTTTGTATGATACATCTTGAGTTGATAATCCTTTTCCCTCCTCTTGCCCCATCTGCGGGGACCTCCTCAATGGGTTGCAGTATTCCTTTGGTGTGGTGGGTTAGTGTTGTGGGAGCAGCAGTCCGTCTATTGGGGAGGCAGTGCCTCTCTACTCCAACCTGTGACTCCTCTTTCAACTCCCATTCTGCAAAATTCCTGACTGTGGTGGGTAGTTTTAAAGTCTACTCATAGACTCTGAGCCTCTGTGTCTCTGTTTTAGGTGGTTGAGTTACCATGTCTTCTTCATCACTTCTCTGATTGTCAGCTTCATGGACAGCACCTCTGCTCATTCCCCGTTCCTCTGTGGTTTTGCCTGGGCTTTGACTGAGTGTGAGGGTGGTTTTTCTCCTTGGTCTCACTTACCTTGTTGAAAAGTAAAACAGATCTCCAACAGAGAAGTTGCATGTCCCCCAGGAATTGTGTGGGAGGAGTGGGATGGAAAGGGCCCAGAGCACAGCATGCTTGTCTGGTTGTGCAGTAGTTTAGTGGAGGGTTCTAGACTAATAGCTTCCCAACCTTTGCTGTGCCAAAGACCACTTGATTTTCTCTGCTCCCCTATAGCCTTAGTTTACAGAATACTGTACAATGGTTAGTCTCTGATTGTCAAGTTGATGGGATTTAGAATCATCGTCAAAACAAATTGGGAGGCTGGAGGGATGGTTTAGCAATTAACATGCGTGCCTGCAAAGCCAAAGGACCCAGGTTCAATTTCCCAGGACCCAGGTAAGCCAGATGCACAAGGTGACACATGCGTCTGGAGTTTTTTTGTTTTTGTTTTTGTTTTTTGCAGTGGCCAGAGGTCCTGGTGCACCCATTCTTTCTGCCTGTCTCTGTTTCTTTCTTTCTCTGTCTCTCTCTGAATCTCTCTCTTGAATAAATAAATAAATAAAAATTTAAGGGCTGGAGAAGATGGCTTAGCAGTTAAGGCATTTGTCTGCAAAGCCAAAGGACCCTGGTTCGATTCCCCAGGACCCACATAAGCCAGATGCAATAGGAAGTGCATGCATCTGGAATTCGTTTGCAGTAGCTTGAGGCCCTGGCATGTCCATTCTCTCTCTCTCTCTACCTGTTTCTCTCTCTCTCTCTCTCAAATAAATAAATAAAATAAAATATATTAAAAACATTTTAAAACAACAAATTGGGAAATGTTTGTGAGGAATTTTTTAGACTTAGGTTAATTAGGGTGGGAGGTCACATTCTGACCACGAGTAGCACTTGGTCTGAATAAACAGGAGAACGCGGACTGAGCAGTAGCATTAACTCACCACACTCTGCTTCTTAACTGTGGACTGACTGTGACCCGCTGCCTCATGCTCCTGCCTTCTCCACCATGACGGGCTGTATCCCCTCAAACTGTAAGCCAAATGACCCCCTTCTTGTCAGGTGAGAAAAGAGTCACTGATACACATCATCTCCCAAACAGATGTCTACTCAGCTGTAGCATTTGTAATATTGTTGCCGTTTTCTGACTTGTCTTTCCCCTTCCTTCTGAGAATGCTCCCTTCAACTCCAGGCATAGCGTTCTAGAACGAGCTTCCATGAAATGGCACCTTTTTGCTCCTAGTGATTAGTCTGGTAATGGGCCCTGGGCCAAATGGGGCAAATCAGAAAGCTTCCCTGGGAATTTTAGTCAGAATGAGTGACTTTCAGTTCCAAGGGGATAGCAAAGCTGTTGGACACAGATCTAAAAGCTGTCAGCTGCTATTTGTCTACCCACAGGCAGGAAGTTGGTGATTTTAGTTTCAAAGTGTCTGCCGTCTGGGCATGGTGGCGCACGCCTTTAATCCCAGCACTTGGGAGGCAGAGGTAGGAGAATCGCTGTGAATTCAAGATCACCCTGAGACTACATAGTGAATTCTAGGTGAGCCTGGACTAGAGCGAGACCTTACCTTAAAAAAAAAAAAAGTGTGCCAGACGTGGTGGCGCACGCCTTTAATCCCAGCATTCAGGATGAAGCAGAGGGGGGAGGATTGCTGTGAGTTCGAGGCCACCCTGAGACTACATAGTGAGTTCCAGGTTAGCCTGGGCTAGAGTGAAACCCTACCTCAAAAAAATTAAAAACCAAAAAAAGTGTCTGCCAAGCTTCATGTGTTGGAAACTCTGTTTCTAAACAGTAGTATTCAGAGGTAGGACCAGTATTCTCAGGAACATTGACTAATGCCCTTAGTGCAAGGGGGAATTTCTTAGGAAATGATGAATATGGCACCTTTTTCTCTTTCTTTTTAAGTGTGTGTGTGTGTGTGTGTGTGTGTAAGTATATGCATGCCACAGTACACAGGCGAAAGTCAGAGGACAGCCTTGACCTCCGCCTGCACTCCACTTTCTTTGAGGCAAGGTCTCCGGGGCTGCGAACAAATGCTAGACTAGCTGCCTGTGACATCAGATTCTTCAGGCTCCGTCCCCCGCTGTTACTGGGACCACAGATAAACACGCTGCCCACTTTTGCTTTATGTGGCTGCTGGGAGGGTTGTATTGGTGCTGGCAGGTTCGTGGTGTCATTTGTGTGGCATGTAGACACTGGCCATAGATAACAGGTCTGATCACTCTTGCAGAGCCGTTGCATGTAGCATGTAGCGTGTTGAGCGACACTGTTGGCCTCTGGGCACTAGAGGCCGGTAGTACCCTCTCCCCAGTCGGGATAACTCCAAATCTCTCCAGATGTTGCCAGTGTCCCAGAGAAGGGAAAATCACTGTCCATCTCCAACTGAGAACCTGCAGCCTAGAGCATGCAGCTCACGCTCAGAAAAGGGCACGGATACAAGGCAGAGGAGAATAGAATGTTCTAGTGACATTTAAGGCCCCAGATCCAGCTGTCCTGAAGGCTCAACACACCTCAGTTTTTCCTGTGGGTTCATTTCAGAAAACCAATTAACTTTCTTTTTCTCTATGCCGGCTGAACTTGAATTTCTCTAGCTGCACACCAGAGTACTCTGTTAAGCTATCATTTCTACTAGGAGTTTTGATGAACTGAAAATAGCTCACCTTCTGCTCTCCTCGCCTCTCTTCCCCTTGCCCTGGCAGGTTTGTGATTACCTGCACCGACCCTGAGAGCCCCAGTTCCCTATCCTGCGCAAGACCAAAAACCACAGGACATGAAGTAGAAAGGAGCGCTGAGTGCTAATGAACCCACCCTCTCCACCAGGCCAACCACCACCACAGCTCAGCCCCTGGCTCAAACAAGCAGCACAGGTTGGATTGCCAGGCTAGCGAGATGGCTCAGCAGTTTGCACTTCCTGCACAAGCATGAGGGCCTGAGGGGGCCTGAAAGTGCCCGAGTTTGAATCCTCAGAACCCAGATAAACAGCTGGGCATGGCCATGCATGCCTGTTACCCAAGTCCTATCTATAGAAGAGCAGAGATCCAGGAATCGCTGGAGCGCTTGAAGAAAGGGCAAGCTCGTGCCAGGCATGGTGGTGCACACCTTTAATCCCAGCACTCGGGAGGCAGGGGTTAGGAGGATTGGTGTGAGTTCGAGTCTGCCCTGAGACTACATAGTGAATTTCAAGGTCTACCTGGGCTAGAGTGAAACCCTATCTGGGGGGGGGGGGGCGGGAAAGGAGCAAGCTCTTGGTAAGAGACCTTGGCTCAAACCAAACCAGGTAGAAGAGTGACGAAATAGGACACTGGACCTTCGTCTCTGGCCAAACATTTAGCTTACCCATAATTGTGGGCTAACTCCACAATGCATGACCCATATACCTCAACAAGGAGGGGCCAAGGGGAGGGGGTGGGTCACAGATGAGCCTAATAATGGTACCAAACTGACTGTATTTGCTGAATACAAAACTAACTAATAAAGAAAAAAAGAAAAACAAAAAAGAGTGTACACTGTGGCTGGCCAGCAAGGGCATGTGCATGTGACACACACATACATGCAACAAAAAAAGCTAGGTTATGTAAAGATATTTGTTTGCTATGGTTTCTTTCTTTTTCTTGGTTTTGTTTGGTTTTGTTTTTCAAGGCAGGTCTCATTCTTGCCTAGGCTGATCTGGAACTCACAGGGCTGTTCTACTGCAAGCTCCTGAGCTCTGGGATTACAGGCATGTGCCATCATGCTTGAGCAGCATAGTGGGTTTTTTTTTTCAGGGGGAGTGGTATTTTTGAGGGAGGTAGGATCTCACTCTAACCCAAGCTGACCTGGAACTCACATTGTAGTCTCAGGCTGGCCTCAAACACACAGCAATCCTCCTATATCTGCCTCTTGATGTCTGGGATTAAAGGCGTGCATCACCATGCCCGGCTTTTTTTGGTTTGTTTGTTTGAAAGGGAAATGGTGGGAGGGGATTATGATCACGGCATATTGTCTATAGTTATGGAAGTTGTCTTCTGCATTGTGGTACACTTGGGCCAGATTTCTTAGTGTTATATCATAAAGAGTTTCATCGACACGTGCCTCACCTTGTGCATGTGGGTTACGTGGGTCCTGGGGAATGGAACCTGGGTCCTTAGGCATTGCAACCAAAAGCCTTAACTTCTAAGCCATCTCTCCAGCCCTGTTTATTTATTTTTTTAGTTAATTTTTTTTATTGACAACTTCCATAACTGTAAACAATATCCCAGGGTAATTCCCTCCCGCCCCCAACTTTCCCCTTTGAAACTCCACTCTCCATCATATCCCCTCCCCCTCTCAATCAGACTCTTTAAATTTGATGTCATTATCTTTTCCTCCTATTATGAGGGTCTTGTGTAGGTAGTGTCAGGCACCTTGAGGTCATGGATACCCAGGCCATTTTGTGTCTGGAGGAGCACGTTGTAAGGAGTCCTACCCTTCCTTTGGCTCTTACATTCTTTCTGCCACCTCTTCCGCAATGAACCCTGAGCCTCGGAATGTGTGATAGAGAGGTTTCAGGACTGAGCACTCCTCTGTCACTTCTTAGCACCATGGAGCCTTCTGAGTCATCCCAAGGTCACTGCCATCTGAAAAGAGAAGCTTCTCTAACCAAAAGTGAGAGTAGCATGAATATATGGGTATGAACATTAAGAGAAGTGCTTACTGCAGCCCTGTTTATTTTTAAGACAAGGTCTTGCTGTGTAGCCCAGGCTAGTGTCAAACTCAGCACTATGTGACCTAGGCTGGTCTTGAACTCTGAATCCTTCAGCCTCCTATATTTTGTTTGGGCTAAGATTACAGACATGTGCCACCAATCCTGACTCAAGGACAGGTGAGGATATTGGGGGAGGGGGAAGTAAACATTTATTTTTATTTATTTATTTGCAAGTAGAGAGAGAGAGTGAATGAGTGCACCAAAGTCTCTTGCCACTGCAAACTCCAGACACATGTACCACTTCATGCATCTGGCTTTACATGGGTACTAGGGAACGGAACCCAGGCCATTAGGCTATGCAAGCAAGTGTCTTTAACTGCTGAGCCATTTCTCCAGCCCAGAAATAATTTTTCTTCAGTAATGGCAACAAGCTTTTAAAAATGTAGAGAATAAAAAGTTGCTATCTCATTGTCAGAGGAGCAGTTTTCTTGGAGATACTTATGTATATGATGTGTAGGTGTATGTCTATATCCTGTCTATCTGTCTGTCTGTGATCTTACTCCCAAGGGCAATATCTTGAAAATATGTGGTTCTCTCTGTCTCTCTCTCTCTCTCTCTCTCGTGTGTGTGTGTGTGTGTGTGTGTGTGATTAAAGCAGTGACCACACTTGCTTGGCCTGAGGACAGGCTGTGGCCAATCTTGCCACATCTGAGCAACAGAAACATTGTACTCTTGGGCCAGCAGACTCAGGACTCTTCTCCATATCTGCCCCAGGCTTGAGGTTCATACTCCCAGCCCTGGCCCCAAGGACACAAGTGATGTGCTCAATTCCATGCAAGGAGAACTTTCCTAGCCCAGTATCCGCACAGCTTTGGAGTTAGAGCTGTGTTTCCAGGTAGGATGTCCCAGGCAGCAGTGAGGTTTGTGGTGGTTTGAGTGCAAATGGGCTCATAGCCTCACTTTTTTGTTTGTTTGCTTGTTTTCTTTTTTCTAGGTAGGTTCTTGCTCTAGCCTAGGCTGATCTAGAATTCACTTTGTAGTCTCAGGGTAGCCTTGAACTCACAGCATTCCTGAGTATGGGGATTAAAGGCGTGCACCATCATGCCTGAGTCAGGTATTTTTTAAATTAATTTATTTTTCACTAACATGAAAAATAGCCATGATTGTGAACAATATCCCATGGTAATGCCCTCCCTCCTCCCACTTTCCCCTTTGAAATTCCATTCTCCATCATATCCCTTCCCCCTTTTAATAAGTTTCTCTTTTATTTTGATGCCATCATCTTTTCTTCCTGTTATGATGGTGTTGTGCAAGTAGTGTCAGGCACTGTGAGATCATGGATATCTAGGCCATTTTATGTCTGGAGAAGCACGTTGTAAGGAGTCCTACCCTTCCTTTGGCTCTTACATTCTTTCTGCCACCTCTTCCGCAATGGACCCTGAGCCTTGGAAGGTGTGATAGAGATATTGCAGTACCGAGCACTCCTCTGTCACTTCTTCCCAGCACCATGGTGCCTTCTGAGTCATCCCAAGGTCACTGCCATCTGAAAAGAGAAGCTTCTCTACCAAAAGTGAGAGTAGCATGAATATATGGGTATGAACATTAAGAGAGGTGCTTACTGGGCAGTTTGATGAGCATAGTGTATACATTTAGCCAGACAGCAGCAGATGTTACACCCCTAGGGCTCATGACTATCCCTTTTTACAGTTTTCAGTATAAGGGATGTGTTCCCTCAAATGGAGTGGGCCTCCAGTCCTATTAGAGGGCAGTTGGTTTCCACCATGACAGACATGCCACTATTGCACCCATTGGGTCATTTGGCCTGGCTGGACAAATATAAGGCTTGCAGTGTCCACTGTTGAGTATCTTCACTGGTGATTTCTCTTTCTCCCATTGAACTGCATGCAGAATGGCTTCTTCCAGCTTTCTGTCGGCTGGTCTATATGGAGAAGGTTATCAGCTCAGTTCCAGCAAGATTTCTCATTGGCCTTGCATCCCAAGGATGTGAAGTCTTCAGCAATAGGGTCTTACTGTCTATTCCTAGTGGGAAACCAAGGGCCTCGGCAATAGCCTGTAATGTTTTGGGGGCATCAGGGACCTCCCTGGCTCAGGTATTTTTGGTTTAGCTGCTTACTTAGTCTCCAGGGAGCAGAGTCCTGTTGGAGCTGCTGTGGCCCTGGGGCAGATCCTGAGTCCAGCCCTGTGGTGTGTGCTGAGAGTCACCCTGCGCTTGCTGGTGCTGGCTGTTCTCTCTACTTGCATGTTGGAAGAAGTGAGATAGCCTGTTCTGCCATGAGGAAGCTTCCCCTGGAAACCGTGAGCCTGAGACAAACCCTTTCCTCCTATAACTGCCTCTGCTCTGATGTTTGTCCCAGCAATGAGACCAGAACACCAACAAGGTTGTTAAAAACTTGCTGCCAGGGCTGGAGAGATGGCTTAGCGGTTAAGCGCTTGCCTGTGAAGCCTAAGGATCCAGGTTCAAGGCTCTATTCCCCAGGACCCACGTTAGCCAGATGCACAAGGGGCGCACATGTCTGGAGTTCATTTGCAGTGGCTAGAATCCCTGACGTGCCCAGTCTCTCTCTTTCTATCTGCCTCTTTCTCTCTCTCTCTGTCACTCTCAAATAAATAAAAATGAACAAAAAAAAAAAAAAAAAACCTGCTGCCAGGTTTTGCAAGTAAGTGCTTTTTTTTCTTCTCAATCACACCTTCCGTGGCTCAGGGTCTGTTGCAGAAGAGGTGGCAGAAAGAATGTAAGAGGCAAAGGAAGAGTAGGACTCCTTACAACATGATTCTCCAGACACAAAATGGCCTGAATATCCATGACCTCACAGTGCCGGACACTACCTACCCAAGACCATCATAACAGGAGGAAAATGTCATGACATCAAAACAAAAGAGAAACTGATTGAGAGGGGGTGGGGATATGTTGGAGAGTGGAGTTTCAAAGGGGAAAGTAGGGGAGGGAGGGAGGGAATTACCATAGGATATTGTTCACAATTATGGAAGTTGTCAATAAAAAAATTAAATTAAAAAAAGTAAGTGCTTTTAATAGATGGGCCACCTCCCTAGCATGAATGGCTATTTTCTGTTTTTGTTTTTTAAATTCCATTTATTTATTTGCAAGCAGAGAGAAAGAGAGACAGACAAAGAGAGAATGGGCACACCAGGACCTGTAGCCACTGCAATGAACTCCAGATGCATGTGCCCCCTTGTGCATCCAGCTTACGTGCGTCCTGGGAATTGAACCTGGGTCCTTTGGCTTTGCAGGCAAACACCTTAATCACTAAGCCATCTCTCCAACCCATGAGTGGCTACTTTCAATCTCCTCTCCTCCCCTCCTCCAGCAAAGGGATGCAGTGTCTACACCCTCTGTTCATTGGGTCCCTGGTATGAAAACATCTGTAATGAATGCCACCCCTTCATCACTTCTCACATAGAGCAGAGGTTGTTTTTTTTTTTCCAAAAACCTCATTTTGAAATTTCTGCTCAGCTCCAGTTGGTCTTACAATGTAAACCTTTAGACTTTTCAAAACATCTAACACAGGGGTTAAGAGAAACAATTTCATTTTACCAGGCAATAAATTGTCAGTGGTTATCTTGACACTGTGTTAAGAAGTTGTGGGCTGGAGAGATTGCTCAATGGTTATAGTGCTTGCTTGTAAAGCCTGACGGCTGAGGTTTGATTCCCCAGTACCCAGACAAATCTAGACATGGTGGTTCATTGCATCTGGAATTTGTTTGTAGTGGCTAGAGGCCCTGGCATACCCATACTTTCTCTCAAATAAATGAATAAATAAGTATTTTTTAAGAATAATTAATTTTTTAATTTTTTTCATTTTTTGGATTTTCAAGGTAGGGTTTCACTCTAGCCCAGGCTAATCTGGAATTCACTATCTAGCCTCATGGTGGCCTTGAACTCAGGGTGATCCACCTACCTCTGCCTCCCAAGTGCTGGGATTAAAGACATGTGCCACCTCCTGGATCAATTTTTTTTTTTTTAATTCTGTCAGGTGTGGTGGCGCACTTTAATCCCAGCACTAGGGAGACAAAGGTAGGAAGGACTGCTGCGAGTTCAAGGACAGCCTGGGACTACAAAGTCTCAAAGGGTGAGCAGTTGCTCTCCTGAGCCCCTCCTTGGGCCATCATGATGTCCCAAGAACTAAGGGGCTCAGGCTGCATATCAGGCAACCCCGAAGGCCTTTGGAGCAAGCCTGCTTCTTTTCTGATTAGTGAGTGTTGGAACGAATCCCGCTGGCTCTTAAGTATCATGAAGGTCACACCCGCAAGAGGAAGTAGGATCCTGGGGAAAAGGAGGGAGGGTCGGGGAGGACTGAACTTAAGCTCCAACACTGCTCTGGATTGACCCTGTGGGGTCAGCGCTTCTTCCTGGGTGTGCGCGCTCTGGACGCACTCAGTGGCGAAGTGGCCCTGGCCCGGGCCCAGGATAGGATGGCCGTGGTGCAGCAGGGGACAGAGGATGGACGGGCTCTGAGCGGCACGCGGTGGAGAAGAGCTGCAGCTGGGAGGGTGGGACTCGGCTGATGGGGTCGTTTCCTGTGGAGGTCAGGCTGCCTCTCGGCCCTTTTCCAGGGGACTAGGATTGGCAGTGTACATCCATGCTCTTCTGGTCCGTCCTAATGAGCACACGTGGACATCCCACTAGGAGGACTGTGACCTACTTCCAGCCTCTGAGGAAGCACACCCCTGTCCTTGGCCACATCCAGGCTTTGCTGTGACTCACTGGGCCACCAAAGCCCCATGTAGTCCACGGGGCTGATGCAATCAAATGCAGCTAAATTTATACCAGAGACAGGGTGCCATAGCTATTTCCTTGCGTGACTTTTACCCTTCCCAGCTCAGGCAAGGAGAGCTACTCCAGCTTCCCTCCTTAATTCAGCGTGTGTTCAGGTCAAGGAGAAAGGAGCCAGCCATTTTAAAATCTACTGCGCTTGAGAAGGGGAAGGAGAAGGCCACAGATAATGGTGAGCAAAGTTCACTTGGACCAAAATAGAAGAATGACCAGAAAATGACTCTTTCCATAAATACCCCCTCTCCTTCCTGAATCCATTTTTCCTTCCCCACTATGGCCCTGTCCCTTTGCCATTGTGCTCTTTCCGCAGCTGACCGTTAGCTGATAAGGCTTAACAACTCCCAGTAGGTATTTGCATTTTAATAGAGAATTATTGAAGACTCAAAAACTTGCAGAGTCCACAAGAACAAAGCATGGAATTGAAGGCTGTGAGGTCATGTCTTGGGGAGTGGGAAATTGACCAGGTCCTCCCCAAGTCTTTCCATGTTTATTTCATGCCCTCCACAAGGGCCATCGATTGCCTGGACTATCTTCAGATGTTCTCCCCTTCCACCCCCCTCCTTCTGTCCCGTCTCCACAGACACATTAGCTAGCTGTGGCTTCTTTTCAGACATCCAGAGAGAAAGACTTGATGCTGGTTCACTCACAATGCTGACAGGAGAGTCTAGCTGTGGAAGACAAACCCTAGGGTTCCAGGCAGTAGAAGAATGGGTTAATAGCTCAAGTTGGGAAAATATTATGGGGGAGCAATGGCTAGGGTAGGAGCTGGCAGCTAAAATGGAAAAGGTAAGAACTGATGAGAATAAAAAGAAAGATAAGTGGTGTAGTTGTTTGAATCTATGTCCCCCCAAATGGCTTTTTTAATTTTTTCGATGTAGGGTTTCACTCTAGCTCAGGCTGACCTGGAATTCACTGTGTAGTCTCAGGGTGGCCTTGAACTCACGGCAATCCTCCTGCCTCTGCCTCCTGAATGCTGGGATTAAAGGTGTGCGCCACCACACCCGGCAAGACTCAAATGTTTTATTAAAGCCAATAACATGAGGCTGGAGAGATTACTTAGTGGTGAAGGCGCTTGCCTGCAAAGCCAAAGGACCCAGATTTGACTCCCCAGGGCCCACGTAAGCCAGATGCACAAGGGGGCCCACACAATCCTTTGCAGTGGCTGGAGGCCCTGGTGTGCCCATTCTCTCTTCTCTCCCTCTCTACCTGCCTATTTCTCTGTCTCTCTCTCTCTCTCTCAAATAAATAAACAAAAATAAAATATAAGGAATAATAGACTTTGTTTAAAAAAAAAAAAAGCCAAGAACTTGGATTTCCAGGCACGTGGAAATCCCTGGGGTGGGTGGACCCTGGGGTTCAGACCTAAGGTGTTACTGGGGGTGGATCTGTTACCAGCCTAAAGATGTGTGGAGTGCTTGCGCTGTGCCTGGGGTTCCCTAATGTTGGTTGGGTGCATGCTTTTGGTGGTACTGGTGGTGCTTTCTTCTCTGTCTATGTGGATCTGAGAAAGTGAACCAGCTTCTTCCACCATTATGGAAATTCCCCTGGTTATGTGAGCTTCATATGAACCCCTTCTTCCCATACACTGTGTCTGCTGTGGAGGTTCATCCAGCAGCATAGAATGAACTACGACAGGTGGAGAATATGAGAATGGATTATAGCTTTACATGGAAAACTGGTTGTGAAGTTCCTTTTAAGAAAGGTCAGTTAAGCAGGGTGTGGTGGTGCACACCTTTAATCCCAGCCTTTGGGAGGCAGAAGTAGGAGGATCACCGTGAGTGTGAGGCCCCCTAAGACTACATAGTGAATTCCAGGTCACTCTGGGCTAGAGCAAGACCCTACCTTGAAAAACAAAACAAAACAACAATAAAAAAAGAAAAGTCAATTGGCTTTTAGACAGAGATGTTTAATTTTAAGTTGAGGTATATGTTGTTTGCTGGGCGAGGAGGTGGCTCAGTGGTTAAAGGTGTTTGTTTGCAAAGCCATCCATGGCTGTAGTTTGGATATGTTTTGTCACCACAAGTTCACACGTTCAAGAGTTATAGTGGTGTTTTGGAGAGTGTGGTGTTGAAAAGAGATGGGCTGTAGCATTAGAGGTGTTGCACTTGAAGGGATTAATGTAGTTCTCATAGGACCCCAATCACTTTCTGCCAGAACAAATTGCTATAAAAAGAACAAGACTGGTTTTGGGAAGATTGTTTAGTGGTTAAAGGTGCATGCTTGCAAAGCCTGATTACCTGGGTTTGAATCCCCACCACCTATGTAAAGGCAGGTACACAAAGTGGTGCATGCATCTGGAGTTCATTTACAGTGACCAGAGGTCCTGGCTGCCCATTCTCTCTCTCCTCTCTCTCTCTCTTTCACTAACTGTCTCTCTCAAATAATAAAGTATTTTTTATTTTATTCATTTATTTATTTTTTAGAACGAGAGAGAATGGGTGCACCAGGGCCTCTAGTCACTACAAACAAACTCCAGAAGGATACACCACTATGTGCAACTGGCTTATATGAGTTCTGGGGAGTCAAACCTGGGTCCTTAGGCTTCTCAGGCAAGCACCTTAACTGCTAAGCCATCTCACCAGCCCAATATATATATATATATATAGTTTTTAAAAACGGTGCTTGCTTGCAAAGCCAACAGGCCCAGGTTCAATTCCCCAGCCACCCACATAAAGTGGGACAGATCTTCATTTCCAGTGGCAGGAGAGTCTGGTGAACCCATACAAACACACACAGGTGCAAATATATTCGTACATATGTACATACATACCTTAAAAAAAAAAAAACAATGTCTGCCTTAGTGGTTAAAGTATTAGCCTGCAAAGCCAAAGGAACTTGGTTCAATTCCCCAGGACCCACGTAAGCCAGATGCACAAGGTGGCGCATGCATCTGAAGTTCATTTGCAGTGGCTGGAGGCCCTGGCTCACCCATTCTTTCTTTCTCTCTCTCTCTGTCTCAAATAAATAAAATATTTAAAAAATAACAATGTAGGAATGGAGAGATGGCTTAGTGGTTAAGGCATTTGCCTGCAAAGCCAAAGGATCCTAGTTCAATTCTCTAGGACCCATGTAAGCTAGATGCACAAGGGGCTCATGCATCTGGAGCTCATTTGCAATGGCTGGGGGCCCTGGCACGCCCCCTCTCTCTGCCTCTTTCTTTCTCTCAAATAAATAAATAAAACAAATAACAATGTATTCCTTCCTGTTTTCTACCTTCTTATCGCATCATGTGATCTCTCCTTCTTACTATATTACATCTGCCACACTGAGACCCAGCTGAGGATCTCATAAACACTAAACTGATTCATTGGAAAGAAGAGATTTGGTGGAGGGGGGATTTGGGAGAGGGAAAAGGGGAATGGTGGGAGGGGATTATGATCATGGTATATTGTCTATATTTATGGATGTTGTCAATAAAAAGGTTTCTTTTTGTTTGTTTGTTTTTCAAAATAGGGTCTTGCTCTAGCCCAGGCTGACATGGAATATAATATGTAATCTCAGAGTGACCTCAAACTCGTAGCGATCTTCCTACCTCTGCCTCCCAAGTGCTGGGATTAAAGGCATGTGCCACCATCCCCAGCTAATAAAGAGGTTTTTAAAAATATTTTATTTATTTATTTATTTGAGAGAGAGAGAGAGAGAGAGAGAAGCAGATAGCGAGAGAAGGGTCATGCTAGGACCTTCAGCTGCAGCAAACAAACTCCAGACGCATGTGCCACCTTGTGCATCTGGCTTACATGGGTTCTGGGGAATTGAACCTGGGTGCTTTGGCTTTGCAGGCAAGTGCCTTCACCTCTAAGCCATCTCTCCAGCCCAATAAAAAGGTTTTTTTTGTTGTTTGTTGTTTCTTAAAAAAGATACTGCCAGGCTTGGCAGTGTGCACCTTTAATCCCAGCACTCAGGAGGCCGAGGTAGGAGGATCACTGTGAGTTTGAGGCCACCTTGAGACTACATAGACCATACAGGTCAGCCTGGCCTAGGGCAAGACCTTACTCTGAAAAAAGGAAAGGAAAGGAAAGGAAAGGAAAGGAAAGGAAAGGAAATAGCACAAGATACTAGGGCTGGAGAGATGGATTAGTGGTTAAGGTGCTAGCCAAAGAACCCAGGTTCAATTCTCTAGGACCCACATAAGCCAGATGTACAAGGTAGCACATGCATCTGGAGTTTGTTTGCAGGAGCTGGAAGCCTTGGTGTGCCCATTCTCTCTCTCTCTCTGTTTATTTGATTCTCTCTCTCTCTCTCTCTCTCTCTCAAAAATAAATAAAAATATGGCTGGAGAGATGGCTTAACAGCTAAGGCACTTGCCTATGAAGCCTAAGGATCCAGGTTTGATTCTCCAGGTCCCTCATAAACCAGATGCATAAGGTGGTGCATGTATCTGGATTCATTTGCAGTGGATAGAGGCCCTAGTGCACCCATTTTCTCTCTCTCTAATAAAAAAATGAATTTAAATAAATAAATAGCTAAATAAAAATAAACAAAGATACCAAATTGATTGGACTACCCAACCTTGAATTTTCAGCCTACTAAATAAGCTTCTTTTCTTTATAAAGTAACAACTTTGAGTATTTTTGTTATAGCAGCAGAAAATGACTAACCCTCACCTCTCAAAATCAGCAATTAAAAACTTCAGGTCCATGATAAATACCTATGCTGGGCAAACTCTAGAAGTGAATGTTAAGGATTACTGCAGCCGAAAGCCTGTGGAACGTTTAAAGTCTGAGACCTACTAATTCTAGTTCTAGGAAACAATGCTGAAATAAATAATATGAACCTAACACAATGCATTATTGCTAGGGCTGGGGAGATGAGATGGCTAAGTCAATAAAAATGCTTGTATGGGGGTAGGAGAGATAACTTAGCAGTTAAAATGTTTGCCTGCGAAGCCAAAGGACCTAGATTCGATTGTGCAGTAACCACATAAGCCAGATGCACAAGATGGCACATGCATCTGGAGATCATTTGCAGTGGTAGAGGACCTGGCACACTCATTCTCTCTCTCTCATAAATAAATAAAATATTTTTAAAGTGCTTGGGCAAAAATGAGGACTTGCATTCGGACCCCAGCATGCACGTAAAACTAGACTTGGTGGCATGTGCCTGCGGTAGTTTGGCTGTGGAATGTCCCCCGTAGCCTTACGTGTTTGGAATACTCAGTCCCCAGCTGGTGGCAGTTTGGGAGCTGCTGGAAGAGGTTTGCCCCAGGGGTGTGCTTTTGGGTCTATAGCCCAGCTTTCCCTGGCTAGAGCTCAGTTTGTTCTTGCCGCTGCCTTCTGCTTGCTGTGGAAAGAGGTGATGTCCAGCTTTTGCTCTACTGTCCTTTCCGTGCTATGACAAAACTCTCCCTTGAAGTCAGCCAAAATAAATATGGGTGCTTTCCTCCCATCGGCTACTTTAACTCAGGTGTTTGGTCCCAACAAGAAGAAGCTAACATGTAACAGTGCTGGTAAGGTAGAGATAGGAGGATCCCTGGGGTTTGCTGGGTAGCTAGTCTGGCCAGATCAGTGAGGTCCAGATCACTGAGACACATTGTCTTGAAAAACAAGGTAAGCCGGGTATGGTGGAGCACACCTTTAACCCCAGCAGTTGAAAGGCAGAGGCAGGAGAATTGCTGTGAATTTGAGGCCAACCTGGAACTACAGAGTGAGCTCCAGGTCAGCCTGAGCTAAAATGTGACCTTACCTTGAAAAAACAAACAAAAAAAGAAAAAAGAAAAGGCAGAGAGACATTGAGGGAAACATCCATCATGACCTTTGGCCTCTACATACATGTGTACGTATGTTAATATGCATATGTGCCCACACATGTACATACAAACCCTATGCACATGTACACATGCAAAAATCCCACAACAATGCATAGACACAATGTCATTTACAAAACGAAAATCTAGAAACAATCTCCAGGAATGCTCCAAAAGTCCTCCACTGGGAACATTTCACCAACCTCCTTCTATCTGCCAATATCTGTGATGGTTTATATGGTCATCAACTTGATGGGCTCTAGAACCATCTGTGAAGGATTATCTAGAGTAGTTTTGCCTCTGTGTATATCTGTGAAGGATTATTTTGATTAGGTTAATTGAGGTGGGAAGACCTACCTTAACTGTGGGTGGTACCATTTCAGGGCCAAGAGTGTTGGAGAGAGCTAGCTGAACACTAGATTCGTCTCTCTCTGCTTCCTCAGTGTGGACTGAATGTGAGCAGCTGCCGTAAGCTCCTGCTACGATGCCTCCCCCACCATGATGGACTGTAACCTGGAACTGTAAGATGAAAAAAAAACCCTTCCTGCATTTTTTAATGATTTGTTTATTTATTTATTTGAGTAAGAGAAAAATAGAGAATGGACATGCTAGGGTCTCTTGTAACACTTTCTACATCTGGTGTTATGTGGGTCCAAGGGAATCAAACTAGGGTCCTTAGGCTTTACAGGCAAGTGCCTTAGCTACTAAACCATCACTGCAGCTCCCATTGAATTTATTTTGTCAGAAGCCAGGCATGGTGCCACGTGCCTTTAATCCCAGCACTGGGGAGGCAGAGGTAGGAGGATCACCGCGAGTTCAAGGCCACCCTGAGAATATAGAGGGAATTCCAGGTCAGCCTGGACTAGAGTGGGACCCTACCTTGAAAAACAAACAAACAAAAAATTTATTTTGTCCTAGTGATGGGAAAGGTTAACTAATATAACATTTTACCTGTCCTTCAAGGTGTTATAATTTGGCTTCTACAGAAGCAGATTTCAAGACAAGGCTTAGATGGAGATAGCTTCACTGAAAGAGCAAGGGAGGGCTGGAGAGATGGCTTAATAGTTAAGTCACTTGCCTGTGAAATCCTAAGGACTCACAGTTTGACTCTCCAGATCCCACATAAGCCAGATGCACAGTGATGCAAATGTGCAAGATTGCACATGTGCACAAGGGGTGCACATGTCTGGAGTTTGATTGCAGTGGCTGAGGCCCTGGTGCATCAATTCTCTCTCTCTCTCTCTCTCTCTCTCTCTCTCACACACACACACACGCATACAAAAGGGCAGTTTGTTGGGCATGCCTCAAAAAAAGAGGAAAAAAAAGAGCAAGAGATATTAAGGTGTGATGTTAGTAAGCAAGTTACGACCTAGAGTAATCTGGGGACTCAATGCCTCCAGGGGATCTTTTGAGGAACTTTGCAAGATGTGCCATGGCAGTACCCCACCATGGGAAGGGGCATCTGGGGGTACTGAGTCAGCAGTACTCACACCACTTTGGCTGAGCATTGTCATTGGGGGTATTAAGTGTGATCCTGACAGATTGTCTTACAACTAGACTGGCACTGGAGACAGCCTCAAGTAGAAGAACAGTGTCCTTTGAGGAGACAAGCTGCCAGTATGTGGGAACTGTCCATGGTAACAGTGAACTTGGAGGTGGGCCTGGTATGCTGTGGGGCAAAACAGCCCAGCATCTGCCACAGTTCAGATTCATCTCTGCACCAAAGAAGCTTTTTCGTCTTCTAAAGGACCAATCTTCCCTTTGCCAGTAATTTAGCCTTTTTGTCTGTATTACCATTACTTTCTGTGTGCCCCTAGGCATCTCTGTATGTCTCAGTTTCCTCATCTGTAACATGGGAATGTTAATGGACACCGTGGCAAATTGAAAAAAAGAAAAAGCTACAATTCTCCATCCATTGGTATCCATACCCTTTACAGTATAATTCTGTAGCTCCTCTCATCAAGAAGCAAACTGTTTGCCATTCCCTGTATCTGGGTTACCCTTGTAAATTTGCTTTGGCCAAGTGCAAATGCAGCAGAAATGAGTGTGCCAGTTCTGAGTTTCAGCCTCCAGAGGTCTGTGTACATAATCCTCAGAACCGACCCCCTCCCCCTGCCGAAGGAGCCAGAGCTCATCTGGTGGAGAAGGAGAGACTGTAAAACACAGGAAGTTGTCTCGTTAGAGACCTTCCCAGAGCAGACGCCATGGACCTCTCTGCCCTCCCAGATGCATGAGAGAGCCCAGCTAAGATATCTCAGCCAACAGCCTGGATACAGAAGCTCCCTGCCAACACTTGTGAGCAAAAATATTTATTTATTTTATTTATTTATTTTGGTTTTTCAAGGTAGGGTCTCACTCTAGCTTAGGCTGACCTGGGATTCGCTTTGTAGTTTCAGGGTGGCCTCGAGCTCATGGCGATCTTCCTACCTCTGCCTCCTGAGTGCTGAGATTAAAGGCATGTGCCACCATGCCCAGCAAAAATATTTTTTTAAAATATTTTTTATTAGCCAGGCATGGTGGCACACGCCTTTAATCCCAGCACTCGGGAGGCAGAGGTAGGAGGATCACCATGAGTTCGAGACCACCCTGAGACTCCATAGTGAATTCCAGGTCAGCCTGGGCTAGAGTGAGACCTTGCCTCGAAAAACCAAAATATGGGGCTGGAGAGATGGCTTAGCGGTTAAGCGCTTGCCTGTGAAGCCTAAGGACCCCGGTTCGAGGCTCAATTCCCCAGGACCCACGTTAGCCAGATGCACAAGGGGGCGCACGCATCTGGAGTTCGTTTACAGAGGCTGGAAGCTCTGGCGCGCCCATTCTCTCTCTCTCTGCCTCCTTCTCTCTGTCGTTCTCAAATAAATAAACAAACAACAAAAAAAAGAAAAATCAATATATATATATATATATATTTTTTTTTTTATTTGAGACAGAAAGAAGCAGAGAGAGAGAGAGAGAGAGAGAGAGAGAGAGAAAATGGGTGCACCAGAGCCTCCAGCCACTGAAAATGAACTCCAGATACATGTGCCACCTTGTGCATCTGAGCTTACGTGGGGATTGGGGAATCAAACCTGGGTCCTTAGGCTTCACAAGCAAACACCTTAACCACTAAGCCAAATCTCCCACCCTTGTGAGCAAAAATAAATGTATGCTGCCAAGCTTTTACGGTTGTTACCCAGTGTTATTATGCTAATAGATAACTGATACAGCAGCAATTTTGCTGAGGATTACAGAAGCCCATAAACATATGCAGAGCTTGGCCCCATGCCAAGACCATGATCCATTCTCCTTAAATGTTAACTATTATGGTCATCATCATGGTACTGTCAGAGTCTGCCTTGCATTCTGATTATTTATACATACATCAGGTTTGCCTACTAAACTCAGGCATCCTGGCTGATAGAAGACCAGATCCAATTCATCCTGGATGACATATTTCTCTATCTTCAGGCACCCATTATTCAGCAAGGAGAATGACAGATACACAAAGCCTGTAGAGAGGGCAAGAGATAGCAAACGTCCAAAAGTGGCGAACACGGAGCTAGCATCAACAAGATGGCCGGTAATGACAGATAGAGCAGATGATGTAAAACACCCCCCCCCCCAACAGGGCATTGGTATGGCAGGCAAGATGGCCAGGGCAGCGCCGGCCATCACCCGCACCATGCGGAAGCCGGGTCAAGGCGATGGAGGGCTGCTCTGAGAGCTTGATAGCTCTAGATACAGCCAGGCTCTCTCCCTCCAGAGGCCCACCATCACATGATGCAGAACCTAATTAGAGCAAGCACAGGGCCCAAATAAGCATTCTTTTAAGAACATTTGAGTCAAACAAATGCAGAAGGACATCTATTGTAAATCAATCTTTCACATGTATTTTTGTTTTCTTTTCCAACTTTTCTGAGGGAGTTTATTGTTTGAGAAAAGGTATTGTAAAAATCAGAAGGTTTTTACAATATCCCTCCTGGTCCCAGAGACCCGCTCTGATGCCAGGGGCTATGTGGAGCTACCTCTTGGTAGAAACACTCAGACGGCAAGGCTAACAGAGACTTGGGCAAATTCATCTTCATTTCATGTCTTCGAAAGCCTCTCAACTTAAGTCAAGTCCAAGGAAAACCAAGTGATTTGATTAGAGGCAGGGCAAGGTGGTGGAGAGCGTGTGAACTAACTTGGATTCATTCCCAACTCCAGGACCCAAGGGAGGGATGACCTTGATCTAGCTCCTTCATTTCTCTGAGTCTCAATTCCCTATGTATAAAACAGGACTAATAAGAAGAGCTGGATATGGCCATGCATGGTTGTAATCCCAACACTTGAGAGGTAGAGGCAGGAGAATCAAAAATTGAAGACCATTCTTGGCTGCCTAGTGAGTTCAAAGTCGGGGGGGGGGGTGCTGGTGGAGAGATGGCTCAGCAGTTAAAGATACTTGCTTGAAATTCTGATAGCCTGGGCTCAATTCCCCAGTACCCCTGTAGAGCCAGATGCACAAAGTGGTGCATGCATGTGGAGTTTGTTTACAGAAGCCAGAGGCCCTGGTGCACCCATTCTCATTCTCTCTCTCTCTCTGTCTCTTTGCAAATAGATTTTTTAAAAAATTTTTAAAGAGAAAAGAAGGCTAAAGAGATGGCTTAGTGGTTAAGCCTACAAAGCCAAAAGACCCAGGTTCGATTCCCCAGTACCCATATAAAGCAAGATGCACAAAGTGTCACGTGCATCCAGAGTTCCTTTGCAGTGGATAGAGGCCCTGGTGTGACCATAGTCTATCTCTCTCTATATCTGCCTCTCTCTCTCTCAAGAAATAAATACATATATATATTTTGGTTTTTGAGGTAGGGTCTCACTTTGGCCCAGGCTGAGCTGTAATTCACTCTGTAGTCTCAGGGTGGCCTTGAACTCACAGCGATCCTCCTACCTCTGCCCCCCGAGTGCTGGAATTAAAGGTGTGCACCACCATGCTCATCAAATAAATATTTTTTTTAAAAGAGAAAAAAGAAAAGGAAGAGGAGGCAGAAAAGGAGAAAGATCCTAGCTACAAATGTTTAGACTTGTATGTGTGTTGGAGTAAAAATTAGTAGCAGTGGTCAGTGAGCTAGAAAGGGGCTATAAGGGAGAGAGGAGAGGGGAGGACTTAAGGAAATGGTATTGTAGATATGTAAGAAGATGAACAGATTATTTGGGGTGCATGGCCTAAGTGAGGTTAAGACAAGAGGTTAAGTAAAGGAAGGGTGGGAGATGGTTGATCAAAATTTAAGATGTTATGAATAAGCTGTATGAAAACCAACATTTTTGGATAATGGCACACCTAGAAGCCATAAACTGTTACTAGAAAAATTTCAGTGCTAGGGATGGGATAGCTTCCAGTGAGTTGTTGGCCAAGGGGGTCCCTAATGCCCCCAAACCATTATAGGCTGTTGCCAAGGCTCTTGGTTTCCCATCAGAAATAGATAGTTAGACGCTTTTGCTGAAGACTCCACATGCTTGGGCTGTAAGGTTACTGAGAAATGAAGCTGGAGCTGAGCTGAAAACCTCCTTCCTGTGGACTAGCTGACAGAAATCTGGAAAAAGCTACATTGTATGCAGCCCTATGGGAGAGGGAAGTCATAAGTGGAGATCAACAGTGGACACTACAAGCCTTAAGTTTGGCCATCTAGGCCAAATGAGCCAACAGGTGCAATAGTGGCATGTCTGTTATGGGGGAAACCATCCACTTTCTAACTGGACTGAAAGCTCACTCCATGGGACGAATGCATGCCTGGTACTGAAAACCTAGTCAAAAGCTTATGGTGTGGGAGGTCATGAGTCCTAGGAGGGTAATGCCTGTTGTTGTCTGGCTAGATGCATATATTATGCTCACCAAACTGCCCTGTAGGCACTTTTCTTAATGTTCATACTCTTATATTAATGCTAGTCTCACTTTTTAAAATTTATTTTTAATTTTATTTATTTATTTTAGAGAGATACATAGAGAGAAAGAGATACATATAGAGAATGGGCACACCAGGGCCTCTAGCCACTGCAAACGAACTCCAGATGTGTGGGTCCCTTATGCATCGGCCTTACATGAGTCTTGGAGAATTGAACCTGGGTCCTTTGGCTTTGCAGGCAAGTGCCTTAATCATGAAGCCATCTCTCCAACCCTACTTTTGGTTAGAGAAGCTTCTCTTTTCAGATGGTGGTAGGACTCAAAAGGCACCATAGTGCTGAGAAGAAGTGACAGAGGAGTGCTCAGCACTAAAACATCTCTATCACACCCTCCAAGGCTCAGGGTCCATTGCAGAAGAGGTGGCAGAAAGAATGTTAAAGCAGGACTGCTTACAATGCAATCTTCCAAACACAAAATGACCTGGATACCCATGACCTCATGGTGCCTGGTACCTACCTACATAAGACCCTCATAATAGAAGGGAAAGTTGATGACATCAAAATAGAACAGAGACTAATTGAGAGGGGAAGGGGATATGATGGAGGGTGGGTTTGTGAAGGGGAAAGTAGGGCAGGGAAGGGAATTATCATAGTTTATTGTCTATAATTATGGAAGTTATCAATAAAGTTTTAAAAAGAAAAGTAAAGAAAGAGGAGGCAGAAAAGGAGGTAGAGACCTTGTAGGATTAGTAAGAAAGCCAAAACAGAGATGCTGAACTTTTGGCTCCCAGGTGGTGAGCTAGTGCCAGTTAGCCCAGTGACTGAGGAACGGGGCTTGTGAGCCAGATGGCCTGTCTGTGTGTTGCAGCTTTGCCTCTGGCTTGCTGTCTTCACCTCTGTGTCTCAGATTCTGTGAAATCAAGTGGGAGAAATACTCGCTGGCTCCGTGGGATTTGAGTCTAGTCAGTTGGCACATGTCACGTGCTTCCGATCATATCTGGCGCACCAACAGTGCTCAGTGAATGTTAGCTAGGGTTGTTTTTCACATAGAATTATTAACAGAAGCTCTGATGACCAGAAGCCGCCTCCTCATCCCACTTGAGTCCCGATATCAGCTGCAGGACATCAGCTCATGGGAGCAAATGGCGAGAGCGGGTTTAAGCAGGTCATAGCTCAGTGAGCCACGATTCCAGTGTGTGAGCAGAGAAGCACACTTCCGCTTTCCAGGCAGCTGGGCAGACCATTAGGAAGAAGCCCTTAATTACAGCACCCGACCCAGAAGCCCTGTCTTGCTCCCCCTGATTTTCCTCACTGTTTCTTCCTCTATCACTCGTTCATCTGTTTATTGTTTCCTGTCTCATAGAAGGTATAGGGGTTGTCCTAAAAACTGAAACTGCTCCCTGGACCCGGAACTCATACATCACACATTTACAGTGGGAGAGCAGTGCTTAAGTCCCTGGGATGGTGACTTCTGAGGACAATGAGGGAACCACAAATGTTGGGGAAGCAAGCCAAGCAGGGTGCTACGTGCCTTTGATCCCAGCATTTGGGAGACAGAGGTAGAATTGCTATGAGCTTGAGACCAGCCTAGCCTGAAACTGCACAGTCAGTTCCAGGTCAGCCCAGGCTGGGGTAAGACCATACGTCAAAAAACAAAAAACAAAAAACAAAATGGGGGGGGGGATGCTGGAGAAGATAGCTTAGGGGCTTAGGTGGTTGCCTGCAAAGCCAAAGGACCCTAGTTTGATTCCCCAGAACCCACATAAGCCACATGCACAAGGAGGCACATGCATCTGGAGTTTGTTTGCAGTGGCTGGAGGCCCTGGTGCACCTACTCTCCCTCACAAATAAATAAATAAAATATATTTTTAAAAAATGGAAAATAAAGAGTTGGTTGGGGCTAGAGAAATGGCTTAGCAGTTAAGGCGCTTGCCTGCAAAGCCTAAGGACCCAGGTTCAATTCCCCAGTACCCACGTAAGCCACATGCACCAGGTAGTGCATGCGTCTGGAGTTCATTTGCAGTGGCTAGAGGCCTGGCATGCCCATTCTCTCTTTCTCAAACAAATAAATAAAAATAAACTATTTTTAAAATTAAAAAGAAGAGCTGAGCAAACAAATAAACTGATACTTATTTGCAGAAAACTTACCCAGCAGAAATGAAAGCCTTTGTTTATAAAACACTGCGCACAGATATTTGAAGTGACTTGCTTCCTAAATGCCCCACACTGGAAATCATCCCAATGTCCTGCGATTAGTAAATGGGTAAACAAACTGTGGTACATTCATATTGCTGAATACTATTCGGAAATAAAGAGCAAATGATAGCTGCTAATAGCTTAATGATGGGGGTATGTTCTGAGAAATGTGTGCTGGGTATTTTGCCATGGTGCCCATATTAGAATGTGTGCTTACACAAATATAGATGCCACAGTTCCATCACTGCACATGGCCTCTCGAGGCCAGAGACAAGAAATGCAAGAGGGCTCTATCTACCTCTCTCAAATAAATAATTTTTTTTAAAAAAGGGGGGGGGGTGGCTGGAGAGATGGGTTGGTGGTTAAGACACTTGCCTGCAAAGCCTAAAGTTCCAGGTTTGATTCCCCAGTACCCATGTGTTACAGTCAGGTTCACATTACTGGCAGAAATCACCCAACCAAGAGCAGCTTTTAGGGGGGAAAAAAAAGGTTTGTTTTGGCCTATAGGCTCAAGGGGAAGCTCCATCATGTCAGGGGAAAATGATGGCATGAGCAGAGGGTGGACATCACCCCCTGGCCAACATAAGGTGGACAACAGCAACAGGAGAGTGTGCCATGCATCCTGTGATGATGCGTGGCTGTGTTGGCCCAGTGTGGCATGACAGCATCTCAGACAGTAAAGAAGCCAGCCTCACCTAACCATGTACTCTATGGTCTCATCAGGAAAGAAAATAGGAGGGTGGTTGTTAGGGCCTATGCTGGAAGAAAGGGTCGGCCACACAGGGAATTAATGAAGGAATACAAATGTTCCAAATATGGATTGTGGTGATGGTCCCACAGCATACGTTTGGTCAGAACTCAGAATAACACACTAAAACAGGTAAATCTGACTGCATATGAATTACATCTCAGGAAATCTCACTTGAAAATAAACTTCCAGAGGAACTTGAAGTAGAAAACAAAAAGATTGTGGAGCTTCCTAAAGTCAAAAAACAAACAACCTCTACTTTTTTTTAAATTTAACTTCATAAATTTCTTAGATCTTCGCTAGCCACGAAAATGTATAGTTTTAAAAGTATGGCACAATTAATCTCTTCAAATATAGTAACTCTGACATAGCAAAACACTTTCCTTTTCAAACTCACCCTCAGAGGAAGAGTCAGATGTGAATTCTGGGGTGGTTTGAGTCTGCTGTGTCTCCCACGGGCTCATGATTTGGGTGCTGATTCCCCAGCTGGTGGTACTGTTCTGTGTGGAGCTTTTAGGTGAGACCTGGTCAGTCACAGCAGGTCCCTAGAGGTGGGATTTTTAAAGCTGTACCCAGCCCTTGGTTCAAGTCCTAATCTCTGCTTCCTGGTCTGTCACCATGTGAACAGGCTCCTGATGTTCCTCCTACAGAGATGCTCCTGCCCATGCCTTCTTTGCCACAATGGGCTGAAAATAAATCTGAGAACCATGAGGCAGGTTGTTTGTAACAGATATTTTGGTCACACTGATGCAAAAGGAGCTCAGACAAATTCCACTGGGAAAAGCAGATAAACAGCTTTTCTCCACATCGGATGTTGTGTGCCTTGGGAATGTTTCACACGCTTGAGAAGAGGGGTAGCCCCTGTGCCTTTCCCCACCTAGTCACAATGACCCCAGCGCTACAACAGCTGATCCACCAGATAATGGCAAAGTTGAATAGCGACCAACGCCAAGTGAGTATTCCTAGAAGAATAGCTTTGAAGGAAAGCCAGGAATTCACATTTGGAATACTCCCAGGCTCCTCAAGGTCCATCAGCGCGGAAATCTGGTTTTCACATATATGAGATATATGAGCAAGAACTAGTTGTGAGGGTTCCCCCCCCACCATTAAAATCATTTCTTCAGCTTAAAACACACCCCAAGGCTGGGAAAATAGCTGAGTGGGTGATGACCGTGCAAGCAAGAGTACCTGAAAACTATCTCCAGTACACGTAGGTGTTGGGTGCGGTGACGTACAGCCATAGTCCCAGTGCTGGGGACACAGAGACAGGGTGATCGTTGGAGCTCACTGACCAGACGGTCTAACCCACCTGGTGAGCTCCAAGCCAGTGAGAGGATTTTGTCTCAAAAAGAGGTAGATGGCGTACCTGAGAGTGACACCTGAGGTCTGACCTTCACACAAATGCGTACACCCACCCCACGCCCATAGATGTGCCCATATGCATATGAACATGCATGCACACCACACACACACACCAAAAGATAAAGCGTACCTCACTGATGAATCCTTAGTGTCAGCTACTCAAAGAATGACAGATCCAGAAGTCACTGATTAACAAGTGAGTAAGCCAAGGCTGGTGGATGCGGAGGAGGACGGGAGCCCTGTGAGCCAGCAGGGATTATTTACTGAGCACAGACATGTGTGACCTCATTTTGTCGCACCCCAACCTACAAGGAAGATGTCCTTATCACCACAGCACAGACAGGAGATGCGGCTTTAAGAGGTGACACCATCTGCTCTTAACCGTTTTATACTTTCAAATGCAAATACGCTGAGTCCATGGTAAACAGAAATGGTGATTTCTGAATTAAATTTAGACAGGTTGCAGGAGGCAAGAGGAGAGGAAATCAAATCAAGAAGGGGTGGGCAGGGGAGTGCTGGCATGTGTTTCACAGCCAGCTCTGGGGTTGGGGCTGGCTTACACCTTAGTAATGCCTCCACCACGATCCCATCTCAGCTGTCCTCATGAAGCAGGCACACTTCCCCCAACCGCACAACCAGTTTTCCCAAAAGATGCTGGCAGGGAAATTTGGGGTGAAAAATATTAGTTCAGAGAAAGTGTAAAAGAACCTAGGTGAACCAGGCAGCAGGGGTTGAATGGGCAGGGTAACTAAGGTAACTGGGAGAAGAATGAAAAAGGAGTAAGGAAATAATAGAAAAGACAGAATTCAGGGGTCACATGGGAGACCTCCTGATGCAAGATGGAGGTCTTGTTGGACATTTAAGGAAGCCAGAAAAACCCCAAGTTACCTTTCGTGTCCTGAGGACCCCAAAGGTTAAGGCGAAGGGTATACCTAGAGCCTGCCTTGGAATGAGTAATGTTAAAGAACTTGCCTTGTTTCAGTTTTATGTTTTTGTTTGTTTGGTTCTTAATTTATAAGCAAAGAAAGATAAACAGACAGAGAATGGGCACATCAGGGTCTCCAGCTGCTGCAAACGAACTCCAGATGCATGCGGTATTTTGTGCATCTGGCTTTACGTAGGTAGTGGGGAATCAAATCCAGGTCGTTAGGCTTTGCAGTCGAGCACCTTAACTGCTGAGCCATTTCTCCAGCCCCCTATTTTATGTTCTTAAACATTTTTGTCAATAGACCTCCACATATTTATACACAATTTACTCTGATCATAATCTCCTACCACCTCCTCTTGTTCAAGTTCTTATAGCCCTCCTTCACTGAACCCTTTCTTTCCAAATAGTATATTTTATTTTAAAACCTTTTTAATTTTTCATTTATTTATGTGAACATGTGTATGTATGGGCTTGAAACAAACGCATTGAGCCACTTCATACATCTGACTCTACATGGTTGCTGGAGAATTGAATTCAGAACAATAGGCTTTGCAAACAAGCAAGCCTATCTCCCTAGCCCAGCTATCTACAAGTTTTGTTTTGCTTTGCTTTGCTTTGCTTTGCTTTGCTTTGCTTTGCTTTGCTTTGCTTTGCTTTGCTTTGCTTTGTTTTGTTTTGTTTTGTTTTGTTTTGTTTTGTTTTGTTTTGTTTTGTTTTGTTTTGTTTTTGAGGTAGGGTCTCACTCTAGCCCAGGCTGACCTAGAATTCACTATGTAGTCTCAGCCTGACCTCGAACTCACAGTGATCCTCCTATCTGTGCCTCCTAAGTGCTGGGATTAAAGGTGTGTGCCACCACACCCAGCATATAAATTTTTAATGACTCTTTTTCCATATTTATTCTTCTAGATGAACCTCAGTATCATTATCTCATTTTTCTGTGTGTTTTTCTCAAGGCACGGCCTCACTCTAGCCCAGGCCTACCTGGAAGTCAAGTCTATAGTCCCAGACTGGCCTTGAACTCATGGTGATCCTCCTACCTCAGCCTCTTGAATGCTGGGACTAAAGGCATGCACCATCACACCAGACTCTTGTCAATTTTTAAAAAACTTATAATTACCTCAGTTTAGATCTTATCTCTTAATATTTTCCCAGTAACTTTCACATCTTTTCAGTTCCAAGAAATATATCAGTTTATGAAAGTCCCCTTGAGCAGTCTAATTTTGCATAATGTGGCAAATCTTGAGAATTTATGTTGGGAAATCTTTTGTATAATTCTACAATTACTGGTTACATTTATTTTAACATGAGCTAGCCTATTCTATAAGCAAGTCTCAACATTATGGGCAGTACTTACACCATGCAAATGCACAGCCCTGCTCCACATGGTTATCTCTGGTAGGGACAGTCAACGTGAAGAACCTTCGAGGGCTGGAGAGATGGCTTAACGGTTAAGGCACTTGCCTGTGAAGCCTAAGGACCCAGGTATAAATCCCAAGTACCCACATAAGCCAGATGCACAAGGTGGCGCATGCGTCTCGAGTTCGTTTGCAGTGACTCAGGGTTCTGGTGCACCTGTTCTCTCCTCTCTCTGTGTCTCTCTCTCTCTCTTTCTCTCTACCTCCTCTCTCAAGTAAATAATACAATATTTTCAACAACTACCTTCTGAGTAGTGTGGTGGCTGCCTGGAGGAGCTCTGGAATGTGTGTAGTACACACTCATAGTGTCGGAGAAGAGCTTACGCTGTTGTTTGTTGGGCGTTTCCAAAACCTGGCCTGTCAACTTGATTTTGCAGAAAAGGTAAGTGTTAGCCAGTAAGACTAACTGGCATCTTGATAAACTCAAAAATGTGGTTTTACTTAAAGATAATTTACTATGCTGGGTGTGGTGGCACACACCTTTAATTCCAGCACTTAGGAGGCAGAGGTAGGAGGACTACTGTGAGTTTGAGGCCAGCCTGAAACTAGAGTGAGATCCAGGTGAGTCTGGGCTAGAGTGAGACTCTACCTTGAAAAAAAGCAAGTAATAATAATAACTTATTATATAAGAATTCATTAACATGGAGGATTGTATAAAAGCAAGTTTCATACCCACCATACAATAGTTTAGAGTATATGTAAATTTAGGGGCTAGAGAGATGGCTCAGCACTTAAAGGCTCTTACTGGCCCAAATTCAATTCCCCAGTACCCACATAAAAGTAGAGCATGTATCTGGAGTTTATATGCAGCAGCAAGAGAACCTGGCCCATGCGCCTCCCATACCCCGTACACATACACATGCAAATATATAAATTTAATTTTAAAAGTATGAGAAAGCATATATATATGTATTTTTTCATTTATATGTGTTTTGTTTTGTTTTTCTGAGGTGTGGTTTCACTCTAGCCCAGGATGACCCGGAACTGTACTCATTGCCTCCAGGCCAGCTTGAACTCACAGCGATTCCCTTACATTCACCTCCCGAGTGCTGGTACTAAAGGTGTGCACTGTCATGCCTGGCTTATATGAGTTTTAACTTCTACATATGATAAAAATACTTTCCCAGCTAACTTTATTAATTTTTGTGGTACAGAAGCTTGAAATTTTTACAGTTAAATCTGTCACTTCCTGTTTAATTTTTCCCATTGTTTCAGCCTTTCAAAAGCTACCAGCTCCATAATGATCTAGTAAATGGAGTCTCATTTTGGCCACATTTTTAACAGTCACGTGTAATTTCTGAGTAGCTTCCAAAAAACGATCAGAAATGAGAAAAGTAGGTTTCCATTTTCCTCAAGTAAATGTTAAACTAGAACAGATGGAAGAAGGAGCTTGTATAGTGTCCCCGAGAATACCACAGAGGCTGGTGGGCTAACCTCCCATCCCACTCGTTTTGATTAAGAGGAAATTGTTTAAAGCAAAGTTTAAAGAAGAAAGGGCTCATTCACTGTCACAGTGCTCAAACAGTGGAATAAACTCCAAAGGAAAATGAGAAGTCTTCTCCTTAATGATGCTTACCAATGCCGTATCTCCTTGAGCTCTTCTGTGAAGTATCTTTAAGCTAGACTAGACCATGGCTCTGTCAGCTAAACACAAGGTCTAGAAGAAAAGGTCTATCCTGTCCTCTGTTGTCAGGTGGAGAGGTTAGAGCTCAGAAGCTCTCCACGGCATTGCTGGATGATAGTAGTCAACTGCAAGTCACTGTTTTAAAAATAACAATTTTGGGGCTGTAAAGATGGCTTAGCAGTTAAGCGCTTGCCTGTGAAGCCTAAGGACCCTGGTTTGAGGCGCGATGGACCATGTTAGCCAGATGCACAAGGGGACGCACGCGTATGGAGTTCGTTTGCAGTGGCTGGAGGCCCTGGTGCTCCCATTCTCTATCTAGCTGCCTCTTTCTCTCTCTGTCACTCTTAAATAAATAAAATTTAAAAAAAAATAATAATTTGGGGTCTGGAGAGATTGCTTAGTGGTTAAGGTGCTACAAAGCCAAAGGACCCAGGAATCACACAAAACCACATGTGCAAGGTGGTGCATGCATCTGGAGTTCATTCTCAGCAGCTGGAGGCCCTGGTGTGCCCATTCTCTCTCTCTCTAACAAATAAATAAAAATTGTAAAAATAACAATTTTGAGGATGGAGAGATGGCTCACCAATTTAAGGTGCTTGCTTACAAAGCCTGCTGGCTTCAGTTCAGTTTCCCAGTACCAGCATAAAACCAGATACACAAAGTGGCAAGTGCATCTGGGATTCATTTGCAGTGGTGGGAGGCCCTGGCAATCCATACTCAATGCTCTCTCAAATAGATATGTATATATTTGTTTTGGATTTTTGAGGTAGGGTCTCACTCTAGCCAAGGCTGACCTGGAATTCACTATGTAGTCTCAGGGTGGCCTAGAACTCATGGCAATCCTCCTACCTCTGCCTCCTGAGTGCTGGGATTAAAGGCATGTGCCACCATGCCCAGCCAAATAAATTAACTTTAAAAAAAATAATACTGAAGATTTCCTGGTAAGTTGGTGGTATAGTATCCATGCCAAACAGCCTGGGGGATGGAAATAAGCAAAAAACCAGCAAAATATACTCTTCTACTAAAAAATGAAGGGGTATGAGGAATTATCAACCTCAGCAGAGAAACAGGAGAGATCCAGAGCTTCTAGCAACCATAGAACCAGCTAGAATCTGCTCCTGCCACAGCTCCAGTCTGTACAGCCACCAGGCTCTGTCTGAGCCACAGGAGAAGCCGGATGGAGGGATTCTCCTCTCACACGAGCCTCCTCACAGGCTCAAGAAACCAGAAGGAGAAGATAGCAGAGACCAGCTGAGCAAGTCCTGAGGAAGAGGATCATGAGACCAGCTACGCAACTCCACTACAACTTCAAGCACCCTCCACAGCCTCCCCTTCCACAACCACCACTGCCAGCAACCACTGGAGACCTGGGGAAGGGAACTCAGCTCCACAGCACCCAGCACAGATGATCTGAGCAGAGGACCCACCAACACAGCTGGCCTAGCAGAGCCCATAGCACAGTAGAGAGAGACCCAAGCCAGCACACAGCATAGGTGAGACCAAAACCATCCCAAAAGGTAACAGGACCTACTTATACCAGGTCGCTGCTTGCCACAAAGCCTAGTATATAAGCCTGCATTGGAAGTGCTAATCATACCTTCCATGTCAGGGAAGGTTATGTGTTATATTTGACTGATGGCCAGCTTTGCCATTATTAAATAAGCTGTTTTTTTTTATTCTTAAAATACATTTTATTTATTTATTTATTTGAGAGTGAGAAAGAGAGAGACAGACAGAGAGAGGGGGAGAGAGAGAGAGAGAATGGGCGTACCAGGGCCTCCAGCCACTGCAAACAAACTCCAGACGCATGCGCCACCTTGTGCATCTGGCTTAGGTGGGTCCTGGAGAATCGAACCTGAATCATTTGGCTTTGCAGGCAAATGCCTTAACCACTAAGCCATCCCTCCAGCCCCTAAGTTATGTTTTTAAAAAATATTTTTATTGAGCGAGGTGTGGTGGTGCACACCTTTAATCCCAGCACTAGGGAGGCAGAGGTAGGAGGATCGCTGTCAGTCTGAGGCCACCTGAGAATGCATAGTGAATTCCAGGTCAGCCTGGGCTAGAATGAGACCCTACCTCAAAAAAATTTTTATTTATTTATTTATTTTCAAGCGGAGAGAGAAGAGAGGCAGACAGCATAGGCTTGTCAGGGCTTCCAGCCACTGCAAACGAACTCTAGATGCATATACTACTTTGTGCATCTGGCTTTCATAAGTTCTGGATAATTGAACCTAGGTCCTTTGGCTTTGCAGACAAGTGCCTTAACCAATAAGCCATCTTTCCAGTCCAAATAAGCTGTATTTGGGGGTTGTCCTTTGTTGCTTTCTGGTTTAGAGTGCCTTTGTCTTCTTCTGTCATTCTTGGGGGCAGGGTCTCATCCAGCAGCAGGCTGACCTGTAACCTTTTACAGACCAGAAATCTCAGCCTCCTGGTTAACAAGATTAAGGGTGTGGGGCAACACACACCCTTAGGGTCTTTGACTTTGTTAAATTACCTGTTTGTTTTAATATCCACTCTGACATAAATACTCCATGCTGGTTTTGATTGAATATGTGTATTGCTCAACTGAATTTTAGAATTTGCCTATAATTTGCTTCACCCAGCCTACTAGAATACTAGAATACTTGCATAGCAGGCAAATCCAACACCTAGGGTCACTTCTTCTGTTACCCAGGGCATCATATAAGAGCCATACCAGGCACCTTAAACTCTTACCCTGAAGATATATAACATCAAATTTACACATCTAAGAATATTGCAGATAATTAAAAAACCCAAGCATCAAATTAAACCAAGATGCAAAAATCTCTACATTATCATATAAGAACCACAAAGAATCAAGACAATACAATCCCACCAAAAATTATAAATCCATCAGAAATGACCTCCAGTGAGACTGATTTAGATGAAATGCCTGACAAAGAAAATTTTTTAATGATTATGTTCAAAGAAATCAAAGAACTCAAAGAAGAAAACAAAATTCCAAAGGATAACACAGGAAACCAACTTAATGAAATAAGGAGGTCAATCTAAGACACAACTAAGGAAATAAAAATATTGAAGAAAAAAGCAATCAGAAATACTAGAAATGAAAAACACAGTATGTCAAATAAAAAACCTTCGTAGAAAATATCACCAGTAGAATGGATAAAGGAGAGGACAGAATATCTAAACTAGAAGACCAGGTGGCAGATCTAATACAGTACAACCAAGAGAAAGACAAACTAATGAATGGAAATTTCAAGATACTCGGGACACTACGAAAAGATCAAACATAATAATTCAGTGTACAGTAGAAGAAGAATTTCATTCCAAAGCATAGTAGGCATTTTCAATAAAATCATTGAAGAAAATTTCCCCCAAGTAGAGAAAGAGATGCCAATACAGACAGAAGAAGCTTTTAGAAGACCAAATAGACAAAACCTGGAAAGAACCTCTTCTCATCGTCTTATAATTAAACTACTAATCACACAAACCAAAGAAAATATATTGAAAGCAGTTAAAGAGGAACATCAAGTCACTCATAAAAGCAAGCCCATCAGAATATCAGATAACTCAACATAATCTTTAAAAGCCAGAAGGGCTTGGAATGATGCATTCCAAGTGCTGAAAGATAACAACTGTCAACTAAGATTACTTATCCAGCAAAGCTGTCCATCCAAATTGACAGAGAAATAAGGACATTCCACAACAAAAGCAGGCTAAAGGAATATATGACCACTAAGCCAGCTCTTCAGAAAATACGTGAAGGGATGCTTGATGCTGAAGAGAAAGAAAAGCACAAACATGAGGAAACAGGAAAAAATAAACCATACTCAAATAATAATTAATACAAGAGAGTAAAGGAAAACAGGAAGTACTACAAAACAACAAGAATAGTGAGAATAGGTATATGCCATTCAATAACTCCTTTTTTAGTTTTTTTTTTTTTTTTTTTTTTTTTTTTTTGAGGTAGGGTCTTACTCTAGCCCAAACTGACCTTGAATCCACTATGTAATCTCAAGGCAGCCTTGAACTCATGTCAGTCCTCCCATGTCTATCTCCTAAGTGCTGGGATTAAAGGTGTGTATCACCATGCCTGGCTATCAATAATAACTCTTAATGACCTCAATGCCCCAACCAAAAGACACAGGCTTGCAGACTGGATTAAAAGGCAGAGTCCTTTTGTTTGTTGCCCTTAGAAACTCAAGCAAATGGGCCTAGGAAACAAGCAGGGGTTGCTATCCTAATATCTGACAGGATAGACTTCAAACCAACATTAGTGAGGAAAGATAAGGAAAGACACTTTATATTGATTAAAGGAACAATTCAACAGAAAGACATTACAATTCTAAACATATATGTACCTAACATGGATGCTCCCAATTTCATCAAGCAAACACTATTAGACTTAAGGTCCTAGATAACAACAAGCACAGTTGTAGTTGCTGACTTCAGTACCCCACTCTCATCAATTGACAGGTCATCCCAGCAAAAACTAGAGAGTCATCTGGATTAAATGATGTCACAGGACAAATGGACCTAACAGATATCTACAGAACATTCCATCCAAATGCTTGAGAATACCTGCTCTCTAATTGGACTGGAGGCCCACTCCATGGGAGGGAATACATAGCTGGGACTTGAAAATCTAATCAAAAGCCTATGGCAGGGACCTGGGTGTGGTGGCACATGCCTTTAATCCTAGCACTTGGGAGGCAGAGGTAGGAGGATCACCGTGAGTTCAAGGCCACCCTGAGACTACATAGTGAATTCCAGGTCAGCCTGGGCTAGAGTGAGACCCTACCTCAAAAAAAAAAAAAAAAGCCTATAGCAGAGGAAGTCATGAGCCTTAGGGGTATAATGCCTGCACTTGTCTGGCTAAATATTTATTATGATCAGCAAACTACCCTTTAAGTACTTCCCTTAATGTTCATGCCCATATATTAATGTTACTCTCACATTCGGTTAGAGGAACTTCTCTTTTCAGATGGCAGTGACCTTGAGATGACTCAAAAGGCACCATCGTGATAAGGAGTGACAGAGGAATGTTCAGCGTTGAAACATCTCTATCACACCCCCCAACGCTCAGGGTCCATTGTGGAGGAGGTGGCCAAAGGAAGGGTAGGACTCCTTACAAGGCAACTGCCCACACAGAAATTGGCCTTGATATTCACGATCTCACATGCCTAGCACTACTTTCACAAGACCCTCATAATAGGAGGAAAAGATGATGACATCAAAATAAAAGAAGTCTTATGTGAACTGGAGAGATGGCTCAGCAGTTAACACACTTGACTGCAAAGCCTGAGGACCAGAGTTCAATTCCCCAGGACCCACATAAGTGGCACATGCATCTGGAGTTTATTTGCAGTGGATACAGGCTCTGGTGTGCCCATTCTCTCTCTATCTGCCTCTTCTCTTCATAAATAAATAAATAAAATGTTTAAAAAAAAAAAAGAAGGGCAAAGGGGAAAGTGGGGGGGGGGAGGGCATTACCATGGGATATTTTTTATAATCATGGAAGTTGTTAATAAAAAAATTGAAAAGAAAACAAAGGGGGGCTGGAGAGATGGTTTAATGGTTAAGTGCTTGCCTGTGAAGCCTAAGGACCCTGGTTCGAGGCTCAATTCCCCATGACCCACGTTAGCCAGATGCACAAGGAGGCGCATGTGTCTGGAGTTCATTTTCAGTGGCCGGAGGCCCCGGCACACCCATTCTCTCTCTCTCTCTCTCTCTCTCTCTCTCTATCTGCCTCTTTCTCTGTCTGTTGCTCTCAAATAAATAATTAAAAATAAACAAAAAATAAATTTTAAAAGAAGGCTTATGGAGAGAGGGAGGGGATATAATGGAGAGTAGATTGACGAAGAGGAAGGTGGGAGAGGGGAGAGAGCTATCATGGTTTATCTATAATTGTGGAAATTGCCAATAAAAAAGTTTTAAAAAATACTGAGGGATGGAGAGATGACTTAGTGGTTAAGACACTTGCCTGCAAAACCTAAGGACTTAGGTTCAATTTCCCCAGTACCCACGTAAAGCTAGGTGCATAAAGTAGTGCATGTGCGTTTGCAGTGGTTGCCGGCCCTGGTACGTCCCCCCACCCACCCCCCACCATCTTTCTCTACTTCTCACTCTCTCATAAATAAATAAAATATTAAAAATAATAATAATACTGAGCCAGGCATGGTGGCACATTCCTTTAATTTAATGTGAGATTAAGGCCAGCCTGAGACTACACAGTGAATTCCAGGTCAGCCTGGACTAGAGAGTGAGGCCCTGCTTTGGAAAACAAACAGACAAACCATAACACTGATGAATACCATTAGCTCTGATGACAGGGCATGCCGAGTCATCCGTGTAGATGTAGATGATATAATTTAATTTGCACATGAGGAGGGGCATGGCGCCAGGTTGTCTGGCTCTATAGAGGAATGGTTTTACATTCGTCGCTTGGAGAATTGAACCCAGGCTGGCAGGCTTTGCAAGGATGGCTATCTCAGTTCCTGGGATTTGTTTATTTTATTTTATTTTATTTTTTCGAGGTAGGCTCTCACTCTAGTCTAGGCTGGATCTCACTCTGTAGTCCTAGGCTGGCATCAAACTCACAGCAATTCTCATACCTCTGTCTCCCAAGTGCTGGGATTAAAGACATGTACCACCAAGCCCAGCTTTATTATTTTTTAAAATACTTCTTGGATTTTCGTTTGCTTGTTTTTTGAGGTAGGATTTCACTCTAAGCTAGGCTGACCTGGCATTTACTATGTGTTCACAGTCTGGCCTCCAACTCACAGCGGTTCTGCTGCCGCTGCCTCCCGAGGGCTGGGATTAAAGTCTGTGCGACCACGCGCCACTTTGCAGTCTTAACCAAGTAACTCAGGCTGGCCTTCAACATGGCTTCCTTTCCCATCATCTCTGTACAGCCCTAAGATTATATGGGTGGGCTACCATATTGGGGCTCAAAGTAGGCCTTTGAGTTCTGCAAAGGCCTGCAGTGGCTGGCACCCCCGTGCTTCTAGTTATGTTTGGAGTTTGCACAATTTCCACAGGTGGTCCTCAGTTGGCTCAGTTTAAATATGTGCACTATTTATCTGATGTTTAACGGCCACACTCTAAATTAAAAGCCTACCTAGGGCTGAAGAGATGGCTTAGCAGTTAAGGCTGTGAAGCCTAAGGAACCATGTTTGACTCCCCAGATCCCGTGTAAGCCTGCCACACAAGGTGACGTATGCACAAGGATGAGTACAAGGTGGCAAATGTGTCTGGAGTTCACTTACAGTGGCTAGAGGCCCTAGCGGGCCAATTCTCTCCCTCTTTCTCTCTCTCTCTCTCTCCCTCTCTGTCTCTCTCATTAAAAAAAAAAAGAAAAAGAAAAAAGCCTACCTAATCTTTTAGGAATGTTGGTGAGGACTGATGTGATACTGATACTGCTCATGACAACTTCAGGACAATTATGAGCCAAAGATGGATGAGAATTGAGGATCTAGAGAGCAAGAGAGTTGAGCCATGGCTATTCAGCAGGTCATAGGACAGAAAGCCAGAAGCTAATACGGTACAGTTTGAATTGTGAAGACCAGCTTAGATAGGGACTTGCTCCAGCCCAGGCTGACCTGAAATTCACTATGTAGCTTGGGTGGCCTCGAACTCACTATGATCCTTCTACCTCTGGTTCCCTAGTTCTAGGATTAAAGGCGTGTGCCACCTCGCCTGGCAAGACCAGCTTTCGTTTTATACTGCTGGTTGCATATTTAGATCTGGATGGCTTGCTTGGTTTCAGAACGCGGAGGCCTTTTAAGTGAAGGTGTTCCTAGTCAGCTGCACTGATGCAGAGTGTAGGCTTTATGCAATGGTGAACAGGTGGGCATGCTGTCCTGACAGTTTGAAGGGCTCCTATGGTAGCAGCAAGCATGGCAGCATACCCTTGGTGAGGCAGCTGGATGGAAGCTCTGGGACAGAAGATTAAACAGTTGATCATAAATAAAAATACAAAGTTCTATGTAGTCTCAGAGTGGCCTCGAACTCATGGTAATCCTCCTACCTCTGCCTCCCAAGTGCTGGGATTAAAGGTGTACGCCACCACACCTGGCCCAAATTTCTGAAACATGAAAAAAAAATATCAATTTTGGGGCTGAAGAAATGGCTCAGTCATTAAAGGTGCTTGCTTGCAAAACCTGACAGCCCAGGTTCAATTCCCTAGTACCCACATAAAGCCAGATGCATAAAGTAGGGCATGCACCTTGAGTTTGTTTGCAGTGGCAAAAGGTCTTGGTGTGTTCATTCTCATTCTCACTCTTTTTCTCTACTTGCAAATAAATAAAACATTTAAAATAAATAAATAATAACAATTTTGGGGCTGGGTAGATGACTCAGTGAGATAAGGTGCTTGCAAGTAACTCTGGGAGTACCTGAGTTCATATCCCCAGACCCCACATAAAAGCTGGAAGCAGTGGTAGGCATCTGTAATCCAAGTGTGCCTACAGTGAAAAGGAATTCAGAAACAGAACTCCCCAGGAGCTCTGAAACCAGCTAGCCTGGCAAACTGAGTGGTGAGTGACAATGAAAGATCCTGCCTCAAATGAGGTGGGAGGCATGGACTGACCTGAAAGTTGTCCTCTGACCTCCACACGCGTGACATGGCTCACATGTGTCCACATGCATACACACTAAATAATTAAACATGCATATTTTTAAAGTGCTTTAAATATTGTCTTTTTATTTTTATCTATTTATTTCAGAGAATAATTTGGGGTATAGAACCTGGGTCCTTAGGCTTCATCAGAAAATGCCTTAACCACTAAGCCATCTCTCCAGCCCAAAAATGCTTTAAAGACAACAATTTTGAGCCTGGCATGGTGGCACATGCCTCTAATCCCAGTACTCAGGATGCAGAGGTAGGAGGATTGCTGTGAGTTCAAGATCTCCCTGAGACTACATAGTGAATTTCAGGTCAGCCTTGGCTAGAGCGAGACACTGCCTTGGGGAAAAAAAAAAAAAAACTGATCCTAGCCTGGTAGCACAGGTTTATAATTCCACCATTTACTCTGGAGGATAAGGAAAGAGTATGGAAAGTTCCAGGCCTGCTAGAGCTGCAAAAAAAGTTCAAGGGCAGCCTGGTCCATAGAGACCTTATTTCAAAATAATAACAACAAGCCAAGTGTGGTGGTGCACGCTTTTAATCCCAACACTTGGGAGGCAGAGGTAGGAGGATTGCCATGAGTATGAGGCTGCCCTGAAACTATTGAGTGAATTCCAGGTAAGCTTGGGCTAGAGCAAGATCCTACCTCAAAACAAACAAACAAACAAACAAACAGGGCTGGAGAAATAGCTTAGTGGTTTAGGCTGTTGCCTGCAAAGCCATTTAACCCAGGTTTGATTCCCCATGACCCCTGTAAAGTAGATGCACAAGGTGGCACATGCATCTGGGGTTCTTTTGCAGTGGCTAGAAGCCCTGGTGTGCCCATTTTCTCTCTTTCTTTGCCTCTTTATCTCTCTCAAATAAATAATAAAATATTTTTAAAACAACAATAAATAAAAGTAATAAATAAAAAGGGCTAAGGTGGTACATGCCTTTAATCCCAGCACTTGGGAGGCTGAGGTAGATAGATCACTGTGAGTTTGAGTCCAGCCTGGAACTAGAATGAGTTCCAGGTTAGCCTGGGCTAAAATGAGACCCTACTTCAAAACACTTCTGCCCCCCAAAACAAAGGGCTAGGGATATAGCTCAGTGGTAGTGTGTTCACCTTGCATTTACAAGGTCCTGAGTTCAATCCTCAGGACCAGCAAAATAATAAATAAACAATCACACTTTTGGCCCTAACTATGTGAATTTTATTAATTTATGTGTGGCCTTGGACAAATGAACAAACAGTGAACATTTCCCCCCTCAAATCCAATAGTTGTAAAATTACATTAAACACTCAAAAACATTGATAATATTTTTTAAAAGGAGGAAACCAAAAAGGCACGTTTTCCTGTTGTTTAGAAATGCTATGCTACAAGGAAAGTTAGATAAAAATAGTTTAGCACATTCTCAAACTCCCAAATTAACCAAATTTCTTTTCATAGGGCATGCATATTCAGCATAGAAGTCAATGGTCAAAATCTGGTCTTTAGTGACTTTGAAAATAGGCATAAAAATGCATATGTGAAATTTGAAAAGTCTTTAATTGACTACAAGAGCCATGGTAAAAGGAGATTAAACAGTTTTTCAGCTGCATAAGATTGTCGATGTGCTCCCTAAGGATGTGGGTGGCTATCTTTGATTCTGAGATGGAGTCGATTAGCAGGAAGGAAATGTAGTGTCAGGCATTAGAACCTCGTTTCTATTATCTGGCATTTGTGCAATTCATTTCCTCTCTGAATTTAAAACATACTTCATAATATCTTGGTTAATATGGGCAGGGGTACACTTAATGGGCTGCAGCTGCAGAGATGAGAGAAAGGCTAGCTGATGGCCAAGCCTGGCTGCACAAAACTACCTTGTAAATGGGAGGGACACCAAAGCCCAAGGTCCAGGTCCTTTGATTCAGCAGGTCATGCATATTGGTGGCACCGACTCACACTAATAAATACTCAGTTCTTGGAGGTCAAGGTTGAATGACAGGCAAGTGAGACAGGCAAATGCCAAACCCTACAACATCATCAGAGTTACTTTTAAAAGAAACAAATCTGTCACAGTGAGGGGGAACAATAGAAAGCTTCATCAATGAGCCAGAAATTTGGAATTATTCCTAAAAGAGAGAAAGCAGCAATAATTCTATCTAAGAGAAAAAGAGTCTTAGAGAAAATCACAGCTTAGAACACATGGGGCTGGGGAGCTGGTGCAGCAACTATAGGCACTTATTTGCAAAGCGTGCTCGTCTGGGTGCAATTCCCCAGTACCCACATAAAACCAGATGCACGAGGATGCATGCAGTGGCAAGAGACCCAAGTGCACCCATACGCACATACATACATGCAAATAAAAAATAATTAGAAAATACAAATATTTGTACTGATTCATTCTTTTGCTCAACAAATGTTAAACATCTCTCTTCATTTTTTTCTGATTTTTATTAAAATTTTTTTATATTGGGTTGGAGAGATGGCTTAGCAGTTAAGGCACTTGCTTGCAAAGCCTAAGAACACAGGATCAATTCCTCAGTACCCACATAAGCCAGATGCACAGGATGGTGCATGTGCCTGGAGTTTACAGGGGCCAGAGGCCCTGGCATGCCCATTCTTTCTCTCTCTGGACTAGGAGAGTACATCAGAGCTTAAGGATGTGGGGCTGAGACATCACAGGAAGTCATGTAGATGCCCCTGAATGGACCTGGAATTAAAGAGAATGGGGCAGTGGCAGGGTATGCATGCATCAGGAGAGGAGAGTGCATGTATTGTAAAAATTCTCTGGAAAGATCACTTCAATGCCAGTATGAATGAAAGTAGAGGAGTTTATTATTCAGGTCCCAGGATCTTGAGGTAGTCCTATAAAGAAGCTCTGGCCTCCAGCTGAAATTTTATTTCCATTTTATAGTTTCATAGCCAAGGGGAGGGGGTAAGTGAACAAACAAGATGTGACTTCTGGTTAAGATGGCGGCATAGGAAACACGCCAAAGCAGCCTAGGAGAGAAAAAGCCAAATAATAGTAGTAGTAGTAGTAATAATAATGATAATACACACTTCTACTAAAAAGTGAGGTGTATAAGAAATTATCAACTGCAGCAGAGAAGTAGGAGAGATGTAGAGCATCTAGAGTCCACAAAAGCAGGCAGAAGTGGCTCCAGCAGCAGCAGCACCAGGTCCATGTGGCCACAGCCCCAAGGCTCAGCCTAAGCTGCAGGAAGAGCCAGGTGAGGGGATTTTCCACTCATACCAGCATCCTCGCAAACTCAAGAAACATGAAGGGAGGATGACAGGGACCAATTAAGTGGCTTGTGAGGAAGAGTATCATGAGGACTAGAGGGAGAACTTCAGCCACCATCTATAACCTCCCCTCCCCCAATGCCATCACAAGTACCAGCAAGCACAAGAGACCTGGGGAAGGGAGCTCACCTATATAACACCCAGCGCAGGCAATCAGAGCATTAACCCACTGACCCAGCCAGGCTACCTGACCCACAACACAGCAAAGAGGGACCCAAGTGGGCACACAGCATAATTAAAACCAAAGCCATCCCAAAAAGTAACTGGGATTACACCAGGTCAGTACCTGCCAAATAAGTCTGGTATATAGACTTGTATCAGAAGTGCTGATTGCACCCTCCATGTCAGGGTAAATTATATGTTAAATCTGATGGATGGTGGGATTTCCGTTCTTAAATAAGCTATGTTTTGGGCTTGTCATTTGTTGCTTCCTGATTTATAGTTGGTTTCCTCTTCTGTCCTTCATTGGGGAAGGGTCTCACTTGGTCACAAGCTGACTTGGAAACCTCTACAGACCAGAAATCTTAGCCTTCCAGCTGATAGAATTAAGGGTGCGAGGCAACATATATCCTTAGGGACTATGACTTTGTTAGAGGATCTGGTTGTCATAATACCTACTCTTCCATAAATACTCTGTACTGTTTTTTCATTGAATGTGTACATTGTTTAGTTAAATTTTAGAATCTGCCTGCATTTTGTTCCACTCAGCCTACTTGAATACTCTCATAGCAGGCAAACCCAACACCTAGAGTCACTTTTGAAGATACTCTGAGAGTCTTAAGAGCAACACCTAGCACCTGAAGTTCCTACCTTGAAGATATATAATGTCAGATTGGTTGATATATCTAATAATAATGCAGATAATTAGAAAATCCAAGCATTAAATTAATCCAAGATACAAAAATCTCTACATTATAATACAAGAAATACAAAAACATCAAGACAATATAAATACAACAAAAAATATTAATGCTTCAGAAACGACCTCCAGTAAGACTGATTTAGAAGAAATGCCGGAGAAAGATTTCAAGAGAATGATTATAAATACGTTAAAAGAATCAAAGAGAAAATCAAAGGAATCAAAGAAGAGACAGGAAACCAGTTTAATGAAAAAGGGAGGTCAACACAAGACATAAATAAGGAAATAGAAATAATAATGAAAAACCAGTCAGAATTACTAGCAATGAAGAACAGTCAGTGAAATTAAAAAAAAAAAAAAAAAAAAAAAAAAAAAAAAAACTCTGTAGAAAATCTCACCAGTAAAATGGATAAAGGAGAGGACAGAATATATAAACTAGAAGACCAGGTGGCAGATCTAATACAGTCCAACAAAGAGAAAGACAAACTAATAGGAAAATATGAATGGGAATTTCAAGATATGAACTATGAAAAGATCAAACATAAGAATTCAGGGTATAGTAGAAGGAGAAGAATTTCACTCCAAAGGCATAGGAGGCATCTAAAAAAATCATAGAAGAAAACTTCCCCCAAATTGGGAAAGAGATGCCAATGCAGATACAGGAAGCCCTTAGAACACCAAACAGACAAACCTGGAAAGAACATCTCCTTGCCATATTATAATTAACCTACCAAACATACAAACCAAAGAAAATATATTGTAAGCAGTTAGAGAGAAAAATCAAGTCACATACAAAGGCAAGCCGATCAGGATCACAGCAGATTACTCAATACAAACTTTAAAAGTCAGAAGGGCTTGGAATGATGTATTCCAAGTTCTGAAAGATAACAACTGTCAACCAAGGTTACTTTATCCTGCAAAGCTATTCATTCAAATAAAGGAGAAATAAGGACATTCCACAACAAAAGCAGGCTAAAGATATATTTGAAGACAAAACCAGCTCTATAGAAAAAATAGTAGTCAGGATCCTTCATGCTGAAGAAAAAGAAAAAGCACACATATAAGGAACAGGCAAAACAAACCATACTCAAATACTAGTTAATACAAGAGAGCAAAGATAAAACCAGAACTACAGAACAACTTTTCAATAATAACTCTTAATATTAACAGCTTCAATTCTCCAACCATAAGACATAGGTTTGAAGACTGGGTTAAAAAGCAGGATCCTAAAATTTGTTGCCTCCAAGAAACTTACCTTTCTAGGATGGGCACTATCTTAGGGTGAAAGGTTGGAAAATGGTGTTTGAAACAAATGGGCCTAGAAAACAAGCAGGGGCCACTATCCTAACTTCTGACAAGGTAGACATAAGACTAACATTAGTTAGGAAAGATAGGAAGGTCACTTTATATTGATTAAAGGCACACCCCAACAGGAGGACATTATAATCCTAAACATATATGGATCTAACAGGGGGGGTTCCAACTTCATCAAACAAATGCTATTAGAACTAAGGTTACAGATAACACCAAACACAGTTGTAGTGGGTGACTTCAACACCCCACTCTCATCAACTGACAGATCCTCCTGGCAAAAAAAAAAAAAAAAAAAAAAACAAAGATGCATCTGGATTAAATGAGGTCAGAGAAAAAATGGACCTAACAGACATAACAGGACATTTCATCCAAATGCTGCAGAATACACATTCTTTTCAGCAGCACATGGAACATTCTCTAAAATAGACCATCTATCAGGACACAACGCAATTCTTAACAAGTACAGGAAAATTGCTCTCTATCTTATCACAATGGGATCAAACTACAAATCAATAGCAGGAAAAGCTATAGAGCCTACAAAAAAAATCATGGAAACTAAACAACACACTACTAAGTGATGAATGGGTCAATGAAGAAATCAAGAAGGAAATCAAAATATTCATAGAGTCAAATGATAATAAAAACACAACATACCAAAACCTTTGGGACACAATGAAAGCAGTCCTAAGAGGGAAATTTATAGATTTAAGTGCCTATGTTAAGAAATTAGAAAGGTCACAGGTAAACAACTTAATGCTTCACCTTAAGGCCTTGAAAAAAAAAAAAAGAACAAGGCAAACCAAAAATCAGTAGAAGAGAAGAAACAATAGATATTAGTGCAGAAATTAATGAAATAGAAACCACAAAACAATGAAAGAGTCAATGAACCAGGTGTGGTGGTGCACACCTTTAATCCCAGCACTTGGGAGGCAGAGATAGGAGGATCACTGTGAGTTCAAGGCTACCGTGAGACTGCAGAGTGAATTCCAGGTCAGCCTGGGCTACAGTGAGACCCTACCTGGAAAACCAAAAATAAATAAATAAATAAATAAATAAAGGGTCAATGAAATGAAGAGTTGGTTCTCTGAAAGGATAAACAAGATTGATAAACACTTATCAAATCTGACCAAAAGAAATTAACCACTTAAACAGACCTATAACAAATATGGAGTTCCAAGCAGTTATCAAAAATCTCCCAACTAAAAAAAGAAAACCCAGGCCCAGATGTATTCCCTGGTGAATTTTATCAGACCTTCATGGGAGAACTAACACCAATGCTTCTTAAACTTTTCCATAAGATAGAAAAAGAAGGAATCCTACCAAACTCCTATGAAGTCAGCATTACCCTGATACCAAAACCAGGAAAAGATAGAACAAAAAAAGAAAGTTATACACCAATCTCACTCATGAACATAGATGTAAAAATTCTCAACAAAATATTGGCAAACAGAACACAAAAATATATCAGAAAAATCATTCACTCTGACCAAGTAGGCTTTATCCCAGAGATGCAGGAATGGTTCAACATACACAAACTGATAAATGTAATACATTATATAAATTTACTGAAGGGCAAAAATCACATGGTCATCTCATTAGATGCATAAAAAGCATTTGAAAAATCCAACATCCCTTCATGATAAAAGTCCTACAGAAACTGGGAATAGAAGGAACATACCTCAACATAATAAAGGCTATTTATGACAAATCTACAGCCAACATAATACTAAATGGAGAAAAACTTGAAGCTTTTCCACTAAAATCAGGAACAAGACAAGGGTGTCCACTATCCCCGCTTTTATTTAATATAATACTGGAAGTCTTAGCCATAGCAATAAGGCAAGAGACACACATAAAAGGGATACAAATTGGAAAGGAAGAGGTCAACTTATCATTATTTGCAGATGATATGATTTTGTACATAAAGGACCCTAAAGACTCTACCAGCAAATTGTTAGAGCTGACAAACACCTATAGCCATGTAGTAGGATACAAAATAAACACACAGTACTCAATAGCCTTCCTATATGCTAACAACAAACACATAGAGTATGAAATCAGAGAAGCACTCCCATTCGCAATTGCATCAATAATAATAATAATAATAATAATAATAATAATAATAAAGTACATTGGAATAAACCTTACTAAGGAAGTGAAGGGTCTCTACAGTGAAAACTTCAAAACACTCAAGCAAGAAATTGCAGAAGACATGGGGAAATGGAAAGATATCCCTTGTTCTTGGGTCAGAATAATCAATATTGTGAAAATGGCAATATTACCAAAAGAAATCTACACATTTAATGCAATTCCCATCAAAATTGCAGCGGTATTCTTCACAGAAATAGAAAAAACATTCAAAAAATTCATTTGGGAGCACAAAAAACCCTCCAATATCTAAAACAATTTTGAGCAACAAAAATAAGCTCGGCAGTATCACCATACCTGATTTTAACCTATATTAGAGAGCCATAGTAACAAAAACAGCATGGTACTGGCACAAAAGCAGACATGTAGATCAATGGAACAGAATAGAAGACCCAGATGTAAGTCCAGGTAGCTGTAGCCACCTGATCTTCAAAAAAAAAATAAATAAATAAATAAAATTACCGAAAATACTCACTGGAGAAAAGACATCCACTTCAGCAAATGGTGCTGGGAAAACTGGATATGTATCTCTAGAAGGACGAAAATAGATCCTTATCTCTCTCCATGCACAAGAATTAAGTCCAAATGGATCAAAGACCTTTATATGAGACCTGAAACACTTAAATTGCTAGAGGAAATAGTAGGGGAAACCCTTTAACATATCGGTCTTGGCAAATATAACCCAATTTGCTCAGGAAATAAAACCACAGAAAAACTGCTAGGACCTCATGAAATTACAAAGCTTTTGTATGGCAAAGAACACTGTAAATAGCACTAAGAGGCAACCTACAGAATGGGAGAAAATATTTGCCAGTTATCCATCTGATAGAGGATTAATATCTAGGGTATACAAAGAACTCAGAAAAGTAAGTAATAAGAAATCAAATAACTCAGTTAGAAAACGGGCTATGGCCAGGCGTGGTGGCACACACCTTTAATCCCAGCACTCAGGAGGCAGAGGTAATAGGATTGCCATGAGTTCAAGGCCACCCTGAGACTACATAGTGAATTCCAGGTCAGCCTGACCTAGAGTGAGACCCTAAGTCAAAAACACACAAAAAAAAAACAAAACAAAAAATCAAAAAAAATGGGCTATAGAACTAAGTAGAGTTCACAAAAGAAGAAATACACATGGTGTATAAACATCTAAACATATGTTTTACATCCCTAGTCATCAGGGAAATGCAGATTAAAACTATGTTGAGATTCCATCTCACTCCTGTCAGAATGGCTACCATCATGAAAACAAATGAGCATAAATGCTGGCAAGGATGTGGAAAAAGAGGAACCCTTCTACACTGTTGGTGGGAATGTAATCTGGTCCAGCCATTGTGGAAATCAGTGTGGAGGTTCCTAAGACAGCTAAAAATACATCTACCATATGACCCGGCTATAGCACTCCTATGCATATATCCTAAGGACTCATCTCACTACCTTAGAGATGCTTGCTCAACCATGTTTATTGCCACTCTATTCATGATAGCTGGGAAATGGAACCAGCCTAGATGTCCCTCAACTGATGAGTAGATAAGGAAGATGTGGCACATTTATATAATGGAGTTCTACTCAGCTGTAAAGAAAAATGAAGTTATGAAATTTGCAAGAAAATGAATGGATCTGGAAAGTCTTATACTTAGTGAGGTCACCCAGGCCGAGAAAGCCAAACATCACATGTTCTCTCTCATATGTGGATCCTACCTGCAAATGATTGGATTTCTATGTGAGTAAATAAAACTCAATGGCCGTGACCAGTAAGCTAGAAAGGAGATATAAAGGGAATATAAAGGGATGGAGGGGGTACTTAATAGGATGGTATTGTATATATGTAAGTAGAACAGGTTAATGGGGGTGAGAAGGCCTAAGTGAGGTCAGGGGAAGAGACTGAGTAAAGGAAAGGTGGTGGGAGGGCTAATCAAAGTCTAGTCATACGGAAACCTACTTTTTTGGACAAATGGAACACTCAGAAGCCATAGATTGTTACTAGAAAATTTTCAGTGCCAGGGATGGGATACCTTGTAGTGAGTTGTTAGCCAGAGAGGTCCCTGATACCCCCAAAACATTACAGACTGTAAGGGTCCTAAAATCGCTGAAGAAAGACCCTGGACTCAAATAGGATGTAAAAGCAACGAGTGTTTATTCTGCAGAATCAGCCAGCATTCAGGGGTCAACCATTCATACAAAATGGTGACCCGAAGAGGAGCACACAGTCTCCTTTTAAGCACAACTAGGAGAATTCCAGGCAGGTCAGGTCATCTTTTAACATGATTAGCCAGGCAAGCAGCAGTTACAGTTGTACGTCTTTGATTGGTTGGGAGGAAAGGATGAGAAAGGGACATGTTTGGGCAAGTCTGGGCATGTTTGGACATGTCTCCCAGAACTGACTCAGCTACCAGAGCCCGCCAAAACTGACTCAGGCCCCTGGTGGCTATTTTCCCCAGCCATATGTCAGGGTCACTGTTGATTAATAGCCCACCTTTTGTTCATGATTTTTCCCAGAAGTCTTGTCTGCCTCTTGGGAAACTGAAACTTAGGCCTACTTAGGGTGGCACCTCACTGAAGACTGTCATAGCGACAGTTTTGTCCCATCACAGACCATTGTCAAGGCCCTTGGTTTCCCACTAGGAATAGATGGTAAGACCCTATTGCTGAAGACTCTACATACTTGGGCTGCAAGGTCACTGATAAATCCTGCTGGAGCTGAGCTGAAATCCTCCTCCATGTAGACCAGCTGACAGAAAGCTGGAAAAAGCCATGCTGCATGAAATTCAATGGGAGAGAGAGAAATCACCACTGGAGATACTCAACTGTGGACACTGCAAGCCTTATATTTGGCCAGCCAAATGGGTACAATAGTGGCACGTCTGTTATGGGGAAACCAACCACCCTCTAATTTGACTGGAGGCCTGATCCATGGGAGGTAATACATTCCTGATACTGAAAACCTACAACAGGGTCAGTCATGAGCCCTTAGCGTATAATGGCTGCTGCTGTCCTGCTAAATGTATATATTGTGCTCACCAGACTGCCCAGTAAGCACTTCTCTTAATGTTCATACCCATATGTTAATGCTACTCTCACTTTTGGTTAGAGAAGCTTCTCTTTACAGATGGCAGTGACCTTGGGATGACTCAGAAGGCACCATGGTGCTGAGAAGATGTGACAGAGGAGTGCTTAGCACTGAAACATCTCTATCACACCTTTCAAGGCTCAGGGTCCATTGCAGAAGAGGTGGCAGGAAGGGTAGAACTCCTTACAACATGCTCCTCCAGATGCCAAATAGCCTGGATATCCATGACCTCGCAGTGTCTGACACTACCTACACAAGACCATCATAGTAGGAGGAAAAGATGATGATGACATCAAAATAAAAGAGAGATTGATCAAGAGGGGGAGGGGATATGATGGAGAGTAGTGTTTCAAAGGGGAAAGTCGGGGGGGGGGGCAGGAGGGAATTACCTTGGGATATTATTTACAATTATGTAAGTTGTCATAAGAAACAATAATTATTTAAAAATTTAAAAATCTAATAAAAATTTTTAAAAAGTAAGCACAGGGAACCCAGTATCCCGTGACACAGTATGTGATGCTGGCCAGGGTCGAAGCAGGGAAAGTAATAAAAGTGGCCCATACTAAATTTTTTTTTCTTTTCTTTTCTTTTTTTTTTTTTTTGGTTTTTCAAGATAGGTTCTTGTTCTAACCCAGGCTGACCTATGTAATCATAGGGTGGCCTCAAACTCACAGTAATCCTATTTCTGCCTCCCAAGTGCTGGGACTAAAGGCATGCATCACCTGACCCAGCGTGAATAATTTTTTTTAAAAAATTGTGTGTGTGTGTGTGTGTGTGTGTGTGTGTGTGTGTGTGTGTGTTGGTGCACATGTGAAGATCAGTGGTTAACTCTGAAGTGTCTGTACTACCCTGACAAGGAAACCTTTTCCCCTGGGATGATGATAACACAAGTCTTATCCCCAGATAGGGCACAGATGACAGAACAAAGGACGATTACACCAAGACCAGTTTGGTGAACCACTGAGTTTATTGGGGTTATTTACAGAGCAAGGGGAGGCAATGCTTACGGGAGCAATAGCTGACTGAAACCCAGCCCACTGTGGAAGCTGACCTCCCTACAACTGTTCCGACTCCAAGGCAGCTACATCGCCAGAAAACCCACGTCAGCATAGGTGCCGACTCACGGAATCTTCATCTCTAGAGCACACTGCACAACGTGCGGGCAGCCAGCACACGTTGCTTTCTTTCTTTTAAAAATATTTTTTAGCCTGACGTGGCGGCGCACGCATTTGATCCTAGCACTCAGGAGGCAGAGGAAGGAGGATCACTGCGAGTTCGAGGTCAGCCTGGGCTAGAGTGAGACCTTACCTCAAAAAAAAATTTTTTTTTTAATTTATTTATTAGACAGAGAGAGAGAGAGGAAGGGAAGTAGGGAATGAAAATGGGCACATCAGGGCCTCTAGATACTGCAAACAAATTACAGACGCATGTACCACCATGTGCATCTGGCACACACACACAGGCTCTGGGGAATCAAACCTGAGTCCTCAGGCTTCGTAGGCAAGCATCTTATCGCTAAGACATCTCTCCAGCCCTCAAATGGTGTTTTCTTGCAACTCTTTCCCAGACTTCCTGAGTCATGAATTTCCTTCTTTTCCTCCCCTCCCAGGAAGGAATGTTTCAGTTTCTAATTAACATACCTTGGGGAGTGGTTATGTGACGGGGTGATTAAGTTTTTACCCAGACTTGACTTCCTGAATCTAAGCCTCCCTTCCACTCTTCAGGAGAGAGTGTTTCAGTTCGGAGGAATCAGCTACACATCACCTTCTTCAAGACAGGGCATCTTGCCTCTCCAAGAACTGCTGGATGGAATGTCAGTCTGCAGCGAGTTTGGGATTCTCTTCCATTGTCACGGGCATGTTGAGACCACAGATTCATGGGTCATTGTGCATCTGACTTTAAGTGGGTATTAGAAAATTGAACCTGAGGGCTGGAGAGATGGCTTAGAAGTTAAGGCGTTTGCCTGCAAAGCCAAAGGACCTCGGTTCGATTCCACAGGACCCACGTAAGCCAGCTGTACAAGGTGGCACATATGTCTGGAGTTCATTTGCAGTGGCTGGAAGCCTTGGTGTGCCCATTCTTATTCTCTCTCTCTCTCTCTCTCCCTCTTTCCCTCTCTAGCTCTCTCAAACAAATAAACAAAACTTAAAAAAAAAAAAAAAAGAAAATTGAACCTGGGCCATCAGGCTTTGCAAGCAAGAGCCTTTAACTGCTAAGCCATCTCTCCAGCCTCTCAATACTTTTTAAAGTTAGAAGGATCAGATTTTCCCAATGCACTAGATGGAGGGTATGTGAGAAAAGTCATAGATAACCTCTGTCTCTGTCCTGACCAGTTGTGTGGGTGGAGTTGCTGTCACCAGAGATATCCCCCTGCAGATTCCTAAGGTCCCCCAAAGCCTTGTCAAGTTCGGTGGAAACTGAGAGAGGAGGCAAGGTCAGAAGTTCCATTTTGGATTGTATTGAGTCTGGGATATAAAAAAGACATTCAAGCCGGGCATGGCGGTGCACACCTTCAATGCCAGCCCTTGGGAGGCAGAGGTAGGAGCACTGCCATGAGTTCATACTACAAAGTGAATTCCAGGTCAGCCTGGACTAGAGTGAGACCCTACCTTGAAAAACCAAAAAATAAAAAAAAAAATTTAAAAACAAGACACTCAGGTAAACATGTCAATAAGCAGGAATCCAGGGTCTGGAGTTTAGAAGGAAGTCTGGGTGGGAGATAGATTTGGGGGCTATATGCATTGGGCCGTGTTTAAAACCACAAGACTGCACAAGACAATCACATAGGAGAGAACAGAAAACAGCCTTGCTTCACTAAAGGAGAAACACCAGATGACTGTTGCAATAGATGCCAAAAAAAAATTTTATATACCTCAAACACCCATCTTGAAAAAGCAACACAATATTCTGTGGAGGTTAGAAAGACAAACTTTATTTATGGGGGGAAAAATCTTCAATACATATTGATAGCCATCATGTCCTTAGATGAAAGATTGTCTATTTTTTCCTCTTTTCGTTCAAGTTACAAAGCAATTCAGACTCATTGAACAAGTAAAACAGTTCAGTGATGTGTAAAGAAAAAAATTCATCGTCATTTCACCCCATCTCAATCCCCTTTGAGGTAACAAATGTTAACAACCTGGCATTTATCCCTTCTCATCTTTTCATGGCTCATTCAGAATTACAAGCGTTTCTGCAGGCCATAGCTGCAGACACTCGCATGCATGTGCTTTGCTTTGACAAAACAGAATCGAACCAAGAACACTTACTTAACAGCATATCAAGCACATTTCCACAAACAGATACAGAATCATTGCCATCTTATTCTTCTAAGATATAGAATATCATTAGAAGAATACAAAATATTCTTCTAATATACAGAATATCATTATCATTATATGTGTGCATTAAGTATATTGTGTACATAATGTACAGACATGCACCAGTTTAGATGTATTCTCCAACAGGTTCATGTGCTGTTTGGATTTTTTTTTTTTTTTGCTTTTGTTTCTTTTTTAAATTATTATTATTGCTGGGCATGGTGGCACACGCCTTTAATCCCAGCACCTGGGAGGCAGAGGTAGGAGGATTACTGTGAGTTCGAGGCCACCCTGAGACTCCATAGTGAATTCCAGGTCAGCCTGGGCTAGAGTGAGACCCTACCTCAAAAAACCAAAAAAAAAAAAATTATTATTATTATTTCTATTTATTTGCAAGGAACAAGAGAGAGAATGAGAATGAATGTGCCAGGGCCTCCTACCACTGCAAACAAGCTCCTGACGCAGGTGCCACTTGGTGCATTTGGTTTTATGTGGGTACGAAGGAATCAAACTTAGGCACCTAGGCTTTGCAAGCAAGCTCCTTAACCACTGAGCAATATGTCCAGCCCTTTAAAAAATTTTGTTTTCTTTTTTGTTTATTTATTTTTATTTATTTGAAAGAGAGAGAGAAAGAGGCAGAGAGAGTGGGAGGTGGAGAGAACAGGCACAACAGGGCCCTCAGCCACTGTAAACAAACTCCACCTGTTCATCTGGTTTACATGGGTCCTGGGGAATCAAACCTGGGTCCTTTGGCTTTCCAGGCAAACGCCTTATCTGCTAAGCTATCTCTCCAGCCCTTTAATTTTGTTTTCTTGATACAAGGTCTCACTTTGGCCCAGGCTGACCTGGAATTCCCTTTATAGCCTGAGACTGGTCTCAGCCTCACTGCAGTTCTCTTACCTCAGCCTCTCCAGTGCTGGGTCTGAAGATGTGCACCACACCACCCAGCAGGCTCATGTGTTTGAACTCTTGGTCTTCAGCTGGTAGCACTGTTTTGGGGAACGACTGAACCTTTGGGAGATGGGACATAGCGGTGGGAGGAAGTAGATCTCTTGGTGGAGAAGAGCATGAGGTCCCCGCTCTGCTTCCTGATCCATGAGGATGTGAGCAACAGCGCCAGGCTCCTGCCACACCACTGAGAGCTGCTGCTCATGCTATGCCTTCTCCTCCATGGTGGACCGCTTCCAAACGGTCTCTCTTCAAGCAGTTATTTTCTTGCATAAACTCTATACTGCAAGCCAAACTAAACCCGTGGCTAGGAATCACGTGACGCTCTTCTCTCTACATCTTGCCTTTCTCACTCAGTACTTTGTGGAAGTAGTCCCAATTCACAAAGAGGAGCAGCATCGTATTTTATGAAGCAGAGGCGCCATTCAACCGTTGGGCAGAATTCAGCAGCCATAGGATTTACTAAACCACTTCTTCCTACATGGATTTTCTTTGTTCTTAGTTTATTGCAACTATCACTTTGCATATAGCTTTCCATCTGGGGGTCTTTGATTTCTACTGGCTGCATTCCCAGGAGTGTAATCATTTGGATCAAAGGCTGTTTGTGTTGTCTATTTTAATAAATGCTGTTAGACCTTTTTTTAAAAAAATCGAAAGGCAATAACAATTCATACTTCCACATGCAATGCACGAGATTTGCAATAAACAAATTAAAAAAATTTTTTTTTGTCAGTTGGGCTGGAGAGTTGGCTTAGTAATTAAGGCACTTGCCTGCGAAGCCTAAGGATCCATGTTCTACTCTCCAGGTCACACTTAAGACAGACACACAAAGGTGAGGCAAGCACAAGGTCGCACATGCCCACTAGGTGGCACAAGCAGATGAAGTTCGATTTCAGTGGCTGACGCCCTGGCACACCAATTCTCTCTCTCTCCCTCTGCCTCACTGCCTCTCTAAAATAAATAAATAAATAAAATTTTTTGTCAGTCTGATGGGTTATAAAGTAATATCTCATTATTAGTATAGAGTTGACTTGGGTTTTTGTTTTGTTTTATATTTTATTTATTTATTTAAGAGAGAGAAAGAATGGGCTTGCTAGGGCCTCTAGCCACTTCAAACAAACTCCAGACACATACACCACCTTGTGCATCTGGCTTATGTGGATACTGAGGAATTGAACCTAGATCCTTAGGCTTCACAGGCAAGTTCCTTAACTCTCTTCCGCCCTGCTTTGTTTTGTTTTGTTTTGAGACAAGGTCTCATGTAGCTCACATTGGTCTCAAATTGACTATGTATGTAGCTGAGGCTTGTCTTGAACTCCTGATCCTCCTATCTCTACCTGCCCAGTACTGGGATTCCAAGAATGAGTCAGTATACCTGACTAGATAGCTCATTATTATTTATTTTATTTATTTATTTATTTGAGAGAAAGAGGTAGAGAGAGAGGGGGAAAGGGAGAAAGGGCGAGAATGGGCATGCCAGGGCCTTCAGCCACTGCAAACAAACTCCAGATGTATTTACCACCTTGCACTTCTGGCTCATGTGGGTCCTGGGGAATTGAACCTGGGTCCTTTGGCTTTTTAGGCAAGCACCTTAACCACTAAGCCATCTCTCCAGCCCTCATTATTGTTTTAATTTGCAATATCCTGGCTGCTGGTGAGTTTGAGTACGTTTTGGGTTTTTTTGTTTTTGTTTTTTTCGAGGTAGGGTCTCACTCTAGCCCAGGCTGACCTGGAATTCACTATATAGTCTCAGGGTGGCCTTGAACTCATGGCTATCCTCCTACCTCTGCCTCCTGAGTGCTGGGATTAAAGGCATGCACCACCACGCCCAGCTTGAGTACATTTTAATGTGTTTGTTAGCTATTTGCATTTGCTATTTTGTAAATAACCTTGTTGATACCTTTTGCCCCTTAAAAAAATCAGAACACTTTATTTTCTGCTTATCAATTTGCAAGGATTTTTTGTATATAAGAAATATTTACCCTTTATATGTTATCTGCATGGCACATACTTTTCTGGATAAATTTTTGACTTGTTTTGTTATGTTTTACCATTAAAAAGTTTAAAATTGGGCTGGAGAGATGGCTTAGCGGTTAAGCACTTGCCTGTGAAGCCTAAGGACCCTGGTTCAAGGCTCGATTCCCCAGGACCCACATTAGCCAGATGCACAAGGGGGGCGCACTTGTCTGGAGTTCGTTAGCAGTGGCTGGAGGCCCTGTCATGCCCATTTTTTCTCTCTCTCTCTCTGCCTCTTTCTCTCTGTGTCTGTTGCTCTCAAATAAATAAATAAATAAATAAACAAATTTTTAAAAAAGTTTAAAATTATTATGCAATCAAATGCATTTATCTTTCACATTTCCTGGGTTCCTGATTAGTTTTTTTTTTTTTTTTAATGTGCATGTAGTGTTTTTCTAAAACTTATTGTTTACATTTAAGTTTTTAATCCATTTGGAATTTGTTTTTGGATTTGTTGTAAAATTGAGACTCAAGTTCATTTTGTTCTAGATAAACAGCTAGCTAAAACAGCACTATTCATTAAATAAACCATTCTTTCCCACGGAATTGAAATACTACCTTTGTCACATATTAAATGATGATATATACTGAGATCTATTTTTGGACTCACTCTTCTGTTCCGCTGATTTGTCTGCTGTTATGCCAATACCATGTTGATTGCATTACAGTGACTTTTATTATAGCAACTTTCAGTTGAAGACAGGTCTCTCATTATTTATCTTCTACATACTGTTCTTTCCTATCCAGACATTTATATTCTTCTGTGGATTTTTCAGTAATTTTATCCAACTTATTCTACCTGAAAAAAAAAGAACCACAAGAATAATAGAATTTTACTTGTCATTTATTTCAGTGGGGAATTGCTATCTATTAAAATACACAGAAACTTTAATAATTGGGCTGGAGAGATGGCTCAGTGGTTAAAGGCTCTTGCTTGTAAAGCCTGATGGTCCAGTTTCAGTTTCCCTATCCTCATGGAACATCAGATGCAGAAAGTGGCGTCTAGAGTTTGTTTGCAGTGGTGGGAGGCCCTGGAGTGCCATACTTTCTATCTTTCTCTTTTATTATTATTATTATTTTGTTGTTTTTGTTTTTCAAGATAGGGTCTCACTCTAGCTCAGGCTGACCTGGAACTCACTATGTAGTCTCAGGGTGGCCTCGAACTCATGGCTATCCTCCTACCTCTGTCTCCCTAGTGCTGGGATTAAAGGGGTTCACCACCAGGCCCAGCTCTTTTGTGTTTTTTCAAGGTAGGGTCTCGCTCTAGCATAGGCTGACCTGTAATATTCTCTGTAGTCCCAGGCTGGCCTCATAGCAATCCTCCTTTCTCTGCCTCTTGAATGCTGGAATTAAACGTGTGTGCCACCACAACCAACTTCTCTGTCTCAAATAAATAAATAAAAATATTTTAAAAAGCTTTTCCCTTCTCTTCAGCTTTCCCTGCTTTCTGGGTGCTCTTCGGGTACTGGTTAACCCTGTTTGTGCCTCAGAAAACTGAAGGAAATCAAGGACTTCTTGCTCACGGCCCAGCGGAAGGATGCCAAGTCTGTCAAGATCAAGAACAAGGACAATGTGAAGTTCAAGGTGCACTGCAGCAGATACCTGTACACTTTGGTCATCACAGACAAGGAGAAGGCAGAGAAGCTAAAACAGTTCTTGCCCCCTGGTCTGGCAGTGAAGGAGCTGAAATGAAGCAGACACCACTGTTCAGAATGTATTAAAATCTTGAAAAGTCAAAAACAAATTTTTATAAAGAATAGGGTTTAAAAAAACTTTAATAATTATTTTGTTTAGAAAAACAATTTGTCAACCAGGTGTGGTGGTGCACACCTTTAGTCCCAGAACTCGAGGCAGAAGTAGGAGGATTGCTGTCACAGGCCACCATGAAACTACATAGTGAATTCCAGGTCAGTCTGGGCTAGAGCGAAACCCTACCTTGAAAAACCAAAAGTGAAAAAGAAATATCATTTATCACATTTTAAAAATAAACAATTGCTCATGTGATTAAATGTCTAATCACTGTTCTAATTTCCTAGTTATCTCATGATTATTTAGTTAGATTCAGGATATAACCAAGGATGCAATTACACTTGATGCTGATGTGTTCAAACCCTTTCAATACAGCAGGACACCACCTCAAACATACACACACAGAGCGGTAGTTTGAATGTATGTCCCTGTGGTGGTACGATTCAGGAGTCCTCCATAAACTTTAAGTGTTCAGAATTCTAGGTCCTTAGCTGGGAGCAGTTTGGGAATTGAATCCTCCTGGAGGCGGTGTATTGTTGGGGGCAGGCATATGAGTGTTATAGCCAGCTTCCTCTTACAGTGTTTGGCACACTGTCCTGTGGGTTGTCCATCCAATATTGGCCAACAGGTGATGTCCACCCTCTGCTCATGCCATCCTTTTTCCCTGCCATCATGGAGCTTCCCCTCAAGTCTGTAAGCCACAATAAACCCTTTTCCCACAAGCTGCTCTTGGTCGGGTGTTTTCTGCCAGCAATGCGAACCTGACTGCAACAATCCCCCATTGACTCTGGTACTTCATTAAGCTTGTAAGTTGGGTCTCTAGCTGCCTGGCTAGAGGAAATGTCACTAGCCGTGGATCCTAGGGTCCAGCCCAGATGTTTACCCTGTGCCATTATATCCTGCCAGCCTGTAACTTGTTTTGATTTTATAGGACTCTCAGTTAAGAAACAATCTTAAAGTTGGTAAAGACTATGGGGACCTTTGAAGTTGGACTGAATGCAATTTACAATGTGAGATGATTGTGACTCCGCAGAGGCCGGGGGCGGAATGTGGTAGCTTGAATGTATGATCCCCACTGACTCAAGTGTTTTACTAAACTTATAACTTGGATCTCTAGCTGCCTGGCTAGAGGAGGTGACACTGGGGGGCAGATCCTGGGATCCATCCCAAAGGTGTGTTTGGGGGTGGATCTGAATTCCAGCCCGAAGGTGCAGAAAGTTGGCTTGTGCTCTAATGGTTGTGTGTCTGCGTGCACGCGCGTGCACACATGCCACGTGCATACACGTGTGTATGTACTGCTACTGGTGTTTTGTTTGCTGCAGTTTTTCTCTCTGATTGGACCTGTGAAAGGGAGCCAGTTTCTTCTGCCATTGATGGAATTTCCCCTGGGTCTGTAAGCTTAAATAAACCCCTTCCTCCCCTGACCTGTATCTGGTTGGATGTTCGTGCCAGCAACATGGCAGCTGTCTACCAAACATATGTACCACATGCTTTCTGGCAACTTACTGTAGAAAATGGGTTGTTTTTCCAGTACTGTTTCCCTGGCCTGAAGTTTTGTCATTGCACTTCTTTGGTGTCATCTAATGTATTTCTCTGTCCCCTATAGTTCCTATTCTTGGTTTTTAGATCAAGAGTTTTGAGCCAGGTGTGGTGGCGCACACCTTCAATCCCAGCACTTGGGAAGTGGAGGTAGGAGAATAGCTGTGAGTTCCAGGCTAGCCTGAGACTACATAGTGAATTATAGGTCAGCCTGGGCTACAGCAAGAACCTACCTTGAACCACCCCCCTTCCCAAAAAAATAAAGAGTTTGATAGACTTAGGTCAATTTCCAGGCAAGCCTCACCACAGAACATAGCACAAAACACCTGCTTGTCTCTGGGTGTTGTTGGCACTGCTATACCCACTGGCTTGTTAGGACCTTTGCAGTGGTTTCATGGATCCACCATTCCATCACTGGGAACCAGAGCAGCGTTAGAAGTTTCCTCTTTAGCCACCTGGTACCTGGCAATGTAGTTTGTGCAGGGAAACAAAATTCAGGCCTGTCGTAGAGGAGACTCTGCCAAAGGTGTCCAGTGATGGAGATGAGCATACCAGATGTGGTTTCAATCTGGGATAGTTATTATTTCTATTTCTCTGGCCTGTGGCAGCCTTGTCAGGTAATTCTCTAGTCAGGTGGACACTCTTAGAGAAGAGAAGCTCAGACGCACTGTGTCAGAGTTTCTGCAGTGCACGGTGTAGAAAATGGTGTTTGTTTCCAAATGTGCATGCTGTGAGTTAAGTTATAGGATTTTCTTTAACTCACTTTAACTCTCTTTTCTCCCACACTGGAACAATGAATGCAGCCATTGACAATCTTAACAGAATTCCTCATTTACTTTAGGCCAGGGCTATTTAACTTTTATGAATATCAACCCTTTTGCCTGAGAAGATGTTTTTATATTTTCTTATTGATAGCTTCCATTATTATAAATAATAAACCATGATAATTCACTCCCCGACTCTTTCCCCTTACAAATCTACCCTCCATAATACCCCCTCCCCCTCTCAGTCTCTTTAATTTTGACGTCATCATCTTTTTTTTTTTTTACCTGTTATGAGGGTCTTATGTAGGTAGTGCCAGGCACTGTGAAGTCATGGATATCCAGGCCATTTTGTGTCTAGAAAAATGCATTGTAAGTAGTCCTATTCTCCCTTTGGTTCTTACATGCTTTCCGACACCTCTTCTGCAATGGACCCTGAGCCTTGGAAGGTGTGATAGAGATGTTTGCCTGAGAATTTTTTATTTGACTACAGGTATATAGGTGTGCAAGATAGTTGTACAAATAAAATATTTATTGATGACAAATCACAAAGAAAATATTTCAAAGCAATTCTTTGGGGGGGGGTGTATGTGTGTGTGTGTGTGTGTGTGTGTATAGTCTATTCATTATAAAGAAAAGTAAATTTTCATACTATTTAGATGAATGTGCATGTGGTTTCAGTGTCAAACATTCCCCATAGACTCAAGTGTTGGGGAGGGCTTATGGGTTTTATAGCCAGCTTCTCTTGCCAGTGTTTGGCACACGCTCCTGTTGCTGTTATTCATCTGATGTTGGCCAGGAGGTGATGTCCACCCTCTGTTCATGCCATCATTTTCCCTGCCATCATGGAGCTTCCCCTCAAGTCTTTAATCCAAAATAAACAATAAACAATAAACCCTTTTTCCCACAAACTGCTCTTGGTCCGGCATTTTCTGCCAGCAATGTGAACTTGACTGCAGCAGTATCTTTACTAATTCTAAGGATTGTAGATAGGAAACAGAACTTATTTAGCGTTGCTCTAGGGATCCACCTGTCTCCACCTCCCCAGCTAATAGACCTTGTTTAAAGAAGCAATAACATGGGCTGGAAAGATGGCTTAGTGGTTCAGGCATTTGCCTGCAAAGCCAAAGGATCCTGGTTCAATTCTCCATGACCCACATAAGCCAGATGCACAAGGGGGTGCATGCATCTGGAATTCGTTTGCAGTGGCTGGAGGCCCTGGCATGCCATTCTCTCTCTTTGTCTGCCTCTTTCTCTCAAATAAATACATAAATAAATAAGATATATTTTTTTTAAAAAAGAAGCAATAACATGGAGGGGTGGTGTCACATGCCTTTAATTCCAGGCAGAGGTAAGAGGTTCCCTGTGAGCTCAAAGCCACCCTGAGACTGCATAGTGACTTCCAGGTCAGCCTGGGCTACAGTGATTCCCTACTTTGAAAACAAGAAGAAGAAGAGGGGTGGGGAGGAGGAAGAGGAAGCAGCAGCAACTGTAAACTCTAAAATTTGGGGACAAATATAATCATCTAGATAACTGAAGTTCAAAAGTCCCCCACATAGATTCAACCTAAGGAAAACTTCAAGACACAATATAATCAAAGTAACAAGCATTGAGACAGAATTTTTTAAATTTTTATTTATTTATCTGAGAGAGCAAGAAAGAAAGAGGCAGAGAGAGAGAGAGAGAGAGAGAGAGAATAGGCATGCTAGAGCCTCCAGCCACCAAAAGAATGCCAGACTCATGTGGCACCTTGTGCATCTGGCTTACATGGGTCCTGGAGAATCGAACCGAGGTCCTTTGAGTTTACAGACAAACACCTTAACCACTAAGCCATCTCCCCAGCCCCTGAGACAGCAGTTTTAAGGCAGTAACAGCAAGGAGAATAATGACATCCAAAGGAAATCCTCCCCACTTAAGATTGGTAGTAGATTTCTCAGCAGAAATCTTATCAGTCAGACATGTTCAAAGTGCTGAAAGAAATGAACTGCCAGCCAAGAAGGCTTTACCCAGCAAGTCTATCACTGTGAAATACCAAACAGATGTTTTTGGGTACACATGCCTGGAGTTTCAGCACTTGGGAAACTGAGGCAGGAAGATTATACATTCGAAGCTAGCCTGAGTTAAATAGTGGGACCTTGTCTCAAAAAACAAATGAACAAACAAACAACCAGGCTGGAGAGATGGCAGGTAAGGTGCTTGCCTGCAAAACCTGGGGACCAGGATTCAGTTCCTCACTACCCACATAAAGCCAGATGCACAAAGTAATACATGCATCTCGAGTTTGTTTGCAGTGGCTAGAGGCTCTGGTGCATTCTCTCTCTCTCTCTCTCTCTCTCTCTCCTTGCAAATAAATAAATACATAAAATTAAAAAAATTTAAAGTATTCTATTGTCTTTAGGAGAGTAAATCTCCAGATTTTCAGGCTGGGGATGTAGCTCAGTGGTAGAGGGCTTGGCTAGTAGTCATGGTTCAATTCTTTATTTTATTTTATTTTATTTTTTTGTTTTTTCAAGGTAAGGTTTCACTCTAGCCCAGGCTGACCTGGAATTTTCTATGTAGTGTCAGGGTGGCCTCAGACTCATGGCAATCCTCCTATCTCTGCCTCCCAAGTGCTGGGATTAAAGGCGTGTACCACTGTTAACCCAGAATTCCGGGGAATAAAGACCACTGACCACAAATTATGGCCAAACTGAAGCAAGCTTTTAATTGTGCACGAGAGACTGGTCTGGCAGCTGCCTCCCTAAGACAGGCTGTAGAGAGCAGTCCCGAGTCAGCTTCCCAGGCTCTTTTTATAGGAAGAAACCATAGGAATCACAGGGTAAGGGGTTTTCAGAGGTAAGCAAGCATGGTGACAGAAGCAGACCAGCCATTACAGTTAAGCTACTTCCCAGAACGTTATGAATACACAGTCCTGGGAACAGTAACCAGGGAACAATTTGTGGCCCCAGCTCAGACATAGAAACTTAGGGAAACAGAAACTTCGTCATTATATCACAATGGCTTTTGCTGTTAAAATGGAGTCAGGTTGGCTCTTCACCACCACATCCAGCTCCCTGGTTCAGTTCTTAACATTGAAAAAAGAAAAACTATACTGGGCTGGAGAGATGGTTTAGCAGTTAAGGTGCTTGCCTGCAAAGCATAAGAACCCAGGTTTGATTCTCCAGAACCCATGTAAGCCAGATGCACATGTTGGTGCATGCATCTGGAGTTCATTTGCAGTGACTAGGGGCCCTGGCATAACCATTCTCTCTCTCTCTTTCTCTTTCTCTCTCTCTCTCTCATAAATAACTAAATAAAAATAGAATATTTTTTAAAAGAAAAACGATGCTAATTAGCATGATTTCATTACTTATTGTACACTATGTAAGTGTATAATTGATAAAATTGTGAATATCTGAAGTATACACAAACTCTAGAAAGCTGGAATCAAACTGCTCTATTTTACCGAGAAAGCTCTGGGAGCCGGGCGTGGTGGCACATGCCTTTAATCCCAGCACTCAGGAGGCAGAGGTAGGAGGATCGCCATGAGTTTGAGGCCACCCTGAGACTACATATTGAATTCCAGGTGAGCCTGGGCCAGAGTGAGACCCTACTTTGAAAAAAAGAAAAAAGAAAAAAAAGAAAGAAAGAAAGCTCTGGGAAAGAAAAGGGGAAAGGACAATGGCCTCCATTTATGGATGTGATGATCCCTCCCAAGAACAAGAACCCACAGAGACCGCAGTGACTCACTTATACCACTCAAGAGAGAACCGTAGGCAGATGGAGGTCAGGCTGGTACGAGGGTGGTAGAAATGGTGAACTATTCCTCCTTGGAACTTTTCTTTTTTGGCGAGGGGGGGGGGGGAGTGGAGGGTGAGTTTCAAGGTAGGGTCTCATTCTAGCCCTGGCTGACCTGGAACTCACCATGTAATTTCAGAGTGGCCTCAGATTCACGGCAATCCTCCTACCTCTGCCTCCCAAGTGCTGGGATTAAAGGCATGTGCCACCACACCCAGATTCATTGGAACTTTTCCAAGAGGTGCACTGCAAAATGTATAAAAAGGCAAAGATGAAAAGAAAAGTGATACCTAAACCATACCAAGTACTTTATTCTAGGCATAGTGCTGGGTTCATACTATACTAAAACACGGTCCGTTTCTCACACTTTGTACAGTAAGGTTGCCTTCCTTACATTCTGTTTTCTTTATATCTTTCCATTCTTCTTAGAAGTTTCTTAAATCATTTGGCACTGAATAGGGCATGAGAAGGTGATGTTCTCAGCTTCCTCCATCCAACTCTGTGTAGACATTAATCACAGCTTGACATAGTGGTGAATACTTGTAATTCTAACACTCAAGAAGCTGAGGCAGGAGAATGGTGAGTTCAAAGCCAGCCTGGGCTATATACTAAGACCCTATTAAGAAAGATAGAAAGCTGGGAATGGTGGTGCATGCTTTTAATCCTAGCACTTGGGAGGCAGAGGTAGGAGGATCACCGTGAGTTTGAGGCCATGCTGAGACTACATAGTGAATTCCAGGTCATCCTGGGCTAGAGTGAGACCCTACCTAAGAAAAAAAAAGAAAATAATAATAATAATAATAATAATAATAAAATTAAAAAATAAAATAAGAAGGAAAGAAGTTGGTTGCATAGTGGCACTGTAGTGGAAAATAAGCTGAAGGCTGAACTGATGCACTAAGTCACTGTCAGAGTTAACTGCTGAGGAGCTGAACTTATCTCTGTCAGCAGCTGAAGAAATCCCAAAGAGAGAACTGTCTAGGGGGACTCAGAGGGACGATAAGAAGGAAGGACAGTTTAGACTAAAATAGAGTAAAATAGAGCTCATAGTTAGGGCGAACCGACTACATGATTCATATGCGTGTTGATTCATAGGTATGTTTTGAAAAATTGTTTGGAAGCGTATAGACTGCACAGGCTGTCGTGTCCTGCCTCTGTAAAGCAGCTGCCCACTTGCTTGATCACCCTCTCCCCTCTGCTATGAACACTGTAAAATCAAAGTAAAATCTCAGTTTAACACCGAAGTAACTTTGGGAGTGATGCCAACTTCAGTCCCTGGAAAGTAAACTCCTCTACTTTCACTGGCGTTGGAGTGATCTTTCCAGAAAAGTTCCACAACTGCACACGTATTCAATCCCAGCACTCAGGAGGCAGAGGTAGGAGGATCTCTGTGAGTTCGAGGCCAGCCTGAAACTACATAGTGAATTCCAGGTCAGCCTGGGCTTGGGTGAGACCCTACCTCAACCCCCACCTCCCCAAAAGAAAGAAGGAAGGAAGGAATAAGAAAAAGGGGGAAGAGAGAGAAAAGGAAGAAAAGTCATGGTCATGAGAAGAAAAGAAAGGATACTGGCCTAAGTTATCATAGCCTGGAGCTCACCCACTTGGCAAGGTGTCCTCATGGTCAATGACATATAGCCACTTGGAATTCCTGTCCCTGTAAAGCTGGACCAAAGTCATCACAACTGTCCTGGGGTGTCCATGCAGGAGGTACCCATAGGCCAGCAGCATTCATTGTATCCTTGCCTCAGATACCTCAATTATTGGAAGCCAATCTGTCTAGCAGTGTACGAGGTGGAGGGGGGCTGGTGACTGCCAATTGTATTAACACACATGGCTTCTTGCTGCAGGACTCTATGTTAGTTTTCAGCTTGAATGCTTTTTCTGGGGCCTGGGCAGTGTATGAGGACTGTTAATTTTCCCTATTACTTTCTACCTCCCTGGAAACAATTGCCCACATGCATTCCCATTTCTCTTTCGCTCATGTGAGTCCCTAGCTCCATCACCCTTTTCCAGGTCATGTGGCATCTTTCTACTGTATTAGGATTGGACTGCTGTTGTAACAAGCTTCTTGACTTTCTTATGGTTTGGCAGGGGACTCGCCAGGCTAACATGGAGGTGCCTGCAGAGCTCTGTTCCTTCCCAGAGGCTCTGGGAAGAGTTTGTGTCCTTGCTCAGATTATCCCCTATCTTTGGTTTCTTGTGGTTGTCAGGCCATTTTCTGGGACTGTCAACTAAGAGCTTCGACTCCTTGCTTTGCTTATGACCCTTTCGTCCATGTCCAAAGCCAGTAGTGATGCTCTCTTGCTTTCAGTCCTCCTCTCTCCTCCTCATTCTTCCCGTGGACATGTCAAAACCTTCCCTCTTTTGTCATATTTCCCCATGGTTGATTCTCTACTGAAATGACTCATCAAAAAGTACACTGAGTAGGGCCTAGAGAGATGGCTCAGCATTTAAGGCACTTGTCTGTGAAGCCTTAGGACCCAGGTTTGATTCCCCAGTACCCTCATAAGCCAGATGCACAGGGTGGCAGATAGCTCCCCCTCACACAAATGCAGAAACCAGTTTAAATTCTTGAGAAAGAGAAAAACATCCAAGTGGTACATGCATTCTAGAATTATCCACTACTGATTCACTTAAGTGAGCATGGCAGGCTGTGTGGTTGGTAAAAACACCTACAAGAAACAATTAGAAAGGAGTACAACCATAACTAAAAGTGACCCAAGTTAGAATTCTAAATTTAAATCTTGTCATATCACTGGAGAAGATGAGGATTCAGGACTAAGACAATCAGTGTTGAAAGGTTTAGAGGGGCTGGAGGAAAGCTCAGTGGAATAGCACAGCCTGGGACGATGCCAGGCCCTGGATGCAGTCCCCAGGAATAGAAAAACATCACCATTGCTACCCAGAAGCCTTGTGTGTGTGATATAGTGTAAACTCTAATTTCAATCATATTTTTTTTAAGGTAGGGTCTTGATGTAGCCCAGGCTGACCTGGAATTCACTATGTAGTCTCAGGGTGGCTTTGAACTCACAGCAATCCTCCTTCCTCTGCTTCCAGTGTGTTGGGATTAAAGGTGTGTGCTACCATGCCCAGCTCAATCATAACATTTTTGTGAAAGATATGTTATAGAATTCTCTAACCCATGGTTTTCAGGCTTTATTTTGAATTACATCCTAATTCTACAGGACAAGAGTAGAATAGTATTAAATAAGCACCTCAGATTCTTTTATTTTTTTTATTTTTTTATTTTTTCCTGGTTTAATAAGGACTGTTTATTTCGAGAAAAAAAAGGTCCCAAACATCAAGATGTTCACAAAATAACCCACAGTATCAACTTTAGAAAACAAATATTAAGACTATTACACTATTTTTCTAAAGGATGCCTTTGACATGCCAACTCTCATTCACAAAAATACATTGTTACATATGTGTTGAGTACTCAACCCCAGAGTACATGGGGAAAGTAACACATGTACTGCTAACTCAAAGATGTTCTGATGCTACAAGTAAATGAGAATGCTTTTGCAGTCAGGGAAGCAACTATTGAAACCATGTATGAATGGAAGAACTGTACCCCCTGCATAACAAGAGATTATTTTGGAGACAGTTGATAAAAACCATACATTTTTTATTGTTAAGTCATAAAGAGGTATCAAAAGCAAAAATTACAGGGTAAGACTTAACACAACTACTTTGAGCGTCAAAGGAAGTGAAAATGGAACTTGGCATTGGGCAGTATAGTATGAATTAATGAACGTGGGTAGGACAAGGAAAGGGAGAACAACAGTGAAAATGTGCTGAAGATTCTAGGGGAGTGAATCTGGTGTAATTTTGATCTTGGACAAACGCCTAAAGAAACAATCGGTAAGATTTCTAAAGCCTGCTAGATGCTTAAGAGTCATCCTTGCCATTGGCGCTGTCTCTGTCATCCTCTCCTTCCTCAGCCTCTTTTTCATCATCTTTGATCAATTCCAGCTGGTCTTCTCCCCGATCTTCATTATCATCATCATCCAGAAGATCTCCTTCCTCAGCAGAGTCATCTGTACCTGCCTCAGACTCCATCTTCACATCAGTCTCATCTTTCTTCACAGAGGTACTAGTCTGCTCCTCTTCGGTCTTTTCATTCTTTACCTCTACTGGGGTTGATAAGGACAAGTCTGCTTGTTTGCTCTGTTCCTTTTCTATTTTTTCCAAGCTTTCCAGTAGAGAATCCACTTTTTGTTTTATCTGGGTAAGTTCCTTCTTAATGGCTTGAAGGTCATCTCCTTTTAACTTTCCAGACTTAGAAGAAGATCCTCGCTGTCCACTCTTAGAATTAAAGCCACTTTTGCCCCTTCATGAAGTGTTTCCAGATACCCGCTGGCGTTTAGAGGGTACCACAACACGAGCAATAGGAGGAGGAGGAACACGTGCTGGGTAACTGCACATCCTGTCATCATAATCACGTTGAAAGTCATAATCCAAGTCAAAGGAGGAGCTGAGTAGAGGGGACGGAGAAGGGTGTTCTGGTACTGACCCGTACATCTCCGCTGCAGATCGTTTCACACCTGCTTTTGCTCGGTTCACTTTTGGCTCTGCAGCGAGATTAATATCTAAAACCTGGCCAGCAATCATTCTCCCATCCTCTCCTGCTACAGCAGCTCGGGCATTTCTCTCATTAACATACTGGACAAAGGCAAAGCCCTTATGAACAGAGCAGCCAACAATTTTGCCATACTTTGAGAAGATGGCCTCCACATCAGACTTCTTGACCACAAGAGTGTTCAGATTCCCAATGAATACACGGGAATTCATAGAGCTAGGATCTGTCTTGTTGGTAATGTTGCTAGCCATTTTCTTTGGAGTTAAGGTTCCTCACAAAGCTGAAAAATGTAGCTGAAGATAAAAAAAATCTCACTCAAGCAAAGTTGACTAACAAATATTTCAAGTGATTTGTAACCAGAGTGAAGGAGACGAGATTCGACCCTGAATCTCCTCCTCGGGAGTCCTACGTGAAGAGACTGGGCAGGCCAGAGACGCACACACAACCGTCCTGACTTTGTCTCTTCACAAAAATCCTCAGATTCTTTTAAAGTTTGATCTTGTTGAGTATCTTGCTTAGCCTAACTCCTTCACATATAAAATAATTAAAAAGGACTTGATTTGCATAATGTTAAGTTTTTTAATTTATTTATTTATTTTTTGGTTTGGCGAGGTAGGGTCTAACTCTAGCCTAGGCTGACCTGGAATTCACTATGTAGTCTCAGGGTGGCCTCGAACTCACAGCCATCCTCCTACCTCTGCCTCCTGAGTACTGGATTAAAGGCATGAGCCACCACACCCAGCTAGGGCATGTAAATTTAAATCCATTGTATTATTTAGCTGGTTTTCATAATGGCATTTAGTCACATCATTTATAATGGATTTATTTGTAAAATATGTTTAAGACTGGTTGGTAATTTAGTTTTCTTTTGGGTTTCTTAAAATTGAGACAAGAGAAATCCGGTTAAGATGACAGTGTAGGAACCATGCCAAAGCAGCCTAGGGGGAAAAAGCCAAAAAAAAAAAAAAAAAAAAAAAAAAAAACCATCAAAATACACTCTTCTACTAAAAAGTGAGGTATATAAGAAATTATCAACTGCAACAGAGAAGTAGGAGAGATCCAGAGCATCTAGAGCCCACGGAAGCAGGCAGAAGCGGCTCCAGCAGCAGAGGCACCAGGTCCACGTGGCCACAGCTGCCAGGCTCTGCCTGAGCCACAGGAAAAGGCAGGTGAAGGGATTCTCCATTCTGGCATGCTTGCAAACTCAAGAAACATGAAGGGAGGATGGCAGGGAAGAATGGAGGAGAGGCTCGTGAGGAAGAGGATCACATGGACCAGCGGGAGAACTAGAGCCACCAACCACAGTCTTCCCTTCCCCACTGCCAGCGCAAGCACCCACGAGCACCAGAGACCTGGGGAAGGGAGCTCACCTGCACAGCACCCAGCACCCAGAACAGGTGAACAGAGCAGCAATCCAGTGAGCCAGCCAGCTTACCTGAGCCCACAGCGCAACAAAGAAGGACCCAAGCAGGAGCACAGCATAACTGAGATCAAAACAATCCCAGAAGGTAACTGGGATTACACCAGGTCAGTAGCCACCAAATAAGCCTGGTATATAGGCTTGTATCAGAAGTGCTGATTGCACCCTCCATGCCAGGGTAAATTATATGTTAAATCTGATGGATGGTCAGATTGACCATTCTTAAATAAGCTAAATTTTGGGCTTGTCATTTGTTGCTTCCTGATTTATAGTGCCTTTGTTTCCTCTTCTGTTGTTCATTAGGGAAGGGACTCACTTGGTCACAAGCTGACTTGGAACTCTCAACAGACCAGAAATCTTAGCCTCCTAGTTGACAGGGTTAAGAGTATGGGGCAACACATACCCTAAGGAACTGTGACTTTGTTAGAGAATCTGGTTGTCATAATACCTATTCCTACATAAATACTCTGTTCTGTTTTTCATTGAATGAGTACATTGTTTAGTTGAATTTTAAAATCTGCCTATATTTTGCTTCACTCAGCCTACTTGAATACTCTCATAATAAGCAAACCCAACATCTAGGGTCACTTTTGTAGATACTCTGAGTGTCTTAAGTGCCACACCTAGCACCGTAAGCTCCTACCCTGAAGATATATAACATCAGATTGATTGATACATCTAATACTGCAACTAACTAGAAAATCCAAGCATTAAATTAATCCAAGATGCAAAAATATGTTATAACACAAGAAACACCAAAAATCAAGACAATATAAATCCACCAAAAAGAATTAATGCATCAGAAATGACCTCTAGTGAGAATGATTTAGAGGAAATGCCTGGGAAAGATTTCAAAAGAATGATTATAAATATGTTCAAAGAAATTAAAGAGAAAATCAAGGGAATAAAAAAGGAAATCAAAGGAATCAAAGAAGACACAGGAAACCAATTTAATGAAATAAGGAGGTCAATACAAGACATAAATAAGGAAATAGAAATAATAAAGGAAAACCAGTCAGAAATACTAGCAATGAAGAACATAGTCAGTGAAATTAAAAAAAAAAAAAAAAAACTCTGTAGAAAATCTAACCAGTAGAATGGATGAAGGAGAGGACAGAATATCTAAACTAGAAAACCAGGTGGCAGATCTAATACAGTCCAACAAAGACAAAGACAAACTAATAGGAAAGCATGAATGAGAATTTCAAGATATTCAGTACACTATGAAAAGATCAAACCTAAAAATTCAGGGTATAGTAGAAGGAGAAGAATTTCACTCCAAAGGCATAGTAGGAGTTTTCAACAAAATCATAGAAGAAAATTTCCCCCAAATTGGAAAAGAGATGCCAATGCAGATACAGGAATCCCTTAGGACACCAAACAGACAAAACCTGGAAAGAACCTCTCCTCACCATATTATAATTAAATTGCCAAACATACAAACTAAAGAAAATATATTAAAAGCACTTGGAGAGAAAAATCAAGTCACATACAAAGGCAAGCCGATCAGGATCACAGCAATTACTCAACACAAACTTTCAAAGCCAGAAGGGCGTAGAATGATGTATTCCAAGTTCTGAAGGATAACAACTGTCAACCGAGGTTGCCTTATCCTGCAAAGCTATCCATTCAAATAGAAACAGAAATAAGGACATTCCACAACAAAAGGAGGCTAAAGGAATATTTGAAGACCAAACCAGCTCTACAGAAAAAACTTGAAAGTATCCTCCATGCTGAAGGAAAAGAAAAGTACACATATAAATAACCTAGAAAAAACAAACCATCATCAAATACTACTTAATACAAGAGAGCAAAGGTAAAACCAGAAGAACTACAAAACAAGGAAAATAGCAAAAATAAATACACAGGGGCTAGAGAGATGGCTTAGCCGTTAAGGCACTCGCCTGTAAAGCCAAAGGACCTAGTTCGATTTCCCAGGACCCATGTAAGCCAGATGCACAAGGGGATGCATGCATCTGGAGTTTTATCAGTGGCTGGAGGCCCTGGCACACCCATTCTCTCTCTCTCCCTGCCTATTTCTGTATCTCTTAATATCAATGGCCTCAATGTCCCAACCAAAAGACATAGGTTTGCAGACTGGGTTAAAAAGCAGGATCCTATAATTTGTTGCCTCAAAGAAACTCACCTTTCTACAAATGATGGACGCTATCTTAGGGTGAAAGGTTGGAAAACGGTGTTTCAAGAAAATGGGCCTAGAAAAAAAAGCAGGGGGTGCTATCCTAATATCTGACAAGGTAGACTTCAGACCAGCATTAGTTAGGAAAGATAAGGAAGGTCACTTTATATTGATTAAAGAAACATTCCAACAAGAGGACATTACAGTCCTAAACATATATGCACCTAACACCAGAGCTCCCAACTTCATCGAACAAATGCTATTGGAACTAAGGTCACATATAACACCAAACACAGTTGTAGTGCATGACTTCAACACCCCACTCTCATCAATTGACAGGTCATCCTGGCAAAAAAAAAAAAAATAACAAAAACAAAACAACAACAACAACAACAAAAACAGAGAGGCATCTGGATTAAATGAGGTCAAATGGAACTAACAGATATATACAGGACATTTTATCCAAATGCTGCAGAACACATGTTCTTTTCAGCAGCACATGGAACATTCTCTAAAATAGACCAGATATTAGGACACAAAGCAAATCTTAACAAATACAGGAAAATTGAAATAACTCCTCCCATTTTATCTGATCACAATGGGATCAAACTACAAATCAATGGTAGGAAAAGCTATAGAGCATACACAGAATCACGGAAACTAAACATACATTACTAAATGATGAATGGGTCAACGAAGAAAGCAAGAAGGAAATCAAACAATTCATAGAGTCAAATGATAATGAGAACAGACATATCAAATCCTTTGGGACACAATGAAGGCAGTCCTAAGAGGGAAACTTATACTTTTAAGTACCTATATTAAGAAATAAGAGCCAGGCGTGGTGGCACATGCCTTTAATTCCAACACTCAGGAGGCAGAGGTAGGAGGATCACAGAGTTTGAGGTCACCCTGAGAGTACATAGTGAATTCCAGGTGAGCCTGCCTGAGCCAGAGTGAGACCCTACCTCAAAAAAACAAAGAAATTAAAAAAGGAAAGAAAGAAATAAGAGAGGTTGCAAGTAAACAACTTAATGCTTCACTTTAAAGCCTTGGAAAAAGAAGATAACAAAGATTAGGGAAGAAATTAATGAAATAGAAACCAAAAAAACAATCCAAAGAATGAATGAAACAAAGAATTGGTACTTTGAAAGGATAAACAAGATCAACAAACCCTTAGCAAATCTGACCGCCCCCCCCCAAAAAAGAGAGAAGAGACACAAATTAATAAAATTAGAGATGAGGAGTAAAGAGATGGCTTAGCGGTTAAGCGCTTGCCTGTGAAGCCTAAGGACCCCGGTTCGAGGCTCGATTTCCCAGGACCCACGTTAGCCAGATGCACAAGGGGGTGCACGTGTCTGGAGTTCGTTTGCAGTGGCTGGAGGCCCTGGCATGCCCATTCTCTCTCTCTCTCTCTCTCTCTCTCTCTCTCTCTTCCCTCTTTCTCTGTCACTCTCAAATAAATAAAAATAAACAAAAAATTTAAAAAAAAATTAGAGATGAAAAAGGCACCATCACAACAGATACCAAAGAAATTCAAAAAATCATAGGGACATACTATAAGAACATATACTCTACTAAGTTTGAAAATCTGAAAGAAATGGATGATCTCCTTGATTTATGTGACCTACCTAAATAAATCAAGATGAGATTAATCACTTAAATAGACCTATAACAAGTATGGAGATCCAAGCAGTTATCAAAAATCTCCCAACTAAAAAATGTCCAGGCCCAGATGTATTCACTGGTGAATTTTACTAGACCTTCATGGAAGAACTAACACCAATGCTTCTTAAACTTTTCCATAAGATAGAAAAAGAAGGAGTCCTACCAAACTCTTTCTATGAAGCCAGCATCACCCTGATACCAAAACCAGGCAAAAATAGAACAAAAAAAGAAAGTTAATACACCAATCTCACTCATGAACATAGACGTAAAAATTCTCAACAAAATATTGGCAAATGCAACACAAAAATATATCAGGAAGATCATTCACCATGATCAAGTAGGCTTTATCCCAGAGATGCAGGAATGGTTCAACATATGCAAATTATAAATATAATACATTATACAAATGGACTGAAGGACAAAAATCACATGATCATCTCATTAGATGCATAAAAAGCATTTGACAAAATCCAACATCCCTTCATGATAAAAGTTCTACAGAGACTGGGAATAGAAGGAATATATCTCAACATAATAAAGGCTATTTATGACAAGCCTACAGCCAACATAATACTAAATGGAGAAAAACTTGAAGATTTTCCACTAAAATCAGGAACAAGACAAGGGTGTCCACTGTCCCCACTTTTATTTAATATAGTAGTGGAAGTCTTAGCCATAGCAATAAGGCAAGAGACACACATAAAAGGGATACAAATTGGAAAGGAAGAGATCAAGTTATCATTATTTGCAGATGACATAATTCTATACATAAAGGACCCTAAAGACTCTACCAGCAAACTGTTAGAGCTGACAAACACCTATAGCCATGTAGCAGGATATAAAATAAACACACAGAGATCAGTAGGCTTCCTACATGCTAACAACAAACACACAAAGGATGAAATCAGAGAATCACTCTCATTCACAATTGCATCAAAAAATAATAATAAAATAAAGTACCTTGGCATAAACCTAACCAAGGAAGTGAAGGCTCTCTACAATGAAAATTTTAAAACACTCAAGTGAGAAATTGAAGAAGACACTAGGAAAGTGAAAGACATCCCTTGTTCTTGGATTGGAAGAATCAATACTGTGAAAATGGCAATCTTACTGAAGGCAATCTATACATTTAATGCAATTCCCATCAAAAGTTCAATGGCATTCTTCACAAAAATAGAAAAAACAATCCAAAAATTCATTTGGAAGCACAATAAACCTCAAATATCTAAAACAATTTTGAGCAACAAAAATAAGGCTGGTGGTATCCCCATACCTGATTTTAACCTATACTACAGAGCCATAGTAACAAAAACAGCATGGTACTGGCACAAAAATAGATATGTAGATCAAACAGAATAGAGGGCCCAGATTTAAGTCCAGGTAGCTATAGCCACCTGGTATTCAATAAAAATGCCAAAAACAGGGGCTGGAGAGATTGCTTAGTGGTTAAGCGCTTGCCTGTGAAGCCTAAGGACCCTGGTTTGAGGCTCAATTCCCCAGGACCCACGTTAGCCAGATGCACAAGGGGGCACATGCGTCTGGAGTTCCTTTGCAGTGGCTGGAGGCCCTGGCGTGCCCAGTCTCTCTATGTCTCTCTATATATATCTGCCTATTTCTCTGTCTGTCATTCTTAAATAAATAAATTTTAAAACATAAACAAAAAGATGCCAATAATACTCATTGGAGAAAAGATAGCCTCTTCAGCAAATGGTGCTGGGGAAACTGGATATGTAACTGTAGAAGGATGAAAATAGATCCTTCTCTCACTCCATGCACAAGAATTAAGTCAAAATTGATCAAAGACCTTAATATCAGACCTGAAACTCTGGAACTGCTAGAGGAAAAAGTAGGGGAAACCCTTCAACACATTGGTTTTGGCAAGGACTTTATGAATAATTTTTTAATTTTTTTGTCACTTTTTATTTATTTATTTGAGAGCGACAGAGAGAGAGAGAAAGACGCAGAGAGAGAGAGAGACAGAGAGACAGAGACAGAGAATGGGCACGCCAGGGCCTCCAGCCACTGCAAACGAACTCCAGATGCGTGCGCCCCCTTGTGCATCTGGCTAACGTGGGTCCTGGGGAACTGAGCCTCAAACCGGGGTCCTTAGGCTTCACAGGCAAGCGCTTAACCACTAAGCCATCTCTCCAGCCCCAAGACTTTCTGAATATTACCCCAATTGCTCAGGCAATAAAACCACAGATTTAAAAAAAAATTAAAAAACAACAACAACCCCCCAGATTAACTGCTGGGACCTCATGAAATTACAAATCTTTTGTGTGGCAAAAGACACTGTGAATAGAACAAAGAGGCAACCTACAGAATGGGAGAAAATTTTTGCCAGCTGTACATCTGATAGAGGATTAATATCTAGGATATACAAAGAACTCAAAAAAAATAATAAGAAATCAAACAACCCAATTAAAAATGGACTATGGGACTAAATAGAGAGCTGTCAAAAGAAGAAATAAAGATGGCATATAAACATCTAAAAAAATGTTCTATATCCCTAGTCATCAGGGAAATGCAGATTAAAACTATGTTGAGATTCCATCTCACTCCTGTCAGATTGCCTACCATCATGAAAACAAATGACCATAAATGCTGGCGAGGATGCGGAAAAAGAGAAACCCTTCTGCACTGTTGGTGGGAATACAATCTGGTCCAGCCATTGTGGAAATCAGTGTGGAGGTTCCTGAGACAGCAAAATATAGAACCAGCTATATCCAGCTTAGGCATTTATCCTAAAGACTCATCTCACTACCTTAGAGATACTTGCTCAACCATGTTTATTGCTGCTCTGTTCAAGATAGCTGGGAAATGGAACCAGCCTAGATGTCCCTCAACTGATGAGTAGATAAGGAAGATATGGCACATTTATACAATGGAGTTCTACTCAGTGGTACAGAAAAATGAAGTTCTGAAATTTGCAGGAAAATGGATGGATCTGTAAAGGATTATACTTAGTGAGGTAACCCAGGCCCAGAAATCCAAAGTCACATGTTCTCTCTCATATGTGGATCCTAGCTACAAATAATTGGACTTCTGTGTGAATAGGAAGAAAACTCAGTAGCAGAGGCCAGTAAGCTAGAAAGGAGATATAAAGGGAAGAGAAAGTGGCGGTGGGGGTGGGGTACTTAATAGGATGGTATTGTATATATGTAAGTAGAAGACTAGTTTAACAGAGGTGAAAAGGCCTAAGTGAGGTCAGGGGAGGAGACTGAGTAAAGGAAAGGTGGAGGGAGGGCTAATCAAAATCTAAGCAGGTAAAAAAAATCCAAGCGGATATAAATAAGTCATATGGAAACTTATGTTTTTGGACAACAGAACACACAGGAGACATATATTGTTACTAGAAAATTTTCAGTGCCAGGGATGGGATACCTTCCAATGAGTTGTTGGCCAGGGAGGTCCCTGATGCCACCAAAACATTACAGGCCATTGCTGAGGCCCTTGGTTTCCTGCCAGGAATAAGTGGTAAGACCCTATTACTGAAGACTCCACATTCTTGGACTGCAAGGTCACTGAGAAATCCCACTGGAGCTGAGCTGAAAACCTCCTCCATGTAGACCAGCTGACAGAAAGCTAGAAAAAGCTACGCTGCATGCAGTTCAATGGGAGAGAGAGAAATCACCAGAGAAGATACTCAGCAGTGGACACTGCAAGCCTTATATTTGGCCAGCCAGGCCAAATGAGCCAACGGGTGCAATAGTGGCATGTCTGTTATGGGGGAAATCAACTGCCCTCTAATTTGACTGGAGGCCTGCTCCATGGGAGGGAATACATCCCTGATACTGAAAACCTACAACAGGGGTAGTCATGAGCCCTATGGGTGTAACATCTGCTGGTTTCTGGCTAAATGTATATACTATGCTCACCAAACTGCCTAGAAGCACTTCTCTTAATGTTCATACCCATATATCAATACTACTCTCACTTTTGGTTGGATAAGCTTCTCTTTTCAAATGGTAATGGCCTTGGGATGACTCAGAAGGCACCATGGTGCTGAGAAGAAATAATAGAGGAGTGTTCAGCACTGAAATGTCTCTATCACACCTTCCAAGGCTCAGGGGTCATTGTGGAAGAGGTGGCAGAAAGAATGTAAGAGCCAAAGGAAGGGTAGGACTCCTTACAACGTGCTCCCCCCAGACACAAAATGGCCTGGATATCCATGACCTCACAGTACCTGACACTACCTACACAAGACCATCATAGTAGGAGGAAAAGATGATAACATCAAAATAAAAGAGAGACTGGTTGAGAGGGAGATGGGGAGGGGATATGATAAAGAGTGGAGTTTCAAACGGGAGAGTTGGGGGAAGGAGGGAATTACCATGGGATATATTTTACAATCATGGACGTTGTCAACAAAAAAAAAAAATTGAGACAAGAACTAGTCTTCAGTTCACAAACAACATTTATGGATATTATGACTCTAGTTCACTGGCATCACCCCTCTAAACTGCAAATATGCATGCATGTAATTTAAGCCTATCATTTGGATTCTTTTCAAAAAATTTATTATTTATTTATTTATTTATTTGAGAGAGACAGAGAATGGGCATGCAGGGCCTCTAGCCAGTGCAAACGAAGTCCAGGTGCATGCGCCCTTTTGTGCATCTGGCTTACGTGGGTCCTGGAGAATTAAACCGGGATCCTTTGGCTTTGCAGGCAAACGCCTTCACCACTAAGTCATCTCTCCAGCCCTCATTTGGATTCTTAAGCATTCTTGTTTCTTTTTCTTTTTTTCTTTCTTTTTTTCTGGCTTTTTGAGGCAGGGTCTTGCTCTAGCCCAGACTAACCTGGAATTCACTATCTTTTTTCTGTTTTATATTTTTCTTCATTTGTTTGAGAGAGAGAGAGAGAAATAGGCAGGGAGACAGAGAGAGAGAATGGGAGCGCCAGGGCCTCCATCTGCTGCAAACGAACTCCAGATGTGTGCGCCCCCTTGGGCATCTGGCTAACGTGGGTCCTGGGGAATTGAACCATGGGGCTTTGGCTTTGTAGACAAACGCCTTAACCACTAAGCCACTTCTCCAACCCCTATTCTCATTTCTTTAATGACTTTTTTTTAAAGATAGGGCCTCATGTATCCCAATCTGGCCTTGAACTCTCTGTGTAGCTGAAGATGGCCTTCAACTTCTGATTCTCCTGCTTCCTGAGTGCTGGGATGACGGTAGTGTGCCGCCATACTTGGTTTATGTGGTGTTAAAGATCAAACCCAGGGCTTCATGGCCAGCCCTATAAATGGTTCTTGGATGCTATTATGGACATGATATATGCAATCCAACGTGTTGGGCATGGTGGCTGATTTCACGGGACTGTTCAATTTCATCTGATTGAGAATTAAAAATCAATGGCAACTCAGCCATCATAATTAGTTCTTCAAGGATACAGTACAGCTTCCAGAGCGCGGGTTATCCGGACTCTCCTCCTTTTCACGCTGTCACTTACATGTGCCTCTCTTTTACAGAAACCAACAAACAAATTTAAGTTCACCAAAATTCTGAAAGTCAGTTTGTACAGAGCTGATTTAGAGTACTTTGATATTTGTTGTCACAAAGTCCCGTTCATGGCAGATACTTCCTTCATTCTGGGTCAAGGCGTGGTAACATAGAGTAAGATTCCCAAATGCACGGTCTTGCGTTAGCAAGTATCCAGACGAGTGTGCATGAGCATGCTGCAAAGCCGCTTGCTGTTGGGCCGCAATGTGCTGCTGCTCAGCGTGGTCCCGGAAGTCCTTGCTGAGAGAGGGTCTGGAGAGGGCAATGCTAGCTCCAGGATGATTTGTTGAAGATTGGTTTTGCATGAGTAATTTCCTTTTCTCTTTGTCCAGTTCTACCAAGATTACAACTCTATTCCATTTTAAAGCCTTGTCCTGAAGGATTTGCTTACATCTTCCTATTTGCTGTTTCAATTATATCTGGTGGCAACTGATCATCACTTTATAGTCATCCGGGGTGCGACCTGCCGCAGGGAGGCCCCGCTGTCAGGTATGGGCAGTCCAGGGGGCGCCACCACTCAGAGCCAGGCTAAGGTACCCAAGCCACTGCCGTACAACCTTCCCGCCGGCGCCACGCTCCCGCCCCCTGACTGACGCACACCGGAGGAACTGGAACCCAACTTGGTTTTTTGAGACAGGACTTTGCTGAGCAGGTCAGGCTGACCTTGAACTTGTGATCTCTCCTCTCAAATGCTGGGATCAAAGACATGCTCCACCAGGCCTGGTCCAACCATGTTGTCTTAAGTTAAATTTTTGGGAAGCAACCTCAGAAATGGAAATCACTGCACAGGATGTTCCTTAGAGAGCCCTCCTGGGACCAGCACCAACAGAAGACAGGGAAAACACACGAGTGGGTTGTTTTGGTCAGTTTCTCCTTGCTGTGACAAACATCCAACCAGAAGCAACTTGTGGGAAGAAACGGTTTATTTTGGCTTACAGACTGGAGGGGAAGCTCCATGATAGCGGGGGAAACCATGGCATGAGCAGAGAGGGTGGACATCACCTCCCCGCCAACATCAGGTGGACAACAGCAGCAGAAGAGTGTGCCAAACACTGGCAAGGGGAAGCTGTCTGTAATACCCACAAGCCCGTCCCCAGCAATATACTGCCTCTGGGAGTCTCCAGTTCCCAAATTGCCCCCATATAGAGAACAAGCTTTCAGAGCACATAAGTTTATGGGGGACACTTGAATCAAACCACCACGTGGGTCATGTTTGACTGTGATACCCAGTCATGAAAGGTCTAAGCGGATCTTTAAGAAAATTCTGAAGCTGAGATAGCCCTTCCTGTGCAGCCCCAAACTACGAAAGGAAGGGCCATGCTTTCTGCCCCTTGATGATCAGTAACTAGACGGTAACCAAAATAAACAACTTTCCTCCTACCAGCTGCTTTTGGTCAGGTGCTTTGTGACAGCAAGGAGTAAGTACAGCAGGGATCCAGATGGCACAACCTGGGATCTATTCCTGCCTACCGCATGGCATTGCTGGGAGCCACTTTTTTAGTAATTCCCAGGAAAAGCTCTTCCAGAGCTCTGGAATGCCATGTCCTGGACAAGCTCAGAGGATGAGGTCTGTGGACAGCACCAGCAGGTTTCAGCACTATCGTTAATACTCAAACCCCTCCTCTACCAGCACTGATGTCCCCTCATTCTTAGCCACTCTTGGTCCTCCTGGCTTATCTGGGAATATTAACTCTTAAACATCTGAGTCCCTTCCCCCAATAGTATAGCTGCTGTACGCATCTACTTACTATCAAATTAGGCAAGAGGACAACAAGCGGTACTCAGATGGGTCATGTGAGGAACCATGTACTTCTCCTTATCTCATTGTGAAGCAGCAGCCATATTCCTAGTGATCAGGGCCAGTTACTTCTGCCGGGATGCTGGTTGTTCTTGCTGTCCTCTTGTCCCTTGGTATAAGGAAATTAGAGAGTGCAGGTGACAGCCATATGAAAGCATACCCTCTCCCAGGTGTGGGGGTGCACGCCTTTAATCTCAGCATTAGTGAAGCAATAGAAGGAGGATCACTGTGAGTTTTAGACTACACAGTGAATTTCAGGTCAGCCTCAACTAGAGCGAGACCCTACCTTGAAACAAGCAAACAAAACAAAAAGAAAGTAAGAGCCAGGAATGATGGCACACATTTTAAATCCAGCACTTGAGAGACAGAGGTAGGAGGATCGTTGTGAGTTCGAGGCCACCCTGAGAGTACTACGTAATGAATTCCAGGTCAGCCTGAGCTAAAGTGTGAACCTGCCTCGAAAAACAAAGCAAACAAACAAAAAAAAAAAAAAAAGCATGAAAGTGTACCGTTCAGGAAGCAGTACTCTTAGTGTTAGAATCTCTGTAATGGGTAACACAAATGCCAGATTCCAAAACTGGTTCGTTGAGAATGAATGGAAATAGGAGTATTCTTTTTTTTTTTTTTTTTTCAAGGTAGGGTCTCACTCTCTAGCCCAAGCTGATCTGGAATTCACTATCTAGTCTCAAGGTGTCCTCAGACTCACAGTGATCCACCTACCTCTGCCTCCCGAGTGCTAGGATTAAAGGCATGCACCACCACACCCGGCGAAATAGGAGTATTCCTGTTCCCATATTTTGGTTCCCACACCTCTGAATTCTACCTCTAGAGGAGACAGCTCAGTAAAAGGTCCTTTATTCAGCTACGCACATGCTCCTTCCTAACAATGTATTTAGCAACCTGGAACCCCCAACTGCATTGAGCTGCGCATATACCTGTATCCACCTACTTTAAGCAATGCATTAGGCCGCCTTTCCCTAGCAACCCCTTGGTAACTCCCATTTTGTGGTTAGTTTTCATTCAAACACATCTGAAAAACATCCTGGAACTAGAGGCAGGATCCCTAATCCAACCTGAACTGGTTTAGGGTACAGTAAGGCAAATTGTGTCCTCAAAATGAACTTTTAGGGGAGAATCTCCTATTTACAATCCTATTCCTGTACATGATTAAAATCAGATGCATAGCAGGGCATGGTGGTACACGCCTTTAATCCCAGCACTTGGGAGGCAGAGGTAGGAGGATTGCCATGAGTTTGAGGCAACCCTGAGATTACATAGTAAATTCCAGGCCAGCCTGAGGTAGAGTGAGACACTACCTTGAAAAAAAAATCAGATGCATGCCAGGCATGGTGGCACACACCTTTAATCCCAGCGCTCAGGAGGCAAAGGTAGGACAATCACCATGAGTTCGAGGCCAGCCTGGGTTATAGAGTGAATTCCAGAACAGCTTGGGCTAGACCTTGAAACAAAACAAAAGATAAAAATCTGATGCATTATGGGAAAGGACAGTCACAGCAAATGAAAACTCATCTATACTAAGTCTGTCCATTAAAATTGTACCCCATCCCTAGCAACGAACTCCTCCTCCTGGACTCCATGAAAAGAAGCCCCAAGTGGTAACATGCTGCTCTAGCCCAATACTGGCTTGCAGTGTAGCCTTTCGTGTCTCTTTAAATACAATTTCTCTTTCTTTTCTTTTTTTTTTTTTTTTTTTTTTTTTTTGAGGTAGGGTCTCACTCTGGTCCAGGATGACCTGGAATTCACTATGTAGTCTCAGGCTGTCCTTGAACTCACAGCGATCCTCCCACCTCTGCCTCCCGTGTGCTGGGATTAAAGGCCTGTGCCACCATGCCTGGCTAAGTACAATTTCTTGCTGCTCTTCAATCCTTTGAATAAGACACCAGAAACCTGAAGAGCCCTGGTCCAGACAAGGCCACCAGCAGCATAAGCGCACTGCATTCTGAAGAATGATGTGCACCTTCCAAGGTGGGTCTTGAACAGACGCTTCTACTGCTGGCCTGCCGGTTCTGCAGGATGAGATATGAACCCCAGCTCTCCCTACGGTGTACTTGTCCCTGCAGCCACTTCAATGGTAAGTCCCCTTAGATGACATAACAGCACACAGAGCCCACATTGGTGGCAGAGGCTGACTGATATTAAATGCTGGGTGACGGGTGGCTTATAGTGTCTTCTGTGTGATTAATACCAATTTTTTTCAGGGTAGTTAAAAGTATTTTTATTATAAACTTCAGGACCTAATCAGTAGTAGTACATGCTAAGGTAAATCTGAGATGACTTCTTATCCAACATGTGTGCCTTGCAGGGTGGCATGTTCCAACACTTCTGAGGATTGGGATCCACCAGGCCAAAGTTCTGCTGAGTCTCCACTGGCTGCGAACTGGATCCAGTCATGCTGGCTTGTCACCTAGCATCTGCTCTGAGAAGAGCTCAGGCCAAGGTCTCTGCTCTTGAATGCTGAAGGGCAAACCAGAACCTCGTCAGCAGCTTCAGTCTTGAAATTCAAACTTCTTTTTTCCACTTTTGATTTCAGTAATACTTAGGATTCAATGAAAAGATAGTCAACAGTATTCATTTAATAAGGGTGATGATCCGACAGTTTCCATAATCCCATAGCTACAGAAGTTACTGACCTCTCTGAAACGGAGGCCAGATACCGGGAAAACACACTAACCCGGCTTATACATAGACAGTGAGAACATGTGACCAGAGGTGTCACTGGCAAGTCATCCTAAGCAAATGGGTAGACACTGACAAGAAGAGCTTGAAGAGGCTTGGATGGGTCGCATAGGCCGTCCTCTTGCTTCTACACAAGATAAATGTCTGCAGTAGTAGCCTGCTTAGGAAACCCCAAGTCTCTTGTAGTCACTGTTTTGGGAGGCAAGGGAAGGAACATAGTCTCAGTATCTAGCTGTGGCTGCCTGAACCTCTCTATGGAGACCAGGCTGACCTCAGACTTATGGCAATCCTCCTGCCTCCACTTCCAGAGTGCAGGGATTATAGGTGGGCACCACTATGCTCCATCTTTGTATTTATCTTTTCAAAGTTCCTAAAGACATCATCTGTGCAAGGTGGAGCTGAAGAAGTTCGGGGCTTGCTGGGCACAGTGGAGGTAAAAGCACGACTGGCGACACAGGAGAACTGCTGCAGGGCGGGCAGGGCAGGACGGTGGTGCAGGGCAGGACGGCACCACACCACGGGGCGGGGAACCAGGAGATGACCACTTGCAGACTGCACTGTGGACTCCTCCCCAAGATGCAACAACGTGAACTCTCTCTTACAGCAGTGGCCTCAACAGGGGACAATTTTGCCCACAGGGGACATTTGGCAATATTGGAGACAGTTTTGGCTATCTTCACTGGGAGTAGGGTGCTACTGGCATCTAGTGGGTTCAGGTCAAAGGATGTTGCTGACCACTGCACAAGAGTCTCCTACAGAGAATTACTGAAATGTCCATAGTGCTGAGTTGATGATAATCCTTGTTCTAGATGGGGAAACTTTTCTCTTACCATTCCCAATCTAGTATGAGCCAAGATCCTTGGAATGCACAGTGAGTCAGACCCTCTATCTCAAGCCCTACTGGTGGGTCATGGCATTGCCATGCTGAACAGGAAGCTTCCCAGTGTCCCACAATTTCCAGTTAGCTACTGGCAGCTCAAATTCCAGCCAATACAACAATGAAAGCCTTAGATCCATTTTGTCTCCTTTTTCTTCTAAAAGCGTCTACTTCTTTCTAAGTGCGAGAGCCACCCCGACTGCCACTGCCAGGATGGCCACAGCCACAGCCCCTCCAAACAGCAGTACTGCCTTGCCCTCAGCGGGCAGCGCGGCCTTTGCTGCTTCAACAGGGGCGGCCTCCCCTGCGAGGCTCTCCTTCCTGCCCAGGGCCGCCTCCGCACTCCGCAGGGCAGTGTGGCTCACTCCCTCTGTGGCAGCGGGCCCCACTGGTGCTGCCTGCGACTCTTCCACACCAAGCTCCACAAGCACAGAGGGAGTGAACTGGCTCCCTCAAGGGAAATCATCCCTGCAGCAGGTTCCCTGGGCTCCAGCAAAGACGTGGCAGAGCTCTGTGCAAGCAAGGGAGCAGGGGCTCCAGGGAGCGTCTCCTGCGGCTCCCAGGGCTGCAAGTCCTCCTCGGCAGCCCTCCGGGATCTCTTCCTTCTCCACGTGCACAATGTCAGAGTTAGAAGAGTTGTTCTCACTCTTCTCTCTGGCTCCATTGCTGTCTAAGCTTTTGACTTCTTCTGGATCCATTGCAGTCTGCTTCCAGGACTCAGGACCGAGGGACACTAGGAGGCTTTCTGTGTGCCAGCTCTGACTAGCAGACAGTGAGACAGGCTGACTTTCGGACTTGCCAAGAAGTTGTCACAGTTGGAGACTCTGGGTGACTGACTTGTCCAGAGTTGTCACTAGGCAGGATATAAGTGTCATTGCGATCCTGGGGCACTCTTCCTCCTCAGACTCAAGATTAAAGACAGCGCCCCGGCCACCTTGCTGAATGATGTACTCTGCTGCATAGTCTTCCAGATATGTCACAGCAAACTGTAGCAGTGCACTCAAAGGCTCTTGCCCACGTCTTGTCAACTCCAGAAGCATTTGTTGCAGTAAAACCAGGGGCACCACAATCTTGTTCCATCCACTGGCACGAGCTGCGGTCTCCGCTGTGCAGTCACGACATGCCTGATACGTCACTGGCTGGCCGAGGAGCACTTGCAACCCTTTATGCAGAGGCTCTTTCAGTTCCTGGGACACTCTTTCTCCAACATGGGCCAAGCAGTCTTCTATTGAGCTTTCGGGGTTAGCAGGACTGAACACTGGAGAGGTGTGACGCTCAAAGCCTGTGCTTGTAAATGCTTCAGAGATTTCTTTGTCCAAGAATTTTAGTTCCTCTTCAATTTCAGATTTAACTTTTAATAAAACTTCTCGATCCAGTGACTGTAAAGCTATATCTAGTTGAACACCTTGGGGTGAGGGACCATGACACTCTTGCAGATTCTCCTGAGAGAGGAGTCCCAAGTAGCTGAGAACAACGTATTTTGTTTCATAGTGAAGTCCTAGAGGCACAGTAGTAGAAGACGCCATTGAACTGGTTGGCAGAGCTTCCAAGAAGTCTATTTAAAGATGTATAAAACCTGAGCCGGCCGTAACCCACGGGAACGAAGCACGCGGCGGGCAGCGGCGGCGGGCACTTCCCACGGTTCCCCCAGCACCGGCCCTAATCTACAGCCCAATACCATTTTTTTTAAAGATTTTTAAAATTTATTTTGAGAGACAGAGAGAGAGAATGGGTGCGCCAGGGCCTTCAGCCTGCTGCGAACTGATGCGTGCGCCCCCTTGTGCACATGTGTGACCTTGCGCACTTGCGTCACTGTGCGTCTGACTACGTGGGACTTGGAGATTCAAACGTGAGCTCTTAGGCTTCACAGGCAAGCACCTTAACCGCTAAGCCATCTTTCAAGCCCTCCCCCCCCTTTTTGAGGTAGGGTCTGTCTGTTCTAGCCCAGACTGACCTAATTCACAATGTACTCTCAGGCTGGCCTTGAACTCACAGTAATCCTCCTACCTCAGCCCCCCAAGTGCTGGGATTAAAGGCATGTGCCACCATGCCAGGCTTGAGGGACGCTTCTGATAGACATTAATGTGTGAAACAAAGACCTGTACACTCTGTGCCCACTTCCATATGCCCATGTCTCCACAGAATCCTGTTCAGGGCCTGCTGATGCCATGGTGGTAGCTTGAACTGGGCCATCATGGCATTGAAGCATATGTTTTCTTGTGCTTTCATGTCCATGTGCTTCTATTCGAGCCCAGTGTTGCTCCAAGAGCTATTTTTTGAGAGGTGCATAATTTTCTTTTGCAGTTGGTATGGCTTTCGTCCAGGATCTATAGAATGATTCTCCATTGGGGCTTGCCATAAAATCTACATGCCATCTTTTCCCAGCACAGACACTCGTAACACCATAGAGTCTGCTGGGTCCTATGGTCCAAGAGGCCAGCTGCTTGCCCTGAAGCCTTGGAGTTATGGGGAGTTCTTTTGTGCCAAGCATCCCACTGAAAAATGACATCCCTCTGTGCCATGCATATGTGAACTGGGCCAGAACTTCTAGAACATACGGCCTCTAGAACCAGAAGAAGCTTTTCCTAGCAGTCCTTGTGCTGACATTCCTGTGACAGGAACTTCAGGACACAGTCACTTCTTTCCTTTGCAGAAATCCCAGCCTGCCCCACATCCCTGGACTCTAACCAAGTACTTGCTCCTGAATCTCTTAAGGTATAATTCAGCAGCATGTGTGAGTTACTAAGGTCCTGAACATCACCCTAGCCTCATCTTGTGCACTGGGTCCAGCTTATATGATGCCATCAGTTTACTGGACAGGCATGAATCTGTGGGACATCCAGTTGGTCCATGTGTGTTCGGACTATACCATGACATGGAGTACAGCAGAGCTCGTGCAGCCTGTGGCAAAGCTGTAAATGGGCAGTGTTGCAAGCAAGCGAGGGCTTTAACTACAGAGCCATCTCTCCAGCCCCAAGTTGCGAATGTCTAGGGAATGTGGCGAATTGTTTCTGATACTATTTTTTTTTTTTCGAGTAGGGTCTCACTGTAGCTCAGGCTGACCTGGAATTCACTAGGTAGTCTCAGGGTGGCCTTGAACTCATGGCGATCCTCCTACCTCTGCCTCCCGAGTGCTGGGATTAAAGACATGCCCCACCACGCCCGGCTCTGATACTATTTTTGACAGGGGTGGAAAAAAAAGTTGATTAAAGAAAAAAAAAGTTGATTTGCCAGATTATTGCCCACACATTTCATACTTGAGTCTATGCAAGCATGAGTCCTGCCTTGCTAGAGCACTCCAGTGGAGCAAATATGATAAACAGAGGCTACAGCCAGGGATGCCATCTGGATAGGTTTGTTTACCGAGGCAGAGTTTCTCAGTTGAACCCAGAGCACACGGACTTGGCCAGTCTAGCTAACCAGCTTGTCCCAGGGCTCCCTTGTCTCCACTTCCCAGGCGTTGGAATTATGCATGGGTCCCCAAACCAACCTGACATTTACATAGGTGCTGGGAATCTGAACTCTGGTCCTCAGGCTTGCACGCTGAATGCTTTCCTCACTGAGCCATCTTCCAAGCCCCTCAGGTCTTTGATTCAGGGCTCTGAAGAACAGAACGGATAGAATGAATATGTATTACAAAGGGGGTTGGATAGATTGCCTTACAGGACACCAGCTGGGCTGTCCAACAAGGCTGTATGTATGCTGCAGAGTATGAGAATCCAGGAGCTGCCCAGCCCATTGGATGCCTCAGCAGTCCCAGCGTGGCCCTGAAGGCCTGGACGATTCCCAAACACCTTTGGTCTTCAGTCTGCATTGCAAGGCTGAAGAAGCTGGGTTCCAGTGACAGAGAAGGCTGGCAGCTATGGGGTGTCTACACTCACCAACAAGGAACACAGGCAGGGGGGCCAAAACCCCGCTGCTTTTCCCCTCAGACCTCTACATCTGGGCCACTGCCAGAATGATTGCCCACAGTGGAGGTGGGTCTCCCTTCTTCAGCTAATCCTTCCTAGAAACGCCCTGGAAATACCCTGATCCAATCAAGTTCACAATCCAGACCTGGATGTGGTGGACCATGCATTTAATGCCAGCACTTGGAGGTAGGGGTAGGAAGGATCACTGTGAGGTTTAGGACAGCCTGGGACTACGTAGCGAATTCTAGGTCAGTCCTGGGTTATAGTGAGACCTTACCTCAGAGGAAAAAAAAAAAAAAGCAACAAATGAAATTGACCATCACAGTCTTTCAAGGAGGTAAGCATTTAAACATTTTTCTCCCCATTTTTTTCTTATTGGGTGAAATATATGGCAAATAAAATTTGCTATTGTTACTTTTTTGTGAGAACCTAGTCAAAAGCCTATGGCTGGGGAGATCCTAAGACCTAGGGGAGTAACGACTACTGAGGTCTGGCTAAATGCATAGATTATGCCCTCTAAATTGCCCTTTAAACACTTATGTTTATGCCCATATATTAGCACTATTCTCATGTTGGTTAGAGAAGCTTCTCTTTTCAGATGGCAGTAACACTGGGGTGACGCAAAACTCACCATACTGCTGAGAAGTGACAGTGGAGTGTTTAGCACTAAGTAAGGCTTCTCTATCACACCCTCTAAGGCTCGGGTACCAATGTGAAAGAGGTGACAGAAAGACTGTAAGAGCCAAGGATGGGGAAGACTGTTTGCAATGCGCTCATTCAGACACAAAATGGCCTTGATATTCATGACCTCACAGTGGCTGATATTACTACACAAGTCCTGCATAATAGGAGAGAAAAAATGATGACATCAAAGTAGAAGAGTGACTAGTTGGAAAGAAGGGATTCAGTAGAGAAGGTGTTGTGATGAGAAAAGGGGACTATGGTAAGAAGGGATTGTAAAATAAAAATAAAAAGAGATTATCCATTCATTTCTCAATGGACATGGATTATTTCTGCCATTCGACTAATGTGTAAAAAGCTGCTGTGAACATTCGTGTACAAATACCTGTCTGACTTTCTGCTTTAAATTGCTTGGAGTACATGCTCAGAAGAGGAATCACTGAATCATATGGTTTTTCTATTTTCAAATTTTTAAAAATATTTTATTTTTATTTATTTATTAGAGAGATATAGGAGAGAGAGAGAGAGAAAGAGAAAGAGAGAATGGGCACACCAGGGCCTCCAGCCACTGCAAATAAACTCCAGATACATGCACCACCTTGTACATCTGGCTTATATGGGTCCTGGAGAATTGAACCTGGGTCCTTTGGTTTTGCAGGCAAGCACCTTAACTGTTAAGCCCTCTCTCTATCCCTATTTTCAAATTTTTGAGTAACAGTCAGGGCCTGGAGAGATGGCTCAGTGGTTAAGGTGCTTGCCTGCAGAGCCTAATGACCCCAGTTGAACTCCCCAGTACCCATGTAAAGCCAGATGCACAAAGTTGCACATGCATCTGGAGTGTGTTTGCAATTGGGGAGGTTCATTCTCTCTCTCTCTCTCTTTCTCTTCTTGAAAATAATAAATAAAACATTTAAGAAAAAAGCAAAGGGGCTGGAGAGATGGCTTAGTGTTTAAGGTGCTTGCCTGCAAAGCCTATGGACCCAGGTTCAACTCCTCAGATCCCATGTAAGCTAGATGCACAAACTGACACATGTGCACAAGGTGGCATATGCATCTAGAGCTCGATTGCAGTGGCTAGAGGCCCTGGTGTACCAATTCTTTTCCTCTGTCTCTCTCTCTCTCCCTCATAAAACAAACAAACAAAAAAAGAAAAACATGAAACTCTCCCCTAGAAACCACTAACTGCCAATAGCTCCCCTGGGTGTTTAGTTTTTAGAGACACGGTCTTATGTAGGGGACTGTGGGTGTGTGCTATCGTGCCTAGTTTATATGGTGCTGAGGACTGAGCCCAGGGCTTCATGCATACTAGAAAAGCCCTTTGTTAGTTGAGCTACAGACCTCGGCCCTGTTTAGTAATCTTATAAGTGAATCATAATGTGCCTATCTATGTCCTTGAACTGAGAACTTCACAAAGATGCTAGATGTATGTATGTATGTATGTATGTATGTATGTATGTATGTATGTATTTTGTATGTTTTCCTTAAGTGAGACAAGAAGGCTAGAGGGGGTTGATGTAGGAGAAATGTCAGGGAAAAAATACTATGCTAGTCTTTTCCCTAGAAAGTAGGCCTTTTCTATGAAGAATGTTCTGTGCATTCCACAATGGTTACTCTTCCCCTGTGAAACTTTGATTGGTTTTCTGGAGTTAGAAGCCAAGAAAGTATAGGATCTTTGTTAGGATTAAAGCACCTGCTAGTTTTTATGCCATCCAGACAATCTTTTGTTGTTGTTGTTGTTTTCAAGGTAGGGTCTTACTCTAGCCCAGGCTGACCTGGAATTCACTATGTAGTCTCAGGGTGGCCTCAAACTCATGGTAATCCTCCTACCTCTTGCCTCCCAAACTCCCAAATGCTGGGATTAAAGGCATGTACCACCACACCTGGCCATCCAGATATCTTTATTCAGCCTTTAGCATTTTGTCACCGTGGCCATTTGCCTGTTCCTGTTACTTTTTGGTCCCAGTCACTTCTGCTTCAAGTAAGCACATCCTGTGTTGGCTTCCCCTCACCAGAGATCTTGGCACTTTATCCTGAATACTCAGTCCCTGATGGTGAAAGCCTGTTGGTACAGAATTTTCTTCTCATAAGGAAGGGAGTAGTCATTTCCAAACGCCTTACATATCAAAGCTGAAATCAGAAAACCTTTTTTGGCTTATTCTTTACTTAGTATCTTGAATGATGTGGTGGTTGGATTCAGTTGTCCCCCATAAACTAATGTTGTCTGAATAGTAGGTTCCCAGATGGTGGCAATTTGGGAATTGGGGCCTCCTGGAGGAGGCCTGGTGGATGTTATAGCCAGCTTCTCCTTGTCAGTGTTTGGCACACCCTCCTGCTGCTATTGTCCATCTGATGTTGGCAGGAGGTGATGTCCACCCTCTGTTCATGCCATCGTTTTCCTGTACCATCATGGAGCTTCCCCTAGGGTCTGTAAGCCAGATAAACCCTTTCCTCCCATAGGCTGCCTTTGGTTGGGTTCTTTGTGCAGCAATGTAGAGCTGACTGCAATAGATGAGTTTAGAGAAAGTGAGAGGTATGTACAGTGCAGGTCAATATTTAAACATGGGCGTTGTGCCAACTGTGAAAGATGCCTATTTTATGTGTATGTTTGTCTTCTTGGGATGTGGCAAGTGGGTTTGAGGACAGAGTTGACTACTATTTTTTTAAATATTTTATTTTTATTTATTTAATAGAGAGAGAGAAAGCCAGGCGTGGTGGCACACGCCTTTAATCCCAGCACTCGGCAGGCAGAGGTAGGAGGATCACCTTGAGTTCGAGGCCACCCTGAGACTACATAGTGAATTCCAGGTCAGCCTGGGCTAGAGTGAGACCCTACCTTGAGAAAAAAAAAGAGAGAGAGAGAGAGATAACGAATTGGTGCACCAGGGTCTCTAGCCACTGCAAACAAATTTCAGATACATGTGCCCTGTTATGCATCTGGCTTATGTAGGTACTGGGGAATTGAATCTGGGTCCTCAGGCTTTGCAGGCAAGTGCCTTAACCACTAAAGCCATCTCTCCAGTCCTCTATTTATTTTTTTTTTTTTTGAGGTAGGGTTTTACTTTAGTCCAGTCTGAACTAGATCTCACTCTGTAGTCTCAGTTGGCCTCAAATTCATGGAGATCCTCCTACCTCTGCTGGGATTAAAGGTGTGTGCCACCACATCCAGCAGTAGACTACTATGGACTTGATTTGGGCCCACACCGTTCTAGGTTCCCAGATGTCCTCTCTAAGAAAGAGCCCATAATGGCGCTTTAAATCTCTTGGGATCAATGCCAAGTCACTTGCTGTATCTGATTGTATTTGAAATGTTTAAGTATTCCCCTTCCAGTTTATGGCTACCTGACTATATGTACTGTATCTTGGTCATATGCATCCTCATTACCCTCTCTTATCCCACTCCTATTTCAGCTGAATCTTTTCTTCCTACCATTTACCAGTGGTTATGCCAGTGAAGAGAGTGACTCTGCTTTCCCCAGCACTCATTAACTTTTCTTAGCTTCTCAGGGAGGGGTAGGGCCTCACGAGCCTATCCTCCATCCATGGACCCTGATCCATGAGGGTGTGACAGGCAGGTTTCAGTGCCTGACACTCCTCTGTCACTTCTTCTCAGCACTATGTTGCCTTTTGGGTCAGCCCAGTGGCCACTGCCATTTGAAAAGTGATGCTGCTCTAACCAAAAGTGAGAGTAGCATTAATATATGAATATAAACATTAAATGTAGTGCTTTCAGGGCAGTTTGATGAGCATAATATATGCATTTAGCCAGACAAGAGCAGACTTTATACCTGTAAGGCTCATAACCTCCCCTTCCATAAGCTTTTGATTAGGTTTTCAGTATCAGACATGTATTCCCTCCCATAGAGTGGGCCTCCAGTCCAATTAGAGAGTTGTTGATTTCCCCCAGAACACATATACCACTATTGCACCCATTTGGTCACTTGGCCTGTTTGGTAAAACTTGAGGCTTCAGTGTCCACTGTTTTCACTGATGATGACTTCTTTCTCCCATAGAGCTGCATGCAGTATAGCTTTTTCCAGCTCTCAGTTGGCTGGACTACATGGAGGAAGTTTTCAGCTCAGTCCCAACTCAGTTTCTCAGTTACCTTGCCTCTCAGGCATGTGGAGTCTTTAGCAATAGGGTCTTATCATCTGTTTCTGGTGGGAAGCCAAGGGCCTTGGCAATAACCTGTAATGTTTTGGAGGCAACAGGGACCTCCCTGGCCAACTTACTGGTAGGTATCCCATCCCTGGCATTGAAATTTTTCTAGTAACAATCTATGGCTTCTGGATGTGCTATTATCTGAAAAAATAGGCTTTCATATGTCTTGTTCAGAATATCTTGAATTTTGATCAACCCTCCGCCCCCCACCCTTTTACTCAATCTCTTCCCCTGGCCTTGCTTAGGCCAATTCATTCCCTGTAATCTGTTCTTCTACTTACATATATACAATACCATCCTCTTAAGTCCTTCCCTCTCCTCCCTTATAGGCTTTCTCTAGCTTACTGGCCTCTGCCACCAATTTTTGGTTCCAGCCCACACACGGGTCTAAAAATTTGCAGCTAGGATCCACATATGAGAGAACATGCAACATTTGGCTTTCAGGGCCTAGGTTATCTCACTTAGTATAACCCTTTCCAGATCCACCCATTACTCTGAAAATTTCATAATTTCATTTTTCTTTACCACTGAATAGAACTCCATTGTGTAAATGTACCACATCTTTATTATCCATTCATCTGTAGAGGGACATCTAGGCTAGTTGCATTTCCTAGCTATTGTGAATACAGCAGCAAATAACATGGTTGTGCAAGTATCTGTAAGGTATTGAGAAGAGTCCTTAGGATATATGCCTAGGAGTGCTATAGCTGGGTCATTTGGTAAATCTATTTTGAGCAGTCTCAGGAAACTCCACACTGATTTCCACAATGGCTGTACCAGATTATATTCCCACCAACAGTATAGAAAGGGCACCCCTTTTTCCGCATCCTTGCCAACATTTATTGTCATTTGTTTTCCTGGTGATAGCCATTCTAACAGGAGTGAGATGGAATTTCAAAGTAGTTTTAATTTGCATTTCCCTGATGGCTGAGGGTGTAGAACACTTTTTTAGATGTTTATATGTCATCTGTATTTCTTTTGAGAACTCTCCATTTAGTTCCATAGTCCATTTTTTTTTTTTTTGAATTGGGTTGTTTGAGTTCTTATTGTATTGTTTTTCGAGTTCTTTGTATATTCTGGATATTAATCTTCTGTCAGATGTGTAACTGGCAAAGATTTTCTCTCATTCTGTAGGTTGTCTCTTTGCTCTATTCAGTGTCTTTTGCTATATAAAAGCTTTGTAATTTCATGAGATCCCAGTGGTTGATTAGTGGCTTTATTTCCTGAGCAACTAGAGTCATATTCAGAAAGTCATTGCCTATGCCAATATGTTGAAGGGTTTTTCCTACTTTTTCCTCCAGCAGATTCAGAGTTTCAGGTCTGATATTAAGTTACCTGATCCATTTGGACTTGATTCTTGTGCATAAAGAAGACAGGGGTCCATTTTCATCCTTCTACATATAGATATCCAGTTTTCCCAGCACCACTTGTTGAAGAGGTTGTCTTTTCTTCAGTGAATACTTTTGGCATTTTTTTTTTTTTTGGTCAAAAATCATGGCTGTAGCTGCCTGGATTAACATCTGGGTCCCTTGTTCTGTTCCATTGATCTATGTGTGCCAGTATCATGCTGTTTTTGTTATGATGGCTTTGTAGTATAGCTTAAGATCAGGTATGGTGATACCACCAGTCTTATTTTTGTTGCTCAAAATTGTTTTGGCTATTTGAGGTTTTCTGTGCTTCCAAAGGAATTTTAGGATGTGTTTTACTATTTCCATGAAGAATGCCACTGGAATTTTAATGGGAATTGCATTAAATGTGTAGATTGCTTTTGGTAAGATTGACATTTTCACAATATTGATTCTTCCAATCCAAGAACATGGAATGTCTTTCCATTTTCTTGTGTCTTCTGCAATTTCTCTCCTGAGTGTTTTAAAGTTCTCATTGTAGAGATCCTTCACTTCCTTGGTTAGGTTTATTTTAAGGTACTTTATTTTTTTTGAGGCAATTGTGAATGGATGAGATTCCTTGATTTCATACTCCACATGTTTGTTGTTAGTATATAGGAAAGCTACTGGTTTCTGTGTTTATTTTGAATCCTGCTATGTTGCTAAAAGTGTTTCTTAGCTCTTAACAGTTTGCTGGTAGAGTCTTTAGGGTCCCTTAAGTATAGGATTATATCATGTGCAAATAATAATTTGATCTCTTCCTTTCCAATTTGTATCCCTTTTAGGTGTGTCTTGCCTTATTGCTATGGCTAAGACTTTCACTACTATATTAAATAAAAGTGGGGATAGTGGACACCCTTGTCTTGTTCCTGATTTTAGTAGAAAAGCTTCAAGCTTTTCTCCATTTAGTATTATATTGGCTGTAGGCTTGTCATAAATAGCCTTTATTATGTTGAGATATGTTCCTTCTATTCCAAGTCTCTGTAGGACTTTCATCATGAAGAGATGTTGGATTTTGTCAAATGCTTTTTCTGCATCTAATGAGATGACCATGTGATTTTTGTCCTTCAGCCCATTTATATAATGTATTACATTTATCAGTTTGCATATGTTGAACCATCCTTGCATCTCTGGGATAAAGCCTACTTGGTTGAGGTGAATGATCTTTCTGATAAATTCTTGTATCCTATTTGCCAATATTTTATTGAGAATTTTTGCATCTATATTCATGAAAGAGATTGGTCTGTAATTTTCTTTTTTTGTTCTACCTTTACCTGGTTTTGGTATCAGGGTGATGCTGGCTGCATAGAAGGAGTTTGCTAGGATTCCTTCCTTTTCTATTTTATGGAAAAGTTTATGAAGCATTCATGTTAGTTTTCCCATGAAGGTCTGGTAAAATTCAGCAGTGAATCCATCTGGGCCTGGATTTTTTTTTAGTTGGGAGATTTTGTGTGTGTGTGTGTGTGTGTGTGTGTGTGTGTGTGTGTGTGTGTTTTCTGAGGTAGGGTCTCACTGTAGGTCAAGCTGACCGGGAATTCACTATGCAGTCTCAGGTGGCCTTGAATTCACAGCAATCCTCCTACCTCTGCCTCTCGAGTGCTGGGATTAAAGGTGTGTGCCACCATGCCCAGCTGGACTTCTCTTTAGTTGGGAGATTTTTTTGTGACGGCTTGGCTCTCCATACTTGTTACAGGTCTATTTAAGTGGTTAATCACATCTTATTTAATTTTGGCAGTTCATTTAAGTCAAGGAAATCATCCATTTCTTTCAGATTTTCAAACTTAGTTAAGTATATGTTCTTAGAGTATGTCCCTATGATTTTTTGAATTTCTCTGGTATCTGTTGTGATGGTGCCTTTTTCATCTCTAATTTTATTAATTTGCATCTCTTCTCTCTCTCTTTTGGTCAGATGTGCTAAGGGTTTATCAATCTTATTTACCCTTTCTAAGAACCAATTCTTTGTTTCATTGATTCTTTGGATTGTGTTTTGGTTTCTATTTCATTAATTTCTGCCCTAATTTTATTATTTCTTTCCATCTACTGATTTTTGGTTTATTTTGTTCTTCTTTTTCCAAGGCCTTAAGGTGAAGCATTAAGTTATTTGTAACTTAATTTCTTTTCTTTTAAATTTTTTTTGTTTATTTTTATTTATTTGAGAGCGACAGAAAGAGAGAAAGAGGCAGAGAGAGAGAGAGAGAGAATGGGCGTGCCAGGGCCTCCAACCATTGCAAACGAACTCCAGACACATGCGCCCCCTTGCATGCATCTGGCTAATGTGCGTCCTGGGGAATTGAGCCTCAAACCAGTGTCCTTAGGCTTCACAGACAAGAGCTTAATCACTAAGCCATCTCTCCATCCCCTAATTTCTTAATATAGACACTTAAAGCTATAAATTTTCCTCCTAGAAAAAGTTTTGGTATGTTGTGTTCTCATTATGATTTGATTCTATGAATTTTTTGATTTCCTGTTTGATTTCTTCAATGACCCATTCATCATTCAGTAGTGTACTGTTTAGTCTCCATGACTTTGTGTATGCTCTGTAGTTTTTCTTGTTGCTGATTTGTAGTTTAATCCCATTGTGAGCATATAGATTACAAGGAGTTATTTCAATTTTCCTATATTTGTTAAGATTTGCTTTGTGTTCTAATATATGGCTTATCTTAGAGAATGTTCCATGTGCTGCTGAGAAAAATATGTATTCTGTAGCATTTTGATAAGTTTTAAAAAATATTTTATTTTGCTGAAAGAAAGCTAGAAGAAGCCATTCTGCAAGCAGTTCAGTGGGAGAAAAGAGATACCACCAGTGAAGATACTCAACAGTGAACATTGCAAGCCTTATAATTGGCCAGCCAGGCCAAATGAGCCAACTGGTGCAATAGTGGCACATCTATCATGGTGGAAACCAACTGTCCTTCAATTGGACTGGAGGCCTGCTCCATAGGAGGGAATACATCCCTGATACTGAAAACTTAAAACAGGGGTAGTCATGAGCCCCAGGGGTATAACATCTGCTGATGTCTGGATAAATGTATATACTATGCTTATCAAACTGCCCAGTAAGCACTTTTCTTAATATTCATACCCTTATATTAATGCTACTCTCATTTTGGGTAGAGAATCTTCTCTTTTCAGATGGCAGTGACCTTAGGACAACTCAGAAGGTATCATAGTGCTGGAAAGAAGTGACTGGAGTACTGAGTAACATCTCGATCACACCTTCCAAGGCTCAGGGTCTAATGCGGAAGAGGTGGTGGAAAGAATGTAAGAGCCAAAGGAAGGGTAGGACTCCTTACAACGTGCTCCCTCCAGACATAAAATGGCCCGGATATCCATGACCTCATAGTGCCTGACACTACCTACACAAGACCATCATAAGAGGAGGAAAAGATGGCATCAAAATAAAAGAGAGACTGATTGAGATGGGGAGGGGATATGATGGAGAATGGAATTTCAAAGGGGAAAGTGGGGGGTGGGAAGGTATTACCATGAGATATTTTTTATAATCATGGAAAATGTTAATAAAAATTGAGAAAAAAATATTTTTTTTTTATTTATTTGGGAGAAAGAAAAGCAGATAGAAAGAGAATGAGTGTGCCAGGGCCTTCAGCTACTATAAACGAACTGCAAACATATGTGTCACCTTGTGCATCTTGCTTACTTGTGTCCTGGGGAATCCAACCTGAGTCCTTTGGCTTTGCAGGCAAATGCATTAAGTGTTAGGCCATCTCTTCAGCCCTCTTTGATAAGTTTTGAATCTCTCCAGTAGTCATTGACGACTGCAAAAGTAAGTTTCTCTGACCAAAGGTTAGCACTAAACTAGGGGTGAAAACATAGACATTTATGAGGCAACTTGACGGACACAACATATCTATTTAGCCAAACAACAGTAGTACTTTCCCCACTAGGAAATATAACCTGCTAGGCATAGGCTTTTGACTGGTTTTCAGTACCCAGGGATGAATACCTCAGGTGTGAATTCACTCCTATGCAGTGGGCTTTATATCCAGAGGGCAGTTGAGAACACTAGCATGCTGGCACGCTCAGAAGATACAGGGTCATGTGGAAAATCAAGATGTTCCAGGTCCATCAACCCAAATGGTCCCATCTCATGTGGCAGAGTCCCTTTCTTTTCTTTTCTTCTTCTCTCCTCTTTTTTCTTTCTGTCTTTTTTTTCTTTTTTTCTTTTTTTTTTTGCCGGTGGGGGGGAGGCGTTCTGAAGTAGGGTATCCCTCTAACCCAGGCTGACCTGGAATTCACTATGTAGTTACAGGCTGGCCCCAAACTCAGTGAACCTCCTACCTCTGCCTCCTGAGTGCTGGTATTAAAGGCATGGATCACAGCATCCAGATTTCCATTCTTTCTTAAATGGACTCAAATCTTGACATGTTACTACTGAACATATGAACTTAAACATCTGGATTAATTTAACATTTAATTTATGTGAGTGCTCATTTATCTTAATCCATTATGCATAAAGTTTCTTAAAAGATTTTATCATATAGACACAACATATATACACAAAGGTAATGCCCATAAATATATACAGATGCAAACAGAATTAAAGAGAAAGGCCAGGTGTGACAGTGCACACCTTTAATCGCAGCACTCAGGAGGCAGAAGTAGGAGGATCACTGTGAGTTCAAGGCCACCCTGAGATTACATAGTGAATTCTAGGTCAGCCTGGGCTAGAGTGAGACCATACCTTGGAAAAACCGAAAAAAGAGAAAAAATGGGAAAAAAAATTACTGTACACACTTGCCATGGTGTTGCAGAGTTCTTTCTTGTGGGGACATGGCAAGGAACCTAGAAAGCATCTGTGAGGGAGGGAGAAAAGGGGAGGGCTTAAGGGAAAGGTATAGTAGATATGTAAGTAAAAGGGCAGAATATTGGGGGTAGAAATGGCCTAAGTGGGTGGGGGATGGAGAAGAGGAGGGGTTGGGAGAAGGGTTAGTCAAAATTAGTGGTTATGAATAAGCCATGTGTGGAAACCTACTTCTTTTTTTTTTAAGAAAACCCTTTTTAAAATTATTTATTTATTTATTTGATTGAGAGAGAGAGAGAGAGAGGAAAAATGGGAACGCCAGGACTTCCATCCACTGCAAATGAACTCCAGAGGCATACATCGTCCACCTTGTGCATGTACCTTGTGTGGGTGCCTGGGGAATCAAACCTGGGTCTTTTGGTTTTGCAAGCAAGTGCCTCAACCACTAAGCCATTTCTCCAGCCCGAAACTACTTCTTTTTTTCCCCCCTTTAAAATTTTTGATGGACAGGAAATGGTATGTAATAACTGCCAAGTTACATAAATTACCCTTTCTGTTAATGTTTGTGGTCCAGGAAAGCACAAACTATCAGTTGATACAAACCGCATGGGCCTTTTCAGCAGTTGTCTGGACGCGTGACTGAGTATGGGCCGTGGACTCATCTTTACATGGTCCAAAATAAATATAAATAAATAAATAAAAGCGGCTGCTGTATCTGGCAGGCTTCAGATCAGCTTAGCTGATAAGGCGCTTGCAGTTTGTTGTGAGAACTTTTCCCCTGGGGAGATGTAGACACACGTCTTCATTCCAAATAGGTCCCAAATGGCAGTACAATTACACTAACGCCAGTTTGGTGAACCTATGAGTTTATTGGAGGTCACTTACAGAGCATTAAGAAGGGTTACTATAGGAATGGGGAACCCCAAAGCAGGCACTTTGATAGAGGTTCCTTGGATGCTCTTCCCTGTCTCAGGATGAGGGCTTACTTACAGAGCATCAGGACCCCAGAGCAGCGAAGCCTCCTTCCACCCTGAATGATAACTTCCCTGTGGCCGCTTTAAGAAGCTCCCTGTTCCTGTCCATTTGTATGAGAGCACAGAGCAGCGCTTCAGTGGGACTCACTCTTCCCAGATTACCTCCGCAGGTGCTCCTGCCTCAGTCTTTTTTTTTTTAGTTTTTCGAGGTAGGGTCTCACTTTGGTTCAGGCTGACCTGGAATTCACTATGTAGTCTCAGGGTGGCTTCGAACTCTCGGTGATCCTCCTGCACCACCACGCCCGGCTCTCCTCCCTCAGTCTTGACGTAAGGCCTTACTTTTGGAGCATGGAGACTCCAGAGACACTGTTGCGGAACTTCCCTGAAAAGGTTACTCCACTGCCAGCATGAGCAGATATAGAGGAGTTTATTTCCCGGGGACTGAAGCTGGGATTGCTCCCCAAAGTAACTTTGGTATTAAGCTGAGATTTTACTTTCATTTTATACTGTTCCTGGCCAAGGGGAGGGGCGAGCAAGCAAGTGGGCATCTGGTTTACAGAAGTAGGACATGACAGCTTGTACAGTCTGTATGATTCAAAACAATTTTTCAAAATATACCTATGAGGGCTGGAGGGATTGCTTAGTGGTTAAGGCATTTGCCTGCAAAGCCAAAGGACCTAGGTTTGATTCCCCAGGACCCATGTTAGCCAGATACACAAAGGGGTGCACGCGTCTGGAGTTCATTTGTAGTGGCTGAAGGCCCTGGCATGCCTGTTCTCTTTCTCTTTCTCTTTCTCTCTCTCCCTCTTTCTCTGTCAAATAAATAAATAAATAAAAATAAAAAATATTAAAAAGGGGTTCCCCCTTTAAATATATATATATGTATACACACACATGCATATATATATATATATATATATATATATATATATATGAATCAACATGCATATGGATCATGTAGTCGGTCACCCTAACCATGAGCTCCTTTTTACTCTATTTAAGTCTAAACTGTCCTTCTCTCTTATCCCTCTGGGTTCCCCCTAGGCAGTTCTCTTTTTGGAATTCCTACAGCTACTGACAGATAAGTTCAGCTCCTCAGCAGTTAATTCTTTCTCTCTCTCTCTCTCTCTCTTTTTTTTTTTTTTTTTTTTTTTTTTTTTTTTTTTGAGGTACGGTCTCACTCTAGCCCAGGCTGACCTGGAATTCACTCTGTATTCTCAGGATGGCCTCGAACTCACAAATATCCTCCTAACTCTGCCTCCCGAGTGCTGGGATTAAAGGTGTGAGCCACCATGCCTGGCAGCAGTTAACTCTTACAGTGACTTAGTGCATCAGTCCAACTTTCAGCTTCTTTTCCACTACATTTCCCTCCTCTTCCCAGTCATAATCCCTTAAGATCTAACATGTAACTTTTCCGACCAGGCATAGCAAACACCAGCAGGACTGGTAGACATTGTGTCCGTTTACCCCTCTCGCCCCCCATATCTCATGTTGAATTCCTCAAGCTTCTGCCATGCATAAACTAGTCAGATTCTGGAGTGACTAGAGTAGGGCTGTAGTCTCTTGTCAGGGGCAGGTTTCCTCCAGAGCTTGGCTTGGAGGGGAGACTCTGGGTTCCTGGTACTCTGTTAGCTGCTACAATCAGCTGAGGACAGTGTCCTCTTACTCTGGTAAGAGTTGATGGTTGATGGTTAATGGTTGATGGGTATGGGCCCAATTCCCTGAGGGTATGCGGGTCCCCTTGTGTTACAGATTTTAAGGAAGCACCATCAATGGCAGGTGAATCAGGTTTACCTCTGTAAATCTGAGCAGAGACACCTTGCAACAACCAGCACCACCCACATCAGCAAGCACAAACAGCTAGAACTCTAAGTGGTTTTTACATGTTAGGATGGGGGTCTGCGATCTGTCCTTATTGATATGCCTCCTTTAATAAAGGCATATCAAGGAATGATTGGACTAATACAAATCAATAAGTATCAGGTAAACATAACAAGTGAGGACAATTTTTGAAATTTTTATTTAAAAGGAACAGTAACTGACTAATCAGGGACAGGCAGAGACAGACAGCATGAGTAAATGTTAGAGGTTAATGTTGTAAACCAGCATCAGATAGGGAACCCTGTTAACCTGAATCTTGGTTTATATTATAATATCTTGTAGGTATACTTTCTTACTGGGTGTTTAAGACCATGTAGGCAGCCAAAATTAACTATGTATTATATTTTAGAGGTCATTCATGGCTCTATAGGAGAGACCTTAGGGACCTGTGAGGAGGTCTATGACTCCTTACAACATGCTCCTCCAGATACAAAATGGCCTGAATATCCATGACCTCACAGTGCCTGACACTACCTACACAAGACCATCATAATAGGAGGAAAAGATCATGACATCAAAATAAAAGAGAGACTGAGAGGGGGACGGGATATGATGGAGAATGGAGTTTCAAAGGGGAAAGCGGGGGATGGGGAGGGAATTACCATGGGATATTGTCTACAATTATGGAAGTTGTCAATAAAAATAAATAAATTGGAGAAAAAGATGATGACATCAAAAAATGAGAGACTAATGGAGAGAGGGAGGGGATATGATGAAGGGCAGAGTTTTGAAGGGGAAGATGGGGGAGGGGAGGGAAATATCATGGTTTATTGTCTGTAATAGGAGTTGTCAATAAAAAATCTTTTGAAGAAATAAACAAGGCCTCTTTCTATCCCTCTCAAATAAATAAATAAATAAATAAAAAGTTTAAAAAAAGAAGAAATAAACAAGAAAAAATAAATTAATAATAAAAAAATTGAATAATAAAAAAAGAGGTCTATGGACCAACCTAAGCAAAGTGATCTCGGAAGGGTTAATATCCTTCTCTGAAAACTAGAAGGAACTAAAGAGTTAGAGCCGGGCGGAGGTGGCTCACGTCTTTAATCCTCGCACTCAGGAGCAGAGGTAGGAGGATCATTGTGAGTTCGAGGTTACCCTGAGACTTCATAGTGAGTTCTAGGTCAGCCTGAGCTAGAGTGAGACACTACTTCAAAAAAGACAAAAAATAAAATAAAATAAATAAAGTTAATAATTATCCCTAATCCTAGCAGGCAATAAGGAACTCAAAGAGGTATTTGGCCTTATTAAGTTCAACACCTTCCCCAACTAATGTATTCCTCTTAAGCTCAGATGGCTTTGAAGGACCAGAAACCACCTGAGTCTCCTCTCTTAGACAATCCTGACTGAAGAAGTCTATTCTGAACAAGAACACAAATAGCTATGATTTTCTTATCAACTGCACCTGGTACAGTCTGTTTCTTAGGATTCTCCTTATATGTCTGAACCCCAGCCTGGCTTCATCCTGCGGGAAGGCTGCTGCCCCTCGCTGTTTCTCTCAATAAACAGTCCGTCTATAGAGATCAAGCTCAGTGCTCTCTCTTGCTTTTCTCTTACACTTTCCTTATAATCTCGTCATGTCATCTGCATGGCTGTGCTTGGCTGCCCTCATGACTGTCCTCTGGATTTCACAAGTTCCTTAGCTGTGGTTTCCAAGATTGAATACCACAGAAACACTGCAAACGGTAAAGATTGCTTTTATTTTTGTAACAAATCCACATCCCAAGGTCAGTTCAAAGAAAAGGGGGCAGGAGAGATAGCTTAGCAGGTTAAGCGCTTGCCTGCAAAGCTTAAGGACCCCAGTTTGAGACTCAATTCTCCAGTACCCATGTAGGCCAGATGCACAAGGTGGCACATGCATCTGGAGTTCGTTTGCAGGTAGCTGGTGGCCCTGATGCACCCATTCTCTCTCTCTCAATCTCTCTCTCTCTCTCTCTGCCTCTTTCTCTCTCTGCCTACCTGTCACTCTCAAATAAATAAATAAAAATAAACAAACAATTTTAAAAAGAAAAGGAATATGTTTTGTTGAGTTTTGGTTTGGCTTTTGGTTTTTGAGTTTTTGAGGTATGGCCTCACTCTAGCCCAGGCTCACCTAGAATTCACTCTGTAGTCCGAGGCTGACCTTGAACTCATAGTGATACTCCTACATCTGCCTCCTGAGTGCTAGGATTAAAGGTGTGCCCAGCTTTTGATCTTTTAAAAACATTTTTATTTACTTATTTGAGAGAGAGAGAGAGGGAGGAGAGAGAGACAGAGGGAGTGCCAGGACATCTAGGCACTGCAAATGAACTGGGAATCTAACCAGGGTCCTTAGGCTTCACAGACAAGCTCTCTAATCACTGAGCAATCTCTCCAGCCTCTCATTTTTTTTTTTTTTTTGGTATTTTTTTTCACTTATGAAATATCCATGCTGGAACTGAGGAGATGGCTCAGTGGTTAAAGGTGTTTGCTTGCAATACCTGCTGGCCTCAGTCAATTCCCCATGTAAAGCCAGATGCACAAAGTGATGCATGCGTCTAGAGTTCATTTGCAATGTCAAAAGTCCCTGCCATGCCCATTCTCTCTTTCCCACTCCACTCTCTCTGCTTGCATTTGCAAATAAAACAAGATTTTTTAAGCAAAATGATGCTTGAAATATCCATGGGGACATAGCTTAGTGGTTAAAAGCACTTGCAAAACCTACCAGGTTGGATCTAATTTCCTCATAAAGCTGGACAGGCACTCTTTTGCTGTGGCAATAATCTCTAGTGTGTACACACATGCACACACACACACACACACACACACACACACACTGTGGTGGTTTGAATAGATGGCCCCCAATATATTCAGTTTTTTATTTGTTTGTAGTTTGTATCTGCAGCCACCTGGCTGGAGGCAATGTCACTAGGTGGATCTTAAGGTGTGGTGGTGGGTTTCAGATTTCAGTCTAAAGATATGCAAAGTGTGCCTAGCAGGAGTTCCTGAAGTATGCTGTACTGTGTGGCTTTTGGCTTGTGCTTCTCTCTCTCTCTCTCTCTCTCTCTCTCTCTGCTTGGACCTGTGAAGGCAGGCCAGCTTCTTCTGCCATTTATGGAACTTCCCCTGGATCTGTAAGCTTCAATAAATATCCCTTCCTCTATAACTGTTCCTGATCTGGAAGTTCATCTCAGTAAACCTGAAGCTGTCTGCTACACACACACACACACACACACACACAAATAAATAAGTTTTTTTTTTTTTAATCCAATGTTGGGCTGGAGAGATGGCTTAGCAGTTAAGGCACTTGTCTGCAAAGCCTAAAGAGCATGTGGAGTTCATTTGCAGTGGCTGGAGGCTTTGGCACACTCATTCTCTCCCTTCCCCCTTTCTCTCTGTTTCAAATAAATAAATAAAATAAAAAGCAGCCAGTGTAACTTTCTACCCTACATGTACATTAAAAACATAAATATCTTTTTTATCTCTCCAGCCCTTTGTCAGAGATCTTGAGGCATAATCCTAAAACCTGAAAACAAGTTCCCAATTGATGTCTTCTACCTTGTTTTCAAGTGAAGAAACCAGAATTCTTAGGTTATGGCTGCATTTACATATCCAGTTAGTATTAAAGTCCGAACCAAAATCCATATTTCACCCCAGCCTGAGAGATACTATAAAATGCTCTACAAATGATTGAGATGTAGCTTTGTGGTAGAGTACCTGCCTAGCGTGCTGAAGACCCTGGCACCACAAATATAAACAGCAACAATAATAATGATAATGAAGAATTAGAAAATAGGGGGCTGGAGAGATGGCTAGGTCATTAAGGTGCTTGCCTGCAAAGCCTAAGGACCCAGGTTCAATTCCCTAGTACCCATGTGAAACAGATGCACAAGATGGTGCATGCATCTGCAGTTTGTTCACAGCAGCTAGAGGCTCTGGCATGCCCATTTTCTCTATCTGCCTTTTTCATAAATAAATTAAATATTTTTGAAGAAAACTAATGCTAGCTGGGCCTGGTGGCTCACGCCTTTAATCCCAGCACTTGCGAGGCAGAGGTAGGAGGATCACCTTGAGTTCGGGGCCACCCTGAGACGACATAGTGATCAGCCTGAGCTAGAGTGAGACCCTACCTAAAAAAAAAATAAAAAATAAAAATAAAAAAAAAAAAAAAACAATGTTACCTGCCCAAGTGCTTCAACTAAGTGATTCAGCCTCTTGTAAATGTGCAAAGAGACTCATTCAGTAAAGAAGGAGCTATAATTAAAGTGATGTGACTTTTCTTTTGGGCCTAAAAAAGACCTAAAGATAATTGACTAATCAGTGTGTAAACCTGAACGACTGAAATAAGCTCATAGGTACCAAAGGACAGTGGCCATCCAGGAATCAAGAATAAGGGGAACAAAGGACTATAGTCTGCAGGAATATTCACACTCCTTGGGGGAAAGGCAGAGCTCTAAGTGTAAATGACCCATCCTAGAATTTTATTTTTTTATATTTATTTTATTTATTTGAGAGAGAGAATGGGTACACCAGAGCTTTCAGCCCCAGACATATTCACCACCTTGTACCTCTGGTTTATAAGAGTCCTGGGGAATCTAACCTGGGTCCCCTTGGCTTTGCAGGCAAGCACCTTAACTGCTAAGCCATCTCTCTAGCCCTGTTTTATTTTATTTATTTATTTATTTGAGAGTGACAGAGAGAGATAAAGAGGCAGATAGAGAGAGAGAATGGGTGCGACAGGGCCTCCAGCCACTGCAAACGAACTCCAGACATGTGCGTCCCCTTGTGCATCTGGCTAACATGGGTCCTAGGGAGTCGAGCCTCTAACCAGGATCCTTAGGCTTCACAGGCAAGCACTTAACCACTAAGCCATCTCTCCAGCCCCCCTTTTTTTTTTACTTGTTATTTATTTATTTATTGTTTTTTTTGGGGGGGGGTAGGGTTTTGCTTTCTAGCCCATGCTGACCTGGAATTCACTATATAGTCTCAGGGTAGCCTCAAACTCACCTACCTCTGCCTCTTGAGTCCTAGGATTAAAGAAGTGCACCACCATGCCTGGCTCCATTCTAGAATGTTAGACACAGTTATTCCTGAAGTAGAGAAGCATCACCCACCAGGTGTCCTACAACTTGCTGGAAATGTTTCCAGAAATATTCTATTGCCTTTACTTTCCTTGTAAAACAATCCTCTGATCTATTATGTAGTCTGCAGTATGGACTTGTCATTGAGAGGTGTGGTAGTTTGAATATGATAGTGTACAAATATGGCCCCATAGACTCAGATGTTTTATTAAAATTGAGCTTGCAACTTGAGCCTCTAGCAGGCAGAACCCTGCTGTGGGGGACGTGTCCCTGGGGGCAGATCTGATTCCAGCCCAAAGGTGTGGAGAGAGCAGTTTGAGCTCTGTTGGTTCCTGCTTGCTGCTTGTTGGTGTGTGCCTGTTTGTGTTTGGCATTCACTGGTTGTTTGGTGGTGTCTCTCTGCTTGGATCTATGAAAGGGAGCCAGCTTCTTCTGCAACTGATAGAACTGGCCCTAGATTTGTAAACTGAAATAAACCCGTTCCTCCCCTAAACTGTGTCTGGTGGGATGTTCATCCCAGCAATGTGGAGCTGAGTACCACAAAGAGAAAAGTCTTTTACTGTGAACAAGTTCTGGGTCTCAAGCTAAAGATGTCCCCCAACCACAACTAACGAACAATAATAATAGCAAACGTACACAAACCACATAGTATGAACCAGACACTGTTCCTCGTACATTGTAGCTTATCTCTGCTGAAAGTCTGACTAATTTATAGGTGAGGAAACTGATGGCCAGAGAAGCTGAGAATTGGGGCCTAGCACACAGTTCTGGGATTCAGGCCAGACAGCCTTGCACTTAGCTGTTCTGCTGACTTGCTGCTGCTACTGAGACACAGATATTCTCAGGCCACCATTTTTCTCCCTAGGGTCTGCTTATTGATAATGAATTCTCCCAATCTGAAGACCTTAGTGTAAGCTGACAAATTTCTCCACCAGCCAAGTGAAGAACTAATCTGCTGAATTCTCAGTGGACAAATCAGGAGTGAGAGGACTTGAATTCAGTCTGACTCAAAGACCACACTAATAATCACACACTACTACAATTTGTTGCATGATATTTCCTAGGGAGACTATTCACCTCAGATGGATAGAGCACCAACAGATAAAGAAAGGATTCCTTCCAAGTCCAGTTTGGTTAACTATCAAAGAGGCCCACCCATAGTATGGAGGACTCATAAATAGCTCTACTACTGAACAGTTCCACTCCTGGAACTGAGAAGAAAGATGGTCCTCTCCTGGCAAACCCTCATGGCACCAGAAAGTGCTATAAAACCTACTGGGTGATAACTGTCACCAACAGCATGAATAAGCAGGATACCCTGCAAGCTAGTCAATCAACCAGCTGGACCAGCTGCAATAGTGGTACACAGCTCTTGTGGGTAACAAACTACCCTTTGCTTAGACATGAGGCTCACTCAGTGGGAGAGAAACTCATAGCTGGTACTGGGAAACAAGTCAGCACCCATAGCCAGGAAATTTGCAAACCCCAGAGAGAAGCTTTCATTGCTTTCTGGACAAGTAGAATGGATATCCTCATCAAACTCTCTCAAGGACTAGAGAGATGGCCTAGCGGTTAAGGTGCTTTCCTGTGAAGCCTAAAGACCCAGGTTCAGTTCCCCAGTACCCAGTTAAGTCAGACACATTTGTCTGAAGTTCGTTTGCAATGACTAGAGACCATGGCATGCTCATTCTCTCCCCCGCCTTCTCCCTCTTTCAAATAAATAAATAAAAATATTTTTTAAAAGGTTTCTTAAATTTCTATGCATATCCCATTTGATCAAATCTTCTCTCACCCTTGGTTGGAAAAATCTGTTTTATTTTATAGGTGGCAGAGAATACCAGGGGGATCAAAGATCCATGAATATAAAAAAGAAAAGACAAGGGCTGGAGAGATGGTTTAGTGGTTATGTGCTTGCCTGTGAAGCCTAAGGACCCCTGTTCGAGGCTCTATTCCCAGATGCACAAGGGGGCACATGCATCTGGAGTTCCCTGGCGCGCCCATTCTCTCTCTCTCTCTCTATCTGCCACTCTCAAATAAATAAGTAAAAATAAACAAAAAAAAAAAGAAAGAAAGAAAAGATAGATTGCTCACCATGAGATGTACTAATTTACCGCATTTATGGGAGTCCAGGAGAAACTGCAGAGGAAGCAGCAGCAGGAGTATTGCTCACAGTACTAGGCTGACAACCACCTTCAGGGAAATAGCAACATACCATACTGTGGTGAACTGAACATCTTAGCAGAAATACAGAGGTTACAGAGAATTCAATACTAAAAACAAACTGCTAAGGCACACCCCCCAAAGCTCAGAGATTGTTGCAGAAGAGGGGATGAGATGACTGTAAGAGCAACAGGGAGGATAGAAATATCCTGAGGGGACTGGGGAGATGGCTTAGTGGTTAAGGCACTTGCCTGCAAAGCCGAAGGACTCATGTTCCCCTCTGTAGATCCCACATAATCCAAAGGCACAAGGTGAGGCGAGTACAAGGTGGCGCATGCACACAAGGTGGCACATGCATCAGTAGCTCTATTACAGTGGCTGGAGGCCCTGACCCACCAATTCTCCACTCTCATTCTGTTGTCTCACTGTCCCTCTCTCAAATAAAGAAAAGGCTAGTCTGTTGGGCTTGCCTAAAAAATAAAAATAAAAATAAAAATAAAAATAAAAAAGAGCCAGGCATGGTGGCACACACCTTTAATCCCAGCATTCAGGAGGCAGTGATAGGTGGATTGCCATGGGTTCAAGGCCACCCTGAGACTACATAGTGAATTCCAGGTCAGCCTGGGCTAGAGCAAGACCCTACCTCAAAAAACTGAAAAACTTAATAAATAAATAAGAAGAAATATCTTGAGGCACAGCCACCCCAGAGACTGAGGCCTTAATTACGCCACAATGAATACTGATAACTCCACTGAGAGCCCTCAGTATGAATGGAGAGGGGGAGAAGCGTATAAGACTATAAAATCTATGTAAACCCAATTTAATCCCAGCACTCAAGAGGCAGAGGTAGGAGGATCACCTTGAGTTTGAAACCATTCTCAGACTACATAGTGAATTCTAGGTCAGCTTGGGCTAGATCAAGACACTACCTTGAAAAACAAAACAAAACAAAAATCTATGTTAAAAAAATAAATAAATAGCTGGGTGTGGTGGCACACGCCTTTAATCCCAGCACTTGGGAGGCAAAGATAGGTGGATCACTATGACTTTGAGGCCACCCTTAGACTACATAGTGGATTCCAGGTCAGCCTGGACTAGAGTGAGACCCTACCTTAAAAAAAATCAAAACATATTGGGCTTCTGTGCGAGAAGGAAAAAACTCAGTAGCAGAGGCCATTAAGTTAAAAAGGAGATAGAAAGGGAAGAGAAAGAAAGGGAGGAGGGCATTTATTAGGTTGGTATTGTATATATGTAAGTAGAAAGATTGAGATGGTGAGGGGATATGATGGAGAATGGAATTTCAAAGGGAAAGTGGGGGGGGGTACTACCATGGGATATTTTTTATAATCATGGAAAATATTAATAAAAATTGAGAAAAAAAATCAAAACATAAAATAAAATAAGCGGGGCATGGTGGCTCACGCCTTTAATCCCAGCACTTGGGAGGCAGAGGTAGGAGGATTGCTGTGAGTTCAAGGCCACCCTGAGACTACATAGTGAGTTCCAGGTCAGCCTGAGCTAGAGTGAGACCCTATCTCAAAAAAACAAAAATAACATTAAATAAATAAATAATAAAATTTTAAAAAAACATTTAAAAAAAGAGGCTGAAGAGATGGTTTAGCTGATAAGGCATTTATTTGCCTCCAAGCCTAACGACCTGGATTTGATTCCCCAGTACCCACATAAAGCCAGATGCACAAAATGGCACATGCATCTGGAGTTCATTAGCAGTGGCTAGAGGACCTGGCACAGCCATTCTCTCTTTCTCTCTCCTCTGTCTGTCTGTCTCTCTCTCTCCTCTCTCCCTCTCTGCTTGTAAATAATAATTTAAAAGAAGAGTCCCATTCCTGGCAATTGATGATCTCTTTGTAACCTTGGGTAGGGGTAGGGCCTCTTGAGAACCTCACGAAGACTTCTGATGCTTGTGAGGACTCCTGTCTTCCCTGCAGGAAGGAGGAGGCTCCGCTCACCGTCGCTGCATGGCTGCTTTTCAGAACGGGAGCTTAAGGTAGGGCTTTGTTCATGCTAAGCAAACACTCTGTCAATGAGCTACATACATCACCAGCCTTCTTAGGACTTTTGATTCTGAGACAAGGTTTTACTGAATTGCCTAGTTTAGCCTTACTAGATATGGTGGTTTGAATCAGAAGTTCCCCATAAGCTCATGACCCAACTGGTGGCAATTTGGGAGGCGGAGACTTGCTGAAGGAGGTATGTTGTTGGGGGCAGGCTTAGGGGTGTTCTAGTCAGCTCCCCTTTGCCAGAACTTGGCTCACTCTCCTGCTGCTGTTTGCCACCTGCTGTGGCAAGGTGATGTCCAGCCTGTGCTCATGCCATGCCTTCCCCTGCCATCATGAAGCTTTTCCTTAAGACAGTAAGCCAGAATAAAACCCTTCCTTCCATCAGCTGCTTTTGGTTGGACATTTTGTTCTAGTAATATGAAGGTAACTACAACACTAGGTAAGCCTAGTGTGGTGGTTTGAGTCAGGTGTTCGCCATAAACGTAGGTTTTCTGAATGCTAGGTTCCCAGATGATGGAGATTTAGGAATTAATGCCTCCTGGAGGCAGTGTATTGTTGGGGGCAGGTTTATGGGTATTATAACCAGTTTCCCCATGCCAGTGTTTGGCACACGCTCCTGTTGCTATTGTCTACCTGATGTTGGCCAGGAGGTGATGTCCACTTTCTGCTCATGCCATCATTTTCCCTGCCATCATGGAGCTTCCCCTCAAGTCTGTAAGCCAAAATAAACCCTTTTCCCCACAAGTTGCTCTTGGTCAGGTGATTTTTTTGTTGTTGTTTGTTTGTTTGTTTGTTGAGGTAGGGTTTCACTTTAGCCCAGGATGATCTGGAATTCACTATGTAGTCTCAGGGTGGCCCTAAACTCATTGCAATCTTCCTACCTCTGCATCCCAAGTGCTGGGATTAAAGGCATGTGCCACCACGTCCAGCTAGGTGGAGTGATTTCTGCAAACCTGACCACAACAGTAAGATTGGTACCGAGAGTGGCATTGCTACTAGACACCTGACTGTGTGGCTTTGGCCTTTTGGAGCTGATTTTCAAGAGGAATGTGGAAGGATTTGAAACCTTGGCCTAAGAGACACCTTGCAGTGCTGTAAGTACAGCTTGATGGACTATTCTGGTAAGAGTTGAAAGACTTGAATGTGGTAAGAACGATGGACTCTGAGGTTTGGCTTGTGAGGGTGAGAAAGAGCTTTGCCTGGACTGGGCAGTGTGAGAGGATTGCTATTTATTATGCTTGTGTCCTGAGAAGTTGTGCAGAGTTGCTTTGCGTAGAAACGGACCAGTGTATGCACAGGGATATGGCACAGAAGTGATATCTTTGGGCTGAAACTGCTGTCCCTTCAGCTGCAATTATATGAGAGATTACAACCTTTGAGATTGGGCCAGCTGACCTGCGCTGAGACAGCAGGAAGAATGAAGACTCAAGGAGTGTCCTGTTCTTCAGAGTCTGCTTTATTCCCCCCTGGGTTAACAAATGGGCACTCTACCTGGTATTGGGAAGTATAAGATATGCAGGAAGGAGAGGGTCATTGAGTTTGCAATGCGGTCTTGTATTTTGGAAACAGCCATGGGCAGTGTGAAGCAGGTTTGCTGGATGCCTGCATGGAGACCGGATGGAGCCGTGAGGATGAGCCATGGATTGCAGTGGAGATGCCAGGAGCACAGGATGGCTGCTAAGGAAAGCTGCTGACTCTGATAAAGTTTTCCAGGAGTGTGAGTAGCCAGCTGGAGGGGTGGAATTGGAACTCCAGAGACTTGTTGCTGGTGAGAATTTTCGGACTTGGAGATTTGTCACAGGCTAGAGATGTTGGACTTGAGGCTACAGAGTTTGGTGTTTGCCCCATTTAAATCTTGTATTGGTTTAATATTTCTTTGCTATGCCCAATGCCATCTTTCACAATATGAATGTTCATTCTGTGTTGTTATGTGTTTTGGGGGTATTTTTTGATATTATGGCTCAGTTAAAAGATCTTGAGCCAGGCGTGGTGGCACACACCTTTAATCCCAGCACTTGGGAGGCAGAAGTAGGAGGATCGCCACGAGTTCAAGGCCACCCTGAGACTACATAGTGAATTCCAGGTCAGCCTGAGCTAGAGTGAGACCCTACCTCAAAAAACAAAGAAACAAATAAACAAACAAAAAAGATCTTGGACTATGGGAATGTTTGATAATTACAATTGATAAAAACTATAGGGACTCTTAAAGTTGGACTGAATACATTGCATTTTACATCGTGGATGGTTATCAATTTATGGGGGCCAGAGGTGGAATGTGGTGGTTTGATTCAGGTGTCTCCCATAAACTTAGGTGTTCTGGGTGCTAGGTTCCCAGGTGATGGAGATTTGGAAATTGATACCTCTTATGAGTATTATAGCCAGTTTTCCCTTGCCAGTGTTTGGCACACTCTCCTGATGCTGTTGTCCACCTGATGTTGGCCAGGAAGTGATGTCCACCCTCTGTTCATGCCATCATTTTCACTGCCGTCATAAAGCTTCCCCTCAAGTCTGTAAGCCAAAAACACCCTTTGTCCCACAAGCTGCTCTTGGTCGGGTGATTTCTGCCAGCGCAAGCCAGAAATTTGCCATCCTTCTACTTAGCCTCCCGAGAAGCTAGGATTATAGTCTTGCATCACCAGATCAGAGTAGCATTTGAAATTTTATTTACATATATGAAATTGTGTATATATATATATATATACATATATATATATATATGAAATTATATGTATATACATATAGATGTTTAATACAGAGGGAAGGAGAGAGGGAGAGAATGGGCTCTTCAGGGCTTTAGGTCTTCTAGTCCATGCAAATGAACTTCAGATGCATGTGCCACCATGTGCATCTGGCTTACCTGGGTACTGGGGAATTGAACCTGTGTCATTAGGCTTTGCAGACAAGCACCTTAACCACTAAGCAATCTCTCCAGCAGCCCCAACTTCTTTTTTGAGGTAAGGTTTCGCTCTAGCCCAGGCTGACCTGGAATTCACTCTGTATTCTCAGGGTGGCCTTGAACTCACAGCGATCCTCCTACCTGTGCTTCCCAAGTGCTGGGATTAAAGGGATGTGCCAGCACACCTGGCTGTCTTTGACTTTTTATAACCACTCCAGTGCTCTTTCCTTGCACATTAGCCCCCTCCTATAAAACTCTCCCCAAAAAGAAATATGTCTGAGTATTTCTCAATTGAATTTGCACCAGAATCTTTCTTCTAATAACTTTACCAAAAGATGTGATGCCAGGGTATGGTGTTGTGGTGCACACCTTTAATCCCAGCACTTGGAAGGCAGAAGTAGGAGGATCACCATGAGTTAAAGGCCAGCCTGAGACTACATAGTGAATTCCAAGCCAGCCTGGGCTAGAGCAAGACTTTATTTTTTTTAAATATTTTAATTAATTTGTTTGACAGAGAAAGAGACAGAGAGAGAGAGAATAGGCACGCCAGGGCCTCCAGCCACTGCAAACGAACTCCAGATGCGTGCGCCCCTTTGTGCATCTGGCTAACGTGGGTCCTGGGGAATTGAGCCTGGGTCCTTTGGCTTTGCAGGCAAACACCTTAACCGCTAAGCCACTCCTCCAGCCCAAGAGCAAGACTTTAAAACAAACAAACGAAGATGTGATGCCAGGAATGATCCAATTTAATTTGAATATGATTTAATTTGGAGTTGGTCACCTATTACTGTCCAGCAGTAAATCAGTGGTATCAGACTTACTTAGAAGCAGCAGGCAATCTGCTCATTTTACTCATAGTGTAAAAGAACACATGGGGGAAAAACACGTGGTATGCAGCAAAAGAAAATGTGTTGTTCTCAAATATGAGGGAAATTGTGGCTAAAATAACATTTAGCTATGACCAGATGGAACTGATCTTGAACAAGAGATGTTGAAAGATTGAGAATGACTAATTTGGAATTTATACTGTGCCCAAGGCCCAGGGTCCAATCCTTTACACCCCTTTCCAAGTAAAAAAATTCTGCAGTTTAGAGTTAAGTGTGAAAATCCAAAGGCCTTCGGGGAAACTGTAGGAGGGCAGAGAAAATGGGCAGCTGTCCCAGGACTTGAGCATCATAGTAGGAGAAGAGAGAACCTCTACCCAAGTGAGAACCTCCAAAAAGGCTAAGCTTGGCATTTAAGCTGTCATGATATTAAAACAGGAAGAAAACCTGAATAAAACCTTCAGTTTCACTTGCTTTTCTTTTAATATTTTATTAACTATTATTATTTATTTATTTATTTGCAAGCAGAGAGAAGTGAGACAGAGAGAAGAAATGTCAGTGCTTCTAGCCACTGCAAATGAACTCCAGATGCATGTGTCACCTTGTGCATCTGGCTTTACATGGGTACTAGAGAATCAAACCCAGGTTGTTAGGCTTTGCAAGCAAGCACCTTAACCACTGAGCAATCTCCCCAGCTAATATTTTATTTATTTTCAAGGAGAGAGAGCAAAATACATACATATATATTATATATATATATACACATATATATGTGTGTGTGTGTGTGTATGTATGTATACCAGGGTCTCTAGCCACTGCAGATGAACTCCAGATGTATGCACCACTTTGTGCATCTGGCTTCAATGTGCATAATGGGGAGTCAAACCCAGGTCATTAGATATTGCAGGCAAGCACCTTAACCACTTGTTTTTAATTATTTGCTCTTACTTTACTTTCAAAATCAATAGCTGGGCGTGGTGGTGCATGCCTTTAATCCCAGCACATGGGAGGTAGAGGTAGGTGGATCGCCTTGAGTTTGAGGCAACCCTGAGACTACATAGTGAATTTCAGGTCAGCCTGGGCTAGAGTGAGACCCTACCTCAAAAAACAAAAAAAAAGAAAGAAAAAGGAAAAGAAAACCAATAAATTCTAGAGACCACACAATTGGACAAAAGGCTACCAGCACCTCACTAGATTGGCTATAGACAACAGTTCTGACATGTGTTATGATACTAACAGTTGCCTAGGTTACCCTTCAGGGACTCTGGGCGTGTGCAAATTGGTGAACTTTTTGACACCAAGAGGCAAAAATAATACCTTCATTACAGAATAAAAAATATATATTACATATTAAAAAAAATAATAATACCTTCAAACAATGCTAACACCATCATTTTAAAAACTTTTATTAGCTGAATGTGAGTGTATGTATGCATGCATGTATAATGTATGTGTGGGTGGACCAGGATCTCTTGTTGAAAATGAACTCCAGATGTATACACTGCTTTGCATCTAGCCTTACGTGTGTGCTGGAGAATCAAATCCAGGCTGACAAGTTTTGCAAATGGCACCTTTAACCACTAACCATCTTCCCGGCCCCTCCCACCATTTTGAACATATATCTAACCAAGTCCTTCATAGCCAGTGCTGTTCCCCCATGCCTGGAACACCCATCTTCCTCCAATGAATGTCCCAAACCATATCCTCTGGAGATTGCATCTTCCATCTCCTCGTGTGTGGCAACCTTGTGAACTCTCTCTCTCTCTCTCTCCTTCTCTCTCTCTCTCTCTTTTCTTTGGTTTTTCGAGGTATGGTCTTGCACTATCCTGGGCTAACCTGACCTTCAATTAACTATGTAGTCTCAGGGTGGCCTTGAACTCAGGGTGATCCTCCTACCTCTGCCTCCCAAGTGCTGGGATTAAAGGCATGCACCACCACTGGCAAACTCTCTTTTGTAAGAGTTGCCATTCTAGTGGTTGACATAGTGAAAAGGCCTGTTTTAGCAACACTTTGCTCAGCCAGCTTTGATACATATCCAGAAGGACCCTTTGTCCATGCCTCATCAGACCCTTACCAGAATTGACAGCCTATAGACTGAAGTAAGTGCCTGGATCATTTGTCCCAAGGACCATCCCTGAGTTCTGCCCACCCTTGACATCACCAACCCTTTGATACATAATTTACCTTTTGCTATAGATAGTTTCTTGGACTGGAAGAGCTTAGCCAGCAAAATTTTGATCCAAATGATTATATTCCTATTTCTCCATCCCTTTAGTGTGACCTTCATTTTGAGGATCTTGTTTTCAGGTATGTCTAATATTCACTTCATTTTTTAAAATGTTTTATTTTTATTTATTTATTTTTATTGACAACTTTGATGATTGTAAACAATATCCAATTGTAATTCCCTCCTCTCCACTTTCCCCTTTGACATTGCACTGTCCTTCATGGCCACTCCACCTCTCAATCAGTCTTTTATTACTCTTAATCACTCTTTTATTATGATATTGTCATCTTTTCCTCCTGTTATGTTGGTCTTGTGTAGGTAGTGTCAGGCACTGTGAGGTCATGGATATCCACGCCATTTTGTGTCTGGAGGAGCACATTGTAAGGAGTCCTAGCCCTTTCTTTGGCTCTTACATTCTTTCTGCCACCTCTTCCACAATGGACCCTGAGACTTGGAAGGTATGAGAGAGATATTGAAGTGCTGAGCACTCCTCTGTCACTTCCCAGCACCGTGATGCCTTCTGAGTCATCCCAATGTCACTGTCATCTGAAAAGAGAAGCTTCTCTAACCAAAAGTGAGAATAGCATTAATATATTGGTATGAACATTAAAAGAAGTGTTTAATAGGCAGTTTGGTGAGCATAGTATATACATTTAGCCAGACAGCAGCAGACATTACACCCCTAGGGCTCATGACTATCCTTGTTGTAGGTTTTCAGTATCAGGGATGTATTCCCTCCCATGGAGCAGGCCTCCAGTCTAATCAGAGGGAGGTTGGTTTCCGCCATAACAGATATGCCACTATTGCACCCATTGGCTCATTTGGCCTGGCTGGCCAAATATAAGGCTTGCAGTGTCCACTGCTGAGTATCTCCACTGGTGATTGCTCTCTCTCCCATTGAACTTCATGCAGCATATCTTTTTCCAACTTTCTGTCAGCTGGTCTACATGGAGGAGGATTTCAGCTCCAGCAGGATTTTTCAGTGACCTTGCAGCCCAAGTGTGTGGAGTCTTCAGCAATAGGGTCTTACCATCTATTCCTGGTGAGAAACCAAGGGCCTTGGCAATGGCCTGTAATGTTTTGGGGGCAACAGGGGCCTCCTTGGCCAACAACTCACAGGAAGGTATCCCATCCCTGGCACTGAAAATTTTCTAGTAACAATCTATGGTTCTTGCATGTTCCATTATCCAAAAAAGTAGGTTTCTATATGACTTATTTATATCCTCTTAAATTTTTATTAGCCCTCCTTCAACCTTTCCTTTATTCAGTCTCTTCCCCTGACCTCAGTTAGGTCTTTTCACTCCTATTAATCAGTTCTTCTACTTATATATATACAATACCATCCTATTAAGTTCCCCCTCCCTCCCTTCCTGTTCCCTTTATATCTCTTTTCTAGCTTACTGGCCTCTGCTACTGAGTTTTTTTCCTACTCACACAGAAGTCCAATCATCTGTAGCTAGGATCCACATATGAGAGAGAACATGTGATGTTTGGCCTTCTCAGCGTGGGTTACCTCATTTAGTATAATCCTTTCCAGATCCATCCATTTTCCCTCAAATTTCGTAACTTCAGTTTTCTTCACTGTTGAGTAGAACTCCATTGTGTAAATGTGCCACATCTTCATTATCCACTCATCAGTTGAGGGACATCTAGGCTGGTTCCATTTCCTAGCTAATGTGAATAGAGCGGCAATAAACATGGTTGAGCAAGTACCTCTAAGGTAGCAAGATGAGTCCTTAGGATATATGGCTAGGAGTGCTATAGCTGGGTCATATGGTCGATCTATTTTTAGCTGTCTCAGGAACCTCCACACTGATTTCCACAATGGCTGGACCAGATTGAATTCCCATCAACAGTGTAGAAGGGTTCCTCTTTTTCTGCATCCTTGCCAGCATTTATGATCATTTGTTTTCATGATGGTAGCCAATATGACAGGAGTGAGATGGAATCTCAACGTAGTTTTAATCTGCATTTCCCTGATGACTAGGGATGTAGAACATATTTTTAGATGTTTATATGTGATCCATATTTCTTCTTTTGAGAACTCTCTACTTAGTTCCACAGCCCATTTTTAATTGGTTTGTTTGATTTTTTATTATTTAATTTTTTGAGTTCTTTGTGTATCCTAGATATTAATCCTCTATCAGATGTATATCTGGCAAAGATTTTCTCCCATTCTGTAGGTTGCCTCTTTGCTCTATTCACAGGGTCTTTTGCCATACAAAAGCTTTATAATTTCATGAGGTTCCACCAGTTAACCTTTGGTTTTATTGCCTGAGAAATTGGGGTTATATTCAGAAAGTCTTTGCCAAGACCAATATGTTGATGGGTTTCCCCTACTTTTTCGTGTAGCAGTTTCAGAGTTTCAGGTCTATATTAAGGTCTTTGATCCATTTGGACTTAATTCTCATGCATGGAGAGAGAGGGATCTATTTTCATCCTTCCACAGATACATATCCAGTTTTCCCAGCACCATTTGCTGAAGAGGCTGTCGTCTCTCCAATGAACATTTTTGGCATTTTTGTCAAAAATCAGGTGGCTATAGCTACCTGGACTTACATTAGTTTTAATAGCATTTGGTTGATGAAATTGGGAACCCCCATGTTCGGTGCATATATGTTCAGTATTGTAATGACCTTCTGTTGGAGTGTGCCTTTAATCAATATAAAGTGACATTCCTTATCTTTCCTAACTAATGTTGGTCTGAAGTCTATCCTGTCATATATTAGGATAGCAACCCCTGCTTTTTTTTCTAGGCCCATTTGCTTGAAACACCATTTTCCAACCTTTCACCCTAAGATAGTATCCATCCTTTGTAGAAAGATGAGTTTCTTGGAGGCAACAAATTGACAGATCTTGCTTTCTAACTCATTGTGCAAACCTATGTCTTTTGCTTGGGGCATTGAGGCCTCTTGATATTAAAAGTTTTTAGGGATGGAGAGATGACTTAGTGGTTACCTGCAAAGCCCAAGGATCCCAGTTTGACTCTCCAGGACCCATGAATGCCAGATGCACAATGGGGTGCATGCATCTGGAGTTCATTTACAGTGGCTGGAGGCCCTGGTGTGCCCATTCTCTCTTTCTCCCTCTTTCTCTTTTCCTGAAATAAATAAATGAAATATATTTTTAAAAAGAGTTTTTATTGAAAGGTATATGTTTATTTTTGCTATTTTCCTTGTCTCGTAGTTCTTCCAGTTTTATCTTTGCTCTCTTGTATTAGCGAGTATTTGAGTATGGTTTTTTTCTTTCCAGGTTCCCTATATGTGTGTTTTTCTCTCTCTTCAGCATGGAGGATCCTTAAAAGTATTTTCTGTAGAGCTGGTTTTGTCTTCAAATATTCCTTTATCCTGCTTTTATTGTGTGGAATGTCCTTATTTCTCCATCTATTTAAATGTATAGCTTTTCAGGATAAAGTAACCTTGGTATATTTCAGAACTTGGAATATATCATTCTAAGCCCTTCTGGCTTTTAAAGTTTGTGTTAAGTAATCTGATGTGATCCTGATGGGTGTGCCTTTGTATGTGGCTTGATTTTCCTCTCTGTTTTCAATATGTTTTCTTTGATTTGTGTGTTTGATAGTTTAATTGTAATATGGTGAGGAGAGGTTCTTTCCAGGTTTTGTCTGTTTGGTGTCCTAAAGGATTCCTGTATCTGCATTGGCATCTCTTGCCCAATTTGGGGGAAATTTTCTTCTATGATTTTGTTGAAAACTCCTACTATGCCTTTGGAGTGAAATTCTTCTCCTTCTACTATACCCTGAATTTTTAGGTTTGATCTTTTCATAGTGTACTGAATATCTTGAAATTCTCATTCATGCTTTCCTATTAGTTTGTCTTTGTCTTTGTTGGACTGTATTAGATCTGCCACCTGGTCTTCTAGTTTAGATATTCATTCTTCTCCTTTACCCATTCTGCTGGTGAGATTTTCTACACAGTTTTTTATTTCACTGACTGTGTTTTTCATTGCTAGTATTTTTGACTGGTTTTTCTTTATTGTCTATTTCCTTATTCATGTCTTGTATTGACCTCCTTATTTCATTAAATTCGTTTCCTGTGTCTTCTTTGATTCCTTTGATTTCCTCTTTGATTTCTTTGAACATATTTATAATCATTCTTTTGAAATTTCTCAGGCATTTCCTCTAAATTAGTCTCACTGGAGGTCATTTCTGATGCATTAATTTCTTTTGTGGATTTATGTTGTCTTGGAAATATTATTAGATGTATCAATCAATCTGATGTTATATATCTGCAGGGCAGGAGCTTAAGTTGCTAGGTGTAGCTCTTTAAATTCTCAGAATAACCACAAAAGTGATCCTAGATGTTAGGGTTTGCCTTCTATGAGAGTATTCTAGTATGCTGAGTGGAAGAAATACAGGCAAATTCTAAAATTTAACTAAACAATGTACACATTCAATGAAAAGCAGCACAGAGTATTTATTCAAGAATAGGTATGATGACAGATCCTCTAACAAAGTCACTGTCCCTAAGGATTTGTATTGCCCCACACCCTTAATACTGTCAACTGAGAGGCTGAGATTTCTGGTCTGTAGAGGGTTCCAAGATTAGCTTGCAACCAAGTGAGACCCTTCCCCAATGAATGACAGAAGAGGTGTCACTATAAATCAGGAAGCAACATATGACAAGCCCAAGTATATATCTTATTTAAGAATAGGAAATCCAAGCTGGTTGTGGTGGCATACACCTCTAATCCCAGTACTCGGGAAGCAGAGATAGGAGAATCGTTATGAGTTCAAGGCCAACCTGAGACTCATAGTGAATTACAGGTCAGCTCTGTGCTATAGTGAGATGCTACCTTGGGAAAAAAAGAAAGAATGAAAGGCAGATCTGACCATCCATCAGATTTAACATATAATGTACCCTGACATGGAAGGTGCAATTAGCACTTCCATTTCAAGCCTATACACCAGGCTTATTTGGCGGGTAATTACCTGGTATAATACCAGTTACCTTTGGGGATGGCTTTGGTCTCAGTTATGCTGCATACCCACTTGGGTCCCTCTTAGCTGCACTGTGGGCTCAGGTAGGCTGGCTGGGTTGGTGGGTTGCTGCTCTGATCACCTGTGCCGGGTGCTGTGTAGGTGAGTTCCCTTCCCCAGATCTATAGTGTTTGCTGGCCCTTGCACTGGCTGTTGGGGGTGGGGAGGCTGTGGATGGTGGCTGAAGTTCTCCTGTTGGTCAATATGATGCTCTTCCTCATGAGCCCCTCCATTGGTCCCTGCCATCCACCCCTTCACATTTCTCAAGTTTGCCAGGAGGCTGGTGTGAGTGGAAAAATCCCTTCACCTGGCTTTTCCTGTGGCTCAGGCAGAGCCAGATGACCACGGCCATGGGGACATGGTTCTGCCACTGCTGGAGCCACTTCTGACTGCTTCTGTGGTTTCTAGATGCTCTGGATCTCTCCTACTTCTCTGCTGTGGTTGATTTTTTTTTCTTTTTATTTATTTATTTTTTATTGACAATTTCCATAATTGTAAAAAATATCCCATGGTAATTCCCTCCCTCCCCCACTTTCCCCTTTGAAACTCCATTCTCCATCATATCCCCTCCCCCTCTCAATTAGTCTCTGTTTTATTTTGATGTCAAGACATTTTCCTCCTATTATGATGGTCTTGTGTAGGTAGTGTCAGGCACTGTGAGGTCATGGATATCCAGGCCATTTTGTGTCTGGAGGGAGCACGTTGTAAGGAGTCCTACCCTTTCCTTTGGCTCTTACACTTCCTCCACCTCTTCCGCAATGGACCCTGAGCCTTGGAAGGTGATAGAGATGTTTCAGGTCACTTCCATCTGAAAAGAGAAGCTTCTCTTCCTTAACCAAAAGTGAAAGTAGCATTAACACATGGGTATGAACTTTATGAGCAGCGCTTACTGGGCAATTTGGTGAGCATAGTATATACATTTAGCCAGACAGCAGCAACATTACACCCCTAGGGCTCATGACTACCCCTGTTGTTGGTTTTCAGTATCAGGGATGTATTCCCTCCCATGGAGTGGGCCTCTAGTCAAATTAGAGGGTGGTTGGTTTAACTCATAACAGATGTGCCACTATTGCACCTGTTGGCTCATGTGGCTTGGCTGGCCAAATATAAGGCTTGCAGTGTCCACTGTTGAGTATCTTCACTGGTGATTTCTCTCCCATTGAACTGCATGTAGTTGGCTTTCTTCCAGCTGGTCTACATGGAGGAGGCTTTCAGCTCAGCTACAACCAGATTTCTCAGTGACCTTGCAGCCCAAGTATGTGGAATCTTCAGCAATAGGGTCTTACCATCTATTCCTGGTGGGAAACCAAGGGCCTCAGCATGGCCTTTAATGTTTTGGGGCATCAGGGACCTCCCTGGCCAACAACTCACTGAGGTATCCCATCCCTGGCACTGAAAATTTTCTAGTAAGAATCTATGGCTCCTGTGTGTTCCATTGTCCTAAAAAGTAGGTTTCCATATGACTTATTTATATCCTATTAGATTTTTCTTAGCCCTCCCTCCACCTTTTCTTTACTCAATCTCTTCCCCTGACCTCACTTATGCTTTTTCACCCCCATCAATCTGTTCTTCTACTTACATGTACACAATACCATCCTATTAACCACCCCCCTCCACCCTCCCTTTCTATTCCCTTTATATGTCCTTTCTAGCTTGCTGGCCTCTGCTACTGAATTTTCTTCTTAGTCATACAGAAGTCCAATCATTTTTAGCTGGGGATAATTTCTTATACACCTTCACTTTTTAGTAGAAGAGTGTATTTTGCTGTTTTTTTTCTTTTTTTTTTTTTTCCCTCCCCTAGGCTTCTTTGGCATGGTTCTTACACCACCATCTTAACCAAAAGTCCTAGACCTCTTTCTTGAGTTCTTTTTAGGGGTGAAAGCACTTCATGGAGTTCATACATTGTAGGAGGGGGGGACCCAGAAACCTCCAGCACTGATGCGCCAGAAGTAGGAGGATTGCTGTACAGTTGAAGCCAGTTTGGGACTAAAGTGAGTTCCAGATCACCTGGGCTAGGGTGAGATCCTACCTTAAAAAAAACAACAACAAATACCCCCCAAAACCAACCAAACAAGAAACCCCAGAGGGGCTTGGTGGCGTATGCTTTTTAATCCCAGCACTCAGGAAGCAGAGGTAGAAGGATCACTGAGAGAGAGTTCAAGGCCACCCTGAGACTACATAATGAATTCCAGGTCAGCCTGAGCTAGAATGATACCCTACCTCAAAAAACAGAAGGAAAAAAGAAAAGTCTCCTAAGGGTCATCTTGCCTCACAAACTGGCTGTCCTGGTAGCTATACTATTGACTTCCTTCAGTCTTAGGTCCACATCTATAGAATGCCTTTCCGTGTTGTTGCTAAGCAATTTCATGCCAAATGAAGTATTCCTTAGTGCTGGGAGTTTCAGGAGATTCAGGGGGTCAATAAATCTGCAAGACCACACCCCAAGGTGATAGGTGCAGTAAAAAACTGTGTAGCAGGAGACTGACCAGTATTTGGAAGGAAATTTCTTTAATTAAATCAGGAAACAGTCGCTCCTTAGAAGTGGAGGGAGGTTTAGGAGACTCAGGAGGTCAAGTTCTGGAGAGCTGAAATTTAAAAGGTCACAATATCTCTCCTTAATGTTACAGAAGTAAACCAGGGAGAGTCTGACCAGCTGAGCTGCCTGCAAATTGCATAGAGTGCTCTAGAGATTCGGTTTCTGTGACTCTTCATCTATGCTGGAGTGGGCTTTTCAGTCATCCATGTTTTGTAATTAACCCCAATAAACTCATTGGTTTACCAAAATTGGTTTTGGTGCAATCATGCTTTGGTGCCCAATCTAGGATGAACAGATGTGTGTTTTTTTTTCTCCCCAAGGATAAAGTTTCACTGATCAATTGTTTAAAAGTGAGGACAGAGCAGGCATGTTGGCACATGCCTTTAATTCCAGCACTAGGGAGGCAGGAGTGTGAGGATTAGTATGAATTTGAGGCTACCCTGAGACTACATAGTGAATTCCAGGTCAGCCTGGGCTAGAGCAAGACCCTACCTGGGGGGGGGGGGGAGTAAGGCCAGCACTCAGGAGGCAGAGGTAGGAGAATGGTTGTGAGTTCCAGGTCAGCCTGGGCTAGAGTGAGAGCCTACCTCCAAAACAAACAAACAAATAAACAAAAAGGTTGTATTTTGGGCTGGAGAGACGGCGCAACCCCGACAAAGTGAGCTGGGGAAAAAAGGCACTTGCTTGCAAAACCTAACAGCTTGGGTCCAATTTTCCAGTACTCAGTAAAGCCAGATGTACAAAGTGGCGCATGCATCTGGAGTTTCTTTGCAGTGACAGGAGACTCTCGTGCGGCCATACTTGTTCACTCTTTTTCTGTCTCAAATAAATAAATAAATAAAACAATAATAATAATAAATGAGGACAGAGATAGGGCTAACCCTGTAAAAGGGCATATGTTCCTGTACAAACAAAGGAAGAGGGAGGAAAAGTAGGCAAAAATAAAGTGATTTGGGGGTCAATTTTCTGTACCCTATGTAGTAAAAAACATGTAGCTTGAGTCCATGTTGTCGGTGCTGGGCGGATTATGGCAATGTCAACATGTTTTCACCTCATTTGCTCATTGCAATTGAGTAGTGCAATAGCTGTAAGTTCCAGTTCTAGCGTTATAAACTAGTTGTGCTCCAATACTAACGGTACGATCTTATGATGCTCATAGGTTTCTCAACCTTTGAGTTTCAGATTCCTCAAAGGTAATACCGTTGGATCGACTTCCAAGGTGAGCACGCAGCGCTGTGTGATGGCCACAGGCGCGTTCCCGCCCCAGCAGCCGGGCTCAGGAGGGGCGCAAGACTCCAAGAAGCCGGAGTAGGCCCCGCAGGGGCGCGGAGAGAGATCCAGCCAATCGCGCAGCGGGAGGGCCTGGAATTCCCGCCTCTGGACGGCGCGCGCGCGCGCTCGTACCACGCACAGCACGCACACACGCTGCGGACGCGCGCGCGCAGGCCCATCCCTCGTCGCCGCCGCCATTTTAGCTCCTGGTTCGGGCCGCACGGTGTGGGGCTGTTGTGGCGGGAGGGGTGGGGGTTTCTTGGCGAAGTCGCTGTCTGCCCTAGACGGTGCCTGTCCGGCAGGCCGGCGTCTCTCCTTCTTCTTGTCTGTTTCCTAGCCGGCCTCTCAGAGAGTCGCGAGGATGTCCAAGCGGCATCGGTTGGACCTGGGGGAGGATTACCCCTCCGGCAAGAAGCGTGCGGGGACGGATGGGTAAGGCCGGCTGGGGGAGGGCGCGAGGCCGCACGGCCCGGGGCTTTGTTGGCGTCCTGACGGGGAGCGGGGATCACGGCCCCGGGGGTCTTTTGTGTGCGGGAGCGCTGGGTTGGGACGCCGGGGGCCATCTAAGTGTGCGGTGGCGGCGCCGAGAGGCCTATGGCGGCCGCGAGTGCGCCGAGGCCTCTCCTCCTCCAGGCCGGGCCCCGGAACCGCGGGCCTCGCGTCTCCGGTGAGGCCTGCACGCAGCCGGGGGCAGGCGGACGGGCGGCGGAGGCTTGGGCCGTCCAAGGGCACCCGGCCCGGGGTCGCGCGCGGGGCAGGCCTGGGCCGGGGGTTGGCGTCGGCGTGGCTCCGGGAAGGGGCGAGGCGCGGGCCGGGTTGGGGGAGGACGGAGACCCGGAGTGGCCTCGAGCGGCCGCGTTTGCGGTTTGGCGGGAGGGAGAGCGAGCGAGCGAGCGTCTCGGCCCATTCAAAAAGCTCTTGGAAGTGGCTGGGAGCAAACTTCCGCTCTCGGCCTGCTCCCGCCATCTCTCAGAGCTGCTTGGGTTCGAACTGCTGCTGGCCGAACGTGCATCACCCTGGGGCTGGGAGTGGTGTACTTATCCCCCCTGCCCATAAGTTTTTATTTTTCCCATCATGTTTCCTCCCCTTCATCAGTAGTTTTGTCCAAATACAGAGACGCTTTTCAGAAAAAAAAAAAACACACACGTTTTTAGTATTGCTAGAGGAATCGCACCCGTGTCGGGGTGAGCCGGGAATGCCATACACAGAAGAATCATGGTGGCATCTTTTTTTGTTCTTTTTCTTGACCTTTTCCTAAAGGTACGGGGGTATGGAACAATTGAAGTAGTTGCATCAAAATCATTTTTTTTTTTTTTTGTCCATTGTAAGTTTTGATTTCTGGAGTACAGATCTTTTTGGGTGATGAAATAAAAATAAGCCACCACCCCCCCCCCAAAAAAAAGTAGGAATAAGCAAATACGTTGCTTAATTGTGTTACTTTACAGTGTCCTGGTGACATGGAATCGGACATGTATGTATTGTGAAGTTTTGTTCACCCAAAAGTCCTTTGTGATTGATTTCTAGGTAATCTGTTTTAATGGGAGTGTAGGCCATGTTAGGATGCGTTTTCACCTTGTAAGTGGAAAGCACATCTGTCAGGTTTTGGGTTTTTGCAGCTGTGTTTTGGCTCACCATACTAGGTACGCATTGCAATCATACAATGACACAAGACAGCTTTAAAATAAAAATCCCAGACAGAAGTGTTTTTGAGCTGTGTCACAGATCCTTAGAGTTGGAAGCAAGTTTCAGGTGTGTGTTTCACACCTGAAGGAGGAAAGGAAGGAGGCTGGGCTACTTGTGTGCTTTCCATGCTTTATGGCAGAGCTAGAGTCCTCATTTCTTTTGGAGTCTGTTTTCATGACATTTGTATTGGGAGCACTTGGTTCTGAATTCCTGTATAGTAAAGGTAAATTACTTGCCATATTTGGCTGTGACTGTTTCGAGAGATCAGACTTTCGAATACAGAGAGAGAAAACTCACTAATGAGTGAGTGTGTTTGAGTACCAATCTAAAAGCTTCCTTGGGATGGCCCATACTGCAGGTTGTGTGGAGATTTCCTTATGCTTGCAGAACATGTGTCCTTGGTAAAAACTGTAGCCTCATGATTTCCCTGATTATTATATGATGTTTGCCTGTTAGTAAAGGGGCCGTCGGTACAACAAATGCCTTAAATTCTAGGGAATTCTGGAGGACGGTTTTTGTTTGTTTGTTTTGAGGCAGTCTCACTACTCCAGGCTGACCTCAAACTCACAGTGATCCTTCTACTTCAGCCTCCTGAGTTCTGGGATTAAAGGTTTGTGCCATCTTGCCAGACCCTGGAGGGTAGGTTTTATACTAGTTACTAGGGTCCTCCCACCCTCGCCCTTCCAGAGACTCACTGTAGCCCAGGCTGACCTGATATTCAAGTCCCAAGCTGGCCTAGAACAAAGCTGTCTTCCTACCTCTGCCTCCTGGGTGCTGGGATTAAAGGCATGGGCCATCACACCCAGCTCTTAGGATTTTTTGGAAAATATTTATTCATTTATTTGAGAGAGGAATTGAGTAAATGTGGCTGCACTAGGAGCTCCGGCCACTGTAAAAGAACTCCAGATGCACGTGCCATTTTGTGCATCTGGCTTTATGTAGGTACTGTGGACTCAAACCAGGTCATCAGACTGCCAAGCAAGTGCCTTTAACCATGGAGTCATCTCTCTAGCTCCTCTACGGTCTTTTTAAAAAAATGTTGTTTAAAAAAATATTTATTTGAGAGAAAAAGAGGCAGATAAAGAGAATGGGCACGCCAGTCCTCTAGCCACAGCAAACGAACTCCACACACACGTGCCACGTTGTGCATCTGGTTTAGGTGGGTACTGGGAAATTGAACCTGGATCCTTAGGCTTTGCAAGCAAGTGTCTTAACTGCTAAGCCATTTCTCCAGTCCCCCCATGGTCTTTCGAGTGCCATTTCTCATACCACTTTATTATTATTTATTTATTTGAGAGCAGCAGATAGAGAGAATGTGTGCATCAGGGCCTCTAGCCACTGCAGACAAACTCCAGATGCATGTGCCACCTTGTGTATGGGTACTGGGGAATTAAACCTGGGTGCATTAGCTTTCCCACCAAGCATCTTAACTACTAAGTTCACCACTTTTTTCTTTAGCAGTGAGTTTACAATCTTTTTTAAAAAGTAGTTTTCTTCAGGTATTTTTGTTTTAATTTTTATCTGTTTATTTGAGAGAGAAGGGTGGGGAGAGAGAATGGGTGCTCCAGGGCCTCCAGCCTCCACAGATACTCTCCAGACACATGTGCCACCTTGTGCATCTGGCTTACGTGGGTCCTGGAGAATAGAACCTGGGTCCTTTGATTTTGCACCTTAACTGCTAAGCCATCTCTCCAGCCCTTTTGGTTTTTTGAGGTAGGGTCTCAGAGTGGCCTAGAACTCAAAGTGATCTTCCTACCCTGGCCTTCCAAGTGCTGGAATTAAAGGCCTGTGCCGCCACACCCTGCTAGTTTAAAATATTCATTGATACATATGGTCCCCTCCCCACACCACTTAGTTTTTTTTTTTAATTATTATTATCTATTTGCAAGCAGAGGGAGACAGAATGGGTGTACCAGGGCCTCTAGCCACTGCAAATGAACTCCAGATACATGCAGCACTTTGTGCGTCTGTCTTTGTTTATTTACATGGGTACTTAGCAATAGAACGTGGCTTTTTACTCTTTGCAGGTAAGCACTGTAACCACTGAGCCATCTCTCCAGTCCCCACTTGATAATTTTAAGGCACCTTTGTTGCTTGCTGAAGATACTGGAGTTTTTCTTTTTGGTGGCTGATGTATACATGACAGGATAGGCTTGTCCATTTTTATGAACCCAGCTGTCAAACACCACTATTCATTTTTCCAGTATTTAAAGGCAATGTAATTCAGTCAGACAGTGGGAGATTTCATTGTATTTATGCTGCTACACTATGGAGTAGGTTATTTGTTCTGGGTGTTTTAATTTTGGAGCTGGGCGGAGAAGTCGTAGCCCCCGTTATGCACCTGGGATCTCTTTTTCCATAAACCCAAGTTTTTACTTTGCTTTACTTTTTTTTTTTTTTTTTTTTTTTTTTAGGTAGGGTCTCACTTTAGCTCAGGCTGACCTGGAATTCACTATGTAGTCTCAGGGTGGTAACCTACTTTCCTTTTTATTTGTTGGTTTTTCAAGGTAGGGTCACACTCTAGCCCAGGTTGACCTGACACTGTAGCTCCACACTGGCCTGGAACTCACACCTATCTATCCTTTTCTGCCTCCAGAGTGCCTCCATGCCAGGCCTACCCTCTCTTTTTTATTGGTTGCGTAGCACTGCAGTTGCACAGGTGCATATAGCCCATATCCTGCTCATTGATGTGAGGTAGCTTCCCTGGTATGATCATTTCGTAGATGAAAACTATGATGGACTGCTTAAGCTGTTTAAGGCACTTGCCTGCAAAGCCAAAGGACTCAGATTTGATTCCCCAATACCCACATAAAGCCAGGTGCACTAGGTGGCACTTGCGTCTGGAGTATGTTTCCAGTGGCCCGGGTCCCTAGCGAACCCATTCTCTGTCTCTTTGTCTTTCAGAAATAAAATTGAAACCAGGCATGGTAAAAATGCCTTTAACTTTAATCTCAGCACTTGGGAGGCAGAGGTAGGAGGATCGCTGTGAGTTCAAGGCCACCCTGAGACTAAGAGTAAATTCCAGTTCAGCCTGATGTAATTTTCTTAAAGGGAGGGATGGCTTAGTTAGCAGTTAAGGGATTTGCCTTCAAAGCCAAAGGACTCCAGGTTCAATTCCCCAGGACCCATGTAAGCCAGATGCACAAGGTGGTTCATGTCTCTGGAGTTTGCAGCAGCTGGAGGCCCTGGCACATCCATTCTCTGTATGTGACTCTAAGATAAATAAAATATTTTTAAAAAACCCGATGAGCATCATTTGTACATACTTGTACACTTACATGCATAGAAATTCTGGAAATAAGATGCCTGGTCAAGAATAATGTTTATTTAGAATAATCTGATTTTGATGGTAGTTTACTTCTCATTAGCAATATTTTAGCACTGGATATTCCATATACAATTTTAATTGAAAAGCATCGTTAAAAGCCAACGTTTATGCAGCATTTATAATATGCTAGACAGCATTATAAGTTCATCACATATATTAACTTAAATTTTTTCAACACTACACATGGCATCAATAGCCCCAATTTACAGTTGAGCCAGGATACTAATTAATATTGCTGATGTAGTACAGAGGATGTGCTTGACAGTTGTCATATAAATGATGTCAAGCAGTTTTCTAAAGCACTATGCTTCAGTTACCAGAGCCGACCAACCTTGAAGCCCCTTCTCCAAAGGTGCCTTTTAAAAGAGAACATGTACATGGACAAGTCTGTGAGGCAGAAGTTTGAGCCCTGGGCTGAAGAGACTGCTTAGTGGTTAAGGCACTTGCCTGGAAAGCCAAAGGGCCCAGGTTCAATTCCCCAGTGCCCACAAAATGGTGCAGGCATCTGGAGTTCAGCTGCAGTTGCCAGAGGTCTTGGCATAGGCATTCTGTCTACCTCTCTCTCTTTCAAATAAATAAATAAAAATAAAACCCTGGCTTTATAATATTTTTAAAAATATTTGAGCCCTGACTTAATTTTCTTTCTTTCTTTTCCCTCCCTTCCCTTCCCTTCCCTTCCCTTCCCTTCCCTTCCCTTCCCTTCCTTCTTTCCTTTCTTCCTCTCTTTCTTTCTTTCCTTCCTTCCTTCCTTCCTTCCTTTTCCCTCCCTCCCTCCCTCCCTCCCTCTCCTCTCTCTTTCTTTCTTTCTTTCTTTCTTCTTGCCCAGGCTGACCTGGAAGTCACTATATAGTCTCAGGTGGTCTCGAATTCACGGTGATCCTCCTATCTCTGCCTCCTTAGTGCTGGGATTAAAGGGTGTGCCCTACCACGCCTGGTTTAAATTTATTTCTGCTTTAGTTTCCTCTCCTGTCTCTCAAAATGAAATGATGACTAGAAACATGGATCTCTCCCCCCCCCCCCCCCCCGCCCAGGTAGGGCCTTACTCTAGTCCAGGCTGACCTAGAATCCACTATGTAGGCTCAGGGTGGCCTCGAATTTATGGTGATCCCTCTATGTCTGTCTCCGGACGTAGAGGATTAAAGGCGTGGGCCACCGTTCCCCCCCAAAATAGGAATCTTATTTTTAGAATAGAGACTGTGGTGGCCCACACCTTTAATCCCAGCACTGGAGAGGCAGAGGTAGGAGGAGCTCCATGAGTTCAAGGCCATCCTGAGCTAGAGTGAGACCCTACTTTGAAAAACAAACAAACAAACAGAAAGTGTTCTTTAAGGGTTTTCTCATGGTTTGGTGTGCCAAGATTAAGATAGCTACTTTCCCCCCCCCACACCACCCCTGAAACTAGGTCCTCACATATGCTAGGCACGTCTTTTATCATTGGGCTATATCATCAGCTCTATGTAAAAAAAAAAAAAAAAATTGAGGGCTTATGAGATAATTTAGCAGTTCAGGTGCTTGCCTGTGAAGCCTAAGGACCCAGGTTTGATTTTCCTAGTACCTATGTAAGCCAGATCCACATGGTGGTACATAAGTTCATTTGCAGTGGCTAGAGGCCCTGACATGCTCACCCCCCATCTGCTTCTTTTTGTATGTCTCTCAAATAAATAAAAATAATATATTAAAGAATCGAGACAGGTGGGCCTTTAACTCACTGTGTAGTCCAGATAGGACTTGAACTGAGCATCCTGGTGCAGCCTATCAAAAACTGGGGAATAACAGCTGTGTGGCACAGTATATCTGTCAATTAGAGCCGTTTGTGGCTACATAGCACTTTTCACTTGGCTGGGCATATTTCTTTATATTCTATTGTAAACATTCCCTTTCACTTAAAATTTTTTTTTTCGAGATAGGGTCTCACTTTAGCTCAGGCTGACCTGGAAGTCACTATATAGTCTCAGGGTGGTAACCTACTTTCCTTTTTATTTGTTGGTTTTTCAAGGTAGGGTCACACTCTAGCCCAGGTTGACCTGACACTGTAGCTCCACACTGGCCTGGAACTCACACCTATCTATCCTTTTCTGCCTCCAGAGTGCCTCCATGCCAGGCCTACCCTCTCTTTTTTATTGGTTGCGTAGCACTGCAGTTGCACAGGTGCATATAGCCCATATCCTGCTCATTGATGTGAGGTAGCTTCCCTAGTTATGATTTCCCCATTTTTTTTAAAAATAAGATGAAGGCAAAACTTATGATTGATGGATGCTTACAAGCTGTTTAAGGCACTTGCCTGCAAAGCCAAAGGACTCAGATTTGATTCCCCAATACCCACATAAAGCCAGGTGCACTAGGTGGCACTTGCGTATGGAGTATGTTTCCAGTGGCCCGGGTCCCTAGCGAACCCATTCTCTGTCTCTCTTTGTCTTTCAGAAATAAAATTGAAGCCAGGCATGGTAAAAATGCCTTTAACTTTAATCTCAGCACTTGGGAGGCAGAGGTAGGAGGATCGCTGTGAGTTCAAGGCCACCCTGAGACTAAGAGTAAATTCCAGTTCAGCCTGATGTAATTTTCTTAAGGGAGGGATGGCTTAGTTTAGCAGTTAAGGGATTTGCCTTCAAAGCCAAAGGACTCCAGGTTCAATTCCCCAGGACCCATGTGTAGCCTGATGCACAAGGTGGTTCATGTCTCTGGAGTTTGCAGCAGCTGGAGGCCCTGGCACATCCATTCTCTGTATGTGACTCTAAGATAAATAAAATATTTTTAAAAAACCCGATGAGCATCATTTGTACATACTTGTACACTTACATGCATAGAAATTCTGGAAATAAGATGCCTGGTCAAGAATAATGTTTATTTAGAATAATCTGATTTTGATGGTAGTTTACTTCTCATTAGCAATATTTTAGCACTGGATATTCCATATACAATTTTAATTGAAAAGCATCGTTAAAAGCCAACGTTTATGCAGCATTTATAATATGCTAGAACAGCATTATAAGTTCATCACATATATTAACTTAAATTTTTTCAACACTACACATGGCATCAATAGCCCCAATTTACAGTTGAGCCAGGATACTAATTAATATTGTTGATGTAGTACAGAGGATGTGCTTGACAGTTGTCATATAAATGATGTCAAGCAGTTTTCTAAAGCACTATGCTTCAGTTACCAGAGCCGACCAACCTTGAAGCCCCTTCTCCAAAGGTGCCTTTTAAAAGAGAACATGTACATGGACAAGTCTGTGAGGCAGAAGTTTGAGCCTGGGCTTGAGAGATGCTTAGTGGTATCCCCTGCCCCCACCACCTCCCTGCCCCAATGCAAATCAAAGTGGCTCTCCCAGGTTCCAATACCCCATTGCCCCACAAACACTATGATGCTGCCAGGCCATTCTGGAGTCTACCCCCCCCAGCCTCGCCGGCCCTTGCACGAGGTCTGGGCCACATACCCGGCCCCATCGTCTAACCCCAATATAAAAGTCAATAAAAATCTATATCTTGTTTATTATATATTTTCAATATAAATAAATAAAAATAAAACCCTGGCTTTATAATATTTTTAAAAATATTTGAGCCCTGACTTAATTTTCTTTCTTTTCTTTTCCCTCCCTTCCCTTCCCTTCCCTTCCCTTCCCTTCCCTTCCCTTCCTTCCCTTCCCTTCCTTCTTTCCTTTCTTCCTCTCTTTCTTTCTTTCTTTCCTTCCTTCCTTTTCCCTCCCTCCCTCCCTCCCTCCCTCCCTCCCTCCCTCCCTCCCTCTCTCTCTCTCTTTCTTTCTTTCTTTCTTCTTGCCCAGGCTGACCTGGAAGTCACTATATAGTCTCAGGTGGTCTCGAATTCACGGTGATCCTCCTATCTCTGCCTCCTTAGTGCTGGGATTAAAGGTGTGCCCTACCACGCCTGGTTTTAAATTTATTTCTGCTTTAGTTTCCTCTCCTGTCTCTCAAAATGAAATGATGACTAGAAACATGGATCTCCCCCCCCCCCCCCCCCCCCCCCCCCCCCGCCCAGGTAGGGCCTTACTCTAGTCCAGGCTGACCTAGAATCCACTATGTAGGCTCAGGGTGGCCTCGAATTTATGGTGATCCCTCTATGTCTGTCTCCGGACGTAGAGGATTAAAGGCGTGGGCCACCGTTCCCCCCAAAATAGGAATCTTATTTTTAGATCGAGGAGCTAGTGTTGCCGGTTGTTAGTCTCCACACCCTTTATCCCAGCACTGGAGAGGCAGAGGTAGGAGGAGCTCCATGAGTTCAAGGCCATCCTGAGCTAGAGTGAGACCCTACTTTGAAAAACAAACAAACAAACAGAAAGTGTTCTTTAAGGGTTTTCTCATGGTTGGTGTGCCAAGATTAAGATAGCTACTTTCCCCCCCCACACCACCCCTGAAACTAGGTCCTCACATATGCTAGGCCAGTCTTTTATCATTGGGCTATTCATCAGCTCTATGTAAAAAAAAAAAAAGACCCTGGAGGGTAGGTTTTATACTAGTTACTAGGGTCCTCCCACCCTCGCCCTTCCAGAGACTCACTGTAGCCCAGGCCTGACCTGATATTCAAGTCCCAAGCTGGCCTAGAACAAAGTGTCTTCCCTACCTCTGCCTCCTGGGTGCTGGGATTAAAGGCATGGGCCATCACACCCAGCTCTTAGGATTTTTTTGGAAAATATTTATTCATTTATTTGAGAGAAGAATTGAGTAAATGTGGCTACACTAGGAGCTCCGGCCACTGTAAAAGAACTCCAGATGCACGTGCCATTTTGTGCATCTGGCTTTATGTAGGTACTGTGGACTCAAACCAGGTCATCAGACTGCCAAGCAAGTGCCTTTAACCATGGAGTCATCTCTCTAGCTCCTCTACGGTCTTTTTAAAAAATGTTGTTTAAAAAAATATTTATTTGAGAGAAAAAGAGGCAGATAAAGAGAATGGGCACGCCCAGTCCTCTAGCCACAGCAAACGAACTCCACACACACGTGCCACGTTGTGCATCTGGTTTAGGTGGGTACTGGGAAATTGAACCTGGATCCTTAGGCTTTGCAAGCAAGTGTCTTAACTGCTAAGCCATTTCTCCAGTCCCCCCATGGTCTTTCGAGTGCCATTTCTCATACCACTTTATTATTATTTATTTATTTGAGAGCAGCAGATAGAGAGAATGTGTGCATCAGGGCCTCTAGCCACTGCAGACAAACTCCAGATGCATGTGCCACCTTGTGTATGGGTACTGGGGAATTAAACCTGGGTGCATTAGCTTTCCCACCAAGCATCTTAACTACTAAGTTCACCACTTTTTTCTTTAGCAGTGAGTTTACAATCTTTTTTAAAAAGTAGTTTTCTTCAGGTATTTTTGTTTTAATTTTTATCTGTTTATTTGAGAGAGAAGGGCGGGGAGAGAGAATGGGTGCTCCAGGGCCTCCAGCCTCCGCAGATACTCTCCAGACACATGTGCCACCTTGTGCATCTGGCTTACGTGGGTCCTGGAGAATAGAACCTGGGTCCTTTGGTTTTGCACCTTAACTGCTAAGCCATCTCTCCAGCCCTTTTGGTTTTTTGAGGTAGGGTCTCAGAGTGGCCTAGAACTCAAAGTGATCTTCCTACCCTGGCCTTCCAAGTGCTGGAATTAAAGGCCTGTGCCGCCACACCCTGCTAGTTTAAAATATTCATTGATACATATGGTCCCCTCCCCACAGCACTTAGTTTTTTTTTTAATTATTATCTATTTGCAAGCAGAGGGAGACAGAATGGGTGTACCAGGGCCTCTAGCCACTGCAAATGAACTCCAGATACATGCAGCACTTTGTGCGTCTGTCTTTGTTTATTTACATGGGTACTTAGCAATAGAACGTGGCTTTTTACTCTTTGCAGGTAAGCACTGTAACCACTGAGCCATCTCTCCAGTCCCCATTTGATAATTTTAAGGCACCTTTGTTGCTTGCTGAAGATACTGGAGTTTTTCTTTTTGGTGGCTGATGTATACATGACAGGATAGGCTTGTCCATTTTTATGAACCCAGCTGTCAAACACCACTATTCATTTTTCCAGTATTTAAAGGCAATGTAATTCAGTCAGACAGTGGGAGATTTCATTGTATTTATGCTGCTACACTATGGAGTAGGTTATTTGTTCTGGGTGTTTTAATTTTGGAGCTGGGCGGAGAAGTCGTAGCCCCCGTTATGCACCTGGGATCTCTTTTTCCATAAACCCAAGTTTTTACTTTGCTTTACTTTTTTTTTTTTTTTTTTTTTTTTTTTAGGTAGGGTCTCACTTTAGCTCAGGCTGACCTGGAATTCACTATGTAGTCTCAGGGTGGTAACCTACTTTCCTTTTTATTTGTTGGTTTTTCAAGGTAGGGTCACACTCTAGCCCAGGTTGACCTGACACTGTAGCTCCACACTGGCCTGGAACTCACACCTATCTATCCTTTTCTGCCTCCAGAGTGCCTCCATGCCAGGCCTACCCTCTCTTTTTTATTGGTTGCGTAGCACTGCAGTTGCACAGGTGCATATAGCCCATATCCTGCTCATTGATGTGAGGTAGCTTCCCTAGTATGATCATTTCATAGATGAAAACTATGATGGACTGCTTAAGCTGTTTAAGGCACTTGCCTGCAAAGCCAAAGGACTCAGATTTGATTCCCCAATACCCACATAAAGCCAGGTGCACTAGGTGGCACTTGCGTCTGGAGTATGTTTCCAGTGGCCCGGGTCCCTAGCGAACCCATTCTCTGTCTCTCTTTGTCTTTCAGAAATAAAATTGAAGCCAGGCATGGTAAAAATGCCTTTAACTTTAATCTCAGCACTTGGGAGGCAGAGGTAGGAGGATCGCTGTGAGTTCAAGGCCACCCTGAGACTAAGAGTAAATTCCAGTTCAGCCTGATGCAATTTTCTTAAAGGGAGGGATGGCTTAGTTTAGCAGTTAAGGGATTTGCCTTCAAAGCCAAAGGACTCCAGGTTCAATTCCCCAGGACCCATGTAAGCCAGATGCACAAGGTGGTTCATGTCTCTGGAGTTTGCAGCAGCTGGAGGCCCTGGCACATCCATTCTCTGTATGTGACTCTAAGATAAATAAAATATTTTTAAAAAACCCGATGAGCATCATTTGTACATACTTGTACACTTACATGCATAGAAATTCTGGAAATAAGATGCCTGGTCAAGAATAATGTTTATTTAGAATAATCTGATTTTGATGGTAGTTTACTTCTCATTAGCAATATTTTAGCACTGGATATTCCATATACAATTTTAATTGAAAAGCATCGTTAAAAGCCAACGTTTATGCAGCATTTATAATATGCTAGACAGCATTATAAGTTCATCACATATATTAACTTAAATTTTTTCAACACTACACATGGCATCAATAGCCCCAATTTACAGTTGAGCCAGGATACTAATTAATATTGCTGATGTAGTACAGAGGATGTGCTTGACAGTTGTCATATAAATGATGTCAAGCAGTTTTCTAAAGCACTATGCTTCAGTTACCAGAGCCGACCAACCTTGAAGCCCCTTCTCCAAAGGTGCCTTTTAAAAGAGAACATGTACATGGACAAGTCTGTGAGGCAGAAGTTTGAGCCCTGGGCTGAAGAGACTGCTTAGTGGTTAAGGCACTTGCCTGGAAAGCCAAAGGGCCCAGGTTCAATTCCCCAGTGCCCACAAAATGGTGCAGGCATCTGGAGTTCAGCTGCAGTTGCCAGAGGTCTTGGCATAGGCATTCTGTCTACCTCTCTCTCTTTCAAATAAATAAATAAAAATAAAACCCTGGCTTTATAATATTTTTAAAAATATTTGAGCCCTGACTTAATTTTCTTTCTTTTCTTTTCCCTCCCTTCCCTTCCCTTCCCTTCCCTTCCCTTCCCTTCCCTTCCCTTCCTTCCTTTCCTTTCTTCCTCTCTTTCTTTCTTTCCTTCCTTCCTTCCTTCCTTCCTTTTCCCCCTCCCTCCCTCCCTCCCTCCCTCCCTCCCTCCCTCCCTCTCTCTCTCTCTCTCTCTTTCTTTCTTTCTTTCTTTCTTTCTTCTTGCCCAGGCTGACCTGGAAGTCACTATATAGTCTCAGGGTGGTCTCGAATTCACGGTGATCCTCCTATCTCTGCCTCCTTAGTGCTGGGATTAAAGGTGTGCCCTACCACGCCTGGTTTAAATTTATTTCTGCTTTAGTTTCCTCTCCTGTCTCTCAAAATGAAATGATGACTAGAAACATGGATCTCCCCCCCCCCCCCCCCCCCCCCGCCCAGGTAGGGCCTTACTCTAGTCCAGGCTGACCTAGAATCCACTATGTAGGCTCAGGGTGGCCTCGAATTTATGGTGATCCCTCTATGTCTGTCTCCGGACGTAGAGGATTAAAGGCGTGGGCCACCGTTCCCCCCAAAATAGGAATCTTATTTTTAGAATAGAGACTGTGGTGGCCCACACCTTTAATCCCAGCACTGGAGAGGCAGAGGTAGGAGGAGCTCCATGAGTTCAAGGCCATCCTGAGCTAGAGTGAGACCCTACTTTGAAAAACAAACAAACAAACAGAAAGTGTTCTTTAAGGGTTTTCTCATGGTTGGTGTGCCAAGATTAAGATAGCTACTTTCCCCCCCCACACCACCCCTGAAACTAGGTCCTCACATATGCTAGGCACGTCTTTTATCATTGGGCTATATCATCAGCTCTATGTAAAAAAAAAAAAAAAATTGAGGGCTTATGAGATAATTTAGCAGTTCAGGTGCTTGCCTGTGAAGCCTAAGGACCCAGGTTTGATTTTCCTAGTACCTATGTAAGCCAGATCCACATGGTGGTACATAAGTTCATTTGCAGTGGCTAGAGGCCCTGACATGCTCACCCCCCATCTGCTTCTTTTTGTATGTCTCTCAAATAAATAAAAATAATATATTAAAGAATCGAGACAGGTGGGCCTTTAACTCACTGTGTAGTCCAGATAGGACTTGAACTGAGCATCCTGGTGCAGCCTATCAAAAACTGGGATAACAGCTGTGTGGCACCAGTATATCTGTCAATTAGAGCCGTTTGTGGCTACATAGCACTTTTCACTTGGCTGGGCATATTTCTTTATATTCTATTGTAAACATTCCCTTTCACTTAAAATTTTTTTTTCGAGATAGGGTCTCACTTTAGCCCAGGGATGACCTGAAACTCACAGGGACCCTACTACTCTGGCCTCCCAAGTGCTGGGATTAAAGGCATTTTGCCAACCTGTCTGGGAAAAAGAGAATGTAGGTTCACCAGAGCCTTCTCCAGTTGCAAATGAACTCCAGATGCATAAACCACTTTGTGTATCTAGCTTTACATGGGTACTGGGGAATTGAACTATATAGTCCCTGAGTAGTTAGGCTTTATGGGCAAGCACCTTAACCTCTGAGACATCTCTAGCCTCCCAATTCACGTTTTGTGGTAATACAAAGTTTATATTCATTTATTTTTAATTTTTTTAAAATTATTTATTTATAAGAAGAGTGACAGAGAATGGGCACGGCAGAGCCTCCAGCTGCTGTAACTCCAAATGTATATCCCACTTTGTGCATCTGGTTTTACATGGATACTGGGGAATCAAACCTGTGTTGTTAAGTAGTGCTTTAACTGGTGAGCCATCTCTCCAGCCCCATAAAATGTGCATTTAGTTAAATATCTAGACTAGAGCAAGAAAGAAACAAAGTCAGTGGCTGGTACCATATTTGAAACGTAGGCTAAGACTCGAGTTTTGAATTATGAGGCTTCATTTTAGGTTTAAGTTATTATTTATCTTTTTTCCCCCTGAAGTAGGGTCTCGCTGTAGCCCAGGCTGACTGGAAATCACTATGTAGTTTCATGTTGGCCTTGAGCTACCTCTGCCTCCTGAGTGCTGGGATTAAAGGTGTGCGCCTCCACGTCTGGCTTAACTTTATCTTTGATTTCTTTTGGATTTGGGTGTTATGAGAGACTGTATTTAGTTCTAGCTTGTATGTCTTATAATTCTGTAATCAGTGAACACTGGACTGGAAGAAGGGAAATGCTGCATGTAATAGATTTTTCTCCTCTGTGTTTTTAATTAACTTGAGAGAGAAATGAGAATAGGGCATGCCAGGGTCTCTTGTCACTGCAAACAGACTTCAGATGAAATGTGCCGCTTTGTTTATCTAGCTTTATGTGGGTATTGGGGAATCAAACTTCGGCTGGCAGGTTTGGGCAAATAAGCCTTTGACCATTGGGCCACCTTCCCAGCCTCGTTCCTGCTAAGTTTGTATGGAGTAGATTTTGGGAGGGGTGGGGGTTCTTGCTCTAGCCACCAAAGATGACCTGCAATTCCTTATGTAGTCTCAGGCTGGCCTCAAACTCATGGCCATTCTCCTGCCTCTGCTTCCTGAGAGCTGGAATTAAAGGCAAGCGTCACCATGCCTGGCCATATTTGAAGGGCAAGATCTGATACAAGTCTACTCAGTGCTGTCTTTTTAGCTGTATTCTGCTCAAGAGAGTTACCATTGACCATTAAGAAGAATGAATGTTCTGCTTCTGACACATGGGTCACATGCAGTGGGCATTTCATGTGTGAATAAGGAGCAGTGTAGTGTTTAGGGGCTGGCTTTTATGCAATAGCTATTATGTTGCCTCATTGTAATCTGGGTCCCAACACCTTGTGGCAAATTTGCAGTAGGAGCTGGTCTGAAGTAAAATAAATTAGAGTGCACAAGAATAGGTTAGGTTGTTTCCACCACCACTACCTCAGATCACCAGTTACCACTAAAGCCATTCTGTTTGTCAGGTTTCTTATCACAGATTATTTGAAAATTACTGTATTAATGACTGTCTCCACTTGATCTTAGCCAAAAGGCCAAGGACCATATGACCGTAACTAGAAGTGGAACCAGAATAAATTCCTTAAAATTGGTCCAAGTTCAGTCAGATGGCTACCTTGCACAATAGTCATGTATTTTTAAACAACTTAGTGTTCTGTGAAGCTTATTTTTTTAAAAAAATATTTTATTTATTTATTTATTTGAGAGTGACAGACAGACACAGAGAGAAAGAGGCAGATAGATAGAGCGAGAGAGAGAATGGGCGCGCCAGGGCCTCCAGCCACTGCAAACGAACTCCAGACACGTGCGCCCCCTTGTGCATCTGGCAAACGTGGGTCCTGGGGAGTCAAGCCTCGAACCGGGGTCATTAGGCTTCACAGGCAAGCGCTTAACCGCTAAGCCATCTCTCCGGCCCGAAGCTTATTTTTTTTAACATGAGTTTTTAAAATTTATTTATTTATTTGAGAGAGCAAGAAAGAGGCTCAGAGAGAGAAAATGGGCGTGCCAGTGCTTCCAGCCACTGCAAACGAACTTCAGATGCATGTGCCCCCTTGTGCATCTGGCTTACGTGGGTCCTGGGGAATTGAACCAAGGTCCTTTGGCTTTGCAGGCAAACACCTTAACTGCTAAGCCATCTCTCCAGCCTGTGAAGCTTATTTTTAATTTGGCTGTATTTCATTTTATGGTTGACCAAGGTACATAGATTTAACTGTCCTGCCAATGTTTTACTGCTGGTATGGCTAAAAATAGCAAGAGCAGACAGTAAACACAGAAGTGCTTTTAAAAATTTTTTGATTGTGGTGGTGGTGGGGGGTGAGCATAACGGCCTCCTAGCTGCTGCAAACTAACTCCATCCAGATGCATGTGCCAGCTTGTGCATCTAGCTTGCGTGGGTCCTGGGGAATTGTAACTGGGTCCTTCGGCTTTGCAGGGAAGCACCTTAACTGCTAAGCCATCTTTCCAGCCCAGAAGTGCTCTTAATTTTAGTTTTCTTACAAAGCAGTATGCACTTAATGAACAAAGTTGACGCTCATGTTCTGGAAGGTAAAAACAAAGCACACACTTCTATAATTCCTTGTGTATGTGTGAAACACAGAACACAGATAACCCTTTCCATAGAAACGTCAAGGAGAATCTGGGGAAGATAGTGAAGTCATCTTTTTTCATTTTGGCTCCTTTTCCCCACTTCATCTTCAGGCTGGCTGACATGCTGTTTAAGTAGGAAGAGTTTTTACTTGGCAGGGTGCTCATTTCTTAGGTTACTTCACCTTACATTTTAAAAAGATTGAGTTAGTTATCAAAGATGCTTAGAGTGGTACATGGGGAATGCGTGATCATCGTTTCTGATAGTTATGTAATGCATGGAGATTGAAAGACTATCAGGCTGCCCTGAACATTGTGTTTATTAAATTCAGAATCTGAATTCTAAATTTTTATTTCTAGGAAAGATCGAGATCGTGACCGGGATCGGGAAGATCGCTCTAAAGATCGAGACCGAGAACGAGATAGAGGAGATAGAGAACGGGAGAGGGAGAAAGAAAAGGAGAAGGAATTGCGAGCCTCCACTAATGCTATGCTCATCAGTGCCGGATTGCCGCCTTTGAAAGCTTCCCATTCAGCTCACTCAGCCCACTCTGCACATTCGACACATTCTACACATTCTGCCCATTCAGCACACACCGGCCATGCAGGACACACATCACTTCCACAGTGTGTCAATCCATTCACCAATTTACCACACACTCCTCGGTACTATGATATTCTAAAGAAGCGGCTTCAGCTCCCTGTTTGGGAGTACAAGGATAGATTTACAGATATTCTCGTTAGACACCAGTCATTTGTCCTTGTTGGAGAAACTGGGTCTGGTAAAACAACACAGGTGAGTAATTGTGTCATGGTGAATATTTAACTATTGTATGAGCTTATGAAATGCTGCCTGATGGTCTTGGTGGTCTTGTCTGTTGTGGTTTGCTTATTCTCACATTGTCTCGTGAGTCGTGGTCTTGTAGGAAGTAGTTAAGGCTTCCCGTTCTGTTCCACAAACCATAGCAGTGATAACCTCCAGCCCGGTACAACCTGGAACAGTGCAGGATTGGGGAGGGACATAGTTCTGTAGTGCTTGTGTGAAGGGATCTGAACCATTGGAGTGGTATTTTATTATTTTGTTTTTTATTAAAAATTTTAAACTATGTGATAATAGCTATCTCAAAAAGTGTAAATACTGAAGGCATTAAAGTCTCTACTTGTGACGTGCTATCTGCCTGCCCATGCAACACAGTGCTACTACTTGAAGCCAGATAGTCATCTCTTCCATAGGGAACATATCAAATTACCTTCTATAAGCATGTATTACGAGGGCATGATACACATGTGAGAATCTTTTGGATTTATGTACTAAACTTGAATCTTACACATTTGACAGGTTCAAATGATTTTTGTGCAATTTTAGTATGTGTTTTGCTTAGTAAGGTTAACCATCTTTTCATATGTTGTGACCTGAACCATCACTAAAAAATTTCTTTGGATTACAGAAGTCTCTGGCCATTGTGGAAAAATTGGAAAATACTGAAAGAATCCGACTACCATCTGTCTTAATGCAGTTTTACTCTCTTGCTTCCTACTAGCTTGTTTTCCAAGTTCATATACATGCGAGCATTTATAATTGAGCTATTTCTGCACCTGCTTGCCTTTCTAATGGTATTCTCTTTAGAAATAGGAACTGATCTATTAGTTGAGTGGTTCCCTGAATACTGTGTAGGAAGCCTGGAAAGTATCTGAAATCCTTTGAAGGATTCAAGAATTTTCTTTGCTTCCAATAATAGAGGGCTGGGAGGATGTCTAGTGGTTAAAGGCACTTGATTGCAAAGCCTGTCATTCCCAAGCTGCTCATGTAAGCTGGAAGCAAACAGTAGCCCCAAGTTTCTGCTGTTGTTTTGCAAGGGCAAGAGACTTTGAGGTGCACCCACCTGCACTGCAAATTAGTATTTTTTAAACACACAATAAAGCAATACAATGAATGTATGCATATATAAAGACCCCACTGCCTTCTATCATGCCAGACATTAGAGGTTTATAACCATGAGAACAGTACATGCCACTAGATTGTTGTTTGTTTTTTTTTCATAGAAAATAGTTGTTTATATATATAATAGGTGTTTTTTTTTTAATTTTGTGGTTTTTTTTTTTTTTTTTTTTTTTTTTTGAGGTAGAGTCTTGCTCTAGCCAAGACTGACCTGGAATTCACTATGTAGTCTCAGGTTGGCTTTGAACTCACAATGATCTTCCTTCCTCTGCCTCCCAAGTGCTGGGATTAAAGGTGTGCTCTACCATACCCGGGTTTAAAGATTTTTTTTTTAAATTTATTTGAGCATGACAGAAAGAGGGAGGGAAGGGGGGGAGAGAGGGAAAGGGAGAGAATGGGCACACCAGAGCCTCTAGCCACTGCAAACAAACTCCAGATGCATGGCTTATGTGGGTCCAGGGGAATTGAACCAGGGTACTTAGGCTTCACAGGCAAACACCTAAACCACTAAGCCATTTCCTCAGCCCCTATTTTTTAATGTATAATTTTATTTATTGACAACTTCTAATAATAAATACCTATAATGTTTTGGGGGCATCATGGATTTCCGTGGCCAACAACTCACTGGAAGGTATCCCATCCCTGGCACTGAAAATTTTCTAGAAACAATCTACAGCTCCTGAGTGTTCCATTGTCAAAAAAAGTAGGTTTCCATACGATTTATATATGTCCCCTTACATTTTGATTAGCCCTTGCTCTGCCTTTCCTTTACTTAATCTCTTCCCCTAACCTCATTTGGCCCTTTTTACCCCCATTAATCTATTTCTCTACTTACATATATAGTACTGTCCTATTAAGTACCCCCTCTCTTCCTTTCTCTTCCCTTTATATCTTTTCTAGCTTATTGGCCTTTGCTGCTGTTTCTTCCTACTCACACAAAAGTCCAGTCATCTGTAGCTAGGATCCACATATGAGAGAGAACATGCAAAAAAGCATGGATGGTTTTTAAGATGCTGGCATTACTCAATTATTTTAACTCACTTATTTAAAAGGTTGAGACCTGCTAATATTCTTGTCTGGATTATGAATTAATTTAAAATGTCTTTAGGGCTGGAGAGTTGGCTTATCGGTTAAGCGCTTGCCTGTGAAGCCTAAGAATCCCAGTTTGAGGCTCGATTTCCCAGGACCCACGTTAGCTAGATGCACAAGGGGTCGCACACATCTGGAGTTCATTTGCAGTGGCTGGAGGCCCTGGCATGCCCATATTCTCTCTCCTCTCTGCCTCTTTATCCTGTCGCTCTCAAATAAATAAAAATTAAAAAAATCTAAAAATGTCTTTAATCGGCCATTCATCACTCTTGAACTTCATATTCCTTGGTTTCATAGTGTGCGTTTTGTTTTTGTGAAGGATAGGTGAAATGCAGTGGCTATATAAAACTTGTTTAGGCAACACAGTGAGTCTGTTTTATACTGGTTTCATGAGGTTGAGTAGTTCATTTAAATCCTTTAAAGGTATGTTTTCTGTTTTTGGAGAAGCAGCAGTCATTTCCCTTGCAGTTAGTTGTTAATGACATGTTACTTTTACTTATGAAGGGGAGAGAAATAAGCAGATCAGGAAGAAAGAATGAGCACATCAGGAATGCTAGCCACTGCAAATGAACTCCAGAGCCATGTGCCACTTTGTGTATCTGTCTTTAAATGGTTGGCTTGGGAATCAAATTTGGGTTATTAGGTATTGCAGGCAGGGCCCTTAACTTCTGAGCCATCTTCCTAGCCTGGACAAGTTACTCATAAATTGCAGAAGCAACGTATCCAAAACATATACTAGTGCAACAAATGTGCCCGTGCGTTTCCTTTAGCATTAGAATCTGATGGATTTCAGAAGCCTTTTTCTGTCACTATTTAGTCTTGAACTCTACTTCTTAGGTGCTTGGATTAAAGGCATGTGCCACCACATTTGCCAGAAGCTTTGATAATAAAGACAAATTTATGTCTTGTTGTAATGGGTTCTTTTTTGTTTTTTGCCGAGGTAGGGTCTCAATCTAGACCAGGCTGACCTGGAACTTACTCTGTAGTTCCAGGCTGGCCTTGAACTCGCAGTAATCTTAACCTCAGCCTCCATCCCCAATGGATTATTTTTTGTTTTTTCAAGGTCGGGTTTTTCTCTAGCCCAGGCTGACCTGGAATTCACTATGTAGTCTCAGGGAGTCCTTGAACTCAGCAATCCTCTTACCTCTGCTTCTTGAGTGCTAGTATTAAAGGTGTGTGCCACCATGCCTAGCTGAAATTTAAGATGGTACCTAAAGTGCTGCCATTGTGCATGTGACTTAAGGGGAGGATATCAAAGTCAGTTGTTAGGAGCTAGCTTCGTTAACATAAAGTTTATAGCTACAAGGGAATGCTTTTGCTTACATTTTGCGATTCAAATTGTAAGTGCTTCAAAACTATGTTTGCTTAAACTTTTGTTTTGAAACATTTGTCAGTTGGACTTTTCTTTAAATTGCATGGAGAAATAATGATAGAATAGTTTATTGGTAAGCATATTGATTGAGCAAGTCTTAGTAGATGTAACCCCCTCAGGAGTGTAACTGTGCTATACATGACCACTTCTGGCTTAGAGACCTATGTAAATTTGAGTCATAAATCTGTTGTTTGCAATGAAAGTAATTCATGTTAAATAGTTGATATGCTGGTAAAGTTCAGATAATTTAAATGTGAAATTATTTGATAGATTCCACAGTGGTGTGTGGAGTACATGCGGTCATTACCAGGACCCAAAAGAGGAGTTGCCTGTACTCAGCCCAGAAGAGTGGCTGCCATGAGTGTGGCTCAGAGAGTTGCTGATGAAATGGACGTGATGTTGGGCCAGGAAGTTGGTTATTCCATTCGATTTGAAGACTGCAGTAGCGCCAAAACCATTCTTAAGTAAGTGCTCCATCCTAAACTAATTGTAGTTTTCTGCCACTAATTAAAGAGATTTGCTAGTAGAATTACCCACTTGTAGAATAATCTGAAAACAGTTCTTCTTAGACTTGTCAGGTAACTTTTTTTGCGGGGGGGTTCAAGGTAGGGTCTCACTAGCCCAGGCTGACCTGGAATTCACTATGTAATCTCAGGGTGGTTTTAACTCACTACAGTTCTGCTATTTTGGCCTCACATGCTGGGATTAGCGTGCACACCACCATGCCTGGCCCACATTTTTTTTTTTAACTGGATTCTTTCTCTGGCATGTATGTATGTATGTGTGTGTGTGTGTACGTACGTCTGTGTGTATGTGTGTGTGTGTATATATATATATATGTGTGTGTGTGTATATATATATATATATATATATATATGGATAAGTAAAAATCAAAGTTCAAAGGTCACAGTGGGTGCTGTATGTTCTGTGAAATGTTACTGATATTATTATAAATGTGAAGTTTTGGGCTGGAGCGATGGCTTAGCGGTTAAGCGTTTGCCTGTGAAGCCTAAGGACACCTGTTCGAGGCTTGACTCCCCAGGACCCACGTTAGCCAGATGCGCAAGGGGGCGCACGCATCTGGAGTTCATTTGCAGTGGCTGGAAGCCCTGGCATGCCCATTCTCTCTCTCTCTCTCTCTGCATCTGGAGTTCGTTTGCAGTGGCTGGAAGCCCTGGCGTGCCCATTCTCTCTCTCTCTCTCTCTCTCTGCCTCTTTCTGTCTGTCGCTCTCAAATAAATAAATAAAAATAAACAAAAAAATTTAAAAAATGTGAAGTTTTAGTTGATGTACTTTGTTCATTTAAATGATAGAAAAGTAAAAGTGTTAGAATAAACAAAGAGCTTTTAGAACAAATGATGTGTGGAGTAGAGTCTGATTTATTTGTGAATGAGGGGTTAATTATGCAGCTGTGGTGTATAATCACCATAACTGCCAGGAGGAGTGCTTTGGTTTTTATTCATGCCTCCCTAGGTTCTGCTTCCTCTCAGTAGCTGGCAGGCACCTGAGTGACTGGATTGCACCTTTATCTTGATCTTTATTTTACAGTTGCATAGGTAGGGATACAGTGTGAGAAATTACTATTTTTGGTTGCTATTACTTTTCTGTACTTACAGGACATTTAATTTTTTTGTTCTTGTTGTTGTTTTTTGAGGTTGGGTCTCACTCTGGCCCAGGCTGACCTGGAATTAATTATGTAGTCTCAAGGTGGCCTTGAACTCACAGTGATCCTCTTATTTGAGAGAGAGAAAGCAGCAGATAGAATGGATGTGCCAGGGCCTGTAGCTACTGCAGACGAATTTCACATGCATGCACCACTTTGTGCATCTGGCATTACATGGGTACTGGGGAATCAAATCTGGGTCCTTTGGCTTTGCATGCCAGCCCCTTAACCACTAAGCAATCTCTCCAGCCCTTAATGGGACATTTATAAGTCATTTTTAGAAGCGGGTTTTGTCATGCTAGAATTTCCTTGAATTTTATTTTAGAAAGACATTTTGAAACACAATTTTAAATAGTTGGTGACCTAAGTCTCATGGCAGACATATATGCCATGTGATGGAATAAACAAGTCACCTGATGGGATTTTTTTAGAAAGCATATGAAAAATTTATATTTATGTACAAAAGTAGAATATCATTAAACCCTTGTATTAAATCACCCATCTTCAAACATACCATTCTTATTAATGCATATGCAAGCATTTCTCTGTTTCATTATTTCAAGAACATAAATACCATAATTTATTTTAAGTATTATGCTGTCTGTTTTCTGGTTTTTTGTAGTTGTTTTGTTTTGTTACTGTTTTTCGAGGTAGGGTCTTGCTCTAGCTCAGGCTGACCTGGAATTCACTATGTAGTCTCTCAGGATGGCCTTGAACTTAAGGTGATCTTCCTACCTCTGCCTCTAGTTGCACCCACTCTTTCCTTCCCTTTCCTTTCCTTTCTTTTCTTCCCCTCCCTGCCCCTCCTCTGTAGGGTCTTGCTGGAGTCCAGGCTGACCTGGAATTCATTATGAAGTCTCAGGCTGGCCTAGAATTCACATTGATATCCTCCCTTTGTCTCCCAAATGCTGGGGATTAAAGGTGAGTACCACTATGCCTGGCAGAGAGAATGAGTACAGTAGGGCCTGTACCTGCTGCAAAAGAACTCCAGATTCATGTGGCACTTTGTGTTTCTGGCTTTACGTAGATACTGGGCAATCACACTGGTTGTTAGGCTTTATTGGCAAGCGCCTTAACTGCTTAGCCATCTCTGCAGCCCTAGAAAGTTGACTTTTTTTTTTTTTTTTTTAAAGAACACTACTATTTTCTTTGGAGATGGGGTCTCATATAGCCATGTTTGCCTCACTTGCTGTGTGAAAGGGAGGACGATCTTGAACCCATCTCCCCCCTTTTTTTCTTTAATGTAGGGTCTCACTCTAGCTCAGGCTGACCCAGAATTCACTATGTCTCAGGCTGGTCTCAGACCTACAGCAATCCTCCTACCTCTGCCTCCCAAGTGCTAGGATTAAAGTTTTGCGCTGCCATGCCCATCTTTAGTTTTAGATACATGTATCATTTCAGTGGAGCTTTATTCACTTAATATTTAATAGTTCTGAAATCCTCTTTATGTTTGTCTTAAACCTTAATTTTCATTGACTGTATCTTTGGGGGGTGTGGTAGTTTGAATATATGGCCCCCAATATATTCAGTGTTTTGTTAGCTTGTAGTTTGGATCTGCAGCCACCTGGCTGGAGGCAGTGTCACTGGGTGGATCTTAAAGTGTGGTGGTGGGTTTGAGATTTCAGCCTAAGCCGGGCGTGGTGGCGCATGCCTTTAATCCCAGCACTCGGGAGGCAGAGGTAGGAGGATCGCGGTGAGTTAGAGGCCACCCTGGGACTCCATAGTGAATTCCAGGTCAGCGGTCAGCCTGGGCTAGAGTGAGACCCTACCTCGAAAAACCAAAAAAAAAAAAAGAGATTTCAGTCTAAAGATAATGCAAAGTGTGCCTAGTTGGAGTTCCTGAAGTGTGCTATGCTGTGTGGCTTTTGGCTTTTGGCTTTTGATTGTGCTTCTCTCTGTGCTTGGACCTGTGAAGGCAGGCCAGCTTCTTCTGCCATTATGGAACTTCCCCTGGATCTATAAGCTTTAATAAATCCCTTCCTTCATAACTGTGCCTGGTCTGGAAGTTCATCTCAGCAAACCTGAAGCTGTCTGCTACAGGGCGATACCATTGCTAATTTGTAATTACACTAAAATTGGCAATATTTGTATGAAATCATTGCTCTTTGTTTAATTTTGTTTTTTCGAGGAAGATTCTCATTCTGGCCCAGGATGACCTAGAATTCACAATGCAGGTTCAGTCTAGCCTTGAGCTAGGATTAAAGACATGTGTCATCACACCCAGCTTATTTATGTTACCATCACATGTCCAAGGACTTGAGGAAAATACTGGGTGAATTTTTCTTCATCTCTAGTAAGAATATGATTAGATAGTTGCTTCATTGTGTGCCAGATTTTTCTTAGTAAGTTGCAGTTGAGTAGAGAACAGAATCTGGAAATTGAGAGAATTAGGTATAATATTAAAACTATAGAAGGAAGAAAAACGTAACAAAAAAGAGGAAAAAATACTAGAAGGTAGAAGTGGGCTTTCAAAAGATGATCTTTGTGAAAGATTTTGGTTCAAATAATGGGGAGTGACAACACAGCTATGATAGTACGAGTACTTTGGCATGGTGATGTTTCTTATGGAACAGTTTCCAGATGTTAGAACTAAATGTTGAAAAAAATGATTCGACAAGATTAAGTTTAGTTACTGTAGATAAAATTAATAAGAAAAACAAGAAAAATAATATTCCTAGTGGTAATTTTAATTGGTAAGTGATTCACTAAGCATTGCTTTGTGACTGCCTAGGAGTTGATAATTTTTAGCAGTATTTGGGGTGGCTTTGTAGTTTTATTGGTATTTGAGGTGATAAAATTTTTTTCTTCAGCTGCAAATTAAGGGATAATTTTGATATTGAGGGAATCTATTTACCACGTGGTACTTAGTAATTCAGTCAATGATGCTTCATGTGCTGGACATTGCTAGGTATAGTAGGAAAATGTATACCTAACTGGTTCTTATCTTTTGAAAGTAAATAAAAATTTCAGATTGAAATTACTCATCTGAAACAAAAGATTTTGGGTTATATGAGAGAATTTGAGAGTTCAGTTCAGAAAGAGATTTTGTTTTGTAGTACTAGGGATTAAACCCAGCTTCAGACATGGTAGGCAATTGCTCTACCACTGGCTCTGTAGCCAAGGATTTCTTCTTAAGTTCATGCCTAAGTTGAAAAGGATTGAGGTTCAAAGGTGATAGCATTCCAGTCATATTGAGTAGCTTAAAATTTTTTTTTCCTGAAAAGTTAAAACTTTTTTTTTTTTTTAAGACTTGGAAAGGAGAAAATACAGAGAGCTCCTGTCATGTGGAAGTAAGGCGGAGAGAAAGTGCTTGAGGTGTGTGTTTTGATGTATGGTTTCGCTTTATCTCAGGCTGACCTGGAATTCACCATGTAGTCTCAGGGTGGCCTCGAACTTTCAGTGGTCTTGCTACTTCTGCCTCCCAAGTGCTGGGATTAAAGGCATATGCCCTTGCACCCAGCTTATAAATAAATAAATCATATATATATGTGTGTGTGTATATATATATATATATAATGTATTGTAAATACAAGCATAGAGGAAGAAAGACAGATGGTCTTTATGTGAGTTCCGGGGAAATGAACCAGCGCTATCAGGCTTTGCAAGTAAGGGCCTTACCCACTGAGCTATCTCTCCAGCCCTAAAAAGTATTTTTATTTGAAAGCAGAGAGAGAATATGAATGAGAGTGGGTGTCCCAGGGCATAGCACAGCTGCAAACAAACTCCAGACACATGTTGTGCATCTGGCTTTTCATAGATACTGGGGAATTGAACCCAGGCCATCAGGCTTTGCAAGCAAGTACCTTTAGCCTCTGAGCCATCTCCTTTCCCATATATGGCATATATAGTTTCTCCTGCCTGATTGAGCCATAAAGGCTTTGGAAATAGGGTTTGTGTATGTTTTTGTATACTTGGACACAGAACCTTTGGTGGGGTCTTTTGTTTGTTTTTGAAGTAGGGTCTCTGTAGTCCCAGGCTGGCCTCATTCACAGTGATTCTCCTACCTCTTCTGGGGTTAAAGGTGTGTATCACCATGCCCAGTGAACCTTTGTGTATTTTTATTTTTGGTCTCTTCCCTCTTTGGGGCAGCTTAAATGTAGAATTTGTGATTACAATGTAGAATTTGGATTAATTTTTAGCATAATTGATTAAAGGAGTAGATTATTTATGAGAAGCCATTTTTCTAAGTGTTGAAACTTGAAGCAGGGTCTGGGATGATTTTAGTGTACTTAAGTTTGCCTTTAATTCTGAATCTTGTGTTTGTTACCCAGTTCACTTTTTGAAATTATATGGCTAAGGACTTGATACAGTAATAGTTTATAGAAGAGAATGCAGTATAATTTTCAGACAATGTGAGGTTGGTTTGTATATATTGCTGACTTGCTAACTACAATAGCAGTGGTAAATTTCTGGCTTGAGAAATTACTGATCTTACTAACCAGCTAAACTAATTACAAAGGGACTTGGGAAAAAATTGAAAAAGTTATCTTTAATGCATTAATTATGGTTGAGGGTTAATATGATTCAAACCTTATATTTGTCACTAGGGAATGAAATAAAATATTCTCATGGTTTAAAGAGGTGAAAACAGGTGTGATCCTGTAAAGACTGTTAATGGTACAAACACAAACTAATCTATGATCTGGTGAGTGGTAGGTTTTGTTGATTCAAATAAAGCACTTACCATAGATTGATTTTACTCTGGATCCTTAGGGATGGGGTATAAGATAAATGCATTTAAGAGCTCTGACCAAAAGTGGGATGTGGAGGCCAGGGGTAGGAGGATTGTTTGAGGTCACCCTGAGACTACATAGTGAATTCCAGGTCAGCCTGGGCTAGAGCAAGACTCTACCTTGAACCCCCCCCCCCAAAAAAAAAGAGTTCTGACACAAAGAAGAAAAAGTTGTTACCCTAGAAATAGATTTTTATTTGCTTTTGTAAGCCAAGTTGATTTTTCTGCTTAACTTATTAAGATTAAGCTTTTGTCTGGGCTAGGGGATAGCTCATTGGTTAAAGTCACTTGATTTTGAAGCCTGATGGCCCAGGTTCATTCTCTAGTACTCACATAAAACCAGATGCAAAAAGTGACCTGTGAATTTGCAGTTCAGCAATATGCTCAGGTATTTGTGTGCATGTACTTAACATGCACATGCACACATTTTTCTTTTAAGGATTGGTTTGGGGGCTGGAGAGATGGCTAACTGCAAAGCCAAAGGACCCAGGTTTGACTTCTCAGGACCCACGTAAGCTCAATGCACAAGGTGGCTCATAAGTCTGGAGTTTTATTTGCTGCGGCTGAAGACCCTTGTGCGCCCATTCTCTCTTTCTCTCTCTCTCTCTCTCTCTCTCTCTCTCTCTCTCTCTCTCTCTCTCGGCCTCTTTTTCTGTCAAATAAAATATTTTTAAAAGATGGTTTTTTTTTTTTAGGCACTTAACCACTTTATACAGTGCCAACATTTTAGAATATATGGAATGGAACCTATAACATCTTAGCTTTCTGTAATTGATAATGGGAGAGTGAAAACATTTCCTTTGAAACTTAGGAGAGTGTGAGATGATTTTGTTTGTGTTTGTGTTAGGGTCTCACTCTAGCCTAGTCTAGGCTGACCTGGAATCTACTGTGTCTCAGGCTGTCCTTGATCCTCCTACCTTTACCTCCCAAGTGCTGGAATTAGAGGTGTGTGTTACCATGCCTGGCCTAATTATTACATTTTTGATAGCGTTGTTTGGAGCGAGGCTTGGTGTGGAGTGCATTTTGAATCCCAGCAGATTGGAGGCTAAAGTAGGAGAATCTCTCTGAGTTTCAGACAAGCCTGAGCTACAGAGTGAGTTCCAGGTCAGCCTGTGCTAGTGTTACATGCTGCCTAAAAAAAAAACACAAAAAAACAGGGCTGGAGCCAGTGAGGTGGCACATGCCTTTAATCCCAGCACTTGGGAGGGAGAGGTAGGTGGATCGCTGTGAATTTGAGGCCATTCTGAGATTACATAGTGAATTACAGGTCAGCCTGGACTAGAGTGAGACCTACCTCGAAAAACAAACAAACAACAACAACAAAAAACGGCTGGAGAGATGTTCACTGATTAAGGACCCTTGGGTTTTTGAGTTCCCATATCCACATAAAGCCAGATGTGGCATGTGTGTTTGGAGAGAGTGCTGTTTTAAGTACCCAAAATTTGGAACTAGTACAGGATATAACTTGTTTCAGTAAGCTGTATAACTAGTTTTGTGATTAAAAAGTTAACTGCTTTTGAAACAGGTGTTCCCTCCCCCAAATTGGAAAAGAATTACTTTTATCTTAAGAGACCCTTCAGGTTATAAAGTGTCACTTTCTCATTAGTTTCTCTACACACAACATACTGTATGTTATGTAATGATGATGCTGTTGATACTTAACTGTACACATCTTGTGGTATGCTTCATGCCCAGATAAACCAGGGACAAGCTAGGAATTGTCTCTGATGTGGAAGGTAGGGTTTGAGTTTGTTTAGCCACTTAACAATGTATACAAGTGGTTTGCAAATTTGAATAAACTGATTTGTGGTAGTCACAGCATGCCAGTCTCATACAGCTTAGTGTGTTGTAACAGACATTGTGAATTATTGGGACTCCACATAATGAATTAGCTAATTAAAGGTACACTAGTATTCTTTTACTGGTTATTGAATTATAGATCTGATAAAGGTTGAGTAAATACTACTGAAATAACATCCAATCATTTTTCCCTGCAAAGTTAAGAGTTGTGCTGAAGCTAAGGTACTCACCATGCAGATTTTGCCTCTGAGATAATGTGCAAGAGGATTGCCTAGTCTGAAGACAATTGCTAGATGTGCTCAAATAGATCAAGGAACTTCTCAAGCATCTAAAAGCTACAGTGTTACTGATTTATGCTGGACTATTAAGTCATTGAGTTAGTTTAACTGGCAGTGTTTGCTTTTATATATTTACATAAAATTTTGTAGCTGATAACTGGTGTCGGTTTCAGAAATAGTAGTGGTTTATTTTTTTTAAATACCAAAGAAGAAATAAAATACATAAATAATGGCTTACACTTTAAATCCCAGCACCCACAAGATGAGGGACAGGAAGATTGCCACAAGTTCAGGTCAGCTTCAGCTACCTAATGAATTCCAGGCTGCCAGTTACATAACTAGTATTTTTTTTTTTTTTGTATGTGCAATAGAATAAAGGTGGTGTTTCAAGTGTTGTAGTAAATTTTGGAGGTTTATATGAAATAGAGGGATTCACTATACAGTCAGTTCAACTTAGTGGTATTGGTATTAGCTGAAAATAATCAAGTTGATTCATGAAAGATTAGGTTAGATTAGACTAATGAAAAAGCCAGATTGGTGCTGGGGAGATGGTTCAGTGTTTAAAGGTTCCTGCTTGTGAAGTCTGACAACCCAGGTTGGAATCCTCAGCCATCCATGTAAAAGCCATTCACAAAACATTGCACAAAGGCCTGGAGAGATGGCTTAGTGGTTAAAGGCACTTGATTGCAAAGCCTAAGGACCCAGGTTCGATTTCCCAGTACCCACGTAAAGCCAAATGCAGAAAGTGGCACATCTGTCTGCTGTTCTTTTGCAGTGACAAGAAGCCCTGGCATACCCACCCATTCATTCTCATTCATTTTCTCTCTCCCCTTCAAATAAATGAAATATGCAGAGTCAAAAAACCCTGCACTATCCCATACATATGCTGATAAATAAATAAAAATTTTAAAAAAGTAAAAAATCAGAGCCAGGGCTGGATAGGTGGCTTAGCAGTTAAGGCGTTTGCCTGCAAGTCAAATAACCCAGGTTCAATTCCCCAGGACCTACATAAGCCACAAGGTTACACTTGCATTTGAGTTAGTTTGCAGTGGCTGGAATATCTGCACCCATTCTCTCTCTTTCTCTACCCTCCCCCTCTAATCAATACATAAAATAAAAAGTTTTAAAAAATCCAGAGCCAGATTAATGAAATCACAAATGGTTAATGGGTTTTATTTAGCTGTACCATGAACTGTGCCTTTAATATTTAAAGGCTTATTGTGCTTTTGTCCAGGTGTTAAATTTGAGAATAGCTACTTTTATTAGTAACAGCAGTGGCCATAACGAGCCAAGACATGATTGACCCTTTCTATAACATTGTATAAAGCACTCTTGCTCTGACAGTGATTGTACACAGTGTTCTCATGATGGCTAGGTTCTGTATTCACTACGCTGTCTTGAGTCATTTCTAAGCTGTGTGTGTCTTTTCGGTTTATCAGTCAGTCTGATGTCATTTGTTTCTAGTTGTCTTCCATTTATATATTTGCTTTTCTCTGGTGGTATTGTTACCCCTCACTTGCAGAGTCTTTTTTTAAAGTATTTTATATATTTATTTGAGAAAAAGGGTGAAGATAATGCAGATATAGAGAATGGGCACGCCAGGGCCTCCAACCACTGCAAACGAGCTCCAAACACATGCACCATCTAGTACATCTGGCTTATTTGGGAATTGGGGAATCGAACCTGGGTCCTAAGGCTTTACAAGCAAGTGCCTTATCTGCTAAGCCATTTCTCCAGCCCCCAGATACTTAATGAATTGATTTATTTTGTACTTCTTTAGAGCCATTGTTGATTTGGAGGGTGGGGTCTAAGTTCCTGCTCTTTCTATGCATCTCTACCAAAAGCTTACTGTTTATTGAATAAGACCTTTTTTTTCTTTTATGCTGTGGCACTTCATATTCTCATCTGCGGCAGGGGTTGGGGTGGTAGGACTGCCGCATGTAGCAGGACCTGAAATGTCTTGTGATGCTGTTACCCTGTTTGGTCTTGTGTTGAGTTGGAGTCTCCTTATTGATTCTAGAGCTGGTGGTGCTCTGATGATTCTGGGTCTTTACTCCCCTGTGGGATGGCGTTATAGGTGTATGTGGCAACACTCAGCTATTTACATGGGATCTAGAGATTTTTATCTCTGGTCTCAGGCTATCGTCCCACAGGAAACACTTAACCACTGAGGGGGAGCACACCCCCTTCCCTCCAAAGATTTTACTTGAAGCTTAATTTTACACTTGATTTATGAAGTAGTATGCTTGTCTTAGGCAAATATTTATTTCTTATTCTTCTATGTGTTTCTCTTTTTTGGTCTGAAGTTTTGTTTTAAAATGACATGAGAAGCAAACCAATGCCTTCTTTGAATATAGGTATATGACTGATGGGATGTTGCTTCGAGAAGCTATGAATGATCCCCTCCTGGAGCGGTATGGTGTAATAATTCTTGATGAGGCTCATGAAAGAACACTGGCTACAGATATTCTCATGGGTGTTCTGAAGGAAGTTGTAAGACAGAGATCAGATTTAAAGGTAATTTGTACTATCCTTTAATTGTTATGTGTATATATATATATATATATATGCATGCATGCATTTAAAGTTAAGGAACACTGATCACTGATTAACTATAAATAACCTCTAAAAGAAACATTCAAGTACATAGGTTGGTCTATGGCTTTGCTAAATTTTATTTTTGGGGATGCACTGAACTAATGACCTAATCTCTTGTTAACCTACTTTGCTATATATTTTAGTCTTGCAGGTGTATTTCTCCTACGTTTTGGGGCATGTGTGTGGCATGCATATGTGTATGTGCATGTTCATGCATCTGGGTGGTGTGCACATGTGCCTGATACTAGCTGTCTTTTTTTTTAAGGTAGGATCTCACTCTGGTCCAGGCTGACCTGGAATTCACTATGTAGTCTCAGGGTGGCCTCAAACTCCAAGTGATCCTTCTACGTCTGCCTCCCAACTGCTGGGATTAAAGGCGTGCACCACCACGCTTGGTTCTAGGTGTCTTCTTTTATCGCTCCCCACCTTACTTTCCTGAGACAGTGTCTCACTAATAAATTGAGACTAGTCACCAAACTTTGAGGATTCTCTTGCCTCCAATTTCTCAGCACTGGGATTATAGGTGATCATCCAATCTCAGTGTTTTACGCACAGCAATCTCCTATTTTCCAGCAATGTATTGTAAGTCATATCTTTTCTAAACCACCAAAGTTCTTTAATAACCAAGTAACATAGTTTTCTGTGACCATGCTTTCATTAAAACCTGAGACCTTATTTAAAAAATCTATTTTTATTCGTTTGAGAGAGAGACAGAGAAATGGGCAGACAGGCAGGCAAGGGGGGAGTATGGACAAGCCAGGGCCTCCTACCACTGCAGATGAACTCCAGGCACGTGTGCCATTTTGTGCATCTGGCTTTGTGTGGGTACTAGGAAATTGTATTCAGGCTTCCATGATTTGCAAGCAGGTGTCTTTAACTGCTGAGCCATCTCTTCAGCCAGATACCTTTTCTTAAGGCTGAAATCTTTGTCCTAAAGTCCCAGGTTATCATCACAACATGAATGGGAATAAGTACACAGGACCTTAGAAATAGGTTAACAGTTAAGAACTATAGCAGAGGCTAAGGAGCTGGCCTAGTAGTTAAAGGTACTTATTTGCAAAGCTTGTCTACCCAGGTTAATAATTCTCCAGCTACCCACATAAAGCTGGGTGGGTATTGGTTTAACAACAGCAGCAGCAAGAGACCGTGTGTGCATGCACGTATGCAAACAAGTTTTTTTTTTTTTTAAGTTTTTCGAGGTAGTGTCTCACTCAGGCCTAGGCTGACCTGGAATTAACTTTTGTAGTCTCAGGGTGGCCTTGAACTCACAGTTATCCTCCTACCTCTGCCTCCTAAGTGCTGAGATTAAAGGTGTACGTCACCACACCCCGTTTTTATTTACTTATTTTTATTTATTTATTTAACTTTTTGAAAACTCTGGGGCTGGAGAGATGTCTTAGTGGTTAAGGTGCTTGCCTCCAATGCCTAAGGACCCAGGTTCGAATCCCCAGTACTTTTAAATACACAGTAGCCATGCATCTGAAGTTCGCTTGCAGTGGCTAGAGGCTCTGGCATGCCCATTCTCTGTCTTTGTGCTTGAAAGTAAAAAGTAATTTTTTAAGAACTTCAATATAGTAGATATATATATTTTTAATATGTTATTTTTATTTATTTGACAGAAAGAGAGGGGGAGAGAGAGAATGGACGCGCCAGGGCCTCCAGCCCCTGCAAACAAACTCCAGATGCATGTGCCCCCTTGTGCATCTGGCTAACATGGGTGCTTTGGCTTTGTAGGCAAACGCCTTAACCGCTAAGACAACCCTCCAGCCCTATAGTAGATATTTATAGATTGTGGGTATTTTAAGACAGGTCTGTAGCTCAGGCTGACCTAACAAGGTATATAACTGATGGTGGCCTTGAACTCCTGATTCTCTTGATTTCACTTCCCAAGTGCTAGGATTATCAGTATGTACTACCACACTGAATCTTTTAATGTTTTATGTAATAATATAGTTTACATTGGAGGAAAGTGGCTGTATAAATTGTGTGGCCCTGTTCCCGAACAGTTTTTTTTTTTTTTTTCCTGTGATATTTTGTGGTGGTATGAAGAGTGTTCTTTACTTCTGGGGTTTTCCGAAGTATGTTGTGCTCATTATAGATACTTAAGGAGAATTGAGTCATTTTTTTTGCATCTGGTCAACCTTTTGAATTTATCCTTCATATTCTTCCTGCTTTGTCCCATTTAAAAATTATTAGAATAAATTTTGTGATCATTATGCACTAATGTTTTTTTCACTGCTCACTTTTGACTAATGACATGTATCCCTTATAGGCACTGGTTTTCATTTTTTGGCTTTATGAAGATTTATTATAGCTCTTACTGAATATTTCTAAGTATTTTAAAGGGCTGTAAATTAACCGAGGCTCAGCCTTTTTCGTTTATTTGCAGGGGTGGAGAGAAAATGAATATGAACATGGTAGGGCATCTTGCCACTGTAAACAAACTCCAAATTCTTAATGTTGCTTTCAATTTGTGGAGACCATGTAAGAATCCTTAAAAATAATTTCAAAGTAGTAATTGGCTGTTTTTCCTCCCCCAGGTTATAGTTATGAGTGCTACTCTAGATGCAGGGAAATTCCAGATTTACTTTGATAATTGTCCTCTCTTAACTATTCCTGGTCGCACACATCCTGTTGAGATCTTCTATACTCCAGAACCAGAGAGAGATTATCTTGAAGCAGCAATTCGCACAGTGATCCAGATACATATGTGTGAAGAAGAAGAAGGAGATCTTCTACTTTTCTTAACTGGTCAAGAGGTATCATTCTTTGCTTTAGCTTTGTTTAGCTTTCGTATGGTATTTCTATGAAAGGGCTACTTTGAAGTTAGCTTGGCATATATTAACCATATTCTTAGTGTTTGAAGTTTTTCTTCTACATGGTTGTGAAGATAAAAAAAATGTAATCCCTTTTTTTCTTTATACACTGGGGATACTTTTTGAAACCACTAGTTATTGTGTTCCTTAATTAGCATCAGCATTGAATGGTCATAGAATTTTCAAGATTTCACAACTACATTCTTTGGAGAAGCCCAGGCTCTAAGAAGCATTTTGATAAGGCATGTGTTTGCATCACGTCTTTGCAAATAGGCAGTTCTCACCAATTACATGGCTTATGAACTTGAGTAACCTGAATCAGAATAGTCTTTTTTTTTTTTTTAAGTTTTTATTTCAGAGAGAGGCAGGGAGAGAAAAGTGCCTTCAGCCAGTACAAATGAACACCAGATACATGTGCTTTCTTGTGCATCTGACTTATATGGGTCCTGGAGAATGGAACCTGGGTTCTGTAGTTTTGCAGGCAAGCGCCTTAACCACCAAGCTACTTCTCCAGCCCTAGAATATTCTTGTGTTTTGTTTAACCATTGTGGATTGGAAGAATAAAATGTCTCATTAGAATTTACTACTATTTTTTTCCCTATAGAAATACTATTTTGTGGTGTAATTTTCTAAATTTTTCCCACGGTGTGTACCTGTGTGGTGTACTGTGAAGTTACCTGAGTAAACAATGTTAATGGGTTTCTTAATGATTTTCTGTTGCTTTGTTGGACTTTGTGCATACATATCCAGTCAGCTAAAAATGTTGAAGCTGAGCTGGGTATGGCAGGGCATACTTTTAAGCACCACCTCTCAGGAAACAGAGGTAGGAAATTGCTGTTAATTTTGAGTTCCAGGTCACCCTGGGCTAGAGACCAAAAAAAAAAAAAAAAAAAAGTTTCCAATTTGTTGAGTTTACTGTATTTCATAGAGGTATTCAAATTTAGGTAAACAAGAGTACCCACTTCCTAGAATCTACCCCTTAAACCTACCATGTAAAAGTAAAAAAGTTCTACAAATAGAACAAAAATATTATACCCTACTAAAGACAGTCAATGAAATCTATGTAAAATAGACAATCCTTCCCCCCACCCCCACGCTTTCAAATTCCAAACTGATACTAACCTTGAAAATATGGAGGAAAAAAGGAAGTTTAGGATACACTGGTTCCTGGTAAATCCTGAGTATCTGCCTTGCTAGCAGCACCCTGTGTTATTAATATTCTTAGGTTAGGGGACAGGTTATAGAGCTATGTTGTTCAATAGAACATTTCGCAATGATTTTGCAATGATTAAAATATTTTTGGCTTTGTGGGGTAGCTTGTGTGAGGAGAGACCTAGATTATTAATTTTATGGGATATAAAATTTAAGTAGTTATGTACTGACCTACCTATTTTTGGTTTTGTTTAATACATTGGTTTTACCTTTTTCTGTTTTTTTCAAGCCCAGGCTGACCTGGAATTCAGTCTGTATTCTCAGGGTGTCCTCGAACTCATGGTGATCCTCCCACCTTTGCCTCCCAAGTGCTGGGATTAAAGGTGTGTGCCAACATGCCCGGCCTCGTAAGCAAATGCCTTTAAATGCTAAGCCATCTTTCCAGCCCTAGAAATTTTCTTTATGGTTGTAGCTATTGGATTTTTTTTTTTAATAATATAAAAGTTGTGCTTTCAAACGGATCATTGTTAAGTCTGGAAATTTTAATTTTGTAGCATGTCTGCATGCATTTTATAGCATCCCCAGCCTCTGCTCTCTAGATATAAGTCTGAGTTGTAACAACCAAAGATGCTTGCAGACATTTATGAAGTGTCCTTGGGGAGGTATAGAGTTATTTCCTCAAGAGCATAGTTGGTTCTTTTGGGAAACTAAGTTGTGTTGTAAATTCTGTTTTCCAAAATAAGTTACCCTTTTTGGATTATCCTTTTTAGGTATTTTGAATTGAAAATTTCCATATATTTTGTAAGCAAGAATATCACGTGTATTTGAAGTGGCATATAAGCCATTATTCTTGCTGTGAAAAGGTAAACTTGGTGAGGCACTTATATGTCCTCTTGTGTCTGGTATCTACAATTACTCACTTTCTCTCCAGAGTACATAGTATATTTTCTGGCTTTAAATAACTACTAATCATTTTTACCAGATGTTGCAAGTTACTTTCTTGTTGCTGGACAAACACACTACTAGAAACAGCTTATGTGTGGGAAAGGATTGGTTTCAGGCTTATAGAATTCTAGAGAAACACCATCAGTGGTGAAAGAGGTTGGCACATTTCTATAGAGTTTAGCATGAACAGCCAGAGTTCCTGAACACATCTTAAGGCTGAACTACAAGATCAACCCCCAGTGACACCTCCTCCAGCTTTGTTCCTATTGGAGTTGACTTCCCACTCCAGAATAACCCCAGTGCCTTTTGACGATGGCCAGGATTTTCTTGCTTCTCTCCAGTCTCTCCCAAAGGAACTTTGCTCCAAATGCTCAACTTGCCTCTGGAGTCCCGGGAAAATGAAATTCTGGTTCATAGTGTGGTCCTTTGTAACCTCAGGTCTTTAATGTGATCACCTTCCAATGCAGGGGGGAAGTATTTGTACTATGCTGGTAATCTGTAAAATAACCCGATTCAACACTGTTATGTTTCAGTATGAGTGGTGATTTTTTTATGTCTTTTATTTGGTTTCATTCCTGTAATACAGCCATCCAATCTTATGAGGTGGCGAATAATAATCTGGCTTTTGTACGAAAGAAAGGAAGGGAAGGAGGGGAAGGGGAGAGGGAAAGGAAAGAAGATAGACAGCCTGCCTATCCCAAGGCTATGGGAGATATACTCAAACCATCACACCAGATAATTTAAGCATACTTCAGAATGTTAGCAGAAGTATCAGATGGTTTCATGGTCAGTTGAAATTTTGGGGGGAACAGAAGGCAAATAGTAGGCTTTGTGGTTTTTCAGGTGTATGCTGGAATATATTTCATGAAGTGATACTGCAACTGTGAGTGGTTTACATGTTTACCATTATAGTTTGTACTTACTCAGTTTTGAATACAAAGGCTGTGGGGAAGGTCTAGTTTGTATAGATTTCATTGACTAGTACGGTATAGTATTTTTTGTTGATTTCATGGGGCTTTGTTACCTTTACATGGCAAGTTTAAGAAGTAGATTCTAGGAAGTCAGTACTCTTGTTCTGATAAATTTGTATAGTTGCCATGAAATAACTATAACCTCAACAAATTGGAAAGTTGATTTTTGTTTTTGAGCAGGCTTTCACTAGCACAGGCTGACCTAGAACTCATTCTAACTTTGCAATTCCAGGCTGGCCTCAAACTCAGATTCTTCTGCCTCTGCTTTCCCAATCCTGGAATTAAAGGCATGCACCACCATGCCTGGCCATTAATACATATTGTAATCCATAAAACCAGGACCTCTGATTAAATCCAGTATTGTCAGAAGTCTCTAGGGAAGATAGACTACTAAATTAGATAATACCAGTTGTTTATAGTAAGAAGATTTTTGAATGTGCTGAGACTTTTTTGCTGAGACATTTTAATCCTTAAGCAACACGTTCAATATCTTTAATTTGGTTTAGTAAAATGCTTATTCAACAAGCAGTGAGGTCATAGCCAGGGTCCAAATTAACCTAATATTCATACCATTGGAGCTAAAAGTCTTCCCTCAAATCAGAAACTCATTAACTTGCGTCTTAATTCTCAATATTGCCAATTTTTAAGTAGATGGCTACTGAGTGGCAAGTGAATGAATCCTCCATTTCCTTATGTTGTATTTATATGAATATAGGAGAGTTTTGTGGTATTCTAAACTTAACTCTGGAAAGTTGTTAAATTTGAGGGAAATCTTTTTGTGTTGTTTTTGTCAGGCAAAATTTTCATATTTAGCTCAGGCTGGCTTCAAACGTGGGATCCTCCTTCCTTAGCCACTAGTATAGGGGGATTACTGGCAAGGATCCATGTTTAGCCTTAATGAAAACATCAGAGTACAGAATTTTAAAAGTCTTTAGAAACTTGTTCATATAAAAACGTGGTATTGGCTTCTTGTATTGTTTTAAAGATTTTGTTTTTGAGGTGCCTAGGGATCAACCTAGGATCTTCAACATTCTAGGCAAACCCTTTGCCACTATGCTGTCATTTTTTTCCCCCATCACATGTTAGAGCTTTTATATTCTTTGTGCTTACCATTTTTAGTTCCATACATGATATGCACATTGGGTAATATAAAGTAAAATTGGAATTAATTTTAAATAGTGTAATGTTAAATAAATGATTTGCACACATAATGTTTTCATAGATGAAATCTGAATGTTAGATGATGTTTGTCCACCATGGTAAAATTCAGGTTGTAGGTAATCTGAATATTAGAAGCTTGGTTTTGCATCTATTTTGAATTTTATTTTTACCTAAGTAGAGATCTTAATTTTGTATTTGCATGCCAGCAGGGGGCATTCTAATCAAGATACATTTTGAATTAATTAAAAATACTTGCTTCTTTTGCAAATACATTTTTGCGTGACATTGTATTTTCATTTTCTTATAGGAATTTGATCTCAAAGGAAACTACTAACATTGGATTCTTGACAGTAATTTTCTAGTATTACAGTTTCTGAAACAAATAGTCACAGAATATTTACGTAGGAAAGTTGCTGGCCTTGAACTCTGTCTAGATGATTCTACCTAATTGCTAGGATTAAACTGCCTCTCTAAATTGCTGGAATTAAACTTGTGTGATACAAAGTTACAGTTTTGGTTTGAAGTAATTTGAAAGGAAATTTAGTTTGATGCAAAGTGAATACCTGGAATACCTTCTTTCCCTTTGTAATACTGTATTACTGACCCTTGTAAGACAGCCTGTTTAATGTGTGAGCATTAGACTGAAGACGGAAGACATTGGTCTACCATGCATTATTGTATCTTCTACTTTACCCTCCTATTTTAAGGCCTTTTGCCCTTCCCATAGTGGCTACTCCTCTCCATGTCAGTACAGTATTTGTTAGGTCTTTTCTCTTAACTGTGAAAGAAGGCCAATTCCTTGAAGGGCTTTTCTGTGGTAGCGAAATTTTTGGAGCTGTTTATTTATTTATTTATTTTTTAAATTTAGAATCGAGACACTAGAATGTAGGCATTTTTGAAAGATGATTTTTATGTTTCTTCTGTTTTGGTTCTCTGCTCTCTTAAAGAACTTGGAGCTGTTTTTAACATATCTGTAGTAACGGAAGCTCTAGATCTTTGTTGATAATGTAAAGCTGTTCTCATTAGGCACAGGGAAGCACATCTTCATATAAGTGCATTAGTGATATGTAACATTAAAGCCTAATTCATTTATTTAAAATATCGAGCACATTAGTTTATTTTAGACTGTGACAACTAAAAAGGTCATGAGAGTGAGTAGTTGAATATTCCTGAGTGAGAAAGTTCAATTTTAGTACAATTTTTGAGAATTAATTAGGAAGTCTGATTCCTCAAGAAAGAGAAGCAGTTATATATTTAGTTCAATCCAGAAATCAAAGTTTCTTAAGTGGTTTGGAAATCACACTGACATCTGTTAAGCCTAGTTATGATTATTAAATTGAAAATGGTAACCATGTAGTGAAAGCAGATTGCTTATGTAAAATAAGTATCATTGAATTGGGACTAATTATAAATACTTAAGATGTTTTAGTAATTTTGTTTTCATACTTAAAACTTTTCTTTTGTAGGAAATTGATGAAGCATGTAAAAGGATAAAACGTGAAGTTGATGATTTGGGCCCCGAAGTTGGAGACATTAAAATCATTCCATTATACTCTACACTTCCACCCCAGCAGCAACAGCGCATTTTTGAGCCCCCGCCTCCCAAAAAACAGAATGGAGCAATTGGAAGAAAGGTACTCTTAGAACTATTTATTCCTCATAAACATTTCTTTAGTACTGTTGAAATGAGATACCAGTTAGGGAGAACTAGTTCTTAGCTGGCAGTTACAATCTCAGCACTTGAGAGGCAGAGCCAGGAGGACCACCGTGGATTCCAGGCCATTCTGGTCTGCCTATGCCAGGAGACCCTGTCTCAAAAAGAAAAGCCAAAAAACACCCTATGTTCTGGGTGTGGACTGGATGTACACAACACAATTGTCAGGCTCTTCAGAAGTAAATGAACTGCAACTCTATTGCCTACTAGTTTGTTAGCAGATGGAATATAATTTTAAATTTGATTTGTAGACTGCAAAGAACATGTTTGTAGACCTTTGGGCTCTGTTCCACATATGTATATATATACATGTGAGTTTGTGCATATGTGTAGTAGCTACTTTTAAACATTTCTGTTGCAGAGAGGAGCTAGTGCTAAGAGCTCAAAGGACTTAAACTTAAGAAAGGATTTGTGAAATTACTTGTGCTGTGTATAGGTACATTCGAAAATACTGTCATTATTGACTCTTGGATGAAATTGGCCTGCAGCAAGAGGTATATTTATTTATGTCCATCTTTTCATGTAGTTCTCATTTGAGTTGCCTTGGCAAACAGGCCCATATGAGTTTATCAGTTACTAGGTTTTGGTCTTGAGATTGCATCTGTTGCTAGTCTTAACAATACATTTTGTTAGACCTTTGCTTTTTTGTTTTGTTAATCTTAACATTGAAAATGTATTGTTGCAGAGAATTTCTTAGTGGCTAGATGTTTGTTCTGGGATCTTATCGTGGGATTTTTTATTTAATTAATTAATTTAATTTATTTATTTATCAATGAGGGAGAGGGAATGAACATTCTAGGGCCTCCAGCAACTGCAAACAAACTCCAGACACATGGTCCACCTTGTGTGTCTGTCTTATGTGGGTCCTGGGGAATTGAACCTGGGTCCTTTGGCTTTACAGACAAGTCCTTATGCCATCTCTCCAGTCCTATCCTGGCTTTTAATTCAAAACTATGGCTGGGTGTGGTGGTGCACACCTTTAGTCCTTGCACTCAGGAGGCAGAGGTAGGTGGATCACTTGAGTTCAGGGCCAGTTTGAGACTACATAGTGAATTCCAGTCAGCCTATGCTAGATTGAGAACCTACCTCAAAACAAACAAACAGTGCTTGCTTCAGCAGCACATATGCTAAAATTGGAACGATACAGAGATTAACATGGCCCCGACACACATTCATGAAGCATTCCATATTTTTTAAATATATTTTTATTTATATATTTGAGACGTACAAAGGAGGGGGGGAGAATGGGCACGTCATGGCTCCAGCCACTGCAAACTAACTCTGGATGCATGCACCCCCTTGTACATCTGGCTTAAGTGAGTCCTAGAGAGTTAACTAGTATCCTCTGGCTTTGTAGGCAAATACCTGAGCTGCTAAGCCATCTCCTCAGCCCACTTTCCTTTTCTTTTGTTTTGTTTTTTCCAAGGTAGGGTCTCACTCTAGCTCAGGCTGACCTGGAATTCACTGTGTAGTCTCAGGGTGGCCTCGAGCGCTTGGCGATCCTCCTACCTCTGCCTCCCGAGTGCTGGGATTTAAGGCGTGTGCCACCATGCCCGGCTCTGCATTCCATATATTTTAAAACTATGGGCTACATCATCACCATTGATAGTATTTTTTATTCAGCTGTTATTGAAAGGTCATGTAATGGCTATTGGTGTAAGTCAGCTTCATCTTAGAGGTTGAAATGACCACTATTAATTACAGTCTCTGGATCATCCCAGGAAGAATGAGGGAGACCTTAGTAGTTGTATACTTATTCTCATAATGGGAAGGAACACTTATTAGGCCCATAATGTCTTTCAAACATGGGTTAGTTTACTAGAAGAGGTTCTCAAGCATCACACTGTGTTCAGTGCTGATCAGGGCAGCTGGTTAGATTGAGAGAGGTGTTCTGAAAATAGTGAAAACATGGACCATTCAAGTGCTAGTCAGAAAGTAGAGTAACAGATATTCTGCAGGCCTATTTAGAGTTGTAAAGTGACCAAAGAATTGTAGGGAAATGAGAGGGGGGTTGTTAAATGGGTGCTATAACAGGGAGGTGGCTTATGATAGTTACAATTTCAAATTATATGCAAACATTTAGATGTGTAATCTAGTCTTTGCTTATTAAAACTATCAGATGAATGATTTTGATTAAATTGTTTACAGTGTTATAAAATAAGGCTAATAACATAATGAAGGTGTTGAAAGTTTTTGGATAATATTTAGTAACTTTCTTATTATTATTATTATTATTATTGAGGTAGGGTCTCACTCTAGCTTAGGCTGACCTGGAATTCACTATGTATCCTCAGGGTGCCCTCGAACTCATGGTGATCCTCCTACTTCTGCCTCTCTAATACTGGGATTAAAGGCATGTGCCACCATGCCCAGCGAAGTTTAAATATTTGACTAAACTCAGGTTACAAGATTATGGGTGCAAGCTGCCAGTAAAATAACTTTGTTTTCTTTGATTTTGTTTGTACAAAAATCTATTTTTTCTCTTGTTGCTTAGAGTAAGGCTCAGAATGTAGATTGCTCAATGAAAGGGGAAATGGCCCATTTGAAGTGAAGATGGTTCTCGGGTTTTTCTTATTTATTCATTTGCTTGTTTGTGTGCTTGAGAGAAAAAGAGAAAGGCAGATAGAATGGGTGCACCAGGGACTCTAGCCACTGCAGTTGAACTCCAGAAGCATGTGCCACCTTGGTATCTGGTTATGTGAGTCCTAGGGAATTGAACCTAGGTCCTTTGGCTTCACAGGCAAGCACCTTAACCACTGACCCCATCGCTCTAGCCCGGTTCTGTATTTTTGAGCCTAGTGATTTATTTATTAAGTGTAGACAGTTAAGTAAGTGTACAAGCAGATTTTCTGAATTGGGGCTAACACTCCTTCACTACTGCCAGTTTCCTGGTGACAAAAATTTCAAATGAGTTTACCCTTAAATGCATTGTTTGGGGCCAAACAGTGCTTATGTAGGACGGACTTCCAAATACACTTAGCCGGAAGTGCATTTTGAGTTGATCAGTGTTGCTTCCATTACAAATCAGGTTACTGAGAGTGAACTTTGTCTTAGCACACTTTAGTAGTGATGCCAAAGGTTTAACCATATGATTTATTTTCTATCTGGAAAATAGTTTGTCAGTAAGGTTGAAACACTTTACAAGGCTATTTGAATACTTAGCTGACTGCAAAGGTATAGTCTAGGTAGCTTGTAACATTTCTACTGGTCTTTTGTAAATCCCTTGACAAGTGGGATCACTTTGTCTGCTGACTGGTTACTAATTAGGCAGTCAACAGTTTGCATCTGGAACATGCTTTTATGGCTTGCTCTACTGATATGCCAAAGCAGCATTTATAAACCATATACAATTTGTGTCCTTTTGCGTTATGTATATGTGTATATTTAGCTTCAGCTAGTATTATTTCTCAGGTTTAGTGATGAAATCAAGGAGAAATACTCTTTAGGCTTATCAATATGTTTAAGGAATTTTGCCTTTCCACCCCCTAACCCTTCTCTATAGTGTTGCAGAACCCTCTTTTTGGTGACCATCAAACTAGTATAGCATACAGGTTTTATGTTAAAAAATATATTACCTTAAAGCTCTTTGCCCACTTATTTTTTCAATCTTCGCAAAAAGACCACATAATACTTCTTTTCCCTAAAGACAACTAACACATTGTGAAGATTTTTTTGTTGTTGTTTTGCTTTTTGTTTTTTGTTGTTTTGCTTAGCAATAGACACTTCTAAGTAATGGAATGGGACTTGCTAACTTAGCATACTCCCCCCCTTTTTTGTTGTTGTTGTTTTTCAAGGTAGAGTCTTGATCTAGCTCAGGGTGGCCTTGAACTCATGGTGATCCCCCTTCCTCTGAGTGCTGGGATTAAAGGCACGAGCCACCATGCCCAGCATAATTAATTTATTTACGCGTGTGCACAAGCACGCATACTGGTAGTTTTTGGTGTTTTGTGGTAGGCTGTTGCTATGTATGGCCCAGGGTGAACTAGAATTCACCATGTACTTTCAGACTGGCCTGGAACTTAACAGCTATTTTCCTACCTCTCCTTCTGAGTCTTGGGATTAAAGTTATGCTCCTGGCTACTTTGCTGTTGTAAATATATGTGTACAAATGAAATTACTGGGGAGAAAGATTAACTTTTGTTGTTGATGTTTTGAGGTAGGGTCTTGCACCAGCCCAGGCTGACCTGGAATTCACTATGTATTCTCAGGGTGGCCTTGAAGTCTAAGCAATCCTCCTCCTACTCTAACTCCTGAGTGCTGGGATTAAAGGTGTGTGCCACCACGCCCGGCAAGATTAGCTTTTTTTTTTTTTTTTTAAACTTTACTTATTTGGGGTTGGGGGAGAAGTCACTGCAAATGAACTGATTTAGTTTTTTTTTTTTTTCTTAGAGGTATGGTCTCCCTCTAGCCCAGGCTGACCTGGAATTCACTGCGAAGTCTCTGGGTGGCTTTGAATTCATGGCGATCCTTCTACTTCTGCTTCCCACGGGCTGGGATTAAAGGCGTGCGCTACCATGCCCAGCTCTTTTTAATACAGTAGTTCTATTTTAAGTTATGCAGTGTTGTGAGTCACATGTTGTAATTTCCCATGATACAGCTCCTTTCTACCCCAGGATGTGAACTATGCTTTTATCCATTGTATCCAGTGTATATACTTGTGTTCAAGTGTTCATTTCATGTAATAGTCCCTCCGTGTAAGCCTTGTAATGCTGGCAATGCTCTTGATCTGTCTTTCCTTCCCTCCATTTCCCTGTCTCTTACCCCCTTCCCTCCCCATCTTTCTCCTTCCCTTTTTTTCCTTCCTCCTTTCCCTTTCCTCACAAATTATTCTGAAGTATTAGTAGGTTCCAAAGTTGATTGCTGTGCTTTTGAGTATCTAATAGATAGGAAATCAGTAAATGATACTATTATTTCGAGAAAAATAATTGGATCAGTAGCCATTGAATTTAGCTTCTTTACAAAGTTGTTTTTCCAGAAATAAAAGAATAGGGATAATTATAAGTCCTTTGGGGGTTTTTTGTATATTCGTAGAGCCACTGGTATACACATGCCCTTGACTATGCTCTTGCCTTACCTCTAAGCTCTAAGTGCTTTCCTAAATGTTATTTACTCAGTAAAAGACTTCCTTTTCTTTCACTGTGGAAAACAACCCTTTTTAAATCTCAGGGCATATCTTTTATGTCACCTATACTTTGTATCCATTTCTAATCTCCCATACAAACTATAAAAGCAAGAAAGGGCAAACTGATTCATCTTCTGCTTGTATGAGTTTATTTCCAATAATGTTAGTATTCTGTTCCCGAAAAATCAGGTATTCTGTGTAAAAATACTAACAAGGTGCAAGGTGTGTTGGACAGAGATAAGAGGATCTCTGAATTTAAGGACATCCTGGAACTACAGAGTTCCAGGTCAGCTTGGCCTAGAGTGAAGACCCTACATTGAAAATTTTTAAAAATGGAAAAAAAAAAAGCTATTTAACTTCCCAAGTCAGCCTAATTTCTTAGATATACTAAATAAAACTAGCAAAATTGGGCATTCAGAAATGAGCTGTAGTATTATATTTTTAAATGCTTGGAGCATCACTCTGTTAGTAAAGTTTCTTTCCTAATGTTGTTCTGTATGCAGCAACACATTGTAGGACATCCCTTTGAGAGTGTACTCTTTCCAAACTACCTGCGTTTGTTTTTGATTATCTGCCAATTCTTAATGGATTGTAACTTGTGGGGTTTTATTGGGGGGGGTGTGTATGGCATGTGTTATTTTGCTTAAAAATGTTTGTTATTTTTAGTGCTTGAGAGGCAGAGGTAAGATCACAGTTGAGTTCAAGGCCATCCTGGGATTAAAGAGAGCCTAGGCTAGAGTGAAACCCTATTTTGAAATAACAGAAGTTTTGTATTACAAATGCAACATTTTCCTTTGTAAATATTGTCTGAAAATATTGAATGAAATACATTGTGTAAAATTAAGATACTTAAAGGATGTTCGATCTAAGAGAATCTGTAAGGTATGCTTATTTTATCATTTTTTTCCCCGAAGAAGTATCTCACTGTAGCCCAGGCTGACCTAGAATTCATTCTGTACTCTCTGGGTGGCTTTGAGCTCCCAAGTGCTAGGATTAAAGGCTTGTACCACCATGCCTGGCATTATTTCATCATTTCTTGTTATTTCTTTAACTATTTCAGTGAGAGAGAGAGAGAAAGAGGCAGATAGCTAGGGAGAATGGATACATCTGGGCCTCTAGCCACTGCAAACTCCAGATGCATGAGCCACGTTGTGCATCTGGCTTTATGTTGATACAGGGGATTTGAACCTAGGTCCTTAAGCTTTGCCCCAAGAAGGTGCTGAGCCATTTCTTATTTTAGCCCCCTTACTATTTTTTTAATGAGGTTTTTTAATCATTATTTTTCATTTGAAAGGAAGAGGGAGTAGGAAAGAATGGTAGTGCCATGGCATCTAGCCATTTTGTGCATCTGGCTTTATGTGGGTACTGGAGACTCAGCCTGGGTTATTAGGCTGTGCAGGCAAGTGCCTTAACCACTGGGGCCGTTTCTCCATCCCAAAAAGAGAGGTTGGCAGGGACTGAACTGTAGCCCCAGGTTGGCCTGGAGCTCATAGAATGGTTCTATCTCAGCCTCCTGAGTACTGGGACTACTGGGGTACACTACCATGCCTGGCTATTAACAATCAAAATGTAAGGTGGTGGGGTAATAATCTGATTGTAATACTTATATTGTAAAAGGATTATAATTTTTTTTTTCTTTTTGGTTTTTTGAGGTAGGATTTCACTCTAGCTCAGGCTGACCTGGAATTTACTATGTAGTCTCAGGGTTGTTTTGAACCCAAGGTGATCCACCTACCTCTGCCTCCCAAGTGCTGGGATTAAAGGCGTGCGCCACCACACCCGGCTTGTAAAAGGATTATAAATTTGAAATTTAGGTTGCTTTTAAATTGCCAGCCCTTGAATATAAAATCTTTGTGTCACCCCCCACCCCCCAGGGGTCGTTCCTTCTGAGTCTCAGGCTGGCCTCAGACTCGTAGTTATCCTCCTATCTCTGCTGGGATTAAACATGCCAGGCTATATCTGGTTTATTTACTGGTACAGTAGTCCTTTTGTTGGTGAAAGGTAGTGGCTAGTCTTAAATCTCATGTTGATTTTGCTTATATGTAATATGCTTTTGTGTACCTGGTTTTTTGAACAGGTAGTCGTGTCAACTAACATTGCAGAGACATCTTTGACCATAGATGGTGTGGTGTTTGTGATTGATCCTGGATTTGCAAAGCAAAAGGTACATAATTAACACTTTGGTTGAATACTTTTATATAATGAAAACATTTACCTGATAATGTTCAGTACTCATTTGCCCCATGCTTATTTTTAGGGTGATTTTCTTTGTTAATTTTCAGGGTTTTTTTGTCGTTCCCCCCCCCCCCCCCCCATCCATGCTGACCTGGAATTAACTGTAGTCTCAGGGTGGCCTCGAGCTCATGGAGATCCTCTACCTCTGCCTCCCTAGTGCTGGAGTTAAAGGTGTGCGCCACCATTCCTGGCTTAAACTTAATTTTCAGGTTTTTTAGCCTGAAGATGGTATTCTAGATCACTTCTAGAAATGAAGATAATGTTTAGTGTAGGCTGCATGATCCACATATTCCAATTTAAGGTTTCTTTGGTGTCTGTTAGGTGTACTCCAGTGGTTCTGGCCAATGTGTTTACTTAAAAAAGGGGGTAGCAACAGGAATTCAGGATTACACCTCCTGCAGATCAGTTACTTATTCAAAATTAGATTTTCTACTCTGTACTGTGTGTACTGTTTGAATGCTATTTTATGCTTTAGGTTAAAAAAAATGCCATCAATCACTTTTACTAAGTGAAGTGCTTGTGCAGATTGTTCATAAAAATTTTCCCCCAAATATATCCGTCCGTCCCCCCCCCCCCCCCGTAGGGTCTTTAGCCGAGGCTGACCTGGAATTCACTATGTAGTCTTAGGGTGGCCTTGATCTCAAAGCTATCTCCTACCTCAGCCTCCCATGTGCAGGGATTAAAGGTGTGCACCACCATGCCCGGCTTCCCCAAATATCTTTTGGGTAAGTTGGTTATATTTGTAGGTACATTATTGTAGTGATTTGAACTCCAGACACGTGTGTCTAGCTTATGTGGGACCAGGAAAGTTGGGTCTTTAGGCTTCACAGGCAAGCACCTCAATCACTAAGCCATTTCTCCAGTTCTTTTTTTTTTTTTTTTTTTTTTTTTTTGCTTTGAAGCAGGCTTTGGCATAGTGGCATAGGTGCCACTGCACCCAGGCTTAGTGTCCACTCTTAATACCAGGTTTATTTATTTGAGAATGGGCATTCCTGGGCCTCTAGCCATTGCAAATAAACTCCAGATGCACCATGTGTATCTACCTTATGTGGGTTCTGGGGGGTTGAACCTGGATTCTTAGGCTTTGTGGGCAATTGCCTTAACTGCTAAGCAGACCACGTTAGGATGCTTGAAATGAAGACAGGCCATGAGATGACAAATTTTTTTAAATATTTATTTATTTATTTATTTATTTGGGCGTGGGTGGAAAATGAACACACCAGGGTATATGATTAGCTGCAAATGAACTGCAGATGTATGTATCTGGCTTTACATGGTGTAGCAGACACCTTCAGGTTTTCTGAGATGGACCTCCAGACCAGGCACAATTATGGAGGAAGGGATTTATTGAAGCTTACAGATCCAGGGAAAGTTATATAATGGCAGAAGAAGCTGGCCTGCCTTCACAGGACCAAGCAGAGAGAGAAGCACAAGCCTAAAAGCCAGAGGACACATGGCACATCACACTTTTCATATCTTTAAATTGAAATCTGAAACACTCCACCACATATTAAGATCTGCCAGGTGGCTGTAGATGAAAACTACAAAGTAATAAAACAGTGAATATATTGGAGGGGCATCTATTCAAACTACCACATATGGATATTGGAGAATTGAACCTGGGCCATCATCAGGCTTTGCATGCATGTCTCCAGCACCTGAATTCTGGATTGTAGCTGATTTGTAGTGGTCAACAACACTATTTGTTCTGGCATTAATTTTGTTGGATCTAGTTTTTTCTATACGTGAAGAAAGAATCATATATTATTTCCATTCCAATAGGTATACAATCCTAGAATCAGAGTTGAGTCTCTTTTGGTGACAGCTATTAGTAAAGCATCAGCTCAACAAAGGGCTGGTCGTGCTGGACGTACCAGACCTGGGAAGTGCTTCAGACTTTACACAGAGAAAGCTTATAAAACAGAAATGCAGGTAAGGATTGCTGCTTCATCTTGTGTGTTTGAAAGATAAAATTGACTGTTTGCTTTGAAGACAGTTGCTTCCTTTTCCTCACCATGAATTTTAGGTTCTTAAGTTCCTTAGTTTTATCCTGACTGAGGTTTATGGCATAATTTACAAATACAACTCTTACTTTTAATTTGTTTTTTTATTTTTTAAGATCAAGAGAGACTCTATTAGATTAAACAAGAGAAGAGAAATGCAGAGAGCTCCTGCCATGTGAAGGACAGGAGGGTGTAGAAAGGCCACATGGGAGTAAGGGTGGGGCTTTCCGACTGGGCTGAGACCAGGGAAGTTTACCAAAACTTGGAAGTTCAGAAGTCAGCCAAGAACTGTTTCTATTTTTTGACAGTTTTGACTTGAGGTGTATAACATAAGGCACTTGGGGCATTATAAAGATAGTTGGAAGAAAATGTTTATTTTCTTTCAAGTATAAATCCCAAGTGTTTTCCTCCCCTGAGACTGTCATGGAGAAGTAATCCCAAAGAAAATAACTAAAAGAGGCAGAGACCCCAGACTTTTTTTCTCTACTTTCTGTGGGGAATTGAGGAATACTTAACCTAACAAATGTTTTTTTTTTTTTTTTTTTTTTTCCCCAGGATAACACCTATCCTGAAATTTTGCGTTCTAATTTAGGATCTGTTGTGTTACAATTGAAGAAACTTGGTATTGATGACTTGGTGCATTTTGATTTTATGGATCCACCAGGTATGACAATATATTTTTATTTTAACTAGATGGCTGTTTCTTTGCATCTTATTGAGCATATGCATTAAATGCGTTTTAATTTTGTCAAGATATGTTTTGAGTGATGATTTTAAATCTAAAATGAGTAACAACTACACGAGCAACTAATCTCCCTCCCCCAAAAGTTATTCTGGGAATTTAGGTTAATTGAGTTATCATCAGTGCATGAAAATGTAAGAATTGTACTTCATAATTTTACTTACGGAAAAGTAGCTTGATAATCATAGATGGATTAGCAGAACACATTTAGTATGGAGACTTGTGGGTTTTAATTTTTTATTTATTGAAAGAGAGAATAGGCACATAAGGGCCTCTTGCCACTGCAGACATATGTACCATCATGTGCATCTGGCTTACGTGGGCTGCTGGGGAGTCAAACCTGGGTCCTTAGGCTTCCCAGGGAAGCAACTTGACTACTATACCATCTCTCCAGCCTGAGCTTTGTGTTTTGAAAGGCTGTCCTCAGTTAAATATCAAGATCAAGACCTCTTAACTCAAGTGGTCTTGATCTTGATATTTAACTGAGGACAGCCTTGGTCTCTGATCTTCCTGCATCCACCTCCTAATTCCTTGGATTATAGATGTTTGCTACCATACTTGGCTTGAAGATTTTGTTTGTTTATCAAGGTAGACTCTAGTCAAGGGTGATCTTGAACTCATGGGTATCCTCCTACCTTTGCCTCCCAGGTGCTGGGATTAAAGGTATGTGTGCCATCATGCCAAGCTTTGAAGATCGTTTTAAGGACAGGAACTTTTTGTAGTTCTGTGTGATTCATTGTTTGCCGTGTCTGTCTGTATCATTGAATTTGATGACAATTTGAGTTTGGAATTGAGTCCAGTATAGAATGAAAAATGAGATTGTTTATCCTAGTTTGCAACTTGTCAAATTTTTGCTTGCTAAAGACAACTTGTCTAATAGATTGTCTTTCCTTCCTAGCTCCTGAAACTCTGATGAGAGCCCTAGAACTTTTGAATTATTTGGCTGCCTTAAATGATGATGGAGATTTGACTGAATTGGGATCCATGATGGCAGAGTTTCCTCTAGATCCACAGCTCGCTAAAATGGTTATTGCAAGTTGTGACTACAACTGTTCTAATGAGGTCCTATCTATTACTGCCATGTTGTCAGGTAATAGAGGGAAAGGAACAATAAAAAGCCCAGCTCTTCAGAGTTTGGGTGGACTTCACTTTTTTAAAAAAAATTTAGTATGATAGGAAATTTTATTGATGGTTTTAAGGAAATCATTTTCCTTCCTAAATACCTTGTAACTCAAAATAGAGTAAACATTGGCTCTATTGAATGCAAATAAAAATTGAAATAAGTTTGGATGGAATTGTAACTGAGCTTTTTGATAGGCCCATCTCTGAAGTTTAGTATTTAAAATGCCAGTTCTTGGCACTATAAATTGAGCCTGTAATACTCTTAAATTGAGCCTTTTCTAGATATATAAATGTACATTTCAGTGACCATCAACAGATATGAATTTCAAATATAGTGTCATAAATGGAAGTACTGAAGACTAACTTAGGTCTTAAAATTCTGATTTTGTTATTCTTTTACAATGACAGAAAAACACTTAAATATTTATTAGGTAAGCATAGTAATTTTTGAAAATTAGAATATTAAGTCAAGGAAATAGTACTAGTTTTTAGTAGCATAAAACAACTTTTATAGATGAACTGTAATTTAGAAATAAAATTTTCCAGAATGGAGACATACTGTGAATGAATGACCACTTATTTTGAGAGCTAAAATAGAAAATGATATTTTACTGGCAATTTCAATACTATATGGTACTAGTTAGTAGTACTGGAGAAAACTTGTAATTATTGAGTTGTTTATTGGTCTTGATTACTTAATGACACAAATAACTTTAGAATCGATGGAATTAAAGATTAAATTGAAGTTTTCTAAATAAGAAAGTATGGCTTAGTTTAGATGTATGGTATATTCTCATGGTGTGATTTTTATTTAAGAAGTAGCTAAAATGTTTTCTTTCAGAGTTATGACTGATCAGACTCAGAGCAGATGGGCAGGGCAGTGTCAAACCTTTTAATTGGTAGTCTCATTTGCGGAGGTGGTGGTAGGTTGTTGTCTGCCTTTGTTAGATTCTTCGAATTGTACTTCTCCCAAGATTTTAGATTTTAGAGGAGGTGTGGGACAAGAGTTAAAAAAGATTTTGCTTGTTTGTTGACTTATCCCAGTTTAGTTCCTCTGGGGATTTTTTTTTTTTAATTCATGCTATTCAATACTACTTGAACTTAGTATGGTGAGATTGAAACTACATCTCAGCCTTATTTGTAATAGTGCTACAAAACACAAAGTACTGGTGTTTATTGTTAGATGATCAGAAGACTAAGCATTTAAATGCAGCATTTTTTAATCAAGGCCATTTGTGGTGAAAGTTAAAATAGGGAGTAAGGAAGAGTGGTCATGGACCAAAAGTGGTTTGCTGAGCTTGTGATACTTTGAAGTTAAGTTGCAATCAGAGGCTTTTATGGGGCTCTACATACCCCCATTGCCTTTGGTGGTTAGTTCATGTCAACATTCACAGCTGTGAGTTCTGGACTTCTGTGAATTAGCTTGCTTCTATTACCTTAAGCAAGACCTTTTATATTTCCTGTGATGTTTTGATGTCTTTGACTACTTTGGCATCTTTTAAGGGGAAACTGTATGGGAAAGATTAATTTGATACTGTATTTGATCTCATTGTTGACTATTCCCATTATCTTAAACCTGCACTGATAAGTCGTGATTTTTTTTTTTTTTATTGGTAAGGTATTAAGAACATCAAAAATGTGTTGAAAAAGTCCCAAGTGTGTTAAGTACTTATTTTCATAATGCATTTTAAAAGTTACTATGGAATTGATAAGTGAATTAAGGAAAGCTGTATTTCAAAAAATGTAGTGCTTATTTGTACCAACTTAAGATTGTGAATTAATATTGAGGATCTAAACTACTGTAGTTGCATATTTTAATGACCCATGAAATACGACTGTTTCAGACTAATTGTCAACTTTTAAAATACTGAATTTGCTTTTATATTGAGGGTTTGATTCAAATAAGCCTTTTTAACTTGGCCTTCATTTACTGGTGTTTTATTAGAAGCTGAAACGCTAAGGCTCATGATCCCAGCCTGTATGAATTTTCATAATTCTAAGGCGGTTTAACCTTCCACCACTACTGCTATCATCAAACCCAAGGTTTCTTGACTTTTTTTTTTTCTTTTTATGTTTACATATACTTCTGCTCACCGGTGCTAATAGTGATACCCATATAGCCACAGACTTAGGGAAACAATTCTGATAGAACGTGGGAGCAGACTGGTTGCAAAGTTGTTGTAGTTATGCAGTGGTCTAGTACAGCTACCTAACCTATAGCCATTCAGTGCAATGAGTGGATGGCCTTTTTTTGTTTTTGTTTTCTTTTTAAAAATTTCAGTTAACTAAAACACTATTGATTCCACATAATTCTGGTTATTGGTAGAGCTATCAGCACTGGTTTTTGAAATAAATTGAGCTTTTTAGTTACTTGATGGCCTTCAGAATAGCTGTTTTTGATGCCTACTTTTTAGATCTAGTTAAAATAATCAGGTACTCTGTAGCTTTGAAACCCTCTTGTCTTACAGATGTGGTTAGGTGATGTACCAAATCAAGGTAGTAAACAGTCCAAGATGCAGTTGGAGGCCATCCTGCCCTGCCCTATGCTCTGTGAACTGACCTAGCTAGGCCTTGTTCCTCTGTCTGTGAATGCGTGACTCATCGATATGGGCGTTTGTGTTGGGCCCATACCAACCTTGTTTAGTCCCACAGTGTTTTGTTCGCCCCACGGAGGCCAAGAAAGCCGCAGATGAGGCCAAGATGAGATTTGCCCACATAGATGGAGATCATCTGACACTGCTGAATGTCTACCATGCTTTTAAACAAAGTAAGTGTAAATTAGATTGCAGCTACTCTTTTGTCTAAATGTCACTTGCAGCATATAAGATGTTTCTTCATCTCACTTTCATTTATTATCTGTGACAACTTTACATTAGAAACCCAGAGGTACTTTAGGAAAATTCCTGACTAGCATTTAAAGTGGAATTGCCTTTTTTTTTTTCAAATTTTTTTATAGTCAAGGGAAAGATTAATAGAAAACCTGAAAAATGCAAAAGTGATTATAAACAAAACACTTACATAAATTTAGCACTAGAATTATAATGTACTCTCTATGTTTTATTTCCATACATTTTTTGAGGCAGGTTAGGTACCCCCCCCCCCCAGATAGGGTCTTATTGTAGCACAGGCTGGCCTTGAAAATCACAGCCTCTGCCTCTTGAGTGCTAGGGTTAAAGGAATATGCTACTGTGCCCAGCTTGATTAAAGTTTTATTTTTTTCTTTTTGAGGTAGGGTCTTGCTCTGTCCCAGGCTAACCTGGAATTTACTATGTAGTCCCAGAGTGGCCTTGGACTCACAGCCATCCTCCTACCTCCAGAGTGCTGGGGTTAAGGCGTGAGCTGCCATATCTAGCTTGATTGAAGGTTTTTATCTCAGCATAATTGATGGCAGTAAAATGTTGGAAAGTACCTAAATGCTTACCAATAAATACTTGGTTCTGAATTTTCTTAAACACATGATGAAATACTGTTCTAGCTTAAAATCCTGAATATTTGCTAGTGCTTTGTTTGAGATAGGGTCATGTAGTCCAGTCTGGCCCCCATCTTCCTGTCACAGAGGATGACTTTATTAACTAAAGGAAGAAAATGCAGTAATGAACACAGTATGATTGAAAAATATATCTGTAAGCCAGTCTAACAGATACGTAATTCAATACTATTTCAACACTTAGTGCCAAATATACAAGATTATCGTTTGCTTGGGAAGTTTAGTTTCTATGAGAATTTTTTTGGAAGAGGGTGGCAGAGAAAGAGTGTGTGTGTGTAGGTGTGTGTGCATGCACCAGACTTCTTGGTACTGCACCTGAACACAGATGCATGTACCACTTGGTGTATCTGTCTTTATGTGGGTGGGTACTGGGGAATCAAACACAGGTCTGTCAGACTTTGCAAGCCAGCACCTTTACACCACCAAACTATCTCTAGCTCGAGAAATTTTTTCCTAATTTGTAAAGTTGACATTGAATTTCTACTTCATGTTTTACTTGAACTAATTTTTGTTACAAAACCTATTTACCTATCTAAAATGGAGCCTGTTAAATGAAGCAAGTGATAGTGAACTTGTCTTATACTTGAAAATTGCTAGTTGTCCAGTATGTAGAGCAGAGATTAGTACCATAAATGCTACAATTATGCCTCCCAGTTGAATCAAACTTACTACTCTTCAGGGAAAGGATTGAGTCCTTCTCTGCCCAGGCCTATAAACATACAGATGGGAAATAAGAAAACTTGGGAAGTAGCAACACGCACCCAAGGCCAGTGTTGGGCTTTCTTTTAAAACCTAAACTTTATCCCTCATGTGCCAAAAAGTTGGTAATTCATGATATTCCAGACTTCATTCCTGATAGGCCAGTTCGAGAACTCAATATTACTTACTATATATGTAAAACGTCCTGGGTTAGCAGGAGACATGTAACATTAGTAGATTGTTATCTACACCAAGAGGGAAGGCCCTCAGAAGGAACACACTCATACCTACCTTGATTCTTAATTTCCTTTGATAAGATGTTAAGTAATAGTACCTTTATGTGGGAGAAAGGGTGCCTATTGATTTCCAGGCTTCTAAGGTGTTTTTTTTTTTTTTTTTTTTTTTTTGTCGTCGTCATGTTTTTACTCTAGCTCAGGCTGACCTGGAATTCATTATTGTTATCTCAGAGTGGCCTTGAACTCAACATGATCCTGCTTCCTCTGCCTCCCAAGTGCTGGGATTAAAGGCATGTGCTACCATACCTGGCCTAAATTTTTGTAGGTTTGTTTTTTTTTCTTTTTGCCACACAGTGGCACGAGGAGTTCAAGCCTGTGTACATAGAACCCTGTGTAGATCATTAGTTAGTAGAGGAACAGGCAGAAGAATTTTCATTTTAAAAGAGAGGAAGAGAGTGGGCACGCCAGGTCCTCCAGCCAGTGCAGATGAACTCCAGATGCATGTGCCCCCTTGTTCATCTGGCTTACATGGGTCCTAGAGAATTGAACTGGGATCCTTTGGCTTTGCAGGCAAACACCTTAACCACTAAGCCATCTCTCCAGCCCCTAAGTTTTTTTTTTTTTTTAATGTAGTTTATTTATTTGAGAAAAAGAGAGAGAAAGAATGGGCACACTAGGTCATCCAGCCACTGCAAACGAACTCCAGATTCATGTGCCCCTGTGCATCTGCCTTACGTGGGTCCTGGAGAATCCAACCGGGATCCTCTGGCTTTGCAGGCAAACGCCTTAACCTCTAAGCCATCTCTCTAGCCCTTTAAGTTTTTGATACTATCAGTACTGCCTGTATATATGGATTTGGGTTTTTTGGGGGCAGTAATGTCTTGCTCTAGTCCAGGATAACCTGGAATTCACTTGTAATCTCGGGGTGGCAATCCTCCTACCTCTGCCTCTCTAGTGCTGGGAATAAAGGTGTGCCAAAACCTTGCCCAGCTGGATTGATCTCTCTTTCTCTCTCCTTTCTTTCAAAATTAAATTCTGCATAGTTTGTCATTAAGTAGAATGTCTTTACCTGTTGTTTCTGTATGGCTACTAAGACAAAATTGGACATTGTACTTGGTAGGGCCCTAGAAACAAGGACAGAAAAAGTTTTCACAGATGTGTGCTATAGTTCTTGAGCAGATACCCATGGTTCTAGTTACTTTTTTCCCCACCTTCTGATAGTACAATTCTAACTCTTGAGTAATGTTGGATTGTTTAGAAGTTAACTATTCATTAGGAGAGTAATATTTTGTTCTGACTTAGTAAAATTACTTGAAGTGCTTATAGGCTTTAAACATGAGTAAGTTTCAGTTATCTTTCTAGACCATATGTGTTTCAAACTTGCTTATGAATGGTGGTAAGGGAGAAGTAACACTGTCAGTTTAGTTTCTTTACAATTATATCACTCTTGTTCTGGCACAATTAAATGGTATATAATAGGTATTGGAAATTTGCTTTCATAACTTGTATGTTGTATTTGGTGTGTGTGTTTGCATGTGTGTATGGAGGCCAAATATCAACATCAGGTGTCTTCCTCAGTTGCTCCTTCACCTTTTCTTCAAAAAAAAAAAAAAGGTGGGGGGCCAAAGGACCCATGTCTGGCTGTCCAGATCCCATGTAAGCCAGGCACACAAAGGTGAGGCAAGTGCAAAGTCATTTATGCTTACTAGGTAGCACAATCATCTGGAGATTGACTACAGAGGCTGAGGCCCTGGTGTGCCAATCTCTCTCTTAAAAGAAACTTTAAAAAAATGGTAAAGAAAGAATAGAAACATTTTATTTGTTATTTTGAGAGAGAAGGGAAGAGAGTGAGTATAGGCATACTGGGGCCTCTTACCACGGAAAGTGAACTTTGGATGTTTGTATCACTTTGGTCATCTGGCTTTATGTTCATACTGGGGAGTTGAACTCAGGTCAGTAAGCTTTTGCAAGCAAGTACTTTAAACCTCTGATCTATCTCTCCATAGCCTGTCAGCTTGTGGGTTTTATTTTGTTTTTAATTATTGACAACTTCCATAATTATAGACAATAAATCATGATAATTCCCCCCTCCTTTCTCTTCACAAATCCACTGTCCATCATATCCCCTTCCTTTTATTTTGATGTCATCATCTTTTCCTCCTATTGTGATGGTGTTATGTAGGTGTGTCAGGCACTGCGAGGTCATGGATATCCAGGCCATTTTGTTTCTGGATGAGTGCATGGTAAGGAGTCCTACCCTCCCTTTGGCTTTTATGTTCTTCCCACCACTTCTTCTTAGCACTATGGTGTCTTTTGAGTCATCCCAGAGGTCATTGCCATCTGAAAAGAGAAGCTTCTCTAACCAAAAGTGAGAGTAGCATTAACATGGGTATGAACATTAAGAGAAGTGCTTACTGGGCAATTATATGCATTTAGCCAGACGAGCAGGTAATACTCCATTAGGGCTCAGGCATGTATTCTCTCCATGGAGTGGGCCTCCATTCCAGTTAGAAGGTAGTTGGTTTCCCCCATAACAGATATGCCCTTATTATACCCATTGGCTCATTTGGCCTGACTTGCCCAACTTAAGGCTCGCAGTATCCACTGATGACTTTTCTCTCCCATGGAGCTGCACGCAGTATAGCATCTTCTAGCTGGTCTACAAGGAGGAGGTTTTCACCTCAGCTCCAGCAGGAATTCTCAGTGACCTTGCAGCCCAAGTATGTGAAGTCTTCAGCAATAGGGACTTATTTATCATCTATTCCTGGTGGAAAACCAAGAGCCTCGGCAGTAGCCTGTAGTGTTTTGGGGCATCAGTGACCTCCCTGGCCAACAACTCACTGGAAGGTATCCCATCCCTGGCACTGAACATTTTCTAGTAACAATCTATGGCTTCTGGGTGTTCCATGGTCCAAAAAAGTAGGTTTCCATATGACTTATTTATATAATGTTAGATTCTGATTAGCCCTCCCTCCACCTTTCCTTTACTCAATCTCTTCCCCTGACCCCACTTAGGCCTTTTCACCCCATTAATCTGTTTTTCTACTTATATTTATATTTATACAATCTGTGACTTCTGGGTGTGCCAGTGTCCAGAAAAGTAGATTTCCATATGACTTATTCATACCCTCTTTAGATTTTTATTAACCCTTCTTCCACCCTCCCTTTAGTCAGTCTCTTCCCCTGACCTCACTTTGGCCTTTCCATCCCCGGTGGTTGGAACTCACTCTGTAGCCCCTGGCTGGTCTTCAATCCACCTCCAGGTGCTGTGTAAAGGTCCGTCCCCCCTCCCCAACTTGTTTTTTGCGACAGGGTTTCTCAATGAGCCTAGCTCATTGCAACACTGGACCCCAGGGATCTCCTGTCTCCACCTCCTCAACATTAGGATAAGTGGTACACCAATCCTAGCATTTTACATGGGCACTGTGGATGTGAATTCAAGTCCCCATGGTTTCATGGTTAGTACTTTACCCACAGAGCTGTCTCCCCAGCTCCTATTCTCGCCGCCCTCCCCCCACCAAATATTTGTTGGGTGTAGAGAATGTTAGAGAACAGTTTGGTATCCCTTCTTACCTTTCACCTTGTTTTAGGCAATGTCTCTTGGTCCTTGCCGTTAAGTGTGTCAGGCTTGCTGGCCCACTATCTTCCAGTGATCCTCCTGTTTGCTGCCTCCGACCTAGCTGTAGAAATGCTAGGATTACAGATGCACATGCTAGGTCTGCTTTAGGTAGCTTCTGTTAAGTCTACATTACCCACTGAGCCTTCTCCCCAACCCTTACTTGATTTTCATCATCTAGCATTGTCTACTAAAGTATTAGTTGTAAACAGTCAAGTGCCTGTTAATGGGTAAATAACTCAAATTTGTGAATAATTGATTCAAAATAATTGTTTTATTAGTTTCTTTATTTGAACCACATTATAGCCCTTTTATTTTTTGCTTGTATGTGAGTTTGTATGTGTGGCATATGCACATACACATATGTATGTAAGCTCATTGTACCACATGCTCTTGCCTGTGATTCGGTGTGCTTTCCTGGGGTGGTCATAATGATTGTGGGCGTCCCACTCTGGCTCATCTGGCCTGTTCATGTTTGAACCAGAATCTCTTACTGATCTTGGAGCTAGGTGGTATTTTTGTTTGCTTTTTCGAGTTCTGGGTATTTCCTTTCTCGTCTCCCTACACAACAGGAGTTATGGGTTGTAAATATTAAAACTTGGGTCTTGAGAGTTTCTCAGTGGTTAAGGCACTTGCCTTCAGCTCCCCAGTACCCACATAAAGCCAGATGTACAAGGTGGCACGTGTGTCTGGAGTTTGTTTGCAGTGTCTGGAGGCCCTGGTATGCTCATTTTCTAAAGAAAAAAAGTGGGGGGGATACAAAAAAATGATTCAAACTTGGGTGGGCTGAGGCCCTCATGCTTGTGCAGAAAAAGCTGAACCACCTCTCCAGTCTCAGCCCTTTTTGAAAAAGAAAATTGGGAAGCATGGAGATGGATTAGTAGTTAAAGGTGCTTGCTTGCAATGCCCACCTGGGTTCGGTTCCCCAGCCACCCTTTTAAAGTTAACTGTTTTAAGTTAAAAACAAATGTTGGCAATATTGCAGTCATTAAAAGTGAACGTGTAAATCCATTGTCTAGGTTGTTTCACTTATTTATAAAGTTTTTCTCTTTAATTTGAAAATAATCTGTGTATGATTCATGATCTCCCCTCTTGTATTTTTTGCTTTCCTCCATCCTTTTAGATCATGAATCTGTTCAGTGGTGTTATGACAACTTCATTAACTACCGGTCCCTGATGTCTGCAGACAATGTGCGCCAGCAGCTATCACGAATTATGGACAGATTTAATTTGCCTCGTCGAAGTACTGACTTTACAAGCAGGGACTATTATATTAATATAAGAAAAGCTTTGGTTACTGGGTACTTCATGCAGGTATGTGGATAATTCAGGAATGCCTAATTAAATGTTTACATGGTAATGTGATTCTAGAAAACTTTCAACTTAAATACAAAGGTGAGGTTAAGAGCACCTATAAAAATCAGTTCTAAATGTTGGATTACATCTAGCTGCTTTGAATTAATTTGTATGCTGGGAGATTATATTTAATAAGTAATTAGTTAATAGCCTTTCATAGCAAAGTTAGGTTTACATTAGGTTAGAAATAGAGACAGGGAGAGAGTGAGAGACAGTGGGCACGTCAGGGCCTCTAGCCACTGCAAACAAACTCCAGACGCATGTGGCACCATGTGCATCTGGCTTACGTGAGACCTGGAGAATTGAACTAGGGTCCTTAAGGCTTCACAGTCATGTGCCTTAACCGCTAAGCCATCTCTCCAGCTCAGGTTTACATAAATTTTTGTCATAACAATACCAAAAAGGAAATATGTATAATTGATGGACCCTGGATTGTGCTGTTGACTTTCTCTCTTTATTATGTAGACATACCCAAATTTATATTACTGTGCTTAAGGTACATGGACAAGTAGTTCTGACCCAGCAGCCCAAAATTTAAATTGCTAACTTTTTTTATTTCTGTGTAGTACTCAGTAGTATAAATTGATATTTCTAACAAAGATGACTGGGTCATTGCAAAAGCCATAAATATCTTTTGAGATCAATCCAGATTAGAAAAATAAAAGGCTTATTTAATTTTAAGTGTACTGTGTTAGAGGTGATTTTTTAATTGCCTCTTCTGCCTTCAGCTTGTGTATTTGTTCTCCGTCCTTGTGTCTCAAGCAAAATATACCCACTGTTTAAGCAAGTTGTGTTGAGTAGCTAGACAGAATTTGAATGCAGTCACTGAAATTTTATAAAGGAGGGTCCTGTTAGCTATCTGTGGAAGGGTATTCTGTTTTATGACACAGGGTCTCATATCACTCAGGTTGGCCTTGAACTGCTGGGACCGAAGCTGTGTACCACCATACCTGGCTAAGAAAAATGTTTTAGTGTGGTGTAAGGTGGTCTGCTTTTCAGAAATAATTAGGTGAATATTATAGTTGAGCATATATTTAATTTTCTAGACTCTGATATCCATTTTATTTATTTGAAAGAGAGGGGACAGAGAGAATAGAATGAGCGTTCCAGGGCCTTTGGCCACTGCAAACAAACTCCATATGTATGCGCCACTTTGAGTTACTGGCTTACGTGGGTACTGGGAAATAGAATCTGGGTCATTAGGCTTCCCAGGCAAGTGCCTTAACTGTTAAACATCTCTCCAGCCGGAGCCTGATATTCTTATGTTTAATGCATAGTGGTATACACTAGCTTATCTTTGCTATGTCTCCAAATTTGCTTGATATCTAACCCTCCCCCCAATTAAATTCAGGATTTCTAAGCAACATAGGAAATGGTACCTGACATCTAGTATGTACTTAATACATGTATTGAATGACCTCCAGTTCATTATTCTCATATTCTTTATGCAGAATTGTAGAATTGGAAATATCATGCTATGTTACCATGCATTATTTGTGAGGTATCACCGATCTTGTTTAGTGATCAGATAAGGAAACAGAAGAAAGAAGTACATATATAACTGCTCTTTTTCCCTTTTCATGACACACTCTTTACAGGCTACCTTTTTTGTGTTTCCTTAATCATGAATGTAGTGATGGTTTATCTGTCTATAGTTGACACCTGGTGCTTAAGAGCCTATTCCTGGTAAGGCTTAAGACAGGAAGGACCAAGGTAGTAAATATGAGGTGATATGGACCCATTAGATCTGTCATAGCTTCTCAACTCTGCCTATCCTGGTAATGTGACAGCAACCATAGGTGTGGATATACCCATGTTAAATTTGAAATTTGAATCATATATGACCTTTTTTCATATTTTACAAAATAACTACTAAAATTTTTTCCCCTCGAATCATTTAAAGATGTGTCAGTCCATGTTCACAGACATTAAGATACCAGTTTCACATTAAAATCTTAGCCTATAGGGTATATACTTGTTGATTCCTGCTTTTGTCATGTAGTAATAAATACAAGGAGCCATAGGTTGAAAGAACATGAGGCTTGTTTAGTATTAGTTATACAATAGTAGCTTTATAGTACTTTTGCAACTAGCTTATTGCCAGCATTATTTTAATTAACTGGGTTTTGGTTTCAGGTAGCACATTTAGAACGAACAGGGCATTACTTAACTGTGAAAGATAACCAGGTGGTTCAGTTGCATCCCTCTACTGTTCTTGACCACAAGCCTGAATGGGTGCTTTATAACGAGTTTGTATTAACAACAAAGAATTACATCCGGACATGTACAGATATCAAGCCTGAATGGTAAGCACACCTTTTGTTTTCAATTAGCTTCTTAGCATTTTGCTGAGAATAGCATCTTTAGTCTTGCTGGAGACATTGCCTTGTCTGTGTGACTTAATCCTCTCCTTGAGTGAGGATGCATACTCTTTCTTATAGGCATGAGACGTAACACGGTGGTATGATTGTTTTTCAGTTAGTCCTTGGATGAGAGGACAATGGGAATGTTGGTGTTGGTGTGGTATGGACAGAATTGGGATTTTAAAAAGCACCAAGAGTTTATTTAGAGCCATTCTGTTGCTGCTGTGCTAACTCAAGTCCATATATCACCCTCTGGCTATAGAAGTCTTTTTAATATTTTTCCCATTGCTATTAATTATTACATTAGCTCTTACATGTTGGTATGCTTAGGAGCTATACAAGCATAAAAGTCACTATCCTTTGTATCTTACTTTTAGCACATTTGCCATCCACAGTGGGTTTTGTTTTTATTTCTTGACAGAACCTACTCTGTAAATTGTGATGGGAAATGTCAGCCCAGAGTGGTGGACTGAAAGCATTTGTTAGGTGGTGTCACTTGCTTAATGTTTTGCTGCTTCTTACACCAATTTATGCTTTTTTGACACTCAAATTGTGCAGAACACTTTGTCAATTTATCTTAAATGCTTTGTTGAAAAAAATTCTATAGCTAAACATTTTACAAGATTTTGGCAATGTGTTCTTTGTAGTATAGATTTATGTTTGTAGTTATTAAAACACTGAAAATGAGAAGATGAACTTGTTTGAATGTTTGTTTAGTTCATGTATAGAACTTACCATAACCTTAAAGAAGCAGGCCAAAGAAGTGTGCTGAAGTGAAGAACTTACTGGCTTTGTATGTTCATATTCATGTAAAAGAAAATATTACTAAACTGACTAAAACAATGCTTGTAAAGATTTGTCTGATTTTTTTCACTTACACATTTGCCATTATTAATCAGGAATGTGATTAATGTCTAGCTTATTTAGGATCTCTGCTTCACTGAAATGCTGATAACTTTCTCCCACCCGCCCCCTTTCTGGACAGGTTGGTGAAAATTGCCCCTCAATATTATGACATGAGCAATTTCCCACAGTGTGAAGCAAAAAGACAGTTGGACCGCATTATTGCCAAACTTCAATCCAAGGAATACTCACAATACTGAATTCAATGCTTACAGAACTGAAGTTATTCAGGGGACAGCTTTAAAAGATGAGTGAACTCAAAAGTTCAAGTTGTGCTCTTCATGTTGGTTCAATAATGGCCTTTATTTGAAAGCTTTTTAATTTTTCTTTACAGTAAATATTCCATTCTGATTTCATAAATTAAACATTTATGCCTCCCTTTTGTGTTGACACTGTAGCTCATACTGGAAAAGTCGATCAATGTTTTGCAGTTTATTGAAAGTAGTTCTATATATAACAATGTTATAAGCATTTCTTTAGAAATGGTTGAAAATGCTTCTAAAATGTGATTATCGACCATGGTATGCATGATCGTTGTAATTGTTGACATTCCTTTTAGAAGTTGTGAAATGTTACAACTTGTGCTTATGTAGACACAATCTTCTGTCTCAGTACAGAGGCACTGACTTCAATAAAGTCTATTTATACTAATTTTGGCCGAAGTCCTTTTGGTATCTTTATTCTGCTGTTTTTACCAAGCATGGGGAATGTCTTTATTGTAGTCATAGTGTTGTTATGTATTTAGCATTTTTCCACCAGGAGCACTTCTCAGATAAACTTATGATTAAAGCAGTATTTTTAAGAGCACAGTGTTGTACTTTGTTAGGTTAATCAGTATGTGATCTAATGGGCTAAAATGTAAGACTTTTTGAAATTAGTTCCCCAAGGACAGCCTAATGAAAGGATAGCTTTCTACGCTTCCTTCTTAAAGTTCATTTCATAAGGCTGATAAATTTGTTGTCTTGTTAAAGACATTTTTGTCAGGTCTTATTATACTCAGATGAATGGTTTTAACACTCTAGCCTCTGAAATATGTTTATTTCAATTAGGTGAGAGTGAACAATACATACTGTTTTGCTAAATTTTTGATGTTGGAAGTTTTATGTTTATAGCATGAGAAAATGAAATTTAGACCTTCTTGTTAATACGTAGTAGACAAGCTAAAATTACATATGACCAAAAACAAGGTGCTTGGTATGACCAGAGATCCTGTAATTTACCAGTTCTTTTTACTTGGACATTAAACACTGTACTTACTAGTATTTGGATACCCTCTTCTCTGCTTGGATTTTTTTGGGGGGAGGGGCGGTAAGGCAAAGTCTCACTCTAGCCCAGGCTGGCCTCATTCACAGTGATCCTCCTACCTCTGCTTCTGGGGTGCAGCAGGAAATTTTTTTTATTGGTAAGGGAAATGTACGTGCTGCTGCAGGATATAACCCTGACGGTGTACATGCGTACTTTTAGTGTGGCTCAGTGCTGGTAAGCCTAGTAGTTTGGAAGGGAGACAAGCAAGCATAGGGAGAAAGCTTAGCATTTGGCCTTTTTCTTGTTTTTGGATTTATTTGAGGTAGGGTCTAGCTCAGGTTGCCCTTGAACCCTCGGTCATCTTCCTACCTCTGCCTCCTCCTCAGTGCTGGGATTAAAAGTATGTCCTACCACACCCAGCTAGCACTTGGCCTTTACTAGCAATGCTCTTAGCAACCTGGGACCCCCCTCCAGCCTCCAGTCCCACCTGCCCTAAACAATGGGAATAAACCACTTCCCTAACTTCCTTGGTAACTGAAAGAGGGAAAAGCCTGCCTGGATTAGTTTTGAGTGCATGGGCACTATGTAAAGTCAATTTGTGTCCTCTGAACTTTGGGGAGGGGGACCAGGGGGGAGCCCCTGTTTACCATTCCTCTGCCTATGCACAGTTGGATGGCACATAGGCTTAAAATCAGATGCATGATGGGAAGGGACATGCACAGAAGGAAAATGCTAGACCCTGTTAAAAGAAGCCCCAAAGAATAACATGCTGCTCCCAGAAGTCTGGCTTTCTAGTAGGTAGATTGGTATCTAATTTTCTTTACCCTCTTAATAAAATTTTTTGCTGCTTTCTTTTTGTGTCTGCCTCTTTTCCAACTCTTTCAATAAGGCCCTAGTAACTTGGAAACACCCAAATAGAAACACCCAATGTAAATTTTGTTTCTGTGGAAAGTTTTACACTCTGGGGATATTGCCATGAGTTCAAGGCCACCCTGAGACTACAAAGTGAGTTCCAGGTCATTCTGGGCTAGAGTGAGTCCCTACCTCGAAAAAAAAATTTGTCCGGGCATGATGGCGCATGCCTTTAATCCCAGCACTGGGAAGGCTGATGTAGGAGGATGCTGTGAGTTTGAGGCCAGCCTGAGACTACCTAGTGAATTCAAGGTCTTCCTGGCTTAGAGCTAGACCCTACCTCAAAAAAAAAAATTATTTGCATGTGAGAGAGAAGGGAGTTGGTGCACTAGGGCTCCTGACCCTGCAAACAACCTAGACACTACACACTTCTTTGTGTATTTGGCCTTATGTGGGTACTGGATAGTCAAACTCAGGCCAACAGACTGCAAGTAAGTGCCTTTAAACACGGAGCCAGCCATCTTTTGTCTTTTCTTTTCAGTGTATCAATCACTCCCGAAATTTTGAAGGTAAAACATTTGTGAGTGACTGTACTGATTATTTTCTGTTCTGAGACTCCTTCAGAAAAACAGTTCATTGTCTCTTTAGGCCAGCTCATAGTTCCATAAATGCTTAGAAAAAAACCTGTTAGTGACTTCTCGTTCTTCCTTGGATCATAGTTAAGGCTGAAATGATAGCCATGTAGGTAATGAGAGTCAGCTGACACCTTTTACTCTGGCCCAGTAGCCAGATTTCTTTTCCCCTTGTCCTTTAACATGGTTTCTAAATACCCTAAACATTGCTGGTTAACCTGCCTTGGTGGTGTTCTCTGGATTGCAGTCAACACTATGGTTTAAGTCAGCGGGCTGCTGTTGAACTTGTATTTCCCAGAGGAGCAGGCCTGCCATTGCTTCTGTTAATGCAACTTAAGATTACATTAACCTTTCCAGGAACCACAGTGCACATTGGCTCATATTAATCTTACTATAAATTTAAGGCACCTAATTATTACATGAGTTTTAATCCTTGTGGCTCAGGACTGAAAAGACCTTCAAAGTCCTTGAGCAGTACTGATCTTTAGAGATCTCTACCCACGTGCCTAAATGCATTTATAGCTCATTAAGTTAAAATTTTTAAAAGGTGAGAAAGGAATCTCAATTGTAAATAGTCCTGGGGTTGTTCCAGTAAGAAAGCTATATATAGTTAAAAAAATTTTTTTTACTAGTATTGATATGCATTTTTAAGCTAGCTATGGTGGTGCACATTTGCAAAAAAAAATGCACTTTATTAAAAGTAAGGTTGGAAACCGGGCATGGTGGTGCACACCTTTAATCCCAGCACTTGGGTGATAGAGGTAGGAAGATCACTGTCAGTTTGAGGCCACTGAGACTACATAGTGAATTCCAGGTGGCCTGAGCTAGTGAAAACCTACCTCGGGAAAGAAAAAAAAAGTAGGACTGGAGAGATGGTATACCAGTTAATGCACTTGCCTGTGGAGCCTAAGGACACAGGTTCAATTCCCCAATATGCCAGATGGAGGAGAGTTGCACATGTGTCTGGAGTTCCTTTGCAGTGGCTGAAGGCCCTGGCATTCTTATTCTCCCCATCCCTCTTTCTGAAATAAAATTTTAACATATTTATTTATTTATTTAAAAGTGGGCCGGTTTTGTAGGTACTTTGGATTTTGCATTTTGTTTAAGAGGAATTGAGAAGCATGTTCTATTTATGTCTTCCCCCCCCCCTTTTTTTTTAGCTTACAAAGTAGTAGGTTTTATTTCTCAGGCATTTTTAGTGTTCCCTAAGAAAACTCAGGTTCTACAATTACTCCTATGGAGACAGCGCTACATACACAGGGCTATTGAGAACTTAATGATCTCAACAACTTAATTCTGTTCATAGAACAGTAGGTAGACCGGCAGAACTTTCTTGGGCTTCGCTTACTGTTTTTAGGATATTTGAAATCAACCACCCTAGCAAAAGTGGCCCTATCAAGTCACCACCTTAGTTACATTTAAGGTCATCTGGAAGTTTGGTGGCAGTTGTTCTGTTCTATTGCTATGAGGATATTCTTTATTCCATTTAATAATTGTTACATTTTTGTAGATTCAAATTAGTAATGGTGGTGGGCAGGTACTGTGGATTGAACCTAATGCCTTGTGTTTGCTAGATGGGCGTTTTCATTGAGTTGTGTTCCCAGTTCTAGACTGTAGTAAATTGGACCTGTGAAGACCACATTTACATAACTTGGTAAGTTTTTCAGTATTTCTCCCTGAGGCAGTTTTTCACTTGTTAATGGCATTGCTCTGTAGTGCTTGTAACTTAATAAATGATAGACCATTACTCATTTTATTAAGCACCAGCTCTGAAAGGCATTGTGTGAGGCTATCTTAAAGACGTATTGAGAAGAACAGGATTTTGTGGAATTGAAGTCTGTGTGTTTTTCCCATTTATTTGGGAATTCACTTAATGTAGTCTCAGGGTGTCCTCAACCTCATAGCCATCCTCTTATCGCAGTCTCTCAAGTGCTTGGATTAAAGGTGTGCACTACCATACTGAATACAATTAATGTATAAAGCAAGGTGTGACTGTGGTAAGAAAGATACCAGTATATGCTGGGTATGGTGGTGCACACCTTTAATCCCAGCACTTGGGAAGCAGAGGTAGGAGCATTGAGGCCAGCCAGAGACTACATAGTAAATTCCAGGTAGTCCTAGGCTAGAGTGAGAACTGTACTTTAAAACAAACAAACAAACAACAAAAAAAAAGGTAGTATTCAGAAAGGAAAGATCTGCTAGGATTAGCCAAGTCTTATAAAGTTAACTGTTGCCGTGAGAAAAAAGTCAGCAAGGAGCCAAGTAAGTTAAGTAGTCAAGGATGAGCCATTGCAAGTAGCAGCAGCTTAGGTCTCCCTACTAGAAAATTTAAAATTTTTATAGTTTCCTTTTTTAAAAAAATACTTGAGAGAATGTATGTGCCAGGGCCTCTAGCCACTGCCAATGAACTCCATCCAGATGCACGCATCACTTCATGCATCTGGCTTTACATGGGTACTGGGGAATCCATTTCCAGTTAATAGACTTTGTAAGCAAGCACCTTAACCCCACAAGCCATCTGTCCAAAAGTGCATCCTGGGCTGCCGTTTGATTTGCAACTCTTAATTAAGTAGGTGCATTCTTCTGGAAAAGGTGTTAATTTAGAGTTGGGGTTCAAACAGCAGAATTTCAACAGGCTATAAGTATTTCTGACATGATTACTGACCAAGGATCATGGGGCAGAAGTGGCCATTGAAGTTTTCTTTGAAGTGTAATTTATGCAAACTGCCTTTTTAGGTGTATAGCTTAAGTTACTCAATACACATTCCTCTCTCCTCCCTTCAGATTTCCTGTCTTTGCAGCACTACCCAGGAGCTTGTCAACCCCTGTGATTTGTTTGTTTGTTTGTTTTCAATTTTCCCTTATGGCAAAATGACGTAAATGCAGTGTTCTGTCTGGTTCTCACATGGCATCTTACTTGGAAGACACATCTATGTTTCATGCAGTGTAGTATTTTCCAGCTTTCTGTTAGCTGCTCTACATGGAGGAGGTTTTCAGCTCAACTCCAGCAGGATTTCTCAGTGAGCTTGCAGCCCAAGCATGTGTAGTCTTCTCTAGTAGGGTCTTACCATCTATTCCTGGTAGGAAACCAAGAGACTCAGCAATGGCCTGATGTTTTGGGGGCATCAGGGACCTTCCTGGCCAACATCTCACTGGAAGTTATCCCATCCCTGGTACTGAAAATTTTCTAGTAACAATCTATGGCTTCTGGGTGTTCCATTGTCCAAAAAAGTGGGTTCCCGTATGACTTAATTTATATCCTGTTAGATTTTGATTAGCCCTTCCTCTACCTTTCCTTTACTCAGTCTCTTCCCCTGACTTGACTTAGGTAAGTAAATATATTTTTTAAAAGAGGTGTTAGAGAAATGGCTCAACACTTAAGGCGCTCAGCTACAAAACCTAATGACCTGAGTTTGATTCTGTAGTACCTATAAAAACACCAGATGCACAAGGTGGCACATGCATCTGGAGTTTGTTTGCAGTGGTCAGAGGCCCTGGCATGCCTGTTTTCTCTTGTCTCTTTTTGGTCTTTTGAGGTGGGGTCTTTAGCTCAGGCTGTCCTGGAATTCACTATGTAGTCTCAGGGTGACCTCAAAATCATGGTAGTCGTCCTACCTCTGCCTGCCAAGTGCTGGGATTAAAGGTGTGTGCCACCATGCCCAGCCTCTCTGTCTTCTATCTGCTTGCAAATAAATAAAAATACTTTTTAAAAGGTTTTTCAAAAGAAACTGGTTTGAATTTCACTATTTGAGGCAGAGAGAGAGAGAATGGCCATGCCAGGGCCTCCAGCCACTGCAAGTGAACTTAGATGCATGCACCCTGTTTTGCATCTGGCTTATGTGTGTCCTGGAGAATCAAATCCAGATCCTTTGGCTTTGCAGGCAAACACCTTAACCATTGAGCCATCTCTCCAACCCCCTGAAATATATTTTAATGTATAGGATTAGTTCTTGGTGTACCAAACGTACTGAAGACTGGAAAAAAAAAAAAACCCTAAAATTCTTACATTGTTTTTTTCTTTTTTTTTTTTAATTGACTTCATAATTGTAGACAATGAACCATGATAGGGCTGGAGATTGACTTAGTGGTTAAGGCGTTTGCCAGTAAAGTCAAAGGATCCAAGTTTGATTCCCCAGGACCCACATTAGCCAGATGCACAAAGGGGCGCATGTGTCTGGAGTTCGTTTGCAGTGGCTGGAGGCCCTGGCACACCCATTCTCTTTCTCCCTTTTTCTCTGTCAAATAAATAATTTTAAAAATCACTTAAAAATAATAAACCATAATTCTCTACCCTCTCCCCACTTTCCCATCACAGATCCACTCCATCATATCCCCTTCCACTCTCAGTCTTTTATTTTGATGATGTCATCTTTTCCTCCTATTGTGAGGGTTCTTTGTAGGTAATACCAGGCATTGCAAGGTCGTGGGTTTCCAGGCTTTTTTGTGTCTGGAAGATTGCTTTGCAAGCAGTCCTACCCTTTGTTGCTTGGTTTTTAAGCTTTTACTAAGGAAATATTAGGACTTAAAATTAGTTGACGTTAGTTTTCTCTGCTTTAACTTTTATTGACAACATCCATAAATATAGACAACATATACAGTGATAATACCCTCCCAACACTCCTTTTCATCTTTTTACATTGAAGAGGAACTGGACAGATGACATTAAAGGCACTCACTCCCTAACCTTCAAATGTGTGCGTCTGCGCTTTGCCTGCCTTCCTAGAGAAATTTAATTACGGTAGTGAAACAGAAAACAGTTTGTACAAAGTGCTGACTGGCTTAGAGTGTCTCCTTAAGGTGATGTATAAGTGATCAGCATCTGCCCGTGTCAACTTTGGTAAAACTTAATTGGTTGGTCGAAGGTTAAGGAATGTCTTGGAATCCAAATTTCCCAAGTTATATTTTTGCTGGGGGATGTAATGTTAAGAATGTTTTAGTGTAGAGAGCTTACAGAACAGGTAGTTCTTGACTGCAACAGCCACGTTTATCTAACAAACAAGAAGACTTACGGTGGGGTGCAATCAGTAGCAACTTTTCTAAGGGACTCCCCAGTGTACTCAGTCAGACCTGAACCTCACAATAACTCAAGGGTAGATGACATTGTTTGCTGATTTAGAAGACCTGGGCCGGGAGGTCATGCTCCATCAGCAAAGCTGCCACTCCTCACTCTGCCCACCTGTCAGCTGCTGTTTTCCCTGAGCTCCGAGCCTTGATTATGGTTGGAGGCCTTGGTTGGCTGCCTGTCTAACACTATGAGACTGTGATGCTCACCCTTATTTTAGAAAGGTGCCCACTTTCTGTCCTAGGCCTGTTGTGGACAAGACAGTGCTCTTCTCCACACCTCTGTCCCTGACCCCTTGAGATCAGGTCTGGTTGTGTAGCCCTGGCAAGTCTTGGGCGAGTCTTCTAGCCTCTGCCTCCCAAGTGCTGGGATTGCAGGTGTATGTTGTCACTCGTACCTCACAAGAACGGGTATGAAGAAGGATTTTCCTCTTCTGTGGACCTAGAGCAGCCAGGGAGCTTCGTGGGTGGTGGGTTTTTTTTTTAACAGTGGCCACCTCTGTCATTTTTAATGTGTTCTGAGTGGGGAAGCAATGCAGCTCATCTGATGCAAAACAGCTCACTTCATTTGTTGGTTGGAAGTCTTCCAAGGTGAACTTGACATTCTATTTAGTTATATCACACTGCCTTTTCATATGACCTGGAACCATTGCGGTGGTCCATTATCTTTCCCATCTCTGCACTGGAAGATGTTCATGTTTAGGGCTGTTTTTCCTGTTGACCTGTGAGTTCCTTTAAGGATTAGAAAGACATGTCATGCTTTTGTGTCCCTAGTATAACACCAAAGTCCAGGATGCAATATATTTTCAGAAAATAAAGGCTGAAGAAATGGCTCAGCGCTTAAAGGTGCTTGATTGTTAAGCCTGATAGCCTGGGTTCAGTTCCCTAGTTCCATGTAAAGCCAGATACACAGAAGCGGTGCGTGCATCTGGAGTTTGTTTGCAGTGGTAGGACACCGTGGCAAACCCATATTCTCTGTCTACCTGTTTGTCTCTCTCTAATAAATACATAAATAAAAATATATTTAAAAGAAAATGAAATGTAAATGTTTTTTACAGTAAGCAAAGTAATAGGCATCATAATTGTCCAGTTTGCTTCCCTTGTGCTCCTCCTTTCAGCAGTTCTTTTCTGTTTGCTTATTTATTTATTTGAGAGTAACAGACAGAAAGAGGCAGAGAGAGAGAGAGAATGGGCGCGCCAGGGCCTCCAGCCACTGCAAACCAACTCCAGATGTGTGAGCGCCCCTTGTGCATCTGGCTAACGTGGGTCCTGGGGAATCGAGCCTCGAACCGGGGTCCTTAGGCTTCACAGGCAAGCGCTTAACTGCTAAGCCACCTCTCCAGCCCTCAGTAGTTCTTTTAAAGTATAGCCACTATGGTTTTTTTGTGTTTGCTTTTCATGGCTAGTCCCTCTCCTAATTGGTGGTGATAGAATTTCTCATCTTTTTTTTTTTTGTTTGTTTTTGTTTTTTCGAGGTAGGGTCTCACTCTAGCCTAGGTTGACTCTAGTCTCAGGGTGGCCTCTAACTCACACTATCCTCCTACCTCTGCGTCCTGGGTGCTGGGATTAAAGATGTGTCGCCACGCCCGGCTCAAATTTCTCACCTTCTTAAATGTCTTCTTTTTTTTCGCCAATTAAGCTAGGAATGAGGTCGACATCTGATGTGATGGGTAGAATATGAGCGGTATAAATGAGCTCATGGTATGCTTAAATCTTAGCCCTGTCCTTACCTGGCAGAGAAATGGTGAGTTTGTGACTTTGTGGAAGCACATCCTCCTCTGCAGACGGGAGGACTGACTATAGTAGCTGCCAGTGTGACGGGCTCGCTAAATGGTGTGATACACGAGGAACGCATTGCTGGGCTTTTCTTCTCCACTGTGATGCACTGAACTAAACAGGTCAGTTTTGCGACCTGAGTAAAGATCATTCTTTGTATGGACTTTGAAACATTTCTTGTGACCACGGGCATACTCTCTCTCCTAACAGGATTTTCAGTGGACTTCACTGAGGAGAGCCCACAGGCGAGTGCTGCTCTGAATGAGTTTCCACTATCTGGATGCCTCCCCTCCTCGAATTGAGGCCAGAGGAGACTGGAAGGCAAGAGTCCATAGTGGATTGAGAGGGAGGGATCACAAGCCTTTCATGGATAAATAGTCACCTTCCATTCATAAGCTGAATGTTGTATCTGTGATAAATGTGATTAGAAATAAAAGTCCAAAGTCTTGAGCCAGGCAGGCATGGTGACACACGCCTTTAATCCCACCACTCAGGAGGCAGAGGTAGAAGGGTCACCATCAGTTCAAGGCCACCCTGAGATGACATAGTGAATTCCCGAGAGAAACCCTACCTTGAAAAACCAACCAACCAGCCAACCAACCAAACAACAAAAACCAAAGGCTTTGTGTACAAAGGAAACTCAAAACATCACATACTTTCTAAAGGTTTGGCTTGAAGTTTCTAGGGAAAGGCCATATTTGTGGTAATCTTCCTTTTTGTGTCCAGAGGGTCTTTGGCACAGCAGCTAGCAGGAGTGGTGCTTAGGCTTAAACAAAAGATTGGCATCAGCACTTATTTTTGTTCTACAGTATGTTATCCTTTAATGCCATAAAGGAAGACAGTCATACAAATAAGGTATTTAGCCTACTATATGTATGTGCTACATATAGAAAATAACACTAATAAGGCTGAGGAGATGAGATGGCTCAGCTGTTAAAGGTGCTTGCTTGCAATGCCTGCTGGCCCAGGTCCCGTTCCCTAGTCATACCCTATAAAGCCAGATGCACTAAGTGGCACACAATTCTGGTTTTGCCTTTAGTGGCAAGAGGTCCTAGTGTGCCATTTTCTCTTTCTCAAATTATATAGGGCTGGAGAGATGGCTTAGTGGTTAAGATGCTTGCCGGCAAAATCAGGACCCAGGTTTGATTCCCCGGTACACACGAAAAACCATTTGCACAAGGTGGCACGTGGGTCTGAACTTGTTTGCAGTGCCTAGAAGCCCTGGCTCTCCAATTCTCTCAAATAAATAAATTATGTATATTAGTGTTTGTGTATACACACACACTAAGCTCTTCTGTAGGTATGAGATCTGGAGAGAGATTTTGAATTATCTACATAGCAATTGTAAATGGTAACAATCTATATCGTTCAGATACATACAGTTCAACACTCTGAAAGGTAGTCCTGTTGTAATGGAAAAGTTTTCCAGTTGGATTTCCTATAGACTTTCTAGATTAGTTTTTTTGAGATTATTATTTAAAATTATACTGTTTGTTAGAAAATAAATCCCTGAGAAAAACAGGTAAATGGCAGTTCGTCTCCTAACCCTTATTTCCAGGTAATTACCTGTTTGTGGCTGTGCACCGCAGCCCTGATTTTTCACTGTTGATTCACTAAAGCATTTGCGATAAGCCCCTTAGCATTGAGGAAATCCTGGGCCTGGTGCTGGGGGTTAAATGAAATAGGATGACAGGCTATGAAATAGTGTTGTCATAACTTATCAGTGGCTAGTAAATAGGGTAGTTGCCTTCTGACCCATCTTGAGTGAAGGCAGTTTAATTGCATTGCTTCTGTTTAGATAAGCACTTGGAACCCAGTCAGATGTGTGAATGATGTGGTTAAAGTATTTTCATTATTTAAGATAGGATTTCTTAAGTGATTTTTTTTCTTAAGTTCCACTTTACATTTAAAGTTATATGAAAAATGTCTTTTACTGTAGATGTACCTGGACAATTTTAACCTACAGTTGTAGGAGAATCCAGTGATTGTAAACAATTGGAAGCATTAGAGCTGGGTGTGGTGGTATACGCCTTTAATAAAGACAAAAAATAAACTTCCCCGGGCGTAGTGGTGCACGCCTTTAATCCCAGCACTTGGGAGGCAGAGGTGGGAGGATCGTCATGAGTTCAAGGCCTGAGATTACATAGTGAATTCCAGGTCAGCCTGGACTAGAGTGAAATCCTACCTCGAAAAACTAAAATAAGTAAATAAATAAATTGGAAGCATGAAAACAGTTGCTCGTGGTTTGTTCTATGCAATTCCCCCTCCCCATTTTGTGAAAATAATTCAGATTGAGTTTGTAATTTTTTTACTGGTATTTCTACTTGAAGAAGACTGGCACATCTTCTGGGCACATCACCTTCATTCTTCTGTCAGCATAACCAGCACACTGAAATCCCGAGCATGTATCCAGTGCCCCAAACTGGGGAGGATCGTTTGCAGCCCCACAGCTTGTGTTTTCGTGCTTTATCAATTCAAATGTTCTACAAGGGTGGAAGACCTCTTTGGTTTGCACTGGTGGTGGGTTCTATCTTCTGATGAGTAAGCCTTGTCAATTTTTGGAAGGGAAAACTTTTAACTTTGGCACTCATACAGCATTTAACATTTAAAGCAAGAGTATGACCCCTTGACCCTTAAAATGATGCTGTTTGTTTTGTTTCTGTGGAGTGGGAGGGCCAGATGGAGTTAGTTCCTTTGATCAGAGAAAGTGCTTGAGAAACTCTGGAGCTATGATTTCTAACTCATTTTCACCTAAAAGCAAGGCCCAGAGATAACCAAGTTCTGTTCAAGGTCATTAAGATTGTTCTCTCGCCAGGCGTGGTGGCTCATGCCTTTGATCCTAGCACTCAGGATGCAGAGGTAGGAGGGTCCCTGTGAATTTTGACCACCTTAAGGCTACATAGTGGATTTGAGATCAGCCTGAGCTAGAGTGAGACCGTACCTCGAAAAACAAACAAAACGAGATTATCTTATTCCAAGGGATCTCCTACACACTGCAGATTCCTGCTACTAGTGTTTTGTTGTTGTTTTTAATATTTATTTGAGAAAGCGAGTATGGGTGCACCCGGGCCTCTTGCCTGTCTGCAAAACGGACTCCATACACATGAGACACCTTGTGCATCTGGCTTTTCGTGGCTACTGGGGAGTGGAACCTGGGCCTGCAGGGTTTGCAAGCAAACAACTAAAACTAACACCTTTCTAGCCCCTGCTAATCTTAACGTTTTTTCTTGCTTTTCTCAAAAACTTTTGAACTGTACCTGTGGCATTGATGAGGATTTGAAACTCAATGGCAGCTGCAAAAGAGCATTTCTCCACGTTATTTTAGTGATTTAACAGTGACGGGGGGGGGGACATTCTATCTTTTCCTAGTGTTTGATTAATATCTGATAAGGCTATGTCATCCTCCTTTACAGCTAAAGATGAAGTTGATTTATTAAATTTACAGGTAATACATAATATATGTTCTTTTTTAAATTTATTATTGATAATTTACATACATATACACAATATAATATAATTCCCTCCCACCATCCTCCTTTTCCCCTCTCCGCAGTCCTCCTTCCACTGAATCTCTTTCCAACTAGTCTTCTATTTTGATGTCATCACTTTTTACCCTCTATTATGTAGGTAGTGTATAGGTTGTATGAGGTCATGAATACTGTGGCCACACTGTGTGGAAGACAGTATTGTAAACAGCCCTCCCGTTCCTTCGGTTCTGATGCCACCTGCAGATGGTCCTTGGAGTGTGTGATGGAGAAGATATCTCACTTAGTGCTGAGCACGCCACTGCCATTTCTGTTTTCTTTTTCATCCTGCGTATGTGTGTATATGTGCGGCAGGTACTGGGAGGACCACTTGGATAGCAGTCCTCACCTTCCACCTGTTTGAGGCAGGGTCTTTTGCTATTCACTGTTGTATATGCCAAGCTAGCAGGCCCACAAGCTTCTAGATAGTCTTTTATCTGTACCTCCCATCTAACTCTAAGTGCACTAGGATCGCAGACATGTGCAACTGTGTCTGGCTTCACATGGGCTCTAGGCTTCCAAACTCAGGTCCTCACACTTGATTGCACAGCAAGCACTTGTCCCTCTGGGCAATTTCCCAAACCTCAATATGTTGATTTGTCTTAAGGGAAAATTGGTTGAACACAAGGATGGAGGGGAAAAAAATCCAGTTTTGATATATATATGTCTACCTTGTGAATGTGCCAACTACTATACCAAGTGTTTCTTGTGTACTGTCTGACCATTCTTTGTTTTTTGTTTTTTTTTTTTCTTTCAAGGTAGGGTCTCCCTTTAACCCAAACTGACCTGGAATTCACTATGTAGTCTCAGGATGGCCTTGAACTCACACTGATCCACACCTTTGCCTCCTGAGTGCTGGGTGCGCCACACTCCTTGCCTGTTTGTCTATTCTTTCTGATAGCCCAGCCAAACGGAGAGAGTGCTGCAAAGTTATGTCATCAGCTCAAGGTGTAGGATGGGGAAAGGTGCCCACAGTGCCCACCAACTTTATGTACAGCGTGCTGTTTCTCATGGTCAGCACGCAGAGACCCCTTGCTTGGGGTATGCACCTGGAAGGCCTAGACTTGCTGTAGAAATCTCAGTTCTATTTCGTGGCTGTTCCCCTTCCTCATGTCCCTGTCTGGCTGCTCGGGAAAGCATGCTAAGGTCCCATCATCCTTACTGCTTTAATTTTCAGTCCCTGGTAAACTCATCTGTGCCTATAAAGACAGACGTCTGTGTCCTTCTGCAGCTGCAGGTCCTTTGGTGCTGTGAAGTTTATTAGATTGTCTTCCGAATTGGTGGCTATGTTGGCCATTCCCCCCTTCATCTTTAAATCAAGAGAAAGGGTTGAGGGTGTAGTACTGTGCTGTCAAGTTAATTATTTGTACAGATGTAGAACATCAGTATTGATGTATTCATATGGGTGAAAGTTTAGCTTTCCCTGACATGTTGACATACTTGGGCCAGCAGATTTTTCAGGCTTTTGGCAAATTTGAGTTCTGTTGGCATGATAAAGTGTGGTTGATAAATCATCTCTCTATTGTGGTCAGGCTTTCAAATCAGAACACTGTGAAGACAATTTTTAGTCTCCTCTTCTGTAATTTCATCTCCATCGTGGAGGAAATAGTTGAAAGGCTGGGCCAGGAGATAGCTGGGGAGAACCACAGTGTTCTTTATTTTCATTTATTTTTTTTTTAATTTATTGAGAGAATGGGCACTCCAGGGCCTCCAGCCACTGCAAATGAACTCCAGATGCATGTGCCACTTTGTGCATCTGGCTTTATGTGGGTATTGGGGACTCAAGCCTGAGTCCTTAGGCTTTGCAGGTAGGCCCCTTAACTGCTAAGCCATCTCTCCAACCCCCAGTGTTCTTGAGCTGTGTGTGCCCTGTGTGTTCATAGGGGTCATGCCTCTCAGAGTAAGAGCTTTTGAGTTACTCCTCAGTGAGCTCTGGAGCTGCAGGTAGTGCTCTTTATCCTCTGGAGAAGAAAAAAGTGATGCTCACCTCTCTTCCACATTATAAATGCAGCCCGTGGGCTGGAGGGATGGCTTAGTGGTTAAGGTGTTTGCCTGCAAAGCCAAAGGACCCAGGTTCGATTGCCCAGGACCCACATAAACCAGATGCACAAAGTGGTGCATGCATCTGGAGTTTGTTTACAGTGGCTGGAGGCCCTGGTGCAGCCATTCTCTCCCTCCCTCCCTCTCACTCACTCTCCCCCCTCTTTCTCTGTCAAATAAATAAATAAATAAAATATTTTTGAAAATTTTAAAAATAAGTAAAGGCAGCCTATAAGGTAGAGTCATGATTTAGCCCACTATTCCCCTGAAAGTGATATTGTATTGGAAATGTATATTGTGTTATTAGGCAGTATTTTTTTAAATGGCCACTTTTTCCTCCGTCCATTGAAAGATGACTGTTTGACCTGAGAAACCATGTGCTTGTCTTTTAAGGAGACGCCATGAATAAAAATGAAATTTTTTTAGCAAGAACAAGAGGCCCACTGAGGAGACATGTGATAAGAGGCAGGCCCAGCTGGCCTGCGGAGAGCCTGTGGCAACATTCTCCCATTTCATGCTCAATATTTAGACTTCAGGTGCTGGTTAGAGCTGCTCCAAACAGCTTACATCAAGTTTCTGGTATTGTCAGTGTTTACGGACATCTTTTATCTCAGTTATTACATTTGAAGAATTGTGTTAGTTTTTTTGGGTGGTGGTGGGGGGGTAGGGTCTCACTCTACTGCAGGCTAACCTGAAATTTACTATGTAGTCCCAGGCTGGCCTTGAACTCACAGCTATCCTCCTACCTCTGCTTTGAGGATTATGTTGAGTAATAATTGTGACAGATGCTATGTGAATTATGATCCTGGCAGTAGACCTTGCCATTCTCCAGATATTTCTGGTTTGGGGCATGTGGTGCCCTTTGATGTTTTGTGTGACTGATGCCAGAATTTGGGGTTTGGAAGGGGTCTCCCAAACTTGTGAACCCCAATTTTTGGGTCCTTATCCTATTTTTAGCAAAGAATTTGATAAATGGGCTCAAGAAGGATAAATTACGAATTATTGAGTTTATTTAGGGAGAAATTATAATTCATGAGGTTTATATCCAGGAAAAGACTGGCACAGTTCCACACAAGTGGAAGATGGGACATAGAAGCCCCCTCAACAGACTATAGAGGATTAAGAAATAGTGAAGGATTCAGAGATCAAAGATAAATCATGCATGTAATCAAAGTGAGAAGGTACCCCAAAGCATGACACAGATAGAAGGCAAGCAGAAAAAGACCCAAGTTAAGATAAATAGTCTCCCCTTGCCCAGGCAGGCTGAGAAGGGGAGAAAGACTCGCGTGGGTGTTCAGGCCAGGTGAGAAATGGGCCATGTCTGTAACTGCCTTTATATGGCTCAAACATCCAATCAGGGTTAGCTTCAGAGTGTAAGCAGAGACCTGACTGATGTGCACTCAAGTGCTGACCCAGGAAGAGCCACAATGTGATTGTTCATGGCCTTGGGGCTGACCCAGAAGAGGGCAAGCTGAAGCAGCAGCACATTCCTCCTGGGCTGCCACTGGCAGCCATCTTGGAGAGACATGATCAGAAGCAACTTCCAGTTTTGCTAGGATGGACAGAATGACATCTCCTTGTTCCCTCTTTGGGCTTCTTTCTCTTGACTACCTGAAAATAAAACTGTCTTCCTTCTGTTTCTCCTTCATGACCAGATAACTAGTTTAGGCCAGGTGGTGACTGTAAAAGGACATTTAGTCTGCAGTTTACCAGCCCCATTTTCCTCTGTCATGGTGACATTCCAGAATGAGGGACCACAGGGAAAGCTCCCAGCTGACCTGTGTTGTAGACAAGCCCTAAATAAACTGAGGTGGCAAGGACCACTGAGATTGGGGGCTGTTTGTTGTTACCCTGTAACTAAGCCCTTCTTGACTGATGCACAGACCATGCAGGTCTTATGCAGTCCCATGCTATTAAGTTCAAGGCTTGGACTGAAGAAGACATGCTTGTAAATTGTATTTAAAATTATACTTTTGGACTGGAGGAGTGGCTTGGTGGTTAAGGTGCTTGCCTGCAAAGTCAAAGGACCCAGGTTCGATTCCCCAGGACCCAAGTAAGCCAGATACACAAGGTAGTGTATGCATCTGGAGTTCATTTTCAGTAGCTGGAGGCCTTGGCATGCTCATTCTCCCTCTCTCTCTCTCTCCCTAATAAATGAATTAATTTTTTGTTGTTTTGAGGTAAGGTCTCACTCTAGCCCAGGTTGACCTGGAATTCACTGTGTAGTCTCAGGGAGGCCTCAAACTTATGGCAATCCTCCTACCTCTACCTCCCAAGTGCTGGGAGATGTGCACCACCACACCTGGCTTAATTTTTTTAAATAAAATAAAATCCATTTTTTTGTTGTTGGATTTTTTTGATTTTTAAGGTAGAGTCTTGTTCTGGTCCAGGCTGACCTGGAATTCACTATATAATTTCAGGGTAGCCTCAAACTCATAGCAATCCTACCTCTGCCTCCCAAGTGCTGGGATTAAAAAAAGGCATGTGCCACCACACCAGGCTACAGTTGTCTGAAGTCAATTGCCAAACTCTTTCAACGATATCTTTTTTTAATATTTTTATTTTATTTATTTATTTGAGAGAGAGAATAGACACACTAGGGCCTCCAGCCACTGCAAATGAATTTAAGGTGCATGTGCCACCTTGTGCATCTGGCTTATATGGGTCCTAAGGCAAGTGCCTTAACAGCAAAGCCATCTCCTTAGCCCTTAAATATTATTTATTTGTTGAGAGAGAATGGGTGCACCAGGGCCTCTAGCTACTGCAAAAAATTCCAGATACATGTGCAACCTTGTGCATCTGACTTACATGGTTCCTGGGGAATCAAACCTGGGTCCTTACGCTTTGCAGGCAAGTGCTTTAACTACTGAGCCATTTCTCCAGCCCTTAAGGGTATGTTTGAACCATGCCATATTTCCACTAACCTAACATGAGAAGTAGAAAAAAAAGCGACAAAGGCCGGGCGTGGTGGCGCACGCCTTTAATCCCAGCACTCGGGATGCAGAGGTACGAGGATCACCTTGAATTCAAGGCTACCCTGAGACTACATAGTGAATTCCAGGTCAGCCTGAGCTAGAGTGAAACCCTACCTCAAAAAAAAAAAAAAAAAAAGCAACAAATAATCGGGCATGGTGGTGCATGCCTTCAATCCCAGCACTCAGGAGGCAGAGGTAGGAGGATTGCTATGAGTTTGAGGCCACCCTGAGAATACATAGTGAATTCTAGGTCAGCCTGAGCTAGAATGAGACCCTACCTCCAAAAACAGAAAACAACAACAAAAAAAAAATTAAGGTGGAGATTTGATATTAGTGAGTCCTCTCTGTCCCTGGCACTATTCTAGGCCTGTTGGCACAGTCAGCTCATTCAAAGGTAAGCATTCCTGGGAAGAGTCCTGTGTTTTTCTGTTGCACAATATAGCGGGGATACCAGATTTCTCAGGTCACATAGCTAGTTCCTAAGAGATGAAAAATTATTTCCGAGTACTGAATGCTGGCTGCAAATTGGAACTTTAATATACATGGGAAATTTCACCTCAAGTTTGGAATTGGAATGATGGGCTGTTGTAGAGAGCCACAACCAGTAGAAACCATTGACATAGGCACAGCAATGTGCACCTCCAGTTGAACTGCAGAAATGAGTGGGAGCACAGCCCCTCCTTAATTCCTTCCCTGAGACTGTTTGTATGAGCCTTATGCAGAAAACATTATATGCAGGAAAACAGTCTGCAGCTGCCTGTTCCCTACATCATTTGACCTTGTGTCCTGTTTTCTATTTTTTTTAATATTTATTTATTTATTTATTTGGGAGAGAGAGAGAGAAAGGGATAGATAGAGAGAAAGAGAGGATGGGTACACCAGGGCCTCTAGCCACTACAAACAAACTAGACACATGTGCCCCCTTGTGCATCTGGCTTACGTGGGTCATGGGGAATTGAACCAGGGTCCTTAGGCTTCGCAGGCAAACACCTTAACTGCTAAGCCATTTCCCCAGCCCCTGTTTTCTATTTTTGATTAAAGAAAGATGTCAAAGTTTTTCTGAGTGTTTATAAAATAAATCAGTGCTGGTTAGAGAGTGCTGTAGTGTCTCCAGAGCCTGCAGACCACCCAATCCCAGCTTTCACTCTATTCTTTGTGTCTCTCTGTCTTTCTAATCCTCAAGACCCCAATAGGTCAAAGCTATATTGGTGGCAGTAGGCTGTTTCACTTAACTTTCATATTTATTTGACCCTGAATAGAAGCAACTTAGGGGAAAAGTTTATTTTGGCTTATTGCTCCCCAGGATAGAGTCTATCATGGCTGGGGAGGCACTGCAGGTCCACATACTAGTTCCACACATCATTACATCCATAGAGAGGAAGCAGAGCTGATAACATCACATCCAGGGGGAGGAAGCAGGGTGGATGACGTCACATCCACAGGGAGGAAGCAGGGCTGATGACATTGCCACATCCAGGGGGAGGAAGCAGGGCAGATGACATCGTCACATCTATAGGGAGGAAGCAGGGCTGATGACATCATCACATGTCCCAGGAGGAAGCAGTGCTGATGACTTCATCACATCCACGGGGAGGAAGCAGGGCTGATGATATCTTCACATCCACGGGGAGGAAGCAGAGCTGATGACATTGTCACATCCACAGGGAGGAAGCAGGGCTGATCACATTGTAGCCTAGCCAGTAAGCAGAGCATGAACTGAAAATGAGGCCAGCTCCTGCTTCCAATGATCCATTTCCTCTAGCAAGGGTCTACCTCCTAAAGATTCCACAACCTTTTCAGACAGTGCCACCAGCTGGGGATCAAGTGTTCAAGCATATGAGTTTATCGAGGACATGACATTCAAACCATCACATATACCTATGTATTGAAAATAAGTTGTTCAGTTTGGGTTTTACTATAGATTGAAAATGGGAAAGGCAAATCTCTCTACTACTTTTTGACCTTCCACAGTGATGCTGACCTTTCAAAATGTCTCCCTGATATAAAACACAACATAAAGCTCCAACTGGCTGCCATCCTTGGCAGTATGGTTAATTCAGTTCCATTGTGTAGGTGTATTGACTGGACTGTCTTAGCTGTGCTCTTTCCTTTATTTCTTGATTCATTGTCTTGATTTATGTTATTATGTCTTTTAAAGAAAACCCCCTAGAGGCCTAAAGGAGGAGTGTGTTACCACAATGTTAACACCTTTGCATTGATTCAAATTGTTGGAAAAGTGCCACAGTTAGAACTTAATTTGCTATATGTAAAAGGCTATAGTGTCTGTGGTGGTTTGATTCAGGTGTCCCCCGTAAACTTATGTGTTCTGAATGCTAGGTCCCCAGCTGGCGGCAATTTGGGAATTGGATCCTCCTGGAGATGATCTATTGTTGGGCTTATGGGTGTTATAGCCAGCTTCCTCTTGCCAGTGTTTGGCACACTCTCCTACTGATGTTGGCCAGGAGGCGATGTCTACCCTCTGCTCATGCCATCACTTTCCCCTGCCATGATGGAGCTTCCCCTTGAGTCTGTAAGCCAAAATAGACCCTTTCCTCCCACAAGCAGTGCTTTATCTGGTGTTTTCTGACAGCAATTTGAAGCTGACTTCAGCAGTACCTATCTCATATCTAAAGTATAGTAATGTTTAATGTAGGTAAAACAGCGTAGTCCCACACCATGGTCAAGTGTGTACTAAGTTACCGTAGCTTGTTTTAAATGAGCGGGAGGCATACAGCATAGGTCACAGCTGAGACAAAAAAACGCCTCTAATGTTTTCCGTTTTGGCATGGCACCTAGTGATCAAACACAGACGCTGCATATGCTGGACAAGCACTCTCTACCACCTCGCTACGTCCCCAGTCAGTGTTTGTTTTCAGTGAAGCAAACCAACCTTGGCAAGATTTGAGAAATAGCTTGCCCAAGGTCTCTTATCTAGACTACAATCTTGTTTCCCTTCTCTAAACCAGATTACGTTGTCATCTTTCCAAGCACCTCTCCTTTTAAGTGCCAGCTTCCTGGTTCTACCAGGCAGCATTGGCTCATTAACCAACTGAAGAGAATGTGCATCCTTGAAGAGAGTGAGCTCTGAGCTGCCTGAGTGCTGGGGCAGCTGGGGCTCCAGCCATCCAGGTCTGCATTTCCCTGCTTCGAGACTGGGTTGGATGGCGGCCGTCAGCTCAGGGAGGGTCTGTGCTTGGGATGGGAATCTGCCCGCATGTTCAGTGTGCTGTGCACTCTACAGTCTGAGAAGAGGTGGGATGTTGAGCAGGCCTTGGTTTTACCTGTCCAGGTGAGTAGATGCCCATGTGAGAGTCAGTTTCTGCCTTCCTTCAGTATGTTGTTGCCTGCTTTTTTAGGGACTGTGAGTAGGACGGAATTTTGTCATTTCCCAGTTTTATGACCTTGAGATAATTACTTATCGTTAATATCTGAAAAATGTAAAATGGGATGATAGTAGTACCTACTTCATAAGGTACTTCCACTGAGTTAATAAGATTATACCTGGAATGTTAGGGTGTGCTTGGTTGTGCTCAGCACCCGAGTGACACTAGCTACTGTGGTACCGTATTACAGGAAGTTGTCAACTTGCCTGTCCCTCTGGGTCACATATGATGAAGTGTCAACACCCTCAAGCCTCTCCTCTCCTCAGGTCTGATGGACAGTGCACTGTATCACACATTGCTTCATAGAAGACCCTTTTTATTTTCTTTTTCTTCTTGCATGTATGTATGATGTGTGTGCATGTACATGTGTGTGACTGTGGGCACATGTGTCTCATGGCACACATGAAGATCTAAGCACTTTGGTGTGGGTCCTCACCTTTTCACCTCGTTGCAGGCAGGATCTCTCACTGTTTACTATTCCATTTGCCAGGCCAGCTTCTGGTGGATTCTCCTATCTCTGCCTCCCTTCTCACAGTAGGTGCCTGGGATTACAGACGCCTTTTATGGCATCTGCCTTTATGTGGATTCTGGGGATCTGAACTCTGGTACGCATGCTTGCCTAGCAAGTGCATTATCGAGCAATCTCCCAATCCCCAAAAAACCTATTTTTATCTCCCCACTTCACCTTCAATGGCTTTTCCAGGTTTGGCCTAACTTGCTTCTCAATGTGCCTCCTATAAGTCTGAGGCTGTCTCTCTTGCCTGCTGGTGTCTGTTACTCTTGAGGTCTGGACAGGACACATCATTGGATTATGGGAAGATAGATATTTGTAATGTCATTCCTACCTTGTTACTTAGATGATAAACCTCCATGTTCGAGAAGCCATTTCTAATTCACAAGGCACTTGTAAGTGTTTTTATTGTCTTTGAGGGGGACATTACCCTGGTTTTGCAATTGTGCAAACAGGCTCAAATAGGAAAAGGATTTCCCAGGGCTCTGTTAGCTACTGAAGGCTTGGCCTGAATTTTCTATTCTTTCTTTTTTAAACCTCAGGTATAGGGTTGAGTTAATCATACATACCCTTTAGTAAATGACCTAGTGTCATTGTTTGCTCAAGAAAAGTTCCTTTGACAGTACATAAAGGAGAGGACTGGCTGTGTTCCAGTGAGATATTATTCGCAGAATTAGGCTAAGGTTGCATTTGACTATAGACCATAGTTTGCTGATCTCTGCTCTTATGTGACATTCTTGTTTATATGAGTTACTCCAAGTGAATATTTAGTTTTGTGGGACTGTATTTTGATTTACATTTTACATGTCATCATAGTGAGTTAGTTTGATTCATCTCTCCTTCTGCCTCGTTCTCTTTCTCAAATAAATAAAAAATAAATAAAAATACATAAAGGACCCTAAATACTCTATCAGCAAACTGCTAGAGCTGATAAACACTTTTAACAATGTAGCATGATACAAAATAAACACGGAGAAATCAGTAGCCTTCCTATACACTAACAACAAACATGCTGTGGATGAAATTAGACAATTAATCCCACTCACGGTTGCCTCAAAAAAAAAAAAAAAAAAAAAGTACCTTGGAATAAACCTAACCAAGGAAGTGAAGGATGTCTACAATGAAAACTAAAACACTCAAAGCAGAACTTACAGAAGACACTAACAAATGGAAAGACATCCCATGTTCTTGGGTTGGAAGAATCAATATTGTGAAGATGTCAATCTTACCAAAAGCAATCTACACATTTAATGCAATCCCCATCAAAATTCCAGTGGTATTCTTGACAGAAATAGAAAAAACAATCCTAAAATTCATTTGGAAGCACAAAAAACCTTGAATAGCCAAAACAATTTTGAGCAACAAAAATAAGGCTGGTGGTATCACCATACCTGATTTTAACCTATATTTCAGAGCCATAGTTACCAAAACAGCATGGTATTGGCACAAAGACAAACATGTAGATCAATGGAACAGAACAGATGACCCATATGTAAGTCCAGGCAGCTACAGCCACCTGATCTTCAACAAAAATGCCAAAAATACTCATTGGAGGAAAGACAACACACTTTTCCTGGCTGGCTGGTTGTGTAGCTTGTGGATGATTAAAGAACCTTTTATTGGGCCGGGCATGGTGGCACACACCTTTAATCCCAGCACTCGGGAGGCAGAGGTAGGAGGATCGCCATGAGTTTGAGGCCACCCTGAGACTACGTAATTCCAGGTCAGTCTGGACCAGAGTGAAACCCTACCTCGAAAAACCAAAAAAAAGAACCTTTTATTATTTTGCAGACTGAGTGAGACAGAGAAGTGGCATGCCAGGGCCTCAGCCACTGCAATGGAACTCCAGACACTTGAGCCACCTAGTGGGCATGTGTGACCTTGTGCTTGCCTCACCTTTATTTTTTTGGCAGAGAGAGGGAGATAGAGACAGAGAGTCAGACAGAGTACGGATGGGTGTGCCAGGGCCTCCTGCCACTGCAGATAAACTCCAGATGCATGCTCCACTTTGTACATCTGGCTTTACATGGATACTGAACCTGGGTTATTAGGCTTTGCAAGCAAGCACCTTTAACTCCTGAGCCATATCTCCAGCCTAGACATTTTAATTTTTTAACTTTTATGTATTTATTTGAGGGAGGGGAGAGAGAGAGAGAATGGGCCGCCAGATCCTCCAGCCACTGCAAACGAACTCCAGATGAATGTGCCACTTTGTGCATCTGACTTATGTAGGTCCTGAGGAATCGAAACCTGGGTCTTTTGACTTCACAGGCAAGTGCCTTAACTGCTCAGCAATCTCTCCAACCCCAAAACTTTTTTTTTTTTTTTGCGTGCATGCACTTGCATGTGTATGTGTGTATGTATATGTTGTGTGTGTGGTGTGTGCACATGTGTTGGAGTCAGGTTTGCATTGCTGGTAGAAATCACCTGACCAAGAGCAGCTTTTGGAGAAAAAGGGTTTATTTTGGCTTATAGACTCGAGGGGAAGCTCCATGATGGCAGGGGAAAACGATGGCATGAGCAGAGGGTGGACATAACCCCCTGGACAACATAAGGTGGACAATAGCAACAGGAGAGTGTGCCAAACACTGGCAAGGGGAAACTGGCTATAACACCCATAAGGCCCGCCCCCAACAATACACTGCCTCCAGGAGGCCTTAATTCCCAAATCTCCATCAGCTGGGAACCTAGCACTCAGAACACCTAAGTTTATGGGGGACACCTGAATCAAACCACGACGTTCTGCCCCTGGTCCCCATAAACTGATAACCATCCATGATGTAAAATGCAATGCAGTCAGTCCAGCTTTAAAAGTCCCCATGATTCTTACCAATCTCAATGATGTTCAAACATCCCTGTAATTCAAGGTCTTTTAATTGATCCATAATACCAAAAAATCCTCAAAAAACCCATAATGGCATAGAATAAACACTCATACTGCAAAAGGCGGCACTGGGTATAGCAAAGAAATAAAACATCAAATTCTATAGTTCCAAGTCCAACAATTCTAGTCAGTGAAAAGTCTCCAAGTCCGATAATTCTAACCAGCAGCAAGTCTCTGGAGTTCCAATTCCTCCCCTCCAGCTAGGCTACTCACAGTCTTGGAAAACTTCATCTGGGGTCGGCAGCTTTCCTTGTCAGCCATGTCGTAGTCTGGGCATCTCCACTGGGTCTCCACTGCAACCCATGGTTCATCCTCAGAGCTCCATTGGGTCTCCATGCAGGCATCCAGCAAACCTGCTTCACACTGTCCATGGCAGCCTCCAAAACAAAAGACCGCATTGCAAACTCAATGACCCTCTCTTTCTTGCATTTCTTTTTTTGTTTGTTTGTTTGTTTTTGGTTTTTCGAGGTAGGGTCTCACTCTGGCCCAGGCTAACCTGGAATTCATTATGTAGTCTCAGCGTGGCCTCGAACTCATGGCGATCCTCCTACCTCTGCCTCCCGAGTGCTGGGATTAAAGGCGTGCGCCACCACGCCCAGTTCTTCCTTGCATTTCTTAACTCCACAATACCAGATAGGGTGCCAATTTGTTAACCTAGGGGGCAATAAAGCAGACTTTGAAGAACAGGACACTCCTTCAGTATTCAGGCCCCTTCAAAAGAATCAACATTCTGTCTGTTGTCCCAATGCATGTGAGCTGGCCCAATCTCAAAGGTTGTAATCTTTCACACAATTGCAGCTGAACAGGTGGAAGTTTTGGCCCAAGGATTTCATTTTTTTCTGTGCCATGTCCCTCTGCTCACACCTGTCCATTTCTATGCAATGCAACCCTGCACAAATTTTCAGGGCATGGGTATAACAGCAAGCCTCTCACACAAACTGCTTTTAGCCCAGTCTGGGAAAAGCTCTTTCTTACCCTCATAAGCCAAACCTCACAGTCCTTAGTTCTTACTGCATTCAGGTCTTTCAACTCTGACCAGAATAGTCCATCAAGCTGTACTTACAGCACTGCAAGGCACCTCTTAGGCCAAGGTTTCAAATCTTTCCACATTCCTCTTGAAAATCAGCTCCAAAAGGCCAAAACCACACAGTCAGGTGTCTAGCAGCCATTGACACCACTCCTTGGTACCAACATTACTGTTGCAGTCAGGTTCACATTACTGGCAGATATCATCCAACCAAGAGCAGCTTGTGGGGGGAAAAGGTGTATTTTGGCTTATAGACTCAAGGGGAAGTTTCATGATGGCACAGGGAAAATGATGGCATGAGTTGAGGGTGGACATCACCTTCTAGCCAACATCAGGTAGACAACAGGAACAGGAGACTACCAAACACTGGCAAGGGGAAAATGGCTGTAACACCCATAAGGACACCCCCAACAATACACTGCCTCCAGGAAGCGTTAATTTCCAAATCTCCATCAGCTGGGAACTTAGCACTAAGAATACCCAAATTTATCAGGGACACCTGAATCAAACCAGCACAACATGTATGTACCCATGTGAGGCCACATTAGCTCACCTGTAGCAAGATGCACTTGCCTACAATGGCCAGATCTGGTCATTGGCTATCCCACCACGTTGCTCTTTTGCCTGGGTGTTTTGAGCTGGAGTCTGTGGCTCCAGGGCATGCCATTTTTTTGCACGGGTTCTGACAATTCTTGGGTCTCTGCTTTTTCTGTGTGACTGAAGTTAGAGGTGTGTGTAGCCTTGCCCGGCTGTTTTCGTAGGATCTGGGGACGTGAACTCTGGCTGTCCAGTCCCTCATGCTTTTGCAGGATGCTCACAACCTCTGAGCCATCTCTCCAATGCTTGAAATTATGTTCTTTTCAACCAGTAAGTCTGGTGATTACAGCGCAACAGGAAATGAATGCAACTTGTATTGTGGGCCTCCTGTAGAAGCTGTCAATTGCTATGACGATGCCTTCTGGTTTCTTCCTGAAATCCCCTCCACCCACATGTCCACTTGGCCCTGAGTCTACTGGAATGTCACCTGTTCACAGAAGTCCATTTCATGTAAGCATGTCCTGTCACCTGCTTTGTTTTCCTTCTGACTTGCCCTGATGTCACAGTCAAAGTGGACATTCCTATTTACATGTGAAAGCAGGGCCTTAATTTTGTTCACGTCTACCTGGCACAAAATAGGGTGCCATTAAGTCATTGTAGGAAGGACGGAAGGGAGGAAAGAAGGGAGGGAGGGAGGAAAGGAAGGAAGAAGGAAGGAATTGCTGGTAAGAATCCTCTTCCTGAGTGACAGTCCCACTTCACCTGTGTTCACTGTGGTATGTGTAATTCTTCCTCGGATCTTTCAATGAAATGAGGACACTGCTGAAATCATGGAAGGCTTCAATCACCCAGCTTGCCAACAAGAAATCGGTTTCATTCAATGCTGCAAATGACAAGAACAAGAATGCCTGGGCCAAGGCCAGCAGCTTTTTAAAGCCATAATTACAGGGATTTGAGCCACTATGCTGGGCCAAGGGCAAAAGTGAGCGGATGGCTCTGAGCAAATGGCTCACCTGGGCTTCCCAGGAGAAGCAGGCATACCATGTGGTGATGTTGAATCCTAATTCAACATCCAAGGTCAGCAGAGGCACTGGAGCTGGGAGCCAGCCAGGGAGGTTCACACATTTACTCCCCACCTTTGCAGAACAACCTGAAACACTCCCTGTGCTAAAGGTTTAATTACACAATTTAAACATACTCCTGGGCTGGGTGGGCGTGGTGGCGCACACCTTTAATCCCAGCATTTGGGAGGCAGAGGTAGGAGGATCACTGTGAGTACAAGGCCAGCCTGAGACTACATAGTGAATTCCAGGTCAGCCTGGCCCACAGTGAGACCCTATTTCAAACAACAAAAAAAAAAAAGTAAAAATAGCTGTGTGGCAGAGGTAGGAGGATTGCCATGAGTTCAAGGCCACCCTGAGATTACATAGTTAATTTCAGGTCAGCCTGAGCTAGATTGAGACCCTACCTCGAAATACCAAAAAAAAAAAAAAAAAAAAAAAAAAAAAAAAAAGTGAAAATAAAGCCAAGCATAGCCAGGTGTGGTGGTGCATGCCTTTAATCCCAGCACTCAGGAGGTAGAGGTAGGAGAAGTGCTATGAGTTTCAGGCCACCTGAGACTAGTGAACTGCAGGTCTCTGAACTGGAGCAAAACACTACCTCAAAAAACAGACAAAAAATAAAAATGGGGCTGGAGAGGTGACTTAGAGGTTAAGGCACTTGCCTGTGAAGCCTAAACATCCAGGTTCAGTTCCCCAGTACCCACATAAGCCAGATACACAAGGTGGAGCATGTGTCTGGAGTTTGTTTGCAGTGGCTGGAGGCCCTGGCATGCCCATTCTCTACCTCTGTCTCTCAAATAAATAAATATTTTCAAAAAACCTGGCTTGCCCGCCCTGGTCTTCGCCGCTTGAGCCGGGGCAGAGAATTCGCAGTAGGAGCTCCGAGAATTCCAGGAGGGATGCCGAGAATATGAAACTGAACTGGAGACTCAGCTGCAACCGATAGAGACCAGGAACCGAGACCTCCTATCGGAGAACAACCGCCTCCGCATGGAGCTAGAGACCGTCGAGGAGAAGTTTGAGACGCAGCATTCCGAAGGCTACCTGCAGATCTCAGCGTTGGAGGGCGACCTGGCCCAGACCAAAGCCATTAAAGATCAACTGCAGAAGTACATCAGGGAGCTGGAGCAAGCCAACGACGACCTGGAGAGAGCCAAACAAGCCACGACCATGTCCCCGGAGGACTTTGAGGAATGCTTGAATCAAGCCATTGAAAGAAATGCCTTTCTGGAGATTGAACTGGATGAGAAGTAGAATCTTCTAGAATCTGTCCAAAGGCTGAAGGATGAAGCTAGAGATCTGCGGCAGGAACTGGCTGTGCAGCAGAAGCAGGAGAAGCCCAGGACACCCGTGCCTGGTTCGGGGGCAGCCAAAAGGACAGACACAGCCGTCCAGGCCATGGGCTCCGTGCTGTCCACTCCGGTAGCTCACCAAGGCCCTGGCTCCGGGTTAAACACACCCGCAGCTAAGGCACGGTTTGGACAGCTCTAATAGTGAGACTCCACTCACACCTGCGCCCGGATATCAGCCCTCAACATAGTGGGAGACCTGCTGCGGAAAGTGGGGGCCCTGGAGTCCAAACTGGCATCCTGTCGGAACTTCGTGTACGATCAGTCCCCAAGCCGGACAAGTGGCCCAGCCTCAGGGCGAGGGAACAAGACCAGAGACAGCAGTGACAGACGATCTGGTGGCACCAGTGTACCTTTGGGTGACAAAGGGTTGGGAAAACGCCTGGAGTTCGGGAAGCCGCCCTCGCAGCCCACTTCGCTGGTGCTGCGGCCTGCCCAGGGTGTCAAGCTCTTGCTTTAGGGCCCCACAGGAGCTGGAGCCACTCTTCCCTTATGGCACATTCTTACCTGTCCCCTCCCCCCCAACCCCTTCCCTGCCTCACATCTTCGGTTGTTGGCTTTCCAAGTAAGTTTGAGGACTGAGAGCTACTGTTGCCGTATTTTACTGTGTGCTATGTGGCCCAAGCCAGTGATTGAGGCTGGCATTGTCCCTGTGAAATGATCTGACCTCACTGGTGGTGTGTGTGTCACAAGGCGTCCCAGGCAGCTGTCAGGTGCGGGTGGTCGTTGGCTCCCCACGGTCCTGATGGCCATAGCAGGAGCTCCCAGTGTCTGGGGTCTGCTCCAGTGGGGACCTGAGCCCATCTCAGCGCTCCCCTTTGCAGCCCTACCACGCAGGAGCTGCTCCCCAGAACATTTTCCCATTGCTCTAATGGCACGGGGGACCACAGAGACACGGTCAGTACCTATGAGATTTAATCTGCCTGTTCTGGAGGTTTTTAGAGGTGAACTTGATTTTCAGGCAATTCTCGGGTCAGTGGGAAATTGTCCTTTGTAAATAAACCTCAGTCCTGAGTTTTCCTGAGTCTCCTGCAATGACGTTGGGGTGACATCTGCATCAGGACGTTGGGGACACTTGAAGTAGGACTGGCCTTGGTCACGTAGCCCCCGAAGAACAGGACTTCATCCAGCCGTCGTAGAAGAAACCTGGGTGATGTTCCAGCAAGATGCTAAGTGCAAGGTCACTGTTGGAAACTTCCTCGAGAGAGGAAACACCAGCCCAGGATTGCCACCGCCCTGCGACGGCAGGGCCTGCCCGTCTTCGCTGTTTATCAGCCACTGCGCCTCCTTTGCACAGAAGCGGAAAGAACGTGGTAACTTCGGGAGCAGCGACTTAACAGCCTTCCCTTTGCAACTAAGTTCTTTACTGATAGATCAGGCCAAACTAGCCTGGAGTTGGAGATAGAACTTTCCAAGTACTACTGACATTCCTGGGGCAGCTGACTCTGTGCAGCTGTTTGTCCCCCTAGAACATTCTAACCTCTGTCAGGAAAGATGGACTTACATTTTTTTATAAGAACAATGAAATCAAGAAAAGGCCCTGCTCTGCTGGTGGATGGCGTGGCTGGTACATGTTGCTTTATGCGTCTACTTCCACGTCAGCTCTCCTCGCAAGACCGAGAGATTCTGTGGGGTTTTTTGCTTTTGTTTTTAAGTTACGTCACAAAATACAAAAATCTGGGCTAAAACAAAAACCAAAACAAAACACCTGAGTCTATGGGGCCAAACACTCAAACCACCACAGTAACCCCAGCAGTTACTCTTAGCGCCAATGTCTCAGTTGAAGATAGTGCCTCGCTTCAGGAGCTCCAGTCCAGGATGTCTCAGCAGCATTTATGCAGCTCCTGAGCTGATCTATGGCCAGGAGCTAGGCGGCTGATGACAGTCTTTTGGGATCTTGAACTTGACCTTGGACATCGAGATGATGGCACTTGGGGTATGAGCCCCACATGACTTATTGGGTCCTGAAATCAGGAGGAAGGGTCCTCAAAGGACCCAGTCTACCACTACAGACACCGGAGCCAGGTGGTGTGCATTTAAAATGGTATCTCACTAAGGGGGGTACAGTTAGGGTGACTGGACTCCTGGAAGTAAGAAAAAGGCAGGAAATTCTGTACTTGCTAGAAATCAATGATCTGACTTCTTATCTCTTGCCTAGTTCCTTAGACTTGTTTCTCCACAAACAGCCCTCCTGGGAGGGAGGTCCTTCATAGGATTTAAACATTGTGGTTGATCTAGTTCAGCCCCTGGAACTTGGTTCCAGAGCTAACCTCTTCCTGAAACAGCCCCTAGCCTTAACCAACCAGCTGTCCCACTGGTTCACCTGAGCCGGAAGACAGCCCACCACTATAAGGTCATAAATACCTTTGCAAGGGGAGGGCAGGCTCTCTGACCACTTGAGAACTTCCAGCTGTGGGTGAGTTTTCCTTTGGCTGGGCCTGGGCTGGGGCCCAGGGCCAGCAGAGCTAAATTGAGGGGAGAGCCCCTAGCCCTTACTCTCCAGAAGGGCTCCTTTATCCCCTCCAGCTCCCCAGCATGGCAAGGAGCTCCTTGAACTTTCTTTTTTCTCTTTTCTTTCTGCACTCTTTCCAGGCTCTCCACATGGGATCTCTAGTCATATGATGCCTTTTCTTGGCTCTATACTTCCTCAATAAATATAATAATTTAATAATTATCCTTCTCAGTCTTTCTTTATTCAATTATTTGATTAAAATTAGAAAGGAAGACAGACGTGATGGCATACACCTTTAATCCTAATACTCCGGAGGCAGAGGTAGCAAGATGGCTATGAGTTCCAGGTCAGCCTGGGACGACATAGTGAATTCCAAGTCAGCCTGGGCTAGAGTGAAACCCTACCTTGAAAAACCAAAACAAACAAACAAACAAAAAAGAAACGAACCTAGGGTTTGGGGTTCAAGGACTTTCCTGGACCCCTAACACCCTGTTACACATGAGACCTGTTCTCTCACGCATACACCGGGGCGAGCAGTGACAGTGTCTGCCTCAGGTCAGTGTTCGGTCTTGGTCCCCTGAAGCTGCTCCAGTGGCATTCCATAGGCCAGGGGGTTTGTAAACTGCAGAAGATTATTTCTGTACAGTTGCAGACGCTGGAAGATCAAGATGAAGGCATCAGCAGAGTGTCTGGTGAGGGCTGTTCTCTGGTTCCCAGATTGCATCTTCTCTCTCCCCTGTGTCCTCAAGTGACCGAAGGAATAAGCGAGCTCTCTGACATCTCTTATAAGGGTACTAATCCCATGCATGACAGCTCCATCCTCATGACCTAATTCACTCCCCAAAAACATCCCCAGCATAGGGTTGAGAGTGCACTTTGATTTTTTTTTTTTTTTTTTTTTTTTTTTGGTTTTGTGAGGTAGGGTCTCACTCTAGTTCAGGCTGACCTGGAATTCACTATGTCATCTCAGGGTTGAGAGTGCACTTTGAATGTTGTCTAATCCGAGAACACGCCTGGTAAGTGTTCACTGTTATAGTAAGCCCAACAAAACTTGGGATATGGTAGCTCTCCTTTCCAATATGACAAAGGGATTGGTCGGTTAAGAACATCTCTTTCCCAACAAGACAGAGTGCTTGGTTAGTTAATATACATGAAATTTTCAAAATGTTACATCCCAACTGTATTTTAACTGAAAGTGTATGTAGGCCTAAAGGCCTTCCATCAGGGCAGGCTGGATCTGGATTGAGTAAAAGTCACTCTGGCATAAAATTTAAAGAGCCGCTGACTCTCAGGTGCTGATCTTGTGCTTTCCTGCTGCTAAGAATAAGTGCCTCCTTAAATTTTGTACTCCAGTTTCCTCACTTGCCTTGCCTATGATCCTCCCTATGGACTGAAGCTTTCTTTCTGTTGTGCCACATTCTGAAATAAGGTGCCATCTATGACCTCCACCATCCCCTTCTTAACATCCACAGGGAACCTAAATTGACTGGCAAAACAAGCCCAAATTCTTTGTTTTTTGAAGATTTATTTTTAGTTTATAAATGTATCTTATTTTTTATTATTTACATTATTTTATTTTATTATAGAGAGAAAGAGGCAGATATATAGAGAGATACAGAAAGAGAGAATGGGCATGCCAGGGCCTCCAGCCTCTGCAAATGAACTCCAGACACACATACCACCTTGTGCATCTGGCTTACGTGGGTCCTTTGGCTTTGCAGGTAAGTGCCTTAACCACTAAGCCATCTCTCCAGACCATAAATATTTTGTTTACATGGGTTATAGTCATGTATCCCCTCACTTCCAGTCCCCATTTCCTTGAGGGCTTTGTAGGGTCCTCAGTGTTCACTGTGGGGCAATTAAGGCCTCTGTTAGTTTCTAGGGGGATGGCTGTACCTCAAGTCAATCCCAGATTCTTTATTTATTTATTAGAGAGAGGAAGACATATATAGAGAGAAAGAGAATGGGCATGTTAGGGCCTCTAGTCACTGCAAATGAACTCTGCATGCACATGCCACATTGAGCATCTGGCTTACCTGGGTACTGGGGAATTGGACCTGGGTCCTTGGGCTTTGCCGGCAATCTCCTTAACGGTTAAACCATCTCTCCAACCCATAATCCCAGATTCTTAACTGCTATCTCCATTGCTTTGTGTCATATATTGCTTTTAAGCAATATATATCTCTCAAGTCATGCTGAAACATTCAACTTGGTTTTCATAAGAACAAGACTTTTATTTTATTTATTTATTTAGTTTGGTTTTTTGAGGTAGGATCTCATTCTCTAGACCAGGCTGACCTGAAACTCCATATGTAGTCTCAGGGTGGCCTCAATCTCATGATGATCCTCCTACCTCTGCCCCTTGAGTGCTGGGGTTAAAGGTGTGTGCCACCATGCCTGGCTATTTCATTAGTATTATTTTTGTTTTGTTTTGTTTTTTGAGGTAGGGTCTCACTCTAGCCCAGGCTGACCTAGAATTCACTACGTAATCTCAGGGTGGCCTCGAACTCATGGCCATCCACCTACCTCTGCCTCCCAAGTGCTGGGATTAAAGGCATGAGCCACCACGCCCAGCATAATTAATTTATTTGCGTGGGTATGGGTGTGGATGTGCACACACGCATGCGTGCTTGCTTGCTAGGGCCTCTTGCCATTACAAACTAATGCCAGACCAGCACCATCCCTTCGATATTAGGCTTATGTGGACAGCGTGAGAACTGAACCTGGGCCAGGCAGGCTTTGTAAACCAAGTGCCTTCAACTGCCCTCTCAGCCCCAGTACAAGAACTTAAAAAAAAAAAAAATTATTTATTTGGTTTTTCAAGGTAGGGTTTCACTCTAGCCGTAATTCACTATGTAGTCTCAGAGTAGCCTTTAACTCCTGGTGATCCTCCTACCTCTGCCTCTCAAGTGCTGGGATTAAAGGAGTGCACCATCATGCCCGGCCCAAAAATAAAAAAAAAATTATTTATTAACAAGAGAAAGAGAATGGGTGTGTCAGGGCCTGCTGCCACTGCAAATGAACTTTGGACACATACACTATTTTGTGCATCTGGCTTTATATGGATACTGGGGAATCAAACCCAAACCAGCATACATTGCAAGCAAGTACCTCCAACTGTTGAGCCATCTTTTCAGCCCAAGAGCTTTTTAAAAATTGTATTTATTGGCTAGAGAGATGGCTCAGGGATTAAAGGCCCTTGCTTGCAAAGCCTTCATGACCTGATGGTCTGGGTTCAGTTCCCCAATACTCATGTAAAGCTAGATACACAAAGTGGCACATGTGTCTGGAGTTTGTTTGCAGTGGCAAGAGGTTCTGGTGCACCCATTCGCTTTCTTTCTTTCAAATTTTTTTTTTGAGGTCAAGTCTCACTCTAGCCCAGGCTGACCTGGAATTCACTCTGTATTCTCAGGATGGCCCCAAACTCACCTTGATCCTCCTACTCTGATTCCTGAGTGCTGGGATTAAAGGTGTGAGCCACCACACCCAGCCAAATAAATAAATTCTTTGTTTTTTTTTTTTTTTTTTTTTTTTTTCTCAGTGCCAGGTGTTTATTTCCCTTCCATGTGGGACTGCTCACAGACACAACACGCAGGCATCACTGCTGTGGGGAAGGGAGGGTCCCCAGCCTCTAGGCTAAGAGGACCTTGGCATCGAGGTGAGAAGAAACCGGGAGGTGATTTCACTCTCCTGGAGTCTCAGCAAGCTCCATCTTTCCACCTCTCACTCAGCCTTGGGGACTTTCAGTTCTAACCATTATCCTGATGAAAGAATTGGCCTGGTCCCAACCATTCCCGGGGGGGTAGGTGTAAACGGGAGGTAAAGAAAAAGTTTGGATTAGGCCACAGAAGGGGGCAGGTGGGTGACATCATCGGAAGCATGGGACCGATGGAAGCAGTTACTAGGCCTCTGGGCTCCCTAGTCCCTGGCTCAGCAGAAGGGTAGGGGAGATGGGTGGCGCTTATTGTTTGGCATTGATGATGTCCACAAATTCAGGCTTGAGGGAAGCACCGCCCACAAGGAAGCCATCCACGTCGGGCTGGCTTGCCAGCTCTTTGCAGGTTGCTCCAGTCACAGAACCTCCATAAATGATGCGGGTACTCTGAGCCACCGCGTCAGAGACATTGCACTTAAGCCACCCCCGGAGCTTCTCATGCACTTCCTGGGCCTGCTGGGGTGTTGCGGTCTTGCCTGTGCCGATGGCCCACACGGGTTCGTAAGCCAGGACAACCTTGTTCCAGTCCTTTACATTGTCTGCGATGACCTTGGTTTGCTCGAAAACCACCTTCTCAGTGATGCCAGCTTCCCTTTCATCTAACTTCTCCCCGATGCAGGCAATCACTCCAAGCCCCTCTGCCAAGGCATGGGCCACTTTCTGGCCAATCAGCTCATCGGACTCTCCAAAGACGTGCCTTCTCTCTGAGTGCCCCAGAACTACCCACGTGGCTCCACAGTCTTTGATCATGCCAGGGCTGATCTCCCCAGTGAAGGCCCCGTTTGTCACTTTGTAGCAGTTCTGCGCAGCCACGGCGATCTTGGGATCTAGCTTCTGCCTGGCATAGTCGATGTAGGCGGTGGGGGGTGCACAAACCACCTCGGTGTCGGCCGGCACCTTGACCGCATTCAGGGTGTTGATGAGCTCCCCCAGACACTTCTTCCTCCCGTTCATCTTCCAGTTGCCCCCCACGAAGAACTTCCTGGAAGGCGCCATGCCGCAGGGCTTTGGCGGCTGAAGGTCAGGAGCTCTGTTTTTTGAGGTATGGTTTCACTCTAGCCCAGGCTGACCTGAAATTCACCCTGTAGCTTCAGGGTGGCCTTTAACTCATGGCAATCCTCCTACTTCTGCCTCCCAAGTACTGGGATTAAAGATGTGCACCACCAGGCCTGACTTTCCAATAAATAAAAATATTTTTGCATTATTTAAGCCTTGCATGGTGGCCCATGCCTTTAATCCTAGCACTTGGGAGGCAGAAGTAGGAGGATCACTGAGAGTATGAGGCCACCCTGTAACTACAGAGTGAATTCTAGGTCAGCCTGGACAAGAGCAAGACACTACCTTGATAACAACAAAAATAGTTATTTAGACCTCCTGCCATTATAAATAAATGCCAGAGACTTATGCGAGTTTTTGCATCCAATTTATGGGGTGACTTGGGAATTGAACCCTGGCTTTGCAAGCAAGTGCCATGACCTGCTGAACCATCTGCCCAGCCTCGGGAACTTTGAAGAGAGGCTTTTATACTATGTAGTTCAGGTCTGGAAGCAAAGAAATTGAATAATGTTTCCACAGCACAGGACTCCTCTTTCTCCTTCGCAATCATGTTTCCAGAATTAGAACCTCACAGGGACTCGGGATCTGTTGTATGAATGAGTAAGACACGCATACAACACTGACAAGGTTTTGGAGCAGAGGGTTAACTCAAAGTGGGTTCATTTGCTGTCATGCTCAGGGGAGGCCTGCCAGCTTCTAGCATGCCCGGGCCACGGGCATCTCAACAGTTCACAGTTGATTCTGCTTAGAGACAGGTGGAAGAAACTGCCACATTATGTGCAGAAAGATAGAGGAGCCGGGCGTGGTGGCATGTGCTTTTAATCCTGGCCCTTGGGAGGCAGAGATAGGAACGCTGTGAGTTCAATGCCAGCCTGAGAATACATTAAGAATTCTAAGTCAGCCTGGGCTGGAGCAAGACACTACCTCAAAAAATGAAAAAAACAAAACAAAACAAAACAAAACAATACACACACACACACACACACACAAAGAAAAAAAAATAGAGGAAGGGTCCAGAGACATCTGGAGGAAAGAAAGAAGGAGAGAGAGAATGGGTGCACTAGGCCTCCCGTTGTTACAAACAAACTCCAGATGCACGTGTCACACCTTATGCATTTGGCTTTACATGGGTAATGGGGAATTGAACCTGGGGTGCCAGGCTTTGCAAGCAAGCACTTTAACCATTGAGCAACCTTCCCATCCCGTGTGTGGCTCTTTCTATCGTAAGTATGTGTCTCTCAGAGAAGACGACCCAGTCCTGCTGCTTCCCTAGGTGACGGTGTGCCCGGCAATGTGTGCTTGTGCAGTGAAGATTGCAAGGTTAAATTCTGAACATAAAGTGCTTAGAAGCACCGACAAACAATGTAGCCACCGAGGAGTAGATTTGGGAAGTAGAACTTTGTGTGTGTGTGTGTGTGTGTGTGTGTGTGTGTGTGTGTGTGTGTTTACAACAGAAGATATCTTTTGTGTGTTTTTTTATTTTATTCAATTTTTTTAATTTATTCATTTGAGAGAGACAGAGAGAGAAAGAGAAAGAGGCAGAGAGAGAGAGAGAGAATGGGTGCGCCAGGGCCTCCAGCCACTGCAAATGAACTCCAGACGCGTGCGCCCTCTTGTGCATCTGGCTAACGTGGGTCCTGGGGAATCGAGCCTCGAACCGGGGTCCTTAGGCTTCACAGGCAAGCGTTTAACCGCTAAGCCATCTCTCCAGCCCATTGTGTGTTGTTTTGTTTGGTTTTTCAAGGTAGGGTTTCACTCTAGCTCAGGCTGATCTGGAACTCACTATGTAGTCTCAGGGTGGCCTTGAACTCATGATGATCCTCCTACCTCTGCCTCCCGAGTGCTGGGATTAAAGGCATGTGCCACCACACCTGGCCCAGAAGATATCTTTTAAACTACTAAAGAGCAATGTTTAAAAGTATAGTATGGTGGGCTGGAGAGATCGTTTAGTGGTTAAGATGCTTGCCTGTGAAGCCTAAGGATCTAGGTTCAATTCCCCAGAATCCATGTAAGCCAGATGCACAAGGTGGTGCATTTGTCTAGAGCTGGTTTGCAGTGGCTGGAGGCCCTGGCATACCCATTCTCACCCTCTCTCTTTATCTGCCTGTTTCTCTCTTTCAAATAAATGAAAATAAAAGTATAGTATGTCATGCGGAAATGGCTTTGTTGACAGAGCTTCCTGTGGAAGTATGGGGACCAGAGTTTGGATCCCCCAACCTATGTAAATGCCAGGTAGGAGTGGGTGCCCACCTGTAACCCCAGTGCCCAGGAAGTGAAGGGGGTTTCTGGGGGAGTTATCTAGCTGGACTAATCGAACCAGTGAGCTCTGTGTTCAGGTAAGAAACCCTGCATCAGTAAGTCAGGTGGTGTATTTGTCAGGGTTTCTAGAGGAACAGAACTGATAGTACGAACTGTATTAAAGGGAATTAAGGGCTGGAGGGATGGCTTAGGGGTTAAGGCTTTTGCCTGCACAGTCAAAGCACCAAGGTTTGATTCCTCAGGACCCACGTTAGCCAGATGCAGAAGGGGGCGCACACTTCTGAAGTTCATCTGCAGTGGCTGGAGGCCCTGGTGTGCCCATTCTTCTCTCTCTCCCTCTTTCTCTGTCAAATAAATAAAAATAAAATATAAAAGGGAATGTAGGGGCTGGAGAGATGGTTCAGGGTTAAAGCACTTGTCTGCAAAGCCAAATGACCTGGGTTCAGTTCCCCAGCAGCCACGTAAAGCTGGATGCACAAAGTGGTGCATGACCTGGAGTTTGTTTGCAGCAGCACTGCACCCTGGTGTTCCCATTCTCCCTCTCCCTGCAAGTAAATAAATTAAAAACAAATAAAAATAAATTAAATTAAATTAAAGGTAATTTATTGGATTAGCTCATGGCAGTCCAACAATAGCAGTTTTCAGGCCTGAGAGTCAAGGAACCCTATAGCTGCTCAGTCCACATGGCTGGATGCCCCAGCAGTCCCCACCAGCACCGAAAGCCGGGAGGCATCCTGGGGAACCGCTGCTCTTCAGCCCATGCTGGAAGGCAGCAGGTAGGAGAAAGTGGGTGCTTTTCTCCCAGAGCTTCTGCTTCCTTAGAAAAAGTCCCCCCTCTGAGAGGGGGCCCCCCACTCTGGGGGAAGGACTTCTTCCTTCAGTTAAGCCTTCCTGGAAGCAACCTCAGAGACCCACACAAGAGGAATGTCTGCGGATTCCTAAACTGACCAAGATGACAACAAAACTTAACCCTTACAGGCAGAGAGTGTGTCTCCACCTTTCTCATTGTATTAACAAATACCCTACCAGAAGCAACTTATGGAAAGAAACGGGTCTGATTCGGCTCACAATCAAGGGGAAATTTCATGGTGGCAGGAGCACAAAGCAGAAGTGGTCACATCTTCAGGCAGGAAGCAGAGAGAAGTAGGACAAGGGGCAGGTGATAACACCTCAAGGCCTTTGCCCAGTGATGCACTTCCTCCAGAAGGTCTCCACCTCCTAAAGATTCCACAACCTTTCCAAACAGCACCACCAACAGGAGACCATGTGTTCAAACACCTGTACCTATAGGGGACATTTTACATTCAAACCACAAGGGTCAGCCATTGAGGAAGACAACTGATGTTAACCTCTGAGCTCCATTTGCACACATACGTGCCCACATGCATGTGAACATGCATACACGCCACACACACACATACATGAAAACAAGTGTAGTAATTGGGGGCTGGAGAGAGGAGCTTCTGGGCCGTTCTCCTGCCATTGCCTCTCTCCTCACCCTAGGCACACTGGGATTACAGATGTCAGTGCTACAGTGTCAGAACCCGGTGTGTGGGGCCAGTTTGGTTGCCTCACACTTGGGCGATCAGTACATGTGGAACTAGATGCATGTGGGAAAGCTTACAGTGACTGCAGCCTCAAACTGATCAGTGGGATGGTGGGGTGTATTTGCAGGCAGGATAGCAGAAGACGGACTTAATCCACCACTGCACCGACAATGCCCACACAGTTGTGCAAGTCACGGGCCTGGTCTCCCCTAAGGAGTCAGCTCTGGGGTTCCTAAGCCTGCTGCTTGCTTCATGCCAGGCATGCCCCACATGCCACAGCTCTGGGCGGGGAAGATCTGCATCCCCATCCTGCCCTCTCTCGTTTCTTCTGGATCACACTCCAGTGGCTAGGGAGCCCATTCTGTTTAGCTCAGTTTTTCTTTGAAACATGCTTCAAGGCAAGAGAGACAGAGAGAAAACTACCCTCTTTTTTTTTCAAGGTGGGGTCTCCCTCCAACCCAGGCTGACCTGGAATTCACAATATAGCCTCTCAGGGTAACCTTGAACTGACTGCTGTCCTCCTGCCTCTGCCTCCTGAGTGCTGGCATTAAAGGTGTGTGCCACTATACCCAGTTTAGGAAACTCCCCTCTTATTCTATTCTCCTTGGCTTACAGCTCTCGCAGCTCCTGACTCATCAGAAACCCAGCTGCTCCTGTGGGCCACAGGCTCCAGGTGATCAGAGGCCATGCTTCAAAGCCTTTGTGACAGGCATCTACAAAGGAAGTGCATTTGACCCCTCTGCCCACTGTCCAGAGCCCTGTTCAAGGACACCTAGAAAGCTGAAAGCACAGATTCAAGGAACAATATGTGCCTCTGCTCCATGTCTGCAGTGCTGGGCCTGACCCACTTCAAACCCTTCACATCTCACCATTGTCTGAGACTCGTGACACTGCTCTCGTCACCCAGCATCTCTGTGCCGCTCAGCCTCTGGCGCAAAGAAGACGCTCGCCACAGCTCTCAGAGCTGCATGGTGAGATGATGGGTATGTGCCAGGCCTTACTGTGCAGGCCTTTGGGTGTCTTGATTCTTTTCTGGGTCTTCTCAAGTTTTTTATGCTTCTCAAAAGCAAACAGTCTTAGCTGGGTGTGGTGGCTCACACCTTTAATCCCAGCACTCGGGAGGCAGAGGTAGGAGGATAGCCATGAGTTCGAGGCCACCCTGAAACTACATAGGGAATTCCAGGTCAGCCTGGGCTAGAGTGAAACCCTATCTCAAAAAAAAAAAAAAAAAAAAAAAAAGTAAACAGCCTTAAATTGACTCAAAACTTGTTAAAATAGATACTATACAGTTGAAAGAGTCCTTCTTGGTATAATGTTCTTAACAATACCCCAGCATCATGCCCGCTCTTTTCCATAAGAGCAGGACCGTGTGGCCTGTGCTAAAGGTGTGTGTCTCCATGTGTTTCCCTGAGGGTTTCACCATGCATTGGTTGCCAGGAGCTCTTCTTCCAACAGGAAGTGCATATTAACCTGGAATGGCTAATTTTATGTGTAAACTTGGCTGGACCACAATACTCTGATATGCAGCCCACCATGTGGAGGCATATTGTAGATGAGATTGCATATTCCATTCAGTGGACTGAGTAAGGCAAGTATCTCTTATGATGTGGGTGGTGTCTTCTACTCATCCAGACGCCATGGAGGAAGAAGTGAATGGTGCCAGCAGGTCTCTTTGGGCCCTGACATTTACCTGGTTTTCCAGCCTGCTGGTCTACCGTGCAGATTTTGAATGCTGCCCTCCGCTGTCATGTAAGCCAGTTTTCTCTCTCCCTCTTCCTGTGCCCTACTCTGGGCCCTAACCAGATTGCTTTGGAGCTTTCCCCTGTGTTAAGGATGCTCCCTCTTCAGCTGGTTGACAGGAATCTATAAGGCTCAGGAATGCACATTGCATAGGCATAAGGTGTTTGTGTCCAACTCCACACGGTATTGAAGTCCCTTCTGAAGCACTTTGGCTGGGTCGTGTTCCTAGTGGCACACAATGGAAGTAAACTCCAGGTCAGTACATGAAGAGGAATTTATCAGGCGCCTATTGGGGACCTGTGTACTGGTTGTGGGTGCTGGGAGATGGCGCTCAGAAATTCAGGAATTGGGCTGGAGAGATGGCTTAGTGGTTAAGGTGTTTGTTTGCAAAGCCAAAGGACCCAGGTTCTATTCCCCAGGACCCACGTAAGCCGGATGCACAAGGTGGTGCCTGCATCTAGAGTTCATTTGCAGTGTTTGAAGCCTTGGTGTGTCCATTCTCTTTCTCTCTGCTTCTTTTTTTTCCCTCTCACTTCTTTCTGTGTGTATATGTGTGTGTGTGTGAAAAAAGAGGTTTATTTTGCTTACAGGCTCGAGGGAAAAGCTCCACAATGGCAGGGGAAAATGCTGGCATGAGCAGACGATGAACATCAGCCCCTGGCCAACATAAGGTGGACCAGAGCAACAGGAGAGTGTGCCAAACACTGGCAAGGGGAAACTGGCTATAACAACTATAAGCCCACCCCCCAAAATACACTCCCTCCAGGAGGCATTAATTCCCATATCTCCATCAGCTGGGAACCTAGCATTCAGAACACCTAAGTTTATGGGAGACACCTGAATCAAACCAGCAATTTCTGCCCCTGCCCCCATAAACTGAACCATACATGATGTAAAATGTAATGCATTCATCCGACTTTAAAAGTCCCCATAGATTTTTATCAATTCCAATGATGTTCATACAATCCCCACAATTCAAGGTCTTTTAACTGAGCCATAGTACCAAAAAATCTCCCAAAAAACCCATAATGGCACAGAATAACATTCACACTGCAAAAGATGGCATTGGCATAGCAAAAAAATACTCAACCAATACAATATTTAAACAGGGCAAACATCAAATTCTATAGCTGCAAGTTCAACAACTATAACCACTGACAAGTCTCTAACTCCAATAATCCAAACCAGCAACAAGTCTCTGGAGTTCCAATTCCACTCCTCCACGTAGGCTACTCACAGTCCTGGAAAACTTTGTCGAGCCAGCAGCTTTCCTTAGCAGTCATCTCATGGTCCTGGCATCTCCACTGGGTCTCCACTGCAATCCACGGTTCATCCTCATGGCCCCATGGGGTCTCTATGCAGGCATCCAGCAAACCTGCTTCACACTGCCCATGGCCATTTCCAAACCACAAGAGCGCATTGCAAACTCAATGACCCTCTCTTTCCTGCATTTCTTATACTCCACAATATCAGGTAGGGTGCCAATTTGTTAATACGGGGAGAATAAAGCAGACTTTGAAGAACAGGACACTCCTTGAGCACTCAGTCTCCTTCAAAAGAGTCTTCATTCTTTCTGTTGTCCTAACACAGGTCAGCTGGCCCAATTTCAATGATTGTAATCTCTCAATTGCAGCTGAACAGGCAGAAGTTTCAGCCTAAAGTTGTATTTCTGTGCCATAACACTGTGTTCACACCAGTCCATTTCTACACAATGCAACCCTGCAAAAATCCTCAGGACACGGCCATAACAGCAAGCCTCTCACATAAACTTTCTAGCCCAGTCGCGTCAAAGCTCTTTCTGACCCTCACAAGCCAAACCTCACAGTCCATAGTTCTTATGGTATTCAGGTCTTTCAACTCTGACCAGAATAGTCCATCAAGCTGTACTTACAGCACTGCAAGGCATCTCTTAGGCCAAGGTTTCAAATCCTTCCACATTCCTCTTGAAAATCAGCTCCAAAAGGCCAAAGATACAAAGATGTCTAGTAGCAATCCCACTCCTCAATACAAACGTTATTGTTGCAGTCAGGTTCACATTGCTGGTAGAAATCACCCAACCAAGAGCAGCTTGTGGGAAAAAAAAAGAGGTTTATTTTGTCTTACAGGCTTGAGGAGAAGCTCCACAATGGCAGGGGAAAACTATGGCATGAGCAGAGGGTGGACATCACCCCCTGGCCAACATAAGGTGGACTAGAGCAACAGGAGAGTATACTCTCGTTTCTTTTATTATTATTATTTATTGTTGTTGTTGTTGTTGTTGAGAGAGAGAGAAGCCTAAGGACCCAGGTTTGATTCCTCAGTACCCAAGTAAGCCAGATGCACATGGTGGCCCATGCATCTGGAGTTTGTTTGCAGTGGCCAGAAGCCCTAGCATGCCCATACTCTCTCTCTCTTACACACATATAAATAAATAAATAAATAAATAAATAAATAAAAACACCCATAGCCAAGATTGTAATGAGTAATGGGTGACTCCAATAGAAAATCCCTCCTAATCACTTAACCACACATATGGTCCATCCCCCTGCCCATCCATCCATCTACCCACCCATATACCTACCCTCCATTTACCCTCACCCACTGTGGTGTAGCTGTTTCCTCTGAATTGGGGATAACCATTGACATCTTGAATGGGAACAGCTGTGATCACATGAGACCCCCCCTCCTCAGGAAGTTGCTGGGTGGAGGAGGGGCTGCTTTTGATGCACCCATGCTATAGCCCCAGTGAACTCATTGGTTCACCAAGCTGGACTTGGACAGAGTCCTTTTTCTTTCTTTCTTTCTTTCTTTCTTGTTGTTGTTTGGCTTTTTGTTGTTGTTGTTGTTGTTGTTGTTTTTGTTTCTTTTGATGTAGGCTCTCTCTCTAGCCCAGACTGACCTATAATTCACTATGTAGTCTCAGAGTAGCCTCAAACTCACAGCAGTGCTCCGACCTCTGCCTCCCAAGTGCTGGGATTAAAGGTGTGCGCCATCATGCCCAGCTCTAGAGTCCTTTCTTTAGTCTGTCAATGTTGCAATACCCACCAAGCTATCCATCTATGACCTACCCACCCACTTGCTCATCCATCTCCTGTTCACCCATTCATTTATCTCTCCTTCTTCCCAGCATGCCTTCACCTATGTTGCCTCTCATATTACACTTGAGCACCTGGTCTGCAAGAAAAGCTTATAGACTCAGTAGCGAAACAGGTAAAAATCATCACAAGAGAACCTGTTAAATAAGAAAAGGGGATTGAAGCTGAAGAGATGGTTTAGCAGTTAAGGCACTTGCCTGCAAAGCTTAAGGGCCCAGGTTCAATTCCCCAGGACCCACGTAAGACAGATGCAAGGGTAGCACATGAGTCTAGAGTTTGTTTGCAGTTTGCAGGGCTGGAGGCCCTGGCACTATCTTTCTCTCTTTCTCCCTCTCAAATAAATAATTAAAAAAAAAAGAAGAGGGAATGGGCAAGCAAGAAAGGACCATATTGATCAATAGTAATCATTTGTTGATGCGTTTAGCTCCAGTTGCTAAAGGCATCTGCTCTGATAATGAAATGAGAGCGCATGAGTAGGTGGTGATTGTGAACTCAGGAAATGAGCCTGCGCTTACCTGACAGACCCCAAGCACTGTCTGACACGTAGTATATGTGACAACCACAGGTATAATTATGAAAGACAGGTGCCAAGGGAAAAGGTTCATATTGTGAGAATCTTTCCTCTCTTCTTTTTCCTGTTCAGTCACATGGCAGTGACAAAACTGAAGCCCGAGGAAAAACAGTTTCAGGGACACTCTCAGTTGTCCACTACTACTGTTGTTGTTGTCATTATTATTATTATTGTTACTTGTTCTTCATTATTATTTTATTTATTTGAGAGAGAGAGAGAGAGATAGAGAGAGAATGGGTGCGCCAGAGCCTTTAGCCACTGTAAACGAACTCCAGATATATGTGCCACCTTGTGCATCTGGCTTACGTGGGCCCTGGGGAATCGAGCCTGGGTCCTTTGGCTTCACAGGCAAACGCCTTAACCGCTAAGCCATCTCTCCAGTCCTTGTTTTGAGGTAAGTCCAGGCTGATCTAGAATTCACAATGTAGTCTCAGGCTGGCCTCAAACTCATAGTGATCCTCCTACCTCGGCCTCCCGAGTTCTGGGATTAAAAGAGTACACCCCTATGCCTGGCAGAGTATTATTTATTTTTGAAGTTTCACTATATTTTGAAGTCTCACTGTAGCCCAGGCTGGCCTTAAACTCATGTGATCCTCCTGAGTGTTGGCAGTACAGGCATGAGCCACTATACCCTGCTTCCACAACGTTTGTTATTTTGTGCCAGCCCCTGAGCTTCATTCTCTTGCTCTCACACAAGCTCTGCTTTCACTCTTCTGCCCATTTTATCTTTAGCAACGTGTAGGTTTTTGCCCTCTAGTTAATGACAGACAAGGCAGCGTTCCTGTGTGGCCGTGAATAAGTTTCTTAATTTGTCTAAGGTCTGTCTAAGTCATTTCCTTGCACTGGTGCAATTAAAGAAGATTGTGAAGACTACAGAGATAACATATGCAAAATATCTGCTTTGGTGCCTGCCATGTAGTTAGCAGCCCAGTCAAATTGTATCCAGCTATCATTTGCTGTTTAATAAATGGCCTCTGTGCTAGCCAATTGTCTAATTATTGGTATAAAAATACCTGACCAGAGGCAACTTCTGGACAGAAAAGGATTTTAAAAAGGGTCCATCCTGGGCTGGGGAAATGGCTTAGCGGTTAAGGCATTTGCCTGCGAAACCTAAGGGCCCTGGTTCAATTCCCCAGGACCCATGTAAGCCAGATTCACAAGCGGGCTCATGAGTCTGGAGTTCCTTTGCAGTGGTTGGAGGCCCTGGCGTGCCCATTCTCTCTTCCTCTCTGCCTCTTCCTCTCTCTCTCAAATAAATAAATTAATTAAATATTTTTTTAAAAAAGGGCTGGGCATGGTGGCAAAAGCCTTTAATCCCAGCACTCAGGAGGCAGAGGCAGAAGGATTACTGTGAGTTTGAGGCCATCCTGAGACTACATAGTGAATTCCAGGTCATGGTGAATTCCAGGTCAGCCTGGGTCAGAGTGAGATCCTACCTCGAAAAAACAAACAAACAAAAAAGGATCCATCGTGGCTGGGAAGACATACAGTCCAACAGTGAGGAGGGAGAGCTGAGCAATGTATGCAGAATGCTCTTCCAGCTTTCCCCAGGCCAGTGGGGTGCTGCACCCACAGTTAGGATGGGTCCTCCCTACCTTAATTAACCTAAAGTGACTCTAAGTCTTGTCAAGATGACAACTAGAGGTTAACCATCACAGCCTCAAATATTTTATATTTTGGGCTGGAGAGATGGCTTAGTGGTTAAGGCACTTGCCTGTGAAACCTAAGGACCCAGGTTCGATTCCCCAGGTTCCATGTAAACCAGATGCACAAGGTGGCACATGCATCTGGACTTTGTTTGCAGTGGCTAGAGGCCCTGGCACGCCCATTCTCTCTCTCTCTGTAATAAATAAATAAAAATAAATCTTAAAAAAGAACAAAAGAAAAAAAAATATTTTTTTTGAGATAGGGTCTTGCTCTAGCCCAGGCTGACCTGGAATTCACTATGTAGTCCCAGAGTTGACTGAAACTCATGTTGACCCTCCTACCTCAGCCTCCTGAGCGCTGGGATTAAAGGCATGCACCACCATGCCTGGCTATTATTTTTAATATATTTATTAGAGAGATAGAGATAGAGAGATCGAGAGAGAGAGAATGGGCGTACCAGGGCCTCAGCCAGTGCAAACAAACTACAGATGCGTGTGTCACTATGTGCATCTGGCTTACATGGGTACTGGGGAATTAAACCTGGGGTCTTAGGCTTTACAGGCAAGCACCTTAACCGCTAAGGCATCTCTCCGGCCCACAGCCTCAAATATATAGTGGCTTAAAATAACTACTTTAGTCAGGTGTGGTAGCACACTCCTATAACCCCAGCACTTGGCTGGTAGAGGCAGGAGGACGACTGTAAATGCGAGGCCAGCCTGCACAACATAGTGAGTTCTAGGACGGTCGGGTCTACATACCAAGGCCTTGTATCAAAACCAAAAGAGTTAGACACATGCGCTGCGTCTCATGGGTGTGGCGTCAGGAGGCTGAGGCTGGTGGTTTATTGTGCTCTGTGCCTGAGGCCTGACGGGCAGGCGGATCGCTTCCAAGAAGACTAAGTGATGGGGCCTGCACACTGGTGCAGACTGGCTGCCGGGACCTGGGCCCAGCTGCCCGTGGCTCTCAAGGCTCCTTCACTGGAGTGGCTGGGTTCCAAGAGTCAGAAGCTACAATGCTTCTTATACCCTGGCCCCAAATTGACCCTAGTGACACTGCTCTTACATTTTCCTTTTCTTTGGTTGATTGAGGCAGGGTCTCACTGTAGCTCAGGCTGACCTGGAATTCACTATGGAGCCTCAGGGTGGCCTCAAAGTTATGGCAATTCTCCTACCTCTGCCTCGTGAGTGCTGGGATGAAAGGTGTGCGCCACCACGCCCGGCTGTACTCTTGCGTTCTCTTAGTCCAGCTCTTCTCTCCACAGGACCAGCTCAGCTTCAGCTGGCGCCTGCGCTGACATAGCAGGGTCTTCTCTATGTTGGGCCCTGCAGCTGCTCCAGCCGTGGAGGGGCAGTGGCTCCAACCTGTCTTTGCTGGCCTCGCCCTGAAGGGGGGGATGCGGCTTTTGAAGCGACCATGGGTCTGACCCTCTCTTCCTGTGAAGCACCTTCGAAACCATTTGATGCACTCACAACACTTTTTTGTTGTTGTTTTGCTTTTTCAAGATAGGGTCCCACTCTAGCCCAGGCTGACCTGGAATTCACTATGTAGTCTCAGGGTGGCCTCAAACTCATGACGATCCTCCTACCTCTGCCTCCCGAGTGCTGGGATTAAAGGCGTGCGCCACCACACCCAGTTTATTTATTTAGTTTTTAAAAAAGTTTTATTTATTTATTTGAGAGAGAGAGAGAGAGAGAGAGAGAGAGAGACTGGCAGAGAGAGGGGGAGAGAGAGAATGGGCATGCCAGGGCCGCCAGCCACTGCAAATGGACTCCAGATGCATGTGCTCCCTTGTGCATCTGGCTTACATGGGTCCTGGGGAATCAAACTGGGGTCCTTTGGCTTTGCGGGCAAATGCCTTAACCACTAGGCTATTTCTGCAGCCCTTTTCTTTCTTTCTTTCTTTAAAGATTTATTATTTATTTGAGACAGAGAGAGGTGGAGAGAGATAGAGGGAGAGACAATGAGCACATCAGGGACTCTAGCCACTACAAACGAACTCCAGACGCATGCACCACCATGTGTATCTGGCTTACGTGGGACCTGAAGAATCAAACTTGGGTCCTTAGGCTTCACACGCAAGTGCCTTAACCACTAAGCCATCTCCCCAGCTTTTTTTCGGCTTTTTGAGGTAGGGTCTCACTCTAGCCCAGACTGACCTGGAATCCAGTATGTAGTCTTGGGCTGGCCTTGAAATAGCAATCCTCCTACCTCTGCCTCCTGAGTGCTGGGATTAAAGGTGTGTGCCACCATGCCCGGCTAGCAACACCTTTTTGATCATGCCATCCTGGCTGAGCCCCAGCTCTGAGCAGACTTTCAAGATCGAAAACTCATAATATACAGATTGCAGATCAAAGGTCTACAAACTCTTGGTTGCCAGGACAAGTTTGTCTTCCGGGTTCCTTTTAGAAGTCACCTGAATACTTAGGTGGCTCTGTGAGGGCTGGAGAGATGACTCAGTGGTTATGGTGCTTGCTTGCAAAGCCTAATGACCAGCATTAGATTCTCCAGTACCCACACAAAGCCAGATTTTCAAAGTGGCACATGCATCTGGAGTGAGTTTGCTGTGGCTAGAGGCTCTAGTGTGCCTATTCTCTCCCTGCTTGCAAATAAATAATTTTTTAAAAGCAGCTCTGGGGCTGAAGAGATGGTTTAGCAGTTAAGGCATTTGCCTGAAAAGCCAAAGGAACCAGGTTAGATTCCCCAGGACCCACGTAAGCCAGATGCACAATGGGGCACCTGTGTTTGGAGTTCGTTCGTAGTGGCTGGAGGCCCTGGCATGCCCATTCTTTCTCTCTCCCTCTCTCTCTCTGCTTCTTTCTCTCTCTGTCAAATAAATAAGTAAAAATAAAAATAAATAAAATATTTAAAAGCAGCTCTGTGAACAATAAGCATTTTATTTGTGGTTCAGGTCCATTTTTGTTTCACACCTCAGTTGTTTTCAGAAGTTTACTAGGGTGCATTTGACTCTGTACTTGAGACCCTGATGTCATGACATTGTTCAAATGTGTAAAGTCCCATTGAGTTCCTTCTTTTCTTTTCTTTCTTTCTTTTTTTTTTTTTTTTTTTTTTTTTTTTTTTTTTTTTTTTTTTTTTTTTTTTTTTGGTTTTTCGAGGTAGGGTCTCACTCTAGCCCAGGCTGACTTGGAATTCACTATGTAGTCTCAGGGTGGCCTCGAACTCACGGCGATCCTCCTACCTCTGCCTCCCAAGTTCTGGGATTAAAGGCGTGCGCCACCACGCCCGGCTGAGTTCCTTATTTTCTTAGGCCAGCAGTTCTCATTATTGGAGTAAACGTTCATGGACCATCCAACCAGGTTGTCCAGTGGGTGGGGCACATGTTGACTGGCCTCAACAAAGTCAACCAAACTGGTTTCTGTTTAAGTTGAGACTTTATTAGGTTAAGAGAAAGAAAGGGAAGCTGGACATAGTGGTGCATCTCATGCCTTTGATCCTAGTATTTGGGAGACAGAGGTAGGAGGATTGCCGTGAGTTCGAGGCCACCCTGAGACTACATAGTGAATTCAGGTCAGTCTGGGCTAGGGTGAAAAATTCAGAAAGTTAAAGAAAGAGAGAGAGAGAAGGAAAGGACAGAATGTGAAGAACTACTGCCCATGAGAAGGCAAGAGAGTAAAGGCTACCTAAAGACCTAAATTGGGGTAATTTACAGGTTCTGAATGGGAGCTGAGCTAACCAACCACAGAGCCGCCTTCAGGTTTAATCCGTCCGGAAATATTAGTTCTAGGAAAGAGGAACTCCTTCCCAGGGAGGGACTCAGGTTGTTTTTGGGAAAACAGATCTTGAAAACTTCTTAAGGTAAATGATAAGGAACTGATAAAGATTTGGGAACTAACTTCTCCTGGAGGCAGTATATTGTTGGGGGCGGGCTTATGGGTGCTATAGCCAGTTTCCCCTTGCCAGTGTTTGGCACATGCTCCTGTTGTGTTGTCCATCTGATGTTGGCCAGGGGGTGATATCCACCCTCTGCTCATGCCATCGTCTTCCCTTGCCATCATGGAGCTTCCCCTTGAGTCTGTAAGTCAAAATAAACTCTTCTTTTTTTTCCCCCCAAAAGCTGCTCTTGGTTGGGTGATTTCTGCCAGCAATGCGAACCTGACTGCAACAATAAAGTTGAGACTACATAGTAAATTCCAGGTCAGCCTGGGCTAAACTGAGACTCTACCTCCAAAAACCACCAAAATAAGGAACTAAAAATATTTTTATTTATTTATTTGCAAGTGGAGAGAGATAGAAGGAAGAGAGACAGAGAGAATGGGCATGCCAGGGCTTCCAGCTGCTGCAAACGAACTCCAGATGCATGCACCACTTTGTGCATATGGCTTACCTGGGTACTGGGGAATCAAACTTGGGTCACTAGGATTTGCAGGCAAGTCCCTTAACCGCTGAGTCATCTCTCCAGCTTGCCTTTCTTCCTTTCTTTCTCTCTCTTTCTTTCTTTCCAGCCCTTTCTTTCTGAGGACCTTTAACTACTGTGAGCTTTGTGCTTCAGAGAGGATAAGGAAGGCCATGTCTCACAGACTTATATGAACCTAGACACTTTTCACAGAGAACCTCCTCGGGCTTCTTCTGTTCTTTGGGGCACAGTGGGAAATGCAGGTCTACACCTGTGCCTGTTTGGGGATGTCTGAACCCCACCTTTGGGTTTTTGTCTGCATTTCTGGTACCTTCTATCTTGCCTTCCTGCAGGTACAATGGAAGGCTGCACTTCCCTGGAGGACGCCTGGTAGAGAAGCCAGCTTTTCATCATTTGTCCTCTTAGCTCTGGGATCCTGGGTGAGTTAGTTAAACCGTTGAGCCCCAGTTTCTTAGGTATAATATGAACAACACCCAACACATGCACACACCCCATACCTACCCCCCACCACACACATACACACACCCCATACCTACCCCCCACCACACACATACACACACCCCATACCTACCCCCCACCACACTGGCGTCCACTCCCAGGTCCACCAGGGAGACCAATGAGGGAACACGCGCGCCCCCTAGTGGGCACTTCTGCCTCTGCCACCTGAGCCGGGGCCTCCATCCAGAGGATTAACATGGGTGCTTTGTTACTGCTGTTCCAAACTGGTGTCTGGGCAATTCGACTTAGGCTAAAAAGGCAAGAAACTGTTTCAGTGAAGGCAGTCAGTTTGAGAACAGGCATAATTGGTTCCACCCCCACTTTACAGAGGGATGTGATCCTTGAGGTCACACGGAAGGGACATGATGAATCTGGGACTAATGGATGAGCCCATCTTCACACACCTGAAAGCCTGCTCGGACAGCTAGGAACAAGATCGTACTACCTTCCTGATGTGCAGTTCTTAATTGCAATTGCTTTGATTTCACATGTCAAGGACATGCCTAATGTCTACATAGCTTACAAACTGGAGGACACCATTGATGACCGAAGTTCATTCATTCCATCTGTTTTTGGTGTGTGTTTGTGCATGTGAAGTGTATGCACATGTGTGTGCAGATGCATGTGGTTCATGTTCATGCACGTGGAGCCCAGGGAAGAATGTCTAGCATCCTCCTCTACGGCTCTTCCGTGTCGTTTCCTTGAGACAAAGTCTCTCACTGAGCCTGGAGCTGTCATGTTTTCAGGGAGACTGGCTGTAAAAGGAGCTCTGGTGATTCCACTGTCTCTGCCCCCCACAGGGCTGTGGTTAGACGTGTGCATGACCTCACCTTTTTACACCATGCTGAGGACAGAACTCAGGCTCTCCCATGTTCTCTGCCCCCCACAGGGCTGTGGTTGGAGGGATGCATGACCTCACCTTTTTATACCATGCTGAGGATAGAACTCATGCTTTTCCATGCCCTCATGCTAATGTGGCCAGCACTCCTACCTGCTGAGCCATTGCTGCCACTCCTCTCTGTGCTTTAAAAAAGTTACTTATGAAAGAGGGAGAGAATGGGTGCCTCAGGGTCTCTAGCCACTGCAAAGGAATTCCAGAAACACGTGCCACCTTGTGCATCTGGCTTTACATGAGTACTGGGGAATCAAACCTGGGTCCTTAGACTTTGCAGGCAAACACCTTAACCACTAAGCAATCTCTGCAGTCCTCTTTTAAAATTTCTATTTATTCGTATATCTGTATATGTAAGTATGGGTACACCAGGGTCTCTGGCTGCTGGGTAATCAAACCCATGCTGACAGGGTTTGCAAGCAAGCACCTTTAAGTGTTGAGCCATCTTCCCAGGCCCCCATTCGTTCTTTCATAGTGCTGGTGACTGAACCCAGGGCCTTGCACATGATAGACATGTACTCTACCACTGAGCTGTACCTCCAGCAATGACAAGTTGTTTATGGAGAGTTTGCTCAGCCACACAAGCACTTCACATGTTTAACCTTTGCATCAAGCCTTGGGAGATGGTAGAAATAATTCTTGTTTTAGAGCAGAGGCTGAGACATGCAGCATTCGAGTAATTTGCTTAAAGCCACCCAGCTAACATGACAGAATACCAGCATTGAAACCTATACAGTCTGATTTTACAGTCTGTGCTTAAGCAACACACCAGTCTGCCTGTCTAAAAGTCACTTGTTAGGGCCTAGAGAGATGGGTCAGTGGTTAAAGGTGCTTGCTTGCAAAGTCTGGGTTCAATATCCTACTAACCACATATAGCCACATGCACAGAGTGGCTCGTGCATCTGGAGTTTGTTTGCAGTGGTGAGAGGCCCTGGTACGCCTTCTGTCTCTTTCGTCACAAATAAATAAATAAAAATATTAAAGGCTAAGGCCAGGTATGGTAGTGTGCACCTTTAATCCACGCACTGGGGAGATAGAGGTAGGAAGATTGCCTTGAGTTTCAAGACTGGCCTGAGACTACATAATGAATTCCAGGTCAGCCTGGGCTAGAGTGAGACCCTACCTCAAAAACCCAAAAATACATAAATAAATAAATAAATAAATAATTGGCTGAAGAGATGGCTTAGTGGTTAAGGCATTTGCCTGCAAAGCCAAAGGACCCAGATTCGATTCTCCAGGACCCACATAAGCCAGATGCACAAGGTGGTGCATGCATCTGGAGTTCGTTTGCAGTGGCTGGAGGCCCTGGCGCGCCCATTCTCTCTCTCTCTCCCTCCTTCTTTTTCTGTTAAATAAATAAATAAATCCCAGGCTGAAGATATGGCTTAGCAGTTAAGGAGCTTGCTTGTGAAGTCTAAGGACCCAGGCTTGATTCCCCAGCACGCAGGCAGAGCAAGATGCACAAGGGGCACAGGCGTCTGGGGATCGTTTGTAGTGGCTGGAGGCTCTGGTGTGTCCACTCTCTGCCTCTCTCTCTCTCTCTGCCTCTTTCTCTTTCAAATAAATAAATTAAATTAAATTACAATATTGTTGGCCACCTGGATTAGCCCACAAGTATTTCTGATGTTCCTGCGGGGTGCCCACCTCTGTGCTGGGGCTGTGGAGGATGCAAAAGATGCATGAGACTATTTGCTATCTATGATCGCTCCAGAATTGGTTTTGACTTCTTAATAAAGGGTAAAGTCCCTGAGGAAATACTGAATGATGAAATTTAAAAGAGCAAGTTTTTCAAAGGAAGAAACTGGTTTCTAGCAGGCTGAAGGGCAAACATGTTTAGAAAAAAAAAAAAAATAAGCAACCCAGGGAAAAATCAACACTATGTTAGTGACACATGTGATCTGTATGCCTGTGAGCAGGAAAATGCAAAAGGGGAGAGTGCCGTCTCCTACGGTAAATGAAGCGTGGAAGTTCATTAGACTATAAGAAAGTGTGAGGAGGAAGCCTGCCTTCGGAGCATCAAGGGATTGTAAGATAAACTATGTCAGGTAGGTGCAAATTGGAAACTGCAGACGCAAAGACATGATCTGAGGAATACATTTACAAAAATATCAGATAAATAATAAATTATTAAATATGTTAAAAGCTAAAAGGATCCTTGGGTCTGCAAGGCTCTTAAATTCAAGAGGAAAAAAAAAACGTTGGGTTGTTTTGGTCCGAGAGGGTAGAGGGAGGGACTGGAGCCGGTCTGGCTGGATGAGTCCTTCCTTTGAAGACCCAGAAAAACACCCCAGTAGAAATTTCACAGGAAATCATTAGGCCTTGGCATAGGATGTGAGGCCCCTGGGGAGATGGGGGAGCATGTTGAAAATACCAGGACATTTGGGAGATGAGAGGTGCCCATCCTCATTCGGTGCTCAGGAGACAGGCCTGGTGAGAAGGAAGTGCCACTGCTGGGGACAGGGAGATTTGGGTCACCAGGGTCTGGGCTCCACTGTCACCTTTGTTTTCAGCTGGTCAGGCTGCGTGGGGCAGCAGAGCTGAAGGGGGCATCTGCCGGCTCAAGGGCATGAGAGCTGTGTCAAGACCACCCGCCTGGCAATGGTTTCTCCCTATGTTGTTTTCCTTCGGCATTCCAAATTCCAGAGAAGGTCAGTTTATAAAGAGGAAAGGGGCCAGGTGTGATGGTGTGCACCTTTGATCCCAGCACTCAGGAAGCTGAGCTAGGAGGATGGCTGTGAGTTCGAGGCCACCCTGAGACTACACAGTGAATTCCAGGTCAGCCTGGGCTAGAGTGAGACCCTACCTCCAAAAACCAAAAACCAAAGATCAAAAAACCAAAAAACAAACAAAAAACCCCCAAACAACAAGATTATAGCCGGGAGTAATGGCGCACACCTTTAATCCCAGCATTTGGGAGGCCTAGGTAAGAGGCCAGCCTGAGACTACATAGTGAATTCCAGATCAGCCTGGGCTAGAGCAAGACCCTACCTTGGGGAGGAGAGGAAGAAAGAAAAACTAAAAAAAAAAAAAGAGGCAAGGGTTTCAGTCAGTGACGGGCTGGCCCTTTGCCTTGGCCTACAGAAGAAGCACGTGAGCTCACGGAGCACGGCTGCTAGCTGCACGCCCCAGTGACCAGAAGGTCTTGCGTCAGGCCCCGCCCCTAAAAGTTCCACCACTGGGCAACAGCACCAAGATGAGGGTCAAGCTGGGACCAAACCTTTTACACGGCCTGTGGGGACACCTGAGGTCTGCTCCTTGCTGTGGGAAGGAAAGGTTAGGAAAGGCTATGCCAGCATAAGCGAGCATGCGCACAGGATTCACGGCCTGTTCCTTTTTTTTTTTTTTTTAATTTTTTTGTTTTATTTTTACTTATTTATTTGAGAGCGACAGACAGAGAGACAAAGAGGCAGATAGATAGAGAGAGAATGGGTGTGCCAGGGCCTCCAGCCACTGCAAACGAACTCCAGATGCGTGCGCCCCCTTGTGCATCTGGCTTACTTGGGACCTGGGGAATCAAGCCTCGAAAGGGGGTCCTTTGGCTTCACAGGCCAGCGCTTAACCACTAAGCCACCTCTCCAGTCCCAGGACCTATCTTTACTTGGTCTCTGAACTAGCCAGTGACCTTGGACTAGAGGTTCAATCTTGCTTATCAGATGGGAATGATTGAGCTGGTACTCCATCCACATTCACAGATGTGTGTACATCGCCTCCTCAGCCACACGGGCACGGTCCTGCCCACATTCAGGTTGCCCTGTGTGTGTGTGTGGTGGGTAGTGGGCTGCAGACACATCTCTGATCCCTCGCCTTCATGTATGGTGTGCAATCTGGGGTGTTTTTCCCCAGCCCTTTAGTCACACAAGTTTATTTCATCAATGTGGAGCTTATGATGTAGTTATTACGAACTAGAATGATCATTTCGAAGACCAGGAAACCGAAGTTTGCAGAAGCTGAACAACTTTTCCCAAAGTCACTCAGCTGAAAGAGGTGGGGTTAGCCGGGCTGGTGGTGCACGCCTTTCATGCCAGCGCTGCGGATGAGGCTGAGGGAGGAGAACCGCTGTGAGGAGGCCAGCCTGGCAGTAGAGTGGATTCCAGGACCAACATAAATACATCAATGGAAGAGGTGGGGATTGCTCTCAAGCCCAAGGCCCTGGTATCTTCAACCTGCCGCACTCTCGGATCCAGCTGACACAGCACGGTTCTGCGTGTGTGGCTGTGACATGCGGAATGAAGGAGGAAGATGTCAGAACCTGGCGGCCAGTGACCAGGGCGTTCCGTTAAGGCAGCGGGGAAAGCAGAGGTCTGAAGACAGGGTCAGTGTCAGCCAGGGAGAAATGGAGGAGCAGCTACTGCGACAGAAACTCTGACGTGCCCCTGTGAGCACAGGGCTCCAGAGGGAGACGCTGCTCGCCTGCTATGTGACCCTGTCTGTAAACTGGGGACAACAGGAGGTGGGGGTGAAGCTCCAAGGGGGATAGGAGGGCTTGGTCCGGTGGTACACTGAGTACAGGTGAGAAAGCAGAACATGTCCTGTAAGGCCTCTTGCTCCACGATGGCTCCGCTTGAGAATTAAGAGAGGCCAAAGGTGGGCTGGAGAGATGGCTTAACAGTTAAGGCATTTACCTGCAAAGCCAAAGGATCCTGGTTCAATTCTCCAGGATCCACGTTAGCCAGATGCACAAGGGGGCACATGCGTCTGGAGTTAGTTTTCAGTGGCTAGAGGCCCTGGTGCACCCATTCTCTCTCTCTCTTTCTCAAATAAATAAATGAATGAAATATATTATTTTGTTTTAAAAAAGAGAGAGGTCAAAGGTGAACCTGCATGAGCACTAGTTTCTCCAGCTCAATACAGTAAACATATTCAATGAGAAACTGGAGGCTCTTACCCTCAGTTTTCCAAGATGTCTTGTGGGGAAGATCATCAAACGATGGATATCAAACAACCCATTAGGTCACTGCCCAACAGACAGTGTGTTTTGTGTGTCACAGGAATCTCCTTATTATTCTACTATTGATTAAGTCCGAGCTTTGATATACCACCTTTGACCTTTCAAAAGATGGTGCAATTAGTTGAACACAGTGTATCAACCAGTTTTCCATTGCTGTAATTTTTGCAGTGCTGGGGGTCAAGTTGAGGGCCTTGTGTATGCTAGACAAACACTCTACCACTAGGCTCACTCTTTTATAACCAACCAGGATCCATGAGAGCTTCATGGGTCCTTTCAAAAGGCACACATCCAAGGGTCTAACCACCTTTCACTAGATCCCTCCTCAACACCCGGGCACGCCTCACACTGCTGCACCATGGCCATCATATGAACTCGTTTTTTTTTTTTTTTTTTTTTTTTTTGAGGTAAGGTCTCACTCTAGTCCAGGCTGACCTGGAATTCACTATGTAGTCTCAGGGTGGCCTCAAACTCATGGCGATCCTCCTACCTCTGCCTCCCAAGTACTGGGATTAAAGGCATGTGTCAACACGCCTGGCTATAATGAACTCTTTTTTTTTTTTTAAAAAAAAAAACTTGCTTTTATTTATTTACTTTATTTGAGAGAGAGAGCTAGATAGAGGCACATAGAGAGAAAATGGGCATGCCAGGGCCTTTAGCCACTGTAAATGAACTCCGGACACATGTACCACCTTGTGCATCTGGCTTACATGGGTACTGGGTCCTTTGGCTTTGCAGGCAAGCACCTTAGGCACTAAGCCATCTCTTAGCCACCCCCCAATCACATGAACTTTTGGGGGCCATACTCAACCCATGTGCAAACCTTTGCACACAGTGGTCATATTCACAGGAGAGAGTGTTCAATGTCCTCCCTGGGTTTCATGTCATGCCATAAGGTGGATATCAGCCTATTTTACAGATGAAGTGGCCAAGACTGTGGAAGGCTGCACTTCTAGAAGGGAGGCAGGATCAGCCCCTGGGCCTCAGACTCCAGGTCCTGGCTGTCACCCTCCTCCATTCTTACTCCCTAGGGTTACTGTGAAGCACTTGTTTCACTTTGAGAGACTTAAATACACCTGACTGTAGATTGCTGTGTCATTATCTCCTTCCAGACATTTGCATATCACTTCCAATTGAACCTCCTCAGTCTTCCTCAGTTATCATTGACACACTGATCATAAGGTGAGGGCAACTGGTTTTGGTTTTCTAGTTTGCACTTGTCTTAAATCATCTTTTTTTTTTTTTTTTTTTCTTCCGAGGTAGGGTCTTGCTTTAAGCCTGGCTGACCTGGAATTCACTATGTAGTCTAAGGATGGCTTTGAACTCACAGCAATCCTCCTACCTCTGCCTCCTGAGTGCTGGGATTAAAGGCGTGCGCCACCACGCTCAGCCTTAACTCACCTTGTTCATGCATTTGCTTTCACAGCAGTTAGCTCTGCATTGATCTTCTGGTTTCAGGTGACACCAGCACATGCTTCATAAATAGTGGGTATGTGGCATCTCTTATTAGGTGACAGAGAGGTCATGGTCATCCCACTTCCTCCCTGCCAATGAACTGCACACCTAAGCCTTGCTCTTCTCATCAGTAGAGTAGTAGGCAATGACTCCTATGCAGCCACTCGAAATATTATGCAAAGACCTGGCCGGATGTTGTCGCTGGAGCATGTGGAAGGCCGATCAGGCTGAGGCAGTCAGTCTGTCAGGACCAGGCAGCAGAACGTGGACACTGAAGACAGGGCAGGGCTGGGCAGGGCTGGGCAGGGTAGAGCGGGCAGTGCTTACAGGCTGGGTAATCTCCAACCCGAAGCCCACAGGCATTACTTTCTGTGCCTCTCTCTCTTCAGTTACAAACTTGAGAGGGTCTTGTGGGGACCAGTGAGTCAGTGCACAGATTGGTAGGGGGTGGGGCACACTGTAAGAGCCTCGGCAAGACCAAATGCTGTTATGGTCATTCATATGATTGTATTGTGATTGTGATATGTCCAGTAAAGATAAAAGATCATGGGCTGGAGAGATAGCTTTGACTCAGGTTTGATTCTCTAGTACCCAAGTAAGCCAGATGCACAAGGTGGTGCATGCGTCTGGAGTTTGTTTGCAGTGGGTTGGTAGAGGCCCTAGTATGACCATTTCCTTTCTTTCTTTCTTAAAACATTTTATTATTTTCAAACACAGAAAGACAGACAGAAAGAGAGAATGGGCACACTACAGCCTCCAGCCACTGCAAATAAACTCCAGATGCATGTGCCACTCTGTGCATCTGGCTTTATTTGGGTACTGGGGAATTGAACCGGGGTTGGTAGGCTTTGTAGGCAAGCACCTTAACCACTGATCCATCTCTCCAGCCCTCCAATTTCTCCTTCTCTTTCTGTCTCTTTCTATCTCTCTCCAGTAAATAAAGAAATAAAAAAAATAGCTGGGCGTGGTGGCGCACGCCTTTAATCCCAGCATTTGGGAGGCAGAGGTAGGAGGATCACCATGAGTTCGAGGCCAACCTGAGATTACATAGTGAATTCCAGGTCAGCCTGGGCTAGAGTGAGACCCTACCTCGGGTAAAAACAAAAACAAACAAACAAACAAAAAAAGAAATAAAATTTAAAAATAAAAGATTATAAAAATGGTATGTACAATGGAACTCCATTATCAAAGTATGTGTATATATGACCAAAAATACATAGACCAAAGTGGTGCATGTTCTCACTGGCAGAATGCCTTCACCCACCCTCTCTCTCCTTCCCTCCATTCCTTCCTCTTTCTTCTTTCTCTTGTTTTTGAGACAAGACCTCACTGCCTAGCCCAAGCTGGCCCTAAATTCATGATCCTTCTGCCTCAGCCTCCCAAGTGATGGAATTGCACCATGCCTGGCTTTTTTTCTTTCTTTCTTTCTTTCTTTCTTTCTTTCTTTCTTTCTTTCTTTCTTTCTTTCTTTCTTCAAGATAGGGTCTAACTCTAGCCTAAACTGATCTGGGATTTACTCTGTAGTCTCAGGCTGGCATTGAACTCACAGTGATCCTCCTACCTCCTGAGTGCTGCGATTAAAGATGTGAGCCACCATGCTTAGCTTCTCATTTTATCTTATACTTTCCCCTCCCCTCTGTCCATCTTCACCTCCTTTTCTTTTTCACAAATATGGATTAGTTTGTGTTATCAGAAAATAAAATCAAGCAAACTCTAAACATTTGAAACAATAAAAATAAAGCAAGCAGGGACCCCTTCCCAGGGAATGTGGGGAGGAGTAATGGCCAAGCCTCAGAACAGACCATCTGAACCAGGTAATGTTCACAACACCCACCAAGTGTGACATAGGCGTCATGCGAGGTTTCTTCCAGACACAACCCACTTGAATCCTCTTGCTGGATCCGTGTGACTGGTACGATGGCTCCGTGTCAGCAGGGTCAAGTGCAACTTGCTCAGGAGCACAGAGCTTCCTGAGACAGTGGCTTCCAGAGCCTGAGGTCTACAGCTTCCTCAACGGAATTGTGAACTCCAGGCCAGCAGCCCTGGTGACACCCAGAAGCTGGCTAGAAAGTGTGGACTCTAGCGCCCCACCCCAGCTCCTCCTGACCAGCCCGTGCCCAGTGGAGCAGGTCCTGGTCTCAGGCACCTGCCACATGGTATGTCCAAGCTCTCTCAGCCAAGGCTTTCTCCACTGGCTGGGCTGTCTTCTCCCTGCCTGACCTTGCTGCCTTCTCCGGGGAGATCTCAGTGTTCAGACCTCAGCAAAAATGAGCCAAATGCCATCCAAACTTCTCTTTAGAGACTGTTCTGCAGCTCCCAGACATAGGTTTGCAGACAAGATGTTTGATGTGGTGCCTCACTCCTTTAATCCTAGCACTTGGGAGGCAGAAGTAGGAAGACTGCCATGAGTTCAAGGCCAGCCTGAGACTGAATTCCAGGTCAGCCTAGGCTAGAGTGAGAACCTACCTTGAAAAACCAAAAAAAAAACAAACAAACAAACAAACAAAAAAAGATGTTTGAATCCATAGCCCTGGGTGGGGTTATCTATGGATTGTTTATATGCCCATTATTCCTTTCCAAATAGTTTATGGTAAGTGGGATGTTTCTGTTATTTAAGGAAAAATAAATAATGCAAGTTTCCAAACCAGAAGAGCCTGTGACCTGCTCAAAAGCAGTTAGGGTGCCCTGACTTAGGGATCTAGCAACAGAAGGGCGAGGGCAAATCCCTCAGTGTTTGTATATGATGACAGGACACAAACAAGCCTGGTTTGTTCAAAAGGCAGAAGCAGAGACAAGAATCAGGACTGAGTGCAAATGGGCTTTGTTTTCTCACTGGCCTGGGATAGGAAATCCACTCTGCATTGGAAGACATTAAAATGTGTAAAAGGAAGTAGGCAGAACCTTCAGCAGAGATTTACTGAGAGTTTGGCTGTCTTTCTTTCTTTCTTTCTTTCTTTCTTTTTTTTTTTTTTTTGTTTTTGTTTTTCGAGGTAGGGTCTCACTCTAGCCCAGGCTGACCTGGAATTCACTATGGAGTCTCAGGGTGGCCTCGAACTCACGGCGATCCTCCTACCTCTGCCTCCCGAGTGCTGGGATTAAAGGCGTGCACCACCACGCCCGGCTGTTTTTCTTTCTTTCTTCTTAATTTTCGTTTTGCACATATATGCTTGTGTGGTATACATGTGTTTGTGTGTGAGAACATGTGTATGAGTGAGTGTGTGCGCATACATGTGTGGAGGCCAGAGCTTGGTGTCAGTGAATCTCCATCTTTTAAAGAAATAGTTTATTTATTTGAGAGAGAGACAGAGAGAAAGAGAGAGGCAGATATATAGAGAGAATAGGTGTACCAGGGCCTCTAGCCACTGTAAACAAAGTCTAGACGCATGTGCCACCTTGTGCATCTAGTTTTACATAGGTCCTGGGTATCAAACCTGAGTCCTTAGGCTTTGCAGGCAAGGACCGTAATGGCTGAGTCATCTCTCCAGCCCCGCTGTCTTATTATTTATTTATTTAGGTTTTCTGCTCTAGTCCAGACTGACCTGGAATTCACTATATAGTCTCAGGCTAGCCTTGAACTCATAGCCGCTCTCCTACCTCAGCCTCCCAAGTGCTGGGATTAAAGGCGTGTGCCACCATGCCCAGCTTTCCATCTATTTATTTATTTATTTATTTATTTATTTTTCTCTCATGGAGTCTGGGACTTATCAACCCTGCTAGACTAGTTAGCCAGCAAACTGTGGGATTCCCTGCCTCTGCCTCCCCAGCTCTACGAGTAGAGGCACATGCCATCACACTTGGATTTCCATGAGTGATGGGGATCTGAACTCACGTCCTCGTGCTTGCAGGGTAAGCACTCTACTCACTGAGCCATCTCCCCAGCTCTGGTTATATTCTTCATTATTCTCATTGTTTATATTGAGAACTTTACTGTGTGAACGTATTTCAAATTGGTCATATTCCCATCAGGTTATACTCTTATGTCCCCTCTCCCCCACCCCCATTCCACTGAGGGCCCTCCTCAGTGGGGTTGTCAGTAATCACTGTGGGGGAAATAAGGCCTTAGAGAGGCTGTATTCTATACCACTAAGGCTGTTTACACTCTGACTTATAGGCATAGTCAGCCTTTATTTTTTATTTTTATTTGTTTAAGAGAGAGAGAAAAAGAAAGAAAGAGAGAGGAAGAGAAAGATAGAGAGAATGGGTACATCAGGGCCTCTAGCTGCTGCAAACGAACTCCAGATGCACATGCCACCTTGTGCATCTGGCTTACATGGGTCCTGGGGAATCAAACCTGGGTCCTTTGGCATTGCAGGCAAGTGCCTTAACCGCTAAGCCATCTCTCCAGCTCTATAGGCATAGTCAGGTATGGGGCTGAATAGCACAGTTGGTACACACATGTACATGTGCCACACACAGGTGGGAAAGCACAACACACAGGCTTCTTTGTGTATATGGGAGAAAAGAAAACATCAAATATGGTAACTTGGTGTGTGATTTCACTTGGGTAAAAGAAGCATTGGAAATGAATGTTTTCTTCCCTATTACTCGTATATATGGCCACACAGATAAAATGTGAGCTTTTTTTTTTTTTTTTTTTTTTGCCAGTTTCTTATGAAATATCAGGTAGCTTTCACTAGTGTTAGAGCCAAGGCAGAGACCTGGGAAGATAAATGATTTAATTCAGCCTGTCAGATTCTGTTTGTTTGAAGCAAGGGCTCACGAGGAGAAAAGCGCATTAATTGAGGTCTCAAGGTGGTAGTAGAACACATTTTCTTTATTGCTGCTCTCTGTGTAGGGGGATTGCTTTTCTTCTTCTTCTCGTTCTTTGTAAGGTTTATTCAGTCTTTTTCAGCCAACTTGTTTTGAGCAGGTCCTGAGCTAAGTGCAGATATCCAAGGTGTGAAGCCCAGCTTGCAGGAAGTGGCATAAAGAGAGGAGGGCCACCAGGGGTTTCCTCTGGGCTGTTATGAAGGGCTGTTTCCAAAAAGATGGCTTCTGAGCTAGAGCTTGAGAAAGGGGCTCTGCCAGGCAGGACGGGTAGCAGAGGTATTTCAGGCGGAGCACGTAGTGGGGCCAAAGTGGTACCCCAGGGGAGAACCTGGTCCTTGAGAATTTCAGCGTGCCACATGGGGGTCGGGAACCCCGTGAGAAAGTGCAAGGAGCACAGGTCCCTGAGACTGGAGAGGCCAGTGGGCCTTTCGGCTCCTCAGAGAGCCGCGTGGCCTTATGGGAAGTCATGCCTGGTCAGAGATAGAGGGCATGAAGCTAGACTGGAGGAATTGGTGTCATTTTTCAGGTAAAGATTTTGATTGAAAGAGCAATGAAAGCCATTGAAGGGAGAAGTGATTCACAGTATGCTTGGGAAATGTCGTTTTCTTTGCAGGGTGAAGACTGGAAGGTAGAGGAAGGACGAATGCGGGAAGGCTTTCTAGCTTTCTAGCGCAAGGCCGTGGTAAGAGGGTGGCCTGCTCTAGACGTCTGAGTAGAAATAGTGAGGAGAGACCTGGGTTAGGGATATTGAGGGGCATTTAGTCTCTACTGTTCCTATAACACTGTCCCAACCTCTTTTTTTTTTTTTTTTTTTTTTAAGTAGGATCTCACTGTATTTCAGGCTCACCTGGAACTCACTATGCAGTCCCAGGCTGTCCTCGAACTCGCATAGGTCCTCCTCCCTCAGCCTCCCAAGTGCTGGGATTAAAGGTATGCACTATCACTCCTGGCCTCAGCCCCAGACTTCTTGACTGCCACCCGAGGATACTCAACACTTCCCATCAGCTCTCTTCAGATGGCCTCTCCTGGGCTTTATCTGAGGCCCAGGTGTGGCTTCGGTTGCTGTTTCAGCCCCCTGGCGTCTTGCTGCTCTCATGTTGCAGTTGTGGGTGTTAAGTCAGTCTCTCAGTGAGACAGATGATTAAATGTTGGGTCCAGCCTATTTTCTTTTCCTTCTCTCTTCTTCTTCTTCTTTTTTTTTTCTTGAGGTCGAGTCTATCTTACTCTAGCCCAGGCTGACCTAGAGCTCACTCTGTAGTCCCAGGCTAGCCTCGACCTCTGCCTCCCAAGTGCTGGGATCAAAGGCGTGTGCCACCATGCCGGGCTTCTGTGCACTGAACTCCTGAAGTCTACTTTTGTGAGAGATACTGCAAATTAATTCACTTGATATCCATTGCAACACTCCTCCCAATGAACTCTGTGGCACTGAGAGATTAGAAGCTAAAATTCCATTTCCCAGATTCCCTCAAAGTTCAGATCATGTGACCAAGTGACCCCTGCCTCCCCCTCACCCCCAGCAAACCCACCTTGTTCAGACACACAGACAAATGTCAGAAATATCTTCTGGCTGCTAAGTTCAGGGAGATCCAGCATGATGTTCGGGGAAACAAGATGGCCAAGCTGGCTTCCAGTCCCTAGTGACACACTGCTTTTATTTCTCTTGCAGCTTTGTTCTTATTTATAGCATCCAAACCTATATAATTTCTTCCAGAAATTATCCAGCTTACCCAAGACTTTCTGCCTAAAATATTTGAAGTGAATTCTGTTGCCTGCAAGTAAGAAACCTGTAATTTACATCCCAAGTAACTTCATTCATTATTATTATTATTGTATGCATTGTGATGTTTAATCTCTGCTTGTCAACTTGACAGGATTTAGATTCACCATGGAATCAATTTGGGGAATTCTGTGAGGGGTTTTCTAGAGTGGGTTAATTGAGGTGGGTAGCATCAGTCTGTGGGCTGGGAACTCGGGATGAATAAAGACGGGAAAGGGAGCTGAGCAGCAGCGTTCGTCACGCCCGCTGCCTCGCTGTGCGCCGAAGGTGACCAGCTGCCTAAGCTCCCGCCGCACCTTCCCCGCCATGATGAACTGTAACCTCCAACTGTGAGCCAAGAGAAGCCCCTGTTTCTCTTTTGAGGTAGGGTCTCCCTCTAGCCCAGGCTGACCTGGAATTCAGTATGTAGTCTCAGGGTGGCCTCAAACTTATCATGGGCCCTCCTACCTCTGCCTCTCATGTGCTGAGATTAAAGGTGTGCACCACCACCCCAGCCTCTTCCTTCTATTTATTTATTTGTTTGTTTGTTTTTTTGAGGTAGGGTCTCACTCTGGTCCAGGCTGACCAGGAATTAACTATATAGTCTCAGGATGGCCTTGAAATCACGGTGATCCTCCTACCTCTTCCTCCTGAGTGCTGGGATTAAAGGCGTGTGCCACCACACCTGGCCTTTTTTTTTTTTCTTTTGGCTTTTTGAAGTAGGGCTTCACTCTAGCTCAGGCTGACCTGGAATTCACTATGTAGTCTCAGGGTGGCCTCAAACTCCTAGAGATCCTCCTACCTCTGTCTCCCGAGTGCTGGGATTAAAGGCATGTGCCACCATGCCCGGATCTTTTAAAAATTTTTTGAAAAGTTTATTTATTGGTTGGGGGGAGGCAGATCCCAGCTCTGGGGTTACCACCACACCTGGCATTTTAACATTGGTGCTGGTATTGAACTCAGGTCCTTACGCCAGCAAGGCAAGCACTTTACCTAGTGAGCTATCCCCCCAGCCTCCTCCAGCCACTGCAAACAAATTCCAGACACATGCGCCACCTTGTGCATCTGGCTTTACATGGGAACTAGGGAATTAAACCTGGGTCCTTAGGCTTTGCAGGTAAGCGCCTTAACCACTAAATCATCTTTCCAGCACAATCCTTCCTACTTCAAGTTGTTTCTTGTCAGATATTTGGTCACAACAATGAGAAAATAATTGATAGATACGTTTTCTTTGACCATGCAATGATACTTTTTTCTGAACATAGCATGAGCTCCTGAAGACAGAAAAGATGGCCTCTGTAATCTCAACCACTGTGCACAGCACATAGTAGCCATCACATGGACAGCTGCCATTTTGCCTCCTGGATATCCAGTCATCTGAAAAGAGGCAAAGCACACTGTGTCAGTTTTCCTTTGGGGAGCCACACCCTGTCCAGGTTCAGCTCAGTGCTTTACTGGAACGGACTTCAGTAAGAGAGCCAGGTTAAGCCGGGTGACACCCGGAGGCTGATGTAGAAGGATCATTGTGAGTTTGAAGCCAGCCTGGGCTACAGAGTGAGTTCTAGGCCATCCTGAGCTAGAGTGAGACTCTGCCTTGACAACAAAACAGAATGAACAAACAAAATAAAAAAAGGGATTCAAGTCTGGCCAACTAGAGCAGTGCACCCTTGCTACTGTCCTTACTGTAGTATCGGCACATGCCAACCAAAGCCAGTGATCTGAAGTCTTGGCAGAGGCAAGGCAGGAGATCTAACTACTCTCTGCTGGGAGCTGAGAATGAGGTAGCAAAGCCAAAATTTTGTGTAGTTGCCATGGGTTGAAATTTGCACAGACCAGCCTTGTCAATTAAAATTATACCTACCCATGTATACCTATATATCCAACATACATCCATCTATCTTCTGTCAACTATCTGTCTATCCATCCATCCATTCATCACCCACCTACCTATCAATCCCACATCTATCCATCTGTCTACTTGTCATCATCTTTCTTCACTTTTCTTTCTTTCTTTCCCCATTCTTTCCTTACTTCTTTCTTTTTTTTAAGAGTTTCTATTTAAACTTTTTTGTTTGTTTGTTTGTTTGTTCATTTTTTTATTTATTTGAGAGCGACAGACAGAGAGAGAAAGGCAGAGAGAGAGAGAGAGAGAGAATGGGCGCGCCAGGGCCTCCAGCCACTGCAAATGAACTCCAGATGCGTGTACCCCCTTGTGCATCTGGCTAACGTGGGTCCTGGGGAATCGAGCCTCGAACCAGTGTCTTTAGGCTTTACAGGCAAGCACTTAACTGCTAAGCCATTTCTCCAGCCCTCCTTCTTTCTTTTTTTGAGGTAAGGTCTCACTTTAAGTCCAGGCTGACCTAGAATTCATTTTGTAGTCCCAGGCTGGCCTTGAACTCACAGTGATCTGCCTACCTCTGCCTCTCAAGTGCTGGCATTAAATGTATGCACTACCATGCCTGGCCTCTGTCATCTTTCTGTCCATCAATCTATCTGTCTGTCTTATTTCTATCTATATCTGTCACCTATCTATCTTCTATCTATCATCTGTCTATCATCTACTGTCCAACTGTCCATCCATTCCTCTATCCAGTGCATCCTGGCATTTTCGTTTGTGTATGAATACCTGTTCATATGTGTGTGGGTTCATGCATGTGGGGGCCAGAGGACAACCTTGGGTGCTATCGTCAGGAACATCAGCCATCTGTTCTTGAGACAGGGTCACATTAGCTTGGTGCTCACCAATTAGTCTAGACTAGCTAGCTAGCAAGCTTTAGGTGTCTGCTTTCCCAGCTCTGGGATCACCACTACACCTGACATTGTTTTTTTGGGGGGGCATCTGATTTTTTAAATTATTGATAACTTCCACAATTATAGACAATAAAACATAATTCCCTCTCCCCCCACTTTCCCCTTTTTACAACTTCACACTCCATCCTATCCCCTCCCCTATCAATTAGTCTCTTATTATTTTTTGTTTTTTTAAGGTAGGTTCTCACTCTAGCCCAGGCTGACCTGGAATTCACTATGGAGTCTCAGGGTGGCCTCGAACTTGTGATGATCCTCCTACCTCTGCCTCCTGAGTGCTGGGATTAAAGGCAGGCGTGTGCCACCACACCCGGCTTTCTCTTTTTTATTTTAATGTCATCATCTTTTCCTACTATTATGATGGTCTTCTGAAGTTATGGTCAGACACTGTGAGGTCATGGATATCCAGGACATTTTGTGTCAGGGGGGGCACGTTGTAAGGAGTCCTACCTTTCCTTTGGCTCTTACATTCTTTCTTCCACCTCTTCTGCAATGGACCCTGAGCCTTAGAAGGTGGGATAGAGATGTTTCAGTGCTGAGTACTCCTCTGTCACTTCTTACTTTTTGAGTCATTTCGAAAGTCATCACCATCTGAAAAGAGAAGCTTCGCTGACCAAAAGTGAGAGTAGCATTAATATATGGGTATGAACATTAAGAAAAGTGCTTACTGGGAAGTTTGGTGAGCATAATATATGCATTTAGCCATACAGCAGCAGACGTTACACCCCTAGGGCTCATGATTCCCCTGTCATAGGTTTTCAGTATCAGGCATGTGTTTCCTCCCATGGAGCGGGCCTCCAGTCCAATTACAGAGCGGTTGGTTTCTCCTATAATAGACATGCCATTATTACACCCATTGGCTCATTTGGCCTGGCTGGCCCAAATTAAGGCTTGCAGTGTCCACTGTTGTTTATCTCCACTGATGACTTCTCTCTCTCCCATGGAGTTGCATGCAGCATAGCTTTTTCCAGCTTTCTCTCAGCTGGTCTACAGGGAGGAGGTATTCAGCTCAGCTCCAACAAGATTTTGCAGTGACCTTGTAGCCCAAGCATGTGTACTCTTCATCAATATACACTTGGCATTTTAACATTGATGCTGGTATTGAACTCAGGTCCTATGCCTACAAGGCAAGCACTTTACCTAGGGAACTATCTCCCCCAGCCTCAAGTGCTGAGGGTATTGATTCCCTATGTTTAAAACTTTCTGCTGGTCATGGTGGCACATGCCTTTAATCCTAGCACTGAAGAGTCAGAGGTAGGAAATTGCTGTGAGTTTGAGGCCACTTTGAGACTACATAGTGAATTCCAGGTCAGCATGGGCTACAGTGAGACCCTACTTTGAAAAACCAAAACAAAACAAAGCAAAACTGTCAATACTTCCACACCAGCCTTTCTCCAAGGGATCTAGACACAGCCATATGTTGCAGTCAGGTTTGTATTGCTGGCAGAAAACACCTGACCAGATCAGCTTGTGGGAAAAAAAGGTTTATTTTGACTTATAGGCTTGAGGGGAGGCTCCATGAGGGCAGGGGAAAATAGTGACATGAGTGGAGGGTGGATATCACCTCCTGGCCAACATCAGATGGACAACAGCAACAGGAGAGTGTGCCAAGTACTGGCAAGAGGAAGCTGATTTTAACACCCATACGCCTGCCCCCAACAATATGTGGCCTCCAGGAGGCTTTAATTCTCAAATTGCCATCAGCTGGGGACCTAACATTCAGAACACCTAATTTTATGGGGGACACCTGAATCAAACCACCACATTAGGCCCCTGGCCCCCATAGACTAATAACCATACATGATGTAAAATACAATGTATTCAGTCCAACTTTAAAAGTCCCCATAGTTTTTATCAATCCCAGTGATGTTCAAGCACCTCCATAGTCCAAGGTCTTTTAATTGAGCTGTAATACCAAAGAAAACAAACAAACAAACAAAAAACATATAATGGCACAGAATAAACACCCTACAAAAGTTGGCATTGGGAGCTGGGCGTGGTGGCGCACAGCCTTTAATCCCAGCACTCAGGAGGCAGAGGTAGGAGGATTGCCATGAGTTTGAGGCTACCCTGAGACTACATGGTGAATTTTAGGTCAACCTGAGCTAGAGTGAGACCCTACTTTGAAAAAAACCAAAACCAAAAAACCAAAAAACAAAAAACAAAAACAAAAGATGGCATTCGGCATAGCAAAGAAATATTCAACAAAATACAAGATTTAAACAGGGCAAACATCAAACTCTGTAGGTCCAAGTCCAACAACTCTAGCCAGTAACAAGTCTCCCAAGTCTGATAATTCTAACCAGTGATGACTCTCTGGAGTTCTAATCCACCCCTCCAGCTAGTCTACTCACATCTGGTGCTGCCAGCTCTCCTTGGCAGCCATGTCATAGTCCTGGCATCTCCACTGGGTCTTCACTGCAACCCATGGTTCATCCTCATGGCTCCATCATGTCTCTACACAGGTAATCTGACAAGCTTGCTTCACACTGCCCATGGGCATTTCCAAAACACAAATCCGTGTTGCAAATTCACTAACCCTATCTTTCCTGTATTGGTTATACTTCATAGTACCAGGTAGGCTGCCAATCTTTTAATCTGGGCAGGGGTTGGGGTGGGAATAAAACTGACTTTGAAAAACAGGACACTCCTTCAGCATTCAGTCCCCTTCAAAAGAGTCTGCATTCTTCTTGCTGTCCCAATGCAGGTCAGCTGGCCCAATCTCAAAGTTTATAATTTCTCATACAATTGCAGCTGAATGGGCAGCAGTTCTGGCCCAAAGATTTCATTTTTTTTTTCTGTGCCATATCCCTCTGTTCATACCAGTCCATTTCTATGCAAAGAAACCCTATACAAGTTCTCAGGACACAGGCATAATAGCAAGCCTCTTGCACAAACTGCTTCTAGGCCAGTCCAGGCAAAACTCTTTCTCACCCTTATAAACCAAACCTCACAGCCCATAGTTCTTACTGCATTCAGATCTTCCAACTCTTACCATAATAGTCCATCAGGCTGTACTTACAACACTGCAAGGTGTCTCAGGCCAAGATTTCAAATTCTTCCTCATTCCTTCCTCAAAAATAAGCTTCAAAAGGCCAAAAGCTACACACTCAGGTGTCTAGCAGCAATGATCCCACTTCTTGGCACCAATATTACTGTTGCAGTCAAGTTCACATTGCTGGCAGAAAACACCCAACCAAGAGCATCTTGTGGTGGACAAAAAGGGTTTATTTTGGCTTACAGGCTCAAGGGGAATCTCCATGATGGCAGGGGAAAATGATGGCCTGAGCAGAGGGTGACATCACCCCCTGGCCAAAATCAGATGGACAATAGCAACAGGAGAGTGTGCCAAACACTGACAAGAGGAAGTTGGTTATAATGCCCATGAGTCTACCCCTAAGAATACTTGGCCTCCAGGAGGCTTTAATTCTCAAATTGCTATCAGCTGGGGACCTAGCATTCAGAACATCTAAGTTTATGGGGGACACCTGAATCAAACCACCACACCACACTTAATGATTTGAGGGAACAAACAGTTTTTAAAAAATATTTTATTTATTTGGGAGAGAGAGAAAGATAGAGAGAATGGTTGCGCCAGGGCCTCCAGTCACTAGAAACAAACTCCAGATGTATGTGCCACCTTGTGCATATGGGTTCTGGGGCATTGAACCTGGGTCTTCAGACTTCACAGGCAAGCATTTTAATTGCTAAGCTATCTCTCCAGTCCAAGCAGTTATATTCCTTTTTCTTTTTAGTACTTTTTTTTATGAGAGAGAAAGAGGGAGGGGGAGAGAGACAGAGAGAGAGAGAGAGAGAGAATTAGCATGCAAGGGCCTCCAGCCACTGCAGTCAAACTCCAGGCACATGCATCATCTTGTCCACATGTGCAACCTCACATGCTTGAGTCACTTTGTGCGTCTGGCTTACATGGGTCCTAGAGAGTTGAACATGGGTCCTTAGGCTTCACAAGCAAGTGCTTTAACTGCTAAACCATCACTCCAACCCCAGTCCAAGCAGTTTTAATAAATCTGAGATGTATCCTGACCCATTATTCCCTTGAACAAATTGACAACTGCTTTTGGAAGGGAAGAGGCTCCAAGTGAGGGCCAGTCAATGGGATGCGTGGTATGACTATGTCTTCCTATAGGTAAACATTGCTATGACAGGGCTCAGTGGTAAAGAGCATGGATTGTAATCAGTGTGGAAGTGAGGTCCTATTAGGCTGCACATCACTCCATGTCTATTAGATACATGATGTTGGCTAAGTTGGTTAATTTCTATGACTTGGATTCAAATTGGCTGTAATGAGTAAAGAGTAATTTTTGGCTTATGCACCTACAGGACTTGAGCTGGATCCACTCTAAGTTCTGACAGACGCCTGCACTTCCCCTGGGCTGCTGGTGCGTTTTCAAGGGAGTAGTGTGTGCTGGAGGAGGTCCATGTTCGCAGCTCCTAACTCTGCTTCCCTGGCAGAGGGAGGACATCACTCTCCCCACGTCCCCAGTGAAAACCTGAGGCAGAGATTTGTGGGATCATGTTGATTTCCCTGCACACCCACAGAGTGAGGGAGTCTGATGATAGAGGTGGCGGGGGGAATGTTTCTGGAAGGATGATCAGGGGCTTGTTCCCTAAAGAAAGAACCAATGTATGCTAGCAGAAGCACTCCACCCGCTGTTCCACTGTGCCCTCCCAGGAAAGCGGAAGATGCTGTTGTTCCCACTTCACCAAGCGTGGCATGTCCCCCAGTGGGTTTAGCAGTTTTAGTAAAGCTTCTGGGATTTCCAGCTGTCCGGCTGGAAGAGGTGTCACTGTGGGCAGACCCTGGGGTCTGGCCCTAAGGTGTTTCTGGGGGTGGATCTGAATTCCAGTAAAGAGTATGCAGAATGCTGGAGCTCTGCCTGGGGCTCCTGGAGCGTGCTTGCTTATGGTGCTGCTGGTGGTAGTTACCTGTGCGGTTACCTGTGAAAGGGAACCAGCTTCTTCCAATATTACGGAACTCCCCCTGGATCTGTAAGTTTCAATAAATCCATTCCTCCCATAACTTGTGCCTGGATTGGAAGTTCATTCCAGCAATGTGAAGCTGACTGAAACACCGGGTTTGTGTAAATTACATGTAAATTTCATGTAAAATTACATGACAATGCTTGGGTCAGATGCCGTTGCTGCCCCATCCAAACCTCTACAGGCCTTACCACAGCCAGGTCCACAGCCCGAGAGATCTAGCAGCAGCAGTTGGTGAACAGAGGCTTTTCTCTGGATGTCAGACCCCACTGTACCTGTGCTGGTCACAGCAGGCATGTGCCGAGGAGGAGCTCACAATCAATACACCAGCCCCTCACTCATAGCACAGGGTGCTGTGGAGGCACTGCCTCCCAGAGGGTCTGAGTGGGACTGAAGGCTCCTGGCTTGGAGAGGCATTTAAAATTTTTTTACTTAAATATTTTATTTATTAAATTTATTTTTTTAAAAAATATATGTGTATATATATGTGTGTGTGTGTGTGTGTGTGTGTGTGTGTGTGTGTGTGTGTAGAGAGAGAGAGAGAGAGAGAAAGAGGAGAGAGAGAATGGGCATGCTGGGGTTTCCAGCCACCGCAAACAAACTCCAGACACATGCACCACCTTGCGCATCTGGTTTATGTGGGTACTGGGAATCGAACCTGGGTCCTTAGGCTTAGCAGGCAAGCACCTTAACAGCTAAGCCATCATTCCAGCCCTGCAATGGTATTCTTTTTCTAATTTATTTATATTTATTTATTTATTTTTATAGAGAGTGAGAGACAGAGACATAGACATACACACAGAGAATTGGTGCGCCAGGGCCTCAGCAGAACTCCAGACACTTGTGCCACCTAGTGGGCACATGTGACTTTTTGCTTGCCTCACCTTTGTGCATCTGGCTAACATGGGATCTGGAGAGTCCAACATGGGTCCGTAGGCTTTGCAGGTACACACCTTAACCGCTAACCATCTCTCCAGCCCTAGAGTGGCATTCTTTTATTTTTTTCCTTTTTTTTTTTGTATTTTTTGAGGTAGGGTCTCACTCTAGTCCAGGCTGACCTGGAATTCACTATTTTTTTTTTTAAATTCATTTATTTGAGAGTGACAGAGAGAGAGAGGCAGATAGAGAGAGAGAGACAGAGAATGGGCACGCCAGGGCCTCCAGCCACTGCAAACGAACTCCAGACGTGTGCGCCCCCTTGTGCATCTGGCTAACGTGGGTCCTGGGGAGTCGAGCCTCGAACCAGGGTTCTTAGGCTTCACAGGCAAGTGCTTAACCACTAAGCCATCTCTCCAGCCCCTCATTTTTCGTTTTTTAGCATCTCTTCCCAAAGGAACCCCTGGTGCTTGCATCTTTGTATCAGAAAGCCCAAAGTAAGAACAGTATCTACCAGCTTAGTATCATGCCTGGTAAACTGTGGTAGTGTGGTTTTCTCTTGCTAAGACTACAATGGGTACATCTTTTTTTTTTTAAAGATTTATTTATTTATTAGAGACACACACAGAGAGAGAGAGAGAGATATTAAGAATGGGCATGCCAGGGCCTCTAGCCACTGAAAATGAACTCCAGACACATGCGCCACCATGTGCATCTGGCTTATGTGGGACCTGGAGAATGGAGCCTGAGCCCTTAGGATTCGCAGGCATGTGCCTTAACTGCTAAGCCATCTCTCCAGCCCCACAATGGGCATATCCTAACAGAAAGAGATTTATTTTGGCTCATGGTTCTGGCCGTCCAAGATGGATAGGCTGCATCTGGTGATGGCCTTCTTGCTGGAAGAGTCCTGAGGATGGGCAGGACACAGCATGGTGAGAGACAAGAAATGTATATGTACATGTATTCAAGTTTCTTCTGGTTTCTCTTCCTCTTCCTCCATCTCAGGGTTTGTCTCATCCTAAACATCTCTCAGGGCCCCTTTACTAACTACCATAGTGAAGTTTCTACCTTCTTCATGTCTCACTATGGAGATTAAGTTCCAACATGAGCCACAAAGCTGGGCTTAAGTTCCTGGATTTCATAGTTGGGTTGCCCTGGGAGGTTACTTGGCCTCTCTGAGCTGTAGCACACATTATAAGCACTGATGATTCTTTGCTCTTCTTCTTCTTTTTTTGCAAAATAATTTTTTTTTTTCTTTTGGATTTTCGAGGTAGGGTCTCATTCTAGCTCAGGCTGACCTGGAATTCACTAGGTAGTCTCAGGGTGACCTTGAACTCATGGCGATTCTCCTACCTCTGTCTCCCAAGTGCTGCCATTAAAGGCATGAGCTACCATGCCTGGTTCTGATTTCTTAAATATTTTATTTTTGTTTATATTTGAGAGAGAAGGAGGGAGAGAGAGAGAGAGGCAGAGAGAGAGGGAGAGAATGGGCAGGCCAGGACCTTCAGCTGCTGCAAACAAACTCCAGAAGCATGTGCCACCTTGTGTATCTGGCTTACGTGGGTCCTGGGGAATCGAACCTGGGTCCTTTAGCTTTGCAGGCAAACACCTTAACCACTAAGCCATCCCTCCCACCCTCTTTGCTGTTCTTATTGTCACAGCTATTTTGTTCCATTTCTGCCTTGGGTTCTTTGTGCTGTGTCCTTCTGCCTGCCCAGTGTCCCTGTACTTTTCAAAGAATCTCCCTTTTGTGACACCCTTTCTTCTGCCATATTCACCTTTCCATATTTCATGGCTTAAAATTTTTGTTTTTGAGCCGGGCGTGGTGGCGCACGCCTTTAATCCCAGCACTCAGGAGGCAGAGGCAGAAGGAGCACCATGAGTTCAAGGCCACCCTGAGATGACAGAGTTAATTCCAGGTCAGCCTGGACCAGAGTGAGACCCTACCTCGAAAAACCAAAAAAAAAAATTTTTTTTTTTTTTTTTTTTTCTTGAGGTAGGGTCTCAGTCTAGCCCAGGCTGACTGGGAATTCACTATGTAGTCTCAGGGTGGCCTTGAACTTACAGCGATCCTCTTCCCTCTGCCTCCCCAGTACTGAGATTAAAGGCGTACGCTACCACATCTGGCTTTTAAAAATATGTTAATTAATTTATTTGCAAGCGTGGGGGCGGGGGCGGGCATGCCAGGGTCTCTTGCCACTGCAAACAAACTCCAGATGCATGTGCCACTTTGTGATTCTACCTTCACGTGGGTACTGGGGAGTCAAACCCAAGGCATTGCCATCTCTCCAGCCTAGGCTAATTCACTATGTAGTCTCAGGCTGGCCTGGAACTCACAGTGATCCTCTTACCTCTGCCTCCCCAGTGCTGGGATTAAAGGTGTGTGCCACCATGCCCGGCCCTATTTCTTTACTTTAATCTCTCCCCAGGGTAATTACAACTTTGATGAGAAGATGCAAGTACTTAAACCACTAGAAACAAAACTTGGCAACTGAAAACAAAACAAAACAAAAAGCCCAATAAGCCAGGCAGGAATTGTCAGATTAAACTTCTTCAAGACATGGGGAATACTGGTTTTCACTTTGCCAGGAGCTGACATGCAGTGCCAGAAGTCATTGGCTCACAAACCATTGTGTCACATATGGCTATATTTAGAATTTTTTGTTTCAATTTTTAAAAATATTTTATTTATTTGAGAGAAAGAGAAAGGGAGAGAGAGAGAGAGAGAGAGAGAATGGGCATGCCAGGGCCTCTAGCCACTGCAAATGAACTCCAGATGCATGCACCACCTTGTGCATCTGGCTTACATGGGTCCTGGGGAATTGAACCTGGGTCCTTCGGCTTTGCAGGCAAATGCCTAAACCGTTAAGCCATCTCTCCAGCCAGTTGATTTTATTTTTATTTTTATTTATTTATTTGACAGAGAAAGAGGGGGAGAGAGAGAAAGAGAGAGAGAGAAAGAATGGGTGTGCCAAAGCCTCCAGCCAGTGCAAACAAACTCCAAATGCTTGCGCTTCCTTGTGCATCTGTCTAACGTGGGACTTGGGGAATCAAACCTGGGTCCTATGGCTTTGCAGGCAAATGCCTTAACTGCTAAGCCATTCATCCAGCCCCCCATTGATTTCATTACTTTTTTTAAAAATTTATTTATTTATTGGAGAGAGAGAGGGAGAGGCAGATAGATAGAGAATGGGTGTGCTAGGTTCTTTAGCTACTGTAAATGAACTCCAGACACATGTGCCACCTTGTGCATCTGGTTTATGTGGGAAATGAAGAATTGAACCTGGGTCCTTAGGCTTCACAAGCAAACATTTTAACTGCTAAGCCATCACTCTAGCCCTGTTTTGATTTTAAAAAGACAAGCCGTAAACATAATTTAAAAAAATTATGTATTTGTGCATATGTGTATGTGTACATGGAAGCCAGAGGAGTAATGTTGGATGTCATTACTCTTGGGTGCTGTTTGTCCACTCTTTTTTTTGGGGGGGGGTTGAGGTAGGGTCTCAGTCTAGCCCAGGTTGACCTGGAATTCACTATGGAGTCTCAGGGTGGCCTCGAACTCACGGCTATCCTCCTACCTCTGCCTCTCTAGTTCTGGGATTAAAGGCGTGCGCCACCACGCCCGGCTCTTTTTCTTTTTAGTCACAGTTTCTCATGGCTGGCTAGACATCACTTTCCAGGTATCTGCCTGTCTCCAAAAGTGTGTACCACCATGCCTGTTTTTCTTTTTCTTTCTTTCTTTCTTTCTTTCTTTTTTTTTTTTGGTTTTCAGGGTACGGTCTCACTCTAGCTTAGGCTGACCTGAAATTCATTATGTAGTCTCAGGGTGGCCTCACAGTGATCCACCTACCTCTGCCTCCCAAGTGCTGGGATTAAAGGTATGCACCACCATGCCCGGCTCATGCCTGGTTTTTTATGTGGGTTCTGGGGATCAAACTCAGTTACTGATTCTTGTGAGGCAAGCACTTTATTGAGTGAGCCATCTACCCATCCACAGACTTTGTTTTAACAAAGGACAGAGATGGAATGAAATCTACTTACTTTATACATTACACAGCAACATCTGCAGTTTTAGCCAAAAGCATCTTCCTCTCTCTCTCTCTCTCTCCCTTTTTAAATTCACATCTATAAGAATCTGGTCTCTTGCATCTGCAGAGCGGAGCATCCAGCCACTAAATACTAAATGACACCCTAGTGGTTGAGAGTGTTAATGCACCTCGTTTATAAACAAGGAAACCACCCTAACATCATCTGGACTGTTAACCAATTTTCAATGTAAGATTAATGCAAAAGTTACTTCTTGGGGGAAAAGAGTTATGAATAAATATGGATTGCTCATTAATGGGATGATATTAAGTCAACATATCATGTATTTTCAGCGTGACAAATTGTGACTTGGCAATGTGATACAGGAATGGATACTGAAGAAAGTTTGTTTTGTCTGGGGAGAACCAGCCCAGCAGATCTGGAAATCCAAAAGCTTGCTGTTCCCATCATCAGATGTCTGCCTACTGCAGTTAGGAGGGGTTGGCAAGGTGGTTTGAGCGATCGTTTCTCAATGAGCTTGTGGCTCCCTCTGCTTCCCAAGGGGCAGTCTCCATCTGTTCTGGCCCCAGTGGGGGTAGAGGAAGGATGGCTTGTTTTCTTGTTGTTGGGAACTAGCAAACAAACCTCCATGGTACGGTGCTAATGCTAGGTGAGTAAGCCTATTGAGGAAGGCAGAATTCTTTTGTGGGTCGGGCTGCTTCAGTAGAGGGGCAAGAAGGCTAGGGAAGGAGGAATATCCAAAACTGATTCAGGAGGCTGCCTCTTTGGGGCTTTCCTATTTAAAAACGCAAGTGCTGGAGACTGGAGGGGAGCGGAATGTTTATGGCTAGAAGCCAGACTTCATTTCTGCAAATGTTCCCCTGTGTGCTAAGGAAGTTCTTGTCACCTGTGCCTGCCTTTTCCTCGCTGGATTCTGCTACATGCCTTGGGCCTGCTTGGTTGGTCTGTTTTCTTACGTTTCAGGGAAAGAGAAATAGTGGGCCAGGAGCTATCCCACTTATTATAGCTGTAGGTAGGAAGGGAAGCTGGGGTAAATTAAAATGGAAATAAAGTTGAGTGTGTTGACTCATGCCTATAATCTAAGCAATTCAGGAGGTGGAGGCAGGAGGACTGTTTGAGTTCCAGGCAAGCCAGGTTATAAGAGCATGACCCTGTCTCACACACCAGCCCGGCTTGGTGGCAACACCTTTAATCCCAGAACTTGGGAGGGAAAGAGGATGACTGTGATTTTGAGGCCAGTTTGGGATTACAGAGTTAGTTCCAGGTCAGCCTGGGCTAGAGTGAGGCCGTATCAGTCAACAATAACAAACAAAGAACAGCCACCCAAACCCAACCAACTAACCTCACAAAACACAGCTGTCTAACAGGGTTGAGTACAGGCAAGGGCCTTAACTGCTAAGCAATTCCTCCAGCCCCCAGGGCAGAGTACAAATGTGCACTTATCATCAGTTTGGGCCAATCAGAGAGTTGGGATCATCAACTCCATTTGTGCGTGTGCACGCGTGTGTATGTGTATGTGTGTATGCACGCAAAGTGGCTAATACAGTGATGTGCTCTGTTTCACCTGGATGGGAGGGGTAGATGGGTTCTTGATGCTTAGGTTCAATTGCTACTACGTTGTAGCTGGGTGACCAGGACAGGACACTTAGCATCTCTGAGCCTGTTTCCTCATCTGTAGAACGAGGATCAAGGGTCCAGAATCTAGCTCGGCATGGTGGCACACGCCTTTAATCTCAGCACTTTGGAGGCAGAGTGGGAGTATCTCCATGAGTTCGAGGCCACCCTGAGATTACATAGTGACTTCCACGTTAGTCTGGACTAGAGTGAGACCCTACATCAAAAAAAAAAAAAAAAAAAAAAAAAAAAAAAAAAAGGAATGAAAGAGGGCAGGAGAGACTTCTTAGTGGTAAGGTGCCAGGTTCAAATCTCCAGTACCCACATAAGCCAGATGCACGGTGGCACATGTGTCTGGAATTTGTTTGCAGTGGCTACAGGCCCTGGTGCACCCATTCTTCCCCACTTTCTCTGTCAAATAAATAAATAAATAAATATTTTATTTTGATTTATTTATTTGAGAGAGAATAAAGATATATATAGAAAGAGAGAGAGAATGGGCATGCCAGGGCCTCTAACCACTACAAATTCCAGATGCAAGTGCCCCCTTACGCATCTGGCTAATGTGGGTCCTGGGGAATTAAGTCTGGCTTCTTTGGTTTTGCAGGCAAACACCTTAACAGCTAAGCCATCTCTCCAGCCCCCCAAATAAAATATTTAAAAAGAGTCCTGATTCTTCCAGAATTCCCCAGAAGAACACATTTATTTGTTCAATGTGTAGGGGAGGTGATTGAGCAGAGATGGAAGAGGGACCTCAGCTAAAATCAGCAAAGGAAAGACAGAATAATACTTTAGGATAATGTTTATAAGAAGAGTACATTACAACTATATTTCTATAGTGCTTTGTATAAATGTTAATTAAAAAATTAGAGCTGGGTATGGTGGTGCATGATTTTAATCCCAGCACTTGGGAGGCAGAGGTAGAGGGATTGCTGTGAGTTCGAGGCTAGCCTAAGACTACATAGTGAATTCCAAGTCAGCCTGGGCTAGAGAAAGACCCTACCTCAAAAAATGAAAAAAAAAAATAGAGAAAACCATTATTTGGGCTGTAGAAATGGCTTAGCGGTTAAGGCGCTTGCTGGACCCAAGTTCCATTCTCCAGGATCCATGTAAGCCAGATGCACAAGGGGGCACATGTGTTTGTAGTTTGTTTGCAGTTGGAGGCCCTGGCGTGCCCATTCTTTCTCTCTCTCTCAACAGAAAAAAAAAAAAAAAAAGAAAGAAAGAAAGAAAGCCTAGGAAACTCAGGCACTGGGCCCAAATTTACATTTGAGTCATTTTGCATTTAATACATATAAGGTAAACTTCAGGAAGATTGAAATGGGGCAGTCTTATTTCTTCCAGCCAAGAAACAATAGAAGATGCACAAGAAACCCAAGAGTCAATGTTGGTGAGATCAACACTAACTTTCATACCTGAAAGGAATTCCTACAGGTTTAATACTTTTTAAAAAGTATTGTATTCTTGAAGCTGAGTCAGTCAGCATAATTTGGCTCTGAGTTTAGCACATTAAATTTCATTGCTTGATGTTCTCTCCAACATTAACTATATATATATTTTTAAAGAAAGTCAAATCCTTCCCTCATTATTCAAATGTTTGGTGGTGAGTACAGTCAGGGACCACTGATTAGAAACACCATTGTTCATGGATCTAGAAGACAGGATGGTGACCTATATTTTTTTCTAATATATAAAAATGGTTAAGCTGAGTGTGGTGGCACATGCCTTTAATCCCAGCACTTGGGAGGTAGAGGTAGGAGGATTGCCATGAGTTTGAGGCCACCCTGAGACTACATAGTGAACTCCAGGTCAGCCTGGGTTAGAGTGAGACCTTACCTTGAAAAACAAAACAACAACAACAACAAAATGGTTATTGGACATATCTTTGAAGAATAAGTTAGTCTCAGAAAAAGAAAACAGGTACTTTTCCAGAAATGTACCATGTGAATTGAGAACCCAGAAGCCATTGTATTTTGCCAGAAAAGGGAGCTATCTTTGTGGAAAGATGATTTCTTCTAGCTTTATTTCCCTTCTGAAATCATGAGCCCAGGTCTGTGACATCACTGGGTTGCTGTGGAAATGTTTATTTCACAGAGGGGTTTAACTTCACGTGGGGAATTTAGAAGAAGTGTGAACTCTTAGAAAAACAAAATTTGTTTGAATTGAAATGTGCAGCACTTGGAGAAAAGAAAAAAGATTCAGAAAGAAAACAATATAAACTGCCTGGAAGAGATTTTTCAGGTTTTCCTGTGAGGATTCCAGTACTTGGAAGAGTATCTTACACAGACACGGCAGTTTTTATTCGAATTTTACTTTCTATAAATACTTATATAGTCAGGAGATGTAAGGGAAGAAGAATATCTTTGCAGGGGGAATTAAAAAAAAACCAACTTTAAGCCACTCAATTATTAAGACAGTAAGGTTTCCTCTCGAAATACCTCAGCCCAAGGAAGGGAGGAAACTATATACATTTACATTTTTATAACGTATAATGGACTTAAGAGAATAGCTCCCTTTAAAGAATGGCGACTCAAGGGGCCTGACTTTTAGAGCAGAAGCTACAAAATCGTTTTGAATTGTTAAATCAACAGAACGCCGAACCGGAGCTGTTCCTCCTGCTGGGGCAGTATTGTCCCCTAAATTCACATTCCATCCTCAGCCTAGCTTAGTTTGATGTTGCATCGACTCCGTCTAACTACAGCAGCCGGCAAAAGGAAGTGGGTTTGCATTTGGGATGGGAGAAGGCGGCTGCTGGTGTGTGTGTGTGTGTGTGTGTGTGTGTGTGTGTGTGTGTGTGTGTCTGCGCGCGCGCTGGGCGGGGGTGGGGAACTCGGAGCAAGCGAGACAGAAAGAAAATCGAGACGTAGCAACTGTGTGAACATAATTTCCCCGTGGCTGGAAGAAGGGTCTGTGCATGGGAAAGCGATTTTAAGCATTCAAATGAAAAACCCTTCCAACGGGGTGGGAGGCAGGCTTTGCAGGAGGGTGCGGGGCGCCGGGGGTGGGGTGGTGGTTCGCTGGTGTGTGTCTCCCCAAGCATCCAGCTCTCCTCGTCTTTCCCGGGCTTGGGGTCCTCTTCGCATCCAATTCACCTGCCCGCAGCTGTACCCGCGCCCCCTGGCGTCCCGAGGGGCGCACGGCGGCCGGGGGGATGGCGAGGTGCTCCGGCTGGCCCGCCGGGGCTGCGAAGGTCTGGCGGCGCGGGGCTGATTTAGTGGCCGGGGCTGTAGTACAGGCTGTCCCCGGCAGCCGGCGGAGTCGGGGAGCCCACGTGACGGCCCCGGCTCTCCGGTGAGCTCCCCAAACAGACGCACACCCAGCCACTCGCGCGCGCGCGCACGCACGCACACACACACACACACACTCACTCGTGCACACACACGCGCACCCACACACACACACACACACGCACGCACGCACGCACCCCAGCCCGGCGCGCACACGGCCGCCCGCTCTGCCTCTGCGCCCTGCATCCCGGCTCGCTCGTCCTCTCGCTTCCCCCTGCGGTCCCCCGCTCTGCGCGCACACACCACACACGCGCACACGCGCACACACGCGCGCACACACGCAGCCGGCACAGGCGGCGGCGGCGGCGGCTGCCCGAGTCAGGACGAACCTCTCTAGGTACCGTCTTGAGAGGCGGCGGCGGCGGCGGCCCGAGCATCCCTGCTCAGCCCGAGGAGGAGCACCGCCGGGAGTTCCCTGCCCCTCGGCCATCTCCTTCCCCCGTTCTTTGCTTTATTTTTGCGAGAGAATTTCAGCTGGCTTATTGATTTCATTTGATTTTTGAACATTTTTCGTTGCTTTTGTGTGTGTGTGTGTGTGCGTGCGCTTTTTTTTCTTCTCCCCCCTTTCCTCGTTTTATTTGCATCCAGAGCATGGCGGGCTGCGGGCTGTCGGAAGACACCTTCTCTTCCTTCTTTTACAACTACGGCTCCTCCTGGGAAAACCCTTCCAGCCAGGTAAGGGGTGGCTCGGTGCCGGGCGGCGTCGCGCCCAGTGCCCCCCGCCGCTCGCTCACTTGGCACCAGGCGGGGGAGAGGCAGCGGCTTGGGAGGGGGTGGGGAGATTGGGGGGGCCAAGTGGGTCGCACTGTCTGGGTCAGCGCCAACCAGCCTACCGAGGTGCCCTCTTCCCCCAGCACCACCTCTCCGGGGCTTCAGGGTCTGTGGCTTCCCTCGGGTGCCCGTTCTGCCACCGACACCTACCCCTCCTCACCTCCCAGCCCAGCGGGAACCGAGAAAGAGGCAGGAGCTGGCGCGTTACCCCGAACAACTCCAGGCACAAGCAGGGAACTCGAGCGCAACCTTCCCCAAGTCGCCGCGGGCGCCGCGCCCCTGTGCGCCCGGCACCTGCCCGCCCTCCGGTTGGCGCCGAGGGGCTGCTGAGCCGCGACCCCCACCCCCGCGACGTCTTGTCCCCTCCCTCCACTTCCCCCCTCCAGGGCTCCCAGCCACCTCTTTCCCTAAAATGGCTGCACTCTCAAGTAGTGGCGTCCCCTGACCCTCGGGGATGGGGAAGGGGCTGAATGGAGGCTCCGCTCCACCCGACCCCGCGCCTCCCCGGGCGCTCACGAGCACCCCACGAACACACACTTAACTTTGATGACTGTGCAATGCAGTCCGGCTGCATCGTGTCCTACACGCTCCCCGCCACCGGCCTGTAGGTGTGTGTGTTGGTGTGATTCGAGGGGCCTGGGGAGGCAGCGGGGGTGGATGCGGGAAGTGGGGGCGTGGAAAAAGACGGGTGTCAGCGGGCCACGGGTTACCTGGAGAGACAGGCATGTGCTCAGGGTCTGGCGGCGCGGGAGAAGGGGGGGGGGTTTGCAAAAGCTATTCCGGGAGCCAGAGCGAGAATTAGAGGAAAATGCCTTTTAATTAAATAACTGTTGTAGTCTGCTGCCCCCACTGCTTGTTTGGTGAAAGTCTACAGGCATCTGTCATGTCCAAACTGCATCGGGAAGTGGAGCTGGGGGTCCAGGGACGGAAGGAGTGAATGGTGTGTGCGTGTGTGTGTGTGTGTGTGTGTGTGTGTGTTCGCGCGTGGCGGGCTGGGGAAAGTTGGGGCCAGCGGCCAGGTGGAAGAGCAGTGGTGTGGGTAGTAGTTTAGTACCCACTCGGTGGTCCGGCCGGGTCTCCGGGAGTTCCCCGGCCCGGTGGCGTGCACACCGAGGGGTGCGGGCCAGCAGGGCCGGGGTTGGGGGGTGTCCGAGGAAAGAGCTCCGTCCAGCCGGGCTCTCCGGGCCGCCGTGGCGTGTCTCTCCCGAGCCCGCTCGCCGGCCCTCCAGCCTCGGCCGCTCGCGGGGCTGCCCGCCCGGCGCTGGCGCGCTCCCTCCCGGGCCCAGGGCGCAGCGCGCTCCAGCGAGCTCGCGGCGGGAGGGGGCGGGGGGCAGGATGCAAAGCCCTAAAGCAAAACAACCGGGAAATGTGCTCCGCCACCCCCGCACCGCCCTGAGCCCTCCACAAACAGATCGCCAAAGTAGTAGCGGTCGGGAGAAGACGTCGCGTCTCCGGCGTTGGCTCGCCCCCCCTCCCGCCCCCCGAAAGCGCCGTGTCTGCCCGAGTGAATAATCCCGAAAGGGCCGCCTGGGAGCTCGGAGAGGCTCCGGAAGCCACGGCACGACATCGCCGGGCGGCCGCGAGCTCCGGTTACATCGCCGAGTCGCCCCCGGGCATCTGGTCGCCGCCAAGCGCACGGCCCCGGGTGCAGGACGACGGGGTTCGCAGTGATACGGCCCGGGAGAGGGGAGGCCTCGCCGACAGGGCAAACTTGGGGGAGCTGCCGAGAGCTGGAGTTGGGAACCCTGGAGAGGCACAAATGGGGTCAAGGGGGGCGCCCTGGCTGCCGGTAGCGTGGGAGGGGGTGGTTTTCTAGGCCACCCTCGTGGCTGGCCCCCAAGTTCTCTCCACGCCTTCCGGGATTGCCCGGAGTCAACGACCCCTTTGCTTGGCAAACTCAGGAGCCCACGAGCCTCTGTGTGTGTGTGTGTGTGTGTGTGTGTGTGTGTGTGTACGCGCGCTTGTGCGCGCTCGTGGTTGCCGATGAGTCAGAAACCAACCCCAGATGATGCCTGTGAGGACCAAGGCTGAGGCCAGAGGCTTGAAACGCACACGCACACACACGCACCAGCCTGGCCGGCTTTCGGGTTGCTTCGGCAGGGCCGCGCCCCCCACTGCTGGAGTGAGATGCGTTAGGAGAAGTTTCCACGCGCGTGCCTCCGACCTGCCCCTCGGGCCGCTCGGTTCTCCCGGGGAGGAAGAGCAGGGAGACACGGTGCCGGGAGGCACGCAGCGAGCGATACCGCTCCAAGGCGGCGGGGCGGCTTCGCAGCCTCTTTAATGAGATAGGAAAGAAGTCGTGGGAAGGGCCGAGGAGGCCCGATTTCTCCAGACAGGTAGTCACGTGCAAACTCCTTGGAAACCAGAGCAGGTGGGCGAGAGGGAGAGATGTGGGGAGGGGGGGGCGGGGGCGGGGAGAGTCAAGGAAAGAGCCCTGGAGGGGGACATTTGCGAAACAGGTAAACTGTTGGCTTCTTCTGGTAAAGTTAGTTTAACTTGATTAGGAAGCGGATTTCCCCAAAAGGCAACATCTTTCCTCTAGAAAGGGAGACGCATCGTGGCCAAGAAAACGCCTAGAATCTCCGATGGAGCGGCTGGCGTGGGGGCCGGAGGGCGGTGCTCCCAGACTGGTCCAGGGGAGCGAGCTGCTCCGAGCGAGGGAGCGAGTGGGAGAGAGGTGATGGAGGACTTGGTTCTTCCCTGGCTGCGGTGTGAACTTTAGGCTAAAGTGCAAGACAGATGGAAGATGGGCCTCGTTAGGGGAAGGGGCCTTCCCATGCCGAAGGAGTAGGGGCTGGTACCAGGATTGGCGGTTTCCGAAGCAGACACCGAGGGCGGCTTCGCTGAGCAATCCAGTGTGTGCACTGGGGCCTTGCTGAATTCGTCTGTCTTTATAGCGTTTGGGCTTGGGCAAATGACTGCGAAAACTCTCCCCACGAGGAGAAGGGAGAAAACAAAGGCAATAGTTAAAATCCTATCTCTCCCGTATGAGCAGAGCTGTCATAGGGGGAGGCCTGGGCCAAATTTGGAAGAGTGAGACTTATTCATGATTTTACCTGAATTGCTGCCAAAGAGCTTACAAATCCTGTCTTCCCTAAAAATAGCGAGTTCTTCAAATATAATTTGTTTACGCTACCTCAATTAAAAATAAAACCCCCTCCGTGTTATAAAGTGCTTATGAAGGTAAGGGTTGACTGGACTAAAAAAAAATCAAGCTTTTTATTTCTAGATCAATAAAATGTGCTCTCAACATCTAATACCATGTAAAAGGAGCCTTTTTCTAACATCAATAGCAGGCAGGCATGGCTTAGTAGAGGCCCCTTTCCTGGAATCACAAGGCATTTTGATTACTTTCATTTTCACAAGAAACATGATTATGACACCTCTCGTTATAAACAAGCGAGTGAAAACTGTAATGAAGATGGAGGTTCTTGATATCTAGAAACAAGCGGGGCATGTATTCACTGCCAAACTGTGCAAAACAAACAAACAGGAATGCAGCCACCTCTCACGGTTGAAGGGAAGGTTTCTTTTTCAGCTGTTCGGTGACATTTTATTATTAAAGCTGGGGAGGGTGGTGATTTTTTTTTTTTTGGAGAGAGCCCAATGTGTATTAGAGCCGAAATTACATCTGTTACCATTTTAAAAAACTGGGAAATTCCATCCTGTATCTGAGTAGACCATGTTGCAAGTGTTTTGCATCCACTTGCCAATGTGCAAAATATACCAACAGCGTGTGTGTGTGTGTGTGTGTGTGTGTGTGTGTGTGCAGGCGTGGGGGGGAGCATCTGCTTAGGTGAAATTTATTTCTTCAATTAGAACAAAACCCCCAATTAAAGTGTATATGTAAAGTGTCTGCTTTGGCTCCGTGCAGCAGACAGCACACCATTCTTTAATTTACAGTTTCACGCCTAGGGATGGCAGTAGTGCAAGCTTCCAGAACTAGCTTAATCTTCTCATGTGTGCTTTTCACTCTGGGATTCTCCCCCTGTAGTTGTTTAAGCTTCCTACCTTCATCTGAAGCCAGCAGGACAGTGCTTACCTTTTGGACCTAGGTCACCTTAAATAGTCGTTACTAGGTAGGCCCAGATCGAAGGAGGCCAGGTCTGTATCATACAGAATCAATCAATGGAAAGTGAAAAATGGAGCTAATTAGCTGACTGCTTGGGTGTCTGCAGGGCCAGACATCTGGCTTTACTTACCCGATTGGCCAGCTCTGGTTATGGGAGCTTTACTTGCAGTTTGTGAGAAAGACAGAGACTTGACCATATTCTCTAACATCTCATTGCTTCTTGTTCCATCACATTTTTTCAGACTCGAAACATAAAATGGCATCCTTGTAAAGACATTTGTGCTCTGTCCTCTCAGAGCGGGCTGTAGCTGCGTTGAATTGAGCTCTGGCCGTTCCTTAGTACCTGTAGTTCTTTGCACTTTATCTTTTCAAGCAGGGTAGAAGTTACAATACAGATTCATTGCTGGATGTGGGTAAGTTATTAAAAGCTTGTTCTCTGTACCTGCTTTTATTTTTTGGGGGGAGGTGAGAGGTTCTTGGTACTATTTCCATAAATAGGAGTAGACCAAACAGGAAGTACCATGAAGAATTGAATATTTTTTCTTTTTTCTGGTTATCCTACTCCATAATTCTTAAAGTGATGACAGTGTTTGGAGTCACAGAGGTGAGACAAGATTTGAGAATATTTTCCATTTATTTACAATGTTTTTAGGTAGCCAACATCACAAAGCTCAAAAAATGTAAACTGAAATTCTATACATCTTAAATAAACACTTTTATTTTCCTGAACATGTGTATATATGAACTGCAAACCATTTTTGAAATTATATGTGTGTGTGTGTGTGTGTGTGTGTGTGTGAGAGAGAGAGAGAGAGAGAGAGAGAGAGAGAGAGAGAGAGAGGGAGAAAGAGAAAGAGAATGGAACTGTAGCCACTGCAGACAAACTCCAGACACATGCGCCACCTTGTGCATTTGGCTTTACATGGGTACAGGGGAATTGAACCCAGATCTTTAGGTTTTGCAGACAAGCACCGTAACCACTGAGTCATCTCTCCAGCCCTACAAACCATTTTTACTTTTTTTTTCTTTTTTTTGTTTATTTATTTATTTGAGAGCGACAGAGAGAAGGAGGCAGAGAGAGAGAGAGAGGGAGAGAGCGAGAGAGCCAGAGCTTCCAGCCTCTGTAAACGAACTCCAGATGCGTGTGCCCCCTTGTGCATCTGGCTAACATGGGTCCTGGGGAACTGAGCCTCGAACCGGGGTCCTTAGGCTTCACAGGCAAGCACTTAAGCACTAAGCCATCTCTCCAGCCCCATTTTTACTTTTTTAAAATTTATTTGTTGTCTGCAGGAGATTCAACCCATGACCTTGTACATGCTAAATATGTGCTCTACCAATGAGTTGCAAAGCCCTAGCCTATATATATATATATTTTTAATTTTAAACTTTTTATTTTATTTATTCATTTGAAGAGAGAAAGTGGGGGGGGAGAGGAGGGAGGGAGAGAGAGAATGTAGGCACACCAGGGCCTCCAGCTGCTGTGAATGAATTCCAGATGCATGCGCCCCCTTGTGCATCTGGCTTTATGTGGGTACTGGGGAACCAAACTCAGGTTATTAGGCTTTGCAGGCAAACACCTTAGCTGCTGAGCCATTTCTCTAGCCCCTATAAGATGTTTTTAAAGTGCATTTCTACATTTTTACACTAAATAAAATTTAAAGGTCCTTCTGTGAGTACAGCTCACATAACTCTAGTTTTTCTTTTTTATTAAAAAAATTTTATGTATCTATTTGCAAGGAGAGAAAGAGAGTGTGAAAGAGAAAGGAAGAATGGGCATGCCAGGGCCTCAAACCCCTGCAAGCAAACTCCGACACATGCACCACTTTGTGTGTTGCCACTTTGTGTGTGCATCTGGCTTTATGTGGGCACTGGAGAATTGAACCTGGGTCATTAGGCTTTATAGGCAAGTGCCTCTGGTTTTTTTGAGGTATGTCCTCACTCTAGCCCAGGCTGCCTGGAATTCACTATGTAGTCTCATGTTGGCCTCAGACTCACAGCCTCCTAAATATTGGGATTATTGGGATTAAAATCATGTGCCACCATGCCTAGCTTTTTTTTTTTTTTTTTTTTTTTTTTTTTTTGAGGTAGGGTCTCACTCTAGCCCAGGCTAACCTGTGATTCACTATGTAGGCTCAGGGTGGCTTTGAACTTACAGTGATTCTTCCACCTCTGTGTCCCAAGTGCTGGGATTAAAGGTGTGTGCCACTAAGCCTGACTCCAGCTCTTTTAAAAAAATTCTTTTTATTTATTAATTAATTTATTTGAGAGAGAGATTGAGAGAGGTAGATATAGAGAGAGAATGGGCACGACAGGGCCTCCAGCCACTGCAAACAAATGTATTCCAGATGCATGTACTACCTTGGGCATCTGGCTTACCTGGGTCTTGGGGAATTGAACCCCAAGTACTTAGGCTTCACAGGCAAGTGCCTTAACTGCTAAGCCACCTCTCTAGCCCCTCCAGCTCTTTTTAAAATAAATTTTATTTATTTATATGTGTGTGCGCGTGCGTGTGCCCACATGTGTACGGGCATACCAAAGCCTCTTTCCATTACAAACTAATTCCATATGCACCATTTTTTTGCATATATGGATGACTTGGAAATTGAACACTGGCAGGCAGGCTTTGCAAGCAAGAGCCTTTAACCACTGACCCACCACTCTAGTCTCCAATTCTAGTTTTTCAGAGTTCTTCTGGGTAGACAAAGAAGGAGACTTGAAGTGACAGGCTTGCTGTGAGTCTTCTGTTTTTAAAGCATTTTAAAAATATTTTTTATTTATTAGTTATGAGAGAGAGAAAGAGAGAGAGAGAGGCAGATATAGGAGAAAATGGGCAAGTCAGGGCCTTTAGCTACTTCAAACAAACTCCACATACATGCACCACTCTGTGCATCCAGTTTTATGTGGGTACTAGGGAATCAAACAGTGTTTTTTGGTTTTGCCGGCTGCTAAGCCATCTCTTCAGTCCATGTTGTGAGTCATCGTCCTCTTCTTCTTCTTCTTCTTTTTTTTTTCTTTTCTTTTTCAAGCAGGTTCTCACTGCAGCCTAGGCTGACCTGGAATTCACTCTGTATTCTCAGGGTGGCCTCCAACTCACGGTGATCCTCCTACCTCTGCCTCCCAAGTGCTGAGATTAAAGGCATGCACCACCACGCCTGGCCAAGTCTTCTTTTTAAAAAAGATATTTATTTTATTTTATTCATTTATGGAAGAGAGAGAGAGGGAGAGAGAGAGAGAGAATGAATTGGCATGCCAGGGCCTCCAGCCACTTCAAACAAACTCCAGATGCATGTGCTACCTTGTGCATCTGGCTTATGTGGGTCCTGGGAAATCAAACCTGGGTCCTTTGGCTTTGCAGGCATACGTCTTAACCACTAAGCCATCCATCCAGCCCCGTGAGTCTTCCTGAGAGGCTAATTTCCGTGAACTATCAGCTGGAAAATATTCTGTATTTTTTACAAACCTGAAACTTGAGGATCAGATAGTGGTGATAGTAACAGCCACCTCCGTCCTTTCCTTCCTTCCTTCTTTCTTTCTTTCTTTCTTTTTCTTTTTCTTTTTTTTTCTTTTTTGGTAGGGTCTTTCTCTAGCTCAGGCTGACCTGGAATTCACTCTGTAGTCTCAGGGTGGCCTCGAACTCATGGTGATCCTCCTACCTCTGCCTCCCGCGTGCTGGGATTAAAGGCGTGTGCCACCATGCCTGGCTACCCTCCTTTCTTTTGAGGCAGGGTCTCACTTTAGCCCAGGCTGGCCTGGAGCCCACAGTGACCCTCTGGCCTCAGCATCCCGGGTGCTGGGATTAAAGGCATGTGCCACCACAGCTGGATTATAACTACTCTTTTGAAATGCTATTCCAAACATTTTCTGTCTGTTACTCATTTAATCTCCACAACAATATATGAGGTACTTTTATCATTCCCATTTTGTAGATAAGGAAAACAAGACAGAGTTAATCACTTGTTAAGGTCTCAGCACTGCAAATTGGGGGGCTGGCTAGGCAGGCAGCCTGGGGCCAGCTTCCTTTTACCCTCTGCACTATCCCTGACAACATGAACATACTGTGAGGCTCTTTGCCCATTTCTAGCAAGTTTTTGATGATGTCATTTATTTGTGAGCTTCTTGAAATAGTGGAGAGCTCCTTTGCTTGTCAGCTCTGTCCACTTTTCTTTCTTTATGTCACTGGATAAGATTCTCTTTGGGGAATGAGGTGACACTGTCTGCTTTGGTAGAGCCGACCAGAACTACTTAATGCTTTTCTGCTTCTCTTGGTGATGGACGGGTGATGTTTGAGTTTAACATCATTTTTGCTATAAACAGTTGATTCAGCTGAAGAGACAGATTAAAAAAATTATTTATTTATTTTAGAGAGAAAGAGAGAAGAGGCAGATAGAGATAGAGAGAGAATGTATGCACCAGGGCCTCTAACCACTACAGAGGAACTCCAGATATATGTGTCTCTATGTGCATCTGGCTCACGTAGGTACTGAGGACTCGGAGCTGGGTCCTTAGGCTTTTCAGGCAAGTACCTTAACTGCTAAGCCACCTCTCCAGCCCTTTTCTTGTTTTATTGAGTAGGGTTTCATCAGGCTGACCTGGAATTCACTATGTAGTCTCAGGGTGGCCTCCAACTCACAGTGATCCTCCTACCTCTGCCTCCTGAGTGCTGGGATTAAAGGCATGTGCCACCACGCCCAGCTCCAGCCCTTTCTTGTGTTTTTAAGGTAGGGTCTTGTTCTAGCCCAGGCTGACCTGGAATTCACTATGTAGTCTCAGGCTGGCTTTGAACCTCCAGTGAGCCTCCTACTTTTGCCTCCTGAGTGCTGGGGTTAGAGGCATGCACAACCACGCCTGGCCAAATGGGGTTTTTAGATTGTCGCCTTACCAAATCAAACAGGGAAGAGAAATTTTATAATTGTTCAGATGCATTAAAGCCCTCCATCTCTGTCTTCTCTCTCTCTTTGTTCTCTCTCTCTCTTTCACACACACACACACACACACACACATACACACACACACGGGCATATACTCACCTTCATTTTATAATCTAACCCATATCTTGTGGGCTTGCAGTGTGTGTATTTATGTCTGCGAATCAGCGTGAGGCATGCCTTTCTCTTCATAGCTGTGTTATATCAAGTGTCTTCTGTACTGAGTCAGGCACCTAACATTTATGTCCATCATGAACTAATGCCTTTTCGTGGCTCAGCCCTTATATTGTGTCCCTCCACAATATAGTTGTGGGAAGGGGAGGGAAGACATTAAATGTCAGTAGCTTCAGCAAGGCAGTCTCTAGAAAGAGGGCAGAGTTTCTCGCTGGTCTCACGTTTCTGTGGCCTAGCAGAAATGTAAAAGTGCAGGGTTTGCAGTGGAATGAGAAGAGGGTCACCTCCTCTTTGTACCTGTCATCAAGGAAGCGGAACTTCCTTCCAGAGAGACCATAGGAAGTCAGTGACCACACTGGCAGCAGACGTGAATGCGCACAGCAGACGACATCAAATAAAAGGGCAGCAGAAAGTGATTTGCTCTTGAAGGCAGTGTGACTTTTTGGTGCCTTCAAAGAATTCACATATTTTCAATATAATACTTATAGTCAAATATTTCTTTTCTTTTCAATTATTATGCGTTTTTTTTAAAAAGAAGTAAAGTAAAAATCGCCATTGGGTGATGTTACAGTCTTCTCATAAAGATAGATCTTTAAACAAATCCCAGTACCTTTATGGAATAGGGTACCAAATTCGTGCCTCCCTCTTTTTGTTTGTTAATAAGAATCGACCTGGTTTATTAAAAATATGCATGGGCCTGTGTGCGTTTATTTATTTGGTGTTTACACTTAGCAGAGGGGGAGTTTGTGCTTGGGGAAGTCTCACCTTGACCGGAAGAGGCTGCAGTGGGATCCTAACACAGGGACACCTAAGGTGGGGGGTGGGGTGGGGGAGATGGCGGGTGTACGGGGAAACATAGGTGTGGAAACTTAAGGAAATGAGGAAAAGCAGGTGTGTGGGGCTCGCATGCTTCCCTCTGCAGTATGCACTTCTGATTACTTTGTGAGCGCGCCTTCCTCCTGTACCTTTGAAACAGAGCTGCAGGTCATAGCTTCAAGGCAAAGAGAGTATCAGGATTCTACCTGGAAGAAGTCAGCATGCCAGGACATCCCTTGGGGAAAAAAATCTTAGAAACTGGGTAAAAAAAAAAAAAAAAAAAAAGACATAAATAAAAAAGGAAGCTCACCAACACACCGGGTACATTTTGTCCCAATTTATTATTTCCAGTAGCAGTTTAGCCCCTAATGTTAACAATGAGTGATCATGATTCCGTGGTTTCGTTTACAGCATAAATTAGCATTTTGTTTTCTGTTACAGCTTTTGAATGAGGAATTATAATGTATAATTTGCTGAAAATAGATGTTATCATCTCTTAGGATGAGAACAACCACATAAACTTGAACAAATGATAAAAATGGAATCAATTATATTTCAAATGGAAGTCGTTTACAAACCCCCAAATACAAAGTGGCAGTAGTAGCTGGTTATTGTAACAAATAATTAGTTTTTTTAAACAACATTTATTGAATTCCATTGACAATTTGGTAATTGTTCTCAGTTGGCTGTAACCCTCCCTCTTCTGAAACAAAACTGGCAAGGAATGACTACATTTTATAAACTAAACTGCATTTTGCTTCATCATTTTACATTTCACCCAGAATGTACACTTATTCGTGTGTATAACCCTTTGTGAGTAATAGGAAGAAAACATCAAATTCTGTCACCTGGCTTAGGTGACAGATAAATATCCAAGGTCTGGTGACGGAGGGTATTTCCAGGTCCCAGGGGCATTGGGTGGGGGGCGGCAGGGAGCAAGGAGTGAATTTGGATGTGTATGAGCATAGGTTGAAAGAAGAAAAAATATCATCATGACTTATCAAATGGGCAGGTCATGGTTTTATTTTTAGCAGGGATTGTTTCCCAGACCTATTGCTCTCTTCTCTTAACACTTTCTATCTTGTATTGTCAAATCCCATGTGCCCCTGTCATCTCCCACCCTACCGAGGCAGCTCCTTTGGGAAGAAAACTCTTAGTTCCTGGTCCCTCATCATGGCCAGCCTGTAGCAGACAGGTGGCATGTGCCAGACAAATGGCTGAGGTTTCAGAAAACAACTTTTCTGTCATGACACATGTCACTTTATTTATTGTTCTTTGTTCCGCCTCTTAGAGTGAGGAGGACAATTCAGCAATGTCATTTTTTGAAAATGGGAATTTGACTTGGAGAACAAATGAATCCTGTTTCCATTAAAGTGTCCCCAGGGAAGAGCATGTTTGGGCTATCATAGGCTCACTTAAGCCTCTTAATTTTTTAAAATGAAAAATTATGGAGTGTATGCTTAAATTGATAAATTCAGAAAGAGTCAAGGAGGAAAAGCAAGAATTGGAGGGCATCATAGTTTTATACTTTTTGGTAACTGCTACATACTGAGTGGCTCATTCATTTCTGATTATTTCTAAAAGATTAATCCATTTCTTTAAAGTTAATATGCATAGAAATTTGTTCAACATCACTTTATTTTTAGATCCCACGATTTAGTCTGAAACAAATCAGTGGTGCATTAGAAACGCACAAGAATGTATCTAATGATGGGAGTCGGGCTGAACAGATGCTAAAAAAGATGCTTCGTGTGAAGTCAAGGGAGCTGCGGGAGGGAATGGGAAAAGTCTCTAGAAGTTGGAGGGCTTGTGAGGTGAATGCTGTGGAGACATCCACCCGCCAAGTGTGTGCTGTGGAGGGCGGAGCAAAGAGATTCCACTTGCTCCTACATGAGCGCAGAAACAGTGATACCCATCCCTATCACAGCTGGTGAGGTTTCAGTGACACCTTGGTTTTGTTTTGTTTTTGTTTCCAGGTAGGATCTCACCCTAGCACAGGCTGACCTAGAATTCACTATGTAGTCTCAGAGTAGCCTCGAACTCTCAGCGATCCTCCTACCTCTGCCTCCCAAGTGCTGGGATTAAAGGCATGTGCCACTACGCCTGGCTTTCAGTAACACCTTGGACCTGGAAGACTTTTTCTTTCTTGTCTTTTCTTTTCTTTTCTTTTCTTTCTTTTTCTTTTCTTTTCTTTTTTTTTTTTTTTTTGAGGTAGGGTCTCACTCTGGTCCAGGCTGACCTCAAATTAACTATGTAGTCTCAGGATGGCCTCGAACTCACAGTGATCCTCTTACCTCAGCCTCCCGCGTGCTGGGATTAAAGGCATGTGCCACCATGCCCGGCTGACTTTTTCTATTGACTAATAAATGACCAAGTCAAAACAGGTCTTCTCAGCCATTTCTTCCATCAGTCTGGGATACTTACTACACAGCCTGCAGCATAATAGATTCTCAGTAAATTATGTTGAGTCTATCACAGAAGAATCCATTTATCAAGCACTTTACTATAACATTGGACAAACCTTTAAAAGTGCTTTAACATGGACTTACTCATCAAAATATTACTACAGAATGGCTGCTACTAGTAACGTTATATGTTACAAATGAAGAAGCAGGGGGTCAGAGAGATGAGCTGGCCTAACCAAGATCACATGGTTGGCAAGAGGCAGTGTGAGGATTTGTATCTAAGCGCATCTGATTGCCAAGTCCATGGTTGAGCTCTCATACCAGGCTCCCTTCAGCTGGGTGATCAGATGAGTGGATGGACAGGGGGGGCCTCACAGATGTGGGTGTGGGTTTCCGAGAGGACCTAACCTGGCTGCTGACAAGGCAGGAAGTGGATGAAGTGACTCGTGCTCTGAGACAGGGGCAGCGCTGTGATGGTGTAGAGAAGGAGCTGCAGGGTTTAAGAGAGTCATGGCATATGCTCTGGGCTTTGAGGAGCACAGAGGCTATGGGCAGAGAGAATGGGTGTGGGAACAGGGCAAGAGAGGGTGTTCTAGGCAGAAGGAACGTGTGGGAGGCACTTAGCATGGAGTACATGGTTGTTTGGTCAAATTTTTCACTTGATAAAATATGCTGACTGCCTGCAATTTCCTGTCCCAGAACATAGGGAACTGAAATTGAGACACACACACACACACACACACACACACACACACACACGAAATCACAGAAGCCTATAGCATGTATACATGAGATATATGGCTAGGTAGATGGAGGCTATGTGTACAGTGCATATCTCTATATAAGCTATGTAAAAGGTACAGGCACATCTACCCACATATATCATACAAACACATACTATTTCTTGTCTACCATTTAACCACATATGTGTATATATCTACCTGCCCATCACATGTCTATTTACCTATGTATGTACCTGTCATCTAGCTACCTGTCATCTAGCTGCCATTATCTCTTAAACTGTGAAATACCAAGGAGGAAAAAAATAAATAACGCTTACCAAGAGAAGGCAGTCATAGTTTAGACTTCGGAAATGGACAGGGAGGCACCCTCCAGGGTGACCCGGGGACCTCCTTTGGAGTTATTGATTTACACACCAGCTGTCCACCTCCCACTCTGATCTCTTACTTAGCAAAGGGAAGGAACTACCACAGTAGGGGTCTTGTGAGTCCGTCATATAGGTTGGAGAGTTGTTTTCCACCCTGTTTTATCTGACACAAGTTAGCCATCAAGCAAGCCGTCAAACTTGGTTTAAATTTAAGATCTTTACATCATTGAAATTTGCTTGTTGACAATGCAAAAAGAACAGTTTAATTAGGAAATCAAATGTAAGGTTTTACTTTTAGATTTTATTACACTTCAATCGATGGCTAAACTAACTTTCTTTCTTTCTTTCTTTCTTTCTTTCTTTCTTTCTTTCTTTCTTTCTTTTTTTTTTTTTTTTTTTTTTTTTTTTTTTTTTTTTTTTTTTTTTGGTTTTTCGAGGTAGGGTTTCACTCTAGCCCAGGCTGACCTGGAATTCACTATGGAGTCTCAGGGTGGCCTCGAACTCACGGCGATCCTCCTACCTCTGCCTCCCGAGTGCTGGGATTAAAGGCGTGCGCCACCACGCCCGGCTTTCTTTCTTTCTTTCTTTCTTTCTTTCTTTCAGATTAGAATTAGCCACCCAAGCTAGAGAATGAAATAGTATCAGAAATTGGGGACACACTCTAAGGGACATTCAGCAGTGCTAATGAAATCCTTAACGCCTTGCTTTGCATGATGTCAAACTAAAAGGGTTCCAGGGCTTTGAAGAAAACAGCATAAAACATTGCAAATGGGAATGGAACCATCTCCACAATGCTTGTCAAAAGCTTGTTATTTTAAGAAGTACTCCGTTGCTAATTGATTTAAAAGAGTTTTATTTATTTTCTTATTTATTTATTATGAGAGAGAGACAGAGAGAGAGACAAAGAGAGAGAGAGAGAGAGAGAGAGAGAATGAGCACATCAGGGCCGAGAGAGAGAGAGAGAGAGAGAGAGAGAGAGAGAGAGAGAAAGGAAGAAAGAATGAGCACATCAGGGCCCCCAGCCACTGCAAACGAACTCCAGACACATGTGCCGCCTTGTGCATCTGGCTTATGTGGGTACTGGGGAATAGAACCTGTGTCTTTAGGCTTCGCAAGCAAATGCCTTAACTGCTAAGCCATTTTTCCAGCCTGTTAATTGATTTTATTGACCCTGATACTAATGTTTGCATTGGAAAGAATTTTAAAATTATTTCCCTTGATTAAGCTGGTCCTAAAGAACAAGTTGTCTAGAACCAACAGGTCAACTTGGTTATATGGATTACAATAAATATCAGTTTATTTTTTCCAAAAATTGGCTATATTTGTTGTTTCTCTGGACCAGAAAATCAGGTATGATGATGGTTTGGGGAGTGTTTGTGAACTGCAAAGTGCTGCTTTCATCATTGTCATTATAGTGGAAGGAGAGTTTGCCTGCTGACAAGAGGAACCATTAACCTTGAATACAGGCCCAGGAAAAAAAGCACATGTTAAAGAAGCATTGTACTCACGTAGGTAACTATGTTAAAATACTTGTTTACAGTGACGTCAAGCATTTCCATTGTGGGGCTGAGGAATAATGAACAACTCGGTATTAAATGTCATTGCTTCCTGTGTAACTGAGTCTGTCAAATTGACCTCTATATGCATCCTTCCTGAAGGTGTGATGAGTCTTCCCCAAGCAACATTTACTTGTTTAAATAAAGTAATAAGACAATGTTTTGGAATCCGAGGTTGGTGGAAAATACTCAAATGTCCTTTTTCCAGAAAAATTTGGGAAAATGCTTAATCATGTATATGGGAATATACAGTACTTGAGAAGGGTGCAAGACAGGTGTGGTGGCCCACAACTGTAATTCCAGCACCTGGGATGGGGGGGGGGCAGAGGCAGGAGGTTCATCACAAGTTCAAGGTCTCCCAATCTGCTCTACATAGATAGCTCCAGGCCAGCCAGGGCTACATGGTGAGACTCTGTCTCCAAAATCCAAGAAAAAAAAAGGTTGTATAGATATTAAACACTCCTTGAAAGAGAGTTGTTTTTAGATTTATTATGCCTATTGTATTTAGAGTAAATAGTTAGATTTTTCCTTAATTGATTTATAAGCACCTTCAGTTTGTGTGTGTGTGTGTGTGTGTGTGTGTGTGTGTGTGTGTGTGCACGTGCACATGTTAACATTATGTGTATCACAACATTAAATATAATGAAGGACATGAAAAAGGTACTAACTAATTTAAACTATAATATGTGCCTGATCAAACTGGTCATTTGATGAGCAGAATTATTTTTTAATGCCTTCTAACTATTTAAGGAAAATCACCCAACAATCACACAACTATCTACTAAAAGGGCCAGAAGTTAGAGGAATAGAAACATCCCTTTAAGTACTTCCATAAAAGGATATTTGCTGAAAAACAGAGGAGGGCTTCTCTGAAATTAGAAGGAATAGCTCTTTTGGTCTGCATTCTTTTTCATAGGGAATACTGTTTTTAAATACTGTTAGTTAAAAACATATAAATACTGTTTTTAAATACTGTTAGTTAAAAACATATTTAAACTTGGCTCTCTATTATACTATTTTTGAAAACTATGTCCAGAAAAATGATACAAATATATAATTGATTTTTCTTGTTATAAATATGATACCTTTTTATTTTATAATTTTTTCCTTAGGAAAGTTCAGAAAAAAGGAAAAAAATCCAACAATCTGTAATTTAAATACCTGAAGATAACCACAGATCATACTTTGATGCATTTCATTCTAGTCTTTTCTCTAGGATTATGCATTTCTTGTTTAATTGGCATTACTTGTAAATATTTTATAACCTGATTTTAGTCAATTTACATATAATATTTTATATACCTCTATCATTTTCAGTTGGTCCATATTCTATTGTATAATAGCAGGACCATTTATTTAAGTCTGATATTTATTAGGTGTTTAGGATGGTGATTATTATGGCTGCACTTGATGTACATCTATGACTATATCTTTAGGATATGCAATAACAGAGTTTTTGGGGTAAAGGACATAGAAACTTTCAAGATTTTGTGTTGTCTCTCTGAGAAGAAGTGTCAGCCGCACTGGCGGCTCCCAGTGAGAGTACCAAGGGAGCTGTGTCGAAGCAGGTCCTCTGTTTACAGAATTTCCTCCATCCATCTGAAAACTCATAAATAAGTATTTAAAAATAGTTTATCTATATTTATTTATTTGAGGGAAATAAAGAGGGAGGAAGAGAGAATGCGAGCATGGGTGCGCCAGGACTTCCAGCCAGTGCAAATGAACTCCAGATGCACGTGCCACCTTGCACATCTGGTTTATGTGGGTTCTGGGCCGTGGAACTGGGGTCTTTTGGCTTTGCAAGCAAACACCCTAACTGCTAAGCCATCTCTCCAGCCCCCATATCAATCTTTTTTAGTTGCTGTACCACTTTTCTCAAAAGTGAGGACCTTCCTTGCATAACAGGTTTTGCAGATTGTTTTGGCTAATAGAATAAATTGTAGATCTGAGCAAATGGTTTGTCCTGAGTTTCACTCTACTCATCATGTGGTCATTTTGTCCCCTCCTCCCAGAGCATACCTCTGCAAACACCAGCTTAGGTTCCATTGAGCTCTACAAAGAAATGTCTTTTTTTTTTTTTTTTTCCTGAGGTAGGGTTTCACTCTAGTCCAGGCTGATCTGGAATTCACTATGTAGTCACAGGGTGGCTTCGAACTCTCGGTGATCCTCCTACCTCTGCCTACCGAGTACTGGGATTAAAGGCGTGTGCCACCGTGCCCAGCTAAGAAATGTCTTCTTGTTCTATTAACTGGGCTATTCTCTCTCTCTCTCTCTCTCTTTCTTTCTTCTTCCTTTTCTCTTTCTTTTTCTTTTCTTTTTTTTTTGGTTTTTCAAGGTAGGGTCTTGCTCTAGTCCAGGCTGACTTAGAATTCACTATATAGTCTCAGGGTGGCCTCAAAGTCATGGCAATCCTCCTGCCTCCCAAATGCTGGAATTAAAGGTGTGCATCACCACTCCGGCTAGTCACTGAACTATTCTCACCTTGGGCACAAGGAATCAGCCTGGACCCTAAGCCACTTCTCTTGTCATTCTCCGGAAAATTTTGAGAGAGCAATGTCGACTATACACTAATGTGTCACACTTGTTTGTGCGGACTGGACCCAGCTACACAAAACATAAAGACTTTTGTGAGACTATGACTTGAGTGAAATGACAAAATGAAGACCGTGTCCTCTTCTCCAGTGTGCCCCTCTTCCTTTCTCAAGTGGTGGTCACAGTGTTGTCAATATTGCCTTTGGGGGCTGCAGAGATGGCTTAGCAGTTAAGCGCTTGCCTGTGAAGCCTAAGGACCCCGGTTCGAGGCTCAGTTCCCCAGGACCCACGTTAGCCAGATGCACAAGGGGGCACACGCATCTGGAGTTCGTTTTAGAGGCTGGAAGCTCTGGCGCGCCCATTCTCTCTCTCTCTCTCTGCCTCCTTCTCTCTGTCACTCTCAAATAAATAAACAAAAAAAATATTGCCTTTGGACCCTGTCTATTATAAATCAACTCCCCTCCCCCGAAACCTGCCTTTGCTACAATACAATTCTTCCCTAAGAAAGTGCATCCAGGGATGGAGAAATGGCTCAGTGGTTAAACACACTTGCTTGTAAAGCCTGATGGCTTGGGTTCAACTCCCCAGTACCCACATAAAGTCAGATGCACAAAGTGGTGCATATGTCTGGAGTTTGCAGTGGGAGGAGGCTGTGGTGTGCCTGTTTTTACTCTCTCTGTCTCTCTCTCTCAACTCGATAAACAAACGTATTTTAAAGATGAAGAAAGTGCATCCAGCCAGGCCACATTGTTCACTTGCTCACACCCTGTAGGCCTGGGGGAGCTGTGGACAGACACAGTGTCCAGTACATTACTTTCTACCATCAAGGACTGTAGGATCCTCGTGTCCTCTGCCCCCTCCCCTGCCATGCACATCCCCTAGACTATACCCTACCATTCTTTCTCGTCATTTTCTCTCCTTCCAGTTAATCCCCCTTGTCCATGGGCTTGTGCTGTCTTCTCTGCTGTAACAGCCACCTCCAGAGGGCAGTCTTCAGCATCCGCATGTGGAGGACGGTTCTGATCACAGCTGTAACACTTCGCCATTGTGCTTTAACAGGTCACATCACCCACACCCTGGTCTCATCCTTTGGAATGTCTCTGTTCTGAATCTTACTTAGACTCAGTGTAACCACATCCAGTGATAGCCTCGCAGCTTTCCCACCTGCTCCTTCACACATTTATTTGCAAGATCCCTGTACCACTGTCCCGTCTTCCCAGGTCCTCGATATATTCCTCCCGTTCCTCCTTTATTAATGAGTTAGAGATTTCAGGACATATCATTTTCAATACTGTCTTGCCCAAGCCTCGAAGATCTTAGTCTTTTTGTTCTTCTATATATGCCCACAAAAAAATCTGTCTTGGGTTAGCTCAACCAACTGCCTTCTTTGCTTCCTCATGAAGGCCATTTGCTGGAGTTGGATAAAAACCAGTTATGTCAAATAATGCCACTGTAATTTTGTCTCTCCCAACTTCAGTGTCTTTTGGCAAGTCTAATATGGGACATGATACTCACTTACTGTCCAAACAATGCCCATTGTCCCTTAGCTCCTTTGACCACACTGCCCCTTCCCATGTGAGGATTCCAGTTCAGCCAATGTGAGTTCCTCTAGTCTCTTATCCCATTTCAAGATCCCCATCACTCTCATCTTTCCTTCCACTTCTGTTGTGGCATCATCTCTTCCCATCTTTTCCCAGACTTTGATTTATAAGGTATGGCTTCATGACTCAACCAGGTTAGGAGTGACTGCATTAAAATCTCCTACTATGAGAACTCTTTCATGAGCGTTACACGTTACTGCAAGGTGTCCATCTTCTCTCGGTTGTATGGCATGAAAATCCTAGCTGATGTTGTGGATCATGCATTTTAATGGCATCAGTCTGGAACTGTGGTTGGTTGCTCTCTATAGCTCACAGATTCCTGGAACCAAGGCAGATAATGTTTAAGGCAGGGCAGCCTATTTGTGCTGAGCTCAGCAAGAGAATTGTATTCACTCATTATTTTTAAATCCTCCCCTCTCATTCATTTTTTATTGCCTCTAGTAAGAATTTGGCCTTCAATACTTTGCTGAAATGCTTCTGGCAATCATTTCATAATTCCTTAATGCTGGAATTCTTAATAGCCCTTTTTTTTAGACATATCAATGATTTTGACTCTGCTGAAAGATTCTTTTAAAAATATTTTATTTACTTGCAAGGAGAGAGAGAGAGAGAGAGAGAGAGAGAGAGAGAGAGAAGACAGACAGAGAGAGAATGGGCACACCATGGCCTCCAGCAGCTGCAAACGAACTCCAGATGCATATACCACTTTGTGTATTTGGTTTTATATAGGTACTGGGGAATCAAACACAGGCCATTAGGCTTTGCAGGCAAGTGCTGAGCCATCTCTCTGGTCCCTCCCCTTTTTTGAAAAAGGGTTTCATGTATGTCAGGCTGATCTCAAACTGGCTCTGTAGCTGCAAATGACTTTGACCTTTTTATCCTCAGGCTTCTACTTCCTCTGTGCCAAGATTACAGGCATATACCACACTCGGTGTTGAGGATTAAACTCAGGTTTTTGTTCATTCTAGGGAGGTACTTTACCCATTGGGCCATCTCCCAAACCCTAAGAAATATTTTAATGTATGTGGGTATGTGTAGGTGCATGTGCTTGTTATGGGGGAGGGGAGGGACGTGTGTGTGTGTGTGTGTGTGTGTGTGTAGGCCAGAAGACAACCTTCAGGAATGCCGCCTACCTTTTTTGTTTGTTTGTTTTCAGAGGTAGGGTCTCACTGTAGCTCAAGTGGACCTGGAATTCACTATGTCCTCTTTGGGTGGCCTCGAATTCTTGATCCTCCTACTTCTACCTCCCAAGTGCTGGGATTAAAGGCCTACACCACCACGCCTGGCTGTATCTACCTTTGTTGAGACAAGGTCTCTCATTCATCTGGAGCTCACCAATTAGGATAGACTGGCTAGTCAGTGAGCTCCAAGACTCTGTCACTGCCTCCCCAGCACTTCATCACATCCAACATTTATATGTGGGTACTGGCAGTCCAATGTAGGACCCCAAGACATGTATTTTTCTAACTAAGCTATTGCCTTAGCCCTTAGAAGAATTCTTTTTGACTTCTCTGATGTCTTTCTTGTCTGTTGTTTTGTCTTATTCTCTTCTTAATTGACTTTCTTGCTTTGCCTGACCTGAAATGTGGATGTTCCTGAGGTCTCATCTTGAAGCTGTTCCCCCTTCACTCTATATTTACTCTTTCATAGCAGTCTACTCATTCTTAGAAATCAGTTGCCTCACTGTCTTTCAAATTCACATTTCAGACATACCCCTCTCTCCCGACTTTAGAACTATTTAACCAGTCAGCTGCTCAACAGTCCCATAGATTTTTCCAATGTAGTATGTCAAAGGGTCAGTTTCTCACCCAGATTGCTTTGGTTTTGAATTCTCATCTGGGTAGAAGGCAACAGTACTTATTCTACCATGAAGCTAGTTGCCTTTTGCAGTACGGCAAAAATCATATCAAGATCCACTTGAGCCTAAAACAGCAGCCATGCCCAGGCACACAGTTACAGGGGCCGGGGGTGTGGGCTGGGCCCAGCATGGATGGAGTACGCAGGGTTCGGTTGGCTCGTGTGTCTGTGCTCAGCTGGCAGTTTTCTCACAGACCTGGCAACTGATTGGCTCATGGCTGGGGAGCTGAGAATAGTGGCGCTGTGTGCCAAGATTTCCATCCTCTAGCAGCCTTACCAAGAACTTACTTACATAATTCCTAAGAGTAAGAAGAGGAAGGTCATAGGAGGCTTGGATTGAAACTTACAGAGGATCACTTCTATCTCATGGGCAAGAAGAAGTCACAGGACCAGCCCAGATTCATGGAATGGTGAAATGAATTCCAATCCTTTTAAAAAATATTTTATTTATTTATGAGAGAGAGAGAGAGAGAGAGAGAGAGAGAGAGAGAGAGAGAGAGGAAGAATGGGCACAACAGGGCCTCTAGCTACTGAAAACAAACTCTAGATGCATGCACTACCTTGTGCATCTAGCTTACATGGGTACTGGGGAATTGAACCTGGGTTCTTAGGCTCTGCAGGTAAACACCTTACCTGCTACGCCATCTCTCCAGTCCCTGAATTCCAATCCTTGATGGAAGATTCTAGTTTTAGGAGAGTCTTTAAGAACACATCAGAAGGAAATGTGTGTGTGTGTGTGTGTGTGTGTGTGTGTGTGTAAGTTGCCACTTTTAAAATTTACTATGCCCATAATCTGAGATGACCCACATCTCTCACATTTTCTTTTTACTTATAGGATCTTGTCTTTATGGTAGCTTTTGTATTTTCCTATCTCCATCTGCTGCTGCACATCATTCTCAAGTTTAACCTCTGTATTAGTGTGCTAGGACTTCTGTAGAAAAATACCATAAACTGGTATCCTAAACATCAGAATTTTTTTTTCAAGGTAGGATATCACTCTAGCCCAAGCTAACCTGGAACTCAGGCTGGCCTCAAACTCACAGCGATCCTCCTATCTCTGCCTCCTAAGTGCTGTGATTAAAGGTGTACACCACCACACCTGGCAGCAACAGGAATTTATGTCATTGTGGTTCTGGAGGCTGGAGGCTTGAGATCAAGATGTTGACAGGCTTGGTTCCTTCTAAGATGGATGGATTTGTTCTAAACCCTTCTCCTTTGCCTGTAGATGGCCATCGATTCCAGTGTCTCATGTTTATTCTCTGTGTGTCTGTGAATAAATTTTTTCTTCTTATAAGGACACTAGTCTTGTTGGATTAGAGACCACTTTAATGTCCTTTGAATGTAATCACCTCTGTAAAGACTTCACATACTATCACATTCTGGAATCCTGAGGATTAGGACCTCTACCTGAGCTTTCTGAGGGAACAAAATCCAGTATAACGATACCATCCATCTGCTCTCTTCTGCCTCATTCTAAAATAGTTATTGTAGTGATGGAGCTGAAGTCTGAGGCCCTTTGTTAGGATTGTTAATGCAAAGTGTTATTATATTTTTGTCACTAATTCTATATCCTATACTAGACTGTTAGTTCTTTGAAGGTAGAATATTTATTTGTCTTGGTGTTATCGTTGCATGGAATAGTGGGCCCCTAATAAACTGACTTGAATAAACTGAAAAATTCTGCTTCTGAAAACAAGAAGTAAAGTTAACAACCCTGAGAATAGGGTCTGCCAGAGATATGGTGATGCCAAGATTTATAATTTAAAGAAGAGCAATGAATCCAGGCTATGTGCTCTTGGGCTGACCATCAACACAGAAATAAGAAGATTCATTTCTTTTCTTTCTTTCTTTCTTCTTCTTCTTTTTTTTTTTTTGGTTTTTCGAGGTAGGGTCTCGCTCTAGCCCAGGCTGACCTGGAATTCACTATGTAGTCTCAGGGTGGCCTCTAACTCACAGTAATCCTCCTACCTCTGCCTCCTGAGTGCTGGGATTAAAGGTATGCACACCATGCCCGGCTCTAAGATTTATTTCTTTACAATCTGATTCTAACTAGCACAGAATGATAGAAGGATTTCAGAATATAACTTTCTAAATCTACCTGTTCAATTAGAACATGTTTTGCTAAGTAAAGAAACAGGGTATCTTGCAAATGATAATGATGCTAAACTTTTCTAAAATAGCCTGGTTCTCCAGAGAACAAACCAACTATCATCTGTCTGTCTGTCTATCTATCTCTATCTATCATCTCTCTCTCTGTCTATCTATCTACTTATCTATTATCTATCTATCAATCAATCAATTATTTGGAATTGTATTAAGGAATTGCCTCATGCTGCTGTAGAGATCTATCTGTTATCTATCTATCTGTTGCAGTCAGGTTCACACTGCTGGTAGAAATCACCCAACCAAGAGCAGCTTCTGGGAAAAAGAGATTTATTTTGGCTTTCAGGCTCAAGGGAAAGCTCCACGATGGCAGGGGAAAACGGTGGCATGAGCAGAGGGTGGACATCACCCCCTGGCCAACATAAGGTGGACAATAGCAACAGGAGAGTGTGCCAAACACTGGCAAGGGGAAACTGGCTATAATACCCATAAGCCTGCCCCCAACAATACACTGCCTCCAGGAGGCATTAATTCCCACATCTCCATCAGCTGGTGTTGCAGTGAGGTTTGCATTGCTGGTAGAAATCACCCAACTAAGAGCAGCTTCTGGGAAAAAGAGATTTATTTTGGCTTACAGGCTCGAGGGGAAGCTCCATGGTGGCAGGGGAAAACGATGGCATGAGCAAAAGGTGGACGTCACCTCCTGGCCAACATAAGGTGCATAAAGAGAGTGTGCCAAACACTGGCATGGGGAAACTGGCTATAACACCCATAAGCCTGCCCTCAACAATACACTCCCTCCAGGAGGCATTCATTCCCAAATATCCATCAGCTGGGGACCTAGCATTCAGAACACCTAAGTTTATGGGGGACACCTGAATCAAACCACCACATTCCGCCCCTGGCCCCCATAAACTGATAACCACACATGATGTAAAATGCAATGCATTCATCTAACTTTAAAAGTCCCATAGCTTTTATCAATTCCAATGATGTTCATACATCCCCATAGTCCAAGATCTTTTAACTGAGCCATAATACCAAAAATAACCTCAAAAAACCCATAATGGAGAGCTGGGTGTGGTGGCACATGTCTTTAATCCCAGCACTTGGGAGGCAGAGGTAGGAAGATCACCGTGAGTTTGAGGCCACCCTGAGACTCCATAGTGAATTCCAGGTCAGCCTGAGCTAGAGTGAGACCCTACCTCAAAAAACCACCCCCCCTAAAAAAAAGAAACACCAAAAAACCATAGTGGCACAGAATAAATATTCACACTGCAAAAGATGGCATTGGGCATAGCAAAGAAACATTCAACCAATACAAGATTTAAAACAACCACGGCAAACATCAACTCTGTAGCTTCAAGTCCAACAACTCTAGCCAGTGACAAATCTCCAAGTCTGATCATTCTAACCAGCAACAAGACTCTGGTATTCCAATTCTGCCCCTCCAGCTAGGCTACTCACAGTCCTGGAAAACTTCATCGGGGCTGGCAGCTATCCTTGGCAGCCATCTCGTGGTCCTGGCGTCTCTATTGCAAGCCATGGTCATCCTCATGGCCCATGGGGTCTCCATGTAGGCATCCAGCAAACCTGCTTCACACTGCCCATGGCCATTTCCAAAACACAAGACCGTGTTGCAAACTCAATGACCCTCTTTCCTGCATTTCTTATACTCCACAATTCCAGGTAGAGTGCCAATTTGTTAATCCGTGGGGGGCGGGGGGGGGGAATAAAGCAGACTTTGAAGAACAGGACACTCCTTGAGCACTCAGGCCCCTTCAAACGAGTCTACATTATTCCTGTTACCCCAGTGTAGGTCAGCTAGCCCAGTCTCAAAAGGTTGTAATCTCTTAATTGCAGCTGAATGGGTGACAATTCACCCAAAGATTTTTCTTTCTGTGGCATATCCCTCTGCTCACACTAGTTCATTTCAATGAAAAGCAACCCTGCACAACTTCTTAGGACATGGACATAAGAGCAAGCTTCTCACACAAACTGCTAGCCCAGTCCAAGCAAAGCTCTTTCTCACCCTCATAAGCCAAACCTCACAGTCTATAGTTCTTACTGCATTCAGGTCGTTCAACTCTGACCAGAACAGTCCATCACCATCAAGCTGTACTTACAGCACTGCAAGGCATCTCTTAGGCCAAGGTTTCAAATCCTCCCATATTCCTCTTGAAAATCAGCTCCAAAAGGCCAAAGTCACACAGTCAGGTGTCTAGCAGCAACCCCACTCCTGGTACCACTTTACTGTTGCAATCCGGTTCGCATTGCTGGTAGAAATCACCCAACCAAGAGCAGCTTCTGGGAAAAAGAGATTTATCTTGGCTTACAGGCTTGAGGGGAAGCTCCACGATGGCAGGGGAAAATGATGGCATGAGCAAAGGGTGGACATCACCCCCTGGTCAACATAAGGTGGACAATAGCAACAGGAGAGTGTGCCAAACACTGGCATGGGGGAAACTGGATATAACACCCATAAGCTCACCCCCAACAATACACTGCCTCCACGAGGCATTAATTCCCAAATACCCATCAGCTGGGGACCTAGCATTCAGAACACCTAAGTTTATGGGGGACACCTGAATCAAACCACCACAGCTGGGAATCTGGCATTCAGAACACCTATGTTTATGGGGGACACCAAATCAAACCACCACTCTATCTATCTATCTAGCTAGCTAGCTATCATCTATCACCTATCATCCATGTAGGCTTGTGTTAAGGAATCAGTTCATGCTTGTAAGTCTAAAATCTGCAGTGCAAGCAGGCAGGCTAGAGCCCTGGGGAAGAGCTCTCTTTCTTTGTCTTTCTCTCTCTCTCTCTTTCTCTCTCTTTTCAAGGTAGATTCTCACTCTCCAAGTACTTAAAAAAAACTTTATTTTTATTTATTTATTTGAGAGAGAGAGAAAGAGGCAGAGAGAGGGAGAGAGGGAATGTGTGCACCAGGGCCTCCAGAAACGAGACCCAAACAAACTAGATGCATGTGGCCCCTTGTGCATCTGGCCCAGGTGGACCTGGAATTCACTATGTAGTCTTAGGGTGGTCTTGAACTCACGGCGATCCTCCTACCTCTGCCTCCTGAGTGCTGGGATTAAAGGCATGTGCTACCACGCCTGGCTTCCTTTTCTCTTCAGGCCTTCGTCAGATTAGATGAGGCTTACCTACTTCCAAGAGTATAAAATCTTTGTTCAAAATCTGCCCATTTAAATGTTAACTATCCAATTAAAAAACACTTCTACAGAAGCATTCAGAATAACGTTTGATCAAATATCTGGATACCATGGCCTAGCCAAATGGACATACAATTAATCATTTCACAGTCCAAACCTGCTGGTCTCATGGTAGTGAATGTAATAACTGGAATATAATTATAAAATAAACAAAATAAATCAGCAAGTAACCTGTGTACATGTGTCAAAGAAGGTGTCATTAAAAATATTATTAAGGAAAAAAATATTATTAAGGAGCTGGGTGTCGTGGTGCATGCCTTTAATCCCAGCACTCAGGAGGCAGAGGTAGGAGGATCACAGTGTGTTTGAGGCCACCCTGAGACTTCATAGTGAATTGCAGTTCAGCCTGAGCTAGACTGAGACCCTACCTCAGAGAACTAACACATATATATATTATTAAGAAAACCAGGCATGGTGGTGCATGCCTTTAATCCTAGCACTTGGGAGGCAGAGGTAGGAATTTGAGGCCACCCTGAGACTACATAGTGAATTGCAGGTCAGCTTTGGCTAGAGTGAGACTCTACCTTGAAAAACCAAAAAAGAAAAAAAAAATTATTATTAGGGTACTTCCTGATTTAAGTATCAGTTAGTGTTTTATTTATTCTAAATATTTTATTTACTTCTTTGAGAGAGAGAGAGAGAGAAAGAGAGAGAAAGAGAATAGGGTGCACTAGGGCCTTAAGCCACTGCAAACAAACTCCAGATGCATGCTCCACTTTGTGTATCTGGCTTATGTGGTACTAGAGAATCGAACCTGAGTCTTCAGGATTCCCAGGCAAACGTCTTAACTGCTAAACCATCCTCATCGCTTTCAGCTAGTGTTAAAAAAAAGACATTAAGTAGATAAAAAAGAATAGCCATAGGACTTTAGCTAACTAGGGTACAAGATATGACAAGTGTTTAAGAGAAACTTTAATATCTTTATTTGAAGGTTAATTCAATTCTAGTCAATAAAGACACAACACAAATATAGATAAAGTATTCATTTTTATGCAAACATGAAATCAAAGTTTATGATGTGTGCTGGGAACTTGTTTTACAGATTAAACAAAACAATGAAAATCAAAGAATTATTTGATTTAGAAGGCAAACTCAAGTACTGATGATCTGGGCTTAGTTATCTTCCCTTATGACTGCTCTCAGATCTTTTTGTGGCTCTCATCAATGCCCTGCAGTTTCCTGGCTTTGAGCAGACTCAGAAGAGTTCTGAGAAGAGATAATTGTTTTCTTAGACAGTTTTTGGTTTCTGAGAAACAGAAGAGGCATCTGTAGGTGGTCATTTGTGGGACACAAAGAGACAGGTCACTGTATTTTCACTGAGCCTTGAAAACGTGTATAAAGGTAGGAAATTGGAATAAGCTGTTTCTTCTTTTTCTTTCAAATGGCCAGATATTCAGATGATTGAATACTTTCTTCCAGGATGACTGTAAGCACCTAGCCCAGATTTAACATGCCATGTTTATAAAATGAAGTAGAGAAAGGTTACTTGTAGTGATAAATCCAACAAGGTGGTTATTAACACTGCCATCATTTTTATAAGCAAGTACCATCCAGGCTTCAGATCCTTTTCACTTTTACTGGGAAGAATCTTAGAAACATTTCCCCTGTCCCAGGTAAGATTGTTTAAGAGTCCTATGTTGCTGAGCATGATGGCACACGCCTTTAATCCCAGCACTCGGAGGCAGAGGTAGGAGGATCACCATGAGTTTAAGGCCACCCTAAGACTGCGTAGTGAATTCTAGGTCAGCCTGAGCTAGAGTGAGACCCTACCTCAATCCCCCCACCACACACAAAAAAGAAAAAAAGAGTCCTATATTACTTTATTTACTTATTGGTTTGTTTGTTTTTAAAGGTTTTTATTGACAACTTTCATAATTACAATAAACCATAATAATTCCCTCCCACCCTCATTTCCCTCTCCTAAATCCACCCTCTATTGAATCCCTTCTTCTTTCCAATTATTCTCTCTTCTTTTTTAAAAAACTTTTAAAAATTGATAGCTTCCATAATTGTAAACAATATCCCATGGTAATTGCCCTCCCTCCCCAACTTTCTCCTTTGAAACTCCACTCTCCATCATATCCCCTCCCCCGTCAATCAGTCCTCTCATCACCGTTTTCTTCCTATTTCCTCCTATGAAGGTCTTGTGAATCCTACACTTTAAAACTGTAGCTTTTTCAAGCTAAAATTTTTTCTTATCACCATTCTTGGCATGTGGGGAGCCAAGAGAAGGGGTACTGATGATGCCACCATGATGCAAACAATTCCAATCAGATTCACAAGTGTCTACTTTTGGGAAACAGTAGTCTATTTGACCCATCCCCTTCTGGATTTAGAGCCAATGTTGATGATGAGGTAAGTTTCAATAAAATACTTTCTAGAGCATGCACATTTATTACTTTATTCAGAAGCCTTGTAACTGAGTATGCACCAGTCAGGTTACGTTTAGGAGGTCTGTTGTCTGATGCAGCTTTTAATATCCCTCTCCCCTGACTTCTGCATGCAGAAATGGAAAAAAAAACAAAAAACCAAAAACAAACTATCCCTTTGTTTGCAAGGAGTAAAAACATATGATACTAAAGAAAATTAGAAGGTAAAACTCCAGAATTACATGATTCTTCAGAAAATACAACCCAATTTTTGGAGACAAGTAATATCCAGTTTTCTTTTTTGGTTGACCTATAATAAATACAGATTGTCTAGGTATTTACTATAGAGTGGTATTTCAAAACCAAATGGTGACTATTAATTCCATTGTCAAAGAAAAAAGTAATATTAAGGTTGAAATTAGTACATTGGGTTTAGACACGGGGAGAAAGTTCTTATGAACAAAAGTATTTGAAGAACACCAAGTTTTCAGAGATTAAGCTAGAGGGCTGTTCTCCCAGCAAACGCTTTCAGAGCTTCTATCACATGGCAGGCGCTGTTTTGGAACCTGGACATGTGGCATGAGCAAGAAGGAAGTGCCCTGGCTTCAGGGGATAGAATAAAAATGATAGCATTGAATGTGCCATAGAATAATTAAAAATTTTTTTTTATTTTCATTTTTATTTGAAAGCAACAGGCAGAGAGAGAGAAGGAGGGGAGAGAGAGAGAGAGAGAGAGAGAGAGAGAGAGAGAGAATGGGCACGCCAGGGCCTCCAGCCACTGCAAAGGAACTCCAGATGCATGCGCCCCCTTGTGCATCTGGCTAACGTGGGTCCTGGGGAATTGAGCCTTGAACCAGGGGTCCTTAGGCTTCACAGGCAAGTGCTTAACCTGCTAAGCCATCTCTCCAGCCCCCGTACAATAATTTTGACTAATTACTATGACTGTTGTAAAGATGGGCCACATGGTAGAATGGACGAGTATGGGTTACGTTGCAGATGTCCTCAGGTGTCCAGGCTGGGGTGGTCGTGGGAAGTCTTCCTGGGGAGGTTTTGGATGAGCTTTATACTCAGGGCACATCCTGGGTGCAGAAAGCACACTCCACTCTCCAAGCTGCAGCTGGAGAAGAGGGATGCGAATAAGGATAAGGCCAGGCTCATGCAACCCCGGTCCTGCTGGAATGCAGGCCAGATAAAAGGTTTAGAGTTTGTTTCTATGACTTCTGTATCCATTGTATTTGTTTGTTTGTTTGTTTTTCGAGGTAGGGCCTCACTCTAGCTCAGGCTGACCTGGAATTCACTATGTAGTCTCAAGGAGGCCTTGAACTCACAGAGATCCTCCTACCTGTGCCTCCTGAGTGCTGGGATTAAAGGCATGCCCCACCACACCAGGCTCCATTGGATTAAAAAACATTTTTTTTATTAGTTATGGACATACTTAGTATGGAAACAACACATGTTGTTACCATTCTTTATTTTTATTTTTATTTGTTTTTGAGGTAGGGTCTCACTCTAGCCCAGGCTGACCTGGAATTCACTGTGTCATCTCAGGGTGGTCTTCAATGATCCTCCCACCTCTGCCTCTTGAGTGCTGGGATTAAAGGTGTGTACCACCATGCCCAGCTTTGGTACCATCCTTTTCCTCATCCCTGCCCCTTTTATGAAGGTGCTCTACTCGTTGGGGATGTAGGCTATCCCTGTGGGGACTGTGGGTTGTGCATTATGGGAGCAGCAGTCAGTTATTGGGGAGAGGCAATGCCTCTGGGCATGGTGAGCCAACTTGTGGCTCTAACAATCTTTCTGCCCTCTTTTGCACAAAAATCCCCAAGCCATGGTGGGTTAGGTTTTTTTTTTTTTTTTTTTTTTGGTTTCTTGAGGTAGGGTCTCACTCTGGCCCAGGCTGACCTGGAATTCACTATATAGTCTCAGGGTGGCCTTGAACTCATGGCGATCCTCCTACCTCTGCCCCCGAGTGCTGGGATTAAAGGTGTGCGCCACCACACCCTGCTGGTTCTTTAAAATTTATTGTGTGTGTGTGTGTGTGTGTGTGTGTGTGTGTGTATGTGTGTGTTTCTGGTGTGTGTGCCCCATAGTGTATTGGTAGAAGAAGACAACTTTCAGGCAAGTCTTCACCAGCCCCTTGTTTTGAGGCTGGTCTCTTATTGCTGTTCACTGCTCTATTCTATTTGTGAGCTTTTGGTAAATTATTCTGTCTTTACTTGTTTTCTTGTAGTAGGTACATTGGGATTACAAAAGCCCACATAGTGTTTGGTTTTTCTCTGGGCTCTGTGGTTCCAAATTCAGGTACTTGGAGCTGCGTGGCAAGCATTCTATCCCCAGTCCCCCACTGAAGGGTATATAAGCATAAGAGGGACAAGGCCTGACTCATGTTTTCTGAAGATCACTCTGGCTGCTCTAAAGTGGATGGGTTATAGCAGGGTCAAGAATGAGAAGGGAAGTCTGAGGCTCTTGGGTAAGGTGGGTGAGAGAGGAGATTGTGGCAGGGATTAAAGAGTTTAAGCAGCCGCTTCTGTTTGCCAGCATTGCAGGGCAATGGGCATGCTTGTTAAGAAGTGCAAATGAACTTGAAATCAGCCCCTCAGGCATTAAGCAGCAGACAAACCCTCAGGCTAACGTCCTGCTGGCTCATGTTGTTAGGTTATTGTGAAGTGCTGAGTGATAATCCAAGCATTTGTGTAAGAATACAGTGCATGCTTCAGTCAAAGGAGAGAGGTAAGAAAATTTAATGTGACAAAAGCTAAGGGCAGGTGTCCATGGTTCTGTCACAAGCTGAGGATGGGGACAGTTTTCTATTAATGAGGAGGAGCTATGATGGTTTGAATGTAATGCTACCCATAGGCTCATGTGTTTGAAGACTTGGTACTCAGTAAGGTGATGCTTTTTGGGAACCTTTAGGAGGTTGAGCCTTGCTAGAAGTATGTCACTGAGTGCAGGCCTTTTGGAGTCACAGCCTAGCTCCACTCTCTCTGTTCTTTTGCTCTACTCCTCTATGGTGATGTAATGATGTGATACCAGCTTCCCCTTTCTGCCATGCTATCCCTGCCACAATGGCATCTACCTTTTGGCAACTGTCAATTTTCTTTTCAAGGCAGGGTCTCGCTCTAGGCCAGGCTCTAGAACTCACTATGTAGTTTCAGGGTGGCCTTGAACTCACAATGATCCTCCTACCTCTGCCTCCTGAGTGCTGGGATTCAAGGTGTGTGCCACCATACCTGGCGGTGGCTTCTACCCTTTGAAACTGTAAACTGAAGTGCTCTCTTCTTCTGGTTGGGTATTTTGTCTCAGCAATGAGAAACTAACTGATATAGGAGCTCTCTTGGGTTTTTAAATTTTTTATTTTAAAATATTTTGTTTATTTATTGGAGAGAGAGAGAGAGAGAGAGAGAGAGAGAGAGAGAGAGAGAGAGAGAGAATGGGTGACCTCCAGCTACTGCAAATAAACTCCAGATGCATGTGCCACCTTGTGCAGCTTGGCTTATGTGGGCACTGGGCACTGGGGAATCAAGCCTGGATCCTTAGGCTTCTCAGGCAACAGCTAAGCCATCTCTCCAGCTCTGTCTTTGCTTTTGACACATGAATGTTTCAGTGTTTAAAAAATCAGACTGCTGTTCAGTTGGTTAGGGAGTGGAACAGTCATCTAGCTGGAAGGAGTCAGCAGGGCAATTTTTGGAAGGTTGCATTTCTAAGTTTTGCATAGCGTAGCAGTATGTTCAGCCCTGGTGTCATATACCTCATTCCAGTTAGTGGTGGTGACATGGCACAATGTCAGCGTGCTGGGCAGGGTGATGATGCTGTTTCATGGAGAAGAATCTTCTGTTCCTCCAAAGCCTTAGCACTTGGCAGTGGAGGAGGAGGAAGGACCTTATAGTCATGTATTGGAGAAGGCGCTGCTGGTGTTTGGTGGCCTGGCCTGTAGAGAATTCTAGAAGAGGAACCATGATGGAGCAGCAGTCAGATGAGAAATGCTGGCAGTGCAGAGGTGCCTTCTTGGAAAGAGGCATTTGATGTGCACTCAGTTGATTTATACCTGTAAGGAAAGGCAATGAGATAATTCTCTGAAAAATTCAATGTTTCTCACATTATCTACTCTGAGGAAGTTAGACCATTCCTTAGCACACCTCGGTATTGTTATACTAAGAAGCCTATGTTTTTTCCTTTTCCACAATGGAATTGGTACATGTGATAGAGCTCAATAGCAAAAACTCAAAAACTCTAATTAAAATGGGCTGAATTGGACTCAGAAAGACAAATACCACATGTTTTCTCTCATTTACAGAATCTAAAATTACACACACACACACGTGTGTGTGTGTGTGTATTTATAAATGTGTGTTTGTAGGTCACAAGATTAGAAAGGGGATCATGAGGAGGTAGAAAGAGATCTTAACGGAGGTGAGAAATAGGGTAACGGAATACACATAATAGGGGAGCAGAAGGGAGGAAGGAAGGGAGCCATCTGGAGGTGGGGAGAGGCCTAGGAAGGAACTTGGGAAGGGCAACAAATAAGAACAAAGTATAATGACAGTATGTATGTATAAAGGTACTGTGATGAAACCCATTACTTTGTATGTGAAGCTAAAAATTAATAAAAAGAGAAAAAAGTGGGCTAAAAACTTGTATAGATATACCTCCAAAAAGGACAAGTGGCCAACAGTTTTAAAGGATGCTCTCAAAGTCACTAATCATGCATGAAATGCCAGTCAAGCCCACAGTTCATTTTGTGGGTATGACTTTATGTGGGTATTAGGGAATAGAACTCAGGCCAGCAGGTTTTATAATATATATCAGTTACCTCCTTGTTGCTGGGATAACACCCAACCAGAAGAAGCCTATGGGAAGGAAGGGTTTATTTCAGGCTTTCAGATTCCAGGGGAAGCTTCATCATGGCAGAAGAAGCTGGATCATTTCCTCCTACATCCGTAGCAGAGAGCTCAAGCTGGCTCTCTCCACACCTCTTAGGGTTGGACTCAGGATCTGCCCCCAATGACACACTTACTCCAGCAGGGCTCCACCTGCTAAAGATTAAGTAGGAAGCTTAATCAAAAATACCTGAGTCTATGGGCCATTTACACTGAAACCACCACAATATACGACCAACAACTCCTAGCTTTGACTCATGACAGGTTCCAGAAGGAGGTTTGAACTTGGGTGTTGGAGGTGTATTGAAAAAACCTGCTTCATGTTTCAATGCTGAGTGCATATGTCTTAGCTAGCAATTTCTGGATTCTAAGAAGGCATTTGCAAAGGTGCACAACCTCCTGCCCAATAAGCCCAGAAATGCCTAATGATGAGGTTTTGGATCATTTTCATATGCTTCTTCTGCCCTGCCCAAACTGGAGGACTTCAGACTTGACCTCTGAAAAGCCTTTAACCCCAGCCCTGAGCAAACACCACGGCATCAACTGAGAGATGTGGGAGCATCTTGTCCTTCACATGCAAAGATTGTTCTTATAGATGATATAGTAAAATTCACTCTGCTGTTCTGAAAGGAGCCTGTGTGAACTGATGGGGTCTAGCTCCTGATGGTTATAATCCTCAGAACTGACCCTCTTTGCTATAACTGTTGTACTTTCCTTTCTCTCTCTCTTTCTCTCTCTCTGTCACTCTATCTCTTGGCTTGGATGAGTTCAGTAGAATCTTCATTGAACTACCTAAACTCAAAGTTTCAAAAACACAAGTCTGGTTGTGATCATCCCTTACTTAAAAACTTTTCAGGAGCTAGGCATAGTGGCCCACTCCTACAATCCAGTTCTTTGGAGGTTGAGGCAGGAAGATTAGGAGTCCCAGGCCAGCCTGGGCTGAGCAGTGAGTTCTGGGCCAGCTGAGGTTATGACCTGGTTGGTCATGTCTTAGCTTCCTAGTGTTACCCTGTTGCTTCAATTCTCTCCTTCCCCCAGGTGCCAGAGCCTGCAAGGGCTCTTCCATGACATACATATGTGACATCTCTCATCCCACTGAAACTTGACTTGCATGACTGTCTTGCTCAGATCTCCTGTCCAACTCTTATGTTCCTGTCATTTTTATCATATCATTAGAAAATAACATTTATGGGGCTGGAGAGATGTCTTTAGCAGTTAAGGCATTTACCTGCAAAGCCAAAGGACCCAGATTCAACTCCCTAGAATTCATGTGAGCCAGATTCACATAGTGGCACATGTGTCTGGAATTTGTTTGCAGTGGCTAGAGGCCCTTGCATGCCCATTATCTCTCTCACTCTTTTTAGAAAACATTTTAAAAATGTTTTATTTTTATTTATTTATTTATTTGACAGAGAAAGAGGGAGAGAGAGATTGAGAATGGGCACTTAATGGCTTCCAGCCACTGCAAACGAACTCCAGACGCATGTGCCACCTTGTGCATCTGGCTAACGTGGGTACTGGGGAATCGAACCCGAGTCCTTTGGCCTTGCAGGCAAATGCCATAACTGCTAAGCCATTCCTCCAGCCCCATTCTCTCTCTCTTTTTTTTAAAAATATTTTATTTGTTTATTTGAGAGAGGGGAAGGGGGGAGAAAGAGAGAGAGAGAGAGAGAGAGAGAGAGAGGGAGAGAGAATGGGCTTGCCAGGGTTTCCAGCCACTCCAAATGAACTCCATATGCATGTGCCACCTTGTGCATCTGGCTTATGTGGGTCCTGGGGAATTGAACTGAGGTCCTTTGGCTTTGCAGGAAAGCGCCTTAACCACTAAGCCATCTTTCCGGCCCCCATTCTCTCTTTTTTAAGTAAATAAAATATTAAAACAATAACATTTATATATTGAACTTGAATAGTAACATTGAAACTGAAGGAAGAAAGGTAAAGACAGTGTGTAATAATGAACATTATTTTCCCAACCAGACAAATATATAATTTGTGCAGGTTAAAAAAGCATATTAATAACTTCATGAGGCTAACCAATTTAGGACTCAATTAGAAATGTGATCCCAGGAACTACATACAAATTATTATAATTATGGTGACAGGAAATGGCGCTCCTAGGAAATGGTAGGAGGCAGAAATTTAAAAGGAGAATATATTATTTTAAAGTCAGGCAGCTCATCTTTGCAGCTCTAAGAGTTGAATTGGGAAAATTAAAGATCTCACGTCATGAAGCTATGAGCAGAATGAAGTTCTGAGCTAGGCCACTCAGCAGAAAGCAGTTCGCCATCGTAAATGGAAATACAGGCTTGTGGTGACTTAATGGAAGTGAGCATTTAATCATGTCAGGGCCACTGTGTACCATAGATTTAACATACCATCACTAACATATTTTGCAACTTGGACAATTAATTCCACACCTGTACTGGTCTGTATCCAGCTTTATAAAACATGTCCTCCCCGTAAAAATAAATGTATGTGGCAAATAGCCCTTTCTCTCTCGTTTGCCAAAAAAACAGATTACTATCAAGAAGGCCAAATTATCACCTGCTGTCAACAAATGGATTACCCAAGTTAAGGTCATTATTGCTGCTGTCATTACCATACATATTAAACACGTTATGGATGAACATAGGAATGAGATGGATGGGTCTGAGTCTAGCTGAAGCTTCTATTAGACCCATTTTGTGCACTTCATTTTGTATGCTTATAAGATTATGAATTAAAACTGTTCCTGTAGCCATATTTTTAGTTTATTTTAAAGAAACTACCTCTTTAAATGAATAATTTTTCCCCTTTTCTGTTAAAGGTTTTAGATTAATTCTATATCCCATAAACCCTTTCTTTCATGTTGTCATCTACTGACATTTTTCTTTCTGGACTTTTTTTTAAGGAATATAAGATAAAAAATACACTTGGAGGTGAAACAGCAAGAGGTAGAGATAACAGGATTATTTATTTAGTTTATTCCTCTGTTTTTATTTTTCCCCTTGTTATTTATGGAGTTTATGTCTATCCTTTCTCCCCTAAAACTCTAAAATCTGTTTCAGTTAACTTTGATTTTCATGTTTCTATTTTATTTAATTAAACTTTTTGAAGACTTTTTTTCCACTCCATTTAAATGAAACACGACTGAGGAGGAAATGAATACAAACATCTTTGCATAGCTGATATGTTGAAAAATGCATGACCACTTAAATGTCACAACTCGGCGAAGCATTTCTTCTTTCTTCCCATGTTGCTGAATTTTAAGGACAGGCTGCATTTTGCATTCTCTGCCCTGCTTCAGTCAGGGAGCAAACACCGCTCCTGGTTAAAGAACTCTCTCCACCCAGAACCTGCCATTGGGGTCTTCGGGATTCTCCTCCCTCCCTCCTCTCCTCCTGCTGCCCTTCTCCCTGACTCCTTTCTCTTCTCTTCATCCCTACTTCTCTCTTCTCTCTTTCTCTCCTCTTACCCTTCCTCTGGATTTCCTCCATTCTTTTCTTTGGCAAGTCACTAGGGCTGTGGGAATGACAGATGTGAGGCCCGCCTTGGGCTGGGCCAGCAAGCTGCACATTCAGAGGAGGGAGTTGTCCCTCCTATCTTCTGTGCCTCCTGGGCCTGATTCTGCCAGATCCGGCCAGACTCTGGTGGCCACTGCCTATGGCCCTGACTGGACTTCATTGACTTGCTTGAGCAGCTAGGCTGCCGTAGCCTAGACTCCAGGAATGAGGTAAGGTCTGGTTCAGATGTCCTACCAGCACACTTCCACAGTGGGAACAGGGCAGGGGAATACTAATCTGGAAAGGAAAATAAAGGACACAGAAACAATTAGGTTATTATAGACAAAATCAATCAAAGCAGGGAGAAAGAAGAGTGCCAGGGTAGGGGAAGTGGGTCAGGATGCTTCCATTTGCCAAGCATCTCTCCCACGCAACTGCAGGCGTCGGGCAGGGATGACATCCCGGCTGGGTGGTGACCGAGCTTTCTCACACTCACCGCCATCCAAAGTGTCTCTCTAACAACACATGATGACTGCTTTTAATTACATGTTTTGTTATCTCTTAGCTTCATATTGCTGTGGATTTCTTGGTAATATGCAGACAATGTAAACTATAAAACATACGCTTCTGCTGGGCGTGGTGGGGCATGTCTTTAATCTTAGCACTCAGGAAGCAGAGGTAGGAGGATTGTTGTAAGCTGGAGGCCAGTCTGAGACCACATAGTGAGTTCCAGGTCAGTCTGGGCTAGAGAGAGACCCTACCTCAAAAACTCACCAAAAATATTTTAAAATCTATGCTGTTAAAAATTTTTTATTTTAAAAATATTTTATTTGTTTATTTTACGAGAGAGAGAGAGAGAGAGAGAGAGAGAGAGAGAGAGATACATGGATAGATGGATGGATGGATAGATAGATAGATAGATATAGAGAGAATGGGTGTGTCAGGGCCCACTGTAAACAAACTCCATACACATGCACCAACTTGTTCATCTGGATAACATGGGTACTGGGGAATCAAACCTGGGTCCTTAGGCTTCACAGGCAAGTTCCTTAACTGCTAAGCCATCTATCTCTCCAGCCCCAAAACCTATGCTTCTGAGGTGGCAGCTCCTTCTCAGTCAATTGCCACCATGTAGACGTCAACACTGTGATGGGTTTGGCTTTCTCAACAGAAATGGGAATTCCAAATTTACTTGTTTGCTTTATTTTGGAGAGGGGTGTGTGAAATCTCCTGGTTTTAAAATGATTACCAAATAAAAACATCGGAAAATTAGCATTACCAAATAAGCATGTTGTGGGCTTCTCCCTCAGCCTAGTCTCAACCTTAGGCTAGGACTGCTGTTCCCTTTCATAGGAGCTAAAAGAAGGAGTATGGAAGAAAACATGAATTCAACAAATGTTTCTTGAGGACCTACTATGTGCTGAATGCCATGCTGTTTCCTACAGGAACACATACAAAGGTTTCTGCCTTGCAGATACTTCTGGTCTACCCTTGAGCCCTAGAGGGATGTCTGCAAGTGTGGCCACCATCACTGAAATGACAAATCTGGGTAATGAATGCCACAGGCCTCCAGGGTTCATTGTCAAGTGAATGTCATGGACAATCCTGTTCTAGGAGCTCAAAGGAAGAAGGGAGGACTGTCGTTGGGCTTGATATTGCAAAGGGATTTACAGGGATCATAGTATCAGGAATATTCTTCAGGAAGTAGGGAGTTCAGGGCAAGAGACTGAATAGCTTGTCCTCTGGGAGAATTCTTTCTGGAGAAGTCTTAGCCCCAAGGGTTGAGACTTCTGCCAATGCATACATAGTAAAGTCACAGCAAATCTGGCTCCACAGACCCCCAGGCCATTGCTGTTTGTGCCAGCATGTACTGGTTATGCTACCAGCTCTGTCTTGGACCTTGGATGTGTGGGATTCAGAATGGTTCTAACAGAAGTCTTTCTAGGCCACTGCAGAGCTTCTGTGTCTGCTGATTGGAGATTATCTAGTGCTGGCATGACTTTTTTTTTTTCTCCATTTCTCTGGAACTTTTTTGTTTTTTGTTTTTTTTTCTTTGTTTTTTCGAGGTAGAGTCTCACCCTAGCCCAGGCTGACCTGGAATTCACTATGTAGTCTCAGGGTGGCCTCGAACTCATGACAATTCTTCTACCTCTGCCTCATAAGTGCTGGGATTAAAGGCATGCGTCACCACGTCCAGCTTGGAACTTTTCTTTTGCATATGTAAGTACTTTCTGATAGAACCTAGCTGGTGTCCATATAGTCCTTAGGTATGAGAGTCGTCCCAGTTCAAACAGACATTGGGGATGGCTGCAATGACGTATAACATTGGACCTGGAAGAAGGTTATAGGACAAAGCATAGAAAGTTCAGAAACTGGAAGAGAGCAAGAGAATAACTTCTCCCGGCATGCCTAAGGAGTCCTCACCACTCTGGAGAGCAGTGATTTTCAGACTTGATCTTATTAACTATAAAGCCCTGTGCTCAATTGAACTTCTCACTCAAAACCCTCGAGTTTAAAACAGATGAAAATGGTCCTCCCTTCTCCTCTTACCCAAGCCTTCTCTTAGGGTGCTGTGCTTAGCCCTAGGGCTTGGCAATCCAATATTATATTGGTTCTTCTCTCAAAGAGTGAGAAAGATGGAGAATGAGGGAAGACAGTTGTATAGGGCATATAACCTAGGTGGGTATACAGTGAGGGGGAGAGGGAACAGATAGTGGGATTTCTCTGTGAGTTTATTAGGTGTCCCCCTCAAGTTCTTTTTGTCTTACGTGTTAGAGTATGCATAAGATATTAACTCAAAAATTTATAGTTAAATTACATTATAAATTATATTACATTATATTATAAAATTATGCAGCATATTTTAGCATTATATACTCAACTTTGGTGAAAAATTATTACTGCCAGGTGTGGTGGCGCACGCCTTTAATCACAGCACTCAGGAGGCAGAGGTAGGAGGATCGCTGTGAGTTTGAGGCCACCCTAAGAGTACATAGTAAATTCCAGGTCAGCCTGGGCGAGAGTGAGACCCTACCTCGAAAAATCAAAAAGAAATATTACTAATGAGCTATAGTGTAAATGTAAAAATGTTTGGAGATCATTGTCACAGATTATGAATGTCCGCCTTTGGTAGTTCAAATCCCATCTATTTAAGGATCTGATTCCCACTATGATATAAGTGAGAAGCCCAGCTTTCCCAAAAGGAGGGCTTAGCTGCTCACAGGCACTCTGTAATTTGTCATTTATGGCAGATTTTGAGGACATAGACATTGCAGTGGTATTTTTTGAGAGGAAATGTTTATCATTATAGCTTCCAAACACATCACAAACAAACAATAATTTCATTAGTAGCCAAAAATCGTAATAATGCTGTTGAATATAAATTTCACTGCTATGGTAATTGTGAAACACAAGGATGATAAATAAAAAATTGCAGCAGTAATGCTGGGAATAGACTTTATTGCTATGGGTAGGACACAGTGGGAGGATTGATGGGAACCACAATTTGAGGTGACTGGTCTTAGCTGGGGGCATGGCTGTTGTCAGTAGGCGTGGACCTTGTTCTCCAGTATCATACTCTCACCTCACAAACAAACCCCTGCTCTGGAGAGGATGGGATAATGTTCCCTTCACTCTATCTGTCAAATCACACTTCTTCTTTGTCCTCAGTCTCTTATCTCAGCAGCTCCATCCTGTTACACAAGCCAAGCATCAACGTCCTTCTCTGTTCTATCCTATAGAGTCCTTCACCAGGAAGCATCAGTATATCTACCTCTGGATTGTGTCTGTGGTCAATTTTTTCATTCTCCACTTCCTCTTGCAACATTTATTTATTTATTGGTTTTTCGAGGTAGGGTCTCACTCTAGCCCAGGCTGACCTGGAATTCACCATGGAGTCTCAGGGTGGCCTCGAACTCACGGTGATCTTCCTACCTCTGCCTCCCGAGTGCTGGGATTAAAGGCGTGCGCCACCACGCCCAGCTCTCTTGCAGCTTTTGGTCCAATTGTGGACGACAGTTCTGCCTTTCATTGTCCTACCTCCCTGCCTGTGCCTTCCCTCCCAAGCAGGTCATCGGCAGAGCAAGCATTACCTGTGGCCTTGGGGTGGTTCCTGTCCACCTGTAGCCATCCTGTAGCTTTCCCTTTCTTACAGAATTAAAAAAAATTTTTTTTGTTCATTTTTATTTATTTATTTGAGAGCAACAGACAGAGAGAGAAAGAGGCAGGTAGAGAGAGAGAGAGAATGGGCACACCAGGGCTTCCAGCCACTGCAAACGAACTCCAGATGCATGCGCCCCCTTGTGCATCTGGATAACTTGGGTCCTGGGGAACAGAGCCTTGAACCGGGGTCCTTAGGCTTCACAGGCAAGCGCTTAACCACTAAGCCGTCTCTCCAGCCCCCTTTCTTACAGAATTAAGCCCACCTTCTAACTAGTTTTCAAAGTCCTATAGGATTGCTGGTCTCATCTTAGGCGCTTTTCTCCCTTTGAAAGGTCAGCCACCACCAGTCCATGGCAGCCCTAAGATGCTCCCGTCCCCTCAGCTTGTTGTTGGCTCATGTCCATCCTTCAGGCTCCGTGTCCCTTCCTGGAAGAGACCTCCCTCTTTTCCCCCATTTTAGCTAAAGTAGCCCTGGGAGGTTTTCAGTCCTGTTCCTGTCTGCCCTAGGGCTGTAGCCTCCGTTCCTCTAGGGGGCACCGTTGCCACAGAGCAAGGGATGGAGCACCCATGGCCTTCCAAGCTGCCCAGGGAAGCAGGCCTTCCCTACTGTGACTTGCCGGCTTGCAGCTTTGAGAAGGAGAAGGACACAACATACTGGCAAACAAAATGCCCACGAGTTCACGATGCTCAGCTGGGTTCTCCACAGAGCAGGCCACACAGATGTTCCTGACCTGCCATGGACCTGGGCTCTGGGATGTCAATTTGTCAATTTGTCAATTTGTCTGCTACCTCTGCTCACTTCTGAGAGCGGCAGGTCTCAGAGCAGGGCCTCGTGCAGTCACCTTGGAGCCTGAGGCAGTGGAAAGATCAGTTTTGCCCATTCAGTCTTTATACACAATGTAGACAGTTTGCTCATCATTAGTTGCTTGGTGGCTTTAAAAAATATTTATTTATTTGAGAGAGAGAGAGAAAGAAAGAGAGAGAGAGAAAGAGAGTGAGAATGGGTGTGCCAGGGCCTCTAGCTACTGAAAATGAACTCTAGATTCATGGTCCACCTTGTGCATCTGGCTTAAGTGGGTATTGGGGAATCAAATTTGGGTCCTTAGGCTTCGCAGGAAAGCATCTTACCCGCTAAGCGATCTCTCCAGCCACCCTCCCTTTTTTTGAGGTAGGGTTTCGGTCTAGGCCAGGATGATCTGGAATTCACCATGTAGTCTCATGGTAGCCTCAAACTCACAGCGATCCTCCTAACTCTTCCTCCCAAGTGTGGGGATTAAAAGCGTTGCCACCATGGCTGGCTGCCCCTCTGCTTTTGTTGTTCTGTATGCCAGGCAGGTGCTGTACTATGAGCTACAGGTCTAGCCTTTTGGTGTCAGGTTATTTATTTATATATTATATATTGCTTATTTATCTTTGTTTGTTTTGAGGCAGGGTCTCACACTAGCCTAGGCTGATTTGGAACTCTTTAGCCCGGGCTATCCTCAGATTCACAGCTGTCCTCTTGCTTCAGCCTCCCAAGTGCTGGGATTAAAGGTGCATGCCACTACATTGGTGGTGTCAATTTTTAAGCATTGCATTAAGATACTCTTTTACTTACTGGGATTTTGGGGATTCCTTTTCATTTGCATCTGAGTAGCTCACTTTCTCCACTTATCTCAAAATGATAATGGGAAGGGACCAAATTTGGAGGGCACCCACTACCAGCTGGAGTTTCCAAGTCACCTGCTTGGAAGGGAATGCATAGGTGGGCGCCTAGGGCAGTGAGAGGTAGCACTGTGGTCCACAGTCTGACCCACTACCAGCTGGAGTTTCCAGGTCCCTGTGTCCCAGGATGAGGAATTCTACTGGAAACACACAGTAAGGTGATAGGAATAGAGACAGTTTATTAAGAAGGAAAATGGCACTTGTGAAAATGGGAGTGGGCTAGTGGCCTGGAAAAGACATACATGCCAAAAGCACCAGGACATAAACTTCATGGCCCTTCTTAGGTCATTTCCACACCACTCACCTCTTCCCATGTTTGTACATCCTAGGCCTTTTTGTTACATGTAGTCATCATTGGAAGGCTTCCAGTGTTCCAGTTGCCATCACCTCCTTTTGTATGTTGCTCTTGACACACTCCAGGTCCCTGTTCTCTTAACACAAGAGCTTTTTTTTTTTTTCGAGGTAGGGTCTCACTCTAGGTCAGGCTAACCTGGAATTCACTATGTAGTCTCAGGGTGGTTTCAAACTCACGGTGATCCTCCTACCTCTGCCTCCCAAGTGCTGGGATGAAAGGCGTGCACTACTACACCCAGTTACCAGAGCATTTAAAAAAGTTATTTATTTATTTGAGAGAGAGAGAGAATGAGAATGGGCATATTGTCTTATGCACCTGGCTTACATGTGTACTGGGGAATGGAACCTGGGTCCTTAGATTTCACAGGCAAGTGTGTTAACCACTAAGCCATCTCCAGCCCAGTGCCCAGCTTTTAGGTAGGTGCTGGTGACATAGGCCAAGCGTGTTACTGACCGACTGGCCCATCTCCATAGGCCTAGTTCCAGCGTTTTTGTTCAAGTGAAGATGCAAGATAGCCTCTCTCTGTTGAGCTGTGGTGAATATTAGTGAGATGCTTAATTCACTCAACACCTGTCTACAGAGTTCCCACGGTGTGCCAGTTCTGTGCACCGTTCTGGGGTTCAAAAGTAAGAAAATGACGTGTTGACATTTTTTCTCCCTCTTGGAGCCTGCAGGTAGAGGGGGCGGTGGGCATTCATCTGGGTCACACATGCTAGTGGTGTCTGTGCTGTGAGAGGCCAGGCAAGGACTTCTTCCTGGAAGCAGTGGTCCAGGTGGTCATGGCAGACAGGAAGGGCTTCCGAGCAGGGAAGGGCTGGAGCAAAGACCCAGCAGTGGGAAAGGCTTAGCCTGTCCTCAGCAGTGACAAAAAAGCCAGTGTAGCTAGTAGTGCAATCATTTTTGTTGTCATTTTACCTTTAGTAGCCTCTCTGCTAGGCCCTGGGTGATATGGGAAGATGAGTTCTAGAAGCTTCCTTGGCTGGTTAATAGAGAATACCTCTGCCTTGAATTGAGTCCTGGGTACTGGGGTTGTACTTCTTGAGAAGTTTCCAGAAAGATGCAGGGGATGATCTGTGGGGTAAAAAAAGAGGGAAAAGAGTTACACCTTGGGGCTGAGGCCATGTGGCTCAGTGGATAAGCACTTGCTGTACGACTCTGAGCGCCTGAGTTCAGATCCCAGACCCATGTAAATGTCCAAGGTTTTGACAAGCTTCTGTAATCCCAGTGTGCCTACTGTGAGAAGGGAGGAAGAGACGGGAGAACTTCCCAGAAGTTCATGAACAGAGTGGTGAACAACGGAGAGAATTTTTTCCTCAAAATGAGGTGGAAGGTGAGAACAAATCTGAAAGTTGTCCTCTGACCCCCACAGTATTTCAGAGGGCACTGTCCACAGTATCGGCACACGTGTGCCCACACTCACATATGCATGCGCGCATGCACACACACACACACACACACACTAAATAAATAAATAAAAATTTAAAAAAGAATCAACCTTATGATGGGTAGTGAATAAACAAGAAGGGACATTTCTGTGTCACCTGCCATTTTTCTTGGGAAAGGAAAGTTATTTTTCCAGAAATAACTCAGGTATTCAGCAAGAAAAGGTCCCACTGGTGTGGAGAACCAGTGCCGAGAAAATTCCCTGGTGTGTTAACATTTCTGAACAAAATGTACAGGCAGCTCTCACAGACAGCACCCCATTTCCCTCAAGAGGCAGGTGAGTTTGGGGTTGTTCAGAAGGTTCCAGCAGTATCATGTTTCCACGAGCCTGTCAGGAATAGATGAGAAATTAAGAGTGAGGAAGACTGAACTGTTGAAATTTACAGGTAATCTCAGCAATGCAGGAGAAATTTGTATTTATGTACGATTTGATATTGGCAGAATCATTTCCCTGGAGGTCACAGAACATCTGGAACAGGGCCACTAGTTCTGCCCCTCAGTCCATCTCGTGTTTTCCCGAGTCAGGCGTGACCTCAAAGAGCCCGACTTTCCAAGTTCTGCTGTGAAATACTGTGGAGAGTGTTTGTCACTCAAGTGACTTTAATGGCAGTTGATGTGGCTTGGAAACTTCCACTGAATCTACCAGGAGGTATCGGCCCTTCATCACTGTTTGCATTTAAACTAGTGAGTGAGAGGTGAGAAATCCTGTATTCCACGACGAAGTCCCTCAGCTTTCTGGACACCCTGATGTGGTGGTGACACTGAGGGTCATGTGCGACATGCTCTGTCCACTGCTCCGAGGATCTCAGCTTGGCAATTAACAGCTTCAGCTTTCCTGAGGGGTGCTGTCACCACCAAGCTGTGAAAAAGTCCCATCTGAGAGACGGTGGGTTCATAACAGAACTCCCTCTGTGGTCTATTGTTTGTGTTTCTCCTAGCCTAAATGCCCTCTTGCCACCAGGGAAGAGGGGGCTGTTCTAGTCAGTTTACAAGACATCAGAGGGACACGGGGGGAGGATCCCATGCCACTCCGAGGTCTCGAGGCACATTGCCAATCATAGTGAGAAAGTCAGGGAACAAGTTGACTTTCCATCCACAGGCTTTGGGTGATGGGGAAAAATGAGCTGTTTGAGAGGCCAGTGAGCTTGGAGTTGTTTATGAGTCAAGGGTTCATAAAGAAGCAGAACACCATCTGGTCCAGGCCCCTGCAAGGCTGCGGACACGGGAGGCTTCTTGAGCTTCTGCAGTGAAAACGGGGAGCAGAATGTGTGTTCAGGAATGGTGAGGGGCCAGACTCAGTTGAAAAGGGGACGTGGGGGGGTGTCACACAGAGTGAGAAGGACACTTGGGTGGCATGCACAAGACCCTGCTTCTGTCCCCACACTGCAGGAAGAAGAGGGCTGGCTTAGGAGAACGCTTTACATCGGCAGAGAAGACAGATCATGAGACACCCAAGCATCTACTTCCAGGGCGCACCGTGGAGTAATTATGGCTGCCACATAGCATCCCAGGTTACTCCATTGTGTGGGGTCTTTGATGGCAGAGGAAAGACAGACAGTAAGGCCTGAGCACTGGCTCCAAGGATGCAAAATGAAAACAAAAAACAAAAACAAAAACAAAAACAAACAAAAACAGGCTAGGCATGATAGCTTACACCTATTATCCCAGCACTTGGGAGACTGGCAGCAGGATTGCTTTGAGTTCTAGGCTGGGCTACAGAAGGAGAGCTTTAAAACACTAAAATAAATAAACGAGTAAATAAACAACAACAACAACAAAAAGATGCAAAAAGGAGTAACTTGTGGCTGCAACTTAACATCTCCAAGTTACCCTGTCATTCAGGATCTGACCAACGAAGAACGTGGCAATGGAGAAGGCTGACAGGTCCTCCTTGAAGCAAGAGATGTCCTCCAGAAACTTGAAGCCCACAGAAAGGATCGTGGGAGGTGAGGGTTTGGTGTCCCTCCAGTGGTAATGTTAATGGGCATTTGTTAAAGGAGACATGGGCTTTTCTGCTTTATGGAACTTGTAGGCCAAAGTAAAACCTCGTGACCTATTTCATGAACAAAACCACTGCAGAGTTGACAGTCACCCTCCAGAGAGTCACCTGTCCCCTCTGAGCAAAGTAAGATAATATTTATTCATGATGTTGAAACATTTGAATGAAGCCATCAGGAAGCAGCCTCCCGAGAGAGACAGAAAAATGTGTGGGGACACTGGTTAGAAATGCTGCTATACATGACCACGATGGAGACAATTACTGCTGAGGAAAAAGTCAATCTAGTGAGGCAAGAAACTGAAATATTTATATAAAACATCAAAAAGATCCCATTAGTTAGTACCCAGGTGGACATATCTCCATGTAATTACTGAGTCTGCTAACAAAAGCAAATTTCTGTCTCCCAGGTTCCATCTCTAAGACATTTGAGTTGACAGAACTTCTTTTCATGGGGAAGTAATTTCTATAGACAGGGAATGGGTTTAGGGTTGCTGTAAAGTTTTCCTATTCAGTAGGTCAAAAAATGAGACTCGGGCTGGAGAGATGGCTTAGCATTTAAGGTGTTGGCTTGCAAAGCCAAAGGATCCCGGTTCAATTCTCCAGGACCAATGTAAGCCAGATACACAAGGGGCACATGCATCTGGAGTTCGTTTGCAGTGGCTGGAGGCCCTGCCATGCCCATTCTCTCTCTCTCTCTGTCTCTTTCTCTCAAATAAATAAAAAATAAAAATAAAATAAATGAGACTCCTAGGGCTGGGAACAGCTGAAGAGAAGGAGACAAGTTCTAGCTCTCACTGGACACAAGGTGTGTCCTGTTTATTTTTCTCTGCCTCCTCCCTGGAGCTCTGTGCTTGGCTAACGGGTGCTCCATAACAGATCTGGCTGGTACTGTGTGAAGTCATGCTTCTAGGTTGGGTCCAATGTTCAGGGTTTCTTGCAGTCTCTCTGCTCTCCCCTGGTTAGCCACCTAGCAGCCACTCAAAAGGAACTTCCATTACCAGATACAGACATCCTGGCCTCATCTATATAAAGATTAAAAAAAAAAAGGAGTTATATTCCTTGGGGACTGCCTCATTTTGATTGCGTATACCTAACATTTGATTTTGGCAACCTATGTTTTCCTCTTTTCGGTGACTGACAGACTTGTCAGTTCAGCTTCTTCGTCTGTCTTCTTTACCTTTATTTCTCCTACTTGATCCATTGCTCTCTTTTTCTTCTGGCTTTCCTTCTTTTATCTGGCTTATTGCTTTAAGTCCACATATTAACTCAGGTGGTTTCCATTTCTTCCTCCAACTTAGCCTCCATTCCCTCAAACCAGCTTCCTACCCTTGCTTTCTCCAAAGCCATAGTATTTTTTTTTGTGTGTGGGGGCGGGGATTTCGAGGTAGGGTCTCTCATTCTAGCCCAGGCTGACCTGGAATTCACTATGTAGTCTCAGGGTGGCCTTGAACTCATGGCAATCCTCCTACCTCTGCCTCCCAAATGCTATGATTAAAGGCATGCGCCTGACTTTTTTGTTTGTTTGTTTGTTTGTTTTTTCAAAGTAGTATCTCGCTCTCGCCCAGGCTGGAATTCACTCTGTAGTCTCAGGCTGGCCTCGAACTCACAGTGATCCTTCTACCTCTACCTCCTGAGTGCTGGGACTAAAGGTGTGCACCTCCATGCCCAGCCTCCAAAGCCATAGTGATTTTGTTTTTCTCCCAACATGATATTGCCACAGCTCTGGTTAAGATCATCAGTGGCCCAATTTTCAAATCTAATGACCTATTTTCACCCTTCTTTTTTGAGTCTCTAAAGCAGCCTTCCTATTTTGAAATGATTTTCTTCCTTGTTTTGATTTCATTTGTCTCCTCATTCTTCATAAATATCTATTGATCCCTATCAGGTGCTGGGGCCCCATCCTGTGTTCTGGATGCAATAGTGTGATTGGTTCTGGAGGATGAAGCAGGCAACAGTGCTACAGAGATGAACAGAAAGAATCATCCTGGGGCTGAAGAGATTGCTTAGTGGTTAAGGCACTTGGCTGAGAAGCCTAAGGACCCAGGTTTGATTCCCCAGAACTCACGTAAGTTAGATACACAAGGTGGCACATGCATCTGGAGCTCATTTGCAGTGGCTGGAGGCCCTGGAGTGCCCATTCTCTCCCCCCACCCCCCGTCTGTCTATCTCTCTCTCTCTATCACACATATAAATAAATAAAAATAAAAAACATTAATACAAATGAATCATCTTGAATAGCGAGGCCAAGAAGCCCCTCCCATTTTGCCACTCTTCCAATGCCCTTAGTCTCTCTGGCTCTTTTCCCACCTTGTTCTTCCATGATCTTGATCCCAGTGTAATAATAGTCTGTCTCCCTCTTTGTTTTTGCAATGTGACTCACTAAGAAAGCCCATCCAAGCCAGGTGTGGTGGTACACGTCTTTGATCCCAGCACTTGGGAGGGCTGCAGAACACAGTCTGAAATATGAAACAGAAAATGTCCAGGTGAATTTCATGTAGGAAAGGGTTGTTTAGTGAAATTTTAGTTTCTGTTATTAATATATGTGTCAAATGCAGAATTCTGGCCATAATAGAGCAGGAGACATATCTCGACAAGTCTTGGCTTCAGGCTGGAGAGATGCTCAGTGGTTAAGGCTCTTGCCTGCAAAGCTTATGGAGCCAGGTTTGACTCCCCAGTTCCCGTGTAAAGCCAGATGCACAGGGTGGTGTGGGTGTCTGGAGTTTGTTTGCGATGGCTAGAGGCTCTGGTGTGCCCATTCTCTCTCTCCCCATCTTTCTTAGATTTTCAAATAAAAAATAAATTGAATTAAAAAAAGAAAAAACAAGTCTTGGCTCCAAGTGTCTGTTCTAAATTCCTTTGTGTTGTCTCAGGCCCTTTGTGGCCCTGCCAGTCTTCCCCACCAGGTTCCTCCTTAGAGCTCAGCCTCAAGGAAGCTCTTCTTACGTGACATGAGTACGGATTCTCATGGTCCGTGAACATGCTGCTGGTCTGTATTCCACCTTTGTTCTCCTGGACTTCTGGGCTTCTTCTTTTTTTTTTCTGTAGCCAAGTCCTGCTTGGTGATTTTTTTTTAAAAAAACAACACTATTTTGTTTATTTATTTATTTGGTGGTAGGGGGAGGACAGTGGGTATACCAGGGTCTCTAGCCACTCCAAATGAACTCTAGATGTATGCAGCACCTTGTGCATGTGGCTTACGTGGGTACTGGGCAATTGAACCTGGATCCTTAGGCTTTTCAGGCAAGTGCCTTAACCACTAAGCCATTTCTCCAGCCCCATGATTTGTTTTTGATGGCCCAGCATCAGTGTCCCTCCCATAGCCACCCTGAGGAGTGTGATTTGTTTTTACTGAGTGTTCCCAGGCTTTCTCATCTCCCATCACTATTGGTCTTTTTGGAAAAAGATGTACGTTGATAGGTCTTTGTGGTGGTTTAATTCGGGTGTCCCCATACACGTGTGTTCTGAATGTTAGGTCCCCAGCTGGTGGCAATTCGTGATTGGATTCTCCTGGGGGCGCTGTGTTGTTGGGGCAGGTTTATTGGGTATTATAGCCAGCTTCCCCTTGCCAGTGTTTGGCATACTCTCTTGCTGCTGTTGTCCATCTGATGTTGGCCAGGAGGTGTTGTCCAGCCTCTGCTCATGCCATCATTTTCCCCTGTCATCATGGAGCTTCTCCTGTACACCACTTTTGGTCAGATACTTTCTTCCAGCAATGCAAAGCTAACTGCAACAATAAAACTAATAGTGAGAAGTGGGGTCATTGCTGCTAGAAACCTGACTATGTGGCTTTTGCCTTTTGGAACTGAGTTGTAGGAGAAATGTGGAAGGACTTGAAACCTTGTATTAAGAGACTCCTTGCAGTGCTGTAAGTACTTCATGGACTATTCTGCTCAGAGTTGAAAGACCTGAATGCAGTAAGAACTATGGACTGTGAGGTTTGGCTTATGAGGGAAATAAAGAGCTCTGTTGGGACTAGGCTAGAGGCAGTTTGTGTAAGAGTCTTACTGTTAAGCCTGTGTCCTGAGAACTTGTGCAGGATTGCATTTCACAGAAATGGACTGGTGTGAGCAGAGGGATATGGCACAGAAAGAAATGAAATCTTTGGGCCGAAACTGCTGCCCATTCAGATGCAATTGTTTGAAAGATTACAGCCATTGAGATTGGGCCAGATGACCTGCACTGGGGCAATAGGAAGAATGTGGAATGTTTTGAAGTAAGGGGCCTGGATGCTGAAAGAGTGTCCTGCTCCTCAAGGTCTGCTTTATTCCCCCCCCCTCCCCGATTAACAAATTGGTAGCCTACCTGGTACAATGGAGTATAAAAAAAAATGCAGGAATGAAAAGGTCGTTGGATTTTCAATGTGGTTTTGGTTTTTGGAAATGGCCATGGGCAATGTGAAGCAGACTTGTTGGATTACCTGTGTAGCGGTCCAATGGAGCCATGGGGATGAACCGTGGGTTGCAGTGGAGACCCAGTAGAGATACCAGGACTATGGGATGTCTGCCAAGGAGAGCTGCCAGCACTGACTGAAGTTTTCCAAAACTGTGAGTAGCCTAGCTGGAGGGCAGAATTAGAACTCCAGAAACTTGTCACTGGTTAGATTTATAGAACTTGGAGACTTGTCAGTGGTTAGAGTTAACAGACTTGTAGCTACAGAGTTTGATGTTTGCCCTGTTTGTTTTAAATTTGTATTGGTTGAATATTTCTTTGCTATACTTGGTGACATCTTTTGCAGTGTGAATGTTAATTTTGTGCCATTATGCCTTTTTTTTTTTTTTTTGGGTATTATGGCTCAGTTAAGAGACCTTGGACTATGGGGACATTTGGACAGTATTGAGATTGATAAAAACTATGGGGAGTTTTAAAGTTAGACTGAATGCATTGCATTTTATATCGTGAATGGTTATCAGTTCACGGGGGACTAGGGGCATAATGTGGTGGTTTGAATCAGGTGTCCTCCATAAACTTATGTGTTCTGAATGCTAGGTTCCCAGCTGGGGGCCATTTGGGAACTGAAGCCTCCTGGAGGTGATGTATTGTCGGGGGCGGGCTTATGGGTGTTATAGCCAGCTTCCCCATTGCCAACGTTTGGCCCACTCTCCTGCTGCTGTTGTCCACCTGGGGTTGGCCAGGAGGTGATGTCCACCCTCTGCTTGGCTAACATTTCCCCTGCCATCATGAAGCTTGCCCTCGAGTTTGTAAGCCAAAGTAGACCCTGTCCTCTCATAAGCCTCTTTTGGTCAGGGGCATTCTGCCCACACTGTGAAGCTACCTGCAGCATCTTCTGTCCTCATTAGCACAAGTGGAGGAGGTAGAATGTAAAGCCAGTTGATCTTCGTATCTTTGGCTCTGGGACATAGAATTCAGAAGGGGTGTCTGTGTGTGTGTGTGTGTGTGCACGTGCATGTGTGTGCATGTGTGCACATGTGCATGTTAAAGGTAAAGCAGCTGCAATGCAGGAGGATGTGCACCAGCATTGCAGCCGTGACGAAATGTGTGTGTGCATGCCCGACTTGCATGAGCGCTGTTTGACTACTTTTGGGTATTTTCCACCTTACCTGATACTCTTCTGCTGGACACTGAGCACAACGCTGGACTTCACCATATCCCAGGCTAAAGAGATGGGGGCTCGTGGTGACACCGCTTATTCATTTTGTCATGTGTCAGCAGCAATGTGACACCAGTCTGTGTCCTTGTGTTGGGTCTCTCATCACTTATGGAGGTCAGTGGCTGGTAGAATTGGGTCCAGTGGCCTCATAAAACCTGGGATTAATTATACCATGGCCCGAGGCTGCGGGAGTAAGGCATTTGTATACCTAACGATAAGAAAGATACAATTTCATTTTCTTCAGCTTCTCCAAGAATGTGACTTATAGTCACCCCAGGAGAGAGAGGAGAGATGTTGCCCTGCATATCTTCTGCTACATTATTCTTACTCCTCAGCTGCTTATGAATATTTTTGAATTTGTTTTAGAACACGGGTCAGCCACCTCCTTGCAGCAAGACCAAATAACACCCAAGGGCATCCTTCGTCGTCTGGGAACACTTGGTACTGGGTGCTGAGCTCGTACCCAGTTTCACCTGAGCAACTTTGGGGCTTGATGACCTTTGACAAAGTACCTTTGGCTTTGCTCTCTGTAGAGTAAGGACATACTACTGCCGTTGTAGAGTTGTTTTGAAGATCACATGGGCAAAGCTGCTTTGGAACTGTGACATGCATCAAGTATAACATCTTAAAGCAAGGAGAAAGAATAAAGATCAAACCAGGAAGAGGGAGTTGGGCATGATGAGAGGAAGAGGAGTGAGGCACGGGGATAGGAGATGGGACGGAGCAGCAGCGCTCATTTTAGGCTCTCTTGCCACTAGCTGCCTTTGGCAGTTCTTTCTGCTAGCACTGGCCCCAGGCACTGTTGACTTATGCAGCCTGATGACTTTGTCTCCAGGGCCTTGAAGGGCATTCCCTGCCCCTTCCTTACCACTAGATGCCAGTAACAATACCCTCTCCCCTTCCTCTAGTTGTAACAACTCCAAGTATGTCCCCTCAGGGCTTTAGGTCCTCAGGAAGGCAACATCCCACCCCATGGAGAAGTGCTGCTCTATACAGAACATGTGGCATCTGTGAGGCAGATCTGATGATGGCAGGCAGGGCACCAAACTAAGTCAACAAAGGTTTGAAAGGAGACTTCCAGCTCTTTTAGTAAAGACCCGACCAAACCCAGTTGTGATGATGTTTTCCAGATAGGCAAACAGAAATCTTGTATTAAGAAAGCCAGTGACAGCTAAAAGTGGTGGTGTGTGTCTGGAATCCCAGCACTTGGGAGGTAGAGACAGGTGGATCTGGCGTTCAAGATCACCCTCTGCTGTACTGTGGGTTTGAGGCCAGTCTGGGCTCCATGAGACCTTGTCTCCAAACATCCAAATAAGCCAACAAAACAAAACCCTCCTTGCAAAAAAAGGCCCAAGTTTAAAGGTAGCACATGCACCTGGAGATTATTTGCAGCGGCTGGAGGCCCTGATGCACCCACTTTCTCTCTCTGCTTGCAAATACATACATACATACATACATACATACATACATACATACATACCCAAGTTGATTTGGTAGTTGTTGCTAGCTTCAGGACATATAACCTTAGGATCAAGGGTAGATAGAGGTGGGGAATGTGGGTTTGACTAGGACCTAAAGGGACAGGGCAGGTGTCTGCTCCTGAGGGGCAAAATCTATTGTAGTAAATAGAAGAGAGCAAAGGGGACTGTCAACGGTTGCCCGGTTTTGTTCTTCGCCCAGCTAAACCAGACTTGCTATCATTGATTTCATTAGAATTTAAAAGGTACCTAAGTTCCTGTACTTTTCTTCTGTTGCTTTGCCATGAAATAACTATTGGACTGGCAATTCTTTTTATTTTTTAATATATTGATTTATTTATTTGATGAGAGAGAGAGAGAGAGAGAGAGAGAGAGAGAGAGAGAGAGAGAGAGAGAGAGAGAATAGGCATGCCAGGGCCTCCTGCCACTGCTTTAGCCCAGGCTGACCTGGAATTCACTATGTAGCCTCAGGGTGGCCTTGAACTCATGGCGATCCTCCTACCTCTGCCTCCCGAGTGCTGGGATTAAAGGCGCATGCCACCACACCCAGATTTCATGCTGGCATTTTTATGTGGGTTCTGGGGATCAGAATCAGGTCCTCATGCTTGTGAAGCATGCATTTTACTGACTGAGTGACTTCTCTAGCTCCCAGACATTGTAATTTTTTAGTTTTTAATAATTTTTTAAATGAGAGAGAGAGAGAGACTGAGAGAGTGAGAATGGGTGTGCCAGGGCTTCCAGTCACTGTGAATGAATTCCAGACACATGCATTACCCTTTGTACTAGGGAATCAAACCTGGATCTTTAGCCTTCGTAGGCAAGTGCCTTAACTGCTAAGCCATCTCTCCAGCCCTGTAATTTTTAAAAAATATTTTATTTTATTTATTTACTTAGAGGGAGAAAGATGCAGATAGAGACAATGGGTGTTCCAGGGCCTCTAGTCCTGCAAACAAACTCTAGATGCATGCAGCACCTTATACATCTGGCTTATGTGGGTACTGGGGAATCGAACCTAGGTCCTTTGGCTTTGCAGGCAAACACCTTAACTTCTGAGCCATCTCTTTAGCCCCTGTAATTTTTTTTTCAAGGTAGGGTATCACTCTGGCCCAGCCTGACCTGGCATTTACTCTGTATTTTCAGGGTGGCCTTGAACTTGCAGTGATCCTCTTACTTCTGCCTCTCGAGTGCTGGGATTAAAGGTGTATACCACCATGCCCAGGTTCTCCCTGTAATTTTTTTTAATGCCCAAATCTCCCAGTTTACTAAAGATGGCAAAAATGCAAGTGGGTTTGTGATAAGGACGTTAGGAAATTGTGAAAACATTGAACTTCTTGTGGGACCTTGTGCCTGTTCCATATGGCAGTTAATTCTCCAATGCAGGACCTTCCTTTCTTCCTAGCAGGCTATTTGGCTCACCAGTTGCCTCACTGTTTTGGCCTGCAGAATGGGAACACTGATACACCATTGCCCAGAAGTGAAGAGTATAGTAACTAAGATTCTTGCAGCTTTTTAAAAAAGTATTTTGTTTTTATTTATTAATTTGAGGGAGAGAGAGATACAGAAATAGGGATAGAGAGAGAGAGAGAAAGAGAGAGAGAGAGAGAGAGAGAGAGAGAGAGAGAGAGAGAGAGAGAATGGGAACACCAGGGCCTCTAACCATTGCAAATGAACTCCAGACGCATGCACCACCTTGGACATCTGGCTTACATGGGTCCTGGAGAGTTGAACCTGGGTCCTTTGGCTTTGCAGGCAGGCACCTTAACCGTTAAGGCATTTCTCCAGCCCTCTTGCAGCTTTTTCTTTTTCTTTTTTTCAAAAAAGGGCAAAATGTTCTCTGTGATTCAAGCGTTAGAAACATCCATCCCTCTGTTGCCGAGCAGTCAGCTTTCTGTGTATGTTTTCCGTTGAATTGCCAGGGTATTTATCTTTTCAGTATAGCTCTATTATCCTAAAATACATATTTTTCAAATCATTATAAGATGCCTGGTGAGATAACATCGGAGAGAGAAAAATCCATGCGAACAAGCCAGACGTGGCGCGGTTTGAACGCTTCTAGTGAGATGGCATGGGCTGTTTGCAAGGCCGGCATCTGCAGAGTGCGCTAGGCCATACTTACCCATAATGCATGGTTTTAAGGCCACTGCCGGTTATTATCTGGCCGGTAATGACCACAGAACTATACATTATTGCTATTAGGAGCCATTTTGGGACTATTTTCAGTTTTTCTTTTTATCGAGTAGCTGCTGATACCCCCCAGACCTTCGCAGGGTGGGGTTACAGTAGCTGGAAGTCTCCGTCACAGCACTGGGTTTTGTTGAGGGCAAGTTGGTGAACAGCTGCTGCTGTATATAAGCTGTCAAGGAGAATGAAACTGATTTGAAATGTTCCTTTTATCTTTAAATGGCACTTGGGACTTTTCACCCCGAGAAGCCTTATTTTCTTCTCCCTTTAAGTGAAGGACTAAGGTTGGAATAGAAGTTGAATTTATTTATTTTCCCACCTTTTCTGAGTAATTAGTGATGTGTCTCAGTGGAATCACACTGTCAGTGTTACATATTATGGAATTCTAAAGCATCTTTTCAGGAGGCTTCACCTTTCTATGAGGAGAAATCAGGATGCGGTTCAGAGTTAACTGCATCTCCCACCATTGCAGTTGTAAATCATACTTAGGATTATCTGTTATTTATCTTACCAAGAAAACAGTAGTGCCAGAGCATGAATTAGCAAGATCTTTATTTTTTAATCGAGCATTTCTTTTTGAAATATTTACTCTTAAATAAAACATCACCAAAGAGTTTTTGGTTAAAGCTCATTATTTCATTGCTAGCTTCAGTCAACTTTCTCTCTCTCTCTCTCTCTCTCTCTCTCTGTGTGTGTGTATGTGTGCGGAGATTCAAGTAATTATTCTAGAAGTCACACAAGGGGAAGAATCAGGAAAGCAACATTATGACAATTTGAGCCAAGATGTGAATTCTCTCCACCAGAGAACACAGTGGTATGATTCTGTTCAGCTGAGCAGTTGATATAAAGGTCTTAAAAAGAAAGCTTGTTTGGACAGCTTTTACTGTCGGACAGCAGGTTTCATTATATTGGCCCTGTTGATTTATTATTTTTAACTTGTTTTACATATGTATGCATGCTATCTAACAATTTCTCTTGGTCTTTTTTTTTTTTTTTTTTTTTTACCCCTATTGCTTTGTGGACCTATGAAGGAACAAACGTATTAACATTTTTCTGAGAGGAAAACATTTTATTTGGAAAGATGCAATGGAACCTAGTACATAAGCAAAACTGAATGCGTAACAAGCCACTTCTCTGGGTCAGGCCCCAGGGTTCACTTGGAGGAGGTCAAACAGCAACTTCAGAGCTGAGAAATGTGAGGAAGAGGCACAAATCAAGGCAGAGAATAAACATATTTTGTCACTTCCACATTAACATTTTTAATGGGATATTTTTATGTAGGAATAAGAAACAACTTACATTAATTATTATACTTGTCTAAAGTAGAGAAGAATCTACACCATATATCATTGTCTATTTATGTAACTATCTAATGGTGGATAAATTATACCCCAACTGCTGCAGTAAATTAAAAAATAATAATAGTCCTAGCTAGGGAAGCAGTTTTATAAATCTATGGTTTGATAGAAATATTTCAGGAGAGGATGAACTTTCCTTAGGACTTTATTATGTCATGTACGAACCTTTGCTAATATATGTCATTATGGTACTGAAATTAAGACAATAATCAGGGCATGCGATATCTTAAGATGTACTTTATTACCTGTGACCATCACAGGTTTTCTTCCACAGAGAAATCAGATGGGTGGCAAGTTGTATTTTGTGTAATTCTTTGCCAAATGGGAGGGCCATTGAGTATTTGGATGATGACAGAATAATCTTTTATACTCTTAAATACATAATCCCAAGAAGGTTTAAATCAATGTGTTAATTGGTAAGTGATACTGTAATTATATGCCTAATCAGGGAAATTTTAAATCTAGATTATTTACTTGCTCTCAGGAAATTAATCTACAGAGGTCATATATTAGATTGCTTGTTTATTAAGTGGAACCCCTGTAGTTACAAAATGCTGGCTGCTTCTGCCCTCCTGACGCATTCTTCTAGATGTTCCCAGCAGGTGTCGATGGCACAGAGCCTCGAGTGCTTATTGATCCAGATTCAAACAGTTCATTAATCTAAGCACACATTATATAGATTTTTCAATGCAATTTTGAGAAGGTTGAAAAACTGTATTGAATGATGAGATATGATACTCAAATTATGCTTCTCATAGCACATCTCCCTTGGGAGTATGGCATTTCAACTGGGGTAGACACTGGGACACATGGCATGTGGGTCCTCCTACTCCTCTTTCTTGAGTTATTTAAGAAGTTGACCTCGTATTGCTCTTGCTTAGTGTTCTTTCCCTTTACTGTTTTTGCATAATCCCTGAAGATATCCAGACAGTGTGCCCGCCCTCCCCCAAATCATGTAAAGACTGAAAAAAATCACATAAGGAACAAATTTGTTTTAAAGGATCTTCATTTTTCTCATGAATACAGTAAGTTTCCCTAAAGTCCTTCAGTTATTATCAAGTCCTTTAGTCTTACATTTATGCCATGTAGTTTCAAATAATGTATTATTTATATCCTTTAAAAATTTTTTGAGCTGGAGAGATGGATCCATGGTTAAAGTGCTTGCCTAATGACTTAGGTTCGATTTCCCCAGTGTCCACATAAAGCCAGTTGCCATAAGTGGCACATGCATCTGGAGTTCATTTGCAGTGGCAGGAAGTCCTGGCATGCCCATACTCACTCTCTGTGTCTACCTCTCTCTCTCTCCCAAATAGATGAAATTAAAAACTTTTTATTGACAACTTCCGTACATACAAAATATACCACGATCATAACCCACTCCCACCATCTTTCCTTTTCCTTCCATCCAAATCCCCTCCTTGCTGAATCCCTTTTTCCAGCTAGTTTCTCTTCTATTTTGATGTCATCACATTTTTTTCCTCCTGTTATGCAGGTCTTATATAAGTAGTGTCAACTACTGTGGGATCAAGAATATCTAGGCTTTTTTTGTGTCTGGAAGACAGTATTGTAAGCACTCCTCTCCTTCTTTTGGCTTTTACATTCTTTCCACCACCTCTTCTGCAATGGCCCCTGAGCCTTGGAAGGTGTGGTAGCGACGTATCACTTAGTGCTAAACACTTCACTGTCTCTTCTTCACAGCACTTTGGTGAGTCTGTCTGGTGGTCACCACAATTTGTAAAGAGAAGCTTCTCTAATGAAAAGTGAGAAAAGCATTAATACATGGGCATAAACATAAGTATTTAGAGGGTAGTTTGGTGGGCATAATATATTCATTTAGCCAGATAACAGTAGTAGTTTCCTTCCTAAGGTTATTCCTTTTTTGAGGCAAGCCCAACAGATTGGCCTTTTTTTTTTAATGAGGTGGGGGCGGGGGAGGGAGAGAATTGGTATGCCAGGGCCTCCAGCCACTGTTGCCACCTTGTGTGCATGTGTGATCTTGCATATGCATTACTGTGTGCATCTGGCTTACATGGGGTGTGGGGAGTTGAACATGGGTCCTTAGGCTTTGCAGGCAAGTGCCTTAACCACTAAGCAATCTTCCCATCCCCCTCCCCCACAGGCTTTTGAGTAGGATTTCAGTACCAGGCATGAACTCCCTACCATGGAGCAGGCCTCTAGTCCACTCAAAGAGCAGTTGGTTTCCCCATAGCAACCATGCCACCATTGCAGCAGTGGGTACATTTGGCCTGGCTGGCCAGCCTTAAGGCCTGCAGGGTCCACTGCTGGCTAAGCCTATTGATGGCTTTTCTGCCACATAGGCTACGTAACTCTTTCCAGTATCATTATATTATTACGTTCTAGAAGCAATAAAATGAGACTCTTAAGTCCTTAGGAGTTTTTAGGAAGAATTATTGTAACACCTTGAGTTCCACCATCATGGTTGCCTTTCTGTATGGCTTTTTCTCAGTGAAAGTCATGTGTCCTGAAGGTGTCTGAAGAGGTTTTTACCTTTTTGGTCTGTTGCGCATGTTAGTTCCTTCAACTTATGATAATGCCTTTATAGCCTCTGATGGAACTGGCTGAGGTAGATAACTGTATTATTCATATAAATGTGTAAATATTAGCATATTTCCTAAGAGAAAAAAAAAAACACAACAGGACTATTGAGGATAATAACTTGACAGGAAGAGAAAGCATAGAAAAGGGAAAGGCTAAGGTGCCATTCACTTCCTCCCCACCGCACAGCATGGCTCGCTACATATTTTAACTCAACAGTTGACAAAGCTTGATTACAAATACAATGTTTCCTTGATTCATGAGAGATATTTACTGAGCTCCACTTTGTTCTTCTAGTTTAATAGAATCACACGTTCATATTCTCCTTTGATTTCCTCTGGAGCAACTTTGACTTAAGTGATACACTGAGGTGTCTGACAATCCTACCCATGATCCTGCCGTGTGTCAGACCCCGGAGGGAGTGAATCGAACATGGGCCTTCATCTGAAGGCAGCCACGTCCCTGGCGTGTCACCAGATAACTTACTGTGGCAGGCGGGTAAATGCCAGTGCGATGAGACAACCTCCAAGTATTCGGCTCTGGAAGAAGTGGGGTCAGTTTTGTCTATATCAGCAAGAGAAGGGATGATTTTGGGTGATACTAGCTGGAATTCAGTATGTGTGTAATGGTGTTTACCAAGGATGGGAGAATTTCTAGTACCGTTCAATGTCTGTAGTAGCATATGACAGGGGCTGTATTTAATAATTTTGTTTGAAACTCGAGGTGCCGGTGTCCTGCCGTCTCAGCACACTGGCTGACCTGTTGAACTGGAGTGCTGTCATGCTTCGGGATGCTTAACTAGTGGGGTGCAGTTCTGCTTACGCAGGCATTTGCAGCTGATTAAAGCCTTGTTTCTAGAGCTTGCCCATTGTTCCATAAGTAATTTGTGCATGATTATGGAAGGTACTGTGTTACCTATTTATGGTAACTTGAACATATTCTATGCTGAAGACCATTAAGTTATTAAACACATTTGCCTTATACGGCCACCGTTTTCTATGAGAACACATTTTTCCTTTTACTGTTCAGGGGGGCAGAACAAAATGCATGTTGGTGGCTTACTGTTTACAATTTGGGGTTTGGGTAGGTCTCGGTTAACACAGGAAGGCTTACCACAGGAAGCGGATTTGCTTATGAATCTTACGGCCTGAGAGTGAAGGACAATGAGCTTAGGAAGTTCCGGGCCCGGGAAGGAGGCGGATGTAAGGAACGTGAAGTGGAGGTGGCAGACCTTTGGCCATATGAGCGGTTGTGCCTTATAGCCATGTCTGCATTGTGCAGGCTTCAAAGTTTTCCGTTTATTTGACTGTCTTGAACGAGTGATGCTGTAGGTCAAAGGTCAGTAACTTCAGTTTTTCTTTACCTTTTTTTTTTTTTTAACTTTTGGAAAAGGACAGCCAATTAATATGTTGGACCTTGGGAGCCATGACGCCTCTCACCACCACTCAGCCCTGCTGTTGTAGGATGAACATGGCCCCAGACAGTACATATGAGAGTGCTTTTGTCCCATTGGAAGAGTAGGCTCTGGTTTGACTCCACCTTGAGGACTTTGTTTTAGACCTTTTGGAACTACTGTTATGATCTGGTTTATTATGAGTAGCATCTATACTATTGATTATTTAAGTCTTTCAAATATATGTGTGTGTATGCACGTTTTTATGTGTTCAGTGTGTGTGGGTGTGCATGTGTAAGTTTGTGAAGGCCAGAGGACAACCTCAGGTGTTATTCCTTAGAAATGCCATTCACCTTTTTTTTTTTTTGAGACAGGGTCTCTCATTGGCTTAAAATTCACCAAATACACCAGACTAGCTGGCAGTTGAGACCCAGGGACCTTTTTGACTCTGTCTTTCCAGCACTGGGATTATAAGAATGTGCCACCATGCCTGACATGTGAGTTCTGGGATCAAACTCGGGTCCTCCTATTTGTGAGGGAAGCACTTTACCAGACTGAGTTATCTCCCTGTCTACTAAACTTATCCCTTGCATTGATTTATTTTATTTTTAAAATTTATTTTACAAGGAACTCTGAATCACTATCCTGGAAAGGCAATGCTGTGTGTTATTAATAGAGGAATACTGCAAATTAAGTGCAATGAATACAAAGTGTTACGGTCATTCACTTTCTGTATTCCTCCTCCTCCTCTGCTTCCTCTTTCTCCTTTTTCCTCTTCTTTTAACATGATGGCTTGCAATCAGTCTCGGGTGGACGACTGTCCCTTGGATGTCTTAGAAGAATAAAGCCAGGCAGGTCCTGTCCTGGAGGCTATCTAAGGAAGGGCTGGGGCAGGGACTACTGCATAGAAGACCAGATAATAGTGGGGCAGACCAGACGTCTTCTGGGTTGAAAAATATGTACAATAGCCATTAAACTGGAATTCTAGATCATCAACAAAAGGTCTTTCTGTCTTTCTTTCTTTCTGTCTTTGTTTTGTTATTTTATTTGCACACACACACACACACACACACACACACACACACACACACAGAGGGAAGGGGAGGAGGAGGAGAGACAAAAGGTAATGAATGGGTGCACCGGGGCCTCCAGCTGCTGCAAATGAACTTCAGATACATGCACCAGTTTGTGTATCTGGCTTTATGTGGGTACTGGGGAATCAAACCCAGGTGGTCAGACTTTGCAGGCAAGTCCCTTAACCATTGAGGCATCTCTGTTGTCCCAAAACAGTTTTTAATTTTTTGTTTATTTCTTCTTTCCTCCTCCCTCCCTCCCTTTAGGTCCCTTTCTTTCCTCTCCCCTTCCTCTCCTCTGCCTTCTTTCCTGCTCTATCTAGTGGTGCTGTGGTCTGAATAGGTGTGTCCTGTGGTGGGGAGTGGACATTCAAATAGAGAAACCTAAATCCCCAGTTCCTATAGTATCAAGAAATGGGTTTGGGGAGTCCTTCTCGATAAGCTTGAAGGAACTCACTTTGTTCACCATTGAGGGCTTGGCTGCAGAGTGTTCACCAAGTCTTCTGGAGCTTTGATTGTTGACTTCCTAGAGTTCAGAGCTGTGAGAAGCGAATTTCCTGTCTGTAAGCCACACAATCTAAGATGTTTTGTTAGATCACCCTGAATATGGCACTTATACATGGCCTAGCATCGAAAGCTGGTTTGAGGACATGCCAAGGGACAGTGGTGGGGAATGTAGAAGGTGGCTGACCCGACAGGGTCTGTGGAGGGTCTCAGCAGCAGGTGGAGGACACCAGCCCTTCAGAAAGCCTGGGTCAGGAGTTAAGGCAGATGCAAAGACTGGAATCCCAGCCAGAAGTTTGCGCATGATCAATCTCTGTACCAGAAAGCCACTGGAGGGTGATGAAGAAGAGCATGTGGTAGGGAAGAGATGAATTCCTGAAACAGTTCAGTGTTAGCCTATTTATGTAGCACCATCATGCCTTCAATACTCTGGAAAAATAATCAAAGGAGAATTTAGAACTGTTCTCGGATTGTCAGTTTTTCATCTAAAAATGTTAATGTACATTAAACTTTTAATTAAAAAAAGCATATCCCATCACAAACTATTTTTAATATGGAATATTTAGCGGTGATGTGCACGTTCTGTTCTGAGCTCCATCCGGCTATTAACCGGGATAATTTGGGTTTTAAAATGCACTGAATTAGGTTGTGAACAACTCCGGTTAAGTCCCAAACAAATTGCATTATTTAGGCTGCTGTCCTTACAAGGTGCACGCATGTCTTTGTTCTGTGCAGGGTGAAGCTGAATATCTGTTGCGCTGTCCTGATGGCATCAGAAGTGCCAGCAACCGACAGAGCCGTTTATGGAAAACAGGAAAGAGGAAATCTCATGACAGGTCTTTGGAGCCCAGACTGAATCTTCCTTTTCGCTTGAAGATAATTTTATTTATATAATTGCAGGTCTGGAAGACTTGAAAGGGCATAGGGTTGCCTGGATTGAGCTCAAATCTCTGTGCACATTTGTGGATTTGCATGAGGATGCATTTGGACATGAAAACCTAAAGTTGGCAGGATTTTTTTTTTCCTATCCTCTTTTGTCTCTTCTGGGTGATTTGGATGTGATTATAATCAGGAAATAGTTTGAATGTGCTAGAACCCTGATGATTCCTAATTCTGGCTGTCATATGCACCAGCCACTTGTTTCTCTTTGGAAGGAATTGTAGAGTCAGCAGATAGGAGTTGCTTTTTTCCAGGCTGAAGGAAGATAGTGCGCGCCTGGCTCACCTGGCCACTAGGTGGCACTGCAGCCACAAGGAAGTGTGGTCACGGTTACATAGTTCGGCTGTGGCATAAAGGTAGTTCTCCAAGGCTGTGTGCTTTGGTCCTCCCTCGATGGCAGGAGTCTTTGGGTTTTGCTGCAAGCGCTGGGCATCCAGGATGCAGCTGAAAGTAAAGAGTCCTGATGGCATCAGAAATGCCAGCAACTTCCTGGCTATATTGTAACACACACACACACACACACACACACACACACACACACACACACACGTTGAAGTTTGCTGGGATGGATGTGGAATGGACAGTGAGTGTCACACTTCCGTGGTTTCTGAGCAGGGTGGTAGGTTCCAGCCCAACAGCAGATGGTCTCCCGTCCTTACCTTTTTCTCTGGTGTTTATCTACTGGAAATGGTCTTTTAGCGCAGAGAGAGCCAACTCCTGGAAGCTGGTGAATGTCATCGCCTCTCCCGGCGTGCCAGCCTCGGCTTCCAGTTGTTTCCTCTCTGTTTCTAACCGCCGAGAAAAAACATTACTGCCCAAAAGGATGATCTTGCTTTTTCCCTTTCAAACAGAAGCCCATATTTGAAACTTGGAACCCCAGCCACTGCCTGGAAGAAGAGAACCTAGCGAGAGTGTCAGAGGGTGAAAATGGAATGACAGCTATCTCAGTTGCTCTCAAAACCCTAGAACTAGCCATTTTTAGCAATTTTGACAGAGAATTAACAGTTTTTTTTTCCCTCATTGGTGAAAGATGTGATATTGACCAAAATTAAAGTGGGCTTGGTGAAATGAAATTTACTATCGAATAGCTTGAGGAAAACTGTGCTCAGAGTGCGGGTCATTAAAAACCAGTAAGCAGTAGGGATCAGAGTGGAACTGTTTCCGGCTGTGTTCATGGAGGTCCTGCTACGTGGCAGGAACTGATGTGCAGACATTTAGCCTTTAGCCTGGGTCTGTGGAATGAATATTGTCAATCTGTTTGGCACATAAAAATGGCAGTGTGATGGTTTTATATCTGGCTTGGATCCCAAAACTCTGATGAGAATTAGGTCTTTTGGGTTCTGACCTTTGTGTCTCCAAGCTTAGGAAATGACTTGATAATGGGGCATGAAGGTGTACACAAGGTCAAGGTCAAAGTTACTTTTCATGGTAACTCCAGGACCTGTGATTGTGTCTGGTGGGCTCACAGTAGGACTTTGGTACACATTTGTACAATCTGTAGATAACTACCTGGAATATTCCATGGCTTTTAAACTTCAAAACTAGTACAGAATGTTAAAATAGCTTCAGACGTGGCTTCTCTTTCTAGTTTAGGACTGAAACGTCCCTCATTTCATTCCTGAATTCACTGGGGTAGGTACTGTCAACAAACTGTACAAAGTGAGAAAGCTGGATCTCTGGTGTTAAGGAACATTCCAGAGGTTGGGTAGGTAGAGTTCAGATTGTCTGATTGTACATTGGGAGGTCATAATGGGGTTCCATGGAGAATATTAGTTCTTATAAATTAAAATTGTGTACAATGAATAATATCCTTATGCTTTTTTTGTTATTGTTTCTTTTCTTTTTTTATTTTTTCCTTATAAGGTGTGTGTGTGTGTGTGTGTGTGTGTGTGTGTTGTTTTTCAAGGTAGAGTCTTGCTCTAGCCTAGGCTGACATGGCATTCCCTATGTAGTTTCAGTCTGGCTTTGAACTCCTAGTGATCCTCTTACCTCAGTCTACCAAGTGCTGGAAATAAAGGTGTGTGCCACCATGCCTGGCAGTTTTTTTTTTAAAGCTGTATATGATGTATATTTCTACGTTTAAACCAAAATAAGTGGTCTGAGTTGGGGGCAATAGTAGGTGGGCACTGTATTTATTACTTTCCTCATTGCTGTGACCAAGTACCTGACAAGGAGCAACTTAAGGGAAGAAGGCTCTATTTTGGTTTATAATTCCAAGGTGCAGTCTGGTGGCAGGAGCAGGAAGCAGCTGGTCACATTCAATCCACTCTGGAGGTTGAAGTAGGAGGATTGCTGGGAGTTTGATGTCAGCCTCGGGCTACAGAGTTTGTTCCAGGTCAGCCTGGGTGAGAGTGAGACCCAGCCTCCAAAAACAAAACAAAAAAAAAAACAAAATAATAATAATAACACAAATAGCCTCAATCTATAATTAGGCAGAGAGAGAGAGAGAGAGAGAGAGAGAGAGAGAGGGGAATGCTAGTGCTCAGCTTTCTCTCTTTCTTAGGCTGCCTAGGATCCCAGCCCATGGAACGGTACTGCCCATGTTGAAGCGTGGTCTTCCCACCTCAGCTAACCTAATCTAAAAATGCCCTTGCAGACATGCCCAGAAATTTGTTTCTGTGGTGATTCTAAATCTCATCAAGTTGGCAACCAAGATTAACCATCAGACACAGAAAAGCCATTTCACTTAAAAATATCATTTTAAAGGTTTGTCTATAATGCTGATTGAAAAAAGCTTAGCAGATATAGATAATCAAAGTGTAATAAGATGAATTTCATTGATAATTTCCTTTGACAGTAAGAGATAAACATTTTATATTATCTGTATTTTTTCTATGCATATGTTTTCAAGGAGAGATTGTTATGCAACTTTTAAAAACTTTAAAAATTTTATTTACTTTATTTATGAGAGTGTTAGAGAGAGAGAGAGACAGAGAATGAGTATGCCAGGGCCTTTAGTCACTGCAAATGAACTCTAGATGCATGTGCCACCTTGTGTATCTGACTATGTGGGTATTGGAGAATTGAACCTGGGTCCTTTGGCTTTGCAGGCAAGTGCCTTAACTGCTAAGCCATCTTTCTAGCCCCCTTTTAAAGCTTTTTATTGACAACTTCTATAAGTCTAGACAATAAACCAGGATGACCCCTCCTACCGCACCCAATTTCCACCTTCCGCTGAATCCCTTCTTTCCAATTAGTATCTTTTCTATTTTGATGCCATCAATTCTTTTCCTCTCTCTCTCTCCCCCTCCCTCCCTCCCCCTCTCTCTCCTCTTTCTTTTTTCGAGGTAGGGTCTTGCTCTGGCTCTGGAATTCACTGGATAGTCTCAGGGTGGCCTCGAACTCACAGGGATTCTCTTACCTCTGCCTCCCCAGTGCTAGGATTAAACGCGAGCACCACCATGCCTGGCTCTTTTCCTCATATTATGCAGGTCTTGTTTAGGTAATGTCAGGCACTGTGAGGTGATAGGTATCAAGGTCATTTTGTGCCTCCAAGGCAGTATTGTAAGCAGTCCTCCCCTTCCTTTGTCTCTTACATTCTTTCTGCCACCTCTTCTGCAATGGTGCCTGAGCCTTGGAGAGTGTGATAGAGATGTCTCAGTACTGGACATGCAGCTATCACTTCTTGTCAGCACTATAGTGAGTTTTCAGTTACCCCAGTGGTCACTGCCATCTGAAAAAAAGCATCTCTAACCAAAAGTGAGCATAGCATTAATATATGGACATAAACATAAGTGTTTAGAGGGCAGTTTGGTGAGGTATAATATATGCATTTAGCCAGACAACAGTAGTAATTATGTCCCCCCCATCAGGGCTTATGACTCCCAAGCCATAGGATTTGACTAGATTTTCAGTACCAGGCATGAATTCCCTACTGTGGAGCAGGCCTCCAGTCCAATCAGAGAGCACTTGATTTCCACCATAACAGACATGCCTCCATCCACCAGTTGATATATTTGACCTGTCTGGCCAGCCATAAGGCTTGCAGGGTCCACTGCTGGCAAAACCCGTTAATGACTTCTCTTTCCCAAAAGGTTGCATGATATAGCAACTTTCAGTAGTACACAGTTTATGTGTCAATCATTTATTTCTCCATCATATATATTTTTTTGAAGCAAGCCCAATAGACTGGCCTTTTTTTTTTTTTTAAGAGAGAGAGATAGAGATAGAGAATTGGCACCCCAGGGCCTCTAGTCATTGTAATCGAACTCCAGATGCATGTGCCACCTTGTGTGCATGTGTGACCTTGCATGCTTGAGTCACCTTTTCCTTCTGGCTTTTGTGGGACTTACCTGGAGTATCAAACCTGGGTCCTTAGGCTTTGCAGGTGAGTGCTTAACTGCTAAGCCATCTCTCCAGCCCCATAACTTTTTAATTTGATTTAATTTAATTTATTTATTTATCTATTTGAGAGAAAGAGAGAGAGAAAGAGCAAGTGTGTGAGAGAGAGAGATACAGAAATAGACAAGGAGATAGATAGATAGATAGATAGGTAGAGAGAGAGAGAGAGAGAGAGAGAGAAAGAGAGAGAGAGAGAGAGAGAGAGAGAGAGAGAGAGAGTCATGTATATAGAGAGAATGAGAATGCCAAGGCCTCTAGCCATTGCAAACGAACTCCAGACATGTGCATCACCTTATGCAGTTTGTTTATATGGGTACTGGAGAATAAAACCTGGGTCCTTAGGCTTTGCTGGCAAGTGCCTAAACTGTTAAGCCATCTTTCCAGCCCTCCACCATAACTTTTAATGGCTGCAAAGTGTTCTATACAATGAACATATCATAATCTACATCATAACTTTTTCCTAAAGTTATTTTATTTATTTGAGAAAGAGAGAGAGAGAGAGAGAGAGGCAGGTAGGGAGAGAGAGAATGGGTGCACCAGGGTCTCCAGCCACTGAAAATGAACTGCAGATGCATGCACCACCATGTGCATCTGGCTTACGTGGGTCCTAGGGAATCAAACTTGGATCCTTTGGCTTTGCAGGCAAGTACCTTAACCACTAAACCATTCCTTCTGCCCTCCATCATAGCTGTTAATGGCTACGAAGTGTTCTATGCAATGAACATACCACAATTTATTTAACCAATCCCTTATTCTTAGCCACTTGGGTAATTTCCAGACTTTTACTATAACAAAGAAATACTACAACGAAACGTTCTTGAATATGTCTCTTTGTGCAGTTAATCTTGACCTATGAATTTACACAGAGCCTAAGAGGTTAGGGGATTTACCTGAGGGGCAGAACGTGGCCCAGATTCCAGATTCTTCTATCATGACAAGCTGTCTTTCTGCCTCATCAGTAGAAGTCATAGAACCTGTCTGGTGGTGGTGGCCATTGCCTCTCTGGCACTGCGTGGATAGGGAGTCACTCAGAAACAGAGCTAAGCTACCTCCAGACAGGAAGTTAGGTTCAAAAACAGGCAGATCTGGTAACTTCATTAACACTGCTAATAGAGCTCTGACTCTTTATCCCTTTCTTGCTTTTCTTCTCAAACTTTTTATTCCCTTACTTTCCTTCCTGGTTCTCTAACTACCCCTTCCTTGACCTCCTACCTGTCAGCTCTCAGGGTTATTATTTGAGTTCCTGCTTTTCTTGATGCTCTTTTCCCGTTTTAGTGCAGGCAACAGGCTCCCAACTCTAAACCCTGGTCCCGATGTCCCTCACAGCCCAGTTGTATACTGTCTATCAGCCACTGGACATTGCATTCTGGGAGGTCTAACTAAAGCCATTGCTCTGTGTAGGCTAGATCTTGACCCTCTGGTTCTTTGCTTGCCAAGTCTAGCTGGCCCTGGGTATCTGGCACTCAGCCCTTCTTTCCATCCCTCCACCTCTGCTCTAATTCTGACACGTATCACCTCTCCCCTGGATGGCTTTAGTGGCCTCCCATGATTCCACTGCCTCTCTCCACTCCCTGGCCAAGGCAACTTACACAGGCTTGGCAAGTCTCTTCTTCAGGTAGATCTCTACCCTGATGCACGGTTCATCTAGTAGATGCCAAAGCCTGGCCTTCAAGACTCTGCACTTTGGCCTCAAGCTCCTTCTTCACCTTGGCTACCCTGTTTCTCTAGAGCTGCCATGCTTGTCAGAGTGGGCTCTTTGACGCTCTCCTAGTCCTGCCTGCTCATGTCTGGCTCCGAGCCTGGGCAAGGCCAAGTTTCTGTCCAGTAGTCCCTGGCTTCCTCTGCCCGCTGAATGCCACATCTTCCAGGGTGACTGCCCTAGTTGCTATTTTTTTCTCCACTTAAAGAATATTTTATTTGTTTATTTGCAAGAGGAGAGGAGAGGAGAGGGAGAGAGGGAGAGAGGGAGAGAGGGAGAGAGAGAGAGAGAAAGAGAGAGAGAGAGAGAGGAGAATATCAATGAGGCCACTGCAAACAAACTCCAGAAATGTACACCACTTTGTGCATGTGGCTTTAAGTGGGTATTGGGAAATTGAACCCAGGCTGTCAGGTTTTGCAAACAAGTACCTTTAACTGCCAAGTCATCTGTCCATCCCACTGAAACAATTTTGAGTTTTTGACCTAGGGTGTCAACTCTAGCCCAGGCTGACCTGGAACTCACTCTGTAGTCCCAGCCTGCCCTCAAATTCACAGTGATCCTCCTACCTCTGCCTTTGGAATGCTGGGATTAAAGGTGTGTGCCACCATGCCTGACCATACTAACTTTTTTACTAACAATTTTTATAAATGTGCATAATGTATTTTGATCATAATCCCTTCCACTGAATCGCTTCTTTCCAACTAGTCACACTGGTGCTGCCTGCGTGATCCTGGGTTGGGGTTATTTACCAGAGCTTGTGCAACCTACCAGTGGCTCTACCACTGAAGAAAATGTCTTCTGGTCCTGCAACAACTATTCACTGCCACTAATGCCTCAGGGAGGGATGGGAGCCTCATGTCCTCCTACAACACCCATGATGGAATGTTAATGGCTCAGTGTTGTGCAGGTGACCAGTTGCTCTGAGAGTATGAAAGCAACGGCCATGTCATGTCTACCTGTCTTCACAGCAATGGTCCCAAAGCAGTCCTACCCAGTCTCTGGCTCCTACATTCTTTCTGCCACCTTTTCCACAGTGTACTCTGAGCCTTGGAGGGCGTGATATAGATATTTCATTTAGCACTGAATCACTCCACAGTCACTTATTTTCTTTACGTTGATTTTCAAGTCTCTTCAGTAATCATCACCAACTGCAGAAAGAAGTTTCACTAACCAGAGGTCAGAGAAGCACTAACCTATGGGCATAAATGTAAATATCTAGAAGGCAATTTGATAGATTGATCCATCTAGCCAAACAAAAGTAGTAGCTTCCTTCCTAGGGCCTATGATCTCCTCAGCAATAAGCTTCGGACTAGGCATGGATTCCTTCCTGTGGAGCGGCCCTCAAACCCAATTAGATAGTAGTCGGTTACCCCCACAGCAGTTATGCCACTATTGCATGAGTGGGCACATCTTGTCTAGCTAGTCAGGTATGTAGCTCACCAAGGCTGTCACTGGGTAAGGTGGTTGATGGCTTTTCTCCCCCAGCAGCCTTCACAGAACCTTCCAGCACTAAGACAGCTAGCCAGCAGAGAGTAGGTTTCCAGCTTGGTTCCTTTCTTGGTTTCATAAACCAATAGTGACCTTGACTTTGGTTAGTCATATCCCTTGTGTGTCAGAGACATGAAACAGCTACTGTAGTTACGTGGGTATATATATATAACTTACGTCTCACCTCAGATTTTTAGTCTCCTTGTAGCCAAGCACACATTATCTTTCTCAAACCGCTGAGGCCTTAATTTCCCCTTAACCTAGGTGTCACCCCATTCCAAGATATTATAAACTATTGGTTGCACAAACAAATTAATGTGGGATTTAAGAAGCTTTACATAAATGTATCAGAAATACAACCACAGTGTAAAGCAAATCAGGGCTCACTGCAAAGCCCTCCTGTATGTGTTCATAATAGCTATTTCTTGTTGGATCTTCTTGCTCAACGTCTTGGCCACACATATGAATGAGATTCAAAAATAGCTGCTCAGAAGGTCAGTGGAGTTGGCTGGGAAGTTCTGCTTTTGTAAGTGGGAACCCTTTTCTCTGTCTTTAAAATATACTGTGCCTCATCCCTTCTAGCAGAAAGGCCATGGGACTGGAGCCAGAACAAGTCTAAAACAGTTGACCTCTGCTACTTAAAAGCTGTGTAATCCTATGCAATTGTTGTTATGTGTAACACAGTGATGGCTGCTATATTACTTAAATATTGCATTTGGCTGTCGGTAATAGACATTTGATATGGTGGCTTGAAAATAAAACAGGTTTACTTTTCTGTCTTGTACGTAGAGTCGGAAGATAGCCTAGAGTTTGACAGAAATGAATGACCCCAGCTCTTAGCATCTATTTTGCCCTTTTTGTATGTCATTTCATATTTGAGGTAGTCTCCTAAATAGGCCAAGATGGCTGCTTGAGTTCCAGCCACCATATGAGTTTTCTTAACAAGTGGAAAGGGCCCCAGATCTCCTCCTTCTCTTGAGAAATTTCTTTTCAAATAATTTTAAACATTTTTTTTCCCTGAAGTTTTACCCAATAACTTTGGTTTAGAGCTGGTGCAGCACTTAGGCCCAGCTGTATAATTGAAATACATGGGAGCTTTAGAAAGTATCTATACTTGGCCTCAGTGCCAATAAGTTAAATTGTCTGTGGTTGGGGGTCACGATTGGGTATTTTTCAGTAACCCCAGGTGATCCAATTGTATAATCAAGATTGAAGAGCTAGGGCGAGAATATACTTAATCATTTAAATGGTGACCCTTCAGAGCAAAAAGGGCCAGTAGCACCAACTGGGCTTGTGCCGGGTGAACCGAGAGGAGCAGGGCTGTAAGAAAAGCTCACCCTGTACCAAGCTGTGCAAGGTTCCGAGGTGCAGTGTTTCCTCCTGCTTGTGCTCTGGAAGGAGATGGAAAGAAGGGTAGAAAAGATACTAACTGGGCTCCTAGTACTCCTTTCTGTTCCTGCCCAGGCCCTAGAGCAGCATTTTATTTCATTATCTTAAAATGAAATGAAATCACTTTGTAAGATACAAATACTTTAAAGATGTGTCTATCAATAATGCTATCATAATTTACTAGGAATCCGCACACTGATGGCTAGAAGGAGCCCAGCCTGGGTTTGATTAGCTTGTGCCTTCAGGCCTTTTCTTAACTAAAGTATGGATGCTGGCCACCCTGGGTTCAAATCCCAGCTCTGTTCCTGGCTTGGTTTGCCTCAGATTTTCCAGAGTTCCAGTGATACAATTTGCCTCTGGGGTGTCCATGAGGGTGGAAGAAATGAACACCTGGAAGACATTTCATCTAGGGCCAGGCATGGAGCAGACAGTCAGTCATTGCTCTCCCTTTACTGCTCATGGGGTCCCTTGGAAGGATGCTGAGCACGGCTGTCTTTCTCTTCTTTCAAGTCGTCCATATCAGAGATCTTCTTGGGTGACACTTGGCAGGAACCCTTTCTCCTTTCCTCTTTTTTCCTATTTATTAGAGAGAGAGAGAGAATGGGTGCACCAGGGCCTCCAGCCATTTCAAACAAACTCCAGAAACATTTGCCACCTTGTGCATCTGGCTTACATCTGTCCTGTGGAATTGAACCCGGGTCCTCAGGATTTTCAGGCAAGCGCCAGTTCACCAGCTCTCCTGTTCTCTTCTCTGGGAGGGAAGCAGACGACGGCTGGAATTGCAGATCCCAGATGACTTCCATTCTCACTGGCACCCTGTCCTGCCTGACCACTAGAATCTGTCTTGAAATACTGGTGGGGATCCCAGCAGGCTCAAGAAACTAACAGGCCGAATTCAGTGAATGATTTCCGCGCCTTGCCTTGCCTTGCCCCTGACTTCGGGAGATTTGTGCATGTGCAATTACCGTTGCCAGTGGCTGTTCCCTCTCACCACTCTCCTCTCCCGGCCACAGGGCTGGCCCTATAATCTCCCTTTCCATCCCGCTGCCTTGCTAACTTGTAAACTTTCTTCCCTGGGGCTTGCTCCTCTAATCTTGCCTGCTCCGTGTTTTGCTGTAGTCATGTCTTCCTTTATTCCTTCTGCATTGCTTTTATCTCCTTACCTTTCCTCCTGTGGAGTGTAAACAAACCTTAAGGAAAAAAAAAAAAAAAAAAAAAAAAAAAAAAAAAAAAAAGGAAAAAAAATCAGGCATGATCCTGCTTAGCTCCCTTGAAGGGGAAAACACCAGCTAAGTCTTGAAGACAGCACAAGGCACAGCTGATAGAGTCCAAATTCAATACTTCCTACCTGTAGCACGGCTGCCTAGACAGTGCAGAGATGCCTGGGAAAGTAGCAGGCTTGTGGGGAGAGGAGCTACCTGCTCTCCCATGTGCTGTGGGAAGCCGTTTCAGGCTTCACTTTTCCTCAGAGATGCGACTCTTCTCATCACATCTGATGCTGTGGCTGGGGCTGGAGCACTTCTGCAGTAGACTGGGCAGCCCTGCTGTCCATGGCCAGGCCCCCACTCAGCCACTGGTTGCAAAAGCAGCTGCAGACAATGGGTCAGTAGTGTATGTGGCCGTTGTTACCAATAAAACTTTATTCATGGACACTGACATTTGTATTCCTGTCATTCTCATGTTAACAAGTCTACTCTTTAAAAGGTGTGCAAACCAGGTTGGGGAGATGATTCAGTAGTTAAGAGTGCTTACTGTTTAAGCATGAAGGTCTCTTGGGTGGGAGATCTCTAAGTTTGACTCCCCAGAACCCATGTAAAAATCTGGGTGTGACCATGCACATCTGTGATCCCAGTCCACAGGGAGAGAGAAGTGGAGACAGAATTGCTGGAGCTCACTGACAGACAGCAGCTGCGGGTTGAAGGAGGGACCCCCATCTCAAGCAGTATGTCGGTGAGGGATAAGAGGACACCCAACGTTTTCCTCTACCCTCCACACTCATGCACACACAGAGCTCATGTGCACATGTGTGCGTGCACCACATAGCACACACACCATACAACACACATATTCCATACACACACATGCACAAACTGTGCAAACTATTCTTTGCTTGTAGGTGGTGGGTAGGATTTGACCTTTGGGTTATATAGCGAGGTGACCCCTGTCCCCGTGATATGCAAGGCAGACAGTGATGGTTCTTAGAGAGCCCTGGTTCCAGTCACTGCATTTGGAGGCTAGATTCTGCTTGCTTATTTAAAAAATTAGGATAGCTGGCATGGTGGTGCACACTTTTTTTTTTTTAACTCATTTTTTTTTTTTTGACAGTAACCCATGGTAATTCCCTCCTCCCACTTTCCCTTTTGCAACTCCACTCTCTATCATATCCCCTCCCCTTCTCACTCAGTCTCTCTTCTATTTTGATGTCATCCTCTTTTCCTTCTATTATGATGGTCTCGTGTAGGTGGTGTCAGGCACTGCAAGGTCATGGATATCCAGGCCACTTTGTGGTGCATGCTTTTAATCCCAGCACTTGGAAGGCAGAGGTGGGAGGATCACTATGAGTTAAGATCAGCCTGAGACTACATAGTGATTTCCAGATCGGCCTAGGCTCAAGTGAGACCCTACCTCAAAAAACAAAACAAAAAACTTAGGTTAGTCTGGCATAGCAGTACTTTGGAGGCAGAAGCAGGAGGATTACACAAATTCAAAGCCAGTATGATCAATATGCAAAGTTTGGGGCTAGTCTACTAGTGAGTCAGCCAGGGCTACATAGTGACAGGCTTTCGAAAACAAAACAAAACAAAACAAAACAAAACAAAACAAAACAAAACAAAACCAGCTGTATATGGTGGCACATGCCTTTAATTCTAGCACTTGGAAGGCCGAGGTAGGAGGGTTGCTGTGAGTTCGAGGCTAGCCTGAGACTATGTAGTAAATTTCAGGTCAGCCTGAGCTGGAGTGAGACCCTAATTTGAAAAGCATCCCCCCCCCAAAAAAAAGAAAGAGTTGAACCAAATACAAAATGCTGACAAGGATGTGGGCCCCAGGCATGCTCACTCACTGCTGATGGGAATGCAAAATGGAGCAGCCATGTTGGCAGCTTCTTACAAAGCTAACTGTACTCCTACCGTCTGAGCCAACAAATATGCTCCTTGATATTTATCCCTGCAAAGTTGAAAAGTCACTCCTCACCAAAACCTACACATCGGTGTTATAGTGGTTTTATTCATAAGTGCATTAAGTTGGAGGCAACTGAAACGTCCTTTGGTAAGTGGATGGAGAAATAAACGATGGTATTCCCAGCCATGGAAGACTATTCAACGCTAAAAAGAAGTGAGCTCCTGAGCTCTGAAAAACCACGAGGGAATCTCAAATGCACAGTGCTGAGGAGCAGAAGCCCCTGAGACACAGCTGCATACTCTGCTTCCAACCACATGACTTCTGGGCAAGGTGCACAGTGGTCGGCAGTAGTTGCCAGAGGCTGCTGGCCAGGGAAGGCATGAGACAGAGCAGAGGGGATCTTCAGAGCAGGGAGGCAATTCTGTAGGATGCCACAGGTGGCGGCACGACAAACCGCGGGGATGCTCACAGCAAGGAGGCTCTGAATTCGTGGCGGAGGAGAGAGAAGGAGGATCCATACTGTGTGCTTGGGGAATCAGTACCCATCTGTTCAATTTTACAGTGACCCAGAAACCTACTAAAAATACAAGGTTAATGATAGCTGCTCAACTGAGCTCAGAAGATCCAATGTGTTAGTTTTCTTTTCTTTCTCTCTCTCTCTCTCTCTTTTTTGTTTTGTGACCAGATCTCATGAATTCCCTGCTGGCCTTGAACTTGCTATGCAGTCACTTTAAATTCTGATTTTCTTATCTTCACTTCCCAAGTGCTGGGATTACAGTGCTGGGTTAGTTGTAAAGCATGGAGTTAATAGGAAGTTTCTAGCACATGTTACTGACAGAGTACAGGTAGCTTCTCTTTCCCCTGGGTGTTCTGAGGAACAAGAATCTGGAAGAATCTCTTGAATAAAACATGTCTGAGGCCTTTTAGAGACTCACAATGTGCACATTAATGTTTCTGAGAAGACCTGTCATTAAAAACAACTGTCACCAAATGCAAAGATCTCATTGAGGTGCTTTAACCCGGTGTTCCCAAATAGGTGGGCAACCTCAAAAGTCTACTAGCCAGTAGCTAGCACACCATTAAAATGAGGTGACCTGGGGTCTGTCACTCTCTGAGCAATGCTAGCCTAAGGCATTTCAGAAAAGGTGCTAGCCAAAGGCCACAGAAAAGATGACCACATGCTAAAGATATTTTTGTGCAATTTCAAAGCTGATAGAGGGGAAAAGACATTGTATTGAGTTATATGATGACAGTTCTATTGCAATTTGATGTTACCTAACACATTATTGTATTTTATTAGAAAATTACAAGCCATTAGTAAATGTATGGATTTAAGCTGGCTTCTTAAATTTGATCAATTAATCCTTTAGTTTTTCAATATTAAGAGACCATTGAAATGGGAAGGCAGGTTAGCCTAAACAAAGAATTGGCTTTAATTACAAAACTCCCCGCTCAAACTCAGTATGCGAGAAAGATGGAAATAGAATTATACTTCTTATTTTTCTTTGAGGTAGGGTTTCACCCTAGCCCAGGCTGACCTGGAATTTACTATGTAGTCTGTAGCAGACAGCTTCAGGTTCATTGAGATGAACTTTCTGACCAGACACAGTTATGGAGGAAGGGATATTTATTGAAGCTTACAGATCCAGGGGAAGGTCCATAATGGCAGAAGACACTGGCCTGCCTACACAGGACCAAGCAGAGAAAGAGAAGCACAAGCCCCAAAGCCAAAAGCCACAGCACACTTCAGGAACTCCTGCTAGGCACACTTTGCATATCTTTAGATTGAAATCTGAAACCCACCATCACACCTTAAGATCCACCCAGTGACATCGCCCGCAGCCAGGTGGCTGCAGGTGCAAACTAAAAACAAATAAAAAAACTGAATATATTGGGAGCCATCTCCAACTCGCCGTGATCCTCCTATCTCTGCCTCCTGAGTGCTGAGATTACAGGCGTGTGCCACCACACCCAGCTGAAAAAAAAAATTTATACTTCTTAATATGGTAGCACATGTTAGTGGATTAATTTAATTTGTTAGTGGAGTTAATGACTTGCTATCCTCTTTGGAGGTGAGAAGAATCAATTATCCAAACGGAGCTGCATTTCTGAGCTGCCCACTCTGCAGGCTCCAACATGGATCTTCTCCCAGCAAGAAGCAGCTGGTGACCTCTCATAGCGAGCCCCGTGGCTTCCTGGTCCAGAAACTGCAGCTCTGTGGACTGGCTGTCACATGCTTCCTTAAACACCCTCACTTATTTTTAATGCCCTCTGTGATGAAGTGTGTGCCTCCTCAAGATGCCTCCAGTCCCAGAATGAACCTTATGTCCCCCACATGGCTCATTTTAATCAGGCCACCTCAAATGCATTCCCTCAGGTGAAACTAAATGTCATATGTATTTGTTTATGTATTTTTTGGGGTGTATGTGTGTGTGTAGTATGTGTGGTGTGAGTGCCTGTGGTGTATGTTTGTGGTATATATACACCTGTGTGTGATGCACATGGCCTGTGTACATACATGTGGAGGCCAGAGGCGATCCTCTATTTCTCTTCTGCCTGTTCCTTGATACAGAGTCACTGAATCTGGAATTCATTATTATTGAGTCAGACTGGCTGACCAGCAAGCTCCAGTGATTCTCCTGTCCCTGCCCCACAGCACTGGAGTTACAAGCAAGTGTTGCCATGCCTGGCTTTTTTCTTTTAAAACTTATTTATTTATTTGAGAGAGAGAGACAGAAAGAAAGAAAGAGAGGCAGACAGAAAGAGAGTAAGTATGGCATGCCAGGGCCTCCTGCCACTGCAAACGAACTCCAGATGTGCGTGCCACTTTGTGCATCTGGCTTTATGTGGGTACTGGGGAATTGAACCTGGGCCATCAGGCTTTGCAAACAAGTGTCCTTAACCACTACGCCATCTCTCCAGCCCATGCTCTGATTTTTGTGTGGCTGCTAAAGATCAAATTCAGGTCCTCATGCTTGAGTGGCAAGTGCTCTTATATTCTCAGCCATCTCCCAGATCCCAGTATGTGCATGTTTTAAAGGTTTAGGAAGATTTTATTTGAGAGAGAGAGAGGGAAGGAGGGAGAGAATGGGAATACCATGGGCCTCTAGCAAGTGCAAATGAACTCCATATGCATGTGTCACTTTGTGCATCTGGCTTTATGTGGGTGCTGGGGAGTCAAACCAGGGTCTTTAGGGTTTGCAGGCAAGTGCCTTAACTGCTGAGCAATCTTTCCAGGCCACATTTATTTTTGGAATAGAAATTTCATGTCACTTATGCTGGTACACAGGTATTCACCAGTGATATAATATCATCAGGGCCTTGTGAGTAAATGATTTATTTTCCATTACAGCTTGCAAGAGTTACATGCATACTGTCGTAGCACTTGAAAGCATATACTGTCCCTTGGGCATGCTCAGCATTGGGCACTTTCATGAGAAGCTCAGAGAGGTTGGAAGATGTAGCCAAGGACCCAGTTAAAAGGTGCGACTGGGACTGGAATTCCACTGTTGACTCCAGGTCATTCTTTGATTGCTGCCTTCTGGGAAAAGGACTTCTGCATGGACAGATTATCATGGACATGTCAATTGTGCATTCAAAAAACATCTTTAATTGCCTCAACCATACGGAATCATCCAATAGCTACTAGTAATCTTCACTCTATATACTTTGAACCTTGTTTTGCTAAATCTTGTTCTCTAACAATTAGGACTTTCCATAGAAACCATTTTGGGAAAACCTAAGAGGAGAAGGAAGGGCTATAATCATTCTCTTGTCCTCCTTTGAACAATTAGCCACACATGGCTGAGCTTAACTTGACCATCAGCCTGACTGAGTTGGAGATCCTAGACAGGCACCATTGTCCCTGATAGTATTTAAGAATGCATCCCCATCAGGTCAAGTTTTCGGACTGTTTGGCTGCAAAACAAACCATCTCCTGACCTAGTAGCTTGAAGGACTCCCAGTTCCTGTGGTTCTGTGGGTTCCCGACCTCAGGCAGATGGGGCTTGCTGGAGTTCAGTGTGACTGTAATCAGCTTTCCGTTAAGGCCACAGTTTCCAGAGATGCGTGAGGGCAGGGTCTCCAGGTGGCCCACTCACCTGACTCTGCTGGAGATGCAGGTGTGGCTCTTACCTTCTAATACACGTTTTTCCTGCGCTTTGCTTCTCCTAGCACAACTTCCGGTTCCAAGAGTGACTGTCCCCAAAGCAATGTGTAGAAATGCAGCACTCTTGGGGTCACAGACCACCCTTCCACCTTGCATTGAAGCAGCATATTAAGGCTGCTGCAGACGCAATAGATGGAAGTGTGTTTCTATCCCTCTATGGGGAAAAGCCACTGAATGGGAGACTTCCTTAATACTACATGTGCCTTGTTAGTGTTCAAATTGCTCCGATTTTAGCTTTTGCTTCAATACGCTGCTTTTTTATTCTTCTCCAGATCAGGGCCAAAATGAGGTATACACGTTGCTTTTGGTGGATAACTGTTCCTATTTCTTTGATCTTGAGGTGGTCCTTTTTTTTTTTTTTTTCTCAGCATACAGCCAGTTTCTTAAGAATCAGAATAGCTTGTGCTGTTGAAGTTTCCCCAGTCTGGGCCTGCTGCTCAGATCCACGGTGGCTTCTGTCCCTTTTATTCCAGTTGTAAACAGACTGTAAGGTCTGGAAGCTCGGTGAAGTTCAGGTCCAAGATTTTGGTGTACTTTTTACTGCCACTCCCTGCCAGGAAGTAGAAGTTAGTTTCCCTCTGTCTGGTGCTGTTGAAATTGATTTGTGGGTTCAGGTAGTGAATCCAGAGCTTCTGACTCCCATTTGGCCTTTTAAAAAAATATTTATTTGAGAGAGAGGCAGATAGAAAGAGAGAGAATGGGTGTGCTGAGGCCTCTAGCCACTGTAAACGAACTCCAAACACGTAGGCTACCTTGTACATCTAGCATTAAGTGGGTACCAAGGAGTCAAACTTGGGTCATTAGGCTTTGGAGGCAACTGCCTTTCCTGCTGAGTCATCTCTCCAGCCTGATTCAGCCTTTTATAAAGAAGCTTTGACAGGGCATGGTGGTACACACAGTTAATCTCAGCACTCCGGAGGCAGAGGTAGGAGGATCACTGTGAGTTGGAGGCCACCCTGAGACTATGGAATGAATTTCAGGTCAGCCTGGGCTAGAGTGAGACCCTAACTTGAGAATCACCCCCTGCAAAATAATAATCAAAATAAATAAAAATAAAAAAGGAAGCTTTGGAGTAGCCACCTCCCACCTGGCAGGCTCAGGATGCAAGTCTGGGACAGGTCTACATTTATCTGTCTCTGCCTGCATTTACTGAGTTCTCACCTCATGCCAAATATCCTGTCCGACGCTTTCTGTGAATTATTTCTATGGCTATCATTTTTATCCAAAAACATATCAAAGCCCCATTTTACAGAGGAGACCGAGACATAGACCACCTGTGTGCCCAGCATCCAGACCATGGGTGCTGTCTATTTAATTCTGATTTTCCAGAGGGGTTAGTTACCGTTTCCAGGGTTTGGGGGAAAACCCATCTGAGACCACAAGAAAAAAGAATGAGGCCAACAGGAGAAATGAAGAATTTACACATTTATTTACATCTTCTTAAAAAATCTGGGGTCCCTGGACTGGATCCAGGAGACTCAGGGATTAGGAGAGAAACTCTGTCAGCTTCCCCGTGGAGGAGCGTGGCATGTTTCACAGGAACACCCTTCTTTCTCCCTTTGCATTAGTTCCGTGTAAGGCGGTCATCAGCGTGTGGCTGTTGCCTCTGCAAAGGGTGTAGGGTTGATGCCCCGGGTTTACATTAGTCCTCCTTGTTCTGCCCAGACGCTGGGCGCTTGCAGGAGGCTCAGAAGTGACAATTTTATTTTAAAGAAAATATTTGCAAATGCAATTTGCAGTTTGTACATGAAGAGTAATGAGCAAAATGGATGCAGCTGTCTCTTAAATGAACCCTGCGGTGCCATCCTGTTTTGCTTTCCTACCGAAGTGATAATGCAGACAGCTTTTGTGCCTTTCGTGAGGACTTAGGAGCCCTCTAAAGCTTCAAAGAGAGAGTGGAGTGAGGCAACAAAATTGTGTGTGTGCCTTGTGGTGCCTGCTATGCATCCCATCCTTAGATATGGCTGCCAGAGCTGAGAAGGAGAAGGCTTGAAAGAAGAGAACGGGGACGAGGGCAGAGAGAGATGGAGCCCTCCCCACGAGTGAGGAGCAGGGGCCAAATCTAGCCCGAGAGGCTGTGTCTGGTGTCAGGAACAGTGTCTGTTCTCCAGGTAACATTTCTTACCTGCAGCGGCATTTCGGGCATCTCTGCAGAGCTCCTTAGGACTGTGCTGGTACTGGGTGTTCGCTGTCAATGTGATCGCCAGCAGTCATGCTCTGTCCGCCTCCTGCGTTGTTCCCTGACTTGTTGAGCAGACATTTCCACATCACTGGGGCTGAATGGAGCTCGCTCCATCCTCAGTGCAGGACATTTCGGCAATGCTGACCTTCCCCCATGGGCGTGTATGTGTCCCACTCTGTCTCCATGATGACAAATGTTTGGAAAGGGGAGATGACTAGATTCAGCAAATGCAATCTCTTGCACTGCTAGCCGGAGTGTATTACTTTTCTCACTGCTGCAACAAAACACCTGACAAGAACTAACTTAAGGATGAAGGGTTGATGAGGGGATGCGCTTCATCGTGGCAGGGAAGGCGCAGGAGGTAGGAGTAGGAGGTGGCTGGTCACGTTGTCCAAGGTAAGTGCTACGAACGCTGCTGCTCAGATTCTTTTCTCTTTATTCAGTCTGAGATCCCAGCTCCGGGAGTGGTGCCACTCACAGGGTGTGTTTTCCCCCTAATCTAATGTAATTATTATTAGTATTTTGTTTTTTCAAGGTAGGATCTCGCTCTAGCCCAGGCTGACCTGGAATTCATATATAGCCTCAGGGTGGCATCAAACTCACAGCGATCCTCCTACCTCAGCCTCTCGAGTGCTCCACCATATAATCCTGAAACTCCCTCACAGACATCCCCAGGGATTAGTCTTGTAGGTGATCCTAGATCCTGTCAAGTTGACAACATTAAACATCACAGTTACTTTAAAGGTTGCTGAGTGAGTGAAATCCATTACTCCAGCAGACACAAGGGTGTGCCTATGACTCAGGCTAAAAGGGAAGGTTCCCTACGCATAGCAAGGGACACACATTCTCGTGAAAATTTTGTGGTCCCAGGAGCAGCTAGGACTTGCTTGGTCATATTTCATGGCTTTATTTATGGGCAGCATGGCTTCCTTTTGTGGGGCACTGACTGTGGCTGCCACAGGGCCGTCCCCATCAACTTGAATGTGTTGACCACTCTGAGCAAGGATGTGCCTATGGACCAAGCACTCTGCCGCCTTAAGAATGGGAGAAATGGGAGCAAAGTTTAGTGTAGGCGTGTGAGGCACTGCAGAGGCTAGTTACTATTTCCTATAAGTTTCTGTAGCACATGACTTTCCCACAAAGAGCCCCTGTATCATGTTGCCATGTTGGGCCTTGTGTTTTAGAAATTGCACCTTTTCTTTTACATCAAAACAGCAGGGAGGAAAAGGAAGAAAAGAAAGAGAATAAGAAGAGGAGGAGGGGGAAAAGAATAGAGTGAAGTGAGAAAAGAAAATACATATAAGATAGTATTTAGGATTAGGCACCTCACAGGGCGTTGAGGAGTTCCTGGGCGGCTCACATGCGTTGAGTGAGCTCAATGAAGCATTGTGGACAGGCTTGTCCTCTGAGGTCTTCCTTCCTAAATGAAGGGGATTGGTCACCTCGGCTGGTTGGAGGCCACCACTGGTTGCATCTGCATCTTGGGAGAAAAGTTTAGGGTCTCTCCCAGGTGGGGCTCAACTCCCAGGTGTGATATGATTGGGAGTTTCTGTCTCATGCTTGTATGTCATTCACACAGTAGAGCATCATGGGAGCTGGGCTGGATTGATGTCCTCTCCAAGAATAGCACTGATTATAGAACAGATTTTCCCATATCCAGAGCCATTTTTAATTCACTGCCTACCACAGCTGCCAGCCTGCAGAGATAATTCCTTCTAGCAGAATAGCTTTAGATTATTATAGGGAAATCAAATTTGCATAAAAGCACTCTCTCTCTTCTCTCTCACTCTCGCTCTAAACAGATACTGTCAATTACTTCTGTTGGAAGAAGTTTTTTGGAGGGGAAATACATTGTCTTTCTGAAAGAAAAAAAAGAAGGTGCCACCTGCAAGCTTTCCACACATCAGAGGTTTGGAGCGCTAGTGGTCGCAGTGACATTTCTCATCTAATGCTTGCTTTACAGAATTCAGTCCAACTAAGTTTTTTAATTTTGTTTTTATGTATCTTGTTTATTTATTTGCAAGGAGAGGGAAAGAGAGAATTCACATGCCAGGGCCTCCAGCCACTGCAAATGAACTCCAGATGCATGTGCCACTTTCTACATCTGTCTTTAAGTGGGCACTGGGGAATCAAACCCTGGCCACTAGACTTTGCAAGCAAATGCCTTAACCACTGAGCAATCTCTCCAGCCCCATTTTATTTAGTTTCATTTTGATCAAACCATGGATCAGATGACATAACTTGAATGATTCTTGCTTTTGAAATGCTTATTTTATTGGATTTATTCAAAAGTTGCATGTACTGAACAAGGCAGCCTTCCTTAGGTTCATTTGCCCATGAAGAAAGCAAGGCTCCAGGAAGTGCAAAGGACGGTTGGAAGGCGAGCAGCAGTGGCTGGTAGTTGAAGAGAAGAGCTAGCTCTCCGAGTGTGGTTGAGCTTATGTTGCCATAGGTACTATGATGTCATTCCAGGGAGGAAAGATCACAGTTGCAAAGCGTCAACTTGTGGTTGCCCATTCAAACCTTTTAAGTTGACATCATCGAAAAAGTCAGGAAAGTGTTATTTGTCCTTTCTCCTAATAAAAGGCTTCTCTTGAAAAAATACCATGAAACTCTGAGCCTGTATTCTGTTGAAGTGGGACTGTCCAATGTCCACTGACCACTGCCCCTCGTCCTCGTACCCTTGAAGTCACTCATGGAATCTTCCAGCTGGAGATTTTACACTTCCCCTTCTGCTGAATCTGGAAGAACATAGAGATGCTATTTAAAATTATGTATATAGGGCTGGAGAGATGGCTTAGCGGTTAAGCGCTTGCCTGTGAAGCCTAAGGACCCCGGTTCGAGGCTCAATTCTCCAGGACTCACGTTAGCCAGATGCACAAGGGGGCGCACGCATCTGGAGTTCGTTTACAGAGGCTGGAAGCTCTGGCACGCCCATTCTCTCTCTCTCTTTCTGCCTCCTTCTCTCTGTCGCTCTCAAATAAATAAATAAACAAAAAAAATTTTAAAAAAAGTTTAAAAAATTATATATATATATATATATATATATATACATATATATATATTTACATACACATATATAAAACTTTTTTGAGGTAGGGTCTCACTTTAGCCCAGACTGGATCTCACTCTGTAGTTCCACACTGGCCTCAAACTCACAGTGATCCTCCTACCTCTGCCTTCCCAGTGCTGGGATTAAAGGTCTGTGCTACTATGCCAAACCTAAAAAAATATTTTTATTTATTTGTAAGTAGAGCAATATGGAGACAAGAGAGATAGTGGAGGTGCCAGGGCCTCCAGTCATTGCAAATGAACTCCAGATGCATGTGCCACTTTGTGCATCTGGCTTTACATGGGTACTAGGGAATTGAACCTGGTTTTTCAGGCTTTACAGGCAAGTGCCTTAATTGCTAAGCCATCTCTCCAGTAATCTTTTCTTTTTAACTTTATTATTTTATTTTTTTCCTTTTGGTTTTTCAAGGTAGGGTCTCACTCTAGTCTAGGCTGACCTGGAATTCACTATGTAGTCTCAGGGTGGCCTCGAACTCATGGAGATCCTCCTACCTCTGCCTCCCAAGTGCTGAGATTAAAGGTGTGTGCCCACCAAGTCCAGCTTCCCCTCCTCTTCTTTAAACATGGATTTAGTTCATATTCTTGCGCTGATTTTAAAATAATCATTTAGTTTTTCTCTGCCTCAATGTGGTGGCCTGAATGTAAATGTCCCCCTGGAGACTCATGTACTTGAATGCTCAATCCCCAGTCGATGGTGCTATTCTGGAAGGTTGGAGACCGTTTAGGAGGTGGAGCCTTGCTGGAGGAAGTATGTCACTGGGGGTGGGCCTTGTGATTGTACAGCCAGCCCCACTTGCCACGCTCAGCTCACTCTCTACTTCCTCCCTGGTGACGTGAAGATGTGGTGCTGGCTGCCTGTTCCAGCCATGCTTTCCCCACATGATGGAACTTCCCCTGGCAACTGTAGGTGGAAACAAACCCTGTGCTTCCTTAGGCTGTAGGTGGTAGGCTACATTATCCCAGGAATGAGAAAGTAACTGATACACTCAACTTATCCACTTAAAGAGTGCTGGTGATATTGTCTCCTGTGAGTTCTGATGATTCAGGATTTGAGGACTCAAGATTTTTATTTTACTTACCAATGTAGGCTGGCAGTCTACTTGTGTTCATGAGAAAGGCTTTATGGCTATCATTTTATTTGTTTGCTTTTTTTTTTTTTTTCCAGACATCTTTTGGGGGAGAGGGTGAAGAGAAAGTAGAAATCTATCCAGCCTTCACTTTGGCAGGAGGGCTTTGCTTTCTTGATTTCAAATTTTTATGCTGTATCTAGTCTCATCTTACTCGGAAAGTGAGGATAGGGTTCTTACAACAAATACAAAGAGGAGCTTGGTGCTGAAAACTGCTCAGCCTTAAGGTGTTGTTAAGTTCAGATTTGCTGTGCAAGCTTAATGAAAGCATTTGATTTACTCATGGAAGTTGCAGACTAGACAGGTCACCCGGGGATCTAAACACAACACCGAAGCCCTAGGGACTTCCTGAGCAGGGATCTTCCACTGGAGGACATCCTGTTCTGAGACTCACATCCGGGCTGCCTTTGCCCTCACTCTGCTGCTATCACGTTTGCTAGGATAGGATTGATGTGACATTCTGTAGAGGTTCCCACACTGAGCAGAAAGTACCTTTGGATGCTCCTTGCATAATCTTGCCAGTGTGCAACTGGAATTTGGGGACCCTAATCTCTACCCACCTACCGAGAAAGTGCCTGGGAGCAGTGTCATTGATTTCAAACCTAGCAAAGCAGTTCTGTCTGCTTCAACTTCCACCCCCATTGCCTCTTTCTTCCCAGTGCTTAAAATTCTACTTAAGTTGTTCTGTTTGGCTTTAGGCTTTGATTGTGTTAAGACGTCAGTTTCTAACCTTTCCCAGGTGCACAGTTTGCAGGACACAGTCATACTCTTTATCTCATTCCATCTTCACAGACAGAACCCTGTGAGGTAGCGGAGGTGACATTGTCTCCTTTGGGAAGGAGAAATACAGGGGAAAGAGAAAGATTTGGGAGCTAGATAGGGTGGCTTTGAATCCCAGCTAGACCACTCATTAAGTGGATGACCTTGGACAGGGGATTTGACTGCCCCAAACTTAATTGCTTTCCCAGCGTGAAGAGGCTTCGAGTTTTACTTCATAGAGTGATTGCAAGGATTGTGTTTTCATTTTATTATCCATTCACGATTCATTCATTCCAGAAATACTAAAACAGCCCCTAATGAGAGCCAAGCCCATGTCCTCGTTTTTGAAGATACATTAGAAAATGAGGCCAACTCTGTCCCTGCCCTCATGGGCCTTACAGTCTCGTACCAGGCAAGGCATTGAATACGTAACTTCCTTGGTAAATGGGTGCTAGGAGAGGTGGGCACAAAGCCTCATGGTGAAGACTGTGCAGAACCAGGAGCCTTGCTCAATTCTGGAGCCTTTGTTTTCAAAGCTTTTGACTGGTGGGTTCTGGCCACCAGTGCTACGCAGCCAGGCAGCTCATGCTATGACAACCCGAGGCATTTTATTTCTGTTATCATCTCTGGTTGGTGTTTTAGGACAGCATAGTTAGATGGACTCTGACCCACTTCTGGGTTGAGCCCAGGCTCTGCTATTTACCTGTGCGTCCTTGGATGATTGACCTGACCTCCCTCGGTCTCAGGTCCCTCACCTGCAGAGGGTCAGCCTTCATTTTGCTTCAGCGGCTCATTGTGGGGATCACATTAGGAAACGCCCAGCATGATGGTGCTGTGCTTGCTCTGTGGTGGCGGTGGTGATCTGGCTGTCAAATAATTCCCCTGCTGGCGGAGGAAACACAGTCCTCATCTGTCTTGGGACTAGGAAAGTGAGGTCTGCGGAAACTGGGCCTGGTGTCTGTAGGGCACCTTCCCCACCTCAGGCGGCTCATTCACACCCTCCATCTCGAAACCAGGCCGGGCTGAGGCAGGTTAGGTATTGACAAGGTCCAGAGGGAAGGCCTTTCCTTGGTTCGCTGCAATCCTGTCGTTGGACAGGGGCGACAGGGACAGAACTCTGGCAAGTATGGGGAAGATGCTGCCTGTCTTGCTTCTTCTTCCAGTAAGGGTTTACAGCAAGATAACTGTGTTTAGGCCCCAGCTTCTCTTCTCACGGCTAAGCAGTCTGACTTCTTAGTTCGCATGCTCTTCACCTGAAAAGCAGGGTAGTAATAGCAAAGGCTTTTGCCTTGACCATGTTCCATGTGCTTTACATCTACCAACTCACCGATCCCGCACCAGCTGTGAGTCAGCGGCTGTCGTTACGCCTCCGCATAGATGAGGACACTGAGAACTTGCTAAGGCAAGTGAGTGAGCCGAGATTCAGACCCAAGCATTCTGATTCCAGATGTTTGTGCTTTTAAAAACAATTATATTTTTTTTTGAGGCAAGCCCAACAGACTAGCCTTTTCTTTTATGCAAGAGTGAGAGTGAGCAGGAGAGAGAGAGAGAGAGAGAGAGAGAGAGAGAGAGAGAATTGGTATGCTAGGGCTTCCAGTCACTGCAATCAAATTCCAGATGCCTACGCCACCTTGTGCGCATGTGCAACCTTGTGCACTTGTGTCACCTTGTGCATCTGGCTTACATGGAATCGGAAGAGTTGGACATGGGTCCTTAAGCTTCACAGGCAAGTTCCTTAGCTGCTAAGACATCTCTCTAGCCCTTAAAATTAAAATCAAAAATTAGGGCTGGAGAGATGGCTTAGCAGTTAAAGTGCTTGCCTTCAAAGCCAAAGAACCCAGGTTCAATTCCCCAGCACCCTCATAAGCCAGGTGCACAAGGTGGCGTATGTGTCTGGAGTTTGTTGGCAGCGGCTGAAGGTGCACCCGTTCTCTCTCCCTCTCAAATAAACAAATAAATGACTTTAAAAAAACTTGGTTTTACCAGTGAGAGAACAAGGGCATGCCATGGCCTATTGCCACTGGAAATGAACTCCAGATGCACATACCACTTTGTGAATTTAGCTTTACATGGGTACTGGGGAAGCAAACCCAAGCTATTAGGCTTTGTAAGCAAGTGCTTTTCACTGCTGATCCATCTCTTCTGCACAAATATGAGAATATTTGTGCTCTTAACCCCTCTCCTATGCTCCTCCCCTCACAGGGAGATCACTAAGAATCTACCTTGGAGGATCAGGGAGATAAACAGGAAAAGTAGTAAGCAGCAAGTGTGGCACATACTGTGTGCTCAGGAAGTAGGACCCCTGCTGCGGAGCCCTGAAGGTGGTTGTGGATGTCTCTTCTTGCCCCTGGAAGTAGCAGGGCCTTGAAGCATTAGGTGTTGTGGACCTTTCAGAGACCTTAGGTTCCCCAGCATGCAAGTCTGCCTTGCCCTCATGACGGAAGCTTGAAACCTAATGTCCACAAAGTGTACCATAATAATAACTAATGTGGGCCCCTGTGGTAAATACTAATATGTCTGTCAATACGAAGCCTGTGTCAAGTATCTGCATACATCTGATGCAATTTCACATGCTTGTGGTACAAATGAGTAATCTTGAATCCTTCCTGTCTGGAAGTTTAGGTCCAAACAAAAGGGCTCCTTTTGTTCTGCTCTGGTTTTTGTTTTGAGTCACTTGGCATATGTACCTCATTTTTTCTACACTGACACATAAAAATATTTATTTATTTAGAGCCTGATGTGTTGGCATAGGCCTTTAATCCTAGTACTTGGGAGGCAGAGGTAGGATTACCATGAGTTCAAGGCCATCCTGTGACTACATAGTGAATTCTAGGTCAGCCTGGGTTAGAGTGAAACTGTATATGGAAAAATCAAAAATAAATATATTTTTTTTTGTTTTTGTTTTTTTGTTTTTTGAGGTAGGGTCTCACTCTAGCCCAGGCTGACCTGGAATTCACTATGGAGTCTCAGGGTGGCCTCGAACTCACAGCGATCCTCCTACCTCTGCCTCCCGAGTGCTGGGATTAAAGGCGTGCGCCACCACGCCCGGCTTAAAAATAAATTTTATTTATTTATTTATTTGAGAGAGACAGAGACAGAGACAGAGAGAGAGAGAGAGAGAAGGGGAGAGAAGGAAAGAGGAAATGGGTGTGCCAGGGCCTCCTTTGTTGAAGTAACTCCAGATGCATGTGCTACTTTGTACATGTGGCTTTATGTAGGTACTGGGGAATGGAACCCCAACTGGCAGGCTTTATAAGCAAGTGCCTTTAACTGCTGAGCCATTTCTCCAGCCTCACCATGGACACTTTTAAAAGCCATCACCACCCCCACCATCATCATCAACATCCTCATCATTATCACCATAGGAGATGTTACTGTGTGCTAGGTGTGTTCCTTAATTCTCACATTAGCACACAAATTGAAGGTTTCAGCAAATTAGACACATACAAATTAAAGCAAATGTTGTATAAATATTTCTGAAAGCAATTATAATGGAGGAAAGGAATATATCTCAGTTCTCTGAATATTTAAGAAGCACCTTTCGGGGTATTTGACAAGATTCCTTTCTTTTATATGTACATTCATATATATATATATATATATATATATATATATACACATACATATATATATATGATTAGAATACTAAAATATGATGAATGTAAAATACTGACAATACTCTTTTTGGCACTCTGCTGTCATATGGATTTTGACTGTCCCTCAGGGACCCATGAAGGCTTGGTATCTAGGCCATGATATTATTGAGAGGTGGTGGAACCTCCAGGAGGCGGGGCCTAATGAGAGGAAGTTGGGCCATTGTAGCTAACATCAACCTTTCCTCTCTTTGATTATCTCAATTACTGGTTATGATAACAGAAAGCTGACTAATATACACCCATTTTCAAAATGTTGACTAGTGGACATATGCATTTGTACTTTGTAAGTATTTAATGGACTCCCCTACGATGTTGTGGGATCTTGGCCCACTTCTTCTGCTTACCTGTGGAAATTCTTGATTTGTATGTAATCATAGTCCACTGTGGTGGAGAATTAGTTAATCCAGTGTGACTGAGCATGGTGCAGGGATTTTCTGAGAGCTGCCTCCCCATGCTCAGTATTTTTCAGTGATGGGTAAAGCAACCTGTCAGAAGTTTCTTTCTCTTTCTTTCTTTCTTTCTTTCTTTCTTTCTTTCTTTCTTTCTTTCTTTCATTCATTCTTTCTTTCTTTTTTTTTTTTTTTACAATAGTTAATAGGTGAGTTATCCTCCATTCTAAAAGCAGAGGTTTTCTTGTACCTACTTCACATTTTTCTGATTATGAAAGAAACCAAACTTTTAATTCTGCCTATAAGACTGGGTGATCAGATAGTTGGCACAAACTGCCTGTTCAAAGAACCTAAGAATTCTGGGTAAGATATAACTAATATATTTCCATAATATCTGCAAAAAGAGTGAGTGAAATTTCCATGCACTAAAAATAAAAAGGGAGATGGAAAGTGGGTGGGAAGCATTAGCTGAGGCTCTACCCTGAGGGTACTTGCTGAGAGCAGAAAATTAGACTCTTGAGCTTACAGTTCTTCTGGGACAGAAGCCAGCTTTGGGCCTTTGCCACATGGAAAGTTGAAGCTCAGACCCTGATGTAAAGCTCAGCCCTTGAGGGGCTCCACCTATGAAAATGCAGATTATTATAAAAGATACCCCAGTTGGCAGAGATTTCTTAGCTATAATTCCAAGCAGAAGAAAAATGTCTCCTTAAATTAGTATCCAAAGTCCTAAGAAGATGCAGATGCTCTTTATACTGGCCTGGTGGCATCTCCACAGCAGCCTTGGATCACCTCAGAACCCAGAGTTGCAAACACACAAAGATTCTCATTGTCTTGTATTTGAGTCAAGGGAAACACCAGGTAGCAGAATGAGAGCCTCAGACACCTCACGTGTTGGACTTATGGAGGCACAGAACAATGCTATGGAGCATGAGGTAAGCAAGCTTGCAATGTTCAGTGAGGGGTTGGGGAGATAACTCAATGAAGAGTGCTGCTTGCCTACAAGCCTGCTGACTCAGTTCTGATCCTCCCCAGCAACCACAGAAAGCCAAATGCAAAATGATGCACACATGGACCCCAATGTAACTATGGAAATGGGAAGTCAGGCCAGGAGAATCTAGAAGCTTGTAGACCAGCTAGTGTGGTACATGATGCAGAAAAACAAATGAGAAACCCTGTCTCAAAAAAGGTTGAAGGGGCTGGAGGGATGGCTTAGCGGTTAAGCACTTGCCTGTGAAGCCTAAGGACCCCAGTTCGAGGCTCGATTACCCAGGACCCACGTAAGCCAGATGCACAAGGTGGCGCATGCATCAGGAGTTCGTTTGCAGTGGCTGGAGGCCCTGGCGCACCCATTCTCTCTCTCTCTGCCTCTTTCTCTCTGTCTGTTGCTCTCAAATAAATAAATAAGAACAAACAACAACAACAACAACAACAATTTTAAAAAAAGGTTGAAGGCTGTCCTCTGACCTGCACATACACACAAACACGCACACACACACACACAAATAAATAAATGAATGAATAAATAAATGAATAATAAGTAGTGCAGTGAAATCAGAGACCTGAAGACAGGAGCAGGGGAGTATATTTTCCCCAAATAATACAGTTTTAATGTGCACATGTGTATACATGTGGGGACTAGGAAGACTTGAAAACAGAGCAAGTACAACATCTGAATATAAAAGCTGAATGATTAAAATTGGAAGAAAACTTATGGTCTTTGTCAGAAAATTGAAAACAATCATTACCACTCAGAGTGAGCAACAATAGTATTTTTAATACAATTCATTCAAAGTTTTTTCTGAACATTTTCCATTGTAGAATGTTTTCTAAGCATTTTACAGAGTAGAATCTATATGAGTATAATTTTTGTATAATTTAATTTTTGTATAATAAGCATCTTCCATCATTTTATGGAATAGGATATGGATAAAAATCTATCTATCTATCTATCTATCTATCTATCTATCTAACCATCATCTATTATGAAATGCCATAAATATGTATGTGACATGCCATAATTCAACTGTTCTTCTACCATTGGATTTATTTAGTTTTCCTTATAAACAACAGTCAAAGAACATTTAACAGAAGCTTCCTGAGTTTTTTAAAGCTTAGGCTGGGAACTAGCACAATGTCACTTTCTTCATGTCCTACTAACTTAAAGAGTCACTGTATTCTCAGAGTCAGTGTAGCAGAGGCTGATACAAAGGTGAGACTTTGAAAAGCATGGTTCAGGGGAAACCCAGCTGAAATACATATTAGTATTTTTTATTTCAACAAAAATTACAAACCATAGCATATTCTACAGCATTTTGTGTCTTGCTCTCCTTAATCAAATATTATGCCATACATTTTATATCACATATTTTACCTGGGATTAAGTTTGGCTGTAAATAAAACTCCAATTTACTGTGACTTAGACAAAATAAAAGTTTATTTCCATCTGGAGAGATGGAAGTTAGTAAAGTTAGTAAAGTGCTTGCCATGTAAGCATAAAGACTTGAGTTTAGATCTCGGGAGCTCACGTAAATGCTGGATGTGGTAGTGTACACCTGTAATCCCAGCACTCAGGAGTGGGAGGCAGGTGCGATCCCTGTGGCAAGCTAACTTGTTCAACTAGATGACTAGGTGAGTTTTGGGTTTACTGAGTGACCCCATCTCAATAAATAAAGTGGAGAGCAATAGAGAGAGAGAGAGAGACATGTAAAATTGACCTCTAGTGTCCACATGTATGCAATATGCATACACACAACCCCATACACATTTGTATCTACACACATGCATGTACCACCCCCCCACCTCCCACACACACATGGATGCATGGAGTTTATTTCATTTCTGTATTTAAAAGGAACTGAGGTATCAGGTACAGCTCTCTTTATTTTGTTGTCCTACCATATGTGACTTCTCACAACAATGAAGATCCAAGATGGCTGCTGGATATGTAGTCATCAGTGTTCTTCCAGCCAGGAAGAAAAGAGAAAAGAGGAAGTGTATCTGCCTTTAAGGATCCTACTTGGAATTTGCACCAACCTTCAGGGTGGCTCACATGTAGACATTTATGTTACTGAGGAAAAAACACATTTACTGGCCATGGCCAAGTACAAGGGAGACTAGGAAACATAATCTTTTTTTTTTTTTTTTTTTTTCAAGGTAGGGTCTCGCTGTAGCCTAGGCTGACCTGAAACTCACTGTGTAGTCTCAGAGTAACCTCGAACTCATGGCAATCTTCCTACCACTGCCTACCGGAGTGCTGGGATTAAAGGCATGTGCCACCATACTTGGCTGGAAACATAATCTTTATTAGAATTGGCTGTGTACCCTGCTTAAAAAAATGGGGATTCTTTTCCTAAAGAGGAAATACCAGGAAAGGGTGCTGTGGAGAGTGCTACACAAGTGTGTCTAGACCATGAGCTGAGGGTCAGTACAGTGCTCTTTGAATTGAATGTCAGGGTTGTTGGAAAAAAAAAGAGAAAACTTGTGCTAAGATAAGCATGTAACTCGTTGTTTCAAAATAGAGGAGATTGTAATGATACCTACTGCCCAACAGAGACAGCCACCTTGGCTATTTTTCCCTTGAGAGCACTTAGTAGACATTGTCTCATTTCACCTGCACTGCAAGGCACCCATCAGAAAAATGCCATTAGACCACTTAAGTGCTTGACTATAGAGGTCAAGGGTCAACAACTCTTACAGACAGAACCTTCTTTTAGAGATGACTAGATTCAGTTGCCTAATACTGCCTAGTTTGTCAACTGTGGAAGTCAATCTAGAGTTAGGGTCTGTGAATCCCATCTAGGCTAGAGCGTTCCTGCAGGCCCAGCCACCTCCATCTTCACCTTCATCCTTATCTTCTGTAAGAGCTGGGCACTGTGCTCCCTGGAGTGACAGAGCTGCTCACAGATCCCTCTGCCCTTTGTTTCTCTACTTGAGAATGGCACAGTCCTCAGAACTTTCCTGACCAAGGATCTGGAGTAGCCCAGCTAAGTCCCTCAAAACACATGAGCACTGACAGATTGAGTCTCCCAGGAACTTGCATCCTCTCCAGAGCGCTAGTGAGAGGGGAGTGAGAGGCGGACAGTGAGTGTGAAAGAACAGGTCACCGCCAATCATGAGAAAGCAGAATGAATGAGGAACAAGCAGATGGAGTTAGTCTCTGCCCTTTATGACGGGGAAGCACGAGTGGGTGGGACAAATACCACATCTGGAGCCAGTCTTGGCCTTCCTTCCTGGCTCCTGTGGTGTGACCCGTGTGAGTCAGTTTCCTCCTCCATGGGTTGAACTGTGTTGTCTTAGTGAACGCCAGGTGTGGTGTCAGGCTCAGCATGGTGCAGCTTGAGAGATCTCGTAGAGTGGCCCACACAGTAAAGAGAAGTGGCTTTGTCAACAAGAAGAGCCTTTCCTCAAGGAACGCTATGGAAGGAGGGGGGCTGGAAGGACTGTGAGAGCCACTGAGTGGATAGGAATATCCCAAGGCAAGGTTCCTGCTACCCCACAGGGCCTGACTGAGGCCTTCATGACCCTACAGTGAATGCCATAACCCCACCGAGACAAATCTGTTCTAGGAGCTGTGAAGGAATAGATCTCTCCTGAGGTCCTCTTCAGGAAGATTCACATGTATGGACTTGGAATCTAGGAGGAGACAAGGACAGAAAACCACAGGAAGCCCGAGTGTGGGATTGTAGACTGGCCAACTCGAATGAACACACCCCTATGGAGCCCAACCCTGTCTTCTGGAGACCAGTCCTGATGTCTGTCATACTGAATTGAGGCCATTGAGGACTGAGTTCTTTGAGTCTCATAAAGAAAAGAGGAAGCCTGGGGTGGTGGCACACACCTTTAATCCCAGCACTTGGGAGGCAGAGGTAGGAGGATTGCTGTGAGTTCAAGGCCAGCCTGAGACTACCAAGTGAATTCCAGGCCAGCCTGGGCTAGATCAAAACCCTACTTTGAAAAACCCGAAAATAAGAAAAAAGGAAAGCTCAGGACTGGAGAGAGGGCTCAGCAGCTAGGAGCACTTACCATGCTGGCCTGAGGAGCAGAGACCACTTCAGTTCAATTCCCCAGCACCCATATAAAGTGCATGGCCATATACTCCTGGAATCCTGGTCTTCTGGGGAGTGAAGACTAGAGACTGTCTGGAGCTCATGTAAGCTGCAAACTCAGGAATCAGTGAAAGACTCCACCTCAAGGAACCATGCAGATGCGTGATGGAGGAGGGACACCCAGTGTTCTCCTCTGGCCTTTGCATGCACACATATGTGCCATATATCTCACATACCCCACCACACACCACAGCACACATGACACATCGATACATACACACACACATGAAAAGGGGAAAAGACCATCTTAATAACTGTATTACCACTAACAACATGCATTGCTAGTGGTGATTGACTATTGTTACAAACCACTTCTGGCAAATCTAGGTAGGAAGCCACTCGGGATCCTTGTGCTGGCTTTTCCACTTGGAGTGAAGGTTCAAATATTGAAAGATAGGGCCTGGGAAGATTGCTCAGTGGTTGAAGGTACTTGCTTGCAAAGCCTTCTGGCCTTCAGTTCCCCAGCCACTCACATAAATCTGGACAGGTGTTCAATAGCAATGGCTAGAGACCATACACACCACGGGTGTGCACGTGCACATATACACATGCACCAATAACTTAAAAAATGTTGAAAGATCCAAAGAGTACTTTGAAGATGAACCAACTGAAGTTTTGAGAGTTTGTTACTTGTTAAGGTTTTCTACATCTAGTAAGTGATGGGAGCAAGACTGGAACCCAGGCCTTTCTGTTTGGGCTTGAAGTCACTGTCATGTACTGTCTTGTCTGTGAAGGATGATAGTTTATTATTATTACTAAAGCCATTGAGCAGGCATTATACTAGATATGCTTTTTCTTTTAAAAATATCTATTCATTCATTAATTTGAGAGAGAGGCAGATTATCTATATCTATCTATCTGTCTATCTATCTATCTATCTATCTATCTATCTATCTATCTATCTATCTATATCTATCCATCCATCCATCCATCATCTATGATGTTGGGGAGGGAGAGACAGAATTGGCAAGTCAGGGCATCCAGCTACTGCAAACAACCTTCAGACACTTGGGCCACATGTGCATCTGGCTTACGTAGGCACTGGGGAATGGAACCTGGGTCCTTAGGCTTCTCAGGAAAGCACCTTAACTGCTATGCCATTCCTCCAGCCCAGATATGCTTTTTCATTGTTTTCTGAAAACCAATTAACTTTCAAGTTCTATATTATTCACTCTGAAGCAATAGTGATTAATAAAATGTCTCACTGATTCCAAGACACACACACACACACACACACACACACACACACACACACACAGAGAGAGAGAGAGAGAGAGAGAGAGAGAGAGAAAGAAAGAGAGATTGGGCACACCAGGGCCTCCAGCCACTGCAAACAAATGTGTGGGCCCCCTTGTGCATCTGGCTTATGTGGGTCCTGGGGAATTGAACCGACGTCCTTTGGCTTTGCAGGCAAATGCCTTAACCACTAAGCCATCTCTCCAATCCCTAAGACAAGCATTTTAATCCCTCAACTTGTATTCCTCTAACCAGTGATGGTGTATCATAGTTTAATGGGCAGCATCTTTCTTTCTTAGTGGTGTATCTCCAAATTGATAGCATCTTTGGATGGAAAGCAGTAGTAATGACTTGGCTCAGAGGAAGGATGAATAGCACAGGAGAATAGTGACACAGTGTGACATTGTGTATCAGGTGGGACACCATTGTGGGGAGGTCACATAACCTATTTTCTACCCCATCTCCTGTTTCCCCAGTGAGAACTCATGTCTTTCAACTAGACTCACGTGTGCAGATGTGTTGGCTTCTTGTCTTTCCCTGTCCACTTCTCTTTCCTATAACTGTTACCGTGTCTTGCAATGACTGCAGGAGCACCCCAAAAGAGTAGTAAGGCACCTCAAGAGACCCCTGAGCACTTTATGCACTTCATAATTCTCTCAACCTTTCCAGGGGCCTTGAGGAAAAAAGTCTTAGTTTTGATGGAGGGACATCTGTAAATGGACGAGCCTTCCCTTTGTCTTTCCCCTTTTTCTTAGCATATTTTAATTGTCTGAAATAAGGGTTTAATTGTAACATTTTCGCACATGTACATAATGCATGTGGATCTTTTCCCCAATCCCACCTTGTCTTGGTTCCATAGTAGTCTCTCCTTTTCCTTCATGTCTTTGAAATTTTTAAAAATATTTTTAAATTTTTATTTAGTTATTTGACAGAGAGAAAGAGGGAGAGAGAATGGGCACGCTAGGGCCTTCAACCTCTGAAAACAAACTCCAGACACATATGCCACCTTGTGCATCTGGATAACATGGGTCCTGGGGAATCGGACCTGGGTCCTTTGGCTTTGCAGGCAGACACCTTATTGCTAAGCTATCCCTCCAGCCCCTTCACGACTATTCTTTTTTTAAACCTAGATTTTGTATATGAGAAAAATACCACACAACATTTGTTTTTCTGAGTCTGGGTTATTTCACTTAACATGACGATCTCCAGTTTTCTCCATTTTACTGTAACTGACATGATTTCATTCTTCTTTATGGTTGAATAATACTCCATCTCTTATATATACAGTGGATCTTCTCTTTCTTTTATTCATTGATGGGCACATAAACTGATTTCATAACTTGGCCATTGTAAATAGTGCCTCGATAAACACAGGTGTGCAGATATCACTGTTGTCTGCTGGCTTTGATTCCTTTGGGTATAGAGCAGGAATGGTATAGTTGGGTAATACATCACCTTCCTTCTGTAACAGAGAGAGGCCAGACACATGCAACAGAACTTAGCAGGAATTTCACTGTTTATTTTTCATTTGTTTTATGTGTATAGCTATATTATACTTGGGGCAAGATACAGTGGATTTCCATTTACAGTAATGCCACAGAATTGCCTCTTAAAGCAGAAATTTATTTCACTACAAATGTCAAGTACCAGAAAAAGAAAGGATATTAAACAACTATTAATGCAGATGCTTATGGCAAGAATTGTGAATGCAGAATTCGCTTGACAGAAGTGGGGTAGCAGTGACCTGTTCCAGGAGCTTCCACTTCGCTGTGTGCCTGCCCGCACCGCTGCTCAGCCCTCAGGGCTCCTTTCCTTCCCAGTAACCATGGGGCGCCCGAACTTCCCCTCCAGGACCCTGCCAGCCAGCCAGAAGCCTGCATGTCCCCAGGACCTTCCTTCACATCCTACCATGTTGTCACTCTACTCCTGTCACACAGATCCTCCGATGCTGTGTCTGTTGTGACTGGAAACCGGACAGGCACACACCCCTTCCCCATCCACCCCCGTGGCTTCTCAACGTCTTCGCAGTTATGACAAAGGAGCAGTGTTGGAGTTGAAATTCCTGTGAGTGCTTGTTCTTTGTAACGGTCTCCTTGCAGTCGCCTAGCCCGTGTGAGACTGCTTCCTTGCCTGGCTTACGTTTAAATGTCATTGTAAGCAGTGGGCTTCTGGGGTATCTGTAGAACAGCCTCAGCACGAATATTTTGCGAGGAAGGTCATAGGATCATCTTAAACATTGCCAAAGAAGTGGATTTTAAGTAAGGCTAGAGAAGGATAGGAAGATGTGTGTCACTGTGCATGAGTCTGTACATGGGTGCATGTGTTTATGTGCATATGTGTATATGTATGTGACTATGTATCTGTATACATGTGTGTGAAGGTGTATTTGTGTGTGTACATGGGAGTGTGTATACATATGTGTAAATATGTGTACACATGTGTGTGTCAATATGTGTATGCATGTATGTGAGTGTGCACAGGTATGTGTGTGTATATGTGTATAGGTATGTGCACATTTGCACACTCATATACATGCCAATGGAATAGTGATTCATCAGTGTACATATATGTTTGAATGAATGTGCATGTGTGAATATGTACATACGTGTGTATGCATGCTGGCATCTTCATGTATATGCCAGTGGAACAGTGATCCATGTATATCTGTGTGTATATGTACACATGTGTGTGTGCATGTTGACATCCTTGTGTATATTCCGGTGGAGCAGTGGTCCATCAAGTGTACATTTCTGTGTATGTGTACATACGTGTGTGTACACATGTGTATATGCCAGTGGAGCAGTGATCCATCAGTGTACATCTGTGTGTGTTTGTACATATGTGTGTGTGCACATATGTGTATGTGCCAGTGGAGCAGTGATGAGTGTACATCTGTGTGTATATGTACATGTGTGTGCATACACATGTATATGCCTGTGGAGCAGTGATCAGTCATTGTTCCACTGTGTATTTATGTACATATGTGGTGGGCATGTTGATATCCTTTATATGCTGGTGGGACATTAGTCCATCAGTGTACATCTGTGTGTATACATGCATATGTGTGTGCACACATATGTGTATATGCTGGTGGGGCAATGATCCACCAGGCTTAGAGCGTACCTTCTGGTTGACTTCCCTCTTCAGCAGAAGGCAAAACTCAGTGAGCAAAGATAATGGTAATCTAAGCAGAAAGAGAGAGAGATAAATAGAATACTAGCAGTTTTTATACTTGAGCAGTCCCGTTATCCTTTCCAGGGTCTTAGATAAGGAGCTTTGCTCAGCCTGCCCAACTGAGGCGATGGGGAAGTGTGTGGAATTACAAAGATAGACGCTGCTTCTGGAGAGAAGTCGATTCTGTTAGCTGCACTGGCTCCCAGAAAGAGAGCCGCCGAAGAGCTGGTAGCACTGCCCCATGAGCTCAGGCGGACCGTGGTGCCTCAGCAGCAACTCAGAAAGGGTCTGTTTACGAGTCTTAGAGTCTTATCTCTGCTGTGAGGTCGATGCCAGAGTCTCGCTTGAAAGGGAGGTGATAAAAATAGGAGGCAGCTTTATGGGACACGCCTTTTATCTTCCTATGAGTCTTTCAAGGCAAAGCACGCGGCTCTCTGTCAAAAATAGCTGCGCTCAGTTCATATTCATAGTGCATTCTTGAAGAATCTGCTGGGGGCATGAGGCTGCATGCTGAGCACCTGGGCTTGCTTTTAGGGTTCACCTGCACTGAGGTGCAGTCAACATGATAGTTGAACTGTACTCTGAGGAACGTTCCAGTACAATCAAGAATGACACACGACGGTCTGTGGAGTGAGAATCCCCATGTTTTTTCAAAAAGATCGTCACCTAGTTGTCAGTCGTTTATAAAGGAGAGTTGGGTGTTAATAATTGATGCAGCTGGACACTTTCTGCTATCCTTGCTGAACCGTTTCCTTAGGTCTTAGCTGAGGATCCTCCTAGAACGGGTGGATAATGCTTACACTATCAGAATTTCTTAGGATCTCTTTGGTTTTCTGGCAAACTGAATTGGAAAAATAATTAATTTGATCAACTTTATATTAAAAACTAATTTCTGCTTGTACCTTCAGTATCCTTTGTCAGGGCAGAACCCTGTGGTTGCCTGATCTTTCAAAGAATATACCATGAATCTGTCTCAGAGTCCATTGAAAGCAATTTACTATTCACATGTTAAATATATGGGACAGTTGGTCTTGCTACAGCAATACAATTATTCTGGAAAAGAATTTTCAATGATGAAAATAAAAGAAAGTTAAAATAGTCATAATTTACTGCTGCGGAGTACTGGGCAGCTGTTTTCTGCCTCGATCTGTATTCTAATAAGTCTTTTAAATGAAGAGATTTATGAGATTATTTTAATTTTGATGTCTTTTTAATGCTTCATGCATTTTAAATACAACCTTTTAATAGTTTTTGAGATTGAAGAATTTAATTTTGTTTTATACTGCAGAAATAAATGTATTCTCAGGAGACCACACCATTATTGTAGTTCTTTCTTTTTCAAAATTGGCATATCCACTACATGCAGCTCAATTGCTCCCCAGAACCAATAAAGTTAGATTTCAACAAGGCACTTTCTAGATGGGGAGCCAACAAATTTGAAGAAAGCATGTGCCAGGGTGTCACAATGGAACTGGCATGAAATATAATTTGTGGGTTCAGATGCAAATTTATCTGAACAACGAAAAGATTTCTCAATGAAGATGACCCATCTTTATAGATTCACCGGAGGAGTGTTGTGGATTCAATATGTTGTAGATGAAATTCATGGCTGTGACAAGGTAGGCCAAGTCAAACATCGACTTGGAGAGATCTCTGCTGTGTGTACTATGAAAATGCTCTCAAGGGTTTTTTTTTTTTTTCCTCCAAGGTAGGGTCTTACTCTAGCCCAGGCTGACCTGGAATTTACTATGTTGTCTCAAGGTAGTCTTGAACACATGGCAATCCTCCTACCTCTGCTTTCTAAGTGCTAGGATTAAAGGTGTACACCACCATACCTGGCTACAAAATGCTTTCAAAAGACTGTATACTAGACAATAGTCACCCAGAAACAGATTTTTAGAAAAGCAACAACCTCCTGGTACAATTAGGTTTTTAAAAACTTCATGATATTTTATTTTTATATTCTATTCAGAAAAAACCCTATAAAATTAGGGAAAATTTTCCTATCCAAAAGATTTAAAACATTTCAAAACAGGCTTATAAAGATGTAAACACAATGCGTTATTCCTAACTAAAAGTTTTTCATATATGTATATGTCTTTCTTTTTTTGTTGTTGTTTGGTTTTTCGAGGTAGGGTCTCACTCTAGCCCAGGCTGACCTGGAATTCGCTATGGAGTTTCAGGGTGGCCTTGAACTTACAGCAATCCTCCTACCTTTGCCTCCTGAGTGCTGGGATTAAAAGCATGCACCACCATGCCCGGCTTCTATATTTTTTTGAGGCAGGGCCTCATGTAGTTTTCTCTCATAGTCTAAGAAAAACGAATTTCAGTTCTAAGTTGCCTTATTCATTCATACGTGTGCTAACTGGAGTTACCAGAAAGTCATGAAACTATGATCTACCATTTCAGGGCTTTCAAATATAGAAGAACATTCTTGTTTTATTTATTTATTTGAGAGTGACAGACACAGAGAGAAAGAGGCAGATAGATAGAGAATGGGTGCCCCAGGGCCTCCAGCCACTGCAGACGAACTTCAGATGCATGCGCCCCCTTGTGCATCTGGCTAACGTGGGTCCTGGGGAATCGAGCTTCAAACCAGGGTCCTTAGGATTCATAGGTAAGTGCTTAACCGCTAAGCCATCTCTCCAGCCCCTAGAAGAACATTCTTGACTATTTGCTTTTTGAGTTCTTTCCTTCTCTCCCTCCCCTTTTTTCCTTCTTCTTTCTCTCTTTTCTGCCTTTTCTCCTTCTTTCTCTCCCTCCCTTTCCTCTCCATTTCTTTCACTTTCTCTTCTTTCTCTTTCTTGGTCTCTTCTTTGGTGAATCTGGAACCTAGGAGCTCAACAATGCTAAGCACACTGTCTGCCTTGAGCTTCATCCACAGCCCCTTTTACTTAGTATTTTTCTTTTAAAAGTAAGTGCTCAAAATCCAAAGGCTTTAAAAAATACCACTGCAAGCAGTCTTTGGTAGCATGGGACAGGCTCCTGATAACATGTTAAATGAAAAGCAGGCAGGAGGATGAGGAGATAGGTCAACTGGTAAAATTCTTGCCATGGAAGCATGAGGACCTGAGTGTGATCCCCAGAACCCACTTGGGCATGGTGGCCCATTCTTGTAACCCCAATACTGGAGAGGTAGAGGTAGGTGGAACTTTGGGGTTTGCTCACCAACCAGTGTGGTCTCTGTGTGTCAAGTTCCATGTCTATGGGAGGCACTGTCTCAAAAACAAGAATGAGCAGGCCCTAAGGATGGCAGTCAAGGTTGACCTCTGACCTCCACATGTACACACACACACACACACACACACACACACACACACACACACACAGAGTGTCAATGGGATAAAGGAGCCTATATAGCATCTCAGTGATGAGAGAGAGTGAGAGAGCAGGCTTTTTTTTTTTTTTTTCAAGGTAGGGTCTTGCTCTAGCCCAGGTTGACCTGGAATTCATTATGTAGTCTTAGGGTGGTCTTGAACTCACAGTGGTCCTCCTCCCTCTACCTCTGGCTCCCCTGTCTGGGATTAAAGGTGTGTGCCACCACTGCCCGGCTGAGAGCAGGTTTGGATAAGAACAATGAAGTTAGCTGCAGGAAGCTAAACAGCATTGTAGGTGGGAGGCATGCGAGAGCTCGAGCCCATGGACTTATCCTGCGTAGATGAACCATTGTAGTATGAAGAATGGCCAGTGACTGTAGAATTTAGAGTGATCTGTCACTTCTTCCCATAATTTCTCATAAGAAAGGTGTTTATATATAGTACCAAAACCTGATAAAATACATATACGTGTATAAAGCAAAGCAATAAAAGGGTCCAGAGTTCATTCTATACATTGCAATAGATCCTCCCTTCTTGTTGTGATCAGTATTTTCACATAGTGATATGTATTACATATAATATTAAATATATACTTGTTTTTGCTTTTTTATTTTTATTTTTTTTTTAGCAAGGTAGTGTTTCACTCTAGCCCAGGCTGACCTGTAACTCACTCTGTAACCCAGGCTGGCCTCAAGCTCAGATTCCTGAGTGCTAGGATTAAAGACATGCGCCACCGTGCCTGGCTACATAGTGATATTTTCGTGTCTATTTGCAGGAATGGAAGTGATAATGTCTGGTGTCTGGATTCTGGTCTCACTTTATAGCTGCAAACCTAGTCTTGCTGAAGGACGATCACATTGCAAGACTCTCTCAGGACATGGCTGCTACAGTGCAGTTTTCAGAGGGCTGCTTTTCACAGCTCTTCCTTTCAATCATTTTCTCTAGGAAAAACGTTACTTACAATTCATGCCCTGATTAACGATTACTCCAGTTTTACAATACCATTAAAATACCCAAACCCAACAAACTGGTTTTGTCAACAAAAGGCAGGCCATTAACTCCCAAACAATTTTTTTTTTCTTTCTTCTCTGAATGATACACCCTAGGTTTACACTATCCATATCTTTCCTTTAATTTGTAACTTTAGAACCAAACCTCTTTCAGCCCTTAAGTAACATCTCTATTTGTGGGGAAGCCTGCCAACTGATTGTTGTGGAGCTCAGTTTCCCGAGCTATGTAATGGGTTTAAGGCTTTGGAGAGTTGTAGTGAGATTGCAAAGATGCATGCAAAGGATGGCAGATACACAAATGCAGGCATGCATTCAGATGGTGGCATGCATGGGGTCAGTGTAGTAATTGTTGCTGTTGTCTTTATTTATGTTATCATTATTAGTGATTGTAAGAAAAGCTTCCTCAAGGTTAGAGCTCCAGTTCTCCTAAAATCCCTGTAGCCCTTAACAATAACAGCTAATATTATCTGTGTGCTTATTATGTTCCAGACATATCTCTCAGTGCTCTGCGTACATTAATCTCACCTAATTTCTACAAGACCTCCTGAGAGGGATACTGTCTTCCACACTTTGCAGATAAGGAACTGGAATATAGACCATTTCTGTAGCTCATGGAGGGTCTCCAAGCTAATAATGTTGGAGCTTGGATTTGAACCCCCAAACTGTGAAATAGAAAAATAATTTTAGATGAAGCATTATGATAGGTGATATTTAGTTCTCACAGACATGTTGGGAAATGGTCTTTGTGAGTCTAAGTTCCTTAAAGTTAAAGCAGCAGACTCGAGGGTGGGGATTATCACTCAGTGGTTAAAGGCACTTGCTTGCAATGCCTGCCATTACAAGATTCAAATCCCCAGTGTCCATGTAAAGCCAGACACAAAAAGTGGCTCATATGTCTGTAGTTTGTGGGCAGTGGTACAAGGCCCTGGTGTGCCCATTCTTTCTTTCTCATAGATAAATAAAATAATCTAAAAATATTTTATTTATTTGCAAGGAAAGAGAAGAGAGAGAGAGAGAGAGAGAGAGAGAGAGAGAGAGAGAGAGAGAATATGAGAACAAGGGAGAGGAAATTGGTGTGCCAGGGCCTTCTGCCACTGCAAACAGACTTGAGATGCATGCTCTGTTTTGTACATCTGGCTTTCTACATGGGTACTGGGGAAATCGAACCCAGGGCATCAGGCTTTGCTAGCAAGTACCTTTAACCACTGAGCCATCTCTTCAGCCCTAAATATATATATTTTTAAAAAGTAGCAGATTCTTCCAACTCTTTCAAAATGTCCCTACTTGTGCATATTCACAATGTTTCTAAAAATATTTTAAAGATGAAGCTGTCTAGTGTACATAGCATTCAACTAAAAATACAACAACTACATAATTTAGCATTTCACTAACAGTTTATGCTGGAACTATCTGCCATCTTTGTTTGTTTTCAAGAAAATTGGTGAAAAAAGATTAAAAAATATATTTATAGGCCCTGACTATATAGATAACAGCATATCTGTCAGTCCAGCTTCAGTGAGTCACCCTTGCAAATGGATGGCTCCATTTAACCTTGTGTCAGTTCTAAACAGGGCTCCCAAGTCTACAAATGCGTCACAGTCTCCAAATAGTCTACAAACAAGCTTAGAGGCATTTTTTTTTAGACTTCTTTTTTCCTTACTTAGGACTATTTCCTTTCCATTGATTTTGGTCCCTAGTTACTCCCCCATCCACCCCCAGCCTCTTCTTTTCTTTTTCCTTTCTATCCTAAATTTTGAATGTTATTATAAGAACATTAAAGGAAAATTTGGAAAAAGAAACAAAAGTAATCATTATTCCTGCAACATAGTTTTTTTTTTTGAGTTTCAACTTGTTCATTATTTTATCTAAGAAAAATTTTTGTTTGTATATATAATTTATAATTATTGTTAAAGTGAACAATGTTATTTGCTTTTGTGAATTATTCCATCACGCTGATGTTTATAATTTATATTGTTTTATTCCATTGCTGATTTTTTGGGTGTTTCTAAGTTTCTGTTCTTTAATTGGGATAATTCCTAGTGAACATATTTTTGTGTATAGCATTTGGATTTGCCATATGGCAAATTTCTGGGTGAATTATTGGATTACACATAAAACTCTTTATGTATGTCACTGCATGTAATGAAATGGGTATTTCTATGTGAATTGGCAGTAACATTGACCCCACTGTGTGTTGAAGTTCCTAGCAATAAATCAAATACCTCCAGGAAAACTGCAGTAAAAATGAAGTTTCATAAATTTTTGTCCAAATTTTATTTATGCTATACAAATGGATTTTTACCTAATCAACTTCAAGCCTACTTAATGTTGAAAGAGTTATTCAGTTAATTTAATCTTGGATACTCAGTAAACAGTTTAGGTAAAAATAAATTCAGTCCTGATTTCAAATTATTTACAGTTATCAACTAAAATTGTTTCTATTCGTCAACTTTTCAGTGACCTGGTTAGCATAAAGATTTAAGGTAAGACTTTAATTTAATTTAATTCTATACATCCAAAGCCAGGTTTTGTCTTTTACGCAGACCTTCCTCCCTTAGGTAGTTATAGTACTGTTTATTCAGTTATCTAATCTAGAAACCTGGGAATTACCTTCGCTACTTTTTATAATTTATCCACATCTTAACTGGCCACCAGGACATGTCTCCTCTGGTTTTTAACTGGCCCTAGGGTTTGTTCTTTCTTTGTCTATTGTTTTTGCCTGGGATAAAACCGGGAATTCCTCCAATTCTCTGCTTCCTTCGACTGGAGTGAGTGAAATGACTCATCGACTCCTACTAGACTCTTGAGCTGACCTGTTACCATGCCTCCTTTATCAGAAGTCTCATGTGTCATCTAGAAAGGATGACACTGGACTCCTCCCAACAGTTGGGGTTGTCTGTGACCAGTCATGTGCCGTTTCCATCATCACCTGTGATTCTTGGCCATAGTCTGCTACAATGACTCTGCATTTTCCTTGCTGTTTCTGCATGCCTCGTGGCTTCGCGCCTCTGCGTGTTGTTTCCTCTGGACTGTCTGTTCTATGTCGTCGCCAAGTATCTGCTCACCTTGTAACATGCATCTCAAGGTTCTCTTCTTTCTCCTCTGAACTTCCCACCTGAGTTACTCTCAGGAGCCCTGAGATCTCTTCCCTCAAAGAGTTGTCACATGCACTGGGATTTTCTACCTGTCCAGTAGAGTGTGAGTTCTTGACGGCAAGGTTCACTTGGTATTTCCCTTTAAATGACATTTATGTCTCACGATATAAAAACAAACCATGCTAAGTCAGATGTGGTAACACACACCTCTAGTCCTAGCTACTTGGGAGACTGTGACAGGAGGATCACAAGATGGAGGACAGTCTGGACAACTTAGCAAAATCCATCCCAACATTAGGACAAAAGGGCTAGGAATGTAACTGAGTAACAGACAAGTTATCCAGCGTGCACAAGGCTTTGGGTTTAACCACCAGTATTGTGATAGGCCAACAAGACACACATACTCTCTCCTCCATATATGTATATATGTGTGTATGCAGGTGTGTGTGTATGTATGTATATATATATCCACTTACATTTTATTGGGAATTTAAAGAATAAGTTGCAAGGAACCATACTCCCCATTCCACCATTATTTACTTCCAGTCAAATTACTTATACATCTACATATGACTCTTTTTGTTAGAGATAAGATCTCATGTGTCCCATGCTGGTTTTAAACTTGCTTTATAGCTGAAGATGATCTTAACTTTCTGATGCTCCTGATCCCACCTACCTAGTGCTGAGATTATAGACATGCCCTGTCTGACCAGTTTATTTTGTTTATTAGAGAGAGAGAGAGAGAGAGAGAGAGAGAGAGAGAGAGAGAGAGAATGGGCATACCAGGGCCTCCAGCCACTGCAAATGAACTCCAGAAGCATGTGCCACCATGTGCATCTGGCTTATGTGGGTTCTGGGGAGTCGAAGCTGGGTCCTTAGGCTTGGCAGGCAAGTGCTTAACTACTGAGCCATCTCTCCAGCCCTGACTGGTTTATGTAGTGCTAGGGATCCTAGGGCTTTGTGCATGCTAGGCAAGCACTATACCAACTGAGCTACATCCCCAAGTCTCTATAATAATAGTAATTATTATTATTTTACACAACCAGCATCATGGGCTGTGTAGATTATCTTATAAACTTTAAAAAACTAACATATGAAAATCTTCATGTGTAGTTAGTCTTTATAAGCATAATTTCTAATGGCTGCATTATATTATGTCATATAGACATACCATAATTTATTTAACCATCTCCCATTGATGCATGTTTTAATTTTTTTCAATTTCAATATGCTAATGCTTCACTGAATAACTTTTATTGATATTTAACAAATTTTATGAAATAGAAGAAGAGTACAAGGAAGATTTATAACACAAGTTTAATTTCTTCAAACTTTACAAATTCAATCAATGGGAGAGTTTTATGTAAAGTAACAACTGTTTCACACATTAAAAACTATGTTAACCCTTTAGATTTTTTCATAGTGTTAATAATTGTGCATGTTTAAAAAATATGACTGTTACTGTAGATTAAACATAGAGTGTGGGAGAGTGAGTGTTACTAAGAGGACTTTAGCTTTCCCATTTTCTGGTTTTGCAGTAATATAGATTTTTATGTAACCAGTTCATATTTGTGAAGTGCTTTGAAGATGAAAGCTATTATGTAAAGGCAAAATCACTTCATAAAAATGTTACATATAAAATACAAAAATCCATAGACAGACTCCAAGATTTTCAAAGCAACATCAGCTCTTTCATGTAATCATTTATAACCACCATCTTTAGACTAGTAATCTAGGATTCATTTATAGATTATTCTTAGAGCATTTTTAGTATTATCTGTTACGGTGAAATTGTTTTCACAGTCAAAGGCTGTGGTTAGGAATGACGTTATTCTTTTCAACCGCGGTTATTGAAGATGTAGTACAATTTATAAATAGGTGAAGATAAATAAAAATTGGCCATAAATATAAATCTTTATTTCTGACATCCAACATTACTGCCACCCGGATTGGGATTTTGAAGAACAAAATTTCATCATTTGCTGTGTGGGTTTTAAAGTTGCAGCAATCGTAAATTACAGATCATTTTATTTCTGTGGAATGTTTGAAGAAAGAAAGACTATGAGTGACAGAGCTGGAGCAATGACTAGTGCTCAGCCAGGATTTTTTTTCCCAAGCAATATCTAACCTCTTCGGTGTGAGATCCCTAAACTCAAGGTGTATTTATGTGAACACTGGACTCCTTTCATTCACACAATCATTTTCATGTTAAAATATTGCGTATTTTCAGTGATTGCTTATAATTACAGAAACACCACATGTCGCCACGTTTCAACTCACCCACTCCAACTGCTTACCAGACTGTCCCGTATCAGATGAGACATGTGGTAATTTGAATGTGTGGCCCCATAAACCAAGGCTTGAATCTTGAGTCTCCAGTGGGGAAGACATATGTACTTGGGGGTGGATCTTGGAGTCCAGTCCTAAGATCCGTGCCCTCAAACACACCTTAAGCCCAGTCTTAAGGTGTGTGTGGCCAGTTTGAAGTTCTGGCTGTTTGTGCTGTTGTTGTTTGCTGAGTGTTTAGTGATGGCTCTCTGCTTGGATTTATGGAAGCGACCCAGCTTCTTCCACCATTGATGGTGTTCTCCTGGGTCTCTAAGCTTGAAATATGTTCTTCCCTCTAACAGGCTGTTTCTAGTTTGGTGGTTGTCCAGCAATGAGAAGCTGACTGAAACAACACAGTTCCTTGGCCAGAATTTCAAGTCAATGGTAGTGAAGTTAAGATCACGTTCCAGAATTGCTTCAACTCAAAGCACCAAGAATCAGGCCAAACTTCCAGCTCGACTGAAACAAAGTGGAAGTCCTGTAATTTCGCTTTTGTGGTTCAGACTTCTGTGCTGAGGTTGATGGATATGTGTATAAGGTGACTTCAACTTTGGAAAACAAGTGAAGTCTGCCTAGATTCTTGTTCATTTACTCTTAGCCCCTACTCTCCTGTGTTCCCGGGTGCCTCCTGTCTAGTTCCTACCCCTGTCAGACCCTTTTGTCCTAGGCTAGGATTGGTTGGTTTTTTTGGGTACTGAAGTTCAGGCATATATGAATGACAAAATTAATGTTATTTTGGAACTCTTTCTCTTTTTTTTTGGCTTATGACCTTTTTGTGCACTTGAAATTGCACTTAATATTTCATTACTACAGGTCTTTCCATTTAATTTCCTGGATTTTTTTCTACTTCGAAAAAAAAATCTACAAATTTGGTTTTGTGGTACAGAATTATGGGGTCTAATAATTCTCCAGTCTATGACAGTTCAGTAACTGGTGCCCTCTAGCATTTTTATTGCGCACAATTTTATTGCTAAAAGGTTAGGCCATTTGACCATTTTATTTTAGACTTATCCATCAAATGTTGCTCAGGGAAAATTAAAATCATGCCCAATTTAAAACCTAACAAACATGTAGTCGTGACTGGAGGTGGTCTCTTTCACCTCATCATAAGAATCCCCAAACTAGAAGCATGCCATACACCAGGTGGGGTTACGTCCATGCGAAGGTGGGTAAGCAGTAGCACAGGTAGTGCAGCCTAGTTCTGCATGCAGCTAGCCATGCTGTAGTGAAAGTAACAAGCGAGTATTTCCCAACATTCCTCTTTTAGTCACCCCTACGCTTTTCCGGAACATTGGTCTTTTGTCAAATGGTGAATTCTTTCATTCTGATGTGATGAAGAACAGATCAGTGAGCTGGTTAAGGAAATTCTTTTTGACTGTTTTATTTTCCAAACGGCTTAAGTGTGATTAAGAGAAATTTAAGATGGGAAATGGGAAGATGCCTCCTATAGTTGAGCACCTTTATTTATTTAGTTTTCTTTTGATGGCCTGAAGATTTCCCTGTCCACGGAGCAGATGGAATATGTCCCTAATGTGACAAGCTATTATGGAGACCTCGTCACTTTTTTCTTTGTTTGTTTGCTTTTCAAGGTAGGGTCTCGTTCTAGCCCAGGCTGACCTGAAACTCACTTTATAGTCCCAGGCTGGCCTCAAACTCAGTGATACTCCTATCTGTGCCTCCTGAGTGCTGGGATTAAAGGCGTGCACCACAATGCCTGGCAAATGTAGCCACTTCTACTCTGAATCTTCTTCACCCCATACATATTGCCATAGGACATGTGACACTTGATTGCTCTTGGTGCTCACAGACTTGATGAAAGAAAGGCTCGTTCATTGCTGGTGGTAGAAAGTTTGTATGCTTCGGTGTACTAAATGCATTAGCCAACTAGAGTTATTTACCACTGAATGTCATTTCAGCTGGTGTTGGACCACACAGAAATAGTGATCACATGAGACATATTGCTTAGTGACACTACAGACTTCTTAGTTTGTGTAAGTACTCTACGATAATCACAGTGTGGAAACTTCCTAACAGTGAAGTTCTCCAAACATCTCCCATTGCTAAGTGATACATGACTGTGTGTTACACTTAAAATTTCCTTAATGAGCCAGGCGTGGTCGTGCATGCCTTTAATCCCAGCACTCAGGAGGCAGAGGTAGGAGGATTGCTATGAGTTCAAGGCCACGCTGAGACTACAGAGTCAGCCTGGGCTACAGCAAGACCCTTGAAAACAAATTTCCTTAATGAGTTGTTGATAATATATAATGATAATAATTTCCCAAAGGATAATAAAATGTATGTGATATGAGATGTTATTTAAGGTGTAACTGGGGAACTCTTGAAGGGAAAGAAGAGCCCAGTGGGCAGTGTCTGTTTGGCTTGAAGGTCTCTCATTTTGCACAATCTGCACAAACGATCTTATTGTCACTCATGATATTAGTTGTCATTACAAGCCACTGAGGGGCTACTGTGCCTCTCATCTTCACCCTTGGGCTCCTGTCTTTCACAAACCATAACAAACCACAGTCAAGACCTTGGGTTTGCCTTTTCTTTTGCTTGAGACACTTCTCTTAGGATAGCTCCCATCCCATCCTCCCAGCTCGGTCTCATTTCTTTCCCTCAGGGAAGGGGTAGGTATGACGGTTAATATTAATTGTCAACTCAACTGAATTGAGAGATCCTAGGAGGTGAGTAAAGCATAATTTGGATGTGTCATTTCCTGAGACAATTTGATCATGAAGACTGAGCTAATGAAAAGATTAACCCTTTGATGGACTCATGATCTGATGACATTGTTGGGAGATAGGGAAAGGCAGGGGAAGGGGCCTAGTTGAAGCAGGCTGCTGGGGACTTGTCCTTGGGAGCTCACTCTATCTTACCCTGGCTCCTTCCATGGTTCTGTTTCCTCACTTCTTGGCAACATGATGTGAGCTGTTTGGCTTTACCATGTCCTTCCACCATGATGGACTGATGCCTCTGAGGCTGTGAGCCAAGATAATTTTTTTTTCACCTTAAGTTGCCTATTCAGTATTTTTTTTCACAGTGAGAAAGTAACTAGTAACTAATAACTAATAACTAGGCAATCTCTTTATTACTGTACCATAATGCCCTTACTATGTGCTAGGTGGCTTTAGTTTAGATTTAGATTTAGTTTTTTTTTTCTTTCGAGGTAGGGTCTCACTCTAGTTCAGGCTGGCTTGGAATTCACTATGTAGTCTCAGGGTGGCCTCGAACTCTACCTATCTCTACCACCCGAGTACTGGGATTAAAGGCGTGTGCCACCATGCCTGACTTAGATTTAGTTTTTAATGGTTTTCTTTAGTCAGAGTTCTAACCCTGAACAGAATGGATGCTTTATTGTTTTCTTTATGAATTGCTATGTTATTAGCTCTTACTTCCACATCTGTCATAGAGTATTTAATAATAAATATTTCCTTACTGAATTAATTGATAAAAATGAGCAATTTAAGCACAATTTTCATTTTATCTAGCTGACATGTCGTTTTCCTTTTTAGCTGTATTTTTGGCCTATTTCCCATTCAACTGTTGAAGAAACTGACTGATTTTGATAAAATTTGGTATACTGCACAGCCCAAGTCCCATCTTGAATTGGATTTGTAACTCAGTCTGTCATCTTGAATCCAAATGGTGGCAGATAAAACTTGACAAATGTGACTTTGAGCGCATTTCAGTACAGTTGGGTACGTGGGTCGATGTACCATTTAATTGAAATGTGTGGTGTCTAAATTTCACAAATCTTAACCCTAACCTGAACCCACCTCAACCCAATTTTCCTTTTTAATGATATTTTTTCCCCTTCAAATCTTAACATTTGAGGCTAGATTAAAAGTGTCTTGGGAGGTGAGGATCAACAAGGCATTTTGTTGGTGGATGTTTAGCTATTTTCTCTAAAAGTCCTCACATCCCTCAACCTGACAGGGCTGGTGATTGGCACAGTGTTCCTGGGTGACTCCTGGCAGCCGGGTCATGTGGAAAGGTCTCAGAAGATAGAGTGACAGAGTGTGTGTGTGTGGTTGGGGGTGGTGAGGAGTGTTCTCCACATGTCCCCCTCTGTACATACCAGCAGGCCAAGGGTACATGCACGTAGAAGAAAAGGCATACCAACTTTAGCTCAGTAGAAATGAAGGGTTTCTCACACGTAAAGTCTATTCCTTCTACCCTGGGAGGGGCGTCGGTGGGGATTAAGAACCCTTTCTGTCAAAGGAAGCATTGTTTTGAACATTGTTGGGAAATTTTCACTCTGCTATTTGGGACTTATTAGAAATCCATGGCCTCCCATATGAACTTTTCCTATATCCAGATGGGGAGAAACTCTCCAAGCAAGGTTTTGGGAATCGAGTTTCTGCCTCCTCGTTTTTCTGTTAGGTTCTGTGTGCCTGGGCTGAATGTGAGGTACCTTTACTACAGAGTTGACAAGGGCATTCCTCAGCGGTTTACTTAGGTCTGCAATTGTGAAGCAATGCCTAGCATCTTCCAAAACACCAGAAAAGTCAGTGCTAACATGATAAAGAAGAAAGGTGAAAATACAGACTGCAGGTTAGTGGCTATTTGTAGTAGCAAATTCTGATCCAATGTCCTCAGAAACCACATTTGATTTGTTTTTGAAGCATAACTCTCCCTCTTGGTAGCTTACTCCTGTGGCCTCTTTCCCATTTTCCTTGATAACAGAAGACATTAGCTTAGTGCAGATTTGTGACTTGTAGAAACATATCTGAGTAAGTAGAAGTCACCCACAAATTCAATACTGAGAGACACCACATTCACAGGGTGTTAGCGTGTTTCTTTCCAATGCCTGTATGTATATCGATAGGGCAAAGCTAATTTGTAGCAGCAATCTTACAGCTTCAGTGTGAACGTGTTCCTTGCTACTTACTCTCAGTGGTCTGAGAAATTCACTCAGGCAGCCTTGCCAGAGATAGAAAGGGCAAACATCTATTATTTGCTTATCTTTCCCCCCTCCATCTGTGCAGACACCTTTTTGCCCTGGTGTCACAAGACCTACCCATTTGCTCCTTAGCTCTCTCTGACCGCACGCCTCCCTTTCTCCTGCTCTTTTGGCTGCAGGAGTCCAGGACTGGCCTACTTGTCTCCTGGCCTGCCAGTCTGTGAGCTCGCAATCGTAGCTGCTGCCTCCCAGCACGGGGCTGGGCTGTGTCTGTGCTTCCCCATAGCTGATGGCCGGGAGGGCATTGCTGCTCAAGGGGAAGGCAGCCTAGCTTTGAACCTCTGAGTGCCATCCTGACTGACACTGATCTGATCAGCCAAAGGCTTAGGGATTCTAGAAGAATCTAGCCTGGCTTGTCTCCAGCTCTTTCCTCAGTGCACGTAGACCCTCCCGCTTCCTCCAAGTAGTAGGAAGAGAGTGGTGAGTGACCGAAGCTGCATTCATTTTCCACGTAGTCACTCTCTACCGTGGTCTGTGAGATAGGAACTAGACTCCCCTACTCTGGTGCTGAGAGAGCTGAAGTTTAGGGAGCAGACCCCCCGAGTCTGTGTTTCACTGAACTACAAAGTCCTTTCTGACAGGAAAGGAAACTAACAGTTTGGCATTGGCAGTTGGCCAAGAACTGCAATTGACATGAAGGGAAAAGTGTTTACCAATAATGGCTGTGGAGATGAATGGGCCAGTAGCCCTGAACTTAAGAGCAAGACCCCAAGGAATGTTAGTGCTTCTCTGTCCTTGCTATCCATTAAGCCAAACCATATAAAGGTGCTGATTTTGACCCCTTTTTTGGACCCTTTTTGATCTAAAACAAGTAAAGAAAACCCCTCTATGATTTCATCTAACAACTGTCACTTTTTTAACTTTCAGAAATATATTTCCAGAAAAAAAATTTCATGTTACCATTTTAAATGAAAAAAAAATCACTATCACATGTTACAAATAGAAGGATAACTAAGCGTTAGGACTCCCCCAAGTTAACATATTTAGGTAAGCATTGCTGTCTGTCCAAAGAACATGGGCCAGAACCTGCTTGTCCTGTGTTAGAGAGGAGGAGGAGGATTCTAGAGGTGGAAAGCCAGGGCTTTCTCTTGGATGGGATTACAGAGACTGCAAACAGGATTGCAAGCGGCAGTGTTAGTGGTGCTGGTGTCTCCACCGCACGCGTGCTTGCCGCTGCTGCGGCTGCAGCCCTCGCCGTGGGCAGCGTGGAGCCACGGGCCCCGGTGTGACTCGCCGGGCCCCTGCTGGCTCACTGGGTTGCTGGGCATGGAAGTCTTGGCTGCCTTTGTTCATTGTGACTTAGTCAAATGTGTGGATGGCGGCGCAGTTGTGCCTTCTTGAATAATTATGCAACGGCAAATATGCCAAAATTTTTCTTGTTGCATTTATAGCTACAGCTTTGCAGGGTGTTAAAAAAGCATGGCATGCTCCCAGCTACCATGTGTTTGAAAAAGTGAATGAGGATAGTGTTTTCTATTCTCGTTTCTGTGTGGCCCCTACTGTGCTTTCTCTTCCCGGAGCTTCAGTTTGCTGGCGGTCAGCCTCTCTCACCTGCCTCACGGGATGGTGACGAACACGAGCGAGACAGAGACGAGCAGGTTGTACGTCACGTCCCAGCACTCTAATTCAAACTAACTTACCTCTAGCCTCCATGCCACCAAGTAGAATCCCTGTACCTCTGGCCCTCACCATGGAGAAGAAACTGCTAGAAGGAACGTGTTCTCCTCCCTGATGGCCATTCTCAGAGTTTGAACATGAGGAGGGATGACACTGGACTTTGTTTTCTTTAAAATAACTCATATTTTTAAAAGTCTGTATGAGATCCATATACATGTTAATTGAAAACAGAAGTAAGCCAAAAGAAGCAAGCATGCTTATCTGTGTTCTCATCCTGTTCTAATCTTTTCTCTCTGTTAATTCTAGTTTTATTGACCAGGGACTCTTCAAATCCTTTGGCCCTGGGCTCAGTCCTCCCTACGATGGCACTGTTGGCCAGGTGGGGTGCCAGTGGGAGGCTGAAGGGTGCAGAACCAGGCCCAGGCATCTCTGACATGTTTGCATCCCACTGTTGGAGAGTGTGTGGGTCTTCTTTCAAAGGATGGAAGAAAACTGCTGGGAAGGAGTGGGGTCCACAGGCCATGAGGAACTTGCCATCTCCTTTTCATGCTGTGTCTCTCACATATCACATGGATGGATGTGCTTGTATCTCTCACATGTCACATGGATGTGCTGATGCTGGGTTTTGTAGCAGGGAAAGTTCTGAGTTGATGTATGCAAGATTTCAGTTCCCTCCCTCTGCACAGTGCTTGAGAATATAATCAACATATGTCAGTTCATGGAGTAGCCCACTGGGAATACAACACCTCCAGGTCTTTTTATTTCACATTTTGTATTGGGTAAATTACATACAGTATAAATATATAAGATTATGCATTGATATTTGAAAAAAGTTTTAGTCAAGGGATTGGTCTTAAAATTATGCACTTATATCATGAAGATATATATCTTATTTTTGAAGAAATAGATCTGAAAAGAGAAACTCCAGTATTGGATTCTGTTATTATAGGAATCTTGGTCACTTAGCTTCATGTAAGAATATATGTAAAAAAGAGAAAACTATAAGTAAAATGAAGGGAAGGTGGAGGGAAGTTTCATTTTTTTTTGAATTCTAAATTTGAATGCAAGTTCCTATGACTACAAAGTAGCTGTATCACTTATTGAAAGTGTCTGTTAACCTTCTATGGCTGCTGCAGCCATTGCTGTAATCCAGGATGGCTGTCCTAACATGGCTCAGCACGTCACGACTGCCTCTTTAATAGACTGCTGAGTCTGAGCTGAGAAAGTCCAGCTATTATGTAAATGGAGTTCAGAGTGCATTCCTTCTTACTGTGGCTTCCGGTGTGCATTTGACCCAGCTGGTGATGACAATCATGTTTCACATCCTAACATACAGCAAAGCCGTTTAGATGCCTGTGACTTGAAAGTAAATCAGACGTGTCTCTGTCATTTTGGCAAGTTGTAGGAAGGTATTTTTAGACAACCTGGCTTACATAATTTTGATGTCTCTCTTCTCCATGTAGAAACCATAGGTACATGAAAGTAGGGTATTCGGGAGAATGAAGATATTTATTTCCCTTGAATAAGAGGCTACATTTCCTAGTCATACTCTGGGAAGGGTTGTCATCTGATTATAGTGACTATCCCTATTTTTCAATGTTTTACCACTTCTGCTGATGATTGTTCAAAAGTACCACTTATTTCTTCAAGCTCAAAAGGATCCTGACAGTGGATCATTGACTTTCTTTTTTTGGTTTTTCAATGTAGGGTCTCACTCTGGCCCAGGCTGACCTGGAATTAACTATATAGTCTCAGGGTGGCCTCGAACTCATGGCAATCCTCCTACCTTTGCCTCCTGAGTGTTGGGATTAAAGGCATGCACCACCATGACTGGCCTCAATTGACTTTTTATATTTGTTTTCTAGCAACAATAATAGTAATATTATTAATATAATTAACATAATTATATTAATATATTAATATATTTAATACATTAGCTTTGTAAGAATGTTTATAGAAATTGATTTCTATTTCTAAGCATGTAAGAAAGGAAATTTAATTCCTACTTTTTAGGTAATATATGAGGGGTGGTGGTTTGATTCAAGTGTCCCCCATAAACATAGGTGTTCGGAATGCTAGATTCCCAGCTGATGGAGATTTGGGAATTAACAACTCCTGGAGGAGTGTATTGTTGGGGGCCGGCTTATGGGTGTTATAGTTAGTTTTCCCTTGCCAGTGTATGGCACATTCTCCTGTTGCTATTGTCCACCTTATGTGGGCCAGGGGGTGATGTCCATCCTCTGCTCATGCCATCATTTCCCCTGTCATCGTGGAGCTTCCCCTTGAGCCTATAAGCCAAAATAAACCTCTTTTTCCCACAAGCTGCTCTTAGTTGGGTGATTTCTGCCAGCAATGTGAGCCTGACTGCAATAAGAAGTTTCTGGCATCTTCTTCCCACTCTTCCTTTTACATTACTCATTATTATTTGTATTAATCTGGAATTATTCTCATCTATTTCTTTTTTGTTTTTTTGAGGTAGGGTCTCTCTCTAGCCCAGGCTGACCTAGAACTCACTCTGTAGTTCTCAACTGGCCTTGAACTCATAAAGATCCTCCTTCCTCTGCCTCCCAAGTGCTGGGACTAAAGGTGTTCACTATCATGCCTGGCTTATTCTCATCTTTAAAAATTTAAGTTACCAGCACTGTTTGCAGGCATAGGAGGCTTAGCTCACCAGATTCCTGACTCAAAAGAGCTCATTGCAAAGGCCATTTCATTTGGAAATTTCTAGTGGTAAGCCTTTCATAAGTGATTAAATGAGTGCCTTTTAAGTCAAGAGGAGGGTTGAAGGTCTGAACTTTTCTTTCTGTGTTTGCTTGTTCAGTTTTGATTCTCCACTAAACAATTTGATTCTTGTGAACTAATCAGGTCCAGCTATGGCTATTTAGTATTTATTTCTCTGGTGATGGCTATCCTCTTCTGTGGTTTCTCTGAGACCCCCTCCCCCACTTCCTCCTCAGGTGTCCACTTTTCTTTACACAGAAGTGGTCACTCACTCTTGGGCTCTTAATAGTGATAACCAGCCATTAGTCCAAATGCTTCTCTTGACAGCAATTGCTTTTCTAAAGGACTAAAGCCACAGTTGGAACAATTTTATCCATTATGATCTATTTTGAACGTGCACAGCACACGGGAGCAGGGGTTCAGAAGCACACAGCCCGTCACTTATCTCCAAGTGTGCACATCAAGTAACACTCTCAGCCTTTGCTTCCTCCCCTCCTACAATGTTCCTGGACGGGATCCCAGCATCGTCGTCATCTCACAAGCATGATCACACTTGGAAGGTACCAGAAAAGGGTAGAAAATAGTTTCTCTTTCTTTCTTTTTCTTTTTAAAATTTCAGAAGAAAACCCTCTTGTGTAAGTAAGGCTGGTTTCAGTGGGCCTTTCCTGTGAATGGCCTTTGAGAGGAGGCCTGCTTAGGTTAAGTTCTACTGGCTTTAAATTCCTTACACTCGGGGCATTGGCTAAAAATAGCATAAGAATTTAAACCCCGAGGAGGGTAAAGTAGACAGCCTTGAACCAGGTTCAGGATTTTTTTTTTTTTTTTTGCACAGCATCTGATTGAGTGGACATGACCTTTGGAACTTCTGCTGGTTCAGTTGGTATCAGTTTTTTGTCACCCAGTTTGAAACAGGAGAAAAATATTTGCTGTTGGCTGTGGTGTAGGGAGGTTTAGACTAGAGGATAAAAAGAAAGGGGTTGGGGATGTGGCTCAGTTGGTAGAATGTTTGCCTAGCATGCACCAAGCCCTGGGTTTGATCCCCAACACTACCTAAGTTGGGAGTGACGGTGAATTCTTATAATCACAGCACTTTGGAAGTTGGAGGCAGTAGGATAAGGAGTTCAAGGCCATTGTTGGCTACACAGGTAGTTAGAAGCCAGCCTGGCCTACATGAGACCCTGTCTTTAGCAATAAAAACCCTCAAATAAACAGAAACAAAATAAACAAAATGCCTTCAACACAGAAACCAAACAACAGATAATTATTTTTCTTAGCTATGTTACTAGTAGTTGCATCAAACATTATAGCAGAAAAAAGTCGTCATTCAATGAGTTCTGGACTAGAGAGACTTCAGGCTAGCAGCAACTCTCACATAACTTGCACAGAGCCAATAAAAATTGGCCTGATCATTTTAATAAACATGGCATGATTACTTTTCTCATTAAAGATTTAAGAAGTCATGCTACATAAACTATAACTCTCTTCAATGAATGAAACTGAATAAAGGGATGTGAAAATAATTTTTGGCTGGCTCTCAAGATGAGATGCTGGCATTTTTGGCATAATTGCCAAGGAATCCTATTTTCCACTTAATATTTCAGTGGTGTGAATTTCGGTTCTTGGCTAGGAAGTTCCTGACTAATGGGTCTCTCAGGCTGGTCCAGGCTCAGTGGTTTTTCTGCAAGTGGTTTGGAGAATAAGGTACACTTGGCTCTTTCCTCTGCTTTACCTCCTCTCCTTCACAAGTTGATGATAGAGAGGCCCAAACTGGAAGAGTATAGCATACCAAGCGAGCGGACGGTTCTACAATTTTCACTGTGTCTTCTTTAGTTTTGAACCTGTCAAGTGTTATCTGTCAATCACTTGCCCATGGCTCTTTAAAATTACGGAATGATTAATGTGCATAAGAGACTGACTAATTCCAATGATCAGCAATGGGGCATGTAAGAAAAAAGCTGAAGCACACATAAACAAATAAACCAATTTCTAATAAAGACCTCAATGTTTACTCATGAAAAAAAAAGGAAATTATTTGATTGGGGAAAGCAGGCATTTTGGAGAATGCCTTGCAACTAGAATTTATCTGATGTGCATTTAATAATATAATAACAAAGCTGCTATATAAAAAACAAGGGGATTATTAGATTTGTGCATGGAAGGCAAAATTACTGCAAAGAATTGCTTTGGGGGATAGACAAGATACAGGAAATGAAATGAAATAAAATAAATACAGGGGAGACGACTGGATTCCCTCTTGCTGGGTGCATTCTATTAATTGCTAATATAACTCTGAGCCATGAGTCACTCAATTATGGTTGCTGTTTCAATTCTGGAATTTTCCTCTTAAATACCAATTGATTAGAAAAGAAAAGTCATTGGGCAGGGGATATGGTTATGATTTCACAGTCGGCTGTGAAATACTGAAAAACATTGTGAAGAGGTTTTAAATACAGTAGAAGATTTTTTCCTCTCTTTATATTGGTGGAGGCTTTGTTGTCCTTAAAAGTCTCAGTGGAAGCTGAAGGACATCAATTAGCTTCCCACTTTCCCTCTCTAGCTCCACACCTGTCATTGTGATAGGGTTTGAGGGTTGGCAGGTGTAGGGTAAATAGTTTTTCACTCACACAGGATTGGTTCAAGTCCTAGATTTTTTGGTTGCCAGAGGCATCACCCTGGTTGAGCTACAAAATTGAACATTTTGGGCATACCAGGGCCTCTAGTTGCTACAAATGAACTCCAGATGCATGTGTCACTTTGTGCATCTGGCTTTATGTGGGTACTGGAGAATTGAACCTGGGTCCTTTGGCTTTGCGGAGAAGCACCTTAATTGCTGAGCCATCTCTCCAGCCCCTAGCCTTTATTTCTTGTTAGGCATATGGTGAGAGTTAGTAGTTCATTTGTCCCCCATTTACTGAATACTGAGACTCTGACAAGTACTGATATCCATGTGTTGGATCTAATCTAAAGATGGGAGGACTAAGACTTATTGAAAGTTTGCTAGCTATTTGGGATCATGTTAATCATTTCATGAACAAGGTATAATTGAGCCTTTATACAACATGTGTAAAACACACATGTATATACCTGTACAATAGCTACAAGCATACACACAGACACATATGTACATACATATGTACAGAACTGTAGACACACACACACGTATATATGTATGCGTGTATATATGTATGTATATATATATGGAATTAATCATTTCTATAGAAGTATACCATTATAGAAGTATTCTTTGCTCTCAGGGAGAAAAACATCAACGTTCTTATCAGAGGTACATTTGAAATCCTTCTTTATTTCTAATTCTTCTTTTTACTCTGATTAGAAGAGCCAGGCCTGATGCTGCAGGCCTGTAATATGCCAGCTGCTTAGGCTGCTACAACAGGAGGATTCCAAATTCAAATTCTGCTTAGGGCTATATAGCCAGCTCAAGGCCAGCTTGGGAAGCTTAGTGAGACCTGGTCTCAAAATAAAAAAAGAGAAAAAAGATTAGGATGGGGCTGGAGAGATGGCTTAGTGGTTAAGGCATTTGCCTGCAAAGCCAAAGGATTCCAGTTTGACTCTCCAGGACCCATGTAAGCCAGATGCACAAGGTGGCACATGTATCTGGAGTTTGTTTGCAGTGGCTGGAGGCCCTGGTGTTCCCATTCTCTCTCCCTCTTTCTTTCTCTCAAATAAATAAAATAAAATAAAATAAATAAAAAATGAATCTTTACATTAAAAGATTAGGATGTAGTTCAGCTGGTTGATAACAACACTTGCTTAGCATATCTGAGGTCCTAGGTTCAAACCCCAGTACACTTAAAGAACAAAAAGAAAAGGGAGAGCTGGGCATGACAGCACGGGCCTTTAACCCCATACTCGGGAGGCAGAGGGAGGAGGATCACCGAGAGAGCTTGAGGCCACCCTGAGACTACATAGTGAATTTCCAGGTCAGCCTGGCTAGAGTGAGACCCTACCTTGAAAAACAACAACAACAACAACAACAACAAAAAAAAAAAAAAAAAAAAAAAAAAAAAAAAGGAAGAGAGAGAGAGAGAGAGAGAGAGAGAGAGTGAATAAGTGAGCTGGGGAGATGGTTCAGCAGTTCAAAGCACTTGCTTACAAAGCCTGATGTCCTGGGTTCAATCCCCCAATACCCATGTAAAGCCAGGTACCCAAAGTGGTATGTACATCTGGCATTTACAGTACCACTTTATGCTTTGGAGTAAAAAGTTGCAGGAACATGATGTCCCGAGAGGGAGGCGATGCTTAGGACCTTTGCCCCTTGTGATTGGAGGGAGGGGTCTTGAGGCACCTTCTCTGGATGCAGGATGATGAAATCCATGGTTTTGACCTAGGGCTTTGTGTCTGAGCCTCACTTTGGCTAAGGGTTTTGCCACCGGACATGCCATGAAAACCGAGATTTGCTGTGTATTAAGGCATATACAGAGAGGGGACAGTGTAGGAGCCCATACGAAATCCCGCCATTTGGAGGGCTTTACTGTAAACAAGCCTTAAACACCTGCATCCTTCGTACTCCACTGGCCAGCCAGGGCCGCTTTCTCTCTTCTTGTGCACCAGAAAACTGGTCACCCACTGCTGATATTTGCATGCTGTTTCCTTTGCTGTGTGGGGGGTGGGCTTCTTCAGGTGATCGTGGGTGTCTAAAGCTTAATCTGATGAGGCAGTCTTTAGCCAAGTTGAGTTTTTAATCGCTGTGTTAGTCATCCTTACTGATTACATAAGGAACGCTGTAGGAGCATTTCAAATGCCATCAGCTCTTGGCAGTGGAATGACAATGAGAAAAAGGCATTAAAAACCAGGTACTCATAAGGGCAGGCATAGAGAGGGGCTCCAGCTCCCTGTTCCTGAATATGCCTCCACATCAACTCTGCTCTTTCATAAGAGAACTCACTGGAAGAAAAGCATAATTTGAATTAATTATTTGCACATATGGTGTGTTCCTGATGTCAGCTAATGCTACATTAAGGATAAACATGCTGGGCACCCATTAAATAATCCAGTAAATATTTGTATTGTTTATGATGAACGGGTGCCTTCTGTGGACATTTTCTGTGCCTTTGTAAACATTCCTTTAGGAGGCAGATTCTGTTTGTTGGGGCTTCATACGGGGCTCAAATCTGACAAAGAGTGCTATTTAAATTCCAAATCCAACAAAGAAACCTCATACCTATGTTTTTTTTTTTTGAGCTAAGTGAATATTTAGTAACACTTTAATATAATAGCCAGATCATTATGGTATATTACCAAACTGAAAGCTATGTTAACGGCATTAATCACATGCACTCATTCTTGTGCTAGCCTGGGTGTTATGTCTATATGATTTCCACAATAGTTCAGTGGTAATTAGTGACACAATCACTTCAAGCTGGCACTAAATGTTTATATTGAACCAACATGAGTGTTGGGGTGCAACATATAGATGAGCCCAGCCTCTAAGTAGATATTAGGGCCCCATAAGGTGGCCTAGTTTTCCTTTGGTGATAGTGCTATGTAACTGGAACCTTTACAAGGTATGGAAGTACCCTGAAGACATGGTCAAGGTTGACTTTTCAGCCTGCTTTCTGAAGGTCACATCATCAGAGGGAAATATATAAAGGAATAATCTTTTTTATAAAAATATCTTATTTTTGACAATTTCACACATCTATAATGTACTTTGACCATATTCACCCCCATTATCCTCTCTTATCCCCCTCCTACTTCCACTAAATCCTTTCTTCTTCCAAACTAATCCCATTTCTACATTCTTATCTCTCTCTCTCTCACTCCCTCCCTCCTTCTCTCTGTCTCTCTCTTGCAGCTCAGGAGCTGAACTCGGTTTCTTGTATAAGCATGGGTGGGGGTGTTTACTGGAGCATGGGCAATTTAACACTGGCAACACCACTGAGGAACATGCCCCCTCTGTGGAGGAGAACATGCTCCTCCTCTGGGAGGAGTGGTGTCTTGTGGACCCCCTCCTCCACCAACGACACAGTGTTGAAATGGTTCAATATCATGCAGATGTGTTGAAAGGGTTCAGTCCACAGCTACTGGGAGTTCATCAACATAACAATGTTGCAGACACTCTTTTTTTTTTTTTTTTTTTTTGGTTTTCTGAGATAGGTTCTCACTTTAGCTCAGGCTGACCTGGAATTCACTATGTAGTCTTAGGGTGGCCTTGAACTCAGGGTGATCCTCCTCCTCCTGCCTGTGCCTCCTGAGTGCTGGGATTAAAGGCATGCACAATACACCACCATGCCTGGATCTGTTTTTTTTTTTTTTTTTCTTTCTTTCGTTCTGAAAAGAACCCAGGGTTTGAACAAAACTCACATGTGGGAGAGAATGAAGGAGGGTCTGTTGGAAGAGCACCCTTAAGGATTCTGTCTCACTGAACCTTAGGCATCTTGGCCATCTTTGCATGGTGTTTAGCTTCTGTATGCTCTAGCCCCTCCTTCACCTCACAGAAAGAAGGCTGTCACGTATCTGCTCTTCTGCTTAACCCAACTATGCAGAGAGAGGTGGTGCTTAAGCGCGCCTCTAGGGAGGTGGGCAAACTGTGCTGGGCTGTCAGCTGGCGGGGAACAGTGTAACTGTTTGGGTGAAGAACTTCTAGACATTTCTTGGAAAGCTCAAGGCTAAGATCTCATTCATTTTGGGAAAGTGGGGAAAGCGGGCCAATAAATGCTTTTATTCACTTGAAGGCAAATGTGGCTGATAATTGTCTACTTCTTGGCTGTGGAATTTACCCCATAAAAAGCATTAATCATTTGATCTCCCCCTGCACTTTGTTTTAAACAAAACAAATGTTAAGTGTATTTACTTTTTAGCTAACCCCAGGGACAGATCTCTGATGTCTTAATAAATGACTTCATTCATTCATTTGATTACTTGTTGAACACACTTGAATGATTGCCTGCTGAGTCTCAGGAATTGGGCTGGATGCTGAAATTGACATAAGGATCCAGAACCTGTGATTTGGGGCTAGCGAAATGAGAGGTGGGAGACGTACATTTCTAAATATGAAGCTGATCACAGGCAGTATGGGAAATGAACGAGCTTCTAAAAGGGCAGGTATCTGGATTGGCACCCATGAGTGGAACCTCTTTAGAATAAGATGTGGGGGACAGGACTGTGAGAAATATTACGGACTAGTTGAAACACATAGTGAATACAAGTTTGTGTTTTGTTTTTCCAGGTGGGATCTTGCTCTAGCCCAGGCCGACCTGGAATTCACTATGGACTCTCAGGGTGGCCTCGAACTCATGGTGATCCACCTATACCTCTGCTTCCCAAGTGCTAAGATTAAAGATATGCGCCACAATGCCTGGCTGAATTGCAGTTTTGTATGGAATGTTGTCTGTATATTCTTAAAACCCCTTCCTTTCCTTCCTCCTTTCTCAATCCTTCCCTTTCCTCCCTGCCTCCCTTCTTCCTTCCTCCTCCCTTCTTTCCTTCCTTCTTCCCTCCCTCTCTCCTTCCTTCTTCCTTCTTTTCTTTCTTCCTTCCTTCCTTCCTTCCTTCCTTCCTTCCTTTCTTTCTTTCTTTCTTTCTTTCTTTCTTTCTTTCTTTCTTTCTTTCTTTCTCTCTCTCTCTCTCTCTCTCTCCTTCCTTCCTTCCTTCCTTCCTTCCTTCCTTCCTTCCTTCCTTCCTTCCTTCTTCCCTTCCTCCCATAGCTTCTTGCGTGCTAGGCGAGTACTGCACCATGAACCATACTCCAAGCCTGTGACTTGTATTTTCTTCTTTATTCCCCATATGAGAACTCATCCAGACCATGAGCTTTGTTCAGTTCCCTCCTGGAGCCCATCCCTTGGTACCTTCTACCTTCCTGGATTCAGGACAGGGCCCCTTCAGCAGATCAGCAACTCCCCAGAAGAAAGTGGGCATCATCTGTGGGATAAGAGCACTGTGTTGTGTTGGGGATCTGAATATCAGTTCTTCAGCCTTCACCAGGATGCCTTGCATTTATAAAGAGCACTAGAGCTTTCTCATTGATTCTTTAAACTCAGATTGTTTCAGGCTAGCAGTAGACAATCAAACAACTCAGGCTATTATATACATGTCTCTTCTGTAGAAAGGAATATATGAGACAATGTGATATGAAGATAGAGGTGATGGAGATAGACACATGCAGAGAGAAATACACACACACACACACACACACACACACACACAGAGAGAGAAAGAGCGAGAGAGAGCATATGAATGTGAATCTACTTATCACATTCATGCCAACAGCCATACCAGTTTGGATCTTGATGACTATTGCTGTAGGCACTGAACCCTTGACCTATCTGAAGTGAACATGGAGTGTTTAGTCCTCACCGTGACCTGATGTGTCATGTGTATTGTTTTCATAGGTACAGTCCTGCCTCTCCTTTCCCTCTGAAACCTTTGGGCCTGGCCTTGGGCATGTGTCACCTGTCTCCAGCTACTCATCCTCTTCTCTGCCCTGCTGTGGCTTACTCTGTGCTTCTCTACCCTGGCAGCAAGTAGATGCCGGAGGACCTCATCAGGGACCTCACCATTGCCTTCTCACTTTCTCCCCTCTGCTTGCAATTCCTCTTTTCCCAAAGGACCAAGAGCTGGCATAGGGACACCTCTTTTGTGGATCCTTTTCTGTGCTTACCTGATTATTACCCAAAAGACTATTGAGTTCTTTTTATGGTGGGGTGTGTGTGTGTGGGGAGCCCAACAGACTGTCTTTTTTATGCAAGAGTGAGAGAATGAGAGAATGAGAGAGAAAATTGGTGTTCCAGGGCCTCCAGTTGTACTCTAGACACAAGTGCCACCTTGTGTGCATGTGTGACCTCATGTACTTGTGTCACTGTGTGTCTGGCTTATGTGGGACCTGGAGAGTCAAACATGAGTCCTTAGGCTTCACAGGCAAGTGCCTTAACTGGCAAACCATCTCTCCAGCTCCAGACTATTGAATTCTTTTTTTTTAATGTTTTGTTGTTTATTTTTATTTATTTATTTGAGAATGACAGAGAGAGAAAGAGGCAGTTAGAGAGAGAGAGAGAGAGAATGGGCGTGCCAGGGCATCCAGCCACTGCAAATGAACTCCAGATGCGTGCGCCCCCTTGTGCATCTGGCTAACGTGGGTCCTGGGGAGTTGAGCTTCGAACGGGGGTCCTTAGGCTTCACAGGCAAGTGCTTAACCGCTAAGCCATCTCTCCAGCCTCTAGACTATTGAATTCTTGAACTATATGTCTGTATGTCTACTTTAAAGCCATATAAAGAAAAACCATGCTACTGCTTATGCTGTATAAAACACTCTGCTATCCTCCAGGTAGATGCATAGCTTTTAGAGGTAACAGGAAAACCTGAGCTTTCAGCAAGATCAGGCCCTGTACCCCTGACACCATCTCGGCTGTGTATCTGTTCCCACCCCCAACCTTGTTGCCTCAGCAGATGTTCCTTAGGCCTCTGATGAGCCATCACTTGTTTTGAGTGCCTGAAAACAGTGGTGCTTAAGATGCCTGTGTTCTCAAGGAGCTCCTATTCTAGGAAGGGGGAAGGGAACGCCTCTACACCTGTCATGTACCAGGACCGGGCAACGAGAGTGATGGATGATAAGAAGTCAGGTAAACAAGCGTCTTGCTGCCAGATGGAGGTGACTGGATGTATGAGTTACCTTGTCATTGCTGGGACAAAATGCTGACAAAAATTAGTTTAGAGGAGGAAAGGTTTATTTCCAGAAACTAACCTAATTTAGACAATCCCTCACAGGTGATTCTGTCATGTTGATAATCAGTATAAACTATCACATTACGGCTGGAACAGTGTGATGGGAAGGGGTAGGTGGGGCTTGAGGTCTGAGGGTAGATGGACCACAGGGAGGCTGACTTGTGAGCCCCCATGTAGTTTGGAGATTCTGTTCTGAAGCCATAAGATAGTTGAGCAAAATGATGCAATCATATTTATGGTTTTTTAAAATTTTTATTTATTTATTTGAGTGGGAGAGAGACAGAGAGAGAGAGAGAGAGAGAGAGAGAGAGAGAGGCAGATAGAAAGGGAATGAGTGCACCAGGGCTTTCAGCCATTGCAAACAAACTCCAGATTACTGAACCACTTTGTGCATCTGGCTTATGTGGGCACTGGGGAATCAAACCAGGGTCCTTAAGCTTCACAGGCACTGTTGCAGTCAGGTTCACATTATTGGCAGAAATCACTTGACCAAGAGCAGTTTGTGGGGGGGAAAAAGGTTTATTTTGGCTTACAGACTTGAGGGGAAGCTCCACAATGGCAGGGGAAAATGACGGCATGAGCAGAGGGTGGACATCACCTCCTCACCAACATCAGGTGGACCACAGGAACAGGAGAGTGTGCCGAACATTGACAAGGGGACACTGGCTATAACACCCATAAGCCTGCCCCCAACAATACACTGCCTCCAGGAGACGTTAATTCCTAAATCTCCATCAGCTGGGGAGACTAGCATTCAGGACACCTAAGTTTATAGGGGACACCTGAATCAATCCACCACAGGCACTAAGCATCTTAACCGCTAAGCCATCTCTCCAGCCCGCAGATTTATTTATGTATATTTTTTCAGCTGATTCTTATAGCTGTGTGGTGTGTGGACCATGATAGGCCAAGGGTGGCTGGGTAGTTAGGAAGCTTCCACTCCAATTCCAAAGAGATGGCTAGTAGCTGGCAGCTAAGGAGGTGGAGAGGAGTTGTCAGGTTCAGATATATTTGAATGTCAAACCAGTGACATCTCCTAATGGCTTGAATGTGAGCTGAGAGAGAAAAGAAGTAAAGAATTGGCCCAGTGGGCAGGGAGCTGTTTCCTTTCTGCTCAGATGGAAGGAATGGAGTTCAGGATGCGGATTAGTGCCCAAGGCTGCTGTAACAACTTATCAGAAACTTCGGTGGCTTAAAACAATTGAAATGGATAGTCTGCCAGCTCTTGAGGGTCCAAGTCTGCAGTCAGCGGTTGGTAGGTCAGCCTCCCTTGGGAATGGAAGACTCCAGGGAAGACTCCTTCCTTGCCTCTTCTGGTGGTTTCAGTGCTTGGCTGTCCTTGGTTTGCAGAAGACATTTTCCAGTCCTTGCTTCTGCAGTGACATGGCATTCTCCCTCTGTGTCCAAATACCCTCTTTTTTGTTTTTAACCTTTTTATTGACAGCTTTCATAAGTGTAGATAATAAACAATGATAATTCCCTCCCCATCCCTCCCCTCCCCCTCACAAATCCACCCTCCATCATATCCTCTCCCCTCTCAATTAGTCTTTCATTTTGATGTCATCCTCTTGTCCTCCTATTATGAGGGTCTCATGTAGGTAGTACCGGGTACTGCGAGGTCATGGATATCCAGGCCATTTTCTATCTGGAAGATTGTAAACAGTCCTCCCCTTCCTTTGGCTCTTACATTCTTTCTGCCACCTCTTCTGCAATGGACTCTGAGCCTTGGAGTGTGTGATAGAGATGTTTCAGTGCTGAACACTCCTCTGTTACTTCTTCTCAGCACTATGGTGACTTTTGAACCATTCCAGTGGTCACTGCTATCTGAAAAGGAAGCTTCTCTAACCAAAAGTGAGAGTAGCATTAGTGTATGGGTATAGCATTAAGAAAAGTGCTTATGGGCTGGAGAGATGGCTTAGCAGTTAAGCGCTTGCCTGTGAAGCCTAAGGACCCCAGTTCGAGGCTGGATTCCCCAGGACCCACGTTAGCCAGATGCACAAGGGGGTGCACGCATCTGGAGTTCGTTTGCAGTGGCTGGAGGCCCTGGCACGCCCATTCTCTCTCTCTCTGTCTCTCTCTCTCTCTTTCGGGCTCATTCTCTCTCTGTCTGTCACTCTCAAATAAATAAATAAAACAGAAAAAATATTAAAAGAAAAAAAGAAAAGTGCTTACAGGGCAGTTTGGTGGGTATAATATATGTCAAATTCCCTCTTCTTATAAGGACACCAGGCTTGTGTTAGGGCGTGCCCAAATACAGTATGGACTAACTCAACTTTATCACATCTGCAAAGACTTTCTTTCCAAATAAGGTAACATTCATAGGTCCTGGGGTTGATATTTGAACCTAGGCCTTTTGGCGGAGGGTGAAATTCAGCCTACAACAGTGAGGATAAAATTTGATTTTACTTAGGTTACATTTATATGGCATTAAGTTTGCAAGGGAACACAGCATGTGGCTTGTTGGACAGAGGGATGTGAAGCTCTGAGCGGCATTAATGGTGACTCAGACCACAGGGCCGGGTGGGATCTCTGGCGAGCATGTACTTAGCAGTGAGGAGAAGCAGAAGGGGAGCACTGGGTGGAGATAATTTGGCTTTGTGTTTCTCTTACCAGGCTCTGAGCGCCCCAGGAGCAGAACCACTGCTACATTCCCAGCCCCCAGCATGATTCACAAATTGAGAAGTTCCTGTAAATGTTTGCTATGTAAACACATGTGATATTTGTTTTTTAAAAGTATTTTATTTATTAATTTTTTTATTTGACGGGAGATACACACACACACACACACACAGAGAGAGAGAGAGAGAGAGAGAGAGAGAGAGAGAGAATGGGCACACCAGGGCCTCTAGCCACTGCTAATGAACTCCAGACACATGTGCCACCATATACATCTGGCTTATGTGGATTCTGTGGAGTTGAACCTGGGTCCTTAGGCTTTGCCAGCAAGCACCTTAACTGCTAAGCCATCTCTCCATCCCTTTCTTTGTCTCTAAACCTTTCTTTGTTTTAAACAAGTAAATGTGCAATCTCAGTGGCAAATTCAACACCTACAGAGATGGGAGTTCTGGCTCATATGTAGCCAGGCCAACATGTTTATAATCACCTTGGCTGTTCCATGCTGGCTGCCTGGAAGGGAAGACACAAGCATGTGTGACATGGGTGTGGAACATCTGTTCTCTGTGGATTTTCCTTGCATGTCTCAGCTTTTCAACAGCCCAAACCACTTGCAGTCTTCACTAACTCAGGTCCTCCTCACAGCCTACTAAGGGTTTCAGTTTTGAGAAGTTGAGAACTGTGATGGAGTGTGTTATGGTTACCCTATAGTTATAGTTGAAATGTTGCTGGGAAAAAGCACCCAACCAAAAGCAGCTGATGGGAGGAAAGGGTTTATGTTTGGCTTACAGTCTCGAGGGGAAGCTTCATGATGGCAGGGGAAAACATGGCATGAGCAGAGGCTGGACATCACCTCCTTGCCACAGCAACAAAAGAGGGAGCCAACTAATACTGCCAAGCTAGAGGCTAATAAGCCTTGAGGTCTGTCCTTGGCAAAACGCCTTCTCTAGCAGGGCTTCACCTCCCAAGTTGCCATCAGCTGGGGAAATCATCTGATTCAAACTACCACAGAAGGCTTGCATAAGGCATGAACTACATGGCAAGCACTATAGAAGTGAAGACATTGTCGAAAAGTGAGAGGGGAAAGAAACAAAAGGCATTTGTATTCTGGAAGGCTAAACAGTGGGCAGAAGTGGCGCTGTGGTGATACTGAGGACATTTCAATGTAGCAGAAAACATTTGGTTCCATAGAGAGCATCATGGTCAAGAGAGCCCACAAAATGTCATGTGTAAGATCATGCGCCAGAGGCAGGAAAGATGGCTTGTCCCACAAGCATCAGGATCTAAGTTCAGATCCTCAGCATCCACAGAAGTGCCCATTGTGGCATCCACAATGGTGCCCACAGTGGAATGCTCCTGTGATCCTAGTGCTGGAGAGGCTGAGACAGGAGGATCTCTGGGGCCCACTAGTTAGTTAGTCTAGACAAAGCGGTGAGCTGTAGGTTCAGTGAGAGACCCTGTCTCAAAAAATAAGGTGGAGGGCTGGAGAGATGGGTTCGCATTGCTGGTAGAAATCATCCAACCAAGAGCAGCTTGTGGGAAGAAGAGGTTTATTTTGGCTTACAGGCTTGAGGGGAAGCTCCACGATGGCAAGGGAAAATGATGGCATGAGCAGAGGGTGGGCATCACCCCCTGGCCCACATAAGATGGACAGTACAAATAGGAGTGTGCCAAACACTAGCAAGAGGGAGCTGGCTATAACGCCCATAAGCCCGCCCCCAACAATACACTGCCACCTGGAGGTGTTGGTTCCCAAATCTCCATCAGCTGGGAACCCAGCATTCAGAACATCTGTTTATGGGGGACACCTGAATCAAACCAGCACATTCCGCTCCGGCCCCCATAAACTGATAACCATACATGATATAAAATGCAATACATTCATCAAACTTTAAAAGTCCCCTTTATTTTTTTTTTGTCAGTTCCAATGATATTCAAACATCCCCATAGTCTAAGATCTTTTAACTGAGCCATAATACCAAAAAATAACCTCAAAAAACACAATGGCACAGAATAAACATTCACACTGCAAAAGATGGCATTGGGTTTAGCAAAGAAACATTCATCCAATACAAGATTTAAAACAACCAGGGCAAACATCAAACTCTGTAGCTTCAAGTCCAACAACTCTAGTCAATGACAAATCTCCAAGTCTGGTACTTTTAACCAGCAACAAGTCTCTGGCATTCCAATTCCACCCCTCCAGCTAGGCTACTCATGGTCCTGGAAAACTTCATCTGGGGCCGGCAGCTCTCCTTGGCAGCCATCTCATGGTCCCAGCATCTCCACTGCAACCCATGGTTCATCCTCATGGCATCCAGCAAACCTGCTTCACACTGCCCATGGCCATTTCCAAAACACAAAACCACATTACAAACTCAATGACTCTCTCTTTCCTGCATTTCTTATATTCCACAATACCAGATAGGGTGCCAGTTTATTAATCCAGGGGGGAATAAAGCAGACTTTGAAGAACAGGACATTCCTTGAGTACTTAGGCCCCTTCAAAAAAGTCTACATTCTTCTTGTTGCCCCAGTAAAGGTCAACTGGCCCAATCTCAAAGGTTGTAACCTCTCAATTGCAGCTGAATGGGTAGCAGTTCACCCAAAGATTTTTTTTTTCCTGTGCCATATCCCTCTGCTCACATCAGTTCATTTCTACGTAAAGCAACCCTGCACAACTTCTCAGGACACGGGCATAACAAGCCTCACACAAACTGCTAGCCCAGTCCAAGCAAAGCTCTTTCTCACCCTCATAAACCAAACTTCACAGTCCACAGTTCTTACTGCATTCAGGTCTTTCAACTCTGACCAGAATAATCCATCAAGCTGTACTTACAGCACTGCAAGTCATCTTTTAGGCCAAGGTTTCAAATCCTTCCACATTCCTCTTGAAAATCAGTTCCAAAAGGCCAAAGCCACACAGTCAGGTGTCTAGCAGCAATCCCACTTCTTGGTACCACTTTATTGTTGCAGTCAGGTTCGCATTGCTGGTACAAATCACTCAACCAAGAGCAGCTTGTGGGAAAAAGAGCTTTATTTTGGCTTACAGGCTCAAGGGGAAGCTCCACCATGGCAGGGAAAATGACAACATGAGCAGAGGGTGGACATCACCCCCTGGCCAACATTACGTAGACAATAGGAACAGGATAGTGTGCCAAACACTAGCAAGGGGGAGCTGGCTATAACCCATAAGCCCACCCCCAACACTACACTGCCACTTGGAGGTGTTAATTCTTACATCGTCATCAGCTGGGAACCTAGCATTCAGAACACCTAAGTTTATGGGAGACATCTGAAACAAACCACCACACTTGGTTTGATTCCCCAGTACCTATGTAAAGCCAGATGCACAAGGAGGCACATACATCTGGAGTTTGTTTGCAGTGGCTGGTGGCCCTAGTGTGCCCATTCTCTTTTATCTGTTTTGTGTGTCTGTCTTTGTTTGCCAAGACATATGACATTGACCTCTGGACTCCATACTCCAATGCATATACATATTTGCCCACACCGTATGTCCATATGGGTATCCATACACATACACTTGCATCACACACACACACACAAAAAAAAAGAAAAGAAAGAAAGAAAGGAAAGATCTGGAGCACCTGGACTTGAATCTGTTCTCTGTTGTTTCTTTTGTGCCCTCTGACCAGTTACTTATGCTCCCATTGCCTCAGTTATCACCTAGGCATCACGGGGACATGTCAATGTCTGCTCCTCAGGGCTTTTAAAGACCAAGTTAGTATTTAAAGATCTTGGAAGAGTATCTGGCTCATGTCAGCACTATTTTTGACACAAGAAGAGCTTGGATCTGGGTTTCAGTCCCGACCCTGGCACACACTAACTGTACGCCTGTAGCACTTTCCAGCCTGTTTCCTCATCTGTAAGGTAAACACCTGCTTAAAAACAGTGTTGTGAAGATAATATGGGTGACAGCCCTGGAACACTACCAGATACATTGTAAATGTTGTGGAAATTCATAAATATTGGCTCTGTATTGGTAGTAGCATGATACAGGCATGTGCTCATTTGTCACAGGCATAGGCGGTGGAATGTTTGCATTAAGAGGAACCTCAGAGTTAATACTGGTCACAGCCTTCAACCCTGACTAGTTTAGCAAGAGATAGAGGCAAAATGGGCAGAAAAAGCTTTAAACAAAAATATAGAAAAATAGAATGGCAACTTATTACTTGAGTGTGTTCATTAAATATTTTGTCAGATACAGGATGGTGAATATTTGGTAGAGACACCACGTGTCTCAGAATGAAAAGAGACAGTATAATTTGGGGGTGAGACTTTGGTAGGATCCAGCCTGGGTTCGGTTCCAGCTTAGTCAGTTATTTGGTGGTCTTCTGACCTTGGGGATGGACTGCACGTTGTCAACCTTCAGAATCCGATTTTGAGCCCCACACTCCAGTCGCTGATACTTGCTTGGATGCTCTTGAGGGAGAAGTTAAGTGATCCAGTACCAAGGGTGTGAGTGAGCTGTGGACACCTGGGGTGCATGGTGCCGAGGCTTTGCATGACGGGGTCGCCTTGAAACAGCATCATCCCATGCAAGGAGAGAGGAAGCTCCAGGATTTTCCCCCAACTTGAACTTATCGTTTCCTGAGGGCTGCTCCTGGGATGCGAGGTAGGGATTCCTTCATTTTCCACATTGCACCACTCAGGGCTCCTGTGACGTTGGGAGCAGAGAGGCCCTTGGGCAATGGTTCATGCTTAAGAGAAGCTGAACACCCTCCCCTGTGAGTGAGGAGGGGATATGGGTGAGTGCTAACAGTGTCCGACAAGGCGTTGGAACTCCTGAGGTCTCAGTTTCTTCCTCTAGGAAATGGAAAGAATAATGATGCATACCTCGTAGTTCTTTGTGCGGATGAAGGGAGTGGGTGAACATACAACATTTAGTTCTTCCTGCTTGGTCTGTGCCCAGCCAGCAAGGACTGCTATTATTGTGCTGAAAGAGAGTGGCACAAGCAAGGTGACTATCCCTTCTAGAGCCCGGTGTCCATAGATAGTAGTCAGGAAATAAATTATTAGAGTTCATGTCCATTTTATTTGCTTGGAGAAGTGCCCGTAATAGAATCTCATGCCCTTGGTCACTTAAAAGGATCACGTGCGGCTGACACATTGTGGGCATTTATCCGCTTGGACAGAAGGTCCATCTTGAGCAGAGAGCCTGTAATTTACTTACAGGTGTATATAGTGGGATAACTCAGGTTAATGTCCATGAACAGAGAGCAACAATTAGCAAGTTAATTAGGGTCCTGATTTTAGTTGCGAAGGATAATCATTTATTAGCTTGGGTCAGACCCTGGGCCCTCCCGTGCAGTGACTTTTTATGAAAATATTGACTGAGAGGGAATCCCTGCACCTTGCCACCCAGAACTTACACAGCTGGGAAACCTCATTACTCGCGTAGAGATAGCGAGGACCGTGAAAGTCTTGGGCCTTGGCTTCTGCCAGCCTGTTCACACTGATGGCCTCAACATCAATAGGATTCTAACATGGTGTGAATATCAATCTTTCTTCATGCACCATCCTGCTGCTGTGTGACTGCGACGCGCTCTTTTCCACTCAGACATCTGACAAATTGACATCATCCCACCTGGGCATTTACTGAAACACAAACAACAACAACAACAAAAGCCCTACAAAAGGTGCCATTGCATCTTGGGGCTAAAAAGTATCAGGAAATAGTCAACTTTACTTTTCTCTTGTTTTTCACAGTGACAGCCATTGTCTTATATGTAGGATCATGCACAAAGGGGTTTGAGATTATGAAAAAAATCCAAATTTAGAGAAGGGGGAGAGTGCAGATTGAAGAGTCAGTTTGCAGGAGAGGAAGATTTGAGCCACAGTTCCTCTTCCTGCAGGCAAGGACACAGGGCTTATTGTGTCTGTTGTGAATCCCTCTCCTATGCTCCTCCCCTTTCTTTTGGCACTAGTGTCTGTTTAGCATGTGGCAGAGTTGCTTAACATGTTCCTTGACTAACAAAGGGGATGCTGGGCCATGCTTCCTAAGCTATAGAAAGGATGACGGACAAGGCTTTTAAAATCTGTTTGGCTCCCATTTCCTATTCCACCCATCATGAACTGTACGAGTGAGTTGCTTCTGTTTGTAAAGCAGGAGCAGAGGTGAGGTTGTGACAAACACGGTCTTGGTAATCTCTTCAGCTTTCTGAAAGAAGCTGATCTAAGGCCCTGAAAACATCTTGCTTTCCCTTTTCTATGTATGTACACATTTTCCAGTGTTGGTTTAAGCTGAATTTGCCCCAAGAAAATGCTTGAATTTAAAAGCCCAAGTTAAGGGAATGTTTATTAGTTATTTTCCTGGTTTCTGTGGCAAAATACCTGACAAGGCGCACTTAAGAGAGGGAGGGTGTATTTTGGCTTACAGTTTGAAGGGATATGTGCAGTCTACCATGATGGAGAAGGCTGGCAGCAGGAACATGAGCACTATAGGCAGGAAGCAGAGAGAGAGGCAAATGCTGCTGCTCAGCCAGCTCTCTCCTTTTTATCCAGTCTAGGATCTCAGACCATGGAATGGTACCACCCATGGTGAGGGTGGGTTGTTCCACCTCAATTAACCTGCTCTAGAAACTCCCTCACAGATATGACATGCCCGAAGATTTGTCTCCTAGGTTATTCTAGATTTTGTCAAGTTGACAATCAATGTTAACCATCATAGGGTGGTTTTAAATTTATTTTATTATTTACTTGGCATGTGAATATATGCTTGTGAGTGTGGGCATGCTTGTGATGCAGTGTGTGTATGTGTGGAGGTCAGAAGACAAACTTTTAGGTTGGTCCTTACCTTTCACATCATTTGAGGCAGAGTCTCCATTTGTGAGATTCTGGAAAATTCTCTTATCTCTGCCTCTTTTCTTGTAGTGGGTGCCCTGGGATCGCAGATGCCCACCACAGCCTCTGGCTTCCATGTGGGGGCCTGGTGATCCAAATGCAGGTACTCAGAATTTTGTAGCAAGTGCTTTATTCACCAAGGCACCTCCCCAATTCCATGGTTTTCAATTACATGAAATAGGCTTTTTTTTTTTCTTTTTTGGTTTTGTAAGGTAGGGTTTCATTATAGCCCAAGCTGACCTGGAATTCACTCTAGTCTCAGGGTAGCCTTGAACTCACAGCAATTCTCCTACCTCTGCCTCCCAAATGCTGAGATTAAAGGTGTGTGCCACCACACTTGGCCACATTTATTTTTTTCCCCTTAACACTACCTTAGTACGCTTAGCTTTAGGACAACAAAGAAAAGTAAATGGTAGGACTACTCCCACAAATGATCTTCCATGGCTGAGGTCCAGCATCATAGGTATAAACTGATGAACACTGATAAAAGTTACTGATTGGAGAACTCTAGTCAATGTCACTGAGAGATGGTAGAAAGCCCTAGCACCTGGCCTGCTCATCCAACCTGATGTGGAGAACTCTGACCAGTGTGACAACAGTGTTCTACCCGTGAGCTTCATCCAGGACCACAGTGTACACAAAAGGGTCAGTTACAGCAAGGTATAAACAGATTGGCTGATAAACTTTTAAACATTTTTATTGCTAACTTCCATAAATATAAACAATGTACAATAATCATAACCCCTCTCCACAACCCTTCCTTTTCCCCCCAAATCCCTCCTCCACTGAATCCCTTCTTCTTTCCATCTAGTCTCTATTCTATTTTGATGTCATCATTTTCCCCCTTCTATTATGCAGGTCTTATGCAGGTAACATCAGCCACTGTGAGGTTATGACTATCGAGGCCTCTTTGTATCTGGAAGATAGAATTGCTAAGCACTCCTCCCCTTCCTTTGTCGCTTACATTCTTTCTGCCACTCTTTCTGCAGTGGTCCCTGAGCTTTGGAGGGTGTGTGAGAGATGTCTTATTTAGTGCTGAACACTCCACTGTCACTTGTCAACACTTTGGTAAATTTTGAGTCACCCCAGTAGTCACCACCATCTGAAATGAGAAGCTTCTCTAACCAAAAGTGAGAGTATATTGGTATATGGGCATAAACGTAAGTATTTGGAGGGCAGTTTGGTGGTCATAATATATCTACTTAGCCAGACAACAGTAGTAGTTTCCCCCACTAGGGCTTATGACTTCCCAAACCATATGCTTTAAAAAAAATCATTTATTTCTTTGAGAGAGAGGTGGGGGCGGGGGAAGAGAGTGAGAGATAATGGGCATGCCAAGGCCTCCTACCACTGTAAATAAATTCCAGATGCATGGTCCACTTTGTGCGTCTGGTTTTATGTGGGTACTATGGAATTGAACTCAGGTCTTTAGGCCTTACAAGCAAGTGCCTTTAACCACTGAGCAATCTCTCCACCCCCCATAGCCTTTTGGCTAGGTTTTCAATACCAGAAGGGTATTCTCTCTCATGGAGTGGGCCTCAAGCCTAATCGGAGAGCAGTTGTTTTCCCACATAACAGACATGCCACCACTGTTCCATTGGGTACATTTGGCCTGGAAGGTGAGTCATAAAACTTTCAGGGTCCATTGTTAGTTAACACTGTTGATGACTTTTCTCCCCCAATAGGCTTCATAGGTCTTCCCATCATCCTGATGGCTGGTCAACAGGGAGGATTCCAGTTCAGCTCCAGTTTGCTTTCTCATAGATCTACAGCCCGAGCACGTGGAGTCTTCAAAAGTCTTACCATCTAGTTCTGCTGGGCAAGCGAGAGCCTTAGCAATGGCCTACAATGTTTCGGGGCATCAGGGGCCTCCCTAGCCAACAACTCGCTGGAAGGTATCCATCTACTCCTGACACTGAAATTTTACTAATAACAATCTGTGACTTTAGGGTACAACATTATCCATCTCCACAAGATATTTCTGTCTAAACTCTTACTTTTTAAATTTAAAACATATATATTATTAGCTAGCAAAGAAGTATGTTTCTATGGGGCTTATTCATAAATCTTAAATTTTGATTAACCTTCCTACCACCCTCTCCCCTCTTCCATTCCTTCCTTTGACCCCACTTAGACCATTCCACCCCCAGTATTTTGCCCCTCTACTTGCATATTCGTTGTATCTTCTCTTTAAGACCTCCCCTCTATTCCCTTCCTCATAGCCCCTTTATAGATTCCTGGTCTCTACTGTTGACTTTTATTCCAATGCATATACAAATATAAACATTTGAACTCACACATGAGAGAGAACATGTGGTGTTCGACTTTTTAAACCTGGGCTCCTCAGTTAGTTTACACTTTACCAGATTCATCCATTTCCCTGAAAATTTCATTTTTTCTCTTCTCTTCTCTTCTTTTCTTTCCTTTTTTGAGGTAGGGTCTCACTCTAGCTCAGGCTGACCTGGAATCCACTCTGTAGTCTCAGGGTGCCTTTGAACTCACAGTGATCCTCCTACCTCTGCCTCCCAAGTGCTGGAATTAAAGGCATGCACCACCATGCCTGGCTCTATATTTCATTTTTCTTTACAGTTAAATAAACTTCTATTGTGTAGATATACCACATCTTCATTATCCATTCAAGAGTTAAGGGCATCTAGGCTTGTTCCATTTCCTAGCTATTATGAATAGAGCAGCAATAAACATGGATGAGCAAGCATCTCTGTACTAATGAGCAGAGTCCTTTGGGTATATGTCAAGTAGTGGTATAGCTGGGTGATATGATAAATCTATTTTTAGCTGTATCAGAAACTTCTACACCAACTTCCACAATGGCTGTACCAGTTTACATTCCCACCAACAATGAAGAAGGGTCCCTCTTTTTCCATACCCTCACCAGCATTTACTGTCATTTGATTTCTTGATGGTTGCCATTCTGACAGATGTAGGATAGAATCTTAAAGTAGTTTTAATTTGCATTTACTTGTTGGCTAAGGATGTAGAACATAGTTTTCAATGTTTATTGGCCATCTCACTTTTGTCTCTCTTTCTTTTGGCAAGTTTTCTAAGGGTTTATCAATCTTACTTAATCCTTTCCAAGAACCAACTCTGTTACATGGATTCTTTTCATTGTTTTTTGCTTCTATTTCATTTATTTATGCCCCAATCTTTACTATTTTTTCTGTCTACTATTGGTTTGGCTGGTTCTTTCTCTAAGGCCTCAAGATGTAGCAATAGCTACTTATTTGTAACCTCTCTGACTTCTTTTTTTTAAATAGAATTTTAAAAATTTTATTGACAATTTCTATACTTGCAGATAATAAACCATGATATTTCCCTCTCCTCCCCTACTTTCCCCTTCACAACTCTACTCTCCATCATATTCCCCCCTCTCTCCATTAGTCTCTCTTTTATTTTGATGTCATTATCTTTTTCTCCTATTATGAGGGTCTTATGAAGGTATTGCTAGGCACTGCGAGGCCATGGATATTGAGGCAAATTTCTGTCTGCACAGTCGCATTGTAAGGAGTGGGACTCTTCCTTTGGCTCTTACATTCCTTCTGCCACCTCTTCCGCAATGGACCCTGAGCCTTGGAGGGTGTGATAGAGATATTTCAGTGCTGAGCACTCCTCTGTCACTTCTTCTCAGCACTATGTGGCCTTTTGGGTCATCCCAGTGGTCATTGCCATCTGAAAATAGAAGCTTCTCTAACCAAAAGTGAGAGTAGCATTAATATATGAATATGAACATTAAATGTAGTGCTTTTAGGGCAGTTGGTGAGAATAACATATACATTTAGCCAGACAAGGGCAGGCTTTATACACCTAAGGTTCATGACCTCCCCTGCCATAGGCTTTTGATTAGGTTTTCAGTACCAGGCATATATCCCCTCTCATAGAGGGGGGCCTTCAGTCCAATTAGAGAACAGTTGGTTTCCCCCAGAGCAGACATGCCACTATTGCACCATCCACTGTTTTCACTGCTGATGACTTCTGTCTCCCATAGGGCTGCATGCAATGCAGCTTTTTCCAGTTTTCAGTTGGCTGGTCTTCAGGGAGAAGATTTTCTGCTTAGTACCAGCTTGATTTCTCAGTGACTTTGCTGCTCAGGCATGTGAAGTCTTCAGCAATAGGGTCTTGCCATCTGTTTCTCAATGGAAACCAAGGACCTTGGCAATAGCCTGTAATGTTTAGGAGGCAACAGGGACCTCCCTGGCCAACAACTCACTGGAAGGTATCCCATCCCTGGCACTGAAAAATTTCTAGTAACAATCTATGGCTTCTGGACATGCCACTATTCAAAAAAAAAATAGGTTTTCATATGGCTTATTCTGAATATCTTGAATTTTGATTGACCCTCCCCCTGCCTTTCTTTTATACAATCTCTTCCCCTGGCCTCACTTGGCCTTTCCCCTCCCTGTGATCTGTTCTTCTACTTACATATATACAATACAATCTCCTTAAGTCCTTCCCTCTTCTCCCTCCCTTATAGCCTTTTTCTAGCTTATAGGCCTCTGCTACCGATTTTTGGTTTCAGCTCACACACAAGTCTACACATTTGTAACTAGGATCCACATATGAGAGAGAATATGCGATGTTTGGATTTCTGGGCCTGGGTTACCCCACTTAGTATAATCCTCTCCAGATCCATCCATTTCCCTGCAAATTTCATAATTTCATTTTTCTTTACTGCTGAATAGAACTCCATTGTGTAGATGTACCACATCTTTATCATCCACTCCTCTGTGGAGGGACATCTAGGCTGGTTCCATTTTCTAGCTATTGTGAATAGAGCAGCAATAAACATGGTTGTGCAAGTATCTCTAAGGTAGTGAGAAGAGTCATTATTATATATGCTTAGGAGTGCTATAGCTGGATCATATGGTAAATCTATTTTTAGCTGTCTCAGGAACCTCCACACTGATTTCCACAATGGCTATACCAGATTACATTCCCAATAGTGTAGAAGGGTTCCCTTTTTTCCGCATCCTCACCAGCATTTATTGTCATTTGTTTTCTTGATGGTAGCCATTCTGACAGGAGTGAGATGGAATCTCAAAGTAGTTTTAATTTGCATTTCTCTGATGGCTAAGGATATAGGACAGTTTTTAAGATGTTTATGTACCATGTTTATTTCTTCCTATGAGAACTCTCTATTTCATTCCATGGTCCATTTTTTAAATTGGGTTGTTTGATTTCTTATTGTTTTGTTTTTTGAGTTCTTTGTATATTCTGGATATTAATTCTCTGTCAGATGTGTAGTTGGCAAAGATTTTCTCCCATTCTGTAGGTTGTCTCTTTGCTCTATTCACAATGTCCTTTGCTGTACAAAAGCTTTGTAATTTTGTGAGGTCCCAGTGGTTGATTAGTGGTTTTATTTCTTGAGCAATTGGGGTTGTATTCAGAAAGTCATTGCCTATGCCAGTGTGTTGAAGGGTTTCCTCTAGCAATTTCAGAGTTTCATGTCTGATATTAAGGTCCCTGATCCACTTGGATGATTATTGTGCATGGAGAAAGTCAAGGATCTATTTTCATCCTTCTACATATAGATATCCAGTTTTCCCAGCACTACTTGTTGAAGAGGCTACCTTTTCTCCAGTGAATATTTTTGGCATTTTTGTCAACAATCAGATGGCTATAGCTGCCTGGATTAACATCTGGGTCCTCTATTCTGTTCCATTGATCTACATGTCTGTCTTTGTGCCAGTGCCACGCTGTTTTTGTTACTATGGCTTTGTAATATAGCTTAAAATTGGTTATATTGATACCACCCACCTTATTTTTGTTGCTCAAAATTTCTTTGGCTATTTGAGGTTTTTTTATGCTTCCAAATAAATTTTAGGATTGTTTTTTCTATTTCTGTGAAGAATGCCATTGGAATTTTAATGGAGACTGAATTAAATGTGTAGATTGCTTTTGGTAAGATTAACATTTTTACAGTATCTTCCAATGCAAGAACATGGGATGTCTTTCCATTTCCTAGTATCTTCTGCAATTTCTTGCTTGAGCACTTTAAAGTTCTCATTGTAGAGATCCTTCTCTTCCTTGGTTAGGTTTATTCCAAGGTACTTTATTTTTTTTGAGGCAATTGTGAATGGGAGAGATTCCCTGATTTCATCTTCTACTTGCTTGCTGTTAGTATATAGGAAAGTTACTGATTTCTGTGCATTTATTTTATATCCTACTATGTTGCTAAAAGTGTTTATCAGTTGCTGGTAGAGTCTTTGGAGTCCTTTATGTATAGAATCATATCATATGCAAATAATGATAACTTGACCTCATTCGTTCCAATTTGTATCCCTTTTTTGGGTGTCTCTTGCCTTATTGATGTATGTAGCTAGGAATTTTAGTACTATATTAAATAAGAGTAGGGAAAATGTACACCCTTGTCTTGTTCCTGAATTTAGCAGAAAAGCTTCTAGTTTTTCCCCATTTAGTATTTTGTTGGCTGTAGGTTTGTCATAAATAGCTTTTATTATGTTGAGATATATTTCTTCTATTCCCAGTTTCTGTAGGACTTTTACCATGAAGGGATGTGGGATGTGGTAGCACATGCCTACAATCCCAACACTTAGAGTCCTGAGGTAGGAGAATAACTGAGTTCAAGGCAAACCTGGAATACATAGTGAGTTCCAGGTCAGCCTGGGCTAGAGTGAAACTCTGTTTCAAAAAGACAAAACAACGAACAAACAAACAAATTCAACTCCCCCTAAAATCAGAAAAAAAAAAACACAACAAGACCCAACTCTCTGTTATTTTCAAGTAACATATATAACTAGCAAAGACAGACATCCACAACCAAAGTGTCAAAGGATGGAAAGCAACCTATCAAGCAAACAGAAACAGTGAATAAGATATAAGCATGGCTATTTCTTTATCTGATAAATAGACCTCTACCAAAGCTAATCAAAAAGAGGGACAAAGAAGGGCTTTAAATATTTTAATAGAATGAACAATCCATCAAGAAGACACAAGAAGGGTACATTTTTATGCCACAAATATTGGGGCCCTCAATTTCATAAATACTAAAAGGCATAGAAGACCATATATGTCTAGACACAGTAATAGTGTGACTTTAATACCATGTTCACATTTTAAATAGGTCCTCCAAACTGACAACCAACAAAGATACTTCTGAGTTAAACTATAACATGGACCAGCTAGACTCAATATATATCTAACAAATATCTGTTAGATAGGGAATACACATTTTTCTCTGTGGTACATGGAAGGTTCTCCAAAATTAACCACATTATAGGCCACAAAGAAAGCCTTAACAAATTTGAAAATTAGATGATTCCTTGTATCTGTCAGACCCCAGTGGAATAAAGCTAGAAACCAACAAGAGAAACTTCAGCAACTACACAAATACTTGGAGGTAGAACAATACACTTTTGAGTCAACAGTGATCAGTGAAGAAATCAGGAAGGAAATAAAATTTTTCTAGAAATTAATAACATTATAACACAACCTACCAGATACTCTGGGTTATAATCAAGGCAGTTCTAAGAGGAAAACTTATAGCCATGTGTGCATATTAAAAAACTCTCAGTGATGTTAATGGACTCAGTTCCCCAATAAGAATATACACGTTAATAAGCTGGATCAGAAGCAAACTGAATTTGGAAACAAGCAAGTGTGGCCATACTAATATCTGACAAAGTAGACTTTAAACCAAAATAACTGATAGAGACAAAAAGGGAACATTTCATGAAGAGGATATAACAATCCTAAACATATACCCACAAAATGCAGACACACCAAATATTACAAAGCAAAATCCACTAGACATAAAGTCAAACATAAATCCTAATAATAATAGTGGGTGACTTCAATACCCTACTATCACTAATAGATCATCTAAACAGAAAATAAATAAACAGTGGAGACAAATGACATCCTAAATTAAATGGATTTAACAGATATCTATAAACATTCCATCCAAACTTTCCAGAACACACATTCTTCTCAGCAGTACATGGAACGTTCTCTAAAACAGATCCTATATTAGGACATAAAACAAGTCTTCACAAATTCAGGAAGAGTGGAATAATTCCTTGTATTATTTGACCATAATGCAATAAAGCTAGAAACTAACAAGAGAAACAACATAAAATATATAAATACCTGGAGATTGAATAACACACTGTTGAACAAGATCAATTGAAGAAATTGAGAAGGAAATAAAAACTTTCTAGACCTCAATGATAATGAAAGCATAATATACCAAAACCTAAGGGACCTAATAAATTTAGTCCTAAGAGGGAGTTGTATAGGTCTGAATGTCTACATTACAAAAATAAAGATATCTCAAGTAAATAAGTTAATGATCCATGTGAATACTTTGAAAGGACAAGCCCTGAAGTACCAGGAGAAAGAAATAATCAAGATTGGGGCAGAAATCAATGAATTAGACATCAAGAAAACAATGAAAAAAAAAAAAAACCGGTGAAGCAAAGATTTGGTTCTTTGAAAAGATAAACAAGATTGATAAATCCTTAGCCAAGTTAACCAAAAGAGAGAGGGGGACCCTAATCAACAAGATTAGAGATGAAAAGGGAGCTGACAACAGCAATCAATGAAATTTAAAGAATCATAAGACATATTTCAAAAACCTATATTCTACCAAACTGGAAAATCTGAATGAATTTCTTGGCACATATGATTTACCAAAATTGAAACCATAAGAGATAAACAAGTTAAATAGAGCTGTAAGAATAGCCTGGGTAGCTGTCATAATGCTAGAAAGCACTATGTAAGATGCTGAAGGGTGAAAGCCATCAATAGTCTGAAGAGAGCATCCTGAAAGTTACAAACTCAACCTGCCAGGCAAAATGTACCCACAACTGCAATAGCAATACATAAGTTATAGGGGTAATCAACTGCTCTCTGATGGGATATGAGGCCTGCTCAGTGGGAGGGAATTCATGCCTGGTACTGAGAGCCAAGTCAAAAGCCAGTGGCTTTGAAGGTCATAGATCTTGGAAGCTTTCACTGTTCTTTGGCTAAATGGAGATGTTATGCCCATCAGAAAACCTTCTAAATATCTACATTTCATCCCCTTGGATTAATGCTGCTCTTACTTTTTGTTAGAGAACTTGCTTTTTATAGATGAGGACCCAAGTCTCAACAAAATGGCAATGTGAGAAAGCTGTCTGACACTGGATGAGTCACCTCTGTCACACCTGCCATGGTCCAGAAAACATAGCAAAGGAAGTGGCAGATTAAAAATGAGCGCAACTCTCATTGTTAGCCAGAAAACCTTCTCTATGCAGATGAAAGTAGACACTGAGGAGACTCAAAACTGATCAAAGCAGAAAATAAGAGGTTGTTGAGAACTCATTTAGGTGATTTTTCCACGTGCCCTTCAAGTCTCAGGGAATTGCAGCAGACCAGTTGGAAAGAATGTGAGAGCCACAGGATGGGAAGACATAGTGTGGAGCACTGTTCTCCCAACATGAATGAACTGGTGCATTCATGACCCTGCAGTGATTACCCACACCCCCAGAAGACCTGCACTATTCGGAGCCCACAACCATTTTGGCCTAGAGGATGGAGGAGGACAAAAGGAATGAGACAGCTAAACAGAGAAAGAACTACCTTGAAACAGGATGGTCCTTAGTAGGTAGGGGAGTGAGGAGGACAGAAGAGGATGACGTGATGAGTGCATGACCAATTTACAGTGTGTTACCACATCAATAAAAATTAAAAAAGAGGGCTGGAGAGATGGCTTAGTGGTTAAGTGCTTGCCTGTGAAGCCTAAGGACCCTGGTTCAAGGCTCGATTCCCCAGGACCCACGTTAGCCAGATGCACAAGGGGGCGCACGCGTCTGGAGTTCGTTTGCAGTGGCTGGAGTCCCTGGCATGCTCATTTTCTCTCTCTGTCTCCCTCTTTCTCTCTCTGTCTGTTGCTCTCAAATAAATAAATAAACATAATTTTTAAAAAATTAAAAAAGAAATTGAAAAATTCTTAGAGATCTCAAATAGTAATCTAATGAAGTAAGTTAAGGTAATAGAGATACAGGATGCCAATACCAAACCCAGTATACATCAAGAAATAATTAAGATTCTGGCAGAAATTATAGAAATAGAGCCTAAAAATGCACAATACCAATGAAACAGAGTTGGTTCATAAAAACATTGATAAACCTCTACCCAAGTTAACTATAAGAAATAGAGAAGGCCTAAATAAAATTAGAAAGGAGTCTAATAAAATTTAGGAGATTACAAGAAAGCACTATTAAAAATTACATTCCAAAAAGCTTGAAAACCTAGGTGCCATGGGCATGTTTGTAAATGCATATGGCCCACCAAAATTAAGGCCAGAAGACATAATTTATTAAAAGTCTTTTTAATATTTTATTTATTTGCAAGCAGATGAGAGAGAGAGAGAGAGAGAGAGTGAGTGAGTATGGGTATGCCAGGGCCTCCAGCCATTGCAAATGAACTGCAGACACATGTGCCACTCTGTGTGTCTGGCTTACATGGACACTGGGGAATTGAACTCTGGGCATTAAGCTTGGCAGGCAAGCACCTTAACCACTAAGCAATCTCTTAAACCCCAGAAAATATAATTTAAACAGATGCATAATGAGTAATGAAATTGAAGCAATAATTAAAAAGTTTTCTCATGAAGAAAAGCCCAGGACCAGTTGGATTTACTGTGGAATTCTATCAAACCCTCAAGGAAGATTTATGCCAACAATTTTCAAACTGTTCCACAAAACAGATAGGAAAGCCATATTACCAAACTGATTCTATTAAGCTAGTATTATCCTATTAACAAAACCACATAAAGACACATCAGAACACAAAAAGGAAATAGCAGACTAGTTTCCTTGATGAACCCAAATGCAAAATTTCTCAACAAAATACTTGCAAATCAAATTTAAGAATACATTGAGGAGATCATACACCATGACCAAACAGGCTCAACACATGTGAATCAATAAGCGTAATTCACCATGTTAAGGGCAGATATCATATGATCATTTCAAAAGATGAAGAAAAGACATTTGATGAAGTTCAGGATGCCTTCACAGTGAAATTAGGAGAAATTAGAAATTTCTGGAACATACCTCAAATAATGAAGGCTGTATATGACAAAACCATAGCCAACATATTCTGAATGTAGAAAAACTGAAACCATTTCCTCTAAAATCTGGAATGAGACCAGGGTGCCAATGTCTCTGCTCTTCTTCAATATAGTTTACAAAGTTTAAGCTACAGCAATATGACAACAGAAAGATATAAAAAATAGAAAGACAGGAAAGGTAGAAATGAAATTATCCTCATTTTCAGACAGATTCTATACTTACACAACACTGCAGATGCTATCAGAAAACATTTAAATTTAATACACACATTCTACAAAGTTACAGGATAAAAAAGTGACACATAAAAACCAGTAGCTTTTATATACTACAATAAATTTGCTGAGAAAGAAATTAGGAAAAATATCCCATTAACAATATCTTCCCCCAAATCAAGTACTTAAGAACAAATCTCACCAAGGATGTGAAAGATCTCGATGAAGAAAACTTTAAGACACCAAAAAAAGAGAAAAGAATGAAAGAAGGAAGGAAATAAAAGAAGATGCCAGATATTGGAGAGAACTTCCATACTCCAGGATTGGTGAATCAATATTGTGAAAATAGCTGTATTATTGAAAGTAACCTGTAGATCCAATGCAATCCTCATTAGAGTGTCAATGACCTTCTCAGGATTATAAAAAAATGCAATTCATATGGAAACACAAAAGACCATGTATAATCAAAGCAAATAAAAATAGAAAGAATCTACTGGAGGTATCACAATACCAGAGAAATATTTTACTATAGAGCCATAGTGACAAAGACAGCATGCTAATGGAACAAAAACAGACACACAGACCAGTGGACTAGAGCAGAGGACCTGGAAATAAACTCACATAGCTACAAACAGCCAATTTTTGAAAAGGCATCAAAAACATACATTGGAAAAGAGGCAGCCTAGTCAACAGATGGTATTGGCAAAACTGGATCTTCACTTTCAGAAGAATGAAATTAAACTGACATCTCTCACGCTATGTAAAGATCAATTCAGAATGGATCAAGGGCCTTTATGTAAAGCCAGAAATGCTGAAAATACTATAGGAAAATATAAGAAATACATTGGAAGTTATAGGTATAGATACAAATGTTCTGAAGATGACTCCAATAGCTAAGGAAATAGTCCTAAGAATTAACAAATTAAATCTAAAACTTTCCTCATAGCAAAATAAACTATTAGTAGAGCAAGTACAAAGCCTACAGAATGGGAGAAAATTCTTGACAGCTATTTCTCTGACAGAGGGGTTAATATCTAGAATATTTAAATATTCTAGAACTGTAAAAACGACACCAGAAAACACCTCTGCCAATCATTAAACAGGCTAATGAAATGAACAGACAGTTCTCAGAAGAAGAAACACAAATAGCCAGGAGACATTTTAAAAGATGTTCAACATCCTTAGCTGTCAGGGAAATGCAAATCACAACCACTTGGAGAGTCTGTCGCACCTCTGTCAGAATGACGACAAATGCTGGCAAGGTTGTGGTTTTGAAAAGGGCCACTCTTGTTCATTGTCTTTCAGAGTGTGAACTGGTGCAGTCACAGTCAAAATCAATGTGGAGGCTTCTCTAGAAGCTAAGAATTGAGCTACCATATAACCCAGGTATACCACTCTTGGCCATATACCCAAAAGATGTAATGATCTACCACAGAGATACTTGCACAACCATGTTCATTGCTGCTCTAGTCACAGTAACTAAGAAATCAACGTAGGTGTCCATCAACTGATGACTAGATAATGAATATGTGGTACATGAACACAATGGAGTTTTACTCGGAGATGTAAGGAGAGATGTAAGATGTAAGATGTAAGGAGAGATGAAGTTGTGAATTTGCTGGAAAAGGATGAACTTGAGAATAAGAAATATACTAAGTGAGGCAACCCAAGCCCTGAAAGACAAAAATTGTATGTTTTCTCTCGTATGAGAGTGAGTAGATGCTGTGACTCGAGATGGGAGATCATGAGCGGGGAGTAGCGGGTGACGAGGAGGTAGAGGAGAGGAGAGTGTGGATGTGGAAAGGAGGCCGTGTCGAGGGGCAGGCACAGGAATGAGACAGAGGGAGAACGGAAATTGAGCTCCTATCTACAAAAACCAAACCAAAGAAAACCAAACCAAAGCAAAACAAAACAAGGAAAAGAATAAAATAGAACACTTTTTGTCAGTCTTTCCTTAGTGTTTCCTCAGCTGCTAGCATTTGGCTGAAGGCAGAAGACACTGTGCTTGCCTGTTGCCCACAAACCCCAGAGCCCATGGGTTCCACATAAGCCCCCTCTGTGCTTGGCTTTTGATCACCTATCAACAATGTCTTGTGGCCTATGCAATAGCATCCAGTTTATTTGCAAAGTAATTATGTTGGTTTTTAAGATAAAAGAGGATTTGGAAAAAGAAAAAAATCCCATGGTTGACCATTTCAAAGAGTCTCTTGGGACAGGCTTTATAGTTCCATCTGCACTAAGCCAGCTTTAGGCTACACCACTGACAGTGCTGGCTGGATTAGATGTGGGCAACAATGTCCCTGAAATCCCAAGACCCTCTGCCAGCCATTCAGTAGCCTACAAGTAGTTCAGAGAGAATGGTGGCTGACAGTTAATGAAGCCCAGCCCCAGTGCCATGGAAGACAGACTTCCTTGAATGCAGCCACACTACTCACAAGGAGAACACTCACTTCACGGGGTTTAGTTGTGGGAGAGCAGAGAAGAAGGAAAAAAAAAAAAAAAGAAAAGAAAAAAGAAAAAGTCTACATACATGCATATAAACTAACATCAGCGTTCTCAGCTTAAGTCCTGGTCTGTACTCCCAAATTCACTTTCTTCATCCACAAAAAGCTAGACCATTATGATTATCTTACGGGGCCAGATATAAAGACTAAATATATTCTTGTATGTGAAATTCTCTATGGTACTTATTCTGTATGGCATGTATTCTGTAGGTAGGAGATGTGATATTTCTTCTTGATGGGATTGGCATTTTGAATAAAGGAAATATTGATGCCCTATTTTTTTTTTAACTCCCTGACAAGTCTCTTGAATTAAGCTTAACTTGAACTTGGCATGCCACTTGGAACTTAGCTATGGCACAGTTTTGGGGGTTCAAAATATACTGACTAAAGAAATTTCCTGTACTGAGAATGTAGCTCAGTTGGTAGAATGCTTTCTTTGAAGGCATGAGACTCCAGGTTCAATCCCTAGCACTGCAAATAAATAAAAATTCCCAAGGTAGCAACATACTAAATCTCTGCTGCCAGCTTTAATAGATGCAATATTACCATTCATCGAGAAAGTCACCACGTTTTTGGTGTGGATTACTAGCTTAGTTCATTCCTGCTGCTACAACAAAATATCACAAGTTGTAAGTTATAAACTGTAAGAACTTATTTTTCATAGTTGTGAAGGTTGTGCACTCACATGATGGAAAAAAAAAAAAATGGAAGGGCAGGAAGAACTTACCTCTCAGTGCCTTCTGAAAGCTCTGATCTTATCTATAAGCAAGCGCAGATCCCTTGTGGCCAATCCCTTCCTAAACACCCTCCTCTTAATACTGTCGTCTTGGGGGTCAAGTTCCAACATGAACTGTGGAGGGACCCAAACATCCAGACCATAGCAATCACTTTTCCTGAATTTATTGCCATGTCGCGGACTCTAGCTTAGGAGGTGCAGACAGGATAACTCATCTCTGAATACTGGCTTGGTTTGAATCAGGGAGCTGTAGGAGTGGGGTGTTAGTGGGGGCGTTTGCTATTCTGAAACTTTGTATTCTGGCCCTCTGTCCCTCTCTATAAACCAGTTGACTTCCAGAGCTTAGATGGAAGGAAACTCACTGAGAACATCAAAACCCAAGATTGGTGTGACAGGTCAGGTTTCTGCTCTCTAGTAGTTATCTACTGTGTGAAGGCTATCTTCTGCGAAGATGTGCAGAGATCACCATAAGATTATTTTCCCGGGTGGTGGTGGTGGTTGGGAGATATTATGGGTAAAGTGCCTGCTGTGTAAGCATGAGGTCTTGAGTTCGATCCCCAGCAACCATGCAAAAGCTGGGGATGGTGGCATGCCCCTGTGATCCAGTGCTGGGGAGGAGGAAACAGGTTGATCCCTAAGGATTTTTGGCTAGCTAGTCAAACAGAATGAGTGAGCTCTGGGCTCAGTTAGAGACCCTATCTCAAGAAATAAACAATTGGCTGGGCGTGGTAGTGCACGCCTTTAATCCCAGCACTTGGGAGGCAGAGGTAGTAGGATCACCATGAGTTTGAGGCCACCTTGAGACTACATAGTGAATTCCTGGTCAGCCTGGGCTAGAGTGAGACCCTATCTCAAAAAACCAAAACTAACTAAATAAATAAATAAACAATTGAAGAAGTCACCCGATACCAACTTCTGGTCTCACACACACATGCACAAATGTGCACCTGCACATACATGTATACCCACACACATTGGAACATACATACACACATGCATACACACATATCTACACATGCAAAAATTATATTTAGAAAGGGAAATACCTTATCCTATGGGCTAACAATGCAAGGCATCCCAGTAGGTCCAACTAGGCTGGGTGTACTCACAGAATGATGGCATTATTGGGAGGTGAGGGAAGGGAGGGGTAACTCACTAGGGACGTGTCTTTGGGTCTATGTTTTCTGTAGCCTCTTCCTATGTTTCCTTTGTTCTGCTTTCTGGACACCGCAATGTGTACTGCTCTGCTTTTCCATTGCCTCCCCACTGTGATGGATGGAACTCTCTAACATCAGGAGCCAGAATAAATCTTTCTCCTTTTAAGTTGTTCTCTTAGATATTTTGGTCACAGTTATGGAAAAGTAACTAGTATACCTCCATAAAACTTAGATTTTTCAAGGGTGGTCAGAGACACATGTGCACACATATAGACATGCACTTTTCTTCTCAAGGTAGGGTCTCTAGCTCAGGCTGACCTGGAATTCACTATGTAGTCTTAGGGTGGCCTCAAACTCATGGTGATCCTCCTACCTCTGCCTCCCAAGTGCTGGGATTAAAGGTGTGTGCCACCACGCATAGAGTTTTCAGATGTGAATGAACCAATACATGCAAAGGGTTTAAGCCACAGCCTAGACATGCTAAAGACTCAGTCACTGGAAGTTCAGTTTATACGTACTCATCAAATGCCTTTTTCTTTTTTTTAATTTTTATTTATTTTATTTTTAATATTTATTTATTGGAGAGAAAGAGTCAGATATATATAGAGAGAGAATGGGCATGCCAGGGCCTGTAGCCACTACAAACAAACTCCAGACACATGTGCCACTTTGTGCATCTGGTTTACGTGGCTCCTGGGGAATCAAACCTGGGTCCTTTGGCTTTGCAGGCAAGTGCCTTAACCAACTTCTAAGCCATCTCTCCAGCCCCAAATATCTTTTTATTCCATGAACATGATAAGAAAGAAATGCCCTCTGCCTTGGAAACTGGAGACATGGTTGGGTGTGGGTCAGTTGAGTGTTGTGGAGAGACGATGGAGTTCACTTTAAGGCATTCATCAGATTGTTCAGGATCTGCCTTCTCTCTACCTGAACAGCCTCATCCCAGGTTTCCCTCCTGACTTACTGAACTCTGGCCTCACATGCACATCCAGTGACTTAACCACTCAGCAGGTACTTAGTGAGTGCCTTTTCTAACAAGACAGTGGTCTGTGTGGGTGGTGAACAGAGCCGATGTGGCCTCTGCTGCTGGTACTGCGGGTGCCGGTGTCTCAGACGTGGTAAGCGTTTATTCCTCTCCAGCCCTCAGTGTCTCCTTTGCCTAGAATGTTTTTCCTTTGTTGAATTCCACACACTAACTTCCTCCTCTACCCTTTTGAAATGCTTCTGTGTGCATGTGTGTGTGTGCAGGTGGTGTGCGTGTGCATGTGGAGACTGGAACTCAACTTCAGGAGCATCATTAACCTCCTGGGAGACAGGGTTTCTCTTTGGCCTTGAGCTCACCAAGTTGGCTACACTGACTGACTAATGAGCTCCAGGGATCCTCTGCGTCTGCCTCCTCAGCACTAGGATTATAGGTGCTCACCACAATTCCTGGTGTCTTCTTTTCCTTTTCTTCTCTTTAGTTCTCTTTTATTTTTTCTCTTCCGTTCTCCTTTCTTTCTTTCTTCCTTCCTTCCTTCCTCCCTCCCTCGCTCCCTCCCTCCCTCTCCCCTTCCCTCCTTCTTTCCTTCCTTCCCCCTTTTTCCTCCCTCCCTCCCTCCCACCCTTTATTCCTTTCTCTCTCTCTTCTTCCTTCATCACTACCTTTCTTCCTTCTTTCCTTTTCTCTCTATTTTCTTTTTTGAGGCAGGATCTCATTCTAGCCCAGACTGACCTGGAAGTACTTTGTAGCCCCAGGGTGGCCTCAAACTCACAGTAATCCTCCTACCTAAGCCTTCTGAGTGCTGGGACTAAAAGCGGGCACCACCATCCCCAGTCCTGGCATTTGTATGCAGGTTCTGGGGATTGAACTCATGTCTTCATGTTTGCGAGGCAAGTACTTGATTGATTGAACTGTCTCCTCAGCTCACCATCTATCTTTTATATATTAAAATTTCCTCTCTCAGACAAGCTTTGTTACTCTCTAAGCCCAAACTCAATCTAAGTTTAATCCCACCATTATTCTTTCTCAAAGTAGCCTTAACTATGAATTCAGAACACTTATCAGAGTTTATTTGTATCATTGTCTGTTTATTGCCTCATTCACTAGGCTGGAAGTTCTGTGAGGTCACAGACTGTGTTGATTTTATTGTTTTAGCTCCTGCATGCAGACCTTAACCAGCTCCTGTCAGGTTCTTAAAAATACATATACTGATCTAATAAAAGAAATGACTTAGCATTGAAATATGTTTTTATTTCGCAAGTGCTGTTAGGAAATGTGGAGGCTTTTAGTGGTTATAATGCATTGAGATTGGTAGGTCTGTTTTGGTTCTCTAGCTGAGCTTATATCTATGTGTACATGTAATTTTTTTAATTGCTAACGTGTGATCCCAGGGAGCTATTTTTTATTGCTGAAAAGCTTTTAAGTCGTTTTCTTTTCCGCCCCACAGGATTAGCTTTTAGAGTGCTGTTCTCCCCCTTGGGATTTCATCTTTGTTATAGTTTGGGTCAGAATGAAAGTCCTTGGGTGTTACAGGGGCTTGATTCTTCAGTTGCAAAATGTAAATCTCCCCTTTGATTGCCTGTTGTCATTAGGTATCAACCCATGTTTGTGGAGATCTGCTCTTAGGAAAAAAGCAATGAAGAAATGGATGATGCATGGAAGAATCCTGCTTCCCCATCTCTTTGCCTGCTGGGGTTGGGAGGGGTGAGCGCAAAGGAAGTGGGGTTGTCATTGGTTTCAATGTGTAGAGCGAATAATAGCTCCAAGCATTGCTCAAACAGAAAGCTCATCTTTTTTGGGCTAAGTCGAAAGCCAGCCCACCGTGTTACCAAGCTTTGGATACATGTCCTTTCCAAGTTCCAGTACTGCTGTGGGGGGAAAAAAAAAAAAAAAACTGCCATCATGGCAAATGATACTGCTGGATATGGATGGAAACTCCATAAAATTGTATGGATGATATTAATTTAGTCACCTACGGCTTAATAGTCATTTTATGGACATTAAAAAAAGTTTTGTAGCCATAATGTTTTATCTATCTTTATGGTCTCTTATGCTGTGTTTAATCAGTGTAATTATGGGAGGAGATAATTAAATATAGTACTATACAGTTCTTAAGATTTTAATGCTGTTATTACTAACTTAACCACAAAAAGGATATATAAGATCTAAACCATGGCAACTACTGAAGAGAAATAATCCATTCAGAATTTTCTGCAAGCAATTGAAATGATAGAGGTGACAGTCTACCTTCGCTGTCAGCTTGTTCATGTTATGTTTTTAAAAATGTTTTTTAAGGGCTGCGGAGATGGCTTAGTGGTTAAAGAGCTTGCCTGCGAAGCCCACGGACTGAGGTTTGATTCCCAAGTACCCATGTAAGCTAGATGCACAAGGTGGCGCATGTCTGAAGTTTGTTTGCAGTGGCTAGAGGTCTTGGTGTGCCCATTCTTTCTCTCTCTATCTGCTTCTCTGTCTCTCAACTAAGTAAATAAAATATTTTTTATATTTTATTTATTTGAGAAAGAAAAAGGGAAAGAAGAGAGAGAGAGAGAGAGAGAGAGGGAGAGAAAATGGGTGCGCCAGCTCCAGCTGCTACAAACAAACTCCAGATGCATGTGCCAATTTGTGTATCTGGCTTACCTGGGTCCTGGGGAATTGAACCTAGGTCCTTTGGCTTTGCAGGCAAGTGCCTTAACAGTTAAGCTACATCTCCAGCCCCATTTAATGTACTTTTTACTTTCAAATGGGAAGAGCAAACAGGAGGAGGTGATACACTATTCTTTGAAACAAGTGATATGTCTCTACAGTTCAGAATGATTACATTGGACATAGTTTAGTGTCCCCCTCTAAAGGCTACTTATGACTACGATTTAACCCTGAGCTTATACATGCAACATATTTTATTGGATATACATGCTCAGTCAAATTACCTATATGTTTATGGATATAAATATAAACAATTACCTTAAAAATGAAAACAGGATTACTATGTAATCAGGAAAGGTGTTTGGAACTGCTTGCAATAGGAGAGGCGGGTCTGAGCTCCCCCTTGTGGCTGGATGGACTAACTAAAGGGCGCTCAGTGGTATGTGTGGTTAAGCTGTTATTCAGTGGGGCTCTCAGAACAGGTAGGATTTAGGTTACTGAAATCATGGTGGAGGATGGGCCTGGTTGGGAGAACGACTATGAGCAATGGCGAAAAGTCTTGAAATATCTATGGGAAAGGTGATGAGCTCATGCCTAATCTCTGGGCTAGGGCATGCAGACCTATGAAATAAGTTAGGGGGACTGGAGAGGGGCATAAGCCTATTAATGGAGTTTGTATTTCCCAAACCGACATAAAGCCAATGTGCCTATGGCTGGGAGGCAGTTAGGAAAATTCCAAGACTGGCAGACCAGCTAGTTTGACATTTGCAGTGGCAAAGCAAGAGAGAGACCCTGTCTCAAACATGATGGGAGATGAGGCCTGATACCCTGAGGTTGTCCTCTGACCTCAACATGTGCTCTGTGTCCAGACCTACACACATAACACAAACACAAACACACAGAAATAAGGTGGGAGAAGAAAAATAATCAGGCCATAATGTGGGAGAATTAAAACCTTATACAATCGTACTAGGCCAAACATAGAGGAATAGTATTCAGCTTTCAAAGGGAATGACATTCTGATACATGCACAGCATGAATGAGTCTCAAAGACATGGTGCTAAGTGGCATATGCCAGACATAAAGACATGGAATGATTTTATCTCTATGAGGGAGATAGAAGTAAAATCTATGGTGACAGAAGCTGGAATGAAGATTACTACAAGACCAAGAAAGGAGGAATGAAGTTATTATTATTAACTTTTAATATATTTTATTTATTTATTTTCAAGGAGGGAGGGCTAAGGAGAGAGAGAGAGAGAGAATGGGCACATCAGGGCCTTTAGCCACTGAAAACCACCTCCAGGCACATGTGCCACCTTGTGCATATGGCGTACGTGGCTACTGGGGAACTGAACCTGGGTCATTTCACTTTGCAGGCAAGTGCCCTTAACCGCTATGTTATCTCTCCAGCCTGGGAGTTATTATTTGAACAGCTATAGGATAGTGGTGTTCTCTGTACAATAATAACGTGGTTTTAGTACCATGCACTATACACTTAAAATGATTAAGGTGGCAAATGTTATTTATATTTCACAACAATAAGAAAAACAAAATAGGTATTGGATTATTGAGCTTTGCAAGCAGTGAGGTGATACTGCAGGCTCTTTGGAAGGGAGAATGAATGGAATGAAGCCCTTGGTTTTATGTAGCCATGTGCTTTGGTTGGCACACCTCTGGAGATGGCTCAGGTTTCTACATAGCTTGAAAATGGACCTTCAGTCCCTATACTTTCATGATAAAGCAGCACTAATATGCAGAAGTCTCTAACATAGAATGGATAGTGAGGATTGGAATTGGGACATCAGAAAAATGACTCGTTTCTTCTATTTGAAACACTTCTTGGCAATGCGAAGGAAATCGTGATTTGTTTGTGCACTTCTAGAAATCAAGAGACAGATGAAGCACTGAGGCCCCATGTTGAAAGTTATCAGCCGGAATTAATGAAAAATGCGAGAATAGATCCTTCAGTTTTAGTGTAGTTTTTTTCACTGAATTGATACTGCGTTCTTTTTCATTCTCCAGCAAATATATTCTCATTGTGTGCTCTAGGAAAATGATTAAAAAACATCATTATAACACTTCTCTTTCTTTCTTCTTCATTGAAGAGGCCACAAGTGTCTGCATTTACAATTTGAACCAAACCTTCACTTTTATTTTCTGATAGCTCTGTGGTTCATTGGCTCATAAGATTTCAAGGTGAGAGAATGGCAAAGGGGCCAGCAGATCATCACTTCTGATCTTCTTTAGAGACAGCTGGGGCCCAGAGAGTCATCATGGACCCTCTTAGAATTCCACCAGTCATCTGGTAGTTAGGACAAATGACAAGGTTGGGCAAGGTGATATATGTTGGGGCACCAAGCCCAGGGACAAAGCAATGCCCTCAAGATGATAAGGAGAGGAGAGCAGGAGACCACCCCTTGCAGGACAGAGCCAGGGCCGTGTCCAGGAGGAAACGGGTGTGAGAGGGAAGGGACTCATTTGGAGAGAGCCTCATTTGACCATGTGGTCTATGTGGTGGATATTGGAAGAGCTAGATGTAAACTGGTGAGCTGAGGTGTGAGTCACCCTTCATTAACAAGCTCTTGGGCAAGTTATTTATTCTTTTATATCTTGGTGTTCTTCTTTGTGACATGTCAATGTTATTTCCTGGATAGAGCTGTTCGGAGGGCAAGGCAGGGCTTGTAAGTCCAGAGCAAGACTCAGGAGAGAACAAGAACAGATATCACTATCTGGTGAGCTGTCAGGCATCAGCCCTACTGGAGGTCTTTCTGGCCCCTCTGCCACCATCCTCCGTCCTTGTAGGAGCCCATGGCCCGCTCCAAGCTCCTACACAGAGGGCTCTGTCTTCCAACAGAGTGCTTTATTTACATGCCGGTCTGCTCTTCAATCCAATTGTTCTTTTAGGTTAGCCACTGTGTTCGACTCAAGTTTATAACCCCATCGTCCAGCACAGGGCCTGGAAAATAACTGTTCAACAAGTGTTCAATGATTGGTTGAGTGAATGAATGACTAGGAGAATGGACTTGCTTGACTTGTCTTGCAAAAAGGAGGAACAAAAGTTTGTGGGCAGAAGCTGGCGAGCCTCTATACTTGATGGTAGTGGTGAGAAGTTAAAGATGGATCTTTTGCATAAGTGCGGAATCAGTAGTGATTATTTGCTTTATAACATTTCTTGATAAATTTTGTGAAGATATTCTTTGACAAGGGATTCGGAGAGAACACAAACCTGCCTGTTCAATTACAGTTTAACATTAAAAAGAAACTTAAAAGTGCTCATAATTTGGATCCATCAATCTTACTTTTGGTATTATTTCCTAAAAAGTTACTGAAAATTGAAAAAATAACTTTATGTAAAAAAGTTGTTTTTGGCACCATAAGCATTAGAAACAGCAAACAAGTATAGAAATGGAAAGAAAAGCCAGGCAGTTACCAAAAGGGGCAGGAGCCTATGTTCTTTGGTATAGTTACACAGGACACGGCCATGAAACTGATGTTGGCAAGGATTGCAATAGCAAGGACAATGTGTGTGAAATTAGCAACATATGAAAATTTATGATATTTGTTGAAATCCAGGAACTCTAGTGAGGGGAACTGACTATAGCATCCCAAAGCCCACCCCCAATCATACCTCCTCTAGCAAGGCTCTGTCTCCCAAATTGCTCCCAGCTGGGGGGGGGTCACACATTCAGAACACAAGTTTATGGGGGGGGGAACATCAGATTCAAACCACCACACTTACCTTCTACAACTCTGTATTCCTCATCTCTAAAGAAAGATAGGCATACATAACTCAGAGATCATTATGGAGACTGTTGGGTGCAAGCACCTAACACAAAGTTGGTGGTCCTTTGTGTGAGTTCCTGATAACATTTGTTAGCTTGCCTATCTTATGCACTGATTATGTTAAAGGATTTTGAGGGCTCCTGCCTAGTAATTTGGAGAGTCAACTCTCATTATTTCCTATGAATGCAATAAAGTTGTTTTGAGTATATCCTGATAAGTAACTGCTTTCCTTAATGACCCTCCAGCGGGATACAATAGGGAAACCTCTGAAGGTTTTTATTCTTGAAACTAATTTTTAAGTACAAGTGCTTCCAATTAGTCTTGGCTCACTGTGATTTGTAGCATACCAAAAAGGCTTGGGTTTCTAAATATAGAAATCAAAATACCTTGCGTCCTTTGAAAGCCAAATCAGAAAACCTGACACAAAAGGAGAATCTGCTTACTTCATTCTCCAGTGAAACTATCATAAGGAAATTTGTCTCAGAAAGGGAAATGTTCAATCTGTTAATAACTTGTTCCTTTCCTCTACCCTCCCCAGTGCAGTGCAGAAAGGGATTTCTTGGAAAAACAGGTTCAGTAATTAAAACCTAAAAACTTACTTAAGCAAGAGTTGGATGGTGGAGCACTTTGTCAAGATGGTGGTTAAAAATTCCTGTGCAGTGCTGGAGAGATGGCTTAGCAGTTAAGGTGCTTGCCTGTGAAGCCTAAGGACCCATGTTTGACTCTCCAGATCCAAAGTAAGCCAGACACACAGAAGTGAGGCAAGCACAAGGTTGCACATGCCCACTAGGTGGTGCAAGCGTCTGGAGTTCGATTGCAATGGCTGAGGCCCTGGTGTGCCCATTCTCTATCTTTTCTCTCTATCTTTCTCTCTCCTGCTCTCTGTAAAGTAAAATTAAAAACAAATCCTGTGCAAATAAAGAAAAATGACAAACACATTCTGTTACGCTGGAATTCTTCTTTAATAATGAGGTAATGCTACAGCGTCTAGCCTTCTCTAGCATGTCATTGTTCTGTTGGCACAAGAACTTTCTAGGGCTGTGTCTGCTTTCCACTATGCTCAGCACTTAAGAATATCTTATATCTTATCACAAGGTCTCTGACAGTAGTTTTTGAGGAGATGAAAACATGGAACCAGCGAGAGATTAGCTGACCTTCTGAAGCCTCCACTGATTCAAGTAACCAGCAAGCCGCAGTTAAAACCAAGCTGATTTTCTAAGCATAGTTTTCTCATCTGTGTGATGGGTATGATAGTTACCTAATAAAGATGCTGGGGACCATCAAGGAAGTTAATATAGGAAAATATGGTGTGTTCCCAGACCACAACCAGATTCTACATCATGCAGAAGCCTGTCTGAAATACAGAATCCTGGTCCCTGCTGGAGACCTTCAGGATCAGACATTCTGGGGTAGGGTTCACCAATGTGTGTTAAAGCAGCCCTCGAAGAGATTCTGACGCACTGTAAACCTGAGGACCAGTGGGCCACTTTCCTTCATGTTCTTTCTGGCTTTGTTTATTTCAGGTTGGCAAGTAGTCAAGGGATTGCTGTTGGTGCCCAGACAGGGAAACTGAGGCTCAGTGGGACTAAGCAAATTTCTGAGATCTACTCCAGAAAATCAAAACTAATAAGTATCATCTACCAACCACTTCTCTCCCTGGACTCTTAGCCCCATCAGTGGTGGGGTTTTGGAAGTCCTACATCTTATTTCATTTATAAAGTCAGGGTCCTAAAGGTGCCCAGGTGTTCTGGTTATTTATGGCTGCCTAAAAGCCACCCCATAACTCAGTAGCTTAAAATTTAATTTACTATTCCCCATCACAATGTTGTGGGTTAATTGGGATCTGTTGAGTGTGGGTCACGGACGTCTTTTTGTGGCAGTTAACTGAGGGTGGGACTGGGTTGGATGCACAAGATGGCGCCTTCATGTACATGTCACGTCCCTTGGCTGAACAGTGTGCACTGGCTGAAGGTTGGACAGATGTCCTTGTCTTGGACCTTCGTCTATAACGAGCTTGAGTTTCCTCGCTGCATGATAATTTCAGGGGCCAGAGTTCTTAAGTGACATCTGACTTCCCCCAGAGCAAACACCTCCATGCAGTGAATGCATCATTTTGTGTGCACTGTTCTGGTCAAAGCGTTTGTGCTACAGCTCAGGTTTCAAGAGAAGGGACCAAGTCCCCATGTCTTAATGGGAGGAATGTTGAGGAATTTGTGCCTCTGAATCCATTATTTATTTTATTTATTGGTTTTTCGAGGTAGGATTTCACTCTAGTCCAGGCTGACCTGGAATTTACTATGTAGTCTCAGAATGGCCTCAAATTCACAGGGATCCTCCTACCTCTGCCTCCCAAGTGCTGGGATTAAAGACGTGCGCCACCATGCAGCTGAGTCCATTTTTTTTTTAATGTACTGGACACTGTTGATTAGTGCCTCCAATATTCTTTTCCTTAAAATTTTGTTTTATCTATATTGTAAAGGGTTATACTCCTTTGTCCCCTCGTCTCTGCTCCTGTAACCCTGGGGACCCTCCTCAGTGGGGTTATGGTATTCACTGTGGGGTCACGAAGGCCTCAGTCAGTCCCTGTGGGGAAGAGGGAGGGGCCATGCCTCACAGTATTCCTACCCACTCTGTGGCTCTTACAGTCTTTCTGCCCCCTCTTCCACAATGTTTCCTGAGCCATGGCAGGACTGTTGGCAGTTTGACTCAGTGTTGAGTTCTTTGTAGCCTCCGGATTTTTGCTTTGGTTGGTTTTGATTGACCACCGCGTCTGTCACCATCACTCTGGAGCTGGTTGTCAGGTTGTCAGGTATTCATGTTGTCGCTTCCTCTGCACTTTCTCCTGGGCCCTGGCAGATGTGGTAGAGGTTGTGTGTCTCCTTGTGGGCAGTTGGCTATCTTCTCATCTTATCATTTTGTCTGCTGTCTTCCCCTGGTTTGCTGCTTCCCAGGCAGCCGCCATAGAATCTCTGAGTCCATTTTTAACCACCACTTCTTTAGGGATAGTTGTGAAGATTGTATAGCTGTGAGCGTTCAGTGCACATTCAGTGGTGTTAATGATGACGACAAGGGAGGGTCTGGAAAGTGTGGCAGCATGTGTGGAGGGACAGCCTCGACGGCACAGTCACTGGAAATCTTATGCTGGATGATAGGTTAGGAAAAAAAAAAAAAAAACCTCACTCCCTAGGTTGTACACATTGGAAGTGAAGATTTTGTTCTATTGGGTTTGCTGTGTTCTGTTCTCTCATAGGAAGTCACTATGTCTTCCATACCTCCTTCTTTCCTTCATTCCCTTTCTCCTCCTTTTACCCATTCCTTCTTCCCTCCTTCTCTCCCTCCATGTATTTGAGCCAGAAAACACTAGGACATTGTATTCAGTGCTAGATAGATAAGACAGAATCCCTATTAGTGGGGAAACAATTAGAAGAAAATTTAAACCAGTATTCACCAGTGAATAATTTTTGTGATTGTGTTAAGCAGGGCCCCAGGAGACATGCCATGTCCTAGTCTCATCTCTACTGAGGATATTGGATCTGAATAAGAAGGTTTTCCTAGAGGAGTTGCCACTTAAACCTCCAGGAGGAGGGCCCCCAAACAACAGGGACTGGTGGTGGAGAGGAATTTGGGGCAGCTATCCCAATGAGTGAAATATCTGTGGGATCAGTGGCGGGAGTCCACCCTGGACAGGAGTAGGACCCCATCAGCTTAGAGGACAGCAAATTTGGTCCCAAAGGTAATGGAGTTCACTGGAATGGTGATAGTTGAAGAATTCCCAAATTTTCTACGTCTTTTTTACCTGAAGAGGGGGAACAAGCTTAAAGTGATGGACACTGGTATTGAGGGGTGAACTCGGCTGGTTTTCCTTGAATGAATAAATCACGGCTTGCCGTTTGTCCCCAATCAGCAGTAATCCTAGCATTCTAACCCCGGGTCAGTCCAGACAAAAGCAGCCCACTCGGCCCCTTTCCACATTTGCCAGCCTGTAATAGCATCCTTATCGGAGGAAATCTCTCGATTGCTCCCTAACATAAACTGTTTGCTGGGCAGCCAGGGTCAGTGGTGCCTGCTAAGCTCACAGACCGACCTGGGTGCCCTGTTTGAACTGTGGAGGGTTCCATGGAACTGAAGTGGGCCCGGCTGAGATAGTGGTGTTTACAGAGACAGACTTGGGTCTGGGACTGTAATTTCTCTGAGCTTGTGAACACCACCGGAGTGAGCTAGTTTATGAGCTGAATGACCAAGCAGTGTGCACAGCCAAGAGGACATTGCTTCTTTCTCACTGGAGGAATTTAGCCCTTTCAGACAGTTTTTATCTTGTGAGAAAGAAGATTTCCAATAGACTGTGGTGGGTGGTATCGAAAAAAAATCCCCCTTTAGGTTACAAAACAAAACATACAAACAATACACATAGCTGTCACTCCCCCCAGCCTCCCCCCTAACAATGAAACAGAAACAGGAAGAGAGGTGAGTTTAGAAAATGAAATCCTTTAAGTGCTGGACAAGCTGCCTGCGCTAAAGGGCTTTTGGGGTGTCAAATGAGCAGTTAGCGCTGGAAAAATCCTCCTTGCCCTAAGGGGTTAAAATGTGGACCATGTTTCTGAGTGCCTCTTTTCTTTTGTTAATGGGAACTGACATCCCCTACAATCAGATGGGACCGAGCTTAATCATATTCCCCATGACAGGAGAAATTAAGGTCTGTGGTAGAAGACATTATAATTCTGACAGAATTTTCATGCCCTCCAAAAGCCTAAATTACTCTGTTTACAAAAATCACATGTTGCTGGATCTTTGTCTTAATGCTCTGATTTGGGGGCCTGTTAATTTCCATTTTGTGGGGAAGGGACACTTCAGTGTTATTTGTGGCTTGCTATCATTTATCTTCCCATGTGCTTGAGCAGATAAGTGGCTCCATCCCTCAATCCTTTGACTCCAAAAGCTCCCCCATGCTGGATGACTTCAGGCTTTGGACTGGCCAAAGGCAGCAGTGAGAACTGAGTCATTTTTGTTTTTCTCTAAGGCCCAGCATGTTTCTTCCTTCTCAAATGATCTGTTTGGGATCTATCAGCAGTGAGCTGTCCAGATTTGATTCAGCAGAGTACCTGAGGTCTGACCCCATGTTCAAGACAAAAACGGCATTTTTTTTTTTTTTTTTTTGATGATGGAGTATTCTACTGTTCAGTGCTTATGTCCAAAAGTAGACATGAATGACTTCGTTTGGTTACACATTGTGACGATAATATTCACAGTACTGCACAACGGTTACAGCAGAAGCATAGCCAAATGAACACTATGGCCAGCAAGGATGAATGCCCGTGAAGACAGCTGGCGTCATAGGCACTGTGGGTTGGCATATGCTTAACAACGGACTCTCTGTTAAAGTGCTTGTGATTTCTGTGGTGTGTATACTCCCACTCATGCCAATTTCAAGCCATCACTGTGATATCAATTGGCCTGCACACGTATCAATTAGCTCTCTCTCATAAAGCCAATGTAAGCACACTCCTGACTGTAGTACATATCGGCCTAACATCCCTGAACCCACACTCAGGCGTGTGCACTTGAGGATACGTCCACAGCCACGAGAGCCCTCGGGTGCTGTTTCTTCTTTCAACAATGTGAAGTTATAAATGATACCTATGCATAGCCCAGCAGGGAAGAAGGTGTCTATAGTGTCACAGGATGCTTCCCGGGTGGAGTTCATTGCTTCCTGCTTCGCCATTGTAGTGAAGCTACAAGCTCAGCCTTCATTTCCAATATGCATTTCTCACCCAATACTTCAAAAAAAATTTTTTTTGTTCTTTTTTAAATACACTTCAACTGAGGAGGAGAAAATAATTTTGTGTCCTGGAACACCAGTGAAGCCAACTTTGAAAGTTACCAATTTGAAAAAAAAAAAAATCAGATTGGGTATGTAGGCAAAATAAGTGGAGGCTATAATCATGAAATTCTGCATAAGAGCAAATGGATTTGCGCTGATTTTAACTCAGTGGGTAACGATTGTAGCTAGCAGCATTCCTCTCGAGGCTTCTTGGGGGCAGCTAAGTTCTAAAAATGGTTGATGCTTCTATTAGGTGAGTGTGCCCCACTAATCTGTGATCTATTTTAGAGGGAAAAAACAATTGCATGCGGTCTGTGAGATTTTTGATCTGACCCCCTTGGTCAGAGGACGATTATTTCTCTTTTGCAGACGTGTCCAGAGTTGCTGCTTGCAAGTGAAGTCCTTACAAAGAATTCTAATAGGCGCCCTGCTGGGTTGTTGTCTGTTCTTAAGTCGCTTTACATTTGAATTGGAAAGAAATAGTGGTCAGCTGAAATGCAGGTCTCTTTGGAAATGGCCTTTGCAGAGCCAAACAATGCAAGCCAGTGTCCCTGTCCCTCATCACCCATCGCAACTAAATCAATGCAGTGGCGTTGCCTGTAGAGGAAAGAGGGCCATTGGCACATTGTACCACTCCTGACACACATTGTCCTATCCATCCATAAACATGTCTGTGGGATGCTGCTGTGTGTTCTAGAAAAGAGGTTACATCAGGGTGCTGCTGTGAAGAAATTAGAGAAATACATGTATCATCCTTCTTGCCCCCCCCTTTTTTTTACATATCGAAATTAGTTTCTGATTCTCACTTGGGAAAAAAAAAAATAATACAGTAGCTCCTAGTGGAAAACCTGTCTTCAGTTATATTTAGCAGGGAAATGAGTCAAACTGTTGAGAGACTGCCAGCTTTGTCATTATAGGATTATGCATTTTAATGGAACACAAGTTCGAAGGCCTTTGGGCTTGAGAGTTGCGTCACACATTTTACTTTCCCAAGCTTTTTGAGGCCTGGAGAAACTACTGAGATTTTAAAAGCCAGGTGTTGAGTGACCTCTGTTTCTTTTCACTTCATTTTAATCACTTGATCCTTCTTACACGGCATCACTGAGGATGAGGGAATCGACACCAGAGCATTTAATTCAAAGGGCACCTCTATTTTGGAAGCTTTACATGATGACTGAGCAGAGCAACGAGTTTCCTCATCTTGGGAGCTTGCTTAGGTAATTCACGTCTGCATAGGGACAAGTCAGGCTCCACATCCTGCGGTGCTTCCTCGGGTCCAGCTGGGACTAGGTGAGAGAAAGGGGAGCCTGTCTATCTTTGTGGCCTTGCAAAAATGATTTCTGGAAAGGGCTGGAAGAGTGTCATGATTTTGGAGAACTGTTAGGGCAGGCTTTCTGGGAGTCATCTTGTGGCTCTTGGCCTTGTTTGCAATAGGTATCCGGCAGCTTATCATTTGTCTGCATACAGATATGCATGCATCTTTCTCTTTCTTCTGATCTTCCTTGCTGGGGGTCAGCATGCTAGTAAAGCTCTGGCACACCTTCCCAGACCCTTCATTGGGGTTTTCACAAGAAAGCCACCTGTTCACTGGCTTAGACATTCAGACCCATGTCTCAGATTTTATACAAGGATGCCCTGTGTTTTCAAAAGATGCTCAGCAAGAGTGGAGTCTGACAACATGTGCCAAGGAGATGGCAAGGGTCACTGATGACACTCAAAGCATATCAGAGCAGAAATTCAGAAGGTGATGAGAACTTAACACTTCAGTAGACTTATAACACACCCTCCCAGGCTCAGGGAGCGTTGTGGAAGAGGGGACAGAAAGACTGTAAGAGCCTCTGGGTGCGAAGGAGTATCCAGAGGCACTGCCCCTCCCCTGCCCTGCTGCAATGACTGACTGCTGCTCTCATATCTCATAACCCCATGGTGAATACCAGTTACCCCACTGAGGAGGGGCTGAGGAGGAGGGGAATGGGACCAACACATTTGTCCATACAACACAGTTTCTAATCAATAAAAATAAAAAGTCAAAAATAAAAACTAACAACAAAAAAGAAACTCATTATCTGGAAAAATGTTTTTAAGTTCTTACCCCTTAAATATATTTGAGAAGTGTCAAAAAGAGTGAAAACAGTGTTCATTTCAATTGCATTACTTTGTGAAGAGAAACGCTGGAGTAAGAGAAGTGCATATGTCATGACTAATACTGAATGCTAGGGTTGTTAACTTTCCTTTGGAGTTGGCTGAGTGAGTGTTAGGCTGTGGAATAGAATCTATGAGACACATAACTGGTGATGTGATATTTATTTTCTTTGAAGCAACTACATTTTATATTCTAGAATAAAAAAGACATGAGCCAACCTTCCCTCCCTCCCTCCCTCTTTCCTTCTTTCCTTTGATACAAAATGGAAGGTAGGGGATAATTTTAGAAAACATTACAGAAACCTTAGGAAATGCCACACCTCATGAAGGTTTAAGAGTGCTGTGGCAGTAGTTCACAGGAAATAAAACTTTTCAAAGGGAATCCACTATTTAGAAATTTAAGTTTACTCAAGAAATTAAAAGAACTCTTAGATTGCTTTAAAGGGTGCCTTCGGGCACACCACTCAGATCAATGTTATTTAACTGGATTGCCTTATATTGGTATTTTCTGGAGTCCATGTCTTATATAATGTAAGACACATCTATATCTAGTAGGACTCTTGGAGAACAATTGTCTTTCTTTTTTGCTGAGCCAGATTTTTGGGCAAGAAACATGAAAAAATGAAAAAAAGGAGAAAAAAAGAATTACTATGAAATCAAAGGCATCCTTGTGGATAGAAAGAGGTACTTTAAGCCAGGTGTGGTGGTACACACCTTTAATCCCAGTACTCAAGAGGTAGAGAGGTAGGAGGATCATTGTGAGTTCAAGGCTACCCTGAGACTATATAGTGAATTCATTCCAGGGTAGCTTGGGCTAGAGTGGGACCCTACCTCGTGGCGGTGGGGGGGGGGAGAAAAAAGAAAGAGGTACTTTAGAGAAAAGTGACATATCCTTCCTATAATGCATTCAACTTCCTCCGCAGAAATGTAATGTGAGGAATAAATTTCTCCTGGGCCCCAAATGTTCACATTTTAGTTATGAGTATCGATAACATTAGACATAACTTCAGACAGAAGTGTTACTTGAATGAACATTTAATTCTGTTAAGAAATAGGGTCAGCAGTTAAGGCAATTGCCTGCGAAGCATAAGGAGCCAAGTTTGACTCTCCAGATCCCGCATAAGCCAGATGCACAAAGGTGAGGCAAGCGCAAGGTCTCACATGCCCAATAGGTGGTGCAAGCATCTGGAGTTCTCTCTCTAAAAAATAAAAATTAAAGAAAAGGAAATAATGCACACTAAGCTACCTGGGGGAAGCAGTACCTATATCAGTGAATCCCCAAAGCTAATTGTGCCACGTTCAAAGCACTGCTTCAGTGGGCGTGGTGGTGCACCCCTTTAATCCCAGCACTTGGGAGGCAGAGGTAGGAGGATTACTATGAGTTCAAGGCCACTCTGAGACTCCAGGTCAGCCTGGGCTAGAGCGAGACCTTACCTCGAAAAACAAAAACAAACAAACAAATAACACTGCTTCAACTTTTATTTATTTAGTTTCTCTAGAATTTCATGGGGTGCTCCTGAGTCTTGCCTGTCTTGTTTTATAGATACAAAGTAACTAAGAGTGCCCATCTGATACAGTCACAAACTCATTTATTAATTAATTGATTTGGTCTTTTTGCTTTTCTTGACACTTTTTCACCATGAAATCCCCCTATTTCAGGACAAATGAATGAGTTTTATTCCTCTTTTAAAATATATTTTTTAAAAAAATTATTTGCAAGCAGAGGAGAGAGATAAAGGAGAGACAGAGCATGGGCGCACCAGAGACTCCAGCTGCTGCAAACGATCTCCAGATGCATGTGCCACTTTGTGGATTTATGTGGGTACTGGGGAATCGAAACCTAGATCATTAGACTTTGTAGGCGAGTGCCTTAACCACTGAGCAATCTCTCCAACCCTGAGTTTCTTATTTTTTTCTTTTCTTTTTAGGTTTTCGAGGTAGGGTCTCACTGTAGCCCAGGCTGACCTGTAATTCACTGTGTAGTCTCAGGTTGGCCTTGAACTTGTGGTAATCCTCCTATCTCTGCCTCCTGAGTGAGTACTGGGATTAAAGGTGTGGACCACCATGCCCAGCTCTGAGTTTATTTCTCATCTCCACCTTTTCTCATCTCTGGTGCCATTGTTTCTCCTCTTTTCCTGTTTGAGTCTGGAAGGTACACCTGTCCCCCTTCATCCACAAAGAAGTGTTCGTTCTTGAAGGTGATGTTTGTGTCCTGCCTTGTCTGCAGGCTTTTAGTCACAGGGACCAGTCACACTGTGTGATCTTTATGCTTTGTGGTTCACCAACCACACTGCAGATTCTTGAGAGCAGTGCTCAGTCCCCGAATTATGCACCCTTGATTTGATCAGTGCTTGTATGATTTACATAAAGGCCTTTCTGACAGGATCAAAGACCACCATAGATAGCAGGCTGATTTAGGCCAGAACCTAATGATGCTTCTCCTTGTATTAAAAAAAAAATGGTTTAAGATCTGGGGAGATGGCTTAATGGCTTAAAAGAGCTTACTTGCAAAGCTTGGGTTATGAGTTCAATTCTCCCTAGCACCCACATAAAGCTGGGTGCAGCACAGTCCCTGTGTGGTGATCTCAGCAAGCCTATGACAGTGGGAGGAGGAGCAGGAAGATTCTGAAGCTCAGGGCCAGCTAGCCTGGTAGGATTTGCAGTGTCAAGAGACCCTTTCTCAAAGAAAGTAAAAGGACATGGATGTCTTGGGGTGTTCTCCGACCTTCACATCCATGCTGTGGCACATGTGTGCCCCCCAAAATAAGTATTTAAATATTTATTCATTTTGCTTTTTTGAAGTGGGGTCTCACTGTAGCCCAGGCTGACATGGAATTCACTATGTAGTCTCAGGGTGGCCTTGAACTCACAGTGATCCTCTTACCTCTGCCTCCCGAGTGCTGAAAGTTCTGGGATTAAAGGTGTATACCACCATACCTGGCTTAATTATTTGAGAGAAAGAGGTAGAATATATATATATATATATGTATATATATATATATATATATATATTACACATGTATATATGTATGTATGTATGTATGTATGTATGTATGTATGTATATGTATATGGAGAGAGAGAAAGAGAGAATATGGATGTGTCAGGGCCTGTAGCAACTGCAGATGAACTCCAGATGTATGTACCACCTTGTGCATCTGGCTTACATAGGTTCTGGGGAATTGAACCTGGGTCCTTAGGCTTTGCAGGCAAGCACCTTAACTGCTAAGCCATCACTCCAGCTCATAAATAAAAATTTTAGAAAGTGTTTAAAAAACTTTTTCATGTGAATTGTTGGTACTTTTGGTGATAGCAGACTAAGAATAAGCACTCTCTTGAAGCTGTCCACTGGGATGCATGAAGTTATCTTTGGAGAAGTTATCACTTATTCTGAATCAATCAGAGTAGAAATATTTACTTTGTCTTTTGTGATGTTCCACTTTATTTTGCTTACTCTTGTTAGTTCTTTTTATTTCATCTCCTTTTACCTTAAATTCAAACTTCAAGAGTTTTAGATCTTTCATAGAAGATCCGAAGATCTGAAAAATATTTCCTGTAACTCTCGTATTCACAGACATGAAGACTGAGTCACGGAAGAATCTTCTGACATGTCTGGACTTCCTGACCTCTACCAGTTGCGGACTATTTTTCCTGACATTACCACGTGGTCTCCTGTCATTAGCGGCTTGCATTTTTCTATTTACTGTACTTCATTTGACAAATCATTAAAAATAGATAGCACAACACTGGCCTCAGGACTAATCTCTAAGCGGCCCCATTATTTTTAGCTTCCCGGGTGGAGAATCGTCTATTTATCCCCGAGCTTCGGTTCCTCTCGGTTAAGAAGGCTTTAATCACGGCAGAACTTCACCTTTTACCCCACAGTTCCCGGCTAGCCTGCCTGGCTTTAATAGCCTCCTATGAGAGAGACCTTCTCCACAGCCTTTAGAATGTCTAAATAAATTATGCCCACAGATTCCTTTTTATCTGCTGTTTTTAGCACACAATCTGCACCCCCCCCCAAAAAAAAAAACCAGGCCAGAGGGCACGTTTGTCTTGGTAGGTGCTTTGAAATGTCTTTCTATGGAATTTCTCTTTTCTTGAACTTGGGTCAAGATGGATGTTTGTCTGGGGCTGGGCCTGGGCTGAAGAGGGCAACAGCAGTTCTGCAGTGAATACTGCTCCCCCCCCCTCATACCAAACAAGCTGCACCTCCTGAGGCCGTGCGCTCTGCTCCACTCTGCATCGGTTTTCGGGTTGGCCTTTTTGGTTTTTGCATTTTCTCTTCTAACCCTTGGCTCCGCAAAGTCCTTTCTGCTATCAAGCCTTTTAGAAATTCCATCTTTCTGGGCTGTGGAGATGGCTCAGCAGCTAAAGGTGCTTGCTTGCAAAGCCTGTTGGACGCAGGTTCGATTCCTTCAAGTATGTACAGCCAGATGCAGAAAGTGGCACATGGATCTGGAGTTGGTTTGCAGCAGCAGCAGGAGGCCCTGGCACGTTCATACATTCTCTCACTCTGTCTCCCTCCCTCTCCTTCTCATGAATAAGTAAATAAAATATTTAAAAGAAATCATCTTTCATTTCTATCCCTCCTTCAGCCCAGAGGAGGCCTCCTGGGCTCTTCTCTGTTCTCTCATAAGCTGCAGCACTTTTGTTTACTTGTGCGTGTTAGTTACTTTCTCATTGCTGATGTAAAATGTCTTGACAGGAACAGCTTACAGAAGGTAGAGTTTACTTCACCTGACAGGGACAGGGGCTATATAGTCCATGATGGTGGGGAAGACTTGGTGGCAGGAGAGGGAAGCCAGCTGGTCACATTGCATTCAGTGAGGGTGAGAAAAGGGGGAGGGTAGAGCGAGAGAGGGAAGGTGAGAGAGAGAGAGAGAGAGAGAGAGAGAGAGAAGTAGGGAGGGAGAGTGAAAGAGAAAGAGAGAGAGAGGGATGGTGAGAGAAAGAAAGGAAGGGAGAAGAAAGTGATAAAAGGAAGTGGGGCAGGGCTATAAAATCCTCAAGGCCCGCCCACAATGACCCACCTCCTCCAGTGAAGAGCCACTCGCTTAAGGTTACAGTGTGCAAATAGCGCCACCATCTGGGGGCCAAGTGTCCAAACACATGAGCCTATGGCGGATGCTTCCCGTTCAAACCACAGCACTTGAGTGTTTCAGCACTGAAATCACTTTTCCTGGTTCATGCTAGTCTGCAGGCGGCTGTGTTAGTCAAGACTTTGGTTCCTGGGTCACATAGCCTGCAGAAATAGTTTAATGCAGATAAGGGTTAGTTATTGTGGCTCATGGCTGTAGAGGTTTCAGTCTGTGATTGGTGGCTCCATGGTTTTGGGCCTGAGGTAAGGGAGGATATTCTTATCATGGCAGAGGGCCTGTGTGGCAGCCAGGTAGGAGAGAGAGAGAGAGAGAGAGAGAGAGAGAGAGAGAGACTAAGAACAAGAGATAACCTCCACCGACTTCCATAGTGACCTACTTCTTCTAGCCAGACCCCACCTCATAGCTATTCAGTCGTGAAATCATCAATAGATTAACCCATTGATACAGTGCTCACCCTCAAGATCCAATCACTTTTTGAAAGCCCCACCTCTGCACATTGTATTGGGGCTCAAGCCTTCATCACATGAGCCTTTTGGGGGTGGGACACTTCATGTAAACACATAGCGTGCAGTGATGGGTGATATCATCTAAACAAATGGACTGCATGGGTTCAACATCTAGCATAGGGTCACAAGATGCAAGAATTCAATGTCTGTCAATCAGGGCTGGAGACATGGCTCAGTGGTTAAGGCACTTACCTGCCAGTCCTAAGGACTCAAGTTCAGTTCCCTAGTACCTAGGTAAAGCCAGATGAACACAGTGGCACATATGTCTGGAGTTGGTTCGCAGTGGCTGGAGGCCCTGGCATGCCCATTTTCTCTCTCAATAAATAAATAAATATTTTTTTGTTTTTCGACGTAGGGTTTCACTCTAGTCCAGGCTGACCTGGAATTCACTCTGTATTCTCAGGGTGGCCTCCAACTCACGGCGATCCTCCTACCTCTGCCTCCCAAGTGCTGAGATTAAAGGCATGCACCACCACTCCCGGCTTAAATAAATATTTTTTTTGCTTATTTATTATTATTTATTTGAGAGTGACAGATAGAGAGAGGGACAGGGAGAGAGAGAGAATGGGCGTGCCAGGGCCTCCAGCCACTGCAAATGAACTCCAAATGCAGGCACTGCTTAGTGCATCTACCTTTACATGGGTACTGGGGAATTGAACCTGGGTCATTAGGCATTTCAGGCAAGCACCTTAACTGCTGAGCCATCTTTCCAGCCCTAGACTTTTTGTTGTTTGGTTTTGCCATCCTAGAGATTAAATTCAGGGCCTTGCACATACTACGCCAGTGATCTACTTCATTAACACAATCCAAACTTCCAAAGCCTCATTTTTGTGTCTGTAAAATAGGGGTAATATTATGTACCTTATAGGATTAAGATGAAGGCTGAGCCATAACATTCTTAGAAGAATTCTTTTTTTTTAGTTTTTCGAGGTAAGGTCTCACTCTAGCCCAGGCTGACCTGGAATTCACTATGTAGTCTCAGGGTGGCCTTGAACTCATGGCGATCCTCTTACCTCTGCCTCCCAAGTGCTGGGATTAAAGGCGTGCGCCACCACGCCCGGCTTTAGAAGAATTCTTAGTTGCAGTTTTGATGTTATTTTATTTCCTGGATCAAATGATGTCACTTTTCTCCTGCCTGTCCTCAGGGCAGAAATGAACATGGGTCCTGCTGGAGGACTGTGGGAATGGCACGGGAAGTCACAGCTCTAAGAGTACTTTATTAGCTCAAGACATAGTGACTTCTAGAATACTCTTCCTGCCAAGGTGACTATTAAAAATTAATTATCAGCTGGGCATGGTGGTGCACACCTTTGATTCCAACACTCAGGAGGCAAAGGTAGGAGGGTCACTGTGAGTTCAAGGCCAACCTCCTGAGGCCACATAGTGAATTCCAGGTCAGCCTGGGCTAGAGTGAGACCCTATCTTAAAAAACCTAACAAAAAAATATTATCAGCAATAGTGGTGCTTGCCTTTAATACCAGAAGAGATTGGGAGGCGGAGGTAGGAGAATTGCTGTGAGTTTGAGGCCAGCTTGGGACTACAGAGTGCGTTCCAGGTAAGCCTGGGCTAGAGTAAGACTTTATCTCAAAAACAAACAAACAAACAAACAAACAAACAAAAAAACCAAAAAGATTACCATTTTCAAAGCCCCTATGATGCTGCAAGCAAGTTCCATATGATCTCATTTATCCCCCAGAACAGGTGTTTAAGCTCGGCATGTTCATTCCCAGATGAGGAAACAGAAACCAAGAGGGTCAAGGGCAAGGTCTTGTATGAATAAAACTTAGAGCCAAGTATGGACTTAGAGTCTTTGTGCTTCCCCTGTGGGAATGTCCTAGGGTCTTTGATTTGAAAGATATTGTTATAAAAAAAAAAAGCGGATAAAGAGGGGGTTTAAAAACTGTTTTTGCATTGATGTTTGAGGGAGTCCATTTGCAACCAAGTCGTGACAGCAGAATACTCGTACCTCTTTATTTTTGCTTCCAAAGGATGTGATAAGACAGAAAGTTATTGAAAAACAGCTGTTAAGTAACCATTGCAAGTAAAGCGTTGGGACTTTGTGCCCACTGACGTCAACGGGTTCTGGTTTGGAATCTTGATGTGGCTCCTATACTGCCTGTACTGACTCAGCAGCTATGGCTGGCTGGCTGGCCCATGTCTCTCTCTCCTGGTCCAGCCGTCTCTGTACACCTCAGATAGAGCCTGCGGTGGCACCCACATTTGGTCTTGACAAATGCGGCATCACTGTGGCCAGCCTCTTCCATCAGGAGAAATTGCAATGGTGTAGCTAGACCAAGACAGATGGGTACATTAATGGCCCTGAAAATCATTCTGGAATCCAAGAGAAGGAACGAACCAAGCAGAACCCTGAGCCCACAAAGGTCAGGATGAAAAGCGCTGGGTTTAGAGGCTGCACTCTTGGCTTGGCCTGTATGGGCACTGGATGCACACTGACCTGGGGTTCCTCATGCAGGCTGGAACTCTGGGGGCAGGCACTGTCCTTTAAGACGAGCAGGTGCAGAGTGGAACCCCTAGATGACCCCAAGGCCACTGTGTTTGGTCTGGTCTAAGGCAAGAGTTTTCCAATTATGGTGTTCTTGGCATTTTGGGCCAGGAGATTTCTTTTGTGAAGCATGTCTTGTGCGTTGCCCTCCAGGGTGCACCAGATCCCTGGAATTTACTCAGTGTCAGTAGCACCTTCTAGTTGTGACAGCTGTAACATCTCTGGAGGCTATTAAATGTCTCTGGGGAGGGAACGAAGCCGGCCTTGGTGGTAAAGCGGAGCTCTAGGGTCACTGGCTTGTGAAGTCTTAGCCTGGGCAGAGCTAGTTATGAGACCCGGTTCATTGACATATCTCATATCCCAGGTGTCCCAGCAGGTATTACAGTCTATCACTCTTGCATGGAATTCTAGAAGATGTGTAGAGTTTAATACTGTGCATAAAACGTCACACATTTTGAGCTTTTGCCTATCGAGAAAGACGTTTTCTTCAAGCAGCTAAATCTGTGGGCTGGTAGATAGCGTGCTTGGCTTACAGTTCCTTCTCCATCCCTTTTCATACTCCTATGGTCATGGCAGACACTATAAACCCATTAAAGCCTCCTTTTTCTATTGACCTTGCCAGTTTCAACACTCATTTTGTAGAATTAGTACACAAGATATACCTGTTTATTCTCATCTCTGGGCTTGACCCATTGAAATCAGAGAGAATAGCCAAATGTGAAGATAGTCGTGGAAAACCTTTCATGATGCGAGAGAGGGTCTGGGCCTTGGATCTCTAGCTGGTTTTGATCCACCTTTTCCCTTAATGTTCACTGGCTTCAGTTGTTTGTTCTATAAAACACAGCCACATTTTCCTGGCAGCAATAGTCATGCCATAAAGAGCTTTAATTATCATTTGTGGATTTTCAGGTAATGGAAAGCAGATAGTCTTAGAAAGCATCTATCTAAATTTGCAGAAGAGATGATTCCTGTCATTTTTCAGTCTAAATTTCCAAGGCAGATCTTCAGTTTAGGTTGACAACAGCTCTCTATGCATCGAACGATAATTTAGTAAAGATACACTTTGTCTCCAGTGGTAGACAGAACACATTTTTTTTTGCATGTACAAAACAAACCATAAAATATAGATGTCTTATCAAAGAAATTCGCTCGTCACCCAGAATACATCACTATGAACATTTTGTCACAATTACTTTCTTAATTTTCTTTTAATCTAAGAAATAGATTGTCTTAGTGTACTTTTGCTGCTACAACAAAATCCCTTAGACTGGATAATTTTTAAATATTTATTTATTTGAGGGCTGGAGAGATGGCTTAGCAGTTAAGCACTTGCCTGTGAAGCCTAAGGACCCCGGTTCGAGGCTTGACTCCCCAGGACCCACATTAGCCAGATGCACAAAGGGACATATGCATCTGGAGTTCGTTTGCAGTGGCTGGAGGCCCTGGCGTGCCCATTCTCTATATATCTCTATCTGTCACTCTCAAATAAATAAATAAACAATTAAAAAAATTTATTTATTTGAGAGGGAGAAATAGACAAAGAGGCAGATAAAGAGAGAGAGAGAGAGAGAATGGGCGCACCAGGGCCTCTAGCCACTGCAAACGAACATGTGCCACTTTGTGCATCTGGCTTAAGTGGGTGCTGGGGAATTGAACTTGGGTCCTTCAGCTTCATAGGCAAGGGCCTTAACCACTAAGTCATCTCTCCAGCCTCTATACTGGATAATTTTTTAAACAATGGAAATTTATTTCGCATAGTTCTGAAAGCTGGGAAGTGCCATGTTGTGCCAGTAAGTTCGGTGTGTGGTAAGGATCCATTCCTTAGAGCTGGAGCTCTAGACATTTCCTCATGTGGCAGAAGGGACCGAGGGCCTAGGTAAGTGTCTTCCAGCACTTGTGTAAGGTGCTTATCCATTCATGAGAGCAGAGCCCTTATAGCTTAATCACTTCTCATAAGGCTCTTGCTTAATGTCGTCACCTTAAGGGGTTAGGTTTCAATGTGAATTCTGGAGCAAACCCATTTAAACCATTCTGGAAATCTTCTTTTCTTTTTTTTTTTTTTTGCTGTGTGTGTTCATATATTTGTGGACACGTGTGTGTGTGTGTGCAGATGTTGACACTGGGTGATTGCTGAATTGTTCTCCACTCCCCATTTTTATTTTTAATTTTATTTAATTATTTGAGAGATAGAGGCAGAGAGAGGGAGAATGGGTGCACCAGGGCCTCCAGCCAGTGCAAATGAACTCCAGACACATGTGCTACCTTGTGCATCTGGCTTACGTGGGTGCTGGGGAATCAAACCGAGGTCCTTTTGCTTTGCAGGCAAATGCCTTAACCACTAAGCCATTTCCCCAGGCCCCCCTTTTTAAAATTAAGTGAAAACTTTGCTATATGAACATATTGCATAGTGGTTATATTTTCATTGAATTATATTCTTTTCTCTTCTTTGTTTTGGGAGGGGGTAGGAAGCCCAGAATGATTTGCAACTCATTCTGTAGTCCCAGGCTGGCCTCAAACATATGGAGGTTCTCCTACCTCTGCCTCCTAGGTGCTGGATAAAGGTGTGCACCACCATGCCTGGCTCTGGGTTAGTTATACTCTTATTTCCTCTCCCCCCCCCCCTATTTAACTGAGGGCTCTCCTCTGTGATGTTATCAGTATTCATTGTATTCACTGTGGAGTCATGAATGTACCAGTCACTCTCTGTGGGGTGAGGCAAATCCTCAGGTTACTCTTCCAACTTTGATGGTCTTAAAATTCTTTCTACTCCCTCTTCCTGAGCCTTGGAGGCTGTATAAGCCTCCTTTAGTATTGAACTCTCAGCAGCTACTGATTTTCTGCTTTGATTTTTTTGGGTCTCTTCAGTTTCTACCACTGTCTTCCTGGAGAAGTCTACCTGTGAGAGCAGCACTCAAATTTAACCTCCATTTCCTCTGTAATGTCTCCTGGGTCCAGGCAGATGTGTTAGAGGTGGTTGGTTTTGTATTAGGCAGTTGGATTTCTTTTCTTGTCATTCTTAGGGGTCTTCGGTCTCCTGGTATTTGTTGCTATCTGTAAAAAGCAGTTTCTTTAAACAAGAGTGAGAGCAGCATGGATCAAGGAGGATAAACAGGCATTTTGAAGACTTTTTTTTTGTTTATTTTTATTTATTTATTTGAGAGCAACAGACAGACAGAGAAAGAGGCAGATAGAGAATGGGCACACCAGGGCCTCCAGCCACTGCAAACAAATTCCAGATGCATGTGCCACCTTGTGCATCTGGCTTATGTGGATCCTGGGGAATCGAGCCTCGAATCGGGGTCCTTAGGCTTCACAGGCAAGCACTTAACCACTAAGCCATCTCTCCAGCCCTCCACTTCTTTATTGAGATAGGGTCTGTGTCTCACTGACCCGCAGCTCGCTGATTTGGCTGGTCTAAGACCTGGGGAATCCCGATTTCTGCCTCCTCAGTGCTGGTGTTACAGGTGCATGCTGCTGCCCATGGCTATGACACAGGTCCCGGGAATCTGCATTTAGGCCTTCATGCTTCCCAGACAAGTGCTCTATCAACTGAGTCAGCTTCCCAGCCCTTGTGACAGAAATCACAGGTAACATGAAATAACCTAGCCATCCCAGCCCTCCCAGTCTGCCTAGTCTTTCTGGAGCCAGCCTACATTCAGAAATTATTATATATCTTAATAGTATATTTTTACTCTTTTATTTACATACATATGAATCTGTGAAAAATTTATTGTTTTCAGGGTTATTTAAACATTTTTTACATGCATTTTTGACATGCCATTTGTCTTTCCCTCAATGTCTTTCCTTCAAAATGTTATGATTTTGCAACCTTTCTGCAGTCATACATATAAATCTCGTTAATTAGGAGCTGAAAACTTTGTATATTTCACGGTTTGTATATGTTTTGTATTCACTGTATGAAAATGTTTTATTACCCATTTCCCTATTTGTGGACATTTATGTTGTTACCCATTTTTCACTTCTACAAATAATCTTGGAAGGAACAATCTTGTAAGTTTCCCCAGAGTTTCCCTAGTGTGTGTACCTAGCAGCGAAACTAGTGGTTCACTGGCCCAGACATTGGAAGTTTCACTAGATAATAACTGCTTAAATATAAATATTTGCTATTGACATTAAATAAAATATAAGTATATTATAAGGTAATATAAATACGCTCTACAGCCAAGGGGTTCCACGTTATGTTCCCACCAGCAATGGTTAGTTGCTAGCTCTGGCCATTCCCAGGTGGGTTGGATGAAGGCTTCCTTCTCTCGTTTGGCTTTTGATCAGCTGGTCACTTGGGGATATACTGGGCAGGGCAGGATAGAGATTTGCAGTTTGGAGAGCTGTCAACCATAGAAACAGCAAGCTTCCCAACCATAGTAGAATGTAACTGGCCTTCAGTTCACCATAGTGTGAAATGGCAAGAAATCAGAGATTTCCACCCTGCTTCCCAGTCTCCAGTGAACACCCCGCCTCGGCCCGAACATGGCAAATACGTCTTTCCACCGTCTCATCAACTTGTAACTCCCTTTGATGTCTCTATTTGAGCTGGCCGTCTCTTTCACATAATAAGGTTTCTCCTCTCTTTCCTCCACTGCTTTATTCTCCAGTGTGAAAACTGAAGCAATACATTATTTAGTTTCTTTGCAATCTCCTTATCCTTCCAAACATCTCCTTTGTGCTCTGCTCCTCTCACCGACTGGCTGATCCCTTTGCAGCCATCTTCTTTCCAATGTACTTAAGAATTTAATATTATTTGTTGTGTTATCATTGGCTGTTTGTTTTCAAACACCATTTTTAATCCCTTCTAATCCATGCGTTACATCTCACCTGCTAAAGTTGATTTTTCTTTTTTTTCCTGTGAGCTTCACACTGGAATGGATTTTAACTTTTTGAAAGCTCTTTCTTCTCTGGTCTCAATATATTTCTGAACCTTGGATTTCTTCATTTTTTTTGTTGGACATTGTTTTTAAATGTTGTTCTGACTATAGATTTAAAATATGAGATTTTTTTCCATGGGAGTTTTCATCATATAATTACATGGAAGAATATCATATACTATTTTGTTGTAGACAAAGCAGTAAACAAATGCAAAACTTCCAGGAAAGTAAATTTTATGTTTTAATAAGTTGTACTTTTTCTACTGGTTAGGCCATAGTTATGGAACAGAGAGAATTGTCTGGACTGCCCAGGGAGTTGTAAACTTCCTTTTCCTAGTCAATGAAATCCTTTCCTTTGTTGGGAGGTTGATGGAGTCATACAATGGACCAAAAAGAAAATTAAAACTTCAAAGTTGATTTTCTGATAAAAAAGGAAATCTGAGCTCTTCCTTGTTGATTCTTTCTTGTATAGAACCCCTTGAATATTGTTGATTTTTCCCCCTTGTTAGAGCCCCTTGAATACTGCAAAGCTCCATTATACCCTTAGACCACTCCTCTTTGTCTGACTTGATAACCTCATCCAGCATGTCTATTCACACATAGGTTAGACCTATTACAAGGCACTGAGGCTCTGCCCATTTTTTCCAAACCTTAAAAAATTTTCTTCATATTTTTTCTAATAAGAGGCTGGAGAGATGGCTTAGTGGTTAAGGTGCTTGCCTGCAAAGCCTGAGGACCCAGGTTTGACTCCCAAGAACCCACATAAGCCGGATATACATGGTGGTGCACGAGTCTGGAATTTGTTTGTAGTGGCTGGATGTCCATTATGTCTATCTCTAATAAATAAAAAATAATTAAAAAAAGAATTAGAGGTGTTGGGGAAATGGCTTAGTGGGTAAAAGTGCTTGCTGTGCTAGTGAGAGGGCCTGAGTTTGGATCCCCAGAACTCAGATAACATGCTAGAGCCAGTAGCACAAGTCTGAAACCCCAGGATTTAACTACAGAAAGCTGGGAGATGACAACTGGAGAACTCTCAAAAGCTCCTAGGCTGGTTAGCCTGGTGCACAAGCAGCAAACAATTAAAAAAAGGCCTGTCCTGAAACGAGGTGTAAGGTGAGGACCAACACCTGTGGCTGGTCTCCATTACCGCTAGTTTTTTTTTTTTTCCTTTTTTTGGTGTATCAAGGTAGGGTCTTGCTCTAGCCTAGGCTGACCAGGAATTCACTATGTAATCTCAAGATGGCCTCAAACTCATAGGTGATCCTCCTACCTCAGCCTCCCAAGTGCCGGGATTAAAGGCGTGTGCCACCACATCCAGCTTTTTCTTTTGTTTTAAATTAATTTTTTTTGAAGTTTTATTTATTTTTTGAGAGAGTCAGAGAAATAGAGAGAGAGAGAGAGAGAGAGACAGACAGACAGACAGACAGAATGGGCAAGCCAGGGCCTCTAGCCACTGCAAACGAACTCCAGACGCATGTGCCACCTTGTGCATCTGGTTTACGTGGGTGTCCTGGGTACTTGAACCTGGGTCCTTTGGCTTTGCAGGCAAACACCTTAACCACTAAGCCATCTCTCCAGCCCTTAAATTAATTTTTTATTGAGTATATAAAATGATGGGTTTTATTATGACAGCCTCATATATGCATTTCATTTTGCTTTGCTCATACCTGCCTTCCTCCTTCATCTTCTTTTTAATACATAAGATAGCCATTGATAACTTTCTTTTTTCTTTAATTTTTTTTAAATTGGCATACAGAAATTTAGGTATCATTCAATCTGGAATTTTTCAAGTATAGCTTCTTAAAAATATTTTATTTATTTATTTGCATGTAGAGGGATATGACACAGGAGAGAGAGTGTGTATATTGGCTGGCCAGGGCCTCTAGCCACTGCAACTGAACTCCATATGCATGCATTATTTTGTGCATCTGGTCTTATGTGGGTACTGGGGGAATCAAACCCAGGTCCTTAGACATTGGAGGCAAGTGCCTTAACCTCTGAGCCATCTCTGCAGCTCAAGAACAGATTTTTTGTTTCCCTATCCCCACTCCTATCCCTCTTCTTCCTCTAATTCTCCTCTCCTCTGTATCACCTGTATCCTTTGCCCTTCCCTACTCCCTCTTCCAGCTCATCTCTTTTTTTTTAAATGATAATGTAACAGATTATCCAGCTTTTTTTGTTATTTATTTATTTATTTGAGAGCGACAGACAGAGAGAGAAAGAGGCAGATACAGAGAGGGAGAGAGAATGGGCGCGCCAGGGCCTCCAGCCACTGCAAACGAACTCCAGACACGTGCGCCCCCTTGTGCATCTGGCTAACGTGGGTTCTGGGGAGTCGAGCCTCGAACTGGGATCCTTAGGCTACACAGGCAAGCACTTAACTGCTAAGCCATCTCTCCAGCCCCCAGCTCATCTCTTTATATTCCCTTTTGGTTTCAGTTTTATCTTTATATGTTTAATTCCCATTTACTCCTGTATGTAGCCATACTTAATACATCTTATAAGCTAGAATTATATCATCGTATCATATCACATCATTATGATGTCAGAGAGAACATGTGATTTTGGTCTTTCTGAGCTTAGGTCACTTAATAGGATTCTTTCCAGGTCCATCCACTTTCCTGCCAATTTCACAATTTCATTTTTCTGCACTGCTGAATGGAATTCCACTATGAATATGTACCGTGTTTTCATTACCCACTCACCTGTTGTTGGGCATCTTGGCTGATTCCTATTGTAAACAGAGCTGTAATAAACATGGACATGCAAGTATTTCTGTAGTAGAGTGTGGAGACATTAGGGTATATGTCCAGGAGAGGTCTGACTGAGTCATATGGGAGGTCTGTTTTTTTTTAACTTAAAAAAAAGTATTTTATGTTATTTAATTATTTGAGAGAGAGAGAAAGAGAGAGAGAGAGAGAGAGAGAGAGAGAGAGAGAGAGGCAGAAAGAAAGAGAGAGATAAGGAGGGAGGGAGGGGATGAGGGAGAAAGGGAGGAAATGGGTGCGTCAGGGCTTCCAGCCACTGCAAGTGAACTCCAGATGCATGTGGCACTTTGTGCATGTGACTTATGTGGGTCCTAGGGAATTGAATCTGGATCCTTTGGCTTTGCAGGCAAACGCCTTAACCACTAAGCCATCTTGTCAACCCTGTTTCTCAACTTTTTGAGAAACCTTCATACTGGTTTCTATAATGGCTGTGCTAGTTTTTGCTCCTACCAACAGTGCATCAGAGCTCCTCTTTCCCTGCATTCTTGCCGGGATTTATTGTTTGTTTTCTTGATATTAGCCTTTTTAACTGGGGTTAAGTTGGTGTCTCAAAGTGGTTTTAATTTGTATTTCCCTGATAGCTAGGGAAGTTGAATTTTTTTTTTTTTTTTTTTTTTTTTTTTTTTTTTTTTTTGGTTTTTCGAGGTAGGGTCTCACTCTAGCTCAGGCTGACCTGGAATTCACTATGGAGTCTCAGGGTGGCCTCGAACTCACGGCGATCCTCCTACCTCTGCCTCCCGAGTGCTGGGATTAAAGGCGTGCGCCACCACGCCCGGCGGAAGTTGAATATTTTTAAAAAGTACTGTTGGCCATTTTTTTTTTCCAAGTTATGGTCTCACCCTAGCCCAGGCTGACTTAGAATTCACCACTATAATCTCAGGCTGGCCTTAAACTCATAGCAATTCTCCTACCTCAGCCTCCTGAGTGCTGGGATTAAAGGTGTGTGTCACCATGCCTGGTTCTTGGGTTTCGTTTTTTATGAACTGTCTGTTCATTTCATCAACCCATTTGGCGATTGGTAGATTTATTTATTTTAGTGTTTAATTTAAGCATTTCTTTGCAAATTCTGGTAATTGGTCCTTTGTCTGAAGTAGAGCTGGCAAAGATTTTCTTCCATTCTGCAGGCTTTTTTGATGGTTTCTTTCACTGTCCAGAAACTTTAAAATTTGGTGTTGTCCCATTTGTTGATTCTTGCCCCACTTTATCTGATTTTCCTTAATATACAGTTAAATTTTCCTAGTTTAGAAAACATGTTCCAGGTTTTAGGTTGCATTCCAGGCATTGTGGACTTTATGTTGTGGAGATTTGGGCTTTGCTATACTTCTCCAAAGGCATTGATGTTTATATATTTGTTTTAGTAGGCAATGAACTTGGTTGAATTCAAACAGAACTATATCTCTTGGGTGGCAGCTGACATCTGCCCATAGCTGATTGATGGCCCCATGAAGCTGTGGTTCAGGGTCATCGGAGACTTGCCATCTTCTGAATTTTCAGTCCCCAGGAACAGGTTCTCCATTAAATTATCCCAAAGTCATAAAGATGGGAAACAGCTGTGACAATATCTTTTACCCATATTGATTTCTTTCCAGAGTCTGCCAGCTTTTATTTACTTTCTAGAGCCTTCATGTAGTTGTTTTTGTTATTTTGTCCAGAGTTTCTAGTTATCTACAGGACAGTCAGTCTGATAGGATCCTGCTAAGCCATATGGACATAGGTCTCAACCCCATGTTTAAAATACTATGTGTGGAGCTGGAGAGATAGCTCAGCAGTTAAGGTGCTTGCCTGCAAAGCCTTAGAACCCATGTTAGACTCTCCAGATCCCACATTAGCCAGATGCAAAGGTGAGGCAAGCACAAGGTCTCACATGCCCACTAGGTGGCACAAGTGTCTGGAGTTTGATTTCAGTGGCAGAGGCCTGGCATGCCAATTCTCTCTCTCTCTCTCTCAAATAAAATAAAAGCTAAAAAAAATACTATAAGCATGTGCATGCCACATTAAAAAAAACATTGTTTAAAATTAATTAGAAACTTTGTTGTATGGACAAATCATGTGTTGGTTCCACTCCCCTCTTCACTACCTCTGTTCCACTGAGGGCTCTCTTAGTGGGCTTATTTCACCATGGGGTTATGGGTTATGAGAGCAGCAGTCAGTCAATATGGCGGCTGGGTGGGCAATGCCTCTGACACTCCTTACCACCCTGTGGCTCTTACAATCTTTCCACCTCCCCTTACACAATGTTCCCTGAGCCTTGGCAGGTGTGCTATGTTTACTTTAGTGTTAAGCTCTCAGCAACTTCTGGATTTCTGCTTTGTTACGTTTTGACAGTCCACAGTGTCTATCGCCATCACCCTGGTGTAGGTTGTCAGGCTTACGGTGAGAACAGCCCTCTTGCTAAACTTGCCTATTCCTCAGTGATGTCACATGGACCCTCACACTTTTTTTTTTTTTTTTGGTGGGGGAGTTTTTGAGGTAGGGTCTCACTCTAGCCCAGGTTGACCTTGAATTCACAAAGGAGTCCCAGGGTGGCCTCGAACTCACGGCAATCCTCCTACCTCTGCCTCCTGAATGCTGGGATTAAAGGTGTGCGCCACCACACCTGGCGGACCCTCACATTTTTTTAAATGGATTTGGGGATTTATTCAACAAAGTACACCTAGAGAACATAAAAATATTTTATTCAACCTAATCCAGCCAGTATTGAGATAGTCTTCTATATTAAAAACAAAATGTTAAAAAAATTACAGCAGAATTAGCAAGGTAGTGACTGTATAAGTCACTGAGTTTACTTATATATATTTCACAGTCATTTGATAATCATGTAATGATGAACAATATTTTCAGCCACTTAAATGGAGATAAGTTAACTTCTACAATAAATAGAATTCTACCAATCATCATTAAATTTTATAAAATATTTAAGACAGTAAAGTTTCTAGAAGTAACAGAAAAACAATATGAAATAAACTGGAAAACATAAAATATACTCATACATCCCTAAAGTTTACATCATCTCCTTGTCCTCCACTGCCTCTGTGACCTCCTTATTCCCTTGTGCCAGAGTGCAGACAACGGCAATTAAGAAACAACTACTACCCGTTAGGAGCCATTTTGAGCCTAAAGTGTCTCTGGTCCTTTAATTTCTCAGTTAATCCTAGGAATTGTTTTGGAAGTACTACTTGAATTTCAGATACCAAACGAACTGTGGCTGAGAAGTCACTTGGCCAAGGTTCTAGTTATTAAAAGCTGTATGAGGATCTGAATCCGGGTCCATACAACTTTAAGTCTGCCCATGGTCTCCTGCTGCTTTACTGTGGGGCAGGCCACGGACCCTCACATTTTTTTTTCGTTTTTATTTTTTTATTTTATTTTATTTTTTACACTCAGTTTGGTACCATTATTAGGCTCATCCATGACCTACCCCCTCCCCTTGACCCCTCCTTGTTGAGGTATATGGGTCATGCATTGTGGAGTTAGCCCACAGCTATGGGTGAGCTAAATGTCTCTGCATATCATGACCCAACATGTGGCTCTGACATTCTTTCCCCCTCCTCTTCCGCAAAATTTCCCTGAGCCATGTTGGGTCTGCTTCAGTGATGAGGTGTTGGGGGACTCTGAGGCTCTGGCTCTCTGATTTGGTAGGAGTTGAGTTTTCTCTATGCTGATCTCCTTCCCCCTTGTGCTGGTATCCGATTCATCAGGAAAACAGCCCCCTTGCTTGTTTCTCCAATTTTTCTTAGTTTCAGCCAGGGCCCTTTTGAGGTATGATGGGGTGGCTCTCTCCTTAGGATCTACATCTATCTGAAAAAGAGAAGCAGATTCTCCAACGGAGAGTAAATTAGCATCAGGACAAATGAGATACCCCCCCCCTTTTTTTTTATAGAGAATTTAATAGGTGTAGGCCCTCTTGTAGCCCACAATTGACGGTAGCTTGATATTGGAGAGTGGGCTTATGTTTGGATATGGTTCTGACTTGTTTCCCAGCTCCAGCTATGGGTCTCATACCAGTGAGGGGATCAGTTAGCCGAATTGAGAGCAGTTGATTCCCCACCATGACTGTGTGCCACCACTGCACTTGTGTAGGCATCACAACAAGTTATTTGCTGCTAATTATGTTAGACCATGCGTTGCTTTGACAGATATTGGTCATATTCCCCCAGTCGCCCATGTAGTACCTTCTGGCACTAGACGTGCTGACTGTCTGGGTGCCCTCACATTTTTAACTCTGGCTCTGATCACACTTTTGTACATTGGCATATGTGGTTAGTGGCCTGGTCATCATCTGCCTTTGGGTTTGTGGTATCCATCTGAAACATGATATGCTTAACATGAATTTATGTTAGTTTCTTACCTTCATTTTCAGGAAGTGAAATACCACTTTCCTTGAACATAAAACAGGAGTCACTTTCATTTTTTTTTTTTTTTTTTTTTTTTTGAGATAGGGTCTTATGTAGCCCGGGCTGGTTTCAGACTGATTATAGCTGAGGATAACTTTAAACTTGTGATCTTCCTTCTTCCATCTCCCAAGTGTCGGGATGACAGGTATGCCTCACTATATCTGGTCTATGTGGGGCTGGCGATGGAAGCCAGGGCTTTATCCATGTTAGGGAAGCACCTTTTTATTTTTTGAGGCAAGCCCAACAGACTGCCTTTTTTAATGCAAGAGAGAGAGAGAGAGAGAGAGAGAGAGAACTGGTGCACCAGGACCTCCAGCCACTGCAATTGAACTCCACATGTGTGCGCCCCTTGTGTGCATGTGTGACCTTGCACATTTGCATAACTGTGCGTCTGGCTTACGGGGGACCTGGCGAATCAAACATGAGTGCTTAGGCTTCGCTGGCAAGCACTTCACCGCTACGCCACCTCTCCAGCCCTAGGCAAGCACTTTTCTACCAACTGAGTTACATCCCAGGCTCAGGTGTCACTCGTGCCTTGCTGTTCTTCCACAGTCCTCAACCAGCTGCAAACCCTATTTAATTTCCATGTATCATGTCCTTGAATCCACCTGTATGTGACTCCCCATCCTTGACAAGTGTAAAAGCATCTTTCTCGGATCTAGCCCACATCCTTTTCCAAGTATCTATCATACAACATGCAGGATGTTCTTCAAATATAAATCAGATTACGTATCTCTGTGTAGAATCTCTTGAGAGATTTAGATTTCTTGCTCATAGAATAAAGTGCAAGCTTTGTGTTATGCTCTATATGGACAGATGTGACCTGGTTCCTGTCCATCTCTCCAACCTTATATTGGCCACTGTTTCTTTCAGGGCCTAGCCACATTGTCCCCTTTCTAGTTTATCACTTTTTTTTTCACTTCTAGGGCTTTGCACTTGAGATTCTTTTGATCTGAAGTTTTCTCCCTGCTCCTTCTCATTCTCCTGTTTTGGTTCAGCTCTTACCTCCTTAAGTGACCTTTTCTAATCAATCTGCAGAGTTACTTTCTGTCTCATCACCTTGTTTATTTCCCTCCTGGTGTGTGTCATATTTATAATTGTTTTGCTTATTTATTAGTTTGTCATTGCCTTCGCCTATTATGGGTTATGTGCTTGTTGACTACAGAATCCTATTCTGTCTTGATCGTTCTTTTTGGTGTTGGTGTGGCTGCTCACATATAAAAAGTACGTACTGATAATTGTTGAATGAGTGACTGATAGAGCCAGGAGTGCTAAGCTGTTTAATATACTAACTCAACTCATCAAAACCTCTTCTCTTTCCTCACACATAATGTAAAGGATTTATAAAAAACCAAACAAACAACAAACAAAAACAAAAACAAAACAAAAAAACCCTGCTAGGACTGTGAATTTCCCTATTGGTATCAGTTTGCTTTGAGATTTTTGCCCTGGTCCTATTATTAATTAGCATATGGTCCTGGATAACACTTCTGTCTTCTTAGGGTCCATTTATCATCTGTGATATAAGGAAGTGAAATGAGAATCATCAGTTTATAATTTTGTAAGTGGTAGGAGATTTCCCCTCTTTTATTTTAAATAAAATCCTATGCTAAAGTTCACATGGATGCATTTGTAGTAAGGCAAGGAGCCCACAGCCCTTCTAGTCACTCTCTCACTTAATCCTAAGGCTTTGTTTGGGTCCCAAGGGCTTCAGACTGCAGTTTGGGAATCAGAGTCCTTTTGGCCTAAACCGTCTCTGATTCTGGAACATGATCAATTTTCCTGATATGAACAACAGGTAAATTTAAATGCTGTTGTTTCCGTGGTGGTAAAAGAATGATTAATGCCTCTGTACTGTGTATGTAAAATAGTTATTATTGATAAAAAAATTAAGGCAAGAAAATGTGGCCCCTTAACAAAGTACATAAAAGCCAACATGATTTAAATGTACCTCTGAGAAGAATGCTGTCTAAACTGAAAAAAAAAAAAATCTCTTGGCATGATTGCACCCTGTGCCCCTTATTAGTTGGACAAGGTGGGAATTTGATCATAACAGCTCTGGAGCAAGGGTCTGTGTTCCTATGCGCTCTGCCAACTGTGAGGTACAGACCACTCGTGCTATAGTGCTATCTTAGGTATTCATCATAAAAGGGAAGGCAGGTTAGTGGAAAGAGCCATGACATGACAGGGGGGTGGCTCATGTGTCCATTGGGATGGGGTCACTGTTAATTAATGGCTGAAACCTGTTTCTTCTTTGGAGTCAGCTCCTCTCCTGCTCCTCGCTCTAGACTTCCTTTTCCTCTTAGGTAGCTGGGAGCCTTTATAAAAGTGCACCGTAGCTTTTTAGTCTTCCATGTGCTTCATAAAGACTCAGTTCTCCTGAATCTTTTGAACTGTGTGCAGAGGTGAAATAGGATAGTCCTCAGCTCCTTCTGCCTCTTCTTGCTTTGGGGACAGTGAAAGCTTCTTGAAGCCAAGGAGAGTATCTTAGTCACTTTTCTCGTCACTTTGGAAAATACTTGATAAAGATAGGAAAGATTTATAAAGGGTCACAGTTTCAGAGGGGATTGTCTATCATTATGGGGAAAGGCATGGTGTGGCTCATGGTGGTTGGAATGTGTGGTCAGGTCTCCTCACATCACAGCCACAGAAAAGAAGCAAAGAATTCGAGTAGAACTAAAGGTAGACCTAAGCTTCCAAGGCCTGCGTATCACTATCCTCATGTCCCAAAGATTCTACAGTCCAAAACAGTACCACTAGCTGGGAACCATGCGTTCATCCACATGAGCCTGTGGGAGGTACTTCACATTCAAACCGTAACAAAGTATTAAAATTCCTCAAATTCATTTGGCATTGGGCAATTCAACCAGATGTTTAGAAAATTATAGTTTCCTCTGTGAAAAAGTAATTATTTATCATAGAAAAGTTAATATCAGCAGAAAGTATTTCCAGGGTCTATTGGGGGAGCTGCCTCAAATGTATTTCCAGATTTTTCAAGTGAAATCCTCATTATTAAATCGATGGGAATCTGATGGTCTTTTCCTGGTAGCACTGGAAGGACTTGAATATATATGCATGCTGGACCACTGCTGGTGATTGTAGACATAGCTAGGCCAGTGACTGAAAGTTTTAAGTAGAGGAATTAAGTTGATTTTTGAAATTCTGATTAAATCATTCTCTACCCCAGCAGGGTACTTCTGCCCAAGCTTGCTCTCTTCCCTTCCTCCTCCTTCTTCTTTTCAAAATTTGTCCTTTAATTAGCTAAAGAAATAGGTTGATTTGGTACTTATTCGTCCTGTTTTTAATGTTGTGTACCCCTTCCCTTTCCTTCCCCTCCATCCCTTTCCTCTGCCCTGTTTAGACATTTCCAACCCTGTATTCTGTCTTACTACTTGTCTGTCTCCTATCCCCTCCAACTTGTGAGTATTTTATTAATGTTCAGAACAATTTTAGTTAAATTCTGGAGATGTAACTAGCTAGTCCTCAAACAGAATAAAGAACAAAGAAAGATCATCAAAATCAGTAGAAAGGAAGCCTAGCTAACCTCATTTCTTTTGTAGTGGATTGTTAGATGGAGTCAGGATGTGCTATAATCTAATGCATTAATTATATTTGTATACTATATACTATATACTATATACAGATAAAGATATACATGAACTGTATAGTGTGCTTGACCAAGACTATCAAGGTTATTATTGTTCTTATTATTTTTGGGTTAGGGTATAGTATGAAGGAGGAAGACTGTAGGGTGACAGACACATTGTGCAAGCATGAGGCTCTGAATTTGGTTCTCTTAATACCCATGTAAAATGCTGGGCCTGATGGTACACACCTTTAATCCCAGAATTGGCAAGACAGAGACAGGGAATCCTTGGGCTCACTGGGTAGCTAGTCTAGCTGAATTGGTAGCTCTAGGTTCAGTGAGAGAAACTGTTTCCAAGAATAAGACAGACAACATTTGAGGAAGACACCCAATGCCAACCTCTGGCCTTTATGTGCATACACATGCACCTGCACACACACACACACACACACACATGTGACATACACACACAAACACACTTACGTACCTGTACACACACTCGTGCAGCATGCACACACACACACACACACACACACACACACACACATACAAAGCAAGCAAACATTATCCATCTGCTTTTGATGTGTCAAACTTAATATGTCAAACTTGTCAGCTACCAACCTACGCAGCTTCTTTGGAACATCTGTCGGTTTCTTTCTGGATGTTAATATGTGTGACCACAGGAGTAGCTTCAGTACAGACTTTCTCCTCGTTATCTGTGTTCAGCGCTGCCAGTGCTAATTTTCAGATGCTTCCATTCGGTGTTCATGACCACTCTCCTGGCTCAGGCACACTCTTGTTCATGTCTCTCTAGACTAGTGGTGTCCTTGTCTGTAGGCTTGTACCCTTCCCATATTACACTTAAGAGTTGCTTTAATACTGATTCATGTATATCACATCGTTCTCAGAAAACATTTGCTAGCTTCCCACTCCCTATAGTTTGGTTCCTACTCACTTTGTTCTTGCTAGCATAATGTCCTACTGACTCTTCTTTCATCCATAACCTGAAAATCCCAGCTGCTATTGTAGTAACTCTCCACATCACTGTGACTAAACACCTGACAAGAAGCAGTGTAAGGAGGCATGGTTAGAGCTCGTTGTGGCTGGGAAGGCATGGCAGCAGGAGTATCAGGTAGCCACATGACACCCGCAGCTGTGAGGCAGAGAGTGATGAATGCTGGTGTTGAGGTAAGCTTTCTCCTTGTTATTCAGTCAGACCTCAGCTCATGGAATGGGGATAGGGAGACCTACCCTGCATGTGGGCATACCCTATCTCAGCTAACTCAATATAGAAACTCCCTCAAAGGCATGTCAAGAGGTTTGTCTCCTAGGTGATTCTAGATCATATAAAGTTGACAATATATAGCTACTCAGGGCAGGCTACTGAGAGCTTTGACTTTGCTGTCTGACCATCTGTCCGTCCGTCTGTCTGCCCATCCACCCATCCATCCATCAATCCACTAATTAATGACTGTACTGAATACCAAGTTAGATATTGGGGGAGGAATGAAGATGAGACTTAGTCATTGCTTTCAGAGAGCTTGAAGCCAGGTCATAGACACTGTAACTTTGCTGGTCTACTCTTTTCTTTCTTAATGATATTCTCTCCACAATGATTTTCATGACTCATAGGGAGGTATTTTCTTGCCTTCAAAAAAATATTTTGAAATGTAACACTTTTCTGTCAGACTTATCATCTGCTCTATCATTACAGCTCTTCAAAAGAGATACTGGCTATTGAATTGCAACTTGAGTCCACAAGACATCTCCCTACTTTAATTTTGTAGTCATATCCATTTTGGTGGATGTCTGCAGAGAGGGAATAGAGGGAGAGATGACTTAGAAGCAAAAGTAAAAGGCTGACTGGTGAAATCTATGGGATATTTGAGTGAGCCTTAAATTCAGCAAGTTGCCATTGGAATGCTGGCTATCTTTATTATTATTTTTCGTTGACTATGAATTTTGTTGTATGACTTTATTGGGTGTTGGTCATATTCCCATCAGGTTATAGTCTGATATCCTCTTCTCTACTGCCAATCCACTGAGGGCCATCCTTCTGATCTGGCCAAATATAAGACACTTTATCTCTAAGGGGCTCCCCTATTCCCTCCTAAGGCTTCCATAAACTCATATTTCCTGCCTGATTGAAGATGATGAGATTATTTATGAAAGTCATTAAATTTTTCTGTGCCTTGTATCTCCTAAAAACATATTTTGTGGCAGTGGTGGTATTGTATTTGAAATGCAGGCAAGAACTACACTTTTTATTTTTATTGATGAATTAATTTTTATGTAATTTTTAGTTTTTTATTCATTTTTTTTATTTAAGAAAGAGGCAGATATAGGGAGATAGAGAATGGGAAAGAGGTAGAGAGATAGATAGATAGATAGATAGATAGAGAGAGAGAGAGAGAGAATGGGTATGCTAGGGCCTCTAGCTGCTGCAAATGAACTCCAGACACATGTGCCACCTTGTGCATTTGGCTTATGCAGGTGCTGGGAATCAAACCTGGGTCCTTAGGCTTCACAGGCAAGCACTTTAATAGCTAAGCCACCTCTCCAGTCCCTATTTATGTAACTTTTTGTTGACATACAGAGATTTAGATGTCATTCATTCTGGCATTTTCAGAAACCATTTCTTTTAGTTGATCCTTGGACCTTGTTTTCTCCCCAATCCCCTCTCTTCCCTCTCCTCTCCCCTAGTGTCCTCCCCTCTTTTGTTTACATGTCACTTGTGCCCTTTCACCCATCCCTCACTCTTCTTCTTGCTCATCTCTTTGTAGCTCTTGGCTACCATTCTCTTACAGGTTTTACTCAAATTTCAACACACACACACACACACACACACACACACACACACACACACATGCTCTTACTTATAAATAAGTTGAGCTGGGATCCACATATCTGAGAGAACATGTGGTTTTGGTCTTTCTGAGCTTGGGTCTCTTCACTGAATATAGTTCTTTCCAGGTCCATCCATTTTCCTGCCAATGCCATTTCCCTCCTGCTAAATAGAACTCCATTGTGTGCATGTACCACATTTTCATTATCCACTCACCTGCTGTTGGGCATCGTGGCTGACTCTGATTCTCACCTGTTGTAAGTAGAGCTGCAGTGAACACGGATGTGCACGTACCTCTGTAGTAGAGTGTGGAGTCTTTAGGGCGCATGCCCCAGAGTTGTATGACTGGGTCATATGGGAAGTCAGTTTGTAACTTCCTGAGAAAGCTCCATGCTAGTTTCCATAATGGGTGTAATGCTATTGCACTCCCACCACGGGGGATGAGGGTTGCTCTTTTCCCTGCACCCTTGCCAGCATTTGTTGCCTGTTTTCTCGATGACAGCCCTTCTGACTGCGAGATGGTTCTCAGAGTGGTTTTAATTTGCATTTCCTTGATGGCTAGGGATATTGAACATTTTTAAAAGTACTTATGAGCCATTTGTTTACCTGTTTCTTGAGGTGTACCCCAACATGTGGTCACACGGATGAGGTTTTCTTCTTCTTCCCTGCATAGTATTCCATTTAGAAGCTTCTGTAGAGCTTGTTTGGTTGGCATGAATTGCTTTAGTATGTATTTGTTTGAAATAGCCTGATTTTTTTTCCCACCAATTTTGAAAGATAACTTTGTATAGCATTCTTGGTTGGTATTTACTTTTGGATCTTGGACCTTACATCATTCTTTTCTGACTTTGGGTAGCTAATGAAAGCTCTGAGGTTGTTCTGACACTCGTGCCTTTGTATGAGAGTGCTCTTTCTTCCTTATAGCTTTTAGTGCTGTTTCATATATATATATATATATATATATATATATATATATACACTTTTTTTGATTTTTTGAGGTAGGGTCTCGCTCTAGCCCAGGCTGACCTGAAGTTCACTATGTAGTCTCAGGGTGGCCTTGAATTCATGGCGATCCTCTTACCTCTGCGTCCTGAGTGCTGGGATTAAAGGCGTGCTCCACCATGCCTGGATTACTTTGTATTTTGACATTGTTATTATAGTGTGTCCTACAGAGGGCCTTCTCTGGTCATGTCTACTTGACGCTCTATTATGCTTCTTGTGTTTGGATGTCAACTTCTTTGTCTAGGTTTGGGAAACTTTCTCCTAACATTTAACTAATCAGTTGGTCATTCCACTTGCATTTATCTCAGTTCCTTCTATTCCATGTATTTGGAGGCTTGATCTCTTGATTTTGTCCCAGAGTTCTTGGACATATTGACCATGTTCTTTATATGAGTCTGTATTAACTTTGTCCTCCTTCCCTGAGATTCATTCTTCTGCATTATCTTGTCTGTTAGTATTACATTCAGATGTGGTTTTTATTTGGTTGATTATAACTTTTAGTTACATAATTTCTGTTCGATTATTTTTCAGCATTTCAATTTTCTTGATGAATTTTCCTCCATATTTTTGACTCTTTCCTCCAATTTACTCACTGTTTCAATCATTTTGGAGACTCTCTTGTTGTGGTCTTGGATATATATTTTTTATATCACTCATCTGATTATTTAAGGTGTCTATAATATGGTCATTAACTGTTTTTTTATTTTTTTAGAAGTAGGGCTTTAAATTCTTTTTCTGACATTTCAGTTATCTTTTTGTCTGCTCCCATTGTAGAGTGGGGGTAGAGAGCTTAGGAGTGTGTTGTGATGGACTGCTGTTCATTCCTTTCTGTGTTTCTCTGTTGTGTCTTGGGCATTGGTAGTAATGGAGCTCTCTCAGCTCCCAGAGGACTAGCATTAAGAGCCAACTGATAAAACATTTCTTTTATTTTTGCCTTAACAAAAAGTAGACCTCTTTTATTGAAAGATTTTCCTTCATCAGTATTTCTTCTTCTTTTTATTGACAACTTCCATAATTATAGTCAATAAATCATGATAATTCCTTCCATTCCCCAAATTCCCCCTTTACAAGTCCACTCTCTGTCATATCCCCTTCTCCTCTCATTCAGTCTTTCTTTTATTTTGATGTCATCCTCTTTTCCTCCTATTATGAGGGTCTTATGCTTCTCTAACCAAAAGTGGGAGTAGCATTAATATACGGGTATGAATGTTAACAAAAGTGCTAACAGGGCAGTTTGGTGAGCATAACATATACATTTAGCCAGACACCAGCAGGTGTTACACCCCATCATAGGTTTTTAGTATCAGGCATATATTCTGTTCCATGGAGTGGGCCTCCAGTCCAATTAGAGATCAAATTGGTTTCCCCCATAACAGACATGCCACTATTGCACCCATTGGTTAGGCCTGGTTTGGCCAAACTTAATGCTTGCAATGTCCGCTGCTGTTTGTCACTGCTGATAACTTCTTTCTCCCATAGGGCTGCATGAAGCATAGCTTTATCCAGCTTTCTGTCAGCCAGGCTACAGGGAGGAAGTTTCCAGCTCAGCTCCAGCTTGATTTCATGGTGACTTTGCAGCCCATAAACCTTGTTTCTTTAGCCTCCTGCCAAAGTACAATCCTGTTTTGGCTTTCTGTACCTGGCTACAATAATGCTATCTTGGTGTGTGGGGACTGGCTGTTGCCTGGGATCTCTTTGCTGTCACTGCTGCCTAGTGCAGATCACAGTTGTGCATTGAGGGGTCTGGATGCCCTGCAGGGTCTTGCTGTCCTGAGCTTTTGTCATACAAGCTCTGTTCCAAAACATTCTGCCAGGCATAAACTCAGGGCAGCAATCCCAACTCAGGTTTGGGCTCCTGCAGAAATCTGTGTGGCTCTCTCTGGCCCAGTCACCTCAAAGCATTAATTCCTTTAGCCCTGGTTATTGTGAGGTGCCTTTTTATTTTCCTTTTTTTAATGTTATCAAAGCATAATCTTGACCATGTTTTATAGAGTACAGACATATATCCTGACAAGCTCAGTCAATGTCCCACAAAGCATAAGCACTTGCTTTTGGCTGAGAAGATAAACAGAGAAAGTTTTAGTGCATGTCTCTCACAGAAACTTAGGACCATTTACCTAGTTTCAAATGTGTCCAGGTTGCAGGAAAGTACCCATGTAAGCTGGAGGCACAAGGTGGAAGAATTGGGGGACAGAACAGATCATACCTCTGGCTATAAGGAAGGCAGGGAGCAGGGAAAAACTTACCCTTTGAATTTCCAGCCAATGCCATCAGATATGATATGCGATTTTGGGAGTCTTTGAGAATGTCAGAGCCCTTTTCAGCTTTGGATGGACAATAACTCATGAGCTAAGGTACTGGAAGGTCACTGTCACACAGAGCTTCCACTCAGTAAGTGGCCTTCTGGATTCTTGTTTTATGAATTTCCACAAATAAAACCCACAGGCCAGAGAATGAAGTTTAGAGAGATTTTGTTACAGAGAGAGAGCTTAAGAGCAGGAATGAATGTGGAGCTCCTGCTCAGCTAGGCAGGAGTGCTGTTCCTGGAAAATGGGAGAGTCCACCTTGAAGCCCAGATTGGGATCTTTCATGGACTGGATGGGGGCTGAACTAACCAGCCCCATGCCAGGTTTCTAGGAAGGAGGTCAGGTTTTTTGGAAAGGGACAATCTTCCTAGGGATTTAAATCATCCAGGAAGGGTGTAGCCTTCTCAGAGGGGGTGAGTATTTTTTCTAGGAAAGGGGAACTCCTTTAGGGAAGAAGACATTAGGAAAGGCCAGATGCTTCTGACATCTTTCTTCCTTCCTTCCTTCCTTCCTTCCTTCCTTCCTTCCTTCCTTTCTTTCTTTCTTTCTTTCTTTCTTTCTTTCTTCTTCTTTCTTCTTTTTTTTTTTTTTTCGAGGTAGGGTTTCACTCCAGCTCAGGCTGACCTGGAATTCACTATGTAGTCTCAGGGTGGCCTCAAACTCATGGCAATCCTCCTACCTCTGCCTCCCAAGTGTTGGGATTATAGGAGTGTGCCACCACGCCTGGCCCCTTCTGACATTTCTGACCTTTAGCAAAGTGGAAGGACTTCTTTATGAGGAAGAAGATAAGGATGCCCCAGATTCTTCTCCTATAGGTTCAAAGACATTCCTTACTTTTACTTTCATAGGCACTCTTACCCCTACACTGCCTCACTAGTCATACATTTATGGGCAAGTGCCATTTCTTCCTTCCCTGGCATTACAGTTTGTAATGGTAGTACCATAGGTCAGCAGATGTATGTGGGTCATTCAGGACAGAGTTATGTAGAACCTTTCTTGTCAGTTCTCTGGCTTGAGTAGCTCTGTACTCTAGGTTTGGTACAAATCAGCTCCCTGATAGCATGAGATTAATGCTACCCCAAGCAGGGCTTTTTGTGAGTTAGAGGAAGATGAAATTCTTGCCCATCTAAGAACCTTATTATGTAAGCTGGGCATTCTTATTGTGAGCTCCTCTCCAATTGGGTGGCAGGAGGTATCTGCCTTTTGATAGCAGAGACCAGCTGAGGATTTCCAACCCCAGATCCATTTAGGTCCCAATCAAGAGCTTACCCTATAGCCTGGTTTTCATAGGGCAGTGCCCTCGTCTCTGAAGCCACTGAGCCTTTTGCTCATGAGGTCTGCAGAGATCATTGACGTGGACCCTGTGGTAGGGTGACTATGATGCAGAATTAGGAAACAGCTGCGGCCCTCAGGAGATGGTGGTGGCCCATCAGAAGAGTGGCATGCTAGGGACTGCAGACCTGGGGCTCACTGAAGTCATTTGTTGCAGAAGCCTGTGCAGTGGGTCCTCACCTTGTCTTTTCCAGCGCTTCTGTGGCTCCTCTGAGCACCTGGAGTTGGCTCTCTGTTGCTAGAGGAAAACTGCGTGTTTACTGTATTGGTTTGAATTAGGCTTTCCCCATAAGCTCGTGTGTTCTGAATGCTTGCTCCTCGGCTGATGGCAATTTGGGAGGTGGAGTTTTGTTGGGGGAGGTGTGTGGCTGGGGGGGGGGGTGGACCTTGAGGTTCATTACCCTCTAGTTTGCTGTGTTAGTTCAGCTCACTCTCCTGCTGCTGTTTTCTACCTGCTGTGGCAGAGGTGATGTCCAGCCTCTGCTCATGCCATGCTTTCCCCTGCTATCATGAAGCTCCCCCTAGAGACCACAAGCCAAAATTAAAGCTTTCCTGCCATCAGCTGCTTTTGATTGGGTACTTTGTTCCAGCAATGAGAAGGTCACTTCAATAAGTCACTGTTTGGAGGAGTGTTTAGTCAGATGGCACAAGGTGACAGGATACCATGTATTCTGTCAAGGGAACAGCTCACCTATTATCTGTGATTGTCTTTGTGGTTTGGCCCAGTGCCCAGTTAATGGGTCCAGTGGGGCATGTGGCACCAGTGGCAGTGGCATAGCTCTGCCTGGCATACTTTACTTGGTGGTCCTGGTAAGCAGTGATCTCCATGTCAGGAAGAGTGCTTCGGGCCTGCTGTGAAGTCTGTTAATTTCAAATTTCCAAACCCTTCAGCTCATGCTTGCCTGTGCTCTCCTGGAGACCCTTCCACTTCAGATTAGTGTTCCAGAGCCACAAGATACTGGGGTCCCCAGGCACTTTCCTCTGGGGCAGAGAACTTGGGGCTGTGCTCAGGACTACACTTGAAAAAAAAGTACTTAGGCTGGAGAGAAGGTTTGATATCCCAGTACCCATGTAAGTCAGATGCACAAGGTGGCACATGCATCTGGAGTTCATTTGCAGTAGCTAGAGGCCCTGGCATTCCCATTCTCTCTCTCTCTCTCTCAAGTAAATAAATAAATAAATAAAATATTTTAAAACTTTTTTTGTTTCTAGATGTTTTGTGGCTGTTATTTGGCTGTCTCACATGGTCCCTTCCCATCAATTACTTTGTAGAGAGTATAGACCATGGGCTAGTAAACACTGGTCAAATATGGCCTACCATGTGTTTTTGTAAATAAAGTTTTATTTATTTATTTATTTATTTTAGCACAATGCCATGTTTATTTATTTGCACATTGACCGTGGCTGTTTTTGCACCATCAGGACAAAGTTGATAATGTAGCTGTGGATCCTGCAAAGTCTAAAATATTTGAAGCTAAGCTCATTAACATCCAGGTTTCCAGCATCTGGCTTAGACCCCTCAGAATTTGCAGAAAAGGGAACTGGCGTGGTCAGTGTTTACTGTAGTACCAAGATCTCTGGGTTAATCAGTGGCCCAGTGAAGAACTCAGTGGTCATCCTGATTTTGTCCCCGCCTTGGTAACCTCTCCTATTGTTTGTGCTCTTTTAACTTCTAGGCTCTGGCTATTCCAAACACCCTAGAATTTGTTGCCAGTCAGGTTGCTCCCATAGGATGAGAGCATATCCCTGTGGCTCCTATGCTTCTCTCCTTCAGGCCACATTCTGCTACTGTGAAAATCAGGCAGCAGAATACACATTGAGTTTTATAACTTGTAGGATTATAAATCTACTTCTGATGTGAAGATCCAGACCCCCCCAATAATGATAATGACTGCCATCTTTTTTTTTTTTGATTTTTTTTTGAGGTAGGGTCCCACTCTAGCAGAGGCTGACCTAGAATTCACTAGGTAATCTCAGGGTGGTCTCAACTTCATGGCGATCCTCCTACCTCTGCCTCCTGAGTGCTAGAATTAAAGGTGTGTGCCACCATGCCTGGCTATGACTGCCATCTTTTAAGCAATAGCAGACATTGTGCTAGGTTTATAACATGCATTAGCTATACTTCTTCCCACCATGTTGCCATGAAGACATTTTTTGTTCACATTTTGTACATTAAGAAGTGGAGACTGAGTGGTTAATTAACATGCCCAAAGTCATAGAGAGAGTGAATAATGAGTGTCCAGTTAGAATCCAGGTCTATTGTAGTCTCAAGGTCATGGTCTTTTCTACCTTCCTCCTTCTTAATGATCTCTCTCTCTCCTTCTCTCTCTGGATATGTTGCAGTTATCTTCTCATTCCTGTAACAAAACACCCAATTGAAAGGAGCTTATTGGAGGAAAGGATTTATTTCAGCTTACATTTTTAAGAGGAAGTTTTATTATTATGGAGAAAGCATGGCCAAGTGTCACATCTCTTCATAGTAGTAGGGGAAGGAAGTATTCTAAGTGAGGTGGCCGGCACTGGCAAGTTGGGCCAGTAAATCTCAAGGTCCACCTCCAGTGGTACACCTCCTCTAGCAAGGCTCCATCTCCCAAATTGCCACCAGCTGGGGACCAAGTATTCAAAACATATGAGGCGATGGCAGACGTTTCACTCACACCATCACAATGTATATATTACATGTCAGGGTGCCCTCAAATAAGCATTATTATGCATACTATCTCATTTAATTGATTCTGATCCTCAAGAACTTGTTGAAATGTGAGCTTCAAGGGGACAGGACTTTGACTTATTCTCAGTTGTCATCTTAATATGTGGATCAGCATTTGACCTCAGTAGAAGCATGGTAATGTTTGTTTAAGTGGGCTGGCTTTCTAGCCCTTTCTAGCTTATCTGAAATCCTACTTATCTGTGACTTGACTTTCTTCTTAAGCATGGTTGCTGTCAGGTTTGCACTGCTGGCAGAAAACATCCAACCAAGAGCAGCTTCTGGGAAAAAATGTTTTATTTTGGTTTATAGACTCAAGGGGAAGCTCCATGATGGCAGAGGAAAATAATGGCATGAGCAGAAGGTGGACATCACCTCTTGGGCAACATCAGATGGACAACAACAGCAGTAGAGTGTGCCAGTCACTGGTACAAGGAAGCTGGCTATAACACCTATAAGCCCGCCCCCAACAATACACTGCCTCCAGGAGGCTTTAATTCCCAAATTGCCATCAGCTGGGGTCCTAGCATTCAGAACACATAAGTTTATGGGGAATGCCTGAATCAAATCACCACACATTCTGTCTCTGGCCCCCATAAACTGAACCATCCATGATGTAAAATGCAATGCATCCAATCCAACTTTAAAAGTTCCCATAGTTTTTATCAATCCCAATGATGTTCAAACATCCCCATAGTCCAAGGTCTTTTAACTGAGCCATAGTACCAGACAAGATATGCCCCCCCAAACCCATAATGGCACAGAATAAGCATTCACACTGCAAAAGATGGCATTGGACATAGCAAAGAAATAGTCAACCAATACAATATTTTAAACAGGAAAAACATCAAACCCTGTAGCTCTAAGTCCAACAACTCTAATCAGTGACAAGTCTCCAAGTTTGATAATTCTAACCAGTGACAGGTCTCTGGAGTTCCAATTCTGCTCCTCCATCTAGACTACTCACAGTCTTGGAAAACTTCATCCAGTGCCAGCAGCTCTCCTTGGCAACCATCCCTTAATACTGGCATCTCCATTGGGTCTCCACTGCAACCTTGCACAAGTTCTCAGGACATGGACATAATAGCAAGCCTCCTACACAAACTTTCTAGCAGTCCAGGTGAAGCTCTTTCTCACCTTCATAAGCCAAACCTCACAGTTCATAGTTCTTACTGCATTCAGGTCTTTCAACTCTGGCCAGGCTAGTCCATCAATAGCCTTACAGCACTGCAAGGCATCTCTCAGAGCAAGATTTCAAATCCTTCCATATTCCTCCTTCAAAGCAGTTCCAAAAGGCCTAAGCCAAAGAATCAGGTTTCTAGCAGTACCAACTTTACTGTTGCAGTCAGGTTCTTATTGTTGGCAGAAAACACCCATCCAAGAGCAGCTTGTTGGAAAAAAGAGTTTGTTTTGCTTACAGACTCGATGGGAAGCTCCATGAGCTCCAGGATGGTAGGGAAAATGATGGCATGAGCAGAGGGTTGACATCACCTCCTGGGCAACAGCAGATGGACAACAACAGCAGGAGAGTGTGCCAAACACTGGCAAGAGGAAGCTGGCTATAACACCCATAAGCGTGCCCCCAACAATACACTGCCTCCAGGAAGCTTTAATTCCCAAAGTGCCATCAGCTGGAGACCTAGCATTCAGAACACCTGAGTTTATGGGGGACACTTGAATCAAGCCGCCAGAGGCATTTATCCTTGAACTTTAACACATACCTTCAGTGTAAGGGAATTACATATTCCCATTTTTCAAGGACAATTCAGGTTTGTTCCTGTTGATTTCATGCAATTATTAATAAGACCCACTGTTAACTCTCAAAAATGCCGTGGTTGGGTAAATGAATCATAAGGTCATATATACATGGCACTGAAAACATTGATGAGCATGGCAGGGTTGAATTTGGGGATTTGGAAGAGAGACAGTTAAAAGTAAAGGTTCTGGGCTGGAGAGATGGCTTAGCGGTTGAGCGCTTGCCTGTGAAGCCTAAAGACCCCGGTTTGAGGCTCGATTCCCCAGGACCCACGTTAGCCAGATGCACGAGGGGGCGCACACATCTGGAGTTCGTTTGCAGTGGCCGGAGGCCCTGGCATGCCCATTCTCTCTCTCTCTCTCTGTCATTCTCAAATAAATAAATAAACACAAAAAAATTTTGAAAAGTAAAGGTTCTGGAGCCAGACCACCTGGGTTTGAGTTTCAGCTCCGTCACATATCTACTGTGTCACTTGGAGAAGTAAGTTAACTTTACTTTGCCTCCATTCTTTTTTAGAGACAAGACTATGATCGATATTACAGAATTTCTGGTGAGAGTTAATTCAAATGATCGTGCAATGTGCGTGTAGCAAATCCTGAAGCTTTAGAAGGACTATAAATGTCATTATTAGGAGTTCTCCATTGTAACACTTTGTAACAAGCTCTTTCACAGGTTATATGAAGTTTGGGGGCTTTTGTTTGAAATATTTATCCTTTAGTTCTTGGTAAAAGCCAAGCTAAGTACACAAAGCTCCCTTCTACAAAGCTGTCCCTTTGCAACACAAGCTGGTAAGCAACAAGGATTTATTAGATCAAAATACCCTTGCACTGAGCCTACACTTACTGTAGGTCCTCCCAGGCATCCTGGATTTGTCAGCTTGGCCTCTGGTTACCTGACTCTTCCATATCAGAACCCCCCACCCCCGAAAAAAAAAAAAAAAAACCTGCTACAGTTCAAGGGGATTGAGTTTGGGCTTGCCTCTAAAGGTCTGCCCCTAAACCAGATTACCATTTTCTATGTACATTTCTTCCCCCAGCCTGTGTATATTTCTTATTGGGACTTGCCCCATAGCAGACAAATGTTCCTCGTACATTCTCTGCTTCCTGGCATTTTACTTTTGCATGTGTGTGTGTGTGGGCACATGCGTGTCAGAGGTTGATGTTGGGTGTCTTCCTCAAGCACTGTCCACTTTTTATTTACTGAGCCAGGGTCTCTCACTTGTACCCCCAGAGTTCTCCAGCTTGCCCTAGGGTCCCCAGTCTCTGGCCCCTCCCCCGAGTCTGGGATTGCAGACAAGTCACCACACTTGTCTGTTTTCTCCATGGGTGCTGGGGGCATCCTCATGCTTGTGCCAAGTATTTCTCCCAGTCAGCCATCTACCGAGTCCCAGGCATTTGTTCCTAAAGTGAGATTGTTTGAATACTGCAGAGTTCAGCTAAAGTAGACATGCAGCCTCTGTTTTAAAAGGCACCAGGAAGAAAAACCAACCAATTTCAGCCCCTTTTTTCCCTTCTTCTGTACAACACTGTTTATTAGATCCAATGATGTACTCGACTCCAAAACATTCATATGGAAAAAAAAATTGAAGAATTGTGATTAAAATTGATTTTTTTCCCTTTGGGAAGTTGGAATCAAAAATGGTTACCTGCTCATTTATGAAACAGATTTATTCTGTTGACATGGAGGCTTGTTTGAAATGTAATTGAATTTCTGTTACCTAATGGAAAGTGACAGTTAACAGTATTTATTTTCCATTTGTGTCTCAGCAGATAACATAACACAATTTTGATTTGTAGTTAGCTTCGGAATCTGAGATTGTTCTATCTCTGTAATTGAAAAGATGAGAGTGTGATGGCCCCAATACAATCCCTTTTTTGTTTTTACACAACCAGTAAGGGCAGCATTAGTACAGTAAACAGCCTCTTTCTCAAGCTGCTAATGGTTCTATTCAGTTCTACTGTGAACATCCTGTCTTTCTTATTAGGCTCTGACACATCTTTCTATGCTGATAATCTCTCCATTTAGATTCGCATTTTTTCCCTCTGCAACTAATTTCTGTAAATAACCTCATCTCTCTTTTCTGCCCCTCCTTTTAGTTACAAAAAAATCACCTTGGTTTTGGAAATAAAGTGAACATTCTTTGGGGTTTAAACTGTTCCTGTAGAGCTGACATTTTTAGGTGCCGTATGTGCGGGAGATGGATGTTGAGAAAGGGTTTGGAAAGTTCCATAGTGGCCTGGCTTTCCCTCACAGGGTGGGAATGATTCCTTTTGCTCGGTGTCATGTTTTCTCTTTATCTGATTCTTGACCAAGTAGCCTCTTGCTTGTCTGTACAAGAACATAATGACTTCTAAAGTAGACTGACCACGGGAAGGAATGTTTGTTAAGATGGTTTTCTTTTCACTCCGAGAAGCTGAAATCAGTTCTTGAGTGCATCTTCCCAGGCAGAAATTCACTTATCTTCCATTAGCTTTATTCCTTGGATCCTTTGCTTTCCCAGAAACCCCTTTGGGTGGATAATTCTTGACTGCCGTATGAGAAAATGCCGTGTATGCATGAAAAATGGCAGAAGCGGAGGTTTCATGGCCATTGGACTTGATTATGGGTTGCCCTGCCTGGCCCTTAGCTTGCTAAGTGACCATAGGAAGCTCGCTCCATCCACCTGCTGTAAATGAGGGCCTGGAAGGCCTTCAACAGTGGTTGGATGAAAGGTCTTGAGTGAAGCTATAGCTTTTTGATTCAATAAAACTTGCCCTCTGCCTCAGGGCCACCTCAATCAAACACCCTGTCAAAGAGCCCTGGTGGAAGACAAGTGGTCACAGTGGCCTGGAGGCCAGGGGCAGAGATGAGAGCAGCCAGATGCGCCCATTCATAACCACAGCCTGTAAGGGGACAGGGAACATTTCTGTGCCTACTAATGTCAACTGCCCATCAGTCTCCGTGATTGGTGCAGAGTGCTGGAAATACAGGATTGCAGCGAGACAGAAATCAGGACATGTTCAACATTTTTTTGTGGGGTGGTAGGTGGTGTTTTAGAAACAGCTATGCAGCCATGAAATCAAGCCTTGTATAGGACATCAGATACCATCAACATCAATTATTATTATTCCATCAAACCATTTCCTTGTTCATGCTGAAAAAAGGAATCAAGAGGGAAGATAGATTTTTTGGAGGTGGCTTGAATCTAGAGTGGCAAAGGCTTATGAGAATTCAGTGTCTGCTGCCCAAGGACAAGTTGAGGAGGAATCCAGATGTGAGTTGCTTCTCCAAGGGTGCCAGAAATTATCCTTCCAGAAGGGCTTGGGAAAGCAGAGAGTCCAGGGAATGGAGCAACTGCTCACAAAGCTGGCCAACACTTTACAGCAAATGCTGAAGAATTTCAGGAGGCTTGAAGATAGCTCAGTGGGTCAATCACTTGTATTGCAAGCATGAGGACATGAGTTCGATTCTCAGCATCCACCCATGTCATAATGCCATATATGTGGCGGTGTGTGTTTGTAATCCTAGTGCTGGGGACTCAGAAACAGAAGGATCCCTGGAGCTAGCTGCTCAGCTAGTCTAGCCTAATTGATCTAATTGATGAGGTCCAGACCAATGAGATACCTTGTCTCAAAAAAGAGGTGGAGCCACACGTGATGGCTCACTGCCTTTAATCCCAACACTCAGGAGGCAGAGGTGGGAGGCAGAGGTAGGAGGATCTCCATGAATTAGAGGCCACCCTGAGACTACATAGTGAATTTCAGGCTAGCCTGGGATAGAGTGAGACCCTACCTTGAAAAACAAACAAACAAACAAACAAACAAAGTGGATGGGACTATGGGACTGGAGAGATGACTTAACAGTTAAGGTGCTTTCCTGTGAAGCCTAAAGATCCAGGTTTCATTTGGTTCCCCAGTACCCATGTAAGGCAGATGCACAAAGGGGCACATGCGTCTGGAGTTTGCTTGCAGTGGCCAGAGGTCCTGGTGTGTCCATTCTCTCTCCCTCCCTATCTGCTCCCCCTCAAATAAAATGAAAAAGTATTTTTTAAAATGAGGTGTACGGCATTTCTAAGGATAACACCTAAAGTTATTCTACAGCCTCCATGTGCACATGCATCCACACATATATGAACATGCATGCATGCACATCACACATGCACACACACAAGCACCTCACCCACCCCCAAGATGAGAAGCTGAGCAGCGTGTTCTACAAAGTGAGTCTGGGCATGGCTGGTCTGCTCCTTGAGAAAGCAGCTATTCATTGACTTGAACACTTCACGTGAAACACTTCTTGTGCATTCCTCTTCCACCCCGACCCTCAGTCTTTAACCTTGGAAGGCTCAACTGATCTTCACTAGTGCTGAGATGATAGGGTCTTCCACCACACCAAGTTTCTGGGGTGCTAGGTATTAAAGCCAGGGCTTCCTGCATGCAGGCAAGTCCTCTAGGCAAGCACACTAACAACTGAGCTGCATCCCCAGCCCTAGAAAGCAGTGATGACCACTTGTCATGAGCCAACACTGTGCTAAGTGAAGGGGCCAAGTGATAAAAAAGACCCTAGACAGGATCTTTGCATTGTAGAGAGCTACTGAATATGGAAACCAAGGAACTTAGGGCTCTTTGGTATAAAGCACATCCATACACTTTTTGTTTTTTGGCAGTAGGAAGTGAGGAGGGGTGCATTTTAAATGTTGACTCTAAAGTCCTCTTTGGTGGCCTTACCACGTGGCTAAAATCTCTCTTAAATAGTCTCAATATTCACTAAATAAACCCTCAGGCAATTTAATGATCTGATGACTCAGTTTCTCTGTCAATAAATATGTCAGTAGTTTTACCTACCCCATGGTGTTATTTGCAATTTTCTACAAAGGTTAGGGATGAGAGGCTTGGAACCTCTACTGGTGGTATTATTTACTTAACAGCTAGAGTGCAGGTCTCATCAAGATGAACCCCATTAACCCTGAGCTGAGGTGGTTTTACAGACAAAATCCTTCCACTTCATGGGGTCTGAAAGATCCTGTGCCACCTTTTAAAATTAAGTTTGAATAAAACAGCTGCTTGTATTGAGGTGAAATCGGAACTGTATCCATGTATTCACTGTAAATTGGATCTTAAATGACTATTGTGACTTTTACTATGGAATCCTTTATACATACTGAAGTAGGTAGCAAATGCATCTTGGCTTCAGTCAATGTGAACTTTAAAATAGGTTTATTAATGGAGATTAGACATAAGCTCTGTAGTGGCACTACTGGTGTGGTAGCTCTAAAACTGCACTAGAGACCCAGGTCATGTCTGTCTTTCTCTTCTCCCTCCATGTTGTATGAACCTTCTTTTCCAAGACAAAAGAAAGCAATAGAATCCCTAGCTAAAACCTTTATGTTTAAGATAAAAGGAAAGACTAGTGGCAAAAAAAAAAAAGGTGATCACCAATCCTCTGTCATCTTCTTGGTCACCCAGATGGTTACAGTTTACATTTTGTTGAGTATTCACCTCTTCACAGCCAGCTGCAAAGAAAGCTATGAAATAGAAACTCAACCTGGCACTTGGCATTCCAAACGAAATTGCAGCCTTACCATTAGGAATAAAGAGGGGGCACTGGAGGGGTGACTCAGCGGTCAAGGCGCTTGCTTGCAAAGGCTAACAACCTGGTTTGATTCCCCAGTACCCACGTAAAGCCAGATGCACAAAGTGGCACATGAATCTGGAGGGCTTTTTGTTTTTTTTTTCAGCTGCTAGAGGCCCTGGTGTGCCCATGCTCTCTCTGCTTGAAATTAATAAATAAAAATAAAAGAATAAATAAAGACTGAATATTAAGTAGACAGCTTACCTCATAGATATTAGGTAGACATTCTCTGTCACATATAAACAGATGGGTCCATTTAACTAGAAGTAGACGTGAATTAACTGCCAGACACCAAAGGTAAATAGTTTAACTGAAAGTTGATATTCACTTATAGTTATGTAAATGACTGATGCATACTTATTCTTATACAGCCATGCATTCGATATCACCACATAGGCACATATAGATACCAGTATGCCTACATCATTTCAGGGTGTGACTTAGGCAAAAGATGAAATGGTTTGGAAAAATCCTGTTGCTAAAAAGAAAAACATAAAAGCCCTCGTAAGGTGATTTCTAAGCAATGAGGTCCTATCTGTCACAATGTGGCAAAATGAACAATAGTATAAAATGTGAGGAAGACACAGTGAGGAGTGTACACTGCTCGTTGAGGGAAGCTGAGAGCAGATAATGAAGGCAGGCAAGCTGGTGACCTCAGGCTTGTTTCCTGCGGTTCCCACCTCATCAGGCCTGACCTTTAGAAGGCTGTGATGCGTGGGGACCCTCATCAGATTGGAAATGATGAATTAAGTAAAAGCTTCAATTGCAGACATGAAAATGTTTCATTTGCACATCACAAACAGGACTCCACATGATGTTCTGATGCAGATTGTATTTTTAAAATATTTTATTTTTATTTATGAACGAGAGAGGGAGGGAGAGACAATGGGCACATCAGGGCCTCTAGCCACTACAAACGAACTCCAGATGCATGCGCCACCATGTGCATTTGCCTAATGTGGGTTCTGGGGAATCGAACCTGGGTTCTTAGGCTTTACAGTCAAGCGACTTAACCACTATGCAATCTCTCCAGTTTCCAGACTGTAATTTTAACATACATGGTTCTTGTGGATGGGGTTGATTTGTACATACTTAATATACAAAGATTTCCTGTTCTGAAACTGGTATTTTTCTAGCCTGGACCTTGGCTAGAGTGACATTGTTCATATTGCAGGTGAGATGGTCTTTCCTGAAGGAACCAAACAGCCCAGTTAGTGGTTTGTTTTGTGGGTCCCCAACTCCTGAATGATTCATGTATTAGGCCCCCCTGGGATGAATTAACCCTTAGTTTGCCATGCTGTGAGTCATAGGGATTTGACTGAACAACAATCTGTGTTCATGTGATGATTTAAGTAAGTCTTTTGACTTATTTGGAAAATTCAGGTCAAACTATAGCTAACAATGGTCATATTCTACCTACTGTGTGGCTGCTCCTTAACTCCAGTGAGACTGAGCAAGGTAGTTAACCATTTTAACCCCTTTCGAAAGCTTTGTTCTCCAAATTCCTGCCCCAGGACATTCTGTAGCCTAAAGAAAACCATCAACTTCCTTTTAGATGTCTTCTGTCACAACTGCTCAGGAAATACTGTTCATGCAGAAGACACAGACTTCTAGCATTGGGATGCCAATATACTTTATATTACCCTGGAAAGAATGCCTTTAGTGAGTAATTTTTATTAGCCAGAGTCTCTTTCATCAACTAGGGTCTGTGGTCAGCTTTGGCAATCCCTGCTGACAAATGAAGAAATCAGTGACAGAATTTTAAATCAGGTCCTTTGAGGAGTTGTATAAAACAGAACATAAAATTCTCACTGCAGCTGTTCTTGCGTTCAATCTGTGTATTTGGCTGTGACTTTTGGCAGTGTGTGTGCATTGGTTTTGGTGGGGGAATATTTGATCCCTTTTGTGGTAATGAGGCCTATGGATTCAGTTGACTCAATTCTGTGCTTCTTTTTACTGTGTGGTCCACCAGTGGCCCATTAGCTGTTCTATTAGTGGAGCAGGAGGACTTGTTTGGCTTCTTATCATTAAATGCTTAGTACGTACAGTTATGAAACACATTCGTAGTATAAATGCTATTTCACACAAGGAAGTCCTAGGTGCTTCGAGCTGTTGGCTTGTTAAGGAGTAAATTTGTACGATGGTTACTAGTAAAACTTAAGAACTTTACAGGGACTGTGCCTCTTGGACATCTGTTTCTAGGTTTTATTTTTGATGTTGAACCAAACATGTTAAAAAGCCATGCCCGACTGAGGCACTTTACATCTCCTTTTCTATTTTAAGCATGGATTGGATCTTTTCCTGTGAGTGTTCAGTGCCTATCCCACAATCTCATCCCCGCATGCTTAGTATGCAGTGAAATGAAGTAGACAGTTATGAGGTAAAATACGATCGTCAGGAGAGGGCGGCCTGTGCTGCAAAGACAGTCTCCAGACATGCGGGGAACAGGACAGTCACATACACCAATCACAAGAAGGGTGACCCATATTTATGGAGTACTGACAATGTAGTAGACACTGTTCTAAACCAATTACATGAATTAAAAATTCCTCAGAACAACTGAATGAGAGGTACATTGTCACCACTCCATCTGACACTCAAGGAAGTGAGGCAAGAGTGGCTAAATAACACTGGTGATGTCCATCAAATATGATGCAGGGTAGGATTAGAACTGCAGAGATGGTTTCTGATTATGAAGTACTACCCTATATATGTATATGTATATGTATATATATATATATATTTTTTTTTTTTCTTTTTTTGAGGTAGGGTCTACCTCTAGTGCAGGACAACTTGGAATTTACCATGTAGTCTCAGGCTAGCTTTGAACTCACAGCAATCCTTCGACCTCTGCCTTCCGAAAGCTGCGATTAAAGGTGTGCGCCTCCACGCCTGGCCTTTACCCGGTATTTTGTTAGTATCTTGCAGGTATGTCCAACCTGCTTGTGAGATGCTTGTGTCCCAGGATAGCTATGACCGTGGCCCAACACATTTGTAGATGACAATGTTGTGTCATAGTGCCAAAAGATTGAACACCCTTGAATGTTCCCTCCCTCTCTCCTTCCCTTCTTTTGGTGAAAACACCAGATTTTGCTCTTTTCTTTTTCTTTCTGTTTTTTTATTTTTTTCTTTATTAGTTAGTTTTATATTCAGCAAATACAGTCAGTTTGGTACCATTATTAGGCTCATCCGTGACCTGCCCCTCCCCTTGGCCCCTCCTTGTTGAGGTATATGGGTTATGCATTGTGGAGTTAGCCCACAGTTATGGGTAAGATAAATGTCTCTGCATATCATGACCCAACATGTGACTCTGACATTCTTTCCACCCCCTCTTCCGCAAAATTTCCCTGAGCCATGTTGGGTTCATTTTTGGTCTGCTTCAGTGATGAGGTGTTGGGGGCCTCTGAGGCTCTGGCTCTCTGGTTTGGTAGGAGTTGATTTTTCTCTGTGTTGGTCTCCTAGCCTCTTGTGCTGGTATCCGGTTCATCAGGAAAACAGCACCCTTGCTTGTTTTGCCAATTTTTCTTAGTCTCAGACGGGGCCCTTTTGAGGTATGATGGGGTGGCTCTCTCCTTAGGATATACATCTATCTGAAAAAGAGAAGCAGATTCTCCAATGGAGAGTAAGTTAGCACCAGGACAAATGATATAACCCTTACTTTTCTTATAGAGAATTTAATAGGTGTAGGCCCTCTTGTAGCCCATGATTGATGGTAGCTTGATATTGGCGAGTGGGCTTATGCTTGGATATGGTTCTGACTTGTTTCCCAGCTCCAGCTATGGGTCCCGTACCACTGAGGAGATCAGTTAGCTGAATTAAGAGCAGTTGGTTCCCCACCATGGTTTTGTGCCACTATTGCACTTGTGTGGGCATCACAACAAGTTATTTGCTGCTAAGTAGGTTAGACCATGAGTTGCTTGGACAGATATTGGTCATTTTCCCCCAGTTGCCCATGTAGCACCTTCTGGCACTAGATGCGCTGACTGGGGACTGACTCTCTTCCAATTTCCAGCCATGCCATTCTATTTTGCCTGTCAACCACATAAGGTGTCTTCAGCAGTAGGGTCTTACCACTAACCTTTGGTGGGTCATTAAGTACTCTGACAGAAATCTGTCATTCTTTTAGGAAACCTTGTAGGTCTCTCTGATCAAAAGCTCATTGTGGATGATAGCCCCATGCTGGTACTGGGAGTTACAGGTCAGTGCCCACTAAGAAAATGAGGCATCTCGTGGACTCAACACTAGGATGGAAGGGGAGGGGGGGAGAGCATCAAAGGGGTAGGAAACACAAATCTAGACCCAAACTGCAATGGTACCATAAAATACTACTTACTAAAAGACAGACCAAATGGCTGATCCTTCACCAGGCCCTTACAGGGAACACCTGAACCACAAGACACTAGAGAGGGTAAGGTTAAGACTAACCTTAATCTCCTACATCTTCCCTCCCTCCCTCTCCCTCTCTCTCTTTCTCTCTAACTCTTGTATATTAGCTATCTTTCCTTTTTTTTTCTTTAAGTTTTTTTTTTAGTTTTTTATTTATTTGAGAGAGAGGGGGGCGGGAGGGAGAGAATGGGTGTGCTAGGGCCTCCAGCCACTGCAAACGAACTCCAGATGCATGTACCACCTTGTACATCTGGCTTATGTGGGTCCTGGGGAATTGAACCAGGGTCTTTTGGCCTTGCAGGCAAATACCTTAACCACTAAGCCATCCCTCCAGCCCAGATTTTGCTCTTTTCTAATGAGCAGTGGGTTCGAGTTTCTCTTTCAGGTCCTGCAGACAGACTGTAGCTGGAGTTGCAGCAGCTGTCACAAGGGCCCATTGGAAGGTCTGCTGCCCTGTTTTCACTGGAACCTGACTCTTCTATTTTTTTCCTCTGGTCCTGTGGTTTTCAACAAGGCCTTTCATTTTCTTTGTAGAAAATTATTTAAGCCTACCTTGCCTTGAAACCAAAGTTGCCTGATTGATGCAGAGCTTAGTTGACAAGGGAATGCTCATTCTCAGTAACCGTTTTGATTCCCAGCTCCATGGGCGGGGAAAGCAGGAGCTCTGTGCTCAGGACAATTAGGCTACCATGACCACTGTTCTGCATAAAGTGGAATTCTTTTTTTTTAATTATTAAATTTTTATGTACTTGCAAGCAGAGGAAGACAGAAGAGAGAGAGAGAATGGGTGCACCAGGGCCTCCAGCCACTACAAATGGACTCCAGGTGCATGTGTCACTTTGTGCAGCTGGCTTTACGTGGGAACTGGGAATCAAACTCGGGTCATTAGACTTTGTAGGCAAGTTCCTTAACCGCCGAGCCTTCTCTCCAGTCCACAGATGGGATTCTTATCTATGGCTTAATTGAATCAAAATGTGAGGGAATCTCACTTCTCTTCCCTCAAAGCTCATATGAACTCAGGGAGTTAGTTATTTTCTTATTCTTTGGATAGAAGCAAACAACTGGGGTGGACATATCTTGACCTTATGGCAATTATTTTTTTTAAATTTTTTCCCCTTTCACATTGGCCCTTTTCTTATAGACACAAAGCATACATATACAGAAGTGTAGTCTGTTCATTGGCCTTTAAGGAATATAATATGGCTTGTGAAGGTAAATGGTGTTTGTGTTTTGAGGTGAGCTGACGGGTGTGAAAAACTCATAGGCCCAAAGGAGGCACTTTTAGAAGCACACTTCTGGGGGGAATATATACCCGAGCATCACAGTGGTTAAAAGTATGTGCTTTGTGGAGGAGGGATCTTGGGGACCAGGATTTGATCTGCCTGGAACTCCTACTTGGCACCCTTTTTTTTAACTTTTGAAAAATTTATTAGAGAAAGAGAAAGAGAGAATGGGCTCACTAGGACCTCCAGCCACTGCAAATGAACTCCAGACACATGTGCCACCTTATGCAACTGGCTTATGTGGGTACTGGGGAAAAGAACCTGGGTCCTTAGACTTCACAGGCAAGAGCCTTAACTGCTAAGCCATTTCTCCAGCCCTTTACCTGGCAACTTTGGAGAGTCTGCCTCATTCATACCATTGGGGTTATAATATTTACCTTCTGCTGGGTATGTAGTAAGTTTTTCTTCCTCTTTTTTTTTTTTTTCCTTTTGAGGTAAGGTCTTGCTGTAGCCCAGACTGACCTGAAATTCACTATGTAGTCTCAGGCTGGCCTTGAACTCACAGCGATCCTCCTACTTCTATAGTAAGTTTTTAGTAAACATTCATAATAATCATTGGGTGTCCTGACTTAATGTGTTAGCGCCCTGTGAGAACCACTTTGACAGTTCTTTACTGTCTTGGTGCTTTTTTTCTTGATCATATAAAGTTCATTGTCTTTTATCTTCTTCCTCCACCATTACTGGAATCAGTCTCCAGTATCTAACACTGTGGTTGGTGGTTTGGTTCAGGTGTCCCCCCAAAACTTTTAAGTTCTGAATGCTAGGTTCCCAGATGGTGGCAATTTGGGAATTGGAGCCTCCTGGAGGCAGTGTACTGTTGGGGGCAGGCTTATAGGTGTTATGGCCTCATTCTATATTCTTGCCAGTGTTTGGCACACTCTCCTGCTGCTGTTGTCCACCTTAGTTGGCCAGGGTGTGATGTCCACCCTCTGCTCATGCCATCATTTTCCCCTGCCGTCATGGAACTTCCCTTTGAGTCTGTAAGCCAAAATAGACCCTTTCCTTCCACAAGCTGCTTTTGGTCAGATGCTTTCTGCCAGCAATGTGAGGCTGACTGCAACAGCAGTTCTTTATACTTGATACATTTGCAACCGAAACAAATACTGCAGAATGGTAAGATAGGAGGATGTGGTCTAGGCCGTATAAACCAGACCTTTGTATGCAACCAGATACTCTACTGACCAGCTTTGTGATGTGGGCACTTTCTTGCAGCTGACCAAAAACAAAACAAAACAAAACAAAACAAAACAAAACAAAACAAAACAAAACAAAACAAAATGCCAGCATCACAGAGATGGGAGATTTCAGAGACCTCAGCTGCAAAGGCCTATTCCAGAGGCTAGGTATAAAAATTAGTATGTTCAAGGCTGGAGAGATGGCTCAATGGTTAAAGGTGCTTGCTTACAAAGTCTGATAGCTTGGGCTTGATTCCCCAGTACCCATATAAACCAGATGCACAAGGAGGCACATATGTCTGGAGTTCATTTGCAGTGACAGGAGGCCCTGGAGCACCCGTTTTCTCTCTCTGCCTCTCTTTTTCTCTGTTTCCCTCTCTATAAATCATTTCTGGTTTGGGATGGTAATGGGCTGACCCTCTGAAGGCTGCACCGCAGGCCCCCTTAGCTCAGGGGTGCACAGGTGACATCACAAGTGTATTGGCTTCTGAGGAACTGTATCTTGAGCCTGTAAATAATTTAAATAGATCTTTTACATCACTGATCTGGGCAAGACGAATGTTTATATATGGTTGCCAATTGGGCATGACTTCTTGTCTTCTCCAGATTAAACCAAATTCCTCAGGAAAAGGGTTGAAAGATGAATTATAGAACACTCAGTAAAGTTGAAGGTCAGATAAACAATCAATAATCTTTGGTATAAATATGTTCCATTCAATATTTGAAACACAATTATAGAAGGCATTATTTGTATTTTTTGGCATTCAAATTCAAATGGAAATCCTGTGTGTGTGTGTATGCATGTGTATATGTGTGTGTCTATATATGTGCATGTATGTATGCATATTTGTATGTGTATTTTTGTCTCTCCCTTTCCCAATCCTGCCAACTGTATTTGGGATCCATGCAGCAACTAATTTTTTAATCTTGCAGCCAAAGTCAAGAATGGGTTGTTAGGGATAAATTTGGGATTTTCTCCCTAGCATATTGTGTCCAGGATTCTGGCCCAATATTATCTCTGATGCTTTTCCCACAAACTGCAGTAGCATCCCTTTTTTTTTTTTTTACCTTAATTTTGTCTTCATCTATTTTCATCCCTTTTATCAGATGAATAGCATTCACTCATCCTATTTATATAATCTATTTATAAACACTGCAAAAGAGAGGATATGTTTGGCAGGAAAAACAGCTCCTATTTAGCAACTGGCAAACATTGAGAGAGGTTTTGGCTTCAACAAACATCTCTTAAAGTTGTTGTGGAGGGAAAGGGATCATTACCATCCGGTACCTTTTGGTGTAAACTGAAGACATGAAAACACACACAGAGGCATCCTGTCCCGGAGGGTGGAGAGACTTTGCTTCTATCCTCTTGAGACTGCCTCTCAGCCCTGACTGTCAAGGCACTAACTAGTCAGCTTTGCATTAATTGGAGAGGCAACTGGGTTGAAAGCAGTAGCTGGTGTCTCTGAGTGACCACAGCATCGCCAATGGTTTGTGAGACAGCTTTCTCAGATGTGCTTCCCGTGGACTCACTGGGACCAGGGACTCACTGGAGCTGTCCTGTTTAGAGCTCCCACTCTAAGAAAGCCTGATGGGTGTCACTCCAGATACTCTTGAAGAACTGGGATTTCTTCCTGATCTTCCATTGTATCTTTGAGGGATCAGGAGGAGTAATAAAAGACTTCCTGGGCCTGCTTTCTTCTTTCAAAGAAAGAGATGGAAAATTTGAACATGCAGTGATTTGTTACCCATGGGTGAAGGGACCCAGGTAGATGCTGGCTCATTAGGCATCTCCATAGGCCAGAGATTCTCTACCCACAAGAAGCTCTTTTTAAGACTGTCGAGACCTCTTTAGGCTTTTGTGACAACTCAGCTGGCTTATGCTCATTCTCATTTATTCTTTATTTATTTTTAATTTTTAATGTATAAGAGGCAAAGAGATAAAGAGAAAGAGAAAGAGGAAAAAGAATGGGTACACCAGGGCCTCCAGCCACTTGAAACGAACTCCAGTCACATGTGCCACCTTGAGCATCTGGATTATGTGGGTCCTGGGGAATCAAACTTTGGTCGTTTGGCTTCACAGGCAAGCACCTTAACCTCTAAGGAATCTTTCCAGCCCTCATTTATTCTTTAAATTGTGTTCCACTGTGCTTCAGAATTACTTCCTATTTATTTATTTTATTGTATTTTATTTACTTATTTATTTGCAAGGGAAAGTGGGAGAGAAAGAGAGAGAGAGAGAGAGAGAGAGAGAGAGCGAGCGAGCATGCTGGGGCCTCTAGCCACTGCAAATGAACTCCAGATGCATGTATTACCATGTGCATCTGGCTTACATGGGTACTGGGGAATCAAACCTGGGTCCTTAGGCTTTTCAGGCAAGTGTCTTAACCAATGAACCATCTCTCCAGCTCCTTCCTGTTTATTTTATTTATTTTAAAGACATCTTTATTTATTTATTTGAGAGAGACAGAGAGAAAGGAGCAGACAGCAAGGGGGGAGGGAAGAGAGAGCATGTGTACACTATGGCTTCCCTGACATGCAAACGAACTCCAGATGCATGTGCCCCTTTGTACATCTGCCTTTACATAGGAATTGGGGAATTGATCATGGGCTATCAGGCTTTACAAGAAAGTCCCTTTAACCACTGAGCCATCTCTCCAGCCCCTGTTTATTTTTAGAAGAGCCATAATTTTCAGCAAAAATAGATACTCTGTATTTATTCCCAGAGAAAGACTTCAGGAATGAAAGCTCCTACAAGAAGCTTTCCATTGAGAGATTATAACATACATTTTAGGGACAGGGCCTGTATACTATGAGCACAGAAGCATCACTCAGTTCATGTTTTATGAACATCAACTATGTACCGGGAAGGGCGTTGTGGCTATTAAAATGTGTATGATAATAACCATCACTCTTATTGGTTTTCTGCCTACCAAATTTGATTCTAAAAATGTAATGTAAATTGGCTCACTGTATTTATATATTTATTTGTCTCTTCATTGACACCAGATGAAGAGCTTCAATGTTGGCACAAGTTATGAGAAAATGAAGTAGGAATGAGATTGAGAAAATGGAATTCATATATTCAAAGTCTTTGGCTTAAGTTCAAAAGAGAAGGCATGTTTTGCATGTAATAATCAGAAAACAATTTAGGGTGACTTGAAATACTAGAATTCAGAGCAAAAGGGAAAGACTTAGGGAACAAGAGCATTCTATAAAGCCCTGAGGAGAGATAGAGTACTTGAGTTAGGGTTGAAAGAAGGATGCCTTTGAAGTGTTAGTGAGGCCCTGGGGTAGCGAAAAGCATGCTGGGAAGGAAACCTGACAGCCATGATGGGTGATGTTTCTGAGGTCTCTCTAAAAGGGTATGTTTGGGAGATAAACCATTAGATCCAAGATATCTGCTGATTTCTAACAGACATTTTCCATGGAGCAGTGGATGGTCATCTTGGTCCGTTAACTCTTTATATCTCCTTATTTAGAAAATATTTTTAGGGTTGAAAAGATGGCTTAGTAGTTAAGGTGCTTGCCTGTGAAACCTAAGGACCTATGTTTGATCTCTCTTCAGATCCTATGTAAGCCAGACACACAAAGGTGATGCAAGCACAAGGTCTCACATGCACACTAGGTGGCGCAAGCGTCTGGTATTTGATTGTAGTGGCTGAGGCCCTGGCATGCCAATTCTCTCTTAAAAAATTATTTATTTATTTGCAAGCAGAGAGAGACAGACAGAGAGAGAAAGAGAAAGAATAGGTGTACCAGGGCCTCTAGCCACTGCAAACAAACTCCAGCTTCACGTGCCATTTTGTGCATCTGGCTTTATATGGATACTGGGGAATTGAACCCAGGTTGTTAGGTTTTGCAGTTTGCAGGCAAGTGCTTTAACTGCTGAGCTATCACTCTAGCCCTACATTCCCTTTTTTTTTCTTAGAAGAGGCCAGGATTGATATAGTCAGGTCATTCAATGCAGCTCCCTGCAATTGCCTCTTTCAGCGCAGGAAGTATTTGTTGAGTGTCTGTTTTGTACCAGGAGATTTGTTTGTCCTTCAGGGGGCTCATTTCTGTGCTGGGGAAGAACAAGGCCCAGCTCCTGTTACAACCTCCAGAGAAGCCAAGTCACGAGGCACCTGGGTGTCTGCACTCCCAGGTTTGCATCTCCCTTTTGGTCCAGGTCCCTGCCCTCATCTTCAACCACCTCTCTGGGCCTCTGCCTGGTCTGTGTGCTGCTGTTGCCCGATAGCCAGTGTGCTAACCCCTCTTCTTTGATGCCCACAGGAGCCTTGTTCTGGGCTTCCAGCTGCTCTAGACAATTTCTCCTTAGATTCACTTATGTCTTCATTCCTCACATTTCTCCAAAGAATCCTCTCTGTAGTTCTTCCACTCTTCACTGGTTTTATACCAGATGTTTCTCTCTGACTTGCTGTTTCTTTCCAGCTCCTTTTCGCATTTAATTAACATGCTTATTCTTCATGTGTGTTGTTCTCGCCTCAGGCACCCTGGCCCCCAAGTTCAGTATCAGTGTTCAGAATGGTCAAGAGCACTGAATTTGGGATCATCTAGACTTATGTGAGAAGCTGCACCCAAAGCTGTGTGTTTGAACTCTCCGAGCCGCATTCTTCTTATGTTTGGGAGTGAGGTGCATGTGGTACTCAGCATCTTGCCTAGCAGGGAGCAAAAGCCCAAAGCATGACAGCCGTGGGCTATCATCTATTACTCAACACTATTATAGATCAAGTTTCAGTTCAAGAAGTACTTTTAATTTTTTTTTTTTATTTTTCTTGAGGTAGAGTTTCACTCTAGTCCAGACTGACCTGGAATTCACTATGTAGTCTCAGGGTAACCTCAAACTCATGGTGATCCTCCTACTTCTGCTTCCTGAGTGCTGGGATTAAAGGTGTGTGCCACCACACCTGGCTAAGAACATTGACACTGAATATGTATTTACACAGCATGGCTGTACATGACTTCTTGTCTACTAAAAAACCAGACAGAAGACAGAATAAATAATGAGAAGAAGTTAATTTATGCAGTTTAATTTAATTAATGCTGTTTAAGGTATCTATCAAAAATTTTGGGCTGGAGAGATTGCTTAGTGGTTAAGGCACTTGCCTCTGAAGCCTAAGCACTCAGGTTTGATTCCCCAGAACCACATAAGCCAGATGCACATGGTGGCATGTGTCTGGAATTCATTTGCAGTGGCTGGAGGCTCTAGTGTGTCCCTTCTCTCTCCCTCTCTCTGATAAACAAACAAACAAATAAAAATAAAATAAATGAAAATTTCATTCTTTATTTGCTGAGATAAGGTCTTCCTCTGTAAGCCATGCTACCTGGGAACTTCTTTGTAGCTCAGCTTTGCCTCTGTCTCCTGAGAACTGGGATTACAGGCATAGACACCATGCTATGTGAGAACATTTGAAGCAAGCAGATGTTTTAGGCTTACTGACTTGAATGTGTTTTGCAGAGCAAAGGAGAACAGCTTCTTAAACAAAGAAGTGACAGTGGGTATCTATTTTCAGGAGTACATTGGGCTGTTGGGTGGAATATGTTAGGGAGATTGAAACCATGTTAAGGGTCACAGAGCTTATTTGAGAGGCAGAAAGTGGGACAAATACCCATATTAAAGGGATGCCTGTGTACAGGAGATGTGGGACGTGCAGGATGGGAGGAACAAGTAGAAGGGGAACTTAGATTTTTTTTTTAAAAATAAGTATTTATTAATTTTCAAGCAGAGATAGGGAGAAGAGTGACAGGCAAAGAGAATGGGCCCACCAGGGGCCCCAGTCACTGCAAACAAACTCCAGATGTTTGCATCGCTGTGTGCATCTGGCTCTATGTGGGCACTAGGGAATTGAACCTGGGTTGTTAGGCTTTGCATACAAGCACCTTAACCGCTGAGCCACCTCTCCAGTCCCCAGAACTTAGATTTTTGACCATAGATGATCACAGAAACTTTAAATTGATCCAAATGGGGACTTAAAGTGAGAGACCTAGAGCTGAATGTTAGTTGGCCTGACTCAACTGAAGCTGTGGCAATGCTCACTTCCCCTCACATACACTTCAATATTAAAACCCAATAGAATCAGACGTAGGGCTATGACTGGAAACTGCTAGCCTTGAGTTATTCGTTGAAATGTTTTGCTTACTTTGTTGGACACGCAGTTATCCCATGCCTACTAGGTGCCAGAAATGACTCTACCAGCTGGAGGTCTGAGTCAATGAAGCGAATCCCTGCCCTCCTGGAGATGGCATTCCAGAAGGAGACCACAGGGGCAATCAAGGAAGCGGTGCCATGCTCAGCAGTGGACTTGCATGTTACTTGTTCCTGTGACAGCTAGAGGAGAGACTTTATAGTCTTCTCCATGATATAGATATAGGAGATGGAGGCTTAGAGAGGGTGACTTGCGAGGAATAGCAGAAAGCTAACAGCCAAGCTTGGCAGGACATTCAGTAATGAAGCTGGGGGGGGAGCGGTGGGGAAGAGAAAAGTAGGAAGAAATCATAGCAGAGGTCCACAATGGAGAGAGAAATCAGAAACAGCTGTAGATGTGATCAGTGTCCAAGTGCCCCAGGAAGTTAAGCAGAGTAGAAAATGAGATAAGATCTCAAGACTTGGCCTGAAAGACAGTACAGATGTTGTCCCAGTGGCCAGTCTCCCTGGGGAGTGCAAGCAGGTGCTAGGGTTGAGATTCCTCCCCAGATGGAGGACTATCTAATGAAGAAATAGAGCTTGCTCATTGCAGGGGAGGGAGGGACACACACACACACACACACACACACTGATTTATAAACATGACCAAAGGAAGTTATTTTTAGAGTGGCGAAAACTTCCTGTGAGGGCAAGTGCAGAGGGTAGAATGAGATGTTAGTGTAGCAGAGAAAATAAAATTGGACCCTGTGGCTAAGCAGGCAGGGGTGGTAGAGGGAGCAGCCTTGGTAGGAGGGTTGGGCTCAACTCAGGGTGCAGGAACAGGAGGGGTGAGAGAGGAGATAGAGAGCAAGGCTTTGCTGCTGTGTGCAAGAGGGACTCTGACTTCAGATCACTCACTTTTTGGCTCAGCAGTGACATTCCATGGGATTAGTGCAAGCCTTGGTCAGCAGAACCAAAGAGGGAGAAATGTTACGAGGAATATATCACATAGAGCCAGCTCTTCACTGGGTTTCATTGTGATGTGTACTGCTGCCTATTTTATTTATTTATTTATGCTTTTTAAAACAGCCATTCGTTCCTCTTATCCTGTTGGTGCATGTCTTATTCTTGTAGAGAAATGCTGGTGATATTAAAAGGAAATTTGTATTTACACTTTCGTTAGTCTTTCACATCTTCTTCCTGTCAACTTCATGAGTGTGAAATGCCATTAATCATTACGGTGTCATAAAACACATTTTACAATCATGTTATTTCTCCCCTAGGTTTATTTCTACCATTCTAAGAGATATTTGTGTTGGAAATAGCTTTCATTTTGAGCCTTTCATCTTGAACCCCATAGTTATTCCTGGGACTACTGCCCCTTAGTTGATAATTGCTTTCCGATGCCTGTTACAGGCTTTTCAATCTCCTGAGGGAGCTCTGGAAAGGGATGGGTTAGGCCAATAAAACCCTGAATTTTTGAACAAAAATTACCATATGGTATTTCTGTTGAACCATGTGTCCAAAGCCTGGGGATTTAGAAACTCAGGTAGGGTCCTAATAAAGTAGGAAGGAGCTCTTTTTCCCAAGAAGCTGTCAGGGGTGGTCAGCTGCTGCAGGCTCTCCAGATGGAATTCAGGTTGTAGAACTAATAGGCTCCTGATGTTCAGGCTTGGAGTTTGACATTGAGGCTAGCTTGAGAATGAATGGGTTGAAAGCTTGAGGGACGAATGTATACCTTGAAGGTGGATCCAAGAGTACTGGGTTCCCAAAAGAGTGTACTTGGAAGGTATCCAGAAAAGGAGGTGGAGGAGTGCAAACCCACAGAAATGGAAGGGTGAATGCCTTGCATCAGCTGGCTGTCTTTCTCCTTTGCTTCATAGCCAGTGGCTAAGACTTCTGAATGGTGGATTTACTGTTTCCATTTCAACTCTGCACCCAGGCAGATCAGGATCGGCCTTTTGCTGAACATGTGACCTTCTATTAAGTATAAACACTTAATAACATATGGTATAACATGGCTATTCCTTTATGAAAGTGGCAGTATTTTTTGTTTTGTTTGTACATTGGTATTTTGACCTTTGTGTTCATCCAGTGAAGCAGCTGATGTGTGTGTGTGTGTGTGCATGTCGTGTGTGTGTGCATGAATGTGTAGTGTGTATACATAAGTGTGTAGTGTGTGCATGTGTGTGTGTGTGTGTGCATGAGGGTGTAGTGTGTGCGTGCACGTTGTGTGTGTGTGCATGAGGGTGTAGTGTGTGCGTGCATGTTGTGTGTGTGGCATGTGTACATGTGTGTGTTGTGTGTTGTGTGCATACATGCATGGTGTGTCTGTGCATGTGTGCACATCCATGTGTGCATAGTATGTGTGCATGTGCATGTATTGTGTGTGTGTGTGTGTGTGTGTGTGTTGGGGCAGGGACACATTTTCTGGTCTGAATGAGAGAAAGTGGTTGTGTAAGGACACCGGTGCTGTCACTCTATTGCTAAGCCTGGTGCTTTGCTTAATATATTTACTTAAAAGCTGGAAAAGAAGCATCTCTATTAATGGGTAAAATAAGTTCCTAGTCACTTCATATCAGGGCTCTTGGCTTTATGTAACCAAAGGGCCAATATTAAGTGATGTAAACATTAGAGGAGTCGATTGTCTTGTTAAAGCAAGATGAAAGCCCACAATGGCTCCTTGAGACTCCTCCTTCTTGCCATGGATTTCGTGACTCGTTATAAACCAGTGATATGATTTGTCCTCCTGGGATATGTTGGAATGTCTAAAGACTATTTTTTTGGTCACAACTGGGGGGGGGGGGTAATGACAGTAATATTAGCATATAGTGAGTAGAGAGTGGGGGTGTTGCTAAATATCAGTAGCAGTGTATAAAACAACCCCCCACAATAAACAATTGTCAAACCCCAAATGTCAAGAACTCCCCTGGAACACAGCATGAAATAACAGGTTGTCACTTCCAAGAGTAGATTATAAAGCTGTGTCTCCATCTTGGGTTTTCTCCCTCATTTTGACTCTTTTGACTGCTTACTTTGGGGAGAGCCAGGGGACATGTTGGCCCTTCTGTGTTGTGGTCTGTGTAAAGGAGTTTGGAAGAAGACATCATGAGGCTTCCCAACAGCTCCACAAGTGGGCCTTGAGCTGAGTTCAGCCCAAGGCAGCATCTTGACTGTGGCCTGATCCTGTGACCCAACTATTTCTGACTCACCAATATGAGGGATGTTTGCTACTTAAGGTGTTGAATTTGGGGGTGACTTGTTATACAGTGGTAGACAACTAACATGCAGGGAGCTGAGAGCTAGGTGATTCTGGTATTGGATCAGAGATCCTGCAACTTCATCCAGGCCCAGTGCTCCCTGTGCCCTCACTTCACCATCTTCTGTGTTGACACAGGATCACGAGAAAGCACACACAGTGCTCAGATCCACAGGAAGGAGGTAGACTTCCTCTTGAGCATCTTAGTAGGGGTGAAACCTTCTCAGGAACTGCTCATGGAAGCTTCTCTTCAGATCCCTGCAGTCATGATTAAGACATGAACGGACATCTCAGTTGCAAGACAGGCTGAAAAATAAATACTGAGCATTTTTGGTCTCTACCATGTTCTTTATTAGCAAGAAAGGAGAGAGAGGTTGAGAGGAGAGAATTGTATACTCTTTTCTCTCTGAGCAGAAGCCTGTATCTTTGGACCACTTTTTCTTGGTGACATTAAATCTTGTCTTTGGGCGATCATATATATCCTTCACCATGCCTTCACAGGAGAGAGGCCCCACTGAGTTATGCATGCACTCAGAGACCTGGTAAAGGAGGGAAGAAGGAAGCATGGGTGTGTGTAGGTATTTGGCTCCTGGCTGCTTGTTCAATCTCTGGGGAGCGCTGCTGGAATACAAAGCATTATTCCCTCTGAAGGTTTGGATAGAGGAGCTGAACACAGATGGATTGTGACCTAATAGTTTTGCTTTTCCTTAAGCTCCCATGTAATCTCTGATGCTTTTGCCTGGGACCACAGCCTTCCAGAGGAGAAATTATGGAGAGAAGTGAAAACACATATTTCACCCTCATGGTGGCATTGGAAGTTGTGGGATGATGAGCAAGAATACACATAAGCGAGACAAGTTTATAAACCCAATGGCCTGCAAGGGAATGATTGAGGGCAAATTCTGGCTTAGAAATAGAGACCTACGTTGATAGCTGAGTTGCCAAAAGAGGTAGGTTTGCAGAGAGAGAGAGAGAGAAAGAGTGCAGGGTAGGTTGGAATTAGGAGATAAGTATGTTCAAATCTCAGCTTTGTCTGCTATTAACTGCATGCTCTTGGGCAAACCATCTAACCTCTCTGGAACTTAGTTCTATAATGTGTAGTTCAGGAGAATGCTTGACAGGACAAGTAGACAGAAGCTACTTGACTTTTTATGGAAAAGGGAATCTTGACATTTTGTTTCCCTTTCTCTAGCCTCTTTTTATTTTTAAGAGAGATAGCGGGTGGGGGGGGAGAGAAAGAGTGAGTGAGTGAGTGAGTGAGTGTGTGTGTGCATGTGTGTGTGTGTGTGCGCGCGCGTGTGTGTGTGTGTGCGTGAGAGAGAGAGAGAGAATTGGCATGCCAGGTCCTCAGCCACTGCCATTGAACTCCAGATGGTTGCACCACCTAGTGTGCATGTGAGACCTTGCACTTATGTCACTTTTGTGCCTCTGGCTTACATGGGACCTGGAGAGAGAGCAAATCTGGGTCCTTAGGCTTCACAGGTAAGCACCCTAACCACTGAGCAATCTCTCCAGCTCTCCCTAGCCTCTTTTTACAAACCTCCTTCACCCTTATTTCTTATTCCTCCTTGGGGGCATGTAGAGTGTCTCACTATGTGAAAGAGGATTGGAGGCATATAGGTGCTCCTAGGCATAGGAATTTAATTTCTTCTCTCATGTGGGCACATTTGCATTGGGACAGGAGAGTGCTGGATGAGTCCAAGCTAAATACAAAAGCCTAAATTATTAATAGTAAAAAGTGAGAAGAAAAATATGGTGGGTGGGCAGTGTGTTCTTCAGTGGCACTTTTTAAAGGCTTGAGATAAAGTCTTGCAATAATGCCCAGCCTGGTCTTGAACTCAAAACTTCAAGTGGTCTTCCTATCTCAGTCTCCTGGGTAGTTGGGACTATAGGCAAGCACAAGCACACCCAGACCCTCTGTGGCATATTAAATCACTTTATCTAGGCAACAGCCTCTTCCTCCTCTGCTCAAGACTGGCTTTGCAAATTCAAGGTTCCCAGTCGAGTGGGAGAACTGGAAAGCTCTGGCTTCTGCACTCTTCACATCAGTTGATGATTTGTCATTTTCCTCTTTCATTTTTTAAAAGTGGAAACCATTGCAACACATCCGCCTACCCGCTAGGGGCATCGCAGGCATGTACTGTTGCGCCCGTTGCCCATGGCAGCTGAGGGTCCAAACTGGCCCTCATGCTTGTACAGCAAGCACTTTCCCCACTCAGCTAGCTCCCCAGCTCCCAGATGCCCATTTCCAATAAACTTCCGAGGCTCACAAAGAAACAGCTAAATATGGAATGGAAAAAAAAATATATGAAGTGGTTAAGAATATGTACTCTGGAGTCTGATTGCCTGGTTCAAGTCCCCATGCTTCCAATTCACTAGTCATGACCTTGAACACAGCATTTAATTAACCTCAAAGCCTTGGTTTCCTCATCCATAAAAATTGGATTAATGAAACTAATATTAGACAATGCTTATCTGAGCACTTATAATGTGTCCAGACCCATTCTCACACTTCATATGCACTGATTTATTTAATCCCCACAGCGGCCTTAAGGGTGGAGCGTCCTTGTCCCCATTCTCCGTGTGCGGAGCTGAGGCACAGGAAGGTCGAGAGCCACAGCACTCCTCAGTGGGTGCAACACAACCTTTCTGTTATGCACCCTGAGCCCCTGAATCTAACTGCTCCGGCCCTGATTTCATGGGATCTTTTGGAGCATGTATTTATTAAAATGGTGTAGGCCAAATGATACAGTGCTTTCTGAGGGAGATTATTATCATCATTACTTTATATTTATTGAGCTCCTCTCTGGAAAAAGTATGAAGTGTATTTTCCAGGTCAATCAGATTAAAGAATGATCTATTATTGACCTTTGGAAATCTCCCGAAATATTTAAATGAAGCCCTTTACTTCTTTCACTCGCTTTTTTCAAGTTCGAATGCTACCAGCTAAAAAGGAGAAGGTGAGTGTGTGAAATATCTAAAGGTGGGTGCTGCAGACACATGATCCCTATTCTGATGAGTCACATGGCCAATCAGCAGTGAGGACTCCTGTCCAGGTAACCTCCTGCCGGCTCCAGTGGTGGGCTGATGTGGAGATGGGGAAAAGGTAGCTAACGGTGGGTTTCACAGCTGAGAACAATTGTGTCTCGTGTTTGAACTTATCGTTTTGGACCAGATTCCACCACCACACCCTACTCACTCCACTTGAGCCTCACAAGAAGGTGGCTTGTGGTCAAGTCATGTTTCTCTGCCTCAAAATTGTTGCAAAGGAGAAGTGAAGGCCACCGACTCAGTTGGTTTGCAGGGAGCGCAGGAAGTAACAGCTGTATTATCGGAGTTGACCTTCTGCTCAAACCCGTACCTGCTTCATCAATCACCTACTGGTGGGGCTCCCGAAGGTCAGTCAAATGATTCTGTTAATCGCCTGCTCATTCTCAGGTTCTCGCTTCAGGAGTAATAAATTTTTTAAACTTTTTTAAAAATGAAAACTTGGCTGACAGGTGTGTATGGAAGAAAAATAATCAGATGGAAGAGCAGTCATTTAGGAGCAAGAGGACAGAGCAAATTCTGGAAAAGAGAAAAGTTTTCTATGGCTCAGGAAGACCTCACTGCTCAAAGAGCTATGCCAGGATGGACAAGGGGGATATGAGGTTCATGATATAGGTAGAGTGTGCCACCATTGCCACTGGATTCTGTAGCCCTTGGCATCAGGACTTGCTGCACTACTAAGGGAGACACCCAAAGCTACATGCAGGGGTGTTGGTGGGTAAGTGACAAGCTCTGACAGACAGGCTCCCATGACTTCACACAGCTGCCTGACCCACTTCTCATTGGTCACCTATGATAACAGCCTGCCTCTTTTGTCTTAAACCTTATCAGGTGAGCTATAAGACTTTATGACTGCTTTATTGTAAACAAGCTTCTTCGCTTGTGAAAATAGAAGCTGCATCTTATTGGTAAGATGGGGAAATAGAGCCACTGACAACAGCCGAGGGCGGGGCTGCTTGGTGGAGAGGTTTGCAGAAGCACAGCTGCTCCAGCCTCACGGGCTCCGTGGCAGGACGCCCTGGGGAGAGTCACTGTTCAGTGTGGCTTTGGGACACTTACTTAACCTTCCTGATTCTAACTTTCCTAATTTGTAGACATCTATTGTCATACTTGTTTCATAGACCTGTAATTCCTACACGAGAGCCTTAACTCATTTGAACAGTCATTGATGCAGTAAACCTCTTAAAATAGCAGAGAGGTTAAAAGGATAGATTTGAGGGCTGGAGAGATGGCTTAGCAGTTAAGGTGCTTGCCTGTGAAGCCTAAGGAGCCAGGTTTGATTCTTCAGGTCCCACAGATGCACAAGGTGATGCATGCATCTGGAGTTGGTTTGCAGTGGCTAGAGGCCCTGGTGTGCCCATTCTCTCTCCCTCCCTCCTTTCCTTCCTCTCTCTCTGTCTCTAATAAATAAACAAACTTAAAAAAAGGATAGATTTGAAAGTAAAATAGCTGAGTGAATTCTGGTTTCATGATTCACTTGAACAAACCAATGAATTCCTGGGAGCATCAATCTTACACACACACACACACGTACACACACACTCACACACATATGAGGGGGAAGGGAGAGGTAAAGAGAAGAGAAAAGAGAGAAGAGAGGAGACAATGAGAGCTTATACCATCTAGGGTGATTGTGAAGATATGACAAGTTTCTTGCTATCTGAAAGCTTTAGGATGGTGTCTGGCATGATTTTGAGGTAAAGACAATTACAAATCAACTGAAAACAGAAGGGGAGAAAAGGCAATATGGCTTCCCTACTGTTTTACATGGGCAAGATGGCTTCCCTACTGTTTTACAAGGTCAAGACCAGACACATTGTATATTATAGCACAGAGCCTAGTGTATAGCAAGTGTTCAATAAACAGTCATTGTGCATATCATTGTATCATTATTGTCTCTGAGTTGACTAGGCTTGGGTTACTGGATGTGGGACTCTTCCAAGCAGAGGTGGCTGACATCCAGCACTGTCCTCCCTTATGTCCTCAGTAATCATGGCAGGCCTGGGCCTCCTCTCATCTTGTGGATACCGTGGATATCTCCTTTTTTGTTTTTGTTTTTTGAGGTAGGGTCTCACTTTAGCCCAGACTGACCTGAGATTCACTATGTAGTTTCAGTGTGGCCTCAAACTCACAGCTATCCTCCTGCCTCTGGGATTAAACAGGTTGGCCACCATGCCCTGTTGGATATCTCCTTTGCCATAGGCAGGTAAATGGGAGGCTACCAGGCAGGTTACTCAGAATACGAATTTTCAACCATTATCACAAATGTCAGGCTTTTCCAGCTGTGGCTGGTCGATTCAGACGTGCGGTTTCTGTACTCATGAGAGCATGGATACCACATACCTTGAGTGCTGCACTCCACACGCCTTCTGCAGAGTTGCTGTGGACAAACATGCTCCAGCAGGCCCAAAGATCGGAGCCCACAGAAAGTCCCCGTCAGCCATGTCCTCATATAGGCAATGGATAGAGGGGCCTGGCAAGTAGAGCATCATGGGAAATGAAATCTACTTTCTCATTAACTTTCACTGCACTATTGCACATTGAGGCCATTGAAAAAGTTAACTCCAATTTCCATAGAAATGTGTGCTACAGTAAAGAACATGATCATGTGTCACGCACCCCCTCCCCCACAGGCCCCAGTAAAGTAAAAGAGCATCCCAGGCTCCAGGAAGCCAGGGCCTAGCACATTTCTGAAAACAAAAAACCGTGATCTGTGGCCCTTTCTGCTCCCTTGGAAGTTAGGTTTCTTTATTTGGCATTTGTTTAGCATCTATTTACAAAGTTTAGGCAGCAGCTGTGACTTCAGCAGGTACACAGAGAGGAGAGCTAGCAGGTTGCCAAATTCCGCGAGTACACACATCACAGGTAACGCCATGTTGACTGAGTCTGTGGCACGATGTGAAAATTAAACTTTGGACCATGGAGTTACTAGGTGAGAAGAGAGGCGTCTAGTGATCTCTTGCAAGCTGGTGGTCAGCTGGTGGACAGGATACTTGTCTGGCTGGGAGGCCTCGGGGCATCCTATTTGGGAGGGGGGGGGGCGGGGCATTGTTGCAGGAAGAGAGGCTGGGCTGGATAGTGGCTTTCTGGTTGAATTGGGCTGGGCCTCTCTAATAATAGCTCTCCAAGGGAAAGGCCAATTTGCTCTCCTGCTGTTTTCTAGAATGCTTAAATTCCTTTTTCTCAGTGGCCCAGTTATGTGCCTTAAGCATATGGGGACTCCAGCAACTATCTGCCCCAAATCGCACATCCCGAGCACATTTGGAGCGATGTGCCATTTTGATGGGGAGCGAAGAGACGGAGAAGGGAGGGCAAGGCTGGCCCACGGCAGCGCACCGTGACAGTCACTTGTCCTTGCGCGGAGGGGCTGCAGAGGAAGCGGCGCTGCCTGAGGGTGCTGCGAGTGTCACCGGAGCTTTGCTACCATCTGCGGCGGGAGCGGGGAGCGAGGAGACCATGTGTGAGTCAGTGCGGGAGAGTCGGCCTCCTGCTTCTGGCTGGTGAATTCTTTGTTTGATTTTCCTTTTTTTTTTAATTTTTTTTTTTTTTTTTTTTTTTTTTTTTTTTTTTTTTGGTTTAGAGAGCGAGACACAACCATAACAAATGCTTGGCAGGATTCAACACGGAAAGTTTTTTTCATTTTACTTTGTTCTTGATCATCTTGAACATTCACACACTCATTCTCTAGCTGCAAATTTCCCTCCACATGACCCAAGATAGGTTTGTACAAGAATTCTTCCTCCCTCCCTCCCTCCCTCCCTCCCTCCCTCCCTCCCTCCCTCCCTCCTTCCCTTCCTTCCTTCCTTCCTTCCTTCTTTCCTTTTTGGTTTTTCGAGATAGGGTCTTACTCTACTAGCTCAGGCTGACCTGGAATTCACTATGCAGTCTCAAAGTGGCCTCGAACTCATGGAGATCCTCCTACCTCTGCCTCCCTAGTGCTGGCATTAAAGGCATGGGCAACCATGCCCAGCCAAGAATTCATGCTTTATTTTTCCTCAGGCTGCCTACCAATTACTAAATCTGGCTTTGCTTTTCACTCAGCATTTGGCAAAGTCAAGATTCCTCAGTCATTGGCACTACATGTTTGGGCAAATCAAACAGACAAACAGGTAACTCAAGCACACAATTCTCATCTCAAAGGGAATGATAGATATCTTATTCTGGAGCTAAATATGAGTGATCATGGTTTAAGGAGCATGATCTAGATTACCCCAAATTCCATGTTCCAATCTGGTAACAGTTTCATGCAGTTTTTTTAAATTTTTTTAAAAATTTATTTGCAAGGAGAGAGAGAGAGAGAGAGAGAGAGAGACAGCAAGAGACAGAGAAAGAATGGGCACGTCAAGGCTCCATTTGCTGCAAATAAACTCCATATGCATGTGCCACTGTGCATCTAGCCTTTTGTGGGTACTAGGGAACTGAACTCAGGTTGTTAGGCTTTGAAGGCAAGTGTCTTAACTGCTGAGTCATCTCTCCAGCTCTCATGAAGTTTTTATAGTAACAGAAAAAAGAAAGTCATAGATAAGGCACTTTTCAATTCATTGATGAGTACATTACATTGGGGTTACAGCAAAGCAGAAAAATACCTGCTCATGCTTCAAAGGTTCTCTAATGATAGTCTTAACCTTTGGGTTTCTGGAAGCTAGTGGGTCTCTTATATAGTCCCAAAAAGCTTACCTAACAGTCATAGAATATTAGCTCACATACAGAGGTGGGCAATAAATGGCTGAGGTAGCCCAAGGTAATCTGCCTGTGGATCTACAATGTTCCAGCCTCTCCATGATCATTGAAGTTCCAGTGAGTCAATTAGCCTCACAGATACAGCTAATTTCCAGGACTTATAATTCACATACCAAACTGAACCAAACCAAACCAAAGCTAGACTGTTGGCTCATTCAAACCAAACACTGCTTTACTGATCAAGCTGATCAGGCAAGCTGGAAGGGAGTGGAAAATGTTTTTTTTTTTTTTTTTTTTTTAAATAGTTTATTTGCAAGGAGAGGGAGAGAAGAGAGAAAGAGAAAGAATGGGTGTGCCAGGGTCTGTAGCTACCACAAGAGAACTCCAGATGCATCTGCCACTTTGAGCTTCCAGTTTTACATGGGTGTTGGGGTATCAAACCCGAATCATTAGGCTTTACAGGCAAGTGCCCTAACTGCTGAGTGATCTCTCCAGCTTCCCCCCTTTTTTGGTTACATGGTGAGGTCACAAAAGTATGGTGTTGGACCGGGCTTGGTAGTGCATGCCTTTAATCCCAGCACTTGGGAGGCAGAGGTAGGAGGATCACCAAGAGTTCGAGGCCACCCTGAGACTACATAGTGAATTCCAGGTCAGCCTGAACTAGACTGAGACCCTACCTCAAAAAACCAAACCAAACCAAAACAAAACAAAAACAAAAAACAAAAAACCAAACAAAACAAAACAAACAAAGCAAAAAAAAAACGAATATGGTGCTGGGAGGCTGAAAAGTTTAGATGAGAAAAATGGCCAATCATGCTTGCCAGCTACAGTGAGAATTCCAACACTCACACTTTCTCAATCTTATGAGTCTTTCTTCTTGCTTTGAGAAGTTTCCATTGGTTGGTTTTGGTGTGGAAAGGTGTGTATGGGACATACCAGCATGGGCTCCATAATGACGAGACAGAACATAAGGGAGACGTTGATGGAGAACCTATGTGCTCCTAACAAAGGCACACCCATGCAGCCTGACTCCTGGGTGCAGGCATTCTCTTACTATGCAGTTTGTCCTTACAGATCTCACAGTGTAGGGATTTGTCAGTTTGTTGAGTCAAAATAGCAATGCAATGTGGAGACTTAGAGAATGACCCAGTTGAGGGGCTGTGAGAACAGAGGCGAGGAGGTACAGCGGAGGTCCCTGAGAGATTCCAGAGAATGGAAACATGTTTTCAAGAATCACAGAGGACTTAGTGCTGAGCCTATTTGCAGTCCATGAATTTTTGTAAAAAAAAATTTCCTACCATCTGTTTTGTCTTGTATGTTGGAACTATAGCCCTTCACAGTGGTTATTGGGACAAATTCCTAGTGCCTAGGACAAAGCCTGGTCTGTAGCTGGCCTCAACACATGCCAGTTGAATGAATGAATGAATGCATGTAGCGACCATCATTTACACTTGTGGAAAGAATGTGTTGGTTTTTTGTTTGTTTGTTTGTTTTTTCGAGGTAGGGTCTCACTCTAGCCCAGGCTGACGTGGAATTCACTATGTAGTCTCAGGGTGGCTTCGAACTCACGGTAATCTTCCTACCTCTGCCTCTTGAGTGCTGGGATTAAAGGTGTGTGCCACCGCCTGGCAGAATGTGTGGATTTTTGAGGGTTGTTAATAGTTGTCTCTTTGCATTGCTTTAAAGGTAGAGATGTGCTGCTGGTAACAGCTACCATCTTGAACACCATAAGATACACCCAGTATATTCTGATATATGTAACTTAATCTCCTGCTTGTGATAGCAGCCATCTTAAACCCTAAGATAGATGAGGTACATTGTGGTATACCTAACTTAATCTCCTGGCAGCCCAGTTTGTTATCTTTTTTTTTTTTTTTTTCCTGTGGTAACAAAATTTGAGCAAAGAGAAGACAAAGTACTTTCTAATGGCCCCTAGTTGGGGAATAGCTGGACTCACACTTGCTGTTCTCTCTATCTGACCCTCAAAACTGGGGCTCTGTCTGCATCTACCCACTTTCTCGCATCACGTTAATGTTCATGGTTGATTGGAAAGTCAGTCTTTTTAAATTTTATTTATTAGAGACAGAGAAACTCATGGTGGTGACGGGGGGGGGATGAATATATGTGCTCCAGTGCCTCTTGCCACTGCAAATGAACCCCAGATGCATGCGCCACCACATGCATCTGGTTTACATGGGTTCCTAGGAGTCAAACCTGTGTCCTTAGGCTTTGCAGGCAAGCACCTTAACCACAAAGCCATCTCCGCAGCCCTGAAAGTCAGTCTTTTAAACAAGGAAATAAAGGAAATGAGGGGATTTTATGTTCCATCAGATTTCATTCCCCTTTGAGAGATTTATGTCCCTGGATTGTATTTCATTGAGACTTTTAATGAGGAGCTAGATTTATAGGTAATAATCAATAGAGCTGGGTTTCTGTTGCATATGCATACTTTTCACAAAGAGCAGGTAAAAATGGATCTTTTTAGCCCTCCAGCACCCTAGCTGTGCTGAGATTGCCAGAGGGTTCAGAAGAGAGTCAGAATTCACAGCGAGGATGCTGAGGAAATAGCAGGGGTCAGGTCCATCATTAGAGAAGCAACACATGAAGATACCTACCTCTCAGGAGGGAACGTAACTCTCTCACCAGAATCTCCACATGCATGTTTGTGAACATAGAGATCCACGAAGGAAGCCTTGTTTGTAGTTGATGTCTCCTAGAACACCGTAGGAAGCAGCAGAGAATTCTTCTTGCCACTGGGCACTTGCCTTCCTAACTCCTGGAGCTGAAAGGCCTGATGTATGGGCACCCATGCATCTTGCTCAGAGGTTATGTATGATCAGAGAACCCATGTGTGTTCTATGTGCAGGACTGAGTCCACTCCTGTCTCTTTGATATCTTCCTCAGGGGTCTTTGCCTTGTCTTTTCTGAACCTTTCAGAGTTGCTTTATTTAACTTCTGCGGCGTTTCAGTATCATCTGGCAAGAGGACTTAAGCTGTTTCTTCTCCCAGGTATAGTTGAGTTTAATTTAAGTATCCTTAGAGACCAGAAAACCTTTAAGAGGCAAAGGAATGAATTTCTAATTATGGGATTCCAGGCTTTTGAGAGAGTCATGTTATAATCATTTCAGGGGCAAAGGGCTCTTCCCAGATGCCTTTCAAATATGATCACAGAGGCTACTGCTTGCTAAAGTTGGAAGTACATAGGAATAACCTGGAAGCTTATTAAATCACAGGAGGTCAAGAGCAGAACTTACTATCCAGATGGATATGTTTGGAATAGGACTTATGTGGTCCCATGTCTGAGACCCTGTGAGACAGGAGCTGCATTCTTGTCCTTTCTCTGAGGGTGAAGTCATGGCATGAGTGCAGGTGGCCAGGCTCGTGTAGGTGTGCCCTGCATGCACACTCATGTTGGCCCTTGAACTCCCAGTCTGTGACTCCTCTCCTGACATTGTGACTCTGGGCTATTTCCAAAGTTATAAGCATGGCTCCTTTGTCCACAGAAAGCAAGCAGTAGGCATATTCTTGTCCCCAGAGGAGCTAGATGTCTGTATAGTCCTTGAGTCTTAGAAACTCAGGTGTAAATACATGTGCCTGCTAAAGATTTTTGTCTAATCATCCCTTGCCTCCTGGATGGCTGAGTGTGACCAGGCATGGACCACAATGATCGCGTCACAGTGTGTGGTGTTTTTCTTTCTTATAGCCTTGTTTCTTGGCTGTTCTCATATCTTCCTTCTGTCCTGTCCATCCATCTTTCTTCCTTTCCTTCCTTTGACCCCCGGACACAGAAGTCAGTAGGATATTCAGTATTTTGAGATGCAGCAATGAAGTTCTTCCCATTAGCCTAGATGTATTATATATACTCATACCACTTACACATTTGTATTGACAGTGAAGCTTATAAATGCTGCTGTAAAGCTGGGCTCCTCCGTCCAGGATGGGAATGGAGTTGTTAAAGACAGCTGATGAGGTGGCATCTGTTGGCCAACAGTTTTATGCTGCGGTAGCTCTAAGCAGATAACATTAATAGGAATCACATTTTAAAGTTGTAAATTTGATGTAAAATACTAAATTTGACAATAATTGTGTTATAAAGCAAAGATTCTGTTTATTAAAGGGCTCCCGCCTCTTCTTTGTGCGAGGGGCTCTGAAATTCTTGCTTGTACCTGCCCCTAGCAATTATTGTGCCTTCTCTAAAATTCTGTTTTATTTTTCCATTTTCATAACAACTACATTATGATGTGACATATTTTTTTCCAGATATTTTGCTTGAATAAATAAATAGGATATTAAATTCAACTAGGGTATTAGATTATAAATTAGTTCTGTAATAGGCGTCATAATGTTATTTAGATTTTCAGTTTACACAGACCTTGTAGCAACTCCCCAGAGCTATGCTACAGAATTAGAAGTAGATAGAAGTTGATGTAAGAAAATTGGTTTTTGTAATATGCTGATGCCAGTAGAGTTGCACTCTGCGTAAAGGTATTTAAATAGAACATTCCCACTCACTTCAACTGTGCAGTCTAAGGATGCAGAGTGATTCCAAATGACTTATTTGTTGATGCTGACATTTGTCATGTGCAGCTAAACTACTTCTTCAAAGTGGTGCTTACATATGAAGGCTGAAAACTCCTGGCTATGGAAAGCCGGTCAGCCTCCCATGGGCGAAAGTTTCTTTCATCTGGTTGGTATAAGGGTATTGCACAACTGTTTCTGGTGACAGTCAGTCTGTTAAGTTATATTTTACATTGAGGAAGATTCTCCACCCAGCAACACTGTGTGGTTGTAGAAGTTGTGAGTGACCAGGATGTAACCTTACTGAGCCATTTTACCTATATAACATAAATGGGAAATAAGCACATTTAAGAAATATGGGCTTGTTAGATAAATGCTAATAGCAATACAATGAGAGCAACTAGGTAGAAAAAAAAAAGAGTATTTCTCTTAATTTCTTATTCTCTCCTTTCATTCCCTGTCCTTTCTTTTTCTGAAACAGGGTCTTGCTGTGTAGCCCAGACTAGTCTTGAACTTCTGTTCCTCCAACCTTGGCCCATGGAGTAATGAATTACTGGGGCTCACCACCATGCCTAGCTGGGGTTTTTCTTGGTGGTAGCTTCCTGGTCAATCTAATCCAAGGGTGAGAAAACTACCATGGGTGAGATAGCTCTAGTTTGTTGCTCATTTTTGTATAGTTCACTAGCCAAGAATGACTTTTTTTATTCGAAAATGGTTGAGTAAGAATTAAAAAAGAAGAATGCTTGTCAACACATGCCAATGATAAAAAATGTTCCGTTTTGGTGGAGATAAAGTTTTATTGGAACATGGCCATACTCATTCAGTTATGTATTGTCTGTGCTTCTGTGTGTCAGTCAGAGTTGAGCAGTTGCCATGGTGACCATCCTAAAACAGCCACTAACTGGTTCTTTCCAGAAAGCATTTGCTGGCCTCTGCATCAGGAAGCCCCATAGCAGGAGGAGAGTGAGTAGGGAGTGGATATCTTCTGCTGGGGTCTTCTGGTGACTAGTGAGCAATGGTGCTTTAATTAATAGGCAAAATATGAATTAACAGATGAGAAAGATGGCACCCGTGGGTCTTGTTTAAAAGAGATGCCAAGTAGAAAGTCAGTTTAACTTCTGTAGCATGACTGAAAATATGCTGCTGGGATAAGTTCACTTTAAAGTTTTTTTTAAAGCATATGTGTGTGTATTGTATAGGACGGTATGTGGGTGGTGTGCGTATGAATAGTGTATGCGTGTGTGTGTGCAGATATGCACACCCATGTTCATTTGTATGGAGGCCAAGAGTAGGTGTACTCAGTGGCTCTTCCATGTTGTCTTCTTCTTCTTTTTTTTTCTGTTTTTTCGAGGTAGGGTCTCACTCTGGCTCAGGCTGACCTGGAATTTACTATGTAGTCTCAGGGTAGCCTCAAACTCTTGGCAATCCTCCTACCTCTGCCTCCCGAGTGCTGGGATTAAAGGCGTGCGCCACCATGCCCGGCTCCCATGTTGTCTTCTTGAAAGTGGAATCTCTTTGAACCTGGAGCTGCCATTGATTTTTATTTTTTCTGGTCATACTGACAGACCAGGGGACCTCAGTCATTCTTCTGTCTTTGCTCCCACACAGAACTGGGGATTACAGACATGTTTGGCCATGCCTGGCATGTTTAGGTGGGTGTGGGGAATCAAACTAAGGCCCTCTCAGGCCTTCATGTTTAACTAGCACATGCTGCAGCCCTAATTTCCAAGTTTTATGGATACCAGAGGGTGTGTGCACCACCAGGACAAATCGTCTCATCTGTCATATAGCAGCAGTAGGAAGGCAGTCTGGGCTGGCAGGTGAGCCCTGGGCCTGTTTCTAAGCAGCTCTTACACTTGCAAAAGCCTCTGTCAGCCTGGAGCCTTGGTCTTTTCATGTGTATACTGAAGGGGCATCTGGTCCCAGTGACCTGTGAAATGACCCAGTATCTCTGCTTATGGGCCCTAGCTTCAGAAAGTCCCAGACTTGGGAAACAGAACCTCTGATTTCTGGCATCTTTGTTGCTTCCTTGTGCCTTTAAAATTCTGCATTTCATTAAGGGTTCACAAGTCTTGACATGTTTGTAAAGAAAGACACGGCAGGAATTCATATGCTTTGCCTTCTAACAAACATGTTGTGAATAACCTATATTTGGAGCACGATTTGTCATAGGATGTGGACAGGGTTTTAAATCCAAGCAAGCTTCTGAAATCTACTGCTTTATTCTTCCCTGGTAGCTCTCAGGGCACTCTCACTGTGCACTTTGAAGGGAGTCTTTATTGGAGAAGCCACTCTCCGTTTCCGAAGAATGGGAACATTTGCATTAAACGATGCAAGAGATGCCATTGTAATTTCATGAGAATTACCCTTCCCAATGAATGTTAGATTAAGAACCAAGTAAAATCCCTTGAAAGTGGCTGGAAGATAAATTAGAGCCGAGCTGCAGTTAGGTAGAACTAAATTTTATTCCTTCCCTTTAAAATGGTTTTTAATTGATTTGGCATACTTTTTAAGTTAATAATGAATACTGTGCCTGGGTCTGCATGATCACTCCTGTGAATTAGATCTATGGCGCCTGAAACAGCTTTCGCTTACAGAGGACAGTGATTTTAATGAAGAGTCTTTGCTTATTGCACCAGTGGAAATGTGTTTCATGGTGGTTCCAGACAGTTCTCTAATTAGCAGTCCAGTCTGTTCTCCCAAATATTTTATCTGAAATGGTATGGAAATGTGGAGAGGGAAGGCGCTTTATCATGATGCCGGGAGGCCTGCTCCGCCTGTAGGTCTTAGAGCTGGGGGAGTCTTGCAAAGATGTTGTAAGACCCAGAGATCTGGAAAAAAAAAATAAAGATGAAAATAGGTAACCCTGAATAAACAAAAGTGGTTCCTAGGTTGGAATAACAAATTTCACAAGGTCAATCTCTCTCTTTCTCTCTGTGTATCTATGTATGAAGGGTATAGATTCCTCAATTAGGGGCTGTAGACCAGGTATGCCAGGTATGAGGGGGGTGAAGGTGAGAACTTGGCATTTTTGCCCTTACCTGCCAGGCCATGGTGTTCCTCAATGCTTTGCTGCTTGTGTCATTGATGGACCAGAGGGTGAGTCCTGGAGGCATACTTAATGCTTAATGGCCATAGTTAATGCCCAAACGAAAGGGAGTTCCCAAGAGCTGAAAATGTAAAGCAGAACACAGAGTGTGCCCACAGACTCCCTTCACTGAATGAGAGGAAAGAAGTTTTAGAAGAGGTAAAGAAAGGAGAGAGATTAAAATTAATATTGTGCCCTGAGAGATAGCTTTCAGCACGTTTGTATGTTAAATAGGACATTGGATCGCTAATAGTTAGAGCATGATCTTGAAAGGTTAGGAAAATGATATGAATATGAATAGAAAAGTACAACTACTAATATATAATTGAAGCCATCCCATGTTTCCTATGCTATGTTAAGCATTACAACCAAATTATGGGCTTGAATTGTTACGTTAGCCCTCTGAGATAGGTATTATTATTTTTCATTTTAAAGAACAACCCTGGAGAGATGGCTTAGAGGTTAATGTGCTTGCCTGCGAAGCCTAAGGACCTAGCTTTGAGTCCCTAGAACCCATGGAAGCTAGATACCTGTGGTGGCGCATGTGTCTGGAGTTCAAATGCAGTGGTTAGAAGCCCTGGAACACCCATTCTCAGTCTCTCTAATAAATAAATAAAAACAAAATATGAAAAGCAGAACAGCAAACAGAGACACAGGGAAATTACCTTTAGCTAACTTTATGTGTCCACAAAGTAGCAGAACAAAGATTGACATTCAAATCTCATACTATACAGGGAACTGGGCATGCTACTTAAAGGTGAAGGAAGCATTATGCATTTCTTGAACTCAGACAATGGCAGTCAGAGCTGGGGCTGAATTGAAGAGTTGCCAGTTCCCATCATGCACTTATAACAGTAGATTGCTGTGTGCTCTCTTGCTACCAAACTGTAATTAAAATTATCATACAGTATAATGATTTCTAATACATTTCAGAACAAATCACCATCTTATATCTGACATGTTGTTAATGTTTACTACCATAATTACCAATTTGAAATATAAGGCAGCAATTTTTATTAGTGTTTGGTTATGTATAATTATGTCAAATATGAGACTGCAATTTAGATTGAACTATATCATCAGAGATCATGCAAAGTGATTATCCTGTATATTTGACATCCTAGATGGTTTGTGTATCTATAGATTTTTTTCCTCCAAATCATAAAAAAACTATTTAAAGATAATAAATAGGTTACTTAGAGTGTTTTTCATTTTAGGCATTTTAGAGTGTGGGAATATATATTTTAAAAATGGGATATACTGAATCATGGGTTAACTCAAAAGGGACAGAAACACCCATCAGAGAATCTGTCTGGTGGGCTCGACTCTCTCATGGGCACTTTGAACATCAGTTTTCTAATTCTCCCAGTAGTATACTCTTTCTTTAATTTGCACCCCCCACCAGATAACTAACCCCAGAGAATCTTAGAGATTTTATCCAACTAATACATAGTGGAGCTGAAATTCAAGTTCAAATTCATGATTTTGCAGTTGTCCCTATAAGAGACTACCACTGCAGTGTGAATTCCCATTACTCCTCAGCTTTCCCTTGTGGCTGGACCAAGTACTGAGATCACCACCTTGAAAGATGAAGCATTTCATCAGACTTTTTTTTTTTCCCCAAGGTAGGGTCTCACTCAAGCTCAGGCTGACCTGGAATTCACTATGGTGTCTCAGGGAGGCCTTGAACTCACGGCAATCCTCCTACCTCTGCCTCCCAAGTGCGGGGATTAAAGGCATGTGCCACCACTCCTGGCTCATCAGATTTTTTGTAGGCTCCAGACCATGGTTGATGGCTCTCATTGCTTTTGGGCCTGTAGTGAGGTACTGCATCATGGCAGGAGTGAGTGGCAGAGAAAGCTGCTCACTTCATGGTAGTGGGAAGCAGATAGAGAGGAAGAAGAGGGGCTGGGGATCCCAGTATCCACTGTAAGGAGATGATGCCAATGACCTAACTTCTTTCCACTAAATCCAACCTCCAATAGAATCTATCAACTGCCAGTAGCACTACTTGCTGGGTTCCATGCTTTTAACAGAAGTACCACTGAGAGAAATTATCCAGAACATAGCACCTATAAAATTAGTTGGGCCCTATATTTAATGAGACAATGCATATGCTTGTTTTTCTTTCCATATAGTAGTTTCTTTAGAGAAATAACCAATGCAGATTTTATGTAGGGGGATAAACAACATACAAATGGGGAGACGAGGGGGAGGAAAGAGAGAGATAGAACACATACAGGGTAGTGGTATAAGTTCTGGTCCAAGTTCAAACCCAGAAGAAGACCCTTGCCCCTACTTAGAGACCAGGCAGAGAGAGAGAGAAAATTCACTCTTGTCTGCCTTTTGTTCTATTCTATGTAGGCCTTCAGTTGGTTGAATGAGACTTCTCTATACTGTGGAGGGCAGCCTGCTTCCCTCAGTCCACTGTTCCATCAGGAAACACCCACATAAATATGCCTCGAACAGTATTTAACTATGTATCTGGAGAATGTTTGCCTTGTATGCACAAAGCCCTGGGTTCAATCCCAAGCACTACAAAAAAAAAATCCTATTTCAAAAATTAAAATCTGGAAAGATTATTTCCTTGTCTTAGTGAGAAATCAAATTATTGAAACTATTTTAGATTTTAAAAGCAATAAAACTATGTAATACAGTATTTGTATATCAATTCAGTTTCTACTGTGATTTTAATGAGTTTACATTCACTGGTTCATCTATACATACTTAGAGAAAACAATAAGAAAAAAAAATGCTGCTATTCACTGGGTGTGGCATTGCATGCCTTTAATCCCTGCACTGAGGAGGCAGAGGTAGGAGGATGGCTATGAGTACAAGGCCACCTTGAGACCACATAGTAAATTCCAAGTCAGCCTGGGCTAGAATGAGACCCTACCTCGGAAAACAAAACAAAACAAAACAACAACAACAAAGACAATAAGCTCCCTGAAGGTAGGACCTCTGTGTGTTCTGTTCATTATTGTATGTGTTACGTACTATAGTACCTGGCCCATAGCAGGAACTACATTAAAATGTACACATTAAGGAATGGATCAATGAAATACTAGTTTCTCCTTTGCTTTTTACTTTGTTAGTATGTCACATACATTTTTAATCATAATCCTTTTCAATATAGCTTTAAATTTACAAAGCAATTGATTATTAGTAGAGAAGTTGCATCCCAACAAGGATGAGAATTTTGCCCTTGTCATTTTCAAATAGCTTCTTACTTTTTGTACTGACCCAAAGTTGAAGCAATACCCCTTTGTATAATAGAAGGATACTCTTTCTGGGTTCTATTAGGTAGCCATAAAAATCTTTTCAACAAACCAGTTGCAGCTACCTGGCATCTCTTGTCTAGGAAGGCTGTGTCTAACCAAAGGGTATCTAGTTTGAGTTCCTGATTCCTTCAGTGCTATGGCTGTGTTTCCCTGACCAGCCGTCACTGAAGGACGAGTGGCTTTCATTTGCAAGGTCAGCATTGAGAACCAGATAAGGCAAGGTTTGACCATGTGATTGTTATAAGTGAGCTTGCTGGAACTGGGATTGGATGCTGATTAAACTCATAGCAGTTAACTTGGCTAATTCAAGGTCCTGTCTGAGTCACAGGGTGGCAAACCAGATCATGTTGAAAAGCCAAAGTAGAAATTTTTTTTTTTCCATTCTGATTGTAGTAGATGCTCATCATGCTTTATTTTAAAAAATGCACATAGGCTAGGGAGATAGCTTAGAGGATAAAGAGCTTGTTCTGCAAATATTAAGACCTGAATTTGGATTCCTACCATCCACCTCAAAAAATAAGGCTGGGCTTGGTAGCTCTCATCTATAATCCCATAGTGGGGAGGCAGAGACAGGTGGATCATTAGGGCTCACTGGATAACTCTCTAGTGAAACTGATGAGCTCTACATTCAGTGAGAGATCTTGTTTCAAAGAATAAGGTGGATAGCAACTAATGAACACTCATGACACTGATCTCTGGCACACGTACACACACACACACACACACACACACACACACACCACACGTGGATTCCTGCCACCCACATATGATCGTACAAACCCACACAAAAATGTACATGAAAGCATCCAGAATGTACATGCTAATGAACATGTCAACATTTATATTTTATTAAATCAAAATTACACATATATGTGCATATATAATTTTTGTTTGTTTCAAGTGCTTTGACCATCACAGAGAACCTCAGAGACATATGAACAAGTCCTTTTAAGGATCATCAGGGGAAAGAGTCTTATAAATCCTTTAACCTAATTCTACAATTGATTTCCCTAAGAAAAGTTAAATATCACCATTGTTTGTAGATTGCTAGATTACCACAAAGATAATTCTTTTATAAATACAGATGGCACTCTTATGGAAATTACATGACAGTAAGGTGATGCCAATAAAAAAAGTGACATGCTGATTAGGTCATAAAATAGATTTCAATAGAATTATACTTCTCTTTCTAATTTATGGCTATTGTTTTTTGAACTTGTGATGCCCTGTTTTCATTTTGGCATTTAATAGGTGTTCCATATAAAACAAAACAAATTAAAAGAACATGAATTTGAGTGTCTTAAGCATACAGAGCTCATCTCATCAGCAGGGAATCAGTGTGGAAAGCCTCCTCTTCCTCAGGATCTCTTCCTACCCAAGCCAGTCTGCCTGGTATGACTTCATGAAGCTGAGACAATTTCCAGAAGGCCAAAAGCCCAGTACTAGGCTCAGAATGACCCAAATATGAATCAATGAATATGATGTTGAATTATTGAGTAAAGTTACTCCTCTTGATTTTGGTTATTCAAAGGGGAAGGGCAGAAAGCCGTATGCATATGTTTAAATGACTGGATATATACTGTCCAGTCATTTGAAACCATCTCAGGTTTACCTCCCTGCTCAAGCTTTCTCTTCTATTTTCTGTGGGTGTACTACACCAAAATAACTGCCTTCCCTCCCCCTTCCATTGGTTAAAAAGAGTGTGTGTGTGTGTGTGTGTGTGTGTGTGTGTGTGTGTGACAGAGAGAGAGAGGAACTGTATCACGGGTTTCAGGACATGGAGGTGATTTGCATTTTAACATCATGTTATCCACTTTCACTACTCTGTTTGTTGGTGGGTGGAATGTTGAGCAATGTTGCCCAACCTCTTGGAAACAGCACGTGAATAATCCCGTAATCAGTGTAATGTATTCTGCTATGGGAGTAATCAAGTCATTGAGCTTTGAAGTAAGATCCAATTTTTGGAAAGTGGCTGATGAATGCAGTTTCCGTATTCAGAGGAGGCGGATGTACCTGGACTATTTGGGTCTTCTGGTTGAACGGTGGGGGGGGGGGAGTACTTGAGGAAACTGAAGTGGACCATTCTAAAAATAATCTAAGTTTCAGGATATATTTTCCTAGCGGCATAGTATGCAATTTGAGATTTTAAAATTAAACACGTCTGTGTGCTTTTGAATTTTGTATTGCCAAGAGCTTAGCTTGCTGGAAGGGAGGGATAGGGAAGAGGGGTCTTTGCTAGGTCTGAGGGTCATCCTCCCTCCTCCTGGGCCATCCTTTCTATGTATTTCTCAGGGTGGAGTTCTCCTTGTTATTCTTGTCCTAACTTAAATGTTCTTGCTTCAGAAAGTTCTTCTTGTAGCAAATTTCCCCTATCCTAAGCCATAGAGCCATAGTCTCTCTCTACTCTCTTTTGTCTTCTTTTAATTATCATTTTCTTCCAGGCTGTTATCACTAAGAGAAATTCTTATGTACTTGCTTGTTTGCCCTCCTCTGGGAGATGATAAGCTCTTCAAGAGGCGAAACATGGGGCTGTTTATTGTGGTATCGATAAGCCCTTGAACAATTTCAGTCCTCTTAGACATGCCAGTCAGGGACTGGCTGAAAGAATGAATGCTTGATTCTAAACTGGGGGCCCCAAAATTCTGGGGCTCCAGGGAGTCCTCTCCATCTTTCATGAGCACTGTTAAGCAAGTCTATGGGCCAGGGGCATCTTCCCTATCGTGATAGTGCAAGCTAACTCAACAATGGTACACCTGATCCATCTGGTCCCAGGTGGGAAGCTTCAGCTAACTGGGCAATCCTGTACCCAGCTAGGCAACCCACCTGAAGTCATACAAGATGCTCCAGTGTCCCTGCTAGTGAATATTTATCTTACTTAATATGTCAGTTCAAAAGTAACCCTTGCATCTATGTGTTTGTTCTGGTCTTGATTCACAGGTCGTTAGCAGTGCAAATCCTCTGAATGCTGGAGCCCTTGAACAGTGTCTTTGTGTTGACTTGGGTCATTCTCCTCTGTGAGCTTGTGCCATGCCCCAAAACTTTCCAACGACTCTGCTGCTTGCCCCTCTCTTTTGCTCACTCTCTTTCTTTCCCCCTCTCTCTTTTGCAACTCTTTCTCTCCTTGATTTTTCTCTCCCCTTTCTTTTTCTTTCTTTCTTTTTTGTTTGTATGTGGTGTGTGTGTGTGTGTGTGCGTGTGTGTGTGTGTGTATGTGTATGCATGTTGACATGTGTGCAGGCTGTATGCAGGTGGATGTGTGCACATGTGGACACAGGAGATTGACATCAGGTATCTTCCTTGAGTGACTCTCACTTGAGCTCAGAGCTAACCAGTTCAGCTAGTCTAGCTTGTGAGTTTGCCCCAGGATCACTTGTCTCCACCTCCTAAGTGCGAGGATTACAGGTGGGGTGCCATGCCTGTTGGCATCCATGTGGGTGCTAGGGATCTAAATCAGGTCTGTATGGCTGTATAGCTAGTGCTTTACTGGCAGAGCCATCTACACTGCACACACACACACACACACACACACACACACACACACTCTCTCGCTCTTTCTCTCTCTCTGTCTGTTTTCCTTTTCTTTTGCTTCAGAGAATGTGAGGCAATGGTGGATTCCCTTTCTCTGTCCTTATATTCTAAGCACAGGAGGAACAAGTTGAGCCTTCTTCCACCTCAGATTTATTTACTGTCCTAATATTAGAGAAAGCCTTCATGGAAATCCATCTATACCAATCTTTATGTAGAAGCTGGCGATGTCCAGAATAATCATCAGTGTACCCATGCGTCCCTACAGACTTTCTTTCCCTTCTTTTTTTTTCTTTCCTTGCATTGATTTTCTGCTTATGAAAGTAATGCATGCTCACTGTGAACAATTCAGATAATAAAGAAAACCTCAGGTGACTTCAAGCAGAAGGTTTACCTGGTGTAGTCAAATGAGGATTTGGTTTTGAAGAGAATAATTAACAAGACTATTTTAAGTGGTCATTTATTGCAGAACACGAGGGAATTACCTTTCTGGAGGGATGAGAAATGTTTAGATGTTGCCAGCATATTCCTCAAATGTACTGTGGCCCCAGAATAATGACTTTGTAAGAAAAAGAGAAGTTGCCATGGTTGAGTAGATAGAAAACACTGCTACTAGCCTTTCTTGGTTCTCAGAAAATATGTCCAAGTCTTCCCTGTCAAAGAAAGCTGCCAGAGCACATCAGAGCCAAACAGGTACACATTTCTTATTTATTATTCATTTTTAAAATGGCAAACACATATCTGGGTGCTGGGTGTGGTAGTGCACACCTTTAATCCCAGCTCTTGGGAGGCAGAGGTAGGAGATTGCCATGAGTTTGAGGCCACCCTGAGACTGCATAGTAATTTCCAGGTCAGCCTGGGCTCGAATGAGACCCTACCTCAAAAACAAAAACAAAAACAAAAACAAACAAACAAGAAAACAAAGAGAAGCAAACTCATGTTTCTCAAGTTACCAAATGTAATTTTTCCATGCCAAAGAGTGCCTTGCTCAAATATGTTGGGAAATCATTCTTAGGATCATTTTTGATCTTTCTTACAGGCCCCTGATGCCCACAGAGAATCACACTGCTTCATTTCCTTACTGTTTCCAAATCTACAGATATTTTTTCAAGTTTCATTGTTTTACTGCAGGGAAGGGGGTTTGGAGTTGAGACAGAGTCTTACCCAGGCTGAACTCAAACTCTTGGCAATCCTTCTGCCTCAGTATTTTCAAGTGCTGGGATTACAGTTATGAGCCACCACACCTGGCTTACCATCTAAGATTCCAAGATCACTAACATCAGGTGAGAAGACAAAGGAGAACAGTCTGTCAGTGGTTCCATTCCAGGCACTGTACTGGTCCTTCCTTTGCCTCAGTCACTGTGTGACCCCCATAGCCACCTGTGAGTACCATTTTGCAGATGAGAATCTTAAAGCTCGGAGGTGATGTGAAGAACTTATGTAGGCTTCTCAGTGGGGGGGTGCTGGAGTGAAGGACAGTGGTCCCTGCCCCCACTGTGGAGTCCAAAATCTAGGAATGCTCAAGACATTTGTAAAACATGTTATGGTATTTTGTTTAACACACATCCTCTGGTATAATTGGAATCATCTCTAGATGACTTTTAATACCAAATACAATGCAAATGCTATGTAAATAGCTGTTATACTGTATCACTTAGGAAATAATGACAAGAGCAAAAGGTCTGTATATGTTTAGCACTGATAAAATTTTCTGACTTGTGATTGGTTGAGTCTACAGACATAAGACCCATGAATGCAGAGGACTGATTGTGTGTGTGTGTGTGTGTGTGCACTCGCACTATATGTTTGTGTGTGTATATATGTATTCTCTGTCTACCATCTCTATCTATCTATCTATCTATCTATCTATCTATCTATCTATCTATCATCATCATCATCTATCTTATGCCAATATGCCAACTCCATTCCATGGTCTGAAGTACAGGAGAAGCTTGGTAACAAATATTAATTGGCATGCAATATGCCCGTGTCCCTGCAATACCTTACCTGATATGCTTCGTGTTTTTTTCATGGCATTAAATCAGTCTTGCACATATATTTACATGCTTATTCACATACAAGGCGTCTCCTCACATCTGGGTATGAACTCCTTGGAGGAAAAGGCCTTTTGGTTATTTGTTCACTACTGAGTCTATGGTAGATACTCTCTAAACATTTGGTAGAAGAATAAATAGTCCAATACAAGTTTTTACCGTTGCTTCTTTTCCAAAATCTCCTCAGATTGCTTTCTCTGCACGTCAGTTTCTCTCTGAGGAATAGTTAAAATCTACTTAGAGCTGTAAATAAAGGAAGTCTGCCTTCTTGGCTATTCCAGTACAGCCAATGCTGAAGGGCTCTGGGCTAGTGTGTGCTAGCTGCCTCACAGACATAGCTGTAGTCTCATGTATAGGCAGCAGTGTAGTCACAGACAATGTGTAAAGTTACCATGTGTCAGACACAGGCAGGGCCCTGGGTTAAAGCAAACCTAAGCTGTCTGAAACGAAGGCCCCAGGCTATGGAGGGGTTGTAGCAGCCTGAACAGCCTGGTCATGTTTTGGGGACCTGACCTGCAGGGGAGATCCTCCCCAATTTTCGGGGGTTGCAGTGAGCCAGGATTCTACCCCCCATTCTTGGGGGTCGCAGTTAGCCTGGACAACCCCCCCCCCACCCGACAAAATCTCATACTCCATATCTGCAGGAAGTAAGGCCACTCCCTCTCCAAGCATGGGATGCCTGGACATTCAGATAAGACTTATGCTTTGCCCATAACCCTGTGGCCTTTGGCCAGTTGCCTAGGAAACTCCTTATATGGTATCAACCAGCACCTTTGCGTACCTTCCCTTTGCCTTTGCCTATGCACTGGAAAGAATGTCCCCATATTAGGAATAGGCTAGCAACCTTTAAACCCATGAATCCCCTTAGGGTCCTCTCCCCGCCTTCAACTGCTTATAAATCCATTTTCCTGACCATAAACCAATAGCTGTTCAACAAAACTGACTCCCAGGAGTGATTCTCTCTTCACGCGATCACCTCCCCAGCTGCCCGGGATGCCTTGGAAGATGGGCCTGCCCAAGGATCCAGGAACCCACAGCCATGCTGTGTTCTGCTTTAGTGTGGTGCCTGAACTGCAGAAAACTATAGTTAAAAAAAAAAAACAAAAAAACCCAGAGAGCAGCTTTTCTGCATGTCCACTAAAGCCACACCCTGTCAGGCCTCTTAACTTGGAATGAAAAAATATTTCAATATCATTAATGTCCTCTGCAATCCTTCACACATTATACTTTTTAAAGACTCTCTTTTTTCCTTTTTTATTTGATTTTTGTTTATTTGACAGAGAAAAAGGGAGAAAGAGAGAGAGAGAGAGAGAGAGAGGGAGAAAATAAAGAAAGAAAGGATGTACCAGGGCCTTCAGTCACTGCAAATGAACTCCAGATGCATGCTCCCCCTTGTGCATCTGGCTAATGTGGGCCCTGGGGAGTCGAACCTGGATCCTTTGGCTTTGTAGGCAAATGCCTTAACCACTAAGCCATCCTCTCACCTGCCCTTTTTTTTTTTTTTTTTGAGGAAGGGTCTTACTCTTCCTTAGGCTGACCTGAAAATCACTATGTAATCTCAGGGTGGCCTTGAACTCATGGCGATCCTCCTACCTCTGCCTCCCCAGTGCTGGGATTAAAGGTGTGTACTACCACGCCCACTCTACATCATTCTTGAAAGAAGTCTGTGGATTCACCAGAGAGCTCAGGGAATCTGGAAAAGTGAAGGGCCTCTGAAGAAGCCCTGGCTAGTAAACAGGCTGGGTGGGATATTGGGTTATGCCTAGGTAAGGGCAAAGGGTTGAAAAATGGATTTTCTTTGAAGTTTTGGGGAAAATAATCTATGTGTTTGTTCAATATTTGCCCTGCCCCTATGTTCCCCAGCCCTCACATCCTCTCTCCTTGCCTCCTTTCCTCTCCCCATACTACCTCATACTTGTCCCTCTCACACCATGACTTAGGGCAGAAAGATGGTTTAGGGAGGCAGGTTGATGGCCATCTTCACTCCTGCAGAACCCCCAGAAAAGAGTGCAGGACCCCACGTGGAATGCTGATGGAAGTGAAAGGCATTTGGCCAGGATGTTTTCCATCCTCACTGGTAGACACTAAAGTAGCTGGCTCTGATTGGATTAGAAAGCCCCAGAAGCACTTTCATCTCCATTGCTGCTACCTGTGCAGGGGAGGCAGTGATGAGCAAATGGAAGATAGAGGAGGCTTTAGGAGGCTGAGCCTCCCAGCAGGGGGCTGCTGTAGGGAATATTAAAACGCTCATTCCCGAGGTAAAGCCAGGATTCCCAAGGAATAAGTCTGTTGATAGTATGGAGCCTATGGTATACAATTATTGTCAAAACACACTTTTAGCACACATATACAGCTTGGTGATGGCAGGCGATGGCTGTGTGCCAGGAGCTGGTTTTATTTGGATAATAAATCTAAGCTTTGAAAAAGAGATATACTTCAATAATAGGTATGTGCTGAGGTTGGGGAGATGGAGGTAAAAAGCTGGATTATGAAGAAAGAGCTTTATTTCATAGAAACAGTAAGCTAGAAGGAGGAAGTCATTGAAGAAAGCATGAATGAAATGGAAGAACCATAAACATAATAAAAAGAAGTGTTATTTATCCAATTACATATTCAAGTCTAATGCTAAGGTAGTTGGAAAAAAATTAAAAGCCCTTTCTTGGAAATGGACCATGTTCTCTGGCCACTCAGGATGGAGAATCCATTCAAGGAGAAGACTGCTGCAATTCTGGTGGTTGTGGGCCAAGAGAAGCAGACACTCTGAGGTTTGAGCCAATTTGCTGTTTAGGCTGAAGGAGAAAGAGTTTGCTAGAGCTGAGATTCAAGAATGAGGTTCAGTGGAGGGTTGTTTAGATCACTGGTGTTGGTGTTTGGGGTGGGCAGTGGTAATGGGTGATGGAGGCTGGAGTCACTATGACAATGTGCTCTACTATACAGGAGATATCCTGGTAGACTGAGAAGACAGGGCTGTAGGGAGCAAATCTTCTGAAAGTACGCCAGGAGAACTGACAAGGAGGACAACACAAGGATCCTTGGAGTGGGACCACCCTGTCTTTCTGCATTCCAGGGATGTATGAGCCCATGCGCACACAAGAAGGTGGCAAAAAGTTACCGGGGGAGTGTCGAAGTAGAAATCCATAGCTATTATTTTTATGGCCTCTAGCTACAGAAACTTGCAGGTGAAGATAATATACAGACCCAAGTGGGGGAAAAATGACATTTTAACATTTTTGTCAGGTAGGCAATTTAAAAATAAACTCAAATTCAGTGTATACCATTAATGCTAGAGGTTCTGTTATAACGATGCCAAAAAAAAAAAAGCCTTCTTTTCTATGGTAGTTAAAAAAAAAACAGCCATGTTGTAGGGGCTGAGGAACCATATATAGAACAGACATATGTGATGGTGACAGCAGCCCCCAAAGCCATGGAAAACAGACCAAGACTGTGCCCTGCAGAATTAACACCGCAACCTATGTCAGATTCTGACTATTATCCTAATAGCAGCTTTTGCATTCTGTCCAGTCCCATTAGCGATTCCCATGTTGATTGCTCTGTTACTCGTGACTGTTAATTGCTTCTAAATCTCTTTGGATGTTCAGATGCCTTGGGGGAAAAAAATTCTGACTGGCAAAGGTGCGACTTTTATTAATGTGGAAGTAAACAAGAAATCTGTTTAGAGCCCTGACTGAAGTGTCTGTGACTTGAGATGCCATAAACAGCGGAGGTGGCATCTTTCTTTGCGTGTCTGTCATATGTCGGTGATGTGAGGGTGGGGGCCGGGAATCAACTTCTCAGAGGCATCTGTAGGCTTTGTCCAAAGCTGGTACACTCTGTAGGTATGTTTAGCTGATCAGATCATGCCCCGGGGAATACAACTTAGCTTGGTGTGGAATGGTAGAATTGAGACTTCTCAGATAAATTTGTGCTTAATAAGTACTATTATGTCAGAAGATGTGAAAATGTGGATATGATTTGGCTTGTCACCCGTTCACTGGTCCCCATGGTTTCTGAACCTTGGCAATATTACTTTGTGAGCGTCTGTGCTTCCTACATAGGGAAACAAAGGCCAGGGGGAGGGGAGAAGGGAGGCTGCAGTGTGGTTCCCAGAGAAGCTGGCCAGGCAAAAAGGCATTGCGCGCAGAGACATTGCCTCTTCCCCATAACTGACAGCTGCCCCCACAATGCAGGACCCACAATCCCCATGGGGGTAACCGGCATCCCCAATGAGGAGAGCCCCTTCAGAGGGGGGCAGGGATGAGGGTGAGGATGGTACCAACATGCGCTGTTTACACACTGAGTGTGTGCATAACTAATAAAATCCCCCACACACAAAAAGGCTATCTGCCTCTCGCTTCAATGATCAAGAGAAGATAAAAAGGACAAAATAGGTGTTTGCTGTACTTTTCAGAACCATTTTGCTGAGTGTTAGTGGAGTTTTGCTTTCTTCTTTTGTGTGGAAAAATCCATGATCTAGTATTGGGATTCATTTATTAGTAATTCTAACAGCATATCCCGGTGAGAGAAAGAAGAGGTAGATGAGGAGGGAGGCATTTCCAGGGCTGTCTGAGATCTACTGATTCAATCAACTCCCTTAGCTTGTTTTGATCCCAGAATTTAGCAGTGAATAAAAATTTCCTGCTTGATGGAGTTTCTATTCTAGTGGGGTGGGGTGGGGAGCAAAGAAAAAACAAGCAAAGAGATGGGCCAGATAACACTAGGGCACAGTGTTTTCTTCCAAAGAAAGGGGAAGACTATGGAAGGGCATAGTGGGGTGGGGCGGGGTGAAGCCGCTTTAGAGCCGCTGGGGGAAGGCTCAGTGTGCAGTGGTCCATCAGAAAAGGCAGCACTGTGGCTGTCTGGTCCCAAGTGAGAGGGACAGGATCTGTGAGGTGGGAAAGTGCCTGAGGATCAGTGGAAGAGAAAAGAGGTCAGTGTTGGAGAGGTGAGGAAGAAAGGCATGGGAGACTGTGATCCTGAAATCCTGGGTATTGGGAAGAGTCCAGAATGCTCATCCTTTAGCATTTCTGAAGTCCTACATAGTACGCCTCATACACAGAACCCCAACTCATATATTTTGATAATATTTCCTGAAGGTATGATCCTTCTGAGACAAATATCCATGATTCACTAGGAGTGTCTAGAAACTGACAGATCTTCCTGGAAGGCTTCATCATAGATTGGTTGCATTGGTACTAAAATCACCAAACCACATGGTTATAGGTTTCTTGATGGTAGGAACTGTGTCATTCACATGCTTGTATCTTTTCAAGAAACCACATGAAATGATAAGCTTACATATAGAATCAACCCAATAAATATCAATTACTTTTCAATGCATGTAGAATGGCCCAAGAGTGCTGGGAAGTATGGGATATCCTAGAAAGGATTGTTAAAAATATACCCTTCTAAAAATGTTGTTGTGAGATTATATCTGGAGCATTTAGATCTTTTTGGATTATTTTTTAAAAAAGACAAATCTATATGCTGAAATGTGAACATAAGTGTATAACAAACTGAACAGTAGTAACATTATTTTCAGGCCAAATTTTAATTGGATGGTTGCATTATGTCAATCTAATTTTCCCTCCATGTTTTAAACTAAATACGACAAGATGTTTCAATCCTTTCTCTGGAATTAGAGGGATATATTGATGCCTGGGTTTGTAAGAACATAGGGTTATACTCATCACTGCTTTACCTTGGGTCACAGTGTATAGTAAGTTGAGACTGTGGTAAGAATTGCATGTGGAATATAAGTCCCCAAGAAAAGTGTGGGTGATCATGATGCATTGTGACAGGAAAGACCAAAGTTGTCATTCCTGTCCTTTTCCCATTCCCGAATCCTCACCATAATCAGCCCATAATTTATTCCTCTGTATTTCAACAAACCCATCTGCTAAGTGGGGGTAACACAAACTTACCCTCTGCCTTTCAGGTGTTTTGCGAAAATCAGTGAACTAATATTGGTAAAATTGGAGCCCCATGGATGAAGGGTACTTTGTAAGTATAACACATTATTGTCATGCTATTTTCTGTTACTTCAAAGTGCAAATACCATATGTCTCTTTGCTCTTGCTATATCAGGAATTCAGTGACAACAGGGTTCACACCCAGATATTGACAATCTGACTGTCTTTGAGGAATTTAATATTTCTGAACACTGAAATGTTTTTTCAATATGTTTGATATAGAAAGCCCACCTTCTTGTGCAAAATTAAAGTATAATGTTGACTAGATAATTTGGAAGAATATATGTCTGAACCATGTGTAAAAGTGTTACTCTTGTTTTAAATATGAATGCAAAGTGTTTTCCTTTCTCTTCTCTCACTGTTTCCTTTTCATTTGCATTGAACTTGTATTTTGAGATTGTTTGTGTCTTAGGGGAAGGTCTGGCTTTGATGAGGGAGAGTGATGTCTTGCTGATGAAAGTTAATTAGGTTTGCTAAGTTTTGCGTTTCCAGACTTGGGATGAGGAGAGACTGAGCAGAATGGTGAACTGGAGGCAGACCACCCCTGACACTGGTTATAGTTTGGATGATTTGCAGTTGTTCCTATCCATGGATGACAAAGGCTGCAGGCCACATGGCACAAGCATGGGGCAGAGACGGTACAGTCCTCAAGCAGCTGTTTTGTTGGGGTTCCTCCATGGAATGTTGTATCTTTTTCTTTCCCTGGGTCAACCAATGTCCTGGAGTTGTGTGCAGACCAGCAGTCTATATGCCTAGTGCTTAATCCGTGGTAATTTTTCTTCTTTCCATTTCAAAGATGGCACCTGTTCAAAACTATTAACAGAGAAATTTAAAACTTACTGGAGCTAGCTGTGGACTCACGCCTGAGGCCAGTTTTTAAAAGCGCCATCTGATGGGCGCTGGAGCACCTCTAGAGGCAGAAGTCTGCCACAACTTTGAGTTGGCTCTAAATCCGCTCTCTAGGTATTTATTTATACCCTTGAATTTTTAGTTTAATTCTCCATGCCTACAAAGCGTCTTTCTCCTCAAAAGTCACATCCTCTCCTGTTGGGTCCCGTAAAAAGACCTCATTGTACTGGCCCCCAACGCCTAGTCCTTTGGAAAGGTTCTCATTTGTCTGTATCTTTCTTAACAAGCAGCCCCACTGTGCACCTCAGAGTCCAGAGATCTAGTCAAAAGTGGACGAGGACGACCTCTGAAGATTTCACCTGGAGTCCCGTGCGCCTGTGGATTGGTTTGAGTACCAAGACAACAATGCCCACATCCCTGTGTGAGGTGCAGATGACTGACAAGGAGAAAGTTGTCTTGGTTAATAATACAATCTGCTCGCCTCCTGCAGACACAGCAGTAGCCTACTAATTCCTTAGAAGTGAATTAAGGTTGTTTACCAATGTTTTAAAGTAACTGCCAGGGTGAAAAAAAAAAGTTCATACTAAATGAGACCACTCACTCACTTTGGAGTTGCTGTTTATTTTAAGCTGAGTGCATAAATAATATATTGAGATATGAAGGGTGATTTCAAGCATTAGAACACGAAGCCTCCTGTTTACTAACTGTCATTGGGCTGAAGAGAATTTAAACAGCTCTGAACCTTTTTGTCCGTGGATGCAAAGCATGAAATTAACTTTCATTTCATAGTAGAAATCATGATTACGGCGTCTTGTTGTCGTGTCTCCTGCCGATCTGGATCTCTTTTGCTATGCAAGACGAGCCTTGGCAGCGAGATGCTTTCCATGTTCACATGAAATAAGACCCTCTTCCTCTCCCACGACAGTAGCAGGGACCTGTCTGAACCCCTCAGCCTGCTTGTTCTGGATAGAAAGAGGAATAATGGAAATACCTTGGCTTACATTCCAGGGGGTTCACTTCTGTCAGCTGGTGGCCCTGTCTGAGTCTCATTGCTTTATCTGTAGAATGGGAATGATAGCATCTACTTCCACTGCTTCATGGGAAGACAGTGAGACTCCGATGAGGTAATTGTTGTGGCATGACTTTGAAAGTTATCAGGTGGACAAGATACCACCTTTTGATGTTACTAAGGCTGCATTTTAAATAATTTACATATACTAACTCATTGTATCACAACTATCCTGTGGGATAAAAACTGGTAGGATCCCAGTGTTACCATTCTAAAAGTGAAGTACAGGAGATGAAGTGCAGGGAAGCCAAGTGGGCCACTCTATAGTTTTATGGCTAATGGACTACTCAGGGGCTATTTAAGCACAGGGAAGCTGGGGTCCAGAGTTTATGCTCTTTGCTATTACCTATTTGGGAGGAAGGGCTGGATTTTCCTATGCATGATGATGTCTCTTAGCCCATACTCAAGCAAATGAAATGTCATGCTTATAAGCTTGGACTCCCTTCAGGCTGAGAAAATGCAAGTATGGTTTGTATATCATCAAGGAGGGTTCCTATTGGGTAGGGATATAGCCAATTGTATGGATTAATTATGGGTTTGTGTGTGTGTATGTGTGTGTAAAGAGCTTGGTGATCTTTAGCTGAAAAGCCCTAAATGAAAAGACCTACTACTTTTAATGCCTTCAGAAACATGAAATTTGATTCATGTTTTGTCCCCTTAATGTTGAAAGTGTGACTCTATCTTGGTGTATAGAGACAGTGTTAGAGAACAAATAGAAAATGTATGGAATGCTTAATTTTGCATGATTACATTTCATATTTGCTGAAGTAACTGAGGCAAATAGAAATGTGTAATAGTCTCACAGAACTCCTATTTTGAATGCTTTGATGGAGTACTCTGGGCTTTCCAGTCTGATACATGAACTCTTTGGGATAAATCCTTATTACGCAAATGAACAGAAATCCATTTGTGCTCGCATGACTGAAAATATGTAATTTGTACAACCGCTTTTAAAATTTATATTTACACTATATTTGAATTTCAAAATAGAAAAAAGCCTAACGTGATTAATGGAAACACAAAATGATGTGAATTTGTTGACTTCCCCTGAAATATGTTTAATCTGTGTTAAGGTTCACATTTGGAGAGGCAAGAGGGGGGTCTGGTTGGCTTTGGATTTCTGAATGAAACAGTTCAAAGCTAGAATCATTTCCATAATCCCAGAAAAAAAAATGGATGGACTCCTGAGAAGTAATCAGCTGGGGGAAAGAATGAATTCTGTGCTTCCAAATTGCAAAAATCTCTGCAATTGCTGCTGTGCTCTCACACTTGTTATTACAATAAGATAATTGCATAATTAAATACACTACGGAATTTCAATAATTGGAAACTTTGTTTTCTCATCACAGTGTGCAACTTGCTGATGCTGAAAAGCATCCGCAGTGTTTCTGGAGGCTGGGATCATTCTTTCCCATCAAGTCCTCTGCAGCGTCCGCAGCTCCTCCTTCAGTTCTGAGAGACACTTCCTGTGCAGGCTATTTTTAGTTGGTTGTATTTAGAAAAGGTGAAATTAGGCAGGAAGTCCCCAAAGTCTGACTTGTCTGCTCAGGCCATGGGAATAAAGGATCATTCTGCTCAAAGTGCCCCCATGCTATGTAGATTCTTCCGTGTAGCCATAGGTGAAGAGTGATCTGAAATGCATGCTGTTTGACATAGGGAGCCCCTCTGGAATGTTGGGAGGTGGCTGAATGAAGCCTCATTGGGGTCAAGGCTGGTGTGGCTTCTTTCTTTCTCCTGTGGCAGTGGAACAAGCACTCAGCCTGTCCTGTTTACTTACCTCTAAAAGGAGAATCTTAGTACTTGCACCTTTTGTTATTGTTGTTATTGTTTTTGTTTTTTGAGGTACAGTCTCACTGTAGCCCAGGCTGACCTAGAATTCACTATGTAGTCTCAGGGTGGCCTCAAATTCATGGTGATCCTCCTACCTCTGCTTCCCAAGTGCTGGGATTAAAGGTGTGCATCACCACGCCCGGCAGCACTTGTGTCTTGATATAGGTGTAAGATTTAATTGAATTAGTATCTGGAAAGAGCTTAGAAAGCACTGGGCAAATTATAAGCTTCCAGTAGATAGTGGCTACTATAATGAAGCAATTAGGGTGAGGCTGCATATTCGTGGAAAGCGCAGCAAGTGTTTAAGCAGAAGCAAACAAGTAGACTTACAGTTCTGCCCATCCCAGAAAGACTCAGTGCTCACTTCATGTACCACTACTGTGGGTAGCAAAGAAACAGAAGATGAGTAACCCCATCCCTAGCTTGCAATAGTTCAACGCACTGACAAAACTAGACATGTAATTAGATGATGTTGCTGGTGACGATGATGTTGACAAAAATAATACGTCAAATCAGTGTCTGGTGGGGACAAGATATTTTAGCAGGAACTGCCCTGTCTTGTTATTGTTGTCCCTTGAACCTCATAAAGGCACAATTTGGCTTGTGATTATTTAGTTTGGAAGTCAAAGAAGTTCACTAGCAGGGGGTAGGTACCTAGTACAGGGTAGTTCCTCAGCATATCGTGAACTCAATAACCAGTAAGATGGGCTTTGAGCTCCTTTTCTTGATGAGTAGAAAATGTTTGTGAATGTAGATGCATTCGCTACTGCTGGATGTTAGGGGTGTGCATTAGACAAGTGAGGCAAAGTGCCAGATTTTAAAAAGTCTGTCACCTTGGTGGCACATGCCTTTAATCCCAGCACTTGGGAGGCACAGGTAGGATAATGTGAGTTCCAGGTCACCCTGGGATAGAGTGAGAACCTGCCTCAAAAAAAAAAAAAAAAAAAAGTCTGTCACCTTTAGGATCCTATAAGTGTTTCCTTAAAGTTTGTGCCTAACTTCCCTTCAACATTCCAGGTCCCGTTATGTACATGAACTTCTCATGTGTTCATGTTTGACTATGCTTTATTTGTATGTGTGTATGACCCCCCACTACAATTATAGTTTGAAGAAGTTCAGTTCTGCAGAAAAGTTGAAAGAACAATCCAAGCAATATTCTTCACACTTAAAAAACAAAACCTAGATCTACCAATTACTGGTGTTTTGTCTCTCCCAGTATAAGTGCCTTCCCTTGATTCCCTACACAATCATCCTGCAGCGAGTTGGGAGGTGGCTCGGTAGTGCTGCATGCAAACATGAGGGCCTGAGTTTGATTTCCAGCATTAATGTAAACATTTGGTTGTATCTATGCATGCCAGTAACCTGAATCTTGTGGTGGGGGGCAGAGACAAGAGAGTATCTGGAGCTCCTTGATCAGTCAGTCTTGTTGAGTAAAAGAAAACTCAGCTGTCCGGGTTCAGTGAGAGACTCTGTCTTAAGGAAACAGCAATAAAGACTAACAGAGGACGATGCCTGATGTTCTTCTCCAGTTTCTGTACACGTGTGTATGCAGTGGGTTCATCTTCACACACATGTGCACACACCATATGTAATATACCACACATACCCTATAACACACATACCAAAAGAAAAAAAATGCCAAAGTCATGCTGCATCTTCCTAACAGTATCCCGATCCTTGACCTGAATTTCAGATAATATCAAATTTATCTTCTAAATCCTGAATACCAAAATTTTGGAACAAAAAGCCAATAATAGAAATAATAGAAATAAAAGAAAGTTCTTTACATTTTAAAAAATCAAGCTTAAAAATTGCTAGTTGAACTTTATTTTTAGTCTGTAACACACTAATGTGCTTAGAATATGACCAGTGTAAGATAACTAAAAATGTAAAGGTTAGAAGAGTTTTCTCGCTGCTGTGACATTCTTTTCCACAGAAAAAATATATATGTATATTTTCTGAAAAGGCAAGTTCCTTGACCATTGTTTTTTTTTTGAGCGCTTCAAAAATAGATGGTAGTCTAGTTATTAATACAACAATGGATAGCTTTTCATGATAAGAATCTTCACTTTAGCCGGGCATGGTGGCACACGCCTTTAATCCCAGCACCTGGGAGGCAGAGGTAGGAGGATCACCATGAGTTTGAGGCTACCCTGAGACTACAGAGTGAATTCCAGGTCAGCTTGAGCTAGAGTGAGACCCTAAAAAAAATGAATCTTCACCTTTAGGAGTGACTTTGCAAACATAATTTAGATGCCATATTACAAATTTGGGGATATAGTTTTTTATTTATTTATTTTTTTATTTATTAATTAGTTTTGTATACAGCAAATACAGTCAGTTTGGTACCATTATTAGACTCCTCTGTGACCTACCCCCTCCCCTTGGCCCCTCCTTGTTGAGGTATATGGGTCATGAATTGTGGAGTTAGCCCACAGTTATGGGTAAGATAAATCTCTCTGCATACCATGATCCAACATGTGGCTCTGACATTCTTTCCGCCCCCTCTTCTGCAAAATTTCCCTGAGCCATGTTGGGTTCATTTTTGGTCTGCTTCAGTGATGAGGTGTTGGGGGCCTCTGAGGCTCTGGCTCTCTGGTTTGGTAGGAGTTGATTTTTCTCTGTGTTGATCTCCTTTTCCCTTGTGCTGGTATCCGGTTCATCAGGAAAACAGCACCCTTGCTTGTTTTGCCAATTTTTCTTAGTTTCAGCCGGGGCCCTTTTGAGGTATGATGGGGTGGCTCTCTCCTTAGGATCTACATCTATCTGAAAAAGAGAAGCAGATTCTCCAACGGAGAGTAAGTTAGCACCAGGACAAATGAGATAACCCTTACTTTTTTTTAATAGAGAATTTAATAGGTGTAGGCCCTCTTGTAGCCCGCGATTGATGATAGCTTGATATTGGCGAGTGGGCTTATGTTTGAATATGGTTTTGACTTGTTTCCCAGCTCCAGCTATGGGTCCCGTACCACTGAGGAGATCAGTTAGCTGAATTAAGAGCAGCTGGTTCCCCACCATGGCTGTGTGCCACTATTGCACTTGTGTGGGCATCACAACAAGTTATTTGCTGCTAAGTAGGTTAGACCATGAGTTGCTTGGACAGATATTGGTCATTTTCCCCCAGTCGCCCATGTAGCACCTTCTGGCACTAGACGTGCAAGAAAGGATGATACACTCAATTTGGGACCTCACTGACAAACTTACATGGAAAAAAAAAATCATCCTTTTTCTGGCTACCTTGAATTATTAAGCACAAGGTATCTGTCACACAAAAATATAACAAAATGTACCAAAAAGCTATGTTGTTTCAGTAGCTTGGAAGATGCTCTGTGGAAGCCTAAAGACTGGGGAAGAGCGTGAGGACCACCACGGGTGGTAGTGGCAGGGGTGGAAGTGGGGGTAGAGTGCAGGCCACTTTCACGTCCCAGCGAGTAGTTCTGAGGCAGTGTCCAACAGGGGCGTCTGTGTCGTCTCTCGGTTTGCAAGAAAGCATCCAGAAACTCTACAAAACCATCCAGGAATCACAGCATCAGCGAGTAGAAGACATGGGAAGAAATCATCCAGCTATGCCTGTTGGCAATGGGAAGGGATAGCTGTCAGGTTGAAGCGTGAGAGTGGTGGAAAGAACCAGGCAAAGGAGATACTAGAACTAAAGCCCTGCTATACTGGGAGTGCTAAGAGGGGGTCAGATGCCTGCACGTCTCCTATGGCCATGGTTCTTAAAACCACAGCCAGCCCTGGCCCTTAACCCCGGGGCTTCTGATTCAGTAGATCTTAGGAGTCCACGTTCTTAACAGTCACCCTGCGCCACTCAGGGAATCTCACGCTTGCCCTTTGGTCATGTTTACTTCCCAGAACATGACAGCATTCGGTGTTGATAAAGATGACTGGAGTTGTAAAGAAAATGTTTACTTCGATCTAGTATACTGTGGCCCTTTTTCAAAATCAAGGAAATCTTAGAATGGTTTACTTCTAAAATGCTTAAAATTGGAAGAGTTATACTGAACAATGGGGAAAGAGACAGATAAACAACTATAGAATTACATTATACTGTGGAGCTGGCAAGACCATTGGGAGAAATGTATGTGGTGGGAAAGAACAGGGTGCTGCCTTCCAGCTGGGCTGTGGAGCACTCTTGGGGAGGGTAGCTGACTGTGCTGGCTCCTGGTGTGGCAGGATCTACAGGCTCTGTAGTCAGACAGCCTGTGTTTGAACCCTGACCATGGTTATACGTAGTGGGGATTTAGGAAGATCATTCAAGCTCTTAACCCTTGGGACTTCCTCAGAGGCTCAGGATGAAGACTCCATCAGGTGCAGTATGGAAAGTAGTGAGCAGGGCACCTGTGGACTAATAGATGCTCAGCAAGTGTCTGCAATTGCTATGATATATTTATTTATTTTTAGAGAAAAAGAGAAAGATGGTGTGTGTATGGGGGGGCAGCAGAGAAAATTGTTGTACTAGGGCCTCTAGCCAGTGCAAATGAACTCCAGATGCATTCGCCGCCTTGTGCATCTGGCTTATGTGGGTCCTGGGAAACCAAACCTGGGTCCTTAGGCTTCACAGACAAGCACCTTAACCACTAAGTAATCTCTGTAGCCCTACTATGATGTTTATTTAAGGTGGATCTTAAAGTAGGTAGACCCTCAATGAAGGCAGGACTAAGTGGGATATTGGTTGGTTTTGGCTTTGGTTGGGACAGAATATCCCTAAGAGGAGTAACAACACAAGAAAACCATGAGGAAAAGGATGGCTGGTCCTTCCTTCCTTCCCTTCCTTCCTTCCTTCCTTCCTTCCTTCCTTCCTTCCTTCCTTTCCTTCCTTCCTTTCTTTTATGCCTAGTTTCCAGTTTCTAAAAGCATGATCCATATAGATTTTACATACTCCAAACATTAATTTTATCCTGATAGTAGCTCTATACATTTGCTACTTATTTAACAGTGCATGAAAATGAGGTGTGAGGATTTAGGTTGCCCTAGATAACATAGCTAGCAGAAGCAGAACACACATGGTACCTGTACTAATTGCTATGTGCTGTCTTAATAATAACAATGGCTTCTGGTTGCGTGTACTAGGAACAGATAACCAGCATAGAAAAGCCATGGTGCTGCAGATGTTGGTGCCTAGAATGGCAGATGGTTTTACAAAATGACCTAATGAGTCATGAGGTGAGGACTAGAGGGTATGGCATCAGATATGATGACCATCTTGGGGGTGGTCCCTAAATGGATTAGCCAGGAGATTATAGGACAGTGAAGGATAGTGGCCAGGAAAGATTGGGGACACCAGGGGAGCTATCGGGATATGTCCTCCAAATCATCCTTGTGTGCCACAGCGTAAATCCCTTTAATGCTGAGACAGAGGGAGTAGGTTCTCCCTGGCCGTGAGCTCAGGGAAGGAAAGCCTTGTAGCCTGAGTAGTGCTCCCTCCTGTCCCCTGTGCTCTACTGGGCAGCTGCAATGTTTCCCCCTCCACCCCCAGGCCTTGGCCTAATCTGTCAGTTAAATGGCTAGGCTTAGAGCTGGGAGAAAGTTTGTAGTCTCAGTTTCTTCTCCTCCTCTTCCCTCTACCTCTTTCTTTCCTCTTCTGTCTCTTCTTATACCACCCCCATCATCTCTTTCATTGTGCATGAGGACAGATTTCAAAGAGACCTAGCCCCGAGAGTATGAATACCTAATGCAATTCAATAGGCAAAAAGAGTTTAAGACTCTTGATGGCATTTTAATTTACCTCCAAGCACTCCAGGATGACACCTGTGTCCAACCTGCATCTCTCATTTGGATATGGTCAGAAAATCCAGAAGCCCAGATAATCCTAAACCAATCTATGCGTAGGCTTTTATATTTGCAGAGATTTTCCTTTTTGACAACCAGTTTAAGACTAATATTAAAATAAGCTTTCCTTCCCTGAGCAAATGAGCACAGGTGTTAGCTCATAGACTGCAAGAAAGCAGGGAGAAATCACCCCCAGCCCTGGCAAGGAGAGGTGGAAACTCCACAGTCTCCTAACCTGGTCTGGGTGGCTGCCCCTCAGACTCTATAGCTGCCATGTTGTGCCCCTGTGGTGCAGGGTTCTCACACCTAGCACGTGCTAGGACTCACATCTCTTTTATTAATATCCTGTCCCTCAACTTGAGTAAGAGACATGTGATCTCTTACCCCTCTACTCCCACTCTATGCTGTGGTTGGCACTGGATATGTATACCTCAATGAACTAGCCTTTGGCTAGTGAGTGATAACAATGATTCCTCATTTCTTTATTTTATTTTATTGTTTTTGAGAGAGACACACAGAGAGAAAGAGGCAGAGAGATAGGCAGAGAGAAAGAGGCAGAGAGAGAGAGAATGGGTGCACCAGGGCCTTTCAGGTGCTGTGAACAAACTCCAGATGCGTGTACCCCCTTGCGTCACTGTGTGTCTTGCTTATGTGGTGATTTGAACATGTTAAAAGTTAACTGTTAAGCTATCTCTCATTTTTTTTTTTTTTTTTGGTTTTTTGAGATAGGGTCTCACTCCAGTTCAGGCTGGCCTGGAATTCACTATGTGGTCACAGGGTGGCCTCAAACTCATGGCAATCCTCCTACCTCTGCCTCCCAAATGCTAGGATTAAAGGCATGTGCCACCTTGCCCAGCTTCTTTCTTTCCTTTTTGAAGAAATCATTTTATTTATTTATTTATTTGAGACCCAGAAAGAGTGAGTATGGGCACACCAGGGCCTCCTGCCATTGTAAATGAACTCCAGATGCTTGTACCCCTTTATGCATCTGGCTATAAGTGGGTTCTAGGGAATTGAACCTGGGGTGTCAGGCTTTGCAAACAAGCACTTTTAATCACTGAGCAATCTCTCCACCCAATTCTGCATTTCTTGATCCATGTTTTTTTTTTTTGAATAAACATGCATTGAGTACCTATGGATTGACCTCTTCACCTCCTGACAATGGGGAAACTAAGGCTCAGAGGTGACAAGGTGCCTGAGCACACACGCTTGGCTTGCACAGCTCAAGGGAGATACTTCCACCTTCAGGCTGATGGCTGTTTGCTTTTCGACATCTTGCAAACAGTTGGGGAGTGAGTTTTCCCCCCTCTATTAAAGTGGGGTTTTCTTACAGGTGGTTCTCTAGGATCACTCTCCTTCTCTGTTTAGAGAACTCTGTCCTCATGGTGGAAGATCTGGAATATCACCAAACATGACTGCCATAGTGAGCAGAGGCACCAACGTTGCAGGGACTGCCCATGAAAACACCTCTGAGGGGCCTCTTTGTTTGCCCCAGACACTGCGCTGCAGACTAAAACAGTCATCACAGTGACTAGAAAATTGAATTGGTTAAACCCTCTGGTTTTAGATGGTTTTTGGACAGTGAGTAACTCTATGATTTTTACTTGTCTCAGGTTAAAAGGCAACGTGAAAGCAACAGTAAAACTTCATAGCTATTTTTCTTCCCTGTATGTTCATAGTGGTTATTTATATCTGGGAAGTCTCCTTTGGGATTTAGTTCAGGATATAGACTTGGCAGGGTGGCTTCTGTACTCCAGGGTGACATTTGACAGACTGCAGGCAAAGAAGGATGGATTTCTGGTATCTAGATGGATGGATGTGGGGGCAAAGTGCTGCGATTGGACTGTATTATGAAATGGATTTATTGGTGTGAATCTAAAAGCAGCCCTTTGCTTGTCAATATGTGATCCGTATCAATAACATTTGATGAATTAGGGCTTTGTGTGCCTTACCATCTCCACTGGGCAATAACAATAAAAGACTCCAGGTGGTGTACTGTGAATGGCTTCTTGTGCGTGACTTACCCCAGGGCTCAGGGCTGTGATCCTGCACTTTTCCTCACCCAGAAGTGTGCCGTTGTGCCTGCCTTTCTCCCCAGAATTAGAAATCATTTGCCTTGCTCAGTTCCATCTCAATATCCACCCCATGCATTAACCTTGACATGCTGTGCCCGTGATGGAGGTAGCATCTTCATTTTCCAGATGAAGAAATTAAGACACTGTGAGGTTCAATGTGGCCCATGGCCACACAGTAAATCTAGAGTACAGCTGCATTCTGGACAGAGGTGCCATGGTTTCTGGGGGAGAGTGTAATGCTTTCCTTCTCTGTGGTTACAGAGGGAAAGCAGCTGACTCGCTAACACCTTACACACAACCCCCCTTTTTTTTCGCCAGGTGTGGCGAGGCAGCCATCTTCTCTCTGAGTCTGTTGGTGAGCCTTTACAGGGACCAGAGGCTGACCGTTCTCTTGGCAGAGAATGTGTGTTACTTGGTCTTTGTCAGTGCAGAACAAGGTTGAGGACTTTCTTTGTCTCTATTGGATGCCAGTCTTGTGTGATGGTTCTTATCATGCCACAGCTACCTTCCTGAATGCAGACCCACACCCAGCTGAATGGATGCCAGACAGCATGGGAGAAGTTGGTGGAAGCAGAGCACCTGGTTCTTCCCCCTAGAGAGCTTACCTTTTGGGCTGGGGAGATGGCTCAGAGGCTAAGGGGCTTGTTTGCAAAGCCAAACGACCTGGGTTTGATTCCCCAGTACATGTAAAGCCAGGTTCATAAAGTAGTGTATGCATTTGGAGTTTGTTTGCAGCTGCTAGAGGCCCTGGTATGCCCATTCTCTCTTTGTCTATCTGTCTCTCTGTGCTTACAAATAAATTAAAAGTTTTTTTTTTTTAAAAAGAACTTATGGGCTGGAGAGATTGCTTAGTGGTTGAGGCCCTTGCCTGTGAAGCCTAAGAACCTAGGTTTGATTCCCCAGTACCCACATAAGCCAGATGCAGAAGGGAGACACCTCATCTGGAGTTTGCTTGTAGTGGCTAGAGGTCCTGGTGTGCTTATTCTCTCTCTCTAACAAATAAATAAAATAAATTTAAAAAAAGAGCTTACATTTTAATTGGTGCAAATGGTTGAATACCAACCTGTTACCTCCTAATCCTTCCATATGTGGGCTAACAGAAATGAACAGAAGGTGAATGGGCTCTATGACTCCATTCACAGGACCACAGCCAAAAACACAATAGCAATGAGCAGTTGCACTTGTTCAGTCAAATATTGTTATCTGTTTACTTAGCAGTCTTAGCAACTACCTGAAATAAGACTCCCAGTGCTATGTTGAGCTGGCAATCCATGGCATATCATACAAGTTCAGTTGTCATTCTGGGTTTAGAGCTCATCCCTTTGGTGTAAGTTATGCTACAGTCTCACTTTTAATCATCTTTAGGAATTTTGAATCAAAGTCATTTTATTGTCATCACAGTGATAAGATTCAGTAGAATACCAAAGGGGTACCTAAGTAGTGAGATACAGAAAAATCTTTTGTAAACTAGAGCTCTTTAAAAGTAAGCGGACTCTCAGGCTGGAGAAATGACTTAGCAGTTAAGGCACTTGCTTGTGCAGCTTAAGGACCCAAGTTCGACTCCCCAGAACCCACGTGAGCCAGATGTACAAGGTGATACAGGTGGCACACACATCCGTAGTTCAACTGCAGTGGCTAGAGGCCACCACACCAATTCTCTCTCTCTCTCTCTCTCTCTCTCATAAAAGAGAAAAACAGTAAATGAACTCTTATTATCTCCTTTAGGGAAAACTTTTCAAAGTGCTTTGGTTGCAGATTTCCTTTACAGTATCTTCATGTTTATCCCTCTATTTTGCTGTGTTAGTGGATATAGCATAATGATGTACTTCCTTGTTCCTTCTTGTAGGGCCTGATGGGTTACGATTCTGAAGGTGAGATTGCATTTAGTGGGCTGAGAGCACGTGGAACATAAGTCGGCTAGTTATCTTAGCTAGAGAAGTATTGACATTAGTTTTTCCCCTTCCATGAAATACAAGTGTAAGGGCACATTCTCTGTAATAACACTTGCATTGTTCACGCAGGGGAGGAAGACCTTACTTTCACTCTTTTTTTTTTTTTTCCAAACCTCTGCTATGATTTGAATGTGTCCACCTGTCTTCATTTGCTGGACACTTGATTTGAGCAATGAGACCTTAGGGAGGTGGCTTATGAGAGCTCCACCCCATTAATCACTTTGTGATTAATGGATTCATATGTGGTTGAAATGGTGGCCTTGTTATAAAGGCAGATCTTTCTGGCCTGCTTGGTCTCTCTTACCGTGAAGCCTGTTTCACCCTGGGACTCAGCAAAATGTCCCCATCAGCAAGAAGACTCTCACCAGACACAGCTCCTCAATCTTGGACTTCCAAGCCTCCACAACTATAAAAAAGTCATTTTTTTCTTGTGAATTATCAAGTCTGTGATATTTAGTTATAGCAACAAAAAAGGGTCAAGAATGTCAAATCCATATTTTCCATGACCCAGAGAGTTGGGAAAGGGTTATAGCTCATGGAAAAATGATTTTCTAGTATGTGTGAGGCCCTGTGTATGAACCTTGTAGTAGACAGCCTCACACCACTGGGATGAACTTCCAGACCTGGCACAGTTATGGAGGAAGAGATTTATTTGAGAATTACAGACCCAGGGGAAGTTCCGTAACAGTGGAAGAAGCTGGCCCCTTTTCACAGGTCCAGGCAGAGAGTAAAGCTGAAGGCAACCACCAACATCACCACCACAAAAACAGGCAAGCTCAGGAACTCCGGGCAAAACTCCAGGACTTTGCATATTTTTTTTTGCTGGAAATTCTAGATCCACCTCCACACCTTAGAGCTGGACCCTAGGATCCATGCACAGCAACACCTCTTCGGAGAGCTAAAGTTTTATTAAAACTCAATCTACTGGGGGACATCCATTCAACCACCACACACCCCAGCATCACCAAATAAATAAAGAAAGAGTAAAGAAAAAAGCGGCAGAAAGCCAAGCCAATGTCACCTGAAAATACCGTTAGAAATACAGTTTCTCAGAGATTGAGGTCAAATTGGGCTGGAGTAACATCTACCAATCTTCACTTCCAATATGTACCTTAACAAGAATGTTAGGGTTTTTAATATTAATTAAAACTTAACATTAGCATGCAAAATAATGGGTTTCACTATGGCTTTTTTTTTTTTTGTTTTGTTTTTTTGAGTTAGGGTCTCACTGTAGTTCAGGCTGACCTGGAATTCACTATGTAATCTCAGGGAGGCCTCGAACTCGCAGCAGTCCTCCTATCTCTGCCTACTGAGTGCTGGGATTAAAGGCATGTGCCACCACTCCCAGCTCACTATGGTGTTTTCATATACATATGTTATTACCCTCTGTTCTCATTGTCCCCTTCCCCCATCCACCCTGCCCCCTGTCTTGTTGGTTTCTTCCCTTCTTCTGATTTCATCTCACATATATTCCACTACCCTGTCTTTCTCCTTCCTTTCCCTTAAGATCTCTTCCTCTCCTTTTGTAGTCCCCTTTCTATGTTTATGTCACACACACACACACACACACACACACACACACACACACACACCCGATTGAGGACATGAGGGAAAACATGTAATAGTTGTCTTTCTGAGTGTGGCTTATTTTGCTTAATATAATGCTCTCCAGTTGTACCCGATTTTCCTGTATCATGACTTTGCTCTTGTTTATAGCTGACTAAAATTCCATGTGTATATGTGGCACCTTTTCTTTATCCATTCATCTGCTAATGAACCAGCATCTGAGGTGGTTCCATTTCTTAGCTATTGTGAACAGTGCAGTTAGCATCTTTACTTCTTTTTAAAAATATTTTTAAATATTTTATTTATTTATTTATTTGATATAGAGAGACAGAAGGAGAGATTGGGTGTGTCAGGGTCTCTAGCTACTGCAAACAAACCCCAGACACATGAGCCACCTTGTGCACCCAGCTTTACATGGGTACTGGGGAATCAAACCTGTGTCCTCTGGCTTTGCTGAACTGCTAAGCCATGTCTGCAGCCAGCATCTTTATTTCTGATGAGCAGGTGTTTTGTTGACACACACTTTGAGAACCTGTGTCAGAAGCAGAATAATTATTCTAAGCAAGAGCTCATGGAGGAGAAGTATGTACTTAGAGAAAACTTCCCGGGAAGCTGTGACTAGCTAGCTACACAATCTTACAGAAAACACAGGCTGTCCTATCCCAAATTTAAGTTCACAAACATTTCTTGGAGATATTCCCTTTAGATCCCAAAGTCTGAATGAGAAACAGACCACAGGGAAATGTCTATTATGTGTGCTGTTCATTTTTATGGCAGGGAGAATTTATTACATGCAAGGAATATATTTATTATTTGATTGATATCAGATTATAGGAAATCTGTGAGGAAAAAAAAAACAATAATGCCAGCAAATTATCACATTAAAGTTATTCATCCAGCCATTTGTATGCCATATGAACAAGCGCTCTTTGAAATGTTCAGTTGCTCTGTCAAATAGAGAAATTATTCATAGAGAGCATTTCCATTACTTTTAGAACAACACTACTGTGACTGAGCATGTGTGCACGCGCACATGGCTTGTGGGTGCCTATCAGCAAACAAGCCATGAACTAATAATGAAACAACAAATTAGCAACAATTTAATTAAGCACAATTTATGTCAAAGAATCTGAATAGGGATATGATTACATAATTACATGTAAAAATTTGAGGCAAAGAAGAGAGCTTTCGCTTTTCTCACGTTCCATTCCGCATTCCGCCAGTGTCCGGCAGCTGGTTTTTGAGCTGCCAAGCTGGGTCGTGACTTGGGCCAAATCTTTTCAGATGGAGTGGTCTGTGCGAGCTGGCAGGCTGTCAAGCTGTGTGTGGCCCTCGTACTAGCAAATGAGTAAATCAGAGTTATAAGTTGAAAATGTGCCTCAAATTAACTTCGGCATAGCGGGGGAATGCGCCTGGCATAATTTAAAGTCCGGCTCAGTGACAAGTGTTTTCTCACGGCAGCTGAATCGAAGAGATGATGGGATATTAAGGCCTGGTAGGGCTCGGAGCTTCCACAGGGCATGAACTCAGTGTGCTGTGTTTGAAATGTCACATTCCAAGGGCTCCTGGAATTACCAGGCTGAGTGTCATATCACACTGTGGGCTCTGTTCACATGATGCAAGTCCTTGCTTATCTGACCAGACCTAAAATAAGACACATCAATGCTTTATTTATGAGCTCCGGGCCACCCAGGCCCATGATGTAAGTAACCTTGGGGTACACAGCATTGGATCACATCAGTTCCCATTAACTACCTGTTTCTAAATGGGGAAAGGCATTTCCCAAGCACATAGCGTTATTCGTGGAGACACAAGACGGCTGTTGGGCCGTCACTGTGCTGATTTCCATGTAATGTGATCTAGCTGTTGAAAGCTGTGGATTGTCGGTCTCTAATGGTAGTTTTCTCCTTCTCTGTTAATTAGTTTTACTTTCTTCTTCTCCTTCTCTTCCCTGTCTCTTTTCTTTTTGTTTTATTTTCTTATCTCCTCATCCTCCCACATTCTTAAAAACAACCTTAGCCAATTACAGACATTGTTTGGCATGTAACTGAAGATCAAGATGTTACTAAGGGTTAGAGAGATGGCTTAGTTGGGCAAATGTTTGCCTGAGTGTGGTCCCCACAACTCACATAGAGATACCAGGCATGGTGGCATGTGCTTGTAATCCAGTGCTGGGACGGTCAAGACTAATGGATCTCTGGAGTTCACGGACCAACCAGTTTAGTCTAATTGTTGATCTCCAGGCCACAGAAAAACCTTACCTCAAAAAAAATTGTGGACTATAATTGCTTAAGAATGACACCCAGAGTTGTCCTCTGATCTTCACATGCATGCACACACCTGTGAATGTGCACACACATGTATACACAAATAAAAAAGTTATCAGGGAATGAGGGCAATGTGTAATTTGCTGAGAGGAAGCTAGTTTAGAAGAGAAGAGGCTATGAGCTGACCCCCTTTTCAAACCAGAAGGCCACAGTGGGTGACAAGAGCCTCCATACCTAATGATGATGTGTCTTGCACAGGGTTTCTTGGCTTTGTTGACAGTACTTTGCTGTGTGAGCTCTCCTGTGAGTTGCAGGATGTTTTGGGGCATCCCTGGCCTTGATTAACTAGATTCCAGGAGACCCTACCCACGTGTGATAGCTAGCTATGTCTCCAGACATTTCCAAGTGTCCTCTTGGGAGCAAGACTGCCTCTTGTTGATTTAATGTGACAACTTACTGGGTTTTTGTTAATGAGAAATCTCACTGACTGTTGTAGTCAGGTTCACATGACTGTTACAAATCACTTAAGCAAGAGCAGCTTATGGGAAAAAGAGGTTTATTTTGGCTTACAGGCTTGAGGGGGAAGCTCCATGATGGCAGGGGAAAATGATGGCATGAGCAGAGGGTGGACATCATGTCCTGGCCAACATCAGGTGGACAATAGCAACAGGAGAGTGTGCCAAACATTGGCAAGGGCTGTGGCTAAAACACCCATAAGCCTGCCCCCAACAATACACTGCCTCCAAGAGGTGTTAATTCCCAAATCTCCATCACCTGGGAACCTAGCATTCAGGACACCTAAGTTTATGGGGGACACGTGAATCAAACCACCATACTCCACCCCTGGCCCCCCTAAACTGATAATCATACATGATGTAAAATGCAATGCATTCATTTAACTTTAAAAGTCCCCATAGTGGGCTGGAGAGATGGCTTAGCGGTTAAGCACTTGCCTATGAAGCCTAAGGACCCCTGTTCGAGGCTCGACTCCCCAGGACCCACGTTAGCCAGATGTACAAGGGGGCGCACGTGTCTGTAGTTCATTTGCAGTGGCTGGAGGCCCTGGCACGCTCATTCTCTATCTATCTCCATCTGCCTCTTTCTCCCTCTGTCTGTTGCTGTTAAATAAATAAATAATTAATAAAAAATATTTAAAAAGTCCCCATAGTTTTTATCAATTCCAATGATGTTCATACATCCCCACAGTCCAAGATCTTTTAACTGAACCATAACATCAAAAAATAACATCAAAAAACCCATAATGGCACACAATAAACATTCACACTGCAGAAGATGGCATTGGGCATAGCAAAGAAACATTCAGCCAAAACAAGATTTAAAACAACCAGGGCAAACATCAAAATCTGTAGCTTCAAGTCCAACAACTCCAGCCAGTGACAAATCTCCAAGTCTGATAATTGTAAACCAACAACAAGTCTCTGGCATTCCAATTCTCCCCCTCCAGTTAGGCTACTCACAGTCCTGGGCAACTTATTCAAGGCTGGCAGCTTTCCTTAGCAGCCATCTTGTGGGTCTCCACTGCAATCCATGGTTCATCCTCATGGCCCCATGGGGTCTCCATTCAGGCAGCCAGCAAACCTGCTTCACATTGCCCAAGGCCGTTTTCAAAACACAAGACTGCACTGCAAACTCAATGACCCTCTCTTTCCTGCATTTGTTATACTCCACAATATCAGGTAGGGTGCCAATTTGTTTAATCTGGGGGGAATAAAGCAGACTTTGAAGAACAGGACACTCAGGCCCCTTCAAAAGAGTCTACATTCTTTATGTTGCCCCAGTTCAGGTCAGCTAGCCCAATCTGAAAGGTTGTAATCTCTCAAACAATTTGCAGGTGAATGGGCAGCAATTTCGGCCCAAAGATTTTATTTTTTCTGTGCCATATCCCTTTGCTCACACCAGTTCACTTCTATGCAATGCAACCTTGCACAGCTTCTCAGGACACGGGCATAACAGCAAGCTTCTCACACAAACTGCTAGCCCAGTCCAAGCAAAGCTCTTTCTCACCCTCATAAGCCAAACCTCAGAGTCCATAGTTCTTACTGCATTCAAGTCGTTCAACTCTGACCAGAATAGTCCATCAAGCTATGCTTACAGCACTGCAAGGTGCCACTTAGGCCAAGATTTCAAATCTTTCCACATTTCTCTTGAAAATCAGCTCCAAAAGGCCAAAGCCACACAGTCAAGTGTCGAGCAGTAATCCCACTCCTGGGTCCCACTTTATTGTTGCAGTCAGGTTCACATTGCTGGTAGAAATCACCCAATCAACAGCAGCTTGTGGGAGAAAGTTTATTTTGGCTTACAGGCTCAAGGGGGAAGCTCCATGATGGCAGGGAAAACAATGACATGAGCAAAGGGTGGACATCAGCCCCTGGCCAACATCAGGTGGACAATAGCAACAGGAGAGTGTGCCAAACACTGGCAAGGGGAAACTGGCTATAATATCCATAATCCCGCCCCCAACTATACGTTCCCTCCAGGAAGGGTTAATTCCCAAATCTTCATCAACTAGGAACCTAGCATTCAGGATGCCTAAGCATATGGGGGACACCTGAATCAAACCACTACACTGACTTTTATGGAAGTGGTGTGGTTATCTGATTTGAGCGTGGGGACAAGAAGCCTGAGTTTGAATCTTGGCTGCAGTACTGCCGGGCTGTGACTGTGAGTGAGCTTACAACTCATCTAAGCCTTGACATCCTTACTTACCACAAAGGGATAATGACACACAATGCTAAGGGAATTGAAAACCAGAAAACTAATATGTGTAATGAAACACGATGCTCTGATTATATGACTTGACATAAAATACTGTGACTGACTTCTCAGACACACAGAGAAACAAAAAACAAAAGACAGCACTCTGGCCCCTCAGCTCTGCATTTCCCCCTCTGTCCCTCTACTTCCATTCTCCATTCATTCTTACACCCTAGAAATGGATTATTTATGTCCAAAGACATGAATCTGGGAGAATGGAAAGAGAGATGATGAGGAACATGGAAGAGAAAAGTAGGAAGCCTCACGAAGAGGCATGTTAGTTTATTTAGTTTTTTGAATATGAAAATGTTGGGAGATTGCAAAAGCAGAGAAATGCTCAACACACCACTGATTTGAACACCATTCTTCACTCAACAGATGCCAGATCTACCTTGTTTCTTTTGCTTCAGGAGAAAGTGAAGTTGCTTTCCTTATTTAGGAACAAAGGTGACAAATGTTAGATCTGTTTCCTTAGGCAACAGCTGAGTCAACAGTCAAAAATGACTCCATGTGACTAGGGCGATTTTCTGCCTGGCTCTTTAAAGTCCGAGTCCCTTTTGAGCTAGATCTGAATCTAAATGTAAGAGCCAGGCTAAGGAAGTGGGAGCAAGCACCGGGCAGCTAGCTAGGACCAGAGTTTCTATGTCTTCAGTCATCGCTCCTGCATTTTGCAGTGCCTCTCAGGGCTGTTACCTGCTACCAATTAAGACCAGCTTAGCAAAAATCCCATTCCTCCTACTTGTCCCCATTCTGCAACCGTCCCTGACTCATGTCCACCCTCTTTCTAGTTTGTTCTGTTTGCACCATGGAGCACGAGGGTGGAAAAGCTAGGTACCATCACTAAGTTTATTGGGTGAATTGCATGTAGACAGTTCCTAACTCATGGCATGTGCCCTGTCCTTGCATGATTACAGAAATAGGGCACTCAGTCCCTGTCACATGAGCCGGGATACTCAGCTGCTTAGTTACAGAGTCTAACTGTCAGAGCTGCAAAAATCTGTCTGTAATCTCCATATCTGTACCCAATATCCTTTCACAAGTGTTTACTAACAACTCATTATGTGGAGGTATCCATGTCTGAGTGAAATCTAGCTTCTGCCTTAAAGGAGTGCAGTCATAGTGATGTGTTGAAGGGATGTAAATGTTCATTTTTTTAAAAATTCAGCATGACCTTTTCTGAGGAACCAGGTACCTTGATAATAGCAAAAATACCACTTCTGCTTCCATTGAAGTTGTAGTCTAATGGAAGAGAAAGACTATCAGAAGTTGGCTTGAGTCAAGGCATAGTAAGATTGAAGTGAAGGAGAAGGCTATCCTGAGGGTAGATAACCATGGATTCTGACTCTGAGTAGGAAGGAAGGAAGAAAGGTCTTCCCACCCTACAGCCTACTCTGAACTGTGAAGGACACATGGGCTTTAGTGAGGTTCTGAGGTGAGAGGGTTGGAGACAGACCAGCATCCCAGTGTCATGACAGGAGCACGTATGGAGGCATGGAATGGTGGAGGCCAACAGGAGGGCCACAGAGAGTGGACCTCTGAGCTCTTCAGCCCTTTAGGGGATGTAGATTTGGAGAGAAATTGTCCACATTGGTCATGGTAAGGCATGGAGCAGGTCACCTCAGGGAGAGGATACTGAGATAAATTCCCAGGAGCACCAATGATAGAGCAGCAGGCTTCCTGGAGATGGTGACATTGGAATCTGTGGGAAGCACGAGTAGTGTCCTCCAAGCTAGCCATGAGGGATGATGTTCCAGAGGGGGAACTGCAACTATAGCAGTAGACAGGCCTGAAGACTGCAGGGCCAGGAGCAGCAACCTGCATGAAGACGTGAGGCTACAAGTTGGGCATGGTGAGGTAGCCAAGATCCCCGCCTTCACCGCCAGGGGTGTTGGGCCGAGGATGTTCTGGGATGAGGCCCTGTGAAAGTTCTGTGTGGGAGAACAGGTCCTTAGCTGGGGATGTAGAACTGCCACTTGGCAGAGGCTGGAAGTGAAGACATTCAGTGCCAAGAAGAAGGGAGCCAACAGGAACAAGAGTTGGGGATCTCACATACCATGCCACCCACGCAGACTATTGCCTTGCTGAAGCTGGGCAGGTTCTGGCTCATGTTAATTAAGTACACACTGTAAAAAAAAAATGATTTGGAAACCAACTTTTCAGGGAAGCAAAATGATACAATATTGGATTCCAGACACAAGCAAGCATGAGAGTTCCCCATTTTACTTGCTCCTTAGCTTTGCTCACACACCTGCTCATCTTCTTTGTTAAAAGAGGAGTATTAATTAGAAGATGCAGTTCTTCCCTCCCCCCAAGCATCTGGAAGTACGCATTTGTAGATAAGATATCTGGATTCAGACCCACGGTTCTGCCTCTTCTCCCAGATGTTTGGTGTCCCACTGACAAACCCCACAAGTCTCTGTGAACAGCCATCCTGTAATGCTAGATGCTTAACATGCCCCTGTCCCCAGCTGTACATGCATTCAAGTTTGAGAAAGGAAAACTCACACAAAAAGGTGCTGTAAGATAACCAAACTAATTATAGGTCCAGAGAGAATTGAGAACTTTTCTGGCTGACTGAAAAAGATTATAAATGAGTATATTTGAGCTTTTTAGGACTAATTTTTCAGATGACTATTTGTGCACGGCTGGCAGTGGTGAGGTTGGGGAGATTACAGCGTTGTGTTTACATAAGGGGCTCCACCTGAATTAATGCTGATCCTTTATCTGGCTGGCAGACAAAGAGCTAGAGACTTTGGAGTTTCAGTTTATTCTTTCCTAATTAGTAGTTTTTGTTATTGCTCCAAAAAGTGTATTCCAATCTTTTTGGTTAGCTTGTTAGGATGTTTTAGAATAATGTTCCATTAGGGGTTTGGGCAATCATTTAAATATAGGAATCAGGGCTGGAGTGATGGCTTAGATGTTAAGGTGCTTGCCTGTGAAGCCTAAGGACCCAGGTTCCATTTCCCAGTACCCACGTAAGCCAGATGCATAAAGGGGCACAAGTCTAGAGTTCATTTGCAATGGCCGGAGGCCCTGGTGTGCCCAATTCTCTCTCTCACTCTCTCTCTGCCTCTTTTTCTGTCTCTCTTAAATAAATAAGTAAAATATTAAAAAGAGGAACCATACACAAAATTTAGAAAAGTCCAGCAATATTATAAAATCTGAGGCAGAAGAAATATGTATGAAAGAATACTTCATCCTGTTAAGTTGATGAAGACTGTCTTGGCTGCTCCTGGTCCCTTGTCTGTGGACGCCCACCTGTCTCACCCCTCCAAGGTGATTGCTCTTGGCCCCTCGGGTATCTTCACGTTTGGAGGCTGGTGGGATGTGACCATTACAGACCATGCCTTCACTGGCTGAAGGCCCCAGAGTGAGGCAAGGCTGTTTCCACTGGACTGGGGAGACATTTGCTTTCTCTCTTGGCCCCTTTCCTTAGTGTGCCCCCTGGGGATCCAGCTTTGCTACAGAAACCCTCGCCCCTTCTAGAGCAAGCAAGAGTTGCCCCAGGGCTGAGTGGGTATCTGACTAGCTGCTAGCCCTGCCTTCGTTTGAACTACTGTCAAAGCAAAATTGCTTTCTTTCCTAATTCTGATGATATTAGCAAATACATGTAATGGGAAATAAAATTAATCAGTCCGTGCTTGTGAAATTGCCTCCTGTTTACCTCAGCCTTGTAGCGATCCCCCCCTCCTACAGGGGTTATTTTAATTAACAGCGTGAATTTTTGGTAGTTTAATTTATTTTATGATTGTGTAAAAATACTCCTTTGTAAGGGTTTATATATAACTAGCCAGCTAATTAGCAGTAATATTTTAACAACAGCTGTAGAAGCAGGGAGTCCCATGAAACATGGCTTCTCCCTTCAGACTGCCATGATATTTATTGGCGCCTTTTCTTATCAGCCCTGGCTGAAGGGAACAAAGGAGGGTAGTGTGCACATCAGATAATTAAAGGAGACATAAGCATGCCAGTCCTCCTCCCACCTGACATGCACAACTTCCTCAGGACTCGTCTCCAAGCCTCTGATTTAAGACACCGTCTCCCTGTCTTCTAGTCTTCCAAAGTCTATTACAAATTCCTTGCGGGCTTCTGTATAAGATATACTTTTCCAGAGAATTATGAAGAGTCATTTAAAGGCATTACCTTGAACTTAGTAACAGTTGCCAATATTTCTAACTGCACTTTCTGTTTATGCCTAAGACTTAACAGGTGGTGAGGTTTACATTACATTCCTTTGATCTGCTTGAATTCAGGTGTGAAGCCTAGGGAGAGAGTTGGGCTGGAGGAGGAAGTAGTGGTGGGAGAGGTGAAAAGGAACAGGAGCATGGAGAGAGAGAGAGAGAGAGAGAGAGAGAGGGAGGGAGAGAGAGAGAGAAAGGGGTGGGGAAGAAGACAAGATAAATGTAAAGCAGCCCACACTGTGGCTAACCCACCCAGCAGCATGCTTTCTTCCCATCTTCCTTCTCTCTGTTTGGCCACTTTGGGGTTGGAGAGAGAATGCATTTAAGGGCCACTTCCTGGGAGGACCCAGTGTTCAAGAACAGTGCTTGTTCTTCTAGCTGTGTATCACGAAGCTCAGTATGAATTCGGTTCACACAGGATTCTCTTCTTACATATGTAGGTTTTAGATTCTAATTCCTGCAGAAGTTTTTGAATCCTCCTTAATCTGGGAGGATGGGAATCCTTAGCTGTAGTTTCCAGCTTTAGCCTTATGTTTTAGATAGGGATCCTAAGGGCAGCTGTGTATGATTACTATGAAAATCATGGGAGGGAGGTGACTGGAGGCACACTCCACCTTAAATGTCTGTAGTTTCCTCTCTCCCCTATCCTCTTCCCCCTCTCTTCCCTCTCCTCTTCTGCATCCTCCCTCTCCTCCCCTCCCCTCCCTTTCCTTCCTCTCTTCTTCTCTCCCCTCACCTCCCTTCTCTTCCTTCTTGATTCTCTCATGCCCTCCTCTCCACTCCCCTTTCCTCTCTCTCCTTCCTTTTTTCTTTCATTCTTTCTTTCCTTCTCTATTTTTTTGAAGCAGGATCTCACTTTAACCCAGACTGGTCTGGTACTCACTCTGTAGCCCAGGCTGATCTCAAACTCATAGCAATCCTCCTACATCAGCCTCCTGAGTGCTGGGATTAGAGTTGTGAGCCCCTCTAGCAGGTTCTAAAACATCTCCTTAATTCCAGGAGAGCAAGTCATTGTGTCCCACTTTGTACCCATAGTGCTTTGCCTGCATGTTCTTGTTCTAGTTCATTTTCATGTGCTGTCACTCTCCTCCAACACACATACCACTGACAGCCTGGATGCAGCTTCCTGAGACTGGGATCGCTGTCTTTGGGTCTAACTTCATGCCTGGTCTACAGAAGAGGCTCAATAAAGAGCTATTGGGTGGGTGGAAAAAAAATCACAGGAAGTTGAATCTTAGTTTCTACTATAAATTTCTTTATATTAAGGAGTCTAAGTTTCTGATTAATTTTTTGATATTCAACTTAATAGACTAATCTAAAATTACTACACATGAGGGGGCAGCAGAATATCTGAAACATTGCTATGTTTCATGGCTCAAGAGTTAGCTGCTATTATTTCCCCTGCTTTAACAAAGCAAGAGCACCCTCATGTACATATATATACACACACAGCCTTGGCTTCACACAATTCACCTAATAGAGCCACTGGACATGAAATCCCTGGTGAGGGTTTAGGTAGAAAGTCCCCAGAAGTGAACGTCTACTTGTCCATTGGAGATTGCAGTGACGAATGGAATGGCTTACATATGTAAAGCATTTTGTGTTTCACAATGTGGTTGCGAGCAGATCCCTTGTTGCAGGCCCCAGATTCTTATCATTCTGTGTCAGTAGGTGGCAGAGTGAACTTCGGTATACACCAGAAGCATGCCCATGTGATAACTTGTGAGTTGGTGCTGTTATGATCTCTCGTGGCCCATAAGGCCATGTTAGAGAAGCTAATGGTCCCAGTGGAGGTTCCCAAGCTGATCAGTGACAGAGCCAGGAATTAAACTCACCAAAGTCTATACTTTATTTATTGCAAAGGTGTTTGCCAGCGATGCCTTCCCATGTAGATAGATAGTTAAGTATGGTGGTTTGAAAACAAAATGGCCCCCATGGCCTCATGTGTTTGAGTAGCCAATCCCTAATTGATGGCACTGTTCAGGAAGGTTGTGAAACCTTTAGGAGGTAGAGCCTTGTTAGCGGAAGTGTGTTGCTGGGGGTGGGCCTTCAAGAACTTCAGGCTGGGTCTAGTTGCACTTCTCTCTCTGTTGGCTTCCTCCCTGCTGATGTGATGATATGACTTTCTGCAAGGGGTGGACACAGGAGTACAGGAGTGTGGGCATCACATGGAAAACGTGTGGAGATTGAACCCCATTGTGGTGTAGTAGTGGCCGAGCAGATGGCCACATGAAACTCATATCTATATATCCGTTTTCCGCAAACACTGTCACACTTTGTGGACACTGAATTGAGATTTGGCTGGGCAGAGAGAACAATAGGAAATATGAGAAATGAAGTATAGCACTGTAATTAAAGGAAAACTGATGTGACTTATAGCCTCCATCTCAATTCTTTGTACTTTCCCTGTTAAGCAGTATAAAGCAAGAACTATTATGGAAAGTAGATAGCACCATTTCTTTAAAAATATTTAAGGAAAAAAAATCCAAAGTTGAGATTTCTTTTGATGGGGAAACAATAAAATGTTAGATAATTCTGGGGTTCTCACTGCAAGAAAACAATAATTATATTTTGTATTTTATTATTATAATGGATTCCAAGCTAAATGCACAAATCTAATAAAACCATAATACAAAGCTACAATGGGCTTCATGAATTGGAAATGGAGTGTATTTAAATGTTCTTGGCATCTGCCACCCGGCTCCCCAATAATAAGATCTATAATTTCCCGATAAGCATGTGCACAACTCTTGTGAATTTAGCTCCACAGAGGGACCAGAGCCTATTTTCAGTGTTTATGTTAATTTCTTATTGGCACTGCCAGGCCCCCTCCTTCGTGTCTAACCCTTTTGCCATTTGAAATAATCGAAAGCATCGTGAGAGTTTTTTTTTCTTTGTGTGTGTGTGTGTGTGTGTGTGTGTGTGTGACTTTTAAAGGGATTTGAACATATAAATAGTTGTATAGGACCAGAGTCATCTTGGATTTATTTAAAAGTGTTTCTGAAACTCTGGGTGTCACTGGTACACATTCAAAGAACATTGTGTGTTTTCAGATGAAATGGGAAAAGTGAGGTCTGGGGTCCAGCACAGAAGGGCTGTTGCTGCACATGGAGTGTCTGCCACAGTGTTGTGCCCCTTTCTCAGGGCAGATACAAGTGTCACTAGAGGTCAATGTTGGCATGGCGAGTAAGTGGGGAACAGGAGAGATGGAGTCTCACTTTTCTCTCAAGATCTTACCATTTTCACAGGGCTTTCTGCTCAGATCAAATGCTTCACTAAGCCTCACACACATTTCCATGTACAACTCAGGGTATCACACTGGTCTCTTGGATTTGTCCCATTTATAAAATAGAGAACCTCCATGGCTGTCACTTACAGGGCTGATTTCAGCTAAGATCCGATCTTATGACTACTGCCAGGTTGCCACAGGGATGCATGAAGAACCCACTGAGACTGTCTTCTGTCTTCAAGGATATCTTGCTCATGCCTCCCAAAGACCCATATGGCGCCAGATGGATGGCAGTTTATGGCATGGCCCAGGAATCTGGAACTTTCTTTATAAAGCTTCCAGACACATGACAAATGTTCCAAACTATTGACTCATCACTAGAAACCAGTAGTAGGTACATCCCGGTAGTCCTCTCCCTTCTGTGTTTTGCTGATGTCCCCCAGCTCCCCACACACATATAGCAAGGAGTTCTTTTAGGTTCACGAAAAAGCTTTGGATATTGATGGATGTTAACTTCCTTGCTAGTGCTGGGAGTTCAAGATATTTAATACCTACAGTCACAGCATGAGAGAAAACACACCTCTAAAGAGCTCACGGTCTCCCTGCCGAGTCTCCCAGCTCCGTATCTCCTTTGAGGCTTGGACAAGGTGGTTCAATTGAGCTGACTCACCTGCTCTGATCACTTCCTTATCTGCTCTGGATGAGTCTACCTTGCCTTTGCCCCCAGTCTCATTTAATTAGATATAAGCCTACCTCAAAGTCAATTCATTCTGTTTCTTAACATTGGCCGCAGTTTCTCTTTTGGCTAGCTCCTTGCTTTTTCCCTGTGATTGAAGCAGTGGAGGTTGATAATTCATTTTGTTCCGCCATTATTGATTTGGTGGCTCTGATCCAAAATTTGAAAATTTCTCTCCAGGTTGTTCTTGCCCTTGATTTTTTTTCACAAAGACATTGCATAAAACGAAGGGTGCAGGTTGGAAATAGAAACATCAGTGCTACTTTAGGGTGTGAGGGTCCACTTTCAATGGCGAGAGAGGCTTACTGTTAATTACAGAGATTTCCAAGGGCATCACATACTTCTCAGGCAGTGGCTGGGAAAAAATCCTCCTTACAAATGCTTTCTAAACTGAGAATGGATTTGAAAGACCATTGTCTGCCTAGGCTCAGAAATTATTCCCTCATAAAGGCCTGTGTAAAGGTTTGCAAGATACCTTTATGTGGAAGATAAACTATATTAAGGGCCCAAGAGCTTCTGCTTACCACATTTTTACTGAAGGTTTCCTTTCTTGCTTCTTATAAATGTCAGTTGCTTAAAGGCATTGCCTCCCTTGGATTAAAGGGTCCTGAACCTGGGAGCATAGACTTCTCTGATATCTTTTCTTTTTACCCTGGGTACCTTGGTGGGGGGATGTTAAATGACCAGCAGAATTTTCCATGATGCATCAGAACTAAAATGAGATTATTGGTGCCCTCTTCTCTTGCCTTAAAAAAGTCTTCCTAAAAGGAGCATTTTGGAAACACTAGGACCTAAGAAGACCAGCTCTTGTAGAGACTGGTTCTTCTCCATAGATCCTCTACAATACATTTTGTATTATTCCCATATTGTAAATAGTTGACATAACCAACCATTCTTTTTTTTTTTTTTTTGGATAGAGAGAGAAAAAAAGGTGTGTGAGTGTGTATGTTTGTGTGTGTTCATGCGTGAATACACCCTCATGGAGTCCCATGTGCTAGCCTGTGGTGGCTGCAGCAGAATGTTAGGTGTCCTATTCCATTGCTCTTTGGTTCCTTCTTATTTGAGCTGGACTTTCTTTTCTAATTTAATTATTTGTTTGAGAGAGAGAAAGAGAGAGGCAGATAGAGAGATAGAGAATGGGTGTGCCAGGGCCTGTAGCCACTGCAAACTAACTCCAGATGTATGTGCCACTTTGTGCACTGGCTTTATGTGGGTACTGGGGAACCAAATCTCGTCCTTTGGCTTTGCAGGCAAGCACCTTAACCACTAACCCATCTTTTCAGTCTGAGCTGGAGTTACTTACTGATTCTAGAGCTTGTTGTGTTCTTTTGAACCATGGCAGTTCTCAGTCTCTGTTCCTGTATGGAACCAAGGTCAGAGACACATTTGGCCATACCTGGCTGTTTATATGGGTCCTGGGGATGGACTCCACCCATCTTCTTAGGCTTTCTCAGGCCCTCATACTTTTATAGGAAGCCCTAAATCACAGAGCTATCTCTCCAGCTCATAATTGACTATTCTTAAGGAAAAGAAAGTTATCTTTTTGCTGAGAAGTGACAGAGGAGTGTTCAGCACGGAAACATCTCTGTCACATCCTCCAAGGTTCAGGATCCACTGCGAAAGAGGTACTGGAAAGAATGTAAGAGCCAAAGGAAGGGTAGGACTGCTTGCAATGCACTCTTCCAGACACAATTTGGCCTGATATCCATGACCTCGCAGTGCCTGATACTACCTACACAAGACTTTCATAACAAGAAGAAAAGATGATGACATCAAAATAAAAGAGAGACTGGTTGAGAGGGGGAGGTGATATGATGGACAGTGGATTTGTAAAGAGGAAAGTGGGGGAGGGAATCATCATGAGTTATTGTCTATAATTATGGAAGTTGTCAATAAAAAACTTAAAAAAAAAGAAAGTTATCTTTTTGTTCTTTCACTTTCCCCAGTTAGCATGGCAAGCTGAGCCTGTGACCATGGGCTCTCTTATTGGAGGCCATGAAAGGGCAGTGAGTATAGCAGAATGTATTATTTCCCCAATGTTACCTTCCTTCTGTATGAGATAAGTTTTTGAACTTAGCATACAACTATGGTAATGGGTAAGCTGCTTACTTTTCTCCTTTGATTTTTTTTTAAGACAACTGTAGAATCTGTGCCATTGTGTCCTATTTTTAGAAAACTGGTAGTAGATGCTTTCCCAAGAGCTCATTTTAAATACAGTTGAACTCTTTACTTCCTTCCCATCAAATTTGATATCATGGGTCCTAATACATAAAATAAGCCTTTAAAGCCAGTTTGTCATTGGCTTAGAGATCTTGACCTCATGCCTGTAATGAACTCAGTTTCCTCTGATCAGAGAGTACTGAAACCAAAAAAAGCTACAAAGAAAGCTACATTAAAAAGCCTAAAGATGACACCACCCCCTAAGGACTTTTAACAGGCTTCCCCTGGGGCAGTCACGGGTGTGATAAACAGGTAGTGCAAAGGTGTTTATGAGTCCAACCAGCTGGCAGCTATCAAAGGATTCAGTGGAACTTGGGGAAAACTTACTGTGTTAAGCATTCTGGCCCAGTGTGCCAGATCAATGTAGGTCTCCCCATCAGCTTCACTTCCACGGGCCTCTAGATTGCTAATTACAACATGGGCTAATTTTGCAGTCCAAGTTCCCAAGCGCTCTAGATGATCCCAGCAAGCCTCTCCTTGCCTGCACTATTGTTTTTCCTGACCCTGTCAGAATAAGATCTAAATCCTTAACCTGACACTCATTGTGTTCCGTGTATCAGCTTTTCCTGTCTTTCTGAATTACGTGCCCAATAAAGTTCTCATTTCTGTCATAGGTCAGGACTTTGTCTTTTATAAATTCTGAGGCTGGGGCCATTTAAATTCTGTTTTTGATTTTATCCTGCCTCTTCAAATTATTTGCCTTGTAAGCGCTTTAACTTTTTGGCCTTTAGCCCTAGCTTCTTAGGCTATTAATTTTTTTTTTTAACCTATGTGACCATTGAAGCAAATTTATAGAAAATCTCATTGACAATGAGGTAGCTGGAGAGAAATGCTTGGAAGGTCTTCAAAGGGAGTATGTGGCCAGACCTCTGTGTGCTTGTGTGTGTGTGTGTGTGTGTGTGTGTGTGTGTGTGTATGTTGGCACATGTACATATGAGTGGATATGTCCTCAGCTTTAATCAATGAAGGGAAGAGAATCTTTATTTTTCCTTTTTTAAAATATTTTTTTATTTATTTTTAAGGGAGATAAAAATAGAGGGAGGGAAGAGGAGAGAGAGAGAGAGAGAGAGAGAGAGAAAATAGGCATGCCAGGGCCTCCAGCCATTGCAAATAAACTCCAGATGCATGTGCTACTTTGTACATCTGTGTTTATGTGGGTACTGGGGAATCAAACCCAGCTCATTAGGCTTTGTAGGCAAGCCCTTTAACCGTTGGGTCATCTCTCCAACCCAAGGAAGGGAATCTTTAGCTATCAGAGCCCCACATGTGTATCTTGCTCTCTATCCATGAATTTCCTCCAGCTACTTTTAGAATATTTGGTTGTTATTTCAGTGAGATATTATCTTAGTTCCTATTAAATCCATTTGAGAGGTGAGGGAGGAGAAGAGAGATGCAAAAACAACTCTTGCCTTTTTATCAGTGTTGGGCATCAAACCCAGGATCTCATGAATGCTAAGCAAGTGCTCTAGTACTGACATGTATGCATAAGCCCTCTGCTTTCATTTTTTTTTTCGGGGGGGGGAGAATTTCTTTTTTATCTCATTTATTTATTAGAGAGAGAGAGAGAGAGAGAGAGAGAGAGAGAGAGAATAGGCACCTTATAACCTCCAGCTGCTTCAAACTCCAGACACATGCACCTCCTTGTGCGTTTGGCTTATGTGGGTCCTGGGGAATCAAATCTGGGTTCTTTGGCTTTGCAGACAAATGCTCTGAACACTAAGCCATGTCTCCAGCCCTGTCTTAATTTTTCAAACTGAGAAAATGTGTCATCATCTTGCTAAGGCTGGTCTTGAGCTCCCTCTGTAGTCCCGGCAGGCCTTGAATTCATGATCCTCTGCTTCGGCGTCCTACATAGTTGGAATTATAGCCCAGCATCACTAGGCCTACCTTAAGAGTCAACTCTTTAGTGTGATACCTATTTTGAAAGCCTGGCAATCTGCAAACAGTCAAAAAATCACAGCATATTTGCCTGGCTATTGGGTGATTGAAAAAAAAATACTATTTCTTTTTTTGGTTTTAAGTTGGAGGAGAAATGATTAAATCTTATGTGCCTCTGTATGTTGAGTTACTCTTACAAATTCCAAAGGTGAATTGAAGACACAGTGTTTTGCCTTTGCTTCAGAAAAAAAAAAGGGGACCAAGAAATTATGAAAAGGCAGGGGATACTCGGCATGTCAGTTACTTTCTTGTTGCTGTGACCAAATACCTACCCAGGAGCTACTTAAGGAAGGAGTTTTTTTTTTTTTTTTTTTGAAAGAAAAACATATTTTTTTCTTTATTTAAGAGAGGGAGACAGAAGGAGAGACAGAGAGAGAGAGAGAGAGAGAGGGAGAGAGAGAGAATGGGCACACCAGGGCCTCCAGCTACTACAAGCAAACTCCAGATGTGTGTGTTCCCTTGTACATCTGACTTACATGGGTCCTGGGGAATCAAACCTGGGTCCTTTGGTGTTGTGGACAAATATTTTAACCACTAAGCCATCTCTCTATCCCCAGGAAGGAGGTTATTTGAGCTTACCTTCTGAGGGATGTAGTCACTGCAGCAGAGAAGGCACAGTGGCATGGGTGGGAAGTTGCCTCACCACACCCCACCAAGGAAGCAAAGAAGGAACAGGAAGTGGGGCTGGACATAAAACCTAAAGGCACACACCCAGTCACCCACATTGTGTAGTAAGGCTCCACCTCCTAAAGTTTCTACAACCTTCCTAAACAGTGTCACCAGCTAGGGACCAGCTACTTACACACATGAGCCTGTGGGGGAACATTTCATATTCAGACCGCAACACTGGCTCTCCATGGTCCCAAGGCCCTGATGCGGCCTTGTGTATTGCTTGTGGGTATTCCAGTGGCTTTTGGACATTCTGAGTCAACTCTGCTTGTCCTAGGTTCCACTCCACCCAGCTCATCTCAAGCATTTGTTTTATTCCAGCTAAATCAATAAATATCCCATGAAAATATGTTAAAAATTACTGATCTACCAACAGATTTTATCGGATGCCGAGATAGTTCCCTACGTCACAAAAGATGGTGTTGCAGTCAGGTTCACATTGCTGGTAGACATCACCCAACCAAGAGCAGCTTTTGGGAAAAAGAGGTTTATTTGGGCTTACAGGCTCGAGAAGCTCCACAATGGCAGGGGAAAATGATGGTATGAGTAGAGAGTGGACATCACCCCCTGGCCCACATAAGGTAGACAACAGGAACAGGAGAGTGTGCCAAACACTGGCATAGGAAAACTGGCTATAATACCCATTAGCCTGCCCCCAACAATACGCTGCCTCCAGGAGGCTTTAATTCCCAAGTGCCATCAGCTAGTGAACCTAGAATCCAGAATACTTAAGTTTATGGGGGACACCTGAATCAAACCACCACAGCGGGTGTCCATTGTAAGAATGTCATTTGATTCATAAATGGTGAGGTCATGCTAACAGCCAGCTTCTTTCTACCAGCATAAGAAGTAAACCAACTCTACCAAGGCTGTAATAGAATGACTTTGCAATTTAAGAAAAAAAATCTATTTATGTATTTTGTATGTATATTTCTAGGTGGGAAGCTTATTGATTCCAGCAGCTGTTGAATTTTTAAATGCCATTTATGATTGTTCCCATGATATATTGAAATGTTCAGGGCAAATTTGATCAGTGTTTCTTTAAAAGGTCAAGTACTTCTATTGCAATGTTACTCTGAAAATATTCTAGGATGTTCCCTGCTAGTCCCAAGGTTTGGGTTGGGTGGGTAGGTGTGACTAATAGAGTCACACACTGGAGGCTGGCAGTGTGGTGACAGATGAGTTTAAGCAATCTGGGTTCTGCATCTATAGTTACACTGACCTGCGATCTCATGGAGAAGGGAACAATGTAATTCCACCAGGTCACTTTACCTGTGCAAAGTGCTGTGTGATTCTGTCCCAGATTTTTTTCACTCATTTCCCCACTTCTCAGCATCAGAGTGTCATAATGATAGCAGTTGGTCAGCTACAGCCTAATTCAGTCATGTCACAAGCTGAACTGCTTGGTAATTTCATTGTCACACTGAAAGATGGATTGAGACACATTTCAAAAAAGTGTTTCATGGCGACCTGAAAGGTTATACATTTGAAGACGGCCACAGAAAAGTAGACAGTTGTATACCATTTTTTTGTGAATTTGAAAAAGTTTTTCTCTTAAATTGAAGGGAAAACAGGAAAAAAAGAGACAAGATGCAGGGCTATTTTCTTTGTGAGAATAGTTGTTACTTTTTCCCCTTGGAAAAAATAAATAGGTTACAATCTAGGTCTGTGTTTGTCTCTTCCTCAACTTCATTGTATGTATTGTCAGCCTCACTCTGGAAGTATTACATTTGACGAGGAAAGAACTGGACTTTGTGTTGGCAAAAAAGGGAGACAAAAATCATATGTCCCCAAATCCCCCCCCCCCCGTCCATATGCACCCTTATTCTTTGTGTTTTCTTCTGAAGAATATGTGTTTCTGATGAGATTTGACCACTTCTACAATCTGGAGCTGCTCACCTCACCTGGGGAGAATGTCAATCCCAACTTTCATTGAGATTTTATTCCCAAACATGAACTGTCTCCTAGAATTTCTGGGATTGAGCCTGTTGTGATGGGCTATGTGGATCTTGTGGCAAACCCATACTGGGTACCACTAGAGAGAAACTATACCAAACTGGAGAATGCCTTATATAGGCTAAGAAGCCTGAGGAACCATGTTCTCTGATTGGTCCAGGTTTTTAGTAGAATCTGTAAGTCAGGATCCCAGGAGATATGGAATTCAGGGACGAGAAGTAGCTGCTGGGTGTCATAAGTCAAGTTCATGACTGAGCCCAGAGCCACTCAGAGCCCATTATTCCCTACTGTCCCACTCTTCTGCTTTACATTAGTGAGGCTCTGTATTCAGTAAGAGACCCTGTCTCAAAAATGAAGTAAGGGCTAGGGAGATGGCTCAGTGATTAATGGTGCTTGCTGCAAAAACCTGCTACCTTGGGTTTGATTCCGCAGTGCCTGTGTAAGGCCAGCTGAACAAAGTAGCACATGTGTCAGGAGTTCTTTTAGTGGTGGCAGGAAGCCCTGGCTTGCTGACTTTCTCTTCTTGCCAATAAAAGTATTTAAAAAATAAAGTAAGATGATGAGTGATGGCACAAGATACCTGATGTTGACCTTTGACTTAAACATACATGGACACACATATCCATGGGCACTTCCATACATGTATGCCCACATACATATGAGCATGCATACACACACTGTACATACATACACATGGAATATACACATCTAGATAAAACCAAGCCAGGGATCAGAAAGAAGAACTCCTGAAGTAGGAACATTAATTTTTTCATGTTTACTTCATGTGTCAGGGATTTTAAGCATGATACTTTTTGACCCCCAAACATATGTTGTTCTAAACACCAGGGATTGTTTGTACACATGCAGTTATACAAGGGTGATGGAGGAGGATAACATTGGAATGTGTTGCTAAGGGCAGAACTGTAATCAATAGGATCACAGTGGTAATGACACCAATGTGTCTAGCTAAATAGATTTAAAGTGCACTTCATTTAAAATCAGGTTAGAACCTCAATGGAGCAAGGTGGAATGAGGAGCTAGACTGTCAGCTTGGTAATGAGTTTTGATGCTGTTGTGGGGACTTTGGGACAAGGGTTGCATTTCCAAAAGTGCCTTTGGCTACCTTACAATCCCTAATGTGGAGTGGTAGCTCCAGAGACCAGCAGCATATGATATGTGGAAGGCTTGCCTCCCCACCAACAGATTCTTTAAAGAAAGGCTTCTTGTGAAGGAATATACCAGTGGGTTCCACTCATGCTTAACATGAGAACCACCTGAAGAATTTTTTAAAAAATTTATTTATTTATTTATTTCAGAGAGGAAGAAGCAGAGAAAAAGAGAGAGGCAGAAAAATAGAGAATGGGTATGCATGGGCTTCCAGCTGCTGCAAACAAACTCCAGATGCATGCACCACCTTATGCATCTGGCTTACGTGGGTCCTGGGGGAAAGGAACCTAGCTAAGCCATCCCTCCAGCCCATCACCTGGAGAATCTTTTAAAAGTCTAGGTGCTAAAGGTTCATGAACAGCCAATGAAGTAGGAATTCCTGAGAGTGGACCCAAAGTCCCAGCAAGCTTTTACAGTTACTCCAACCAAGGCAGAGAAGCACCGACTAGAGAAGATTTTTCCACCAAAAATCTACTGGGCTGCTTGTAAAATACATATTTACTAACTCTGAATTTCAGGGGTTTCAGCATGGACATCTGAATTTTAAACTAACTTCCCAGGAGACTTTGCTAATACTGGAGGAGGGAAACATGTACTTTGTGTTCAGGCATGGTGTGTCATTCCTATAATCCCAACACTTTGGAGGCTAAGGCAAGAGGATCTCTGAGAGTGAAGACCTGAACTACAGACACTGCCTCACACACACATACACATACACATGTTCACAGAAGATGAACTTTGGCTGAACAATACTGAATTTTGACAGACTGAACAATTTATAGCTTTAAACATTCACAATTAATCTTATTAATTGTTGTGGTTGTGGCAAGACAGAATTAGACCAAATACCAGGCTGGCCTTCATTATCAGGCCCTGCTAAGGGGGACCCTATTTTTTCTACCTGGGTTTTAAAAAGTTGAAAATTGGGTTGAAATGAAGACCACAGATATCATCCTTATTTTACTACCTGTAGTTAGTCTGTTGCCTGCCATATGACAAATTTATTGAATGAATGAAATGGTGAGCTATGGTTAGGCATGGCAGTAGCATTAGGTACCAGTCATTCTTTCACTGATAGATCCCTTTAACTGGTACACTTTGAGAACTTGTGCGATGTGCTCCAGATGATCTAGTAGATATTTCTTCTTTCAGTGTTCTACTCCCACTCTCCCATCAACCTGCTGACCCTCTCTTGTTTTCACCTGTCTCACTTGTGTCTCTCATTTTGTCTTCATGCTTCTCTCCCTCTGGCCACTGGTTCTCCTTGGCTTGACAGGACTAGGTATGGTACTCAGTCTCAGCAGGTTACGTGTTCTACCTTAGGGGGTGACCTTGGTTTTAGGCAACTCCTCAATACTGTGCAGCATTCTGGGTGTGAAGATAGGCAGATGTGTCCAGGAATCCCACCAGCTGCTCCTTCTCACTGGTGGCCCACTCATCTCTTTTTGGGAGGTAAAGAGGTTATAGGAATGAATCAATTCCAGTTTCTGTCTGGTCTATAGTAACAGAGATATTTAGCTAGCTTTTTACTTCCATTATAGTTATAATATTTTGGTCCAGGGTTTCATGGGAGTTAACTCTAAAAGAAGGTAGGTTTTTTTTTAAACAATGACAGAAACATTAATACATGCAAAAGATCACAGTAACTAACACTAATGCGATTCTAAGTGAAAAAGAGAGTCTTACTTGTGAAAAACTGCATTGGTTTATATTTCCCTTCTATTCAAGTCTGTGTTCATGGACAGTTTAATGTGATTGGGTCTTATGCATGGGTGTGTGTATGCATGTGGGCACGAGGGTGCCAGAGTTTGAAGCTGGGTATCTTCCTTAACTGCTCACCACTTTATTTATACTAAAGCAGGATCTTTACTAATAGAACTCAATAGAATTATTGAAAAAGCAGGATATCTCACTTGAAGTCACATCCCAGTGATTTAGCTAGTCTAACTAGACAGGGATCCCCTATCTCTGCCTTCTGAATTACAGGTGGGCTACCATGTCTACCTAACATTTTAAAAAAATATTTTTTAATTTTATTTATTTATTTGACAGCGACAGACAGAGAAAGAGGGAGAGAGAGAGAGAGAGAGAGAGAGAGAATGGGCACGCCAGGGCTTCCAGCCACTGCAAACGAATTCCAGACACATGCGCCCCCTTGTGCATCTGGCTAACGTGGGTGCTGGGGAATCAAGCCTTGAACCGGGGTCCTTAGGCTTCACAGGCAAGCGCTTAACCGCTAAGCCATCTCTCCAGCCCATGTCTACCTAACATTTATGTAGCTGTTGGAGATCTAAATACTAGTCTTCAAGCTCCTTTGGCAAGTTCTTTATCCACTGGGCCATCTTGTGAGCCTACATAGTTCCTATGTTTCACAGTCACTCTACTACATTTTCCTGACTATGGATGTCACTGGTTGTAAGATAACCATTGTTTTCATAAATTCTTCAAAAAAATCCCCAAAATATCATCACATCAATCTATCCATTGGATGCAAGATATAACCTAAATTCACAAGTGCTGAATACTTACCCAGAGACAATACTTTATTTTATTTATTTGAGAAGGAGGAAATGAGAATGGGTACATGAGAGCCTCTAGCCACTGCAAACAAACTCCAGATGCATGCTTCATCTTTGGCAGCTGGCATACCTAGGTACCTGGGAATCTAACCTGGGTCCTTAGGCTTTACAGGTAAACACCTTAACCACTAAGTTATCTCTCCCAGCACAGAAAAACATACTTAAAAATGGAGAAGAAAGCATGATTCCTGGTATGTATATTCCATAAGTTACTTTTGCTAAAAGACACTTTGGTGTGAAAGTCTTTGTGCCCATGGTTTTCTTGGTACAGGTTCATAAAGGAGCAACTATTCCTGTTTCTTTGCATCTTATTTATGCAATGTTTTATACTGTTACCCAAAATATGTCCTTGTATATTTGTATTTAACTTCACTAGAGTTGGGCATTAACATTTTTTACTTGGTTTGGATTTTTGATAAATTTTGTATATGAATGATTAGTTTATATTTGCATTATTTTTGTTATTTGGGAAGTGAGGTAAGATAATTATCAAATTTAGTGTTTCTAGCTAGTAAAAGATGTCACTACAGACAAGGTGGTATGAGATGCTCTTACATAGGTGACAAAGACTGGAGTCTTCAAAGTCATGACCCTTGGGTGAGGTGTTAGAGGAGATTTAATTAATAGAATTATTGAAAAAGAAAATCAATTTTTGTTTCTGAGAACAAATCTAATTAGACTTTTGTCATTTCCCAAGGACCTTTTAAAGAAGGCCCTATAGTCTAACCTTGGAATTTCCAAGAATTTGTTAAGAACTTTGGGGTGGCTTGTTTCTGTCACAGGATATTTGAGGGTGGGTATGTAACCACTTTGAATACATGATATGAAGTGGAAAACATTTGCTAAATGACATCTACTGTCTGATGGACAAAGTTACCATCATCTTGTAGTGCATTGGCTCATTGAATTGTCACAGTAACTTCCTAAGATAGGGATTATTATAGTTTTACCTACTGATGGGTGAGAAAATTGAGACCCAGAGAAAGTGATGTATCTCCCAAGGGAAGGAGTAGAGATACCAAATGATGTAGTGTGACTTTAAGCCCGTTTTCATCACCATCTCCAGGCACCGCTTTCTACCAGAGTAGAGCACCGCACTGCAGTGTGGATGGAGGTCGATGCAGAGTTGGGAGGACTCTCTGTGTGCTAATGAGCTTCACTTCCCACCCCTAGGATGGAGGAGATTTATTCTCTTGACAACTAGAAGCACATTTTCTCATCTCCTCTACTTTTGACTCAGGTCCAGAGCCATCTGCCCTGATGATATCTTTTGCCCTTGGAGATGGTCCTTGAATGATGCTCTCTCCTGTGCCCTTCCCCTTCCCCTGAGTTTGCAGTGGGTATCTCCCAGTGAAGCAGATGTTTGCAGCACTGGGACTTGCTGAAATTGACACAGGCATTCCAAATGCTGCAGTATCTAGGATGTTTGTAATACCTTTTTTTTTATTTCCCTACCATAAAGAATGATGAACTTTGAGAGAAGAAAGGTCTAATTGCTATCAGAACAAACCAAACCATTCCAACCAGCTGATTTAATTACCATGATTCCATTGCTCATCAAGAACATCATTTTAGGCTATTATATCACAGGAAAATGTCTTCTTTCTGTTTGGTTGTAAAGAATGATACGGAATTTTATTTTTGCTTGGCAGTTAATTTAGCCTAATGATCAAGAACACAGGTTTTAGAGTCAGAAAGTCTGGATGAAAACCCAATTCTACCATCTCTGTCATCTGTGACCTTGAACAAGTTGTTTGACTGCCTCAGGAATGAAGCAATGGGAAATCCCAATGTGTCTCATAGGTTTCCTGTGGAGAACAAGTAAAGTTAATGAAGTAATGCTTAGAAAACACAGAAGCAACACACAACACATACTAAGTATACAATAAATTAGCTAACAATAGTGCATAAGTTATAAATATTTAGATAAGGCTCCAGCCCAGCTCTTTTGGGGAAATAGTTCATCTTTTCTTGTTCTTTTTCTATAAATTAGTGACTCCCAGTCTCATTCGTTGCTCGAATTTATGATTTTTCTACTCCTAAAAAGGAGAATGAATTAACGTTTATTTTGCCTGTGGACATTAATAAAAATGCCACAGTTTCTTTAGTTAGCCTTGGCAATATCTCATTGTATTCTACTATCTTTTGGGGGAAAATCACCTGTAGCTTCTAGAATTATACAAGGGAACTAGTTACAAGACAAGAAGAAGGTAAATTTCTGGGGGAAGGAATTCTCAGACTTCATATCTAAAGTGACTTTGTTTTGATAGCATCATTATCATTGGAAAGTACCTCTGATGTGCCTCACAGCAGAAGGGAAGGATCAGTGTGTGTGTGTGTTTCAGAGTAGAAGTGACATTTATGTTAGATCATGTCTGAATGGCCTCCAACATCCAGTCAGAGGCCCTGTGCAAGAGCACCAATTATATAAGCATTATTCCACCTCTATATCTGCAGCCAGTCTCATGAGCACCTGTGTTTGGGGGAGGGGAGAGGAGCCTCTGGAGTCCAGCCAGTGGCTGTAGTTGGTTAGTGAAGACAGATAAGAGTTAAGGGAATAAAAGAGACAGCTCATTGATTGATAGATTGTTAAGTGAGCAGGACCCTGCTCCTAGGGCTCTATCTTGATATTGGCCTTCTTGGAGTGAAGGTGGTAATGCAAGTGGTGACAGAAAATTGACCACAGAATTTAGGAGAAGCAAAAGCTTCATGTGATGGAACAAATAACCTGGTTGTGAGGTTCCATCCAGGACTGGAGTAATCCCAGGCTGCGGGCATTGATCTGACAGCTGCTCTTAGCCTTGGGGAAGAGAGAGTCGAGGTCAGGTGCTGCTGGGTAGCAAGAGTTCAGAGCATGCTCCTGGTCCAGGTGTTAGTCCCATAGTGGAATGCTGGCTGAAAAGCAGAACTATATCCTTGGCTCCTTTTCCAAGGGTCATGGGGCCATGAAGGTTCTCCAAGCAGTTTGGCCAAGTATCAGTTACATTGTGTGCTCATCTTTTTGCTGTCGTTATTTCTGAATCAGGTGGAAGTTTCAATTCTAAGGGGGAAAATCAGTGCCCCATTCTCACATCAACTCACAGGTGACATTTATGTTAAGTGGGTGCTGTGTTTCTCACCATAGGCTCAGTGATAGTATTGGAAGAGGACTAATGTCATTCATGACATCTCAGGGAAGGCAGAGTCAGGGCTGTTGGGATATCAGTCTGGAAAAGACATCAGAACAGTACTGAATGTGAATGATGCAACATTGAGTTTTTCCACTTAGGGATAAGATTCAGAAGTGGTCAAAGGAGGTCCCTGATTGTGCTCTTTGGGAATGGGGGCCCTTTGTGGTGTGTGTTGCTTCCTAAACTACCCTTTGGGCTGGATGGAAGCTGTTGGCTGATTTTCTGAGTAGGATATGAAAGTCAGAGCCAGAGTTGAGTTTCTGGGGTCACTGCAGAGATGATTGAATATCTACATCCCATCCTTCCCATCTGAAGCACTCAGCCATGCTTCAGAATACATCTTTATTGAACCTGCAAAGGTCTTGTTCCAAAGGTGGCTAATTGTCAAGGTGCTTGGAATACCCACAGGACTTGGTCCTGCCCTGTGTGTTGCTAACATTAGCTGACAAGGGCCACCTTCTTCTCTCCTTGTGACCACATCATTTATTGACCATTTCTCTGTATCCTCCAAGGTGTGAAGAAGACTGTGTGCATAGTTTTGTCTGTGGTTTCCTATACCCATTATGGACTCTGTCTCCTGGGCCAGTGATTATCTTTCTATCTTTGGTGTACCAAGCTTGGTAAGGATCTAGATATCCTGTTTTATCTAGGATTCCTTGATTCTTAGAGTAGATAATGCATGCCTTTTATTATTTTTTTTACCAGCATTTGTTTATTTTTATTTTTATTTTTTAAAATTTTGTTTATTTTTTATTTGAGAGTGACAGAGAGAAAGAGAAAGAGAGAGAGAGAGAGACAGAGAGAGAGAGAGAGAGAGAGAGAGAGAGAGAGAGAGAGAATGGGCACACCAGGGCCTCTAGCCACTGCAAACAAACTCCAGATGCATGTGCCATTTTGTGCATCTGGCTTATGTGGGTCCTGGGGAATTGAGCCTTGAACTGTGGTCCTTAGACTTCACAGGCAAGCGCTTAACTGCTAAGCCATCTCTCCAGCCCTTGTTTTTATAGCTGGAGCTGGGAAACAAGTCAGAACCATATCCAAACATAAGCACACTCTCCAATATCAAGCTACCATCAGTTGTGGGCTACAAGAGGGCCTACACCTATTAAATTCTCTATTAAAAAATTACTTTTTATTTTAATTTGAGAAAAGGTCTCTTACCAAGTCTGGCTTGGACCTCCCTACCTAGATTGCCAAAGATAATCTTGAATTCCTGCTCCTTCCTTCCACCTTCTGAGTGCTTGGGTTATAAGCATGCAACACTGTGCCTGGCTTATATTATTGGGGATCAAACCTGGGGTTTCATGTGTGCTAGGCAAGCCTCTTGCCAACTGAGCCACTGGGAGGTGTAGCCAGGCTGGATAAATAGTAACTATCAGATGTAGCCATAGAAATCCTCACCTCAGAGAAAAACAGGAGGTACATGAAGCAGACTGAGTAGTACTAATAATGACCCATTATTCCTTACCTAAGGCATTCATCACTTCATATCATTCTATCAGGTCTAGAGTGGGTTTCAAGAACAAAGAGGAATAGGCTTTGCTTTCTATGCAGGTGAGTGCATTTTTACAGACATACCCCAGTGTATGGCACCCTACAATCAGCAGGGTGAATGCTCCATAACTGTCTTCTGCATGTGTGGCTGTAGATGCTGCTCCCCCATGACTATCTGGTCTCTCTACATGGACTACAGAAGAACAACAGACCTGTGAGGATGGTCTTTCCCTTTCTCTCATCTCTTCCTTCTCAGAATACTCTGTTTGCTTTTATACTCATTTTGTTTCTCCTCTTTCTTCCCTAATGATTTCAAAGCTGTGAATAAACCATTTAAGGACTGGCAACACTCTATGGGTAAAGAGAAAACTCCAATGTGAGATTAAGAAACTGGTCATTATCCCAGGCAGACTTCAGGACCAGTGTCCTTGTTTTCAAATGCTTTCTTCAAGCTGGGCATTGGTGGTATACACCTGTACTCTTAGCATTTTCAGAAGCAGAAGCAGGAAGGAGTATGCTTTCAAGGCCTCCCAGGGCTCCATACAAGATCCTATATCAAACATTAAAAAAATATATATCAGATGTCTCTCTCTCCTTCCCTCTCTCAATAAATTCTTGAAAAATCATTGAATAAGGCCAAGAAGCCTCCACTGCAGTCAATGGCATTCAACGTGGTCCTCCTAGGCTAGTTCCACGCATGCATGCTTTGCGTGGTACTCTCCGGCCCTCTCCAGCTGCCTGAAGTACGAGCTGAGCAGACGCTAGTGAATTTACAAAAGGGCCATTTATTTGTGTCTATATCCTGGGGAGAAAAGTGGAGTAACTGTGTCTCAGCCGAGAGCTGGGTGGGGCGGGTGGAGGAGGCAGAGCCAGGGTGCTGTGGTCTTGACCTTTGCTTCTTGGACCTGATGCCAGTCAAGGCACACTCAGCGCTCTCTACAGTGGCCATCCCAGCTCCCTTCTTCTCTGATGTGCTTCTGAGGGAGGCTGCCCACACTCAAAGGTTTACAGTTGTTTGCCAGGTTGCAAAGGACAAGAGGCTGGCTGCATACTTGGTGCTTATGTGACGTCCGAGTGTCCCGACTCTTCAGTGTCATTTCTGCCACTTAGACTCTACCTGCCTCCCTTTGTGGTTTCTAGGATTGCTTTTCTTTTCTGATCTTCAGATCTTTACTGGCTCAGGAGTAAGCATCTCCATTATGGCAGAAGAATGAAGGGTGGGCGGTGGCGGGTTCACCTGTTCAACACTACCTCCCAGGTTTCCTGACCTCGGACAGACAGCCCTGACCTTGGGGTGGGTCCCATTCACAGCATGGAAGCGAGGACAGTGACTGCAGGTGTGCACTCTGGTTAGGACTGCAGGTGCAGGGCACACTGGCACTTGTCTCCACCATGGTGTGACTGCTCATTTGGCCTGTCTGTCACCTGCGTCTTGTCCTTCATATCTTCCCTGTTGCCCCCATTCTCCCAACACCTTTACAGAAAACCTGCTCCTGTAACTGCTTCTGCTCAACTTTCAACAACACAGGCTATGATTTTCACCTACTCCTGCTTTCCAGAATCCTTAGGAAAAGAATGTGAAACAATACTGTTGTTTTCAGGGAGGCATGTCATTTGTTTTACTGGTCTGTAGTTGATTAATTTGCAAATGATATTCCCAATAAAGTGCTTAGAAGTAGATAATTACAACTATATTAACAGTTGCCGCAAAGCAGATGGTATTCCGAGGAGCTGCCATGTAGCGTTAGTGCTGACGCTCCACTGTAATGTACCATCTATCCCGGAAAACCACAAACTCCACGCGCAAATCCTGCTGATAGTCCAGATTGGAAGGAAATTGTGCTTTTGCCTCACATTTTGTTCTGATCAGAATTTTTATGTGTGTTTTCCCCATCACCATGGTGCTCAGTGAACTGGTACGTTTTATGTGGCGGCCCATAACTCTCCAACTCTGCTTCTGCGTTAGTCCAGGAGTACGCGCTCAAGAAGTGAGTTCAGACTGTTCGTCAGCCTTCCTCCGCCCAGGCCTGATATTTTTTAAGCATAGATATCTCTGTACAAACACAATTTCCATTTCCTTAATCACCTGAGCCGACAGGCCATGTTGGATAACCAGGGTGGAGCTTTGGCAGGCAGAGCAAGCCCTTCCTCGTTCCCTCTGTGTGTGTGTGTGTGTGTGTGTGTGTCATCTTCAAGAGAGCACATGCACACAGACACACAGTCTGCACGTACACACGCACGTATGAACTACATGTGTATGCACACAAATGTTTTCCTGCCTGTTTAGAAGTTGTGTTTTATTAGGTTGCTTGGTTGCAATGATTTCTCAGCCTCTAGCTCTTGAGAGGAAAGTCCCGATGTGGTGACCCTGCTGTCCTCCAGAGGGTGTCCCTCTTAGATAGGCTGGGCTTACGTGAGTGTTTACATACATAGAGCATGGGAGTGGAATATTCATGTATGCTCTGGTCAGCTGGAGACCGTCTGGCCACGGAATGGAGGTTTGGATCAGCTAAGAGCAGGCTGACAGTACAAAATGAAGCTTCTTGGGCGGCTACTGCTGGACTTTCATTGTAGGTCAGGCTCATAGCAAGGGCTGCCTGGTCATGTCAGGGGTTTACCTGTCACTCCTGAATTACTGCTGACTTTTAGGGAGTCTTTGTAAAAACCCAAGTGAGTGACAGCAAGGCACTGGGCAGTGCTGTTGAGGAAACAATGGGAAATGGCACCAGGGAGGAGGCAGGTCCCCTTGGTGTGTGAATAATGACAGCTAGTATTTATCAGTGCACCGTGGCCTGTCACTGTTTGAGGAACTTAACTATACATGCACTCACGTGGCATAACACCCCAGGAAGTAGGCTGTATCATACCTCCCATTTTATAGCTGCAGAGATGGCAGGGGTTGTGTGTGGGGGGGGGTTAAGCACCTGCCCATGGTGGAATCTTCTGTAAGTGGTAGAGCCTGGATTTAATCCCAGCCTGTTCATTCCCCATCCAGAGGTCCAGCTAGCATGGCGTGCCACACCCTGGATCCAGGTGGAGTGTCAGGGCCCACCTTATCTTTCTGCAGACAGGCCAGCCATGAAAGCACATAGGGACATTTACACCTACTTCCCAGAACAAAATGCACTCACGGCACAAGGGCAGGAAATTGGCATGCTGTCTGAATCCTGGCAACCCTTCCGAGGCTGTGCTCAGGGGAGTGACACTCATCTGACTTTCTATTTACCTCACTTAGGTAAGAATTGCCTTTTAGATTTGAGTCTAGTGAAATCCAGATCAGAAGGCCTGAGTGCTGGCCTGCCTGTAATTTTGAAAAGCATGCTCAAATGCAATGCTTAAGGTCCCTGGGTTTCATGTTCAAGGAGTGAGTACTGGGCACCCACTATGGACCATGCAAATGCTGGGGAGGCTCTGGGGCAGGCAAGTTGAAAAAAAGTCCCAGTAGGAGCCTTTAAGGAGATCAGCATCTTGTACTGACATGAGTAAGCAGGCAATTGCAACTTAAGGAATCAAGGAGATAATATTCATTACTGCCTTAAAAAATTTGAAGTACTATAAAATGGTGTGCCATTACTGTTATTAACTCTAGTAGGGAGTGAGGGGAGAAAGTCAGAAAATGCCAGAGAAATCTAGGTTGGGGGTTGAGCTCACTGCATCTCCCAGGCTCCTACTGGGAGAGGCTCTGAGAGTTCAGTTCTCTCCAACAAGGGTCCTCTCCAACATGGCTCCTGCCTGCTTTTGACCTTTCGGGAGAGTGCTTGCATGAACACACTTCATTTTCAAAAGTTTAAAAATATGCACTTGGAATTGTAGATGATCAAGCATGAATCCCAGGCCATACGTGGGTGGGAGGATTGTGCTGATCTGGGAGTGAGCAAGGGCCACGTGCCCTGTGATTTGACGTCAGCCCAGTCCGGAGGCTCACAGCGTCTGTGCCGGTGTGCGTGGTCAGTCTGTGATGCAATGTGTTCCCACAGCCCGTAAATCAATTCCCTCTAGGAGAAAAAACCCCACACACCATGCTGATTAACTGAATATGCCACTGTCGAAATTCCTGATTTTGCAATATTTAAGCACTTTCTCAGCTGAAAAGGTAAAACAGGGTAAGCAGAAAATAAAAAAGCCACATGTATTCCTTTGAATCAAACCCTTTCTCTTTTGAGTGTTGACCTTTGAGTTTCCAAATTGGGTGAAGGAGTAATTATCAGAAATCCCTTGATAAAAGGTTGCACAATTGTAATTTGAGGAAACTACTTTATATTTATAAATCCTTTGTATTTTTGGTAGCATTTTTATAATTGCCTTCTAATCTCATCCTTCACGCCAATGCTGCAAGGCATATGGAAATATATAATTAGATTCTAATGATGAAACTGGTGACGGAGAGTTCTTCCCTTGGCCAATGTACTTTAACCTAGAACAAGTGGGGCGGGGGAGGCGAGAGTGAGCGAAGAAGTGGATGTCAGTCGGTCAATTACCATGTGCTAGATATTTAATACTCCAATGGATTCAGCTTGTTATATAAGCTCATAGAGATCAGAGTTCTTATTCCCATTTTTACAGATAGTGAAACTGAGGTCATCCAGTTAGAGTTGAAGTTGGATATCTGATTCTAGGTCTCCATAGCTCCAAATATATGTGTAATTCTCAGTCAAGTTAGGCAGGCAACTCAATAGATGTTTGTTTTGGGCACAAAGAAAAATGTTGCAGTGCTGTTCAGGTATCAAAGGTACATGCTAGGTACACACATGTCTTTGATTTTTACATGGCTAATGTTCAAGCAACAAGACAACAGAGCATGGGAGATGTGGAAGAGTGGAATTAGGTTGAGAAATGTCTCGGGAGCAGCTATGGAGCAGTTTAGACAGCAACTTAGCAAGCATAGGGAAGCCTTGAGAATTCAAGCTAGTGAGACCCCGCTTAGAGGATGCTGTTTATCTGGTCTGGTAATTTCAAGCACTCTCTGACTGAGCTCCTATCAGTAAGAGTTCTGAGCAAGCACCTCCAATTAACAGGCATTTGTTTATGTATGTGCTACATGCATGAACAATTGGGCTTCTGTGTCATGTACATTATAAAACACACACGGATTTGAAATATAGAGATTCATAAATGTGAACAGAAGATATCCTGCTTTCTTTCTGGATCCTATTTGGAAAGGTGCAATCTTGGCTATGCTGCATTCTCAGATGACTAATCTTCCTTGTCTACTGGATTGAGTTAGAAATACCGAAAGCTTTAGAGAGGCGTGGGGGGGGGGGGGCTTTCTGGTGAGTCTGTACTGAGAGAAGGAGATCCATCTTGGATGTGGGGAGGGGCATCTCATGGGCTGGGGTCTTGGACTCAATAAAAAAAAGAAAAAGAGAAAGCTGGCTGAGTGGCCACATTGAGTCCACCAAGATGTGAACAAGCAGCTTTGTACAGCAGTGCCTTCCCTGCCATGGTACACCGTATTCTGACTGCGAGCCAAAACAACCCTTTATCCCTGAGGTTGCATCTTGTCAGATATTTTGTCATAGCAACGGAAAAGTACATTAAGCAAATCAGGGCACAATGTTTATGCCTAAGATTCAATTTACTTGCAAAATTCACCAGACAACACAGACATACATTAGGGTAGGCTTTCTCAGCAGTTCTGGCATTTGGGGTAGAGTATTCTTTGTTGCTATGTGCACTGTAGGATGTGGAGTAGAATCTCTGGTCTCTATCCACTAGTTGCCAGTAGCCTCCTCATCCCCCATGTGGCAGCTAAAAGTATCTTTAGACATTGCTAAATTTCCTTTGTTGAAGGATGGGGATAAAAGTTTCCCCAGCTAGAGACCACTGCTTTAGGAACACTAGGAATATTCACCTTGCTTATGGCCTAAGAAGATGTCATCCAGCAGCATATCTGGAAGATATCTTATCTAGCCCATTTTAGATTCATCCAAAGGACCCTTGGGCTTGATTGCAATCTATATCCGTCAGCTCTATGGTTGGCCAGCCAGAACGGAGGTCCAGCTGTTCAGAGATGATGTCAGCCTTTGGACGGCTCCTGACTGACCCATGAGTATCATGTTTAATTTTAGTACCATGCACTTCATTGCTGATGGACTTTGACAAGGCCCAGTGTGGATGACCACTGTGGTCTAATGTGGGGGATCTGAGGCATGGTAGCTAGGAGCTTGGGCTTAAGAGTCAGTGTGTTCAATTCTGAGTTTTGCGATTAATTATTTGTGACCTTGAGCACTTCCCTTGGCCTCCCTATGCTTCCCTTTCTTCATATGAGAAGCTGCAATAAGATGCATACTGGTATCATAGGGTTGTAGTATTCAGGACCATGGCTGCTTCTAGCTCTTACTAAATAGGAGGAACTATTATTTTGATGATGATGATAAAAAATAGGCTTGAGCTTAGTAAGTAGTCAGCACTTATGAATAATACACATTAATACATGTGTAACATGTTTCTGAGTTTAGAGTTTGTTCAGAAATTCCATGAAGCAGAGACTAGCCCTGTCTTAGTTGTCACTAGATCCCCATTCGCTACTTCAGTGTGAATTGTAATATACTGCTGAATGTCCCCTGCAGGTCTGTGCATTTGGGCTTGATTCCCAGAGTGGCAGTATTCAGAGCTTGTGGAGGTTTTGAGACGTGGGGCTTTATGGGGGGTCCTGAGGTCACTGGGGATGTACTGATAAAGGGGATTGTGACACTGCCCCCCATAATACCTCCTTTCATGTGTTTCCTGGCTTATAACTGGTTTGCTGAGCCAACTTCATGTTTTCCCTTATGATATCCCACCATCATCAGAGGCCCAAAGCAATGGTCTACCTGCTCTTGGTTGTCTCCTGATCTCTAAAATGGTAAGCCAACATAACCCTTTCCATTCTTATAAACTTATTGTTTTGGGTATTGTTTTAACAGTGGCAGAAAGCTGACTAATACATAGGTGGTCAGTAATTGTCATGAGCCCATGAGGACATGTGTTGTTTCTTACACATCCTCAAAACAACTGTGTGATGGTTCTCTCTCTTGTTCTACTCTAACATCTCACATATGGCCTTGGCCACCTCTGCCTGTAGAAGTTCTCTGTCCCACCTCACCCTGTGTAGCAAATGGGGGTTTATCATAGAGCAAGGGAGGCAAGGCAGCTCAAATTTCTCTTTTTTAGGACTTGAAGTTCAAGGGGAAAACATCATTTTATGTAGTTAACAGACACACTGAAGCACAATCATTAGAACTGTCTAATTGTCCCCTTGAATTTCACAGAGATTTTTTTCTACCATAGTTTCTTCCTGAATTTCATCTCATAATACAACTTTACTTTATTTGGTTTCAGGTTTTTTGATTTATTCCTTCCCCTCTCCCCCAGCCCCTGGCTAGTTTTAGAAAAATTAGAACTCTTTTGTGGCTTTACATAAAGAGGAAAAAAAAAAACTTATGAGGATGAGGAAAAATTTTTGTACTGGGAATACATAGAAAATTATCTATAAGACAGACAATAATGCTTGATAAATTCAGGAGGAAATTGATGGCAGCAGCAATAGCTGATTTAGCCTAATGCCTAGTTGCGTCATTACTCAAACAAACACAGGGGTAACATCCATTTTAATTTCTGTCTTGTTAAAAAATGAGTGAGTTTCTTTTAGCAAATGACTGTTGATGATTTGCATCTTTACACTTAAAAAAGGGGAAATTTTCCACCATTTTCTGACTTGATGTTGTAGATTCTTCAAAATTTCAGCACCTCAAACCTATAATTTTCAGAATATGTTTTAAGAAAGTGAAATTAGCAGTTTGGGCTTGTTTTGTATATGTGTGTGTGTGGATGGGTATTGGGAACATATTGGAGTGTTGTGTACATAAATATGCATGTGTTTTTTTTGTTTAATCTAAATGAGATATGCAATTTCAAAGTTCCTTTTATTCCAAAAGCATGTATTAAGAAAACCACCTTGCCTCGCAACTTCATTGAATAACCTCTCTTTAAGTATTAATGGACTGGATGAATAGGAGTTCCATTTTGCCTTGGCTTGTATCACTCAAAGACTGATTTTATGTTAAATTATATGTAATTGCCTATCTGTATCAAAATATTAAAAAAATTGAGAGTAAGACAAGCCTCCTTATTCCCACAGAGTGTAAGAAAGGATGTTGTTACTCATGGGAAGTAAATAATGGACACATGGAGGGTTCCTAGTTTCTTTCCCCATAATTGTTATAAATATATGAAAAAAATCAGGAAAATCAAAAACAAAAAGGAGAAAATTAAGTTTTATAATGATCTGCCATCTAATGGTCACCACTGTTAGCATTTTAAGATAGTATTCATTTTTTTTTCTTTTTTCCTTTTTTTTTTGGCATGTGTGTACTATATGTAGTGGTGTGTGTGGTGTATAGTTGTGTATGTACAGATGCGCATGCCTCATGTGTGTATGTGTGGAGGTTAGATGAGAACATCAGGTGTCCTTCTAACTCTTACCCACTTGCTTCCTTGAGACAGTCCTTACTGGTCTCTCATTGGTCTAGGAACTTGCCATTTTCATCAAGCTATTCTCTTGTCTCTGCTCCATACAGAATTGACATTATGCTTTTCTTTTCTTTTTTTCAAGGTAGGGTCTCACTATAGCTCAGGCTGACCTGGAATTTACTATGTAGTCTCAGGGTGGCCTTAAACTCATGGTGATCCTCCTACCTCTGCATCCTGAGTGCTGGGATTAAAGGCGTGCACCACTATGCCCAGTTTAGGATTGGCATTATAGACATGTGCAGTAACACACAGCTGTTTATATGGGTGCTGTGTTCTTAAGCCCCCTCTGTCTCTCAGGCTTGTGCAACATGGTCTCTTTCCCACTGAGCCATCTCCACAGCCCCTTAGTCATTTTTTAAAGTTTGATCGTTTACTTATTTATTTGCAAGCATAGAGAAATAGAAGAGAAACAGAGAGAATGGGTGCATCAAGGCCTCCATCCACTACAAATGAACTCCAAATGCATGCACCAGTTTGTGCATCTGGCTTTACATGGGTATTGGAGAATTGAACCTGGGTTGTTAGGCTTTGCAGGTAAATGTCTTAACCACTAAACCATATCCCCAGCCCTGCTTTTTATTTTTTCATCAATGGATTTCATTGAGGGAGTTGAGACAATACTGCACATACGCACATATGCTTGTACTTTGCATGTGGTTATTCTCTCATGCATCTTATAGTCATGTGTCTGTATTGATGCAAATTTGCAGCAGGCTAATATCTGTGTCGATGGGTGACTATAATTGACTAAAGCCTTCCTCTGTTCTTAGACACCTAGGTTGTATCAGCTAATTAATTCATTAGTTAATTAATTAATTTTTTTCGAGATAGGGTCTCACTCTAGTCCAAGCTGACCTGGAATTTACTGTGTAGTCTCAGGGTGGCCTCGAACTCATGGTGATCTTCCTACCTCTGCCTCCCGAGTGCTGGGATTAAAGGCATGTGCCACCATGCCCGGTTCTGTATCAGTTATTTTTACTACACAAAATTGCACATTTCTGAATTCAAGTGAGTGTGAGGTGGCCCAGGTCTGTTTTCCAGGTCTCATACTTGTTCCTGTGGCCTTGACTTGTCTTCTTGACATAGCAGAATGCCCTTGGCTCTTTGATCCTATGTCTTTCTTTGTTGAAATTTCTACACCTTTAGCAAGGGCTGATCTTAGACAGAAAACACACATGTAGCTCAGCTGTAGCTCTGGCTGAAGACATGACTGCCCTCAGTCCCAAGAGCAGAGCTGGAGTTGCCTTCAACCAAGACAGGAGTCTTGTTTGGACTTTGCCTTGCCTTTCAGCGCTTACTCAAATTATTCCAAAATGGCTTCCTCCAAAGTACTTTGCATCTTCAGTTGTCAAAAGTTTCTTATGTTTAGCCATGTGTTGTTCATCCCTAATATGTGTGACTTTTATACAGAAAACATGCAGTTTATTAACTATAGTCATAAACCTGCAGTAGAATGAGTCCCAATATTATTCTTCAAATTATTTTTTCATTTATATGCAGAGAAAGAGAAGGAGAGGGAGAGAGAATGGGCACACCAGGGCCTCCAGCCACTGCAAACAAACTCCAGATGTATATGCCACCTTGTGCATCTGGCTTTATGTGGGTACTGGGGAATCGAACCTGGGTCCTCAGGCAAATACCTTAACTGTGGAGATATCTGTCCAGCACCAAGTCCCAAATATCTTGATTTTGACATCAGTTATTTTGTGCATGGGTGACCCAGTGAGTTTTATTAACATCACGTGCTCCTGGTATTATAGCAAAGAAAAAATATGCTTGCTGACAGCCCAGCTGGAAGGCATCAGAGCATTGGCAGAGGCAGGGGATGGGGCTTGAACTTGTGCTTAAGTCACACCTCCTTCAGAGTTTATCATTTCCATGAGAGATACTATGGTACATGTTTATGTATTCATACCCTCAGAATCTCTCCCTTGGATAGGAGCTCTAGTGTTTTGGTCAGTGGGATCTCTGGTTATGTACTTTTGTTGTCCTAATCCCCTGTTATGGGGCATGTGTGTATGTGTGGGCACACATGTATGTATGTGCACATGTGTGGATGCCAGAAAACAACCTTGGGTATCACTGCTCTTAAGTGTACCTCTCTGTCTGAGACAGGACCTATCATTGGTCTGGAGCTCAATAATTAGGTCAGCAAGTGCCAGGGATCCTTCTGACTCACTGGGATTACAAGCATGTGCTACCATTCCAGCTTTAAAAAATATTTTATTTTTATTTATTTATTTGAGAGAGTTAAAGAAGTAGAGCGTGCATGCTGGAGAGAGAGAGAGAGAGGGAGAGAGAGAGAGAAAGAGAGAGAGAGAGAGAGAGAATATGGGTGTGCCAGGGCTTCCACCCACTGCAAACAAACTCCAGATGAATGCGCCCCCTTGTGCATCAGGCTTACATGGGTACTGGGGAATCGAACGGAGTTCCTGTAGCTTTGCAGGCAAGCGCCTTAACCACTAAGCCACCTCTCCAACCTGATTCCCAGCTTTTCAAAAAAGATTTATTATTATTTATTTATTTGAGAGAGAGAGAGAGAGAGAGTGAGAGAGAGAATGGGCACACCTGGGCCTCTAGCTACTGCAAACAAACTCCAGACACATGCAGCATGCAGTACCTTGAGCATCTGGCTTTACGTGGGTCCTGGGGAATTGAACCCTGGTCCTTTGGCTTTGCAGGTAAGCATCTTAACCGCTAAGCCATCCCTTCAGCCCAATTCCCAGCTTTTTAAATGCGGGTTTTGGGGATTGACTCAGCTTCTCATGCTGGCAAGGCAGGCACTTCACCTACCTAGGCATCTCCCCAGCCCTTGCCTTGATCGTGTTGCTGGTAACTGCTGCTAATCTGCTCTGAATGGAAGTTTGCATTCCTTCTAAACTAAACTTATAAACTGTGTTCTTGCTGTGATATAAGTTACAGAAGAGATGAGAAATATGATATGAGGGGTTCGGCGATGCCTTTAAGATGCCTCAGGATTGATATTTCTAGATGCACATGTGTCCTGCCTCAGCAAACAACATGATGACAATCTTGGCTCTGTGGCATGGTGTTCTCTCAACGTTAACCCTCAGCTAGAAGTAGTGTGGGCCCTCGGGAGGTATCTTCCAGGCCCTGTGTCTTTATGGGTAGGCCCAGCTAAATAAGCCCCATGCTCCTGAAGTAAACATAGCCTTCTGGAGTAAGAGCAATAGAAGAGCTATGAACAAGGTACCACAGCCTTGCAAAGGAAGGACTCTGTGTCTGCCACTCACCTGGTGTCCACAGAGCTCCTGCTGCCTCCTTGCTCTTCCTCTGCTTCCATCTTCATTTGAGGTTAAAGATATGGGCAGGAATAATGTCCTAGAAAATTATCCCAGGGAGACCTCCCTTCTTCCCTCTCATTATTTTATGGATTATCTGATTTATATAATAATACTTATGAAGCAGATACTGTTCACCAGGCTGGAGACCCCAGGATAACAAATACAGATAAATTTCTTGTCCTCAAAGAGCTTATCATCTAGGGGAGCAGCTGGTTGGTGATATCATGGGACCCACTGACAATGCCCGATGTATCAGCATTTCAGCCACAGTCTAAGCTGCTATTGCTACTGCTGCCATCACTGCTGTCTTAACAGAAAGTCCCCTTTGGCTCCTGGTAAGTCGTTTTGCTTTCTGCTGACCCAGTGTGAGTGTTAACAACGTGCTGTATTCATAGTAGGCCCTCATTAAGTGCTTGTTGATCAGTTGGCTGACTGGGCAAGTTTCTTGAGACAAGTCAAGTTGCCCATGAAAATTTCATTTTTATATCTTTGACTTTTATTTGGTTTTCAAACAGGGTCTCCCCAGGAGCTGACTCAGTGATAGTTACAACTCTACACCTGTACTGAGCAAATCCCTTAAATCCCTTAAACATTTATTTCTAGGGGTTACGCTCTACTTCTGCAACTTAATTTCATAGTGACATTGAGACATATATTTTCAAGTGAACACTTCAAAGCACATATAGGCATAGTAGAGTCCACTGAATACCAGTCCCCCAGAATGCAAAGCATTCAGAGGTCTCTGGTACATCCCTTTTTCTGTTACAGAGCTTTGAGCAACATGTACGCTTCCTCTCCTTGATCCTGGCTTTGCTCATCAGACTCCACAATGGGTTTCATCGTGGCCCTTCCCTATCTGGGTCTGTAGGCAGAAGGGTGCATTGTTAATATCAAAAGGTGTTGTATGCTTTTACATTTTAAAGATGAACTCATAAGTGCTTCTTATTTTTTTCCTCCGTTTTCTTTCTTTCTCTTTTCTGCCTTTCTCTTTCATTTTTTCCTTGTTTTCCTCTCTTGGCATTGTTCCTAATTGAAAGGATGGATTTCAAGTACTGTCTGTTCTTTGTGAAACATCCAGGGTTCCCATGTGTGTTCCTTCTTGCTGGGGTGACCTAGTATCTCCCATCAGGAAGTCTTTTTGTTTCCCAGTATGCCTTACCTTCCCCTCTTTGGAGAGCAGGTTTTGAAAGCCTCACCCTGGCACACTGAGATGAGTTCATTTTTCAGAGCTGCTTCTTTGGCCACGGATCATCAGCACCTCCGAAACCCCCTTCTGAAGCCCCGAGCCCTTCTGGAGGAGGACCCTGTCTGGGCAAGTGGGCAGACGCTACCTCCATCTCCTCTGCTGACTTGCTGACTTTCCTCTGCAGAGGTCATGTGCATTGTGGACTCTTTCAAGCTTGTTTATCAGGGCAAGGGCTTTAGAAGAGAGATTGAATTCAGCTGTCAATGACTCTTCTGAAACAGGGCAGGCAGATAAGGAGAGTTTGTATTGCCAGGTAATCACCTTGCTCGGATCCACTTGTGAGAGACAGTGGCAAGAGGAGCCTGGCAGGTGTCTTGCTTGGGAGGGGCTTGGCAAGATGATGAATGGGCTGGCTTTTTGCCCCAGCAAGAGGGGCAGTATTCTCTCTCCTCCCAAAAGGATAGGAAAGCAGAGAATTGGCTCACATGGACAGCTTTCTAGAGTTTTGGCACGATGCTTATATCCATTAAAGTTGCTAGGATTATTTAACATTTATTAGTGTGCCTACTACATAAAAGGGGCCACTTTTTACCCCAGAGCACTCCATCCACCAGAGGACATTTGAGATGGGAATACCAAAGTCATGGTTGTATGAATTCATGCACATCTCAGTGCCATGCATGTATGTAGCTCAGAGGCATCCCCCCCCACACAAAACATGACATGGTCACTTCCTTCTAAGTGTTGTTTGAATCATATTCTGACCAAGGCAGAAAGACATGTCACAGCTGGAAAATAGTGCCTGGCTGTATAGAACTGAGATTCATGTGGAAATGAATTTGCATCATTCCTTGAAATTGCAATGAAACTAAAAACACTTTTGATGCCCATTCTAGTAGGAATATTTTAAAATGGCAAACTAATCAAGCTAGGATATTCTGCACCTGTTAAAATGCATGTTGCAAATAGAACCATAGGAAATGATGTGGGAAGATGGTCAGGACTATTAAATGGGAAAAAAGTAATCTCATGTTCACAATAAGCCATTTATATTAAACACACATAGATATGCTCATGAATGTGGATGCTTGCATGAAAGAGATAATTTCATAACTTTTATGAGTGTACTTTTGTTTTTTGTTTCATAAGGATAACACATGCTTGTTACTTATGTCATTTCAAGAAGGAGGAAGTGCTAGACTATATGTGGTCTGAGGTAAGAAGTGTCAGAGCCGAGGGACAACATCAGTGTCTTTCTTCATCACTCTTCATGTTGAAGGAAGAAAGGCCAGGAATGTGGCTGGAGTTGGTTTTCCTCAGTCCTGACCTGAGGAGTAGTGGCAATGATCAATATGGCTTTAAAAATGGCTGACTGTGCTTGTGATCCAAACGCCACATGAGGGACCCACCATTTGTCTTCATTGGCTCCTCTTATCTGAGGTGTTTGTGTTAATGGGAGTGAGGGTTGGCACTGTAACTTTTGGCTCCTTGGCCTCAGGAAAGTCATAGCATGACTATCTAAGGTGCTTTTCTGCAGTTACTTTCTTAGCTCTTGACAACTGCTGAGAGGTGAAGGAGCTGATATTGTGTTTATGGCTCCAATTTTATTTTACGGCAATACTAGTCACATACTAATAAAAAAATAAGATGCATTATGGTGATGTAGTTTGATGGCACATGCTATCTATATACTTAACTGCAAAGAGCCATTTGGATGTATGTGTTCTCACTGAAGTTAGGAGTCTTGTCTTTACAACTTGTAGGCAGCTCCTATAATCGTTTAAAATGGTACCTTTGTACCTACTAAATCCTTACTTTGTAAGTCCCTGTTGGCTGTATACATGGCCAAATTAATGGATTGAGTACTGTCTGTCATTGTTTCAATAAGAAATATATAGATACAGAGTAAATTCAGTATAAATGTGGTCATGTACTGAAAACTACAAAATATGTCTGTCTTTCCCACAGAATTCCTTGGATCATTTCATATTTAAAAATAAATTATTGCCGGGCGTGGTGGCGCACGCCTTTAATCCCAGCACTTGGGAGGCAGAGGTAGGAGGATCGCCGTGAGTTCGAGGCCACCCTGAGACTCCATAGTGAATTCCAGGTCAGCCTGGGCTAGAGTGAGACCCTACCTCGAAAAACAAAAAAAATAAAAGAAATAAAAAATAAATAAATAAATAAATAAATTATTAAAAATTTTATTTTTAGAGAGAGAGAGAAAGACAGACAGAAAGAGAGAGAGAGAGAGAAAATTGGCATGCCAAGGGCCTCAGCCACTGAAGTCAAACTCCAGGTGCTTGCACCACCTAGTGGGCATGTGTGACTTTGTGCTTGCCTCACCTTTGTGTGTCTGGCTTACATGGGATCTGGAGAGTCGAATATAGGTCCTTAGGTTTCTGGAAAGTGCCTTAATTGCTAAGCCATCTCTCCAGCCAAAAATAAATAACTTTGAGTGGTGAGAAAAAAATAATAATTTTGAATGGTGAGAAAAAGAGCAAATAATATAATGAATACAAATGCCTAAGAACCACCCATGTATTCAATATCCATATTTAACAAATGCTAACAGTCTGTCATGCTTACATCATATTTGTTTTTCTTAAGAAATGAAACATTTAATTTATGTGGCAGCTCTGTTGCTCTCTTTCCAGCCCTGTTTCCTTCTCTCATCTTTTAGAGGTAGCTGCTTTTCTATAGGAAGCTGTACTTGTTTGATACTTTCATGTTTTGTGTAAGAATGTACTTCATTATACCATTTGAAGTCCCATGTGTTTTAAAATTTACATCATGCAGGTATGTTGTAGAGATCCCTTTGGTGACAGTGACTTGATTTCCTCTCTCAGTATTGTGGTAGATTTCTCCACATTGATAATGTAGATCGCGTTCATTCACTTTAAGTGCTTCATGTTATTCCTTGGTCTATGGATTGTCTATTTATACGTATGTAGTCCTTGATGGATGGATACCTACATCTCACACCTGTTTTTTGTTTTTCAAATTGATAACTGTGCTATCCATAACAATCTCATGCTTGTCTTTCTACAGGTGAGAATAGTCCCCTTAGGCTTGCACTTGGAAGTAAAATGGCTCAACTCTTAGGGAATTACGTTTTCAACCTCACTGGATATTGGTAAAATGTCTTCCTGTAGCTGTTCAAGCTGTCATTCCCACCTAGCTGGACAGAGCAATGCCTGCTTCTCCATATTCTAGCTGGAATTTGTGTTCACCAGCCTCTTTCTCTTCTGTTTCTCGAATAGGAGTTTATTTCTGGCCAATCCTGGCTGTGTGACCAAGTTCAGCTCCTACCAGTGTGCTTTATGCTCCAGATTTGTGAAATATCACATGGCCTCTTACCATGATCAAGGCCATCGCCTTTATAGGACGCGTTTCTTGCCATTGAATGACAGCATCTTCTTGCCCTTCAAGTCCCAATGCAAATGACCTCTGTGCCGATTTCTCAGATTTCATTTGTTTCCCTCCTCATGCTCACATAGCTCTAGGTCAGTCTCGTCTATTGTACTTACCATGCTGTCTTATCACTCCCTGTGTTTCCATCACTGGATTGTGAATACGTGAGGATACTGTTAACACACCGTCTTCACTTTCCACCTATAGGCAGCTTAGAAAATGTTATGTAACTACTTATGTAACTATATGAGACAATTGAATGAATATGTTACCCCAACATAACGTGCTAGACATTTTTTAGGTCTAGGGGATGTCTCAAAGGGCCGATTTGTTTACTTTCTGTTCTCACCGAACTTACACATATGTGCTTGTTGAGGTGGGGAAGGGGATTGACAATACAGAGACCAGCACGTCAACCAGTGTACACTATGTCAAGGAATAAAGGGTCAAGGAAAGAGGTCAAGTTGTAGCAAGGGAAGCAGATGCTAATGGTGTCCCACATCACATCCCTTCTGCAACTCTGCTGGAGGTGCTCCTCTAACCTTTTCTGCCTCACAGCTTTCTGAGAAGCTGAAGAGCTGTGGCATCCTGGGAGCAGCAGCTTGCATGTGCCTGTGTGTGTGTGTGTGTGTGTGTGTGTGTGCGCGCACGCGCGCACGTGCATGCGCATGCTGCAGTTGATGCCCTAACCATTTCCTTGGCAGGTGGAGTTCTAACTGCCCTCCATGATCACCAGCTCAATTCTCTACTGTGTATTGAATTTCCCTCCTTCCCTTATTACTCCCCTATCTTCACCCTCTAGCTTCCTGGAGCCACTTCAACAACAAACATTCCACTCCCAAGCCCTCAGCTCTTAGAATCGAGCAACCCAAACTAAGAGACTGCTGGGGGCTGTGAATTGATGAAGGTGTAGTCAGGGAAGGATTTATTGAATGGAGAACTTGGCTAGAGAGAGAGAGGAAGCTCAGCCGGGTGTGGTGGCACAAGCCTTTCATCCCATCACTTGGGAGGTAGAGGTAGGAGGACAGTCATGAGTTCAGGGGGCCACCCTGAAAGTACACAGTGATTTCCAGGTCAGCCTAGAGGAAACGTTTCTCAGATAGAGGGGAGAAGCAAATCAAACTCCTTCCCTGACCCTGAGTGGGGGGTGTGCTTGAGTTATAGCTAAGGGGAACAGCTGGATCAGAGGCAGTCAAAGCAGAGAGTGGGAGATGGGATGGGAGGGGAAATGGGGATGCTTTAAGCCCAAAGAGGGGAGTCCAGTTCATTCTGAATGAATGATGCACATGGATCTGAACAGAGGACTGGGTTTTGTGGCACTGTCACCCTTCAAAAGTGCCACTTTCTTGCTTTACTGCTGGGACTTTCGTTCCTTGTGCATGTGTGTATGTCTTCATGTATGTGTGAGAGCGTATGCATGTGTGTAGAGAGGCCAGAGGACAACCTCAAGTGCCTTCCTGAGGAATGCTATCCTCCTCTCTTTGAGGCAGGATCTCTCATTGGCCTGGTGCTTGCCAATTAGGTTAGATTGACTGGTCAGGAAGCCCCAGGAATGTGTCTGTTATGGCCTGCCCAGCACTGGAATAACAAGTGTATGTCACCAAGAAATCAAATGGGTTCTAAGGCTCAAAGTCAGTTCTTCACACATGCAAGGCAAGCACTTTATCCTCCCCATTGCTGGTATTTTTGAAAGAAGCATTTACAGCATTTGCTTGGTGCTTGGTTGGAGGAGCACCCTGATCAGATTTCAGAGTAAGATAACTTCCTGTCTAAGTTTTAGAAGCAAAAGAGCCTAATAACACAGGGACACAGAAGGTCTGCATGTGGAATTACCCAGGCTGGATGGTCAGGAATGGACTCTACTTGGGGGTCCAGAGGAAGAAAAATGATAAAAAGTTCAAGGCAGAAACATGCTTTTTTTCCTTTTTGGCAACTCAAGAATGAATAATCCAACACTAATCTGACTTTCTCTCGGCCTCCTGTTCATTTGCTCCGTGTGCATTGAATTTATCATCACTGGCAGAGCTGGAAAATGGAGGTCAAATTTCATTTTGGCCCTCAACGTGATAAAAATGACCTGCAAAAGGTAGATGACAGGGTGTTATTTTATGCCCTGGGAAATTGCAAAGATCAGATGGAGTCTCTTCTGTGTCCTCTTTTCTTTCTTTCCCTCCCTTCTTAGATGGCTGATACCAACTTGCCTTAGCAATGTATCATAAATGCACATCCGGATTTGTTAGAAGTGTGGTCAAGGTTTAAAACAAGAGCAATCTATTTCTAACTGGCAATTTCCATCAGTCCAGGTTGACTAGGCACCTCTCACTGTGTTAGTTCTTTACGGAACCACTGACAAGTCATAAAAATATCCAGTGCACAAGCGTGACATTCAAACACACTGTCTCTTCTGCTTATAGTTCATTGACTCCCAGAAGTCAGCTATTTATAGCAATTAATGATTTCTAAGCAATTAGATCCCCCTGTTTCAACAACGATCATGTTGGAGGATAAACCCTTCCTCACAGAAAAGCGCATGGCAAGCACTTTCCGTTATGGGAAGAGAAGCCAAAGTTGGCTTGCTCCAGGCAGGGGAAGATTGTTTTCTTTTTCTTTCTTTCTTTCTTTCTTTCTTTCTTTCTTTCTTTCTTTCTTTCTTTCTTTCTTTCTTTCTTTTTTTAGTTTTTTTGCTAGCACTTTAGGTAGACTAGTGGTCACAGGAATGGTCTCTATATCAAGAAGTCTTCAAACTCAAGAAGTGCTTAACCTCCATGTCCCCTTTCCCCTGAGAATGACAGCAATGGCATCTTCCTGTCCCTTTCCCAGGGACAGGCTTGACGCTTTCCTGCAGCCTTCTCCACTGGAGGTCCTGCACGAGTCAGAACTCCTCTCCTTGGCTTTGCTTTGCTTTGCTTTGCTTTGTAAAGATCATTGCAAGGGCTTATCTTGGGTAATTGTTATTACTACCATCTGCATTATGGTATAATTACCTTTCCAAAATGCTGGATCTCTTTAGCTGATGTTTAAAGATAAGTGATAGTCAAATAATTGCAAAGCTTAGGAGACAGAGCAGGAACACTGTAGTCAAAGGTGGGCTGTGGAGGGAGCATCCATTTCTTCTTTCTCTTGTTTTCATTTTCCATTTCTTCTCTGGTGGGGGGTGGCTGATATTCTTCCTATGCTCCCTTGATTTTCACACAGACTAAATGACTAATTCAACATTGTGGAATGTATCCTTATCCCAATATGATCTCCATCTGGCAAAGACAGCAGGGTAGTAGTGGTGGCATTCACCAAACCTAACATGTGCTACTACAAGTCTTGATTGGTGAATTTTCTCTCTTCTCCTGAGAACTCAGAGTGACAAAGCAGATGAGATAGGGTAGAGATACCCACCATGACCTCATTGAGAAGAGGTAGATAGAGTAGAGACCCTCACCATGACCTCACTGAGTGGAGGCAGACAGATTTCATGACATCTCTTCCCTTATGGCCCCTTAACTTTTAAAATAGTAGAGTAGTCAGGCCTGGTGGTGTACGCCTTTAATTCTAGCACTTGGGAGGCTGAGGTAGGAGGATTGCTATCAGTTTGATGCCAGCCTGAAACTACATAGTGAATTGCAGGCCATCCTGGGCTAGCCTACCTCAAAACAAACAAACAAACAAACAAATATCAATCAAGCAATCAATCAAACAAACAAAAAAGGCAGTCATTTGGGATGTTTTACTTGGTGGTTCCTAATGTCTGCAGTTTAAGGGACAAGTTGATGATTCAAACCTCACTGTTTACCGGTTAGCATAATTGTCTGCAGAGTCTAAGCTACTGCATGAACATGGCAATTCTCTACAATTCGGTGAATTAGAGAGTCTATGTTATATGGAGATGTGCACAGGGAGGCATTAAAATGAGAACGGGGAAATGGAAAAAAATGAACTGAAGAGATGGAGTAAATGGTAATGGAGTGAAAAAAGTATGCCAATATCCTAAAGGTTTGTATAAAACATAAGTATTGAATTTGTCATCTTAAAGTTGATATTCTAATTCTCGCTTGCTATTAATGCTTTTGGCTTTTTTTTTTTTTTTGAAATTCACTTGATTAAGCAAAACTGACCCAATGTTTACCTTCTTAAATTCTTAAACATGTTAGGCATGTGAATTACTTTGAGCATGTAGACTCAAGGAATAGTTATAATGCTTACGAAACACTGAGATGAGTACTAGCTTGTAAAATACCAGCCGCCCCCTAACTCACCTTTGGAATGAAAACTTTTGGCTGATATAATTACTATTATAGAGCTTAAAAATCACAACCATGTGAGGGTTGCTTTCATTCTCATCATCCTGATCGTCTCATTCGATTTGCATCATTTCATCTTCACGTGAGCCCTTTGGGTAAAATTATGACCTTTTCAGATAAGGAAACTAAGCCTTAAAGAATGTAAATAAATTGTCCAAAATTATATTCCTTGAGTTAGGAGTGTAGCTTAGTGGTAGAGCACTTGCCTGGCAAGATATTAGTTGCCTAGTGTTAGTTGCAAGGCTGAGTATGAGTCTCTTCGCAAAGGAAATAGCATCTCCTACCTCGTTCCATTCCCTCCATGCATCATAGTCATTCTAAGAGTATTTGCTATATAGCTTCATTATTTTTTGTAAAACAGTTTTATTTATTTATAAGCAGAGGAGGGAAGGGAGAGGGAGGGAGAGAAAGATAAAGAAAGAATATGAGTAGGCACACCAGCACCTCTTGTGACTGTAAACAAAGTCCAGATGCATGGGCCACTTTGTGCATCTGACTTTATGTGTGTACTGGGGAACTGAACCCAGGCCATCATGCAAGTGCCTTAAGCCATGGAACAATCCCTCAATCTTGTTATTTTAAGAGCTATCATCAAACCTCATTAGAGCAGACATTCAAAGAGGCATATAGAGTAGTTTTATACGAGTGTGAGTGAGTGTGTGTGTGTGTGTGTGTGTGTGTGTTTAGAGAGTAGAAAAATGTGCTGCTTACTTCCTAACTTGCATTGTTGGGCCACTGACATTTGAAACTTCTGTCTTAGATTTTGGCTATTTTAGCATACCATTTTTTTATTTTTTGTCATGTTCAAGGATGGAACTCCTGCATGAGTGGGATGATAAACTCTGGCATTTATTGTAAACAGCTTTGTCAGATGTTTTCTAGAAAAGGAGATATGGCTGAAGGCAGGTAGAGAAAGCATGAAGAACGTGACCATTTGTGGGAGTTAGAAGGTTTTGCTGTTATCCTTTCATTGCTGGGACAAAATACCTGGTCAGAAGCAGCTTGTGGAAGGAAAGAGTTTGTTTACAGCTTATCGTTTTGAAGGGAAGCTTCATCATGGCAGGGAAAGCATGGCCAAAGCAGACAACTGTAAGTCTCAACTCCACACCACCATGGGGAGGAAGTGTAGACAGTGAGCTCTCTAGCGTGGGCAAGAGGTGTTCAACTATAACATCCCAAGGTCTGTTCCCAGTGACACACCCCCTCCAGCAAGGCTCTGCCTCCAAAGCTTCACCCACTTGTGATTAAATATGAGGCTTACCATGAGGTTGTAGGGGACATTTGGCACTCAAACCACCACAGAGGGTGTTGTGAAGTTGGAGAGGAATGCCACAGGAAGGGGAAAGCAAGGGACATGAAGGTAAATGCCTTCTTCTCTATTTGTCATTTGCTCTAACCCTGTTTAACTAGATTCACTGAGAAATGAGTTGAATCCATGCTAGCTATTTTAAAGGAAGGTCCCATATTTAGCATGAAGAAAATAACCTAGTAGAGCATTGCTTGTTTACCCAGTCTATCATAATTTTTCATCCTTTCTTTGTTTATTGAGTAGTCTCTTAGCATATTTTATTTATTTATTTGGGAGAAAAGAGAGAGAAAGAAGCAGATATATATAGAGAATGGTTGTACCAGGGCCTCCAGCCACTGCAAATGAACTCCAAACGCATGCACCACCTTGTGCATCTGGCTTACGTGGGGCCTGGGGAATGAAACCTGGGACCTTAGGCTTTGCAGGAAAGTGCCTTAACCACTAGACCATCTGTCCAGCCCTTAAGTGGACTCTTGATTGCATCTCTGCTTTGGAGGAGGCCCTGGGCTTAGCCCTAGAGCACCAAAGAAAGGCACTGCACCTGCCCTCACAGAGCTTCCAGCTGAGCAAATGGACACACTGCACAATCAACATACTTCATAAAGCTCAGGCAGGAGTTCATGGGAAAGATTCCTAGAAATGTAACATTGATCTCTGTGTCCTGAATCATGAGTAGTACCCCAACATATGGAAACTGAGCAGAGAGTGGAAACTTCTCAGGAAAGTATCTCTCTCTTGGGTCCTTATGAAGCTTCATAAAGCTTGCCATTAGCAGGAGTAAGATCCTGTGAGGGTCTTACTGTGGGATGCTCCCTGCCATGGTGCCCTTCTGGAAGGTGGGAACAGGGGAGGAGCTTCCACTCAAAGTCACTCCCTTAAACTCCTCTGGCCTCTGTATAACTGATGGAAATTGAGTTGCAAAGCTACAGTCACATTCCTTGTTTCTGTGGCAAACATCTGAGCCATTGAACTTCTGCATCCTTACCTTATGCATTTCCAGCCTGGTCTCTCGCTATTTGCGCAGTAGTTATAGCTAGGGACCAGCTCAATAAAGACAAATACAGTGCCAACAGATAGATGACTGCGTTTTGAGCAGAGAAAACCAGAAATGGAAACACCAAATAGTTGGATATTTGTGAGAAAAGTTACTAAACACCCTTAAATTTGCATTACAACTTAAATATGCTAAAGCTTTTGCATTTATAGACTCAGTAATTGATCTAGATCTCTCTTCCCACTTTCTCTTTCCTAATGTTCTCATGCTGGGGAGAAAAACAACATTTCTAATTTACATGTCCAAATTGGTTTCAACTTACTTATATTGAATGATAATAGATTTCTTTTTCTTATAATTAATGTTGTCTGAAAACATAATGCAGATTTAACTTATCATTGTAAAGATCTTAAGATTTTAATGTTTTTTTTGCAGAGGCATAAATACAGTGTGGCTATAATTATTTCATTATGTATGTATAAAAATAGGATACGGCAAAAAGTACATGCTTTCCCTCACTGATTACTCTTAATGTCTCCCAAATTTCCTGATTTACAATATTCTCTAAGGATGTAGATTTTTCTAATTGAAGTACAGTAATTTGCATATTTTTAGACCTTGTTGACACAGTTAATTGATATGTCATTACTTATATCATGCTGAATATAATTTGCGCTCTTTATTCATGGCAGACTTACAATGCTGTCCTTTTGGGGGAGAACTCAGTGTTGTCTTGCTCTCCTTTTTGCCTGGCAAGGATTTAATCTAAGAAAAATCAAAGAAGACTAATAGTCAGTTGGCAGGGTTTTCTGTTCAGCTGAGTGTGGACTGGTAGCATAATAGTCTGATTACTCTTAACACTGGAGGAAATGGACATTTTCCCTAACGTTTTTTTTTTTTTCCCAAAGGATGTACACATGCTATTATCTCACTTAACCCTGTATAACCCTTGAGAAGGGAATCATTACACTTCTTACTGTTAAACACATAGAGGCAGAGGGGGCCTAGAGACTGGTTCATGGTCCAAGGGTTGGCGGATGGGTGGAGACACAGTTGTTCTGTCTCCAGAACAATCATTTATCTCAGTCATAATCTGTCAGAGAGACATGGAAATATGACTAGAAGCATACATAAATGGAAAATAAAGAAGAGATGAAAGTGCTCATGAGCTTTGACACAGGGAGTGAAAAGCCACCTGTGGGTGTCAGTCTAGGTGTGTCTGGAAAAGTTTATAGTCCGTTGTAAGATTATACCCTCCCTTCTCTGAAAGCTTGGAGCGGCAGTATGTATTCTCCCTGACAGTGGAGCCTAAGTTTTTTGCTCCTCTGTCAGTCCTACAGTGCTTTGCTATGTGCAAATGAGGCATTCAAAGATAAGTTATTGAATGAACCAATGAATGGCATTCTTCAGATAATATGCTTATTGTTTTCTTGATGGGCGGTGAATATCCCTGCACAGTGTGGCCAACTACACCAGTCCTCCTCAGCATGAGACGGCCACTTTTTGCCATTCTCCCCTCTTTTCTTTTTCTCTTTCTTTCTTTCTTTCTTTCTTTCTTTCTTTCTTTCTTTCTTCCTGCCTTTCTTTCTTCCTGCCTTTCTTTTCCCCCTCTTTTAAAGCCCCATCCCCCAGGCTGGAGAGTTCTCTTGTTAAAAAGATGGCTAGAATTTGCTCACTTTTCTATGGATTGCTGAAGATGTAGGATTGCTACTTCTGGTGGATTTCCAAGTATGCAATCTATCCAGGCAGCTGAAAATCACAACGAATGGAGTCCAGAAAGCATGCGAAGGCGAGACATTATCGGATAATGGGAAAAGCATTGGCTTGGGAGTGAGACAGGCCTGGGCATGGCTCCAAAGTCTGCCATTAGCTAGCTGTGCAACCCTTGGCAAATGACTCCTTGGAGCCTCAGTTTACTTCTCCACACATCAGGGCTCTAGTTAATGCATCTTTCTGAAGGCAGTTCAGGGGCTGGGTGTGTAAAATGCCTGGCCTGATACCTGGAACCTACTAGATGTTATTTCTTTTCCCCCATTCATGTCCAAGATCACACTGGCTCCATTGAGATGAGTTATAACTTTAGTGCAGAAAACACACATAGTTAATTCTTTATTCTCAGACACGGGATCCCATAGTTTTTCATACCTTTGGCGGCATGCACACACACACAGGTGTGGTTGTGGGCTGCTTCTCTCAGGACATCTGGCAACTACTGAGCCTCCTTGATTTGTACATGGTTGCAGGGTTCAGGGTTATGCAAAACCCCTCTGTTCTCTAAAGACAGATGGGATGCTGATGAGCTTTTGCCCACAGTGGAAAGTGCCAGGCTTGAGAAGGAAAGCTGAGCATGGCTGGAATTTGTCTTTATTACTAAAGGAATGTAGTAATATGGTGAAAGAACTTAGGCTGTGGAGACCTGTGATGAATCCCTAGTGTGGCAGTCAGTTCCACATTGCTGGAGCAAACATCCAACCAGACACAGCTTATGGGAGGAAAGGAGTGTATTTCAAGCTTACAGAGTCCAGGGCAACACCATCAATGGTGGAAGAAGCTGGCTCCTGTTCATAGATCCAAGCAGACAGAAACAATGGCAATAAGCAAACACCAATGCCAGTAAGCACGAGCCACGAGGGCTCAAGCTGCTGTCTCGACACCTTTGGGCTGGAATTCAAATTTTCACCCAAGCATGCCTTAGGGCTGGACTCAGGGTCCTCCCTCAGTGACATCCCTTCCCCAGTAGGGCTCTGCCCGCTGGAGATACAAAATTCAAACCTGATCTCCTGGCTCAGGGAAATTTTGCGGAAGAGGGGGCAGAAAGAATGTCAGAGCCACATGTTGGGTCATGATATGCAGAGACATTTAGCTTACCCATAACTGTGGGCTAACTCCCCAATGCATGACCCATATACGTCAACAAGGAGGGGACAAGGGGAGGGGGTAGGTCACGGATGAGCCTAATAATGGTACCAAACTGACTGTATTTGCTGAATACAAAACTAACTAATAAAGAAAGAAAAAAAATTCAAACCTGAGTTTATGGGTCCTTATATTTAAGCTATCACATTACCAACCTTTGAAAAGGTTAGAACCTGGGAGCTTGTCGGGGACTCAGGAATAATAGATACTTTCTTTCATTGTTTCCAGTAGATTTCTTCTGGGCCTGCTGTATCCACTGGTAGAGCTGGTAGCCACCCATGCATATGACTCTCACAGAGTGGTACTCAGCCAAGAGCCCATTATTAGCCAAGAGTTCACAATTCTTACACATTGTCTGAAATTCTGGGCTTTTCAGTTGAGTCACAACCTCATGCTAGCTGGAAGAGAACCTCTGTCATGTTCACAAAGATTTTGTTATTAGACCCAGAAATTCTCAGCCTTTTAACCATGACAAGGTTTTATAGAAAGGTATGCTTGAGTAACGGATGAGAGAAAGTGCTATAAGGCACAGAACTATAGTTGAAAAACTGTGTGTGATGAGAAAGCTCTGAGTAGTCTATGGGATGCAGGAGGAAGAAAGAGAGTTATTATGCCTGTCATCTAAATAAAAGAGCATGTGGAGGTCACTGACTGGGAAGCCTTGTGCAAGGTGCCTCCAACTTTGTTAACAAGTTGTGAATACAAGTTGGGGTAAAATGATCCTTAATGCTACCAGTGATATGAGCCATAGGTGGCTAAAGTGGGGATTGTGTTGTAGTAAAGGCAGTTAAAAATGACTTCATGGGGGCTGGAGGGATGGCTTAACAGTTAAGGCATTTGCCTGCAAAGCCAAAGGACCAGATTCGATTCTCTAGGACCCATGTTAGCCAGATGTACAAGATGGCACATGCATCCGGGGTTCATTTGTAGTGGCTGGAGGCCCGGTACACCCATTCTCTCTTTGTCTGCCTCTCTCTTTCTAAAACTACTACTACTACTACTAATAGTAATAACTAATAATAATGCCATTGGTGGTAGATCCTGAAGTAGAAACTGGGTTTGCTGAACCCCAGCCCATTGTTTTTACTTTTGGATAATGTTAGAGGTAGTCTAATGTAATGGTTAGGAGGGAAGATTCAGGAGTCTGCGTGGACTATCTGTGTGACTGTGGATGAACAGGTCAGCATCTCGGCTTCTCACGTCTCTGTCAGGCATGAAAGACTTCACACCTCATTGGTGAACAGCGAAATACACGAGGCACTCCACAAAAGCCTGGAGGAAGGTGCCAGCTTTGGAAAATTCTCAAAGAATGATCATTACACCACCAGTTCCATCATTATCCCCACCAGTCAGCAAGGATATGTGCAGATGTCCAGTGACTCTGTATAAGGCACATAGGCAAAGAGGACTTGTAGTCATGGCATCTTATTGCCGTTAAAGTCCCAGTACTGGGGAGACAGCTTCATTGGTAAAGTGCTTACCTTGAAAGCATGAGGACCCAAATTTTAATCCCCAGAACCCAAAAAGTCAGGTATAGTGGAATACACTTGTAATACCTGTGTTAGGGAGGCAGAAAAAAAATGGCTCCTTGGGGCTTTATTGGCAAGTGTGTCTAGCCTACTTGGAGAGATGTCCAGGTAATTGAGATACCCTATTTCAAAACAAAACAAACCCACAAAACCGATGGATAGCTCCTGAGATTGTCCTCTGGTCTATATACACACCCATCCACTCACCCACCTACCACATGTAGCCAAATGTCCTTCAAGAGGAAATGGGGGCTGCTATTTGGCAATTAAAAAAAAAAAAACTTAGTAAAAGTTTTCCCACAAATAAATGCTTTTTTAAAAAACTTTTTACTTTTTACTTATTTGAGAAAGAGAGTGAATGAATTGGCATCTAGGGTACCTCACTGCTGCAAATGAACTCTAGATGCATACAATACTTTGTGTATCTGGGCTTATATGGGTACAGGCTTTATAAGCAAGTGCCTTTAACCATAAAGGAGTCTTTCAACTCCTAGGTGCTGATGTAAAAAAAAAAAGAACCTCAAGTTGCATGTGTGGAAATGGCCTTGATGGTCACAGCAGGCGCACATGTTTTCATTGGCACCTCGTTGCTTTCCTTCCTTGGCAGCCTTGTCCATGACCCTGGCTGCTGGTGCCTCTGAGTGGGTTAGAGGATCAACTGTGTCCCTTTGCAAAGAAGCCTGTGCTTTAAAGTGGCTCCAGTTGGGTCTTCACATCTTTGCAAGCTACCTTCAGAGACTAATTGCCTTGTAAATCGTGGCTAGCATAACAATGGATGCTTGGAGGTTTGTCTGTACCAATGGGCTGTCTTTGGAGTCCTTTTCCTTGATTGATACCCAGTTGATCTGGTTGCTACAGCAACCCTGTGAAGTGGGTTCTGTGCATAGAGGTTACTGAGACCCCAGAAAGTGTGAATAAATCACCCAAGGTTATCCCAGGAGGATGTGGTACGTGATGCATTTGAACCCAGGTGGTCTAATCCCGAAGATCCTGGTATTCTCAATAGTTGGGTGATCCTGATCCTGCAGTCACTGCTGCAGTATGACAAATAGTGTGATGTAATGCCCACATTTCTGTTGGGGCATCTGGATTTGCAGAGGGCCCACTTTGCAATCTGAGACATGTGTCATGATGCCTCTGTCTCCGTTTGTCTGTATGTCTCCCCCCCCCCCCTCTTGCTCTCACTCTCACTCTTGCTCTCTATCATTTCCTCCTCTGTTCCTACCTCCTGTCTCACACACCATCAGTCTCCACTCTCCATACCATTTGGGCAGCCAGTATCAACAAGCCACACATTTATGAACATTCAGATGAAACTTGTACATGAGTAACTAAAGGTGAGTTTAAGATAATTTTTTTCTTTTTCTCCTCCTTCCACCCATTCAAATATTTGCAAGTACAATGTGACCCATGGATGGTTCTTCACACCTATAATACTTTGTCTGCTTTAAAGGAGGAAAACAGGTAAAAATCCCAAAGCCACAAAAGAAAGCATTACTCTCAACTAGAAGTCAAATCCATTCTTCCTGGTTATAACCATGCAATGAATCACCCATACAAAGAGCCTGATCTTTGCACTGAAAGTTGGGCGCTGCTGTGCCTGCTTCCTGGATGGTGAGGGCAGACACACAGAGCAATACTGCACCCTGGAAAGGGGACAGTAGCCCGGGTTGATTTTGTACGCCGGGAACTCTGCCTTCACAGATGAGCATTTCTGGGGTACTGAAGGCATGCTCACAGAGGGTTTTTGGAAAATTCCATAGTTTGCTTTGGGAAATGGAAACAGGGCTCAGCCTTCAGTTTTCAGATGAGAAAGCCATCCACCTCTCAGTTTCTCTGGGATAGGGCTTAAGAATTTTAATGATTTTTCAATTACCTTGTGACAGGTCAAGTTTCTTTGTGGAGGGTGGTGAAGGACATAATTACCCAGGTTTCAGGAAATATCCAGTTTTTCATGAGGGAAAAATGTCAACATTTGGTTCATGTGATGATTTCATTTTCTATGTGGGAAAACAAAGGAAAATGTCTGTATTTGAGGAGAGTAATTGTATCGATCAGTGTCTGCACTTTTCTCAAACACACTGTTAAAATCATAATTAAGCTTCTATACCTGTTAGACAGTGACTAGAGTCCTCTGCCCAGAGCACAGCAAGTTTTCGGAGGCTCTTAGGGTCACAGGAGGAGCACGGGGCAGCTGGTTCCATCACATTACTTCTCTTGCATGTGTGTGTGTGTGCATGTGTGATACATGTATGTATGTATGCATCTTCATATTCTGAGATATACATGTGTGGGTACATATGCACATATGTGGAAGCAGAGGTCAATGTCAGATGTCTTTCAGTATCTCTCTCTCTCTCTCTCTCTCTCTGCATGCCCGTGTATGTGCAGGTTGGTAAATAGTATATTTGCAGAAGCTAGAAGAGAACATGGGTGTCCTTTTCTGTCACTCTTCTGACTTGTTTCCTTGAGATGGAGAAGCTCAAGGAACCTGGAGCTGCCGTTTTCCAGTCAGACTGGTTAACCAGTGAGATCCAGTGATTCTCTAATCTCTGACTCCCTCTGGACTGGGCTTTGGGCATGGGTGGCAATGCCTGGCTTTCTACGCGGTTGCTGGGGATTGAATTCAGCAAGAGCTTTGCCCCACTGAGTCATTTTCCCAGCCCCACTATGTTATTTTTCTGTGAGAGGGTCTCACACAGAGTCTAGAGCTCACCCACTTGGCTAGACCAACTAGTCAGTAAATCCCAGGGTCCTTTTGTCACTGCCTCCCCAGTGCTGGGGTGATAGGCACATAATACCACACCTGCCTTTTATGTAGGCGCTGGGGGTCCAAACTGCAGTCCTTGTGCCTCAGTAGCAAGCACTCTACTGACTGAGCCATCTCTTGAGCCCCCAGTTCTTCTTTTCTACCCTTTCCTTTCTCACATTGTTTGCTCTTTCTCTTTTTGCCTCCCCCCCCCCCCTCACTGCTCTCTCTTTTGTCCTCATTTCTCTTCTGGGGAATGCTGTCTCTTGACCCTACAAATGATTTTTGTTGGGGTGCCTGGTGCTGGACCAGCAATGAATCTTAAGGATTTTCGAGTTGGCTCCAAGTAAACAAAAAGTTGCCAAATGAGTGCACCATTGCTTTCACCTGGCCTAGGCTGAGGCTGGGCACCGAGGGTGGACACCCATTACTCACCTGGCATTTATGGAGCACCTGCTGAGTATAAAGCATCTAGCAAGGTTCTGGGTAGACACCACCTTGGCCCTTGGAGACCTGATAGTATAGATTGCCTCCCACAAGCTCCCGGTAAGGACTTGACGCATTTCTTATATACTACTCCAATATGAGTTTCCGAGGTCTTCGAAGACTCACATAGGAAGTGGAATAGAAGCATGGCATTTAATGCTCAGCTCTGGATTATATCTGTTTGGCCAGAGAATAGACTGTTTTTGGTTTTCTCCAGGAAATTTACATTTTTAAATTTAAATTCTTTTGGAGATGGGGTCCTGCTCTAGCACAGGCTGGCCTGGAATTCACTATGCAGTCTCAGGCTGGCCTTGAACTCACAGCAGTCCTCCTACCCCTGCCTCTCAAGTGCTGGGATTAAAGGCGTGTGCCACCATGGCCGGCTTCATATTCTTAAGAAGTCAGTTTTCTAATTATCAAGTTGGGGGAAAGTACTGTGTGAATTACAACAGAGGCAAACGTAGCGAGGTGTCTGGTAATCATTAGCTGCTTTACTGCTGTGGTTTTGATGGACTCCAAGTCCAGTGGCTTCCGGGAATTTTTAACACCAACTCCAGGTAGTCCATCAATACTTTCCAGCTTCACACTGCACCTATGTGTGTCAGAGGACAGAGTGCAAGGGAGGAAGTTGGACGCAAGCTACTTAGGAAGTACAGTTTTTAGGAAAATAGTAAAGGAAAGATTCTGTAAGAGTTTTTGTAATAACATATTTTTCACGCCAACCCTGTGTACCTGGAGTTTGTACCTTTTCTTCAACTGGTAAAGTGAACATTTTCCAGGAGCTAGACTTTGGTAACATTTCATCAAAAAACATTTCCGTGAGAGGAGGCACTATGTTGTTTTGCGTTTTTCCTTTTATCACAAGCAGGTCATTTTTAAGATCATGAGTTTCTTTACTTTTTAAAAAAGATTTTATTTATTTGAGAGCGAGAGAGAAAGAAGCACACACACACACACACACACACACACACACACATATATATAGAGAGAGAATGAGGACACCAGGGCCTTAACCACTGAGCAATCTCTGTCCAAAGATCAGATCCAAAGATCAGATGTTCTTTATATAGGTAACAAGGTCACTGGAGGGAGAGTGAACGAGAGGAGTGAGGGGAGAAAACCAGCACACATTTTTAGATTATTCTGTGTCACAGAATGGGTATACATTTGCTGCAGGTCCTTTGTGATTATATTGGTTGTCACTACTACTTAGTGCCCAGTAGAGTGATGGAAACATATCAGGTACCTGATGACCATCCCAGAGCTGCTAGTCATTAAAGACCCCTTCTACTTTAAAGAAATTTTAAATTTATTTATATATTATTTGAGAGGGCAAGAGAGAGAGAAGGAGGGAGGGAGAGAGTGAGAGAGAGAAAGAGAGAGAGAGACTATGGGTATACCAGGGATTCTAGTCATTGCAAATAAACTCCAGAGACATGTGCCACCATTTGCTTCTGGCTTATGTGGGTACTGGGGAATTGAACCTTAGGCTTTGCAGGCAAATGCCTTAACTGCTAAGCCATCTCTCCATCCTCCTTTCTATCTTATGTGTGAGCTCTCTGCTCTACCACTCCATACAGACAGGGTGGAGATAAACCTGAGTTAGTTGGGAATTCTCAGGCTGCTTAGTCCACAGCCAGAATCACCACTTCCCAAGCTCCCTGGGGCTCAGTGTCCTCATCTGTCAAATGGGAACAATAAAGCTTTTCCAGCTGCCAGTGTTAACTGACATATATGCAGCGTGCTTTGGGCAGTTGGACACTTTGCAAATTCTAGAGAGTTGTGCGCTTGTGTGATTGTCATTCCCACCACCAGCTATTGGGTCTTACTGTTTGCTAGCACTTTGACAAATGCATCACCTCAAACCTGTCACTGTTCTTATTTCCATTTGGTCTTTGACATCATTTTCACTTGGAGGCATCTCCATTAGGAAGGCATTGCATAAGTGATTTTATCTGTCCTGTAGTACTTCCCTGAACCTGTGGTCATTGATGCTGTACCTTGGGACCAATGTTTACTGTCACTGGAATGTTGGCCCATGGAGGGCAGAAGTACTTGGCGTCCATCATTACAGTGTGGCATTCCTGGTGCTCAGCAAAGCCAGGCATGTCTAGGATGCTAATAAATATTGACTGATTTGGTTTCTTTGGTCATGCAGAGGTATCCCTATGAGCTCGAGTTACTTCTTGGGTGAGTTGGTTTCAGCATCGTCTCCAGCCTGCTGTTCATCTCATTTCTCTTCAAATGTACCCTCAGTGGCACGTCACATGCCAGACCTAATCTTGTCAATCCAGAGGACTTTGAGTACATTCTGTCACAGGGAAATGGACCTTCATATTTTCTGGGTATAAGATTTTGGTAGCGTTTTTTTTCTTGACTGTTTCAGCAGGTAGCATACACATTAGCTTCTGGCCAAAAAGATTCGCTGAAGCAGGATTTTCCTTGGAAAATTGTAGTTGACCGGATAGGACTCTACTTTTGTCCTTGTTAAATTAAGTTTCTTGGCTCTGTGCCCACATTTCTATTTGTCAAAGTGTCTCAGAATTTTCTCTATGAACCTACTGTATGAATGCTCACTTATCTTCATTTCAACCTGTACCTTGTTATCCTGTAGGATTCACACGCCTTCCTTCCTTCCTCCCTTCCAGAAGTGGCAAGTCTGTGGGGGCAGATGGAGCCTGTGACACCCAATATTGATTCCCTATGTTTTTGATTATCAAAGATATGATCAGAATTACCCAGAAAGCAATACTAGTGATACTTTGTACATGGAAGGCTCTGTTCTAAGAGATCTCGATGAATGAGCTCATTTACTCCTTACAAAGAGGGTACGTGGTAACAACCATTATTACTTCCAAATATATGAGGACATGAAAAAACTAATAAGAGAGAAGCCAAAAATTTACTCAGGACTTAAGCAAAATCAGGATCCAATCAGGAAAGGATTTGAACCTGTGTTTTTCTTTATTTTTTTTTCAATTTATACATTTATCTATTCATTGAGAGAACAAACCAAGGCCTCCTGCCTCTGCAAATGAACTGCAGACACATGCACCACTTTGTGCATCTGGTTTTATGTGGGTACTAGGGAATCAAATCTGGGTGGTCCAGTTTTGTAAGCAAGTGCCTTTAACTGGTCAGTCATCTTTCCAGCCCAGTACCTGTGTTTTTCAATCTAAAACTATCTTGTGATCACTTTTGCAGGTTCTGACACATTAGTACTTCCAGGTTGCAGTGATTCTTACTTCCTGGTTTCAGTACCTCTTGGTCATAGAGATATTTTTTTCTGTTTTAGAAAAAAAATTTATTTATTTTTATTGCCAACTTCCATAATTATATACAATAAACTATGATAATTCTCTCCTCCCTCACTTTCCCCTTCACAACTCCACTCTCCATCATATCCCCTCCCCCCTTTATTAATCTCTTTTTTATTTTGATGTAATCATCTTTTCCTCCTATAATGAGGGTCTTATGTAGGTAGTGCAGGCACTGTAAGTTCATGGATATTCAGGCCATTTTGTGTATGGAAGTGTGCATTGTAAGGAGTCCTAACCTTCCTTTGGCTCTTGCATTCTTTCTGTCAGTTCTGCAATGGACCCTGAGCCTTGGAAGGTATGATATAGATATTTCAGTGCTGAGCACTCCTCTGTCACTTCTTCTCAGCACCATGGGCCTTTTGAGTCATCCCAGAGGTCACCACTATCTGAAAAGAGAAGCTTCTCTAACGTTTAGTGAAGTTCTTTTGCCTCAGTGTGTCATGTTATTCTCAAAGAAGCCACAGAGCATTTCATCCAATGTTCTGAGTGAAGACCCACTCTGAATGCTTTGCATGTAGCTCAGTGGTAAGCACTTTCCAGCTCGTGCATGGCCCTCGGCTTCAGTGCCATTCACTAGGGAAAACTGGATCTACTCTGTCTAGCATGTTCCAAAAGTTGGCATCAGGTTTATTGTAGACTTGTAGTTACCTGCTTGGATGAGACATAGGAAAACTTTGTTGTCCTAGCGGGGTGATAGCATGATCTTGATATTGATTTTGTAAACAACACAGGAAAGATGGCTTTAAATGCTCCTATTTAAAAGCCAATATTGAGGATTGAAGGTGTTCAGATGTTGTGGGCCACTGGGAATAGTCTAACAGCATTTGTGCATTCTTCTTCTGGTCTCTGTGGACAGGGTTGACCAGTGTCACAGCCTGAGAACCATCACAGGGTCAGGTGATGCTTGCCATGTCCAGCTTCAAGTTGCCTGCTCAAATCACAAGTGTGAAAAACATAAGAACCTCAGCTGGGACTGGTGGAAAAATGTCTCCTTGTTTGGCTCACAGTTACAGTGACACATGTGTCTTTAGATAGAAGGCTTTGCTCAAGTAAGTCACCAATGTGTTGTCCGTCAGAGTCCTTTTGGCTGATAAAAGTCTTGGAAGTTACCCTTTCCATATAGTTGCTATTCAAAGATAAAGACCTGAAGCAGCTCAAAGATGATTCAAGCAGTATTTCTCAGCGTGATGCATGCAGGATGATTTTAAATTGTACAGAAGTGTATATATACATTCTTATTTTAACTAATGTATACAAATCCAACTAGTTTATAAAACAAATTATCTCATGGTTATTGCTTAAGACTAAGGCAAGTGAAAAGAGTCAATTTGAATTTAATTTACAGGAAAATATTCAGTAAATAACAATATAGATATTTGCAGATTGGATAAGTGAAACATAAGTAAGGTTTGAAGATATTGGACTAAGCCATTAAAGTGTAATGTGCATGTGAATGGTGGTAAAGTTTTCATGCTTATCATATTTCAGACCTCAAATTGGGCAAGTAGGTAGAATGGGCACAGTTATTCATAAAAGAAAGTAGGGTTGATTAATAGAAGTAGGCAAGAATAGTGGCAAATTCTGGAGAAACATCATCACGCCTTGGTCGAATGATGGGCTGGTTTTACTAATCCCCCCCATTACATACACAGATCTTCATTGATTATTTGAATCAATTAATTTCATCTTTAACATTTTTTAGTCCTTTAAACCTCTCAACCATAAACTTTATCTTTTAATTTCAAATTCTACTTTTTTCTGTGAAAAATAAAAACACATTGTTGGGCTGGTTCAAGTGGTTGCTTCCAAAGCCTGATGACCTGAGTTCAATTCCCCAGTACCCATGTAAAGTCATATATACAAAGTGAGGCTCATGCATTTGGAGTTTGTTTGCAGTGGAAGAAGACCCTGGCATGCCCATACTTTCTTTCTCTACTTGCAAATAAATAAAAAGTAAATTTTAAAAATTAAATAAAAACACATAATCACAACTTGAGATGACCATGACCATCTGAACTCAACTTTCCACAGTGATACATTTAGTTCTTGCTGTGTAACAAACTACCTGAGAATTTAGTGGTTAAGATAACCATTTACTTAGTGAACAATTCTGTGGTTATGTAATTTGCCATTTTCCTGCCTGGGTTCAAGCACAGTGTCTTAGAAAGCTGATGGTTATCAGGGAAGCTTTGAACTTGGGATATGGCTGCCTGTCACTTGGGCGATGGAAGTGGCTCAGCCAAATGTCTCTCATCATCCGGAAAGCTAGCACGGACTTCTTCTAGTGGCAGGGATGGTATCTAATAAAAAGGGACATGGAAGGGTAAAAGGCCCCAGGACTAGCAGTCTGCTCTTTTGGACCCATGGATATAAGTTCAAGATAGACTCAATTCTCTCAGATGAGAGTTGCTACAAGGTTATATCACAAAGGAGGTGGGGGGGGCAGTTTTCTGACAATTTTTCAGTCCCTTATAATCATTTGGCTGAAATATCACCTGGGACAAGCCATTTTAGTCCTGTAGGCCTTAGCATCCTTAGTGCAACAATGAGATGATATATCAGCCCTTCAGCTGCCATGGTTGTGGCATAAATAGAGCCAGTCAGAGATGACTATACTGCAAGCACTAACTGCTTAGCCCCATCCGGGCACAAAGGAAAGTTCCATAAATGGCAACAGCTCTTTTGTTACTAATAAAAAGGAGATAAGCTATAGGTGCAAATACTGAATAGGTTTGTGACTAAAAAATAAACAAAATCAGGAGACAAAGCAGAGCCATTGTAGTGAAATATGAGCTTACCCCCAAATCTACAATGGCTTTGCTATAAATTGTGTTTGTTCATCACCAGTTGATGGCTTCTGAAATTATTTATTTTTATTGTCTAACAAAGAGCGCATTGTTGAGTGCTTCATTATTTGGAGAAATGCTTTAGCATTTGCCCCAAAAATCTGGGCTCAAATGCTGGCATTGGCAACACCTCTTAACTGTTAATTTTTTCAGTTAAATATTATGTGTCAGGTAAATGATGGTGCATATAAATAGTCATTTCAGATTGCACAGCCAGGTAGAAATGGACAGGCTCCTCCAAGAAATAGTTAACCCCCTCTCCACAGTTATGTACTTCTAGTAAACTGCAGAGCATGCTGTGTTGTTTCACAAAGTCAGATTAGCAAGAATAACAGTAAAGGTCTTCAGACTGCTAGCTCTGCCAAGATGGACTCAATACATTTGCTATTTCTTTCTTCTTTTTTCTTGGCCTATAGTATAGCTTCACGTATGTTTATGGTATTAAGTAATGCTGATAAAAAAAAAATTCCCACTGGCAGCAAATTGCCATTTAGAATTTGTGGCTTTTACTCACTGCAGACATTGTTTTAAAGTGCAGGCCTGGATCAGGTTAGCATCCTCTTGCAAAGGTGATCTGAGCTTGCCATTTCTTGCACTAGGCTCTGGAACTCGGACTGAAACCTCAGGGATTGCAAACAATGAGTACGTAATAAGTAATAGCACACTACAATGAGTCGGTGGTGGTTTACAGAGACAGTGGAGCCTTCTTTGTGTTGTAGTCTCAAAGGCTGTCCTTTAATCCAAGATGGCCTTTAATTGTTCTGCTTTCATCCTGATGCAACCATGCCTGTGACTGCTGGCGTATAGGATCTAATTCAGGTCACACAGAGAAACTAGTTGGTTTTACTGCTCTATTTCCTCCTCTTTCCCTCCCTTCCTCCCTTTTCTTTCCTTTCTCTCTCCTTCCTTCCTCCTTTTTTTTTTTTTTTTGGCTGTTGTTTTCAAGGTAGGGTCTTGCTGTAGCCCAGGCAGACCTGGAATTCACTATGTAGTCTCAGGCTGGCACTGAACTCACAGCAATCCTCCTACCTCTGTCTTCCAAGTACTTGGATTAAAGGTGTGCACCACCATGACTGGCTCTTCCTTTTTTACTTTCCTTTCCTTTTCCATTTCCTCTCCCCTCCTTGTCTTTCTTTATCACTTTCTCTCTCTCTCTCTCTGCCTTCCATCCCTTCTTTCCTCCCTCCCTCCATTTCTTCCTTTCTCTTGCATGTATGTGTAGAATATGTGTGTCATGTTGTATGGTATGATGTGTGTGTAGCATATGCATGTTTGTTCAAATGGGAGAACATTGAGTACTCTCCTCTTTCACTCATCCGCATATTTCCTGGAGACAGAGTTTTCCCCTCACCCAGGAGCCGTTGTGTTTTGGTCAGATTGTCCCATTGATTTGCCAATGCCTGCTGGCAGTAGCAGTGGGGCCACAGATGTGTGCGGCCACACTCAGTTTTTTATGTGAGTGCTGGAAAATCAAACTCAGCCCTCACACTTAAGTATCAAGCTCTCTTACCTGCTGAACCCTCTCCCCATCCCCAAGAAGCTAATATATTTACAAGGTAAATTTCAAAAATTGCAGACCATTTCCTGGAGGTGAAACCTACATTATCCTATATAAGTAGGGTTCACTCATTGCATGCTTCCTCTCCAAGACATCCCAGAGATCAAGGCAACAGCCCCTTTCCCTGCTGGAGCCTCCTGTAGCTAGTGTGCATTGTCACATATAAGCTGGTCACTTCTCAGAACACCTGGTATTCACCAGGCATTAAGATATCCATAGACTCTTTGATGAACTGAAGCCCCAGCTGCAGTCCTGCCCTGAAGGAGTTTACTCACTGATGCTGAGGCAGCAGAGCATTGTGAAGGTGGGGATTGAAGAGGGGTTCTCAAAAGTCCTGGAAACTGTTAACTGATTTCTGTCAGAATGTATCAAATAGGACAAACTGTCATGGTAGTTCTTGAGGTGTGTCGCTTTCTTGTTCTAGTTTTGGGCCTTTCTCCCTTGTCTCTACATCCTATTCCAAGTCCTGTCTTTTCCATGTGGAGCTTGCAGTCAGCATCGGTAAGGTTACTGGTTTCCTGCATCTGGCAAGCAGGGGTAGTATGGCCCTTGGTTCAGTCATGGTACTGGTCCAGCCCTTCAGCTGTTACAGTTGTGGCATAAATAGAACCAGTCATATGTTACTGTACCACGAGCGCCAATTGCTTGACCCCATCCTGGTGCAAAGAAAAGTCCCATAAATAGTAGAGCTATTTTATCATTAATAGAAAGAAGATAAACTATCAGTTCCTTATGTATCTAGCTTAAGACTACATATACTCCGTAAATTCAACAGTTACTATATTTTCTTTTCTAATCTTCTTTCTCTTACTTTTAGAGAAAGGGTCTCCTTCAACTTGCTATGTAGTTGAGGAGGTTGGACTTGAACCCTTATTCTTCTTACCTCTACTTACCAAGTGCTTGGATAACAGGAGTGTGCCAACATACCTGGCTTGTTTTCTGCTGCTGTAGGGGCTACCAACAAGGCAGGGAAGAACAGTAACTGAGCTATAGTAATAGCAAGAGCTAGATGCAGAGACCTACTGTATGTGATAAACATTTATCACATATTCCCAGAATTCTGGAAATTGGAGTAGATCCTGGAAATGTGGCCATGTTCTGTAGCTACTCTCCAGCCATCAGGCTCTGGGGAATGGCTTTGTTATGATGTTTGGGAGTGGTTAGCAAAAAAACAGGAAACCTGAAAACTCAGGCTAGCTGGAGTGAAGATTAAGACTTGTTAGTCAGCATGTTTCTGGGGAGAACTGTCAGCGTGGCTGCCCTTGAAGATGGGCCAGTTAACTGTGCCCCTGGGTCCTAAGCTTCCAAAATCCCTGTGCGATTAGAGGACATTGTATCCTGCCTATGTCACTTGTCATTAGTGTAGTCATGAAGTAAATGACATTCCTGAGGACTTTGCACTCGCTTCCAGTAAATAGAATTATGAATGGGATTCAAGTGTATTTTTAAGGATATTGTATTATTTATGCATAGCTCATGGCCATTAGCTATATACACAATATGAGAAAAACAACAAAAGGATCAAAAAAAGTCACCAGAAGTCACTGTGAGCCCAATTGTTGTTATCACAAATGGGGATCTTCCCTCATCAGGAGGAGTGGGGAGGGACCTTTGTGTCTCCCAGGGCAGCATTCCATTTTCTCCAGTAAATAATATAGGGTTCCCCCCATAATTACCTGCTAGACTGGAATAGCTCCTTGGGATCCATTTCAGTCTATTGGGTAAATGATATGTTTTCTAATGGTGTTTCTAGCTAACAGTGAAGCTTGTGAACTAATGATATATATAGCTGGGCCTCTGTTGGAACCTGCATGAACGCAGCAGTTAGTGACTTTTCTCAAGTTATATACTAGGCCCCGTGCTACCACATTCCAGGGAGACAGCATTTGTATTTAGTATTATTGGAGAAAATAAACACTTTGCAAGAGCATTCTTAGGACATTTTCACAGGGTGTCTAAAGTGGCCATGTGTTGGGCAGAGTGCCATCTCTAGCCAGTGGGATCCCGTTTGGAAGGCAGCTGCTCTTTGCTGCTATGAAAGACATGTCTAAGTCAGTCTGGGGAGATCCCATGACCAGTCTCACATGGGGGCTTGGAGCCTTGGATGTAGGAATGATTTAGATCCCCAAGGCAACCATGAGCTCATAGAAATTGTTCTGAACACACTCATAAGACTTGAGCTGGAATGTTAGCTCTGATTATTGGGTAATTCCCTTCTCACACAGCCTTACTGCCTGTCTAAAAATGAGCAGGTAATGGAGGTAAACATGTATGAAAATGTCATAAATGACATTGATTATTTGGTATGCTAGCTAAAAATTGAAACAACAACAAAAGGTGAGCGAAAGCATCTCCACATCACACAGAACCAAAGGGGACTTTGAGGGACAATATGGCACGTGACTGAGGAAGGTTCTTGGCCCTTAACAGGCCTTCAGTGAACACTTATTAAGTAACTAAATGGTGGGATACAGAGATAGCTTAGTGGTTAAAGCACTTGCCTGTGAAGCCTAAGGCCCAGGTTCAATTCCCCATTACACACATAAGCCAGATGCTAATGGTGGCACATGTGTCTGGAGTTTGTTTTCAGTGGCTGGAGGCCCTGGCATGCCCATTCTCTCTATCTTCTTCTATCTATCTATCTATCTATCTATCTATCTATCTATCTATCTATCTATCATCTGTCATCTATCTTTCTACCTACCTACCTACCTATATACTCTCTCTCTCAATAAGTAAATAAAAAATATTTTACAAAGAAGCTAAGTGGGCAATCAGTGAAGACCTGTTACACATTCTAAGCTACAGATCCATGTTCTTCTGCCTGATTTGTTAACTGAGAAGGCCTCAGTATTTCTTTACGTCTCTGGGAACTTAATGATTATCTCAGGGGATTGTCAGCATCAGACAAAGTTGAAATTAGGACTGGGGTCAAAGAAGCTGCCAAATATTCTCTTGATGTTTCTTTTGCTCCTGCTCTCCGTCCCAGGTATGTGGCCCTTGGTGCCTGCAATTAGCAACATAACTGAGTCATGAGCAGTGACAGGTTGACTCAGGTATGTGAAGCAGATGTCCTCTGTGTCTGTGCAATGACCGTTTCAGGGTGGCCTGGCTGCATTGCTTTGACAGATTGGATTTTTTTTGTTGTTGTTGTTGGTAGAACTCCAAATTGTAAGGCACTCAGATGTATTCTAAACTTAAAATGAATATTGGTTCAAGAGTCATGGTTCTCAAAGCAATAGAAATGGAAGTGACAGGTCTGCACAGCTTCCTCGGAGCTGACCTGCCTAGCTCCGTGCACTGCCGATGCCGGATGTTGGATGGTGTCGAGTTATCATTAAAATGTTCCCTGCTATGGTGATGGGCCTGTCCACGAGGCTGCTCAGCCAGGTATCAAGTAGGTGCCTAAGAAATGCATGAGAACTAGCTCTGTGGTCTAGTTAGCCTGGAATTTTCTCTGTAGTCACACCTCTTTAGTATAGCTCTTAGGGAGTCTGAAAGTTCCTTCTCATGCTGATAATCTAGAAAATGAGAGTGGGATAATTAATGAGCCACAGTGTACTGACAGCTTCACTGGGACCAGAAGTTACCTTACATTTCAGATGCTATCCCATGTATCCCCTTCTCTCATGACTGGTAGACATATTCCTGGAACACAGTTCCAACCAGGAGCATCTAACTTTCATGCTGGGACATTGTCTACATGGTGCATCCTGGTGATGCTTCTGATTATCCCAGCATGTGGGTTCTGACTGACTCCCATTGGAGCTATTACTCACAGATCCTATGACCTTGACCCCAGCTCGTGTAATTATTAGCAATTTGCCTTATCTAGATATTTCTAGAAATTTCTGTGGGGAGGGAGTTTACTTTTTAAATTCAATGCTGGCACTGCTGTTATGCCTTTTTAAAAAAAGTCTTATGGGTCTATATTACCTCCATGCTAAGAAACAGAATCTCAGATCTGAAGGTCTTTCATGGTGGCTTAGGACAACCCACAGACAATGTAATGCTGGTGTCTTATTCATCTCAGAGTACTCTGTCAACCTTCTACTTGCATGCATCTAGGCACAGAAAATTTGTCCCTATCCAGGCTATCTGGGACATTAGGGAAAATCTTCACATATAGATTCATCTCCAGGTTTCTGTCAGTCTAACGGGGACACTCAAAGGTACCAAAATACCAAGCTCAAAGAGTAATATGTGCATAAATCAGGATACCAGGTTTTAGAAAAAAAATGCTCTTTGGACAAACACTGAAACGACTTCACCTTTAAGCTAAGGAGCACGGTAAAAGTTGAAACTTGAAGAGGGCTTTCAGTCACTGTGGGTAGATGTAAAGGGAATATCACAGTGTTTTCAGGAATGAAGGAGCAAGGTCTTAACCAGCAAAGTTTGCCATGTTTGCATTTCATTGATTTCCTACATATTGATTTCAACAGATGAACTGTCTGCTGGTGAGAAAGAGACTGACAGTGAAGCTGAAACCCAAAAGTCCAGACACACAGTCCTCCAAGGGAGGGAGGACTACATAGAACTCCCCCTCCATTGCCAGGCATTAATCCTTCTGAATCCCAGAGGGAGAGGTGTGTGGGCCTTGATCTGCTGTGCACCCATAGTGGGGAGCTTTCACTTTGTGCGATGCCTCCTCTGAGTCACCCCAACATTTAGCAAGTGTTTGCACAATGAAGCTGCTCAGTAAACACTTCAAGTGAATGAATGAATGAATGTGTGATGATGAGTTGTTCTTTTTCTTAATGGGGTATGTATGGGTTGGGATGCTGAGTTTGTCTGAACATCTTTCTGTCCAGTTGGGAAACACCCAGAGGAGTTAGGCTTGCTGTAACCACTTCTGTTTCAGTGTCCTGCTGTGATACTCAAATACATCTTGGGAGGCCTTGGGGTTTAGTAACAAATGGTCTTTCCCTCCTCTGTCAGTAAGAGGACAGTTGATGCTGTGGTGGAGCATGCTTGGAGGTGGTTCTTGCCCTGTATCTGGCCTCTGTATGGGTTCAGAACACAGTCACAGGATGCTTCCTGGCTGGTTCCTGAACATTTCCAATATGGAAAGTGGTGTGCCAGGCTCTATGCAGAAGAGGAAATGCATAAGTTAATTTCACACACAGTATCTAAGTAAGAAACAAAAGTAATTTGTGATATTATCATCACTTTGAATATATGATATGATTATACATTCCAAACCAAAAGTCAGTCTTACAGAAGCATGCTGACATCTGGGGATGTTCCTCTGTGGTGGACTACTTGCCAGGCATGCACGAGGCTCTGGATTTCATTCCCAGTCCTGTGTCACAAACAAACCCAATCATAACAAAACAAAACACCACCTTGCTAAAAATTTATTATAGCATACAAATAGGGGGGCTGGAGAGATGGCTCAGTGCTTAAGGCACTTGCCTGTGAAACCTAAGGACTTAGATTTGATTCCCCAGGACTTGTGTAAGTCAGATGCACAAGGTGGCACATGTATCTGGAGTTTGTTTGCAGTGGCTAGAGGCCCTGGTGTGCCCATTCTCTCTCTCTCTATGTGCCTCTAAAATGAATAGCTAAATAAATAAATAAATAAATTTTGAAAAAATAGAATTTTACATAGTACAGTATAGTGAACAGCCACATACAAATGCCACATGTCCTGAATTAGTGTATCTGTGAATGACATATGTGGCTTCTCTAACTATGATTAGATAGGTTTGCTCAAGAGTTAAGAACTGACTCATTTTGAAATTTATATTTAGTGACATATGTCACTGCATTTCTGAGTACTGGGGGCAGAGCAGTGACCCCTCACTTCATGGAAGCTATTCTCCAGGAGAAAAGCAAGATAATACTACTACTACTACTACTAATAATAATAATAAATACCAAAATACAAAGTATGGGCTGGAGAGATTTATCAGTGGTTAAGCCTCTTGCCTACAAAGCCTAAGGACCTAGGCTCAATTTCCCCGTACCCACATAAAGCCAGATGCACAAGGTGGTGCATGTGTCTGGAGTTCATTTGCAGTGGCTAGAGGCCATGGCATGCCCGTTCTCTCTATCTGTCTCTCTCTTTCATAAATAAATAAATAAAATATTAAAAAATATATAGTATGTTAAGTGGTGATAAATGCCAGAGGAAAATGACATGGCTAAGGAGGATAGCATGCTAGAGGGGAATGGAGACGCTTCACTGAGAATGTAACACTTACGCAAACACAGGAAGAGGGCAGGGATAAAGCTATGTAAGGACTGGGGAGGGACTATTCCAAGAAGAAGAAAATGCAGGGGCAAAGGTCCTGAGGCAGAAGAGTTTGTGACATATACAAGCATCAGGGAAGAGCTCTGTATTAGTCTCTCTTCTCATTGCTGTGATCAAGTGTTCAGACAAAAACAAGTTAGGGGACGGACAGTTGATTTCAGATCACAGTTGAAGGTTACGGTCCCCCATGGTGGACAAGGCATAGCAGCAGGAGCTTGGGGCAGCTGGTCGCATTTGGTCCACAGTGAGGAAGCAGAGGGCGATAATGCTGCTCAGCTCGCTTTCTTATTTATTCTGGTTCTCCAACCCATGGAATGGTGCCACCCATGTAGTGGATCCTCTCACCTCACAGATAGGCCTAGAGAATTGTTTCCATGGTGATTCTAAAGCTCGTCAAGTTGACAACCAGAACTAACCATCATATGATCAGCTGGTTAGAGAAGAAGGAGAAAGAGTGACAGATGTCAGAAATCAGGATGGAGCAGAGAGAGTGATGCTGAAGTGCCTTAGAAGGCAGGGAGGGATGCTGTAGGCGAACCTGAGATGTCCAACGATCAACAGGACACAGCAACTTAGGTCCCCAGCAAAACTGAGATGGCACTAGCATTCTCTAAGAGGGAAAGTAGCTCTGAGTGGCTGAGTTGTAAACCCAGTGCCTCTCCTCTGTGCACAAGTGAACATGAGATGTCTCTGCCTTTTCTGAGCCAGTGGTGGGAACTGAACTGAGTTCCCAGGAGATCTGCACAGTGTTTCATTTCACAACTAGACTCTTACTTGGGCCCCTGCCCTGCCATGGCATAGCAGTTTAGCTTAATTTAAAAATCAAGAATTCCCCTCCACACCTGAGATTATACTGTCTTGGTATATAGGTAGGAGGGAGGATAATTTAGTTTGTGTAGCTCCAACAGGTGCTTTATAAGTACATTAATATCCACTTAGCGGCCTCTTGAATTGCTCTGTCAATACCTGAGGCATTTAACATTGCAAGTTTAGGATCTCTTTCCTGGTGGGGGCAGATACACTCAAGCTGAAGTTATTGCTTCTTCTACCCCAAGCTGTAAGGGACAAATATTTAAAAAAATATTTATTAATTTGCAATCAGAGAGAGAGACAGAGGGAGAGAGAGAGAGAAAGGGAGAAGAGAGACAGAGAGAGTGGGCACTCCAGGGTCTCCAGCTGCTGCAAATGATCACCAGATGCATGCGCCACGTTGCACATCTGGCTTTACATGGGTACTGGGGAATTGAACCCAGCTCCTTAGGTTTTATAGGTAAGCACCCTACCTGCTGATCCAACTCTCCAGCCTAGCACAGTTTTTACCCTCCCCCACTGCTCAGTGTAGAATGGTTGGGGCTGGAATCAGATGGTGGCAGGAGGGACTCCTGCCACATGAAGCAGCTGTTAGGGCTTTCTTTTTCTCTCTCTTGTCTTTTGCAGCTTTGCTTATGGATGAGGAGGGATGGGCTGCACCTTGCAGATGGCCTTAGGATTCGTTTATGATATGCATTGCACTTAGGTTGCTGCAATGATCAGAGTACAGAAACCAAAGTTCTATTTCTTTATTGGTCCTAGAATAAGGATCATTCCTTTGCCACGTGAAATATCTTACCTGTCTCATGCATAGCTTTGGAGGAGACACACTCACTACCTTTTTTTTTTAAAGTGGACATTTAATTTTAGAGCAGTTTTAGATATTTAGAAATTTTTTTATATTTTATTTATGAGAAAGAGAGAGGGAGAGAATGGGTATGCTAGGGTCTCTAGCCACTGCAAATGAACCATGTGCATCTGGCTTATGTGAGTTCTGGAGAACTGAGCCTGGGTGTTTAGGCTTTGTAGGCAAGTGCCTTAACCGCTAAGCAATCTCTCCAGCCCTAGAAATTTTATGAAGACAGTAAAGTGCTTCTACATGCTCTCTCTCAGTTTCCCTTAATATTATACATTAATTAGTTTGATACATTTGTTATAATCAACCGATATTAATACTATTAACTAAAGTCCATTCTATTTTTAAAAATCATTTATTTATTTTATTTATTTGAGAGAGAGAGAGAGGCAGGAAAAAGAGAGAGAGGGAGAGAGAGAGAGAGAGAGAGACAGAGAGAGTGAATGGGCATGCCAGCGCCTGCAGCCACTGCAAACGAACTCCAGATGCATGCACCACCTTGTGCATCTGGCTTACATGGGACCTGGGGAATTGAACCTGGGTCCTTTGGCTTTGCAGACAAATGCCTTAACCACTCAGCAATCCCTCTAGCCATAAAGTCCATCTTTATTCAGATTTCATTATTTTCCTCTGCTGTGCCAGGATCCCCTCTGGGGAGCTTTCATGTCTCTTTAGGCTCTTCTTGGCTGTGATAGCTTTTCAGATTTTATTTCATTTATTTATTCATTTGCTTACTTTTGGGTAGAATATCTTGGAAGATTTGGGGACTGGCCAGGCATTTTGTAGAATGTCCTTGAGCTGAGACTGGTTTCATGGTGAGATGGGATTTATGGGTTTGGGGGAGAAAGACCACCCAAGCAAAGTGCCATTTGTGCAGCATGATACCAAAGGAACATGCACACGGTCAGTGTGACTGTCACTGTGAGTGCTGAGCCTCTGGCTGGAGCAGTGCCACCGAAGTTCTCCTCTAGAGTCATTCTCTCACTGTCCCTTGACCCACACCTACTCTTAGAAGGAAGTCACCTGGTATAGCCCTCACTTAGAAATTAGTGTCTGCCTGTCACTACTTCTCAGACATTAATTTGGAATTGTGTTGCATGCCCTTGAGAGATGTGCCTCTTCTCCTTCATTTATCTGTTAATCAGTCATCCACTTATATCAGTGTGGGCTTGTAGATGTTCATTTTACACTTTGAAGTCTACTCTAGTGCTATGTGTTACTGGTCTTGTTTCAGCTTTGGCCATTGGTTGTTGGATCTCGGGTCCCTTTGACAAGCTTCCATCTTTGTGCACGTGTGTGTGTGTGTGTGTGTGTGTGTGTGTGTGAAAGAGAGAGAGAGAGAAAGAGAGAGAACAAACTCCAAGTGCATGTGCCACTTTTTGTATCTGGCTTTATGTGTGTATTGGGGTCTCAAACCCAGGCCATCAGGCTTTGCAGGCAAGTGCCTTAGCCACTGAGCAATCTCTCCAGCCCCTAGTAAAAGCACCTTTTAATATTAGAATTCATTTGTTAAATTTTCCATTAGAAACTCATTATGTAATAAGGTTCTGATATTTTACTAAATGATTGCCCTTTCCACAAATGCTTCTGTATTTTATGATGTTAAAAAAGAAGTCCAGTAAGTCATATACTAACTAAAACAACTCACTGTAGTTACCACTGATAGTTATGTCAGAGAGGTTAGAAGGACTTTGAACCTCTCCCTACAGCAGGCTTCCTTTTCATCCCAAATAAATATGCTAACTCAAAGTAGTGCACTGGGCATACAATATAGCACCCAGAGACAGTCCCCTAGCCCTCACCTCCATCTGCTTACCCATCCTCCCCTCCCTTCTTGAAATTCTACTTCTGCCACTGTGTGCAGCCAGGAGGATTCTGTACACGTCAATCTGTGCTCTAGGTACAATAGCAGACACTGAATACTAGGCTCCCCATGCACTGCAGGCTGCAAAGACAGGGCTTTGTGGATAATGTAGTAGCTCTCTCAGCAATTTTAACAGATTCTCCTAGTCAACTAATTTGAAAGGGTAAAACAAAATCCCACCGACTCCTTTCTGTTTGATGCCCCTTGTATAAACCAGCTAGATGGCGCATACCTGCTGTGTGTGTGTGTGTGTGTGTGTGTGTGTGTGTGTGTGTGTAGATAGAGTTAGAGATGGAGGCTTGGCTCCAAGCTGTCCATCTCTGGGTGTCAGTCCCTGGCCTGGTGACCCTGTGGAATCACCTCCTGCTGTGGGCTATAAATGATGTAGGAGAGGTGGGGAACCATCTCAGCGTGAAGGGAGACACATTTTTCTGGTGCTGCTGTGTTTGTGATGCTTCTTGGAATTTTAAAACGTGGCTTTATCCCATAAAAGGGTCCCAGATCTATTCCAGCCACCAGGAGTACTCTGATTTTGCCTCAGCACCAGGCTCCTGCCTGATGACTCCCCTGCAGACAGACTCAACTTGGTTTTCTTCTGAGAGGAGCTCAGCATGTTCACCACACCTGTTTAGATCAGTTTATTTGTCTTTCCTTTTTAATTAAGAGCTAATGCCAGTTGGAAGACATAAGCATGTGAGGAAGATAGCTGCTTACTTTACTATGGAACACAATGTAGAGATGCTCATTTTGAAAATGAGAATTATTTGATTCCAAAAGGATTTTTCCTTTGGTGTAAATAAGCCACACTGAGGGTTAACTGAGCGGGGAAGAAAAGGTAGGGCAGTGGAAGTCTAGACTGCTTTTAAATGTGTTTATTTAAATGAACAGCCATAGCATTTCAAGTCTGAAAGAGAAAGCAGGCCTTCTGATTGGTTTGGAAAAGCTCCCCGTGGGCTGTTCTTCTTAAACACAGCCTAATAGAGTGGTACTTAATGAGAGCCATGCAGATCTCAAATTCAATTTTGTTTCTAACTGGCTAACGCATGTATTTAACTTTGATCTGTAAGTAGGAATCGGGAGCACGATTGGCTAATGTTTGACTTCCAGTAGGCCTAATGAGGTTTGATGAATATCAATATTGCTATGGCATCATAATGTATTTGCTGGTGCTTTTTTGTGGCGGCAAAAACATATTGCTGTCTATTAGTCAAATAACTTGGTTTCCACATGCCACGGTAATTATTCCGATTTCCCTTTGGTGGATGTAGGATTGCTTCTTCATTTTTGGAAGGGTCAGCGTATTTTTTAATTGATGCTTAGTTTGACCATATCTAATGTCAGTCAAACTGTTGTTAATAGGCTCTATTATAACACAAAAGTGCTGATATTAAATGTTGCTGGTGAACCTGGGACCTGTGCCGAGGATTCAGGACAGCTCTATGAAGCTTCATTAGCCATTCGGCAGCAGTACTGAATTTATGAGGTTAAATTCTTTTCAGCCATTGAAACATGACAACTAAGTTTTGGATAGTGATTGGAATTGATAAACTCTCTTATTTTGAAAGTGGCTGTTTTCCCAAAACAAACCTTTTATCTAGCATGGCACATAATTTAGTGGAAACATACACTAAATGGCATTGCTGTTGATCATGAGGGCTGTGGATCATCTGAATCATTAAGTCCTTTAGTTTTGTAGGAGGAATAAAGAATGTTGTGTGGGGCCCCTGATGCAATGCACACATGACAATGTTGTCTAAAGTATTACTTTTTAGAAAGGAGATGGGACAAATTTGCAGTACATACATCTTACATTATTACTTGTCGAATCAAATGTAACAAAACACTTGAGCATTTGTGGCAGGGTAAAATATGTTCATAGAAAAGAAGTAAGGAATGCCTTACTGAAGACATGAAGACTTTTCCCTATGGGAAGGCTCTTTCCATATGTATCTCATTTGATCTTTAAAGGAATTTCCCAAGGTGGCTAATAGCAGTATCTCTTTACAGTTGTGAAAATAGCATCCGTGGTCTGTGAGGTTGAGTCAGTAGCCCAAAGCCAGTTGCCAGCATGTGGCTGAGCTAGAGTTTATACTCAGACCAGCCTGGATCTTTTCATTACAGTGAAAGCTTCATTAATAAATGGCTCCTGTCACTGCCTTACCTCAGTCTTCCATTGCCTGTTTCAGTGGCGGCAACTTAGAGAAACCATGGCTCCCTACTGGCCCCTTCCCTGGCTTCTGAGCTTGCTGGATACCTCTGCAAACTTGCCACCTGCTTTCCCCAGCTCCACAGTCTCCCTTTGTAGTTTATCCTCAACAAAAATCAAAATCCTCTTGTGGTGCTTACTTATCTCATTCATTAATTTGCTGCCTGGCAGCCTCCATTCTCATTCTAATAATTCCCCAAGTCTCTCAAAACAACCTCAAAAATGAGGTGGATTCTCTTGGCCCCATTTTCACAGATGGGGAAATGGGGCTCAGGGGAGTCAAGGGGACCCTTCTAGGCACACCTCTTATAGGCTACAGATCTCTGAGCTGGGTCTTGAGGGAAGAGATGGAACTATGGTGAGGTGGACATTCTAGGTGGTGAAGGAGCAGTTCTTCAAAGTTCCACACGTCCACAGCCAGGCTTGGGAAGAGGGAATAAAATCATCAGGATCTGGGTATTTTAACTGGTTCTACTAAGGGACACCTGAGTCATTTCACAACATTGTGTCCTTCCTTCTTGACCATTTCCCTGACTGAGGACGCTCTGTGGAACTTGAGGTGGGAGAGTAGTTTTGGTCCCCATTTCTGATCATTCATCTTTCTGGGAGCAACGGCTCTCTTGTTCCTTGGGACCTCCACAACACACAACTCCTGCCACTGCCTTCCTCTAGTCTAGGCCTAGATAAGGAAGGTTGGCTCAGTCCTACTGGGTGTGTTCTCTCTGAAGCCAGGGGCATTGGATAAGAGACCACCACTCATTTGTCTCCTGTGGCATTTGCTGGAGTCACTTCCCAAGGAACAGCTGGGTTTCAGCATGGGGAGGGAGAGCATTTGACAAGACCAGGGCACCTCCACAGCCCATTCCTGATGAAACGCTTCCACTTTTCCTCATTCTGCTCTGTTGTTAAGTTCTAGGCTTCTAGGCTAGGCGTCCTCTTACAGTTAAGACATCATGGGCTGAGGAGATGATTCAGTCAGTAAGTGCTTATTTCACAAGCATGAATGTCCAAGTTTGGACCTACAACACCCACATAAATACTGAGCAGGTGTGACAGCTTGAGGCTGAGGCAGGAGACCTCTGGGGTGATCTGCCTAGCTAGAATAGCCCAACCAGTGGGCTCTGAGTTAAAGTGAGGGACTGCCTTCAAGGATAAGGTAGAGGGTGATGGAATAAGAAGCCTGGCATCAAACTCTGGTCTCTCCATGCATGCTCACACATGTGTTTGTGTACCTGCTCACACATGAAGCAACCCATACAAATGTAAACATGAATACATGTGCACACACCTTAATACATGCACACACATCATAATTAATGTACACAGACACCGTAATACATGCATATACGTGGCAAAAAATTCACACCAGAGTGTACCCACTGTGCTGTCAGGAGAAAGTGGTATCACATGTGAATCTGGGATACCCTGCTTTCCAAATGTTTATTTTACATCATGCTACACAGGAAAGTCTCAGCTGTTCAGGTTTTACATTGCTAAGCTGCTTGAGACAAGAGTCTTTATTTTACAAATGTTCCCCTTGACGGAAGTTTCCACACTGTAGTTTGTCCACTTTCTTTTCTGCATTCCACTCCTTCCCCCTCGTCATGAGAGTCTGCGGCATTGAGTGTTGCTCCTGGCAAACAGCCCGTCATCTGCTTGGGTCTTAATTTCACCTCTACACTTTGTTTGTAATGCCTCTACCCCATCAGGGCTTTGGCAACACAATCTAGGCACATCTGAGTTAGTCATGCTTTCCCTTCATTTTCACAAAACCACTACCTGTCATGTGGTCAGCAATGTTCTAGACCTAGGGACGTCATGCCATGCAAAATAGGTAATGTGTCTGCTTCCCTCAGCCTTTCCATATGCCCTTCCCAGGGGGACTCTCCCCAGTGCAAGGAACCTTTTTCTGCACTCCTAGAACTGCGCCTCTGCTGGGTTTCTCAGTTTCAGGTAGCGTGATGAACTCTGCCTGCCCTTTCATTCAATCAGCTCAGCACTTTGTGAAGCAGAAGAGTCTGTTTGGCTCAGCAAAGGTGGACAATTGAGTACATACCTCTATCTAGATCATTTATAAAAATACTCAAGAAGTCTGATATCAGCATGGCCCCTGAGACTCCCTCTAGCTGCACTCAGTCTTACCTTTAAGATGATTTACCTGAAACTGGTTAGGTATATAGTAAGTGTTCAATAAATATCTTGTTGATTGATTGATCCCCTTTCCTTATCAGCCTACTGCCCAAAATCTCAGAATGACTCAGTGTTTTAATGGCCCTGATTGGAAATACTGTCAGGTATCTTTTGAGGTTAAATAAACGCTATGAATTCCTTTCTCCTCTTCCCCACACTTGCCCTCTAGAGGCCCTCCATGATCACACAGACCGGAGGTCATTGTCTCCACCCTTAGCTCCACTCCTGTCCTCTTCGTGGCTTTTTTTTTTTTTATTTTCACTGTGGACAGATCTGCAAGCTCTGAATATAAGTTGAAATGGAGTGATTTATCTTACCAGGGTCTGCAAGTCTGCCTCTGCTAAAGTCAGCTGCCAATCTGGTATCTCGCTGGATGCTGTAGCTGTGGTCTCAGCGTTTTGTTTGGGAAGTCCCGTGCTCTGCCCTTGAGCTCAAAGCATACTTTTAAATTGAAGCTTTTTGTTTTTCTCCTAGCAATGGCAACAATATCGTTGTTGGTCATTTAGACAAATATTAAGTACCAGGACTTGTTCTAGCTATAAAGAACAAGAGCCTTTGTGTTCAGGGAGCTAATATTCTAGTAGGAGAATGGGAAAATCACTAGTCAAACATGTGTAACAATGAGAATTAAAAATTATGGAGAAGGTTATGAAGCCAAACCAAGCTCAGGGCATGGGCAGAAGGAAGAGGCTTAACTGCCTTCCTCTTATTGAAGGGAGGACATTTGACTGAGTATGCTTGAAGGCTAGCCATGCAAATCTTGATAAAGTTCTTGAGAGAAGAGACCCAGATAGGAGGGAACATCCTGGCGTTCATTCAGAATTCCTGGGTGATTTTCAAGTGGACAGGGGTTTCAGTTTTAATATATCATGTGATTATTGTACTTAATTAAATAATCCTGAATGATACACCAGACAGTCGTCTATATCTATTGGCCCCCAATTACTAAAATATAAGCCAAAGTTAGGGCAGGGCTACTTGTCAGTTTTATTCAGCACCCAGAAAGTGCTTTATGAATCCTTATGAAATAGACACTTCCTCACTACAGCCCTGTAAAGGAAGCAGTATATCCCCTAACTGACAGAGCAGAAGAACAAGATTCAGGGAGGTTAACTGGGTCAAGTGGTGAAGAAGAGAGCCAGGGTTTGACTCTCAGATGGTTGGTCTCAAAAAACAATGCATTTCCCACTGTGTCCTATCACCCTCGCTTGGTCTAGTGTGTGGAATCTACGGGCTTCCAGAGTGTAATCTCATTAGTGTCTTTCTAGTGGAGATTGAGGCAGGGAGTTAATTTGGCTGTTTTGCTCTCTCTCAATCAACAGGGATGTGGTCCTTCAGCAGGGATATCATTATAGGGTCTCATTGACTTCCGAGCTAACTTGCTTCCTTTGATATGGGCTCAGATCTTTTCAAAAGCCTGACCTCAAACTCTACCTGCCGAAGCTTGCTTTCCAAGAGGTTTTACATAAATCGTGGAATCAGAACATGGTTCATGCTTTGGCTGTTCAGGAGAATGCAAAGGAGCAGAGAAGGAAGGGGGCTGATATGAATGATGAATGGAATGTCTATAGTGTGACTCATTCAATGGGTGTTTTGGATTTTAGGTATAAAATCTGATTTAATTTAACAACAATTTTCATAGGAACATGATGAGGACTAGTTTGGGGAGTCAGATAGATCTGGATTAAATGATGGTTTTTTAGCACTTATAAACTATATGGCTTTAGAAAGTTACTTATTCTTCCTGATTTTTAGTTATTGATAAAATAGATCTGATGTGATTTACCCCAAAGGCTGATTGTATTAATAGGAAAATATTTCTAAATGCTTGCCTTAAGCCAGCACTTAATGTGATTTCTCATAAATTATGAGTTTTATTGAGTCCAAGATGCAATATAGTACCATTTTTAACATTTCAAAATTTATTTATCAGAGAGAGAGAGAGAGAGAGAGAGAGAGAGAGAAGGAGGGAGAGAGGGAGAGAGAAAGAGAGAATGGGCCTGCCAGGGCCTCTAGCCACTGCAAACAAACTCCAGACATTGTACCACCTTGTGCATCTGGCTTACGTGGGTACTGGGGAATCAAACCTGAGTCCTTACGCTTTGCAGGCAAGTGCCTTAATTGCTAAGACATCTCTCTAGCCCAGTACCACTGTTTTATGGATCACTGAGAGAACATTGTCAGTGTAACTATCATATCCTCTCAAGTATGAGATACAACCTGATATCAGAGATGAGAAAAAGTGCATTTTAGAAGGATTGAAATATTGTGGTATCACAGGTTATGTACCCCATTAATAAGGACAATAAATTACTGAAGCATATAAAGCAAATAATTGGCTAGTCTGTCAGGTCTGTTAGTAGTTGAGGACTGGCACCTTTCTTCATAGCCTTTCTCAATTATTCGTGACCTTCAAAATCAAAAAAGATTTTTCTTACATTAAGTCAAGTTATCTCACAACAATTCAAGCCAGCCTCTGCTATTTATTCCACTCTGGAGATAACGAGCAAGTGGTCAGTATCCTCCGAACAGTCATTCATCTCCTTGTTAACTTATAACTTAAACGGATTTCCCTCACACTAATTACAATATAATTATCTAAGCCTACAAAACATCTTACCAAAGTAATGTGAATGAATTCAGGGAATTAAGAGGTTTTAAAAGCTGGCCATTCATCCATTCAACAGATATTAATGGTGAGCATAACATGTGCCCAGTCTTTTTTCAGAATTGAGACTGAAAGAGTAAACTAGACAAGGTCCCTGCTCTCATGGAATTTGGAGGAGACAGATGATAAATGAGTGGCCAATAATATTTTGGATGGACTTGAAGTGACAAAAATAAGGCAAGATAATGAGAGAGAATGGAATGGATGCTGGAGCTATTGTGGTAGAGTAATCGAGAACCGTCAGGGGAGGGCACTGCTAGACAGATGCTGGAGTGATGGGAACCAAGGGGCATAGTGGTAGCATAGACCTCTCTAGTAGGAATGGGATGGACTGTGCTATGTAGATCATGGAGGAATGGAAATAACAGAGGGAAAAGGGGGTCAGTAAGGATGGACCATGGTGGACACTGATAAGACTGTGGTAGCAGAAGATGAGTTTATCCTATATAAAGGAGGGCAGGAGAGATGGCTTGGCAGTTAAAGTGCTTGTGTGCGAAGCCTAAGTTCAATTTCCCAGAACCAACATAAACCAGATGCCCATGGTGCTGCAGGAGTTTGTCATGTCCATTATCTCCCTCTCTCCTCTCTCTCTCAATAAATAAGTAAAGATAAAATAAAATAAATGTAAAGGGAAACCAGCGAGACATGGAGTGTATTGTTAAAATGGATAGGGTTAAGATCTAGGTTTTTTTACTTTTTAATTTTTATTTATTGGTTTCTCTTGCTACAGAATAAAGAAAGTGAATTGTTTGGCCAAGATGGAAGGAAACTTTAATGCAGTGAGACCAGTTAGAAAGACCTCAAAGAGGTGCAGAGCAATCCAAAATGGCAGACTGTAAGTGCAGAGATGAATGGAGTAAATTTTCAAGATGGAACTCTTGCGATATGGATTTGAGAGGATGACAGTGAGAGAAAAATGCAGGCATATTCTCAGGTATTGGGACAAAGCAGAATGTATGGTCATGCCATATACCATGTATTGAGGGTGATGAAGCCAGCACATCTGCAGTACAGGGACCACTGAGATGTCTGGTGATGAGTCAAGGTGGAGTGCAATCAGATGTATGAGTCATTAGGTAAGAGGAAAAGCATAGATACAGGTATGAACTCAAGATGTCATTTAATGTCAAGGTGAGATTTTTCTAGGGAGAAAATAGAAGTAGAGTTCAGGAGATGTTTGAAGGAAGAGAAGAAGGAACCCATAAGGGAGATTCTTCAGAAACCTATAGAAGAAGTGCTCCTTAGAATAATTAAGAGGTAAGATGGCGTTAAAGATGCTGTGAACAAGATCATAATGGTGGTGCTGTTGACTAGCTGTGGACTGAGCCCACTGTGGAGGGAGACCTGCTCTAGACATAACACTAGTAATCTGAGGAGTAGCCATCTTTCACTCTACAGACACACAAACACTAAAGGTTTAGAGGATATGGCCAATGTTAAGAAGAAGTGATGGATCTTGGAATTTCAGCCACCAGAGCACATGGTGTTTACTACCTTATGCTGCCTCTGTGTAGGGACATTGAAGAAAATGAAATGGGAGCTAGGAGAGAGGAGAGTGTTCAATGTCCAGGGAGCAGAGACAGGGGGCCTATGGGTTTGCTTGGTGCAAATGCATTTTGGTAAACTGCATCATTTGGGTAATGATGCTATTTTGAAAGTGGTTAGAAAGACAAAAATGCTTCACAAAAAAAAGGGGGGGTTTGGAACGGACCGAGCAGATGAAGCACATTCCCCCCTTTTCTCTTCTAGGTGTTCCTGAATAATAAAAGCCACCAACCACTATTCATCTCTGATTAAACAAAAGTATGTGTGCATAAAAGAGGGAGGGAAAGATAGAGAATGAATATGAACCACAAAATTCAAGTGGCAAGCTTAATCCTTGCTATTTAGAATGATGAAGGGAGGTAATATGTGAAATCCAGTTAAAATATGATTTCATGTTCTAATATACATTTTGAATTTATGGGGAACTGACGTCTGCCATTTATTCAGAGCAAGAAATGCATATGCTGTGCAGCTGAACTGATCATCCTATAATGGGACACCTAGCATTTTTCACAAGTGATTGATCTTTTCTACCCCTGAACAGTCATATCCTAACTGTTGAAAAAAAATGAAAAGAAAAAAAAAAAAAAGAAAAAGAAAAGGAAAAGGAACACATTTCAGGCTTCTTTGGCCTTGTATTATATGTGAACCAATGAAGGTACTAACATTCGCCAGCTTTAGTAAGGGGAAAAAATTAAAAGAAAGAAAATTTCAATAGGGCAAAATACCCAGAGGTGGATATATTAATTGGAATAGTCTTCACTAAAGTTAAATAGAACTTAAACACTGTTTGAAGTCCGTGTTATATATCCCCCAATACATACTGAACTGGGAGGAAAAGAAACCAGGCTTTATTTCCAGCTGTGTCGTTGATTTGAAGAAGTTGTTTAACCTGTCTGAGGAGCTCAGTTTGTCTATCTCCAAAATGAGAAAAACAGCATTAGTCTGTACCCAACAGAAAGCCAGGTCTCAGATTCAAAGCCAAGGGTCCTATTTCAAATTGAGTTTTAAGGTGAGTAGATCCTCTCTTTCAAAATAAATAAATAAATAAATAAATAAAATATAGTTCAGAATCCTGAAAATAGGAAGAAAACGGAACCACTGGCTTTAGGAGCCTTAACAGTCCTCATTATGCACAGATTCTCTTCCAATGTATTAGTTACTTTCATCATTGCTGTGACCAAATACCTGACAAGAAGCAACTTAAGGGAGGAGGAGTTTATTTCAGCTTACAGTTGGAGGCAATACAGTCCAAAACGGCGGGGAAGACATGCCAGCAGGAGTATGAGACACCCGGACATATTTCATGTCCAGTCAGGAAGCAGAGTGATAACTGCTGCCACTCAGCTACACCAGCCCATGGAATGGTGCCTTCTGCATTTAGAGAAACTGAGGTGTTTAATCTAACTTAGAAACTACCTCATCAACATGCCCAGAGTCTCCGAGAGGTTTCTAGATCCTGTCAAGTTGACAATCAGTACTAACCATCACAGCCAATCATACAGGTCACAGTGCCAGATCAGTTCTTGGATCTCTTGTGGAACTTGTAAGGTATACCTCTCGGTGGGGAGGTGGGGGCACTGATGCATTCTGATTTGCTTAATGCTCTCCTGGTTTCACCACAGGAAACTCCACATGCTGGGAATGTGCTCAGCCTCAGTCAAATGAATACAACTGGTCATACATTAAGCCTTGAGTCACACTTGCCTTGACGTTGATGTGTGTTGGTAGCTAGACTCAATTTGCTTTTCTAGGTCTTCTATATCTTTGTCCCTCATTTGACTGGAGAATAGCTGGTATGTTTTTCAACATCTAACTCAACTCTTCCATGGGAGTTTCCTCAATAGTCCAACTAGTTAGTCTTGTACTTGTGTCAACATCACTATTTCCTTTTTGTAATACTGTTTGGAACATCTGTATATTGCTTTATGTTTCATGGGTGAATGTGTGCATCTTGAGAACAGAGCTGAGAGCTACATGCATCTTTCAATTCCCTGCTCCCACATGTTCATGTGTGCATTCATTCAGTCATTTCCTGCAAAGCTGGGTAACTTTACTGGGAAGGGAAGGGACCTCTCCTTTGCTTATGTTGAAGTCAGCAAGAAATGTGAAATAAGAAAGCCCTGAAAGACCTGGGGACATAGCTCTGTTGGTACGATAGCTTCCTTGCAAACCTGGGGAATTGAGTTCCAGTTCCAAAACCCATGCAAAGTACAAGGCAAGATGGTTTGTGCTTTTTTAATCCCTCTCTTGAGGAGGTGGTGCAAGAAGATCTCTGGGTCTTTCTGGCTGCCAATCTAGCCTACTTGGTGAGTTCCTAGCCAGTGAGACATCTTGTCTCCCAAAGTGTTGATGATGTTCCTGAGGAGTGACACCCGATATTGTCTTCTGGCCTTGCATGCACATACTTGCATATATACCTCCTCCCCAACACAAAGTACAAAGGGTCTTTAATGGGGTTGGCTGGCCATATTTTGAGTTTCATTTACATGCCAAAATGCCAGGATTTATAACTTGCTTCCTATGGCATTTTCCCTATATTTTCTCAAAAATTTCACCAAAACTTTACAAGTCAAGAAAGATGTTCAAATTCACTGGCTATCAGAAAAAAAATATTTCTTATGCTTAGTCTTGTTTAGTCTAGTAATACAGGATTTTTGTTTGTCAGTTATATGGGTATATCATTCTCAGGACCTGTAGGGAATTTAGGAATTCAAAGTAGTTCAGCTTCTGTTCCACCCCTCGGCTCACACAGAAGCTGATAGGCAGGATAGTCACATATGCTATCTTGTAGAATGTATCCTGCGAGCACTACAGATCTAAAAGTTCACAGGGTGAGAGGACCAAGCATCCAGGTAGTCTGAGGTAGCTGCAAGGTGGACCTTAGTTTTGGAGAAGATTGAAAAATAATAGCAATTGTTTTCAAATTCAAGTGTCTCAATGGGAAAGGTGCTCTTGAGTTTGGGTTTATGGCATCCTTTTTTGAGTGAATTTCCACCTTTGTGAAACATTCTGGAGGTAATTTGGACCTATACTCTTCTCTTTATTCTCTTCCTTTCTCGTTGAGCTAGTCAGTTTTTTTCACTGCTGTGACAAATACCTGAGTAAAATAAAGTAAGAATGTTTTTAAATATTTTATTTTTATGTATTTATTTGAGACAGGGAAATAAGCAAGGTGAGAGAGAGCAAGAAAGAGAGAGAGAGAGAGAGAGAGAGAGAGAGAGAGAGAGAGAGAATGGGTGTTCCAGGGCCTCCAGCCACTGCAAACAAACTCCAGATGCAATCTTGTACATCTGGCTTACATGGGTCCTGGTGAATCGTACCTGGGTCCTTTGGCTTTGCATGCAAACACCTTAACCACTAAGTCATCTCTCCACCTCAGATTTTTTAAAAAATATATTTTATTTATTAGAGAGAGAGAGAGAGAGAGAGAGAGAGAACGCAAGCACATGCCAGAGCCTCTAGCCACTGCAAACGAACTCCAGATGCATGTGCCCCCTTATGCATCTGGCTTATGTGGATCGTGGTGAATCAAACCAGGATCCTTTGGCTTTACAGGCAAATACCTTAACCACTAAGCCATCTCTCCAGACCCCAGATTTTTAAAAATTTGCTCACATTTCATAGGTTTCAGTCCATGGTTGGCGGGTTCCATTGCTTTTAGACCATGGCCAGGAAGAAACATCATGTAGTGGTTTGAATGAAATGTTTTAAATATTTAGTCCACCACTAGTGGCAATTTGGGAAAGCTGTGAGGTCTTTAAGAGATGGAGCCTTGCTGGTGTTGTATTCCTGGGGGAAGGCCTTGAAGTTCGTCAGTCTGCCCTACTGAGTGTTGAGGGTCAACTCATTCTTGCTTCCATGTTCTAGCTGGTATGACAAGATGGGATGAGCTTCCTGCTCACACCTTGCTTTCCCTGAGATGAAGAAAGTTCCCCTTGAGACTGTAAGTGGAAATGGACCTTTTCTCCCAGAAGTTGCTTTTGGTTGTGTGTTTTGTTCCAGTGATGAAGAGCTGGCTGGACACATCATCATAGCAGGACTGGTACAGGAGATCTGTTGTCTTCACAGCACCAGGAAGCAGGGTGAGGAACACAAAAATGCCAAGCATAAAAAGTACTCTTCAGAGCTCTCTTCAAGAGTTTCCACAAACTCTCAATAATCATTCAGTTGCGATCCCATCAGTGCACAAACCCATTGATCAGGTCAGAACTGTCGTCATCCAGTCACTTCTCAAAAGCCCATTCAGCTGGCAAGAAGCCTAACATACGAGACTCTGGAGGACTTGCCACTTAGAGGAATCTGTTTTAGCTTGATAGTTCTGCTGTTCTTGGGGTTGGTTGCAGTTTGGTCTTGTTTCCAGAGTTGTATTGATAGAAACCCTGTATGAAAATCATATCACATCACTACCATTCCTCAATACTGTCTTCATCAACTGCCATTAGCAGCCCAGAAAATAATATCATCAGTTTTTCAAGTGAATGAAGAACATGGGGAAATGTTTACAGCGTTTTATGAAATTTTTATGGACTAGGGAGTGATTGACATGTTAATAAACAGCAGAAAAAGATATTTCGGTTTGCTTTCTAGTTATCCTTGTATTTCCTATTGGAAACCTGTTGTCAACAGGCATACGTCTTCCATGCCCAGTGTACACTTGTCTGCTGATAATTGCTATTTATACTTCATTTATAAAGAAATCCTGGAGGAACATTAAAGCACCAATCTGTACCATCTACCTTCATTTTTATTCTGATCATATCTTCCTGTTGGTGAAAGGGAAGGAGGTGCTAATGTGTGATAGCTTTTTTTCTCTCCCAAAGTGTACCATTTCTTTGAGATGCTTTTAAAGTCATTTTAATTCTGAGTTCTGGGAACCTGGCAAAAATAATTGAATTGTCAATGTTTGGTGCAAATTCAAATATCCAATGACTAGGCTATTTTTGGTTTACCAGTATTGCTGGTCCTCTTCCATGTGGCTTATAAGCAGAGCAATTGTAGAGCCCGTGTTTTCAGCAAACACTTAATGCTTCTCTGCAGTTACCTTCTCCTGAAACTGTGTGTCTCCCTGAAGTCAGATTGGTGCTATTATTACTGTTGCTAACAATAGCTCCTGTCCACAGCGGGGAAGAACAATTAACAAATTCATCAATTGTGTTTGTTTACATGTCTGAGCTCAAGGCTAATTATTTAATTAATGTCTTCTATCTTGAATAGCAGTGTTAGCACATGGAAGTGTGAGCGAGTGGCAAACAAAGTGAGGTAGGAGAAATTCCAATTTATTTGTGATATGTCAATAGACTATTTATTTAAGACCCAGGGTTAGGGGAGGGATATTTTCATCTCAGTGGTTAACATTGGAATGCTAGATACAGAGCTAATTAATTAAATTAGCTAATGTCTTCTGCAGTCATTGGAAGGTACTTTGTAATCATGGCTCCTATTAATAATAAATAATAAATGGCAAACTTGAGATATTTTACAAAATTTCTGTCATACTTCCTGTTGTAGGAATGGACTATGGAGCCTATTAGAATTGTGTTTAACATCAAGGGCTAACCCTAGCTATGCCGCCTCTTCTTGGTTCCTCCATCTGTTCTCTGCAAGGTGATATCTTTGACACTTCTCACTTCACAAATCTCCCCTCCCTGCCTGTGGATGGTGGCTTTCATCATGGTGTTCTATGACCAGTTACGTCACTTAGGGCATTTTAGGTGCTTTGGCACGGGGGAGGCCTGAATGGAAGGCTGATTTTCCGAGTTTCGTTGATTTTTAATACCAACGAAGGAAATTGTTTGCTTTTAAAATCCTTTCTTTTGAAGTATGTAAAAACAGATAGGAGAATGAGTCCAGAGCTTTGTGGTTAAGGAAAAAGCCTTTTTCTTGAACTAGTTCCATGTTGTGGGTGGAAGTGGCTTCAAAGAGGAAAGAGTAACCTTGCTGTCTCCAGCAATTCCTGAAGACCACGAACATGGCTATTCTTTTTGTTTCACAAGAGCTGCTCTGATGCCCCAGCACTGCATCTCCCCACTCTGCATATCACTGTCCAAACAGGTGAGCCAGCTACTTCCCAAGATCAGACCCTGTTGAGTTGTGTTGAGTTCGATTCTTTCCAACTTGCATTCCTTACATACTCCTGAGAGTGACCGGGGCATGTGGCTGGGTGCTGTCCTGAAGCACAGCCCCATATAGAGTCTCTGGTGTCAGAGTTGAGAGTGTGACTGCTCAGACCTGAAGGTTTCAATTCCCTCAGTAGCTCCATGATGGCTGGGGCATGTTGCTGAGCACTCTGTAGGTTTGCATTCACATCTGCAGGGTAGGAGTGGTGATGGTTTTTAACTCATGGTGAATAGGCAGCTGGATGTAAGTAGTTGTGACAGTAAATGAAGTAGCACGTGTAATCAACAGAAGACCTAGGGAGCGCTTTGCATGAAAATATGTGAATTCAGTAGTGTTCCTTCAAAACTAATGTATGGAAGGACTCATCCCTAACTGGACCTTGGTAGATGTCGGGGTTTTGATGGAGTTGTAAAAGTGGGGGCTCTGTGATAAGGTGAACATCCCTATTTCAAAGGAATTATCCAGAGCCCTATCTTCTCTCTCCTCATGTGAAGATATAGCAGAAAGGAAGCCCTCAGTAAATGTCTGGCACTTTGGTCTTTCAGCCTCTACAGCTGGGGAGAAAGAAGTTTCTGTTGCTGAAGCTTCCTAGTCTATGGCATCTGGTTCTAGCAGCCCTAGCCATGACCCTAGGCACACAGTTTCTGCCCTCATTGAAACAGGGAGCTGGCCTAAAATGGGCTGCTGAGGTGCTCCCCAAAACCCCAAGCCCTAAGTTCGTGTCTGTTCATTAGCCAAAGAATTGGCAATCCAGGCTAAAGAAAATGATTTTTAAATGACTACATTTTATTCAAATATCACAGGGATGTGAGGGAGGGAAAGGGCCAAAGAAGGGAAGGTAAAGTGGGGAGAGGGGAAATACACCACATGGTTCAGAAGCCCATGTAAATGAAAATGGACCTTAGACTACATATATATACATATGAAAAGGGATTTAAAAAGACATGCATTTTCTTTTATTTATTTGAGAGAGAGAGAGAGGCAGATATGTATGTGTGTGTGTGTGTATGAGAGAGAGAGAGAGAGAGAGAGAGAGAGAGAGAGAGAATGGGCACACCAGGGCCTCCTGCTGCTGCAAACAAACTCCAGACGCATGTGCCACTTTCTGCATCTGGCTTACGTGGATCATCCTGGGGATTTGAACCGTGGTCCTTTGGCTTTGCAGGCAAATGCCTTAACTGCTAAACTATCTCTCCAGCCCAAGATATGCGCTTTCAAAGAGATTAAAAAGTAAACAAAACAAAACAAAACAAAACAAAAAACAAAAACCAACACAGTAAGAAAAAGTGCCAGGTGGGGGAAGAGGGACAATCTTACCTCACGAAGAGCCAGCCGTTTTGTTGTGTGCAGTTCAAGGGCTGCAGAGGATAAGAAGAGCTTTCTCTGTGAACCCCCCAAAAGATACAGTTTTTTGACTTCGCCCTCAGGACAAGGTGGGCATACCTGTGCCAGGTATCCCAGCCAGTCGGCCTGGGCTCAGAGGACGAATCCACCTGTACCTGGGCAGCACTCAGGAAAACTTTGATTGCGTGAGATGGGTAGATGTTGAATCCTACAACTGAAGCAGTTGTGAGGTGAGATGGGGCCGGGGGAAGGGGGCAGAGATGTGGTAAGGGTGTGGCATAAGATCATATCCTTAAGGGCCTGTTCCTGTCTCCCTAGTCCAAAATCTGTTTAACCTGGTCTCTGATATCCGGGAAACATAGTTTGGGGGAAGGAAGAGAAAAGCTGAATGTAAGTGCCTTAGGCAGCATTGCAAGTTCCTTGCTGGTAGCATTAAGAGCAAGGGGGAGTGTGAGGAAACTCTTCCTAGCAGGTGGGATTCCAAGTGGGCCTTGTTGAACAGGAGACTTTAAAATGTGGAGGTGACTCAGAGCTAGAGAAGCCCACGTGGAAAACCCTACCTGTGGTAAAGTAAAGTCTCTTTGCAATATTAAGGGAATATTAAGTGTAGAGACAAGGAGAGGACATGCAGCACAGCAGAAAACCAGGGGAGATCCTGGTAGTGGCAGCCAGCCACCGTATAATGCATAGAGAACAGGCTCTGGAATCAATACTGACTTACATGTGATTGCAGCTCTGCACCCTGCAATGGGATGACGTTGTTGAGTGCATCTGAATCAGATGCTTCCTCTGTAAAATGGGCATGATTTGCATGTGTTATAGCCCAGAAAAAGTGCTGTTATTAGCATCCTCTTACAGGCAGCATGCAGAGTTTGTAATGAAGCTGTTACATTGTAGCAACAATCTTTAAGGATTAACAGGTGCAAGAAAATAAAATAAAAAAGATCCTCCTGGCCAGGGCATGGTGGTGCATGCCTTTAATCCCAGCACTTGGGAGGCAGAGGTAGGAGGATTGCCATGAGTTCGAGGCCACCCTGAGACTCTATAGTGAATTCCAGGTCAGTATGGGCTAGAGTGAGACCCTACCTCAAAAACCAAACCAAACCAAACCAAACCAAACCAAACCAAACCAAACCAAAACAAACAAAACAAAACAGATCCTCCTGGTGGTAAAATTTCAAAGAGAGATTGATGGGTGAAAGTCAACCCTGTAGATGTAATGGGAAAGGTTTGGTGTGTGTTGGTAGGGGTCCCCCCCCCACTCCACTACTCCAAACATCATTTAATCAAAAGCAGCAGAAAGTGTTCTCATTCTTGCTCCCATGAGAGGCGTGGAGGCTTCAAAGCCATTAGAATACTGGCTAAGGGAAGTTTGAGAGAAGAATAATACATTAATTGACGTTTGTGGAGTGTGTTCTTCTATGTTCCACCCACTTGTCCTTTCTGCATTGCAAATCCCACAGCAAGTTGGTCTCCACTGACCTTCTTGCTTGCTGGTTCACTGGGATGCCATCCTGGGAGCAATTTTTAACCACAGGATATGGCCCAGTATATCTTTGAGTGCATGACTGAGGTTGAAATAATTGTTTTTCTCTGCTGATTTGTTAGCTTTTTATTGATTAATGGTCTCAATGAACAATTTGTTTTTCATCTTAAGTTAAGGATATTCTGGGTCTGCCCTCCTGTCTATGAGTTATTGATTTACTATGGTCTGGAAAAATTCTTTTGTCCCCCAAATTTGGGGCACGCCCCATGAAGGGGTTTTGAAAAGATAGTCATTCATCCTATTCCAAATCAATGCATTTTGGTGTCTTCCCCTGAGGTTTGCTGCAAGTAAAGAAAAATTAGATTTAGATGATAACAGTTTAGGCTGGGAAGATCTCTCTTAATTACTATTATTTCATAACTGGCTTATTGCAAGAACAACTATTAATATACATACCCATAGAACAAAGCTTCTATGTTCCTTGCATTTTTCCTGCTTATTTAGGATAGAAGGCATCTTGATATTTCTGTTTTATTCTTTGCAAGTGCATTTTAAGAACATGCACATCTGCTGGGCCATGAGAAGAGAGATTGTCTGAGCTCTTATGCATTCCATGGCTCATTCACATCAGGAAATGTGTGTAAATCTAAAACAAATATGAAATTCAAGCCTTTAATGGCAGCAAATGTGTCCCGTAAATGAACGAAGTAAATTAGTAATAAAAACAGTAACCCAACAAGGCTCTCTGCTTTCAACCTTAGCCTGATTCTGTGCAGGATCTGCCTTTTCACTACCAATTTATTGTTTTGATTAGAAAAGGTGTGAAATATTAAAATCTCTTTAAAATTGCTACATCCAACAAGTCATTAATACTGCTTACCTTGGTTTTATCTTTTAGAAATATTGGCGTGAGGAGCAAATAATGAATTATGGGAATATGCATAGGTGGCATATCTTCATTATTCTTGATTTACCATGCAAGATAGATAGAGCTAATAATAACTGTGCTCATATAGAGAACTCTCCACCAGGCCCATTTTCTCCTTTATTCCCAGGCAGTGGTAAGCGCTCTCTGTAATTTGCCCATTTTATTTTTGTCATTCATTTAAGCATGTTTTTGCCCCATTTAAGGATAAGTGCAGTAATAATTTTAATGGGCATGGTGATGGGGAAGACCACCCAGAGATTAATATTTGGACACAGCATGACGAGAATGCAGTCTTTGATGCCAGCAGGCATGTGGGTGTTTTGACAGACCAGTCAAGCGTGCACGTATACATTGCATTTCCCAAGGCATTTAGTCTTCTGTCAGTCTATCCTGGGTTGTCTCAGTGACTCCTGGGGAGTGTCCTTACTGATGAAGAGGAGGTATTTTCTATCTGCTTTGACAAACATATATTGGGTTCATGTCCACATCACAAAAGCCTTTCCACGACCATAGTCTGCCTCCCCTCACCCCACGTTGAGCGATTATCTTTAGTTTTGATCTATGTCTATGTGGTAACAGTGTTCATGCTAGACCCAAGGGTTGTTCTTTCTGTGAACTTTAACAGACACTTCAAGGCCCTCAGCCCAGTCTTGCTATGTGTACTTTTCAACACTCTGTGCTGTAATGTGGGCAGATAAGCTAACACGTGTTCATCTGCTCGGAGGTCTGCAAACTTGGGGACTTTCTTGTCATCTCCTTGGAACATGGCAGAGCACATAGCAGATGTCTGACAAACAGGGAAGGGAGGGTGGGTGACAGGAGGAGCCATGTGGTATTAGAGTGACTGTTCCTTTTTTTATTAATTAGTTTTGTATTCAGCAAATACAGTCAGTTTGGTACCATTATTAGGCTCATCTGTGACCTACCCCCTCCCCTTGGCCCCTCCTTGTTGAGGTATATGGGTCCTGCATTGTGGAGTTATCCCACAGTTATGGGTAAGATAAATGTCTCTGCATATCATGACCCAACGTGTGGCTCTGACATTCTTTCTGCCCCCTCTTCCGCAAAATTTCCCTGAGCCATGTTGGGTTTATTTTTGGTCTGCTTCAGTGATGAGGTGTTGGGGGCCTCTGAGGCTCTGGCTCTCTGATTTGGTAGGGTTGATTTTTCTCTGTGTTGATATCCTTCCCCCTTGTGCTGGTATCCGGTTCATCAGGCAAACAGCACCCTTGCTTGTTTCGCCAATTTCTCTTTGTTTCAGCCGGGCCCCTTTAAAAAAAATAGAGTGACTATTCCCTGAAGCTCTTGGGTAAGAGAACAGCCAGACCATGAAGGAAGGGTGGGAAACAGAGCTTTCATGAACAGTGCTCAGAACACACATGAGGGGATCGATTTTGAACCAGTGGATGCAGTGCAAGTTAGACTCAAAGCAGGTGTCCTAGCCAAGAGTGTATTCGATTGTGAGGTAGGAAAGGCCACATGGGCTCATTCAAGCAAAACATGTCTGAGGTGGGGAGCTGACAGGATACAGAAATGAAAACAAATTAGACCCTGGGCGAGCTGCTATCATACATCTTAGAGGAGGAGGAGGAGATGTCTCTGTCTCTCTGTTGCTGTCTCTAAGACAATGAAGCCAGCTGGTATAGTTTCCCCAGCTGCAGAAACTGCACAGGACCTCATTTCTGTCTTCTCCAGCTTCTCTGGGTTTTGATTCATTTCCTTCTCCTTTATACTGGGCCAGTTTGGCTACATGCTCTGAACGGAGACAATTTCTAGTCCAGCTAGTCAAGACTGGATAGACATAGAAGTCTGGCTAGGAGATTGATGGTTTGAGTCTCTAAACTGGGTTGGAGAGAGTAGACAATCAAATATGCCCATGTCATGTGGAGGGGAAAAGCAAGATCAGTCCCAAGAAAGGGTCCTCTGGAGCACTTAAAGGCCTTGGAAGGTATCTGATGGCTGGGACACATGGCCAGCATTGGTCACTCTAATTTTAGAGTGTTTAGAAATAATCTTTCTCATGGTGCATATCAATAATGAACCCTTCCAGTAGAAGCTGTCCCTTTGGTTTGAGTATGATCCTAGGGACATATGATACTCAGCCTTTTCACTAGAGGCTGCCCCTTTCCCCAAATTCCCCTAACTCCTTTTTAAAAACTAACTAATTAATTAATTATTTACAAGGAAAGAGAGAGGGAGAGGGAAAGGAGAGAATGGGCATGCCGGGTCTTCTAGCCATTGCAAACAAACTTCAGATGCATGTGCCACTTTGTGCATCAGGCTTTACATAGGTACTGGGGAACTGAACCCAGGTCATTAGGCTTTGCATGTAAAGCACCTTAACCACTGAGCAATCTCTCCAGCCTTCTCCTAACTTTTTTTTTTTATGTCTCTTGCCCTGATTACATTGGGGACCATGTGAATGTAAGAAGTGACAATTGCCAATGAATCATCAATTATAGCCTAAGGCTGTCATCCCCAAAGTGAGTGTTTGTTTCCTTGAATCAAAGTTAGCTAAAAGCATTCTATCCCTTAGACACTCAGCAATCATTATTGGATAAACATTCTGTTCCAGGTGTAGGGTTGTGGGGATGAAGGTGACATTCCTTACTGGCATTACAAGATAATATTAGGTAATAAATGCTATAGGAAACAATAGAGACATGGGCTAGAGAGCCATCACAGTGCCTTATCTGTTAAGGTGGTCAGGGGAGACTTTACTAGTTGTTTGATCCTGTTGGAAGGCGTGTATGTTTGCTTCAAGAGTACCCTTAGCACTCCTTTCTGGGTTGCTGTTTGGGTTCAGGGTCTGACCGGCATCACTGTAGCTCAAATCTGGGGAAAGTGCTGATGCAGCCTGGATTGGCCATGTGCACCCCCTGTGAGGGGCCATTGATGGCATGCTTTCTCCAATCAGCAAATGAGTGCCCCAAGTCCCAAGGGTAGGAATATTTGAGGTCATGTGACTAATACTGACAGAAGAACTACTCTGTTTCAGAAGTATAATATCTTTTGTTTAGTGTTAGCTTTTAGGAATCTTTAGTGAGGACCTCACATTTGCAAAGGTGTGCATCGTGGCCCCTGGCCAGACTCAGGCACAGGCATGGCTAATGATAAGACACGAGCTGATGTGTATTCTGTGTGGACTTTTGTTTTTGCATTCATTACTGGATTTTGCCATAGTCCTTTCTTTCAGAATCTGTGAAGCTGAATCTTAATGGACTGATAGCCAGAGAGATAATTATTAGTCACCTTGTGAAGTTTCTTGGGTCAATACTTCCAGAAAATCTGACAGTGTATTCCATCTTGGAGACCCAGGAGACACAGTGGTACCTTATGCTTTGTTGAAGATTAGGAGGTAAAAGAAACCCCTTTAACTTGACTGGCCACTCTTCCAAGTTTCTGGGGAATAAGACTGAGTTGCTGCTGTAGGAGGATGTATGTAAGAGCCTACTTGACTTGCGTCTCCCAGTATGGAAATGTAAAGCTCTGAGGAATCCACACGCACTCTGGGAAGTTTTCGAGCACATTATCACTTACTTACAGGCACTAATGACTTCGATAATGTAGTGAAGTTTAGCATAAATAGGCTCATCATTAAAGTTGATGGCAGAAGTATAAACAAGGCCCACACTATTAAATTTGCTATTTGTTCGTTATGCGTCTGGAATTATCCTGGCATCTCTAGCTGCTTTTGACTGGATATTCATAAACCTAAGTCAAATATGGTATTAGTTTCTTTTTTTTTTTTTCTATGCCACCCAAAAAGAATGAGGTGATTTCTAAAGCAATCTCTCCCACAAATGGAATAAACAAAGCTGAAAAGTATGATCCTCTGAGATTCTGAGGTGACATCTGCCATGCTGCTCACATGGTTTACAGAGCACCACAGTTTGACAGAGAACACATAGAGATAGATTCAGAGAAGTTGGTTGAGAGTCTGATGGTGTGCTGTTGGCAAGACACATACTTACTGAATAACAGTGCAATTGTCAGTTGGCAGAGATGATAATAAGACCTAATCTGTCACAGAGGGTGGCAAGGTACCACATCATTAGACTGACAAGTGTAGGGTGGGTTTGCAACCAGTTTGGCCTGGTTATGTTTGCTTATATTAGCTAAGTGACTTTGGACAAGGTTCTTTATCTTTGTGTTCCTCAAATAAAGCTGAAAATATGGAAATTGTGGGGATTAAATATCTAAATAAAGTGCTTAGGCTGTGCTTGGCATTCATACATGCATACCACACACACAAATACACACACACACACACACACACACACACACACTCAATACACTCTAGCTTTCACTTAAAGTAAACTGTAGGAAACTATAGAGAACTGTGCAAGACAGTAATCATTATCATAAGGATCCAGGTGGAGAATAAAAAGAACCTACCCCAATGTTAATTGCCTGCACAGAGCTTGCAAGTGAAAACACATGTCCCCACTGAGCACAAAAGAGCGCGTTGGTGATTTTATCTAATGTCAACTTCAGAGGACAGCTAATATTTATTGGAACAAAGTGTCTATTTCATAGGGTTCTATTGTAGTGTCCAGTCAAGGTGACCTTCTTGGTAGGTTCAAGGACAGGTGGAAAAGGAAGGAGTGTGTCTGGGTGAGGTAAGGCTGGAGACAGCAAGCTGGTCGAGCAAAAGGAGGAACAAAAAGAGTCCTTTCTTCTTCCTCCTTCTGCACTGGTGTTCATCTGAGTAACCCAGTGAGTGGTTCTCTGTCAGTCCCTTGATCTGCACACAAGGCCAGGCATACCAGGGAGAAGGGTTCCCGCTGCATATCTCAACTTGCAAATCTACATGCAGATGTTGGAGTCCCTTTCTAATTCCTACTTCCTTTACAACTGGGTTCCGCCAGCCTTCCCATGGGCAGTTGTGCTTAAAGCTACCAAGCAGATGCCCCTACTTCTTAATCACAGGCCTATCTGGGCTTCCATTAGAGTGTCCCTTAGGTAGCCAAGCACCCTTGTAAATCTCTACACTTTTCTAAAGTTAACATCGTGAATCACATGGCCAGGAGAGGACATTCTGAACATATGTGACGTCAAGGTCATCAAAGCAGTGAATGCCTGTCCACTTTATTTGCTGAAATACCTGACAATTATCCCAGGATTAGACATCCAGACAGTGTCTTGGGATGCTCTGTTTAACGTAACTCTTTCCTTCATACCTTGTCAGATAGGCTGTGAGCCTGTTGGGGCATTCTTCCACCTCTGTCCTTTATCTCTTAGTACTGTGGAGGTGCAGAGTATGTGGGCAGCTGGAGCTGGATGAATGGATGGGTAAGTGAAGGGCACACGTACCTGGGGCTCAGTGAAAAATCATGCTAAAGAAAACCAGTGTAGCTGCTATTTTTACTTCAAGCTCACAGCAACTTGCAACACGACTGCCAGGTTCCTCTGCACTCCTGGCTCTTGCCCAGGTTGCTGCCATGCCAAGTGGCAGTTGTGAGATCTGAGTTTTGCCTCTGATTTGACTTAAGCCTTCCTCAGAGCAGAAACCATGTCTAGGGTATTTATAACTCTTTTTCCAGCACAGCAGCGTATGTATGATATATGTTCAATAAATGTTTATTGATGAACATGTGACCAGAACGCTTGGCACACTCTGACCAAGACCCGGAATTATCTCCTCTACCTCTGTAGGTGATTTCTCTTTTCTTGCTTTTGTGGTGTTCATGCATGTGTGTGTGTGTTCACATGTGTTTGGGTGCACGTGCGCATGTGTGTGGGTGAGCATGCACATGTGTGTGCATGTATGCGGAGGCCAGAGGTTGATGTGACGTGGCTTGCTCTATCATGCTCTTCCTTGTAGATTGAGGCAACATCTGTCACTTGGAGCTAGACCTCACTGGTGCGGCTAGTCCAGCCAGCCAGCTTGCCCAGGGGCTTCCCTGTCTCTGCCTCGGTAGTGCTTGGACGACAGATGGCTGCCACAGTCACCAGCGTGTACATGGGTGCTGCACCCAAACTCTCATCCTCATGCTTGTGTGGCAAGCACTTTACCCACCGACAGTTCTCCCTAACCCCGACCATGTCCCTTTTCTTTCTTTTCTCCTTTCTTCTTTCTCTTTTCTTTGCTTCTTTTTATTTTTGAGACAGGGTCTCTCTTTGTAGCCAAGTCTTGCCTTGAGTTCATGACCCCCCCTGCCTCATCTTACTGATGATTACTGGCCTGCACTACCACACCTGGCTGTAGGTTATCTTTATACCCATAACAGCTATTTGCATTCTTGTCCCTTTGTGCTGCTCTGATTTAGAAGCGCTTCTCAGGACTTTCCCTGGTCCCCTCTGCTATTTGGGATCCTCTTGCATTCATACTAAGCCATCTGTGCCCTGACACCTTCGCCTTTGATCTCAGCTATTGTTTGTTCACGGCACATGTCCCAGCTGGCAACAGTGGTGGCCTATTGTGACATGTCCATCTGGGAGGCCAGAGGCTTTCTGTCTTCACCCCCAGTATGTCACCCATGCCCAGTACACAACAGACTCTCCATAAACATTTTCTTAAATATGTTTTATCTATTTATTTATTTATTAATTTGAGAGTGAGAAAGAGGGAGGGTGATAGAGAGAGAGAGAAAATGGATGTGCCAGGGCTTCCGGCCACTGCAAATGAACTCAAGATGTATGGGCCTCTTGTGCATCTGGCTTATGTGGGTCCTGGAGAATAGAACTGGGATCCTTTGGCTTTGCAGGCAGATGCCTTAACCACTAAGCCACTAAGCCATCACTTCAGTCCTCCGTAAACATTTTCTGAATAAACATAGAAATAAAAAAAAAAAACAAAGTATACAAAATCATTCCTAATTCTTCTATTCTTTTCCCTCAGTTAACATACTTGGTGATCTTTTTTTTTGCCCCTTTCTGTGTTACAATGCCTCAGCACAGTCACCATGGCCACAGTGACCTCCTTACTGTCCTTTTACATCCCAGGGATGCCCCAACCTCACAGACTTTGTACATCCTAGTCCATCTCTTTGGAAATCTCTTCTTTGCTTATCTACTGGGCTAGAACCAATCTCTCCATCTCTTTGGTCTTGTACAACTACCATTTTCTCTACAGGACTTACCTTGTTCACCCCCTGCTATTTTCAAGTTAAAACTGTAGCCCTCTCCTTTCTTCTTTTTCTGCCTTGTGTTTCTCTACAGTTGCTAGAACTGTCTTATCTGATACACACCTTACTTATTTACTAAGGCTCCAATTCCTCATTTCCTAGATGCAAGTGGCAGGAGAGCAGCATATTTTGCCGTTTTCTCTTTTGCTGCAACTCTGGAGCCTTGAACAGTGCCTGAAGCACTTGACTGAAGTTGTTCTCTGTACCTGAGTGTTGAGTGAATTACTTCTCCATAGGATCAGGTTAGATGTTTTTGTCGTATTGGCCACAGTGATTCAATTGAGTATACACACACACACACACACACCACCAACAACAACAACAGCAACAACAACAACAACAACTCTATGAGAGCTAAACAGTTCTTTAAGTGCTTTCGGAAAGGGTCACTAGTGAGTTCTGTGGGTGATCACCTTTAGCCCCATGCCATCATTTTTGCATCATGATCTAATAGCAGACTTGATGCCCTGATTAGATGCCTGATTCTTTTGTTTGGTAGCTCTTCTTAGAACCCATCAACCTTCAGTACTCTTTCATTTTCACTGAAGGAAACAGTGTTTTCTTCTTTGCTTCAGATGGTCACATCTTTACATCCTGAAGGGAGAGAAACAGCTCGTTTTCTCAGATGTCCAAATGTAGCAACAGATTTTGCCTCTAAGCAAGTAAGATATGCCATAGATACAGGCAGCCTCCCTTCTCCAGACCGTCGCTTGTTCTCATTATTTGCATCATCCATACCTCAGTGGTGTTTCCGCAGTCGTAGCTGGTCCTGTGTCACTTATGATAGAGGAAGGGAGACACTTTGTGCCATTTTCTCAAAGCCTCTATTTTTACATGATGAAGTAATTTTTGGAGTTGACTGTTATTCACCCTCTACTCTGCCTATAGTCCCTCTTTACTTATTATTTTTTGTGGCAAGGCTAATGGACTGGCCCCTTTTTTATGTGAGAGATCAGACTAAGAGCGAGCGGGAGAGAAATAGCATGCCAAGGCCTCCAGCCACTGCCGTTGAACTCCAGACACATGCGCCTCCTTGTGCACATGTGTAACCTTGCATACTTGTGTCACTTTGTGCATCTGGCTTATGTGGGACCTGGAGGGTCAAACATGAGTCCTTAGGCTTCATAGGCAACTACCTTAAACACTAAACCATCTCTTCAGCCCCCTCTTTATTTTTTTATATATTTTAAAATTTTTATTCATGAGAGAGAGAGAGAGAGATTGAGAGAGAAAGAGAGAAAGAGAAAGAGGCAGATAGAGAGAAAATGGGTATGCCAGGGCCTTCAGCCACTGCAAACACTACCTTGTGCATCTGGTTTATCCTGGGATATCAAACCTGTGTCTTTTGTCTTTTCAGGCAAGCACCCTAACTGCTAAGCCATCTCTCCAGCCCATACTCAGATTTATGAATCTGAGAAGTACACCATTGGTGTAGCTGAGGAGTAAATCCCACAGGTGGAGTCGAACCATATCAGCACAGCTGAGGATCCATATAGAAGGGGATGAGAACTCATGCTCTGCCCTGTGTCAGGTCAAACTGATAAAGCCCTAAAGGGTTGGGTGAGCTCCCCATCGGAGGGGCTTGAATGTCTGGACCCTGAGGCCAGTGGCCAAGTCTTTCTCTCAGGGCCTTTTGAGTACACTCTCATCTTGTGAGACACCAAAACCATTGTCAGTGTTTTACTGAAATTCCTCTGCAATGAGGGACTCCTGAACCCCACCTTCCTACTTTTATTCCTAACTAACTATGCTAAGGACCCAAGCTCAGCATCTAATGGTGGTTCTAATGGCTGAAGCCCATGCATGGTGATTAGTTTTCGTTGGTGTTCTAACTCTTCATTATCCTGTGCGCTTCAGAAGAGAACAAAGAGTGGGCATTGGGGTTGTCAAGAATAAACCTCTTCATCATTGTTGGATGGGACTCTGTCTTTTTTTTTTTTTTTTTTTTTTTTTTCGGAAAGACTTAGTTAGGCAGAAGACATGTCTAATACCGGTCTGAAAAGACAGACATCTCTCAGTTGTGTCTGAGGATAAGTGTGTTCAGCAGGAATTAGTTTGAAAGAATTCTCTTGCCACACCTCTCTCAGCCATGTGAGCACAAAGAAACTCACCTTTCTTTGTGTCCCTTTTCATCGGCTGAGCCCTATTTTTAGGACACTGGCATATAATTCAGCAGCTCTCTTGCAACCAAGGCCTGCCATTCCTTTTAGGAATTTCTAGAGCCCTGAATGGAATCTGACTATGTCGAGGGCACAGTACATTACCATCCTCTTCTGGCCGTGCATGTGTTTGAGGAGAGTGCTATTTTCAGAAAGACTTCGATGTGGTGTTGTTCAGTGATCAGCCCCCAAATCACAGGCCCTCAGCATTGTTGTGAACAAAAGAAATCCCTTGTTCTTGTTTCCAGGCTGTGTGATTACAGGGCCTGTGATCAGATAGGTGACCCAAGACGGATGCCTTCCCGAGTATAACTCAAGTTTATCTGCACTTGTCCCCTCCTTTATCTCTGCATGTGTCTTTTGCATTTGAAGATGGATTTATTCCAGGCCTGGTCTCTACCATGCCTTGTGTTTACCCTTAGTATCAGTGCTGAGGGTGAATATACTCTTTCACCTGTGCTGTTGTGTCCCTCAGCCACATGGCAAGCTGGCATGGAGGGCAGTTTTGGCTTCTGACTCAGCGGCACTGTCCATTTGATCTCTGGACGAGTAGGTCAGAAGACAGATCCCTGGCCTGGGTACTTCACACACCCAGCATTCCCTCTGCTTCCTGAGGAGGAGTCAGCCTGTTTTGGTTGGCTGGTTTGTTTCTGAGAAGGCATTCCGCGGAGCGTTCAAAGACACTTGTTTCAGGGGTGTGGCCTCCCTCGAAGGTTTAATCCTGTGGATAATTGGGCTGTAATGGACTGGTTTTACAGGCCTCTTTTTGGGTGCACTCTGTGCTAGCACTTAAGCTTAAAAATGACTGCTTCCCTTGCGTGCTATGTAGTACCCGCTTTACCTGCTGCATGGGCTCCACTGCTTATTAATGTACGTGAAGGAGGTGAAGAAGGGGGTCTGCATGGAGGGACACGCAGGATGTAATGTGCACTGTTAAGAATCCTCAGAGCCAGGTGGATGGCAACCAACAAATCATGACAATGATTACATTGGAACTTCGTGGACTTGTCATAAGTGCCATCATTTGACTATTGTATCCATTAATACCAGAAATCTATTTTTCTGTCCGCTTATTTATACTTTGCCAAACAATCATTATTTACTCAGCTTGTGTTTCATAGATTCATCATGTGAGTTGATTTTTTTTTAAAGATCATGTGATAGGGCTGGAGAGATGCCTTAGTGCTTAAGGCACTTGCCTTAAGGATCCATGTTTGATTCCTCAGGACCTATATAAGGCAGATGCACAGGGTGGCACATGTGCCTGGAGATCATTTGCAGTGGCTAGAGGCCCTGGTACACCCATTCTCTCTCTCTGTCTCTCTCACTGCCTCTTTCCTGCTCTCTCAAATAAATAAAAAACTAAAAATAAATCATGTAACAGGACTAGAGAGATGGTTCAACAGCTGAGGTGCTTGCCTGCAGAGCTTAATGACCCAAGTTTGATTCCCCAGTACCCACGTAAAGCCAGATGCACAAATTGGTGCGTGCATCTGAAGTTCATTTGTAGTGATTAGAGGCCCTGGTATGCCCATTCTCTCTCTCTCTTTTTTCCCTTGCAAATAAACAAATAAAATATTTTTAAATTTTTTTGTTTATTTTTATTTATTTATTTGAGAGTGACAGACAGACAGAGAGAGAAAAGGCAGAGAGAGAGAGAGAGAGAGAGAGAGAGAGAGAAGGAGAGAGAGAATGGGCACATCAGGGTCTCCAGCCACTGCAAACTAACTCCAGATACATGTTCCACCTTGTGCATCTGGCTTATGTGAGTCTGGGGAATTGAACCTTGAACCAGGGTCCTTTGGCTTCACAGGCAAGCACTTAACTGCTAAGCCACCTCTCCAACCCCCAAATAAAATATTTTTAAAAAATCATATGACAAAAATTTACTAGCAAACGTATCATAAATTTCTGATAGTGGAAAGAAACAACCTGTAACCTGCTTCAATTGAACTAGTTTAACACAACTTTGCTCATACCAGCAACTCAAGGAAGAACCACTGCCCTGGTCATTGGAGTGTCCAAGGAGACATTGCTAATGGAAACAAACTTCCCTCCCAAGATCACAATATATGGCCTCAAACACAAGAAGTTAAAGGAGTTGCTGGATTGAGGCCACTGAGTGTCTCGCAGGTTAAAGGAGCAAGTCTCAAAATCAATACTCTTGCTTAATAGACGGTCCCTGCTGTGTTTTTGGAGAAGGTGAAATGTATTCATGCACACACACTAGGGTCTTTGCATTCTTGTGGATTTCTTCTGGTATTTTTAGCTGCATGGAGTCTTCAGGCTGAAGGAATAGCTGAGCGTGTCACTGACCAAAAGGCCTTTACTAATGTGAGAAGAGAGAGTGAGGGAGAGAAAGAAGGGAAAGAACTGTGAGAGAGACAGACAGACAGACAGAATAATCCTCTTGACCTTAACATGGGATTGTCTGGGAAGAATGCTTTTCATATGACCTAGCCACTTACTCCTAGGCCCACACTCTGGGATTTTACCAGGAACAACCTGAGGCCCCAAAACAAACAGCCCTAAAGGATTTGTGAACAGGAAGTGTACCTTCCCTTGTTGACCTTAACTTATACGGTGAGTAAACAAGTACCTGCTCTCTATGCCCTGCTGTATCTAAGGCAGCTTCCAACTTCACTACACTTGGATTCTGTCCAGTTGTTTCTTTGGTTCTGGTTTTGAAAACTGTCAAGAATTGGAGGTTGAGCAAGACCTGACTTAACTAGAGAAACTGAGTTGGAACAGGCTGTGGGTGGGTATGCATGTTTCTCAGGACCCTGGTGAGTCACCTGACTATGTGTTGGATTAAGAGGGGTACACATGACTCGGTGGCTTGTTGGATTGCAGTTTAACTGAAGACCTGGCAGTGCGTTTGTTGTTTTAACCTTTATTTTGTGGCTGCTTTAATCTGGTGAGCACACAGCCCACGGGTATGGGCTGTTATATACTCAGGACCTTGGGTTCCACACTGTCCCTGGCCTTCAGGTGCTCTGGTTTTCCCTTTGGTAAGGTGCTTGGCAGATTCTTACCTGATAGTGTCTAAATAGGACTGAGGAAAATTCACATAAGATGGCCTTTGGGAGGCAGAAGGTGGTGACGTGGAGAATTTTTATCATAGAGTCATCAGGTAGTTTCACTTATGTGTGAGCTAAAAGCAATCTGTTAGACATTGCCTGATTGTTTGTATAGCACTTCAGAGAAAAGATTGTGTAAAAGCTTTTGGCTTATATGCAATGATCTCTTGTTGACCCCATGTTTGTGGCTTAGTAACATTGAGTTACACTGAGATATGATTCTGCCCATGGCCAGGAGCCAGATCTGTCCTTTAGGCTATTTGATATGATTTCCTTCATCCAATGTACTTCCATTTCTTTGCTTTTCTTTTTCATTGTCTATTTTCATAATATATAGTACAGTGTTACTTCATTTTACTTCTGTGCATATATATGTATATACATATTGCATATTGAGCACATTTCCTTTCATACCTCCCCTCCCCTCCTCTTTCCCATCCAACCCTTTGTTCCTCTAGACGATGTTGCTTCTACTTCATGTTACACATTCTCTCTCTCTCTCTCTGTCTCTCACTCTCTCTCTCTCTATAGCGCGCGCGCTCCCCCATATACATACAAATGATTCTGTGGATCTATATGAATTGTAGGTGTGAACCAATAGGCTGGGAGGGGCCTCTGGATTTGGGGAGGCAATTTTCTCCTGCTTCATTTACTCATCTGCTTTGGCAGCTCATCCCGATGAATCTATAAGATGGAGTTGGGTAGAGTGGGACTGCAACCAGCATTCCTTGAATACTTGCATTCTGCTGAGTAGCTCTGATTTCTGATTGTATTAGAGTTTCCTAGATGTGTTTGAGTCAGGCCAGAATGCTAGAACAAAGTACCCTTGACTGGCTGGCTTACAAAACAGAAAATTATTTCTCTGCCAATCTGGAGGCTAAGGTCCAATATGAAGGGGGTGGCAGGCTTGACTTGATTCAGAAGCCCATCTCCTTGGCTTGTAGGTAACTGGCTTCTCCTTGGTCTTCAAATGGTTTGTGTGTGTCTGTGTCCTAACCTTCTCCTCTGGACATATTGCTTTTTAGCTGAGCTATGTGCCCTTCTTTCACCTTAATCACTTCTATACAGCTTCTGTCTCTAGATATTCTGAGGCATTGGTGGGTTAAGATTCCGTTAAAGTATTTTCTTGCAAAACCTGATGGCCCAGGTTCAATTCCTCAGTATCCATTTAATGCCAGATGCACAAAGTTGCACATACATCTGAAATTTATTTGTAGTTGTATGAGGCCCTGGTGTGTCCACATTCTCCTTTTTGCTTCTCTCAAATTATTAAATAAAATATTTTTTAAACATGTGAGAAGTCCATAGTCTGGCCCATTACATAACCCTCAGATGTGATGAACAGTATTTTAGGTGACATGAATAAGCTTTACAAGCTGCAAAGGCTGTGAAGAGTCACACAGAGGGAGGTGGAGCCCAGACATGTGTCCCTGACTGACTCCACCTTTGTGCTTTATTTTGTTTCTCTGTTGAAGTACAACTCCCTCTGGGGACTCTTGGTACGGTGACTTCTTTCCCAAGTGCCCTGTTGTCATGGCCTCATCTGATTTGGATCCCTCATGTTCATGTGGTTAGTTAACAGTTCCCTATAACTCATGGCCATCTCATGTGCCATAAGGTGCCTATCTATGGGAGTATGGATTCTGGAGTTTCAAAGATCATTCTCAGAGGCAGAGAGATGGCTCAGTGGCTGACGGCACTTACTTGAAAAGTGGGCTGACAGTAGTTTGATCCTCCACAGTACCCACATAAAGCCTGGTGCAAAGTAGCACATGTGTGTGTGATCCCAAAGCAACCTATGACATTGAGAGGTGGAGACAAAAGACTACAAGTATCACAGGCTAGAGACTCAAAGATGGAACACCACGATGACACCTTGAGGATGCCCTCTGACCACCACAGGCATGTTGTTTGGAATGTGTGCATCGATACTGGACACACACACATGTAAATAAATAGATTTTTTTTTAAAAAAGATACTCCTCTATAGATAAAGCAAATGGACTTGTTTGAATGATGTCTTTCTAGTTCAAGTTCACGAATAAGCATGCATTGACCCAGTTGACTGTACCCTTCATAATCTTTAAACAGTTCAATTAAGTACTTGTACAGCATCTCCATATGTTGGCTAGATACAAGGTGCCAATATTTCGACATTGCTTTCTCATTAAAATGATCAGGGCATAAGCCTGGAAGATTCCAGTGTGTGGCTCACCTGGGACCTCCCCAAGGGAAACATGCCTGCCAAGCAAACCAGAAATAGTGTCAGAGAGGAAACACACCCCTCTACTGGCTTCCCTCCCCCAACCTATCCAGTCATTAATGAGCTCTTTTTACCCTTGACAGGGCCAGGTAAGGTTGAGAAGTGTACCTCCCGTGGTGTTTAAACACATTCCAGTTACTCCCATGATAGTGATGCATGAAGAATGAACATATTGACCCCCCAAGAGTATATATTAAATTCTGAAGGATTAATCAAAACTGCACCATGTTGTGTGCAATTAAACCCTTGAAAGGCAAAATAAATTTGCTGGAGCAGTAGCAGCTCTCATACCACTTCTAGCTGGAATGAGGCATTTTTCAGTCCTATTACTTACAGATGAGTTTTTGCTCAGGAGCATTTCTCAGGAGGTGGGATGGGCATCAAGGAGCCCTCTGCGAAACCCGTTTGTGGATGGGAGGAGAACAGGGAATCAAGCACTTCTGGTGGTATCCTTTGGAACTGGGTAAATGCCAAGCAAACTCATTCCATTAGAAGGAACAGTGGGTGTCAGTTCCCTATAGAGGCTTTAAAAGTTACTGGGAATATAGCAAGAGGGAGTGGACCTTCCACCATCTGCAGGGGAGTCGTAGGGAAGGAGTTCCATGTTCACCTAGACCTGCACCCGCACTAATCACGATCAGATGTGCACATCCAGAAACCTGTAGAAAACTCTGTTCTCCCACACATAACTATGCCTGAAGTCACCCAGGATGGCACCTTCTGGAGATAGCACTGCACTCCACTGAAATGTTTCAGGGATGCCAAATTTCACAATGTACAGCCATTTTGGTTTATTGTGTTTTTTAAAGAGTCAATTAGAGTCTGTTGCAAAGGACTGAGAAGCGATCTGTTGTTTGCCAAAGGCTGCCAGAGGAAAAGGTTGGCATTGGATTACTCTAGAATGACATGTGACGGCCACTGGGTCACCAAAACAGTCCTTTTGAGAAAGCCTGAGCATGAAAGAAAATTGTAGTAATGCCAGGTTTATAGAAAATGAGTTAAGCTGGGCGTGGTGGTGCACGCCTTTAACCCCAGCACTTGGGAGGCAGAGGGAGGTGGAGGGAGGCAGAGGTAAGTGGATCACTGTGAGTTCGAGGCCATCCTGAGACTGATTACGTAGTGAATTCCAGGTCAGCCTGGGCTAGAGTGAGACCCTACCTCAAAAAACCAAAAAAAAAAAAAAAAAAAAAGAAAATGAGTTAAGATATTTCAAAAAAGTGTTAATGAAGGCATGGATGAGAATTATATTTTCCCCTGTCCGTTTTCCACAATAAACTTCCTGTGTAGTTTCCACAGCACCAAGCTTTCAAGAGACTCATATGGATGCAAAAATTTACCATGTGCTTGGAGCTCAAATTCATCTCCATGTATCCTTTTCTATCAGGAGAAAAACCAAACAAACAAATACATTAGTGAGTCAAAATGCATAAGTTGTTCCTATAGTGTATCCAGACAAAAATATTATGTAGAATGATGAAAAATCATTGAATCAATAATTTTAGAAGCCCTCACAGTGTGCAATGCAGCAATTAGAAAAATAAGAATAAAGTGCTTAATTTATACAAAGAAATTTTTCTCTCTTGAAGTTTAGAAATAAATTTTATTGGGTGATACACTGAAAACTCTCATGACATCTGGAATATGGAGATCTAATTGCTGATTCAATGGCATCGCGAACACGCAAACATATTTCCTTGGTGAAATGTCAAAAAGGCAGCAATCAAAATGAAGCGTTTACGCATTAAAATGAAGAAATGATGACTGGGTTGATTTGTAAACATTTATCTCTAAGCTTAGTTTATGAAAAAGAAGGAATAAGTTCAGGAACAGGATGGTAAATTTGCTCATTGCAAGTCCTCGTGATGTAAGGGCATGGCCCTCTCAAGTCACGGGTGGGTGCCATCAAAGTTGTGTTGCTCCTACTTCTGATAACCTCACTTGGCCTTTCTTGTGGAGTTTCTTGCATTTTAGTAAACAGCAAGAAGTTGCAAGCGGATAGAGAATTTCCCATTGAAACAACCACTTTAGATTTGTTTAGGAGTCATTTACTTACAGTGTGGGGTGGGTCTATGACAGTACTCACTTTCACTGTGCTATTGAATAAGATTGGTTAGGAACCTGTGCTGTGGGCTGCCTTGGTTCAAACATGACCCTTTCTAAGAGCTGGTTGCCATGAGAGCCAGTGAAGGTGTGAAGAATGGATTATGACCAAGGGTACATCTCAAGCTTGCTCCTCATGCTGGCTGAAGACGCTCCTACAAACTGTCAGTGGGGACATTCACCATAAAACCACAACGTGTTACACCACCTAACAGGCCAATTAACTTGTTAAAATGATGCTGGAAAATTGTTAATGTAACAAAAACCCTGCCCTAGCGTGGTCTGTATAATTATCTTAGATTCTAAATGAATAATCTTCCCAAATGAATATATTTTCTGGTTTTCAAATGACTCCAGTCATCTACAAGAAACTCCCCTGCACGAAAACTAGATGAAGAAGTAAAGTGTGCTGATGAGCGGAGCGGCTTTTCCCGAGGCCATGCATTTGTAAGGTCTCCACTGTATTGTGTGTGCAGGCAGCGTTATTTCTGTAGTGTAAATATGCAAGAGTTCATTTTAATAAAAAGTAAGTCCTAAAATAAGATAAAACCCATGACTAGACTTGCATTTGAAGATTTAGTGTGTATTCATCTGCTGGGTTTTGGTATAAATATTCATTGGGTTTGAGCTCTCAGGTGTTGGAACTTTTAATCTGCATTCAGATGGAGGTACTTTAATCAGACAGTTCATAAAAGTCTGCAACTCCCCCCCCCAAGAAAAAAATCCACAACAGAGTCACAGAGAGAATTGAGGGTACCAGGGCCCTACAATAACCCACCAGGCTGAACTGCTTTGCTGGAGGGGGAAGAAAATAAACACCAAATGCCATTTTGTACCATAATATCAATATTCTATTAAAAATAAATCTCTCACTGTTAAACTGAAAAATCTCTGAAACCTGTCACTTGACTGCAGTCTTCAGAGATGACTGATAATGGATAAAAAATCCCATAGCATCTGTTTACCATGTACTCACACAAACTGTTAGGGATGTTTTGAAATGTCAGCAGTAATGTATGCGTGTGTATTAGCTGTCACAGAGCCACGATGCCACCAAGATGACACTGGGGACTGCTCTAAATTAGGCAGGTCAAGTGAGGAAGGTTCCGAAGGAACCCTTGAAAAGATGCTGTCTGTCTTGGGGAAAAAAACCAAAAACATGTGAACTGCAAATGTTTATGTGGGAATACCTCAGAAGCCCCTTACATCAGATTTTGAATGAAGTATTAAATCGCTCCAGTGTTTGCCTTCCAGACCCCGATGTGAAGGTCAGTTCGGGGAGAGCAGTAGGTGGAGGGAAAACATTTTGCATGAGATGTATTTTGCATTAGTGGGCGCTCGGATTTCTCTTGGTAACCCAAGCACACATCCAGAGAAGAAAGTCATTGAGGTACAAACGCTGACTAAACATTGTGACGGTGACAGTGCTGTTAGCAGCTGCTGCAGGTCTAGAGAGTTCTGCTCTGTTTAACTACTTGCAAGGGAATCACTGTTCATTGTCCCAGCAAAGTCACTGGGACTTCGCGCCACCTTCAAAATGAGCTTTACCACAAGTGATTGCCTTGTTTCATAAACCGGGCAGACATTTGCTAATCAATTTTGATAATGAAGGTTTTTTTTTTTTTCATTGTCTGTATATAATGCCTCACAAAGGTAATGTCACCTATTGATGTGTGGAAAGAATTGAACTGAATTTGGCTCTCCCACTTGCATGAGTCTAACATCAGACATGTTTACATTTAATGTTTCTGCTTAAGCCTACCCTTTCTCTTTTAAAAACAATTGAGAGAAAGAGGCATATATATGGGCATATATATATATATATATATATATATATATATGTATATATACATACATACATATATATATATTCATGGAGATGGGAGAAAGGGGAGAATGGGTGTGCCAGGGCCTCTAGTCACTACAAAGGAACTCCAGGCACATGTGCCACTTTGTGCATCTGGCTTTATGTGGGTATTGGGGAATTGAACCTGGGTCCTTTGGCTTTGCTGGCAAGTACCTTAACTACTAAGCCATCTCTACAGCCCAGTGTATGCTTTTTCAAATAGGGATAATGCTAGCACTACCCCACAGGTATGCTGAAAGGTAACCCATGCAAATTGTCTTCCTCAGCACTCAGTCTGTGCTGAAGATAAATGCAGAATTTGTAACAGACCATATTGTGCCATGTTTTAACATAATGGGGTTCATCAGTTTTGAGGGTGCAGAGAATCTCATCATGCCCTCTGGACAAGCTGGCCCTCAGGGTACAGTGGAGTGATTTCTAATTCACTCAGAGCTGTGGGCCTCTGCTCACTTCCTGAGATGTGTCTCTGTGTATGTACAGACTAGCTCTTTCTAAAGTATTTTAAGAGAATTGTTCAATAATAATTGGAGCATTAAACTCTAAAATAGTAAAACCAAGAACAGTTTTAGGATTCTTCACATTCTGGTTTTTGTTTTAAATTATGATATTTTAAAAGTATTTTTGGGCTGGGCATGGTGGCGCACACCTTTAATCCCAGCTCTCTGGAGGTAGAGGTAGGAGGATCGCTGTGAGTTCGAGGCCACCTTAAGACTACATAGTGAATTCCAGGTCAGCCTTGGCTAGAGTGAGACCCTACCACAGACAAAAATGTATTTTATTTATTTGGTGGGGGGGAGGAGAGAAAGAGGCAGATAGAGAGAATGGGCATGCTAAGGACTCTAGCTACTGCAAATGAACTCCAGATCCATGCACCATTTTGTGCATCTGGCTTTTACGTGGGTACTGGGGAATCAAACCCGGTTCCTTAGGCTTTGCAAGCAAGTGTCTTAACTGCGGAGCCATCTGTCCGGCCCTGAGTTATGATATTTTAACAAAGTGTAGTTTTATTTTGTTTGGCTAATTATATAAGTTACAGAAGAGGAAACAGAATCCAAGTAAGTACTTCCCTTTCTTTTGCTTGATTTAATTAGTTGAAGACACATCATGGGAAGAATGGGTACTGTCTTTTTTTTTTTTTTTTTTTTTGGTGCAGTAGAAAGTTTCTCTCTGCCAGCATGCGCATTGTATACTTTCCTCTCAGCTAGCACACTCCTTCTACTCAGGCAGAGATCGTGCATTACTTCTTGATGAATCAGAACCACACATGACCCTTCCTGGATGTTCTTTTACCTTGGTTAACCAAGTTTACTTGTGGTCACAGGTTGGTGATGGAAATGATTTCAGTTCCTGACACTTTTAGCACAACCAACAAATTGTGATTTTGGTACTAGCTATAACCTTGGTATTCAGATAGAAACTTTGAAACACTTCCTTAAGAAGGGCTTGGACAGTGCCATATACTGGAGAATCAGGAAGGAGACTGGTATTGGATAAAGACCTGGTCTTGGTTCTCAGTTGGCCTGGGGACATTCCTCTTCATAACTGGACAGTGCTGGGTGAGCAGCTTTATTTTTCAACCTTTCAGTTTTCTGGATATAATTGGATATAAAAATAATACCTACCTCATTGGTTGTCATCTGCCTTAAATGATAATTCAGGTTAAACAATGTCCCCAGAACACTGTAAATTCTTAAAAAGACAATCCATTATTAATTATTATCCTAATGGTTCCCATGAGTGGAAGTAGAGATTTATTTGGGCGTCAGGGAAATCAGTAATGTTCACACATTGCCGGACTGAAGCTGTTCTCAAGAGAAGATGAGGCAGACTTGTTTCTGTTTAATTGCTCTAAATGTGATAGAATCATAGGATGGCAAAATTTGGAAATAAAGTTAGAATTGCTCACTGTCTCCTATTTACACACACGCTGTCTTTGTGCCATCTATGCCTTCTGCTCAGTGTACACCCTGTGTGTCTGTACAGAGAGGACAACACACTTGGGTGTCCTTTCCGACCCTGAGGGCTGAGATAAGCCTTTATTTCCTTGGGTATTGATAAGCAAGATTTTAGGGTTGGACCCACTTTTCCACTAAATTCTAATGATAAGTGTAATGCTACTGTTTTAGAAAGTAAACACAAGACACTGTCCTCAGTGCTTTCAGACATATATCCATTCATTTGACTGTCCCTGTGCTCCATATGAGAGATCTCAGTAACACTACCGATTATAATAAAGTACAAACCAAGTCAAGTGAATTCAAGCCCTGCCCTGGTGAATGGCAGGCCAGAATTTGGACAAATCATGCTAGTCTGCTGGGTAGTATGTGTGTGTGAGCATGCTTCCCAGGAGCATATTCTCACTGGGGTAGCAGACCCAGAATTTTTCACTTATCTGTCATTCCCATGTACAGATCCACATGGAAGATGAAAGGAGATCGTTCCCAATAAGGTGTCAGAGATGCAGTGACTTGGGTGAGAGGAAGTTCACTAGAAGTATTTGGAACTTATATTTGAAGTAAACATTAGTTATAGAACCACTGTGAACATAGGGCAAATGCTAATTATTCTTTCTCCAATTCTATTCTCTGGGACCCAGCCAAGCTTTGGGGTTCTGATTGTTTTTTTATATCTTTTATGCATTTCTCTTGATATTACCATTGTTTTTTTCTTTTCTGCTTCTGGCTATTTAAAAAATTATTGACAATTTTCATACATAAATATAATGTAATTTAATCATAATCCCCTTTCATTACTTTCTTTTGAATCCCCCTTCCTCATGTCCTTCCACCAAATCTCTTTATTTTTATTTTTATTTATTTACTTGAGAGTGAGAGAAAGAGGGGGAGAAAGAGAGAGAGAGAGAGAGAGAGAGAGAGAGAGAGAGAATGGGTTGCAGGCCTCCAGCTGCTGCAGATAAACTCCAGACACATATGCTGCCTTGTGAGTTCTGGGGAATTGACCTTGGGTCCTTTGGCTTTGCAGGCAAGCACCTTAACTGCTAAGCTATCTCTCCAGCCCCTGCTGAATCTCTTTTCTTTCCAACTAGCCCCTCTTCTATTTTGATGCCTTTCACCCTCCATCATCCAGTAGAACCTTGCTGATGTATTCATGTGTTAGTCACTTTAATATTACTCATCTACACTTAACCAGTGAGCTCCTGCTCCCTAGTGCTCATAGAACATTGCACCATTAGGGAACAATGAACTCTTGCATTTATGTTCCTGGATTATAAAATTTTTCTCCTGGAAGAAAGGGAAGGGGGAATGGGTCATGAAACTTAGCGGGTTTTTTTTTTTTTTAGCATTTATTTTATTTATTTGAGAGAGAGAGAGGTAGTGGGAGAGAGAGAGAGAGAGAGAGAGAGAGAGAGAGTGAACGAGCATGCCAGGAGGGCTTTCAGCTGCTGCAAATGAACTCCAGATGCATGTGCCACCTTATGCATCTGGCTTATATGGGTCCTGGGGAATCAAACCTGGGTGCTTTGGCTTTGCAGGCAAGTGCCTTAACTGCTAAGCCAATTCTCCAGCCTGAGTTAAGTTTTTGTGACACTGAAGAACTGTCTCTCTGTATTGTCTAATACATCACCACATGCATTTGTGCAAATATGCATCTGGATGCATATATGTGGATGCACTTACATGTGCACATATATAAGTTAATCATATGATTCTTGAAAATTGAATTGCAACTATATTAATTAGAGGATGATCCATCTCCACCATATCTAAACCATTCTGAACAAACATTCTGAACTTTAATGTTATCTAAAATTTTCAGATTTTGAAGCAAACCTTGGTGCTTTGGTTTATGACATGAAAAGGCTACTGATTGCTCCACTCTCCTTTCTAGCTTTTATTAGTAGCATTTTTGGAAGGTAGGGCAATACAAAACTTCTCAAAGACTTTGGCCTTGACAGCTAATGGTGGATGGTGCCATGCTTAGGAAGGTTTTCAAGGCTAATCATTTTTCAAAGGGAGAAAAATAAAAACAAACCCCCAAGTAGATGGATACAAAGGGCACAGTGTTCTCGATGAGGCAGACAGAATCTGCAGGCATGGCTCATCCCCTCTTTTAATTATCCAGTTCATTTAGTCAGCTGTGATCCAGGACTTCAGGAAGTCACCTGCAATATGAGAAGCAGGCAGGGCAGTCAGTGACCCACGGCTTGGTTCAGGGATGGAAAATGGCCACCCAGGCTGCCTCGTCCTTTTAACAAATGGGAGAAGGGCTACGAGTGTGATGTGTGAATCTGAGAAGTCCTCTTGATACCCTGAGCTTCCTTGAACCTCATCGTAAAAAATAATTGTGTCTGTGAAGTTGGCTGGGCAGCCAGGTCCTTGATGGCTGTTTCACTGGAGCAGAGAGCAGAGGCTCCAGAATTGAAAGGTGTGGGCACTGGCTGCAGGAATGCACACGGCCCTTGGGAAGCCACAATTAGCATCGGTGATGTTGTCAGACCCCTGGTGCATGGTGCCCTTTTCCAGCCCTGCTAGACTATTTGATGTACCCGGGGCAACCTTTTGGGGCTTCCTGCCGTTGCCAGACAGCCTCTGAGACATCATCTTCAGGCAGTGAGAAAAGGCCAGGAAAACACTGTGTTCCTGCCTCCACATCTCAGAGACTCATTTATCCTAGGGTGACTCAGGAAAGTGCACAGCTCATTCTGCTACCAGGCTTCACTCAGTTCTCTTGAGGCTACATGTCCCAGTAAGTCAGCTCATTGTTCTGTGTTGCACTGGAAGCCAAGAGAGACATGGTTTTATCCTCTTGTATAACTTCAGATTACACAGGGCCCTGCTGATTAGATAACTTAGAAGGAGTTTGAGTCACTTTATCCATGTGAAATATGACTTAGGTTGCACGTGCGCACGTGTGTGTGTGTGTGTGTGTGTGTGTGTGTTGAGAAGTCAGGATTAGCCAGTGCTTAAAATCCTATTCCAATATTTGCTGGTGTGGGAGAAGTTGGTCATTGTCAAATGATGATGATATTGGCATCTACAGTGGGTTGGTGAGCTGGTAAGATCTGGATTTGTACTAGTTGTGTTACATTCAGTGATCAGTCAAAAACGTGGGAAGCCACTGAACTCTCCAGTCCTCAATCTTTTCCCCCTTTTGTGTAAAGTGAGGATAATTATGACTACTTCAATTAGGTTATTTTGAAGATTCAAGAACAACTTTGATTTCAGAGCCAGCCAGAGAGTATAAAATTTACATTAGTTTGCTTCAGTATCACAGAGGCAAGGACAGTTCACTGATTTATTTACGGAGCCCTCGGAGGCTCTGGTCAGGAAGAGGGTTGGCTTTGTGAATACAAGAGTCACAGTTTCTTGCAGCCTCCCCTCAAGGAACCAAGGAGCCAGTGGCCTCTTGCAGTAGTAAGCACCATTTAAGATATATGGCATGGGAGGTCTCTGTCTCCATTTTTCTTATGGGACTCTGTAATAGGCTATACAACCTTTCAGACACTTTGCAGATTTGGTACCATCATTTGGCAATTGTTGGTCTTCTCTGTATAGATAATTACAATATAGATGGTAGGATATAGGGAAGGAGGAAGGAGGAGAACAGGAAGAGAAATTTCTGGCACAACCTTGTTGCATCATAAAAGTATCTCATTTTACTTGTCGTGTAGGACTTCCCTGTTTACAAGAGGAGGTTTCAGATAGATGTCTTTGGGAGCAATGACAGATCCTTGGTGGTGGTGAGGGGCGGGGGTAGATATGTTTCTTCTAGAAGACCCAGAGGTCAAGGGCAGATACAGTTCTTCTAGAAGACCCGGAGGTCAGGGTTCAGAGCTCTAGACTCCACAATGAGGAATTCAGTGGGTATTTGCTTGGAGACCACCCTGGAGCCATCAAGGGAGGAGGCAGCCTCTCTGTGCTCTCTGTCTGTGACAGAAATGAGTTTATAGGCATTTTTGTTGGAGCTCTCATTGAAGAAGGACCTGGCACGCAATCTAAGAGCCCAGGATGATGATAATAAGTGGGAGTTAATTATGTGATCTCTCTCATGGTTAATTTAAGATGTGTGAAATACCAGTGTTGGACACTATATAACAGAAGATCATTATTCTGCATGCAGTTTGCCCTGGTCATAAAACATATTTGCAGGTCTTTTCACAGTCCTATCCTCAGCCTCAGGCTCTCCAGCCTAGAATTTTGTATGATGTCTCATGTCTATCATGGTCCCAGGGGCTCTTTGGACTCGTGTCAGCCCCTGGTTTCTTCCATTCAAGGAGGGAGTGCGATGTATTTACTCCAAGAAATTGCAAGGCTCAGGGAGGTTTTCTGAAATTCTTGTGTTTACCATAAATCTGAGACAGTGATATGATCAGCAAGCTTATTTATGTCTGAATACAAAACACGGAATAAAATTCAAACCAAGCAGTCTCCCTTTCTGGGCTCTCCCATCAGACAGTGAATCTGAGCCCGACAGCCATGCCGGACAGTAGTCTGCCCCACCATCCGATATTGATTAGTCATTTGGTCTGCAGTAAATTGTTCTCTGTGCTAGCATTTGCATCTCCTCCCTTAAAAATGAGCTGGTACCTTCAGCTCGCTCTCCAATGTCATTTGAAGACTGTATCAGGGCCAGCAACCCAGGGCTCTGCCTCCCCCGCTGTCTGGAGAACAAGTCACTCGCAGCTCAGACATGGAGCTCAGGGTTTCCGTGCTGTTCTGAAATGATACCCAGACTGCAGGTCATGCCATAGACTGTCAACATAAAGTGTCTGTTGGCATCAATAGGATGACTCTTCAGGAAGTGATAACTTTAAAAATGTATGATGAGTGCCGCTGAATTAAGACAGATGGGCTGATTTGTGTTATTCCTAAAATAACTGGCAAGTAGGTGTTTATCTCATTTTGCAACAGGACAAAATTGCTTTTGGAGTGATTCATTTGTGATCCCAGCTAAGCTGTAGTATTAATTTACTTTACTCCTGACTGGTGTATTTGCCTCCGTATTTATTGTGTTTCCCATCAGTATTGTCAAGCCGTGGCACAGCTATGACACCTCAACATTTGCATTTAGATTATGGGGTTATGGGTTAGCATGGAAAGAGACTGCATCCAGATGTACTTTGGGTTTTGAAGGTGGTATCCACAGCCATTTCTGACATCTTTCCTTGGGTTCTGCATGTAGAATTTTGATGGTTATTATAACCTTCCAGCAGGTTCTTCTGCCACTAATCTCTCCCCATCCCATCACCCCTTTTCAATACTGTGCTCCAGTGAACTTTTTAACATGCAAATTTGATTCTGTTGCAGACTCCTTTTTTTTTTCTTTAAGCAAACTTAGATGCCTGCACAGATCAGGCTTCATAAAAGCATGAAGCTGCAAGGTGGGGCAGTACTAGTGGAGATTAGGAGAAAACTCTCCATTCCACCCCATCAGAACAATACTGTTCTGGCTAACGGGAAGGACAGTACAATTTCTCAAGGGAAGCTAGAGACCAAAGGACTTGAGAGTCTCACCCAGGCCAAATACGTTACGGGAGAGCATCGTCTTGAGTAGGCCCGCTGACTTACAGTCATGCATACGTTCCTCATCTGATCCTAAGAAAGAGTTCCAAAACCTTCAGGATGGATTATACAACTCAAGATGAGGCCTTCATTTATTTGCTTATTTTTCTACATTGCACTCCATCCCCACCATTCCACCATGCTAATTGCTTTTTTAAAAAAATATTTAAGAGAGAGGGGGGTAAATAGAGAGAGGTAGATAAAGAGAGAGAACACAGGTGTGCCAGGGCCTCCAGCACTGCAAATGAACTCCAGATGCATATGCCACCTTGTACGTCTGGCTTATGGATGTGTACTGGGGAATTGAATCTGGGTTCTTAGGCTTTGCAGGCAAGTGCCTTAACTGCTAAGCTATCTCTGCAGCCCTACCATGCTAATTTCTTTTGCATGTGTATGTGTGTGTGTTGTGTGCATGTATATGTACATGTGTATGTGTGGTGCATGCACATGTGGAGGCCCAGTTGACATTGGGTGTTTTCTTCAGTCTCCATCTTTATTTTGCTGAGGCAGGGTCTCTCACTGGAACCCAGACCTCATCAATTCAGCTAGTCTAGCTTGTCTCTGTTTCCCTGTCTCTGTCTTCCACATATGAGAATTACAGCTGGGCCATCATGCCCATTCAGCATTTATATCCTGGGTGCTGGAGGTTTGGACTCTTATCCTCACACATGTGTGGCAAGAGGTTTATTCACTGGGCCATCTCATCTACACAGCCCCAACTGTGCTATTCATCCTGCATCAACTGGCATAAAACATTCCATAATGTGAGGCATGGCTTCCAGAGAGTCATCTGTGGAGAACAAGGTGGGAGGGAACATAAGCTATGAGGTGCAGAAAATGACTGGGAAATTCATAGGCAAGGTAGTCACCCAGGTTGCAGTGATCTTTGTGCATGAGCAAAAGATGTCTGGTCCCATTTATAGTTTGGTACCAGCTGGTGTCAGAGGCCTGTTCTGGATGTCTTGTTGATAGGAATCATTCTGGCTGGCTGGGGATTTGGGAGTGGCCATGGTGATTCCAGCAATCTCCAGATGGTTATTTTTCATTACATTGTCCCTCACTGGAGGAGTCACAATGAGCAAATGCATGTTATGTGGGACCCACTGGCAGCCTCTCTGTCATACATGCATGTTTGAATAGTATATGCATTGACATGAACATAAACACACACATTGTGCATCCCCACACACCCACACATACCCCCACACCCTACCTAAAAGATTTTAGTTCTACCCATTTAGGAAGTGGGACCACACAGAGGATTGGAGTCATTTTCTTTTGTCTTTTTAAAACTTTACTTATTTATTTTGTATTTATTTATTTGGAGAGAGAGAGAGAGAGAGAGAGAGAGAGAGAGATCACCAGGGCCTCTAGGCACTGCAAATGAACTCCAGATGCATGAACCATTTTGTGCATCTGACTTTCTGTGCGTACTGGGGAATCAAACCTGGGTTCTTAGACTTTTCAGGCAAGCACCTTAACTGCTAAGCTATCTCTCCAGCCCCATTGTTGTGTGACATATTACGTGAAAGTCTTCTCATGCTTGTTACCTCTGAAATTATAGCCAAATAGTATTTTGCCTCTGGGATTTTGGAAGGGGTATCTTACTGGTGGTTCTACTCTGGTTAACTCTGCTTAATATTTTAGGACTCAACTCTTACTTAACCACCTCTGGAAGTCTTCTCTAAACCCCTAGTGGGAATCAAATACTGAATTCAAAATTCTTGGTGTATCTGTATGCTCCAGCATACCTTTATCTGGTTCATAGCACTTTTAGGTCCCAGGTTCATTCTGAGTTGTTCAGGACACATCATGTTTTCAGTATCTTAGGACATTGTGCTTCCTAGCAGGTGCTCCTGACATATTTCTTAAATGATTGGAAGTATTAAGATAAAGTATAACAGAGTATACCTAAATGTTGAAAATAGCATTAAGTAGACAGGGACATATGCCTTTTTGTTCTGTCTGTCTCACATGTGCTCATTCTCTCTCTCTCTTGTTGTGCTGTATGTAAATACATACAAAGATGGTTTTAACTTTTTTGGTTATATATGAAAATATATTGCAGCAAAAGTGAGAATAAAGAGCTTATGGACTAGGGAGATGACTCAGTGGTTGAAGGCATTTGCAATGTCTGTTGTTCTGGGTTAGATTTTCCCAGTGCCCATGTAACACCAGACGCACAAAACGGCACATGTGTCAGGAGTCCATTTGCAGTGGCAAAGGCTCTGGCATACCCATTCTTTCTCTGCCTCTTTCAAATAAATACATAAAAAGATTAGAGAAAGAACTTATGACTTCTGAATTCAGAAATGAAATCAGTGTAGTCCAATGGCCAGAAAAGTTTTCTAAGTAAAAATGAAGCAAAATTTTATATCGATAGATGCATATACATATGGATATCTGTCTGTATTTTTCTCTGCCTGTCTGGCCCCACTCCCATGAGCTAAGAAGCCAGAGCACCGCAGACTAGCTTTCTCTTTACTCCATCCTCCAGTGACATTATTCCACATTTCAGTTTGTCTCTGAACTTCCTGGCCCAGAACAAAGTGCTTCTCGAAGGAGGGAGGCCTTTCTTGTCGCTTCCTGGCTTGGCCCAAAGTCAGATGCAAGAGAAAAGAGCCTCACAAATAGGTCTGCTCACACCAGCTCAACAGCCAAGCTGTGAGGACTTGATATGCCTGTTGAAGTTCAAGCTCTAAACACAGTGTCTCGCCGAGCTTAACTTTCAGCCATCTTCTGGTCCTCCCCACCCCGTCACCAGTCGTGACTTACCCTTCTTCTTTATCTCTCCCTCTACTTTTCTACCCCTTTGAGTCAGCATTGGTGACACATTCTTTCCTGGCACTTTGAGTCTTGCTAAAACAAGGTTCTCGGGAACAAAGGGAACTCGAGTTCAGGGTTAAGATTGTTCTCCCTGGCAGTAAATTGGTATGCCACTCTCACCACTGCCACAGATAAAATTAACCATGCGTTGAGATCATTGCAATAGACAGTGTCATCAAAGCTTACTTGTAATGAAAATATGATGTTTCAAACCTAAACTCAGGAGTGTAATGAATGTGGGACCATATGTTCTCCTCCCACGTAGGGCTACAGAGAGGAGACGTTGTGTAAAATACTTAGTTGTGGATAGGGCTTGCGGTTTTTCTCTGGCCTCTTCTCCCTTGTCACTCTGGGTTGTCCTGGAAGAGTGGAGGGCAGAGATGACTGGCCTGATGAGGCTGGAGGAGCTGTGGGGTCTCTAGCACGACTCACTCCTGTCCTTCAGTGGTGCTGACCCAGTCCAGTGTGGTTCGCTAGGGATCTTCCTTTCCCTCTCTGTTGTGCTCAGGCAAGCTCCACCTTGAGGCAGAGGAGGAGTTCATGAACCACCAATTATGGACTTTGGGGAGGTCTTTCTGAGAGCAGGGATGGCTGTCAGAAATTTGCTGCAGGGATAGAGGGAAGAAGTCTTTACTCCGGTGTGGAAGCCCTTGATCTTCTAGGTTGGCTTTTCCTGTCTGCAGCTGGCTCTCTGCATGGGGCAGACCACTGTCATGTGACCAGGAGTCTTCAGGGCCAGATACCATAGCTCCTGATTCTGCCACACTCATGGTCTCAGTATTGTAATACTGAACTCTATGCTTCCCTGGCCAGGAACTTATCTGTGCCTCTGCTCTTCAGGGGAATGGAACAGGTTGAGCCTCATACCAGGATGGTGACTTTCGTGCTCAGTGACGTCATATGAGTTAGGGCTGGAGGAGTATCTCAGAAGAGACCAGTTACCTGGTTGCAATCCTGGATTTGCTATGCTCTTGGTCTACCCAAGCATCTCTAAGAGAACGCCACAGACCAGGTAGCTTATGAACAACAAATTTCTCATGCTTTCAGAGACTACGAAATCCAAGGCAGATTTGGTGTCTGGCTTTTCACTTTCAAGTTTGTAGATGGTGATCTCCTGCTGTGTTCTGACACTATAGGAGTGAGGAGTGTCTTGACTCTGAAACTAATCCCATTCATGGACCTTTGGCCCCATGGCCTTATTACCCTCGAAGTCTTCATTTACTAATAATGAATAATCCTAATATCTTGGAAGTAAGGATTTTAGCATATAAATTTTGGAGACAATATATTCAGACCCCAGCAGCCCTTTAACAGCTGTGAGACTTGTCATGAATCACTTACTCACTCTGAACATGGATTTTATCAACCATGAAATGGGGGCAATGCTCAGCCCCAAAGTCTTTAAGGGGTAAAATGAGACATGTCTTGTTTAAGAATGGATCTGTACATAGTAAGTGCTCAGTAAACCTTGGTTGGTAATATAGTTCTGTTCCTTCTGCCAGTTCCTACCTATGGAGCTATGCCTGCCTGCTCTGTCCGAGCCAGCCTCACCACAGCCCTGCTGCCCAGCTTGAATGGGGAAGAGCCAGCTAGGGGGTCTGGGGTCTGTCTCCTTGGCTCTCTGACTGGCTGAGCACAGGTTTTTCAGCTTTCTCATTGTACACAGGAAACACTGATGCCTAATTGAACAGAGGTTTGTGCAAAGGTTACATGAAGCAATCCATGCAGTGTTTCTGGTCTATCACATGCTTTTTATTTTTCTTCTGCCTGTGAGAAGTTTTGTTTCCTTTTTCACAGTTAGCTGCCTGGTTCTGGGTTTTCTATTGTTCTTAGGCCTCTTAGAGTATCATCTGACCTAGGGATAACTGGAACCTGGGAAAGCGACTTATGAGAACTAAAGACAGAATTTAAGACTGAAGGAATATGTTTCAGATGGAAGAACTATGGGTACCTCTTGTAAGTATAAGGAGATGATTTTGGGTGTGCCTAAGAGTTTGCAAAATAGGCACACGCCTTTAATCCCAGCACTCAGGAGGCAGAGGTAGGAGGATTGCTGTTAGTTTGAGGCCACCCTGAGACAGAATTCCTGGTCAGCCTGGGCTAGAGTGAGACCCTGCCTTGAAAAACAAAACAAAAAAACAAAAAAACAAAAAACAAAAAAACGAAAAAAAAGGAAAGTGGGTTTGGGTGAGACTTACAGATAGAAGGTGACTCAGCCTCACACCTAAAGTCATCCCACATCAAGGAATGTGCTCATTTCTTCTTTACTTTCTGTCTCTAGTAAAGCATGCTTCGTATTATTCATATCTATATCTATATCTATATCTATATCTATATCTATATCTATATCTATATCTATATCATCTATATCTATATATATGTATATATATACACATATACATATACACACATATATGTATATATGTATCCATGTATAATGTGTATATGTATAAATGTGGTCACATAATATTGATATATTTGTGTGTGCTGGTTTCTCATCATATGTATATATGATATTATTGCAAAGTTGGGCAGGTCTCTGATTTTCCTTTGGCTTACTGAAATAATGAGGTGTAAATGAGGAGGTGCCCTGCCAGGTGTCTCCCTAGAGGCCAATTAGATCTTTTGGTACTTCCACCTCTCAGTGGCCATAGAAAAGCCTCATTTCCTCTGTATTCATGTTGATGTTTATAGCTGAACAGTGGGCAGGACAGCTCCAGCCTTTGCCCTACCAGGGCTTCCAGACCTAGGGAAGCAGTTCATGCTTGAGAAACATGCAATTGTCCTGGAGAGATTGGAGCAATGTGAGTAGGGGGAGGTGGGTATCTCCTGCCAACTTGACTTTTCCATGGGGACATTTTATTATCCTAAGGTAGGAGCAGAACTTGGGGGGAGAGAGGGAGCAGGGAAGTGTCCCTGTCTCATCCCCTTTATTTTGATCAAAGTCTTTTCAAAAGGGTCCCTGACAAAAGGGCCGCCCTCACTGCAGCTGCGTGGGAAAGCAGGCTTGGCATTCTGTTTTATGTTGAGATAATGCAGAACAAAATCCCTCTCCAATGACTGCCTGATAAAGGAATAAATTGACTGGACAAGGTGATGCGTTTGATAGGTCATTCTTGCCGATGCACTAGAAACACCTTCTATTAAGAATAAAATGAGGACAAATTTGCTATGCACCTTCTGTTATTTTTAGATTACATTGACATTTTTTTCCCTCCAGGTTGGAGCCTATTATTCTGAACTTCCTAATAAACATCAGTGACTTAGAAAATGTTTCATTGTGTTGACCTCTAGTTAATTTTCTATGCAAGTGGAAAAACTATTATGGAGGGCCAATCAACACTTTAAATATCCCATGTGTGTATGTTATGCTTATAAATAGATGTGGATACAGAGTTTGAGCACATTTTTATCACCCCATGTAAGGATAAAAGGCTTATTAAATATATATCTATATATAAATATATCTATATTTATGTTTCTGAGAATGGGGGAAAATGGTTCATTTAAGGACCATTGTGGTTGAAGAGATCACGTGGCTGCTAAAATGTTAAAATGGGATAGTGTTCTAAAAATAATAATATTCCACCATGGCTTGTCTTTGGTGAGAGCTGTACGTAGGGCAATTAGAGGCAGTATTCTTCTCGCTCCTCTTGAGCAGGTGGCTGGGATGGAGAGTTAAGCTAAAAACACCTCAGGAGATGCAGGCCTCATTGGGATAGCACCTTTCAGCTTTTGGTGATCTTTGAATTTTCTTCAAATATCCAAGCCATAGGAGGGTGGGTTCCACAGCTGTTCTTTGGAGCTTTTCTCTGGCAGGCCGACAAGAAAATCAGAGAGCTGCTCAGAGCCCCTGCCTGGGCCCATAAATAGCGGCAAAGTGCTTGGTTTTGAAATGCCTGTGTAGCTCATTGACCGCACGTTACGGCTGGGATGCTAATGGTTTATGTGGCCTGCAGGTGACAGGAAGATTTCTGCAGGCAGGCTTTGTTGTAAATCCAGTCTGCCACTGTCTCTTGCGGATCAGAGGTGGTTTCCAAGTGATCAAGGGCTTTTTGAGTTACTGCGAGGAGAGGCAAGATGAATGATTGGACGGCCTACCACAGCTGTTGCTCCTGGCATGTGGAATTCCAGAGGTTACACATAAAGAGACTCTGCTGGGGTGAGCTGGGAATGTGAAATGAGACTCAGCTTGGGCGACAAAGTGGGGACTTAGTGAAGACACTGGAAGAAGAACGAAGAACTTTTTGATGACTATTCTAGAACCACCGTGAGCAGAAAGCACCTCAACCCATTTTGATCTTTTTCTTTTTTTCTTAATGAATAAAGCTGATTACTAAGTCGATGGTGGCTTGCTCTTACAAAGGGCTTTTAAGTTCCACAGTATCTTTATATCTGTCATCTGGTCTTAGCCTCATGTCAAGTGGCAGATATTTATGGAAGAGGCGGTGATCATTTTAGAATAGCCACTGAGCTTTTGTGAGTTTTCATGGTGTGCTAGGTACATTAAAAGTTAATTGCACAGAGGCACTCTCTTTGCTCATTAGGCACATGAGCCATGGGCCACAGAGATGAGAAAACTTCAAATACTGAACCTTCTGAAACTGTCCTCTGAAAGGCCTTTAAAATTAAAGGGCAGGGCAGAGTGGGATGTTTGTCTCCCCCCCACCCCAACCCATAGGGTCTCATGTAGCCCAAGCTGGTCTTGAACTCACTATGTAACTGGGGATTCACCCTTGATTCTCTGCCCTCCACCTACTGATTGTGAGGACAGTAAGTGCACACCACAGTGCCTGGCCTGTTGACTTTCTTGATGGGCTAAGGAGCGTTGGGAAGCAGGGGCACCCATTGTCCTCAGGGTATGCTTGGGCTGTTCTGGGAACCTTGTATGATTTCCCTCATTAAGTGGTCATGGCCTCTGGACAACCTTGGAGCTGCTGTCATCTCTGCCATATAAAAGAGGAAACCGAGGCCCAGAATGAGCTGAAGGTCCTGCAGCTGGCAAAGGCATCAGTGGGATCTGAATTAAGGCCATGTGATCTTACAAAACTCTGTTCATAGGGATATGATGACTGTAAGACCCACAAAGACTCTGGGCTTACCCTTCTCAGTACAAATATGTTCCTTTCAGAGGCATCTAGAACCTTCCCATAATTATTTACCTTTACCAAATTTACCATAGAAACACAGTCATTGATTTTTCCCCCCCCCCCAGGTGAGAACCCAGTTGGGGTATGCAAGTAGTTCTGAGACTGGATTCCCACACACTACTATGAACTCTGCCAAAGGACACTGCAGAAAAGCTTAACCAGAAATGCTTAACCTAAGAGCCAGCTGCTTTGTAGGGAGAGACAGGATTAGGATCCTAAAGGCCATGAGTTCTGAGCTTCAGACTGAATTTCCCCAGAATCCCCTCTGGACTTTGGTTTTGATCCTAGTAGGAGATCATCCTACACACAGGGCTCTCTGCCAGACTCATTCTACCCTCCCAAGCTTTCTAAGGCCTGCTCCTTCTACTTTTTTCTGCCATGATGGCCTTTCCAAATCTTTGCATTGGCTTACAAGTCAGGATCCTTTGACCACATTCCACTTGACCTTCTAGTGTGTTACTTTAAATAATTTTTAGCCTTCTTTTCTATTTTTAAAATATTTATTTATTTATTTATTTATTTCAGAGAGAGAAAAAGAAAGACAGAGAGAGGAAGAGGCAGAGAGAAAGAGAGGATGGGCATGCCAGGGCCTCCAGCCACTGCAACCGAACTCCAGACACATGTGCCCCCTTATGCATCTGGCTTACATGGGTCCTGGGAAATGGAACCAGGGTCCTTGGACTTCACAGGCAAATGCCTTGCTTGCTAAGCCATTTCCCCAGCCCTGTAGCCTTCTTTTCTTTTCTCCCTCCTTCTCTCCCTTCTTCCCTAGGGAGAGGGTTACTATCTCATGTATCCCAGGCTGGCCTAGAACTTCCTATGTAGCCAAGGATGGCTTTAAATTCCTGATTCCGTAGTATCTGCCTCCCCAGTGCTGCAATTACAGGCATCACCACAATGGGCAGCTAGCATTTATTCCTTTTTTTTTTTTTTTCTTGAGGTAGGGTCTCACTCTAACCCAGGCTGACCTGGAATTCACTATGGAGTCTCAGGGTGGCCTCCAACTCATGGCATTTCTCCTACCTCTGCCTCCCAAGTGCTGGGATTAAATGCACGCACCACCACGCCAGACACGTTTATTTCTTTTAGAAGTGATCTCTTTATTTGCCTACTTGCTGATTCTATGCCATTCCAGACGTGGGAAGAATGAGCACCTGAAAGTGGAACTGACTATCTGGTTAGTGACACAACCCCTTGTGTCCAGCCTCAACCCTGTAGCAGGCTGGACCTTCAGTAGGTAATTGTTGAAACAATAAATGGGGTAATATATGAGTTCATCTAGTTGGAGGATTATCCAAGATCAAGGAAAGGAAACCCATGCATTCAAATTGTCGTAAATATCAAGAGGGGATCCACTGAAACGGAAGGAGTGCTTAGCCTGGCTGTTCGGATGCATCAGAGTGCACCAGCAGAAATGTGCTTGGGTGCGTGTAGGAGCTCCGTTCCTCATCTGCTGTTGTCCGTTCCGATCACTGCAATATAAGATAATAGCTAACTCAGAGTTAAAAAGGCTCCCCCCCCCACATTCTCCTTACCGTGCTGCTGGAACAGAGTAAGTAAATTTCTTGGATATGTTCTTGATTGGAATTGAATAAAAATCAATGTCCAGCAAAGCCTCAAAGTCCCTTTAGATCTCAGACAAAGTTTCCTGTCTCTGATCTTATCAGGAGGACAGTCAAGGGAGGATGTGTAGGGCCAGTCTTTGGAGAATAGGGAACTAGCGGATGCCCATTAATGATTTTCGAATACCTTGTCAGCATTAAAGTGCTACGTCATGGGTCTGTGAAAATGATTGCATTTTTGGCAGCTGTACGGAGCTCTCATTTTCATGTGAGCTGGTTAGAAAACCTCTTAAGTATACTACCATTTTGTATGCAATTTTAATTGGAAGAGAATGAAGGCTGGTTGGTAATGCTCAGAATCAGAAAACCTTCCAGATCCTGGCTAAACTTTCAAGATAAAGTTGGAATTAAGATGTGTGTTTGCACATTGTACCACGTGGGGGGATGAAGTACGCCATGATACTTAGTTTTTTGCAAGCCACAGGATTTTCCCAAGCATGTAGGGTTGTCTCTACTATCCACCCTTCAGCAGAAAAATGTTTATTTAAATATTGTACCATCCCCACAAGCACTTTTATTATTTACCGATTTAAAAAAATGACATCATTACTTTTCTTCTGAATTTTTTAAAGCGACAATTGTGCAATTAAATTACTGAATTCATTTATATTTAATTGTGCTTTTCGTTTTAATGTGATATTGGACGACATTTCTTTCTGGGGCTGTTAGTTTTCCATGCAACACAGAGAATCTGAGGCTATATCAAGGAAATATATTACATGGGCAAGACAAAGTCTCATTAGTGTTATTTATAGCATGCTGAAACCTCATTAGGGGAAGGTATGCTGTATTCAGAAATGCATTACCAGGAACACTTTATTTTTTTGTATTGGAGAAATTGCTTTTATTGTGTTTCTTTGTCACGAGCATAGTGGCTATTGGACATTTTGGTTTCTTAAAGTATGAAATAAATTAAGTTTGAAGAAAAGAGTAATTAATTCACTAGCAAGTACAGGCTCCTCACATTAGCAGCGTGGCCTACACATGGTCTAAGACATTCCTATTACCTACCAACCTTACCCTTAACTGATCATTCATTTGCAACTTGTTCTACCTTAGATAAGATACAATATTTTTCAGGGCTTTAGTTTGCATCTTAAACAGTAATAATGTGCTTTTAGTGTATTTCAGATCAGGAGTGAGTGAAACCTGAGCTCTAAGTCATAAATTGCCCAATTTAGGAAGTTCTGTCATCCTAAGTGGTTGTATATCTAGGTCTGTGTACTGTCCAGGAATGTGCTGGAGGATCGTGCATAGAGGGGATTGGCAGCAAAGAATGAGACCTACATGGTCATCTGTCTTGAGAGGAGATGCATTTCACATATGTGGTGGCCACTACTCACCCACTCTGCCTAATCAGATACAGCAGAAGTGCAGCTATTAGAGTTAAAATTCTGCCTTTTTTCTGGGTCTTTTCCTCACTGTGGGAAGAAAAAAAGTCACTCAGACCTGCTTCCTAGCTCCTCTGCTTCGTTACCATCTCATCTGGGTGTTCATGGTCATCTGTCTGGGTGAAAGGCTGCATCACTTAGGAATAATTTCCGCTATAAGATTCAGGAAATCCAGCTCACAAGTTGTTTGCTATCTAAGCACATCTATTATTTACTTAACAGGAGACTAGTGGTCCCAGGTTTTCTTTATTGCTCAACAATGCCATGAAGTATTCAAGTTTCTTCCATCCCAGTTCTCTGTTGTTCTCAGCTGTTGCTTATCATGCTTATTGCCCTGTGGTCTCAAGAGAGCTGCCTCAACTCCCGGTATCATATCCTTATACCTTGTGTATTATAAGCAGGAAGAAAGGCAAGAGCCAAAGGCTGGTAACATTTTCTCTTTTTTTGTTTTCATTCATTGAGAAGGGACCCCTCCCTTAAATGCCAAAGATGTCTCCTGAAATTTCATTGGCCAGAATGGGGACACTGAATTACTTCCTCCACACAGACAAATGCCTGACAAAAGGCAGGCATTACCAGGATTGAAGGAAGGCACTGGAAGGGACTCTGCTGCCCAAGAGCTGGAGTTCTCTCTGCAGGGAGACAGTGTGGACAAAGTAGGGCTATGGCTACAGGACACACAATATTTGTTGTCTTTTTTTGGGGGGGGCACAAAACAATTTATAATATTGTTTTCTACAGTAAATATTTCTACTATTCATACCTGTAATCATACTCTTGGGACCCAGAAAGAGAATATTCTTCCAGTGTATCTTTCCTTTTTCCTTAGATCATCTATCTATCCATCCATCCATCCATGTATCAATTCATCCATCCATTCACTTGTTTAACCTCTGAGTATTTTCAGAGTAACTGCCACCTGGTGGGTACATATTCATTGTTTTGTGATGCAGACAGTTAAATCAAACATGGATTAGGCTCTAAAAGGAACTCTAATATATTTTGGAAATTACACAGATGCCCAAATAATTATAATTCAGGATAAATATATGCTTGTGCTAGGAGTTCCAGGGGTGGGATGGGTAAGTCAGGGAAACTTTCTGGAAGAAGACGATTTGAGCACGTCAGGTCTATCTAACACCCATATTAAACACAGTAGCCCTTACTGCAGCTTTATCATTTGAAAAACTTTCCATGATTCTCTCAGGCATTATCTTTGACAACTCTTTTTTTTTTTGAGGGGTGGGGGCTGGCTCCCTGAAACTGCTAGTGACATGTCTACAGTAGAGTGGCCTCTGGTGGACAAAGGAGTGGTGATAGGGCAGGAGATGGGTCTTGACTTTCTTTCGCCTCACTTGATAATGAGTGCATTTGAATGTGTGGATGAATTGGGTGGCTGGTTTTGATGAGATTGCTATTGGAATTATGTCACCGATGACTTCAAGTGATGCATCCAGGGCAAGATCACTACAGCAAAAACCAAGAGAAGAAATAGAAGTCATCAGCCACATTAACAGTGATGAATGATCATGACATTGATGTTGTCTAATTTTTTTTCTCTTGGAAGCCCACAGCCCTGTACCTCGCTACATTTTTAAGACAAATTGACATAAATAGCTCCTAGGTACACATCGACAAATGGTCTACCTGCCAACTTACACTTGATGTCAGAAAGAATTTAGAGAAGAGGGGCAACCTGCAGGCATCCGAGTCACATCTGGCCTAGGAGCACATTTGTGGGCTATGTGTGGTGCTTTAAAAATTAAGAAACGTTGAAAAGAAAACCCAGATTTCACCCTCTCTTTAAAAAGTAAAAAGATGGGGCTAGAGAGCTGGTTTAACGGTTAGGGCACCTGCCTGTGAAGCCTAAGGACCCAGGTTCAACTCCCAAGTATCCACATAAAGCCAGATGCACAAGATGGCACATGCATCTGGAGTTTGTTTGCAGTGGCTAGAGGCCCTGTTGCACCCATTCTCTCTGTATGTCTGTTTCTCAAATAAGTAAAAAAAATAATAATTTTTTTTTTTGAGAGCGGCAGACAGAGAAAGAAAGGCAGATATAGAGAATGGGAGCGCCAGGGCTTCCAGCCACTGCAAACGAACTCTAGACGCATGCGCCCCCTTGTGCATCTGGCTAACGTGGGTCCTGGGGAGTCGAGCCTCGAACCAGGGTCCTTAGGCTTCCCAGGCAAGTGCTTAACTGCTAAGCCATCTCTCCAGCCCATAAAATATTTTTTTAAAAGTAAGAAATGTAGAAATTCTGGGTCCACAATTGCTGTGCAATTGCCTGGAACTGAGAAGCCTCGCCCCCTTTTGACAAGGCGCACCATCTTTACTTTGCCACAGTCACAGCTGCGTCCTGTTCACTAATCCTGGGCTGTTTCGAGGCTGACAATGCAATCTGGGATTGGCATTTCTGCCATGAGGTTTTTTAGCTCAGATTTAGGCAAAACTCAGCAGATATACATACTTGAGAACTGCTCTATGGATCTTTAAAAGGCCTCAGAGCAGAGCTCATCTCTGTCTTTAACTATTTTATTGTTTTGTCTGAATGTTTTGCATAAATTCATATTTAAATTGCTAATGACCCTCTTAGCAATGTGTTGACATTTCAGTTAGTTTTAAATGAAGTAAAGCTATTTGGGTACAGTTAATCTAGCTGTATAAATAAATATATTTTTTCAGATTACATTTATGTTATACACATACGCGTGGGTAGGAACTCAGTCTCCTAGGAGGTATTTAACTCTCCCTAGAACTCTCTGAAATGATCTTAAGCATCTTGAAAGAGTTAAACTATCTCCCAATAATGCAATTAACTTCTTTGGGGCACTGCAAATTACAATCTTGGAAAATGTGGTTGAGTTATTGCTGTTGTTACTATTGCTGTTAAATAGTAGTAATAACAGATTTATGTAGCACCTTGACACCACAGAGCTAAAAACAATTACATTTAAATATCAATTTAATTTAATGTGAAACCATGTTTTGTCTAATCATCATAGCTAATTGCCATTCTTTAGAGGCTATCCCCTAAATATTTTTTATTAAGAGCCCAGTAGAAAGTTAGCTGTTTAGAAGTTTCTTACATGAAGTATACTATGTTGTGAATTCATGAGTGTCAAAAAATACATTTTAAGATGTATTTACTAGCTGATGTGTATATAATATATCACCTGCTGAAGATTGGAAATGTCAGGAGAGAAAGCATGTCTTTGCATGGAATATGTCTGGAGAATGTTCATAAGGCAAAGAGGAAAGCTTCAAATTATAAAGTCAATATATACAACAGTGAAAAAGGAAATGGTCTCACTTACCCCTTTTGTCAATTAGGAATCCCTATTAACAATCAGTAGGTGTTCAATAAATACCCAGAGATCACACAGCATTGCAGTAAGTAATGTTTGCAATGATCTCCTCAGAACAACTGAAGGTGTGTGATCTCAGAACAACAAGAAAGAAAGATTAGATATCTTAAGTATTTTCTTTCCTAAGCCTCTAAAATTAGAAATGATTAAAAAAAAAGCCCATCAGTGGAAAATCAAATAACATTTCAATTGTTTATGTGTAATGACCAGCACGAAGGATGTGCTGCTGATATTTAATCAGAAGGCCTGAGCCTGGCCTGGTAGCTCATACCCATAATTCCAGTACTCAGGAAGCCTCCACCCACTGAAACGAACTTCAGATGCATGCATCATCTTGTGAATCTGGCTTAAGTGGGTATTAAATCTGGGTTTTTAGGCTTCGTAGGCAAGTGCCTTAACTGCTAAGCCATCTCCCCAACCCTGAAAATATCTACTTGGCTAGTGATCCCTGGACCTTCTTGGCTATTGATTATTTTTATATTGATTTGACATTTCTTCCAGTGGAGCTGGTTAAGAGCTGGTAGACCAGAAGCAGAGGTTTTAAGTCCCAATTATGTCCCTAACTAAGTGACTTAGCAAGGTGTTTGTTTTCAGTGTGTGCAGTTCAGACAATGTAATAGCACAGAACTGATCCCATGCACAGGGGAACTCCTTTAAAAGCCACAAGTTTAAGTATTTCAAAGTGATCCTACTGATCTCTTTCACTATAATCTAGTGTTGTTTTGGACATGTTTAGATATTCTCATACACAAGATGCTCATTGGTCTTTCCTCCTGAAGCTAAGTCATGTGGTTGAATGGGTAAGGTAGACCAGATGACTAAATGAGGCCATTGGCATCCAGATGAAGGAACCTGTGCTTGCTATGGTAGAAAATTAAGCATGGGGCAGTGTGAGTAAGTAGAGTGGAAGGAAGTGCAGTCTGTTTCCACCTGTGAAGCTGAAGTACTCTGAGGGCAGTAGGTAACTTCTGCTGGGAGACTTGTGGGGAGTCCTCCTCCACATCTGCCTTATCTCTTCTCTAGGCTCTTGGGGCTTCTGTCTCCTCCTCTGTGGGGATGCTGTTCTCACCTACAGCCACTGGTGGAGAATCCTTGGCTTTGTGCCACCACTTCTAAGGAGGCAAAAGTAGCTGAGGGTGTACACTTGCCTCCCTGTCCCCCTCTTCTCCTGAATCTTTAAGCTTGCCTTTCCTTCCCATCCTCTTATTCACATGTGTGCGGAAACTCAGAGAGGAAGAGAAGTAAGAGCCACACCATTGCTCAAAGTCTATCTTCAAGGTCGATTGTGGAGGATCAATAATTGAACAACGAGCTTTAAATATGAAGTGCCATATAAATGCTAAATAGACCTGTAATTGATGGGGATTCTAACATTCCAGATAACACCAAGCGGGTTGGGGATGAATAGATATAAAGGCTCATTCTGTAAATACCACAGCAAAGTAACACATTCATTTGTCCAACAAATATTTATCTAGGCATTATGAAAGGTGCTTGAGATACAAAGTAAGCAATCACAAAACAAGGGTGAACCCTTTCTCCACCCCCAATAAAGGTATATATTCTATCATGGGGAGAGGCACAGAATGAGTAACTAAATAATAAAATATAGACAAAGACAGAATAGTTTGAAGTGCTATGAAGAAAAATAAAGCAGAGAGTGGTATTAGAAGTTGGAGAGAGGTTGAATTTGAAATGGAGTAGATTGGATAAGGCCTTGTTGGACCATATTTTAATATTTTTTGCTATGGAGTTTACATTTTTCAAATTAAAATCTATTTCAACCTTACTAGAGTATGCCTTTTCTGTTATTTATATTTTTTTTCTGAATACCATTTGTAGAGTTTGTGTGTACACGTGTTTGTGTGCATGTGTGTTTGTGGTGTGTGCTCATGGATATGCATGTGAAATTTTTTAAAAATTTTTATTTATATATTTGAGAGCAACAGACAGAGAAAGAGGGAGAGAGAGAGAGAGAGAGAGAGAGAGAGAGAGAGAGAGAGAATTGGCATGCCAGGGCCTCTAGCCACTGCAAACGAACTCCAGATGCATGCACCACCTTGTGCATCTGGCTTACGTGGGTCCTGGGGAATCGAGCCTCGAACCAGGGTCCTTAGGCTTCACAGGCAAGTGCTTAACCGCTAAGCCACTTCTCCAGCCCTGCATGTGAAATTTTTATAGATCTTGATTCAGCATTTCCCTTCTGGCCAATATTTCCAAGTTTCATGATTCCATTAATTCTTTTCCAAGTCTTTCCCATTTTTCAGCCTTTATTCTTTCTTAATTTCCTCTCAACATGTCCTTTCTGGCTCTTGAAGTTGAGTAACATCTTTTGACATGTATGATACCCGGAGAAACTAGAAGTTCAAACTCAGATGCCTCTGGGAACTGCTGAAAGAAGCTTAGGCTGCAGTAGGTATCATGAGATGTGCACAGCTGTGGCTGTAACATAATGGCCAAAAGGCCATGCTCTGGCATCAGTGCAGATGTCTTAGGCAAGTAATTTGACTTTTCTGGGCCTCCATTTTCTCATTTACATAATGGGAATGGTGATTCTTCTCCAGAATTTTGTGGTATGAATTCTATAAGCTTATCATGCAAAGTGTACAGTACATATGTCTTATCCTCTGGCCTGTCATATACTTATGTACTTCACCTCCGGATTTTTTTCCTTCATTCCAAGTTTGAAAGACAACCATCTTTCAAACAAGCAAAATAAGCAATGTATATTAGAATTAGTATGGACCATGGAAATTATCTAGTCTTACAGTTTGCAAATCATTGCATTTATTCACATACTTTATTTATTTGTGTGTGCATGATGTGTGTGTGTGTATATGTTTATGAATGTGAGGGAAGGTACACACGTGCCATGATGAGTATGTTGAGGTCAGAGGATAACTTTGGATGCTGGTTGTGGCAAGGTCTCCTCTTCTTGTTATTGTTTACCACTGAGTTCTCCAGGTTAGCTGGCCCATGAGGTTCTGGAAAATTCTCCTGCCTCTGCTTCCCTTCTTGTAATAGGTACACTGGGGTTATAAAGTCTGTGACTACTTTAGCTTTTATGTGGGTTCTGGGAATCCAAACTCAGGTCCTTACACTTGTGTGGCAAGTGCTTTGCTCACTAAGCCAACTCCCTAGTCCCTTAATTTATTCTTTTTTTGTTTTATTTTTATTTATTTATTTGAGAGTGACAGACAGAGAGAGAAAGAGGCAGAGAGAAAGAGAGAGAATGGGCACACCAGGGCTTCCAGCCACTGCAAACGAACTCCTGACGCGTGTGCCCCCTTGTGCATCTGGCTAACGTGGGTCCTGGGGAATCCAGCCTTGAACTGGGGTCCTTAGGTTCCACAGGCAAGTGCTTAACCACTAAGCCATCTCTCCAGCCCCCTTAATTTATTCTTAATCTAGAGAAGGAACATTTTTTTTTCTAAATGAAATCTGACATGGAACCCTGTGCATAACAAAGTAAATTAGATTATCCTTGTTAAAATGAGAAGCAAGAAGGCTGTAGTCTACCCATCTTATGCTCCTTCTCACCCTGGCCTTTCCTGCACAGCCAAAACACCCAACTTCTTAAGGCCTTTAGACAAATCAAATCAATGTGTAACTAAGAGAAGGTACTGACTCCAGTGGTCTCTCAAATGCTGCATATCCCTAAATTCTCCTTTGCTGATGGTTAATCCTCCCTTGCCTCCTTCCTAGGCAAAACTTGGACAAGAGAATTGTCTTATCCCATCCTCTCCATTCCATTTCCCTCTTCTTTCATTAAATCTTATTTTCCAAAGATACAATGGCTATCTACTTGGTAAAGCCAAATCTATTTCTATCTTTATGGAGGCTTTGTAATTGACAGTCTTGTCTTTTCTCAAACTCTCTCACCTTGCAGTCCAATGGATCAACAGTGGGGGTTGAGGCCTCCCTTTAATCCTTCCTAAATGATAGCTTTAGTAACACATTCCCTTGGCATGAAGTCCTCAATGCCTTCTGTTGTCTACAGAATTAAAAGTATATACTGTAACCAGTAGTCAAGCTCTTCATGATTTACCTAATGATAAGCTTTGTTATTTTAAACCTTATAGTTTATGACTGCCTGACTGCCCTAGATTATTGTCTCCATATGCTCTTGATCTTCCACTCTGTGTCGTTAAAGTTTAAACTGGCTAGGGAAAGCAAAAATAATGATGTTATTAGAGGAGGTATGAGAGAAAGAACCCTTCCATCTTCAGCTGGGAAGATGAGAGAGATTTAAAACCATGGTGATATAAGCAAGAGTATGGCATGTCCTTTGCAATTGATTTCTTAATACATTCAATGTGTATTTGCGCATGGCCTTTGTCAACCCTTCTAGATGGAAGCCATTTGAGATCCAGGACGAGTATGCTATTTATTCATTTTCAGTAGACCCCCGAGTCCTCACAATTTGGTTCATCATAATCTTCAACAAAAGAAGGAATGACCACTTGAACTTGAAGTCCAGTGAGGCTAAATAAATGATTCAAGTTAATATAGCTAGTAATTAATAGATTAAGCCCTTTGGAAAATGAAAAATAATATAGAATGAGTTTTTTATTACTTAATTCCCTAACGTGTTTTTGTTTTTATAAATGATGTACTTATACTATTATAATGCATTTGTGTTCATTAATAATTTCACCAGTGGAAAGCCAGTATATTATTGGAATTATTTGTGTAGTTGGCCTTCTTTATCTCAGCTTTTCCAAATAAAGCGATGTCAGTTACTTTTTGCCAAAGCTATACCCCAAAGCACTTCAAAGCTTGGTGGCTGGAAGCAAACACTGTTCATTAATTGTCATGAGTGTAAGGGTTGTCTGTCATTCTGCTAGTCTGAGATAGGCTCAGTTGATCTCAGCTCTGGGCTATATAGTGCTGAGTGGCATCGGGATATCCCTGGCATGTTCTCTTGGTGAAAGCAGGGTGAAAAGAAACAGAAATGTGAAAGGCCACTTGGCATAGATCATACACTGTCATCGCCACCACATTCTATTGCTGAAGCAAGCACTGAAACAGCAGTTAAGTTACATACAGATGGAGACAGACTCAACCATTCTACTGTATGGAAGAAGGTTCAGAGTCACATGGCCCAGGATGCACAGATGAGGAGTAGTAGAGCACCATGGATCATGTTGTGGTCATCCTGCCACACTGTGTAAGTCTCGAGTTTTCTTAGATGAAAGAGCTCAGAGAAGATGCTAGAAAAAACAAAACCTCCTCTTTTATGCTTGAGATTCAAACTGGTAGTTGAAGATGCTGAGTGATTGCTGTTTGACCTGACTCTGAAACCTAAGGCATTCTTTTTCTTTTATTAGCATTTTATTTATTTATTTGTTTTCAAGCAGAGAGAGGTGAGTGGGTGAGAGAGGGGGGTGTGGGTGTACTAGGACCTCTAGCCACTGCAAACAAACTGTAGATGCATGCACCACTTTTTGCATCTGGCTTTATGTGGGTACTGGGGAATTGAACCCAGGTCATTAGGCTTTGTAAGCAAATGCCTTAACCATTGAGTCATCTCTCCAGCCCCAGTGACTCAATCTTTTAAAGCTAATTCTACATTGTGCCCTGTTCATGTCCTCTTAGTTTCTAATCTCCTACACGGGAAATTATATATTAATTGGTTTGATGACAGAGAAAAGACACTGGGAAGTTCATAGGGAGTGGAGCTGTTGAGAAACACTTCTGGATTGGCTCCTTCTTGGAATGTGTTATGAAGGCAAAATCTAGAAGAAAGGAGAGGAATGTCTGAGAGTATGTTTTCTGGTTTGAGAAAGATCTGATTAGGTGAGTGAGGGCATATTGGGAGGAGGGGCAGACAAATGGAAGTGTTGACTGGGGTACTGAAGGGACAAGAAAGAAGGGACTGATCCATAGTTATTTTTCAAGTGTGGAACAAGATTTTTGTCAGGTTGTAAAATGACTTAGTGCTTCACAGTTAATAGCTAGTAGCACATCTCTCATTGTAGACCTTCCCAAAATGTTTGCCACCAACCTTCTAAAAGGTTGTGAGTCACTCATGACAACTGTGAGTAATGTACTGGAACTTTGTGAGCTGGGACTTCTTCTCCATAAGCCTGTCCTTGGACTTCATGTCTCTATATTTACTACTTCTGCTTGGCAGCCCCTGAGTTCCTGTAGTATGCATGCCTTCTTGTTTGTATTTGGGTCTCTTCTTTCACTTGGGGCTTTTCTGGTTCCCCCACTTGGCCCTTTCTTAGTCCTTAGCACTTTCTTGCTAGTCAAATGTGGTCCATGCACCCATAGCTTTGGTATCATCTGGAAATGAGGAGAGTGCAAAGGTTTGGAACCATCCCAAGCCTGTGGACTGAAAGTGTGCTCTTTATCAAGAAACTAGAGGACTCAGGTGCACACAACAGCTTAAGAGACACTGACTGCACATTGATTTTTGCTCCCTGCTCTTCCTGATTTTTTTTTCATTGAATACTTCCATGGGTCTGCTTTACTCCTAGCTTTAGGTTTGAAAGTGCTCCCCAACTTTTCATTAACCTCTAGTACCTCTAATCAGACATATTCAACCTGCAACCCATGGTCCATATGCATCCTAGGATAGCTACAAATGCAGTCTCACACATTTGTAAGTGACAACAGCATGCCACAATGTCAAAATATTGGACACCCCTGCACATGATTCCAACGTGAAGGGTGACAATAACATGGGCTGAAATAAAGTCCCATTAGAAGGTAATTACTTTGTCAAAGTTGCATGTTGGCTTTGGTAATTGCAAGCCAATGTTGTTTTGGGATGTTTCTTATTTTATGGAGTGACATGAACCAAAAAGCAGTCTGAACATCAGACAGTGCTAAGGGGAAAGTTCTTTGTATCTTACCCTCTCTGGACCCTAGTTTTAAGAGGCCTATGTGCCAGGAGAGTAGGTGTATCTGCAGTTTCAAGCTTGTGAGAAATCAAAGTCCACTGTAGATAGTTACAACGTGAATGTGGCACACCCAGTCACTGAGTACTTACCATGGACCATGCACTGTAAATGAGGGTCATATATTCATGATGAAATTTAATTGGCATGGCAGTATAATGATGTATGATACCCATTTTATGGGTGAAGAAATTGAGGCTCAGTGCAGGGATAGAAATTGTCCAAATTACATAGCTGGTGGAGTATTTGGAAAAAGCTTCCTTTGTAAGTACTGTGTGACTTCTCTAGCTGGAAATTCCTTTCTTCAGCTCCAAAGCAGCTTTATTGGAGGGTTTCCCAGGTACATGTTTTAGGAGAGAGCTACCTCACTCAGCTAGTTTCTAACCTTCCATACCTGGGCCCAGGTATCTTGAGTCCCATCCCCACCTGGGATATCATTCTGTTTCTCATGCTGCCTTCAGCTTCCCCTCTAACTGATTCTTTTCGACAAGTCATCACTTCTCTCTCCTTTTGGTTCCTGCCTGTGGTCTTTGGAGCTTTTCTTACCCATTGAATTACCTGGCACCCACGCTAACAAGGTCATTGCATCCTCTGCTCCCTGCGCCCTGCCTGGCATGGTGCCTGGGCCATCACAAATAACACATATTTGTTCAGTGAATTGAATCTGAGCTGATTTCCCTCTGACAGAGACCTTGGGAGTGTCAGAACCCAGGTGTGGGGGAAGGTTGTTGGTAAAGGAGAATTCATCCACATGGACTGTTCCACACTATCTCCCCAGGACCAACCCAGATTTCTTTTGCAATGTAGACAGCACTCTAAGAAGAAAAGCTGGGGGACTGAAGAGGAAGAAGAAGAAGAAGAAAATCACCCTGGCCTCTTACCCAAGGGGCATCTAGTCAACTTTAAAGAGCTTTTGCTGCTTAAGAATCTTGCTAGTAAAACTCAACCCAAGAGAAGGCAGAAAGCATTTCAAACTTCCTCTTGGAAAGCTAGTCTGTCTTTGATTTTTCAGAATGTCTTCAAGTGATTTAGGTCTATTTTTAATACCCGTGAGACATGCTGTTGTAAGGAGAGCTAAATATAGGGGCCACATCCCCCCTTTCTTTTATTCATTGGCCTTAATCTTCCTGGGAGGAGAAGAAAGAGCACACCATGTTTCACCACGGAGGAGTTGTGACGTTTGCCCTGATGGGCCCCGATGAAAGGAAATTCATAAATACTGTGTCGGAAATAAAGATAATGAATGGATTCTTTTTGGAAAAAATGTTAAGTGGGAGTTTATTTATGTTAAACCCTCCCTGTCTGCTGAAGACTGTGAGATAGCTCCTCCAGTTTTGCTCAGGGTCCTTTGGGGACAGCAGTCAGCCTGTGTTACTAGAGTGAGCCTCAGTCCCCTACCAACAGAATCCAGAAGAGCAGGACACTCAGCCAAAAATAACACACAGCATCAAAGTGGGAGCTGTAATTCCGGTTCATTTTATACTGACACGGCTTTTTCTTTCTTTCTCTCTCTTTCCCTCTCTCTCTCTTTTAAGAAGGCATTAAGCACATCTTAAAAGCAAACAACTTTGTGAGTATCCATTCGACTGGAAGCATAGACTTGGACTTCTTGCTGTTGCTGGAAGGCCCGGGCTCTGTGGTGAAGTGCTCTGTGCTTTTGTCCCCCCGTTCCCGCACTCTCTGACACCAGTATTTTCATCTGTTTCTGGTGGATCCCAATATCATCAGAATTTGAGATGTGGCTTGGAAAAGTCCCTGGGGTATATCTGATACCTGGGACCATTGTCACCTTCTGAGTATCATTGCTTGTGATGCCTGAAATCAGAGAAAGCAGCAGGGCATGTGTTGTTGGAAAGTCTCTGCAGCCCCTTACTATTTGGTATGAGCTTCACACCTTGAAGTTGAGGTGAGCATTGGACAAATCCTTCTACTTTTCCATGCTCCAGCTTCCTCATCTGCATAATGGGCACAGTGACCACATTGTGCAGAACTGTTTTAGAAATGAATGGTTCCATGTGTAGGGAGCACTCAACATGGTCAAGTTTCTGAGTTTGCCATGACAAGAGATGAAGCCACTGGACATCACCTTTCTGAACATGACTTAAAGCCCCTGGCTTGATAAATAATTGGCTCTGCATCTCTGTGGGCTCTGCATCTATGGGTCTAACCAACCATAGATCAAAGGTAGTAAAAATATTCATCTGCACTGAACCTGTATTAATGGTTTTCCTTGTCATTATCCCCTACACAATATAGTAGAACAATTACCTATACAACACTTTTATTGCCTCAGGTATTATAAGTAAGCTAGACATTATTTAGAGTATAGAGGAAGCTGTGCTCAGGTAGCTGTACCTACAACAACATTTATATACTGAGACTCGAGTATCTGTAGAGTTTGATATCTGAAGAGCACTGGGACCAGTCCCCCAAGGATACCTAGTTTTGCTATGTTTGAAGTATCACCTGGGGGTCAGGATTGGCTTGATGTGGTTTCTGTGTGTTCAGTACTGATTCCCAGTACATTTTTGAGCAGCATGAATACCTCATATTCAGATGAGAACTTATGTCTAGAAAAGTTGTATCCATACCCCATGCGAGCTGCATCCAGGGGAAGAGGCGTGCCGCTCTCTGCCTCCCATGCTTTGCCTTTCCCGCCGCTCCTCAGTGAACAAGCGCAGCCCATCCACGCTGCCTGCAAAGGGAACCTCAGCTGGAAACAACACTGTTCCTTCTACAAGGCTGAAATCAAAAGGTCCTGGAGAGTACTCTGCACTCTTTCTCTCCAAGTCTGTGAAATACTGTCTTGGTCACTCTCAACCTTCTTCAAGAAGCTTCCCATTTCAAGCTTTCTGCTGTTAGGTTCGATTTGAAAAACTCTAGGAATGAGTCTGAAAAGAAGAAATGAATCCCTCAGTCAGAGTACTGGGAAAGGTGATCCCTGGTGTGTATTCTACACTGAAGTAAATATTTTTCAGAAGCATTTTACTTAAAAATATGGTTACAGTAAGTTCAGTTTTAAGTGGAAAGTAGGTCTTTTCTCTGAGGTCGGTGTATAGTGTGTGTGATGGCTAAAGACTGAGCTATGTCCTGTAGGGAGCTGATCTCTGTTGGATTCCTGGAGTAGAAAGGACACTTTCACTTGTCTGAGAACCAGGTATTACAGGTGCAATGCTTTTCTTGCCTGGCTGTCTATTTCACAGTATGATGAAGGCATGAATGTGTTTTCTCCACCTACTGATAAGCCTGTGACCATGCTGCCCATAACACACAGTAGGTATATAATGCACACTTTTGAAATCCGCACATATAGCCTAGGGAAATATAAGACATAAAAATGTGATTTTGCATCTATTTACTCATGAACAAAGGTGTTGTGATTTCTGTTATGGGCAGGAGGGACGATAACTACAGTGGTAGTTCAGGATTCAGAAAAATAACTGAATTTGAATTCTGAAGGGCAGTTTGGTCTATCTATAAATTTATATTTTATTTGATAGCTTTGGTAGGCACATTTACAATCTAAAACAAAATGTATTAAATAAATCATAAAATTTGTCTCTCTACTCTCCACCTGTTCTCTGAAAGTGTTAAAGGAATGGATGCTCAGTTCCATGGGTGCCAGGTTAATACATGGTCGCATCTGTAAATTGTAGTTCATTTGTTGTAGAACCTTAAAAAAAATTATTGCTGTTCAGACAGAAGCTAGAAAGTATGAATTCAGCTCTTATTTTGTAGTTCCTGTCATAATGCTTGTCTGAAGAAAGATTGAAGAGTCATGTTTGTTGCAAGTGGTCTTACCTCTAAATTATATTGTTTGTGGTTTTAAGCCAGACCCTTGACGTTACTTTAACTTGGTTTTCACAGTTTAATTTATTTTAGTTGGTAAAGATTATTCATCACTCATTTAATTCCAAGGTTATCTATTGATTCTTTTTTCCTCATTTGGTATTTTCTGACATTTTGTGGCACTCAATATTGATTTATACAAAATCAGTCATCTGAATGTCCAGAGGAGGCGTCATTTGCTTGTCATCAGCTGTTTTTCTGGACTAATAAGTGGGAGAGTCATGTGTGTCGAGGGTGTTGAGTGATTTAAGGTCTGGAGTCCTGCCCCTCACACCCACTGCATCACTCCTAGAGAAATCTTTGCAGAATGTTGAAACAGAGATCAAGGAGAAGGTTTTTCAGAGGCTAAATTCTCGCCCATCACGCTTGTCAGTCACTCTGTTCCTCGGCCATTCTACGCCTACACTGTCACTTACAAAGGAATAAAAAAAGAAAGCAAGGAAAGACAAAATGAAGGAATGAATTATTACACAAGAACGGACCATTATGGTAAATATCCCAAACTCATTTTTATTTATTTATTTGAGAGAGAGAGAGAGAGAGAGAGAGAGAAAGAGAATGGGCATGCCAGGGCCTCCAGCTACTGCAAATGAAGAACTCCAGACACATGCGCCCCCTGGTGCATCTGGCTTACATGGGTACTGAGGAATCAAACCTGGTTCCTTTGGCTTTGCAGGCAAGCACTTTAACCACTGAGCCATCTCTCCAGCTCCCTAAGTAACTCATTCTTAAACTTAAGGAAGCAACCTTATTAAAATGCACATGAAATTGTATAGGCCTGGAGAGAGGCTGAATTTTTATATTCCTTTTTTTATTTGTGTGTGTGTATGTGAGTAAGTGTATGATGTGTTATGTGTGTGTATAACATGTGTGTGTATATTTCTCTTCTCTTTCCACCTTCTTTTAAACAACAAGATAGGGGTCTTCCTTGTTGTTTTGCAATGTCTGCTTTTGAGCTTCTGGATTCTTGCTTGGCCTCCTGTTGCCATAGGTGCATTGAGATTACAGATGCATGTGCTGCTTAGTGGCCACTTTTACATGGTGTCTCAGGAGAACCAAACTCTGGTCAGCAGGCTTGCAAGCAAGCACTTTTAACTGTTGAGCCATCTTTCCAGACCCTGAATATTTTGTATGTCTAATAAACTCCTTCATGATGCTGGTCTGTACACTTTGAGTAACAAAGCCTTCCTGTCTCTTCACCATATTGGTGACTTAATTCTTTTACTTAATTTGAGATTGTATCTGAGATTCCTCTAGCATTTGGATATTATTATTAGCGCAGGTTGAAGAAGGCAGAGGGCTCCCCTTCTTTCCTTCCAACATATCTATTATAATAGTCATAAGAACCCAGTCATGGCTTACTAATCTGGAAACCTATTGGGTTTTTTGAATGTGGTGGTTTGAAAAGTTGCTTTACATGTCCTTGGATATTTTAAAAAATCTTTCTTGTGTGTTCATGCTGCACATGCCAAGGTGCACATGTGGAGTCAGAGGCAATCTCAGGTGGCAGTGTTCGCCTTCCACTTTGTTAGAGGCAGTGTTTCTTGTGTGCTGCTGTGGTATCTAGGCTAGCTGGCCTGTGAACATTTGTGGATTCTCCTGTCTCCACTTCCTAGCCACTATAGGTGTGCTGGGATTACATGCTCACTCAACTTTGTCCATTTTGGTTCTGGGAATCCATGTTCAAGTCATGAAGCTTGCACAGCAAGTGCTTTCCACTAAGTCTTCTTCTTGGCCCTCTCTGGATTCATTTCAGCATCTGTCACATCTGATTTGACCTCTTCTGAGATGTCTCTTGTTCCATCCTTGTTCTTGGAAGGCTGCAAAGAGTCCTTATTATTCTCTAAGCTGAACTGAAAATAATTTTCATAAAGTGTTAGGCGATAAAGCTCTGGGATACCCTTCTCAGGAACATTTGTAGTTCAGTTTCATGGTCAGTAACAGAAAAGGTTTTAAAACCAAGCAATGTGGTAGAATTGTTAGATGATGAGAGGACTTTTTAGGGGAGGAGAAAGAGAGGAAGAAGTTTCCAGATTGGTTTACATTTATCATTAGTCTAGTTCTCATTCTGCCTACTCCTAAGATCTGTCTTCCCACTCCACTCATTAGCCTACTGGTTTCCTTTGGGGTCATATGACTGGTGAGTCTCTTTTAAGAAAGCGATCTGTAATCCATCTCTGTTGCACTTAATGTTTACCAGGTTCATGCTCTGTGTCTCTGGGCACTTGTGACACACACAAAGTCAGGAACAGGATATAAACATACTGGAAAGGCAAATGTTATTTTTACACTGAATTGGAAAGGATGATATATGGAATGTCTTTACCTGGTTGGACTGAGATTTGATTCTTCCAAAGCAGGGACAGATTTATATGCAGAGAAAAATTGAGGTTCTCATCTATATGTTGTCTTTTATTACATTATTTTGCTTTGATCTCAAACATATCAAAGTAACTCAGACACTGTGGATGAAATCATCTGATTTCTGTCAATAAATGTCTACTAAAGCCTTCTGATTATAGGCAGTTGGTATTATTAGACAGTCTTAGAATGACATAGTAATGAAATACAGTAGTTAATTACTATGTACATGGTGTATACAAAGCTTAATGTTTATGGTTGTATCTGGGCTGATTCCCACTAAGGTATTGAAATGGATTCTGTCTCATAGTTTGAATATTGGAGTCTATTGCTTTCTATCTGTGTTCCTGATGTATTATAAGTTAAGAAAAAGCCATTCCTTCTAGGTTTCCCATTTTTATTTTTATAAAAGTCATCTCTTTTTATTCCACACAGTTAAGAGAGGTGGCTGGCTGCTTAATCATGCGGACTGATGAAGATGGAGGATCTTAAATCATGTATGATACAGAACATTTGACTTTTGCTTTTAGTACATAAATGTACATTTATTTACTACCACTTTCTATGGGGAAAGATTTTTGTTCTAAGTATGAATCCAGAGTGAGATTTACAAGATTTTCCTGCATAAGCTACATTTCTCATCAAGACTTTACAATTTCAGTTTCAGGTAGAATGAAGTAAAAATCTATGGGTGCTACCCAGGAATCCGACTCCTTGGTCTGAGGAGTTTGCATGACTATTGCGTTCCGAGAGCAATATTTTTTTTAAAAAAATGTGTGTGTGTGTGTGTGTGTGTGTGTGTGTGTGTGTGGTGTTGTATATGTGTATATGTGTGTGTTTTCATGTGAGGGTAGGCATGTGCATGGTACATGAATGGAGGTCAGAAGATAACTTCCAGTAGCTCCTACCTTCTACCTCATCTGAGGCGGGGTTTCCTTGGATCTCACACTGCTGTTGTTCTTTGCTTCTGGAAAATTCTCCTGTCTCACTGTCAAGGTGCTGGGTATGGAAGCCTGTTAAGGCTTCTGGCTTTTTACATGGGGTCTGGAGATCAAACTCAGGTCCTTGGGCTTGAGCAGTGAGCTATCTTCCAAGCCCAGAGCAACATTTCTTTTTAAATTTTATTTTTATTTTTAATTTATTTATTTATGACAGTGGGTCTGGCATGCCAGGCCCTCTAGCCACCACAGATGAACTCCAGATACATGCGTCACCACGTGCATCTGGCTTACGTGGATACTCGGGAATAGAACCTGGATTCTTAGGCTTTGTAAGCAAGTGCCTTAAATGCTAAGCTATCATCTTTCCAATTCCAGAGCAATATTTTTAAAGCATTTTTTCTTTATGGGGTCTTTTTGAAGCATTTGGCTTGTTTCATAAAAGCAGCAAGTTGTTTTCCATGGAACTTCGTATTTTATTGATATAATTATTTGATTAAATTATGTAATTGCATTAGCAGCACTAATGGCATAAACAGGATTTGGAACAAATACAAATGAGCCTTGGTGATCACAATATTCAAGCCAAAGGACATAGTATTCTATAAAGTTTGTTCTGCTGGTCACAAGTCTTCCTAGGCCATGAAGCTGTGAGTGTTGGCAGTTCGGTATAGATCTTATATCCAGGCTGTGGGGAACATAATCACTCTGTGAAACTGAACCTGGAACCCAACATGTGTTCTGTCCTTCTGAAGTACATCAGCTACAGGGTTTGTGTGTGTCAGAGCTTCCACTCTCGTGGCAGTGCTGGTTGATGTATCTGGCTTTGTTTCTTTTGGAGCTAATATACAGGTAGAGGCCTTTGAGAGAGTGGCTTCAATATCTCATTAGACTTTGTGTTGTTATTAGTGCTTAGTATAAAGTAAAACCAAAACCATAAATAAAGTGAAATGTGTATAGGGAAAATGTTCTGTTAGTACCTTCATATATTTGAAGAGTTCATTGAAATAGATTTTAAGTGGGAATATATAACAAAAAAAGACAGCATGGACTCTTAGAGACTCATACAGTGTTAAGTATAAGCATGTACTATGATGGAGAAAGATGGACACTTTTCTTTCATGCTGGGATCTCCTTGCCCTTTTGTGTGTGTGTGCATGTGTGTATGAAGTGTGTGTGTGTCTCTGTGTGTGTGAGTGTGTATGGATGGTGTATGAAGTGTGTGTTTTTTAGTTTATATATGGTGTATGAAGTGTGTGTATGTGTGTGAATATATGTGTATATATTACGGTGTATGAAGTGTGTGCCTCTATGTGTGTGTGTATGGATTGTGTATGAAGTGTGTGTGTGCATGTGCTTAGGTATGGTATATGAAGTGTGTGTGTGTGTGCATGTGTGTATGTATGGTGTATGAAGTGTGTGTGTGTGTGTGTGTGTGCATGTGTGTATGTATGGTGTATGAAGTGTGTGTGTGTGCGTGTGCATGTGTGTATGTATGGTGTATGAAGTGTGTGTGTGTGCGTGTGCATGTGCATATGTGTATGTATGGTGTATGAAGTGTGTGTGTGTGTGCATATGCATGTGTGTATGTATGGTGTGTGAAGTGTGTAAGTGTGTGTGTACACACACACAGATGCACACATATGTGGAGGCCAAAGGAAGATGTTGGGTACCCTTCTCTATCATTCTTCTGCCTTAGATTCCCAAGACAGAATCTCTCGCTGGACCTGGAGGTGACTCACAGCAATCCTTCTGTCTCTGCTCTCTGAACATTGGGGTTGCAGAAAACCATGCGTTGATATTTTACTTGGGTCCTGGAGATCAGACTCAGGGGCATACACCTGTGAGCAAGCACTCTTCCCTGCTGAGCCGTCTCCCCAGCTTCTTTCTTGGTTTTATATTCATTTTACTCTGTGTCCTCCTGAGCCTCCCACACCCAATTTCTTTTCATCTTTTCTTTCATACTGAATATCTGCATCTCACAGAATACAGAGCCCCCTTCCACCAGCATCGAGCACTGTGGAGTGCATGGTTAATTCACTTGGAAAACTCTTTGTGTTTTTGTCTTTGATTCCTTAAATGAGTATTCACCCACTTTTATTCTCTAAGTTAAAGGAATTTTCTTTAAAATCAAGGGAGCACTGACTGATCCATTTTGTATAGATTTTTCCTTCTTTAATTCTCGTATGCAATTTTTTCATAAGGGAAGTGTTATACATTCCAAATTCTTTCTATTTTTTATTAGTCAGCATATTTTTAATATTCTGCTTATCTTAAGGGAAAAATAGTGAGAGTTTTCCATTAGTTTTTGGCATCAATTTGATATTACTTTCCCTATAGAACTGGTTATGTAACCACCTCAGTGAGGGCAACACTCCTGATGTAGTGATCGTGCATTGTTTTTCCAGACAGGAGGGAATATAGAAGAAAAGTAACTGTAAGGTACCTAGATTTCACTGTTAAAGATTAAATTCTAGCATACATTTTATAAAGGTATAATAAGTGTTTATAAATTTATTTTAATGCAAAATGCATTGGCTTGCTAATGGTGCTATAACAAAGTACCACCATAGAGATAGCTTAAGAATCAGAAATGTACTATCTCCCTAGGTAAAGACTGGCAACTCAAGATCAAAGTGGCAGCATACCTGGCTCCTTCTGAGACCTCTGAGGGAAGGATGTGTTTCATGCCTCTCTCCCATCTGCTGGCAATTCTTGGCATTTTGTGGCTGGTAGATATAGTACCTTGAACTCTGCCTTTCTGGCCCATGGCATTCTTTTCATTTTGTATCTGTCTCTGTGTCCAGATTTCCTTCTTTTATAAAGGTACTGTGGTGTTGTATCAAAGCCAACCCCAATGACCTCATTTTAGTCTGATTACCTTTGTAGAAAGACCTTGTCTCCAGATAAGATCATATTCTGGGACAGTGGGGATTAAGGTTCTCATTTATATTTTAATACATTGAAACATTAATTTAATACATTAAACATATTTTAATAATTTTAAAACATTATAAAAAAAAGAATCTGAAGGTGATGTATAGAGAAGGTTCAGGTATATTGTAGAAAGAGGCATACAAGCTTGAGAAAAAAAAGATGCACTTGAAAGTTCTTGAAAATTCACCATGTGGTCTGCTTGATCTGACCCAGGCTTTTCTTACACATTATTCTCATGGTTGAGCCTTCATTTAATGAAAACATCTAACAAAGACAAAACTGATTTCATTTTTGATTTCTTGATGTAAGACTAGTGAGTAAAAGTTCTGCTATTAATAAATTCCTGTATTCACTTACACTCTCACTGTGTTTACATTGGGAGCCACGTACTTTGTTTTAGTGAATTCATACTGAGCTCCATTTATTATCTGAGACTTCAATTTTGCTTTCATTAATTTCCTTGCTAAGTGATAAGTAGCATAAAAGTCATGCTGTTCTGAGTTCGCCTTCAGGAAAGGAGGGATACTACATTATTGAATGCTTTCTCTTCCTTTTTAAAATTCATATTTCTGAAATGTCTGTAGGAATCGCCACATTTAATCTTACTATCTTATAGAAGGAAAAACAAAGGCTATAAAATAAGGAGGCAGTATTAAAGTGTGAAGAAAGGGTGGAGTGGAGCAGCCTTATAGTAGAATCTGAAATAATAGTGCAGGCTTATTCAACATCTGTGATCGTGTTTTGGCTGTGTTCTATTTCATTTTGTTATGTTATTTGTGTGTGTGTGTGTGTGTGTGTGTGTGTGTGTGTGAAAACCACATGTGTGCTCCTGTCAGAGTCTCTTGCTGCTGCAAATGCCCATCTGGTTTTTCATGAATTGCTGGGGAACTGAACCCAGGATAGTAAGTTTTGGAAGCCAGTGCTTTATCCATAGAGCTGTCTTCTCAGTACCCAATATTGTCCTTATAATTCTGTATAGTGAGGACAGTGTATTGGTCAGGGCAGGCTAGGCTAAGTTTTGGCAATAAACAGTCATGGATGCTCATTTCTAATTTATATGATATTGACTCTCAAGTCAAGTGTTCTCCTTGAGTTGGCCCAACATTCTCATCTGCTCTGATATGAAGATGAGTCTTATCTCTGTGGTTCTCTAATCATGATAGTGAGGGTGGGTAAGCTGAGAGTCAAGTGCTGGGGATGAATGCCTATGTCTTTGAAATACACATCATGTCTCTTATACTTCTTTGGTCCAGACAGGTGATGTGCTTGTGCCTGTGTTTGTGTTAAGGGAGGTAGGTACATTAAATTGCTATTTTCTAACAGCAGAGAGGAGATATTGGTGAACGGTGTGCATGAGATGGTAATGCTCCTTGTTCATAGATATGGAGATCCAGGTTCAGAGAAGCTAAACAACCTGCCTAGGGTCACAGAGCAAGGAAGGAATAGCACAGCTTATCACACAGGACTGTTTGACAAAAGACTGGTCTCTCAATCACTTTGGGTAGTGCCTTCCATAAGGACACATCCAGGCACATTCCTGATGATATGACTGAAATTAGGAAGAATTGCTCCCCGGATTCCCTCTGTGGTCCTCTTGAGGAGGACTTAAAGGAAATAGGGAAGCCCTGATGGTTACAAAGTAGGTTCTCTCTGGTAATTATCTGGACTATTGCTCCTCTGCCCTTTCTTCTACACACTTCATCAGAAACTCCGAGAAGTAAGTATCTATGTATTCCCAACAGAAGCATTGAAACCAAGCAAAGAAAGGCAGAGCAGTGCATGTGTCTGCTTTGGTGGGGATGAGGTGGGAGGCGTAGTGCTGTGATGGTTGAGAGCAGTAATGGGAAGTTAGCCCAGTGTGGCAGTACACAGCCTGTGCCACATGGTCTCAGATCAGCCCAAACTGGGAGCAGACCTCAGTGCAATCACTGAGTGTGATTCCACATCAGCACTGTGTGATGACCCTAAGATCCAACGGGATCAGAGCTGGCATCATTGAAAGGGCTTTGACAAAAGGAAGTAGGCATTGCAGTCAGATATAGTCTAGCTCCTGGCCCTGTCACCTATGAAATGCTTTCATCTCTCTTGGATTCTTCCTGGACAAATCTGAAGCACAACGGTGACTTCAGTGAACATAAAGAGAAGTGAGACAAGGTTAATAAAGGAAATAATAATATGCTGTCAGACATGTAGGCCCTTGCACCGTGCATGCTGCTTGGTCTTATTATGTTGATGGTGGACAATGGGATTTTTAAGATAAGGCATGTAGTATTTATTATTTTCGATGATGGATAATGGTGGGAATATTACAGTGACTTCTGGGACACTCATGACAGTGGGATATATTTTGAGGTTGGCAACCAGGGTGGAGAAGTGATCTGAACCATCTTACATGGTTTGCTAAAGGAACTAATGATCATTAGCATGGAACACAGACTCTCCAGTAGAACCTTGAGGGCCTGGAAGATGCCTGTCTTTGGGTATGTGGAGGATTGTCCTAGGGAATAGGCTTCAGTCTCATTCCTTCTGGGAGTAAGAAGCATTGCATCAATGGTACAAGATGCAAGAATAAGGGTATCAAATTACCTTGAGCAGTGAATGTCGGGCAACTCTACTGTCCTTTGGGGTATAAACATTGCTTCTGTGGATATTAGCAGGGTCAGAGGGATTCAAGCATCAGATGCATGATTCAAGTAGATAATTCTTTTTTTTTCAAATTTTTATTCACAATTTCCATGATTATAAAAAATATCCCATGGTAATCCCCTCCCTCCCCCAACTTTCCCTTTTAAAACTCCATTCTCCATCATATCCCCTCCCTATCTCAATCAGTCTCTCTTTTATTTTGATGTCATGATCTTTTCCTCCTCTTATGATGATCTTGTATAGGTAGTGTCAGGCACTGTGAGGTCATGGATATCCAGGCCATTTTGTGTCTGGGGGGAGCACGTTGTAAGGAGTCCTACCCTTGCTTTGGCTCTTACATTCTTTCTGCCACCTCTTCCACATTAGACCCTGAGCCTTGGAAGGTGTGATAGAGATATTACAGTACTGAGCACTCTGGTCATTTCATTCTAGCACCATGATACCTTTTGGGTCATCTCAAGGTCACTGCCATCTGAAAAGAGAAGATTCTCTACCAAAAGTGAGAGTAGCATTACTATATGGACATTAAGAGAAGTTCTTACTGGGCAGTTTGATAAGCATAGTATATACATTTAGCCAGACAGCAGCAGATGTTACACCCCTAGGGCTCATGACTACCCCTGTTTTAAGTTTTCAGTATCAAGGATGTATTTCCTCCCATGGAGCAGGCCTCCAGTCCAATTAGAGGCCAGTTGGCTTCTACCATGACAGACGTTCCACTATTGCACCCGTTGGCTCATTTGGCCTGGCTGGCCAAATTCAAGTAGATAATTCTTAAATGAAAGTAGGAAATATATTCTGTGATTCCAGTCCTGACTGCTCAATAAACCATCCAAAGTTTTCTTTTATATTTATTTATTTATTTATTTATTTATTTATTTGAGAGTGACAGATAGAGATAAAGAGGCAGAGAGAGAATGGTACACCAGGGTCACCAGCCACTGCAAACGAACTCCAGATGTATGTGCCCCCTTGTGTATCTAGCTAATGCGGGTCCTGGGGAATCAAGCCTTGAACCAGGGTCTTTAGGCTTCACAGGCAAGCGCTTAAGCCACCACTCCAGCTCCAAAGTTTTTCTTTTCTTTTCTTTTTTTTAATACTAATGTTAAGCAAGAAATGCTGGTGTGTGTCTGTAATTTCAGCACTTGGGAAGCTGAAGAAGAAGAAGCATGAGTTTGATTTTAGCCTGGCTATATAGCACAATCCTGTCTCAAAATCAAACCCCAAACCATCCCAGTGCTTTGGGCTCTACCATCGGCCAATTTAGTTGGAATCTCAGGGGACAAGCCTCGTTCTGAAGAGCAGAGGCTCATTATGGTGTGAAGAGTGGTTATGACCAGCATAGTCTGTTTGGGGTTGACTTAGGTTAGGGTCCATATTTAGAATGGTTCAAGCTGAAGCCTGTAATGTGTGTTGGGGGGTGGTGGTGGGGGGGTGTGGGTGGGTGGTCTGGATACTGGCATGGGAAGATGTAGAGGTTCATGGTCCAATTGAAGTTCGTTCCTTTGGGCCATCATGGAGTGAGGTGGCAGGGGCTGAAGAAACTAGGATTTAACTGCAGGAATGAATCCATTTTCACCCAGATCTGCTTGTTGTTATTATCCATGCTTACTGGCAGCTCAGTGATTCATTTGGTGATTTTCTTTTGAGGGGGGATATGTTCAAGTGAAATGTGTTTGCTACTCTGTATAGTAGATTATTTGTTATAGAATACACCAGCCTATTGATATAACCCTACACAATGTTGCAAATTCTGGTGTGTGTGTGTGTGTTTCTGTGCATGTTTCTGTGTGTGTGCTGTGTGCACTCATGTTGGGGAAGAGCTGGGAGTTCACGCAGAACTGCATATTTCCAGAGCATGCCTTTGCCTTCCCACTTCCCTGACTTTTATACCAGAGTCATAAACATGACCCACTGTCCACTGGCCCTGAGCCTCCTCTCTGGATGCTCCGTAGCTGTCCTTCAGCTTGGCAGCTGTCTGGGTAGTTTCCTATAGCCTACGCACATCTCTGAGTGACTTCCTCTTGCTGGATCCCTCATCCCATTGGCATGGCATTTTCTCCATCACAGTCTACCCCCGAACTGCCCTCACTGCTGCTCTGGTTAAGGCTGGCCAGGAAAGAGAGAAACGGCTGCTGATGAACCCAGTTTGTGCAGGCAGCACCAGCAATGGATGGTACCTCCCCCAGGCTGGAAGGAGACTGGAGTAAAGGACTTCCAAGAGAAGCAGGCTGGCAGGTAAGTGTTGTCCTCAGCCCCAAAATGGGTCCCAAATCACTCAACTCCTTTAGCCCCACCCAAGTTTTGGTACTACACATGAATTCATTTTCAGAGAGGTGTTCATTATGGACACATCTGCTTGGGAACGATTCACCACTCATTTCCATTTCTTTGCTAACCATACAAGTAAGACTCCAAATGAATTTACCTTAGATTCTGAAGAAAGCTAATAGGGCTTTACAAACCTATAGATGCTGTTAAATTTATACTTTCCTAATAAAGGCCCTTGAATTAGCAAGTTGCAGGTGTACATCAGAGGAAGGATGCAGATTTGGTTTGTGTGAGTACAAGTTCATTGCGATATAAAAATTTAATACAACACCTGTCATCAAGCTTATTGTATGGTATGAGAGTAGCTTGGAATAAGGGGCTTGGCTTTCACCTATTTTAATGAGGTGACCATTATTTTAATGCACACCGTGTGCCTTCTTTATTCTGCCCAACTCATCATAGGAAGAAACTCTGTGCTATACAGAGAGTTCAAGCTAAAGGGTTCATTTTGGTATAGAGGCAGTTTTTATTAAAATATGCTGAGCAGTAATGTTTATATGTTACAATACCTATTGCAAATTAGCAAAATTATATGCTCCTGTCTCATAAGCTGCTGACAGAAATGCTGTCCTCAGTCCTGTTGAATGGCTTTGACTACTCTTCTTCACATTACACACCTTTAATGCACATTTCTACACATGCACTCATTGCCATTTAGTTAGCCAGCAATATGGAGAGCGATGCCAGAGCTGGTTCTTCTTCTGTACTTTTCTCATACTGCTGTTGCTTTATGAAAAAAGCAAACCTGCATGCATGAAGCCTTTCTTATGGGTGGTGTTAGCCAAAGTGAAACTGATCTTCCTTTTTGTCCGTAACAGAGGGTTTCATGTAAAGGTGGTGATTCAGGATGAGTTGATGTTCATCCCCAATGTAAAGAGTAAGTCTCCCTTTTATAAAAGAGAGGGGCTTTTCTTAAGATTCCTTCTCTAACAGATATTTTAGTGATGGGTGCTGTTGGACAGGTGTTTTCATTCTGTGTAACATGGTGCCAAGAGAGAGACCCTCCTCTAGCTTGTCACCAAACTGGAGAATGATTTAGAAAGCAGGGAGGGAACAAAATCAACCACGACATGGCACTTTCAGAAGGGCACGTGGACAGGGTCCAGAAGTACCAACACACATTCAGGAATCTCTTGGCATGGTTAATGTGACTTTTAGATTTTTTTTGTCTTTCATTTACATTTTCCTTTAGAAAGCTGTCATCCTATATATAGTCTTTGTTTCAAAGGAGAGTGGTGACTCAGATGGCTGTGTGGATAAACTACTTAAACTAAAACATGAAATCCAACTGTTTATGTTTATGTGCATGTCATGTTACTGTGAGCATCCCATAAACTTGTAGCTTATTAATGTCCCAGAAGGAAAATAATGAAAATGCTCTCTGTGCCTCTGATCTCTAAGTGACATACCCTGGTCATTTTTGTTGTGATAAATGAAGTTTCTGCCAAGAGGTGGTGATTAGATAAAGGACATTCTGTCTTTACCTTGGTGTCTTTGACTATTGGTTCGTCCAAGTCATTGGGGAGAATGTCACAGGGGTCAGCTACAGTTTTTCTTGTCTCTGCTTTCCCACCTCATGCCTCATGACTTCCGCCTACTGCCTCCACTCAGGTAATCTGTACTCCTATGCCAAGTCCCCTCGTGCACAGTCCCTCCACTTCCGTCCACACTTAAGCTGCCTCTAAGGCTGTCCTTTGTTGTAAGAGTGCCCCCTTTTGTCCCATCCATGGAAGTAATGGAGGTGGGCTAATAAGGGCATCTAAAATTAAGTTATGATGGATGTTCAGGTTTACTGCTGAACTACTTACTACTGAAGTTGAGCCAATAATTTCCTACCTGCCTAGAACTTACCAGTCATAGAACTAAGAGATGTATGTATGTGCATGTGTATAGTCTGAGTGGTACACATGATTGCCCACATTTTACAGATGAGGAAAGTGAGGCTTAGGGAGGTTATATGTCCTCCCAAAGTGGGCCACAGTTTGAATTCAGGCATGTTTATTTCCATGTTTGGGCTCTTTTTCCTATTGTTGCTGGGCCGTGTGTTTTGAATTTCTTTCCTTTTTTTTTATCCAATGGAATAATCACTGTGAGCAGCTGTGATGTGGGCAGACAGGAAGCAAGAGGGAAGAAGGAAAAAGTATGATGATCTCCTAATGGAATAATCAATCTTTGAATCGTTAAGACTTTGATAAAATGGTTCTAATCATTTGTTTTCTTTTTCTTTTTTGGGGGGGTTCTCAAGATAGGGTCTCACTCAGGCCCAGGCTGACCTGGAATTCACTGTCTAGTCTCAGGGTGGCCTCGAACTCACGGCGATCCTCCTAACTCTGCTTCCCGAGTGCTGGGATTAAAGACATGTACCACCATGCCTGGCTTAATCATTTGTTTTCTAACCCTTATTCTAGAATGGATATCAACCTGAACTTAAAACTGTTATAAGCACTCTGACAGACAGTATTTGTTCCTGTTATACAGAGGGGGAAACTGAGGTTCAGAGATACTGAAGAGCATGTCCAAGGTCACAAAACTACTGAAATGCTCAAAACGGGAAGTCCATCCATTTAGCTGACCCCGAAGTCTCTATTCTTATTAATCAGCTATCTTTCACAGTGTATCTCCAAGTTGCATTTTCTTCATACATAGTTTTACTTGAACTCTTCCACAATGATGTAATGGTGTTTGTCCTTGAAAAGTCCTCCTGATGATGTTACTTTTTTTTTTTTTTTTGTAAGTAAATAAGACTTGGGCAAAATGTATTTACTTCTTCAGAATGTGTTTTAATTGGATGCTGTTCGCCTTAAGTGAACTGGCTTACCCATGGAGTTGGAAATGAGCTTGATGCAATTTCTAGAGTCAACTGTAAATCTGGAAATCCATTTAAGCATATAACCCATACTGGTACACCAACCGCAGCTGTGTCTATCAGAGTCAAGTCGCTGTTCCCATCTTTCCCAGCCCCACCCCGTCTGAGAGGAGGTCTGGAACACAAAGGATAGTGACTGTCGCCTTCAGGGAACCTGGCCACTACTAACTTGACCTGCTGCTGGGTTTCTACACTGGTCAACTAAGAGTGAGTCTTTGAGAAAGTTTTGTCCACCCAAGCAACTGTGCAAGAGCCAAGGACTCACTTCTAATAATGTATTGTAATGTGTTTTGGGTGGCTATCTTCACTTATTAATTGAATAGATTTTACTTTAACGTTTACATGTGTGTTTGGGTGTGGAATGCATGCAGGCATGGGCATGTGCGTGTGTACAGAAGGGTGTGCATATATGTGGAGACCAGACGTCAATATTGTGTGTCTTCCTCAGGCGTTCTTCTCTTTATTTTTTTTTTGAGACAAGGTCTTACACTGGATCTAGAGCTCACCAATTAGACTAGATTGGGTAGAAAGCACTAGGCGTCCTCTTGCCTCTGCCTTTCCAGCATTGGGATCACTGGCACATATTACTATTTCTGGCCATTTTACATGCTGCTGGTCCAAACTCAGGTCCTCATGCTTGCGTGCAAGCACTTTACCCAGGGAGCTAGCTCTTTCTTTCTTTTCTTTTTTTTTTTTTTTTTTGGTTTTTCGAGGTAGGGTTTCACTCTAGCCCAGGCTGACCTGGAATTCACTATGGAGTCTCAGGGTGGCCTTGAACTCACGGCGATCCTCCTACCTCTGCCTCCCGAGTGCTGGGATTAAAGGCGTGCGCCACCACGCCCGGCGGGAGCTAGCTCTTTCTTCAGCTCTGAATTTAATTTTTTTCTGAATTTATTTTTTTAATTAACAACATATTTCGTATATATACATCATGTATTGGTACCCTCTTTTCCCTCATCCCTGCCCCCTTCCATTGGGAACCCTCCTCAGTGGGGTTGCAGGTATTCCCGATGGGGTTGTGGTTTATGCATTGTGGGAGCAGCAGTCATTTTGGGGGGGAGGGAATGCCTCTGGACATTGATGTTTCAACCTATGGCTCTTATAATCTTTGTGCCCCCTCTTCCACAAAAGTTCCAGAGCTGTGGTGGGTTCAATTTTTTTGAGACAAGATTTTGCTATGCTGCTTAGTCTGGCCTTGAATTCCTAGGAGCATTGATATTCTTGCTTTAGCCTCCCAAGTAGGTGGGATTACAGGTGTATGTCACAGCTACTGGCTTGGTGGTTCCCTTTAAAATCCACACAACTGCTGTGTGGCCATTTTGAACTCATCTATCAATATTGTCTGTCTGTGCCTGTCTCCCCATGAGAAGATGAATTCCTCAAGGGCAGAGGTGCATTGCAGAGCCTGCCACACAATAAACCCTGGATGAATGTTTGCTGAGTGGAATGGGATTGCGTATTTGATCTGTATGGAAGTCCAGACATGATCTGGCCCTGAGGCCTTGATTTTACACTTGACGAGGGAGGGAAAGTGATGGCCTTGGGTTTCAGGACTTGTTAGTGAGCAGCTGGGATCACACTCTTCCAGGCCTGCTCTCCTCCTTTTCACTGTACCCCTTTGATATAAACTTCTTCCTAGACCTCCACTTCCTCATCTGTAAAACCAGACCCATGTCTGCATGGATATCCTTGTTTATAATATTTGCCCTTCTCTGTAAAGGCACTAGAGCACAAAAACAGGTCATCTCAGGCACACTGACTCACCCTGGCTTCCCTGGTCACCTCATGAAAAGCCTCTCTGTGCTTATAGTTTTCAGACATGTGAAGGGGGAATGATTACGACAGCTATGGCATAAAGTCACTGTGAGGGGTGAATGAGGTCATTTAGGGAAGTTGTTTAGAGTATTGTTTGGACCTAGTAGGTATGTAGTCCATGTCAGCTATTCTCTAACTGTTATTGATTTAACAAATTCAGACATTCTATGTATTTAAGTGCCTACTATGTGCAAAATATGTGTGTACTTACGTAGGTGAGAAAGTGATGGAGATGTTGCATTAGAATGTAAGCTCCTGGTAGGGATAACATGACTGTGGGGAGCCACAAACTGTTCTCAGTGCCATGGGTACGTGGAGGAGTCGCCTCTAATCTGGCCTTGAGATTACATGAAGGGAGGTGATATTAGTTCTTTCACACAAAGAATGAAGCTGGGAGAAGAACTGGGATAATCCTTCGGGCAGAGGGAGAGAAGACTCAGACAGGAAAGGTGCTTAAGTATGCATTGAGCAAATAGCCACTTGTCCTATGGTAGCAACCAATTCAGAGTGAGGCAAGATGCAGAGAGACCATTTTAAAGAGACAGGCAAGAGAAAACTTCCAAGTGGCTAAACCAAACAGCTTCAGCAGACAGAGGAGAGGCAGATACAAGTTTTGTCCATTACAAAGATCATTTCAACTTCAACATGGAGGATAAATTGGTTTGTGAAAAGACTAGAGGCCAGAAATACAGTTGAGCTGTTTCAAAACTTTAAGTAAAAAAAAAAAAAAAAAAAAAAAAAAAAAAAAACACCTTTAAGTGTGAGCTGGCTGGACCATGGAAATAAGATGTATTTGCTGACTGATGCATCCGTTCAGGAAGAGGTGTTGTGGGAGGGGCCAGGTGACCTTCAGATTTCTTTGGGGTGCTAAAGTTGAGATGACATCAGAAAAGACATTTACAGAGATGGCACATGATGCGGTTTGATAGTAACAAAATAAAGAAGACATAGTATATGTGTTTATCATTTTATGCCAGAAGGAAAAATGGGCCCCATGAAGACTCATAGAAAGTAATGACATGAAAAAGCTAATGCTGACAGAGATCTTACTCTCTTCCAATAGCAGCTTCTAGCAATTTCCTTGTCTGAACTCATCACCAAGAGTAAATTATGAAGCTATGGTTGTAGTTCCGTTTCATAGACAAGGTAGGTTCAAAGAGCTTCTGATAACCTTCCCAAAGAAATCTGGGGGTCACTTGAATCCTCCCACATCCTCATCCTGGCATGAATCAACCCGCAAGTTCTGAAACTGATATAGTCTAGAATTGTCTGGGCATGTGGGAATGAGACTGAAGCAGTGTGATCCAGGGTGTCTAACCATGCTAGGATTATGACCATCTACTGGGAGCAAGGAGAAATGCCATCATAGAGCAGAGGGCAGGTGAGCCCAGTCTTTAGGGAGGAGAATGTTGCAAGCAAGGAAAGCCTGAGCTAGTATCAAGACTTGCTGTTGGGGGGTTTTCTCTTCTGGGCACAAATAGAATTGCTTCTTTTATGCTGAGTATCCTAAGACTCTTGGGCCACATAATTTTATCAAGGTATTGCAGGCTAGTTCCCCAGCTTTCAGCTGAGGCTGTACAGGTGAGGGAGCCCTAGAGACACTGGCCCAGAGTGCATCAGATCTGTGCTCAGCGTGAGTGTATTGGACACAGTCAATCTGGAAACTAGCATCCAGGCTGAAGGCCTGCTGCTCCCAGGTATGTGCTCTCAGAAAACAACAAAACAAAACAAAACAAAACAACAACAACAAAAATAACTACCCATTTGCCAGAGAAAAGTTCAGTCAAATGATGCACAATTTTTCCCACTATAAAAGATTTTGCTAATCAAAAAGGAAGCGGAATCACATGTTTTGGAATGATACCAAATACAAAATAGTTTTCTGTACTCTCTGCTTCCCTTCCAATTCCATTAGTGTTTTGGGTCTCAGCTTTCATGGGGGAAGGAAAGTAAGTATACTTGGTCTTGCTTCCTGCTTTGTCTCTTCATGTTGGAAGTGCTTTGCATTGGGTGTTGATTTCCATCTTTATTTAGAATTTAATTCATGTTTAGAAAAGTCCACTTCAAGATAATATCCCTTACCAGTGACTAGGTGATGAAGATGGGCCAAGTTCAGTAAGGGAGGATATAAATTGACCTGTTCCAACTTTATATCAGCATTGGATGGACCCTCACAAGAGTTGGCGTGAATGTAGGAGCTAAGGGAGTTTAGTTTCATTAGAAACCAAGTTCATTTTCTTTTAAACCTATGATTTCATTCATGGATCAAAGGGGTATTCTGAGAAGACTCTTTATTCTTGTGGCTTGTCATCATTTTTTGTTGTGTTTAAGTGTGGGACACAATCATTTATTAACTCATGGTATCAGGAAAGGTGATGTATTAGACGTATTGCTTAGATTCAAATATTATAGATTCATAGTACTGGGAAGGACCTTGGAATTGTTTGTTTTCATGCTACATGTTCCTCACTCAGAGCAGAAGCAAGTCCAAAGGGCTAAAGATGGATAACCTAATATTGCCTTTCTCCATAACTCATTCCTGGGTCTAACAAACGATGCTCAGGCTAAGGAAATTCTTCCTTGTGGCAGCTTTAAACTGTGCACATAGCTGCGGAGGCCCCCTTCTGTTCTTTCATCCTCCCTGGAGGTGGAGAAAAACAGCTCCGTCACTGTCCTCAGGCATCAGCCTTCCCGGCCTTGAAGATCATTATGAAACCAGTCCTTAGCTTTTCCTTCTCAAGGCTGAGCAGCCTCAGTCCTTGGGTATCATTCTTCATTTCCTTCTTCTTGGCTTCCACTGAACCTTCTCTACATCTGCTCATCACCCTTAACTCCTATAGCTTAGACATTTCTGGAGGGTCTAGACAGGATCAACCAGGCCTGATATGCTCATGCATTTAATCAGTTAATAAATAGTTACTGAACTCCCTGTTATAAATGTTAGGCCCTGGGCTGGGGACATGGGTCAGTGAGTAAAGTCCTTTGCCACACAAGCATGAGAACTTGAGTCCAGATCCCTAGACCCCATGTAAAGATGGACATGGTAGTCCGTGTCTGTCATCCCAGCTCTCCTACCCCAAGATGGGAAGTAGAAACAAGGGAATCCCCAGAAGCTCACAGGCCAACCAGCCTGGTATGTGCAATGGTGAACAACAGTAGACCCTGTCTCAGACCACATGGAGGGTGAGAATCAACACCAGAGGCTATCCTCTGATCTTCACACATTCACTGGTGAATGTGTGTGCTCATTTTCACACATGCATACATCATACATACATGATACATACATGATATGCACACAGGAACTAAAAATACATAAATGTTAGATCTTGGAGTTAGACTTTGATGGTACAAAACAGATGGGTAAAAGATGGCTAAATGTAGCCATTATGAGTTTCTGTGATGCCATTGATTGCTCCATGTCAGCTTGGTGACTGTGGTCATGTTACTTTAAACTTGAGGTCTGTTTTCTCTTATACAGTGAGATGATAATAGCTATCTTGCTGAGTTCTCATGATGAGGAAATGAACAAACACTCACAGAATGCATAGAAGAGGCCTGGCTACCTCTCTTGGCCATGGAACTGTTTGATAAATAGATTCAAAGTGACATAAGGTGCCAGACTTCAGCTTTGAGTTGCCTTTATTCTACCTCGAAGGATGAATTCATAAGTGACTTATAGGCAACTAGTTGAAATTCAGCATGGGAAGGGCTCTAGTATGAGTGGAAGCATGTGGGTTGGAGACTCAGAGACTGAAAAAAAAAAAAAACTATCCGCAGGACATCAAGAAATGGCCTCAAGGGTCAGGAAGATGAACTGATGGATGTCTGTCTTAGATCAACATGCCACTGGCTCACAAGGTTGGAAGAACTGTTGTGACATAATATCGTGGATTTTCCCTTGCAGATTATGGAGTTCAGTTTGAGAGGAAGGAGTAAGGGCTGTCTAGTGGTGAAGATGGTAGAAAAACATTTGAGGTGAACAAAGACCTAGAGAAGGACGTTGGCAGTATGTGTTTGAAGACCCATGAGAGTGGCTAGTTGTGTCGTGGGTGTGATGCACAGTGTGTCAGATAGCACCAGGGGCTGAGGCCTTGCTGAGGTGCTTGCCTTGTTCTTAAGCTGACCCATGCTCATTGGCTTTACATCTATTTTAGAAAACTGAACATCAGTTAGAGAGGCTGCCAAAGGATTTGATGTTTTTCTTCTGTAGACCAAGCATCCCTAGCCTGAAAATTGGCAATTTGAAATGTTTCAAAGGCCAAAACATTTTCAGCACTAACATGATAACCAAGTATAAAATTCCACATCAAGGGGTGGCTTCGGAGTTAGCTCAGTGGGTAAGAGTGCTGTCTGGAAAGCATGAGGACCTGAGTTCTGTTCCCAGCATACATGTAAAAAGCTGTATGCTGCTGTGTATACCTGTAATCCCAGCACCTAGTTAAGTGGAGACAAGAGGATCATAAGAGTTCTCTGGCCAGCAGGAAAACAATGAGCTCCAGGTTAAGTGAGAGACTTTGGCTCAGGAAATAAGGCGGAAGAACAGTAGAAGAGGACACCAGACATTGTACACTGGTTTCCATGTGAACATGCTTATTTGCACACACACATATATAGCACACATGCATGCATTCACATACCACTTACACAGCATGCATTATAAAAATTCCACATAAAAAGACATGTTTAGAAATATTGAAAGATATTGTATGAAATTAGTTTCAGCCTATGTTGTATAAGGTGTACACACACACACACACACACACACACACACACAAATAATTTCATTTTTGGTGTGGATCCTATTTCTAAGAAAGCCATATATTCAAATATTACAAAATCTGAAAAAAATCCAAAATCTGCAACATCTCTGTTCCCAAGCATTTCATGTAAAAAACTAGGTGATGTGTACTGGTTTTCCTCCTCTGTCTGGAGAGTTATGTCAATCCTGTGATTTGCCTGTTTCTTCAGAGCCTCACACAATTCCATGGTAAGATGAAGTTCATGTCTAATCAGTGCCATCACCTGCCTAGAACAAACCAGTTGTGCTCATGCATGAGTGAATGTGTACATATAAATGAATGCTAGGATTGTATAGTTTTCAAATCTGATTCTATTTAAAGTACCTCTTGGGACAGGAACAGTTTTGTATAAAACCCAAGTAGCCGATAAATGAAATCAGTTTTCCCTGTGGTCTTTCACGTTCAGCTCTCTGGACTCCTGCAGGCCCACATTCATGGCTGTCGACTCTGATGAGGACCAGCTACCTTGGGTCAAGTGGTGACTCCTAACAATTCCATTCTTCAATAATTTCACAGGCTGTCTACCATACATGCTTACAGAAGCTGTATTTGTTCAGGATGTTGTCATTGCTGTGACCAAATACTTAAGAAGAAGCAACTTAAGGAAGAATATGTTTATTTTGGCTTACAGTTTGAAGATATAAGCCTATTATAGCCAAGAAGTTACAGTGGTAACAGTGTGAGATAGCTGGTCACATGGCATCTATAGTTAGGAAGGAGAGGGGAAGAGAAAGAGGGAGAAAAGAGAGGAGGCTAGAGAGGGAGGGAGAAGGAGAAATACTGGTGATCAGCTCACTTTTTCCCTTTTTATTTAGTCTGGGACCCCAGCCCATTATATGGGGCCACCAGCATTCAGAGTTGGTAGTCCCCCTTAGTTAAACCTCTCTAGAAACACCCTCACAGATGCCTCCAGAGGTGTAGTCTCAATCTAGTCAATTTGACAAGGTTAACTGTCACAGCAACCAAGTACCATCCTAGGTATGAAGGGCCAATTTTAAAAGATATTGGGGAGAAGATGTACTCCTTGAATATTTAAGAAGGGTGATATATTTTACATCAAATACCCTTTTTTGAAAAGATGTCATAAGCAGTGAGAAATACTCACATTGTAGCAGCTGGTTGAATGTGGTGATTGTCTTACTTAGGGCACAAAAGCTGCAATTTTCTATCTAATTCACTACTCAATCATTCCTTGGCCTCTGTCTCAAGCTCAATTTAAGCTTAGTCCCCAGTACACAGAGCCGCAGTATAGCATATAAAGAAATGACTGGCCAAGGGGACTGAGGGAGGCAGAAGCCACGTGGTGACCCAGAGCTTGAGTTATCAAGTGGTCCTGGGAGCCCATGGCATCACTCTCCAAGGCCACTCATCAAATCAATGTAAAATAGGTCATTTCTCCTTGAGCCTCTGCATTCTTAGGATCACTGCCTTGTAGGAGAATAGGAGCTTTGAAAATGCTCACTGCGTACATTGAAGTAACAGACACATGTACTCCACAATCAGGGGCAGTGCCTGGATTGAAAGTTTTCTGCCTCCAGGGCTTTGAATTGAAATGGAAACGGGCTGGCTCTCTGCAGAACTCCATTACGGTTGATGACTGTTTGTCTTTTTTTTTCAGAGAAGTTCGGCTGAGCAATAAATATGACTGCTCTTTAGGGAGAGCGTGCTGAAAACTGTTGGCTCTTTCCTTACACATGTCAAGTGCATTTCAGTTTTCAAAAGCACTTTTCCATTTATAATCCTTCTTCCAAACTCAAGGAAGCCCTACCAAGGAAATGGCAGCTATATTATTGGTACTAATCATCATATAAATACACCGGGGTGGAAGGGTGACAGGGTAGGAGCCTTGCTTAGTCAGATCTGGAGCCAATGAACAAACTTGTGTTTTTATATTCATATGGAGCTGCCTCTGGTCAAGGGTTAATTTTTCTAAAGTTTGTGAAAATGGATTCTCCTTTGCTGTTGCTGTTTTGAGATAGGGTCTCACTATATGGTTGAAGCTGATCTTAAACTCACTGTGGAGTACAGATTGGTCTCAGATCTTTCTGTCTCTGCCTCCTGAGTGCTGGGATTATAGGCATATACCACCATGCCAGCACTAATCCATTGTCCCCTTCCTAAAAGCACATGACATTTGAAGCTAAAATTTTTTTTATGTAATCATTTCTGAGGAAGAACTTCTCCTACTAAGCCCGACAATGAACTTGTTGATGGAAAGGCAAGATGCTCATGCTTTCTGAGCTGATCATAGTGCTTGGGGCATGGGCTGCTTGCAGCGGTGGGAGTCCAGCAGGGCTATTACACAGTCAGTAATCCAGGCATAGGCTGCAGAAATACACAATTTTGTGTAACATTCTAAAAGACGTTATTTTTAGCTTTGCTGGATTCCATTTTTTTTTCACACTGGAAGAGGAGGGATACCATCTCTCCTGACTGCCGCTTGCCAAGATGTGACTCAAACAGCCCAAATCACCTTACCAACCACCCTCTGCATAAATATTCAGTGACTCACATCAGTGCTAATGAAACCCAAATGCTTTCTTGAGAAAATCTGGAAACTAAAATGGTCAAGTAGTTATAATTCAGTTTAATTTATGTGGGAATAATATGAAAATTCTGGACTGGGGAGATGGCTTAGCAGTTAAGGTGCTTGCCTGAAAAGCCAAAGGATCCAGGTTCAATTCTCCAGGACCCACATAAGCCAGATGCACGAGCTGGTGCATGCATCTGCAGTTCATTTACAGGAGCTTGAGGCCCTGTTATGCCTATTTGCTCTCTGTTTATCTCTTTCTCTCTCTCAAACAAACAAATAAATAAAAATAAAATAGTTATAAAAAGACGAAAATTCTGAGATACACTTTTCATCTTCATAATATATCTTTTTGTTCTGTGTAAATGATCTTAGACTAAGGGGGAACATTTCATATTGCATTTTGTTTGCATTATTAATGTACTCTTGATATCTACCTAGGATTAACCTGCTGTTTTCTCTTTCATCACCTTTCTCATTCAAACTAGACAAACAAAGAAGCTACAGAAATAGCAAACACAGGCAAACTGATGGTTATCCATTCTTTCAAACTCCAAGTACCAACCAACTCATATATACTCCTGACCTGAGGTAGTTCTGGTGTATAACCAATGTAGCTCCAATTTGGCTTTTCTGTTGACAAGTTGGGTAACCTTCCATATAGTTTACTTCATAGCTTCTGTTTCATTATCTTTAAAATGGTTCCAGTAATAACTTTCTGAGAATTAAAGGAAGTCACACACCTAAACTCACTGGCAAAGTAACTAGCATACAGGAGTTTGTTAGTAAAACCCAACAATTAAAATTTTCCTTGTGAAGGTGTGTTTTCATTGACTAGGTTTGTGACAGTGTTACCCACAGTTCCACTCATGCCAATCTGTTGCTACATTATAATTCAAGAATTAGGCTGGAAGGATGGCTTTGCAGTTAAGGAATTTGCCTGCAAAGCCAAAGAATACCAGTTCAATTCTCCAGGACCCACGTGATTCAGATACACAAGGGGGCACATGCATCTGGAATTCATTTATAGTGTCTGGAGGCTCTGGCACACCCATTCTCTCTCTCTGCCTCTTTCTCTCAAATAAATTTAAAAAAAAATTAAAAAAAAGAATTATATAGGGAAAAAGGAGGTGAAAAGTTATTATATTATCAGATGAGATCATTGCTCCCAAAGCAAAGGAGGATATGTAGAATAACAAAAACATTAGGAATAATAAGAATTGAATTAGTCACTTCATTATAAAATAAATATTTGAAAAGTAACAGCTTTCTGGTATAGTACTGACAACTAGTTGGAAAAAATATGAAGATAAAAGTCATTCAGCTTAGCATTGCCATATAAAATATCCAGGAATAAATTTATTGAGTAATTATGCAGACTTTGTGTGAAGAAAACAATGAAACATGAGCAGGAAGTAGAAAAGAAGTCTTGGATGTAGGGGCATAGGTGTCAGCTTCCTAGAGAGGAGCAGTGCAAGCTGTCGACACTTTAATTTTTCTCAAATGAATGTGCATGTTTAATGAAATTCTCATTGAAATCGTGTTGCTCCTGTTGTTTTCTGGAAACTTCTCCAAGTATTCTAAAGTTCATCTTGAATAATAAATAGAACAAGAGAGACAAAAAAGAATAAGAAGCAGGAAGAGCAGCAAAACTCCAGTAGACATTGCAAATTCTGATAAAGAGAAGGGCAGTTAAACCATGGGAATCTGGAAGAAGAATCAGCAGGTTGCTGGGGTTAAAATCAACCAGAAGCAGACTGTTACTAGTAAGAGTTTAGGGTGTGGACACACTTACACTACACATTAGTTGAGAAATTGGCAAATTATTTAATCAATCAGTCAGTCAACTGGTCAAATGACTTGGAGAAAATGCACCAATTACATTTCAGAGGGGAAAAAATAAAAGCACTCAAAACACTTTTAAAAAGAAGAAAATATGACATTTATCTGATTGTGGGGTGGGAAGTCTGAGCATAAAGCAAAAGGAGTGATCACCTTGAGTTTGTAAAAATGTGAACATTTATTTTATTTTATTTATTTATTTGAGAGCAACAGACAGAGAAAGTGGCAGAGAAAAAGAGACAATGGGCATGCCAGGGCCTCCAGCCATTGCAAACGAACTCCATATGCATGCACCACCTTGTGCATCTGGCTTACGTGGGTCCTGGGGAATCAAGCTTGAACTGGGGTCCTTAGGCTTCACAGGCAAGTGCTTAAGTGCTAAGCCATCTCTCCAGCCAAATGTGAATATTCTTTACATCAGAAGTATAAGAAACAAATGGAAACATCCAGCAAATGATGAAGTGGGAGATGCTTTTGTTAAATGTGGCCAAAAATATTGTTATCTTTTTAAAAAATGAAGAACTTAGAACTAGAGAGAGGATTCAGCAGTAAAAGATACTTGCTTGCAAAGCCTCATGGCTCAGGATTGATTCCCCAGTACCCATGTAAAGCCAGATACACAAATTAGTCTATTTGCAGTGGCAACAGGCCCTGGCATTCCCATATTATCTCTGTCTCTCCCTCTCTGCTTGCAAATAAACAGTAAATTTTTTTTTTAGTTTAAAAATAATTAAAATGAAAAATGAAGAATTTGTACCAATAAGAAATAATGTAGCATGCTAATAGGGAAAATATAGTTTAGGCTCATGAACAACTCACAGGAGATATGTTAAAAATAAATACAAGAAAGATGGATTGACATTTCTCATCAGAGAAATGTAAAAACAAAAATGAGATGCAACTGTTAAAATTTTTGAACACTGATAATGTCACTATGGTGTTTCTGAGGGTGGGGTGAATCCTGTGTGGTTTCTACCATGTTTAGGTAGGGAGAGAGGAGTAATTTAGTGTCATCTATCAAATCATATATTTCAGTAGCTCTAACAATTTAACAATGATTCCAGAAGTGGATTCTTGAGAAAATTATTAGAAAAAATAGCCTTTTGGTGCTGATGTTGTTTATAATAAGAACATACTGAGTCACCCCTCATTTCCAGTCATAGGTTAATGGTTAGATAGTCACATAGACACACACACACAAAAAAAAATGGTGTATTTAACACTTATTGTTAGGAATAAAGTTTTGATCTAAAATTAAGTGAAAAGAGTAGACATGATAGTTTGGGTGAAATATAGCATCTTAAGTCCCACAAAATCACAACAAATGCATAAGAAGGTTTAAATCTCAAAGGATGAACAAAATGAAAGAGGAGATGTCATTGGTGAAGAAATGTCAACTGCATTTTGAAAGCTCAGAAGAGAAGACACAAATGGGAACTGACTTGGCACGCCATTGAAGTCAGTGAGAGGCGAGCTCGTAGGAGAAGGGATCCATTAACAAAGCAGGCCACTTTGCCAGATTCTGGAAGTGACCAGTAGCCCCAGGTGCCATGTATCTTAGATGGTGAGTGTATATAGTGGGAATGGGTAAGCAGGTTTGAAGAAAGAACCAATCAAGAAGACAATTTTCCTCTCTGGTCCAAGGCATAAAGGACTATGTTCTTATGAAGCTGAGCCAGAGATCTGGTCTAGGGCAATCTCACGCAGTGGAACCATAAAGAAAATGAGAAGGCTTTTGTTCAGAGCCTCTTCAGGGAACAGGATACCCCAGCCTCTCTCTTCTCCTCCACATTACTGACATTTGGCCTTATACTAGCCAGAAAGAAAGCAAGAGATTCCTTTCTAGGGAATCTGACCAGTCTAAAGCAGTCTCTAATGAAAAGGTCACTTCTCCTCCATGTTCCACTGCAGTCTTGAATGTTTTATACCTAAACAGAATGGATGATTGCACCCTTCTAGAAATTCTCTAATATGAAAGAAAGAGATCCCAACAGAAGAGCAAAATAATTGGAAAAAAAAAAGTGAGGCAATACAGAAGAGAGAAAAATGTCTAAAATCTCTCATTAATTTTGAGAGATAAGAGAGCACATTGTATCTCATTTACAAATGGACCATTATAGAAATAAACTTGAAGATAGTCAGAAGGAGCTTGTAGAAGGTAAGACAATGGTGAGAATTCTACTGCTGAGCCATCAATGCAGTGTATAGCCCAGCTGGCCGTGAACTCATGATCCTCCTGCCTTCTTCCTTCAGCATTTGTCTCTTGGTATGCACAACCCAAACAAGGACTGCCTACATTCTGTCATTGCTTATGGAGGAGGACAGGCGGCCTTCATCACTCTCTGAGGAGTTATAGGTAGTTAATGGTGGCTGAGGGGCAGGAGAAGGGAGAAGAGAGACATTTTATACAAGAGTATTGCCATTGGTGGGACACATGTGCTCTGATAAATTAATCCCCCACCCCTCCCTATGCAAGCAATCCTAATTCAATTCAGTGAGTCATGCCCACCATAAGAAAAAAAAGAAAAGGACCTCAAAATAGCAGATGGATTAATTGGGAAGAAGAAGGAGTTCAGCAGAAGGAAGATCAAGAGAAGGTAACAGAAAAGAATTATGATAAAATACAGTATATATATATATGTGTGTGTGTGTGTGTGTGTGTGTGTGTGTGTATGCACACATGTATAAAATTGTCAACAAAAACAAAAAATAACTCTGTGAAAGCAGTAATTAAAGTTCTAGGAGACTTAGGAAACAAATTTGAGAAGTATATCTGGGAAAAATAGGAGTAGAAAAATTTTTAAAATTTGACAAGAAAGATATGAGATAAAATGGAGGGCAGGGAACTCTTAAGAAAATGGTTTGAAAGAATTCTCTGAGGCCTGGAGAGATGGTTTAGTGGTCAAACACTTGCCTGTGGAGCCTAAGGACCCCGGTTTCAGGCTTGATTCCCCAGGACCCACATTAGCCAGATACACAAGGGGGCGCATGCATCTGGAGTTCATTTGCATTGGCTGGAGGCCCTGGTGCACCCATTCTCTCTCTCTCTCTCTCTCTCTCTCTCTCTCTGCCTCTTTCTCTGTCTGTCACTCTCAAATAAACAAGTAAAAATAAACAACAACAACAAAAAGTATTCCCTGAACCAAGAGATAGAGTTTACAGATTATAAATCCCATTAACTTGTCAGTTTAATGAATGGAAAACGAACAAACATACTTACACATATACATGGACATCTATACATATCGACGAGAAATTTCAGAACATGTGAAATAACTAAAACACATTAAAATTTCCAGGAAGAAAAAAGTCCTAGACAAAAGACATAATCACACTGGAAAAACATTACTTGAAGCCAAAGAAGATAGAGCATTATGTTCAAAATTGTACCCAACTCTCAACCTAAAAGTCAACATCCTGCTGCTACCGCCTCCCACTGCCATGAAAATAAATACAGAAAACATCTAATCAAACTGAAATAAGACCATGGATGTACAGTTGACACGATTTTGGCATGTCTTAAGGCATTTTTAGATAGGCAAATTCTTTACAAATTTCTCAGACAGCTACTAAAGGATGTGTGTTATAAAACAAAAGAGTAAATCAATTCGGAGCAAGATGTGAGAACCAGGAAATAAGAAGTCCAAACCCAGAGAAATCTCAGGATTATGGTGAAAACTTGCTGCAGGGTGACTGCTCCGCAGAATGCCTGGAGAGAAGCCAGCCTGGACCACAGCCGGAGGATTCAGGGCTCCTAGAAAGTTGCCTTCAGTTGTGGATGGGTGGAGCAAACAGTTGTCTGATGTGCTAACTTGTATTAAGAGTTTTTCAGCTCTGAAAAGAGTTTGTACAGTTCTTCTCTTTTCCCAAAAAGAAGAAATAGGGTGATTATTAAATCTAAGGAAAATGAAAAGGTATTTAAGAAATAGACATAGTGATGACATACTACATAACTTAGTAAGTGAACAAAATTTAAATAGTTATAACAATATTATAAGCATTAAACACTAATTCAACCAACACTATGCAGTAAGTATTGGAAGGATGAAGGGAGAAATGACATTTGTGAGTTGATATGTACTTAATCCTCCTCTTTCATATCCAAAAATCAGCAAATGATAGCTGACGCAGCACCCTAGTGAGATGCTCTTAAGTGTAGGATTGGAGGTTTGTTCACAGTTTCACAGCCAGCACATGGTGCATCCAGTACTAGACCCTGGCTGTCGGGTGCCCTAGGCTTAGTGAAGGATGGCAGAGAAGTCAGTATAAATGATTCCTCTGTCTTAATATAGTTCTTGCCATATCTTCAAGTTGGATCACTACTTGCTCTTACTGGGTTTTATGGTGGCTTCATTTTTTTAAAGGCAGAAAATATCCAGTCCAGACAACTATTTTGTAAGAATAAGCAGAAAATATACATGAATTATGATTTGTATGGTTTTCTTATTACTCTAGGACTGGGTTTGAAAGCTGACTCATCTACTGAAAAATTCTCTCTCTTGGGCAAGCTACTTGATCTATTCTAAACCTTGGTTTTTGTCATCTGTAAAATGAGGTTAAAAAGAAGGAGCATCTTACAGGATTAAATAACATAAAGGGTTGACCACAGATCCTGGTTCACAGATCAGCTGGGCATACCAGTGATTATGCTAGGGTGTACCAGGGCCTCCAGCCACTGCAAACGAACTCCAGATGCATGTGCCCCCTTGTGCATCTGGCTTATGTAGGGTCCTGGGGAAATCAAACCAAGGTCCTTTGACTTTGCAGGCAAATGCCTTAACTGCTAAGCCATCTCTCCAGCCCCCTTTGTACATATTTTTGATCAAGTTATATTACAAGGATGTTGAAGACTTTGATGAACAAGTCTGAGAGAAACATGGAGTCAGGCTGAGAGATAAAAGTGGTTGGAATTATTTTCAGGTCTCTTGCTGTCACCAGGCACTGATGTGGGTCAGAACCTGTCCCTTGTGGTGCCACCAAGTGAATAAGAACTAGCTTGAGCCATATCCAAAGCTTTGTTCTTCTAGTTATCCAAAGAATAATTCCAGAAATAATCTTTGAATATGAAAGCAGGCTGGAAAATCATTTGAAGATTTCATGGATGTAGTTTAGGAAGTTGCTAATAAACAGAGGGATTCTTGACCTCCATGACTGATCTTTATCAAGTTGATTTCCATGGAGACCTCTGTCCTCCTCTGTATTTACATGAGGAAGTGTGGACAGCTAGGTTGCTTAGTCTATTATGTGAAACCCATATCTGTAGCAATTTCTTTGGTTTTAAGAAATGCACCACTTGTGACATAGAGACTTTCAGGTCATGATACATTATTTGATGACAAGCCTTGTTCTCTGACAGATGAAGTGGAGATGGCTTGAAATTTGAAAGTTTCTACAGGGGTGGAATGAGAGAATGTGTCTCCCACTCCAAGTAAATGATGTGTTTCTCTTTATTGTCCATCATTGCTACTGCTGAGATTTGAAGGGCAGGAAGGGATGCTTGGGGCTCACCTTAGTATCTCAAGAGCAAATCCCTGGAATCTGTGAGGGTCATAAAGACCTCCCTCCCCTTTGCTTATGTGGAAGGTACCCTCAACCTCTTGGGGGAGGTGGAGCTCCCTGTTCATGTTCACTGCGCTCTGTTCATGCTTGTAGTTCAAAGAACCCGTACATGTCTCTCATGTAGAAAACCAATGGCTAGGCATATACATCCAAAGGTAAAAGCAACCAGTAATTAGCTTTCTATTGCACTGAGCATAGATTTTCAATCTGGGAGTTATGAAGGGAAAACTCTTTCTCAACAATTTCAGTGACTTCTTTGAAGGAATGAAAGAGCACAGGATTTTATTATAGAAAGACTGGGAGGGGGAAGGAAAGCAAAGGTATTATGGGAAGGAAATGGACTTTCACGGGGATAGGTGATATGCAGAAGGAACCAAAATGTTCTGCTTAATGAAACCATCATGCTGATGGAATCTACACAGTTTTATTTGGAATGGAAATTAACTACACAATTTTATTTGCTAAATATTTCTAAATAATATTGAAGGTAAAGGGTTAACCAATCCAAGGAAATAAAAAGTCCTGAATCATGAATTCAGTGAATGGCATCCTAGATAATGTTTATGTGCCTTTCAGGTCATTTCCATTTAATTCTATGGCAAACCTGTGGCTATAATTGTTTCCACTCGCAGGCGAGGACACAAAAAGATGGAGAAGTTAGTTCTCTGTAGGGTACCCAGGCTCACAGATGTAGTAGTAGGAGGCAATATTTTTGTTTCAATCTCCCTGTTCCTCAAAGGCTATCATTTTCTTCCCTTCATGTGAGAAAAGTCAATTCATTCCTTTCTTAGGCATTTTTCAGGCTGGAAATCCTCTTTGCTGGGCATCTCCTTTCCTAGTGAGTGCTGGGGCAATCCATTTTTATTTCCAGTAATAGTTCGCTTTCGCTGAATGAATGCCATTCTTTGCAAGGAGAAGTCTGTGGGTACCAATACTCAGTTCCATATCTTGCTGCCTCTCACTGGGTGTGGGACAGAGCCACCAGGGCCCAGAGACAGCCCAGATCTCTCCCTGCCTTCTTTCCTCCTCTCTCACACGTGTGTATTCCGCCTAGGGACCTGTAGCAGGAGAAGGCTCCTCCTGGATGTGTGTAAAGAGGAGAGGCCCTGCTTCATGCTTGTTTGAGCACAAAATGGTTCCAACCATGGCTTACCACCCAGTAGTTCTAAGAATGTTCTTATTTACTTACTCTTCTGTGTCAGTTAAATGCTCATCGAGGTGACCAATCCCTGACACAAAGCAACTTCAAGGAGGAGGAGTTTTTTCTTTGAACTTACAGTTTGAGATTGCAGTCCATGGTGGCGGGGGAGGGGTGACAGCAGGAGTTTGTGAGAGGTGAGCACACTGTGTGCACAATCAGAAAGTATGGGGAAAAGGATGGTGGTGCTCAGCCACTTTGTCCTTCTTATACAGTCCATGTGTCTTCCCACTTCAGTTAACCCAATCAAAATAATCCCTCACAGGCATGCCCACAGGTGATTCTAGGTCCTATGATGTTGACAAGAAATATAAACCATCTCACCCTCTTTATGTCAGTGTGTTTTTCCAAATCTGTCAAAAAAAATGATGAAAATTGGTCTGGAGAGATGGCTTAGCAGTTAAGGTGTTTGCCTGCAATGACTAAGGACCCAGGTTCAATTCCCCAGGACCCATGTAAGCCAGATGCACAAGGTGGCACATGTGTCTGGAGTCCATTTGCAGTTGCTAGAGGCCCTGGTGCACCTATTCTCTCTCTCTCTCTCTCTCCCTTTTTCTCTGTCAAATAAGTAAATAAATAAATAAAATATAAAGAAATGTATTTTTTAAAAAATGATGAAGGCAACTATAGATGTACTGCAGAGCCTCAGAAAGTGTCACATCTCATCATCATCATCGTCCTCTCACTGTATCTGCTGAGACCCTGAACGTAGTGAGTGTTCAGGATGGCCTCTGCTTTCACTTGAGATTGGCTTCAACTATGGGAAGCTTGGATTTTCAGGACTAGAGGTAAGTTAAAGGGTCAGAGTTCAAGTAGAGGGAGCAGAAAGCAGAACAGTGCTTGTACACATGAAGGTGTCTAGAGAAGTGTGTGCGTGTGTGTGTGTGTGCGCGTGCGCGCATGTGCCTTCCAAGGCCACTTTGGAAATCTTTGATGATTAGGTGCACAAGGGTTGTAACTTCCACCAAAAGGTTGAGAATGTATTGGGAAAATGGCTACGCCATTAAGAATCAAGCTCTCTTTGTGTATGTGTTTGAATTCTTAATGTTCAGATTTATAAGAGGAAGTAATTATATCACCAATTAAATGAGTGAAAAAATATCTATAAAACTTAAAAAAATGCTATTCTTGTGGAATAATATATGTACATAAAATTAGAACAGTTCAAGAATGCACAATTTTAATGTTATATTAGATGGCTGCAACCACAAAGCCCACATGCACATTTCCATTACAGCTCTGTTTCCTTTCATTTTGAGGAAATGTTTCCCTTAACGAAAAACTCTAATGCTTTGTTTTAGCCTGAAGGGATAAATCTCATGCAAGATCTGTTTTAAATGATTTTTTTTTTCCTGAGGTTTTGAAGAAATAAAATATTTTTAGTCTAATCTCATTAATTTTCTTTTTGCTCTGGGAGGACATAAACATAAATGAACTTTATAAGTTGAAGCTTTCCACCTGCCTAGTTCTTAGTAGTGAGGGATTGCTCAGGTGCTGAGAATAGGAAAGACTAGTGAGGCAAGAAGAGTCTGGGGCTGGGCGAAACTTTAGGGACACTGAGCACCACCTGCTCACCACGGTGACTTGAGAAATCTATGTTAAGTCAGTGCATGTTGAAAACTCAGTAATATATCTAGCTTCCGAGATGTGAACTGGGGGGAATCAAAAGTTCTTTCTAGCGTTAAGTTAAACATTTAAAAATACACACATGTAAGCTAGATGTGATGGGATATACCTATAATTTTGGCACACAGAAGACTAAGGCAAAAGGATCATAAGTTTGAAGCCAGTGTGGGCTACAGAGTGAGTTCACAGCCAACCTTTACTTTTCAGACCTTGCCTAAAAGTGCTTTTTGAAAAAAGCTGTAACTTGCTCTTATGATTCTTTCTTTTTTTAAAGAATCAAATGGTACAAAATACAAAAAAAAAAAAGCATTAAGCATTGGTTTCTTGGCTTCCCTCTACTTTAAGCCTTGTTACTTAAGGAGAAATAGTATTACCCCTTCTGCTTTTCAAGATAAAACAAAAAAAAAAAAACCTTATATCTGATCTTAAAACTTCATAGCATTTTAAATTTTATGTGATTCTAAATAAGTAATTAGATTTCATAAGATAGCATGTTTCTAGAATTAAGGAATGTTAGTGAGGAAAAGTTCCTCATGTTCTAAACAAAAAAAAGAACCTGAAGTCAACGTGGTGGCGCATGCCTTTAATCCCAGCACTTGGGAGGCAGAGGTAGGAGGATCGCCATGAGTTCAAGGCCACCCTGAGACTCCATAATGAATTCCAGGTCAGCCTGGGCTAGAGTGAGACCCTACCTTGAAAAAAAAAAAAAGAACCTGAAGTCACATACACACTACGAAGTCCACACACCAGGGTTCAGGAGACTTGTGCAGAATCGGTTATATTTACGACACTCTAAGGGAGAAAATCTGAGTCTGATGATGCTTCCTCTCTGCTATGTGAGTCCTTGATTCTGTTCTGACACAACTTAGCACTGTCTCAATCCTGCTTGGGTGATACTGGTCTGGTCTTAAGAAAGCGAATCTATTTTAAAATGATAACTAAGGTGAGCCCAATCAATGCAAGACATTTCTTATTTAAAGACCAGTGTAAAGCATAATGTACCTATCAAAATTATAATGTACCAATAATCAACCCGGTTTGGCAAGAAAATAGAAAGAGGCATATAGGTCAGAGCAAGACAAATGAAGTGTTATTGATGGAGGAAAATTTGAAACATCATGAGTACAACTGGCAGGAACTTTCCAAGAACTTTCCAATGTTAATATTAACATGTACCCCAGATGGACTCTTCCCCTTGCCATTTTAGGCCATCTAGAGAGGGAGGGGGTGGGGAGGAGTATTGCTGGTTCAGAAGTCATAGAAGGCCATGACAATGAGATAGAAAAGATATGTGAGTATTGACACTTAAGATAGCAGTCATAGAAATCAAAATCTATGATATGCTAGTGTGTGTGTGTGTGTGTGTGTGACAGAGAGAGAGAGAGAGAGAGAGAGAGAGAGAGAGAAGGAAGGAGATTAAGATTAACATAGGCTGACACATTTGAAATCTGTCTTCAGGTTAGAAGGAGTTTGATTAGGGAGCAGAGAAACCATGTTTCACAAACTAAAAGAAAACCTAACTGATTTAGACAAAAGGCTGGCCAAATTATTTTCTGAAGGGACGGCCAGTAAATATTTCAGCCTTTGCCAACCATAAGGTCCTTGTCACTAGTACTCAGCTCTGCCTTTGTGGCACAAAAGCAACTGCAAACAACACAGAAACAGAAGCACATGGCTAAGGTCCAAAAAACCTTCGTTTATGGCCACAGAAATTCAAATTTTATTTTAATTTCATATGTTAAAATATCTCTTATACTGATGTGAACCTTTCCAGGCCCTGGAGCAGTACATGCAGTGATGGAGTGCTAGACTGGCCCACAGGCTGTCGTGTGTTGACTGTGGGCCTTGGGGAGGGGTGGGGAGTGGGATCTCACTTTGAAAGATGAGTCTTAGGTCCCAAGAAATAGAAAGAGATGAGTTCTCACTTCTCACTGTGCAACTTCGCTGAAATCTGAGTACTTTCAGTTTTGTTTGATTTTTCCAGAGATCCTGGGTCTTGACAGAAGGCAGAGCCAGGCCTGAGTGTGATCTTTTCCCTCCAGTGCCCCTTCCTGATCTACAAAGAACTCTAGTAGATAAACAGAGCATGCATCACTGCTCTGTACAGACCCCTTACTGGGAGTTTTTGCCATCATGATGGACACGAGGGCACTTCTCAAGATCTCGCTTACTCAGCAGTGCACTCTGCATTCTGCCTAGTTCTTTGTAGAGTCTATGCTTGGGGGGGAGGGACGCTTTCCATATATACTTTTGGTTTTAACCTCCTCCCATGTGTCATAGGAAGCTGGCTTTGCTAGTAAGCCACAGAAGGAAAGCCAGTGAAGAGTGTCCAGCTATGTCCCTCACTGGTCACCACCACCCCTATTTGTATACAATAGAATTCCTTTTGGTAATCTGAATTGTTTTGATTGGTTCCTGACTGGTACTATGACAGTCATGCTGAGCCTTCAAGGTGGGAAGTGTCTTCTATATAAAACTCCTTTGCACGTGGTATAAAGTGACACTTGGGGAAGCCACACAGGTGGAAGTTAGGGGCACTTCAGCCCAAAGCCACATTGGAGCCCAGCTGCATTGATCTCATTGCTCACCATGCAGCCTGCCTCTAGTTTAGTTTATAAGACTTGGAGTCCAAAGCCACTTGTAAAGTTTGATGGGATTAGGTCAATTATTCTTAAAATTGATTGCCAGTGGAGAGTGTTTATGCATTTTATTAATGTGGTTCTTCCTCCTTAGCTGAAGGAATTGACTTGAATGTAGGAGGGAACCTGAATCCTTAAACTGAGAGTGAAAAATGAATGTCCACGTTTGAGTTTATTGAGCAATTAGTTTCTCTTTCCTTCTGTTAGCAATGGAATTTTTGGCTTCGGACACTAAAAGAAAATAGGTACTTAAGGAAGCAGGAGAATTTAACTAAAGGATTAGACTATAACTTGAAAGTTCACTGCTTTAATATCTATCAGATGGATGGAGATAGATACAAAGTACTCTCATCTGAACTGATTTACAAATTGCTTATTTTCTTTTCATATATATGGAAAACTAAATTATTCATTTATCCCTCACTGCTTTTGAAGACCTATATTCTTAATGACTCCTGCAGGAGACACCAGGAAAAACAAGACTTAATGAGTGGCCCAAGGAACAGGTACTATTCTTGGAAAATGCGAGAGAGCTTGAAGTAATTCCAGAGCAATGTAGACCTGTATGACCTGAGCCCCCATTCATTCTGTGTTACCCTGGAAGGGACTTCAAAGGAACTTGTCAGTGTAGACTTGATGTCTGGAGAAGTCTGTGAAATAGCACAGATTTGACTAAGCTCTGGACACGTGTCTCCTGAGGCTTGGGAAAGACAGAGGAGCTCCATGTTCCTGAGTGCAAACTGGGCTGGGTGCTGACATTCCCCTGACCAGTCGTCAGCACTGCATATCCAGTTAGCACCTGAGGGAAGCAAGGCACTCAGGAGAGGTGGGGTTTCTCAGTGGTTAGGAGCACACACTCCTGAGCTAAATTTCCTGGGGCTGGCTCGCAGCACTACCCATTTGGCTTGCGGAATGATTGCCATGTGACACGCAAGACCTTGACCTTTTCTTTGCCTTAGTTTCCCTCCTCTCCTCTCTCAGTTGTGCCTATCTCTTAGCACTGACTGTGACATGCTCAGTAAGTGGTGACTGCTGTCACTGATGAGTGCCTGCCCAGAGCAGAGCTGAGGTGGGGGTGTAGAACTAACCCTAACCCTGGCCTCAATTTGGTACAGGCCAGTTGTCATGCTCATGCCAGAGAGCTGGGCACCCATACAGTGCAGAATGCGGCTCCATGGGATGCCAATGAAGGTCTGTGACTGCAGTGACTTTGGGATAATGAGAGTCATGACAGAAAGTTGGGTTTCTATGGGACATATCCTAGTGTCACCCTGCAAGGCTCACTTAGGCAGTGTGACTGGACTAAGACCAGATAAGCATCATTGAATATCTCTTTATTCCACTTTAATTCAGTCTGCCAGCTCTGTAAGTACTTTTTCCCAACACAGCACCCCTCTCTTGCTACACACACACACACACACACACACACACACACACACGCACATATATACAACACAGTGGCACTCAGTAACAGTCTAGATCCTACATGTAAGTGAGCTAAGCATAATGCATATGTCCCAAGCCTTAATTCCTGTCTTTTTGGGGGAGACTTGTGTATGCCTGTGTGGTATGCATGCCTGTACATATGTGTGTTTGTTGGAGGAGGGTGCATATGTGTTCACGGGCATGTAGAGGCCAGAGATTGACATTGGGTGGCTTCTCCAACCACCTTGTTTTTTTTTGTTGTTGTTGTTTTGTTTTTCTTGAGACAGACTCTCTCACTGAGCCTGGAGCTTACCAATTCTGCCAGTTTGGCTATCCAGAAAGCCCCAGGGATCCTCCTGTCTCTGCCTCCCCCACAATAGGGACTACAGGCATGTGCTATTGTGCCTGACTTATTTGGGTGCTAGGGATCCTAACTCAGGTGTTCATGTTGCACAGCAAGCACTTCACCAGCTGAGCCATCTCCCCAGAACCCTAACCTTGGTTCTTACTCCTCATCCCATACTGTGCTCTCCTCACATACAGAATTTAATATATAATTCTCAAGACCCCAAAGGTTCACTGGAGTGTTGGCCCAGTGAGGACAGGGCCCATGTCCCTCATGCCTGTCTGTATCCCTAATACGTGGCCCAGTGCCCAGCTCATAGTGGTTATTCAGACAGTGACTGGTGGGAAATCAAATGGATGAATACATTAGGGGGTCTGTCATTTTTTTTTGGGGGGGGGGAGCTTCTGTATCTCTTGTTCCCTCGACTACAATATTGTTCACCTTCAGGTTAACTCAGTTCTTATCTGTCACCTCCCTTACAGTCCTGCCCTACTTATTCTCTCCTCGGTTCTTATAATCTGTGGTAAATGTTGACATAGAGCCCTAGTCATACTATCCTCCTTGGCATAAGACAGTCTTGTAACCTCTTCTTGATTAGTCGTTTACCTTGCACGCCAGTATTCTCATGGTGGGTGACCCAGAGGTGTCTTTGTCCAGCACCCCATGTCCCAAGCCCTATAGTGACAGCCATTCTCCCAGGTGGACCCAGTACATGTATGTCTGTGAGCACAGGGATGTGTGCACACCACACTGGTACAGGTGTGCACATCTGTCAGGAGCCACTTTGTCCTGGCCCTTCTGGGGAGTGAGTGACCAAGGTAAGTAACAGGTGACTCCGGACGGTGGCAGATGTCTCTTGCTGTCTTGCTTTGCTGGCAGCTGGGAAGCATGGCTCGGCTGCCACAATTTCTCTGGCAGTTGGAATTCAGAGAAATCAGCAGCTGACAGCAGAAGTGGAGAGACAGGAAGTCCGTAATCAGCCTCGGGACTTTTAATGAGGGCTCTCTAGAGCAGAGGCGCTAACAAACCATCCTGGGCTCTCTTGATCAGTTTAATTGGAGGCCAGACGGTCTTAAACATTTAAAAAAGCTGACAGAAGGGTCTAATTCCCAAGGCTTCCCCTCTCGCCAAGACCCAGACTCCCAAGCTCAGTCTCTCACCACGTGTAAGCTTGGCATAGTGACCTTTAGTGAATTCCACATCGCAGGATGCCAGCTTTGCTTCTGAGCATAAACTTAACTTCATCCTGTGAACGCACACAGAATGGTACCAGCCCTCCATCAGTTCTCTTGCTTTGCTGCTAGAACTGTGTGTGAGAGAGGGATCTTTGGTGAGGGAGGGATTTTGATGCCCATGTGTGCCATAGATTTCCTCTGTGTTTATAATGCATATTTAAAGCTCACTGTCTGTTTACTCCCTGACTAGGAAGCACTGCTGAATTTCCTCCTAATTGAGATGCTTCTTTGCATTAAATACATTTCATTTTTCTTAGCAAATTAAAATACTTGGAGCATTGAATTTTTGTATTAATACTATGTATGATGGAAGCTGATAAATGCGAGATTAATGGCCAAAAAGAGACATTTCAGATGGATAATTTAGATTTTTATCATTTATTAATCATAGAAAGTAAACCTGCTGTATAAGTAATTTTAGTTTTATCAAGAAGATAAATTGTTCTGGCTAATGAATGTATAGATATTCTATGCCAAAGGCACTTGGAGCGATCTGTTAATCATTTAAGTGTGTCAGGGCATATGCTATGTCTTCATAAAGCAATTAAAACACACAACTTTCTCTACTGAAATGTGTGCTGGACTTCACTGCCTAAAGCAAATTAAAATGGCATTTGTCTTAGACTAGGTTTCAGTGGCACAATATCTACAGGCAAGAAAACATGGAAGGCTGTAGATGTCATGGCAGAGAAAGACCAATTCGCCCTTCATACTTGGGGCAAGCTTGCAAATCACTCTGAGAGTGGAGCTGCGCTAACGAGCGAGGACCTGGTGGCCCCACAGCACCTATGAAAGTGGCTTTTTCTTGGCAGAAAGTCCCACAAGGCCTTTTTCCCTCCCAGTGCCTGGGGATTTCCATCTGTGGCTCCCATTAGCACTAATGGGTGCTCCCCGAGTACAAACTGTCCCCTCATGGATGGAGGGACAGACCCTCACTAATATTCTTGCTCCATTTATCAGGCCCGTGAAGACAGACAGAGGGCTGCATTTAACAGGCCTTTGATAGTTGTAATAGTGTCATTATGCTAATAGAGATTTGTGTCAGCTCTTTTTTTTAAAGAGAATCATAATTTTACTTTGAAAGTGCTCAGTGTGAACATGTTTTTAAATATTAATATTATTTTTGTTGTTTTTTCACAAACTACCAGTCTGAAAAATATGAGACATGTGCAGATATGTGAATGGGTCGAGGGCTGGCAAAGCTTTATCTACACCTCTCACCTGCTTCATATCTCCTTACAGCCTCAGGGTCTTCCCCTCTAGCACAGGGAGGGGGCTCATTTGCTCAGACCTACAGACGTCATGAGAAGGGAAAGGTTTAAAGGATATAAAGGCTCCAACTCAATACCAGAGTCAGCGCTCAGTGGGCACTTTCCTGTGTGAGCCACCTCCCCCTCCCCCTCTTATTAGCACTAAATCATGTTTTCAGTAGATGTTTTTCCTTATGGTGTTCTCTTCTGAGTTTTGAATTCCCAAGAAAAATCAGCCGCTCTTGTCACGGAGGCCTGTGAAGCAGCCCGCGCGCCTGCCTGGAGGCTTGGAAATCCACTTCTGTGCGGGAGAGGTCAGGGGGAGGGGCTGCTTGCACCCTTGGATGTGGGCGCCTGGCCAGCCCTGGAAGGTTGGCCCATTCTGGACTCTGGAACACAGATTCCCTGCCGAGCAGCATGTTGATGCCTGCAGACCACCAGACGGACCCCTCTGATGTCTATAATACACAGATCCACATCGGCGCTATGAAGTCCCGTATTAGTATGATGCTAAATAGGGAATTCCTAGTGGTGGATGAGTGGGAGGGGAGCCCAGAGCAGGTCAACAGTGAGAACGAAAGGCCCAGGACTGGAAGGGCAGCAGGCTTGCCAGAGACTGTTGAGATGCGTTAGCAGTGGGGGAAGCACGAACAGCAGCTGCCCGCATTATTCTTGGTTCCAGCCCAATGCCCCCTCTCTCCTCTTTCTCATTGAATTTGATGCTTTATGGAAGCTGCAACGTCATAAAAATAACACTCTGCTGCATCCTTCACCCCGGGATCTCAAAGCCCTCCATGGACATTAATATTTATCGCTAGGAACCTGGGATGTCTGTTGAGAAATATTATCCCAATTTTACAGCTGAGGAGCTTGAGATTGGGTGGCTAAGTGCCTTGGCACAAGTCACTCTCTCTACCTACTGAGTGGTGGGGCCATTCCCTGGGACAGATCCCAGAAAAGTATGCTGAGCTCTAGCAAAAATGGGAGACCGCCCTTTGTTTAATGGTGGAAGAAGGGTGACCTGAACACGTTAGAGGAAGGCAGGACAGGTGTCTCTTCTGCTCTCTTTGACTTTCGAGTGCCCCTCTTGAGGGAACAGGCTTGAGGGAACTGACTCTTATGGATTGTTCACTTTTGTTCTTTTCTGCCAAGCTTGCCAGTTAAAATCTGCCAGCTCAGAATCTGCGTGGCTGGCACACAGTGGACAGTTTTCTGTAATAGAATTTTCAGGAAGTTATGAACAGGCCTGCTCAAGGGAAGGGCATCTATAATGTTCAAGAGGAAAGGGAGTCTGCCTCAAAAGACCACCAGAAATTAAGAAGGCTGAGACATGATGGTCCCCAAATCAAAGGAGTTCTGAGGAATTTAGAGAGGATGAACATTGGCTATAGGACCAGAATTCCACCAGTATGGACATCTTTGTTTGAAATTGTGCAGGAAAAAGAAAGGGGACATTTACACATTTTGGTCTATATGTGATCTCTTATGTGGCTGGAAAAATGCATGGATTTTAAAATAATTTGAAGACATTTGTAGATGAGGCCTTTATTTTGAAGAAATTTATTTGCGCTGGTAATAGGAAAATGCATGTGTGTGTGTGTGTGTGTGTGTGTGTGTGTTTGTGTTGGCCAAAAAAGAAAATTAGAATGCTGTGTGGTAGGACCATCTTTTCCCACTTTGCTGACAATTGCTCACAAAGCTCTAATGAGGACCTTAGACGGTTGGTGTTAGGTTACAGAACCACAAAAATGGAGCTTACAGGACTGGTGAGATGGCTCAGTGGATAAAGCACCCAGTGTGCAAGCACGAATACCTAAATTCTGGTCCTCAGACTCCATTAAAAAGCAGAAGTTGGAGTGGGCTTCTTTAATTTCAGCATGCCTCAGTGAGAGGAGAGATGGAGGCAGGAGAATTTCCCATGAGCAAAAGGAGCTGTGAATGAGAGCAATCCTTCCTCAAGCCAGGTGGGAGGTAAGGACCAGTCCGACTGTTGTCCCCTGACTTCCACAAGTGCCATGGCATTCACAAGCTACACTCATACACACAACAAAACATGGAGTTTCTACACTGCCCAGGAGACCCTGAGCTAGTGGGGGACAGAGGCACTGAAAAGATGGTTATGGAGTTTTGTGGTGAGATGCCACAAAGATCTGTGCTGTGGGAGCCTCCTGGAAGAAGTGATTCACATTAAGGAAGTTCTGCTTGCAGATTATATTCTTCCCAGAATGGCTTTGATGAGGTTGGCACATTGTACCTATTAGGATTGCATGGTGACCACCTGGTTCCTTTTGTGAGTAAACAAAAGCTGTTCAGAAACACTTACTTAGTTGAGTCTGGTTATGTCCTATAGAGTTTTAGGAGGTTTCAAGAGTGGAGAATCTCATGTCTAATCCTCCAAGTATTACAACAGTGTGATTGTCACCTGCCATATACCTTGAGTATCATTAGAAGTCAAGATGTCAAAGTTACACTCTTGGAGGTAAAGTCATAGCATTTCATTGTTTCTTGAGTATTTTTTTTTCAAATTTTATTTATTTTTATTTTAGAGGGAGAGAGAGAGAGAGATTGAGAGAGGAGAGAGAGACATATAGAGAGATTGTATACACCAGGGCCTTCAGCCACTGCAAACGAACTCCAGACACATGTGCCACCTTGTGGAGCTGGCTTACGTGAGTCTTGGGGAATCAAACCTGGGTCCTTTGCCTTGGTAGGAAAGCACTTTAACCACAAATCCATCTCTCCAGCCCTGTTTCGTGATTGTTAGAATGATGTCCTAGGACTGAATTTGCACAGGGCTGTTACTAGGAATATAAATAGAGATCAGGACAAAGCTTGTGGCATGGATACCGGGTCCTGTGTGCAAGGTCTTTACTAGACTGATTGTAGCTACAGGCCTATCTTCTGATGAAAGGACTCTCTAGGGGGAGACTGTACAGGTGACAAGATGACAGAAACCATACTAACTTGATCATTGAGATTATGTTCCTCTCATACTTCCTGGAATCTAAGATCTGGCCAGCTGGAGAATTGAGTACTTCTTCACCCATATTGGGTAGAAATAAATAACTTTCTTTCTCCTGATTTCCATTTGAGCTTTAGGCCTGTCTTAGGCTATCAATCATAGGTAAACACCAATTTAGAGCAACAGTTCAAGAAAAAAAAGGCTGCTTTATCAGTTACTTTCTCATTGCTGTGAAGAAACACCTGTCTGAAGCAGTGTAAGGAAGGAAAGGGTCCTGACGTTGGCTCAGCGTTGTGAGGGGAACGTTTCATCACGCTGGGGCAGCAATGGCAGCAGCAGCAGGAGTGTGACTGGTCCTATTGCATCCACAGCCAGGAAAGAGAAGGCGAACAAGAAGTAGGAGCCAGGCTATAAATTTTAAGACAGTCACTCCAAGTAAGCCACTTCCTTCAACAAGGATCTACCTCCTAAAGGTTCCACAACATTCCCCAAAAGTCCCACCAACTGGGGACCACATACTTGAACACTTGAGTCTATGAGGAGCATTTCACATTTAAATGACAATAGCTGGAGAGGTGAGGACACCAGGGCCTATCCAGAATAGCCAGAGGAAGCGATCTTGACCCTTTTCCTTCCATACATCCAGAGCCCCAGCCCTCACAGCATCAAAGCTCAGCATATGGTCTTCTTCCCCGTCTGGACTGCCCTTTGAAGGAGAAGCACCCGAGCCCATGGGCAGATGTGTTGTATGCTGAGAGTAGTTCTTGGTGCCAGGAGGCATGGAAGGAACTTTGTCTCCTCTGATGATTGATGCTGAGTCCCAAGAAGGTAGAAACAGGATGTTTGTTGCTGCACACTTCGTGCAGTTTTCTAATACACTCACCCAAGCACTTTCTTTGAGCACGCTTCCTTAGTCACTGTGAATGGTGAGGCCCTTGCTTGATTGTTTAAATGAATGGAATCAGGTCATCAGGCCAAGCCTGGCTCCCAGCCAAGGGGGCTGTCCTTCAGCGCTGTCCATCCAACCACACTCACCCATGTAAGGCTGAGTAGGGAAAACTGGGACAGTGTTTAGAGAAAGGTGACCAGCTTGCGCCCAAGTGCATTCTATGAGACAGCTCCAGGTTGAATCCCTGGGGGGTGTTTGACACAGCCAGTAACTCTTAGCTCCTGTTTTCCTATGTTGTTTAGAATGAAAAGGAGATTGTTCTGCCAAGTGTTCCAAGAACGAAAGTCATAATTCTGTAGACATTTATTCCAATCCTTGGTTTTTGCTACATACCTCCATGTTCTCTTCAGAGACTTGGGGCTAAATGCCATGTGCACCTCCTGGGTTGAGGCTGTGATCCATGGAGATGGGCACGCACTACCACACATAAAAGTCAGCTCTCACTTTGTGTGATTTTACCAGCACAGGCTCGTTGGCATTGTTATTATTATTATCATCACAAATAGCGTACGATTGCCCCTCACTTGGTAAGAAGGAAGATTTCATTTGAAAAAGTTGGAAGAGCCAGGTCCCTGTGATTACTGACAACCTGACTGTGTGTAAAAGCTCCTCCATCCTCCCTCCCCGATTCCGAGGTAACATGTTTTCCTAACCTTAGGAATGCTGACCGTTAATGTGAAGTGCTCTGGTTCATTTGTTTCCACAGTGCTTTTATTTGTTTGTTGCTGTTGTTAGTCCACAGAAGTACTTTTAAAAATAGCACAGCTTGTATTAGACAAATGTTTATCCAATTATATAGGCACATCAACCCAGAGAACATAATAAGGTGGAGTTACTAGAAATTCTAAACATGAGTAGCAGGCATATTAAAGTGAATGAAAAATTATAGGTATTACTGAGGTAAGCTGTTGGTAATATTTTTTAATGCTGTGTATTTTCTGAAATCCTGCTCTGTAGTGGCTTGCTTATAGCATGAAAAAGAAAGACAGTTTCCAGCGTCTGCATGTGTGGTAGTGCACGGCTCCAGAAGACACTTTTAGCTTCTGAGTTGATTGGATCTTTGATTTGGTTTTGCTTGTGTGTTTTTAACTTTCTGAGCTTCCATCAGATGGAGTTTAGTCTTTCGCTATTATGGTCCCCAGAGTTTCAAAGCGCATGTAGGGCTAGACATTGGGCTCAGTGGGTAAGAGTACTGGCCATGCAAGCATACAGGCCTGAGGGGACCTGAGTTTGATCATCAGCACCCACATAAAAAGTGGGGGTATGGCCACACATGCCTGTAACACCATCGTTGGGGACAGAGATTGGAGAATTGCTGGGGTTCACTGATAAGCCAGTCTGATTGAAAATGACGGCAGCTTCCATACAGTGAGACCCTGCATCAAGGAAACAACTCAACAAAGCAATAGAAAAGGCTGCTTGGCATTTTCCTCTGGCCTCAGAATGGATTTGCTTGGCTGTGCAACTGCACACACATATGCATACGCTATACATACACATAACATACACACCACACATACGTCACACATTGCACAGACCACACACACACACACACACGTCTCTCTCTCTCTCACACACACACACACACACACACGCACACACACACACACACACACAGACACACAACCACACCCCCAAAAAAGAAAGAAAGAAAAAGCATGTGGCACACACAAGAACAAGAGGAAGGAAGGAAGGAAGGCAGAAAGGAAGGAAGAAGCATGTGTGGTAGATAAACTCCAAAACTAACTCTAGTGAGACTTTCTGGACAGCCAGATGCTAAGTGGTATGAGGGCTGGGTATCTGCTGAGGAGCACCTGGGAATATCTGTGTGGCATCCTAGTTCCCATGACAGAGATGCAGGCCTGGAAGACGGACACTCAGCTGCCTCTGGCCTGCTTTGGCTTTGCAGGGAACAGTGACTTTAAGCCATGTTGCTCCAGATGTGAGTGGCTCTGTGAGGAAGGGGATCCTTGTTACAAAGGAAAAAGAAAGCAGGAGGAAGACCCCAAAGCAGAGGTTAGGAGGCACTGATGTGATCCTTTTCAGACAATGACCATTGGGTTGGCTAGAGTGTGTGACAGCCCCAGCTGTGTCCAACTGTGGGGCTGGGGAGTACTGGGGGGAGGGTATAGGCTCAAGACAGCTACCAATTGTGGCTTCTTTATTTTTCTCTCTTCCACACCAAAGACTTCCCCACAAGAGGCTCAGTGCTTTTGGGGAAGATGAATTGCTAAGTAGGAAGTGAGTAATGTTGGCAAACAGCTCATTTGGCCTTGTAATAGGGACAATGCATTCTGCAGGACACTTGGGTGAGCCTTAAGCCTCTGGCATGGCAATTCCCACCTAAGTAAATGATACTGGGTGGATTTGCATGGATACGTTGGTTAAATTCTAAGAAGAGTCCTGTAATCCACGAGCCTGGCGAGCCAGCTGCCGCTCCCCTTGAAAAGGTCAGTGTAGTATTGCATTCAAAGGCCTGTTTGGAAGTTTTGCTCCTGGTAACTCATTGCACATTACGCTCAGATCTTTTCCCTTTGGATAGCTGCAGTATTGGCATGTTCTCATTCGTTAAAGTGGCAGAGCTTGATTGAAATTAACAAGGAAATGAGCTTAAGAGAGCTTTCCATGGGTTGCATTGGTAAAACATTTCCAATTCTACCCAGTCATCGCCCCATCACTGATCTGGCCAGCTGCCTCCTAGCAAGTCCTGAGCTCACACTCGCATCCAACTTTGCCTCTCCGCTCTCGTTGACCTGAACGGTTTCCTTCGTTTGCTTTTTCCGCATTTGCCATTTATCTCACACAAAAGGGAAGGGGACTGCTGATCAATGGTGCCTGGATGGGTGGTAGGCAGAGGGTCTCTCAGGTGGGCTTGTTTGGAAGTGTGTAGGCTGCAGAGGTAAATTAGCTTGCAGATTTCAGCAGAGGCTGTTATCAGCATCCCTTGCCAAGGATCATGTAGAGTGCCAAATTGCAATTGATTTCTCAATAAAATTGAGTTCAACCTTCCCCAGCATAATCCAAGACAGAAATGACAGAGAACTGTCTCACTTTAAAAATTTTATTCTTTTCAGTCAATTTTGTTCTTGGAGGTTTATGATTGTTATTAGCCTTGGACCATGAGATGCTCACTTCCGCTGCCTTCCAGACTTTTCAAAGCAGGCAGTGCCTGCCCATCAGCTGAGACGGCACAGGCACCAGAGGCTGGCCTCCAGGACTTTGCTCTTAGGTAGGGCTCCTCACCTGGAACCCAAAGTGTCAGTGTTCACTCCCTGTGCTTGGAATGAATCATACGTAGGGCATTCTAGGCTGCTTATAATAGGTCGCTTCCTTTCCCCTTCATCACCTTTTCTCATTTTCTTATGCATGTGCACACTCAAGCACACATGTGCACACTCCCTACCTTCTTTTCAGAGTCCACGTGCTTTGGGAACCACCGACCAACCAGCCCAATTTAAACACATTTTTCCAGTCACTGGAGCAATTTCCTGGACGCTAGTCCTTGCCAGCACCACACGGAGCCCTCTTGGTTCACTACCTGAGTTCAGCTCCTGAAAAGGATCATCTTTCCAGCAAAGGAAGTGAATGCACTTAAGGTTGCTTCTCTGGATTGTGGCTCTGAAAAGTGGGCACTTTTCTCTCAGGAAGCCAACCTGTCCCAAGGTTGCTGAATTATGACCCTGACTATCTCTACCACCTCCTCAACCAACTTCACTCTGCCTTAAACTTGCAAAGGACCAGAACTATGAGAAATAATTTAAATTTTTTTCAGTCATCCTGAGGTATATCCTTGCTCCTCCTATCCCCAGCTGGCTGTCCCCAGGGACGTTTGTTTTCTTTTCCTCACCATAACCAGTTTTAAATGTATAGCTAGCTCAGTGGCATTTAGTGCACTCACACTACTGTGAGCTCATCATCATCACCATCCGTCTTCATATCTATCACTTTTCATCTTGAAAAACTGAAAGTCTAGATTGGTCAAACAGTAACTATTCATCCTCTGTCCTTCAGTGGCTATCTACCATTTTGCTGCTTCCTGTCTCTATGAATCCAGCTGCTCCAGGTGAGTCATGGAATGGAATCGCACAGTATCTGTCTTTTCATGTTGGTTTGTTTCACTTAGCACATGTAGCTTTCATCCATACTGTAGCCTGTATCAGATTCTCCTTCGTTTTTAATGCAGGGATATCTATTGCGTGGATATACCCCATTTTGCTGATTTGTCATCTGGGTATTTTCAGGAATTACTTTCATTTGAGGCTTTGATGAACCATGCTACCATGAGCATGAGTATGCAAATATCTCTTCAAGTTTCTTCTGATATATATCCACAAGTAGACGTCTATAGAATACTGTAATTCTGTTATTATCTTGTTGAGAGGCAACATGTCTTTTCTTTTCCTTTTTTTGAGACAAGCCCAATAGACTGGCATGTTTTATGCAAGAGAGAGAAAGAGAGAGAGAGATAATTGGCATGTCAGGGCCACTGTAATCGAACTCCAGGTGTGTGCACCACCTTGTGCATATGTGTGACCTTGTGTGCTTGTGTCACTGTGCATTTGGCTTATGTGGGACCTGGAGAGTTAAACATGAGTCCTTAGGCTTTGCAGGCAAGCAGCTTAACTGCTAAGCCACATCTCCAGCCCCTATTTTCTTGAAGCAAGCTAATAGGCTGGCTGGCCTTTTTTATGTGAGAGAGCAAAAGCAAGAGTGTATTGTGAGAGAGAGAGCATCTTTTTTTTTTTTTATTTTAGCAATCATAGTGTTTCCTATCCCCACCAGCAATAGACAAGGAGCCCTATTTCTCCCCATCTGAACCAGCATATGTCATTTCTGGATTTTAAAAAATTATTTCTATTTATTTATTTATGTATTTAGAGAGAGAGAGGATGGGTACACCAGAGCCTCTAATCACTGCACACTAACTCCAGATGCATGTGCCACCTTGTGGATCTGGTTTACATGGGTTCTTGGTAATCAAACCTGGGTCCAAAGGCTTCACAGGCAAATGCCTTAACTGCTAAGCCATCCATCCAGACCTGTTTTACTTTTTCTTTGTTAGGAGCCATCCTAATGGGTGTGAAAAGAATGATAAATACTTTTTAAAAGCAGCACCTAATGTGGAAGGCAGTATGTTTTGCCTCATTTTATAGATCAGGAAATTGAGGATTGGTTGATGTTAAAAACATTATTCAAGGCCCCATTGCCAGTTTCACTTGTTTATCTGCTTTTAGAGCCACCTAAGACTTCCCAAAGCAGGCAGTGCTGATCATCTGAGAAGGCACAGATACTACAGGCCTGGCATCCAGGAATTTGCTTTTGAGTAGGGTCTCTATGCTATGTATTGACCATGGTGACAGCATAGCAATATGTGCTTCCATTCTCTTTCTAATGGCTAAAGTTGTCACATGCCTTTTTAGGGAAGCAGAGCTCTTTCTCATTGCATATGAACACAGGAAGATTTTGTCCTTTCTTGCTGTAAGCAAAGCAAGGGAGAAACAAATTAAGCAAAGATGGAACACTTTATTCTAATTGGGTGGATAAGAACACACCTAGTGATTCCTCTTGGAATTGGAAGGAGGATGGCTACTTGCTTTCATCCTCAAAAGAAATTGTCTTTATAGGGGCTGGTGAGATGGCTCAGCAGTTCAGGCATTTGCTTACAAAGCCTAGCGACCCAGGTTCAATTCCCCAGTACTCACATAAAGCCAGATGACCAAAGTGGCATAAACTTCTAAAGTTCGTTTGCAGCAGCTAGAGGCCTTGGCATGCCCATACTCTTCTCTCTATCTCTCTCTGCTTTCAAATATATATAATGTATTTGAAATAGATATAATATATATATTTAGAATAAAGAAATTGTCTTTACAGAAAAAAAATTGATAGCCCAGAAGTTTCATCTTAGATTTGAGGTCCAAGATATAGACATAAAAGTATAAGTACTCTATTATCACTTGTGAACCTTTTGTCTGCAGTCCCATATCTGAGCCCTAAATATGCCACCTCCTAGCTTAGCAGTATTTGGCACATTTATTCATGTCATTGGACCTTGGTTTCATAGTCTATAAAATGGGGATAAAGAAATCTCATATCTGGCCCATAACATCTGTTCTTTTTCTAAAGAAAGAACAAAACAAAACAAACCTCTGTACTTAAGAGCTTAGGACTTTTCACTCAACTGAACAGTTTCCCTCCCTTACTCAGGGTGAACTTTGTCACTAAACAACCCTGGGGGAATAAAATGGTACAAATCAGACCTGAGCTAGTACCAGGCTACAAAAATAAAGAGGCAGGCACAACAAAGTTGGCCTTCCTAGGATGTAGATAGGAAGATGGCAATCTAGGGACTAGACCAGTCTTGGATTTAGCCATCATTTTCTTAAGGAAAATATTTATTTATTTGACAGAGAAAGAGGTGAGAGAGAGAGAGAGAGAGAGAGAGAGAGAGAGAGACACTATGGGTGTGTCAGGGCCTCTAGCCACTGCAAACAAACTCCAGACACATGCGCCCCCTTGTGCATCTGGCTAACGTTGGTCCTGGGCAATTGAATTTGGGTCCTTTGGCTTTGCAGGCAAACACCTTAAATGCTAAGCCATTCCTCCAGCCCTGATTTAGCCATCTAAATATTTGATTGGTACAGACTATGGATGCTCTCTTACACACAGTTTTATTCATTTCTGTGGAATCAATATTTCGCTTTCACAATTAGTCAACATAGTTTTCTTAATCTTTCAGGACAGATAATTTTATGTGGTCCATTTTCTTGTGTATGTGCTCAGATAGAATGGGGTTGCAGACATGCATGTGTATGGCACAGACACACGCTTAGCACTCTTCAAACTTACATAGATTCAATTAGAATGGGGAGATTGCTTAATGAGTAAATCTATACAAGTCTGACAACGTGAGTTTGATTTCTAGAATCCATGTGAAAGCTGAATTAGGTAGCATGCATCTGTAATCTTGGTGAAAAGAAGATAAGAGACTTCTTGGAAACTGTCAGGGCCAGCTAGTCTGGCATATGCAGAGGTGAACAAGAGACCTGCTTCAAATAAAGTGGAAGGTGAGGAGCAACTCCTGAGCTTGTCCTCTGACCTCCACATGTGTGCTGTGACATGATCCTTGCCTGTACTTACACAAATAAATACATGTACACACACATACACACACACCACATACAAATACAGTGATTACATGTTGAATTAATTGTTCTCTTTCCTTTCTCTTCTCCTTCCATCTTTCTTTCCATTTCTCCCATTTATGCTCTGGAAATTAACCAAGTTCTCAGCTCAGGTTTATGGACCATTTCCTGCTGTGTGGTCATTTCTCATCATTTTCTGTCACTACCTGTGGTCCTAATTTGTAGCTACTGGTTGAATGAAGATGGTTGTTCATATACGTTGAATAAGTAGGACAGGTTCCTGAAGCCACTATTTCCCAAGGGACACAGGAACCTTCAAAACAGAACTATAGTCTCATGGTTAGAAAGTACACTTTGGAATCACATAAACATGGGTTAGAATCCACACTATACAAGTAAGGAACTGTTTAGAATGGCATTAAAGTTCTCAAGAGTTTCACAGTATAAATTTCAACTCTGAATTTCAAAGCTGCGAAATGTGGGGTGATGTTTAGCTTTCTTGCTGTGCTTCAACTTTCTTATCTGTAAACATACAATTTAATAGAATTTAATCCATGAGGTTGTGAAGAGTGTATATGGTAACACAGAGAATGTATTTAGAAAAATGTCTGATGTACTTTACCTATGCTGTGCTTGCTACTGCTGCTACAACAATTAGTCTTGTTACTTCTATCCTTTTGACTAGTCCTAGGATGGAGTGATATTTAAAAGCATCACTCATTTTTTCACCAATTCCTGGATTCAGATATACCCCATGAAATCTTCCTTAGAACACAGTTGCTAACTGTTAGGAACTGGCTTCCATTTCTAAATGGATTGTATCATGCGTCTTGTTTAAATAGGATTTCTCATTATTAGGATGTTTGTCAATAGTAACTCTTTTCCCAGTTAAGTTTTACCATGCCAGTTATAAGTGTAATATGTAAAATATGTGAATTGTTTCCCAATTGAAAAGATGTCTTTAAGCACCTACGCACTAGAGTGCATTTTTTTTTTTTTTTTTAGAGAACGAGAGTATACACAGAATTGGTGGCCAGGATAGTAGAATCACATTTCAGAACCTTAAATAGACATGGTTAAGCATGGAGTCAAAAGTGTGTAAATGTCTCTAACACACTTTTCTTTATTTATTTGTTTTTAGCAACTTTTCAATGACTGATCATTATCTCAGATGGAGACATCCTATATCAAACTTGTGTAAGTGTCCATATAGGGTTTATATTTTTCAAAGATATTGAGAAAGAATGTATTTCACCTACTCCAAGACGCTACCTTCCTTTAGTAGCAAATTTATGATGCTCCTATAAAGAGTATCATTAATCCCTTCTTAAAATCACATTCGGATTCTTTTGTTTCCAGTATTGGAAACAGCTAGTTCTGACCTCTAATTGTTTTTTCATTAGGGATTTCACCATGACTGTGAGAAACACCAGTTAGTTGATGACCCAAATCTCCTTAATCCCAAGTATTCATAATGTTAGATCACTAACTGGTATATATATTTTTATAAATTGCTCCACATTATTTTATTTTATTTATTTGCACAGAGAGGGCAGAGCAAAGCTAGGCAGTAAAAGAATGGGTGTACCAGTACCTCTAGCTGTTGCAAATGAACTACAGATGCACTCACCATTCTGTGCATCTGGCTTTATCTGAATACTGGAGAATTGAACTCAAGTCCTTAGGATTTATAGCCAAGTGCCTTAACTGCTGAGCAATCTCTCCAGCCTCTGCTCCACATTTATTTTAAACCTCTTCATGGTTCTCCAGTGATGATAACAACATTATGCGCAGACGTTTGTTTGGCTGGCTATAGATCTCTTCTGATTCTCCTGGTCACCTAGTGATGTGTAATAATTTTTATGCTTAGTGCCTAGCAGAGTGTACTAGTTTGTACCTAAGGCACGTTTGATTGATCAATTCTTACCAGAAAGTTAGAGCTTAAGAACATTATTTCATTTTATATTTGCTGCTAAACTTAGGCTTTGTCTTCCTTTATAGCTGAGGAAACTGAGTCACAGAGAGATGAGGACCCATTTTACCCCATGTCACTCAGTGAATGACAAAAGTGGTAGAGGTTCCCATGCGGATTTCTTTAACGATGAAGTCGTGATGGTTAATCATGATTGTCAACTTACTTGGATGGAGTAGTGCCTAGGTGAGGGTGCTGCCCAAGATGATTAAGGTAGAAAGACCTCCCTTGAATTTTGGTGGCACCATATTCTAGACTATGGACCCAGATGGGCCCAAAAGGGACAGAAGGTAGCAGTTGCTAGGAAGGGCATCCTCTCTCTGCTCCACGACACCCTCCTGCCGGGATGTTCTGCCCCACCAGAAACAATCCATCCATGAGCATTGGCTGCTGCCCCTGAATCCATGAACCAAAATCAAGGTTTTCCTCCTTCTGAGTTGTTATCTCTGGTGTTTTTCACAGTGGGCCAAAACCTTTGTTCTTATTCATTTGAGAGAGACAGACAGAGAGAGAAAGAGAGAGAGAGAGAGAATGGGTACGCCAGGGCCTCCAGCCTCTGCAAACGAACTCCAGATGCATGCTCCCCCTTGTGCATCCTGGGGAATAGAGCCTCGAACAGGGGTCCTTAGGCTTCACAGGCAAGCACTTAACCACTAAGCCATCTCTCCAGCCCTCACACTCGCTCTTTAAGCCACATTATTTTCTTCCTAGCCATGGTATCTAACTTATAGTAAACAAGGTATTGACTGCCTTAACTCCTACATGCTAGAAAATCTCAAGCCCAGTTCTTCTACGTTCTTAGTGAAGAGCAGTGTGAATGCTACTTGTGAGCTGAATGATTGGGATCTAGTGTTTTTCTGTAAAATGGGGACATGTGGGTTATTTTGCATATTAAAATCGCTCAGCAGAGAGTGAATCCATAGGTCAGTGCACAATGAATGGCCTGGCCCTCAGCCCTCGTTGTTGATTGCTTTTGATAGAATTTAAAAAGTTCCATTTTTCTCATATGCAAAGGTAATTCCTTTGAATCCCCCCCACCTTTGTCTTTGTCTGTCCTCCGGCTCTCACTTCTGAATGTCTGCCTGGCATTCAGTAAGCAATTTGAAAGACTGGTTAGAGTCCTGTGAAGAGACTATGTTCCAAATACAATGTTGATTGGATTTGGTAGCAAGGCTGATAAAATTGCTTTTGAAATAAACTGCTTGTCAATGAGTATTTAAAGATTAGACTTGCCTTGGATAAACTGCATTTTATAGTAATGGGTTCCTTGATGTCAGCGAACAACAGGGGCCAACAGATTTCTCTGATGCCATGGAATTGCGAAGTGAAGCGGATCAAGTGACGGAGAACTGGGACATGACGGAGCCAGGCAGGTCACGTCACATGAAGAAGGAACTGCACTACCAAAGACCACTGATATGAGGCAATTAATGTGAAATTTCGGCCTTCCCCTTACACTATATTACAGTGAGAAGAGTCTTGTGGAAGCCAGATTTGAAGAAGATATTGTTAACAGAATTAGAGTGCTACATAAGACACCAACTCACAGAATTCTCTTGGCCACTAAACCATGCCACATAGGTCAGGCAAGATCATATTTATTCCAAGAACTTTAAGAACTAACAAAAAACAATTCATGAAAAAATTTTCAGAAAATATAGAGTGAGTATTAGAAAACATGTAATTCTTTATTCAGTTTTGTCATTAAGTACATTAATAGAGAAAAATACCAACAAATCAAATTGTGGTTAATATTCCAAGCATTACTTTGTTTTAAGTGATATCTTCAGAGACCAAACCTTCTAACTGTATTTGCTGATGTCATGCTGGAATTCCTAGGTGGCATTGCTTTGGGCTTGAGAGGTAGTATGTCCAAAGGGTGGGCAGAGGTTGAAGTGGGCTGTTCTGGATTTCAGCAGGTAGAACTAACCCTGGCCTTGGATAGTGGAAAAGTGAATAATCCACAAATAAACTTTAAAGTCAAAGTAAAATAGCCATTGCTATTACTTTGCTTTCACTATTCTCTCTCCCAGGAAGCACCTGGGAAGTAAGCACATGGGACATTACAGCCTTTTCTTCCACTCTTGGGTCATCCATCTGGTCTACAATAGCCATGACCCAAAGAACTAACTCTCCTCTCCCTCCAAGAATCCCTCACATCCACCACAGGTGTGGTGTGTATCTCAAATACGTTCTCATACTATTTATCTCACCCTTCTCAGAATATATCACCTTTCTTTTGGGTCTTTCTAGGCTCTCTCTTCCTATGTGTATCCTAATAAATATATTGTGGCCCAGAAGAAACTAATACCAGATTTTTCTTGAAGTTCGTTGAGTTATGCAGAAAGTTATGAAAATTAATGTCCTCACCCCAAGCATATGGATAATTTGGAGTTCCCCCAAAACACTCATAAAGCAAAACATCATCACCATTGTACACATAAGAAAACTGAAATCAGATAGGAAGGCATTTTCTTTATTTCTATCAGTTCTAATTAGTTTATCAAATTACTTGACTGAGGCCTGGGTGTATATCTCAGTAGTAGAGCACATACCTAGTGTCTATGAGACCCTGAGTTCAATCCCTAGCATTACAAAATAAAACTAATCAAAAAAGGACAAATATAAACCAAATAAAGGTCTGAGTAGATGGCTCCATGGATAAAGCTCTTGTTATACAAACATGAGGACCAGAATTTGTATCCCCAAAACCCACATAAAATGCAGGTTGGTGTGGTGGCCTGTCTGTAAGCTCAGTGCTCAGAAAGTCTATCAGTGATCTCTGGGCTCAAGTGAGAGACGCTGCCTTCATAAATAACGTGGAGAGCTATAGGAAGAGGAAGTCAGCCTGCATCAACCCTGGCCTCCTCATCCGTGCACACTTATGTACATGTAGTTCCCCCACTCATGTGTGAACATGCATATACACATGCAGTAAAAGAAAAGAAAAGCCAAATTAGTTGGATAATAATGAGGGAGAGTTGATTGTCTAAGATGACATTGTGAGCACTGGATAATAGAGTATAATCATATCTGTGGACACTGTGAGGGAAAATGATAAAAAAATAAACAAATGGCAACGCATAATTTTCCTTCTTCATAAACTCCATGAGATCAGGTTGGATAGAGACAACATTATCACTGGCACTAGTTGGGGTAAACATGTGTTGCATTGATACTTGAAAGTCCTGCTTGAACCTGGGCTGAAGCATGATTCTATGGAATGCTAAAGTGGTCCATTGATAGTTGTTCACAATCATCCTTGTTTAGAATTCTTGAGATTGAAAACTTTGAGTCATATTTGTGTCAACAAGAAAAATTCTCATGTATATCATAGCATATCAAAAACAGTTGTAATCATTAAAGAAAATTGTTATAAGATTAGATGAAGTGAAGTTTTGTCCAGAATGGAACGAAGAAAGATAACTACCTAAAATTACTTCTGGTCCCAGGAGAGGATCCTCATGGAAAGAATGGAGTTTTTTGGTTAGGTGTTTATGTATCTGTGTATTTCTTAGAGCATAATCTTGTTTTTTAAAAAAAAATGAAGAGGAAGATTGCAAGCAAGGTTGTCAAGAATTATAAAGGGATAGGAGGGTATAACTTACTGTACTAAGAGAGATTGAAGTAATATAACATAGATAGCCTAGAGAAAAAAGTAGCAAAATGAAAGGGAAATTGTTTATACTTCTAAGCACCAGAGAGTTTGTCATATGAGTGACATTCATTTTGGGACTTGAGCACATCAAAAGACATGCTTAGTACAGTCTGAAGATATATATTTGCCCATTTTCTCACTAAGTTCAATGGTGCTGAACCAGAAAAGGCAGGACGTGAAGTGGAAAGTCTGAAGAGTTAGTAAGAAAACATTTTAAGTGTTTATGTTACCTTCAAGGCAGGATATTATTAACTTACTGCTCCGTAAGATTAAGAGTGACATTAAGCATGAGAGATGAGTGCCTTCTCATGAATAGAATTTTTGGATGATGTTTCAGCCTTCACAGCACCCAAGAATAAGCCTGATTCAGTGGGTGGGTGATTGCTAGACTCTGGGAACATTTTACTGTTGGCCAAAAGGGACTCATTCAAAGCAGTTACTGGTTCATGAATGACTGGTTAAGTGCAAGGGTTCTATATCCACCTATCTGTGTGGGTTCAAATCTTGACCTAGTTACATGCTAGTTATAGAATCTGATAGGAAACTTAACATCTCTTAAGCTTTTATCTTTATGTATAAGGTGAGGTTAAAGACTAATGCAATCTCATAGAGTACTTGTGGTGATTCAGAAAGACAATATATGTGAACTACTTTGCACAGTGCTGGTCACATTACACATGGAAACACCTGAAATTATTAGGTGTTATTTATTTACGAAGCATCCACAGCTCTACTTTAGACCAGTGTAATAGCTACTTTATTCATTTCTGTGACCACATACCTGACAAGAAGCAACTTAAGGAAAAAAAAAAGATTTATCTTGGTTTATGTTTCAAGGGGATATAGTCTGGCATGACAGGGAGGCACGGCAGCAGTGGGGTGCCAGCTGGTCGCATTACATCTGGTCAGGAAGCAGAGAGCAAGCAGGAGGCGAGGCCTGACTATACTATCTCAAGAGCCATCCCAGTGACCCACTTTCTGTAGCAAAGGCTCTGTTTCTTAAAGGTTTCACACCCTCCCCAAATAGCCCCACCATCTGGGGATCTGATGTTTAAAAACATGAAAATATGGGGGTCAGTTTACATTCAAACCACAAGAATAGTTTTATCAAGGTGCTAGGGATACAGAGTGAAGAAATTAATGGTATTATTCAGAAGGATTAATTTCTAGTGAGACAAGTGAGAGAAAAAAATAATATAGCATATGTCAAGGAGTGGTAAGTATGATGAAAAAAATTATTAAGATGAAGGGACAGGAACAGAGGGTAGGGAAAACATCACCCATTCATAGGACCGAGGTCAAAAGTCAGGTCATGAGTTTGGGAAACCATAGTAGCTCACTGTGCACAAATAAGGTATAGGATGGAGAGGAACAATGAATGACTATTGGGATGAGCGATGTGGGTAGTAGTTAAGAGTGGTGCATTAGTCAGAGCAGGCTTGCTGTGAGGCTGGGCACCTACCACAACTCAGTTGCTTGGCACAGTAGAAATGGATTCCTCACTGATGCAGTATGTAGTCCTCAGTATTGATCCAAGAGGCCAGGTTCCTTCAATATTGTGACTCTATAATTTACCAAAACCCTAGGACCTACAGTGGACTTTCTTCATTTATTGGCATCTGGGAAAGAGACAGATCATGATAGATGGAATGAGATGTGTGGGTATGTGTGTGTGTGTATGTGTGTATCAGGCTGGATAGGGTATCTAGCATTTCCATTCTCATGCCACTAACTCCTTATTTGGTCATACTTAACATCCAACAAAGGCTTGGGAATAAACTCCAGCTATGTGCCCAGGAAGAAGGGAAATGAGTTTTGATGAGCACACAGCCATAAGTGTCACCCTCCCATATATTATATGATAATCTTCTGGGATTTATTCTTTGGAGAAAAAAAAAACACAGTCACTGAAGTACTTAAAGTGAGTGAGTGGCAAACTTTACATTTCAGAAAAGTCAATCTGGCAAAAAGATTGTTGGGACCAACCACCCAGGTTAACAAAGTAAACATGAAAAAGCATGAAGAAGGGAGCTTCACTGGAAGAAGTGAGGTGGGGATGGAGAGTAGGGACTAGTTTCAGAGAGGGTTACCATTTAGCCAGGGCTAAAATGAGTAAATGGAGATTATAGAGGACAGGGATTGATAGAGAAGGATCAAGAGCTCCCAGTTGTCATTTGCTGAGGAAAAAACAAACAAACAAACAAGCAGGAGAAGAATTGAATAAGGGAGGACTGGAGAGATGGCTTAGAAGTTAAGGTGCTTTCCTGCAAAGCTTAAGGACTCAGGTTCCATTCCCCAGAACACACATTTCCAGTGGCTAGAGGCCCTCGCATGCCCATTCTCTCTCTCTCTCCCTGTAATAAATAAAATAAAATAAAAAGAAATAGGTAAGGGAAAATAGTGTGTTTGTAGAACAACACACCCCCATTGCTCTGCAACAATTTATATTTTTGGTGAATTTGCTTTTCAGAACATTTTGTTACATATGTCCTGATATGCACAAGTAAAGTGGCAGGGCTGGCATATCAGGTTTATTTTGGAATAGTTGGGAAGCAGTCACTTGCATCTCATGGTCTCTCTATATCATGCTCATTCATTCATAGTACTTGTCCATTTGACTTTTATGGAGATCTCAATATGTCGTAGGAATTGTGCTTAGAACCTGCAACTAAATGGCAGCCTGTATTACCCAAACAAATATAAGCATGTTTGATGACCAATGGTAAAGAATGGGGTTACTTGGGCCGTGTCATACAGCACGCTGTTAATAGTTACACAGTTTCAGATGACTGGATCACAGGTGCCCATTGTGCTTTCTGCAGGTTCAATTTTACCCTCCGAAATGATACCATGTAATCTTAACCCCAGCACCTACTGAATGTGAGTGTGATGATTAATCTTGATTGTCAACTTGATTGGGTTTAGAATCACCTTGGGGACAAACTTCTGAGTGTTTGTTAGGATATATCCAGAGATAGTGAACTGAATTGAGAACAACCATCCTGATTGTGGGTAGCACCGTTCCGTGGGCTAGAGTCTCACCAAATGAAAAGAGAGCAAGACACCAACATTTATCTCTCTCTCTACTTGCTGACTGTGTTTTTATTTGACTAGCTGCCTCATGCTCCTCCCACTATGCCTTTCTCACCATAATGCAGTACTCTCTCCAGATGGGAGCCAAAATAAACTCTTACTTTTGAAAAAATTGTCAGGTATGTTGTCACAACAACAAGAAAAGTAAATAATAAAATAACTACTTGGAAATGGAGTCTTTGCATAAGCAATCAAGTTAAAGTCATAGTGGGTTAGTTTGAACCCTGAAGTAATTATTGGTATCTTTATATGGAGAAAGAAATTTGGGCACAGACATACAGAGATCAAGACAGAGTGACACATCTATAATCAAAACAACACTGAGGATTTTATGTAACCATGAGAAGCTAGAAGAGGCATGGAATGATGTGTGCTTTGGCGTTTTAAGAGAGAGCATGGCCCTGCTGAACCCATGATTTTAGAGGTTCAGACTCTATAAATGTGAAAGAACAGATACCTTTTTTTTTTTTTAAACTTGCCAGTTTGGGGCATGTTGTTAAAGCAGCCCTCGGGAACTAATATAGCTGTGTGTGAAAGCATCATAAACAAGGAGGGATTTTAACAGAGAGGGGTAATACATCTTTACTTAGCATCTAAAGGGATCATGAAACTAAAAGAGGAAGTATTAGAAATGTGGAAAGAGAAGAGGGAGAAGCAGAGCAAAGTCAGGGCATAAGAAAGCAATAGAGAGGGAACATGATCAAAATATAATATACACATGTATGGAAATATCATAATGAAACCCCTTCTATGTATAACCAATATACTCTAATGGAAATTATCATTGATCTAAAAGGCTTTATCTTCTATAACTATCACCTTGTCTTCATATAGCTAGTCTCATGCTATACTATTTGTGCTGTAAAAAGGAAGAAACAGGGCTGGAGAGGTGGCTTAGCAGTTAAGCACTGGCCTGTGAAGCCTAAGGACCTCAGGTTCGAGGCTCCATTCCCCAGACCCACGTTAGCCGGATGCACAAGGGGGCACATGCATCTGGAGTTCGTTTGCAGTGGCTGGAGGCCCTGGCACGCCCATTCTCTCTCTCTCTCTCTCTCTCTCTCTGCCTCTTTCTCTCTGTCTGTCACTCTCAAATAAATAAAATAAAATAAAATAAAATAAAATAAAATAAAATAAAATAAACAAAGGTTTAATGATTTAAGGAACTCACTTTGGTTCACATACCTGGTGAGTGGCATGGAGGTCCTTTGCCTCCAGTGCAAATTCTTGGAACTGGGGTGATTCCTTCCATGCAAGAATTAGAATGTAGGCTCTTGCTGAGTCATCAGCTGCTATCCAGGGAAATTAGGAAGCAGTGACCCTGTAGCCTGAGTCATTCCCTGGAGAACTTCTGTGCTCAGTAGGGCTTAAAATATGTGTCTGTTTAGAAAGTCTTCCTTTTCTCCCTCTCTGAGCATTTCCTGGGAGGTGAAAAAGACAAGTACAAAGAAGGAGTTGTCCTTGGCTGTCAAGTGTGCTGTGTGCAGGGAGGTTTGAGGACTCTGGTCCACTTGAAAGGTTTCCTTGGGCGTCGCACAAGTGGCCTTGCAGATGCTGGGGAATGGAGTGTACATTCCAGTGACCAGCCTTGCCAATTAACTGGGTGGCCTGTGCTCTTATGGAACTCTGTGTCACTGCATGTCATTTTGAGAAGTGCCCAGTGCTGCTACAGCTCAGAGGTTCTACCAGTGGAATGTATGCAATGCCTAAAATGTCTCAGAGCAGTTATACATGCCTTAGCTCAGATTTTTCATACCAAGTTCAGGACAAAAGATGGCATCCACTGAAAGAACAATGTCTATGAATGCTTGGTGTGTATTTTGCCCCCCCCCCACCTCCCCATGAGGCTTCTGGGAGGCCACTCCTTTATTTCCTCATATTTCCTGTGGTGCTTGCAAGCATCAGAATGGTTCGTCTAAGAGACTCATCATGGTACAACTCAGGTTACAAACTGGCCCTCAAGGTCTTTTAAAAGAGTGGTGCATTGTGAAAACAGTAGACTCAGATGACAAGGAGGCATTTTGTTTGCTTGTCATAGGAGTGAGTACTCAGGATAGCTGAAAGGGAACGAAAGACGGGCAGCTCTCTTGGTCCAGGTGGAGGTGTTCAGAGGCTGTCCTTCTGGAAAGAGCTTCAGCCCAGGCATTGTGGTCCACAGCTCTTATAATGCAGTTATTGGAAGTATAACATTCTGCTAAGTGGAAGACTGTGGACACACACCCTGATCTACCGCAATAATATGCTCAGAATGTGAGACCATTGGTTTTCTTTGTGCAAAATTGATAATGTGTAACTTCTTTTCTTAGGTCCATCCTGTCTTCCTTCCCAAGTGGTAGATGGTAGGGGAGGGGGGAAGGCAGTGTAAGATACAAAATTTAACAAGATATTATTAAAATTTCAATTTCTTTGCTATATATTAACTTGTTTTGGGTAAATCCACAACTATGACCATCATAGCCATAAAAACTATAAATGCATTAATTGTTTTGCATACTGTTATTGTTTTCATTACTACCCACATTTTACCAATTGATAAACCAAGTCTGATGGTTTCCAGCCAGGTGAACCACTACAGGTGAATCACTGGAGGTTGGGCTAGAGAGGAGAAGAAAGGAGAGTATTGAAAGACATCATAGAAGATGTCATAGCTGAGGCTGTATTTGAACTGTCTTGGGAAATGCATTCTGTATTGATAGATTAAAAGGTAGCAAAGGCAGGTTTATAAAATGTGTGCTTCCTCCACTGAGTGGTAAACAGTCAATCTGGAAACTGCAGTGACACAGAGAAGAAAAGTGGAAGTTACAGGAGAGTCAGTGGGAGAGAAGTGAAGGCTTTGAATATAGTATGAAGACTTACAGCAGTTTTTCCTTTTATTTGAGCATTAGAGCCCTTAAAGGGCTTGAACAAGATGGGTCAGGGAGAAGGTGACAAGAGACCGTCAGGGCTGTGCTTTTAGGAAGATTAATTTGGCAGCAGTGCGTTAGAGGGTGTCAGGGACAGAGTACATAGGTGACAGGAGAGGACTGTCCTCTGTACTTCTGAATTCAGTCATAAACTTATTCTAGATTAAAGAGTAACCGCCTCCTGATTCGGTAGGAGAGGATCAAGGAAGAGAGAGGATGAAAGGGAAGCATCACTGTGGACTGACCACAGAGAGCTGCCTTCAGGACAGACCTAGCACTGCTCATGACTGAGGCTAGTGAGCCACCAAAATAAACAAGAACAACTTTGCTAACAAAGGAAGTAATGTAGGTTGTTAGAGAAAAGTTCGCCACTATGAATATACTATTAATACTTAGTTTACATATCCATAGTCCTTTAGAATTCTGATACTAACAACATCTAGTCTATACCAATCTTATATTTGGCTTAAAAGTAGAAAGGCTTATTTACATGCCTGTTATTTTTATATCTAGGTCATGATATTTAAACAAGCTTATATACTTATTTTTTTTTTTAAAGATGACTTTGGGACTGGAGAGATGGTTCAGCAGGTAAGGCGCTTGCCTGCAAAAGCCTAACAACCGGGGTTCAATTCCCCAGTACCCATGTAAAGCCAGATGCACAAGGTGGTGCATGTATCTGGAGTTAATTTTGCAGTGGTTAGAGGCCCTGGCACACCTATTCTCTCTGTCTTCTCTCCCTGTCTCTGCTAGCCAATAAATAAATAAATAAGGTGACTTTTAAATACAGAACCATTGAGAAGACTGACATTCAAAAGAAGACATCAACCACGGTTGCCTTTCACGTAGTTTTGCAGTGGCATTTATGTGCTCTGGCGTCTGTTGCATGGGTTCTTTTATTCCCTTTTGAATCACAGAGAATACCTTTAGCTGCTAGCAGCTTAAGGAATAGAAGTAGTGTGTGTTTTCTAGAGTCAAGGATTATGCAGGGCACTTTAAATTTTAATAGCCACTGATAGAGACCTCAAGAAATTCAAGCACACTAGAGAGTTCAAGTCAGCTTTATGCTGTTTTATTTCCTATAGAAACCTGTTCATGCTGGACCACAGGGGAAAGCACACAGGCAGGGTGGGGGCAACTTGAAGTAGAATTTAGTTTTTCATGTCAATGTATATGTGTTCTTTATTGGGTAGTATGGTGTATATATTTTTAATATTATGAAGTGGTGAGTGTTAATGAAAAAAGCAACTATCTGAATGCACAACATCGTCCAGAGAGTTCAGGCTTTGGAATGCTGTGTTGGTCTGGTGGATGAGAAAACTTTAAGACGTCCTTTTCGGAGACTTTTAAAAGACATTTACTTGTCAGTAGTCCAGATGGCACTTGAAATGATGAGTAATGGACTTGACAAGTAGGTAAAGCAATGGCTGGTGGGAAAATAAAACCAATATTACAAGTATATAACACATGTTATGAAGAAACAGGAGTAAAGCAAAATTAATGATGCAACATAAAGCAATACCTATCATATTGATGCCTTATTCCTCTACAGAGATTGCTTTTCTTAATAATCTGATTTGGTGATTTCGTGTAATGCCCTATTCGACGATATGATGCCCCCCCCCAAGTATAATTTTTTTCAAGTTGAAGACGACACCTGTGTAATTGACATTGGACAACAAAGAGCTTCTAAGCCTTACTTTACTACAATGGAGCATCATACTTTGAGTTCCATGCATGTGCGTTAGGATGTCTGTCAACTCTGAAGTGGTACCAGAAAATCCACACACATGTGACCATGTATAGACTATGAGAAGTTCTGCAGACAGGTCTCTGCATTTTGTTTTTTTTTTTTTCATTTAGGCACTCAAAAGGGTTTGTAACCCTCCACAGGCAGAGAACCATTGGGTTAATGGAAGGTGCCCACATCAGTCAGAATTCTGGCAGGTAACAGATGGCACACTCAAGTGGGGTTAGAGTTTAATGAAGAGACTATTTTCAAGAGTATGGGAAAGGCTAAGAAATCAACAAGTAGTAATGCCCCTCAGGCTAGCCATGGTGGGAGCCCTGCGGGTGCCAGGGGAGTGAGCTGGCTCTGGAACCTGAGAGAATTGCACGACAGGAAAGGTGAATTTCAAGAGCATAGGCTTGGGGGCTGGAGAGGTCACTCAGTGGGTCATAACAATTGCTGTGAAGGTATGAGGACTTGAGTTGAGTCCCTAGCACTATGTATGCCTGTAATCCCAGTATAGAGGAGGAGCAGAGACAGTAGGATCTCTGGGGCTCACTGGTCAGCCAGTCTAGTTGAAGGTTCAGTGAGAGACCCTGTCTTAAGGAAATAAGGTGGAAAGTTAAGGGTGACTCCTGATGTCTTCCAAGAACACAGGTTATATTGAAGGCAGTACAATTCCTCCTAACTACACTCAGCATAGAAGTTTTGGGTACTGGCTTAACATTGTACCCCATTTTTTCTTGCCCTTGGATCTGTTGTTAGTGTCTAATCAGTCTAATCAGCAGTGGAAGGCAAGGGAGCCCACAGACAGGATCTTTAAATGTGAGTAACTGGGGGTCTAGGCAGTAGACAAGGGCAAAGCAGGGATGTCTGGAAGCACAGAGAATGCCCTACACAGGGACTCTTAACCAGCAAGTTTTATTATAAGCCAATGTCCATTCCCTTACTGCCAATGGGAAAGGCAGCCAAGTTTGGCTGTAATAACTCTCTCGGTTTAGAAATAGTCACAACTGACTGATGCAGTGTTGTGGTTTTTCAATCTGTGACTTCTCAAGAATGATTTCCAATTCGATATACAAACATTACAGGGCAAGTGGCTTAAAATTAATTTCATGTTAAGGTAGATGTAATGGCTGTTGGGATAATTTCTAAGGTAGGTAGGTATCATGTGAGCCTGTTTGTTCCCCAGGAATGCTGGAGACACATGGAAGAAAAATAATTGTTTCCTCATGCCCAGGAAACCCAACTGTGATGGCACTACATTTGACAGAACTTGTGCTCTGTTTTTATTTCAGCAAGACTCAGATCTGTAAGCTCTAGTATTGCATTAACTCATCCTATGGAGTTCATTATTGTGATTATACTGCTTTTTAAGTTTATTAGCAGACTCACTAATGTACTCTTAAAAAGCTTTATTTGGAAGGAAGTCAATATCCAAAGCCAATAGAACTGAAGGGCTTTGCCACACACTTGCTTGCTGAAAATCATGTTATCAATTTTCATGTGACTGTTAATCAATTAGAGTGACAGAGAGATGATTTGAAGTCAATTTTCTGTTTATTGCTAAATTAGCATTTGATCACATGCACTTATTTTGGGTTTTAAAGAAGCTCTGAATTCCTTTGTCAGGAGATGGAAGGGAGGCCAGTGATGGCAAGAATCATTTGTGCTTTTAAAAAATATTTGCATATGAAGATGCAAAGTATACAACTGATTGTTTCAAGATATGTGGTTGGATTGGAACAGCTAACAGAGGAAATTGATTTCACAAAGTATTACACCTAATACAAACATATCCACTAACTGGGTAGTTAAGAAATGAGTCATGTGTTGATGTTTGGTGGTTGGTTAGCATGTGGTCCTATGGATGGACAAGAACCAAATTATTGAAATTGAGTACAGTAAGATGTAGTGTCCTGAGAAAAAGATGTAAAGGTGAGTCTAGCTATTATTATGGACCATCTTATCTTGTGGCCAAATTGTTGGTTATATATTGAAAGCATCAACAGGATTTAAGTGAAAGGCTATGAAAGGATATAATGGAGAAACATGAGACATGGTTATAATGATGGTAGTAGTGGTGGTTAATTTCTTATTGAGGTCTTACTATGTGCCTAATGGCCCTATGCATCATTAGAGAAGGGACTTCTGTCAACCGCTTGAGGATTTGCTATGTCTTGCTGGTTGCTTTTGGAGTTATCATCCCAGTAAAACAAAAGCGACTTTGTGTAACTAGATAATAGTCTCTATCTATTTGTTTCCATCTCTTTTTAACAGAGGAAGAAACAAAGGCGTTGAAGGATGAAGTGGCTTGTGTATCACCGAGGCTGAGTTTTGTCTCGCTCCAGAGAGTGTGGATTTGATCAGACTCTTAAAATTTCTAACTTGGAGTTAGAGGCCTCTTTTGTGTGTGTATGTGTGACTTCCCTTTTGTGTTTTATAAGCTAATTGATCTTTGGTCTTCTTTTCCTTACTTGTAAAGCAAAGGAATCAGCAAGAGGAGCTCTACAGGTCTTTGTAGGCTTAAATACTCAGATTCAACAATTATCCAGAGGGGAGCTATTCCTCTCAAATGTAGAATATTATGCCAATATTCCAGTTATAAATCAAATCCTAGGGAATCTGGAATGAGACATTGTATTTCTCCTAAGAATCTCAAGTCCTTGTAATTGCGTATTTTCAATTACTCGGTGGTGTAATTGCATCACTAAAGTACAGCTCCTTAATTTATGTTGGCTAGCAGGTGGACAAGTTTACTATCAGAAGTGTTGCACATTTTCACTTTCTCCCTTCAAGATATGCTTCCAATTGAAAAGCAGAATAAATTACTGTGGATTTGTCAATGATTCACAGTTATGGAGGGAACATTAAGGCTCTGGGATGACAGACTGTTGTTTTGTCCATATATTTGGACAAGTGATGTTGAGTTTAAATTACTTATGATAATACTTAATGGTGGGCCAGTAAAAGCACTGTTGTCTGCTTCACAAGTATAATTAAATTGTGTAAGACAAGACCTCACTGTGGCTCTTAGCTATTAAATCTCTGTGGTGATGTGAGCCAAGGCTGCTGGTGCTGTGGGGAAATACCAAGACTAAGGAGTAAGGAGGGAGGATTTGCTGGCTCCCTCCATATATCTATCACCTGCTCCATTTGGATTCTGAATGCCCATCTAAAGGAGGTGTCTGAGCTACACTTGTGAGGTTGAAATAGAGATGAGAGTGGAGCTAGGTCCATTGCTGAGTGTTGGCATTTACTTTCAGCAATACAACGAGAGAGAAGAAAATAAAATAAAATAATCTCAACCAGAAACCATATAGAGAGGCTCTTCTTTGCCTTGGAACTCTGAGGAGAATGTCATCTTTAGGATGGCAGCTTAGAATGGCAACTAAGACGAGATACAGAGTGCTGCGGCTCCAGACTTAGTTGGAAGAGGGAATCTGAATTGCAAGCTCGATCCGAATAACCTTGGAGAGCTAAAGTCAGGCGAGGTGATTACTCCAGCTCCTTGTCCCTGAACTGTAAATATCACTTATAGACTGTGGTGTTCCAGCCTTGAGTTAATTGCATTGGCTTGGGGGAACCTGGCTTACAGAGGATGGGTACTATCGATTGTGCCTGTGTAAAGGCAGGGTTAGGTAACCTCCACTGTAGCAGGGGCAGTCTGTTAGCTGAGCAGCTTTTGAGTTACACTAGTTTCATCTGGAGGTGACAGTGACATCCAGATTCAGTTTTAAGGAGAGGACTTTGGGTAATCTTGACTGAGAGAATTGTATACTGTGCAGCCATAGGCACTTTATGATATTTTTCCCTGCAAGGTTATAACATTCTTTTGGTCATCCACTTATGTTTAGGTGTGTTGTTTATTGTACAAGGAGGCTTGATTTGTGAAGGCAAGTGGAGGACTGAAACCCAGTCCATTCTCGGGTTGCCAAAATGTGCACGCTGGTTAAAAACAAACCAAGAAAAAAAAGGCATTACCTCAGATTTTTACAAGCCTATCATTTAGGTAGGCTAGCAGAAGCCTGGACAATTTCAAATATTTAGGTCAACAAAAAATTGTTGAGAGTGGGCTGTAGAGATGGCTTAGCAGTTAAGGTGCTTGCCTACAAAGCCAAAGGACCCAGTTTCAATTCCCCAGGACCAATGTACACCAGATACTCAAGGGGGTGCATATGTCTGGAGTTCATTTGCAATGGCTGGAGGCCCTGATGTGCCCATTTTTTTCCCTCTCTGTCTTAAATAAATAAATATTGTTGAGAGTCTACTTTGAGACAGGCATCATGCAAAGTTCTGGCGGGTATGGAATGAACCAGCTATGGCTTCTGGTTTTTATAATAGTTTAGGATGTAGTTGGGGTGGACAGCCAGGTAGATGGACAAAGAGGTTATGAGGTTATAGATGCACTGATAAAGTCTACACACACAGCATGTCATAGATAAAAAAAAAAATAAAGAGGCACAAAGGTGGCTTGACAAGGCCACTAAGGCACAAACAGTAGCAAGGGTGCAACACAGACTCATGTGTATTTTTAAGTGTTATTGGAAAATCTGTCATGAATCCAAAGGGGGACCCAGACATACAGTTAGAGAAACTCCACTTTCTCTGCTGGTAATGGACATGATACTTAAAAATAAAGTCATAATTGACTGCCATATTGACAGGTTTTCACAAGCAAGGCTGTAAATAAATTGGAGCTGATTCTCCTATGAGATAGGGACAGCAAGCTCATGTGGCATTTCCTAGGTGGTATCTATATAAACGTTCTAACAGAAGTCAAACAAAAGTGAACTTGGGAACACGGCCTCCTCGAATATAATTAATGACTACAATTTTTGGAATTTGCCTTATCATTTTTCTCTGAAAATTAAAGATTAAATCAATCTAAACGTAGTTGCAGTAGCTAACTTTTAAATAAGCATTTTCAATGACCTTGTGGAGCAACTTTTCTGATCAGCTGTATGTTCAAGATTTAAAACAAAACTGAGACTAAATGTTGAGTGACAGAGCCAAGGCTAGCAAATGGCAGGACAAGAATCCCAGGCAGCCTCTGCTTATGTCAGAGCCTGTTTCTAAGCCATGATGCATGTCGACCAGCAAGTAGAACTAAAAGCCCTTCTCCTCAAATGACTTCTATGTTCTTTAGACTGAGGGCTGCATTTGATAATGTCTGTATCATGCTAGCACACACATTTAGGCTTCTTGTGAAAAAAAAATTATTATAGACTCTGAAGTATACAGAGCAGGAGCAGATAAGAATATGTAATAATGGCATATCCACCCTTAAGTGCTTACTACATATCAGACATTGTGTTAAATACTTTACAGTAAAATTTACATTTCATAAAACATACACGAAATTGCATAAACTGCATTAATGTGAAGTTTGAAGCTCAGCGGATGTTTATGTGGGTGTGCATTTCCAGAAACTTCCCTGGTGCTCTTTACAAATCAATACCCTACCCAAAAGAGTCTATCATTATTATTTAACTTTGTCTAAAACTGTACTTCATATAAAAGAAATTATGCAGTGTTATACTCTTCTTCTGCTCCACTATCTATATATTTTTTTCATGTTTTGACATGCAGCAGTGTTAGTTTACTTTTTCTTGTTATGTGGTATTTCATTCTAATAAATTACCACAATTTATTTAGTACTCCTGTATTTGAACACCAGGTTATTTCTAAATCTGAGTTAACATAATCAAAGCTAGTAGAAAGACTTTTGTGCTTTGGTGAGCATATATACTTAATTTTCTTGGATATAAACTCAGGAGTGGAATTTCGGTGGTACGAAGTAGGTGTGTGTTTGGATTTGATAGATAGATACTGCTAAGTGATTTTACACAGGTAGAACCAACTCTGATTATCAATATTCTTGAGAGTTCTTTTTGTTCCATGTCCATATCAATACTTGATAATGTCAAACACAAAAAAACATTCTCTCCATATGGTACTATCTCCATCTGAATGCTTGACAGTTAATTCTTTTAACAGTTCCAGGAAGCTGACAATGTTATTATCAGTCCCATTTCACAGCTGAGAAAGTTGAGGCACAGAGATATTAAATAGTTTCCCCAGAATTCCACCTCTGTTTGTTAAAAAAAAGGAGAGAGAGAGAATTAGAAGCCAGGTTCTAGAGTCTGCATTGTAAAACACTTTGCTATATAATAAGAATATTTGCTTATGAGAAATAAACATGTAGCTGTCCTTCATGGTTCTGAGGGCAGCTCTGTCACATCACCCTGTTGCTTTCCTATAGACTGTTGAGACATCCTGTGGGGAAAATATTTGTCGCTTTGATCAGAGGGAGCAGAAGGCATTCTGTCTCTAGTCTCAGTTACTGTCATTAAATATTTTTTCTTCATGCTACTTTAAAAATTACATATTACACTTTTATGATTGAGCATATAGAAGAAACCAGACAAAATAGCATACTAGGTTGAAGAAACAGCATGTACCTGCTACCCAGCTTCATCAAGAACAATTCACAGTCCATCTTGTTTCTCTAGTATCTCATCCACTCCCCCTTCCATATTACGTGGGAGCAAATCCAAGATGCTATTTCTCCTATAAATATTTCATTGTATGTTTAATGAATGACAAGTAAAATACTATGGCCACAATGAAAAAAATGGAATAATTGTCATTATCATTACCTATGTGTGTCAGTGTTAACATTTCCAGGTTTATAAACATCATTATGTTTTAATAATACATATGCTCTCTCCATCTAAATAAGGCCTATGTGTTGCTGTTGTTAGTTGATGTGTATTTTAAGTTTCATTTAACCTCTGTATTGCCCATCTCTTTTGTTTTACTTTCTAATTTATTTGACGAAGATAAGTGACATCAACCTTCTGAGTTTGGAGTTAGAAATTTAAAGAAGGATATTGGAAAGTTTCTTTTTTGCCCCTCTTAAGAATTTTGAAAGAAAAAGACCCAGGACTGACTTCTGAGCTCTTCTTTAGCTCTTGGTTTTCAAGTGCACTTCTGGTGACCAGCAGATACCTACGGGATGACTTATTAATGATGCTATGCCACCACTGATCCGATGCGACTCCGGTCATCCATGTGCCTATGAAGATGGAAGGAAAAGGGACCCTCAGCCCCCAGACGTTCACAGCCATAGCTTGGCCATTGGAGTGTTTTTGAAGGAAAACTGGTTTAAAAGTGCTGTGAGTAGAGCAGTAAATGAATATGAGTCGAGTTAAGCCTCCCATCACCAGGCTCCACACAGCCCCATCTCTCCCAACCATTTGAAGCCATTTCTGCAGAACTGTGCCTAGTCAGCTTCCTACTGAGTAGCAGCATGTGGCAGGAATACTGGCTTTTGTATGCCTGAATGTGTGCCTGCTCCCTCCATCAACCACTCGAAGGCATTCTGGAACTCTCTCTCTCTCTCTCTGTGTGTGTGTGTGTGTGTGTTTTCCCAACAGCATATAAAGCTAAATTGAATTCAATGCTAGTAAAAAGGGTGGCTTATGTCAGAGACAAGGATGTGTTCTTTCAACTCTAAATGGAATAGCAAAAACCTGAATGCAAGGTGTTATTTCCTGTGGGGCAGAGAAAGATTATTTTCTTCTGTGACACCTTTTCTCTGTACCATTCTTGATTCTCCCTTGTACTGTTCTCTGTTCTTTAATTGGTGTGTGTGTGTGTGTGTGTGTATGTGTGTGTGTGTGTGTGTGTCTAACTCTGTGTGTCTTGCATTCCTTCTATCTTCTTTATTATGAAAATAAGCGCCAAACAAGCATGAACTCCTCTATAAAATTCAACACATAGAGCACTTCATGCATATTTCTTCATTTAACTACAACTTTACAACTGACTAGCTGTGTCACTTTAGTTAACATCACTGTGCTTGAGTTTCCTCATATGAAATGGAGATAAAAGTTTGATTTAATAACAAATTTTTAAGATAAGTATTCTAATCTCTCTATTCTACAGAATAGGAAATAGGCAAAGGGAAGTTACTTGACCTAAATCACCAGATATGTAAGTGCTGGACTGGGATAGCACACCCATGAATCTAGCACCCATGTCTGTGGTTTAAATACTGCTCTACTTAGCTTCTTTGCAGTCATGTCTGTGAGTCATGGGGAAAAAATTGGGGGACCGTAAACTAGTTTTTTTCAAAACTCTTTCTTTTGATGAACATGTGTGAATTCTATTAAAAGGATTAATCTATTCCTTCTGAGCTTTTGGGGGGGGGCAATTCTGCATGCCAACTGTGTAGTTTTTAGCAAATTTTTTAAAAACTCTGCTCTTTGGTTTTTATTATTTATTTATTTTAATTTAATTAATTAATTTATTTGACAGGGAGAAAGAAGCAGAGGAGGAGAGAGAGATGGAGTAAATGGGCACTCCAGGGCCTCCAGCCACTGTAAACAAACTGCAGATGCATGCGCTCCCTTGTACATCTGGCTTATGTGGGTCCTGGAGAGTCAAACCGGGATCCCTTGGCTTAGCAGGCAAGAGACTTAACTGCTAAGCCATCTCTCCAGCCCTGGTTTTTATTTTTAACATGGAGCTGTACCTCATGCACAGTTTCTGTGAGCTCAGATAAGTTTGCATTAGGTCTCTAAAAGCTCTTGACTTATGTGTTTTTTACTTTACTCATAACTTTGACCAAATACCTGAAAAGAAACAGCTTAAGGAAGGAAGGGTTTATTTTGAATTACAGTTCCAGGGCCACTGTCCATGATGACAAGGGAAAACATGTCAGCAAGGAGCAGCAGGTTGTAGGACACGTGACATTTACTCAGGAAACGAGTGAACAGGAGGTGGTGCCAGGCTACAAAACCTACAGCCCCTAGCCCAGGTGATAGTTTACATAGATGCCCCCCAATCGATTCAGTTTTATTCAAGCTTCTTGGATTTCCAGGTGCCTGGCTGGAGAAGGTGTCACTGTGGGTGGATACTAGGGTCCATCCCTGGGGTGTGTTTGGGAGGCAGATCTGGAATGCCATCCTAAAGGTATGCAGAGTGCTAGAGCTCTGCCTGGGGTTCCTGGAGCGAGCATGCTTGCTTGTGGTGCTGGTGAAGGTATTTCTCCCCGCGTGGACTTGTGAAAGGGGGCTAGATGCTTCTGCCATTATGGGACTTCTGAACCTGTAAGCTTCAGTAAATCCCTTCCTCCCTTAAACTATGCCTGGTTTAGAAGTTCATTCCAGCAACGGGAAGCTGACTAAAACACTACTACACTCTTTCTCAAGCAAGGCTCTACGTCCTGAAAGTTTCATAACCATCCCAAATAGTGCCACCAGCTGGGAACTAAGTGTTCAAACACGGAAGCCTTTGAGGAACATTTCACATTCAAATCACAGCACAGAACAGGTGGTCCATAGGTTCAACTTGGATTATAAGCCTTCATGGAGCACATGGTTGTGCTGGGTTCCAGAACTGGAGAATGAGCAGTGTAGACAGTGCTCATGTCCCCTTGGAGCCTCCTTCACTGTAAGAAGGTAGGTAAAATGCACAATGACCTATCTCGACATATGCTAAAAGAGAAACGAACTACTGTTAGTTTCACACGCTGAGTGGAGAACTTGACCCTGTAGAGGAGGCCTAACAAATACTTGCTGGACTAGATGGACACCATCAGCTGCTCTAAACTTTCACCAGCAGGGTTTAAAAATGCAAATGTCAGATGAAAATGTGTCTGAAAGGGCAGAAGGTAGAGCAGGGCTGACTCAGCAGGAGCTGCAGCCTGCATAAGTCACTCGGAACTGGAGGGCAGTGGTCAGCAGGGAATTTATCCACCAGGAGTGGTATTAGCCTTGGGGACACCATGGTGGTGGGAGGACAAGAGGCATGCTAAGTGGGAGCACATGTGACCATCATTGCTGTATCTGGCTTGCTCTGAAATCGACTGTGGACCAGGTATTTTAAGCATTGGTGAGCTTCTGTACCTTACTTATAAAATTATTTTTAAAAAGTGATAATAGGTACCTAGCAGGATTTTCGTTATTTTTTTATGTTAAAAGGTTAAGAGGAAATGCAAAAGGTTCTCAAAAGGGTGCATGGTACATTGCAATTGTTTGGCATTGGCTTTATTATTATTATATATCATCAACATTGTAACTTTATTATCATAAGAAGGCTTCTGAACTGCTCCCTAATCAATATGTTAGTTCTCTTTGTTTCCAGAGCCTCAGAAAGAATGTCACTTAGGAGGGTGGTATTGCAGAATATCATATAGGATGGTAGTGTGTTGGAATGTCATATAGGATGGTAGTGTGGTACAATGCTGTGTAGGGAGGTGATGTGGAAGAATGGCATGTAGGACGGTGGTGTGGTAGAATATTGTATAGGATGGTAGTGTGGTAGAATGTCATATAGGATGGTGGTGTGGTAGAATGAATGCTTCTGCTGTGACAGGCAAGAAGTCTGCTGTGTGTTGTGCCACTGTTTCAGGTGGTCTTAGGACAGCCCCTTCCCCTCTCTGGGCTTCTGTGCTTCATAGGCAAACTCTGGCTTGTGCTGGGTTCCAACCAAAAGTAATCTCAATAATTATTTTAAATATATTTTATTTATTTATTTGAGAGAGAGAGAGAGAGAGAAATGGGCATGCCAGGGTGTCCAGCCACTGCAAATGAACTCCAGATGCATGCGCCACTTTGTGCATATGGTTTACATGGTACTGGGGAATTGAACCTCAGTCCTTAGGCTTTGTAGGCAAGTGCCTTAATGACTAAGCCATCTCTCCAGACCCCCACCAAGGTAATCCCTAATCCTGAGTCTCTGTGATAATCACTGACTGTTTGTTAGGGAAGCATGGCCAAGAGATCCATCCTTCTCCACCATTCATGCTTAAGTCAGTACTTTTCAGTCCAGGAAGATGTTGTCTGAAACCCTCCCAGGAACATTTGGTAATATCTAGATAGTTTTGGTTGTTACAACAATGGGTTGGGTAAGTCTAGGATGTTGCTAAGCATCTCACAACTCAGAGGTCATATCTCTGTGACAAAGAATGACTTGGGTCAAAGTGTTACTCGTGTTGAGAAATCCTCACTTAAACCTTACCTCATGTTTTCTGAACAGCAAGAGCTGAAGCACAGTAGCCTTTGCATAAATTATTTTCTGTAAGTGTTCTCACGGTTTGAAGGGTCACATGGAGATTTGCTACTTGGAAATCTTGCTTCCTGTTCTTGCTCTTTCTTGGGAACAAGGAGCTAGGGACAATGTGATGGGAGAAATGGGATCGAATACCTTGGAGTACAGAATATGAAGAACCTTGGATATGAAGGGCCAGGATCAGAGCAGAGGTGAATCACTATCTTCCTAGGGGACTGACAGGTCATGAGTATTAGGTTCTAATGGGACTCCTGTGTGCCAATAACTCATTCTTTACTGGAGGCATCCATGGTGGGCCAGGCTCAGGCTTGGCTGGAGTTGTAGTAAAGGTGGAAATGGAGCAAGTGCCAGCTCTGTAACACGAAGTTTCCTGTCCCCACCGCATTTTATCTTCCTGGCAATCTCTGCTCACCCACTGGACTCCATTTGGAGACACCTCTTTTCCTTACTCCCTATCTCCAGTTAGGGGCTTCTGTGTCTTTTGAGGCTGAGGCTAGGTCTTCTAGCCTCTTGCATCCTGAACATCCTGTCTTGGGCCTGGTGCTGAACAGATTCTCCAAAAATATTTGCTGAAAGAGTGATTGGGTCAATGAATGGATGAAGCATGGCTTCAATACCTGGTCTTCATGAAGTTTTCAGTTTCCACCATAGCCTACTCTTTGTGTCTCAGATTAGAAACAGCAATGAGAGTGCTGGGCGTGGTGGTCCATGCCTTTAATCCCAGCATCCAGGAAGCAGAGGTAGGAGGATTGACATGAATTTGAGGACACCTTGAGACTACAGAGTGGACTCTAGGTCAGCCTGGACTAGAGTGAGACACTACCTTGAAAAATCAGGAAAAAAATGAATAGAGCAATGAGAGAGAGGAGGAGGCAGTTTACTTGCTGAGCTCTCACTTGGAGTATGCAAGTGGGTTTGGGATTTGAGAGCCCTTTAATACAAGTGACAATGGCTGAGCTGGCATGGTGGGTCAGAAGCATGAAGGTGATCTAGGGAAATAGTCAGGCCAATAACTGCTCTATTATGGAGAAGTATTAATGATCCCCATAAAGATGGTATATAGCTCAAAAGGTATTATTTTTAGTAGGTGTCTAAATTGTGTGAATTAATAAGGAACAGCTTGGGTAGTGAAACTCATTAGCTTCTCAAATCTAACTTATTTACATTGGATGTAAACCTTTCTAAGACCGTTGGCATTAACCATTGTAAATGATCCTCCCAGCAAAGATAATATTTTCTGGTAGTGTCTGTATTTCCCTGTTAAGATGTGGGAATGTGGAGAAACTCTTTGGATGCCTTAGAAACCTTTTCATAGGTAACATCATCTGTCACTTGTAACCCTCAGCGAAACAGAAGTTCTGGTCCTCTGCAGAGACATTCACAACTCATCACCCATAGACTGTCTGTCACACACTATTGTGGCACCGTAATTCAGTTGTTTTAGAATCACTCAGGATGGTCAATGGCCTGTTGTCCTCATCAATAGGTGATTAGTGTTAATTTACAGTACAGTCCTGAATGGGAGCCTTTTCCCATCTTGACTTCCTCTTATAAACCCCTTGAAGGGCTGACACACCTCTTTGTGTAGAGGCCTTGACAATGCTTGTGATCCCCAATGAGTCTGTAACATAAGTCACTCAGGGATTTAGCAGCATGGGTTTGTCCACTGACACATCCTTTTTTTTTTCCTTTTGGTCTCAAACTGCTGTCTTCCATTCCAATTTCTTCCCAGACATTTTCAAGTTGTAGCATTAAATGAAAAACAAGAATGAAGGGAGTGTGTTCTCAGATTTATCAGTGCTTTCTCTCCATTCTCCTCTACCAATGAATGCCACCTCTAGTTAGTTGACTGTTAAGTAGAACAGAGGGAGATAAAGGCTGCTGAGTGACAGGCTGTTTGGCCTCACTCTAAGCTGGACATTATCATCCCAAGTATCCAGGAGGGGAAATCAAGGACCTGAGATGATTTATTACACATATGAAATCACAAGGCTAAGTTACGGGAGAATTGAGATGTCAAATCCAGGTATGTTTTCATATTAAACCTGATTGATCTCATCAAATATCATTGGTAAAGAGAAGGAAAGGCCCAGGGGAAGGTTAAGTCAAGGCCAAAGAAAAGATTTATAGCTGGGTAAATGAGTAGGGGTATATCAGATGTGGAGTACAGAGAAAAAGTCAATGAATTGAATTCGGCACACTAATGGATACCATGCAAGTCCAATGAGCAGGTCCAGCTTAGCCTTGAGAACTTCCTTATGGCTGCTTCCCACAGATCTTGAGCCAGAGCTTAGAGATAGCTGAGATTTTGTCAACAGTTGTCACAATCCTGTGTCCATGCCTTTATCATCATGACGTGGCTTAGAGTGCTTGGCTCCTTTTGTAGAAAGTAGAGGGACACCATAACAAACCTGCTCATTGATAGCATTTAAGAAGAACTTTCTGCATGATAGGAAAGGATTGAATCTAAACTTCCCAACCAACTGTGAGCAATTGCTTTATTAAAATATAATTATTTGTAGTCAGGTGTGGTGGTGCACGCCTTTAATCCCAGCACTCAGGAGGCAGAGGTTGGAGGATCACCACGAATTTGAGGCCATCCTAAGACTACATAGCTAACTCCAGGTCAGCCTGGACCAGAGTGAGACCCTACCTTGAAAAAGCAAATAATAATAATAATAATAATAATAATAATAATATATAATTATTTGAAAGGAAAATGGAAGTATAAATGGCATAGAAAACATAAGGCCCTTGTTTCATGATTATCACAGTCAATGTATATAAGAATTACATTCTTAGGTGTCAGTGTCAGAACTCACTTGTCCAGGGGCTGGAGACATGAATATGCAGGTCAGCATGACCCAGTGACTACACAGTGAGGAGCCCTTCTCTGAACAATTAACATGTCACAGAAGAGGGAGCAGAGGCACTGGAAGTTTGGAAAGCAGACAGTTGGTTCCAAAACCTTCCCTGTTAGCTTTTCTGAATCCAGTCTTGATTCATAGTACAGAACTTGAACTTAGAATGGGATGAATGCTGAGTGAATCCTGACTTGGCTGTTTAGCACTTGTATGACATTAAGATTAAGTGACATCTTCAAGGCTCATAGATGGCTCCTGGCATGGCATAGGTGCTCGACAAATAGAAACCATTCATTTTGACAAGGGCAGAAATCCAAATGGCACTTTGATAATGACTGAGGGCGGATTACTTAATTTAATATAGCTCCCATTCCATGTGCCAAGGTGTCTCAACCATCATGTTTGTCAGAAAACAGCTTCTCAGGTTTTTATTCCATGAAAGAAATTAAGTTTTACGTTATCACTTAAAACATCTACACATTTATTTCTGAACCCTGTAGCAGAAATGACTAGATAAAAAGCATTGTATGAGAATAAATCTTGTTTCACTGGAGAGCCAGTAAAACAACAGATTTGCTTCCCTTGGGAGTCTTGAAGTCCAAGGCCTGATCATAAATTTTATTTCTTTCATTTGTTTGCTCTGTATATTTGAATTAGTTTTCTAAGCCTCAGTTTCCCTAGCTATAAAATGGATGATGATAATAACTATCTCATAGTACTGTTGGAAAGGTTCAATAAATCAATACATTTAATATAGTTAGTATCATGTCTATTAGACAGTAAACACTTTGCAAAGATTGATCCTTACTGTTGGTGTTAGTAAGTGTCTGGGAAGGTGGGGAAGGTGGAATTCCGAGGCATGACATGCTTACTCTATGAAGAGCCTCACAGACTTCAGTCAAAACTGTTTGTGGACATGAATGAAAACATTAATATTTGATGATTACAACTCCTTTTCTTCAGCAACAGCTCCATGTTGGACATGGTGCCAGTCATTTGTACACACTTCATTCCTTGCATCTTCTCAGCATTTTACTGACCAGTAATTCAATCTTAGGATAGCTTTGCTGCTTGTTCAGTGTCCCATGTCAGTGCAAAGCGGTCCCTTAAGGTGGAGCCAAAAGAAATCCGGCTATACCCCACATTATCTCTCAGCTGATTCTAGTCACAGACCAATTTGATGATACATGTGGAGTCAGTTATTTACTTTGTGCCTTGTATGCATTGGGCTTTTATTCCAGGTATCTTACTTGAATAATCCTATCTTGTCCTCATACAGTATCATAAGAGAAATACTGCTATGATGTCCATCTTTATCAATGAGCAAACACATTCAAGATAATCATGGAAATTCAAGTCATAATAAAGGATTGCAGGTTTGAATGTGAACATTCTGCCTCTAGAGCCTGTGTTGTGCTTTCAAGGAGGGGTAGGATGCACGCACACACATGCTGTAGCCTGATCCTTTCTCTTGGGTCTAGTGTTTTTCCTGCTCTGGCTCTTGGTGTCTTTCTCTGTAAACAAAGGGGAAATTGGTGCCTCTTGAACATCTTCTCCATCATTGGAACTGAAATGTAGTTTCCCCCTCTGTTGTCTACCACACTGCTGACCAGTTAGAAAATAGCCATCAAGTGAATGGCTTCACTTTCTTTGGCCATATTTATAAAATTCTGGGGAAAGAAGGTAAGAGGGGAGGCCCCACAGTGCCACTTAAAGCCCACTACCAGCTCCTCACTTGGGATTTATTCCTGGAGCCCTGGCTGTCTTTCTAAACACATGAAAGTGCACTGTGACTGTAGAGACATCATCGTGGCTGAGTTTGTCCACAGCTTTCCTGTACGCTGGCTCCTTACACAAACTGCACATGATCGCCTAAGGTGCAAAGTGGCCACTCCATGGTTCAGAGCAGTGGATGGACAATTATTTGGTGGGAGTGAGTGTCTAAAGACCTACCAATTTCCCCCATGGAGTCTTTGACTATCTGTGCTGTTGCTATTGGCTTATGTGTTGGTTTGAAAAAAATATTAAAAAAAAGAAAACTTTGAAATTCTGAGCTTATCTTCAGGATCCATTTAAAAGGAGCCTTTGTGTTCTCATATATAAACGTAACAGAAGAAAGGGACCCGAAATATGTTCATGTGCACTAGTCTACTGACAAGAGAGCTGTGGGTCACAAAAGTGTCTCAGTCAAGCGAAGAAGCTCTTAATAATGGACTTATCTATACCAAGAGGTCATGTACTTCTGAGCCTTTACCCTGATTCTGAGTATACACTTCTTTTAAGAGGAGATCTATAACAAAGATCAAAAGCTCATGGAATCTTCAGGTTATGCAAATGAGTGACATTGTCCAGTAGAGAGCAGTTGGAGCCAGGAGTAGTGTGGCCAACTGGATGCCACATGTCCCATTCTATGGAAAAGTCATATCAACATCATTCAGTTGCTACTAGGTAGTGCCCACAGGACCGTCAAGCCTTTGAACCTTTGGGAGCAGTAAGCATCCTGGCTCAGTTTTAAAATACTTCAATCTTAAGGGCTGAGAACTCACACAAACACTTTAAGGATGGTGGAAGGTCAAACAACATGACTTTGGATTGGGGGCACATCATGGGCCACTCATCTGCAAGGACAATTCCGTCACGCTCATGAGATTTTAGAAAGGGACTCTGATCCAAAAAACTCAGGGAAACACCAGCTCAGGAAAGGATAGTTACAGCTCTATGACACAAGCATCTCCTCTTTCTACCCTTTCAATTGGGGGTACTTAAAAGTCCACCTGAATTTAGAGTTTCATGTAGGTCAATGGATAGCCATGCCTCCTCTATTGATCATTCTGTATATTTATGGAAGTGTCTCTCCTCCGGTTCCCTTTCACCTATGCCACTTGAGGCCTTGTAGCTTCTATGTCCTCTGGTTTCAAATCCATGCCACCTTCCCTGATGACAGAGTGAGGGTTGTAAGGCATGGGGGCAGAAGTAACAGGCAGCTTTAAGTAAGCATTAGAGACATGTCAGAGCCTGTTAAATAGGTGAGATTAGCAGGGGGTGGAGCCAGAGGGGTTAGGTCCTTAATTCTTGGGAAGGCAGAGAGAGAGAGTTCTCCTTTAAGAAAAATGGCAGAAATGGATGTGAATTAAGAGAAAGTGGAGATTTTATCGCTGCAGATAAATCTCTACTATACTCTCAAAATCCAGAGCCTTCGCCAGGACATAAAGATGATGGTTTGCAGCCAAGTCTAGTGTACACTCCCACCAATGTTTATTTGAAGTTCTGTGTTAATAAAACACGTAGCTGCCTCTCTCAGGTTTTCTTTGCTTATGCTTTTACCTCTCTTTGTTCACTGTGCCCCTCAGCGCCTAGAGAGTCCTCTCATGTGAAGAGGAACCACAGAACACATGGCTCTAGGTGGATCATAGTTAAGAGACTTGAGGGGGCAGGGAAGAAGCCTTGGTCAGTAAAGAACCGGTTGTGCAAGTGGAAGGCATGATTCCAGATCCTAATACACATGTAGACGCCTGGAAGACATAGCAGCTCTCCTGTAACCCCAGTGTTGGGGTTGCTCAGACAGAGAATCCCCGTGCCAACCTGGCTAGCTAGATGAGCCAAATCACTGAGCTCTGGTGCTAGTGATCACTTGTCTCAATAAAGCGGAGAGTGATGAGGGAAGATACCAGAAGTCAACCTCTGGCCTCCATATGCACATACCACACACATGTGCCCACACACATACATATGCTAGGAAAAACAGAAACTCAAGGACTATTTGTATTTAGAGACTGGGTATCACTTTCACTTTTAAGGAAACAAACACCAAGTTTCTTTGTTGACAATTTATAGTATAACTTCATAAATGGTGTGTTTTTAGCTTCCTTGTCAGAAAGACTTTATTTATCAGCATTAAAAGTACTAAGTAAAATGTCGTTACTTCTAGAGCAGAAGGAGATAATTAAGCCTTACATGCTTTAAGGAACAAAGCCAGGATCAGAGCTGTGCTGCATACAGCACACGCAGATTAGGTGAAAGTAGCCTGTTTCAGCTGTCATCTGATATTATATTAGCTATTGCATAAGTGTTACAGGACTGCGGGGCACAGCTGCTGTCTGGCAACCTTCCTCAGGCCTGCATGGTGCTCTGGTGTGGTTTAGTATTCACTTAGGTGGGATCACTTCATAAACTTAGACAATGAGAGTGTTGATGACTGGCTGGCCTGTTTAACTTATCATTAGTTGCTACCACTTGTGACTAGGCTCCAGGACTTTCTAGGCATGGCACCTTAATATCATGGAAGTTGACATCACAGAAAGTATAGATCCATCTGCTTGGGGCTTCCCATTGCAGACTTGAAGCCGGCCTTTGCCAGGGATTTGGACAGAATGAAGCGGGTCTGAACTGCTGCCTGTTAGAATTCAAGGACTGTCACGCTGGGTGTGGGTAGCAAGGTGATGAGACTGCTGAGCAAAGACAAGAGCAGAAACTGAGCCAAGTGCTAGGATGCAGGCATACAGGGGTGTGGGAGGCGGGAGCTGCTTAATGTCAATTGAAACAAAGCTCTGGCTGTTTTCGGAGAGAGCAGCTACTAAGACCAGGCTCATGGGAGCTCATTGTCTATATGACCTGATTTTTGGCTTCAATTTCTTTGTCTGTGAAGTGGGAATGTGGGGAAGAATGTAAGCCATGCAAGATACCTGGGTCAGGGCTGGCCAAATGGTGTCATTGTGTATGCTGGTCCTGGCATCATCAGAAGCCTGACCTCAACCTTTGCAAGGTATCCACAAGTGAGTTATGTCTAAATACTGATCCAGACACAGCATGGTGGCTTGCCATCGCTCGGTCTGCCTGGTAGGTGTGGGACTGCCCCTGGCCCCAGCTATTGATCACACCAGAGGGAAGGCACAAACAGTGGATCATGAGCCATGGGCAACATAGACATCGTGGGATAGCAGCTTAACTATAAACAGCTTCTGAAGTTGGCTGCAGTTTGGAACGCTCTCCTAAGAGAAGCGTACATTTCATCTGCTTTGAAGGTTTAGAAGGAGGCAATTGCTGCTGTCCACTGTCAGGGCTGCCACCAGCTTCCCTCTTGCTATTCTTATGTCACTTGGTATTTCTTCCTTGTGTTTGAGGAGTTACAGTCTACTCTGGACCATGTTGCTTTGTGGTCCAGCTTACCTGCAGCTGGATAGTACAATCTCTGGTGATATGTAATGCTCAGCCAGTATTTGTTGAATGGATAAACAGTTTTGACCGAAAGTAGAGAAAATATGTTACTGACCTATCTTGGTTGCTTTAGGCCAATGATAACGTATCTCTACTTTAAGGGTCTAAAGGAAATAAACTCATCTATGGGCCTAAGAGTGTATATTTTCTATGGTGCAAACCCCCATATTCTTAGGGTATCATAGCTAAAAAATAGTGCAGTCTTGTCACAAGTGCCCTGTCCAATATAGCAGGAAGCCTGTAAGCAGTATGGAGGCATCACCTCTCTATTGTGAAGGTCTCAAGAGACCCATTTCAAATCCTTCTAGAACTGGTTTTGGCTTCGACTGTTATGAAATAAGAGACATAATATAATCATGTTGAGTTGAGTTTATCTTAAAAGTTGCTGCATAAATATTCTGAAAGAATCAAGACTAATTTGGTATTGCATTTCTATGATCACAGTGATGATAAATGCAGACTGATGACAAGTATTTATCAATAATATCAAATGAGAAAAAAATTCCCCAAACTATGTATAATATAATGATTATATGATAATCATGAATATATATGCATGTACATCAGGTAGTAGCATTAACTGAAAATAGTTAGCTTGAGTTGAAGAAATTAAGAGTAAATTTGTGAGTTATTGTAGATAATATTTTAAAGGCTGTTTTCTAATAACCCTTCCCCTTCTTTAATAAAACAATGAGCTTCTATAGGTTGGGACATGCATCGTATTTCAAGTAGAGCTCATGAGATATTTAAAATCTTTTTTTTTCATTTTTATTTTTTATTTTATTTTATTTTTTTACAGTCAGTTTGGTACCATTATCAGTCTCATCCATGACCTACCCCCTCCACTTGGCCCCTCATTGTTGAGGTATACGGGTCATGCATTGTGGAGTTAGCCCACAGTTATGGGTAAGCTAAATGTCTCTGCATATCATGACCCAACATGTGGCTCTGACATTCTTTCCACCCCCTCTTCCGCAAAATTTCCCTGAGCCATGTTGGGTTCATTTTTGGTCTGCTTCAGTGATGAGGTGTTGGGGGCCTCTGAGGCTCTGGCTCTCTGATTTGGTAGGAGTTGATTTTTCTCTGTGTTGATCTCCTTCCCCCTTGTGCTGGTATCTGGTTCATCAGGAAAACAGCCCCCTTGCTTGTTTCTCCAATTTATCTTAGTTGCAGCCGGGGCCCTTTTGAGGTATGATGGGGTGGCTCTCTCCGTAGGATCTACATCTATCTGAAAAAGAGAAGCAGATTCTCCAACGGAGAGTAAGTTAGCATCAGAACAAATGAGATAACCCCCTTTTTTTAAATAGAGAATTTAATAGGTGTAGGCCCTCTTGTAGCCCACAATTGATGGTAGCTTGATATTGGAGAGTGGGCTTACGTTTGGATATGGTTCTGACTTGTTTCCCAGCTCCAGGTATGGATCCCATACCACTGAGGGGATCAGTTAGCCAAATTGAGAGCAGTTGGTTCCCCACCATGGCTGTGTGCCACCACTGCACTTGTGTGGGCATCACAACAAGTTATTTGCTGCTAAGTAGGTTAGACCATGCGTTGCTTCGACAGATATTGGTCATTTTCCCCCAGTCGCCCATGTAGCACCTTCTGGCACTAGATGCGCTGACTGTCTGGGGACTGACTCTCTTCCAACTTCCAGCCATGCCATTCTAATTTGCATGTCAATCACATAAGGTGTCTTCAGTAGTAGGGTCTTACCACTAGCCTTTGGTGGGTCATCAAGTACTCTGACAGAAATCTGTCTGTCTTTCAGGAAACCTTGTAGGTCTCTCTGATCAAAAGCTCATTGTGCATGGTAGCCCCATGCTGGTTCTGGGAGTTACAGGTCAGTGCCCACTAAGAAAATGAGGGAAAAGATAACTAATATACAAGAGTTAGAGAGAAGAGAGAGAGAGAGAGAGAGAGAGGGAGAGGGGAAGTGAGGGAGGGAAGATGTAGAAGATTAAGGTTAGTCTTGATCTTACCCTCTCCAGTGTCTTGCGGTTCAGGTGTTCCCTGTAAGGGCCTGGTGAAGGATCAGCCATTTGGTCTGTCTTTTAGTAAGTAGAAAATTATGGTACCATTGCTGTTTGGGTCTAGATTTGTGTTTCCCACCCCTTTTATGCCCTCCTCTCCCTCCCCTTCCATCCTAATGTCTAGTCTAGGAGATGCTTGCTGGGTATGTAAGGTATCTTCGGTAGATTCAGGTTAGGTGCTGTAGATGAGTGAGACTATGTGGCGATTTTTTTTCTGTGATTGGGTAAGTTCACTGAGAATGATCTGTTCCAGGTTCAACCATTTTTTCCTCAAATTTCATTGTGTCATTTTTTCTTATGCAAGTCAGCGTGCATTACGTTCTGCTGTAGTAACAGAACATCTTTGAAATCTCAGTGCCTTAAAATAGCAAAGGCTTATGTCTTACATAGGGTCCACGTTTATGAGAGGTTGATAGGGGTACTCATCCAAGCCACTGTAGACCTGAGTGATCAAGTGAATTATGACCCATCCTGGCCCCAGCACACTAGGGCAGCTGATTGTGCTCCAGCCTGAGGCGACTGCTTGTTCTCACGGCAGGTTAGGTATCTAGATTCCTGCTAAGAGATCCATCTTATGCACCTATTTCCTCCTCACCTCTCACTCACCTTGGCCACTATCACACAGGTGCTAGAAGCTTTGGGGAGTGTTTCTCACTGGGCCAGGCACTTTTCTGGGTGCCAGGAATCTGCCAGTGAGTAGACAGGCAGAGGTCTTTGTATTCAAATGGGTCAACAAGTGATAAACACCAGGAAGTGAGTGATTTGTGTGTGGGAGACAGTGAATACTCTGGAAAAAGAAGGCAGGCGAACAGGATATGCTTACAAAAGGAAAAGAGACCCATCCCTAGGGCTTGGGCTAGTGATAGATAACCAGAAATTAGATTATATTAGATGAGGAGAGATAGAAAGAGAGAGAGAGAGAGGAGAGAGTGAGGAGAGACAGAGAGACTTGAGGTGCACTGGGGAAATAGGCAGGAAGAGTGAGGCCCACATATGACTAGGCTGGAAGGCAGAGAGTGAGGAATGAGCAGCTATTCCAAGGCGCAGAGATTTCCACCTGCTCCACTTTGTCTCTGCCCAGTCGGGTCGCTCATGCCCTGTCACCCCTGGGTCTCTTCAGTCTTCAGCTTGAGATCTGTCCTCAGCTTTGGCTGTCTTCTTTCTCCAGTTTCAAATCTTGCTGTCACCCTCTGTGGTGGTCATATGTCGTGGGGTGACCCCTCCTGTTGACAGGGCTCTCATATCATCTTCTTTTCGATGGCTTTTCTGAACTCCTGCCCCCACCTTCTCATTTCAGTTCTCAGTGACCTGATACAGGGCCGGTTAGTACTAGCGCCCCTCACACACGCCATGTGTACGTGGGCCAAGCACACCACTGAGCACCTGTCAGGCTTTCCCTGGCTTCATCTTTTTACTTTACTGTTGATGTGGTTATTATCTTCGTGTTAGTGATGGTGAAGCCATGGAAGGAACTTTAAAGTTTGCTTAACACACCCCAGCTTACAAGGACTAGTGTGCTTATGTTTGTAACCTAAGCAAATACGTACAAGTTGTACCCATTCCTAGCACTAAATTTAATCACGATTTTTTTTTGTGGTATCTCTATGCCTTCTCTTTTGTCCCATCCTCCTTAACCAGCGTCCCAGATACTACATCCTGTGAGCTATTTGAGAACTGGACAAGCAACTTTGATGTATAGCTTAGCACCTGGCAGGGAGTCAGCACCAACATCACTAAAGAAGGCAAGGATCACAGTTGGAACATCATATATGGAGGGCTAGCAAGCAATCTGTTTGCTTCTCAGAACAGCATTGCAAAAGCCCACGGGACTATGTCTAGTGTGAGACTCCCTGAGGTAGCACAGAATTCTGGAGGAAGGCTGCTGTGGGCAAAGGTGCCCTTGACTATGGATGGCCCATCCCCTTGACCAGCAGAATCTTGGTGGTTTCTCATGTACTTAAGAGGGGGAAAAACGAGGGACAAAGGAGGCTAGGAGCTCTATCTATAAGGTAATACTTCAGGTGACATTTCAAAGCTTATGGAAGGCTCTGTTGCCCAGGAGAACACACAAGTTCGTATGATCTCAGAACCACTGGGTCAACTACTGAAGGCAGGAACCGTGCCCTGGGCCACACGGGCCTGAGCAGTGCCAGGCAGGCGGTGTTTTGACACTGGTCTGTATCTTCTCTATTGCTCTAGGTATTCTTGATGAAACTGGGAGAGGTGTTTGACAGAATAAAACTATCCCCAAAGTATTCTGTTCAAGGTGGTGACGACATGCATGTTCAGCTGTCCATATCTTACACATAGGGCACAGACAGCCAAAGGGTGTGAGGTGTGAGAAGTCGAGTTCTGGATAAAGATGAGGAAGGAGCTAATCTCTTCCCCTTTCTCTTCCTTTCCCATCTCTACCTGCATCCTCGGCTAGCTCAGGGTGCTCATGTCCTTACAAGCATCAAGGAGACTTTCTCCAGTAGCTACTCACCTTCATTCTGTGAAGCATTGTCTTTGGAAGGGGCGTGGGGGGTGGTGTACAGAACATTAAATGCGAGAAGAAAACATGAAATAAAGAAGAGTTCCCAAGACACTCAGTATTGATATTATAAAACCTAAAAGTTCCCTGCTGACTGTGGAAAATTAATGATAGGTACAGTCAATATTAATTGTCCCTCCAAATAACTTGGGGGAAAAATCCTCCAAAATGAAGATCCGTAGAATCCCCCTGCCAGTACTGTATTGAACCTTTCTTCTAAAAATAAATATGTTTCTTAAACCATTGACAAGATCGTTTGGGAAAGTGTTTACTTGATCCCACTAATGGAAAACCATGCTAATGATCTTTGGACAGTAGGTTTTAGATATATTAGCTCTTAGGTGGTGAGCTGCTTTGCCAGTCAATACTGCAGTCTTTCTTTGAATCAGGAGCATGGCAGATGAAAGGGTAGAAAGAGTTTGGATACCTGATCTCCCCTGTAAAGGGTTTTCTGTCCCTTTTTCTGTAACTCCCATGAATTATTAAACGTGAAGTCAGCCATGCGCAGGAGGAAAAGGCAGACGATTTCCCTGTGAGTGTGCGGATTAGCCTATTGCTCAGTTGAGGGAGGATTCCATGTGACCCTGCTTTCTATATATGTCTGTAGAAATGAAACATGGTCCCTACTGCATCTCAAGTGAATGATTTTTCAATTAGCCTGGAGTTCCTTTGTGGTATTCCCTTTGCAGAGGTTTAAGAGGTTTTGGACAATTTATGTGGTTAGGAGAAGCTGTTTGTCAAGAAACAATATCTGTGACAACTTTTATGTTCAACTTGAGTCCCAACTCTTCTGCTTGTTTTTATGGCACTGTTTTCTGAGGTGTTAAAGCTAACTGAAAGGCAGTGCTGGTACCGTTCCTAGAGAGTGCTGGGAAAGCTGGATGAACCTAACTGGTGAATCCATATCAACAGTGGATAATTGGCATGGCTGTGAGGCCATTCGGTGAGTGACATCAAAGTATTTTGAAACAGCCTAGGGATGTGGCTTAGCTGCTGCAGTGCCTGTATAGCATGCACAAAGCCTAGGGTTTGATTCCCAGCACCTCATCAACAATGTGTGGTGGTGCACAGCTGAATCCTAGCATTCAGGAGCTGGAAAGAGGAAGATCAGAAATTCAAGGTTATGCTTGGCCTACACAGTAAGCTGAAGGCCAGCTTTAGATTCATGAGAACTTGTCTCAAGAAAACATCAAACATTAATATAGGTTGAGCTGAACACTTCACCTCTAGGGCAGTAGAATAGTTTGAGTGGTTAAACTAATGGCTTTGACATTCAAACAGGTCTAGGAGATCTGAAAATAGTATTTCCTAAGAGAAGTTGTTATCCTAACCAGACATATCCTTTTTCTTTCTCTCTTTTTTATGCATGAATGTGTGTGTGTATGTGTGTGTGTGTGTGTGTGTGTGTGTGTGTGTGCGTGTGTGTGCTTGTGGAGGTCAGAGAACAATGTTGGGTATCGTCCTCAGTCATTCTCCTCTTCATGTTTTTGTGACAGTGTCTCTCACTCAACTTGAAACTCACCACTTAGGCTAGACTAGCTAGCCAGCATGCCCCAGGATCTTCCTGTCTCTGTCCCCACTATGCTGAGGCCACAGGTGCAGGCCGCTGTGCCTGACACTCTTTCACATGGGTGTAAGGAATCAGAGTTCACACCCTCACACTTGCATAGCAAGCACTTCACTGAATGAGCCCTCTTCCTAGCCTCATATGTCCATTTTCTAACCTATACAACTAGGGTTGGTATAAAGATTAAATGAAAGAATGTGTGAAAAAAGCCTGACAAAATTTATGCCTTCAGTAAAAATTACTTCTTTTGTTACTGATGCTGCTCCTGTCAGGAGTATAGGTGAAGGCAACATAGAAGGATATGCACAAAGACATAGCTGGAAGTACATCCCTGACGGCATTGCTTGTGGAGTTCAGTCTCTAATACTTTACTTTTTGCAATGTCCACAAGCTTTTCCTGAGTGAAATCCATTTTTCTGTTTTTCTTTTTTCTTTTCTTTTTTTTTAGTTTTGGAAGGAACACAGTCTTAAAATGGGGTGAGTATCCCAGGTGTGTGTTGGGGGGGGGTCTTCTCTAATAGTTACAAAAAGTCAAAGTGTCAGTGAGACTTCATCTGGGATTTGGGGATGTGGACATGGAACATGTGGGAGGTTGGGTCACTCCATCAGAAAATGGAGGCAAGGGATGAAAGATCAGGAACATTTAAAAATGAGATCATGAGGAATGAGAACTCTATAGTTGCTTGGCCTCATATATTTTTTTTATTAGAAGACTTACTGACATTTGAAAAATGGAGACCTATGCCACCAACTTGAGGTTGATTGGCATTTATGGGCAGCATAAGGCCTTCTTTACTGCCTTCTGCCACCCTAGACCCACATCCAAACTCTCACCCATCCAGCCTCTGAATTAAATTGTATAAACTGTAAAACTTGATAAAATGTCTATGTGTGGAAAGACTAGTTGTCATTCTTAAAATATGACTTATCTGGATAGAACTTTGAAAAAAAAGTAACTTGTGACATTTTAAACACTTTTACTGACTCTTGTTTAAAAAAAAAAAAAAAACAAATAATAAAGAAAGAGAAAATTGTACCTGTTCAGAGAAAGAAGTGGGGAGAACTGAAGAGAGTTTCATATCAAGTCTTTATTGAAATAGCTGGATCTAAATCCCAATGGATTTTGTAAAAATTGAAAGAATGTTTGGAGGGAGCACACGGTTGCTATAAATATCTATTTATATTCATACCTAAGGAGTGGGTTAGGTCCCTTAATTTCCTTCATAAATGGAAAATTATTTGCATGAACAGAGATTTATCATTTTAATGATGTTACAACTTGACCCTTAGAGTTTTAGAAATTTGAGAGCTTCCAGATGAATATTATTTAGAGTCAGGATATATATGTAAGACTATACCTGAATGCTATAAATGGGCTTATTTTCCTCCAAAATGTTAAAGCACATTTATGAATCTTTTATGCCTGTTAGTCCACTTTTTGTGTAGAGGAAAATTATTTTTGTTTCCAACACATCCATATCTCATAAATGTCCATATATACTTTGTTAAGTATTTAATTCAAAGGAGAACCAGTCTTTTTCTAGAATCTCATTCATCTTACCATATACCAAAAGTTTAGCATCATAAAGTATGTTGATTGCTGTTTGTACCATTTATTTATAAATGATGAGGACATTATTGTTGTCACACAAAATTTAGAAATGATTTTTTTTTTCCTAGGAAGAGTGTTCTAATTGCAAATTTAGATGAACTCTATTAATTTTTCTAAAGTGTCCATTTCTGTTTTAAACTTTATTTATGTATTTATTTATTTATTTGAGAGAGAGAGACAGAGAGAGAGAGAGAGAGAGAAAAGAGAGAGAGAGAGAATGGGTGCTCCAGGACCTCCAGTCACTGCAAATGAACTCCAGATTCATGTGCCACCTTTGCATCTGGCTTAAATGGGTCCTGGAGAATCGAACCAAAGTCCTTTGGCTTTGCTGGCAAGTGCCTTAACTGCTAAGCCATCTCTCCAGCCCTAAAGTGCCAATTTCTGTCAAGGATTCTTTCCTTATGCTCCCTCCCTCTGACTTGCTGTGCTGACTGCCTCATCACTGGGTGGCTGTGTCTGGAACTCACTGTTTTATGTACCAGGCCCCACCCCTGTCCTTGATTCTGCTTTGCAATCTTAGCTTCCCCTTCATTTTCAGTGGCCTTTTAGGTGCCAAGAATTACTAATTCAGGCTAATTTCATGCATCATGTTAGGAGATGAACATGCCTTAATGGTTTATATTCTGTGATCTAGGCCATAACTGGCAACCTGGTTATTTTTCTTTTGTCCAAGTGATGGCTAAATTTTTGAATTGATTGCTACAGTTTGTCAATTTTACATGCAAATTTTGATTTTTTAAAAATAATCCGAAGGTTTGACCACTCTAGGTACGTTTTACATGTATGAGTGAGCTAGAATGGTGGGGGGAGTCATGGTTCTTCAATAAGCCCTGCCCTGCCTTCGCCTCTGGGGGTGGGATAGGTCTTCATTCAGCTGTGCTATAGCTCTCATTGAAGTAGACATTTCATTTTGCTGTCCTTGTTCCATTGTTTGCTTGTTCCTGAAATTCTTTTCCTGAAAACTCTTTGTTCCCTCTACTTAAAACAACAGGGAATAAAAAACAACAAACAAACAAACAAAACCAAAACTAGATCCAAGGCAAAAAGTGCTGATCACATGATAGTATCATTCAAGATCAGTGATATGCATCAATCAGCCATTTCAATCTACTGGTATAATTTATCATCTGGTATTTTTCCGGTGTGTTATTCATTCTTTCAAATTTTGGGGAGGCATAAAGTAAGCTGGAATATATTTATCACAATTTGACAAAGTTGAACAGCTTTGGGGATTTGGTGGGTGCACATCACACTCCCAGAGACGGTGGCATGTCTGCAGCTCTGAGGTTTGGAGAGAGTCTTTCATAGGATTGCATCTGAGCTTTCCCATTTTTTCCTTTTATTGTTGCCCCTTCTGGCTGTGGAGAGCTTTTAAAATAAGCCAAGAGCAGACCAGTGTTTAGCCTATGCTTGACATATAATGGATGCTTGTCAAATAGATAAACCCTGCCATCTATGTTAACTTTTACATATTTCATGAGACAGACATTGAAAAAAATTTCTTTTGGTCATGCATGAAGTCAGTGAGAAACTAGGTTAGATCAGGTCATTTTGCTTGAATATCTGTTTGCATGATTAAAGTGAAGTTGTCCTCCTAATCATTCACAGGTCTGTGAGTCAGCTTCTCAATAGTATATTCAGTGTTCCCTTACTATGATTACTTGAAAGTGTTGTATGCATTAATGATAGTGACTCTAATTTGTACTTTCAAAGGAATTGCACCAAAATAGTATCAGAACATATATAAAAAAAGAACATATACAAACGTTTCCTTGCTGAGCTCATTGGTATGATTCTGACACTTGGGTCATGTTTTCCTACTTACTGAAAATACGATAATCTATGGCACTGTTCTACAGGTAGTTTTCATTAAACCAAAGAACACACAGAAACATATCTGTGCATGTCATACTATCTCCAAAGATTCACATTATCCAATCCTCTGCAGTATTGGGATTCCCAGGGAAGAATCTTCTCTTTTTCAGTAACTGTTGGCAATGAAGCAGGCCTGTTTCATTTAATGTGAATATATATGTGGTCTTAAAGTTTTGCCATTTTATAAAATGAATGTTAGCTTTGTTTTCCTGCTTTGAACAAAAATTCCTCTGTGAGGCTTTAAATAAATCATATCTGTTATCTGCAAGATATACCTTTTTGAAAACATTTCCTTTCAGATTCACCTGAGTAGATGTACACAGGAGTGTACCACACTCACCCACATGTGCACATGAGTCATTGCACATTGAGAACAGCTTTGCTGATTACAAACAACTGAAGATAGGCAGTCAGGAGGTTAGTTTGGCATAGAGATGAAAGTCTGATCTAGAAAGCTTTGCCTGGTTATTCATTCCTTCAGATATTGTTGCTGAAACAACAAAAACAAAGCAAAAAATAAAAAATGTAAAAGAGAAGACTTACTAGGCCCATTAGCATAAAAGTAAATAACTTTTATACCTATAAAACTACTGAAGTCGCTTAAATGCGAATATAATGTACCAAACTGAAGAGCATATTCATGTGACCTAGTGGGGTAGAAAAGGGCTTGGAGGCCTCACTTTATGAAAGCAGAGTGATTTTCTACCTCTGCCACTGTATCTATCTCTATATCACTTATACCTACATCTAGATCTAATCTATGTTTCTATATTTGTATGTATACTTCTATGTATGTGAATATACATGCATATACATATTTGTATGATCTATCCTACTGTGTATTATCTATTTCTGTTCTCCAAATATGATGAAATACTGTGAAATACTGGCCATTTCATATAGTTCAACTTATAACTCTGATTGCAGAATGGGTTCCTGCCTTTTTAGTCCTTCCTTTTTTATCCTATTTATTTCTGTGTTAGAGAAATAACCAGAGGCCAGAAGTGCCAAGTGAGAATTGTTATGTTTCACTAGACAGAATTTTACCATAACCCTAAGATCTCTGGCCCAGGCTATAGACCCTGTACTCTTTTTGAGTATGGTTAAGAAATCTGAGTATAATGTGACACTTTCATGATTGGGTGACATGAGGCAAAGATGAAATTTCTCAGATGCAGTCAATCTCTAAATCATTTTTTTTTCCCCTGAGGAGAAAGTCTCTCCTTAGCTGTAGAGGTTATATGGGGGCAGATGGCCTCTAGGAGCCGAGAGCCTTAGCCTTACAACCTGAAGTACTGAATCCTGCTAAGAATTTGATGGGCAGTGGAAGAGGACCCTGTGCTTTGGTAGGAACATAGCCTGCCTTTGTTCACAGCCTTATAAGCGCCAAGCATAGGACACAACTACGATCTGTATGTCCTCTAACTTGCAGCAAGTACAACATAATAAATGTGTGTTGCTTTAAGAAAGGCAGCTTTTACTGATTCCTAATGCCACAATGTAAAGTGAGCATTAAGATCTGTTTGTTCAGATAGCAGGTCGGATGGCACCTGTGTCTGACAACACTTACCTCTTTAGCATCCCCCCTCATCCACCTTCATAAGCAAAATCAAGGAATGGATCCAAGTAAGAGCCCACCACACCACACTGAGAGCCTCGTGCTCATTCTGGCTCAGTAGCTGTGAACTCAGCTTTATTCTTATTCTCTTTATTCTGTTACTATCACGGGGAGACTTGCTCTTGGTTTGGAACTATCAGACACTTGATGCTAGGAATGGGGTCTTGGAACTGAACCAAAGTAGACATGTCATCCTACAGCAATGGCTGAGGAAAAAGGTGGGGGGCATCATAAGATACTTCCTTTCTACTGTTCTCTTTTTAGTGTTCTTCCCTGATCAGGCTTCTGGGCTTTTTCTTCCTCTTCCCCTTTGTGTGATGGTATTTGACTTGAATGTTGATGAAGGAAACTTGGTGCTGCCCCAAGAACTTATTTCGGGGTAATTAATTCTTGGCATCACGGCAGTGTTTCACAACTGTGACTTCCTTCAGTATGAATTGACAGACTAAATGTCCAGGCTTGGTACATGTGTAATTATTGCATCTCTTTTTTGCCAAAAATTTAATCATTTACTGAACCCACCCTTTTGGGGGAGAGAATGGAGACTGAGTGTGTTGGAGAGAAGGACAGAATTCCTATAAGGATCCTTGAGAATAGAGTCTAGTTTTTCATGTTCCCGTCTATGCAAAGAAGTCCCAGGAAGTACCAGGAAGCTGAGCTATGGCTCAGCTTGAGGGGAGGTGGTGCTCTCAGGAATCAGCCAGACAGACGTTATCCTGCATCAAGTTTTGGTAGACTATACAGTGTGAGTACAAAGAGAAACAGAAGAAGACAGCGAGAGAAACAGCATCAGGTACAGTGAAGAAGACGTCAGGGAACTGATGTTTGCATAAAGGATAAAGGACTTGGGTCCAGGAGGAGGAGAAGAAACTATGTGGTGGTAATGAACTCATTAATTCTTCAGCTCATGCTGAACTTGGACTTGAAGTTAAGTGTAATTTCAGTAAAAATGTTTGTACTTCTTAATTCATGGAAAAATAAAAAAAAACAATAGTTGGGGCTGGAGAAATGGCTTAGTGGTTAAGGCACTTGCCTGCAAAGTCAAAGGACCACAGTTCAATTCTCCAGGACCCATGTAAGCCAGATGCATAAGGTGGCACATGCATCTGGAGTTTGTTTGCAGTGACTGGTGGTCCTGGCGTGCCCATTTTCTCATTCTCTTTAGCTCTATCTGCTTCTCTCTCTCTCTCATATAAATAAATAAATAAACAAACAAATAAATAATATTCAAAACAATAATTGATTCTTTGCTAATCGAGAATTTACAACATATAACAAGTGCTGCCAGGTGGGAGTCACCTGTATCTTATTTTCTCCCAGGTTCATGGTGTCTTACAGATATTTGTCTATCATGGGTGCTAAACACAATGGGGAGGGATGCTACATGAATAAATCTCACCAGTGAGAAACTTGTCACAAGGAGTTTCTAATAAGATCAGTTATGTGATTGTGTGTGTAGAAGGTAAAGTAGGATAAGAAAGTGCTTCCATGTGAATCCTTGCTCAATGCTTACTTAACACCATGCATTATTTCCCATGCATTAAAGGAAAGCACCAAAGAAATTCTGCAAGTGAGCCCACAGATAGCTCTACTGGATTCAATGCATGCCTTACGTTCTATCAGAAATAGTATGTCTTTTATTAGTCATTTGTTTTCCTTCCCACCTGACTTTTAAGGAAGTGAAGCTCTGGAAGGTTATCTTTTTTGAGGTTTTACCAGCTGTGGGGACAGTGAAAGGTTTTGGAGGCTAAAGGGAGATGGCTTGTGTGCAAGACAAGTGACTTCAATCTTGAAAAGGTCTCTGAGGGCTGGGGCATGGCTCCATGGGTCAAGTGTCTACTGTGTAAACATGAGGACTTGGGTTTGTAGCTCTAACATGTCCACAAAAGCTGAGCATGGTGGCAGAAACAGGAGAATTCCTGGGACTTGTTGTCTGGTCTGTCTAGCCAAATCAGTGAGCTCTGGGCTCAGTAAGAGAACCTGTCTTGAGAAAAAAGAAAAAGGTGGAGAACAGGAGAGGAAGACATTTGATGTTGACCTCTGGCCTCCACATACATGTGTACCTCCCGCACCAACACACACACACACACACACACACACACACACACACACACCCTTATGAAGTCCAGTTTTCAGAAGAGTATTTAGCACACAGCAAACCTTAATGCAGATAGAGTCGCACTCAGATGGGGCAGGCCATGGCCATGGGATATGTCATAGGCAGAAATCCAGCTGGAGGTTATGGAGGGAAGGTTGGAGGAGTGGCTCTGAGGGTGAATCGTAGAAACAATGTGTGTCATCTGACAAATGCATCAGGAGCATGGTAAATCCAAGTCAACCACTGAGAGATGCCTAACTGGACAATGAGGTTTCCTAACACCACCATTCTCACCTAGAGACTACCAGCTCTGGAGTATGCCAAGGAGGGCTGGTGGTTCATGACATAGATCTCTCACCAAAGGCTCACTTTGCAGTTGTACAATTTTGGCTTTAACCAATCTGCACAGTACTCACAAAAGGGTGAAGTCACTCTATCAGTGATTTCTAAGTGACTATTCTAAGTGCTACTCTGAGGAGCCTAGAGTATTAAAGGTATAATATAAAAAACAAGATTTCTATTTTGCGTAACAAGAGGTTATACGCACAAAAGACCTTTTGCTGGATTGTATGTTAGATACCTCATTAACTTAAGATAGAATTCAAAAGTAAATTATAGCCCTTGTTATGGCTCATAACTGCAGTTTGAATAAGCTGGCAACTTTCTCACCCCTTCATAAACTGGTAACATCTAGAAGAAATTACATATTGCACCCAATACCTAATTGTTCTTAAAGAGGCAATACTTGTTCATACAGGTAGAAGGTGGCTGTGGCTTGCACATGAAGCTGCTGCCACGAGCTCATAGTGACAACCCTCTTTTTGCCATTGCCCTGTGGGTTTGTGGATGGCTGACGTCAGGTCTTGAGTGTGGAGGATTGGGTCTTTTGAACTACCTGTGGTGACTGAGAGCCAGGGAAAGTTGGTGAGAAGGAACATCCAGAACGTTTTAAACACAACCAAGCAATCTTTGAGCATCATTCACAGAGTCCCAGGTGACTGTCAGTAGAGCCCACAGATTGGAAAGCAAGAAACTTTAGCATGAGTCTCTTAGGCTCAAATTCTTTTCTTAATCTCTAAGAACCAGAGTGGAATGAGTTCTACTATGCATTGGCACCTATGAGTGTGTGTGTGTGTGTGTGTGTGTGTGTGTGTGTGTGTGTGTCCATGGATGTAAAATTGGTACAATCTTGTTTCCTTCAAGCTCTTAAGCTTGGAAGCAAGTGTCTGGATGGCTCATGGAAATATCCTTACTTGGATACATTTTCCCAAGGGCTCCAGAAAGATAGGACAGACACTGACCTCTCTAAAAATGATAATGTCAATTTCAAGTCAGTTATTTTGTAAATGACTTATTTTGCAGTTAACAGGAGCAAGAAAGGATGAGAGCCTGTGGTTTTCAGAGAGCCAACAGGTTGATGGTGGTCACCTTTGTTTGTTATTGAAATGGCCATGATCCTTCCATTTTTGCTACCAGGTCTTCCTATATCCCAGCACATTTCCCAGAGAAGCCCACTGCCCCTAATTATCAGAGTTGAACAGATGGTCCCAGGCAGTTCTCAGGATTTTTGTGAGATGCCAAATGAAAATTAACACTCCTGGGGAGACTGTTATTTTAAAACCAAGATCCCAGGGCTGGTGAAATGTGTGTCAGCAGTCACCATTTTCATCATTTCCTGCCTTCTTAGGTAAGCTTTGCATTGATGTAGTATCCTGGGATGATGGCATATTGATAGTACCAGTTTCTTTTCTCTCTCTAATTTTGGATAGTTTAAGTACATATTTTTAAAAACTCAAAAAATGTTATAACTTTCAATGTTTTATGAAACACAATCACAAATAAATATGCACTAAGCTAATTAATAATTTAGATGCATCAACACATTTGGATATGTCACACATTTCTTATTATGTGGACTGATATTTTTTATTTACTGATGTTTTCATAGGCCAGGCATGTGGTGGGCATTTAAGAAATGCAGAAATGAATGGATCACTCATGAGGATAGGGTAAATGAAGCTACAGTGGTGATATGGTAAAATCCACTTTGCTGGTGTTTCTGAACTGTGCTCTTCTTTAAATCCTTCATCTTTCACATAACCACTGTGAAGGCGAACATTCACTAGAGCCTGTTGTGTTCTAGGTACTCCTGGAGTTAGTGTCTGGTTGAGCATATGAGTGAGTCATTGCATTTGCACACCTGTGGGAGTGTGTTATGATGATACCCTTAGGTCAGTCGGACAAGGAAGAGATGGAGACGTTAAAGACTTGCTTTAGAGCACAGTGTTGTCAAGAGGTGTGGCTAAGAATTAACTTCAGGTATGATTAACTACAGAGCCACTCCTGGAATCACTATAGATTTCCAATGCATCCCAATGCCTGTCTCTCTTCAGTTCATTTAGACAGCCAACCCATCTACTAACCTGTTCTGTTGGAGTCCAGGCACCATGTTGAGTGTCTGGTGCTAAGGTATGTGTGTGGGGCTGTTCAGTGTAAAGATAAATGTTTGTGGGTATTCCTAATCTTTAATTGGGAATAAATAGAAACTATAAGAGGTTACAGGTGATATCAAAATTATCTGAGATGATAAGTTGTGGAGGTGAGATTGTGTCAATTCCCTTCAGCCTTGCTAAATCAAGAACTGTCCCTGAAAATTCCAACTTAACCTGTTTTTTTCCCCACTTCACTTCTCAAAGGGAAACTTTGTAGAGCACTGTTGCTACAGGGAGTAGTGAAGAAGGAAGCTGGTGATGCCCTGTCAGTCCTGCAATGCACATCTATTCACTGCTTGTCACCCAAAAGGAGTGACTGGCTCTTCAGAAAGGCGTATGCGTTTTCATTTAGGGCTGACACTTCATTTAGGACATTATTAGAGTATAGCCCACACTGCTTCACAACCCTCATACCATTGCAAGACGATGACTCTAACAAGAACAAAATCAGATCTTGTTCTCAGAATGAAGCCTCTGGAAGGAACTTGGCCACCCTCCTTCCTGCTTGCTTTTCCTGTAAATACAGCCTAAACATGTTTCTTTCCATTAGGTTAATAGCACAAGGCTCTGTGGTAGGGGTCCTGTGCTTTACTATCAAATGCAACTAATTATATAAATGGCAAGTCATCAGGAGTTTTTGCCTTCTCTCTCTCTCTCTCTCTCTCTCTCTCTCTCGCTTTCTGTCTCTTTTTAACCTTCACCGTATATATTTTTTTAATATACAGTGGGACTCATGGCAGCAAATATTTCACATGGGAATTTGTGCCACCATCATAATTAATGCCAGAAAGTTATGTGAAGGTCTTCCTGTATTAAGTAAACTAGCCTTTACTGAGGATGGAAAGATAAATGGTGGGAGTCCTGAAGAAAGAGGCTGTAAAAATGACCTAAGATTTAAGATATATAAACTACGGGAAAAGAACCCACATACTTTTATCTTTGCCGAGAAAGGTCACTATTTTTCTAAGACAGTAATGGAATTATACCATCCTCAGATAGCAAATAATTGTACAACTGTGTGATCAGATGCCTATAGATGTTGAAGGAAAGAAAAGAAAAATAATAGAGAACTGTGCCTTGCCCAGCATTTGTTTGCTGCCCTTCCAGTGATTAGGTTCTGTCAGTCAAAGAGTGTTCAGATACAAAAAGCCATTAGGAATTGGATCTTCAGCTCTTCTGAAGGGCAACCAGACTTGAACATTATCAGGGACAGCTGTCCCGTATCACTAGCAGTGTCACTGGGGCCGGGTGGGGGGTGAATTATAGTTATTGGCATTTAGCTTTGTAAGCTGTACCTACCTAGGGATTTTAATAAACCATGGATGAAATTTTATGTTCTCCCTCCCTAAAAACATATAGCATTTTTATAGAGAGGCTTTATTAGTCATATGGCTTCATCAAATTGCAATTCATAGAGTATATGTACAAGGGCTAGAAATAGATATATTCCAACCAGTGGAATAAGATCAGTTTGTAAGTTAATATTTGCCAAGGAAAAGGTGGGGGGGATCCTAAGGATCTTTTGTGTTGCCTTTAAATAAAGAGTTCTTTTTCTTCAGGCTTCAAATACTCTTTTTATCTTCCCCAAGTTGATTGTGAGGTCTTCAGGGCATCTAATGAAGACCAAACCTGGTACAAAGGTGAACTTGGTACTAGAGAGTTCAGAGCAAAGAGACCTGCTCCATACATCACTTCCCAGCTGGGTGAGACTTGGCAGAGTGTGTGGCCTGGCCTTCCTGCCTCTGCTCCTGCATTCCCCGGGCCATTCTTTGTCAGCCTTTGTTCATGGTTCACTCCCATCTGCAGCAGGAAACATTACTGAATATTCTGACATCATTCTGTGGGTATTGTCCCCAGGACAGGGGTCTGTGGAGAGAGTAGGAGGTGACAAGTGACATGACTAAACTGGAGCAGAAGAGCAGCATGGACTGTACCTTTTCCCATCCCTTCTCACTGGGACTACTGCAGTCTGCTCGTAGCTGGTGCTGCTTGGACAATTCTACATTGCTTGCTGCATTGGATGTGAGCATCCTAACTTCTTACATTCCCCCTGGTTTCTCTCTTCCGTGTCTCCAGCTTACTGCTGAGGTGAAGACAGAGCCCTGCCATCATCTGATTCCCTGCTTGTTTTACCCCACATCTGTGTCCCACTGAGCTCCTGCCACATGGCCTTCTCAAACCTTCCTCCTGGACATTCCATTCGCACACAATGCTCTGTCTTCAACCTTCACTGTCACCTCTGACTGACGTCTCAGCTCACTACCTTCCAGCTGGAGTAGGTCGTCAATGCTCTTCTCTACTCCCTCTTGACACCAGACATCTCTCCTTTGAAGTAGTGTGCTGTATTTGTAGCTTGTTTTTGTCCTGTTTGGTCAAAGTCTATTTTTCCTAGGAGATGATAAGTCACAAGGACAGAAATAACTGGTTTTAGCTCATAATGTCATCTCTGATGCTTGATACTCTGCCTGTCACAGAGAAAACATTTGATAACTCTTAGTTAAATTGAGGAAAGGGGGCAATGATAATTATAACACATGTACATATAAGAGGGGTGGATAAAGGGAGAGAGAGAGAGGAACAATTAATTTGCTCTCTCGCTGGTAGCCTATGGAAGGTAATGATGGTATACCTGTCCATTCCTGCTTAAAATACTGTTTTTTATTGACTGTGGGACCCCATAATTGTGTGATACATGATTATGTATCATGAAGAAAGAAAAATAACACTGCCAATTAAACTATGACACAGTATTAATTGTAAGATGACTTCCAGTTTTATCAGGGCTTCAGATGACAAAACGTAGTCTTTGTTTTGATACACATTAGAGTTAAGCTACAATAAACCTAGGAAAAATGAGCTGAATTGATAGTCCATGGGTATAGGGTGGGCTGAAGAATGAAGGTCATGTGATTGGCCATATATACTAAATTTAGAATTTTGAACTCTGAAGTGTTTTTATTTTATTTTTTTTCAAGGTGGGCTCTCACCCTAGTCCATGCTTACTTAGAATTCACTATGTAGTCTCAGGGTGACCTCAAACTCATGGTGCTCCTCCTACCTTTGCCTCCCAAGTGCTGGGATTAAAGACAGGCACCACCACACCCATTTTGTGTGTGTGCATGCACGTGTGCAGTGTTTTTTCTTATACTGATTCTATGACATGGTGATATGGATTATGATATATCTTGTCACATCTTAGCACTTTGGTCATTTGTTAAGAAGCACCACTTGCATTTCCTGTGCTTGGGACCAAGGGGTGCAATCTAAAGCTTGGCAAGTAGATGACACTGTGGCGCTCAGCAGTATAACCAGCCAATGGAGTAGCAAGCCACAAGCAACGCAGAACCAAGAGCTGCCTTGGCCAGTCTTTCCCTTGAGCTCTTAGACAGTAACACAGTTGTGTGTCTTTCTAAGATTGTTTCTGCTGCCTGCTCCTTGGAAAAGAAATGGAGTAATCATGGTTTGAACCATTGTCTATAGGTACACCAATAGCATTTGAAGTCAGCCAAACTCTGACCCCAGCAGCTCCTCCCTACATAGGCATTTGCAACCTTTTGTTTTAACCTTATCATTTGGAAGAAATCTAGGGGAGAAGATCTACTGGTCAAAAATTAGAGATTTTGCAGCTAGACTTGAGTCTATAGTTAAATGACCTTAGTAGGCTCTTTCACTCCCACGAGCCTCAGTAAGATGAGATGTCTACATTGATCTTCCATGTCTGGCTTGACCTGAGACCCTTCAACCCATGTGATAATGAAGTCATATGATTCTGGGACGTGTCCTCTCTTCCTTCCAATCTGCTCATGATTCTACTCCATTTTTCTCTGTAGCGACCCAACACATCAGAACCAGTCACTGTGCTGTGCATTCTGCCACACCTTCCATTTTGTTTTCTCATTTTCCTTGGTGCTTGTTCTTCTCATGGTATAACCTTGTGTCCTCCTCACTAGCTCAGTTGGAGGCCCCATGTTTACGAGCCTACATCTAGAAGTGGCACCGAGCACCTGCCCTCTCGGTGAGGTCAAGGAAATATAACGGTGCTGGTTATAACAAATTGGCAGGTATGTCTCAGCTAATTAGCTCCTTTAACAGATAAGCTGGCTTTCATCAGAGGTGACCCAGTGGGTGGTGGTACATTCGGACATGACTCTCCAGGCCGCCACCCCTAACTTGTTCCTGTTCACCACATTGATTTCCTTCTTAGTAATGACCAGTATAGTAGGTTTCTTTCTATACCATCTATTTTAAATTTCTATTTACTCTATTTTGTGCTTTGAAAACCCATTTTTTTGAAATGTCAAAAGTTTTAAAAGTTTTTAAATATTTTATTTATTTAAGAGGGTGAGGGAGAAGAGATAGATAGATAGGAGGGAGAGAGTGAGGGAACAAGAGAGAGGGAGAGAGAGGATGAAAATGCCAGGGCCTCTAGCCACTGCAAACAAACGCCAGACACATGCACCGCCTTGTGCATCTGGTTTATGTGGATACCAGGGAATTGAACCTGGGTCCTTAGGCTTTGCAGGCAAGTACCTTAACTGCTAAGCCATCTCTTCAGCCATCAAATGCTTTTTTATTTCACATTAAGAGTATGAATTCCCTCACATGGTTCATGCTTATAGTTGCCATTATGCCACCTATTCAAGACTCTTTCACACTACATTTAAATCCTCCTTCTTTAGAAGAACATAGATACCTAAGTCATTTCTTCAGGGTCCTATTTAAGGATTCTCATTCCTTTGAGATGAGATGTCATTTCTATAAGCAGGGGGAGGCTGAGAGAAAGCCCACAAGAGAGGAAAAAATGGGAGAAATGGCATGGAATGAGTTTTTCCTGGGTGCCTACAATGGGCCTCCCAAATATAATCTGCCCACCCAAACATGCCAGTCAATATCATTTTCACTTTTGTTCATTTTTGTTTATTTATTTGAGAGTGACACAGAGAGAGGGAGAGAAAGAGGCAGAGAGAGAAAGAGAGAGAGAGCGAGAGAGAATGAGTGCGCCAGGGCTTCCAGCCACTGCAAATGTACTCCAGACGCTTACGCCCCCTTGTGCATCTGGCTAACGTGGGTCCTGGGGAATCGAGCCTTGAACCGGGGTCCTTAGGATCCTCAGGCAAGCGCTTAACTGCTAAGCCATCTTTCCAGCCCTAATTTTCACTTTTGAAACAAAGTCCCTCAAGTAGCAGGAAGTGGAGCCAAGATTGAAAACCAAAGGTATTTCTTTATGAAGCCTCTTTATTCTAGCAGCTGACATGTTGTAGTTTCCTTCACATTGCTGGCCCAAGGCACTCGAAACCAAAAGCAGCTTGTGGGAGGAAAGGGTTTATTTTGGCTTGCAGACTCAAGGGGATGCTTCATGATGGCAGGGGAAAACATGGCATGAGCAGAGGCTGGACATCACCTCTTGGCCAACATCATGTGGACAACAACAGCAAGAGAGTGTGCCAAACACTGGCAAGGGAAAGCTGGCTATAATGCCCATAAGCCTGCCCCCCAAAACATACCTCCTCCAGCAAAGGCTGTAATTCCTAAATAGCCACCAGCTGGGAACCAAGCATTCAAAACACACTAGTTTATGGGGGACATATAATTCAAACCACCACATGGCATATTTAAATTCAAGAACTTCAATTGTTTATAATGGATGGCTAATGTTGCTGGTCAACTGTTCAGTTATTTCTTTTTTAAAAACTGTTTTATTAACAATTTTATACATGTACATAATGTATTTTTTAATACGTTATTGGGGGGAGAGACAGAGAGACACAGAGAGAGAATGGGCATGCCAGGGCTTCCAGCCACTGAAAACAAACTCGTTGTGCATCTGGCTTACATGGGTATTGGGGAACTGAGCTGGGTCCTTATGCTTTGCAGACAAGCGCCTTAACCACTAAGCCCTCTCCAGCCCTCAGTTATTTATTTCTTACTGGAGACCAGTAACACCACCAGTGATTTTCTTAAAGAGATTAATGAACTGTCCCTTTCATGTTCTGTCTTATCTGAACACCCTTGGGCTTTATCATCCACAAACCAGCTTTGAGGTGACTCTCTTTTTGGTTAATAGTGCATAGTTGTTGCTGGTAGAATGAAATCAGTTCATTTTAATTTATCTCTGGGCCAGGATTTTACTTCTTTATCATACCACATTGTCAGTTGTGTTTTTATCATTCAACCTGTTTGGACATTGATTTTGTGAAATGTTGTTTCTCTCAATGCAGGGGTTGATTTCTGCACTGAAGATCATTCATGCATTTCCTTGGAGATCAGACCATCTCTGTTTCTTTTTTTTTTTTTTTAAGCATTGTTTCCTCTCTATTCAACCTGGAAAGCTTAGGTGACAATTCTGAAATGGCCATAGCTTTGGGCATCATAATCTTCTGTCATAGATGGATGAATTCCAGTGATGACCCAACCCAGTGGTGCCCATCACTTCCATTTTCCTTTTTCAAAGTCCATTGTTCAGTGTTTCAGAACATGGACAAACCATGCACCTTTGACTAGTATCCAAGTTTAGACATTTTCTGAAATATCTGCTTTATGATACTTGAAGATTGCATTGCTATTTATGTAATGAGATACACAGCTTCTATTTAGATTTTACCTTAACATACTTTTTCAAAAGTGCTTTCATGTGTGTTATCTCAGTTCTTCAATCCATTCTTCACACTGTGGTTAAAGTGATTTTTAAAAAAATCAATTTGATCCTATCATATCCCTGCTTAAAAACCTCCATTTACTTCCTGTTGTCACTAAAACAAATTCCAAATTCCCTTTCATGGTTTGAAAGTGCCTATAGTAGCTGACGATTACCTGCCTCTCCACTTTGCCCCTCCTTTCCTTGTGTAGTCATCTTGGTCTTCTTCCTATTTCTAGAACTCATCTCTGCTCTCGGGTCTTTTTCTGTTCCTTACTTAAAATGCTTCTCATGCAGATGTCTGCAGTAGACTCCTCTCCTTGATACCTAAAACAGGTAGTACATGATACTCATGGTCTGGGTAACAACTCCGAATGTATTAAGTCATTTCAGAGCACAACTTTGGACTCTTCCTGAGCAAGTCTTTCCATTCTAGTTCTAGTCTCTCATCTTTGCGACAGCTGTTTTTCTCCATGTATACTGTTAGAAATATAGTCTGCTGAGCTCCCAGAGGCTAAAGAAGGGAAGCTTTAGTTTCCTTGGGAATTTTTCTCCCTTCACTGCCATTCACTTGAAGGGTGAGAAAATACATGGTGGTGGGAAGAACTTGGTGTTAGAGGCTGTGTGGTCTCAGATTAGCTTGTTGCTTATAAGAAGTGCATGTGGGGAACACGTCCATCCCTCTAGTTCTTGTGGTTTCCTTTTCTGTGAAAGGAGAAGCTTTGGACTAGAGCTCACTATGCTTGCATTCATGATCCTGATTCCATGTGTGGACATAAAAATGGATTTCTTTGTGTTGGTTAAGAGAGGATTCATACTAAATAAATCTAATAAGGTTCAAATGAACACAGCTTTCCATTTTAAAATTTTTCAGAAATTTTCTTTTGAGATAGGGTCTTATTATTATAGGCTGGCCTAGGGCTTGATATACTCCTGCCTCAACACCCCAAGTGCTGGGATAATGGGTGTGTGCCAATATGCTTGGCTCAAATTTGTTTCATGTGCTTTGGAAGTCAAGACTATGTAAGGGAAATTTGGTCCCATGCAATGTGAGTATATTCTTACTCACTGCCCCTAAACTGTGCTTAGTATGTGTGAAAGGAACAAATCACAGGGAAAATAAAACAGGACCTAGGTGACATGCCAGATAGCTAAATCTAAACTGTGAGATAGTGACATAGAATGAAGGATACTATGAGGTGTATTTTCTGGTTGTTTAGCTTGAGTTCCTGTGGTGTACTTGCTAATTCAATATTGCATCTCTAGTCCTGTTGCCTGTGTTGTTGTGGAAACCAAACTTAGAAAGATACTGCCCTGATTGTTCCAAGGGAAAACAGCATGCACTTTTGAGAACCATAATTGAAGTTGGAATTATGCCAGGATCTCACACTTGATTTTGATGATTTTATGTTTAAAATTAATATACAAATATTTGGTATCATTATGGTATTTTCAAACACAATTTGTTTTACTTGATTCACTCTAGCCCATCTGCCCCATATTCCTGTCCCCACTTGTATCCTACCCCACCCCTTTCTATTTCATGTCACATGTGTGTTCTTTACCCTCCCTCCTTCCTTGTCTTTTTTTTTTTTATTTGCAAGGGTAGAGAGAAAGGAGAGAGAATTGGTACACCAGGACCTCCAGCCATTGCAAACAAACTCCAGATGTATATGCCACTTTGTGCGTCTGGCTTTATGTGGGTACTGGGGAAGTGAACCTGGGTTGTTAGGCTTTGCAGGAAAGTGCCTTAACTGCTGAGCCATTTCTGTATCTGACTTTGTCATCTCTTTTTACCCTCTCTTTGTTACGTTCCTAGATTTTTAGGATTTACCTTTATTTGTCCCCATTTATATACATAAAGGTAAATGTCAAAAGCTGGGATTCACATAGGAGAGAGAACATGCAACTTTGGGCTTTCTGAGTTTGGGTTTCTTCCCTTAATATAATTCTTCTCAGATGCATCTGTTTTCCTGCAAATTTAATTATTTCATTTTTCTTTTACTGTTGAATGAAATTCCACTATATATATTACATATACATAACATATCATCACATTTTCATATTCAGTTTTTCTGTTGATGAACATCTAAGTTGGATCCATTAAAACACCCTTCCTACTGTCTAAGTAACAACCTGAAAGATCACTGATTTCTGAACCAGGCCCAACTGAATATCTATGGAAGAGGCACATGCCAGATTTCCTGCCATTCACTAGAATGCCTGTCTTCATGTTCTCCATTTCTGCTTGTATGCTCTGATTTCTATGAAACAGAACAAGTGGACAACCAGTCATGTGACTGAATTCATGTGTCCTTATTCCATTTTGGGGTATATTTTGTATGATGTTTTCGTGTGTGTATGCACATATATGTGCCCATGCAGCAGCCTGTGTACTCATCTGAAGTGAAGCTTGCTTGCCTGCGGTAGCTCAGGGGGAATATTGGGTCCACCCTGTCCATCCATCTTACATCTGCCCTTATTTGAGCTGAAGTCTCTTATTGATCCTGGAGTTCTCTGATTTTTCTGAAGCCCTGGAGATTCTCCTGTTTCTTCCCCCACAGGACTGGGGTTACACATGTGTGTGGCCATGCCCAGCTGTTTTGGTAGGCCCTATGGAGTGAACTCTTGAGCGAGTATTCTGGCCTCGTCAGGTCCTTATGCTTGCACAGGAAGTGTGCTTATTCACTGTGCCATCTCCGCAGGCCTCAGTATATGATTTGACTGATCATATCCCTTTTTTCTTGGAGTCATTGTGTTATTAAATCACTCTCTTTGGGTGCTAGGTGCCCACACTCTAGAAAAAGGCAAGAACCAGCTGTCTTAGTGTACAGCTCTGTACCAGCTTTGCTTGCCTTGTCACGTGGAGTTAGCGCTGTCTGAAGAGATGCTGAGATGTGGCAGTTAAAACTCCTGAAGGAGCTACCGTAATTACAAGTGATGAATGTTTAATGTCTCTCCAGCAAGCTTAACCTTTGCCCTTTCACCCAACAAGATATATGTGGCAGCGTGACAGTGGGTATTAGCAATAGCAGCTTTATTCTGTGCCTGTTTTCACTTAAAAAAGAAACGGTTCTAGCTTTGCTTTGGAAATAAATATATCTAAACTTAAACTGTGCATCTTCTCTGAGACATTGGTTGCTCTATTGTGATTATGTTTTTGTACAATAGGCAGTGTTTCTTTTGAAGATATATAGTACAATGTTTTCACTTTAAGAAACAATTACCAGGGAGAAAAAAACAATTAGTTGCTTCTACCTCTCTGACTCTTACAAGGACAATCTGTATCATTCAGCATGAGAGCTTGTGATTGGTGCAAAGGTTAGCAAAGGACTCAGGGTTCTGCTAAAGACTCAATGTGGAAAAATAGAAGTATGTCCTGGAGAGATGGATCATTTGCCCCTCAGTCCCACTAAGTCATAGCATATTGCAAGAAAGGAAATCATTAAAATGAGAAGGATTTTTTTTTTTGCAAGTCACACTTATCAAACATGGTAAACTAATCCTGAGCTCTATTAGTTCCTGTGTATTTTTAACATGATATATGTACTTCCCTTTTCTATTGTTCAGATGTGCAAATGTTTTAAAGGGAAAAACAAGCTTTTATGGCCATTTTATTTAAGTATTAAGGGGATAAAAAGGAAGTGTAATAGGAACAGTATATTTTTATGTCTAAAGTAACCTTTCCATGGTACTCTTTAGATAAAACTGAATATGAGGAAGGAAAAGAGGAGATAAGTAGCTCTCTTATTTATCGTAGTCCAAAATCTATTTTAGTCACTGCTGGTTGTTGGCATTTCCTGATGATGTGACATAGGATCAGAGGATTGGGTTATCAGGAAGAGAGGAGATTCCCAATTTAACAGCTACTCACCAAAATTTTTCCCTTATCTCCACATCACAGAAAATAAGTATCTGTTAAATTTCCAATCCTGCAGTCTTTCTGATTTATCATCAAATCGTGGATGCACTTAGCTGCCTAGCGTTGGGGGAATCCAATAGGTCCTGTCACATAAGAAAGAAAGAAAAAATCCTATTGGAGAATGGCTTACAGTCTCCCCCACAGTGATTTATTTCTGTCACAAGACTTAATTTTATCATGAGGCAGATGCTCTGTCTATATCAGTGCATTCATTTTTGCATTTATCTGCTTCATTAACACAAAAAGCACCTGCTGCATTTGGGGGATGTATTTGACTTCTTTATTACATATGCCCTGATGACCTGATTAAGTGCTATTTAAACACATCCTTAATTTCTTCTTCTTTTTACTAGTTGAAAGTTCCCCAGCTCCTTGAGAAAGTAAGTCCAACATGAGGGGACCCACAGCAAGTGAAATGGCAGAGTGTGAGCATTACAGAGGCAGAAGGTGTTAACATCAAGTTCTCTCTACCAAGCCTCTGTGATTCATGTCAGAAGGAGTAAGCAGAGCTTAGTGGGGTTTCCAGGTGATACCTGGGATGAACGGGTGGCAGCCTACATCATGAACTCATTTCGTTGGCTGGCCTGTAACAGATGTTGATTTTCACAGAACCTGCAGTAGACTGAGAAATATACATGAAAGAAAGGAGAGGAACAATTGAAAGGGGAAGAAAAATAACAGAATAAAGGAGGGAAGGAGGTAGGGAGGGAAAGGGGAAAGTAAGAAAAGAGAGAAGGAAAAGGGGAAGGATTGAAGGAAGGAATAAATGGAAAGAAGGAGAGAGGAGAAAGGGAAGGAAGCAAGTAGGGAGGATGGCGGGAGGGAAGGAAGGAGAAAAAGGCGGAGAAAGGGAAGGGGAGGGAGGAAAGGAAAGAGGAAAGCAGAAAAAGGAGTAAGAGAAGAAATGACCTAAGGAGGAAGGAGGAAAGAAAAAAAGAAAGAGGAAAGGAGGAAGTAGAAATGAAGAGCCAGAGGAAAGGAAGGAAGGGAAGAAAAGAAAAGGAAGAAAGATGGAAGGAAGGCAGGAGAAAAAGAAGAGAGGGAGACAACAAGGAAAATTCTCTCTTTTTTTACCTGGCCTGAGTCATCACCCCTCACAAGAGAATGCTTAATGACAAGCTCATGTCTCATCAACATGGCCCTCCTCCCAATCTGCCACTTCATATAGATTCACCCTTCTGAATTATCATTGTGTTTGTGGGGCAGCAGAAGCTACAGGTTAGAATGCTTTGACAAATGTTACCTTTCCAGAGTTACCTCTATGTCTGCCTCTCCTGCTCTGGTCTACACTGGCCCCCCACGCAGACCTGAAGAGAGCCTCCTCCCCATGGCAGGAGGACCTGGGAGGAAGTAGCCCACTAAACTCTCATGATCAGCCATCCCCACTGGACATGTCCTCCAAGGGCTGTCCTGCTGTCAAAGATGAGTGACAAGACAAACTGGCTTCTGGGAAACTTCCAAAGTCCCCTTCTCACCTTTTTCCTTTCCAGAGCTGCTTTCTCATCTAGTTTCCCTTAAAAAAATGGAAACACGGGGCTGGAGAAATGGCTTAGTGGTTAAGACACTTGTCTGCAAAGCCAAAGGACCCAGGTTTGATTCTCCAGGGCCCTCGTAAGCCACATGCACAAGGTGGCACATGTGTCCGGAGTTCATCTGCAGTGGCTGAAGGCCCTGGCATGCACATTCTCTCTCTCTCTCTCTGTCTGCCTCTATCTATCTCTCTCTCAAATAAAGTAAATAAATAAAAGCAAATTAAAAATGTAAACACAGCAGAACACTTTTTTTCATCCATCAGGGGACAGGGCACTGGAAGATCCTGGTGCTGAGTGTTCCAGGTTTGCATTTTAGTGGGAGGACTGCAAGAAAACTAATAGACAGGAAAGGAGACCATGTTAATGACAATTCTGGAAACAGCTGTTGTATGATTCAGCTTCACTACTTCAGTTAATTAATCAGCACCTCGCTGGCAACTCTAGGGGAGAGACTCGTTAGATGCGGGTAGCAAACAGACAATGCTTTCATATCAGGTATGTTCTATAACATCTAATACAACAGTGACTTCCACAGGAGTGGGCAGGGAATATGGTGATTTAGAAAGACACCTGGGAAGTGGCCCTGGGTGTTCTTACAGATATACATTTGCTAGGAGGACTGCATAAGCTGCTAGCTTTTTTTGTCTGCAATGGGCTGAAATAAAACAACACTGGAAAAGTACCTCCAGGGATCCCTGTAGATGCTGCTTTTTATTGTAATATATGTATATTACAATATATATGTATATATATATGTATTAATTTCTTATATATATGTATTCATCTTTTTATTGTAATATATATATTACAATATATATACATATATATATACATATATATGTATGTATTCATAGGTTAATCACAACATGCATGATACATAATGAATCGAGTATCTTCATGTATGATTTTACTCATAGTCTCCTATTTGAAATTTTAATCCTTGGAAATGGTCCAAACACTTGACAACAACTAAAAGAGATCAAAACATTCAAATATAGGCCACACGTCAAGCGACTCTGGCATTTAGTTACTAATGTTATTGACTCTTCAACTTTTCCCTGACTTTTTCTGTTCTAAAGGGAAGCAACCTCTTGTTCTCCTCAGGCAGTCAATAAAGTTATGCATATTTTATGAACGATAATGCACAGAAATCTTAAACAGACAGAATTATATCTATATCTGGTCAATGTGATATGCAGTGCTTTTTCTTTTACTTGTCCAAAATCATTGTCAGTAAAACCAGAACTGAGTTTAGCATAAAAGTTATATTACTCTAAATTTATTATCAATGCAAGACCTTCCATAGATTAACAGGAAGATACCATTTTGCATAATCATTATTTGACTTTGTTACTTTGTGTCTTTACCTTGCTATTATAGAAAGGAAATCATAGAAACATGACTGGTTTAAAAATTTTTACCCTATATTTGCTACCAAGTGATACATGGTTTTCCAGTTAAATTTAAATTTCCCATTACTGATGCAATAAGAAAGAGAATATAGATGACCTTGAATATATACATAATTATTACAGATCTTAAAGATGCATATATATTCATATGTTTGATTTATTCATTTGTTTGTGTGACATTAGGACTTGAACAGAGAACCTTGCATATCCCAAATGCTCTTTGTGCTTTTATTTTTTGAATTTTTTTTTAAAGAGAGATAATTGGCATACTAGGGTATCCAGCCACTGCAATTGAACTCTAGACACATGCACCACCTTGTGCGCATGTACAACCTTGCACACTTGTGTCACTTTGTGCGTCTGGTTTACATGAGACCTGGAGAGTCAAACATGGGTCCTTAGGCTTCATAGACAGGCACCTTAACCACCAAGCTATCTCTCCAGCCCTGTGCTTTTACTTTTGAGTCAAGGTCTCATTAAGTTGTCCAGGTTGTTCTTGAACTCATTCTATAGTACTTACAATCCTTGAACTCATGATCCTCCTTCCTGAGTAGCCAGAATAAGAGTACTGCATCAGTGGGCAGGATACTTATGTTTTATGCATGTATAATTTTGTCTATTTTTATCATTTTCTGTTCTTCAGAAGTAAAATTGCAAGGTAGAAATTATCTTATGTGTGTAAAGGTTATCATGCTTGGGAAATTCTCGTAGAATTCCCTTCGCTCTGCTACTCTCATAACTAAACTCAGCCTTAGGTTTTCTGTTCGGCCATCAGGGACCAGCTGAAGTGCTTACTACCACAGACTGGAAGTTGTCTCAACCAATTCATTTAAACAGATTATCTAGTCAGCCCATATGTACTGATCGAGACAATTATGGTTTCAGGTCTTTAATAGATCCTATACTTTGGCAGAAGAATATCTGTAACACCCCAGGGAACTGTAAAGTGCAATGTCCCTTTTAAATTAGCTTTATGGTGCTGGAGTTTTATGTATTTACTTGCAATATTAACTCAAAGTACTCGTTTCGAACCATCTCTATTGTTAAATACAACATTTCTTGTAGAAAGGGCTTTCCTGGAAGTTATTAATGGTGAGCCTGTTTCTAAAGAAAACCAATCCTGCCTGCTTCAGGTGCCTCTGTTACAGAGAGAGCTGGATGCTTCCTTAATCCTACGTAATCTGACGTACAAACCTCAGATAAAAAAGGAACTCTTGCCTAATCCAACTATTCAAAGTGTGATTTACTTTTAGATTTTTGTCTTTAGATGCACCTTTTGACTTTCTTCTGTTTCTAAATCATGTGTTCCTGATTTTTGACCCTTTTAGAAAAGTGAAGATTAAAAGAACAAAAAAAAAAAAAAAAAAAAAAAAAAACTTACTAGGAAACAAGGCAGTGGTACAGTAACCAGTGGCCCAGCATTGCTTATTCTCAGGCTACTTGAAAACTCTCTTGTTTCTTGTCTTTTTTTTTTTTTTCTTTCAAAACACATTTGTATACTCAGAGCTTAACCAATGATAGCAAATGGGATAAATCTACCACTACTGTTCTGAGACCTGAACCAGACATCAGTGACTGGTCACAGCACCCTTCCCATTGGAGCCTCAGAGTCTTCCTGAACGCCAGGCTCCACGAAGCTCCAACTGCTCTGTGATCAAAGCTGATATGCAAGACGAAAATCATTTTCTGTCCTTGGCCTAGAACTAGGATCGGTAGACTGGAACTCAAAGCTAAATCTGGCGGGCTATCCATTTTTTTAAAAGGTGTCTCCCATATGTGTTCTGAATTCTATGGGCTATCCATTTCACAGAGGTTTATTGTAGTGTAGCCATGCTCATTCATCTAAATATTGTTCAAAATTGTCTTTATGTTTGAATGGATGAATTGAATAATTATTATTGGATACTAAAAAAAAAAAAAAAAAAAAACAGAAAGAAAGAAAAAACACTCTCCACATAACTTAGTTTGTAATCTTTACGGAAAGATTTTGCTGACCACTGACCCCTGACCTAGATCTTTGTAGGTTTTTTTTTAGAAACAGACAGGATGCGAACAGAGTTGAGCAAGTGGGGAAAGGGGGAAGGCAAAACCTAGTCCGCACCTCCTGGGAGTTGTTGGTGCAGGATTTGGTGAGACTGGAAGTGAGAAGTAGTAAGATTGCTTCATGCAAGCTCCTGTTCTTACAGAAGCTGGTGCAACCTCTTCGCTGACAGAAGCTCAGGCCAGCAGGCAGAAGGACTGCTGTCGTGCTCAGCTGCTGTGCAGTGGAAAGAGCTCTTGCTTCCCCACCATCACACTGGAGTGAGGGACATGACCACTATTCACTTCTCATGTGACTTCATACTTCATTGCAGGTGGACATGAAATCATAAAAACTGCCAACACATCTGCGCAGGTCCTTGAAAATTTTCAGATTCAGGCATTCAGGAATTGTCCTCCATTTCCTGTCATGTAGAGAGGACTAACCTGTGTTTTCTCTCTCTTTTCTTAAGATTTATTTGTATTTGTGTGTGAGAGAGAGGGAGAGGGGCACATGAACATGAGTGAGAGCAAACATGGGCTGTCCATGGCCTCTGGCCACCTCAAACGGGCACCGGACGCATGAATCTGGCTTTACGTGGGCACTGAGGAACTGAACCTGGGCCATAAGGCTTTGCAAGCAAGTGACTTTCACTGCTGATCCATCTCCTCAGCCCTGAGAGTCTGCCTTTTCTATGGCTCCTCTAGTCTTTCTTGCCTTTGAGCAGCTTCTGGGATTGGCTCACTGTCAGGTGTTCTTTGGACTGCTGACTAAAATTTACCTCACCTTCAAAAGCTCTCTACATTGCTAAAAGGGATGTCTTCATTGTTTCGTCCAGCTAATCAATGAGCATATAACTGAACACAGCTCATTTCCTCCCCACAGTCCACCAGCAAAACAAGCAGGTAAAATGACAATTAGGACGAGGAAGGAAGTGATAGGCTCAGGGACCGTACCAAGGCTTCTATAGAAAGTCTAGCTGCCCTCAATGCAGTGGTCAGCAAATCCTCCTCCTGAGAAGGAACTCTAGCCAAACCTTAGAGCAGTGGAGGAGGGGCAAGAGCGCAGAGCCCATGAAGAGCAGTGAAGACGCATGAGTGTGAGGACCAGAGGGAGGAGGATGCACACAGTTGGATACTGCCAGTGAGTGGCGGGTGCCACTGTGAAGGACACCATGGAGATGTGTCTGTGTCAAACTAAGGGAATTTGAATTCCAGCTGCCATACTACCAATGAATACAGCAAGTTCAATAGTGACATGATCAAATGGTGAATGAGTCCTTAAAAGATGGCAGTCGTTTGGAGGACAGAGAGGAGCATGGCACTTGCCAGGTGGATAAACTCATTGCAGGATGAAAAAGTTTGAGCAAGGTGCCCCCACGTTTGTACATGTGTGCACGGGACATGTGCACACATCTGTTTCTCTTTTCCAGAGCCATCCCTCTTACTTTGTTTGTTGCTGGGAGGCCTAGGATATTGACAGGACCAGTGGAAACCTGTCTCTCCTTCCTTGGGTATTTCCTAGGCTAGAAACTTTGCTTGGACCTATAATTTTACATGATTAATATTTTCACTGAGTTTTGATATGATCAATACCTTTGCTACAATGAGTGATTGATTATGACAGCAATTCTATTCATACCAACTTACATGAAGCTCACTTAGGTAGAAGGCCACTGATTTCAAGCCTACTCCTGTGTGTGTTTCTTTTTGGCCAGCAATCCTTCTTGGACAGAGCTAGTGAGCATTCTAAGTATGTAAGACTCTCATTTACACTCTGTTGATTTCATCTCCTTTCTTAGCTTCTGTTGTCATCTCCTATGTATACTGTAGTCATCAAATCCACTCCTTTGGTAATATCATTTCTATTGGGACCCTGGGATCATTCTTGCAAAGTTGGATAGCTTCTTCTCTTGCCATCTAGGCTTCTTTCTGTCTTGTGAATTTTACACCTTTTGCTCCTATGTGTTCCTATATTTGGCATCCTTCCCTCTAAATTGTTACTGTTTCTTTGATCTTGAGGCAAAGGGGAGCATTGCAAAGAATACGTGGGTTTTAAAATCTCACATACATGAGCTTCAAGTCTGGAGGTATCAGTTCTTATTTTTGTGACCTTGGGAAAATATTTTCTTCTCTCATTTTCCTTCAATGGTTAAAATGAGGTTTCTAGCACCTACCTTACAGGTCATTATTAATACTAAATGATACCTGTGTAATGTGTCTAGCATTGTGTGTGCTACAGTTACTTGCTTAGAGAATAAGAGCTGCCAAGGGTGTTATTAGCAGGAATGTCTCTCTCCCACCCCTTCTCTACACAGTGCTCATGAGTGCTTGTTTCTACTAGGAGAACCAGTTTTATCAGCAGAAAGACCAACATTCTTATAGACCACTTCTCCCCTCAGCCCTGTGGAAGACTTTCACTGCAGAAAACAAACCTTCTGACTGGTATACTTTAAAGTGTCTCTGCTGCATCTTCCAGGCAGGATCAAAAGAACTTCATGCTCCTGGAGCTCAGAATAGTCTAAATCGACACAGGAGCCTTTAACTGCGTGCTGCCTGTAACATGGGGATCACATAGTTAGGGGTGGGACGGGCTTATTAAGCCAAGATGGGGGCGGGAGGGTGGTGGGAAATGGCCAGCATATTAGGACAGAGAATGTTTGGTTGGAAATGAGGAGCCTGGGATTCTAATCCTCAGTTTATTAATTGTTATCTCCTGTCTGGGAACATGCAACCAAGCTGGGGCATATTTTAAAAGTTTATTTATTATTTTTACTAACAACTTCCATGACTGTAAACAATATCCCATGCTAATACCCTCCCTCCCCCCATTTTCCCCTTTGAAACTCCATTCTCCATCATATCCCCTCCCCCTCTCAATCAGTCTCCTTTTTATTTTGATGTCATGATCTTTTCCTCCCATTATGATGGTCTTGTATAGAGTATCAGGCACTGTGATGTCATAGATATCCAGGCCATTTTGTGTCTGAGGGAGCACGTTGTAAGGAGTCCTACCCTTCCTTTGGCTCTTATGTTCTTTCAGCCACCACTTCTTCAATGGACCTGAGCCTTTGAAGGTGTGATAGAGATATTGCAGTGCTGAGCACTCCTGTCACTTCTTCCCAGCACCATGATGCCTTCTGAGTCATCCCAAGGTCACTACCATTTGAAAAGAGAAGATTCTCTACCAAAAATGAGAGTAGTATTAATATATGGGTATGAACATTAAGAGAAGTGCTTACTGGACAGTTTGATGAGCATAGTCTATACATTTAGCCAGATAGCAGCAGATGTTATACCCCTAGGGCTCATGACTACCCCTGTTTTATGTTTTCAGTATCAGGGATGTATTCCCTTCCATGGAGTGGGTCTCCAGTCCAATTAGAGAACAGTTGGTTTCTACCATGATAGATGTGCCACTATTGCACCCATTGGCTCATTTGGCCTGGCTGGCAAAATATAAGGTTTGCAGTGTCCACTGTTGAGTATCTTCACTGATGATTTCTCTCTCTCCCGTTGAACTGCATGCACAATGGATTCTTCCAGCTTTCTGTCAGCTGGTCTACATGGAGGAGGTTATTAGCTCAGTTCCAGCAGGATTTCTCAGTGGCCTTGCAGCCCAAGTATGTGGATTCTTCAGCAATAGGGTCTTACCATCTATTCCTGGTGGGAAACCAAGGGCCTCGGCAATGGCCTGTAATGTTTTGGGGGCATCAGGGTCCTCCCTGGCCAATAACTCACTGGAAGGTATCCCATCCCTGGCACTGAAAATTTTCTAGTAAAAATCTATGGCTCCTGAGTTTTCCATTGTCCAAAAAAGTAGGTTTCCATGTGATTTATTTATATCCTCTTAGATTATCATTAGTCCTCTCTCCACTTTTCCTTTACTCAATCTCTTCCCCTGACCTCATTTGGGCCTTTTCACCCCCATTAATCTATTTTTCTACTTACATATATATAATACCATCCTATTAAGTACCCCTCTCCCTTCTTTTTCTCTTCCCTTTATATCTCTTTTCTAGCTTCCTGGCCTTTGTTACTGAGTTTTCTTTCTACTCACACAGAAGTCCAGTCATCTGTAGCTAGGATCTACATATGAGAGAGAACGTTTGGCTTTCTGGGCCTGAGTTATCTCACTTAGTATAATCTTTTCCAGATCCATCCATTTTCCTGCAAATTTCATAACTTCATTTTTCTTTACCACTGAGTAGAACTCCATTGTATAAAAGTGCCATATCTTCATTATCCACTCATCAGTTGAGGGGCATTTTTATCTCCAGTTCACATTTTCTGATAACTTCTACTCTTTCTTTCTTTCTCTTTTTTTTTAACCTCAGGAGAAATTGTCAAGTACAAATAATGAGCTTATAAATAGTGAAGTTCCTTTAGGAAGGGAAAGTTGTCAAAGGGGTTGTGTTAAACCCCCTCAGACATCACTGAAAATTTCCCTTCCAGGTTCTGGATGCCCTCCTTGTCCCTCTCTATGATTACACCTGTGAAATGCTGTTTGGGAGAAGAAACTGCTTCCTTCATTTTGTCCTGTGGATACTCTATGAATTTCCAGTGGTCCAGTGTCTATGTAGGTAGTTGTTGAGCAATCCTCAGAACAATTAGACATAGCTGTCAACTTGGGCCTGATTCACATCTCTTCCCTCACCCAAGTAGGTTGTCTGTTACCTTTGTGCAAGTTACTTTGCTTTTAGGGTCTCAGTTTCAACATCTTTAAAATAGAGCTGATGACAACCTTACTGATGTCCTTTAACTATGAACAGAATATATTGAGTGGCTGAAACACACAGAGTGTGACTCATTTCAAATATGCTCCCACAGATGTGCATTTATTTTCCACCATGAATCCTGTTTCATGTAGAAAGGTAAACTTTTTCTGACTGAGGATAATTAAGTGTCAGCAATTTGTTCCTACTATGTCAATCCAGTCTTCTCTGTCCCTATTTGTCATTTTCTTTACATTATGCAGGGGTTATATTTACTCCATCTGTAGTGAGCTGGAATGTGACATTATGATTCAGTGTTAGGGGAGAAATAAACTATTACAGACAGTTGGTGTGTTACCTGGCACATGGTATTTACTCAGTAATCATTACCATCATTATTCTTATTGGCTTCTATAATGGGGTACTAGAAAACATAGCTTTTCCTATATTTAAAAAAAATTACTATGTACACAAACTCTGCCTTTTCATTTAGTTTTGCTTTGTTTATTTTAATGGTTTTTGGTTTTTAAGGGAAGATAATAGAGTGAATTTCCTTCAGATTTTACCTGTAGAGTATGAAGCTAATTTGTCATTAAAGGGGTCACAATGAAACAGAAGCGACACTTCAGTTACTAAGGGGATCTGATGAAAAATACCTAGGTTGTCAATTTTTCCAGAAAGAATGTACCTGCGAATTAAGAATTGTTTAGTTGAAAGCAGAGCATATGCTTTTATTGTTTCTTCAGATGTTGAAGGATTTTTCTGGAAGGAGCCCATAGACTTCATTTCCATGTGTGCACATAGAGGGCAAGAGCAGCCGAGGGAAGAAGAGTTTAAAATGAAAGCAGGAAAGCTGCAGAGGGAATTGAAGAGATTTTGATACAAGTGGGTATAAAATTAATGGGCTATATCAAGCCTTTCAATCACTCTTTTAAAATGGGAACATGCAGCTTGTCAAAAGGTACGATTAACACTCACAGAGCCCAGCATCCTCCATTTAGTTGTAGCTGAAAAATGGGCCCTGGTGTCAAACCCTGTTGGCTTCAAATCACCACTCTGCTGTTTTCTGGATGCAAACTTGGTAGATGAGTTATATAACCTCTTAAGACTTCAAGTTTCCTGAATATATCTGTATGTATACAAAGATATACATATACATATATAATATTAACCAGGAGAAATTGATAGAATACCCATTTTACAGAGTTTTACATAGGCTTACTGGCATGCAGTAAGAGTAGAATATAATAGTAATAATGATATTACTTGATAATCATAATAGTATTGGTAACAGTCTAAACAGTTGTGTCATTGCCTTCTGTACTAGCCCAATGGCACAAATAGATTTACTAAGAGCATTCTAGTTTCCATGTGACAGATATAAGGAAATAAGATTGAAACTCCCTAAGGAGGGAGAGCAGTGGCTTAGTGCAAGCTAATGCAAAGTTTATTTGTTATATTGTTTAATGCATATTTCCAAAAGAATCACAAGCTGAAGTCCTCCTTTGCAGTGCCAAGAAATGTTCTGATTGGGTCTTGAAGGAAAGAGGATGGAGTTGGACTTGTTAGATGTTGGGAAACTCATTGACAACTTTGTGGCATTCCTCCACTAAGACTTCTTACTGTGTTTTGTTTTTTGTTTCTCATTTTCATTCTGCTTCTTTATACCCTGGCTTCTGACCTTTGTCACATGTTAATTTTCCCATCTATTTGCAGAGGAGAGAACATTTGTGCAGAGGAGAGAGCGCCACAGTGGGTTTCAGAAGTCATACATTTGGTTAATGTGAAGTTTCCAGAAACTGGTCTCAGGCATCCCAAATACAGTTCCTGAAAATAGCTTTGCAGGATTTGGGGTAAATAAGTGTGGGGTATAAGTCAGGCCCTTGAAGTAAGGTTTGCCTCTTGTATATGCTGTCTTGGCCAACTTTATCCTCCTAGGATGAAACTCTTTCCAAAAGGAAAGCATGCTACTTCAGGGTGGTGGGGGGAGCAGGGGAACTTTAGACTGAAAGACAGCGTAGAAGGCATCTCACTGAGTCTTACCCCCAGGTCAGGGGATTCTCTTAACTACTTGCTTTTCATTAATTCAAGATTGATTGTTTGATTACCTGAATAAATATTTGTTGAATAGTATTATTGTTGACATGGGGAAATAAGAGATGGGTAAACATTGATCCTAATTTGATCGAACTTTTGCTACCATCTTCCACTCCTGAGCAGGGTGGAGCCACCTATCTACCTGGTCCTTTTTCTAGCTTGGCTCAGTATATAGAGGAATGGCTATGATTTGCAGGAAAAGAACAGCCTGCCCTTTGTACGTATCATTGAGGGCTGGATTTTGAAAGCGCAGGCCCTACTTGTGAATAATTGGATTCTGGAAAGCTCTTTACTCTGTCATTTATAGTGGGTATATGGAAACTAAACTGTATTGAAACAAGTTTCCTACATTAAGGATGCTTGGTAGCACCTGCCAAACACTCAGAAGGTGAGATTTGGAGATACTTCTTTATGTTGGCATTTGGGGGAACAGTTTTAGCAACAGATGCAGATTTCTGTCTTTGAGGGAGATGCCTCTCCTCACCTCCTCCCTGGACTTGGTTTCTGTTCTGTAATGACATTATTTCATTCCCTCAGTGTTAAAGAAATTGATTATAAATTGTGTGCTGGTTCTGGGTGCTCCTCCATTTCTGAGCTCTGGATGCCACCAGAAGTTCTACCTCAGAGTGGAGAGCTGTAATGAACACAGAGACCCAGATCTTCTGTAACGGGGAAATTTAGTGTCCTCTATGTGAGCTGAATCCTCACAGAGACTGGCCACATAATGAAGTATTCTAGTCATCACTATGGGAAAATGACCCATTCCATTCCATTGTGTGTAAGCTCTGCTTACTAGAGTGCTCTCCTGCCATGATGCAGGGAATCCGGGCAGCACTGAATAGTACATGCATGACACAGAGCTCTGTATTCCCAAATGCAGTATTGACAGGACAGAATTTACTGTGGCTGCATTGTTAACCTTGGCCTTTGGAATGCCTAGTAAATTTTCCAAAATACTTGATTTTTTATAGTATATTCATGTGATAGATATGTATGCATACATGCTAGAGGTCAAGGAAATAGTACACTATTATATATACTTAAAACAGAATGATAGTTTATGAATAATTCATAATATATAATAATTTAACATATGGATAATACATAATACAATAATATAACATAATGAATAATGAATAATACATAATATATAATATAATATGAATAATACATGTGATATCTATATATGATAATACTATAGGTAATGGTTTAAATATGAATGTGTTTATGCAAGTATGAATCTTAAATATTTTATGCATATATAATAGTATGTCTCAGTGATTCAAAGTTAGCAATGACTGTATGGGTAAATTATTTAAGGAAGCCAATTAAAAGTATTACCACTTAGGCTGGAGATATGACTTAGTAGTTAAGGAGCTTGTCTTCAAAGCCAAAGGAACAAGGTTCGACTCCCCAGGACCCACCTAAACCAGATGCATAAGGTGGTGCATGTATTTGGAGTTTATTTGCATTGGCTAAAGGCCCTGGTGTGCCCATTCTCTCTTTCTCTCTATATATATCTTCCTCCTTCTCTAATCCTCTTGAATAAATAAAAAACTTAAAAAGAGAAATAGCCAGGTGTCGTGGCATATGCCTTTAATCCTACCACTCAGTAGGCAGAGGTAGGAGGATCACCATGAGTTCGATGCCACCCTAAGACTACATAGTGAATTTCAGGTCAGCCTGAGATAGACTGAGACCCTACCTCTAAAAAACCAAAGGGGGAAATAAAGAGAGAGAGAGAAACATAATTAGAAGTATTACAACTTGTTTTGGTCCTTTTGGGTGTGGGGGTACATTTATTAGCTGTCAGCTTTAAATATATGTAATTATTTTATTTTAAGTTATGTTTAATGTTGCCAAGGAATAGCTCAAGGACAAAAGATTTCATATGTAAGGAAGTTCATCATTATGGGGATAAGGCAGAAGTCCTCTTTTTTTTTTTTTTTACTGAAAACTGGTGTTCATTGAGTCCTGTGTTCATTCACTCCCTATTCGTTCTGTGCTTATTAGGCATCTACCATGCTGGGGATAAGCAACAAAAGAAGGAAAAGCAGGCAATATCCCTGTTCTCATGGAGCTTTTAGTCTTAGTAAATTATGTAACTTATATCCTTCAGTTTCTCCATCTCTGTAACCCATAGGAAGTGCCTTCTACTATTCTTGCCTTCTCACCCCAGTTTTCTCACAGGACTGTGGCGCTTATAAAAGGGAATGCTGTAGATTCTAGGTTAAAATATAAAGCCCAGTGCCATACATCCATAGCCCTGTGCCCATATGGGTGCACTTAATTATGAAGACAAAGCATGCATCTAAAAAAAATGTCAGGATGGTGATCCAGTGTTCAATTGCTACAGAAACCATCCATTATTGACATGACCTATTGTTGATGGAAGGTTGAAATGTGCATTAAAAGAAAACTGCTCCCCAAATTCTGAAACTATTAATCTGAAAGTTTAGAAGGTATTAGCTCTTGTAATAATGGGTCCACTAGAAATTCTTTGATGAATACACACTTACTAGCAACATTTCCAAACTGGCTTTCTTATGTAACAATGTCTGTCCCAGGAAACATTTAATGTAAGACTTATTCCTTAGAGGTCATAGAAGTAGCATAATTCTTTACATCTGTACAAAATGCACATGTATGAGCATGTTATTTATACTTTTATGAATATAATTATATTTAAACCATGCTCATATTTTATATTTTATATTATATTCATAAAATGCCTTGATCTCTAGGGATATATATGTTATATATCTCTATATATGTTTTATATATATGTGTATGTTATATATATATATTTGAATAGAAAATGTATGTGTATATTTAATATAATTTTATTTATAAAAATAAATGTGCATATACAATTGGGATGATTTACACTGATATAAAACATGGGTATAGTGTAAAAACTCAAGAAAGAAAAGTTATTAATCTTTAGCATGATGAATTTCTAAGACATTTTTATTTCCAAGTTTTATCTGTTGGACAATAGTTTTGAATATGGATATTTCCAATATGAAGGGCCAGATTCTTATTTTCATTCATTTAACAAACATTTATAGGTTACACTGTGCCATCATTGAATGGCTTGCTGTTGATGTCAAAGGCAACAAACTGAAGGTCTATCTTTTTTTTTTCTTCCTCAAGGCCTATCTTTATGGGACTTAACTATGGAGTGTAGGGAAACAGACAAGTAATAGTGTTCACTTGGAAGTTATATGCTACAAGACAGAGATGATAAAGGCTACAGGAATGTATGGGGTGACACCTTGTATGGAGATGGTATTTACGGCAGCAGGGGAGGTGGGACTTAGGTGGGCAGTGGGAGAGGACCATAGGTGGTCTGGATAGTGAGACCAGCATCTGCTAAGACACAGAGGCAAGGAGAAGCCTGATGGTCATAGAAACCAAAGGCGGTTCTCCCGGGCTGGAATGGATTCAGGCGTGTACCGGCTGAAGAGTCAGTGCTGGTGTGAGAGCTGGTGAGCAGGCGAAGGTTGGAGCCTGTGGTAGAAGATATTCCATATGCTCACTTTCTTCATTTAGATTGAGAGGGCTTGTCTACGGGGCTGTGGATGAAAGAGAGAGTGGCGGACATGCTCAATAATGTCAGCAGTGTTTTCAACAAACAGTTTCACCATTCTGCACCTTTGGTCTAAGATTCCTGCCACATGGACTTCCCAAATAAAGCTTCCAATTGAAGTGTCAGGGAACCGTCTCCTCAGAATTATTCTGGGAGGTTAGAACTGAATGTAAGCCTGGATACCTTGATGTTCACTTTCACAGGCTCTCTGCTCATTTTCTTGGCTGTAGAAAGCATAACAAAATACCACTAAATAACTTGTTATTGGTGTATTACGTGAGAAAATTGAAGATCAGAGAGAGAAATGATCATCTTGGTGATAATTGATATGCATTGTGCTCCTTTGTGACTGTCTCCGTGAAGATGTCATTGTTTTAAACACGAAGACTCAATCATGCCACAGTGTTGGATAGTCGTCCACAGAGAGGCAAAATTGTCTAATGGTGGGAACCGCCTGCCTTAGTTTGAATTCTGTTTTTGCTAGATACTGAGCTTTATGACCCAAGGCAAATTTAACTTTTTTTTCTAGCCTCAATTCATCACCTGTAAAATGTAGCTGCTATCAAGTGTGATTGTAAGATAGAAATGATGAAATGAGGTCAGGGATATAAAATATCTGACATATTTTGGGGTGCTGTAGGCTCTTTTTCTCAGAATGGCTCTACCTCCTATTAGGGGAACTCAATCACTCTGAGCTTTAGAGAAGTCTCATGGTGCTGACCCTGTTTACTGGATAAGTAACATTTTTATCCTGCAAGCGGAACTTGTTGCTTTTGACTGAGTGCTACCTGGAGTCACATACAAGTCACTTATATTTGAGAACCTGAGCCATGATGTCTTACATTCTAGTTTAATTGATGAAGAATGCCATGAACCAAACTATAGTGAAATCTCCTTTTCTCCCTAGCTGATCTCTCTCAGTGTATATAAATATTTTAGAGGCTTTTAAAATGTTGCCTTAAGGCACTTCAGTTAATATTGAGATGCATCCTAGTAAACACTTTTCTTTCCAGATGTTTACTAGAAATTCTCTAATTTTCTGTTGATACTAAGGTGGCTTTACACATATAGCTTACCTTGAACAACTCTTCAAAATTTAACATCAGTGTCAGGTTGTTTTAAAGCTGGAAAAGATGTGTCCCTTCAAATCTCTTCTTACACATATGGGGAGCTGAGATCTAGAGAGAGGAAGGATATAATCTAGTCACGTGGCTGGTTGTTGAGGTTTACTTAGGGTTTGGGCAAAAGGAGCAGGTTTTCTGATTTCTTGATCAGTGTCACTCAGCTTAGTTTACTGCACTCTGCCATCATCTTATTAAAAGATTGTTTGGGCCCAGGTGAAGCCATAGAGGAATTGGTGAGATGAACAAGAGTACCGCTTCCATGGAGAGCCTGACAACCTGCACCAGGGTGAGAGAGACAGACACTGAGGATACTCAAAATGTACCAAAGCAGAAATACAGAACCTCCTGGGAACTCCCTATTGGTTTTTGGCTTTAGGAGAGGCAGCACTCCATAGAAAGAGTATGAAGCGAAGCGACTCACTTCTCTGTCTGAGAAGCGAAACTGAGAGACAGGTGGAGTCCCAATGTCCTTGGCAAGGGCACGCCCCAATTACATCACTTTGTTCCACTAGGCTCAGCCTCTTCAAGGCTCCACTGCTTCCCACTAACAGCACAGTCTGGTAACAGAGCTTTTGACTTTGAGCGACAGTTCAAGTCCAAGCAGTTATGCACACATATAATATGAACACATATGATACATGTGCACATGTGTTAGATACACATAGTATTTCATTAATTTTAAGATAAAAATAGAAACATTTAAATTTCCTTTACTCTATCTCTCATCCCTTAAGAGTTGCGCTTTGTATTTTGCTTTGTAGGTTCTTCTCCCTTCATTACCAAATTTGAATATATCTCCCAACTTAAGTATGTGATGGGTCAAAATTATCATGCTAATGAAACGGGTTTTTCTCTATTTAGCCAAAATATGTTTTCTTAAAACTAAGAGTCATTGCATGCAGTTCAACTGTGGTTATCAGATGAAATTCCAGGTGTGTGCTTTGCTTTACTGGCCTTTCCTGCCTGTACACATCTACCGCTGCACATGGGCAGTGCTGGCCAGCAGGAGTCAATGTCACTCTCCCACCGGCTTGCCATCATAATGGACACTCTGGTGGGCGAGGGGTCAGTCCTTCTCACTCTTCAGCATCAGAGAACAAGATGCCCAAAGTGACTTCTAGCAACATTTTGCTCATTTTGCTCACCCACTATGTATGTATGAGTGGAGTGTGTCCCTGCATAAGGTAAAACCATTTTCCCTTTGTTTGGACCTTCTTGGGTGTAAAGAACAGCTGATTTCCCAGGCACGGTGAGATAATACCCATGGGCTTGGAGGTTGTTAGTAACTCATCTGTCTTCCTCTGTCCTCCACACTTTCCCTGCTGGCCCTGTAATCTTTCTTGGTTCAGATTCCTAAGGCTTTGATTATTGCCATTTCTGTCTTCTGGGCACTTTGAAGTGTTTGTCAGTGTTAAGGGGTACTGCGTGTAGCAGGTTCTCCTGACAGCTCTAATTCACATCTTCCCAAAGGAATCAGTTTCCCTCACTCACCACTTCCTGCCCAACAATGGTCATTGTGGGCTAGGGGTTGGGAGACATGGGATTTAATTCTTATTTTGCTAGAACTAGTTGTGTGGCTTGAGGACTGTCCTTATAGCTGTGTGAATTTCAGTTCCCTTCCTGTAAAACAGGGATAAAAATCCCCAACCTCATTGACTTGAAGAGTTGCTGGGAGAATCTGATACAGTGGCAGATAGGAAAGGCATTTTTGAAAAATGAAGACGTCTAGGGAAAGTGATATGTGATTATTCATCTGGTTTTACCTTATCAGCTCCCTCTTGATAAGGCATTTCGTATTTTCCATATTAACCCTCTGAGATTTTTTTGAAGTATCTATTTTAATAGAATAGTTAATGTATCCACTTAATTAATCAATATTTAGTATGATCTACAATGCATCTGAACACAACTGATGAGACATCCTGGAAAGGAGGACTGATGTGATACTCACCTTCATCAGAGAGTAGAACAGATATTTGAATAGATGTTAGAGCAGTTGATTGGATGAGCCCAGTGGAGGACAAGAAGAAATGTTGATTGAATTGAATAAACAAACATGTTGTTTCAACTATGATGATTATCAAGGAGGAAAGCAAGAAAGAATCCAAGAGTTGCATGACCCTGGTGGCACAGGAAGAATTCCCTGAAGGAAATGATGGACAGAGGCTGGAGGCCAGAGAGAGAAATTCAGGTGTGGGGAAGGTATTAACAAACAAGCAGCATAGCAATTTAGATCTTATATTGTGTTTTTAAAATATTTTATTTATTTACTTGCAAGGAGAGAGAGAGAGAGAGAGAGAGAGAGAGAGAGAAAGAGTATGGGTGTCCCAGGGCCTCCAGTCACTGCAAACAAACTCCAGACACATGTGCCTCCCTATGCATCTGGCTTATGTGGGTACTGGGGAATTGATCTGAGGTCTTTATGTTTGGCAGAAAAGTACCTTAACTGCTGAACCATCTCATCAGCCTTAACTAATTTTTTTAGAAATGAGAGAGAGAGAGAGAATTGGTGCACCAGGGTCTCAGCCAAAGTAAATGAACTCGATGCGTGTGCCACCTAGTGGGCATATGTAACCTTGCACTTGCCTCACCTTTGTACGTCTGGCTTATGTGGAATCTGGAGAGTCAAACATGGGTCCTTAGGCTTTGCAGGCAAGTGCCTTAACCACTAAGCCATCTCTCCAGCCCAGCCCTAACTTTTATTGTTTATTTTGGCCTTTTATAGAATTTACATATATAATTTGTACATACTGAATATTCATAGATTTGAGTAGGTGCTCAAACATTTTATAAAAGAAAATGTACGGCCAGAAAGGTCAGAGAATGCTATCTTTATGAGATCAAACCAGATGCATAAAGGATGATGAAGAAGGGATCTGGACAATCTTAAGAGGCTTGGAGAAGAGCATAAAAGTCAGTGAGACAAAAAACAAGAGGAGTAGGTAATGTGTGATGGGCTACAGAGGAAGGTATATGGAAAGAACACTTGTCTTTATTGTGAGACCACTGAAAGCTACTGCTGGCTCCCTCTCTCCTACTTTTCTTTCCTCCCTCCGTCTATGTCTCCTTCACTTCCTTCCTCCCTCCTTCACACCTTCACTCCCTTTCTTCTTCCTTCCGTCCTTCACTGCCTCCTTTCCTCTCATTTTATACCTTTCTTCATTCCATATGTATTTCAATGGGCCATGTATCATTCTGTCTTTTTTTAAAAAAAAATTATTTATTTATTTGAGAGAGGGAAAGGGGGGGGGTGGAGAATGGGCGCGCCAGGGCCTCCAGCCACTGCAAACAAACTCCAGACACATGCACCACCTTGTGCATCTGGCTCACATGGGTCCTGGGGAATTGAACTGAGGTCCTTTGGCTTTGCAGTCAAACACCTTAACTGCTAAGCCATCTCTTGAGCCCCATTCTGTCTTTTTCTATGTCCTACATATAGCAATGTTTTTGGCTTAATTTTCACATTATTTTCTGTCTAAAATCTTATTTTACTATGGGCACATTTGATGGAGAATTCCTCTCACACCTATATGTGAACTTTATTGCCACTTCAGATAGTCATCAAACTACTCCTGGCACAAGCACAAGACATCACTGCCCTGGTGGTTGTTCCAGTGATAAACAGACTTTGCATATGAGTGTGACATATGTGTACATTGAAACTAAATACTTGGCTGTGTCTTATAAGTTTTCAGAGGACCAATGCTACATACATCAGGGAAGGTGAAGTGGGATTAAAAGTTTCAGAGTGTCGTGCAGTTGACATTGTGCTACATACTTCCTATAATTTATCTTTATTTTTTTATGGAACATATACCAGCCAGAAGAAAATAAAAGTTTTTTGGTATTATAGATAAGGGATCAGCAAACATTTTTCTGTATAAGAGAAATTAGTAAATATTGTAGTTGTTTTGGACATATCATTTCAGTGACAGCTTCCAACTCTGCCATTCCAGTAGAAAAACATCCATAGACAATATATAAACTTATGGGCATGACTCAGTTCCAATAAAACTTTATTAATAAAAAACAAATGATGGACCAACATGAGCCCATGGGCTATAGTTTGCCAATACTTGCTGAAAATAATAACATGAAATAAATAAATAAAAATAAGTTTCTGCTATTTTCAAGTGCAAATCTTTTACATACATTTCCTTCAACTGTTCTCACACCTCTTCTCCATGGAAAGTCTTTTTAATCCTCTTTCGCATATGAGAAAAATCTTATGATTTGAGTAATATGCTTTAGGTTAAACAGCGAGTCAGAGCCGGAATTCTGTCCTCAGTCTGTTCTACTGGTATGCAGATGGAAAATGCTGCTGTTCATCTCTCAATATCCACCATTTCTTCTTTTCTTTTTCTTTTTGAAACATGTAGATGGAAACATGGTATATTTGCATTGGAGTATGTATTTGGTGCATGTGTGCATATATGTGCTTGAGTGTGTGTGTGTGTGCGCGCACATGCGTGCTCTCCACCTTATTTACGAAGGCAGAGTCTCTTATGTAAGCCCAGACTTGGCTAATTCAGTGAGTCTAGCTAAGCAATTTGCCCTGGGGATCCCATCTCCATCTCCCTAGTGCTGGGATTATAGTGTTGGGATTATAGGCAGGCCTCCATGCCTGCTCTGCTTTCATATGGGGACTTGGGTGGTATCCAAAACTCTGGTCCTGATGCTTGTGTGGTAGGCATGTTACTGACTGAGCCATCATGCCAACCCCTGGTTTTCTTGTTTTCTCATCTCTGGGTGAGCTAAGCTCACTTCTGCCACTTATTGACTTCATTTCTCAGCCTTCCTTGGAGTGGGGAGTGGCCTTGGGACAGTGGTACTCCCTGAGGTGAGGGTGTGCATGTCTTCACTGTCCAGGCCCAGCCCACAAAGGGAAGAGCATGGCCATCACATCGTTTTGACTCTGCTCACTGGCTGGAATACTCTCGTGATTGCACGAGCTAGAGCAGCTCTTCAGATAAGAAGCTGGAAGCAGGAGAGAGGCCACCTGAGTGCCTAGCATCATTTGAGCTAAGCATCTGATGCAAACTTAGCATTTCAGCCCAGAACTGTGTGGTAGCTCAACAGCTATGGGAAGCAATCTTTTCTCTTGTTTTAAACCACTGTTATTTTGAGTATCTTTCTTGATACTTCTGAGCCTATTTCCTGATCAGTATTCGTATCCAGGGTAGAAGGGACTATTCTGAAAGGAGTTCCCGTAGTGGCTGTGCTTATGGGTACGAGCATATGTGCTGTCAGAGTTTGGTAATAAGAATCTTTTTTTTTTTTTTTTTTGTAAATTCTTTCCTTCTGTCTTGAGCTGACTTTTTTCATTCTTGCCTCTTCTTAAGACTCTATTTTCCTCTCCTTTAACTCAATCACTCTTCTATAAGCCCTGGATTTCCTTTCCTCATCAACTCAGCATCATTTCCATTTCTTCTTTCTTTGTGGCCTCAACAACAACAAAAAAAAAGAGTACCAAAGATTCTTATTGATGTTCATTTTGAAATCAAGCAAAACAAAGCTGAAAGTAAACATGGGATACTGATAGTTAATGCATGTAGAGGAACTGCAGGACTCAGTAAGATTAATGAATGCATACATGCAGGACATCCCAAGTCCTTGGTGGTTAGTGTTTTGGGAAGGGTTCATACCTCTGCTCTTGCTCATTGTGCTAAGGAACTCTCTTTCTCCTTATCTCTGGCACCTCTCCCTAGCAGGTAATGTCAATCCTACTTACAGGAAAACTCATCTTCCTTGCACATCTATTTCTTTCCATGCATCTTGGTTCCAGAGGCTCTAAGAAGAGACTTAGAAGAAGCTTTTTCCATTACTGATATCTATGGACTTGCCCTTCTTATCCTGAGACGATGATTGTCCCATAGTTGGCTCTACTGCTTTTTACATTGCAATATGCAGTGAAAAGGTAAAAGCATGCATACACAGCTGTATAAGTTCTAGGTTGGAGGTCAGCAGTAGACAGCCAAGGAACACAGATTTCTGTCTTAATGGTGTGTTTGCTGAGATCTGAAAGCACGCTTTAGGAAGGACACTGGACAAGTCACTCATGCTCACCAGAACTCCCTTGTTTCATCTATATAAGGGGTCCTTTTGGGTCCTCTTTGACCAGGGAATTGGGAAGATCAAATGAGATATTCATGAAGTACTATGCAGGTCATAATGCAGTTTACCTGTACCTAATCAACTGAGCAGTTGGGATGTACACAGTGTAGAGACGGGAGCACAATATGTATTAGAAAACTTAAGGAAGGTCTTATGAAGGAGTTAGAACCATACCCTAAGACAGAGGGCACTCAGTCGTTTCTGCGGTCATAGCTATCTGATGGAAGAAGACAGAGACTTCTTTCCCAGGCTTCTTTAATGGCAGAGTTCATGCACACTATCTATGCTCTGCACACAGGTGAGATTTTAGTTTAGAAACAAATGACTCAAAAAGCAAACTTCACCTAGAACCTGATATCTCACATAGCCCAAAAGATAATTCAGTGGAAGCCTTCTATGACTAGCGTCTGTCCCAAGTGCACTGAGTCTCCACTGCGCTGTCCTGCAGTGATATTTGGATACTGCTCTTGGTTGCTTAAACCCCCAGCCCATGCTTTACTTTTACTGGAGCTTCTGGGAAGTATTTTACATCCTTTGATCTTTATTTTTCTGCCCAGACTGGTACAGGTGGGTTCTGCTGGTTGCAACTAAGAATCATAGCTGGCGGTGAAGACTGGCAGAATCCCTTAGCGGAGTCAGCAGGCAGACATGCACATCCTCAGAATGGTGTTAAGCAAATGATTTCACAGTGAGTTGCTTGTAAGTGTGAAGCAGCGGTGAAGGTTGGCTAGGTGGAGTGGAACTCAATGACCTAAGCTCCGAGGCCTTGTAGAGGAAGAGCAGTTTCAAACCACAGACAGGAGACTAGTGGTGATATGTAGCAGATAAATGACAGCCACGAATATAAGTTTGGAAGAACATGAAGACCCAGCTTCCAGTCTTCTCCTTTCTGCTGGTAGTGGTTTGAATTTAAGTCACAGCATTTGATGCTGGATAAATTGATCAAAGGAGCCAACACAGGCTCTGGGGTAGGTGTTAAATCAGAGGTAAATGGGAAGAGCCAGGTATCAGCCCTGTGGAAACAGAGCCTTGCCGAGTAGCTCGGTATTGAGAACGATAGAGCTGTTTTTGTGATGGGCTGATTCCCATGTTCACCCTTGGCTAGGAGAGAGCTCTGTACCACAAGTAACTCCCCAGTAAGACAACTTAGAGAAAGTGGTGGATATCTAGTGGGACTGGATGTTCGGAACAGGTAAAGGAGTTGGTGCCCACTCCACCTGTCCTCAGAGATCCCTTAAAGCAATGCACACTGTTGAGTGCAGAGATACAAAAACACAGGCTGAAGCGATCTGACTAGAGGTGACACAAACCCTCTGAGTGGTCCTTTTCCTCCTTGGATAGCAGCATCCTTTGGGACATTCATAGCAGCTTCTTGTCCTCCAGCCCATTGTAGGGTTGTGAATTGGTATCATTAAGTTTTAAGTTGCTCTGCAGTCTCAGAGCAAGTGATCGTGTAAATATCAGGAAGCTAGATGGGAGGAGAAGCAAGTCCTGGCCTGACTCTCAAGTTCCTGGATTACTGCTTATTAACTAACATCCAGAAAACCCCCAAGAACAGCACCCCATCCCTTAAATTGCTAGCCCAGCTGACGTTATGAGTGCCACGTTAGAACAGTAAAGCTAATAATTGTAACCATGTAGATGCAGAAACCATTAACATTTCTCATGCCCCATGGTAGGAAGAAATATATTAAAAATTGATTTTTTTTTTAGTTTCTGCCTTTGTCTGTGTAACATTTGTAATAAAGGACACAGGAGAAAGTATCCTTTAAAATTGATATTTCAAAGCATTTTGGGCTTGTTGGTGTTAAAATAAATTTTTATTAATGGGTTCATATTGCATGGGAAAAGGTCAGCATCTGAATATGACAATTTTATCTTCTTAAAGAGAGAGAGAGAGTGTGTATGTGTTAGAACTCTTGAATAATTACACACAAGCCAGTATCTAGCTACCTCTTCAGATTAAACCATTTTTAGATGTGAAATTATCCTTTTGTTGTGATCTGAGCTAAATGTAGATGAATGTCCAGCTTATGTTTTTTTCTACTCTTATGTCTCTTTTCTCTTTTTCTGTCTCTCTTTATGCACAGAGTGTAACTTGTTTCCCTCCTATATAAGCAGTAGTTGGAGCCACGTGTTATGTCACCTGTTTGTCTCTGGAATTCTATAGCCAGTTTATTCACATAACTAAACAAGCTTATGTTCATGTGTGAAGAACACATTTCACTGTATTTTCTTCCTGTTGCTGCTTCCTGGTCATGATGGGATGAACATAAAATTATGTGGGTGTTTTTTTTTCTGCAGTCACTTTAAATAAAACATACTTTGGGAAAGCCTGCCTCATGTGTTGTGAATGTTTTAGAATGTGTCTTAGCTATAATTCCCTAGAAATGAAATGGCATGGAGCACTTCTGATGCATTTTCATTAATCTGGTATAATCTTGCTGATGATTTGAGTTTATCAATGAGCATATAGACTGTCAGTAATAGCACTGCCAGATGCTTGGATTTATTATGTATTTTGTAATTCTGTAGGTGGCTTGGACAAGGTTGGTTCATATAAGAAAAACAAAACAAAACAAAATCTTGAATTCAGAGAATTGCAGAGGCTGGACACATTAATTTCTCAGTTACATAAAGTTCATAAAGAATGACATTTTATGCTAACCTGTTCATCATATTTTTTAGAAAGACTTGTGATAGATTAATAAAACATAGCAAGTCTGCTATTCAAACCAAATCTTATAATCTTTATAATAAATTGAACATAAACTCCTGACAGAATGGAGAAAGATGGTCAGGGGATGTTAACAGTTAAGAATTTCACCATAGAATACATTAGTTCCTTTCAAATGGCCCTCCCTTTTCACATTGAAATGGGTACAGTGTAAGGCTAGAGGTTTTTCTTTAGCCAGTAAGCAGAGCTGGATGCAAATTGGATGCTTAGAGTCTGGGGCAGGGTGCTAACCATGGCTACTCATATCTGCAAGGAGTCCTTCTATGAAATGCCAGTTGGAACTGTGGTCATTTGGGTGGATGTGACTGTCTGCCACAGTTGCACAAGAGACTAGTCATTTTTAAATATTAGTATGGCATCTGTGCCGTGTGAATTCAAAAGCAAACTAGTATAAAGTGTGATGCAAATCTATCCAGGATGTGTACTACAGAAGTGCCCCAGCGCACATTAACATTTCACCTTTCAGTTCCTGCAAAGCTGCTGTCATGCCATCACAAAGAGGGCGGTTCAGGGGTAATGTTCACAGAAGTTGAAAGTGAAAAGAATACTTTTATTCTTCCCCGTTATTTATTCTTCCCAAAGCTATCCACTTCTTAGACACTTAAATTTTCCACTGTAGCCATGTAAAGGTTGACGGCTTCTTTGAATTTTTGTTTAGCATTTTTGTTTGTTTTACAGAAAGCTAAGCCTCCATTCTCAGCTTCTTCTCTTTGGAATAGAGGTGATTTTATGCAAATCCTGTTTTGTGCTGGGCTCACTGTGCCAGTGGCTGCAGTGGCCAGGAGAACCGTGGCATATGTTCAGCAGGCTCTGTCTGTCCGGCACCGTCAGGGGGCTGAGCACCATAAAGAGACAAGCTATGAGCTCTCCATGGTCAGGGGAGTGCTAGCAACAAGGACTTCTGACAATGCTGTGGTCTTGAGTAGAAGCGGAGAAGCCTTGCCTTCCTCCTTCCCTACCTTTCCTTTCCTTTGTTTCTTTACCTCCTAAAACCCTTTTCTTTCTTCTTTTTCAAGTTAAGCAGAGGAAGTCTTCAGGTTATTATCGTTACTACATCAGTCCACTAGGGTTTCTAACACAAGATTCCAGAGCTCTGGTGGCTTAAACAGCAGAAATTTCTTTTCTTGCAGTTAGAGCCTGAAAATGCAGGGTCAGGAGAGTAGAGTTCTCACGAGGCTTCTCTCCTTTGACTGGTAGGGTGTCGTGTTCTCTGTGTGTTTTATGTAGCTTTTTTTTTTTTGCACACATTTGTGTTATCTCTTTCTTTTCTTATAGGAACGTGAGCCCTACTGGATGAGGGCTTCCTCCTTTTGATTTCATTTAATCTTTATTCTTTAAAGGTTGTGTCTCCCAGTGCAGTTAGATTGTAGTAGGTTAGGGCTTCAACCTGTAAATGTGGGAAGGAGGAGCCCTGGACATCTGCCTGGATAAGTGCATCAATTACACTACTGTATGAAAAGAGATCCTTGTCTGTTTTGGAAAGTGAAAGTTATTCATTACATATCCAAGAGAGATTTCTTGGTCAAGGTGCTCACACTCCATTCTATGCCCACCTTCCATTGAATACTCCAGTTCTCATTTCCAGAACATCTTTCTCCAGAGTCAACTGCCCACCTCTTTAAAGTCCTATGCCTAAAGAACAGTCAGAATGGTGTTGCCAAACCACTCAATTCTAGGAATCTTCATTATTTAATGAATCCATTAAGGTTCCCTGGTTCCTCTTTTTTGCCCCACATCAAAGCTGCCCTACTCTCATGCCCCTCAGCCTCACACTCCATCCTTGATTGTTTTGATGGTTCACATTTGCTAAGCCAAACTCAACTTGCTTACACTATGTGAATTTCAAGTTCCAGTAGACAGATGACAAACACCATCATCATTGCCAATACTTATTTGACAGCCATTTCTTGAAGTATATTATCTTATTTGCTTCTTAAACTCTACACAGCAGTTACCCCCATGATTCATGTGTCTCAAGTGTGAAACTAAAACCTTAGGTCATTTGCATTTTAGGCATTAGAAATAAAGTAACTCAAGAATTGAGGTAATTGCTCAAGACAATGATGGCCGAACACACATTTTGACTTGAGAAGTGTTTTTCTAGTATTTGTGCTATAATCTGTTTTTTTTTTTTTTTCTGGTAGAAATACCTAGTATGTAGATTTGTAAATGACACAGAAGCCTCCATTGTTCAATTCACTACTTAAAGTCATGAATGAACTAAGGTCTCAAGTGGACTGTAATTTCCATGGGGCTACACAATGAAATGCCATCCAACACACACTAGACACCCATGGTTATTATTTCAGATGATAACCAATACTTATCAGATTTGAATGTATAAAAAACATTTTGTCTGTATAGTCTCAAATTTTTCACAAGTATGATTTACATAATCATTAATGCCCCCATCTTGCAGATAATGGAAACTGAAGCCAGCAAAAACATTAAGACAGTCACATAGTTAAAATGGACCCAACACTCTGACTCAATGGCTCTTTGCATTAAAACCTTTTCTGACCCACTGGCTTTGTCTGCATCCACAGCCTTGGCTCCTGAACCTACACATCCCACTGCTGTTTTACTTGAAGCAGTATTGTCTAAATAAAACATGGACACAGGCCTGAGTATAGGCCAATCAGTACAATTAACTGTATCTGGCCAAGGCTAAGACTCAACATTTTATATAAATGAGGATAAACAATGATAGCTACATTAAAACAGCATTTTATTAATTCAAAAAAACCAATTAGCACTTTTTTATGACCATGAGAATGAGAGACAAGATTTTGGCCTCAAAAGTCATGACAATATATCAATTAAGTAATATGTGCAAAACATGAACACAGTTCCCCAGTATAACAAGTTCTGGCTCATTGCTATGGGGTGGTATCATCATTATTGCTACTACTTGTATTATTTTGGAGCCTTTGAGGATGTGTGTCTTTCTTGCATATGGCCTTAGATCTTTGTGGAAACACATATACACATTCTTAAGCAAGGAACAGTTTTTTGTCATATTACCATTTTTGGATCATCAATAAATAATGGACAGGATGCAGCTTAGCCCTGAATCCAACAATCTGGCTGGCTCTCTGTGGCTTTATAGTTCTTCTTCTCTCTTTTTATCCTGCCAGGCTATTAGAAGTCCTCCTCATTGATCTCCAATAGCTTTCAAAGCAGCTGGGAAAATACCTTTTATTTCATGAGCCACTGTTTCCCCCTCCACATCCCACCATTTGCTGGCCCTTTCTACAATGTGGTGATGGAGCGTTTCTGAGGTCACCATCCAGGCACCAACAAGTTTGCTTGGTTAGCATATCCCCTACCAATGATGTTCTATGTTTTCTCTTGAGCTGTTGATTTCATTTCAGAAGTACATCCCATATATTCAATTAGGAACACTTAGGGGGAAAAACTTTTTTCTCCTGGTTTATAGTCCCATCTGGAGGAAGGGAGTTACTCTGCAGAATAAATTGAGTGTGAAATTTGGCTATGCAATAAGAATTCACTTCCGTTAAGGCAAAGAGAAGGGATGCATAAAATTTAAATCATGCATAGAATAAATGCTTTATCTTTAAGAAACATATAAATAGCCATCAAACACCATAGAAACATAGAGGGTTTCCTCTTTTTTTTTTTTAAGAAACAAATTTGTGTGCAATTTCAGAGCAAAAACTTTGCAAGGAAAGATTATGCATGTCCAATGCTGATAAGACTGCCCAAATATAAATTTTATGATGCATTTCCTTTAGAATTTCATCTTTTACCAGCACAATCAAAGAAAGGAAAATAAAGTTTGAAAGCCTTTGGAGAGCAGAGGGCAGGCACCTGAGGAAATCAGGAAAGAATTGAGAACCTGAATCTATAGCTAATTTGTGACATTTTTGCTAAGGTTGCTCTCCTTAAAAGAAGGCACTTGCTCTAAATTCTCTTTCCTTCTTCATCTGCAGGACTGCAAACACCAGCCATGGATTAAAAAAAATGCAGGGTAGGAAGGGAGAAGAGGGAAGAATTAGGGGAATTTTCAAACTTCCATCTTATTCCTGAAGTCCACAATGGAAGGATTGCTCTCATCTGAATTGAATAATAATGTAGTTAACTTTTTCTTATTCAGCAATAGAAGTCTCTCAGATGGAGCTCTGATACAGATGGCAAGTCATAGGCTAAAGATGAGGAGGTCCCTCAGAGAACCCTCACTATCAGACACCCTGAGATATGCACACACAAGAATTGTCTTTCCAGAATTTTTCTATGGGGCAAAAAAAGTGTAGCAGACATATATTTCATAAAGAAGGATCTGCTAGTTTAACACCATGTCAGTTACCTGAGGGGTACAGTACTCCATCTGCAATCCCAAGGAGTGAGGAAAAGTTCTGCTTTGCCCATCTCAACATATGACCCACGGAAACTTTCTGTCTTGCACATCTGTGCATTCTAACTTTAGAGACTGCTGTTTATTTTCAGGAAATATTGAATTCATCTTCCCAGCCTAGATTTATTCTACTGGCAAGAGATCTCAGATTTTCATTTTTATTATTATCTCTTTAAACCTGATTGTGTTTGACTTCTTACAGTTTCATTATTCCTAAGTACCACCTCTGACGTTTTACATTTCACATTTTACTTGTCTCTTTAAATGTCTGTGCCTGTCTTCCTGTGTCATGCGGGGAGGGTGAATTTCTCCTTTTTCATTCTTATTAAGCAACATCATTGGGATAAGCAATGTGGCAACCAAAGCAGGCTCTTTCAAAGTATGGATGCTAGTATAGATGATACATTTTGTGCTTAGATTAGCTCTAAAAGTGCCATTTTCCCCTAAAAATATTAGTATGAGAAATTCAACATTGAAGTTAGAAGCTTGAAAGAAACAGGAGCTAAGTTCTGTATCTTATCTTTTGAGAAGAGCATTGCTACTTTGGATAGTTTCTTTAAAGAAGTGGATTAACCTTCAGTAAATAACAAATTAGGCAATTCTGAACACACTGTGCCTCAACCATATAGATAACATGAATTACTTCTTTGTTTTATTACATTACTTTAACTTTATATGGAACCTCACTCTCAAGGATCTCTCAGTATTTGCACATTAAGTCTCCCATATATCTAGGAATGACTTTCAGAAGACACACACACACACACACACACACACACACACACATCTGTTGTAGGCTCATTCAATCAATGACTCTTCAGCATAGACTAGGTCTGGCTTGGTAGTGGAGCTTAGAGCCCTCTTAGTACTTTGCTAGGTGCTGCCATTCCAGTTGTTGGGCTCTAGAAAGATCTGGCAATTTGTGTGGTAGGCATCTGATTATCCTAGTAGCTAGTATGGATATGTTTTGATGTTTTAGCAACAGAGGCAGTGTACCATATTGAATATCAGTCATGCATGTGTCATTAGAAAGATGTTAAGAAACAGAAATAGTCATTGCTTTTCTCATGATAGAAAAATCACATAAGAGAGCAGAAATTTGGATCATCCTTTCTGACCTTAATTAAATTCATTGTCATTGACACTATGGAGAATTGTTTCTGCCCTCATATTCTTTCCATGTAGATAGGAAGAAGTGACACACAGATAACATATTTCGTAAGTATCAGCAAATACTCATATGAATGAGTTGACCAAGGTGAAGAGCATAGCACATGGCTCATGTGTTAAATCCACCATCTTTTAAGAGGGTCACATTGTAACTTAATTGTGCTCAGCAGCTGTCTTTGAGGCAAGCGGGTCTAGGAATCTCATTGTATATGGGATCCATGGGCAACTTAGTGGCAAAAAGAACTCAACTATCAAAATGTCTAAATGTGGGCAGGAGAGATGGCCTAGTGGTTAAAGTGCTTGCTTGCTAAGCCTAAGGACCCAGGTTCAATTCCTCTGTACCTATGTAAGCCAGATGGTGGCACATGCGTTTGGAGTTCATTTGCAGTAGCTAGAGACCCTGGCATGCCCCTTCTCTCTAATTGCCAATCTCATAAATAAATAAACAAATATAAATATTTTTTAAAATGTCTAAATGTGTCTAGGGTTGGGACTGAATATAAAACATTAGGGGAAGTTTTGATTTGTGTATAATTGTGATCATCATGGGAACTTTGGGAGAATACCAACAATTGAAATCTTCCTACCTTCCAAAAGTGCTTACAACTTCTTAGGATAGAGAGAACTGTTATAAAGGTTGATGCGCAGGGATTCACTGATCACTTCCATAGGCCCTGCATTCTCCCTGGCCAGGAAGTGTCTCAAAGAGTCAACAGAGTTCCAGCACCAAGAGAGGCGATGTGCCTCATGTTTATGAATCCATGTTGTAGAGTGAGTCATAACTGCTTCACCGACTAGATTCATGACCCCAGGAAAGCCATGTAACATGTGTTACTCTGTTTCCTTGTTCATGATAAAGCACATAATAGAGCCGGGCGTGGTGGCGCACGCCTTTAATCCCAGCACTCGGGAGGCAGAGGTAAGAGGATCGCCGTGAGTTCGAGGCCACCCTGAGACTCCATAGTGAATTCCAGGTCAGCCTGGGCTAGAGTGAGACCCTACCTCGAAAAACCAAAACCAAAATAAATAAATAAATAAATAAATAAATAAATAAATAAAGCACATAATAGTAGAACTTGTTTTATGGGAATATGGTGAGGTTAATTTACTTTGAATATATAACTTTTTTTTTTTTTTAGAAAATCATGCACAGAAAGCACTCAATAAATGGTAGCATTTAAAAGTGATACTCTGACCTTGGCACTGTGGTTGGAAGGCTTGATTCCCAGCCTCGGTTCAACTCTCAAACAGTTGTGTGGCTCCAGAAAGCCACTTAGCTGCTGGGCTAAGTGAACAGCATTCTTTCTCATCAGTAAAATGAGACTCTCTGTCTTGGTCAGTCAGACTGAGAGTTTCTCTACAGATCTCCCTAATAGCCCTGCTGGTAAAAGCCCTTTGCAAGCAATACAGTTCTGGACAAGTGCAAAGGCCCAGTAGGTGTTATCTTAACAAGGCCTTTATTAGCAAGACTGGGTTACTCTCATCTAGTTGCAGAACAAGGTGTTTAAAAGGAAAAGACTATTGTTAAAATAATATGAAGAGGGAATGAATGGGAAGGCAAAGCAACACTAAAGATATGCTAGGTACAGCGGCATCACTGAGTGATCTGAAAAGGCTTGTTAGACATGGTAGAATCAGTGCTGTGATCTGAAGGAAGGGATAGGATACCAGAGACTAAATTTTGTAAGAATAAAGACATGGATAGTAATAACCATAATGTTGCAATCTCTGTATTAAGATGCCTGTGCTAGTATGGATTATTCAGTGTGTTCTCAGAAAAATAAAACCTTCCATGCACCTCATTTTACAGAGGTGATAACTGAGGCTTAGAAAGTTTAAATCACTGTGCTAGAGAGATCTCAGTTGGCCATGTACCTATGTAAATATGAGACAGGGCTGCACAAGCCTTTAATCTCAGCAGTGTGGAAGTAGAGGCAGGTAGATCTCTGGAACTCACTGCCAGATACTCTAACTTAATTGGTGAAGTCCAGGGAATGTGAGTCCCTGCCTCAAAATTGGTGATCTGATGTCGAGGTCTAGAATGTCAGTGAGGAGGACCCTACTGCCTCCATGTATGTTTAGGAGGTGGAGAGCAGATCTGAAACATCTTCCTCCCTCATCTCCTTCCTGCTCCTTATTTCTTTAGGTTATTTTTTTCTAGGAAGCTTTCTTTGATCGTCTCTTCTCTCTGGGCTTTATGCCCCTCTATGCTTTCTCCAGGATAGCCATTGCTATACAATTGCATCATATCCTGCTCTGTATCTGATACCTTCAGCTAGACTGTGACCTCAGAAGACAAGAGACAAGGTTGTTCATTATGGAGTTCAAAGAAAGATAGATGGAAGAAGGAGGGAGGGAAGGAAGGAAGGAAGGAAAGAAGGAAAGAAGGTGAAAGAGTATATTGAAAGATAAACTTGGTAATAAGATAAACTTTGGTGGTTTATATTACAGTATAACTTTTAGAAGCCCCTCTAAGGCAGAATTGCCATATCTCTCCCCTTCCCCATACACACATGTGGGAAATATGCTTTCTTTTTGAAGCTCTCAAGAGGCAATGAGAGCCTACTTGTGGGTAGGCCGATAGTCCCATCAGAGTGTGCGTGGCTGTTGTCTGCCTGCATCTGCTTTACCTGCTCTGCTGATATGTGGGCCCCATGGCTCAGAGCCATTGCAGCCAATTTGTTCGATAATCTGCAAATTAAAAATTCAATAAGTCATTCCCAGAATCATTTTCAAAAGCTAGGACATAGAAATTAACATGTTAATAATCACTGCACGGTGGGGTGGGTTTTCTGCTGTGGGTTGTCATTGCTTTAATTTGGTATTACAAAAAAGCCACAGGATGCAATCCTTTCATTTTGCCACTCAGAGTGTAGGCTTTTAGGGGTGTTCTGTACGTATTGATGTGGGTAATGATATTGTGCATGGATTTTGTGGCAACTTAGGCAAGAAACAAATAGGGTATGTTAAAATTCATCAGAATGTCCTTTAATAATAAGGTCTTATATCTACATAGCACTTTTGGTGTTTTGCACATCCTCAAATGACTCTCAGATGTGCTGTCAACAAGCCTGAGAGGTGGGAAGGCATTTTCTTCTGCATTCACACATGGAGAGACGTATCAGGAAATGTGTGCTCTCACACCAATAACTCCTGCATAGTAAGGTATGATGGCCACTGGCTCTTTGCTAGGTACAGACCCTTGCCTCTGAATGTGGAACCTTCCTAAAGGGCTAACAGATTCATGCACAGGTTGCTCCAGTGATTCAGATCTAATAACCTCAAGCCAAAATCCCCACTCTGAAAACTCTTCCAGGAGCAGCAACGTTTTGATAGACAGAGCTGGGTTTTTCTACTACAAATTAATTCAAACCCTAAATTTACTACTTAAGCCATCTGAGCTTCAAATGTCCTATTTCAATGAGTGATGGGATAATAACTACTCATAAGGTCACTGTTAGGATGAAGGTAGAGAGGACTGGTGAAAAAGTACTCAGTGGGTTTTAGTGATTCCTGATACTTGTTACCAAAGACAAATATATAAAGCTGGGCATTTTGGTATGCACTTTCAATCCCAGCACTTGGGAGGCAGAGGTAGGAGGATCACCATGAGTTTGAATAGTTTGAATCTATCATGAGTCTACATAGTGAATTCCAGGTCCACCTGGGCAAGAGTGACACCCTACTTTGGAAAAAAAATACAAGTAGCTAAAGATATTTGAAATAGAAAGTATTAAACAATCTTCACTCTCCATATAGTAACCACTGTGATTACATTTAAGCTGATTACAATAAAAGTAAACATCTAATTATTTTGTTTCACCACTCACATGCCAAGTGTCCAGTAGCCACATGGGGCTAGTGGCCACCGTCTTGGCAAGCATGGACACAGAACATACTAGTGCACACCACAACCTTAGGCGAGAAGATGTCCCAAAGAAGCAGGCAGATTAGACACTTTTCCAAATGTCACTCCCATTGCCACCAGAGGAGGCCGCTGGGAAGGTGTGGACCAGTGTGTTCCTACTTTTCTTTGTTTCACCTGATTGTTTACATTGGAGCTATGCAGATTGCGCTGAGGGATCTAGTGTGGTACATTTAACAGGCCCACTCCAGAACATCCTGCTGATAATTGCGTTGAGCTCTGTGAATGGTGGGTAATTTCCTCTCAGGTGCCTGTTCGACACGCTTGTTTGGCATGCTTTATTGCCGGGTGGATTTACACTCTGCTTTTGCCATAAAAACTGTTTCCAAAAGAAACAAGAAGCATGGCAAGATAAAAAGCAATATAAAAGAGTATTTTGTGATTTATTTATGTCAAATTTATGGAAGATGACAGGAGGCATTACAGTTCCAAAATTAGTTGTCACAGTCAGACTATAAATCCTGTAGGACAGGAGTTACAGGAATGAGTTGGGGACTGGGACCCCTGGGTCTGTGAGGGGCCCATGGGAAGCCCGGAGAAGGCAGGGAGCTGCGCACACTATCCGCAGAAGGGTTGTCGGACCATCCTTCAAGCAGAAGATCTGCTCTGTACCAGACAAGTATCAGGCACTTGCTATGTTTTGAACTTTCTATGTATAATCTTCTTTAATCTCTGCTGGCTTTTGCTAGCTTAACCACATGCATAAATTCTGTGACAGAAGAGATACTGTGAAAAGGAGGCCAAACCAGATAACAAAGATGGTGGCCAACTTGAATGTACTTACTATGTTCTCACTAAAAACTGCCATTCATTCAAGGCGAGCAGTACTTGTTCAGCACCATTGCATGCCAGGCACAGTACCAAGGCACCAGTGGTACAGACATGACAAGATATGGTGTCTATTGTCAAGGAACTTTGGTCTAGCAAGTGATTGAGCTGATATACAAACAACTGTGATCCAACTTGCATTGAAAAGGCAATGTGCAGTTCTTTGGGGGTAACAAGGAAACTCCTCTTCAATCCCACCTGGTGTATGTGGAAGAGTTTTGTGGAGGAGAAATCTCTGTGAGAGCAGATGGGCCTTCAATGTTCAGAGATGGGAGAGCGGATCCACTGACGCCTTCTCAGCTCATGACATGAGCTCAAAGAAGCTGGGCTGGTGTCAGTACCTTTACATAGCTTTGGGTCCTTTGGCTTTGCAGGCAAGTGCTTTAATCACTAAGCACTCTCTTCACCCTTCATTTTATATTTTTTTAATTCAGTATAACAGTTGTACATATTTATGGGGTCCAGTGTAATGATACATGTATATAATATGCAATGATAAGGGCCATTAGCATATCCATCACCTCAAAAATTTTGCGCATTTGCATATATGTGTTTGTCCATAGGTGGGTGCACATGTGCACATGCAGATGTTTAGGCCAGAAGAGAATTTTGGTTGTTATCGTCAGGAATAACATCTAACTCCTATACGATAGGGTGTCTCACTGGCCTGGAACTCGCTAATTAGGGTGCACTAGCTAGCTATTGAGACCCAGGAATTCACTGATCTCTCTGCTTGCCCAGCACCAGGATTATACAGGTGCACGTTCATTAGTCATTTTAAAAAAACGTTTAGGGGAGGTGGGTAGAATTGGTGCACCAGGGCCTCAGCCACCGCAATCAAATATCAAACTCCAGACGCTTGCGCCCCCTAGTGGGCATGTTCGTTCTTGCGCTTGCCTCACCTTTGTACGTCTGTTATTAGCCATGTTTAATTTTTGTTGTTGTTTATTTGAGAGCGACAGACAGAGAGAGAAAGAGGCAGAGAGAGAGAGAAAGAGAGAGAGAGAGAGAGAATGAATATGGGCGTGCCAGGGCATCCAGCCACCTGCAAACGAACTCCAGATGCGTTCGCCCCCTTGTGCCTTAATAGACTTTTTTTTTCTTCTTTTTTCTTTATTAGTCAGTTCTGTATTCAGCAAATACAGTCAGTTTGGTACCATTATTAGGCTCATCCGTGACCTACCCCCTCCCCTGGGACCCTCCTTGTTGAGGTATACCGGTCATGCATTGTGGAGTTAGCCCACAGTTATGGGTAAGCTAAATGTCTCTGCATATCATGACCCAACATGTGACTCTGACATTCTTTCCGCCCCCTCTTCCGCAAAATTTCCCTGAGCCATGTTGGGTTCATTTTTGGTCTGCTTCAGTGATGAGGTGTTGGGGGCCTCTGAGGCTCTGGCTCTCTGATTTGGTAGGAGTTGATTTTTCTCTGTGCTGATCTCCTTCCGCCTTGTGCTGGTATCCGGTTCATCAGGAAAACAGCCCCCTTGCTAGTTTCTCCAATTTTTCTTAGTTTCAGCCAGGGCCCTTTTGAGGTATGATGGGGTGGCTCTCTCCACAGGATCTACATCTATCTGAAAAAGAGAAGCAGATTCTCCAACGGAGAGTAAGTTAGCACCAGGACAAATGATATAACCCTTACTTTTTTTTTTTGATAGATAATTTAATACGTGTAGGCCCTTTTGTAGCCCACAATTGATGGTAGCTTGATATTGGCGAGTGGGCTTATGTTTGGATCTGGTTCTGACTTGTTTCCCAGCTCCAGCTATGGGTCCCATACCAGTGAGGGGATCAATTAGCCAAATTGAGAGCAGTTGGTTCCCCACCATGGCTGTGTGCCACCACTGCACTTGTGTGGGCATCACAAAAAGTTATTTGCTGCTAAGTAGGTTAGACCATGTGTTGCTTCGACAGATATTGGTCAATTTCCCCCAGCCGCCCATGTAGCACCTTCTGGCACTAGACGCGCTGACTGTCTGGGGACTGACTCTCTTCCAACTTCCAGCCATGCCATTCTAATTTGCATGTCAATCACATAGGTATCTTTAGCAGTAGGGTCTTACCACTAGCCTTTGGTGGGTCATCAAGTGCTCTGACAGAAATCTGTCTGTCTTTTAGGAAACCTTGTAGGTCTCTCTGATCAAAAGCTCATTGTGGATGATAGCCCCATGCTGGATCTGGGAGTTACAGGTCAGTGCCCACTAAGAAAATGAGGAAAAAGATAACTAATATACAAGAGTTAGAGATAAGAGAGAGAGAGAGACAGGGAGAGGGGAAGTGAGAGAGGGAAGATGTAGGAGATTAAGGTTAGTCTTAATCTTACCCTCTCCAGTGTCTTGTGGTTCAGGTGTTCCCTTTAAGGGTCTGGTGAAGGATCAGCCATTTGGTCTGTCTTTTAGTAAGTAGAAGATTATGGTACCATTGCCATTTGGGTCTAGATTTGTGTTTCCCACCCCTTTGTTGCCCTCCCCTCCCTCCCCTTCCATCCTTCCGTATGTCCCAAGCTTGTTTTTCTCTGCATTCCCCTTCACTGTAAGAGAAACTGCGGAACATCACACAAGTAAAACCTCAGGAGCCATCATTGCCTGCCCCCTTTCTCTCCATCTTTGCATCCCACAAGACACCCAATGCTAGATATATCTGAAATTTAGCTGTTTCTACCTTGTGGCCTTCGTAACGAATTCTAGTTGGTGTTATTGAAGGCAGTATAAAGAGCACAGAGGGCTGGAGGGATGGCTTAGCAGGTAAGGCACTTGCTTGCAAAGCCAAAGGACCCAGGTTCGCATCTTCAGAACCCATATAAGCCAGGTGCACAAGGTGGCACATGCTTCTGGAGTTTGCTGAAGCTGGAGGCCCTGGCACACCCTTCCTCTCTCTTTCTTTCAAATAAATACATAAAAGGTAAAGAGTACAGAGCCTGGAGATGGAGTGTGGGTTTGGATCCTGGCTCTGTAACTACAGTCTTTACCTTCGTCATCTGTAAATCAGGTGCAAAGCATAATACCTGTCTTGGAATTGTGAGATTTCATGAATGAGAGAGGAGCTTGTAGCATAGGTGAATTCCATCAAAGCTTTGCCATTATAATCAATCATGGGATATAGAATGTTATGTTGAGCACATCAGCTTTATCTCATGGAATCTTCCAACATCATGGGGGGTTGATAGCCCCATTTTAGAGATGAGAAAACCAAGTCTCCAAGAAGGGAGCTAGTTCACCCCTACATTCACAGAACAACAAAGCTGGCATTCTAACCCACAAGCAACTGAGGCTCAAGCCCATGCCCACTCTGCTTCCTCGCAGCAGAAAGACTTCCATACTGGCATCCTGTCCTCCAGCTCAAGAGGACTTAGTGAAGAAAAATGAGGGCATCAACACCATGTCCTCCCTTTCCAGCTCTTCCTCACTCTGCCTTTATACCCTGTGCCTGCCACTTTCCATCTCCTTTTTCCAAGAGCACCGGAAGCAAGAAAGTTCAGACATGTCAGGAATAGTCTTCTACTTTTTTTTGTAAATTTTTACTTACTTATTTGTAGGGGACAGTGGGGGCACACATGTGTCAGGTACAATTTTCATGCTGCTTTACACAGGTGCTGAGGAACTGAAACAGGGCCAAGAGACTTTGGATAGTACCTTTACCTGTGGAGACATTTCCCCAGTTCCTAGACAAATACTTCTTAAAAGAAAGTATGTGGTCACATATTTATGGACAGTTAAGCTGTCCAGAGAGTGCTAGACAGTGTATTAACTTCTCTCTAGGACTGAGGCTTATACTCAGCCTCCACATGGCTCCTGTCTTCCAGGGCTTGTCTACTTCTGCAAAGGAGCGCTCATTCTGCTGTAAATGAGCTGTAGGCATTACCTAATGATTAGGAAGGACTTACAATTGCTTTAAGACACAGGCATGACTTTAGTAGCCATGCCATATAAACCTTATGTGGATAAAAAGAGACAAGTAAATTAGATCAATCAAAGGTCATTCATTTACTCAGCTGGGAGTTCTGAAAGTTCTGGCAGCCTCTTTCTTGCCAGGAGTGAATGGGTTTAGAAGTGAGGATTTGCAATGGTATTTTGCTCACAAAAGTTTCCTGCAGTGGGTAAAGAATGATATTGCTCATGGTACTAGCAATAAGAGAGGCTCGGGAGGGAGGAGGAGGGAGAATCCCGCGAAACATGAAAGCCCCGTGCTATTTTCCTTTCCTTTGACAAAAAAAAAAAAAAAAATCATAACAGATCATCTGGGTTTAAGTGAGACCCTTGCTTCTTGAGCCTATGTTTTAGAAACTGATTGGTTGCGATTTTCTTTTTCGTGGGGACTCCACTATGTCAGGATTGCAAAATGTCACTTGACAGTTAGATGACCCCTATCTGAAAGGCACTGAGAAATGCCAATTGCAATTCAAGAATCTCAATTTTTGAATATACCTACAGCCTATTCCTGGGGAGAAGCACAATCCCTCCTTCATGGGCATGCTAAGTGTTGTGCTGAGAAAAAAAAAAAAAAGGTAGAGAGAGTTCTTTGGAATGAAATGAAATTTGCAGCTAGGAACTCAGGTCCCTGATGGTTAAGGGGTCTCCCTTTTTTTCAGTGCTGCTTGCTGTGTAGCTCTGTGTGATCAGGAAAGGGCCAAATGCAATTAAAATAGATGAGACAAAAGACACAATCTAATGGTCTCTACTTGGACTTTAGGCAAGGTTGCAGTCCATATATGTACTGGTTCCCAGCAGACCAAGTTCATGCAGTAAGCTCTAGGCAAACAGGAGATTTGTATTGATTTTGGGACTGTTCAAACTCAAACAAATATCTTCCTGGCTAAGAAGACTCAGCCTCCAGCAGTACCGCCCGGTTTGGATTTGGGAATTGCCAAACTGCCTCAGGCAGCCTTGAACTCAGAGATGTTCTGAGTGGAGCAGGGAGGAGAAACATATTGAGGCACAGTTTTACTTCCAGTGTTCTTTCTGGAACACTGTTTGACCATGAAGAAGCCATTACCTTCTCTGGACCTCAGCTTTCTAATCTGTAAAAGCTTTCTTACCTCTGTACTTATGTGACCAACCTTGGTATTGCCTTTCAAAGTTCCTTCACTTTTCCATAGAGTGCATTACAAAATTGGACAATTATTGTGATAAGGGCATTTAGACTTTTCTATCCTGCTATACTTGAGAAGAAAAACAGCCCTTTACTATTTTTGCTTTCTTTTTGGCATTATTTTTCAAAAAAAAATAGAGAAAAGGTTGTGGAAGGAAGATAGGCACATTTGGCCTTCTCAGCAGATTTGATTTTTTTTTTTTTTTTTGTCTCTAGCCTGTTTTTTTTTTTTTTTTTTTTTAAACTGGTCAGAGGGTTTGACTTAGTTGGAAATGGCACCTAACAGTGCAAATGCTCATTATCTTTATTGCTCATGATCCACGGACCCATTTCTTTGTCCAAAGCCTTCATGAAACACAGCTTATTAGTTAAAGCATGCGCCTCAACTCCTCTAGGGCTGGTGTGTCACTTGGATAGCTTGCTGTCACTGTGTGGAAAAGGGTGATTTCAGAGAGTTATCTGTGACAAGCATCTCCTCACTGACTAACGTGCATGGAAGACTGTAATGGGTAGAGAATATGGTCATTCCATATCTGTCCCAGTTACCACAGGGAAAGGCCCGTTCTTACTCCATGTGGTTGCAATGCAATCACAGGTGATATAGGAGGCTAGGAAAGAGTATATCATTATTAAGTCCAATTAGCATATGTTGCTCTGGAAATTAGATTCATATTGAAATTATCCACACATGCCCTAAACATTCATCAGAAAGAAGGAGCACGGAGTCGCCAGGAGACCTATTCGGTTGGTTTCCCCAATAGATGCAAAAGATAGAATTTTTGAGAATTCTGAGGACTTCCCTTTGTCCTGTGGTTTTAGTGGGGATACCACTAAAAGACAAAATCATATCACATGCTTAGTTAAATCACTGGGATTCTCAACAAGTGGTGCTGTCAGGCCTCAGTCCTCCACTTATGGTTCTGACCTTGTGCTTTCTACCCTGATGGGATCTTGATCTGAAGGAAAGCTGATGTAAATGGCCACCCTGTCATCAGAGCTTCTGCCACGGTGGCAGACCTTTTTTTTGGGAGACAGGATTGTTAGGAGATAAAAAATGTGAAGTGGTGGACCTCCTCCTCCCTGGGAAATATAATTACTTGAATAGATGTGAAATTTGTTTTAAGAGCGCTGTCTAGAGACATTATCCGCCTCCGCTATTCCTTACACTATCTTTGTGGCTGTGTTTTGTTTTGTTTTCTATCAACATTTAGATTTAGCTAAATTAAGACATGGAAACATAATTAATACAATTCTTCACAGATTACTTCCCTGATAGCTCTGAGATTACTTACTTACCGTGGAAGTGGTTAACCTAAGTACCATTGTTTGACCATGTGCTTATAAACCCACCTGACCATCAGGTTCCTAGAGAAATCAGAATGACTTATTTTAGTGAAGCCTAATTCTGTTTTGAATTTGGGCAAATTAAAGGGAGCTTGAGGCCTCAGGTTACAGGGCAATCTGATGGTTTTCTCCCTGGGTAGAAGTTATTGAGCTGAATAGCTTGTTTCTTAAATCTTTTCTTTTAAATTTTACTTATTTATTTATGAGACAGAGAAAGAGAAAGAGAGAGAATGGGCATGTTGGGGCCTCTAGCCACTGCAAATGAACTTCAGATGCATGGGCCACCTCGTGCATGTGGCTTATGTGGGTAATAGGGAATCAAACCTGGGTCCTTAGGCTTTGCTGGCAATTGCCTTAAACATGAAGCCATCTCTTCAGCCTGTTTCTTAAATCGTAGCCATCTGCAAAGATGCAGCATGCAATTCAAGATGATGGGGAACCTATGCCAAAAACAATGATCATTTACATGTGTTTTTTTTTTCCTTTTAGTCATTTTCACAGGATAAGTGAGTGATTCCCAACAGGACTCTATGGAAAATTGACCGGACCAAAGTGTGCCCAGTGGAATTCAAATAGACTTGTGGTTTTGGCTCATTCCTAGCTCCCAAATTAGTAGCTAAAGATTGCCTGTTTAGTTTTGTTGTGCAAATTGACTGTGAATTACTTTTAAATGCTCTAGACAAGAGCATTGTCTTCACAATACCTCAGTACCATTGTCATTTGAATTGTGTCGGGGGGGGGGGCAGTGGGGAGGAGAGGGGTGTTCCTCTGTAATGTCCAGTGTTCAGTAGCATCTCTGGCCTCTGCCCACTGGATACTAGTAACACTCCCCCATTCCTCCCTGGCAGTCGTCACACACTAAGTTGTCTTTATTGCCAAGGCACCTCTGGGGAGAACTGCTACTGCTCTTGAGATAGTTCCACAGTAAAAGGATGCAAATTCAGGTCATTACATGTACTATAGGGGTGGGATCTTTCTGGCCCCTTATCAGGAGATTTCAAACAAGTTTTTAAAGGTTAGCCTGGATTATTACCTGATTTGACTCAGCAGGAAAAATCATACCATGTTGTGTGTGAAGTGACTATAACTTATTAGCTCATTAGTCTGGCTTTGAAAATGCCATCTTGAGTACTTGCTCAGACTGACCAACTTTGGGGGCTGAGCTGCTTTTTCATAAACTCTACGTTTTCTCTCTGGTCTTAGACACTCATTGCTTTACTTTCTGAGTTTACCATGGCCTGGTATGCCGAATGAAAAGTGGACTCACATGTGAGTGTCCACCTGTTCCTAATCTGCCATTGTCGTCACTTTACCAGCTGAGAGGCAGACGGAGACAGTTAAGAGGAGGCAGGCCTTCATCCCAACACCTTCCCTGGAAGGTCTAGCCCACAGCTATGGAGGGCTCAAAAGGAAAGCAGAGTCAATATACTCATTTTGGCATTTTCCCAAATGTCCATCATGAACGTACGGTAAATGGTTTTCCTGAAAGCCATGTTGTGCTCCATGGAAAAAGCAGGGAGGATTCTCAACTTCTGTTCTCACACTCTGTTCCCGGCCCCTCGCCTTCTGTGGAATTAAGCATCCCCTCAGCCAACTGAGGAGGATTTTCTGTTTAGGAGTGTGTCATACACATCCCGACATTGGAATAATTGTTGAAAGATGCAAGAGGGGCACATTTCATTTTGGACTTGATGCTTGGAAATAATTTGGAGACTGGGCAACCATTTCATATGTCCTGATGGATTTTTATCTGACCAGGTGTTCATTTTGTTCCCTGCTTAGCTCTCTGTCAGCAAAGAGCTTCTCCTTGTGTGGACAGCACAGAGGAGGACCATATGGTGGGTGATGCCTCCTCTTCACCCCGTGTAGTCACATTTGCATTCAGCTGTTGATGAGTTGATGGAGGGGAGACTCCTGTCCTACACAGGAAGTGTGTTGGTGCTTGGAGCAAGACTGGATGATACAGGATTCACTCTTTCTATGTGTTGGAGACTTCATCTTATTTTTATTTTATTTTACTGGTAAATAAATCAGAAATACTAGCTTGACTCATTTATTTGCATACTGAACTTCTAGGATATGTTCCAAATTCTACTCCTTATGTCAATGTGAATAAGCCTTTTGGGGATAAATGACCCTAAAAAACATAACCTTTAAGGAATTAAGATGACTTATATTATATTTTGGTAGATCACCCCTAATGTTTTCTAGACATTGTAAGTAGGAAGGACAAATCACTTTATTTTTATGCTATGTTTGATTGAGTTAAATATACTTTGTTTCATAAATATATTTAAGCACTTTCTAGAAGTAATGTTCCTATAAATGTTATAAATATGAATACTTCCATGAGTTTTTTAAATGCATTTATTTATTTATTTATTTGAGGGGGGGCAGATTGAGATATATAGAAGAGAATGGTCATGCCAGGATCTCCACCTACTGCAAACACACACCAGGCATGTGTGGCAGCTTGTGCATCTGGCTTATTTGAGTATTGGAGAATCAAACCTGGATACTTAGGCTTTACAGGAAAGTCCCTTAACCACTAAGCCATCTCTCCATCCTAGTATCAGTTATGCTCACAAATATAGCTATGTATTACGACCCATATAAGAACACTTATTTGAAAATTGCCTTGCATTTGAGAAAAATTGACACCATAATGTTCAATTCATTTTTAGGATAGATTATAATTAGTTCAGGCACACTGACTTGAATCAAAGTTTAAAAAATTAAATTTTCTGTGCTTTTTTATATGATTGAGTATATAAAAGTTTTCATTTTTCAAAAGACAACTGTTCCTTAAATTATGTGAAGTTTTTGGTTGATATCTCTCCATTTTATAAATTTGAAATATCCTTATTTAAGTGCATACCTAATGATATGAACTACCAGCACTTGGTTATGTCAGTACAAACCTCTTATAATGCTTACACCTTAAAAGGAATGAATATATACCCTAAATCCCTGTCTTTTTTCCTTTGGTTTCTCTCTCTCTCATAAAAAAGGGGGTCAGTCTATTGAGCTTACCTCAAAACAATTCAGAAGGACATACTTCTTAACTGTACACTTAAGAGCTGATCAATAAAATTTTGAATAGCATCTATAGCCATAACTTTGCCATTTGTATGTGAAGAGCTATATGAAAGAGAACATCGTTTTGTCTATGGCACTTATCACTACCACACATTATCCTCTTTCTCCTGCCAGTAGCCTATAAATAGTACAAGCCCTTGTTTTTCTTTGCTGTTATATGTTTAGAACCTAGAGGGATGCCTGACATGTTATAGACACTCAATAAATATTGTAATGGATGAGTGAATGAACAGATGTTAAATCATGTTGAGAATAATTTAGAATTTTTTCTGGTTCAATCCCTTCCTTAGACATATGTACAAATAAGGCTAAAGAAGATTGTTATATCAATTGACCATTTATTGACTCATTCCTCTTGTTCATCCATCAAATATTTATTGAACGCTCATCATATATTAAGCACAGTATTAAGTGATGTTGGTACCAGATCAAAGTAAAACAGAGACCCTATCCTTTGTGAAGTCAGTTTTCAAAAGGGAGGCAGAAAAAAAATGATGTTGGGCACTTTTATTCTTCAGTCAGAGAGGAGCATAAAGGGATATTCAGAAATGGTATAAGCTACTATACAGACACGAGAAGAAAGTAGGAGTAATGGCAGTAAAGGGTAGGAAATGAAAGGACATGAAGGCTTGTGGAAAGAAATAACATGGCCCATCCTCTAAGCCATACACCAAGGAGAGCAAATGAAATAACCTGGGAAAGGAATGGCTGTAGTGCTTAGAATGTAGCTCTAGACACATCATACTTGAGTTCACATCCTGACATTGGAACATTGGACAAGTTAAGTTCTTTGTGGCTCGGGTTTCTTATCTGTCAAGTGGAAATTACAGCGCTTGCCTCCCACAGGAGTCCACAGAGAAGACTGAATGGAATTCAGTTGTGTGCCTTCTACACAGCACCAGATCATCTGTTATAGAGTTAGGAAACCGGGGGAGCTGGTTAGGGCAGCCTTGGGAGAGACTGTATTTTTGTTGAATTCTGTATGTTTTGAAATAGGTATAAGTCAGAAAGGGAAATATTTGGATTGAATTTTGAGTCAAAGAACTTTCAGATCATCAAAATGGAGGGAAGCCTTCAAAGAAAAGGGACTAAAAAAGATGAAGACTAAAGACTTGTTGGAAGATGTGGTTTGGTGATGACTTTGGAGAGGGAGGGAGGGCAGAATGTCTGGAGAGTTCTTTCAGAGGTAGCGGAATCTAGATTTTCCCAGCTCAAGCACTGCTATTTGCCAACATGAATAACTATTTACTGTTAAATAAATACTTAATCTACTTTATTTTGTACTACTTATGAAATAACTATTGACTTTAATTCTTTATGCCTTGACTCTTCCTACTTAGAAACTGAAGATTTAATTTCACCCTCATGGGATCATCAGAATAAACAGGAATAAGGCATTTACTCTACTTATTCCTAAGCCTAGCACATAAGTGCTCAATATAGATTATCAATATGCCTTAGCTGTTCATATTGATAAAAATATAAATTACTGAGCCATATCCCATCTTTTGCTGCAATTCTCTATTTTCCTTGGATGTAGATTTTTTTCCTCATTTATATCTGAATACTCAGTGCAAGTTACCTTCGTCTTTGCCCTTGTCCAAGTAGCTAGATTCAGAGAAATGCATAGTAATAAAGAAAATTGCTCTTTTATATCAGTAGTTAGGCTTGCCATGAATAATGACATTAATAACTAATAAGCTACAATGTGGTATAGATAATAGGGAGTAATTTATTTTGATATTTTTATGCCATCATAATGAATTTGTTTGTTATTCATTGTAACTCTACTTTCAAGGCATAAATCAATGCTGTTTTATATTCTGGGCAGATGCTGTGTGTATTTCCAGAGGTTTCCTAAGGTAAAGAATTAACATTTATTAATAGTAACCCAAACATTGGGTATTTTGAACAGATTTTAAAGGCAGCAATAAAGAGAGGGCTTCCATGGATGTCTTCCCAATTTGAGTGAGTGCTATAAATAAGCATGTTGGTATTTAATACTGAGACGCTGATTTGAACTTAAATTGAATGTAGATACACATTTTGGTTATCTCTTCAATTGAAGTATAACTTTTCCTCAAAAGAAAGATACTGCTTCAAGAAAAAGTGAATGTTACTGCCTTTTTACTGCTGTCTTTTCTTATTAGCTACACTCTGGTATCTCTTCTAGCAAATACTGATAGCCAGGGTTGCTTATTGAAGAAAGCAAGACAATGGCATAGCTGAGAATTTATGTGTTTCTATTTCCTGTTTGTGAGTAGAATATTTGTGCTGTGGTGTTAAGTATCAGGTAATTTCCTTATATCTTCAATTATTGTAAATGCTGTCTCTGAGTGCCACTCTCAAATAAATGGAGAAACTGGACTCAGATTTCTTCTGAGTTGTAATTATGAAAAATGAAAAGAATAAAATATCACCCCTTAATAGGAAACAGTCTATTTCTTCACAAATATTCAAAACAAATATGTATATGCTTTTCTGTTTATATTTTATTCTCCATTCTAATATGCCTCATAAGTCTAATATAAGCCATACATTTTTATTTCAGGTAGTGATCTGCTTAAATTATCTTGTATTATTGGGAATGTTTCAAACTCTCATTAAAATGTTTTAAAATTAAACTTTCAAATGTGAACTCCTGTAAGATCTTAAGTTGTAACATAGAAATCTCTTGAGTTTCTTTATTATAAAAGAATACATGTTACATTTAAATTATAAATAGCATAAAATTGTCCAATGAGCTATTAAATGAATACTGCATAAAACAGTTATATATTTGGTTACTAACACATGCCTGGGACTAGCCCATTAGTAAATGTAAAATATATGAAAACTGGGGAGATGTCTCAGTGGTTAAAGGCGCTTGTGTGCAAAGCCTGCTGGCCTGGATGAACTCTTAAGAACATTCCCAGCAATCAAATGTGCTATTTTAATTTGAAGCACTTTTATCAGGTTTAGTTTCTGGAGTATCTTTGTGTGTTTCCACATGTGGCAATGTGGCCTTGAATTTTTTCTTGACACACATCTCTTAGAATTTTGAACCTTGGCAAGTGAAGTTGTTTGACAGTTTGAATCTATTATAACATGGTTAGTTACCCTTTCTTTTGTTCCCAAGTATTCTATCAGTGAGCATTCAAGAAGACATGGCTATGAAAACTGAAAAGAATCAACAGGTCAGGCATATACTAGTACAGGTTTAATCTCAATAAACTTTGACTATTGAAGGCAATAAGACCCTGACCACTGCACTGAGGTATTTCTCTAAAACCTAATGATTCCTAATCTTTACTTCATACTTCAGATGTGACAGGTAAGGCAAGAAGCTGATCGTTCTAATACCTGCATCAGATACTTGCAGAATGTGTAGTCTGTATAGTTAAGGGGAAGCCAACATCATTCTGTAATAAGTTCTGTTTTTTTTTCTTGTAACAGTAATTTATTGTGGTAGGTGGCTACTAAGAGGTTTATTCAAGAGGATCAGCCAGAAGTAATTTAGAAATGCTAGATAGCTGCATTGAAGTTACAGCAACTAAGAATCATATTGACCAAACACATCTTTGGAGGGTGCTATCAAATTTCTTTTGTGCATTTAATGAGTGCATACCAAACATATTTAGCTCATGACATGTTTGGCAAAGCTTGTAATAGAGTAAGATATTTCCTTTTAGTTCTGCCTGGTTTTACTTTTTTTTTTTTTTTTTTCTTACTGCTTTCAGAAAGCTAAGATGGCAAACTTAAACAAGTTGGAGCAAATTTTAATGTTTCTTCCAATAGGGGAAGGAAAGGTCACCCACCACATCTTCACGTAATATGCTCATAAGCTTCTGGGGAAGGATTTTTTCAGGACGTAGAATCTATGCAGAATTTTTCAATGGAGATAATTTCATGAAGGGGTATCTTAGAGCCATGTGACCATGTAAGAGAATAAACTGGTAGAGGCAAGAGGCTGGAAGTCCAGTGGCCTGAGAGGGACCAGAAATATGCTCCCGTGATCAGATTTTATATAAAATGTGCACACTTAGCGATACAAGATTAAATCTCATACAACCTGTCTGTGCTTTTGGACAAGAAGGGGCAATGCTCTTCTCCAGAGCTCTGGGAAAACTAGCATCAAGACAGGGGACTTAGGTAGAGGATGAGGCTGAAAAAACAGATTCATCATCTCATGATTCCCCAAAGAGGCTGCCTATTGGGTGAGTCCTACAGGAAACCAGCCAGCAAAGCAACCCAGTGGGACTCTAGCTAGATATCATAAGGACAGACTAGAACAGGGAAAAAAGAAGAATGGGTTGGGGGATGGTGCCTGGGCGGGGGAAGAAGAACAAATCATTAAAATAGTTAACAATAACAACAATGGTGAGAAGTTTTTTCACTTTGCAGTTTTAGAAGTGCAATTTCATGTTGTGGACTTTCCTTTAGAGACCATTATCAACCTATGACTAGCAAAGGTTCTTTTAATGATATATTGCATGAGAAATACAGTGTAATGTAGTGTTTAAAGTTCCATGTACTCTGGAAGTGGGTTTATACCACAGCTCAGGCAGAAGAGCAACCAGGTTTCCATGTCCCCATTTAGTATGACGGAAATGAAGACTATGGGCTACAAATAATTATTCCATCTCTACTTAACAGTTAGACAACCACCATTTAACTTGAGCTTTTCTTAATAACCACTCAAATATTTGCACATCAATGATGAATAGATATGATTTCCTGACTCCTGAGAATTGCTTTGGAGATAGAAGGTAAATAATTTTTTTTTTAACCAGGAACAGGCCCTAAATTGAGACATTGCAAGTTACTTAAGTCAGTAAGTTAAAGTTGTTTGGAGAGTTTCCCCTCTTATCTCAGAGATAAGGTTTAGGTGATTTCTATTTTCCTGAGACTATTGTCCCTATATTGGTCCATACATAGGCAACCGTTTTGGTTTTGAAATATGCATTCTGTTGCAAGTCTGGGATTCACAAACTCAAATATATTCTGCTTATGTGTCCTGATTATTGTTTTTAAGGAAAGCTGTGTGGTGTGTGCATAGGAAAGAACATATCAGTGATGCATTCCATCATGTCTCCCACTCACTGGTGATCCGTTTCTCTAGCATCATGTTCTGGGCTTTGGTCTTTTATGTCTACTTTCTAGTGGAAATGGCCAACATGCAGCTCCTTGTAGACAGACATGAGGTTATGTGGATGTTCTTCCTCTGCCTGGGATGCCATTTCTGCTCCTAGTCACCCACCTAGTCTATGCTCAACATGGTCAAATATCAGCATCCTGTGTAGGGAACCATTCCCCAATCACCTGCATTTCTACATCTCATCACTTCTCTGTCAGGCAGCATACCTGACTGTCTGCATTTGCCTCTGCCTATTGAGCCAGAGGACTTTTTAGGTCAGAAGATTCTAATTCTTTTTAGTGTCCAGAATGTGCAGGCTCTGGCATGTAGCAAGTCATCACTAAGTATTTGTTGAACTGAGCAATTGTATAATTGCAAAAATTATCATTTTCCCCAAAGCAGAACAAAGCAGAAAGAACTGTATAATCCTCAAGGTAGCCCTAGTGTCCTAGTTAAAACTTAGTCCAATGTGTAAATTTTAATTATCTCTCTCTGATTAATTGGCTCCTGAGATGACTTCTGGATTTTCCCCATGCTTGGGGTAAAATTAGACCAGTGTCTGCTTCATCACACTAAGCTACCTGAAAGAGTAAGTTGTACTTTCTGCTAAGGTTTAAAGGGCAGATAAGGTAACATCTTTTCTAAGAAGTCATAGTGAAGAGAATCAACCACAGTCATCACCATTGGCCAAGTCCGCAGCATAGAAGGAAGAAATGGCATTTCCCCCTACCACAGTAGGTCCTTGTGCCCACTTGATGTAGACTGAAAAATGATCTTAATTGTCAAATTTTAGCCACTTTTTTCCCCCAAAAGTCATTATTCTCAGGGAAGTACAATTGAATGTCAGTCTTCCTGAGTGAGATTCCGTGTTTGCCATCCTTTATTCTGAGATGCTATTCAGCACCGAAAGGATCCGTTTTGATAGTATTGCATTTACTTTTGTCATCTGCCATTGCTTGCTAGCATATATAGTCAAGACAAAGGTTTGGCCATTTTTTTAAGGTCCTTCCAAGTCTGGGGAAAATGATGAATCTCTGGGTCCACTTATGGAGAGTTTATTTGGAGGTGCTGTCAGAGATGAAGGGGGTTTAGAGAAGTGGTTGATGACAGCAAATATATACCTTTCCTTAGGGTAAGAAAACTGACTATATCGAAGACAGTTGTCCCTTGTAATACTTACCTGAGTGTTCTTAAAGATGTATGGCATATAGACCTTTCTGGGAAGGGGATGTGAAATCTGCATTGGGGCTACACCTATGATGAGTCAGTTTGCCCATGGAGAGTAGTGGATTAGGCCTTTTCCTGTCTGCTTTGCTAAGTATGCGAGTGCTTTATACCTTTTCAGGCACCATCCATTTCAGAAGAGAGCACTTTTAAAATGGGTTTCCATCTCAACTCAGCCACATTTTTAGTGCACAGTGAAATTCATTTGAATAATAGGCCTTATTTCTGTGTGCTTTCACCAGAATTGAGAGCAAGGAAAGAAAACAAGGCAGATTTGTAGGGTAGCTGTAAAGTGAAAAATACGCCTGTGAGTGACTGATGGCTGTGATTATTTTCAGTCCCCCACCTCTTGTGGATACTTCCCTAGAGTTTTGTGAACGTGGGGAGGGGGTAGCTGTTGTCCTTGAAGTCACATCTGGCTGTGTTATTGAACCCAGTGACACTTCACAATATAGATTTTAGGGGCAAGAAAACATCTTGAGATTTTCAGTCTAAAGAGGCCAGGCAAAATGGAATCCATTTGCTTAAAATGGTAGGGAGTTTATTTACTGGATTAAGTGTGAAGTGTGTTGATAACAGATGGAACGAGTGATCACATGACATATTTAAATAGTCTAAGGATAACCCCAATGTCCTGGTCAATGTTCCTTCTCTCAATTAATGCCAGTGCTAATTAACTGGCACAAGTGTTCACAGCCATATGGGGGATGTTGCTGAAAGCCGGCTGGCAGCCTATATCCAGCCTCTACCTGTATGTAATTTAGTGCTCTGCCGGATGCTTTGGGACTTCCACAATGGACCAGCCCAGCACAGAGAGAGCTGATAGTCTGCAGCCTCATGATGTTTTCTTTGTTTCTTTTGTGCACATTATTCCAAATATGGTTGAATATTAGAACCCATATTGGCTTTCTGCAGGAAAACAAAGATATCCTTGGTCCATGAGTATATGTTGGCTCTTTGAGTTTTTGATTGGTCTGGTTGGCCTTTAGTCTCATTTCCCAATAATGGGTAGCTGTCACATACATGATGTTCACCAAACCTGGGATGTGCCATTGAGTTATTTCCCCTATAGCAAGAAAAAGAGGGAGTAAACTAGTTAAAGCAAACAAGGAGTAGCAGGGTTTGAGAGTGAGAGTTTTAAGCATGCATACAGATATGATTTTCATAGGAGGAAGATATGCTAGGGACAAGAGCATGTGGTTTGTTGTCCAACCAGCCTTCTAGTCCTAGATCCTTCCAAGGGCTGGTTTGGGAAACAGACATTCCCTTCAGCAACATCTACCAGTTTTTCCCAGGCTACCTCAAATAAGAGTCAAAATGAAGGAAAGTATGGGGGACCAAATATTGTACCATAAAAATGGTCCACCTGCGATTAGAAAGAGGACTTTATAATAATGACTCAGGGACCACTGAACTGTTTTGTACACACAATGGTGTATGGTGTCCATAAGTAGAGACAGTGTGCTCTACAAATGTGACTTAAGACAAGTCCCTAGTACTTTCATCCCCAAGGGCCTCCTAGAGAGAAACTTTGAAGGCTTCATTGCTTTGTGAAAATGCAGTGCTGAGTCTCTCTGAACCTATGTGAGCTGTCAGACGGGGATTATGATACTTGCTTTTCAGAACCTTAGGAAGCATTGTGTGTGAAGCCTCTGTGATTGAGAGTGTCATCAGGAATTGTTTCTTAGTCAATAACTGTCCTCCTCCTCTGTCCTCTCCCTTCTACCTTTCTCATGCAGATAATAGTGCAATAGGGGAGAAAATTAACATAGGCTTGTAAAGTAGCTTTGTATTCTCTATTAAAAACTATGAGAAGCACATCAGTGTTCATTTTTAAATGTGTGTGTGTGTGTGCTTGCACACATGTGCACACACACGTGAAGATGTATGCATGTGGAGGCCAGAGGACAGCCTCAGACATTATTCTCAGGAGTGGCTTCTACCTTTTTTGAGACAGGGTCTCTTATTGGCTTGGAGTTCACCAATGAGGCTACACTCGTTGGCCAGTGAACCCAGAGATCATCCTACTTTTGTCTCTCCAGCACTAGGATTGCAGGTGCATCATCATGCCTGGCATTTTTATGTGGGTTCGGAGGCTCACACTCATGTCCTTAACACGTGCAAGGCAAACACTTTAGTGACTGAGCTATCTCCCAGCCATAGAGCACTAGTGTCTTGTTAACCATTTATGTCCCTGCCACAGCCCACCATGGTACCTATGACAGAGTTCCCTTCCCTGTAATAATGGTTGGATAGATCAGTGAGATCAAGAATGACAGAAGACAGCCATTCCAAAGCAGATGTTTGCAGACAGAGAAGAGTGAGACTGAAGTCTAGGCTCATAACAATTCAAAAAGCACAAGAAGGTGGTGTGGTCTTTTCCAGATGTAAATTTAAGCTAAGTGACAAAACAGGAAGGCACCTGAAGGGGAACTGTCACAGCCCAGCAATAGGCAGGCCTTTCTGTACCCACTTGGCTTCCCAGCTCCTGCTGGGTTTCTGAGATGGAACCGAAGCACACACTCAGCCCAGCACAGCAGGGAGGAAGAAAACACATGTAATTTCCCTTGTGCCCACTCTGTGCCTCCCACGCTGGCAATTACATAGCTGCTCTCCTCAAGGCTGCTCTAACAGGCCTCCACATGCCCAGTGTGCAATGGAAAGACTGGGAACCCGAGAATACCAGCTTTCCCGTTGACCCTGGGAGCAGTGTGTGTTGTTGCTCATACAATGGCTGTGAAGTCACATGAGCCCTGTGTTTTAACCTAGTGGCTGTTGGTTTCCTTTCTGCACTAAAGGATTGCAGGCAAGATTTAGGAAGCTGGGCATGACTGGGTAATCTTAATGAGCCTATGGTTATCATCTGAGCAGTAGATGAGGATGTGTCCTTTGTGGTGACACTGCCCAATCCTAGAACTGTTTCTTACTAGCAATGACACTTTGGAAACTTTGGGCAGACTCATCTCATTCTTTAAATCTCTAAGTCCCTCACCCCATAGAAGTAATAATAGGCATATCTACCTGTCAGAATGGATTTGAAGGTAGAACGAAATAATCTATATCAAGTAATTGGTTCCGTGTACTTGGCACATGGCAGGCACAAAGCATTTAAGAGCCGCATTTCTTTGTGTCCACACTAACTAGGAGGGTCATCACCATCGCGTTCGTTATTGGTGATTTGGGAACCTGACCTTTCATTATATCAAACTCTCTCAAGGAAGCGATTCCTCCCAGTAAGCTGCCACCAAGGAAACTCGGGCTATAACAGGAGAGAAGACATTGTAAGGCAGGGACTTGTCACATCAACTATATTACATACCGCAATAGCCAGGGGCTGATTAGTACAAATTGAGTTTCTCACTAACATGCCAGAGGCAGAGTGCACAGTTGGCTCTGTGGTTCAGTTTGATTATTGTGAGGAGATATTTACACTAGAAGTGCCATGAGAATAATATTCAAAAGTGCCATGCTTGCAGCAGTTAGTAACAGTGATGGTAAATATACATATACATACATAGATATATGTATACATATATATGTATATTTATTTATTCACACATAGTCCACATAAAGATGTTTTGCTACATAACATGTGCAAGAGTGCCCCAATAAGACTATAGTGAGGATGAAAAATTCCTATCACCTATGACATCAGAGCTGTCACAGTGCAATACATTCCTCACACCTTGATGCTGCTTCTGCAATGAACAAGCCTGTGCTCTCAGTCCTATATAATAAGAGTGTAACCTTTCCAACTTTATGCAATGCATAATTCATGATAATGATAACAAATGACTGTGCTACCGGCTTGAGTATGCATCTACTGCACTATGCTTGTAATTGTCACTTTAGAGCATGTTCCTTCTACTTATAAAAAAGTAGTTTACTGCAAAATAGTATGCTGTGTTGTGCCAGCAGTAGCCTCGTGCCTCTTGTGTTTATCTTGTGTCTTGATTGCATCATTTTCTCTTGGGCTTGATTTAATCTCCTGTCGTTTGTACATCATGGCCTTAGGAATAACACACACACATACAAATACACGTGTGTGTATCTATACATATATGTGTATGTATGTGTACATATGTATGCCAGTTTATGCAGATGATAGACTAAATCATCTGTTTCAGTGATGAAATTGCCAATCAATGAATTTCTCAAAAAAATATCGGTGTTTAAGTGAAGTATGGCTGAATATATGTATATAATGTATGTATACATATATAATATATTTTAGTATACATGTATAATTTTTATTATGTTCAAAGAGTGGAATATATGTAACTCTAAAGTATTCTTGGACTTGGGGCTTGAAGGCCAAATTCTCCTCAAGGGGCTTGGAGGAGGGAAAGGCAGAGAAAATAAAAATAAACATAAAAGAAAAGCAATTCCTGTAATGTGCGAGCAGGATTTATTCATACCCTCCTTTCATTCCTGTATGTCTGGGTTGTACTGTGTCTTCCCTGTTCTTCTTACTGATAGTATTCTCCTGTCAACTTCCTGGCACACCAGACTTGGAAAGAATGCTTCTCTGCTTTGAGCTTGTGCTAGGCACTGGGAAATCCTCCTGTTCTGCCCTTGTATCAGTAGCAAGACCATTCTTCAAGCTGACTTTGTATTTTGGCAGTTGCTGGATGCAGCCAAGCTTTGACAAGTGAGAGGCTCTGCTTGATGGAGACAAAAGGTGAGTTTCTCTTTCGTGCTCCCACTTGAGGTTCTCTCCACGACAAGTGAGCCTACTTTAATCTTACCAGGCCTGACGAAGAGATTGCTCCCAGACTGCGAGTCAGCATTTGCCCACACGACTGTTGGGTGAAATCTATTTTTAAAAGTGTATAAATTCTGCTAGAAGACAAGCTGTGTGTTCTAGGGGAAAGGGAGAGAATATATGCCCCTTAATGTGCTGTCAGGGTACTGAAGCAAGGTTTGTTCTTCTCCTCACCCACTCTCTTGGAGCACAGATTCCATCCTAAGGGTATCCATGCAAGGTTGAGATGTGGGGAGTGCTGGTTCTTCCAAGGGAAGAGGGAGGTCCAGCTCTCATTCTGTGTCCACCTCCAGCTGTTCTGGATAGTGCCAGTTCTGAGTCTGTAGCTGCTTGTGACTCACATCTGCAGGTCACATGAAGCTGACCATCTTGACACATGCGTCACTGCCATTGCAAGTACAAACTCAGAAATCAGGTTTGACTTCTTTGAGTCCTTTGTTCCCTTTTTCTATGCAATGAGAACCTATTAGGAAGGTTTGATAGAGGTTTTGTTATTGTTTAATCAGGAGTTTTGACTAAAACAAATGCAGGGCCTTGGGGACAATGGAAAGACCCAGGTAGATGTAAAGAAGCAAATAAATCTCAGAATTTGTGATGATCCTACTATACTAGTATGCTTGAGCTGCCCTGGCCCTGTACTCTCCTCACACTGCCTTCTTGAGACCATCCTTCTCATTCTCTCTCCTCTAGACCAGGGCCAGCTGTCACATTGGAATTTTGTCCCTTCCTTGTTCTCTCATTCTATACTCAGGATTATATTTTCTGGTCATCATCCTGCTCATAAGAGCCACTTTAATGGTGCTTTTTATACTGTCTTTCCAAGTGGCTCTTCAGTTTCTCAGCAGTTGGTTTGTTCCAGTCTCTTCATGTAGACTATACATTCTTTGAAGGACAGAACAGTATTCTATGGATCTTTGTTATGTATGTATGTTTATGTCCTTTATCCTAATCTTTTAAATGAATTATATATACATATATATATATGTATATATGTATATATGTTATATCTATCCATACATATATATTCCTTTTTATTGAGAACATATATTAACATATAAAATTTTTCTATGTTCATATGCCTTTATCCTTTTTGGTCCCCTCTGCCTCACTACCCCATCACCATCTCTTCTTTCAAAGTCTACTCTCTTCTGCCTTGTTGTCTTATTCTTTTTGCCCTCCTTCATTCTCCATGTCATAGATGTGGATGGGCTCAGAACCATGCTGGATTTGTGGGGTAATTGATATTGATTGCAGTGTCTTGAATACACCACTCAGTTTGTGTTGGGTAGATGATAAACCTACTTCACCCTGTGGCTCTTACATTCTTTGTTACCCCTCTTCTGCAATGTACGTTAAGCTTTGGCGGGCGTTGTAGAAGTCTCCTTTATTGTTGAGCTCTGACAGCCTCTTATTTTCTATTTTGATGAACTTTGAGTCTCCTCAGTATCTACTGCCATGTCCATAGAGACACTTCTTTGGATAACAGTGAGATCAGCACTCATTCTTTCCATGAGTACCTCTACAATGTTTCCTGAGTCCTGGGTCATCCAGTGCTAAGCCCTGGGATTTTTCTTCTTATCTTTGTTTATGAGTCTTGAATATCCCTGATATTTTTCACCTTCTGTATAAAGAAGGTTGTTGAATGAAAGGTGAAATCAGGAGTAGTCAAAGGGTTTAAACATGTAAACTTAATGGCTGTTTGATGACATAATGTCTCTGTTTAGAAAAAGGACAGTGGAAGCTTCCCTCTGTGAAGATCTATGACCTTCTAAGCTGTAGGTTTTTGATTCAATTCAGGTATCAGGTATGGATTACCTCCCACTGAGCAGGCCTTTTTTTTTTTCCCCCCAATCATAGAGCAGTTGATTACCCTTATAGCATGTGCCACTATTGCACTGGTGGGTACATCTTCCCTGGATAGTTGGTATTATAGCTTGCAGGTTCCACTGCTTGTTCAAACTACTGATGACCTTTATTTTCTAGTAGCCCACAAAGTATGTTCCAACACTGTGATGCCTATCTAGCAGGGAGCTAACTCCCATCTCAGTTCCAACTTGATTTCTCAGTGTTCTGTATCAATGGGCTGTGGTGCTTTCATCAGTAGGATTATACCATCTCATTCTGGTGGATAACTAAGTGCTTTGGCAGTGGCATGCATTATTGTCTTGGTATATTTTTAATCAGTATATTTTAAGTACCTAAAATTGTGAACAAAGACAAGCAAAAAAATAAAACTTTGAAAGAACTGAAAAGATAAATCTTGAAAATATACATGTGAGTCATGTTAGGTGACTAAATTTGATATGATTAGTTTTTATTATTATTTCTGTTGCCCATGTGTGGGGATGTATGTGGAGCAGGGTATGTATGTATAGGCACACACATGCCACAGCACATGTGCAGAGGTCATAGGACAATTTTGGGATGTTGGTTCTTTTGTCTTGTTTGAGATATTATATCTTGTATTCTTATTTTCTACTGGGAAGGTCAGACTAGCTGGCCTGGAAGCTTTGGGATTCTCCTGACTCAACCTCTCGTTGTTGTGGGAACATTGAGATTACAGACATGTGCACCACTTTGTGTCTAGGTTTATGTGGATGCTGGGGATCTAAACACTGTCAGCTGGCTTGCAGAGCAAGTGCTTATAACCACTGAGATATCTCTCCAGCTCCTCATAAAAATTTTAATCACTATATCTGAGTAATGATATTAGATAGATAGATAGAGAGAGAGAGAGAGGGGGAGGGAGGGGGGAACGTGGCATGTACCTGGCATTGTTCTGTATGCTTTACACTTATAACTCCCCTGAAGGTAGGTACAATGATCACCCTTGCTTTAAAGATGATGAAACTGAGGCTCAGAAGTATGAATTGACTTTCCCAAGGCCCTGTGGTCAATCTGTAATATAGCATAGTATGAGAAGTGTTTTGAAATCTTAAATTTTTCACTTGACAACATAATCATGCATTTATTTAACAGCTATCTATTAAGTAGCTGACATGTGCAGAGAACAGTATCAACTTTTGCTTTCTGGAAAAGGAGGTAAACAGTTTATAAAAGCAAGTACATGTGATACATGCTGTACAATAGAAGTTTAGGATACTGTGGGGCAAACAGTACATAATTTAATTCAGAGGTGGTCCATGTATTTATTTCTTATATTTGCTTGTGATCATATTCATCAAAAAAACTTTATTTTATATTGGTTTAGATATGTGGACTGTTTGTTCAGAAAATATAGAGAATTGTCAAATACCTTAAAGTTAGTTTCACCAAAGGTGTTGTCTTATATTACCTGTGGTCTGTCAAGTTAAGAAACCATTATTGATACAGTGACAACCAAATTTCAAACCTTTCATGTTTATATTTTTCATAATATATTTTTCCTATGATGCTTATGCCACATTTTTGTGTCATGTCTCTTAGACTGTGGCTTGTGACAGTTTTTCAGATATGGTTTTTGTTAAATATTTTATATATTTATTTGGGGGAGAGAGAGGGAGGGAGAGAGAGAGAGAAAGAAAAAAAGAGAGAATGAGTGCTTCAGGGCCTCCAGCCACTGAAAATGAACTCCAGAGGCAGGTGCCACCTTGTGCATCTGGCTTACATGGGTGCTGGGGAATTGAACCTGGGTCCTTAAGGCTTTTCAGGTAGGTACCTTAACCACAAAGCTATCTCCAGACTTCAGGAATTGTTTTGGATGATAGCTTTATGGAATAGTAGTCAGGTATTTTGGAGAACATCCTTCACTTGGGATTTTTTCTTGTTTGATTCATGGTTAGACTGGGGTCCTGGGTTTTGGAGAGGAGAACATAGAGGAGAAATGTACTGTCAGTGAGCATACTGGAAATACATGCTATTAACATAAAGTATCATGGCAACCCTTGCTTTCTGGCTTTGGGCATATGTGTTATAGATACAAGGTTTCTTCCTATCCATATCTCTTGATGTGTATTTTAAGATCACTAAATATGACCCATACTTAAAGGATTGTGAGTTATGTCCCATGTCCATGAAGGAGGTTTTCTATTGGACAGATTGTTACATGTGACTTTCCAAATCTCCTATTGATAGACATTGAGGTTTTCCCATTTTATCAAGTATTGCAAGCAATGTTGCATGAACCTTCCTTACAAATATCTTTTAGAATAAATGCCTTTTTAAATTTGGGCCAAATGAGATGTTTTCTAAACTTCTTTACATTTATGTTGATAAATTACTCTCTAGAAAGTCCATACCCCTTTGCACTCATGAATGCTAAGCCAGTTCACCAAGCCAGAGCAATGATGCACATTATTCTTCTTAATCATTGATGAGCAGATAATTTAGGCATTTCATAGCTATGCAGCTAAAAGAAAAATGTAGGTCTTATTCTGAGAAATCAAGATTGCATTTTCTCATTTTATACTGGAGCAAACTCAGGTGGTTAAGTTACTTCAGTGAGTACTTGCTAAGGCAGTATGCCAGGTTTGTGAGTAGGCCCTACTCCCAAGGGTATTTCAGTGTAAGGACAAATCCAACATGAAAAAGCTCCAATTTTTTTCCCGAAATTCAAATAATGCCTACAATTCAAATTGTACTTACATTTATTCCATTAAAAATTCACAAAAGACCTTGTTAGACTGTTTACTAGTCTTTTCATGTTGAAAAAAATGGCAGAGATTGCTTGAAGTAGTTTTGTAATGCCCAAATTTATTTATCATGAAAGTTAGAGACCTGCATAGATGGAGAGGTTATTGGTGCATGAAGAAACCTATACTCCAAACCAAAAAAAAATTGTTTATATCAATCTGTACTCTGAACAGATCTTCACTGAAGAAACTTGCCTTTGTGAGTCCACAGAAGCCAAATGGGTTGGGGCTATGAAAAAAAAAATTATGAATTCCTTGATGTGGTGTTATGTGTATCCAAGTTTAGATACCAAGAGGGACCAATTTATTAATACTAAGCACATAAGTGCTAAATTGGATACAGTTAAGATATGTGCAGAGACAATCAGTGTAGAGATTAATCTTAAATAACAGTAATGCTGGCATTTTAGAGATATTGAGCTTTGTCCTAACCCATGTTTCACTTGAGATGATCATAATATACTATATCTTAGGTAGGTTAAACTAGAGCAACATGGGAAAACATTCTGAGGGTTTTGATAGAAAAACCCAAATGTTTTGTAGAACCTGACCATGTAGATTTTATAAGAAGTTGGGAATCATTTAGATAAAATATTTTCAGCTGTTCTTCAGCAAGTTCAGTGCTTATTCCTCTTAATGTCGTCTTAGTCCCTTGCATGTCCCCTGAGTGAAGGGCTGTGCCACTGGCAGTGCTGTGGAAAAAGTGGTTGGATCAGTAAGGCTAGAAGGGAAACTGGAAATAATTTCATTATGGTGAAAAAAAATCCATAAGATGGTCTTCCTTTTTGTTTGCCAGTTTGGGCACACACTACTGTCTACAATGGAAAGGCTGTTTCTGCTCTTTGCAGGTGGTGTTTGTGTTGTGTGTTGTTGATTTTAAGAGCTAAAGACTTGGCTAAGCTTAAAATAGGGAGGACAAACTGCTCTGGGAAATCTCTGAAATATGGGTAGTCTTTACGTCTCCAAATTCAATTAAAATATTTCTTAGGAGTACAAGTAAGCAGTCAAGGGAAAGGAATTATAGTCATTCTCTATAATGTAATTGGAGTGGTGGTCAGTGCTGTGGCTGGGCTCATGCAGTGAGTTTCTTTTGTAACAGAATCCGGCATGTATCCAGTGGAATAACACCTGGGAGGATCGATGGGTATGAAGCCCAGTTAGAGGTGACACTGTGGCCCAGGACTGTGCATAGCTTCCATAAAGCTAGAATGGTCTCATGTCATAATATCTGCTCCAAAAAAGCAACACTAGGTGCCCTCTGACATGGAAATATGTCACCAGGGCCATTATCCTTCCTAATACTAGTGTATGTGAACTAGAATATGTATCCTATCTATAGAGTTTCTAAGTCCATTCAGGAGCAAGGTTAGAGGTGGGCCATTGTTTCCATTTTAGAAGGTAATCTTGACATTATTTGTTTATACCCCTGGTTTGTCTGATTCATTCTGATTAGGGTCACCCTCTGAACTACACACTACATTTTGCTTTTCCTCTTTTTGTAATATCTTATTTGTTCATTTATTTGAGAGAGATATAGAAATAGGCAGGGAGAGAGAGAGAGAATAGGCATGCCAGGGCCTCTAGCCATTGCAAACGAACTCCAGATGTGTCTGCCCCCTTGTGCATCTGCAGATGTGTCTGCCCCCTTGTGCATCTGGCTAACATAGGTCCTGGAGAATCGAGCCTGGGTCCTTTGGCTTTGCAGACAAGCACCTTAACCACTAAGCCATCTCTCCAGCCATTGCTTTTCCTCTTGTAAAGAGGTAAAGGTTGGGTAATCCATTGTAGATTGGGTGATTCAGAGTTTTGCTTTTGTTAAATATAGGCTTAACAAACATTCATATTATGGGCGATATTAGGAAGCTGCATTTTCCCCTAGGGATTGTGAATACTTCATCATATCGGAGGCTCCAGAGTTTCATATTATAGAGTCTGGAGGGGAATGAGCTTAAGTTGGGGCATTTAAGTAGCAAGCAAGCAACCAAGAAGAACCTTGGAAGATTAGAATTGAGTCATATAAGCTGATTCTTTGTGAAGCTACAGTTTCCATTGTTGTGCAGCTCAGAGTAAGAAAGTTGCATAAGTTTGGTAATGTACCCACATGTCATGTGCTAATTAAGTTTTTCATTTTCTTCTCTGTTGGTGTCATTTGGTTTCCTGACAGTCACAATGCATCCAATATTATCATGAGCAGATATAGTGAGCCAGTGAGAATCAGTGGTTTTTTTTCTTTCTTTTTAATGTATAATTTTTTTGCATTTTTAAAATATTTTATTTATTTATTTATTTATTTATTTATTTATTTATTTATTTGACAGAGAAAGAGGGAGGGAGGAAGGGAGAAAGGGAGAGAGAGAGAGAGAGTGAGAGAGAGAGAGACAGACAGACAGAGAATGGGCATGTCAGGGCCTCCAGCCACTGCAGACAAACTCCAGATGCATGCGCCCTCTTGTGCATCTGGCTAACGTGGGTCCTGGGGAATCAAACCTGGGTCCTTTGGCTTTGCAGGCAAACACCTTAACCATTAGGCCATCCCTCCAGCCCTTTTAATGTATAATTTTTTAATTGACAACTTCCATACTTACAAACAGTAAACCATGATAATTCCCTTCCCTCCCCCTCTTTTCATTTTTAACATTATGGTCATTGCTATAGCATAGTCTCAAGTGGAAATCTGACTCTACTTCAATCTATTCTCTCTCTCTTAGACAGTTGCCTGTTGAGGACATCTTAAAAATAACCCTCTAACATATCTATCTTCTAAGACTTAAATTTCTGGACTTTCCCAGAAATTTGTGATAGGATTAGCACATCCTCTTCTATATATCCTGAGGCACCAACTGTAGTTCTCTGCTATCAGGTGAGATTGTTATTGTGATGTGAATTATTTCTGTATATCTCTTGAATCCATCATAGTAAGGAAGGTAGTTTTTCACCTCAGTATATAAATAGATGACTGATAACTACTTACTGAATGTACAAAGGCAAAGATAATTTGTATAGGTTGTGTTAAATTGCTGGTTATATTTTAGAAATTTAGATAAATGAATGAGGCTGGCTTAGAACTTGCAATTTTAGAGAATATTCTAACAAAATATATTTCTCAATCCTTATAGCTATTATATGAACACTTTCAACTTGAGGGAAGATGATAAGAGATAGATTAATCTAATGACATAGTTTTAGAAGAAAGACCGGACTTCTGTGTCTTTTCCTTACTAGTTATGTGTCCCTGAACCTCACTCAATGTTGTATTGGATAAAATGTTGATATTAATTGTCTACTTGACAGGACCTAGAATCATCTGTGAAGAAAAATCTTGATTAGGTTAAGATTAGGTTAATTAAGGTGAGAAGACCCACCTTACCTATGGTGAGCATTCTATGGTCTGGAGTCCTGGAGTATACAGACAAGGAGAGAGCTGGCTTAACACACATTCATCATTCTGCTTTCTCAGTGTGGATGGAATGTGACCAGCTGCCTCAAGCTCCTACCACCGTGCCTTCTCCTTTGTGATTGACTGTAACCTGGAACTGTAAGCTGAAGTAAACTCTTCCTCCCTTCAGTGGTTTTTCGTTAGGCATTTTTTTTCTCCCAGCAGTGAGAATTTGACTAATACACCACTGTCTAGAGTTTTGGTGGAGCTAAATTGTGCTGCTATATGTCAGGTTTCCTCAGCTGTCTTTGTACATGATTGTCTGTGGTGATCATGGCTGCTGCTGGATTGGAGTGCTAGGTGAGTGACATTCATTAGAGAAGAAATCCTAATACTTATCCTATCTTTAATTCTCAAATGAGAGAAATTCATTTCGCAGGGAATGCTCAAGCACACAGTCAAGATAGCAAAGCTGTCATGGAATCCTCAGGCCATGATCACTTCTGCAATGTGCTTTGGGTTCTTTACAAGGAGAGCATGTAGAAATAACAGAGAGCTACCACTAAAATTCTATATGTTCTTTGACCTAGAGGATAAGAAGGTGACATGCACGTTCCCGAGGATGCTCGTGATACTGAGATATTATTGTTGCCCATCTGTCAATGAATTCATCTTTAATTTGGCTAAGGCATTTTGGTATTTCAAAACAAATAAACACATTTTGAAACAGCTCAGAAAAAATGTCATTATGGATTTTAATATGTTTACTATGCTTTATTTTGGAAGATTTTGATATGCAAAAAGTTCCTATTGAGACGCACAAGAGGGTGCACCACTGATTTGAATACTAAAAATAAGATGGAGTCATGTTCTTTTTCCTTTCTTTTTCTTCTTCTGCTTTTTCCCCCTTATTTGAGTAATTGTACGGTAGAAAGCTAAATGACAAGGAAAACAGAATGCTAAAAAGCAACATTGGGGAAGTTGCCCAGGCTGGGCAATCATCACCGTGGACCCCATCCAGCTCAAAATAGCCTTGTTGAACATTGGAGCAAGCACAGCTGTGGAGGTTTCTCCTGACACCAAGGGGGCACCCGACGGGCAGCCACAGGATGCTTTATAGCCACCAAAGGCTAATATTTGCTGGACAGCAGACATAGTGTCCTACCAGTTCTTTCTTTCCCATTATGTCAGTAGAGCCCCATAGGGGTGGAAGGAAGGTTTATTTCCCTGTTTTCCAATTCTTTGTCCTCTTTTTCTACTAAGTGTCTGGCTTAGAGCTCCATCTTTTCTCTACATGACCCCGACCTCATCAAATGGGTTATGCTATACTGGCAATCCCCTGAAGCCTCCTTCTCTGACATTCTTGGGGCCCCTTGCATTCCCCTTCATTGTGCATACCACCTGACACATCCCATTCTCAAAGAGACCTTTCTTTTCATAGAGTGCATCCTTCTTGCCTATCCACTCCCTTAATGTGGCAGAGCTCACTTGCCCTTTTAGACACCGCTACCTGTCCTCTCTGCAAGCTCCTTGAAGGTATGTCTCACTTGTCACAAAATCCTCCAGTGACTACCATCATCACATAAGAAGATGTCAGAAGAGAGCAGTCTGTAATGAAGGGATGAATGAATTACCTACACAATTGTTGCAAAAAGAGGGGGATGGAGGGAAGGAGAGAGGAAGAGAAGGAGATAGAATTCTTTGAATGAAGAGATGTCCCTTGAGGCCTCTGCTTTTCAAAAGGGACTTTTCATAACTTTCCAGACTGTCTCTAATGGGGCTTTAGATACTCAAAGATGCTGAAATGGAGTACAAGGTAAGAACTAGAAGCTATACTTAGCAGAAACCCAAATTTGGCTGGTTTTCATGGCTTTGTGCAGTCTTTCACATCTTTAGTGCACTTATATTTTTAATGTCTCTGGAGCCTTGAGTCTGTACCTCATGGGACTATTTGGCCATTTCAAACCTTCCATGTGACATAACAGATAGTTTCTTTTGGACCTGGCTCCAAGAACAGTTGTGCTTATGCATATTATTGTAACTTTGCAACATCCCTCTGAGATGAATGGGATGTTTGTCAAGGAAATTCTCCTTTGGGACATGGTGAAAAGAAACTGATCCTAAATAATGAGGAGATGGTTAAGTGGATAGACTCTGATGGTGAGGCAGAAAATATTACTGTTACCATCATATAGCTTTGTTCTTCCTCTAGGGGGTAAAAGATAAAAAGAGGTTGTTTTTGTCCCTAGTAGACCACTACTAACTCTTTAAGATATGTGGGATATAGAGTGTGAGAATAATAGCCCAACAAATGAGTATACGCTCATGGATAGACAAGTCAATTGTTTCTTCCAACCTTTCTAGAAAAAAAACAAAAAACAAAAAAACAAAAAAACTTCCCAGTATGTAAACTCTATTTACTTCTTCCAATAATTTTTCTGACTAAAGTAGCAAAATTTTTGCTTATCCATAATAGGCCTTTTTAAAGTCCTATTAAAAAGAAGAACCTGTGGGCTGGGAATAGGGACTCTTGGGCATGATCCACAGAACCACATCTGGTATATTGCCAAGTTTGACTTTGGACAGAAGTGGCAGAACTTTCTGTCCCAATTTCCTGGTACAGAATGGGATCAGCAGCAGTTTTGAAGGCTTCTGCAAATCCTGCATGAGAGTATTTTGAAAATTAATCAGCATCGCATGTTAGTGGGAAAAAGACATTAAATAAATGAAACGTGGATTTCACTTGCAAAATGACCATATAGACAGCGAATGTAGATAAATCGGGAGAAGCTAAAACCATATGGGGACCTTGAGAGTGTTGAACACTTACAGTGTCTCTCCTGTACTCTCATTGTCTCACTGTCTCTTACACATACACACACTCATATATGTTCTGGTCAAGTTACATAATTGAATGGACCTGGAAGTTTGGTGTTTGTAACTATAGCAACTACCCTTTACTGCCTGTTCTCTCGTCTTAGTGGCTTACCTCAGATGATTCTTATCATTCATAGACATGGCTAGAAATGTATCTGTTGTGATGTTCAGTGTATGAGGGACCTAGTGTTTTGTCTTTTCTTGGCAATGAACCTGTGTTTTGCATATTTTTACATGATTTTTTTTTTTTTTTTTTTACCAAATCCAGCTTGATGAATTGATCTTTATGAGAGTGGAGCAGAACCTGAACCAGACTGTCTAGCTCATAGTCTGGTTCTGTCTCCTAATGATCTTATTAGACAAATTCCTTCACATATTCCAATAAAGCAAGGCTAATAACCCTATCTACTTTGCAGTGCTTCTTTACATCCACAGTTTCACTTTCTGTCATTTTAGTTATATGTATTTAAACTCTATTTGAAATTTCAAGTGAAAAAGTGTTGAAGACAATAATACATAGGTTTTCAATGCTGTGCCATTCAGAGTAGCAGGATGAAAACTTGTGTTATTCTGTTCCATCCCAGCTGGATCCTGATTCATCCCCTTGTCCTTCTGTGTATACTTCCTGCCCTCTAGTCATTCAGCCATCTGAGGTATCAAATCTACTGGAATCACAGCCCTTGTATATAGGATCTGTGACTAGCCATAGTCCAGGAATCCACTGGGGTCTTGGGACATGTCCTGTATTCATGAGAGGGACCAAAGGGGTCAATATATATGGGTGCTTTGAAATTAGGCAGCTTGACATATGAAAATGGCTTAGAACTGCATCATGTCACATAGTGGGTACCTAGTACATGATACCCTGTTGTTTATAACTCTTAGAACCATTGTACTTAAATACTTTCTGAAATACAAGTATCTTTAATTTAAAATTAAACAAATCCATTAAACTTTATTTCTGGATGTGGGTATGAATTAATATGTAGTAGGGTCAATAATTAATATTTCCTAAATTAAAGAGATGTGTTAAATAGTCTTACATGTTAAAATAAAGAAAATGTAGGCCATTTGCTTTATATTTGGTAAAAATAGAATAAAAGGATTACTTATATATGGGGTTCGTTTCCAAGTATAAACCCACTTTTTAGTTATCCTCTGAAAGTTTATGTTCATTACATGAGGACATTGGTTAAGGTAGTGAAAGGGTTAAAAACTTGCACACAGCTGTGAGTTTGAATCCTGATGCTGCAATTTACCAGTTGTGCTATAGGCAAATAATATAAACTCCTGATGTCCATTGCTTTTCATATCTGTAAAACAGAGATAGTAATGCCTACCCCATGGTTTGCCATTATGATAAAATAAGACACTGCATGTAAATAATTTTGATGCTGGGAGGAAGCAAAGTATTTTATAGAAAAAGCCATCCTTCACATCTCAGGAGGGGTACTGTTAGACTATATTCCCAGTAAACAGCATCCACTGGAGTTGTACCATAGGTGGTCCTGAAACAAAAACTGACAGCTCCTAACATTGTTATTATGATGATGCAGCCAGACAAAGGCACTGCGAGTGAGAAGCACATGGTGGTTTGCTTTTTCTCTGCTAGGAATATAACCAGAAACAAAATGACCCAAGCCAGTATGTTATATGCTGTCCTACATTGTGATTTATTTTTACTAATTTACATTTGAGAGGCTTTCCTGAATGTGTATTGCAACAGTCCAAGACCAAGTCTGTGACTATTACGAAATTTAGTAGGGGAAAGAGCAGACGTAATCTTTTCTTGCTGGGTGTCCTGGTTGCCAGTGCGTGATCTGGCCAACCCCACCTGCCAGGCACGCGGGTATTGTAGGCAGCACTTTTAGGAGGTGGCACCAGGACACCAGTAGTATTTTGTAAGAAGGATCCTTGGTGTTGGCCTGTGGAGCAGAGAATGTGATCCCCAGCTGGGAGCCAAACCACAAGCATGTGAGCAGAGCCTCGAGTTTGGTTTCTGCCCAAGTCCATGTAGGGGAGTGGAAAAGACAGAAGACCTTTATGAATACTGCAGCTCACATGCCGAGATAATTCCACCTGCCTAGTGGGATCCTCCACCTGGATCTAGAGGAGGAAATGCAAGGGCAATTGATCTTGCTGACCTAAAATCTTCTCCCTTGGAGACAAAAATTGCTCATCCATTTCCTAGATTTGAAGTGCCATGAATTTAGGCAGCTCACTTCACCCACATGTGCCTCAGTTTCCTCCCCAATAATTCAAAATTAATCATAACTATTCTGCTTGTATTATTGTGCCTGACCAAAAAGTGTTGTACAGTTAGCATTTACAATGCATCTAACCAATACGGTTAACTTCTGCAGCTAGGCCACACATTCACTTCTGCCTCTTACTGTTCTTATTAGTCAGTAGCGTCCCAGGTGCTGCTGCTACTGGGAAGTCGTGGTCTCCTCCATGGGCTGGGCAGATGGCTCAACACATAAGGTGCTGGTTAGATTACCCATGAGACCTGTGCTCAGAGCCTCAAAATCCCCATAGAGCAGAAGGGAGTAGCATACCTCTGTAATCCCAGCACTCCTATTTCAAAGACAGGAGTATTGCTGAAATGTACTGGTCAGCTAGCCTGGTATACACAGTGGCAAACAAGAGACTCTGCCTCAAACAGGGTGGCATGTGCAGACATACAGAAGTTATCCTCTGACGGCCTCATGTGTGTTGTGGCACATGCACACCTTGCAATTACCCACAAGCATACCAAGCATACACATACACACGTCTCTCTCTCTCTTTCTCTCTCTCTCTCTCTCTCTCTCACACACACACAAGACTTTTTTCAGTCTCCTTCATGAAGTCTCTCCATCATATCATAGGTCACTGTTGCAGTCACGTTGGCATTGCTGGCCGAAAACACCTGACCTAGTGCAGTGTGGAAAAAAATAAATAAAGGTTTATTTTGGCTTACAGACTTGAAGGGGAAGCTCCCATGATGGCAAGGGAAAATAATGGCATGAGCAGAGGGTAGACATCACCTCCTGGGCAACACCACATGGACAATAGCAATAGTTCTAAACACTAGCAAAAAGAAGCGGGTTATAATACCCATAAGCCCGCCCCAACAATACACTACCTCCAGGAGGCTTTAATTGCCAAGTTGCCATTAGCTGTGGTCCTAGCTTTCAGACCTAAGTTTATGGAGAACACCTGAATCAAACCACCAGAGTCACATTCCTAGTTTTTCCAAATAACAAGGTGAGCATTGGTTTTGTCTAGAAGGCTTGGCATTTTTTTTTTTTTAAACTGAGAACTTTATTGTATGAGCATTTTGCCTCATGGTCGTTTTTCCATCGGGTTGTGCTCTTAGGTTCCCTCTCCTCCATCCTCCTCAGTGGGGTTATCAATGTTCACTGTAGGGTCATGGATGCATTAGTCAGTCTCTGTGGGGGACAATGCCTCAGAGTACACCTCCCCACCCTGTGGCTTTTACATTCTTTTTCTCCACATCTTCCACTATGTTGCCTGAGCCCTGTTATATTCTCCTTTAGTGGTACACTCTCTGCAGCCTCTGGTTTTCAGCTTTGATGAATTTTGAGTCTTTTTTTTTTTTTTTAATATCAGACTGAGGGAAAGAAAGAAGTGGGTGGCATGTGGCCAATCTGCCATGCTGTTTCAGCTGCTACCACAGAGTGTCACTGTTGAGTGCTGATGCTGTGTAGCACAGTGGAGGCTCTGGTCCTGAGATCTATTCGACCTTTGCTGCAAATTTTAGTACACATCCAGTCATGTCACCGTTTTTGGACATCACACTGTATTTTCTTTGATTACCCTCAGTCCTCCTGTAATGTTACCGCAAGACAAGGTAGCATTCAGCATTGCTCATGCTACGCATTAAGACCCCTCATTTTCTTGGTCTGCCTTTGAAACCTGTTTAGTGGGGACTTCTCCATTCTAACAGTAGGATTCTGTTAACACGGGACACCAAATGGCCCTTTTTGACTTATTTTCACAAGTGTCCTTTGACCTTATGTGGATCTGTTCAGCTCTGCCCTGTGGACAATTCCTCATTCTCTTTGTAAGGTCATGCAGGTCACAGTACCTCTTTCTGTGAAGGAACTTGTGCCTGTGGGCCTTGTCATTACCTTACTAAAGATGTCTGTTGCCCACCCCTGGCAGAGGAGTGGCTGGCAGTGCTGATACCTCATGGCACAGGATGATTAAGTAATGCACAGGGAAATAGCTTCTAAGCTAAAAGATTCTATAGAGATTAACTGTTATGGCTGCTATTAAATAGGCAGGGATGATTACCTCACATGACAGAAGGAAAGGCTAACTCTCATGCACTTCAGGTGATAGTCACAAAGTTATCTGAAATGAAATGCTTCCTAACATTTTATAGTATGCTGGGTTGGTAGTCTGTTTTCCTTAATATCAAATCATGTATCGTTCTATACTCTGCCTCTTTCATTCATTTTCACATTAGTTTCTCTTGTCTCAACTCCATGAGTTTTAAGCCAGCATATAGTAAGCAAAAGATGGTCCAACAATTCAAGCATCTATGTGGTAGGAAGAGGATGTTGCAGGCATAATTGTAGAAGCCAAGTGAAAAGAATGTCATTCATAACCTACCCTGGGATAGGACATACCAATCCTATCTTTCTCATCAAATCACTAACAGAAACAGGGGACTTTCTTTGAGCATATCATAAAAGGATGATGGAGGAACAGAGCTTTGGAGACAGCCTTGACTCCAGCACGTCTTCTTTCATGTTTGTTTCCTGTTCTAGCACTCTGTCTGGCTTCTAGGAAAAAAAAAATACCACATTTGAAAAAAAAAAATGGATGCAGGTTTCAAACATTTTGGCACCAGAATAATTGGGAAGAAACTGTTCCATTCCTTTCCTGATGAGTCTTTCTTTCACTTTGGGATCTCCTCATTTTTATCCCACTAGATTTACTGCTTGTGGGGAAGAATCTGCCTACCTGGCCAACACACATGTTTTTCTTGCTTCAGCACCTGCCCAATTCTAGCAACCTTGAGCCAGTGAGGTTCCAGTTTCCAGGCCCCGTGCATGAGTGCCATTCTCCTCTTTACTGTTCTGGCCTTTGTCAGGCAAACTGGTGTGCCCCAAATCCTTAGACTCAATGGCGTGTGACAGCCAGAAAAATCTCTGCCTTATTCATTCTTCCCCATTTTCTTTATTAAGTTCTCCATAATAGTCTAGTTTCCTGGATTTATTTCTGGCAAGATGTGCCTCCACTGGATATAATATTTGTTTCTCACTTCAAACTCATTTTAGCCAGGCGTGGTGGCACATGCCTTTAATTCCAGCATTTGGGAGGCAAAGGTAGAAGGATTGCCATGAGTTTGAGGCTACTCCGAGACTACATAGTGAACTCCAATTCAGCCTGGGTTAAAGTGAGATCTTACCTCAAAAAAACAAAACAAACAAAAAAAAAAAACCCTCATTTTGTCAAAATACCATTCCAGTTATTAAAATAAACCGTAGGATTTTTTTCATTGTAAACAAGAATTGTCTTCTGCTACCATTCATCACTTTTTGTGAAGTTACTGTTTCTATTTGTGTGTATGTGAATACATGCACACATATAAATGTGTATGATTTTACCCCAGCTGTCTTTCCTAAAAGATTACATTAGGAACACAGCCATAGGTTTAATCTCTCTTCTGTTGCCTTGTAGTTGTGTGAACCTACAGAAGTCAGTGCATTTCTCTGAGGTTCAGTCCTTAAAATGAGAAGAATGGCTTTATCTCCCTGCAGGGAGGATGGGATGAGGAAGTCCTCATGGAAGGAGGTGCAGTCCTACTCAGGAAGTTCTGTGCTGTCCTCATCTTCTGTGTACTTAGGTTCTCCTAGAAATCGTTCCATCCTATCGTCAGTGCTTTCCATTTTTATTTGTAAATTCTCTACAACTTTGTGTAACCATCACTTTATTTCTACAGCTTGTGGTCTCTGTTGAATAAAAGGGTAGACTTGCCTTCCTTCTACCTTTGTCCCTACCACCCACACAAGCACAAATTTCTTTAGACCTATCATGTGTCTGACTTCAGGCTCAATGTCATTTTTGTAACAACCCAGATAGCTCTGTATTTTGTTCCCCATGTTGTGCTAGGACACAGAGACTCTGCAAAATGAGGTCATACGCTAAGTGGTGGAGCCAGATGTTGGACCTGGGTGTCTCTGACTACAAAGATCACCATAGCTCCTATGTTTGCAAATAGCTACTGTTTATTGAACACTGACCACTCATTGGCCATTTAGCATAGATCACTTCTTTTATATTCCTAACAGTCTTAAAAATTAGGTATTATTTTTTTCCATTTTACTGCAGAGGATAAAGCTTTAGAGAAAGATGTTCATTAAGTATGCCAGAGGCACACAGCCAATAAGTGTTCTCAAGTACAATGTCAGATGACCTCCCTTCACTTCCTTTCTGCTCGCTGCTTTGTGAATGAACCAGCCAGAGAGTGAGCGGGTTACCTTCTTTCCTTCCTCTTTTCTCTACTTTCCCTTGCTTCCTTTAGTATCCTTCTTCGTTTAAAAAAAAAAAAAATTACAACTCTACAAATTGAAAAATCTAGAACAAGTTAGAAGTTAATAAAAAAAATGTGTGGTGGCCATGGTGGTGGTGTATGGCACAAAAAAGTCTAAGTAAAGCCGAACCAGTCTGGAATAACCTTCCACCCAGAGTGGCCACTTCTCTTCCTCTCACCCTCCCTCCTTTCCTGCCCTTGCCTTGTGTCCTCTTAGCCAAGAGTCACATTCCTTCCCTACCTCTTCCAGCACAAGCTCCCTTTGGGGGTCCGTGTTTCCCTGCTGTGGCACTTGGCATAACGTGAGACACACACATTTGCAAAACTAATCAAGTGTGGAAGGGACAGGGAGTCCCAGCACAGGCTCCCAAGGCAGCAGCCACCGCAGAAGCAAGTCTCCCTTCACTGGCCCCAGAGGTGGGAGGGGGTGCTCAGGCTACTCCCTGTAACTCAGCCCCAGCTACCCTCTGCTGGGACTGTGGAGCAACAGAGGTCCTAGCAACGGAAAATGCCACCGGACACTCCACGCGGTGGCATGTGCCGGCTGCCTCTGGGAGCCTGTGTTCTAAGCCAAAGTTCATCTGAAGGGCATTAGCTGAGCCAGAAAGTCATGCGGCTCTCATGTTGGTTAGTATGTCACTTTGAACAGCTCTTATCTGATATTATTATGACTAACTCAGTGCTGACAGCATGGGACAGATTATAAGGACCATGTGACGATTATTTAAGGCACTGCAGAGGCAGAGTAAGTACACTGGGTTACTTATATTAACCCATTCTCTCTGGGATCACATTGCCACAGGAATTTATTCCCTTGAGAGTTCGGGTAGGCAGAAGAGAGAAGAGAATTACAAAAGTCCATTGAGTTCCAAAGGTCCTACTGATTCCCATTTGGATGGCCTTTGAACCATGATTTATTTTTGTCCATATACCTATGGGAGTATATGCTCTTTTTGGCATTAAAAAAAAAAATCAATGGTGAGGGGTTGTTCATATTTCAAAACCTTTCTTTTCTTACACCTTGTCTGATAAATCCTATGCCTTTGTTGTTGTTGTTAAGGTTGATCTTTAAGGTATTAGGGAACTGCAGGGAAGTGCTAGCTAGAGAAATAGTCCTTCAGCGTTGTGCCTAAATGTCAAGTGGGGAGAGGGTGTTAGTCCACACGGTACGATTGGCGTGTTGGATGGTGCAAAGCAAACATATGAAATGCTGTGATTTATTATTTATATGCTATCTTCAGTGTACATGGAATGGTACAATGGTAGGCAGCTGCACAAAGGCTATGACAGCAAAAATCAAAGTTGCAATCCTCCACATGGTGGAGAGGGATTTTGTGTTGCTTAAAGCCATGCCCTGGCAATATAAACATGGCCTTTATGTTTGAGAAAAGGAACTTTTAAAGCTGATTTGGAGACATAGAAGACAATAAAACAGAGTGCCTGGATAAGAATTCAGGACCTACCCTTGATAGATGTGCAGGTCGCTAAAGTGCCAGAACGTCTGGTGGGAGAACCTTGGGCCATAAACACACTTGGTAAGCTTGAAGAAGATGCTGCACAACAGCTGTGTTTGAAGCATTTCTTTGATGCATTTTAGGGCCCCTTAAGTACTCAGTTATAAAATGGAGTAATGCTAATACCTTCCTCATAAGGTTATTAGTAAGATTTCAGTAAGAACAGCCTGTAAAAACTTAGTCTAGAGCAAATCGGTGCTTAGTACAAAGTGTCTGGTACTACCCTTATATTTTGTTAATATTATGTCCATAAAAATGCTCAATAGTGGAAGGCAGCAACATGTGAATGCATGATTAAATGTCACTTCCATGGTGATTCGACCTTGGAGCCATGTCACCCTTCTTTTTCCTGTGGGTGGTGAGGCCACTTCCAACCTTTCCCCTCCCCTCACAATGGGCACTGCACTTCGTTCATTACCTGCCCTTGGCATTCATCAGTGTTCACACTGCACTGCTTCAGATGCCTTACAGATGCAAAGAAAAAATGGGAAAGCCTCAGAGGCAGCTTCACTCTTACCCTTGTCCCATGCATTTCAGCTCTGGTCCCAGACACGCCTGTACTGCTCTCGCATGTAAAGCCCAGTGGTTAACTCAGCCACAGCCCTCGGCGGTAGTTTAAGGAAGATGTGCAATGTTGCGAGGACCCTCTGTGGCTTTCATCTTTCCATTCCAAGCAAGTGGTCTAAGTATTTTTCACATTGCATATGGCATAGTGTCTCACTTTGTCTATGGTAATGTTTTAGTACCTTTTTTTGGATTGGTGCTATGTGTAGCTCCCTGATAGATCCACTATTTAATTCAGTTTTGATAAGTTCTATACTCATTTGTTTGGCAATACATGTTGAGCATTGAAAAGCCTAGAAGCACTTTACTGCCTCCATTATTCAACAAGAAATTGTGGATATTTTTCCCCCTAAAGAAATACTAGTCAGTAGTGAATACATCCAAGAACCACAACCCTTGGGATATTATGACACCAAATTATGAAACAGACTAGAAGCTTTGGTCTTATTCCTGCATTCTGGTGGATCGGAGCTGGAGTTTGCTATTTGGTTGGCATACGCCATCATGGTGGTATCACTTGTCAAATATCAAGATGCTTGTTGGTCAGTAGCTTCTAGACAGGCTTTCCGAGTGACTATACTTAATGTCACTGTGTCTCCTGGTCTTAGAATTATTTGACTGCCTCAGTATTCATGGACAAAAGGACTAGATCTTGTCCTATCAGAGTCCTTAGGCACATTTTGATTAGTTGATATCTATTTCCATACCCATTACTATACTTATGAATGTTTGGGGGCAATAGCACCAGTCTGTTCCATGATGTGGAAATCAAGGCCTGGGTTGGGTCTAGATTCCATCTTGCCTGATTTATATGGCCTTGAACATGTTATTTTCAGCTCTTCAGTTTGTATAGATGGGGAGAATCATAATGCTTTACCCAACACTAGCAGAGGCTAGGATAAATGAATTCCAATGTAAAGTAATGAGGACAGTGTTTCAACATGACTGGGGCTCAGGAGGGATTTCTTATGTATTATTATATTACTAGAAGGTTTGGTTATATTCAAGCACAAATTTTAAAAAAAGTGAAAGAGATCCAATTATCCCTCCCACATTAGTGCAGAACAAAACAAACAAACAAGAAATAAACCATAGCCTTTTCTTGGTGCAGACCATGTGGAGGAAAGTTTTAATTTGCAGATGTGATAGCACAGGTATTTAAAGTATCCATGTGTAAGATGAAGGTGGCATATGTTTTCTGAAAGGTAGCATGTATTAAATCATTACTGACTGTTATATGCATGGAGGACACATTGGTGAATTACAGAGAGTACCTGCCGTTGGTGAGCTTGTGTCTACAGAAGAAGCAGAGGCATAAACCCATGGCCATAACATGCTAGCTTCCATGGTGGTGGAGAACATTCAAGACTCAAGGAGTGTTGAGTAGAAGGGGCTAACTTGGCCTTCAGGGCTCCTTGCAGAAGTGATTTATACAGGAAGAAGAGTGCTAGATAAGGAAGGTGGGTCCAGAGTGTGAATGAAATCTGGGTATAGGGTTGTCTCTCATTGAGTGATATGAGGTCAGGCTAGAGACAAAGAAAGAGCCAACTCAGAGAAGACCTCTCAGGCACAGTCAAGAGCTCACTAGGTCAATGTGTGGGCATGGAAAGTACCAATATTAAGGCTTAGTTTAGGGAACTCAGTTAACTTGGACCCAGACATTTATAATGGAGTTGACAAAAAGGTGCAGACTTAAAAATGATGAGGAATTGAAAGTGATGATAGGTTTTGGAAGATGCTGTTACTCTTTTCCAAATGATACAGAGAACACGGAAAAGAAGCTAAAGTGGGGAGTTTCTGAAGCCCAGTAAGGTGTATTTTGTGAACCTGGATTTGCAAGGTGTTGGTAGGCAACCACAGAGGATTCCAAGGCTATGAAGAGATAATCCTCACCAGAGAGACTGATGTTGGAGCCATCATTGCACTCACTTAGGGAGACAGCGGAAGAAGCAGAGTGGGGTGAGAAGCAGGCGTGCCATCACTTAAGGGGTGTCACACAGAAGATGGCAGTTAGAGAGAAGGGAAACCTGGAAGACTAAGTCATGGTGAAAACCAAATTCAGGAAGGTCAGGTCGACATATGACCATGCTCAGTTCCTATTGCTGTCTTACCACTGTGCCTCCTGATTGCCTGCCAGGGTGAGGTTTTATGGAATTGCCTTGATAGAAGGTTTATCTTTCTTTCTTCCTTTTAAATATTAGGTTTTTACTACAAGTAGCTATCTACCATTAAACTGATTTCCCCCTACATTTTGACTAAAACTAAAACTTAAAGTGGGACATAAAAAATGACCCTGCTATGTCTCCTTACATCTCCCACTTCTAGTGAAAGCTAGACTCATAAACCTTTTGTTCAGTCCTGGATTGAGTTTAGGTCAATTCTTCTTTTTAACTGAATCTATTCCAGTTTTTCATCATCCTCCAAATATGTTCTTTTGACTGCTTTTCACACCCTTTTATGAAATGTTTGTCCTAAATCTCTTTTATTTTGAGTGGCACTTATAGAGTCTAGCACCGAGCAGATGTATTCATTTAATAGTTTTCTTTGATGATTCCTTTAAGAGGTTTTATAATCTTTATATTTTACCATTGGGTTGAGGATTTTATGCTCTCTTAACAGGTGTATTACCTTCATCAGATGTTTTCATTTTAAGCTATTGACTTATAAACACATGGCCTGAGGGAATTGGTGTGCAGACAATTTATTCACTTACAGATTTATTCTCCTGTTCATCTTTGTATTTAGTGCAGGGGAACCTAGCATGATTGATAATGACAGGTCATTGGTGAAAATGACTTTTTCAATGACCAAAATAATTGTTTCTTCTAGTTGACAAAGGGTCAGTGGGATTTTGAAAAAGTTAATTAAAAACAAAAATGCTTTCATATTTAGTCCTTCAGGTGTGTGTTTTATGAGAAATTTGTGCTTTTACATTTCTTCTGAGGACACTTGAAGGTTTGTCTTTCAAATCGCTCATAATGTTCAAAACATAATGTGCTTTGCTTGAAGCTGACATGTTCTGATCTTATGCACCAGGAACATCACACATGTCTACAAAGGACAGGAAATGGGGAGAGACTGCCCTCTTTCTGTTTGGTGTACAAAGGGGCTCACAGAGCAAGAGTGTGAAATGAAGGCTGCATCTGGCTTGTGGGACATGACTCTCAATCTCATACCTTGCACATATTGATTATGTGGTGAGGAAAAATATTCACTGTGTAACTCTATGAATATGCTGGTCCTGCCTGGGTCTGGGGTACATGGAAATTAATGTATATGAAGGGGAAAATGTCCCAGAGACTTGGAGGTATTTCTAAGGATAGAAATGAAATCAAAGACATTTTGCTTTAGACATATGGGCATCTGCTATGAACATTCATTGAGCAATCTTCCTTCAAACTCTAGGCCCAAATGGCTTGAGCCACATCACAAGACTGATGGAAGCATGCATCAACAGGGAGAGTAAAAACAAGTGTAAGACTGTCTCATCCATGTCCAACCTGTTTTGCAGTGTTATAAAACATGTTGAAGGTTCTAGTCCATCTTCTATGACTGATTTTCTTCCTCATGTGTGTTGGTATCATTTCTACCTGTGCCCAGGAGGGGCCAGGAATGAGCCAGCATGGAAAGGGAAGTGCTCTGATTTCCGGAGGCACACAGGGCCTCTCCCCTTGGTGAGGAATTGGAGTGTGGCCAGCACTGGGAAGAACAGGCATGACTTCACCTTGCCCTCTGCATAGTGGTCCATTTAATGAGCAAAAAGGATCAAAATATGAATGAAGTATAGAAGAAGGGAGTGGAGGAAAGGAGAGGCAGATGGAAGATTATCTTGGAAGTGAATTTTTTTATTACTGTATTTATTTATTGGAGAAAGGGGGGAGCAGATAGAGAGAATGGATGCACCAGAACCTCCAGCCACTGCAAATGAACTCCAGACACATGCACCATCTTGTGTATCTGGTTTATATCAGTACTGGGGAATACGAACCTGTGTCATTAGGCTTCGCAGGCAAGCACCTTACCTGCTATGCCATCTCTCCAGTGCACATTTTGAGAACTATTTTATCTCAGAAGAAAGAATAAAATGGATCTCTGCAATCTCAGCAAGTCCAGTTAAAATTTTATTTTGGTACTATTAGGGTATTTTAAAAATCAGTTTCTGAATTCATGCAGATCAAGTACCCTTCCTCCCTCCCTCCCATCACTGCTCCTCCTTCTTTTCTTTCTTCCTTCTTCCCTCCCTCCCTCCCTTCCTCCCTTTCTTTTTACTCTTCTCCTCCTCCTCCATATTCTGACAACTCTTTGATGGTACATCCCTTTTAGAAGTCATTTAATTATTTTACTTTTTTGTGTCAAAAATATTTGTCATCTTAGTATTTTCCTAAAGGATTGTAAATTCCTTCAGAGAAACATTCATATTTCTTCAGTGTTTGCTTTTGCCACAAGCCTCTCCTCATTGCACAGGAATACTTCTCATATTAGGCAGTCACATGTCAAATACATGAATAAATGAATACATAAATGAACGAGTGAGCAAGAGAAGAAGTTATGAATGTCACACGGTGGCACAGAGCCACTTTCACGCGGGTGAGATCCAGCACACGGCAGCATTTCTCAGTTACTTCTGCTGACCTGCACACATTTTCAGGATTTTGATATAACTCTACACCTCAGTGTACCTTCCTAGCCAGTGTCTTCAACAATAGTTTGTCCACTCTTCCCCCGCCCCCCACCGCCTGAGGTAGGGTTACACTCTACTCCAGATCTGGAATTCACTATGTAGTCTCAGGGTGGCCTAGAACTCATGGCGATCCTCCTACCTCTGCTTCCCAAGTGCTGGGATTAAAGGCGTGTGCCATCAGGCCTAGCTCAGTTTGTCCACTCTTAAAACGGGGGTGGCTTTCAGTTGTTAGGTATAAGAAATCTTGATATCTTTAAGCAAGCAAGCAAGCAAACTCCAGTATATTGGAGTCTGTGCTATTTTCAGAAAACAAACAAACAAACAAAAAAACCCTGGTGTTGAACAGCACCAGAAGAGTTAACGGCCGCCAACAAAATGAAAACCCAAAGCTCCTGGGAAAAAAGTCAAGACTAGAAAATGCAATAGTTAGCTGATAAAATGTCTGCTTCAGTTTGGGCCAACTTCCTTGAACCTTGCCCCACTGCAGTGGCCCCCAGCTGACGTGGCAAAGGGGTGTCAGTGACAAATCACCCTGCCGTGAGACTGCACACACTTTAGTAAATCGTGTGTGGAGGCCAGAGTGGGTGCAGTGGTGGAGCAGGATGGGCAGTCAGTGAGCCCCTGCAGGTGGAATATTTGTCTCTCTTTCTTCATGGACTCCTTCTGTTCATTCATGGATGGAAAATGAGCTGGGCACTTTTCATTGAAGCATTTCATTGTATCTGTCAGGAGTAGACCAAACCAACACCCAGCAAGCTGAAAGGCTGACACAAACCCTCACCTCAGACCTTAGAGAGCTGGAGATTTACTGGGGACCATCAGAACCAATTCCTTCTCTCTTAACATAAACAAAGAAAAGCCAACTTGCCAAACTAATAAAACTAATTTGGGCTAGAGAGATGGCTTAGCGGTTAAGGCACTTGCCTGCAAAGCCAAATGACCCAGGTTTAATATCCCAGAACCCATATAAACCAGATGCACAGGGTGGCACACGTGTCTGGAGTTCATTTGCAGCACCTGGAGGCCCTGGTGTGTCTATTCTGTCTATCTGCTTCTCTCCCTCCCTCTCAAATAAATAAAAGTAAAGAAACATTTCTTAAAAATAACTGATTAAAATGTTACAGAGTTTTAAAGATATTTTGAGGAAGCAGCCTAGCTATTGTGTGAACCCATGTCCTCCGTGAAGGGAAAGGGACGAGCAGAACCCCTCAGCAGCCATAAAAATTCAGACCACACATAGGTGTGAACCTGCATATTTTGGTGAAGAAGTGAAGTTGTCTGAGAGATGTTCCCTTCTAGACGTGATGGGATGTTGAGGGCTCCCCGTCTTCTCTTAAATGCCAGTGCTAAGCAATATCCTTTCCTCCAGCTGGACTCCCTTTCCATTGGAGTGCCCAACAAGGGCCCATTAGAGGGCTCATTCTGACATGCCTGGCATGGCAGTCTCCTGCTGAAGGATCTTCTGTGCTTGTGTGCGGTGCGTATCCCGCGCCCCCTATCAGCCTGCAAATCCCATAAGGTCAAAATCCATTTGATTATTGAGGGTCTTTTTCTTTGTTCTACCCACCTTCTGGCATGGAAGTAACATTTCATGAACACACTGGATATTCACTAAGTATATGTGGGAACATATATGTTTCTGGGTTCCCTAAAACTTTCAGCACCACGCTTTAATTTTGGGAACCAGCAGTGACATGCAGTTTAGGAGAGAGAATGCCATATTTTACTTTAAACCATAGAATTATTATTAAATTTCTTTTCGGGATTGCACTTTCTGAAAACTGAGCTCAAATAGTTCCCCCTCTTTCTCCAACTAAATGCCAAAAGCATGCACCAGTGAAACCCTACTTGCCTTCTGTTTTCTCTGCGTGCTTTTCCCAATAAATTTCAGAGCCGTTCTCTACAAAGTGTGCTTATCTGGTTAACCCCTCCTCTGCCACCTGTCTGTGCCTGGTGGCATGGGAGCATTGTCAGGCTCTTCTGTTGTTGCCAGTGAAATGTCAAGCAACTTGGCTTTCTGTGTGCCTGGGGGCCGTATGTGATGGGCTGCTTGGCACCTAGTATCTTCACATATAAGGGCAGCCAAGTCAGATCCTACGCCTGGCTCAGGCTCAGTCTAGAGAGGCAGGAAGAAATACGGTTTTAAATTACAAGGTGTTTCACCCACATGCATTTCTCTTTGTGGAAACTTTCTTGGGGGAGTGAAAAACATATTCTCATTCAATTGAATTCCTTATACACTGGCCCCCCCCACACCCTTGGTTATCTGAGGACAAGTGTTGGGTTGTTTACTATTTTCCCAGGGTACAAAGTCTTGAAGAGTTTAATTGTGGACTTATCTGGAGAATCGGTCAGCCTCATTCCTCAGAAGAATGGGGCGAGTGTAGGAGAAAGGAATTGTTCGCTCTGCGGGTGCCCAAGTGGTGGAGCCCACTCTTTTCCCTTTGAGAAAGGTAGTGGGCGGGGTGGGGTGAGGGTGGGGATAGTTCAATTGTCCTTTTTATAGAACTCTGAGCTTCTGGGTTCACCCTGTCAGCTGGCTCCCTGCTGTTTACAGTAGCTTATCCCTGTGGCTGGTATGTCAGGGAGAGGGAGTTCTGGTTGGGACAGGTTCCCTGAGGCTTGGACTGGTTTGAAGAAGGGGAGGAACCTTCCTGCTTCCAAACAGGAGCCCGAGAGTCATTTCAATTGAAGGCGAAGCAGGAAGGGAATCTCGGGGAAGCTAGGTGACAACCCCCCCCTGGGGGGGGAGGGGAGGCCACATCAAAGTGATTCAGTGGAGCCTGTTCTCATTTTCCCTCTTCTGAGGCTACAGGATGGCTGGATGGTGTTAGGTGGTACTAGAAGGAAAGCTGAGGTGGACCAGGGGAAAGGCAGGATGGATAATTTCAGTATTCTTCATAGATGGGATTCAGGGAAAATTAAGCCTTGGTTATGTTCTGAGATCATGCCTAAAGCTTACTCACGGGCAAAGAGGGATTATTGGCCAGCTCCTGGGATTCAATTCTCAAGATGCATTTCCCAGCTATTGGCCATGTTTTAGCTTCTTAGTCTGGTAGCTGAATGATAATTGACACCTTAAGTCCTGATCCTGGGGACTCATATAGACATGAAATTTGGTTCCATTTTTGTTCTTTTAAAATTTAAATTAATATTATTTCAAAATGCCAGATGAATGATACCTAAATGCTAACTAAATATGCTAACTAAAATAATAAATAAATAAAATTTAGATCAAATTATAGTAGGCAGGCACGTTTCCTGTACAGAGCCTACCCGATGCAGAGCAAACGCATACCTGCCCTGGCAGAGCCCAGTCCCACTGGTGGAAACTTCTCTACACTTGATCTTCACCCATACTATTCTAGTTATGATGCTCCTTTGAACATTTAATGTTTCATCTTTTCAAATCAATAGATAGCTTTTGACAGATTGGGATGGGATTTCTTTATGCACACCACTCTTTCTGGCTGAGTTAAAATTACAGTCTCTAAAGTGATTTCATTTACATTTGATCCTATGTGGACCTCAAGGGTCAAGCAGAAGCACATCAGACCTTTTGAATCTTTACTCTTTTTTCAGCCTCTCACCACTGGCGAGGCCTGCCTTGCTCTCCCCCTTGTCTTCTTGAATACGCTGGCTTATGTTACAGTCTCTGAGCAGGATCTTTTATTAGCATGGATCTTTACGGTGCTGACTTGATTCTTTCCATAGAATCCAAGTTTCAGGTACTTTTTTTCCTCCCTGCATTCACTCTCTGTGTTCTGCTAAGCTCCATTATCAGTGCATGGAAAGGGAGAACATTCTGTCAATAACAATATTTTATCTAGGGCTCCTGACCAATTAGTGTAAGGGCCATCACTCAAATCCTATTTTCTATTAGTAAGAAGGCAGACTTTTTTTTCAGGGCTGAAGCAAGAGGAGAGAATTGCCATTCATTTTTTGGAAACAGAATAGAGAGTAAGTAAAAGTCAAGCTGCCTTTCAAGGGGATTTACAATTCACTTTTTTTTTTTAAAAAAAGGGGGAAATATTCCCTTTTATTAGATGAAAAGAGACTTTGCCAACTGTAAGTATCCTCTCCAAAGCACTTTATTCTCCAAGATATGGAGACTTGTTGAATAAGTAGCTTGACTTGGGACTTTAGGCATTTTATATCACCTTGCCCATGTTTTAAAATAAAGAAACCGAGGTACAGTCTGTTTGCATGATTTTATCCAAAACTGTGCACATAGTAATCAGATCACTGGGGTATATAGCCAGACTGATCTTTTCTCCTATGTGGTGCATGAAGTGTACTTGTTTGCTTCCATGGATGTTACTGGTAGGATCCTGGGTGTTGTGCACACTAGAAAGAATGATGTTATCAGGCTATTTCCCTAAGGAGACTTATGGTATGATTTTGGAAATAGAAGACATATCCAAGTTTAGAAATCAGAGAAAGGGAAGTTTTGATATGATAGCTGTGAGATGATGTAGGCTGGAGTGGAACAGTGAGTAGCATTCAATATTAACCATGTTAGTCTGTAATGACGTGCTGCATGGAGCCTAACATCTATCCCATAGAGGTAGTAGTAGGGATGTAGAGCAGGCAGCATGATCAGAAGAAGACAGAGAAGTAGGGAGAGCATCAAATACATGGGACACGAATGGCAACTGTTTAACACAGCAGTCTACACTGATTGTGGTGTTTTTCCTAGTGTTTTTTCTCTTGCTCTCTCTCTTTCTCTCATTTTTTGGTAGCCAGCAGGAAATAGTTAATACATGTGAGACACAATGAATGAAACATTTTTACTGGGATAAAAACATCTTTCTTGTTTAAGTGATGGGGTAATATTTTAATATTAGGAGATTAAAAATAATAAACTCTACCTTTGACATTTGTCTTGATGATCCATTGTTAAGAGGCCTAATATGTTTATGGCTAGCCAGTTTTGCACTTAAATTATTTTTTCTCATGTTGGAGCTCCCCAAGTCCAGCACTTACTGCGGTGCTTGGTGCATCTTGGGCATGAAGTAAATATTTGTTGAATGAGTGTAACTCATGGAGGAGTTAATTGTAGCCTTGAATGGGAGAAAGGCTAGAGTTTTATAAGCTGAATCCATCCAGCTCATGCTGGGAGCTGAGCCAGGACTAATACATCTGAAACATGCCTCCATGTATAAACTCTGTTCCTCTGTAAAATTGGTATCAGCAGCGCATTCCAGTTCTTGCCATACACATTTGTTTTAAGTCACTACATTAATTGAGAAAGTTTATTGTTGAAAGAAAGAGAAGCAACTCCTATTTCTTTGTTTTCATGCATGTTAATATTCTACCCAAAACTTTTCTACCTCAATTAATATGGCAGGTTTTATTTTTCTCTTGAGAATGAATTGTTGCTTTTACTTTAATCTCAACTACTAATCAATGGGATAGTAAGATATGTGAAATCATATGTTTCCATTTTTCTTTCAACTGCTCATCCACAAAAAAATTAAGCATCTAGTCTTATATGCTTTTGAATCAGGAAAAGAGATACAAAGGCATAGAGAAAAATATGAGGTGAAGTTTTTAGTCTCAACATGCTCAGAGCCCAGGATGGTCGAAATCAATAGAGCTGCAAAACCTGTGCTTACAACATTCTTCTCACAACATAACTAACACAGTAAGTGCTTATAGTCATTAACTTTGATATTCTTTATATCCTCAACTTGGGTAGCAAATACATTTCATCTCTCCTGCCTGGTTCAATTGCTTCTAATGGCTACTTGGAGTTCATTATCTAAAATGAACTGTAAGGCCACACATAGATTCTGGGGTAAAGGGCAGCAATCAGTGAGTGATGTCAGTCTATGAGCAAAGGAGAGTGAAGTAGTCCATGCCAGGGAAAAGTACACAGTCTTTGTACTGAGAAACAAACCCCCGGGAATATTCCTCAACACCTTCCCCTAGTTCTGATTCAGAAGTGTGTAAGTTTTTGTGTCCAATTGTAGAGTCCCTAAAGGCAGTGCTTTTAAATGGTGGTGCAGACACAAATGGATAGTACCATTGCTTTAAGAGTGCTTAAGAAATAACAGAACATGGGCTAGAGAGATGGCTTAGCAGATAAGTGCCTGTGAAGCCTAAAGACCCAGGTTCAATTCCCCAGAATCTATGTAAAGCCAGATACATATGGTGACACATGTGTCTAGGGTTTGTTTGCAGTGGCTAGAGGTCCTGGTGTGCTGTTCTCTATCATTTTCATTTTTTCCTCTCTCTCTTTCTCTCTCTCACTATCTGCCTCTTTTTCACTCTCTCTCAAATGAATAAATAAAATATTTTTAAAAAGAAAGAATGGAACAGGTTCTTTTGAAACTTTTCTAATAGTGATTAGCTATTTATTTTAAAAGTGATGGTGATAATTGCTAACACACACACACACACACACACACACACACACACACAGGCTCATGCACACGCATACATCTTTGCAGTTTATAAATGTACTTTCCCAAACAAGAGGCACCTTAACAGTATATGAATGGTGTATGTATAACTGTTTATCAGCAATGCAAATCATGACACCTCATGGCATACTAGGCAACTAATATGTAGAATGATGTCAGTATTTTTTCATTTGCTTATAGAACATTCACAACAAGTTTTTTGAAAGGAGATTGAATTGCATAGTAGTATGTCATATATGTCCAATTATTTGAAAATTATATTTTCATTAAAGCATACATATATGTGATTATTGAAAAGAATTAAGTCTGCAAATTTGTAAAGAAAAAGTGGTTTTCAGTGTTGGGATACAGAGAATCTTTTACTTCTTTCTGTGTTTCTGTGTGTTCTAAAAGCATGTTTTAAAACATTTTATTTTTTTAAGTTATTTATTTGAGAAAGAGAGGAAGAAGGGGGTGGGAAGATTGACAGAATTGGCGTGCCAGAGCCTCCAGGCCACTGCAAACAAAATCCAGACTCAGGTGCCACCTTGTGCATCTGGCTTACATGGGTCTTAGGAAATTGAACTTTGGTCCTTTGACTTTGCAGGCAAATGCCTTAACTGCTAAGCCATTTCTCCAGCCCCTAAGAACATTTTGATGAAACTTCTACTCCTATGAAAAGAAAAAAAAATTCAACAAAGTCACCAACTGAAAAACTTAACTACGTTTTAGTTATTAAGGTTACATGATATTTATAACTCTCACATGGGAAATCTTTCTCTATGCATGTGATACACACACACACACACACACCCCACACACACCCCACACCACACACACACCCCACACACACCCCACACCACACACACACACACACACACACACACACACACACACATAATTTGTGAGAGAGTGGGAGGGCAGGGAGAATGAATGCACCAAGGCTTCTAGTCACTGCAAACTCCAGATGCATGTACCACCTTGTGCATCTGGTTTATGTGCACATTGGGGGACTGAACCTGGGTCCTTAGGCTTTGCAGGCAAGTGCCTTAACTCCATCCTGCATGTGTTGTAAAGAACAGAAATTCAAATTAATGTTTTAATACTTAGTTTCCCTCAGTGCCACACAACGTTCTGACTGATTTACATATCTAAGTTCAATGAATTTTCATAGTACGTCTTCATTATCTGCATTCTATAGTTGAAGAAGACACAGAGAGACTAGCAAAATTGTCTGAGGTCACAGAGCTTCTAAGTAGCCGAGCCAGGATTGAAAGCCAGGTCACATGATTCCAGACTCTGCATACTTCAGTTCCACCACAATGCCTGATAGAGGATTGGGGGGGGGGGGGAGTAGTGGCCTTGGCAGCTGAAATTAGAGATTCTGGATCTAAATTCTATTCCCTTGCCAGTACACATTTGTGCTTTTTTTCGATGTCGATCATGGATTATCAGGCTGTAATCTCCTCATCCCAGCACAGTTTTATAGGCTGTTGTAATTTTTAAGTAAGTTTTTATTATAAACTTCTGGAATTCATAATTGGGAATAAAATCTTTCTCCTTCTCTCCTTTCTTCCCTTTCTCTCTTCCTTCTTCCTTTTCTCCCTCTCTTATTCCTCCTCTCCCTCTCTGCCTCCCTAGTTATCTCTCTCACTCTTTTGCTCTTCTCCCTTCTTGCATGGGTGCTTCTTTTCCTCTCCCTGTCTCATCTATCATGTGCCAAACACTATTCTAGCAACCAGAGATAAAATAGTGAATAAAAATATAGATTGCTGTCCCTGTGAACTTTACATTCAGAGAAATGAAAAGGTAATAAGCAATACATACAGAATTTAGAGTATTGAGAAAGGCTACAGAGAAAAGGATTCAAGAAACAGGGATAATAACGTGTAAGCATCTAGAGTAGAGATGGGGTTATGACTGAATTAAAGAGCATGGGGAAGTCCTATTTCCTTTCATCAGATTATGAATACTTGCCTCCATACATTTTAGTTATTGTCTAAACTTGCAGGTCAGAAAACTCCAAATTAAAAGCAGAAGCTGGTTTTAAGGCTACAGTGCATTCCAGGTATACACCAGCATTTACTTCCTGCTCTCTTGAAGCTGCCTTGGTCTGTTTTTGACGTTTATTATCTTATTTCATGTGCCTAACTTTGCATGTAGCCCTAAATTCCAATTTCCCATAGATAAACACAAAACTTGTTTTTTCTCTTTTTTGGGGGGTGGGAGTGGTACTGGGGATTGAAACTTGGACTTTGTTTGTGCTGTTCAGGTGCTCTACCCCCGAGCTATGTCCATAGCCTTTAGATACAAGTTTTAAACTTTCGAAACATGAATGGAGTTAGTGTAAAGTACAAAAGAAACAAGACAGATAGTCCATTTTCCTTGTGACCCAAGGAACTTCTCTTCCTTTCCACTCACACTAACTGTGGAACAGTCTGTCTCACTCTCCTCTTCTTTGACTCTTTCTTTCCATCAAGATGGTGTGTTCACATCCTCACAAGTAAGCACATATTCACAGGTGAGCATACACACCACAGGTGAGCACATGAACATATATGTGAGCATGTGTGTGCTCGTTACTATTACTTCCAGGATGGTTTTGACTTGGTTTGGTCTTGTTAACTACAAATGGCCTATTGTCTTTAAGGTACTAAAATCTTTGCTATTTAGTTCTGTGACCTTTATGAGTAACTGTGGAACTTTCTAGGACCTTCATGAGACTTCTTAGAAGTCATCAATGTTGATGGATGTTGTTGTTTTATAGTGAAATTAAAAGTGCAGTTAGGGCTGGAGGGATTGCTTAGCAGTTAAGGCGCTTGCCTGCAAAGCCAAAGGACCCTAGTTTGATTCTCCAGAACCCATGTTAGCCACACGCACAAGGGGTGCACATGCCTGGAGTTCATTTGCAGTAGTTGGAGGCTCTGGCATGTCCATTCTCTCTCTATCTCCCTCTTTCTCTGTCAAATAAGTAAATAAATAAAAATAAAATATTTAAAACTGAAGTTATTTATAAGGTTTCATTTAGAAATTGCTGCAATATGTACTTACTCCTAATTGATTACAAGCACATGCTATTTATCAATAATTCAATATATCTATACCCACATCTTATGTTGTTCTGCTCACAGTTTCAGCATGGAGAGTTTGAGAAATGGTGGTTCATGCTACCATCATTGCCTGGGAAGTAATTCAAAGTGATGATGTGGATTGACAGCCTGGTGGCTGAGCAAGGGTCAGGCCACAATGACCTGCAGTTAACATGGATAGTCACAAAAAGTGTGATTTATATTTCAGGCGTAATTTCAAAGGTACCTACCCTGCATCTTAACATCATTGCTATTTGGTCATTTCAAACAAAGCACTCTACAATCATATTCTCATGTCATGGACAAGTTTGCAAGGTGGCACGCCTATATTTATGACAAGGCTTTTGCCAATCTGTAGGATCAGTCAGAAATCATGATTGTTTGTGGATCCATTTGTCTTCTCTTCTAGATTTAAAGATGGGTGTTTGTTGTTTAACTTGGTGCCTACAGTGTGTGCCTTTTGGAAAGAAGGGGCTCAGTAAGTGTTTGGAGAATCAATGCATGAATTTCTACATGTACTAATATCTTATTTGAAGAGGTCTGAAAATGTATAAACAATTCTGTAGTGTTTGAAGATAAATACCATCTACATATATCAAACTTTGAACAATATTGGGGTACTAAGAAGCTATCACTAAGAGCTAGTTATTCTTAATTGTCTAGGTTATATTTTCTGATTGCCTTCAAGAAAGAAAGTAGTACTTGGCAAAAAGTTGGGCTTTGTAAAGATTCAATTTAAGAAATCAATACATACATGAATGAATAGGATTTCCTGCGAGAATGATGAGGTATCCATCTCTGGGCCTACCCAGCATTTCTGGCCTAGCTTTATTCCAATACATTGTACTGGTATGATTGTATTTCCTCATTTGCCTATTCATGTGATAGCCAGTGAATGCTCCAAAGGTGTTGTTTTTGTTTGCATCCTACAGTTCTGAGGCTAGTCCAGGCTGAGGAAAGTGGCAGACTCATGTAGCATCATGAAGAGACACATGCCTCCTCTGTGGTCTTCTGTTAGTAGCTCAGAAGGGAAATTATGTGAGTTGACATGGAATACTAGGAAAAGGACTTTTCACTTGCTTGTCCATAGCTATACAACTCTGTCATTCATCTAGCACATGTTGACTGAGTTGATTGTCACTGCTGTATGAGTTAAGAATGTAATTATGAGCAAGACAATGACCTTGTCTTCATGGAATGTATGTTCTCAGTACCTTCCTCAAGCCTCAGTTTCTTCTTATTTCTTCTCAGACACATCTGGATTTGCTCTTGAAAAATAAGGTCACATTAAGAATTTGAATCCTGGGCTGGAGGGATGGCTTAGAGGTTAAGGCATTTGTGTGCAAAGCCAAAGGACCAGATTTGATTCCCCAGAACCCACGTCAGCCAGATGCACAAGAGGGCGCACACATCTGGAGTTCGTTTGCAGTGGCTAGAGGCCCTGGCATGCCCATTCTCTCTCTCTCCTTCTTTCTCTGTCAAATAAATAAATAAAATATTCTTTAAAAAAAAGAACTTGAATCCTGCACTTCTAGACTTTTCATGAGTTATCTACAGCAGATAAAAGGCTTCCATTCTTCTCTGGTTTCTATGCTCATTTATTGTGTTGGGGTGTGGATGGCATCTGATTGTTGGGCTGTCAAGGCTACCATATTTAGGGCCATCTGTAAGTCCAGAAATTCAGTTAAAGGTATTGGTCTTGAGTTCAGAATTTGCAGGTCAGCCCAGCAGGTTGGAATCAGGTAAGTTTTGTATCTCAGACCCTTTCCCTCAAGGCAACCTCAGGTCTTGCCCTTAAGCTTTCAGGTGACTAGACAAGGCCCACTCATGGCTGATTACACATATTGATTACATCTTGAGACTCCCTAAACTTGTGTTTGAAAAAACAACTGAGCATCATGGGTCTAGCCACACTGACATATAAAATTAACTGTTAGCTGCCTTAACTTTCAATGATTCTGATAGGCTCTTCCTAAAACCCTGAGAAGTGGACATGATGGACCTGCTTTAATTGTAAGGAAACTGACACACACAGCATGGATATGTTCCTAAGACTACATGGTCATGGCTGAGGTCAACGTCAGAAATCAGAGCTGTGAGGTTCTGCTCCACTAGACTCAAGATAACAGGGGAAAACTGACTCAGAAGAGCCCTCTTTTGAAAAGGTGGTTTTCCCTACAACAACACTCACTCTCTCTCTGTTTATTTTTTCTAATATTTTCTAATAAAATTTAATTTCAAAATGTTTCTTGGACTGGAGGGATTGCTTAGTGGTTAAGGCACCTCACTGCTCAGCTTAAGGACTAGGTTTGATTCCCCATTACCCACATAAACCAGATGCGCAAGGTAGTGCAAGTGTCTGGAGTTCATTTGTAGTGGCTAGATGCCCCGGCACACCTGTTCTCCTCTGCCTCTTTCTCAAATAAATAAATAAAATATTAAAATTTTTGTTTCTCATATTCACTGTCTTTCCAAAATAATTCCAATGACCTCTTTGTTATTCAGTCTTACTCTCCCATTTTGTGATCATTTGGTTAGTGCAATTGGCCATATCTGGGTTTAGCCAAACCCAGAAGAGCAACCAGCATTACACACATCTCAGTCTTTCAAACAGGTGCCTCCCTCCACTAGGCATGGTTGCTCATTCCTGTAGTCCCAGTGCTTGACAAGTGAGGCAACAGAATTGCCATGAATTTGAGGCCAGTCTAGACTACATAGTGAATTCCAGGCTAGTTCCTGGGCTACAAATGGTGCCTGAGGTACCATCTCAAAATCCTTCCAGCTCAATATCAAAACCAAAACAAACCAATCAGCAGAAAACTAGGTGCTTTTAGTGTCAGCCGTATAATGTTTATAAGTTCTAGAGATGTGCTACCTAACATGCCTATAGTTAGCAATACTTTGACATACATATTAAAATTTAAGAAAGTAGATCTCCGATGGCTGATTCTTGACACAATAATAAAAATTGGGTTCATATTGAAAGCTACCAGCATACATTTTAGTGTGTATTTCTTTTTTTATTGACAACTTATATACTTATAGACAATAAGCCGTGATATTTCCCTCCCCTCCCCCATTTTCCCCTTCATAATTCTGCTCTCCATCATATCCCCTCCCTCTCTCCATTAGTCTCTCTTTTATTTTGATGTCGTTTTCTTTTTCTCCTATTATGAGGATCTTGTGAAGGTATTGCTAAGTGCTGTGAGGTCATGGATATCAAGGCCAATCTGTCTGGACAGTTGCATTATAAGGAGGGGCACCCTTCCTTTGGCTCTTACATTCTTTCTGCCACCTCTTTTGCAATGGACCCTAAACCTTGTAGGGTGTGTTAGAGATGTTTCAGTGCTAAACACTCCTCTGTAACTTCTCAGCACTATGTTGCCTGTTGGGTCATCTCAGTGGTTACTACCATCTGAAAAGAGAAGATTCTCTAACTAAAAGTGAAAGTAGCATTAATATATGAATATGAACATTAAGTGTAGTGCTTTCAGGGCAGTTTGATGAGAATAATATATGCATTTAGCCAGACCTTGATGAATGTGCACTTATCATAAATTCTCTACTTATTGATAGATGATGTGATCTTTTTGTTCAATTGGAATATGAATGACTGATTATAGTGATGACTTATCTCAATTCATCTATAATTAACAGCAAATTCTTTCAGACTTGTAGCCCCTTAAGTTCATCAGGTAACTGAGAAGTTGACATTGTGATTATGTCACAGTTATAATTCTGTGTCCTGCTTGTCATTTTGGGATCCATCTTGGGTCAAACCACAACATTTGGGAATGTGTATTAGAATTGATTGGGTCCATGTCTCTAATGCCACAAGATCATAAATGTCTCATAGTGATAGACTTCATTTTATTTATATTTATAAATAAAATCATTAGGAAATACCATCTTACCAATGATTGAAATATGACAAGGCAGTTGATTTAATTTAGTATACCAACACTTAGGGTGGTTTCAAAGCATTGGAGGGAGAGAATTTATTCCTATGGTGCCATCTTCTCCTTTCTTGCTGTCTACCAGGTAGCCTGGATCTTTCATGTTTTTTGCATTTCACTGACTGTATCTGTTGGAATCTTCTGTGATTCCAGACTTAAAGATTCAGACTCTCTATTCCAGAGATCAGGAGCTCATCTTGCTCAACTCTGTGGCTTGAGTGTTTCCCAAAAGTTGAAGAAGTAAAGACCTTTGGCAGGTGATAGAGGGAAGGAGGTGGTTGGAGGCTGGATACTCGTTAGGAACATGCACTCTGCCACCAGGCTGTCCGGGGCCACGTCCCAACTCTCTTATTTAGTTTGACCTTTAGCATATTTCTTATCTCTCTTCATCAGTTTCTCTATCAGACAAAGAAGAAATAGCAGGAGTTCTCATGTCCTTAGAAAACATGTATGAAGCATTTGGAATTGTGCTGGGCTCATGATGGACCTTTTAGGTTAAATTAGAAACAAGTAACCTATTTCTATTTCCATTTTATTTGTTTTAATATTTTTGAAAATTCATTTTTATTTACTTTTTATTTGAGAGAGAGAGAGAGAGAGAGAGAGAGAGATGCAGATAGACAGAAGGAGAATGGGTATGCCAGGACCTCCATCCACTGCATACAAACTCTAGATGATTGTGCCACCTTGTGTATCTGCCTTATGTGGGTTCTGGGGAATCAAACCAGGGTCCTTTAGCTTTGCAGGCAAGCACCTAAACTGCTAAGCAATCTCTCTATCCTCTATTTCTTTTCTATTTATTATTATTTTTATTAACAACTTCCATGATTGTAAACAATATCCTATGGTGATGCCCTCCCTTCCCCCACTTTCCCCTTTGAAACTCCACTCTCCATCATATCCCCTCCCCCTCTCAATTAGTCTCTTTTATTTTGATGTCATGATCTTTTCCTCCTATTATGATGGTCTTGTGCAGGTAGTGTCAGGCACTGTGAGGTCATGGATATCAAGGCCATTTTGTGTCTGGAGGAGCATGTTGTAAGGAGTCCTAACCTTCCTTTGGCTCTAATTTTCTTTCAGCCACCTCTTCCACAATAGACCCTGAGCCTTGGAAGGTGTGATAGAGATATTGCAGTACTGAGCACTGCTCTGTCACTTCTTCTCAGCACCATGATACGTTCTGAGTCATCTGAAGGTCACTGCCATCTGAAAAGAGAAGCTTTTCTACCAAAAGTGAGAGTAGCATTAATATATGGGTATGAGCATTAAGAGAAGTGCTTACTGGACAGTTTGATGAGCATAGTATATACATTTAGCCAGACAGCAGAAGATGTTGCACCTCTAGGGCTCATGACTACCCATGTTGTAGGTTTTCAGTATCAGGGATGTATTCCCTCACATGGAGAGGACCTCTAGTCCAATTAGAGGGCAGTTGGTTTCCGCCATGGCAGATGTGCCACTATTGCATCCATTGGCTCATTTGGCCTAGCTGGCCAAATATAAGGTTTGCAGTGTCCACTGTTGAGTATCTTCACTGATGATTTTGCTCTCTCCCATTGAACTGCATGCAAAATGGCTTCTTCCAGCTTTCTGACAGCTAGTGTACATGGGGAGGTTATCAGCGTAGTTCCTGCAAAATTTCTCAGTGGCCTTGAAGCCCAAGTATGTGGTGTCTTAAGCAATAGGGTCTTACCATCTATCCCTGGTGGGAAACCAAGGGCCTCAACAATGGCCTGTAATGTTTTGGGTTCAGCCCCTATTTCTATTTTAAATGACTAATTGATCTATCTGGTCTTCTACTGTCTTTCTGGCATTTTGTGGGTTAATAACCAACTTTTTTTGGTGAAATAATGTTAGCAGCCATATCCACTGCCTGGTTGGGAGTCCAGGATCAATTGTGGCCACTTCTCCTGTTTCTTTGCATCTCTTAGCAGCTAACACTGGACCTTGTATGGCTCACTATCGGTCATTGGGACTTTTGATTTTCTTGTTTCCTTAGCAATGAGGAACCGTAACAGTTGCCAAATATCTGTGAGGTGCCATCCTATTATCTGCCCCTATACTCATACGGACAGTGGTGTCATCTCTATTTTACAGAGGCCATGTAGATGAAGTATCTTGAATCATACTGAGTTAGGAAGTGTCATGCCTAGTTCTGCCCCATATCAAAGAAAAAGCTGCTCCCTCCTCATTATCTGTCTTTCCTCTGACCAGCATCTTTCTAGAGACCCAGCATACACTGGTCTCATCAACCCACACATAGGCAAGAGCATCCACCTACTCTTTTACTAGCCAAGTATGCCTCCTGCAATGTTTTCTTGTGGATCCCAGACTTTATGGAAGAGGACCCATGAATGGATGGGTAACACCTCAGCAAGCCATGACTGACTTCCTTTATTTGTATGTTGATATCCATACAAGGCTGCCAAATATTACAGCAAGTCAGTGATGGTGGTATCTAGCAAACAGGAATTAACGCAGTCCATCAACATTTTTTCCTTTGAAAGACTACTTATTATATTTGATCTTTTACAGTCTTCAATGAACAACTCTTACAACAAATATCAGAACTTTATTGGGGCACCTGTATGTGTGCAGCATTTAGAGATGAGTCTAACTTATATTTTGAGTTACAGATGGGACAGGTATCTATAAATGTCTTTATAGGGCCTATATATATTTATATGATTAATTAGAACTATTCTCAATCCTTTACTCATCCCCACCCTTTCTCTCCCAACACACACACACACTGTTGTATTTACGTGTAGGTATTGTGGCTGATAATGTGTCTAACTTTAAGACTATAAGTGCTTTCAGGAAGACAGTCATTATATCTTACGAAAGGTAAGCACCTGGCTTATTATTGGACCATCTTTTGTAGCATAGCAATTGTGTTCTATACATTTGCAAAGGCATGTAATGCCATACATGTGTCTACATGTGAGAGGTGTATAGTGTGTCTATGCAGTTGCATTGTGATAATAAACTCACCCCAGTGGAGTCTTTTAGCAAGAATTTTTAGTTTTTCATTGATTTTTAATTTATTAGTGCCAAATTCATCTACCTTTACAAGGTAGGAAGACTATGGCCAGTCATAATTATAGGTTGAACATCCCCAATCTGAGAACCTGAAACACAAGTTTTTCAGTGTCAATTTGACAACCAAAGCGGAAAATTTCACACTCGATCTCTTGTTAAAAGTCATATGCATTAAAACCATTGCATGAAAGTACTTTCAAGCAAGGTGAGGATTATATGAAGTATAAGTAAATTTGATGTTTCCATGCTGGTCCATGCTCACTATGTCTTATTACATAGATGCAAATATTTCAAGATCTGAAAGAATATTGGAAATTCTAATCACTTCTTTGCCCCTGGCATTTCAGATATGTGATACTGAAGCTGTGCCAGGCAGAGTCCATGGACAGGAGAAGAAAGTCCATTCTGCCCCTTTTGACACATCTGGAGTTCCAGTCTGAGGCTATAAATAACAACTGTAGACATGGAGTAAAGAGACATATTCCTCGTGTCTACTTTTCCAAGCAGGATATTGTTTTCTTTCCTGCTCCCCTTTAATGGTGTTGGTAATTGATGATATTTATAATCTATAATGTATAAATGATATAAATACATTTCTCCTCTCCTATGGTACTAGTTTATTTTACTCACTTCTAATTCTCGGCATTTATAGCATAGTTTTATGGTGCTCCCTGCCTGGCTTCAGTGAGGATGAGCAATTTGATTTTCATAAGTTCTTTTTTTTTTTTTGAATGGAAATTCATCTACTTCGGGAATTTTCAAATTTTGATTTCTTTATATTTAATCATTGATGACTTTTTCCATGAATATTTAAAGAGACACTTGACATTGTGAAAAGATCACCACTATTACGTACCTTAGAGCATTCTGCCTGGTGGCGCTTGCACAGTTTCTGCTCAGACTCTTGCTCACACTTTCAGTGATTAAGCAATGGCCATGAATTCAAACCTCGTTTTCAATATCCATTTTAAAGTTTTCAAAGGTTCTTCTGTACATGAATGTCTTTCACGTTGGAATGGTCTTCTCTTCTACATTCATTGTGTCCAAGCATGCTTGTCTCTCCCTTTTCCTCCCCTGTGCAAAGGCATCCAAAGAAACATGGGCCGTGACTTGCCTTTCATGTTTGTGTCTTTAGCCAACCCCAGTCAACTCTGGAATGAAAAGTATAAATATATTTTATTTTAAACGTCTATGAACACATAGAACTTGTTGGAGCTGAAGAACTTGAACCCAGAAGGAAGGGGGCATGATGCAGTGCCCCCTGCAGGCCAGTGTCTGGAAATGTTACTGCCTTCCCCTTTGAGTCCTGTTGGATTCTTCTTTTTTAATTAATTTATTTTTTATTAACAACTTCCATGATTGGAAATAATATCCCATGGTAATGCCCTCCCTCCCCCCACTTTCCCCTTTGAAACTCCACTCTCTATCATATCCCCTCTCCCTCTCATTTTTATGTCATGATCTTTTCCTCCTCTTATGATGGTCTTGTGTAGGTAGTGTCAGGCACTGTGAGGTCATGAATAACAAGGCCATTTTGTGTCTGGAGGAGCATGTTGTAAGGAGTCCTACCCTTCCTTTGGCTCATATTCTTTCTGCCACCTCTTTTGCAATGGACCCTGAGCCTTGGAAGGTGTGATAGAGATATTGCAGTGCTGAACACTCCTCTGTCACTTCTTCCCAGCACCTTGATGCCTTCTGGGTCATCCCAACGTCACTACCATCTGAAAAGAGAAGTTTCTCTACCAAAAGTGGGAGTAGTATTAATATATGGGTATGAACATTAAGAGAAGTGCTTACTGGGCAGTTTGATGAGCATAGTATATACATTTAGCCAGAGAGCAGCAGGCATTACACCCCTAGGGCTCATGACTACCCATGTTGTAGGTTTTCAGTATCAGGGATGTATTCCCTCCCATGGAGTGGGCCTCTAGTCCAATTAGAGGGCAGTTGGTTTCCACCATGACAGGCGTACCACTATTGCACCCGTTGGCTCATTTGGCCTAGCTGGCCAGATATAAGGCTTGCAGTGTCCACTGTTGAGTATCTTCACTGGTGATTTCTCTCTCTCCCATTGCTGTTGGGTTCTTATGGTAAGACAGGCATGAACTCCCCTTTGTCCATCACTAAATGAAACTCAGAAGTTACTTAGCTCAAGGGGCAGCTTTGAGGTAGAGTGGACTGAAGGGGACTCCCACTAGTGTGTCTCTGGTGCTCCCCGCTGAGCATGTGGTTAGTGCAGACAATGCATTCTACACCCACCAGCTTTCTAATCCCACTTTGAAGTTCCTGTAGCAGCATCATTCGCATATATATAAAGGGATGATGATGATGTGAACTTTGATGTTTTATTTTTAGAAAATGAGTTTCTACTTTTAAAATCATTGCGTTCATGTTTTTGTTTGTTTGTTTTTTCAAGGTAGGGTCTTACCATGCCCCAAGCTGACCTGAAACTAACTCTGTAGTTCCAGGCTGGCTTTGATCCCACTATGATCTTCCCCTACCTCTGCTTCCCCAGTGCTGGGATTGGCTCAGCCATTAATGGTGCTTGTTTGCATAGCCTGATGGCCTGGGACAATTCCCCAGTACTCATGTAAAGCTTGATGCACAAAGTGGTGCGTGCATCTGGAGTTTGCTTGTAGTAGCAGGAGGTCCTAGTTCCTCTCTCTCTCTTTCTCTCTCCCTCTCTCTGCTTGCAAATAAATTTAAAAAAATTTAAAAATAAAATCATTGTGTTCACAAAAGACCTCAATGTAATAGGTAACTCAAGTCATGCCACTTTCACTCATACCTAGTTTACATTGTAATCAGTGTGGCTGGGTTAAGTGTATTTAGTGATAAAGGCACTGAGGGTTTTAGATATAATATGTGCACACATATTTCCCCCATAGGCAGAGGCCTCAATCTCCTAGGCTCAAAAGGTATGAAGATATCAGAGCATCCAGGCTCTTCTGATTGTGTGTTCTGGGCTATTGGCTTTGAGCATTTCCCCACTGGATGATGGCCTGCCAGTTCACCAGGGAACCCACATACTTTCAACCTCAGTTGTACTTTTTGTAAAACTAAAGCCACAAAGTTCTGAAAAAAAACAAAAGTTGGGGGGTATTTTCAGTGTATTTTAGAAATATTTCCTAAGACAGTGGAGATTACAAACTCACACACTGTGGGGCTGGAGAGATGGCTTGGTATTTTAAGATATTTGTCTGCAAAGCCTAATGATCTTCCCCAGTATCCATGTAAAGCTAGATGCACAAAGTGGCACATGCATCTGGAACCCATTTGCAGCTGCTGGAGGCCCTGGTGCACCCTTTCTGTCTGTCTTTCTTCTATCTCTCTCTACTTGCAAATAAAATAAAATAAAATAAAATAAAATAAAATAAAATAAAATAAAATAAAATAGAAACCCACAGACTGTAATCCCTCTTATTGAAGTCTGGCACTGGAAGGAATTTGTAAAAGGCCCTAGATTCTGTGACTTTCCCAAATTTCACTGTGTTTCTAAGCGTAGGTTATAAAATACACACTGGAAGTTGATTCTAATACTGATGTTGTGAGGTAGAGGGTCAAGTCTCGTTGCTGAGATCTGTCTAGTTTAGAGGATTGTATTGGATGCACTTTATGAAACAGACTTACATGGGAACATATTTGTAGCATGGAAAAAGCTTTGTGTTATGGTTTGCCATGCAGTTTATACATGTGCCCATCATTTGGAATTGCCACCTTTGAAAGGAGCCTTCATTGCACTGAAGGAGAAAAGTGGTATTTCTCTATGCAGGTGCTCTTCAGTGTCTTGAACCAAATACCCCAAGTTCATTTTTAGAGGATGAGCTACAAAGAAGGGTACATTCCTTTAAATGGCATGCCTGATCACACTTGTAGAAACTTGAAGTAAGGCTTCCTTTGATTAAAGTAGGGAGTCCTGTGCAGCTCTTTTCTTCTTTGAATCTTGCTTTTGCCTAATTTCTCTGGCAGTCCTATCTAGATGTGTGCAGTTCTGTTACTTTCCTTCTGAGACAAAGCTATATGTTTCCTTCAGATTTATGGGAGAATCCTAGATAGCTAAATTATAAGACTGTTGGCCATAAATAAAATATGACATCACTCTGCATATTCTGGTTATTAAAACCAAGATGGAGTGGTACACAACTTATTCTTCCACATCCCACTGTTTGTCTTTAGAAAGTTGCTTAAACTCTGTAAACTTCAGTGAGTTTATCCCTGTAGTCAGCAGAACAATAGTGAGTGTTCCTACTGTAAGCATAAGGATTGAATGAGATAATCTGCATAACTGTTGAGCACAATGCAGTCCCCAAAAGTCAGATGTCATTTCTTTATTAGTGCTATTTTCACTAGAGCCCAAAGATTATGAACTCCAAAGTTAGAGATACTAGATAGACCTGATTCTTTCTCCCTCTTTCTTTCTTTCTTTCTTTCTTTCTTTCTTTCTTTCTTTCTTTCTTTCTTTCTTTCTTCTTCCTTCCTTCCTTCCTTCCTTCCTTCCTTCCTTCCTTCCTTCCTTCTTCCTTCCTTCCTTCCTTTCTGCCTGCCTGCCTGCCTGCCTTCCTTCCTTCCTTCCTTCCTTCTCTCTCTCTTTCTCTCTCTCTCTCATATGTAATGTGTATGGTGCATACACATGTGTGCAGATGAACATCCTTCATGTGGAGGTCTGTGTAAGATGTCAGGTGCCCTCGTCTATTGCTCATCTACCTTAAATCCATAAGAAAGAAACTCACTGAACCTGGAGCTCCATATCTTTCAGTTAGACTGGCTAACCAAGTAGCTCCAGTGATCCTTCTGTCTTGTCCTCTCACAGCATGCCTAGCATTACAGACATGTGTAGCCATGCCCAGGTTTCTATGTTGGTGCTGAGAATTAAACTCAGGTGCTTATGCTTACACAAGTCCTCTTACCCACTGAGCCGCCCCTCAGTGCAGACCTGGTTCTTTGAACATGGAAGGATAAGTGGAGAGAAACATGAGGACCTTGCTTCATTTCCCTTTCCTCAAACTTACTACAGTTGTAGGTGGCCTTGGAAACTTCCAGGATTAGGATGGCATTATTGAGTCAAGCATTTAGTGAACAGACCTGGAAAGAGAAGCCATGGGATATATAGATAATATGAGTAGTTTCCATATGTAAGGTTATGTGTGGAAGAGGTGGTAGCAGCTACTGACTCCCTCACCTCCCAGACTTCATGGTCTTCACTTAGACCCAGAAGCAGGAATTGAAACTGGGGTCATTTCCCTGCACTTCTCCTTTGTGGACCGTTCCATAAAGTTGTCAATAGCTATGGCCAGAATTTGCAAATGAGAAGCCACTCCTTATATGCCGGGGAGTGTGGCTCTCTGAAATAAATTCTGCAGCCGAAAAGAACTTCTAGTGTTTTCTGGGAAGGATTGACCTCCTTTCGTGCCACTTACTGTGGTTAAAGCCGTGAGGGAGAACTAGTGTGGGCATGTGGCATAGCTCTTAGCACCGCTGCTGCCAGGGAACAAGATTTGTGTTTCTAAGGAGATACAACAAAAAGAAGAATGCTTTAAGAGCCAGCGGCTGTCAGAGTGTAAAAGTATCTACGTTCAAAGAGGGAAACAGAAGCCGAATTAAGTAATTTTATACACACGTTACAGGGTGCCCTTCTGCTAGTAATTCTTAAATTCAAAAGCAAATAGTTGTGACCACAGAGGGCTTAGGACCTCTCAGCTGACCTGAGCTCACAGACTCAAACTGGATGTGATTGGTATTAACCTGTAGTATGCATGTGATTTTAAGATGGTCTGACGCTTGTCTGTCATTCTGGTGGGTTGTGTTAATAACAGGAGACAAAGGGTGACATAGTCAAGTAGAGGTTTGGGCAGACACTGGACAACACGTTCTGAATAAAGTAGAAGAGAAAATTCCAGTTCTACCAACTGTGCCAGCAACACAGAGCCTTCTGCCAGCCTTTTAGTGCCCTGGTCAAACTTTTTGCAGATGTTCACTCCATTACTGGCTTGAAAGGGTGTCCTGAAGTGGTTCCTTGGCTGAAGTATCATCACAGGACAGAAATCACAGGGAGAGTGCACCAAGGAAACACTACAGTGCTGCTATATTTACCTAGTGCCTGTGCACTAAGGTTTTATTTTCCACAGTTGGAAAGGGAACCACCTGTCTCAACTGCTGATGTCAGAGAGCTCCCTCGAGACTTGGGCCTGTTGGAAAGCACATGATACTGTACATATTTGCTCTTACGTCCGTATCTGGCTAAGATTGGATTTCAGATTTGTACCCTATTGTGGAGTTTATTGAACAGGGACTCCAAGGTGCCGTCCCATGTGACCATACCCATGTGAATTAAAAAGGCACACGTGTAAGCCCCTGTTGTGAGCACTCTCTCAACCTGCCATGGGAGTACTTGTACTGCACTGAAATGAATGACACGGGTATTGGGGTTGCTACCCATGGACTTGGTTTTGAATGTGAGTATCAGAAGTGCTACTTCTATACCTAAGTGCTACACTGTTGGTGTGTGGGGGTGGGTTATCTTATTTCTAATGATGATGATGTTTTAAATAATAGCATCATTTGAAAGTTTATGTGCATATTATTAAAAATATTTGAAGTACTAGGGATTCAACTTAGGACCTTGCACACCATAGGCAAGTACTCCACTGCTGAGCTGTATTCCTGTCCTAAATATAATATATATATAATCAAACTATATTAAGCTATATATATATATATATGTATATATATATAATTAAAGAGGCAAATGAGGTTATCATGTAATATTCTATTTTAAGGTGTAATATATTAGCACAAAGAAATTGTTATAGAGTGAATGAAATACATAATCTGGAAAAAATGTGTAGCTCAGGTAATATATTGCATTTTGTTTGTGTTTGTGTTTTTTAAGATTTTTCTGAGATGTGTAACTCAGTGCAACAGCTCTTTGTGCCTGGGAAGAATTAGACCTTTAAAATAAACTCTTTAAGAAAATGGGAGGGTCACTATATTGCATGACTCCAGGGGGTATCATTTATGTCATAGTCCAAGACTCACTGTATATACAATGCCAGGAAATGTGATGCTATCAACATTACTCAAACATTACATAAATATAGCATTGTTACCCACAATTGCAAATGACTGGCTATTAGTGAAGTTGTTCATTATTTTAATAGTGCCATGCATCTGAATTTGAATATTTTTACCAACTTGCAAATTATACGGCTATTATCCAAAAGAGGTAGAAAACAGAGTCTGAGGGTATAAATTACATTTTTGGGCCACATCAAATCACTGTCTTATTAGGGATCAGTACCCTTAATTCCCAGCCTTCCTATGATGCACACTTTCAATTAAATTTATATCTGACATGATGCTTGGTATCTTTTGCTCATACCCTAAAAATAGAGTAAATAGGATGGACTAAGACCCCATGGTTCATCTAATCTTTCCTATAGTGTGTGATTCTCCTCTGAACCATTGAAAGTGTTATAATGTATGATTGATATTAATTAGTTTTCTGGAAAGATTGCACTCTTTAATGTGAACTGAACTAGAAATAAATATATTACCATGAATTAAGATTTTATTAGTAGAGAAGAAGAAATGGATGAAGGCCCCTATGCGAAATCCCAAGTACAGGTGTCAAATTGAATTAATGCCAGCACAGTCTTGAGATTAATTGAGTACTGAATAAGAAATAGGATACCATAACATGACTATGTTTACTGAAACATTTTTTGGTTTCAAAAACTAAGGCTGCAAGAGGTTTTTCTTCCTTTGAAGAGAGAGGCAGGTGCATTTTATAAAGCAACTGATATTATCTGAAAAATACCTCCATCTCCAAGACTGAAACAGTTTTCTTGAGAGCATAGTATTCCACATGTATCCTGTACTTTTGCACTTTCTGATGCTGTGAACATCTTCAACATCCTATCAGTTTTATAACTGGGTAAGCTCTAGTTTCTTCCCTTTCAATTCTGGAATACTGGGCAAAATTTACTCTTCATTTGCATCTCAGTATTATGTGTATATTTGGAAAAAGGGGTGGAAGGAGATAAAAGATTTTTAGGGGCTGGAGAAATGTTTTAGCGGTTAAGGCATTCGCCTGCGAAGCCAAAGGACCCAGGTTCGATTCCCCAGGACCCATGTTAGCCAGATGCACAAGGAGGCGCAAGCATCTGGAGTTCGTTTGCAGTGGCTGGAATCCCTGAGCACCTATTCTCTCTCTCTCTCTTTCTCTCTCTCTCTCTCTCCCTCTCTCCCTCTTTCTCTGTCAAATAAATAAATAAATAAATAAATAAAAAGATTAACAGGATTGCCCCAGGATATTCTAGAAGGGTTTCCTAATGATATTATGAGAATACAGATAATGCAGCATTTAATACATTACCATTAAAACACCAGGAAGCTCCAAGAATCACTTATAGACTGTAATGGGAGTAGCACCCCACTGCAGTTGTGTACTGCTATAGCCCTTCTCAGCTATTCTTTTTATTTCAGAAATTATTTAGCCCCATAATTCATTAATTTGATTTGCATCTGCAATATATCTGAAGCCTAGACACAAAACGTTAAAGGCTTTCTATATTGAAGAGTAATATTATTCATATTAATAAGCAATTAAAATTTTTCTAGTAACCATCTTTTATGAAGATTTATTTTATTTTATTGTTTTTATCTGTGAGTGTGTGTGTGTGTGTGTGTGTGAGAGAGAGAGAGAGAGAGAGAGAGAGAGAGAATTGGCATGCCAGGGCCTCTAGCCACTGCAAATGAACTCCAGATGTGTGCACCACCTTGTACACATGTGCCACCTTGTGTCCACACATCATCTTGGGCATCTGGCTTATGTGGGTTCTGGAGAGTTGAACCTAGGTCCTTAGGCTTCACAGGCAAGCGTCTTAACTGCTAAGCCATCTCTCTAGCCCACAAAGATTAATTTTAATAAGATTTTTAACACAGGATAGACATCCAGAACATCTTATATAATCTGTCAATTATTAATGTGGCATTTCACATTTAATTTTGCATACTAAGCAACTTAAATTACACACACTTTTATAGAACATCCAGTTTTTGAAAATGAAAGCTTAAATGTGAGAAACAAAATATCCAAGATATCCTTTATGCCATTTTATCAATTTCAAAAGTAGTTGTATTATCAATTGCAGATTTTTGAGAAGTGTAAATGTTAAGATAGTTTAGTTCATAGGCCACTTGGCACAAAACTGACTTTATATTGAGTTGTTTTGCTCTTGAAACATTTTTATCCTCTTTCTTTTTTTTCTGCATGTACCTCAGATATCAAAATTTAAAACACAAGTTGTTGTTTTATAGATCTTCCCATATTTGCAAACTCATGGTATCTTGTCAGTTTTCATGTGCCATATGGTTGTGGCTGTCTTGTTTCTTAACAGAGAAATTCTTGAAAGACTTTTGGCTCAACTAATTTTGTGACCAGCCTGTTGCAAACACAACTGTTTTTTGCTCTTGCTGCCTCTTGTCTCTGTAGAGGCAGAGCCAAGACAGAGCCAGGGCAGAGCTGGTATGAGGCACTTTTCTTTCCTTCAGGTAAAACAGAGGCTTCAGCAGACACTGACATATCTGTCATCTGTGATGATTATGCCATGCATAGAAATTCAGTTTAATATAGGACTTAAAGAATAAGTCAGCTTGGCTTGCCTTCTGTAGCTTCCTCTCTCCTCTTTTGTTTCTCTTTTTCTACCTCCCTTTTCTCCTCCCACTCCTTTTACCTTCCTTCCCTCCCTCCTTTCCTTCCTTATTTTTCTTTCATTCTGTTTCTTTCTTTCTTTCTTTCTTTCTTTCTTTCTTTCTTTCTTTCTTTCTTTCTTTCTTTCTTTCTTTCTTTCCTATAGATGAGGAATCCATCAAAAGTCAAGCCCATGCATCTACACTACTACTGCTTGATTTTAAATTGATTTAAGTGTTTGTATATGGGTGGTAGATGTGATTACTAAGGACTTATTCTATGTCAGTCACTGGGTTCATATGCATCTCTTTTAATAGTAATGTGAACAGGTAAAATAGGTGGCTGCACTGAGTTTTTTTTGTTTGTTTGTTTGTTTGTTTTTGAGGTAGGGTCTTACTCTAGCCCAGACTGGCCTGGAATTCACTATGGAGTCTCAGGGAGGCCTTGAACTCATGGTGATCCTCCTACCTCTGCCTCCGAAGTGCTGGGATTAAAGGTGTGTGCCACCACACCCGGCTGCACTGACTTTTTTTTTTCTTTTTCTTTTTTGCTCTGACATTTTTATTGATGAGGTGCTTGAGGTTCAGGCAGTGGCTCACTTGAGATCTCACAGACAAGCCATAGTGACAGATATGCATATCATATGACTGCCATGGCCATGGCTGTTCTCCTAGAGGAGGAGATCACATTGTAAGACCAGGTGACATGTCGCCCTTCAGCAATGTGTTTTGAGACAAAGCTAAAAGTACTTAAATCTTGATTCAGAAGAACCCTTCACTTATTCAAGAATTATGAACTATTAACACTTGATCCTTCCTTATTTTTGATACAAAAGAAAATTGTTCTAGAACGTTAAGTGGCTTTTTCCAAAGTCAAATAAGTAAACCCGGACATTAGGTTCCTTGAGCCAGGCTCCTCCACTTCCATCTCACTGCTGCTTGTCTGAGTGGCCCCTCTATGAAGACAAATTAAAATTTGGAGTATTTTTTATTAGTCATCATCACACAAAATTTAAATCTTTGGTATAAAAAGATTATCATGTCTTCTCAATGTATTGCAAACCCCTTATTGAACTATAATATTGTTATGAAAGTGCATATATCAGAAGAATATAGATAAATTAATTTGATTAATTGGTCATAACCAAGAAAATAGAACTGACAGCCAGAAAGAGACCATAACTGGATCCCCAGACACCCACCCAACACACTTCTATTGTAGCCACACCCCGAGTGCCACCACTCACAGCCTTTACTGACTTCCAACAGAATTAGATGGTTTATTTTGGTTCTTTGTAGAAACGGAGTCATGAAGAATGCATCTTTTGGTGTGCATCTTTCTGGCCGCTTTTGCCTCCCTTTATGCAGGTAGGATTTAGGGACCTGTAGGAATGTAGGTATGCAGAAGTAAACCCTTCTGCTATACTGAAGTATTACAGCTCCGACAATCAAAATGTGGAAAGGGGAATGAATAGCTTTTAGTTACCATGACTTATTGCCTACAACGTTTTGGGGGGTTCTTAGCCATACTTTGGTTTGGTTTAAATGTAGAAGCAGGGCTGGAGAGATGGGTCAGCGGTTAAAGTTCTTGCCTGCAGAGCCAAATGACCTGGGTTTGATTCCCTCGTACCCACACAAAAGCCAGAAACACAAAGTGCCACATGCATTTGGAGTTCATTCGCAGTGGCTAGAAGCCCTGGCATGCCCATTCTCTCTCTCTTTCTCTCCCGCCCTTCTTCTCTCTCTGCTTGTCAAATAAATAAAAATATTAAAAACAATATAAAAGCAAAATAAATATGAAATATGGCACCTCAGTGGTTTTCACACATAACATATCCCAGCAAACCCTTGTGTCCACATTTTTGCATGTTCTGTGACATGGGAGAATGCAGTAGAGAGAACCCAGTGCACCTAGGTTGACAATCCTCACAGACCACTGGCCAGACTTTACCCTTAGAGGCTTTGTATGCCTGTGCAATAAAAGCCTAGACACATCCTATTTTTAGGTGTCTTGCATGGACATGAGTGCGCCAAAATGGAGTACAGAGAGCTCCATCTCCGGAGTAGACACTTTTGCTTTGAGAGGAAGTAAAGAACCCATCCAATCTGATCATCTACTTGGGCAATGTTCAACCCTGACTCTTTGCAGAACGAGAGAGCATATGGCTTGTTCAAAATGGCAATGCTCACTGAAGTCAAGCTCCCTTAGGGTAGTTGTCACATTCTTTCTTCCCTCTGGTTGCAGGAAAATGTGGAATTAGATCCATCATGCCAGTGAACCCTGCTCCTAAGGACACAGTATTGCATGAACATAGCCAGTGCCTTATCAAGGCCTTGTCTTGACTGATGTTTAGTATTTTCCTGGTCTTTTCCAAGTCTCATGTCATCATCACTCTCCAGAGTTTTGGTGACAATTTAGTGCTTATGGGTATTCATTCATCCATGAAGGAGACCTCCATGCTGGTAGCACTGAAAAGCACTGAAGTACATGTCTTATACCTCCTGCTAAAGAGAAAGGTATGGACAAAGAAAATAGATAGACAAACAAACAAAAAAAAAAAACCCCAGGGATCCAACAAGTATCTATCCTATGCTATGGCCCTGACTTAATCCATTTACTAATAATATTATGCTAAAATATTTCAGGCAGATTATCTTTTCTTCCTTTCCACTCTATAGTAATATCTTACCTAAATGCCTTCCACCAAATTAAAGAGACCCAAATTCTTCCTTTTTCAATATCATGAGATTGTTGTTTGAGAGGCAGTATTCTGATATTAGGAAGCAAGCAGATTACTTAAAACTTATTTTCTTTAGATCCATTTCTACATACAAAACACTAAATTTAGGAACCAGCTTATTTTCAGAATCTCTCTGAACAGTATCAGTTTTTAATCTGTTGCAAAACTAAATCACATGCCTGTTTATTATATTACATCTATATGCAGATGTAAGTAAACAATAACCACCACAGCTGTTGTGTGGTTTTCACACTCTCCGTGCAAACAGAGGCTCAGTTTGACATGTGACTTATGACACTTAGCAAAATTAAAGACAGAGAAGTAAAAAGATGCTCTGGGCAACTACCCAGGCTTGGCAAGAAACATCGGTCTCCTTCCAATCAATACATGTGGCTTTAAGTGTGATAGTCACAAGTTTCTTGTGTTCTTTTCCTAGAGGATTAGTAGGTAATTATTCACAATTTAAAGAAACAACGCTGTGCTCTTTCATGGAGTTGAACATTTCACTGACATGAGACACACAGGTTCACCTGTCCAATCTGGTCCTGTCTGAGAAGACAGCCGTGCCATGCATTTTCCATCTGGCATGGATCTCGGGGAAAGTGGAATCTGAGCACCTCCTTTGACAAATAAGTAAACTGTGGCTCAAAATTACTGAGTGAACCTAAGTCAGATTGCTGACTAGTGACACAGCTGAATGAGGGCCAAGCTTTGTCCCATTTGTTCTATTCCCTCCACTTTGGGCGGAACCAAGGGTCACAATGTGACTCTCCTTGTAAGATAGACATGAGTCTCCTGTACTTATATTAAACATCATGGCCTTGGAATTACCCTTCCTATTCCTCTTACAAAAATACCTACTGGTCAAAATATTCGTCATCCAATTATGGGAAGAGAAACTTCAAGAAAACACCCAGGAAACCACAAGAACACTAACTGTAATTGACAAACAGTAAAGCCTCCTTTCTTGTGGATATCATCAGCCTTTCAGGGGAAAGAAAGTGAGTTGATCCCACATAAGATATTTGGCCGTACCCAACTGTGCTTCCTGCCTACAAATAGGACTGCACCCTGAGAGCCTTTACACAGGCAGCTCTTCGGTGGGGTCAGGTTGGATTCCGGAAGGCCAGCCACGTCAGTGGTTTGAAACGTGGACTGCACTTGCCTCATCAAGGCGATTTCAGTTGTCTTTGGTGGCAGCTATCATTTTAGCAACTGCTGGCAGGGTCTCCCCTGACTACGCTTCTCCCCTTCCTAGCCAGTGAACTGTCTTCTGGGAAGTTTTCCTAGTCAGGAAGGCAGATGATTCCTAAGGCGCTTACTATTCTTTTTCATTTGATTTATGCTTCCCAGCTGTATGCTAGAACGAAGGGAAAATCACGAATGAATAACAAGCAGATGCTTTTATATAAATGGCTAAAATTTTAATCCTCTCAAGGATAATTAATTTTTAAAGGAACATTTGCTTTAATTTGATAAAATTTTAAGTAGGGAAATGAAGTGAAGATGGTAGTAATGTCTGGGACTCCATCCTCTGGGCTTACCTCTGAGAAGATCTTGGTAGTTGATACCTTCTGTCCCTTATAACTCAGCCTGAGAGGATTTCTTTTGCTTTAATTTTGTTTATTTTTAAGCAGAAAGAGACAGCAGCAAGAGGATACACACACACACACACACACACTAGCCACTACAAATGCACTCTAAATGTATGCACTACCTTGTGCATCTGGTTCTACGTGGGATGTGGGTACTGGGGAATTGAGCCCAGGTCATTAGGCTTTTCAGGCAAGTATCTTAATTATTGAGCCATCTCTCTAGCTCCCCTGAGACCAGGTAGTTACTCACAGGTGTGCTGAGCTTTATTCTCTGAGCCTGACTGTAGGAGCTATTAGACTTAGTATGATAGCTTTATAAAGATGGTTTTATCTTAACTGTATGAGGAATATTTGAGACTGACATGTCTGGGATTTCCTATTTGTTGTCAGGGCCATAATTCTACATTCCACTATTCCTCTCAAAATGAAAGGCTGCTATTTTGTACATATAAATACTTCATGTTTATCACAGAAAATTTGAAAATTACAGAAAGGCACACATGCACACACACATATGTACATACATATATATGTGTGTATATATATATGTATATATATGTATATGTGTATATATATATATATATATATGGAGAAAACTAACAAGGACTTATACAGTTATCAGTACTGTGAACAGCTTGCTATATATTAGCTGCCTCCTCTTCTTTCTTCCTACATATGAGTGTATAAGCTTCTAGGAATACTTTTTATGCTTATCATTACTCAAATTTAATCTTAAGCCTCAAAACATCATGTTAGCATTGACAATATATTTATAAACACTGCTTTATAATTTCTCAACTAGGCCATCTAAAGTTGAACATTTAAGCCACATTCAAGTTTTTGACAATGATGTAGGATTATCCAGTCTTGCACCTAACAATCTTGTTCTAAGAATTTCTGCGTGTATTGATTAAAAATATTTTTGAAGGGCTGGAGTGACAGCTCCACCATTTAAAATGCTTACTTACAAAGCTTACCAGCCTGAATTTGATTCTACAGCACCCACATCAAGCCAGACACAAAACATCTGGTGTTCATTTAAAATATTTTGGACATATGTTGCCATATTTCCTATTTGCCCTCTGAAAATAGTATGCCAATTTGTTACCCTTCCAGTCGTACTTGACCTCTATTTTTTTTTTTTGAGCATATGTATCTTGTTTTGTTGTTTTAATCAGACTTTTATTTTTGATTTGGTACTTGTCAGTAAAGATAATATAGTTTATGAATGCAAAGTAAAACAGAAACTCAATGCAAGAGGCCCATCAAAAGATGAACGTGGAAGCAAGTGTGAGGGCTAAAGTATGCATCGACAGGACTTGGCTCTTGATTGGCAGATGACTTTCAAGCAAGCACGTCTTCACTTTCTGGGAAATAGGGTTATCTTAATAGCTCAACTGAGAAGGACATAATGCACAAGTCACTCGAGGCTCAGCTTTGTATTTGTTGAGCTGGAGATGATAGAATTGTTTAGCAAACATTTTGTGTAGCTGTAGAATTTAAATTACCAATGTTAGTGAAGTCTGTGATATATACTACTTGTGCCCCTGTCATATAAAATTATTTAATCAGTGATAGATAATAATAAAATAAAAACAAACCAAAAGAGACACATTAAAGGAATTCATATGGTTCTTCTTAGATTTTCTTTGCCATAAATACTTAATTCTAGCACTGAGTTAATCTTTTTTTCTTTCACCAACACCTTTCCCCATTTTTTCATATGACAGCAACATTTTGATTGAGCTGTTAAAAGTTAAGGTCTATTCTAGAAGCATTTTTCTTGGATAAGGATGTTTCTTTAAAAATGCCCTGTCTGAGTTAACTAATATCAAGTAAGATGTCATATGTCACCAAACGATTTAGCTTAGAACTTAAAGCTAATTACTTTCTAAGGTGAAAATTTATTTTCTTTTCTCTCTCACACTTTGAGGTTATAGATTTTTTTCTCACTAGAATGAAATACAAATATCAAAGCACCAAAAAAATAAAATTAAACATACCAGAAGGAAAAACAAAATACTCAAAAAGTATTTCAGGCTCTGTGTGATGAGATGAGGGAGCTGGTGAAGAATACAATCATTCTTCCCTCTTGAGATTATTTGCAAAACTTTCCTAAAGTCAAGAAAAGTTAAATTAATTAGGACCCATCTCTATAAAGAAGTACCAGAAACAGCATTTTTCTTTTTTTTTTTTTTATTTAAAAATTTGTGCACCTTTGTTGTCCTCAGTCTTCACTAACTACAGCTGGTGGGCTAAAATATTATTCTTATCAATGAACTTCTGTGTTTTTGAGGTGCAGTATCACTTTAATATTTTACTTAATGGCAAATTTAAAATGTAGTATGACCTATTTTTAATTCATATGAGAGAGAACATGTGACGTTTGGCTTTCCGAGCCTGTGTTACCTCACTAAGTATAATCCTTTCCAGATCCATCCATTTTTCCTGCAAACTTCACAATTCACGAAAAATAACTGGTAAATAGTCTTGTTAAATATTTCTTATCTAAATAATCAATAATTTTCTGCATAATAGATGGATTAGCCTGAAATTATTAAGGTAAATGAAAATATCTATAACTTCATACATGTCCAATTACTGCATCACATAAAATCAGATTTTAGTGAATTTTTAAAAATTATTTAATTATTTGCTGAAAGAGAGAGGTGGGGAGAGAATGGGAGTGGGAGTGTCAGGGCCTCTGGCCACTGTAAACCAATTCCGGATGCGTATGCCACTGTGTGCATCTGGCTTTATGTGGGTACTGGGGAATCAAACCCAGGTCATTAGGCTTTGCAGGTGAGTGCCTTAACTGCTGAGCCATCTCTCCACCTCCTTCCTTCAAATATTATTTAATTATTTGCAAAAAGAAAGAGAGAGAGAGAGAGAGCTAGAGAGAGAAGTCAATATTTTGTTATCACATATCTTTGTCCCTAGCAAGTACAAGTCTGGCTTTATGTTTAGATGAATGCAGCTGAGTACAGCTCAGATTAATGTCCATGTTATTTTTGGTTATAATCTGAAAAATGCCAAAAGCACATTTTGAGGTCTCAGTTAAAATCGAGGCTGGCTCAATTCCACAGTGCTGGTCTGCAGCAGGGTTTATTGGAGTTGAGAACTGTGTTGCTGAGATTGTCTATCAAACCCTGTTTATTAAAAACGGAGAAAACACAAATGCTAGAAGGCATTTGAGTTGTCCATCAACTTTCCTTCACGTGTTTCCCCTAAAGATCTTTGTTCCCATTGACATCACCAGAGCCATTCGTGTAAAATAAGTTTTAATTTAAGAGTAGTTATGAGAGTCTCTGTTACCCTGTACCGGGCTTCCAACTTTGGTGCCTCCAACTGGAGCTCCAAAATATGTGCTCAATAATGGATGTGGGGTATCAGGATCAACGGGGCCCTCTAGAAATTAAAACCAAACAATTTAGTGCCTGTTAGCAATAATTAACTCTATAAATATTAGTAATCCCGGATAGGTTCCTTTCCTTTCCAGAAGAATGCTCTAGGCAGACAGAATTCTGGGAATGTTGATGCCCACTTATGGCGACAGTCTTTCCATTCAAAGTTGCCTGCAGGGGCTTTGCAGTGCCTCTGATTTGAGGATGATTACTATTCTTGGCTTGGAACTTTTGTTCTTCCTAGAGACTTTCTGGGATCTGCCTGCTCTTTTTGACAATATTTGAACCTTTATCTCCCTTATTTTTTTCTCAGTTGTAAAGTGAACACATGTTTCTTCTTTATGACACACTAGGACTACATTAATTTGTGTATTACATATGATGGGCTGATTTGAATGTCTAACTCACACAAGCTTGGTTGCCTTTGATTTCAACTTTAAATTTCTTCCTTTCTAAGTTTAGCCTTAGTCGGGTGTGGTGGCACACACTTTTAATTCCAGCACTCAGGAGGCAGAGTAGGAGGATTTTCATGAGTTCGAGGCCACCCTGAGACTACATAGTGAATTCTAGATCAGCCTGGACTAGAGCAAGACCTGCCCTCAAAACACAACAAACAGACAAAAAAAAAAAAAAAAAAAAAAAAGCTTAGCTTAGCCTTCAATTTGCTCTTCTATAGTTTCTTGTAACCGTATAAGAATCAGTGGACAAAGATGTTTATACTAGCAGCTGTTCCTCCTCTGCTTTCTCTGAACATTATTGCTGTGAAAACCCGCCGGTCTCCTATTGTCTTCAATTTGAGTATGAGTACTTGGGTTTAGTTGCATTCATTTATTTTAAACATTGGCAGTTGACTAATATATAGAGAATACGAAGGCTCCTCTTAAAGGACAGCTTTTCCTGTCTCTCCAAAGTTGAGACTTTGGAAAGCAAAGATTTACTGAGGAGAGGGATTCTATGGGTGTGTAATCTTGGCTCTGTGTGGGTATACATCATGACCACTCAACAGATGCTAATAAATACCTCTTCCTACTGTTTGAGAAAATGTGGGTTGATTTGGATGCAAATTATAATGATCAGTGCCAGGACCTTGTACCGAAGCAGTATGCACTTTAAAAAATAAAATGATAATGCTTTTTATACAAAATAATTCTCCTTTCTTAAGCACTATCATGTCCCCAAAATTGTAAGCTCCTCTGTATCCCCATACACCATTTTCACAATCCTTCCACAGTGTTGCTGTAGATACAGTAAGGTTTCACTAGATCCTTATTGACTAAAATCAAACATTTGCAAGTTTTGGAGGAAGAGTTGCAGAAGGAGTGAAAGTAAAGCTACAGGAGAGTCAAAGCAGAGAAAGAATTAAACACAGAAACTGCCTGGGGAGCCAGAAAGACCAAGGTTGATAAGCAACTAATAAATTCTCCCGAGAAAAGAAAAAATAAATCCGGACAGAAGAGAATTTTTTAATTTGTAATGTTCATTTACCAAATTATAAATCCTCTAAAATATCGAGCCCTTTCATTACAGTTACCATTTTGAGACTTAGAGAAATAACGGAAGTACTATAATTTGTTCAATTTTGATTGCATAGTAGTAGAAAACTTAGGGAAATGCCATATGCCATAGTTTATCAATCCTTTCAGGGGTTTTGTTCCTAAAGTAGCCTGTTTGTGATGGTAAAAGTAAAGAAATAAAACACAATGCATTTTAAACCACTTCTGGTTTTGGTGGATATGTGGTGGAAGTTTCCTCTTTAAAGCAGTTAGGTGGCAGAAGACATACAAGAAAACTGTCCCAGTTCAATGTGAACAGGTGGTAATATCTAAGACAATAATCCAGCATGATCTAGTGCAAAGAACAGCTCTAAAAGGTGTGAATAGGAGTTTTCAAAAGTATTACGGATGCCTGGCATTGGATGAGCGTAAACAGAGGTGTCAGTGACTGTCATGATGCTGGATTCACTTGATAATAATTAATAAACATTGACTCTTTGTTGCTAAGTGGCCAATATTATTTCACAGTTGACTGTGCTGAGGGTAAAGCCAATGACCTTTGTCCTGAATTTTAATAATTTACTGAAGTTTTACATTAAGTCAAAATCTAATTGGGAAGAAAATGAGTGTTCCTTTGTGGGGAATGCAGAATAATGTCACTAATTGCACGTATGAAAGTGTTTCCTGAGCCTGTATTGTTCTGTTCTTGTTTTGATTTAGAAAATTAAATCTCCAGTAATTTTCTTCTATCTGTAAGAGGGAAAATTATCTGAGCAAAATGTATTCACCTAATATAAAATGTCAAAGCTGTTGGCCATCTTTTTTTATGTTCAGTAATTACAACCTATCAATTCCATCACATTATTCAGAAATTTACTAGCAACTTGTTGCAGATATCAGTGTCCTGGTCTCTTATGTATGCTATGAAGCAGCAGTAGTCTGCTGGGGACTTTTTTGTTGTTGTTGCTGTTGTTTTGAATTTCTTTCTTTCACTTTACTATTTGAGCAAATGAACATATAAAACATGTAATGGAGAAATGTCTACTTTTTTTTCTTTCTAAAGGTATGGACAATAAAGAGTTCATTAAATTAACGTTCAATAGAATAGGAATTTAAATGAATAGAGCTTTGTAAATTCTTTAAAGATGCATAGGGAGTTTCTTTTTAAGCTAAATTATTCTCAAGCTAAAGAAACGAGATGGTTCTAAAAGTTTACAGGGTTTCAGGTTTTCTGAAAACATGTCTATTCTCAAAGATACCTCCATGTACTTCTTCATGAACTTGGAAGGGTTAAGTCTGACCACTGTGATGTTACAGGAAGTGTTTTTCCACTGTGTCTGGTGCTATGAGTTTGTTATGTATTCAGTATGTAACGTCATCATAAAACAGTTACACCTGCATAGCCCTCATTGTCTCAACGTATGAGCTGAAAAGTGATGGCAAACAGAGCTCGAGAAATGAATATTTCTGCTTATAGCATGTCTTTTTTTCCCCTTCATTCCATGGACATTCTTGATTTCAAATAACTGCCCGGCCCAGGGCACTAGGGTTGGAATCCAATGTTTATTCAAAAAGGACACCCCAGGGCAGCCAGGGAAGAGATGCTACATGTATGGAAAAGGGCAGCTGAGAATCCCAGTTCTTCTAGGCTTGGCATCAGTGTCTGTCCTCACTCACATTTGTTTTCTGGGAGCCTGTGAGAGCAATGGGAGTAATCAGAAGCAACATGAAAGGATGGGGTTTCATGGCTCGGTCTCCTTACATGGAGCAAAGCAAACAGTCACAGTTCAGGAGCTTATCCTCCCTCGTGCTAGGGGGACAGGAGATTTCAGGGTGCAGGAGTGTGTTTATTTCGGCTGTATTATTGACCAAACAAGCTAAAAATGTCTGATTTAGTGCTTTCTAATGCTCCCCCAATTAAAAATATCTCATAAACATGCATCATGGGAGAGGTTTTTGCTTTACTACTAAACTAAGTCGAGCTCTGCTTTGGAGATCTGTCTTTAGAGCACACACATTTTAGCCAAGATTATAGTTACTCTGCCACAGAGCAGGGAACCTTGCCACTTGCTTGTTTTGGAAGAAAAAATAAATTAAAAAAAGATTGTAGAGGATTTTGGTCATTATATAGCCAGGGCTCCTTTTAGAGTATGTGGCATTCAAAGCTGGCTTTAATCACAGCAGGATGCTTGAAGACTCCAAAAGTCCAAGTGTTTCCTTCTTTCTTTTTCTTTTTCTTTTTCTTTCTTTCTTTTTTTTTTTTTCCTCTAAACATTACTTCAGTGAGGCAGAGGGCTGCCTTGGAGTGACGTCACAAGTCTCAGCAGCAAGCTGCACAGGAGAAGGGAGGCTGGGTGAGTGACAGCCCAGCCTACTTTTTAATAGCTTTGTCATGTGACTGGGGACTGTAGTAAGACAGGTGCCTTCAGTTCACTCTCAGTACGAGGCTGGTCGCCTGCATGAGTGTGTGCTCTGTGTCAGTGTGGACTGGGAGTTGAAAAAAAAAAGCGTGACTGGCTTCATTCAGGAGCTGGATGGCGTGGGACATGTGCAGCCAGGACTCTGTATGGAGTGACATCGAGGTGAGCTCTCTGGGTTGGGCTGAGCATTGCAGGAAGGAGGCTTCCCTCAGATGCAAGAATTCCTGGAAGGGGGGATGGGCTTGGAGAAAGGACTGGAGGGAGAAAGTAGCCGGGCTGGAGCTTTTGGACCGGGATCTCAGTCTTATCTTAACTCCAGTAAGTTTGCTGTTTTAAGGTGGCTCCGAGACGCCTTGAGCAAATCAAAGCTTAGCTGCTGTCATCAGTATCTGTAGCAGTTAGAAACTCTCTCCATGTGCCCCTGGCGCTGTTTCTACTCCTATGCAATATTTATGCTCTAAGATATTGATATGATCAGGAGCTGATGTCTTTCCAGGGGTGTTTAGTGGCCTGCTTGGATGAATGCCATTTCTATTTATAAGAAAAGGAAAATAAACATTAACATTGGATGTGTTCAGATAGAGTCCGGTTTGCCTCTAGTCTGGATCCCCCCTCCCTTCATTAAACAGAGAACTTCTAAGATTTGTAAATAATCCTGCAAGGGAGTGGGGCTGGCTACGTTTAGATCGCTTTCCCCACAGAACACAAAACAACGGCACTGTTTTCCTTTCAAACTCCTCTGTGGTGGCTGAAAGGTTTGGCTAAGGAAGAAAAAGCAAAAGCAGGCTCACAAGTGCAAGGTTTTCTGCTCGCGTCGGTGTCAGGAAAGCCAATGGTTAAATGTCTCGGTACCACCGCGGAGAGCTGCCCGAAGCCGGCGGGGAATGGAGTGTGTGTGCAGGACTGTGCGGAGCTGCTCCTGCCCGAGTAAAAATAGACGGCGATACATCAATTCCACAGTCTCTGCTGGCCACGGTTCAGACAGGGGGGAGACGCGAGCAGGTTCCTCAGCATCTCTGGAGTCTGGCAGGTGACAGAGGACCTTCGGAGTGTTTGCATTCGGCACAATGGAATGTTCTCGGAAAGTTTGGGCAACTTGGAAAACAAGCGAAACTTTCTGTGGACTCTGGTGAGATGGACCCAAATTGAATTGCACGGAGGGGAGGATCGGAGCGGAGCGGCTTACAATGGACCTGGCAGAGGACTACCAGTGCTCCCTGCGGGTAGCTGGGGGCACGTAGGGTAAGGGGGAGGATCAAGGGCCACACGTGATTTGATTAAATAAGATGTCCGTGTGGTGCAGCGATACACATCTAAAGGGAAAGAGAGGAAAAAAAAAAAAAATCATCTGGCCAAGGCCGCCTGCGAATGCATTTTTCCTCTCTAGCCAGGCATGCCCTGGATTCTTAACTCTTTGCTGGGCTTTGCACATGCTGGCTCCGGTGGCCCTCCTTCGCTTTGGCAGATGTGATTTGGGGTAGTAATTGTTCTTATCTTGTTGCGATTTCTTGGTAAGGCGGCACAGATATGGATAATTCATGTGTCCTGTAGCTGTTAGGAGTCCGAGTTCTGAGGCTTCAAAGTCCTAATGGCTGAGTAGCCGGAGTGTCCTGTGGGTGGCTGTCTGGCCGGCACTGTGCGTCTCCTTGGCTGCACTTTCATTTTCCCATCATGTATTATTCCTGATGCAGGAAGCTGATGGAGGGAACTCGGTGGTATGGAAATGAAGAACGTGGACTTTCATCATTGGAATCCCTGCAGTCATTTGCAAATAAGCTTCCCCGCTATTTAGAACAGTGGCCCTTTAAATGCTTTTTTTTTTCTCTCTCTCTCTCATGAGGAGGAGGGGTTCTCAGGCTAATTGTCCAGCCCTAAGATTGAGTCTTGGGTCAGCTGTGACTGGCCAGTGGCTGTTTGCGCTGTAGGCAGCCGGCTGCTAGGAGCCCTGCCTTCCAGCCAACGACTGTGGGAATCACCTCTGCCAGTCTGAAATATTATGAGCAGCAGGTAACGGAGGCCGCTTTCGTTTTTGGAGCCATTAATGTTTGCTGTCATCCTAAAACCCATTATGCCCTTTTGCACATAATGACAGGACAGCACATTGGTTAATAAAGGCCCATAACATTAGAGCCACTCGGAGTCCCTGGTGTTTCACAGTTTAATGAAGGTGATGTACAATAAGGTTACTAAGATTGATGGAGACAATTCGCATGACATAACACTCTACCACATCTGTTGCTCTCTCCTAGCCCCCCTTCCCACCCCTCTCCTGGATCTCTACTATTTTGTTCTGGAAGTTACGATTCTTTTTTTCATTAATATAATTAATGTGGCCGAGTTCACTTGTTCTTTTCTCTCTCTCTCTCTCTTTAAAATTTACCATCAATGGCACCAAAACCTCCAAAAGGTTAATGGAGAATTATACTTAATTATAATGATTCATTATTATCAGTGCAGTTAAGCTAATTTATTGTCTGCTCCTTAAATAAGAGAAAAGTCTGTTAGGTTGAAATAGCGTACAATAATTAGCCTTTTGTGTTTAGTGACTGCTTTATCCTCTTAAATCTTATTATAAAATTAAGGCTACAGTTGTGAATCGCTGTCATCAGTGCAAAGAGGCAACAGGATGTGTCTGTGTAAGGGTGGCAAGGCTCACCTGTTAGAGATGTATAGAGGAGAGGAGCCATCATGATGAGCGCGCCAGATGACAGTGACACAGATGACAGTTACACGGCTTGGTCTGTTGTCCGGCATCATCCAAGGCCAGGGAGAAATTAATAATAGGAGCGCTGGCTCCTACTAATGTGTTTTAGATTAGCAAAATCATGCCCCATTCACAAGCACTTAATTTTTCTAGGATGTCAATATTGGTGAAGCATGAGCACTTTTTGGAACCATAAAGTAAAGTTAAAATGAAAGAGGAAGGGGAGAGAGAGAAAGAAAGAGGGGTGGGGAAGTAAGCTAAAACAAATTGATCTTGCCTATTCAACAATTATCAAAAGTTACTTGTAAATATATATTTCTAGAAGGTTAAAGTGTTTTGAATAAGGCATGTCTGGCGAAGGCAGTTAAAGAGAGATGGTAATAAGTTGTCCACCAGTCAGTTAGGGTGACACTTCAAGCATTCCAAGACATGACTTCTGAGCTCACAACAGGAACAGAAGCCAGGGCTAGACAGCCTGTTTTTTTTTGTTTGTTTGTTTGTTTGTTTTGTTTTTTTCTAGCTTGCTTTGGATGCTCTTTTTTGTTGGAAATTATTTCTGCTGAAATCTTCGTGGTTTTTGCACTGTTGCTTGTTTCTGCATTTGTGGTGTTGAGGGACAGTTGACAGAGGGCTTGAGCTGGAAGGATAAGGAAACCAGGCATTGCTGCATTCATAACAAAACATTAACATTAGGCCAGGACAGACTCTCCTCTCGGGTCCTGCCTCCACTTACTTATAAACCTCGCCAGGTATGCCGACCTGTAACTTTGGGCTGACTCAGGTAATAAAAAGAAAAGCCCAATAAACAGATAAGGAAGAAGTGTTGATTGAGAGGACAGCCCTTCGTTTGCATGACCCTGTGCCTGCTGGTTGAGATCTCACTGGGGCCTTGAGGAACAACTGCAGTGATCAGCAGGCTCCTCCTAGCCTCCCCACCTCCTCTTCCCAAGTGTTGACTCCATTACCCAGTACCTACTTTTAGCCTGTGGCCCATGATCACTCTTAGGTACCCTGCCAGAAGGAACAGGGGTCCTTCCCCAGGAAAATAACTATATAAAACTTATTTATTCAAAACCTACATGTCAAAGAAGACCTTAGAAGACTGTAATGACAAATTAAGTAGCCAATTCAGTATAGGAGGACATCTCATTGGGAAGGGGAATCCACTTGCCTCAGAAAACAAAAGACAGGGTAGTTAAAAGATGACACCATGCATGCAAAGACATGAAGAGATATGATGACCTGAAATAGCCTTCCTGTTAAGTAGTCCAGACACTGTAGATGATGTTTTAAATCTTTGAATATATTGAAATTATTTCACAACTCAGCCCCAGAGAATCATGTTTCATTCATAGGAATGCAGTTGATATACCCAAATACAGTACAAAATATAATTGTGACACACTATTGGGTTTTCTCTTCTAGTTGTTTCTCTTCTAAGTTTCAAGCGATCCTAAACGCAGACACAGACACTCATACACACACACACACACACACACACACACACACACACACACACCTACCTTGCAGGTCATACATAGTAAAAAGACCACATAGAGAAAACCAGCACATTTGTTCTTCATCTCGACAAACTTGCTTTTGACCAGTTATGGATGAAACCCAGAAACTCATGAAAAGTCAAGTGAGAGTAAATGATTTAAATCACAATTCAGAAGAGCCACAGATGAGTCAAAGGACTCACATCATTAGTTGCTAAATGAATTACATGGATTGTAATGCTTAAAGGGAATGCGGTTCCTGCATTCTATTTTTCATTTAGCAGTTGTTTATTAGGTGTTCATTATGTATGACTGCAATTCCAAGGAAAAAATCAAGTTGGCATCCTTGTCCTTTCTGTCCCAAGGCTTACACTGCAACAGTTAACCATATGTTGGTATCAAACTTCCTGAGTACAACTAAGACGTATGCACAAATTCTACTGAGTTTTAATTGGAAGAATCAAAGAAGCCTTCCTGGAAGCATGGTCATTAGCATGGATTTCGATGTAAAATTTCAGATGGAATTAATCAGACCAACTGTCCTTTGGGAACAAAGACAGCAAAGAATGTAAGGTGTTTCCCCTGGTGACAGCAGCCCCAGGGGCAGCTATGGTGGTTGTCACTGAATGAGCCAGGCTCAATTCCTATCACATGCTATTGCTGTTGAATGAACTCCTGCAGCTAATAAAAGCTTATTTTGTTTTTCTTTTCTGTCTCCTGCAGTGTGCTGCTCTGGTTGGTGAAGACCAGCCTCTCTGCCCAGATCTTCCTGAACTTGATCTTTCTGAACTTGATGTGAATGACTTGGATACAGACAGCTTTCTGGGTGGACTGAAGTGGTGCAGCGACCAATCAGAGATCATTTCCAACCAGTACAACAATGAGCCTTCAAACATATTTGAGGTAAGGGCCTCCTTTGGAGAAATTAACTTCTCATTGACCATGGCTTGGGCCAGACTGACATGGTACTATGAATTCGTAATGGACTCCTACTATGTCCAGAGATTTGCATTAGGAGATTTGCCATCACAGTTGGGTATTTTCTATTTTGTGGTTAAAAAAAAAAAAAAACAACTATTTTTGGAAAAAAATGGATTTTTTTTCTTTTTGAGAATTAAGGGACTCAGAACTGACAACAGAGTGCATGAAACTGTGATGAAATACAAGGGGTTGTGAAAGAATGGGTGACAAAGAAGAACAAAAGTCTAAACCTGTTTATACCTTCCAGTTCCCACAGAAAGAAACCTGGCAATAGACAGACCTAGTGTATAAAAATTAATATTAAAGAAGGCTTGCCTTATGAAGCAAAGGGTTAAAGTTTACCTGTGTTTGTTTTACCGTGTAGGTGACTAGTTTGCATTATTGCTATTCCATTATGGCTTCATACTCCTAATTTTGTTATATGATGGAAAATTCTAAACTCAAAAAAATTCTAAATGCACTTATAAATTAGTCAAAATTCATTTACCTTTCAGGAATGAGAATTACCTCCCAGACTCTAGACACCTATTATGAGCCTACCCTATAATAAAGAATGTTAATCTGCTCCTATTAAAGTGTTACTTAGAGAAAAGAGGTTTGTTCTCACAAGATTGGTACTCATTTACTTGAAAATAAATCATTTCTTATAGCAATAAATATTTAGTGAGTACTCTGACAAGTGATTCAAGTTAAAATTGTCAAATCAGCCAGTTTCAACATTTAAAACCATCACTACTCCAACCACCATCATCACCTAACATTTTCTGAGTACTCCCTATGTGCCAAGCTACATAAAAAACACTTGTGCTTGGGGGCTGGGGAGATGGCTCACTGGACAAAGTGCTTGCCATGCGTATGCGAGGACTAGATTTCAGATCTTCAGCATGCACGGAAATGCTAGTGTGAGGATCTACCTGTAATCCAAGTACTCAGAGAGTGGAAATAGGGGCCCCTGGGACAGGGTGGTTAGCTGGATTAGCCAAATTGAGGAGCTCTAGGTTCTAGTAAAAAAACTCTTTCTTGGTCAACAAAGAATGACCTAGGAAGACACTTGATCTCAACCAGTAGCCTCCACACTCACGTGTGCACATGCACCCACACATGTCCACCGTCATGCGTATCAGCATGGGTGCGTGCACATGCAAATAAATAAACAAACAAAAATCCTTTGTTAGCCACCAGTGTTGACATTTGGCAGCTATCTTCAAAGTTATTTGATTGACATCTCAAGTGTCTCAGAGAGTCAATTTTATAAAATGAATTGAGCTTTTCTACTGTTCAGTATACAGATGGTACTGAATAATTGTAAAGTAAGTGTATGATAAGTGTGGCAATGTAGGTAACCAGTAATCATTAACAACAATCATCAACACTTTGGAATACTACTTTCTGTGTATCATCACAGGCATCCCTCCAAAGAACTGATTGTTCAGATCTGTTGCTGCTATCCCCATTTTACATACATGGGCACTGAGTTTCAGAGAGCTCAAGTGATTTCATTAATTGACAAATCAAGACCTGGTATTGAATTTCTAAGTTTGTCTTCTTCAAAGTCTATATCATTGACAAAAATAGGAAGCCAGTGATTTTGGGTGACAGCCATCCTTTACAAAGATGTAACCAGCTGCTTCTTTGCTCAATATATTTAAAAATAGAACAGGCCGTTTCCTTTCGGTGTTGGTCAGTGTGGAGGCTCCTGCAAGTTGGTCAGCCAAAGGACCTGTCAGCTCCATGGATGGCTAAGCTTTTGTAACATGTCTGGAACATGAAATGGGTCTTAAAAGAATTCTAAAGTTAAGGAGGGTGGGGGACTCAGGGCTGAGGAGTGAGAGAAAGGTGGAGGAAACAGCGAAGGTTTGTGGTTAAGTTAGATTTTCCCAGGCTTCTCAGCCGGGTCTCAGAAAGTTCATGTAAGGACTTGGCTGGTTTGAACTGGTAAATTGAACATTCCTCATTCAGTACACTCGTCAGGTTACAGGCCATTCTAAATCATGCAGCATTAAATAAACAATACTTTAAAAAATGTCCATCTCTGCAGACCTCTTATCTAATAATCAGCTATGGCTAGTCTATATTGAGTGAATGCCATGCATTTTGTGGATGATAATTCTAGATTAACTGCAAGGTGTGGCGGGGGGGGGGAGGTTTATGTGATAATCATTATCTCCCAGGTAGGCTAGTTTCAGAAAGGCCAACTTTCTCTATGACCTCATGTCCCCATATTGCATGTTGTTGCTTCTGTATGGGGGACTTCCCATTTATAGCTCAGCAGACTTGGCGCAGCAGCTAGTCAGTTATCTATATATAGATGCTTAATCTATGCAATGACACTCCTTTTGTTTCCCTATATAACTTTCTATGCTGATAGAATTGTTTTCAGAGTTCTAAAACACAAGGTTCATCTAATTTAATCTCTCATTAGGTCATTTTAAACCAATGAGTTTCAACCAAAGGGAATGTTGCACCAAAGGGGACATTTGACAGTGTCTGGAGGTCTGATTGCTAGGACTATGGTATAAGAAAACGCCATTAGCATTTAGCAGGTAGAGACTCAGGATGGCACTAACTGTCCTCCAGTGCCCAGATCAGCTCACCATAACAAGGAGCTATGTGGCTCAAACAACAATAGCGCCGAGTTTCAGAAGCCCTGCTTGTGTTGTTATTTTACTTTGGGGTAAGCTGCTAAAATTCCCCTTTATGAAGTGAAACAGGTGAGTTGGGCAGATGGCTAAGACAAAGCTTAGTGAGATGTTGGCTATGAAGGATGAGAAGCTATCATCAGATTTCTGAGGCACCTTGGGCCTCTGTCCGGAATTCTCCGAGTGAGAGAGAACAAGAGTGACTGTGTAGATAAGTCTTCATAGCAGTTTCCTCTGATGTCACAGAATCATTCTTCTTTGACTAGGCAAAGGGTAAAGTCATATGTGGCAACACTCACCAACAGCAACTCTGTCACAAGTACTCATGACATGATGGCTTCTATACACTTTGCCTTCTAGAATTAAACTCACTCATCTCTACCACAAAGGGATGGAAAGTAAGCAGAAGTGAAATTCTAAAATTGTATCTTCCCAGGCCAAGGAGATCCCTAAGCACTAATATCCTCTTTGTCTGACAATAGCATTGTATGATCTCTACCAAAGCAGACTTTCACAGGGCTTATTCCCAAGGGCCATCTACTCCTGTGGACTTCCTCCTATGTTCCCCTCTCATGATTCTCAAAGCCCTGTCTCATCACATTGGAGAAGGCCTTGGCCTTGAGTGGGCGAGTCAGTCACAGTTCTGCCTGCATGGCTCTCTCAATTGTAAGCATTATTCTATACCTCTGACTCCTGGATAAAATAAGCTATCAAGGAGTTAAGTGCTTCCTCCCTCCCCCCCCGCCCCGAAGACTCAAGTTGCATGTTGATAACACTGCTGGAAACTGGCCATGGAGTTCTGAATCGTAATCAAAACAGAAAGTGAGATTTAGGGCAATGTGATGGTTGAAGGGTTGGGAATGTATAGAGCTCTCTTCCTTCTGCTTCTTCCATACATTTGAATCTAAGTTTAATTTTTACTTAATGTCAAAAACATAAAATAAGTCATAATAATAAAGGGAATGATGTTGAATGTCACAACTTGGAAAAGAATAAGTTTGAAGAGTCAAGATGGCCAAGGGACAGTTGCACATGTTGGTTAAATAACTGGATGTACAAGCAATAACTTCTGCTCACAAAACACATGTGTGGGAGTGTAAATGTTGGTGACCAGGTATAGTTTAGAGGCCACTTTGGCAAACAGGGTGCAAGGCCTATCAAGGGGCAGTCTCAGTGACTGATCCATGTGTAAGGAAAACAGGATCCTCTCCCTGAAAGGACTAGTAGCAAGATTTATGTTTCAGAATATTGCAACATAACTTCCTTCCCCCTGTTGCCTTTGTGCATTGTTTGAAGCAGAATAAAGGGCTGCTGTTACAGCACAGCAGTGTGTAAAGATGGGTGGCATGGGGATCACTTAAGTGGCACTGCAGCCTTTCTGGGTCACTGGGGCCACCCTGTCCCTGCTTTATTTTAATACCTGTTTTAATGCCTCTGTGATACAAATGAGTGGGCAACTTTCGTTCATTCGCCTGGCACTTCTGAATGCAACTACTTGGGGTTCCTTAGCACAGTGGCAAGTGAAAATATTGTTTGAAGACCATTGCTTGTAATGTACTGAGAGGCCTATTGGTGCTGATGGGAGAGACCTCACAGCTATGGGCAGCATTCGGGGATGGTAATGACTGTGAACCTCAGCTAGGTTTGAGGCTCTGAACTTCTATAGGAGAAGGGTGAGTGGTGACTCTGGGTAGTCCATGGGCTAGGTGTTCTTCATACAGCTAAGGAAGAGAGTGCTAGAAGCTTTCAAGACTAATTGATAATCCTTGCAGGAATATAGATAACTGGGTAGCTTTTCTTCTTTGGGTTTTCAGTTATATTATTAAAAAAGTGAAAACTAAGCAGGTTATGAATGTCTTGAGAACAAGGACTCAGCCAGTCTTGTTCACTGTAGTGTTTCTAGCCATTTGCTTAAAAAATAGCAGAAAGCAAGTATCTATAAAGCTCAAAAAGAGATATTTTCTAAAGAAATTTAAATCTAGTTAGAGGGAAAACACACAAATGTGAAACAATTATCAAATAATATGATATATACATATGCATACTTTATAATCAATAAAAGAAAAATAATGTGCTATCTATGTAAATACATATATGTGCACACAGAATTATCATGTTTTATTTATATTAGTAATTGACAAACATTGCAAGACTGTTTTTACATATATATAAATATATATATATATATATATATATATATATATATATATATATATACATGTTGATATCTGCGTCTCTGTGCATTTTCCAACTTAGAAGGGAAACAGCAGGATAGCTTCACACTGGTGAGAGAATGAGGGGTATAGAGGTGAAGAGTTTGGTTTATTCATAATGTAATATATATGTATATATTAATGAGAACATAGGGAGTATGTTTGGATATAGACTAGGTACAAAATTATGGTGGACATTGAGCATCTATTTGGAAATACTTAAGAGTTTATGCAGTAGAGATTAGTGTCTGCCTGAAGCTGTTTATCAAGAGGGCAATGCAATGGAGCTGGTATGGAATCAAAAAATGATGCTGGGGCTGAAGGGATGGCTTAGCGCTTAAGGCGCTTGCCTGCAAAGCCAAAGGACTGGGGTTTGATTCCCCAAGAGGCACGTTAGGCAGATGCACAAGATGCACATGCATCTGGAGTTCGTTTACAGTGGCTGGAGGCCTTGGTGTGCCCATTCTCTCCCTCTGCCTCTCTCTCTCTCTCTCTCTCTCTCTCTCTCTCTCTCTCCCTCCCTCCCTTTCTCCCTCTCTCAAGTAAATAAATAAATAAAAATGAAATATTTTAAAAATGATGCTGACAGATCTAAGAGGTAATGGTGAATATGAAGTAAGGAAAGCAAGACAGCTTATCCTCTTGGATCCCAAACTCAGTGTGATACAGGGCAGGGGAAGGATTAATGAATGGCATCCAGGGGCACACTCAAAGCACCTCTAAGGAAAATTCCCGTCTACTCCAGGTAACTATGAGTTACGTATAGAGGGAGAGGTGGCAAGGAATTCTAACCCAAACACATTCCAGAGGGAATCAGAACTTCATGGATACCTTTCCTGGTTGGGTCTGCTCGTCTTTGGGGGCTGAAGCACTTCCTGAGACTTGTGAATCATTCTACAAAAGGGGCTCTCCATCTCTCTGCCACCTCGAGGCAGACCATATTTAACCCAATCCACAAATTTACATGGTGCCTGCTTATTCTCACTTGCCTGCTTGGAGGAAATTCTGCAGCCTTCCATGGTAATGAGTTCCTGTTCCTGACTATGTCTGTGGTCAGAAGACTCTGTGAATGGCAACCTCTGGAATTTTAACAAAACAAATCATACAACAAGAAAGTGGGTGAAAACAATCTTACCTTCATTTAATTATCGAGAGAGTAAATTCAACTTTGTTATGTGGGGAAACTGAATTCATTTACAATAATCACTTTTTAAAGATTTCCTGATTTTCTAATTTGCAATCATTTAAATTTGTCATTTAAATTAAATTTACAGCCTACAACCAGATTTTTTTTTTTTTTTTGCCACATTTGGTAATGGCACTTACAGAGAATATAGACTTCAAGTAAGAAAATAATGGCCATTTAAGTAGGGAGATAATTGGCTGTAACATAAGAACACTGAAGAATGCTGAAGCTCATGGAGACTTATGGAGTATTTAAAAAATTTATGTTGTACTTATCCTTGCATTTGTAGTCTACCACAAAATTCCAAATTCTGGGTATAAATCAGTTAAATGTTCATCTTGTAGACACACACATCAGGAAGCAGCAATCTGACCCATTCTGCTGTGGGCTTGTTTGTTCTCAACTTCTGCCTCAGCTTATCTTGCCGGGAGACTAACTAGGGAGTGTGTGTGTGTGTGTGTGTGTGTGTGTGTGTGTGTGTGTGTGTTCATCCAGGTACCTCAGCTAAACACTGTTTTAGACTTCGGAGTGATAACATCTGGCTTATCTTGGGAACATCTGGTTTATCACCCTATTTTTCTCCTTGTCATTATGCTGACCATTGGAAAAACCTGGCTCAGGAGTTCTGACCCACAAGGACTATGTCTCTTGGCATTGATGCCTGCTAATAAATGGCAAGTCACAGGATGCAAGTTGTATGACCAGGAATCACCAACACGTACTTCTCTGCTGCTGGAGCTTGTGAATGGAAGTGGAGGTTGCTAGGGATGAGGTTATCTGCTGTTTATTCATGGGAGCTCTTCCAATTCTTGGCCTTTGCAATCTGGAAATGGAGAATCTATATGTTTAATTAGGTGCAGTGATTTTAGTTAGTAGCCTTTAGTGTTTGGGGGATGGAGAACAAGGACTTTATGTGAGATGTTTTGGATGCTCCAAGAGGTAGACGAACCATTGTATGCGTTTGTCTTAGAGTCTTCCCTCACCCTGGAATCTTTGTTTGTTTGTTTGTTTATTTTTATTTATTTGTTTGAGAGCAACAGACAGAGAGAGAAAGAGGCAGATAGACAGAGAGAGAGAGAGAGAGAACGGGTGCACCAGGGCCTACAGCCACTGCAACCAAACTCCAGATGCATGCGCCCCCTTGTGCACCTGGCTAACGTGGGTTCTGGGGAATCGAGCCTCAAACCAGGGTCCTTAGGCTTCACAAGCAAGCGCTTAACTGCTAAGCCATCTCTCTCCAGCCCCACCCTGGAATCTTAAGTGAGTTAATTTATAATAAATATTCCTGTGCTTGGAAACATTTAGGGACAAAAAAAGTGAAGAACCAAATTCATGAGGATGAAATTGTGACTTGGATCAGGAAAAGATTGACTCGTTGCCTCTTAGGTTTACTGCAAAAATATCAGTCTAGGTTAAAATAATCATGGTTCTGAACATTGCACTGGGCAAACAATCTGTGGGTATAGCTCCTGGGCTGTATGTGGTCACCTCATACATATGCTGTGCAGTGTTTTTGTCATGTGGTGTCATGGAAGCCTAGCCCAGCAGTTGGCTCACCTCTGTGTGAGAGGAACACACAGAGCAGATAAAAAGATGAACATTAACGAAGACATTGTTAAACTGAGAGCCAAATTGTTCCTCCACTGTTCCCTATCCCACACTTCACATTTTTAACAAGGTTAATTTGTCCCTTTAATTATGTGCCTATTCTTTTAGCAATGAAAACTTTTATTGTGGCTTTTATAAAATGAATTGCTTGTGATGTGAAACAATTTTGGAAGGACCATTTTTATCTTCTTTCTTAACCTCTCAGGTTTTTTTTTTTTTTTTAAGACTGTGCACTCAGAGGTTTGGTTTGAAAGCAAAGCAGGATACTATAGTTATTGTCAAAGATGCTGACTAGCTAGCTGACTAGCAGCTAGGACGAAGGTGTGTGTGGAAAGGGGGCAGGTCTATAGTGAAATCAGTGAAATACACATGCTTACTCTTAGCAAAGACAAAATTTTTCAAAGATAAGTGACTTCTTACCATGAAGCCATTTGTCTGAAAATGATGATAGGAGATATCTTTACTCTCTTTTTTATCCCCCAAATGATGGAGGAATGGTAGTTTCACATCCCAATGCTATTACCATGTAGAGGTACTCATCTCTATTACCAGATCACAGAGAAAATGCCTTGTCCTGCTATCTTTTTCTTTCCCTCTCACATTCTTTCTCTCTGTCTCTCTCCCTTCTTCTGTCCCTTCTTATCTCCCTATGCCAGTTTTGTGATTTCTAATATAGGTTCTAGATTTGAACTCTCTATAGACCTTCATCCCCAGAAGTATCCACTTTAAGCATCCTCCTGCTTTTCTGTTCTCTTCCCAACTTCTGTCCACAGGCAGCAGTTTAAAGAGGCACATCCAGTCAGGGAGGAGGGAGGAGATCCAGTGGCCCAGTCCTTAGTGGCTGGTGTTTTTCCTGGTGCCAAATCAGCACCGCTCCCCAGCACCACTCTTCTGAGCCCAATTGAGCTGCACAGTTTTTCTCACATGGTATGCATAGCTGGAGTTCTGAACTTTGAAGGAAGGCCTCAGAGCTATTTACAAAGTGCCCGTGCTTGGTGAATGCTAAATTACATTTAGGAAATAGTCTACGGCTACCAGTTAAACTTCATTTTTATTCTTGACACAGACACCTAAATCAGAGAACAGTAACATTTCAGAGATTATGGAAGCAGTTTGGGTATAGTCCAACACCATAATAGGATCAGAATTTTAAGGTCTTTTGTATTATTACCAATAGTCACTTAGTTTCTACTGCAGTGTACTTTGTAGGGAATTACAGCTTTTACTAAAAAGATTAAAATGCTATTATGCAAATGATTGCAATATGTTATTATGTTTACAAATTAACATCCATGGCTCAACACACAAATTAACTAACTATTCTATCTGTGTTATTAAGGATTTAATAAAGTAACTGTTAATAAAAATGGGTAGCTTGGAACACTTAATAGGAAACAATTGTGATTTAACACACACAGCTCGAGCATGTAGTTTAATGTTGTAGGTGATATAACGGCAAAATCCAGTTGAGCAAACCTCAGACTCTGACTCCTAAGTCACAACTGGGTGAATGGTGGGATCATTTGCCTGAGACATCGATGAACAGAAACTAAATAGCTTCAGGCTACATTGTACAGCAGGCAGCATATCAACAAATCTAAGCAAAGCACACAACACATCTTCTATTAAAAATAGTCTATGGGAATGATAATTGCCCCCTCCCCCTCCCTCCCGTGTTTGATGTTTCTCATTTCACACAGAGAATACTTACATTATTCTAAAATGGAGCTCAGAGCACATTTTGCTGTGGCAACTGGGATTTAGATGCAGAATATCACTGTGTGATAAAAGAGGAAAGGACTGGTTTCAGACTAAGATGGCTTTACAAACAGGCTGCAAATTGCTATTCCTGGCTGTTCATGAGTGATCATAAAAGCAAGGAGATAAGAGCCACCAAGGTCCCTGAGAAATGGATGTGTGTGATTATGTTATCTTGTGAATTGGATTTACTAGAAGGACCAACAACACCTTCACTTTAGCCCCATAGGAAAAGCAGGAAGATATGCAGATTTGTGGATATAAAATGTCCTTAGGATCAGGGAAGTTCTAAAAACATTACCATTAAAGTGGTTCAAGAAATCTCTAGGAGTCCAGTCTGAATCTTTTGCTGATTTCATAATAGAAACTAAGGCTATTACTTGAAACACCAAGCCCGGAGGGCAGGGGCAACTCAATTCATATTTCAAATATTTAAAATTTGTCTTTCTTACTCATCAAAGACGTAAATGACTTCTGTAAACAATTACTTTCTTGGGTCTACCTGCTGAAAGCCACTAACTGGGGCTTCTGAGAAGAAAGATCTGAGCGTACTTCGGAAATATACAGGCGGGGAAGCGATCACAAAGTTGGCCAAGGTTTGTGGCCTTGCATACAATACAAACCATTTATTTTGTTCCAAATAGCACCTCTGTTGTTGTTGGGAAAATACTTATGCAAATTTTTGATATCTAGCTTTAGCAAGGTGCTGGGTTCCTTCATTTCCTTCCACATTTGGATAAATTGTGTTGTTCTTTGCTATTCCAAATTTGTCCTTGTGGAAGCGAGCACTTGCAAATTGCTTGAAGCTTGCTAAGAGAAAGAAAGGGCGGGGAGGTGAGGACAGAAAGAAAGAAAGTCAAAAGAAAACCTGACCAAAAACAGTTGCTCTGACAGCTTATGATGTGATGGTTTGTGGCCTTGTCCTGTTCCCAGGCACCTGATCAAGAAAGTCGTACAATCCTGTTAGGCAGGCATTCCAGAAATCCTGCCAACATTCACCTGACATGACCAGGGTTTAAAGTCCTTGCTGTAACTTTATGAAGCAGAGTGGAGAAGTGTGCTTGTGAATATGGGTGCATATATACTCTCTCTCTCTCTCTCTCTCTCACACACACACACAAACACACATACACACATACACACACACATACTTTTTATAATAAAGAAAAAAAGAAACTGGGATCCTTGCCATAGAAGGGTGGTAAAATAATTAGTCCAGTAGACAAATGTCTTGGACCATGTTTAAACAGAGCTTTAAGGACACAGTGTTCCCAACACTCACATATCTAAATACAAACCAGTGTCAGCTGCAGTACAGACTAACGCGTAGCAGCCTGCTTCCACATAGGTCATCGTCAAACCATTTTGGTCCTAGTCACACTGCACATCTGTTTCTGTGAGCTGCAGCTTCTTAAGGTGGCATTTGGACTTCGTAAGAACACAAACAACTGAGCTATAAATTGCCGCTGCTGGAGTTATTTTGAATAAGTGTATACTGTTTCATATTTATAATGGTGAGCCTTCATAATATTCACAGTGAATATAGAACAGCGATCAGTTCAACAAGCATGAAATTGTATGTTGTCAACTTGTCACATAAATAGAGTCATATTCTGGCTAGCGATAATGTTGAACTAACATTTTTCCCCCAGAATTATCTGGAGGGTCACAGAAAAAAAAAAATATGGGAGGTAGCACTTTTTTTGCATAGATAACCAATCGAGGCTATTGGCATTGATATTTAGGTGGATACCGTCCCTTTTCTCCCTCCCTCTCTCCCAAGTAGTTAGCTGTTCTTCGGTAAATGCTAATTGGTTAATCTGCTGTCATTTTTTTTTTTTTTCTGTCAGCCAGTGGTATCATTTTCAGCCAGTACGTACAGGATTTTGCTGGGTTATGCATGTATGAGTGGCTTTTATTGTTGTTGGTCTAGTTTAAACAATTTTGTTTTAAAAATATTCTATTCTTGTAGTGCAAATCAGTGCTAATTGTCATGAGATTCTCTAACTACATACTCTGGCCAGCTTTCTCTTTTCCTTTGCACCCCAGTTAACTCTTAATTCATTACCAGAGCATTAGCAAATAGTGATAGCCACTTTACTCAAACTTTCCAGAGACAGAAAATGTAAAGACAGACAAAAAAGAAATTATGGAAGCAAATTTGCAATTTATTGAAAAGGAGAAAAGACGAATGAAATATTTTTGCCAGCAGCTAGGGAGCAACTCGCAGACCAGTTTCCAGTGGGTGATATTTCTGCACCAGAGGCATGAGGAGAGTCTTTTTGTGCTTTTGAGAAATTCTTAGATGTGTTCAACTCTCCCCATCTTTCTTCAGATGGCCTGAAGACAAGAAAGCATTTCAGCCTGTGTCTGCAATCATTTTCACTTACCCGGTTAAGTTGCTAACTTCAAGACCCCAGGACACTGCCCGAGCTCATCTAAAACACCATGCAGATATTGCTGAGGACTATCATTCACTATGCACTTTTCATTTGGTGTGGCTTGGGGTGGGTTGATCATATTTTCTCACAGGAGAAACCATTTCCTGGCCAAAGCCCTTGGTCTCCATCTTTTGCACATTTTCCCGTTTCTTTGCGCTTTTGGATATAAAGTTTCATCTATGCTCTTACTGATTTATTTAGCCACTCATCAAAAAAAAATAATTATCATCAGCTGTTACTATGCTCAGCTTCTTCACACTTTCTGGGGATAGAGTAGTTAAGAGGAGACACGGTTCTCTCTCTCCATGAAGCTCATTGTGGTTAGTGATGGAAACAGGCCTTTAAAATGGAGGGAGATAAGGGCTGTGGCAGAGGCAGAGGGGACGCGGCAAGGAGTTTCTCCACCTACTTGTTATCCCAGTCATCATGAAGAGATCAATTCTGCTCTTCTCTTACTTACAGAAACACTTTCACGTTGAAGTGGGATCTTCCTGAAACACATTTCAAGCAGAACAGGAATTTTCTCCTTCCTAGTCAAGAGTAGAGAATATTTGAAATGGGGAGACCTGAAGGGTATGGTGTCCCACATGCAGAGCTCATTGGAATTTCCTGGGCGGGGGTGGGGGGGGGTCAAACAAGAGAAAGTCAACCTGAAGGAAGAAAACCGAGCCGTCAGCATTAAAGTTCTTGACCCAGTGCACATCTGACGTGACAGGAATCCTGCACCCCAGGCAGGGCGTGCGAGCCTTCAAGGGATGGGAACCGTTTTGTACCATTTTAGGCTCGTTGACCTTTCTCTCTGAGAATGATATTTCAGTCCAGCTGGAAGGGCTGACATGCTGTTGGCCTATAAGAAACACCCTCCCTGTATTTGTGGCTTTGCTCTCCTCTATGACCCTCTGTCTCTAACTGGTATCTTGATACCTCCCTTGCTAGTGCAACCCAGATGCTGTCCTGTCCCCTTGAGAGAGGCAGGAAAGAAGGAATGCCACATATCTATCTCCTCTTTTCTCTAGAGGATCCAACCAACACGCTGCTGGCAGCCATATTCAGTTAGACTCCTTTCTGATTTCTATAATGCTCTAGCTTAAATCTTTTCTCCATAGTCCTTTCTGAGAAGTCTATTTCTCCATTTGAATGGCTCTTGCCTAGGGAAAAAAGAATGTCTATAATAGGAATGCCCTTGATTTTTCCATGGGCTCTGGGCCTCAGGATATTAACTTCCCTGGGTGTCATCTCATCTGCTCCGATGTGAACTTGGAGCCTCTGTATTCCAGACATAGTTCTCCTGGGGATCCAAGGAACCTTGCCAGTTCAGATGCTGTCCAGAAATGTTCTCATGTCAGGATCTTCTTGTGTTTTGCCAGCCCATGCTTAACAGGAACACCTCGCTCCCCTCTAAGCTATAGAGCTTTGCTGGAATTTTGCTTTTAGGCAGTGTGGCCTGATGGGCGGGCTCACCTCCTCTTCCCACTGGAGGAGAGTCTATCAAATGCCCAGGAATTGGAATGCAGCGATGCTGCACAGGATAAGTGGCTTCTTTTTCCTGCTGGTCCCCAATTCCAGGGCTCTGCATGCAGCAGATTTGAGCATTACATTAGGTCACAATGCCACTGTCTAGCTCTTTTAATCCTATCACCCACAATCCTAGCAATGTAGCTGAGGTGGCTGCCCCTGTCCTAAAGGAATTTGTGTCAATTTCTTCCGGTACAAACCTAACCTGGACGGCTTTGCAGTATTTGTTGGAACTGAACATTTTGACAAAGACATTCTGTCTATCCTGAGCTGAAGAATTTTCTGTGTTTAGGTACATTTGGAGGTAAGTAAATGTTGTCTGGTCTTGGCAGATAACTGAGTGTGTAAGTCCACGTAACGCACACCCTGCCCTGTTTAATTTGTCTTTGAATGGCAAATGTGTTTCTTCTCTGAGTCAGCAGAAGGGATGATACCCTCTACCAGGAACCAGGACTGTGTGACCTGGCTGCTTTTGTGGCACAGAAAAACAAAATGCAGATCTTATTTTTACCCTTACTTGCTGGCCCCTTTTCATTCCTGGTTACATACATGTTCCACAGCTGAAACAGAAGTCGTATGTTTCATCGATAGGATGCCTGTTGTTCTTAACCATACTAATTACTTTTATAATTTACACTCGAAAACTTCATTTCTCTGGTCATTATTAACATAGCATTACTAATTGTCTGAAACAGCTAAGTAACACATTGTTTTATAAAGGTGGTGCTGAGATGCCAGACTAGATTCGGACAGATTCGCTCATGTTTAACACATTCAAAACTCCCAGACAACCTTTTCCAACCTTCTTTGAGCACTTTTTCCCTTCACCTTAAAACTGAAACGTGGCTCTTCTACATGTTTTTCTGAGCATATAAGGCATGAGAATAAATAATTAAGAAAACTAATAAAGTGGTAGAGACTATGAAATCATAAGGGAGATTTGCCAGCCAACCAACTGATGAGACTAAAACTTATAGAAAATAAACATTCAAAGTATGGCTACCTGGGCTGTTTAATTTAAGGGCAAATAGTCCTGGGCATCTCAGTTTTCACTTGTATAGTAGGTTTGCAAAACCATAAATAAATTGATCCTCATAATTTTTCAAATAAATGAAATTTTTAAATGATTTTTGAAATCTGTCCATTAAAAATATTTAATAAAAAATTTGATGTTTAACAAAGTCAACTATTTTGATTCATTAATACAGAGGCCAATGTAACTTAATGCCTAATAATCATGAGAGGTCAGTGAGGCATAGCTATAAACAAGTTTTTAAATTTAAAATATTTTCAGTGTCTTGGTATTATCCCATAAATCTTCCCCATGCAGCAATGCATGGTAAATGAGAGAATTTGCTGTGCTCTGTGAAATGTTGCATTTCATTTTGTAATCTGCTAGATTATACTTCTCTTAAAAAATACAACTGTTGGGAGCTGACTCAGTGGTAAGAGCACTTGTCCTGCAAACATGAGGATCCTAAAGGGCTTGAGACCATGTGAGTTCAATTCTCCAGCACCTATGTCAAAAACTAGCCATGAACTTCTGTAACCCCAGTCAACATGTGTATGAGTGATAGGGGACAGCCTACATTCTTCTCGGGCATCTATGCATGTGTACGGATGGGACACACACACATTTACACACATGTGCATTCACCACACACGCACACACATCACACCACATATACTATACACACATGCCAAAAAATAAGACAATAAAGTTAAAAATGTTTTTTAAAAACTGCTAGGAATTTTTCCAGTAAGATTGCATGTTCTTTTACTTATCAGTCCTAAAGCTCGTTGGCTAGAGGGAAGCCTGTATTTTGTGAATACCAATACACGTCAACAGTTGTCATTGTGTAATTCTCTACATTAATGCCCTCCTTCATTGCTCTCCATCTTTACTCTGTCTATTGCTCAAAGAAACTGCCACTCCACCATGTGCACTTCACTTGTTTGGATCCATCTGGAGTACAGTAAATTCAAATATCAGTACCAAGAATCATGCCTCCTATTTTGTTTAGAGAATTTACAAATAAGTCACTAACTTTCACTTTTACAAAGCACTTATTAAAATCCACTACTTGTTTTTGGCTGGATGGTTTCAGTTAATGTACAAAACAGAGTTCCTTAAATCAAACCTGTGTCTAGAAACACAGGGACTCCTCTAGCTGTCTCTTCATCCAGATTCTCATGACAGGCTCTAGCACCTTGCACCTGACAGTGCACAGCCTAGATGTGTGGAACCTTGGTGACCCCTCATTGATATTCAAACTTTGACAATATCAAAGAGTGCTGTCCTTGTCCAGCAGGATGAGCCGTGCTGGCCCCCTGGCCCTTTCTCATGCTTATCCTTTATAGGGCGGCATTTGGGTCTCTCTTCATGTCCCTTTCAGGAGCAATTCTTCCCCGTGTCCAATTTTCCCCTTTCTCTTTATGGCTGTCATAATGGCCCTGATGCTGTCAGGCAGCCATGACCCTGTCCATCACTCACCTGCAAGCTATTCTTAAGGTAGGAGATGGTCCCTAAGTGACCAGATTAATTGTGCCTGTTCTGGCCTTTTCCACCCAACCTTTCATCCAGTGGCATAAAAGCTGATTCCAGGCTGTATGCAAGGCAGCCTGCCCTCCATCTCTGGGCCTCCGTGGAGCCACTCAGTAACAGGAAGTACACCTGTGCAAATTAAGTGCAGAGGCAGGAATGGAATGAGGTGTGAGGTTGGGGGATATCAGAAATTAAATCAGTCCTTCTTTGAGGGCCATTGGAAATTGGAAGGGAGAATCCCAATGAAATTTTCCATGGACACCATTTCCATAAACGGCCTTGTAACAATGTGCTATTTTAAAGATGGGTTGTTTTGGTCTCTGTTTAGTTGGAGCCTTTACCAGGCACAGGATAAGCTATTAAGTCCCTAAATTTAGGAAGGTATTTGTGGCCTTCTTTGGCACATAGTGAGTTTTTGTCACATATGCAGGGAAGCATCTTTGTTTTCTATAAGGTTTTGGATTGTGGTATAGTCGTCTAGGTTATGGCTTTGCCACTCAAGCTATATCATAAATCACCCAAGGGAGAAATCTAGCTTTATGCCCACCTTGCACATTGGGGCTTTCCCAAATGCTTCTTAATGATGGCCTTCACAGTGGCTGTGCTGAAGAGAGAGAGAGAGAGAGAGAGAGAGAGAGAGAGAGAGAGAGAGAGAGAAGAAAGAGAAAGAGATGACCTTCCTAGCCATCCTGACCAATCAGGCTAAAAATAAGACATGTCAAAGATCTGAGAACATATTCTCCAAGAGATGGTTTATAAACAGAGCCAGCAGTGACCGCAGTATGTTGTGTGTCTGCCAGCCTGGCTGTGAACCTGCCTTCTAACCCACAGAACAGACTTGGTGTTCATATTATGATAGGAAGGCAGTTTCACTGGTGGTCGGCACATAGGTGCATGAGACCATTATTCACATAGAAGACAATTTTAAGGTTATAAAGCATTCACTCCTAAGCCCCAATGGAACCAAAACAAGGTGGGGCATTTCTCTTGCTCAGTGAAGAGCTGAAGATCAGGTATCTTTCTAGGGTTCCAGAGTATCTAAGTATGTCCACCTCTATGCAAGGAACCAGCTGTCCCCTGGGAGCTCATGAAAATACAGGTCTGTAGATTTCTGACATGCTATTCCCAACACTGTGCTCATATTTCTTGGTCTCTTTTGACCCTCTGAATAGGCAGAAACTTGAAAATGTTTTAAGTATTTTATCATTGCTGTTGTAATTTTCTTGTCAATAATCATAGGGGAACGTATTTGCTTTATATGTACAAGTGATTGGAAGATAAAGTTTACCATGCCATATTGTACAATGCTTACCTGGCTTGTGGAAAGAATCAGGTCCAAGGGCCAGTAAGAAAACCTGGGGTGGGGAATGATGGCTAATTCTTAAGGCATTTGGGTTTCCTGGGAGCTGTGAATGTTTCTGGCCTTTGCTTTCTTTTATGAGCTGTGACCATGGGAACCACAGTGCAGAAGCAAAAAGGACAAGAATCCCTCTCACCTCAGTCATCTGACATATTCTGGTTTCTCTAGTGCATTTGAATCCATCATCGTCACTTGCACTGTTTTCCAATGTCCTTGGAGGGCTTCTTTAGAGAGGAAACAGTTTATGTGGTTGAGAACTTTGAGATGACTTGCATGTCATAATTCAGTTCATTCCTATGTTAGATGCTCTTGTGCAGAAATTGATCTCGCTCATCCTTAGATGAACTCACTTATCAGCTATTTCTGGAGCAACCACTATGTGGCAGGCATGAAAGTAGGTTCTCAACACCCAGCAATGTGTTAGGTACATGAAACATAAGACACAGGGTCTCCCCTTTGTGTGCTTACTGATGACAGTCCTAAATGGGTTCACTGATACACAGCGGGTCCTACATGCAGTGAAGGGAGACATGAACACAGCAGCAGACAGTAAGAAAATCTATCGAAAACAGAAAAGGCAGGCAAGCTGGCCACTGTTATTTACCTGTTAGACTTGAATGAATCAGAAGTTATGCACATTCCTGTTTGTGTAAAAGATGTAGTAAGCTATATTTTCAGGAAGGAGGAAGACAAGGGAAAGATCACACATAGTAGGCTCGTAATGCCAGGATTGAATGCTTTTACCCTCTAAACGAGCCCTGTGTATGCTGTGGTCGTAGTCCTTAGATTTGAACAAAGGCAGGCCAGCTATAAAGGACTCCCCAGTCAAAACACCCTTGGGCAATATCTCTGGGAACAAATGTGACACATACAACCAGAAATGAGTTAAATACTCATCTACAGCAAGCCAAACTTTAAAAAAAATGCCCCAAAATGACCAAAAATGGAAACATATTACAGTTATCTGCATTCACAGTACAGAGCAAGTTGGTCGTATTTAAGATAATTCTCTAGTGCCTGCTATTTTTAGCCAAGGGTAAGCTCCTCTAAGAGCCTGTTAGCACTGCATCCCTTTAACCTGGCCTAACAAACTAAGCCAATAAGCTGTCTGATTTTCCTCATCTGTCCATCCGGGAGGAAGAGCAATAGCTAAAACAAACCATTTGCAGGGAAAATGCTCAGCCTATCTTGTATTAAGAGCCTATGTATATATATATATATATATATATATTTTAAACATCCCAATATTAAGTGTTGCCTGTCAGAAACCAAAATGTCAAGCTTTGCTGTTTTGAAATTGTGGGCTCATGGTTATAAAAAGAGGATTTTATAGGCCTGGCCTAATGGAAATAAACATTACTCCATTACCTTCAGTAAAACCAAATCTTTACAGTTAAAGCTATCATTATTAATGTCTATGAGAAGAAAGAAATATTTCCAGGCCTTTTATTTATTTATTTATTTATTTATTTATTTTAGGCAAAGAAAGACTGGCGAGCTATACCATAGCAAATGAAAGTTTTCTTAAAGCTTTCTCCTCAGTGACTTTGCAGAGTGTAATTTAAAAGCAGAAAGCAAAGAAAATGCAGTATTAAAACAGTAGGCTGGCTATTCCTAGGATCTTTCTCATGTATTAAAAAGCCTTTGTGAGACTATTGATCTGTCAGGTCTTGTCTGTCTGTCTCCATATAGTCTATACAAACAACTTTATCAGTTCACTGGTGTTCACCACCTTAATCCCAGTGTGTGCGTGTGTGTGTGCAGGTGCACACTGGTGCATAGGTATAGGTAAAGGATGTTTGATCTATATCATATAACCACAACTGTAGATGACACCATCTTAACAACACATTAGCTGCTGCTGAGTTTATCAGAAACAATACTGCTGATGATCCAAGTTTAAGATGATCCTGAGCTTGAACAATTAGCTCCATTCAGAAGATTGTAGTAGCCAGCTTAGTGTGGGAAGGTTTCAGCCATGGTTGCTCGCAGTGAGCTACCAATCACGCATCTGCTTCCCAAGGTGTGTGGCAGGTGTATTGCGAGGAAGATGTGTGTATCACAGGGCCTCAGTCCTCCAGCATGCTTGTTACAGAGCTGCAGAAGAGAGATTTCCATGACCTTAGAGTACTGCGCAAGGAGGCAGATGACATTTACAGACATCCTTCTATGTCCCAGACCCCATGCCTAGGACCTCAAGGTTCCCTCAGAGTCTAACTCTACCTGGATCACCAGCTTTTCCATAAATATTTGATTGGGCCCTGCTAAGTACCAGGCACTACCCTTGGTTATGCATGGTTTCTGTCTTCCCACAGATTAGGAATTTAGAAGTTAGTATTTAACCAGAACTCAAATTTCCTGGTTCCCACTGCTTCTCTTCATTGGTAGTAGGTGAATTTGGCATTTTCTACCTGGAAGACCTCAAAACATTGGTTAGTCACATGGCTATCTCCAAGAGGATACTCTCTTCCCTGAGGTGCTCTTTCATGATCAAATAGGGCATCTTTCTGTGCATGTGGTGGGGGACAGTCAGGGTCCTACATGACAGTGTGCTGTCATGAGCAGTTTTGTGGTGCATTTCTGGCCTTACCTGATCTTTAGTCCCCTTTGAGTCTAGCTGTTAATCTTTAGCACAAGGCTGACACTGCAACACGGGGGCACACAAGGTTGCCTAACACCTTGTTTGTGTGCTCCTAGGGATCAGAAGCCAGTTTTCTGTTTTTCACCAAAGCTACCACCCTTGAGCTTCTCTGTTGCATGCCCTCTCTTGCTCATTTCTTTGTTATCCATTTCTGAAGACTTCCTTCTTACTCTTTGGTGACTTCTCACAATCTTCCTCTCCTTTTTTTTCTTTCTTTCTTTTTTTTTTTTTTTTTTGAACATTTTATAACTTGTACTTGGGCCATCACAGTGCCTTTCTTTCTTTGGTCAGCTTTGTTCTCTGTTTCTCCCAAACAGATCCTATCCTACACCTATCAGACTTGACTATGAATTCATGTTCCATGTTTTTCAGCTTTTATTGCATGGCTAGAACTTTGTCAGAAACTATGGAACATAAAACAGAAATATCTGTACTTTAGGAATTTTTTCTCCAATGGGACATAAACAACCTTATATGGAGAAAAGGCTTATAGGATACAAAGAGGCTATGGGTAAAATGTGGATTGTTGCTCTACAAAGCCCTGTACTGAGCCCCATATGGACTAAAAGAATCTGTCAGCTAACTCCTACATTCATATCCATAGAAGTGAATTGTCACATGAGGAAATATGTGGCCACTGATAAGTGATTAGCGAACTCCTTGGAGCTTTAGGAGTGGGAGGAGGCTCTTAAAATTTGTGAGTGAGGGGCTGGAGAGATGGCTTAGTGGCACTTGCCTACCAGACCTAAGGACCCATGTTCAATTTCCCAGTACCCATATAAGGCAGACACACAAGGTGGTGCATGCATCTGGAGTTCATTTGCAGTGGTTCCAAGCCCTGGTGCACCCATTCTGTCTATCTGCCTCTCTCTCTCTCTCTCTCTCTCTGTCAAATACATAAATAAATAAATAGATTTAAAAAATTATGAGTGAAGGCTGGAAAGATGTCATAATGGTTAAGGTGCTTGCCTGAGAAACCTAAGGACCCAGGTTTTATTCCCCAGAACCCACATATGACAGATGCACATAGTAGCACATGCATCTGGAATTCATTTACTTTGCTATGGCTAGAGACCCTGGCATGCCCAGCCTCTCTCCTTCCCACCCTCTCTCTCCAATAAATAAATATATAAAATATTTGCATGTGAGGAGGAAAGCTGGCCTGGTAAAAGTTACTCTGATAGATCTTCTAGGAGTGTGTAGGGGTCTTCCATCAGCACAGAGGAATGGTGAGCCTTTCAGATATCAGCTTTCATTTCATGAGTTTAACACATATTTACTACCTCCTTATTGCAAGGATATAGATTATTTGTTAGAATGAAAAAGGGATTGGATAGGGCTAGGGAGATGGCTCATGGGTTGAAAGACACTTCCTTACAAAATCTGTCAGCCCAGATTCAATTCTCTGGTATCTACCTAAAGCCAGATGCAAAAAGTGACACATGGATCTGACATTTGTTTATAATGGGAAGAGACCCTGCACGCATACATGTGCACATGAACACACATGCACATGCAAACAAAATTACTTTTACAAAAGAAATAAGAAGCAGTGCACTGAGGGTGAGGAAAGCCTAAGAGATGATTAGGAGATAGAATTAATCTAATTCCATAGAAGGGATAGCAGATGTAAGAATTGTATAAATTGATATGACATAAAATTTTGTCTAGCTACTCATTTCCCAGTGAGGAAACTGAGGCCCAAGGTCTTGCAAGAGTAGCTTGCAAGGAGAAGCTATTCTCTGATCTGTCAGTGACCAGAGTCTCCCATCTAGAGGTCATACAGAAGGCTTGTGGACAGAGATGGTAGACAGGGGCCCAGAGAGAAAATGGTTGTGGGAGTTTTCAAACTTGAAGTAATGTGTTGGAATTAAGAGGGTACCCATGACACTGAGAGAAGACATGGATATGGGATGAAAGAATCCATAGAGATCTTTATTGTAGAAAGTGGTAAGTTTGGGGCTGGTGAGATGCTCAGTGGACCATGCATTTGCCCCACAAACATAGGATCTGAGTTCTGAATTCTAGCACCTACATAAAATGTAGGCCATGGCAGTACACACTTGTAATCCCAGAGCTGTAGGAGTGGAGACAGAGGATGCCTAAGGTACACTGACCAGCTAGTGTAGCTGAATCAGACTGCTCTCAGTTCTAGACCTAGTGTCAGACAATAAGGTGCAGAACAACTTGCTTCCACATACACACACACACAGGCACACACACAAGCACCTTCTCATGTGTGCCCCTACACATATGAACATGCACACAAGCAAACACATAAACCACACAAGCACACACATGCAAAGAAATGAAAAAAATGGTAGGCTTGATGTTATGAGAGAGAAAAAAGTGAAAATTCTATGGTTTCATATTTGGGTGATGTTGCAGTCATGTTTGCATTGCTGTTAGAAATCACCCAACCAAGAGCAGCTTGTAGGAAAAAGAGGTTTATTTTGGCTTACAGGCTCAAAGGGGAAGTTCCATGATAGCAGGGAAAATGATGGCATGAGGAGAGGGTGGACATCACCCCCTGGCACACATAAGGTGGACAACAGGAACAGGAGAGTGTGCCAAACACTGGCAAGGGGGAACTGGCTATAACACCCATAAACCTGCCTCCAACAATACGCTCCCTCAAGAAGGCATTAATTCCCAAGTCTCCATCAGCTGGGAACCTAGCACTCAGAACACCTAAGTTTATGGGGGACACCTGAATCAAACCACCACAGGTGATTTGGAGAAATGGACATCAGTTAATGAAAATAGGTTTATGTGGAGGGGTGGGGGTAGTATACAGTTCAAGGAAGAAGGAAAGACAGGATCCAGGAGGTAACCTATGTAGATTTCCAGATGACCATTAAAAGCCTGTCAACAAAATATAATGAATGGGCTCTGGAGGAGTCATGGACACTTAGTGAGGAGAGATGTCTTCAATGAAATATTTATCTGACAGATGTCCTGAGAGAGCCCAGAAAGATCTCAGGGCTTCCCTTTTCCCCACATGTTAAAGATGTTTCACTTTTTCTTTTAAAGTCCGCATTTTACTGGGTTTCTTCTTGGTAATACTAAGGGTAGATCTGAGGGGCTAAGGCCTGTATTTCTGAGTGTCAGGCTCTGAGTTGAACACATGAAAACAGTGTTTTAATGTAAAAAGAAAATGGTAGCTCTATCAAGTTATTTAATAAATTAAAAATACTAGTCTCAGCTAATTCTCATAATCACTATAAATGGGTTGGAGGTATTATCGCATATTACGGTTTGGGAAGTGGGGCTGAGTAAGCAACTTGCTCAGGGTCAGGTCTCAGAGCAGTCACCAGAAGAGGTAAGATTGCCTAACTCTAAAATTTGCCTTCTTAACCACTCCCTATGCTGCCTCTTAATTAATGCCTCTATTGCCAGGCACTAAGCTGCTCACCCCTCCAACTCCCAGACTCGTTCAAATTTTCCGAATGCCTGGGATTATTTCTGTCTTCTTGTTTTCAATCCTCCTAATTTTAAAATCACAGGAACCTCTTACATTTAGGAACTCTCCCTGATTAATTCCACCTCTACCTAAACAGCCTGCAGAGCCACCTGATCTTGTCCCAGCGGTTTTGGTGCTATGCAGTGGAGAAAGCAGCAGGAGTCCTCTCTGTCTCAGACCAGTCAGCAGATGAGCACCATCTGCAGAGGAATGTACTTGATATTGTCTTTTGCCATTGGGAGACTGCAGGAACCATCAGTGCTTCATCGGGCTGCAAATGCTCTTGGTACCTGTGATCTGATTGACTAGGATTTTTGTTGTATTTGTTTGAGAAGGAAGGCAATTACAAAGAATTGATAATGTATTCTATACTTGGCTCTAGTCATTTGGGGGGCCCTTGGGTCTTTGTAAAGTTGATTCAGTGGGATGCCTTTAAGAAGGCCTCCTGTAAGGTAAATTTAGTGGAAAATAAAACTTTTTTTTTTCCAGGTAGGGTATCACTCTAGCCCAGACTGACCTTGAATTCATAGCAAGGCAGTCCTCCTACCTCTTTTCTCCAAAGTGCTGGGATGAAAGGCATATACCACCTATGCCTGGCTTTGCAAAATATACCTTTTTAAAAATGCAATTGAAAGTATACATGTCCCCCACCCCAAATACACCATTTCTCACAAATTGTATTTAGTTCTGCTCATTCTCCTTCTCTTAGTGAGCATGTAATCTGTTTTGCACTAGTGGTTATACATTTTGTCTTAATATTTTGGCTTCCTCTGCTTTAAGGAGTACAATTGTGTCTTTTTCATCTTATACATAATACTTGCAATTAATAAATGTCATAAGACTGAATGCCATTTTCTCAGCTAAATTATAAGCAGGAAGGAAGTTTTTTTTAAAATTATTTCCTTTGCTTTCTGTGTTCTCTTAGCTTCTGTAGCTTCTGGAGTTTATGATTCAAAATTATGTCCATAAACAGTGCTTGGTAGCTGGATAAAGAATCAACGAATGACCAAACAACATCTAACTTAAAACCACCGTGGAAATATTTTTTATGGGACTTGGAAAATTGCTTCAGTCATAGAATCTCTTGAATGGCTGTTGGTGACTATATCGAAATCTTCAGAGGAAGATTTTAATTCTGTTTCAGCCTGGTCATTCTTTGTTTCAAATAATAAAGATTTTTTTTTTTTTTTTTGCGCCTTGATGTTTAAGATAAAGTGGGCACCATTTTACATTTCTGGCTGCGTTGACAAAACAGTGTCTTATTGCTGTCTAAACATGAGAGTACTCACATCCCCTCCCATGGTGGCTCCCTGAGCAAGGGTTCCTGTATGTCTTTGCCCTGAGTTTGAAGTATGTTGTACTTAGAGGTCATAGCGTTTTGGCTTGGGGAGCAAATTATTGATCAGGGTGTTATGGTAACAGTTGTACTGCTGATTGGATGGAGATAAATACCCAAAATGTAAGTGGTATTACCTGGTGTGATTGATTTTCTGGGAGCCTTCTCTTCCTCAGAGGACTTTGTGGGAATGGTCAGCAAGGGAATATGATCTGTAGTGCTACCAGGGAAGGTTACCATGTTGGTACACAATCCCTTCATCATGCATCATTTGCATTCTGGCCCTTACCTCCATCGTTTTGTGCTCATTTCACATTTCCATTATGCAGATAGAGAGGGAATGGGCATGCAAACAAATTCCAGATGTATGCATCACCTTGTGCTTCTGGCCTTATGTGGGTACTGGGGATTCAACCATAGGTCCTAAGGCTTCACAGGTGCTAGAAGGAAAGTACCTTAACTGCTAAGCCACCTCTCCAGCCTTTATAGATTGTTCTGTTGTTCATTCCTTCCATGTAAATTCTTTCTCATAAAGCACTCAGCACTCATGCTTTATCTGAGTTTTGAAGGAAGATAATAAAATAGTGTCATGGTTTCTTATCCACTTGCTCTTGAGTCCTTCCTCTGATGCCATCAAATGCCTTTTTAAAAATTATTATTTATTTTAAAAAAAGCATATTAAAGATGCATGACATGGGCTGGAAAGATTACTCAGTGGTTAAAGGCACTTGTTTGCAAAGTATGGTGGCCCATTCAATTCTCCAGTACCCATGTAAATCCAGATGCACAAAAATGGCACATGCATCTGGAATTCTTTTAGAGTAGCAGGCGGTCCTGGAGTATAACCCATACTTTTACTCTGTCTGTCTCTTCCTTTATATCTCTATTTGTCTCAAATAAATAAATATTTTTTACAAATATTTTATTTATTTACTTATTTATTTGACAGGGAAAGAGGGAGAGAGAGAGAGAGAAAGAGAGAGAGAGAGAGAGAGAGAAAGAGAGAGAGAATGGGCATGCCAGGGCCTCTAGCCATAGCAAACAAATTCCAGACACATACGCCCCCTTGTGCATCTGGCTAATGTGGGTCCTGGAGAATCGAATATGGGTCCTTTGTCTTTGTAGGCAAACACCTTAACAGCTAATCCATCCCTCCAGCCCAATAAAATTATTTTTAAGGAGATACACAATATGGTATGTAGTGAGATGTTTACTGCAGTCAATCAAATGAACATATGTATCACTGCACACAGTTACTTTTTCTGTAGTAGTAATACCTAAAATCTATTCTTGGTCAAATGTCAGTATACAATAGAATGTGAGCTATAGTCTTCATGTGGGACATTAAATCTCTAGACTTATTCACAGGTATATAACTGCAGGTTTATACCTCTTGTTCTATGTCTCATCTCTTCAACTCTTCCACTCTCAGTCACCACCCCTATACTCAGTGACTTCTCCATACTAAAGTACAAAAATCATTTGTTGATACTCTGCTCTCTTGAAATTTGTGCTATTTGAATATTTCCCATTGAAGCTATACTGAAGTTCTTTTTCCACTAGTTTTTTATTGTAAATAACTGAGTTTTTATTAGGATTTGTTACAGTTCATAAATTCCCTTCTCCACTGAATTTGCTTTTCCTCTGTCCTTTACTAGGAGATCCTGGAGACAGCTCCCCTTTACACATTAGGCATTCACATAGGCTTGAGCTAACGGGCCAAGTCAGCCCATGTCTGCTATGGCTCCCTGGGGCCTCTGTGTCTGATTGCATTGGCATCTCCACTGAACTGAGAACCTTCTCTTTACCTGACTTTAGGACCAGTACTTGGAGCAAAGCCTCTTTTCTCTAATTAACAGAGACAACCCAAGGAAGAATGGTTTGCAGATGATGTGCAGGTAGTCTCCAACTCTCATCTAATTCCCTAGGAAGTCTGCAGAGTAGAGAATTCGTTCTCTACAGTGTCCTGAGTGGGCTGACATAAAACTCCTTACAACAGCACCTTCATTTTAAGTATACTCATTTATATGATAAAAACAAATTTATGTTACCTATATATTATATTCACTTTATCCTATAAAATATAAAATATGTATTTATACAACTGCATTTTTATTTACATTTCAACTCATGGAGACAGTACATACAAATTTTACATATTCTTTCTTTCTTGCTAAATGGATTAAAAGGTAAATGTTTTGCAGTGTGGGATCTGTCAAGAGCCTTGCCGGCCCATGAACTAGCAATAGCAAAGATGAGAAGGGATCTCTAAGTGCTTTTTCTGAACATTAAACACACTTCCTTGTTTCATAATATTACCTCCACATGGACTTTTCCATATGTGGACTGACTACCGTAAGCCTTCAGATACCACCCAAGAACATATTTCTAATTCACAATGAGGAAACTATGACTCCAGAAGGGATTGCCAAGTACCTTGAGGTCTGTAGAACCTCTCTTTATTCTGTATATCTCAAAAAAAACAAAAACAAAAACAAAAACAAAAAAAAAAAAAAAAAAAAAAAAAAACAGAGGCATGTTAGCAAAATAGCTAGGGCACTTGGCATTAGAAAGGCCTGCTATATACATCTTAGCTCTACCAATTGCTTATGGTAAGGCATGGATCCATTTCTTCTTTTTCAAGGTAGTACCTATGTATAGAGGCATTTATTCATTCAACCAGTACTCAAGGATCCTTTAATACATGAAAGCTAGGGATTCCATAGTGAGCCCATGTTTTTAGGTTGAAGTAGCTGCACAGCAAGTGCTTTACTCAGTGTCTGAACCTGAAAGTGCACAAAACTAATGGCCATTGACGACACATGTACAAAGTTCATAGTGATAACATTTGCTTTTCATCCACAAATGCATTCATAGTCAATGAATTGTTACCACAAACTTTACCTTTCAGGGCACCATTTCCTTCTATGAAAATCAATCAGGATTTAGATGCAGTAGCAGGAACTTATGGAGCTCTTCAGTTGTAAATATCATCATCCTTTGTTGCCACCGTCCTCCTGCTCCTCCATCATCATCCATCAATTTTAGCTTCCTTGAGCAGAGCAGGAAGGTACCTACAGTGGTAGAACTGATGAGAAGGGTGTTGAGTTGGGTTTGGTAACTAAGCCGTCTGGGAGCTGGGAACAAATCTGCAAGAAGGTCCTGGTTAGAATTCCCTTTGCAGGAGTAGACTGGTACTGGGTGGACACCAGCCCCTAGAGGTGAGGGGAAAGTTACCCTTTTGCCTACTACCTTTTACTGTATATCCAGGGAAGAAGGGGTGATTCTGCAAAATGTCACAGCAACAGTGAAGTAATCTGTGACAGCTCTTGGATCTTGCAGCTGGATGGAAGAAGGTCTTGTAAGCACAAGATGCTTGACATGAAGGGAAGGAAGGGGGGTTCTTGTTCCCAGTGAAACAGGGAGAATTCTACCACCCAGTGGCTGTCCTATGAAATTCCATGAATTGAAGTTTGTACTCAGGTTTCACTTATTTTCTTTCCCTTAAAACATAGTATAAGCAGCTGGGCATGAAGTCTCATGCCTATAATCCCAGCACTTGAAAGGCTGAGGTAGGAGAATCACTATGAGTTTTAGGTCATCCTGGGATATAGAGTGAGTTGCAAATTCTGGGTTAGACTGAGATCCTGCCTCAGAAAAACAAAACAAAACAAAATAAATATTCCAATAGTTTATAAATACATATTTTTATGTACATATATATGTATGCATATATATATTGGTGCTGAATGTATTTTATACAATTTCAATTCTGATGCTATTTGTTACAAGTAAGCACTCCTTCTTCCCTGCTTCTTGTGGTCTTTGATGTTCCTGGTATTTGCTGCTGTGCCCTCATTGGCTCTTTATTGTCTTAACAGTTTCAGAAATACTCACAGACAGATGAGCCTCTATTGTGAGCCCAGCACTATGCTAGCTTTGGGAATGTACAGGGATGTGTGACACCACATTCCATATATATATATATATATATATATATATATATATATATATACACACACACATATATACATATACATATATATATATATATATATATATATATATATATATATATATATGCTGTCCCTGAAAAACCATTTATGTGTCTCTGCCAAGAAACATTACCTTTTTCATTTTTTTAAAGTTTTCAAATGATATATATAGAAATAATTCTAGGAAAGTGCATAGTTCAATGCCTATACTTAATTGGCAGTCAATAAATGGCAATTTGTAAGAACAGCCAATACCCTGGCCTTCTTGGATAGGTCTAGAAAACCAAAAGTGTCCTTGGGAACAAAATTGCATGAGAATTCTGGTCCGGATTCAATTTTCAGAAAGGAAGTGTCCAACTGCCTGTCCCTGGACTCTGTGACAGCTCTTTGATGAGAATGGGACTTTTATTTTGTGCTAGATACCCAGTTTGTATCCAATGTAGGCTTGCACCAAAGATAAATCCCAGAAGGTTTCTGTTTTATATACCTCTCAACCTCCCACCACCCATTCTTTCTAGCACATAGTGTGCACCTGATGAACGGTTGTTGGAGTGATGACCAAAATTGGGAAACTCTAGGCCAAAAGCACAGGGATGTGACTAAGCTGCCTGAGCGGCAGGGATCACCGGTGCATAGTTTTCAAAAGCTGTCCTCGGGCAGGCACAGTGTTTAATCTCCATCATGAAATGTGCCTTTGGAAGGAAGACGCGCACGCACAATGTGGCCTCAGTGGTGCCTGTCAGCCCCGTGCATGGCTAGGGCTTCTCTCAGAGGTGGCTGAAGAAGACCAGGAAGCAAAAGCACTTGGATGTTAATGTGAATCCCATCTAGTCAGCCATGTGTGCAGCGGCTTAGGACTCAGGCAACACCAGGAAGCAGTGCCCCACACTATGGAACACAGCAGCGTAGAGACTCCTCACTCTTAAGTTTAACATTTGACTTTTTCAGTGACTGCTGCCTGGTTTACCTTACTGTGTGGTGGCATATTTTAGAAGGGCAGGAAGCTTGAATTTATTTTGTGTCAGCCCTATGAGATGGGTATTGGGGGTGTAAAGGTTTTGTCTCCTTATTATGCCTTTGTAACAAATTTCCATCTACTATATTTTGGTACAGGGTAGGATAATCTAGTTTTTGTAAATGTCACCTAGTGTAATTATTCATTTATTTGATGACTAGTAAGCAAATATGATCAACCAATTTCCATTTTTATATCACTGGCTCTGCAGTACTAAGCCTAGCCAATTTTACTCATGTGACCTTTTTTGTTTTTAGTTTTTTTTTTTTTTTTTTTTTTGAGGTAGGGTCTTGCTCTGGTCCAGGAATTAACTCTGTAGTCTCAGGGTGGCCTTGAACTCATGGAGATCCTCCTACCTCTGCCTCCCGAGTGCTGGGATTAAAGGCGTGCGCCACCACGCCCGGCTAGTTTTGGTTTTTGAAGCAAGCTCTCACTCTATCTAGTCCAGGCTGACCTGAAACTCAGTCTGTAGCTTAGACTGGCCTTGAGCTCACAGAGCTCCTTCTGTCTTAGCCTTTGGAGTGCTGGGATTAAAGGAATGTGCCACCATGTCCAACTCTCATGTGCCTTTATCATGTGCCCAGTACCAGAAAGACTGTCCCTGACAGTCTTTCTTGGCTCCTCATTTTGCCTGTTTGTAATCTGTTCTTCCTCTCTTGCAAAGTAGGAAATTATTTGATAATCTGGGCTGTGATTCTGACTAGTTTCATTATTTCATGGAGTGTCTGAAACAGTATGTGCTCACTGGGTCTATATTGAATGGTGTAGAGTAGACTGGAAAATTAAGTCTAAAATTATTTTTGTTGTTTTATTCAAAGCACAACACTAGTTGTTTCAGGAAGCACCAAGCTCAGTGGGCACTTGTCAGTACTGAAAGAGTCTCTAGTGAACTCATCCATCCTCATTTATTTAATGTATGGGTTTTGAATGTGTATGATGTTTCAAGTTACCAACTATTTGGAAGTAAAGATAAGTACCTCAAAATATAATTATTATTTTAAATTATGTGTCTTAAGTACTAAAAGGGAAATTTGTAAGATGAGGGTAAAGATATCTGGGAGAGAGGATTACTTAAAGAGACTGGTAACATATTGCAACCTACTTAATATTAAAAAAATATATACCCTTCTCCATCCTCCCCTCTTTTTCTTCACATCACCTCATTCATGGATAACTGAGTGTTACTCAGTGTCTGCTTGCTCTATCATATTAGAGCCTTGGAATACAAAGATGCACACATGTTCCTCAGAAAACACACACCACTAAACAGTTTTAGAGATGAGCTCTGCCTCAATAGAAACATACCAGCACTACACTTACCTTATCCAGATTAAGAACTCCTCTTGGCGGGACCAGACCATCTTCTTTTTGTACTTACTATTCTTTATTCCTTCTCTCAAGCTAGGTTTCTTGTCAAGTCTTGGGTACTGCTCCACTATGAAGATTCTCAGGGTAAATAGCCAAAAGAGGAGGGCATCAGATACTTGTATGAATTTCTGCAGATAGGCAAGGTGCATAATAATGTTTATTTGAAATTTAGCCTTGCCTGTGACATGCCCACATTCCCTCCATCAGAAGGAAAACCTGAATGCCTTCCTATATCCAAATAGGATGAGAGTTCTGTTTTGAGATAGTTGTTGCAAGGAATGTTCCATGACCAAAATAACATTGCCATGCTCGAACGCCTGTGACCTGATAAGAGATTCCTTGCCTGGATACTTAGAAATGTTATTTAAAACTCAAAATGATTCTCTGTTTCAGGACTGACACCCAGCATCTGAATGACTTATCTGAGACTTGTCATGTACACATGGCCTTGTGGAGTTAGTTATATTTTCACTATTCCTGTTTCACTTCCTTGACTAGACTATAGACCCTGTGAGGATAATAAAACTAACATTCATGATTGTTAAAATCTATGGAAGGCCTCTGTGTCGGGCAGCGTACTAAGCATTTTGCATGTTTTAATTTATTAAATCTTTACAACAACCTATGAGGCAAATATTTCATCAGTGTCTTCACTATAGATGTGAAACAGGCTACTAGAGAAGTTCAGTAGCTTCCTGAGGGCCCCATTCCTAGGTGGTAAGGAGTGTTTATGCCCAAGCGATCTGACACCAGATCCTTATGTACTTATTTGATTGCTTCTCAAGAAATCTCCTGCTTTAACCACCTGCTGACTCACACATGAAAGATAGTCCAAAAATATTAAAACACTTATCAAATAATTTTCTAAATGTTTTCATAGTTTTATCTTGTTTCTATTTACCCTTCTGGGTAGGATTATTCTTTGTAAGAGCATAAATGAGGAGAGGAATTATTTCAGATACAGCAGGGAAGTTTATGCAGGATCCCGCCTGATTGTTATCACCAAAAGTTTTCTAGTAGCTACATATTTGTCACATTTAGATATGGGAACATTTCTGACCCAAAGTTTGAAATTCACTTAATATGCTTTTTCTCCTCAAAAATATATCTTATTTTGCTATTTTTTATCTATTTAATAAATAATAACTCATCATATCATTTTAATAGACCAGATATAACATAATGGGCCTAACTAAAATTCTTATTTAGTGCTTAGTGTTTCTGTACCCATCGTTCTGTTTTTACATCTTTTGCTTACTTTCACTCCACAGGTTGTTTCAAAGAGTGCCTTCTCCTGGAAATAATTCTTACATTTACCCTTTATGGAGCTGTAAAGCTATAAGCTTTTAAAAGTTTTGCCTGTGTCTTTGCTTTATGTAATGGAATCCTTCCTCTAACACAGGGAAAGGACATCCTAAATGTTGAATGTTTAATTTTGAAGAACTCTTCACAAATAACCTATAACAGGAAGGAAAGTTTAGGAAAGGAGATTTCTCTTATCTCCAGAATCAAATTAGCAACATGCATAATGACTCCCTGAAATCTTTGTGTTAACCCAGGAATATCACAATGCTTCACAAATTCACTGTGAGCAGTGACAGCATAGTTGGACATTGAGGAAACTAGTATACACCTATGTACACATATGTGAGTATGCATATCGGGGTCATATATCTTTACATGACTATTTTCCTCTATAGGTAGAGGATGAAAAAAATGTGCTTATGGAAGCAAGGAGTGCAGATCAGCTGTGGAATGTGTGCTGAGCATTTTCAAGGTTCTAAATTTGATCTCCAACACCAACCAAAATTGTCCTAGACTAGACTTTATGTAATAAGTATTAAACATGTCAAAACATTTGAAAAGAGTTGGGTTCCTATGCTTAACCAATAACACTCAATGGGATAAAAGAACTCAAGAGAAAGTTAAATCCTTAGAATTTCTAGGAGGAAAGAAAAAGTGTGAAAAGTATTTTGCATCATAGATGCCAAATGAGGAGGGAGAAAAGTGGGAAAAGCATTTTAAAAGGGGGCTAGAGAGATGGCTTAGTGGTTAAAGCACTTGCCTGTGAAGTCTAAGAACTCAGGTTCGATTCCCCAGTACCCACATAAGTCAGATGCACAAGGTGGTGCAGGCATCTGGAGTTTGTTTCCAGTGGCTAGAATTCCTGGTGTGCCCATTCTTTCTCTTTCTGTCTCTCTCTGCCTCTGTCTCTCTCAAATAAGTAAATAAACAATAAAATATTTTTTTTAATTAAAAAAAAATTTAAAAAGGAAAATCAGAGAAGAAAGTGAATCCAATGTTGGAGAGGTGTTGCAGTCATGTTCACATTGCTGGTAGAAATCACGCAACCAAGAGCAGCTTATAGGGAAAAGAGTTTTATTTTGGCTTACAGGCTTGAGGGAAAGCTCCACGATGTCAGGGGAAAACGATGGCACAAGCAGAGGGTGAACATCACCCCCGGGCCAACATAAGGTGGACAATAGCAACAGGAGAGTGTGCCAGACACTGGCATGGGGAAAGTGGCTATAATACCCACAAGCCTGATGCCAATAATACACTCCCTTCAGGAGGCATTAATTCCCGAATCTCTATCAGCTGGGAACCAAGCATTCAGAACACCTAAGTTTATGGGGGACACCTGAATCAAACCACAACAAGAGGTATGAGGATATCACTGGGAGGGTCAGGCAGTACGTATAACATACGGAGTGACGACTTAGAGATGGCACCTCCTTTATAAAATGATCCACTACTCCTCAGCTCCCATATGTCCAGATCTCTCGATTCATTTCTAAAATGGAAAACTTTGTGATGCAATTTTCAGTTCAGTGTTACTAAGTAATCTAATAATGCTTAAAGACCTTTTGTAGACAAAAACCACGTTGGCTAAACAGAAGTTCTGTCTGGGCTTGTTCTGGTAAGAGACCTCCAGTATGTGCCCTGAGCCAGCATGAATGAAATGGTAGAAATAGCTGTTATTTAACTCAATGCGTAGTGGCATGCCTCTCTAAAGGGGATTCAGTATAATCCAGCAGGAGTTTGCTGCCCTGTATGATGAGGTACTAGACAAAATGTGCTGAGCTGATGGAGACTAGATTATGCTCAAAGCATATTATATGCATGTTTGACAATCTCATAATGAAACCCATTGTTCTGTACAATTAATATATACTAACTTAAATTTATAAAAAATAATGAAAATTCACACAGAGAGAAGAGAAAACTAGACCCAGAGTCCTTTTCTGTCGTTGTGTGACAGTGTTACTTCATGTATCCACACGAGCTCTTGTCAGAGGCTCAGGATGTCTGCACCACACATCCAGAATCAGAATCTGCACTGGGGCATCTTTCAGTGCAGGGCATTGCCTGCACACTAATGCACTAGCTTTCTTGGTATGCTTCATGTTCTTTTTTAAAAAAACACCTCAGTCAGACACAGCATATAGCAACAGTTTGAGCAGAGAGAAAACTTCAGAGAGCCTTTAGTGTTCGCAGTAGAAGTGTGGACAACACCACCACAAAGATCTACTCTCACTGAAGCTTGAACATAGCAGTTAATATGGTAATGTTGACATATTTAGCAATGCATTCACAGTGTTAAGTTCTTTACAAGAACCCTGTGAGCCAAATACAAAGTGCTATACAGGTAATGCATTTACTTGGTAATCAGTAAATTGTCTTATGTAGTCAGTAAATTGTTAAATCCTGGACAACTGATAAGATCATTTGCTTTCATGTGCTTTTTCAATATTGTGCTCAGCTTCAAGTATAAATTGAATAGAGTGACCTTTTGGTACTCTGTGAAATTGACTGCATTTCCTAAGATCCTTTGGTTTCAATTACCATAAATTTTTGATACTGGGTCTATAACTATGGCAAGGGCTCCAGCATCATGGTATGCTGTCACTGGTTCCCATGGTACTGTCTGCAGCTGCACATGTTGTTATTAGTGTGTATCCCAGCACGCATGCTTGTGTTCCCAGTCAGAACCTCATGTCAAGTGCAAGAACAGTGTACAATTTACCCAAATCTAGTCACTAAGTGCATTGCAAAATGTCAGTGACTTTGGGACCCAGGGATGGAAATTGTGTTCTAGATTCCTGGCTGGATCTTGATGTTGCGAAATGGATAAGGCAATTAGTGGTTCCTCAGTTTATTAGCAACTTAATTGTCAGAATGTAATGAAACTTCTGAACTGCAACAACTCATTAGAAGTCATGCAACATGTGACTTCTTCTTTCTTTTTTCTAGAAGAATATTCAGGGAGCTATATTTTCCCCCAAAGAGAGGTCTTGAAAATAAAACTAACAATTAAGTTTAAATTTACATCTGTAAAGCAGTACAGGGTTTGAACTGTTGAACTGGAAAAAATACTTGAGAAAAGTTAAGGTCAACCAGGAAAAGGAGCGTGTTCCAATTGCCTTGCTTGGTAGGTCACCGGTGTTGTCTTGCTTAATCTTTTCAAGCCTCAATCTCCTGTCTGTAAAATGCTACAATAATATTTGGCTCATGGGACTTGGGGGCAGATAGAAGGAAATACAATGTACCATATGCTTAATACATTGTCTCCCCAGCTCATCACAAGAGTTTAGTTGAAGACTAGTCTTGTTTCTCTTTTACTTGTCAACTTACATACTTTTCTTCTTGCCTTTATCTTGAGATAAGTTTGACTTTAATTTTTGAAGGTTAGAGCTGTAATCATTAAAAAGCAGGTAGCCACTTGTGCTGCCTGGTTGTCAGGAGTCTCTATGTTGTTGTGATCTAGTGCCTTGTAGATGGATGGCTTTTGCAACTCAGAAATTTACCTCGTGGTTCCCTGGTAGATGGTTTCCTAGTAGATGGTAGTGCTTCTCTGTGGACATTACAGAAACATTGCTCTGATGTCTGCTGCAGAAGCACACAGTGAAATCTTGCTTCTCTTCTTGGGCTTTATTATAGCTACAGCTCCCAAAGAAAATCTTGGCAATGTTTAAGAATAAAGAGCTATTGAAGAGTTGTGAATGGTGATTAAAACTTTAATTCATATTTCAAAGAGAGTAATTAGTTTCTAAAGTCCACAGCCCAAAAGAACAGTATAATATGAAATGAGTATTTCATTTCCAACTAAAAGTGAGAATAACATTGCACATTCTTCTGTTCTTCTGGTTTCCTTTTCTGATTTTTCATGTTACTTTTCCTCTATATTCTCACTATTTATGCTATTTTTATCTTTGTTCAACATGTAATTATATACCCTTATAAGCTAATGAGTGAATGAATGTTGGGTGGCTAGGATGTGATACACATTATGCAGACAGTGACAGTGTCTGTCAAGTCCTCTGTTGTGTTTTTGCATGCCTGAGACACCTGGAACACAGAAACAATTTCCCAAATTGACAAGTGAATAACAAAAGGAAACGAAAGAATAAAGCCAAATCAAATATGGCCTTAGCCTTCAAGCAGCTTGATCATGTACTATGAAACTTTTACTTTGAGGCATACTACTTAGAGATATGTAAAGGCACTGTGTGATAATTTATACATCTGTACAATATGTAATGATTAACCTTTTCTTTGATACTATGAACAATTTAACTAAGGTGCCTACTACATTTACCACAGCCTCTTTCCTCTAGTCTTATTTTTTTTTAATCCATGGGCAGTGAATTTTTTGTTTATTTTTACTTATTTATGTATTTAAGAGTGACATACAAAGAGAGAAAGGGAGAGAGAGAGAGAGAGAGAAAGAGAGAGACAGAGAGAGAAAATGGGCATGCCAGGGCCTCCAGCCACTGCAAACGAACTCCAGATGCGTGCGCCCCCTTGTGCATCTGGCTAACGTGGGTCCTGGGGAATCGAGCCTCGAACCAGGGTCCTTAGGCTTCACAGGCAAGCTCTTAACTGCCAAGCCATTTCTCCAGCCCTCTAGTCTTATTTTTAAATCAAATAAATTAGACTATTTCTTCTATCATCTTCAAACACGATAAATATCTCCTTTTTCCATATCCTGTGTTTAAATTTCCTATGACTCATTGGATTTATAGAAAAAATTATATTTTCGTCCTAGTTGAGCTATTCCAAATGGGAAGTGATATCTATGGGTCATTTTATGAACCATGCAAACCCCAATTTATAAAGCACGTGGCAGGGCTCATCACAGGTAATAGGTTAGGTTCTTATTCTTATACTTTCCCAAGGTTTCTTTTTACTGTTTGTTCACTATTGATATGTAACAGTTTGAAAATTATTTTAAATAGTAAATATTTATACAGTTGTTTATGGACCCTTTATGCCCAATATCTCTTGTGATCCTTAACACCATACCACCAAACAGCCATCTCCACTTTTATAGTTGACAGCTCTGGGTTCACCTAGCCCAAATGATTTCCCAAAAGACACAAACCCATACATGATACAATTAGAACCGATCCCACTCTTCTAAGCTAAATCCTGTAAGGTTTTGAGTTGCCTTTTTATAATTATTCACAATGGACATCATATTGATGAGGAGTGCAGCAGAATGACAGACGGTGGAGTACTGTTTTGGGAATATTGAATGCTCTTCCAGAGACAAATTGAGCAGCTATTGATGTTATAATGGCATCTAACTATTTTTCTATCAATTGCTAAAGCCTAATGTTTTCATGCGATTCCTGGAGGTGAAGGGATCCACCTCAGAGCTGGGCCATCCATAGCTGTTAGCATCAGATTTTGCAGCCACTAATGAACAGACACAGCTGGCCAACATTATCTTTACAGCCCTGGAAAGTTTGTCTCAACCATGAATAGCAGCTGGGATCCTGAGGACTCTGGGAGTGGGTTAGGACCTGGGCACGTGGTGACCGCTGCATCACACACCTTCTGTCACTGTTACCATCTCCTTGCTATTGTTAAGTGCTGTGCAGAAGAAATATGTTTAAGTCTAAACTCAGTAAATATTTTTTGCATGATTTTATCTGAAATTCATGAAATGCAATCTTAGTGATGCTATATTTAATATGATGCTTCTTAACTGCTCCTCAAAGCACACTTATTCTGATTTTTATATACTTTCACTGCTAGCTCTGTATATGAGGCTATGTGGGCCTAAGGAAGGTAAATTTGAATGTGACGCTGCTATGAAGTTGAGTGCGTTTACATTGATATTAATGAGATACTTAACTATACTAATTTTTTTCTCTCTGAACCCTCTTCCCTTTTTCTATAATACAAGTATATTCCTTCAATTCTTATTTTTTAATCTTTGCAATTTATGTCTACAAACATTCTCAGTTGGATTTAAACTTAAATCACCTGAAATGTTACTGCTTGTAGCTTTTTGGTGTTTAACCATTTGGGCATTTTTCAGTATACATAGCTGCATCATGGGCTAGACACAAATGCTACTTACCTACTTCTTAAATGGATTTATGAATGATTGAAGACTTGGGCTCAGTGGTAGAACACGTTCATAACATGTGCTAAACTATATCACCAGCAGCAAATCAGTAAGTGAATTTTTTGCTTTAGTTTAACAAATATGTTCCTATGTCATCATTTGAGTGAATGCTGAGCAGTTCATATGTGGAATCCCTAGATGTTGTTTCATTGTCACCTCAGGTTTGAGTAGCCTGCCCAACTCTTGCCTCTTTGGTCAGAGGCAACTTTAATGTGATATTTTAAATAAAAGATCCAATTTGATGCAATGAAGCACTTGGTTGGCAGGTGACCCCATCCTACACTGGAGATCTATTTAATGAAGTTGTAAGTAGTGAAATAAGGTTTGTGCAAGGAACTGAGGAGAAAACTAGAACTCAGGAAAGAAAGGCTCTCTAGGGAAGGATCTAGGTTTGGTATATACTGGATGAAGAGAAGCATCGAGAACATGTGAGAGAATCTGGGCTTCTCCTTGTGGGCCAGCTGGTGATTACCAATGAGAGAACAGAAACAGATGACTCTGTAACTCAGTCTTTTATGGAAGCTGATCCTCTGTCATGGTCTCCATTAGACTCCCAACTGACAAGCTTTTAAAAATCCTAAACACATTCAACACCTACCAAAGCAAAGATCCAGAGGCTCCTAAGAACCCATCACTGAAGTAGACTTAAAACGCACCCAACATGGCTCAGGGAATTTCATGGAAGAGGGGCCAAAAAGATTGTTAGAGCTACAAGTTGGGACGTTATGCACAGAGATATTACCTCTTCCCCATAACTGACCAGTGCCTTCAAAGTGCAAGACTCACAGTCCCCATGGGTATGACCAGCATCCCCAGTGAGGAGGGTCCTTTTGGAGGGGGAGGAAAAGGATGGTACCAACATGTGCTGTTAACATACTGAGTATGTCCATAACTAATTTAAAAATTCTTAAATCCTACCTACAAAGGTACTCAGTTTTTTTGGGGGGGGGGAGCTTGGGTATAAATATAAATGTTTGTAAATGCATATAAAAATCTATTAAATAACCAAGGTTGGGAATCATTGCTCAACAGGCATCTGCCACTTTGTGTAAAAGATATTAGCAAACTATTGTGAGTCAAGTTTTTGTGATACCAGTTATATTTTCAACAGTTTTCAATCTTCAGTGTTTCCAACTAATCTCGTGTAAAATATTTCCTAAGAAAACTATTCATGTTCTATTTTTATAACTAAATCTGTTTCTTAAATGTTTGACTTTCCTTAATCACAAATAGAGTTCTTATTACTTTATCTGTTCATCTATTCCTCACAGTTATTTCTGTGTTTATAGCAATTTATTTTGTCAGATATTTGCCTTTGCTTATTTAAAATAAGCTCTTGGAGGGCAGGAATGTTTAATTATTTTGTTTATACCTATATCCCCAGGGTCATGAATATCTAGTACATAGTAAGTACTCAATAAATAATTTTTAATATTTTTGATACTCATTTTGAGGTACAAGTCATAATTCCTAAAACCAATAAGCCATACACACACACACACACACACACACACACACACACACATATATATATATAAATATATATATATATATATATAAATGAACTTTTATTTTATTGGAAAATACAGACTTGGAGATTAATAATTATAGTCCAATATGTCTTTAGAAGTCATTACACTGGAATTTCCCACTTGCAATATTTTAAATAATGCCAGGACTTACAGAAGAACAAAAGCAAATATAAAAGGAAGACACTTTTTCTGTTTTCTTTCCTCTTATTCTCCTGTGAAGCCCCAGGGCATGTTAAGGAGTTGGCTGGTCTGGAAGAAGACAGACTCAGATCAGCTGCTAATGCATCATGAGAAAGTCTGCCTCACACTTGGAATACACTCCCTGCCTTGACTCTGTGGCTCTTACTGTTCATTCTTTGCATGCTTCCACATCCTGTCATGATGGAAGCCATTAGATGACAAGTGTTTAAACTACCTATTTTCACCTTTTATTATTCTATAACTCTTTTACTTTTTGTAGTTGAGGATATTTTTTTAAATTTATTTATTTATTTATTTGAGAGCAACAGACAGACAGACAGGGAGGGGGGGAGAGAGAGAGAGAGAGAGAGAGAATGGGTGCGCCAGGGCTTCCGGCCACTCCAAACGAACTCCAGATGTGTGTGCCCCCTTGTGCATCTGGCTAAGGTGGGTCCTGGGGAATTGAGCCTTGAACTGGGGTTCTTAGGCTTCTCAGGCAAGCGCTTAACTACTAAGCCATCTCTCCAGCCTGAGGATATTTTTATTACTGATTTCCTTATAGGAGTTTTAATAAACACTTTTATTTTCTTGTAAATTTGAATTCTTATCCAAATAAGCTTATCTTCTCTTATTGCCCATGCCATTACAGGGAATTGTGCTTTTTAAGATGTTGCTGTCAAACTCACTTAAAAACAAACAAAGTAGCCAGTTGTAGTTGGGCAGGCACATCTTTAATCCCAGCACTCTGTGTTTTTTTTTTTGTTTGTTTGTTTGTTTGTTTGTTTGTGTTTTGAGTTTTTTTTTTTTTTTTTTTTTTTTTTTTTGGTTTTTCGAGGTAGGGTCTCACTGTAGCCCAGGCTGACCTGGAATTCACTATGGAGTCTCAGGGTGGCCTCAAACTCACAGCGATCCTCCTACCTCTGCCTCCCAGTGCTGGGATTAAAGGCTGCGCTCTCTGGAAGCAGCTGTGGGTTCAAGGCCACCCTGAAACTACAAGTGAATTCCAGGTCAGCCTGGGCTACAGGGAGACCCTACCTTGAAAAAATAAATAAAAATAAAAAATAAAAAAAATCCCCTCCCCCACTGATTTCATCAGACACTTTGTCACAGGCCTGACTGCATGCTCATGGCAGATAAGCACAGATAACCAGTGGTCATAAATGGGTCTGCAATGAGATGGGCTTCAAGGAAAAGTGTCTATAAATGCTTCACAAAAAGTGTGCTCAGTCTGCCCATAAAAAAGAAGCTATATTAATAAATACTAGGAGACTGCAAACTTAAGCATATACTTTGAAAATTCAAACTCATGTAGAATTTCTAGATTCAAAAATCACTGGGAAAATTACATTGTCCTGTTGTATGTATTTGGCAAGTGTTCAACGACAAGCTTCCACTCTGCTGAGCACTTCAGGGGAATATGAAACTTCCTCAAGGAACCGCAGGTCCAATCTCAGCTCTAGATGGCTTCTACTGTCCTGGGGAAGGGCCAGGGACAGTTCAGAGGATTATCAGGAAGCACACTTTGATTTCCTTTACCTTAGATGGCCCCAAAGAGGACAGCCCTGCCTTTCAGTGGCTCCTAGCCACCTCAAGACAATTTTCTCTCATTCTAATGCTATCACTGGGATCTCACTGTCATCAGATCATTTGACATTGCCTACATCTTAGTGTGGCCAACCTGAAATGCTGTACCGATCCAGGTGTCGAGGAGCTGCAGCTGCACAACTTCACACATATCTCGTGGTGCTAAGTCATTACAAGCAAGTAGCAGAGACCTTTACGATCATGCCTTCTAAGCACTTGTCTTAGGCAGAAAATGTACTATCTTACAGAGTATTTAGTAGTTATAACAGGAAATTATTATGAAGATTGCTTACACAGTCAGTCTAAAAAAATACTGCTCAGCCCATGGTGAGTATAATCTGCTAATTTGCAACAATAAAGCCTTGTGAGTTATTTATGACCCCTTCCTTTTTGATACTTGGGCTGAGCGGGTGTATGTGTAATTTTGGTTAAATGTTTCGACTACATCTCCCCTTTCCACTTACACTTACATGAAAACTATGAAAAACAAATATCTTGCTCATTGCAAGTTCTCATCTTAGGGCCTTTGACTTGATTTTACTCTTTTCTCTGTCTAGAACATTGCTTTTTCTGTGTTTATCGCCTGCTGCTTCAAAGGCACACACCAGCACACACACACACACACACACACACACACTCTCTCTCTCTCTCTCTCTCTCTCTCTCTCTCTCTCTCTCTGTCCACACCCCCACAATGCTTTCTCTTATTTTGAGTTAATAATGACTACTGAGTCTTGAAAAAAAATATATATGCTCTATTCTTTTTTTTTTCTTTTTTTCTTTATTAGTTAGTTTTGAATTCAGCAAATACAGTCAGTTTGGTACCATTATTAGGCTCATCTGTGACCTACCCGCCCCCTTGGCCACTCCTTGTTGAGGTATATGGGTCATGCATTGTGAAGTTAGTCCACAGTTATGGGTAAGATAAATGTCTCTGCATATCATGACCCAACATGTGGCTCTGACATTCTTTCCGCCCCCTCTTCCACAAAATTTCCCTGAGCCATGTGGGGTTCATTTTTGGTTTGCTTCAGTGATGAGGTGTTGGGGGCCTCTGAGGCTCTGGTTCACTGATTTGGTAGGAGTTGATTTTTCTCTGTGTTGATCTCCTTCCCCCCTGTGCTGGTATCCAGTTCATCAGGAAAACAACACCCTTGCTTGTTTCTCCAATTTTTCTTAGTTTCAGCCGGGGCCATTTTGAGGTATGATGGGGTGGGTCTCTCCTTAGGATCTACATCTATCTGAAAAAGAGAAGCAGATTCTCCAACGGAGAATAAGTTAGTACCAGGACAAATGGGATAACCCTTACTTTTTTAAATAGAGAATTTAATAGGTGTGGGCCCTCTTGTAGCCCACAATTGATGGTAGCTTGATATTGGAGAGTGGGCTTATGTTTGGATATGGTTCTGACTTGTTTCCCAGATCCAGCTATGGGCCCTGTACCACTGAGGGGATCAGTTAGCCAAATTGAGAGCAGTTGGTTCCCCACTATGGCTGTGTGCCACTACTGCACTTGTGTGGGCATCACAACAAGTTATTTGCTGCTAAGTAGGTTAGACCATGCGTTGCTTTGACAGATATTGGTCATTTTCCCCCAGTTGCCCATGTAGCACCTTCTGGCACTAGACTATGTGCATGACATATATACACATATAAATATAATTTAATTTACTGTGCATAGTGTTGAGCTCTCAGAAGCTTCTGAATTTCTGTTTTGTGCATTTTGAGTATTACTATCATACATTTTCTATATTATGTAGTTATGTGGTATAGCATTATCTTTTTTCCTTCATTTTTTTCATATCCTATCCCTACCTAAATGTCTACTTTAAGTGTTCCCATTATAATGGAGTGCTTTCTCAACAATCCATATCTTGTTCCACTATTTTGAACTCAATCTATTGCATAAGAATGAAGACAGAGAACACAATAACAAGCATAATTCATTTCTATATATGTGGCAGTGTATATTTGCAAAGACTACCTTTGTTTATTCTCAAGATAATCCACAATATATGCTTTATTACTATAATACACTTCTGAGACAAGAAATCAGATAACTGAAAATCAAATACTTTATTACTGATAGGCTCTAGATTCAAAATTAGAATGTTAGCATTGAAATCTATATTTTATCTCGCTTCTTTTATAAGAATATAAAGATATTAGTTGTTTGATGCTCTTTTTGACCTTTAACAATATATTAAGACATTCAGTGTATTAGTCTGTTTGCCAGTGATATAACCAAGTATCCAAGACTGAATACATAGAAAAGAGGTATATTTACCTCACTTTTGTTGATTCAGATCATGGTCCCAAGCTTTGACTAAGCTCTAGTGAGATCTCCCCTGGCTGCATCATATGGTAGAGAGTATCATGGTGGGTATGCTTGTGAAAAGAAGAGACTAAAGGTAAGACATAAGTTCTAGACAACTCTAGGATAAGGCTCACTCTTTTATAACAGCCTTCTCATGAGAACTAACCAGGATCCCATAAGGACTATCTTTATCCCATCTGAGAGCAGCACATCTGCCCAATGACTTGGTTGCAATACCTCCCACTGAGGTTCTACCATTAACATTGTCCTACTGGGGATTAAGCTTCCAATGAATAAACCCTGGAGGAGGAAAAAATACACATCTAAGCATCTGTAAGAATTCCGTAAAAGTATGTGAAAGGAGATCCTTCATAACTAGGATTGAAGAAGACTCCTTAGGAATCTAGGTACAATTCACAAAGAATAAATAAAATAATTAGTAATCATTAATATTCTATGCTGCATACATTAGGGTGAATGCATCCAGCATACATGGAATTGTAGGTCTCACCATAATTTATGTAGTTCTCACCATAATTTTTGTACTACTCAATAGATGCAAAAAAATAGAAAATTGTCCAAGCTTGACTAATTTTCAGAATCTCCTAGGAAACTTATTAAAATTACAGTATTGTGGACTGTTCCTTTATGATAGTCATTCTCACATAAGAATAGCTTGCTTCTAGCAATATCTGGAAGTTGTTTTTTAGTTATTTGTGTGTGTGTGTGTGTGTGTGTGTGTGCCATAACTGAAGAGGTATCCACTGACATTAATGGGTAGAGATCAGAAATTCTGTTAAACATCCCACAACAAACAGGCAACAAAGAATTGTAGAACTCAAACTGTCAACAGTGTTGAAGGTAAAAAAAAAAAAAATGCTGATTTTATTTTCTTCATTCAGTAATCCACAATGAGGCTCAGAACTGTATTTCTGGAGCCTGGGGACCTGTTATTTTGATAAAGGAGTTAGAACTTAGAGGTTTCAGTTAAATTCCACTTTATATAGAATGCTCAATGCAGCCTTTGAGGAAGAGATAACATAGGAACAAATGAAGAAAAAAACAAAAAGAAGAAGAACATTCTAACAGAAGAGCCAGTCACACCCAAATGGGGCCAATCATGGGTTAAGACATAACCTGAGCCAGCAACAAGCCTTCAAAATCAGTTCCACGGTGGCCTTATCTTTCCTGGAATATAACTGCTTCTGCATCTTGCTTTTTATCTGTTGATAAATACTTCTATGCCTTTCTAAACTTATTTTATATCCTCCATAGTAACGATATATTGGAATAGCACTAATTCACTTCTTTTTTTCTAATACTCTTGTCTATATAATTTCAATAAATAAGGGAAATGAAAGCAATAAGCTATTATATTTATTTGGTTTGATATTTAACTCTACCTCTCATTAGCCACATGACTTTGGGACTAATAATAGTGCTGAATGGACAATTCAAATGGAAGAACTTATATATAGAAATTAACTCAGCATCAGGGACATATGAAACATTCAGTAAAAAACAAATTAACTGATATTCACAGTTTTTAAAATTAAAATAACATTTATCTAAGAGAAATATGACACCATTTAAATGAACAGAAACAAAGTTGGATCAAAGATAATGACTAATGGATCTTATAATCAACTTTGGACATTGAAGGTTTTTTTTTTTTTTTTTTTTTTTTTTTGAGGTAGGGTCTCATTCTAGCCCAGGCTGACCTGGAATTCACTATGTAGTCTCAGGGTGGCCTTGAACTCATGGCAATCCTCCTACCTCTGCCTCATGAGTGTTGGGATTAAAGGAGTGTGCCATGCCTAGTGAAGATTTTTTTTTTAATTTAGGTTTGATCAAAGAGGATTGAAAAAATTCTGATTCACAAAAATTAGTGTGTACAAGTGTTTCCAGGTTTAAGAATGCTGTACCTCACTTTGCAAGATACTTTTTATCCTGAGACTACCACAAAGTGGTTCAGTGTTTCAGGTTAATGCAGCAGTGGTCTCCACTGTGTTCACGGTAAGATAAATAATACATTTGACTGTATGTATTTAAATTTAGCTACATAAATATGCAAAAATATATCAAAATAGTATAATATTCATGATAAATTTTTACTGCCACTTGTGTCCAGAGTTCTGCCAAACATATAAACACAGATGTAAAACTTTTAGTTATATATGTATATAAATATAAATATACATATATATATATATATATATATATATATATATATATATATATATTTCCACTCGTAAAAGACTGTGTCATGCCCTGATGCTGTAGCCTCTGGTTCTCAGAGAACGAATCAATGTTTATTTTTGGAAGGGGGTGGGAGTTGGCACTCTCATGTGGGCAAATAATAAGTTTTCTCTGCACAAAGCCCTGTTGATTCTTCTTAGATGTTTGCAAATTGACTGGTGATGTGTTCCAGTGTCCTCCCCACACAGAGTTGGAATGGATTAATCTCTGCATTTCTAAGACTGATCCCAGTCCTTACCTTTACAGAAGATTGTTAATTACATTTATCCCTACAGATTCAGAGTCCATAGGGTCATTTCAGAATTAGATCCTTTGTATTTATTTTCAGTTCATGTTTCCTTTTCCTCACTAAGAATATGTTGACTGCTTGTCTGGCCTACCAGCAGCTTGGTATGTGTGAAATGAATGCAAACCAATTTTAAATCATAGTCTAAGATAAATATTGTCATTACTGTTTTATATTTTATTTCTTTGTAAGTAGAGAGACACACAGAGAGAAAGAGAGAGAATGTATGGGTGCACCTGGGCCTCCAGCCATAGCAAATGAACTCCAGATGCATGTGCTATTTTGTGCATATGGCTTTATGTGGGTTCTATTGAATCAAACCCGAGTAATTAGGCTTTACAGCCAGTGCCTTAAGTGCTGAACCCTCTCCAGCCCTAAGATAATTATTAAGAAGATAAATATGCTAGGGATGGACACACACAGAGTTGGGAATTAGAGAAAAAATAATAAAAACAAGAAAAAGGAAATGTCATATTGCATTCTAGGTTTAAAATTTATTTTTAATTATTTAAATTTGCTATTTCTAATTGCCAAGTATCTTTTCTTTCCTGTGCCGGGGACTGAACCCATGACCTCAAGCTCTCTTCCATTTAGCCACTCTAACCTTCCTTATATGCTTATATGCCAAGTGTCTTAATAGTCATGAAATAGTTCTCATAGAGCTTCTATTTTAGATATCACATGGACAAGATAAATCACTAAGATATACCCAGAGCCTGGATATAAGTACCAAAATATCTACTACCCCAGGGAAAGTGGACAGGAAGTGTCTAGGATCATTGGTAAAGCCTCATTGAGAAGGTGATATGTGAGTAAATGCGGGGATAAAGGGGAAACCATGGTGCTGTCTGGCTGAACACTACGCTAGGCACAGGAGATAGCAAGTGCAAAGCATTAACAGGGCAGAATGCCTGGCATATTATGGGCTGGTGAGGAGGTCAGAGCAGTATGAAAGGATTCAGACAGATAGCATAGGCAAGTGTAATGATGTTGACCCATATAGATAGGGTAAGCACCCGCTCCAGATAGCCTGTGATTGTCTGGCTCTCCAGGAGTGGGTCATACCTAGTTCGGATAATGAATTGCATGGTGAATCAAGCCTTGTAGGTAACTGTAAACTTTTTGACTTGATTCTTAGAGATATGAAATAGTCCTGAGCAGGGTCATTTACTTAGGCTTCTGTGCTGGTCGTGGAATGTGAGTGTGGTCTGGCAAGTGGCAGGGGTGAGAGCACAGAGGCAGGGTGATCATAGAGGGCTGTCGTTCTTGAATGTGCAGCCAGAGCTAAGTTGCTCCACCTGAGGACATGCAGCTGGCTAGGGGTGGGAATAAAAGTAACATCCATTCTCCTGACTTGCAGTCTTGTATTCTTTCTGCAGTGCTCTGTTTCCCCTCGTTTAAACTTGAGGACATATGAAATGTCTTGGTAGCTCTTTTCAGGTCTATTAAGCCTCCTGTTCAATGGCACCATTCAGTTCCCTTTTCTTCCCATTGTGAGAAATAGTCTCGAAACATTGCCTTTGTCTGTTTCTCCACTGAAGTAGTTCATTTTGCCCACACCAACCTTTCTGTTCAACCTCTATATTTACACTTTCGGCTCCTACAACCTCTCTAGAATAATGAACTCCACATGTTCAGTACATGCTTATTATCTCATGAATATTGTGATATAAGTTAATAAGTTAGAATGGAGTCTAAGTACAGATGTGAATATGAATTTTATGCCTGCTCAAATAAGAGCATACGTATTCATGGGAATTAAATGGATTCCTACAGTTCTAAATATATCCATGCAGAAAATTCTTCAGATCTGCCTGTAGTTTATTTCCACTTGATTTTTATTTTATCTTTGTAAGAATTACCTTCAGTTCTTGATCATTACTTTCCCTGGGTAGAGTGGATAAGTGGGAGGAAGAATATTATGTGTTGATTATACACTTTTATCCAGTCAACTACAATTGACTATATCAGAACAAACTCTAGGGACTGAGATGTATATGTGCCTAGATACTAGATACCACTTTGCATATATGTATTTGTTATATAAACTTGTGGGCTTTCAGAGGGAGGCAGAGAGACACAAACATTCATAATGTTTCAGGTGCTATATATGCCCACAGCAAGGTAACTAGACAACGAAATTAAAATTCATGTTGTTTCTACTGTCCCCTAAATTCTAGCAATTTTAGCATCTAGCAGAGGTTGTTTCTCCTGGATATAAAGTAGCAATAAGCAAGCCCTCGGTGTCTTTGTGAGAAATGAAACATATGCATGTATCTTATAATGCATGTTGTAAGGTAAGGAAGGCCATTTCAATTTTTCTCTGTTACACACATATGCTTGTGTTTTCATCATTAGTTTTTTTTCTACCTACAATACCCATACCTTTATTATGCTCCTATATTTCATATGCTAAGCAATGTGAGCTAGTTTAGGTACTCCTCTTATTGAAAGGGGTGGAAGCCAGGGGCCAGTAAGTAGTGTCAAGGAAAGATTATATCTAGAAGTTGGTTATAAGAGAAGGGAGGAAAACTTGTGGCCATATGTGGAGGAGCAAGAAATACCACAGTGGATGGTGGAGAGTGTAAAGAAAGAAGAGAAAGACTTGTTTAAAGACAATGTTCAAACTAACCCACAGCCTTTTCCACAAAAGCTGAGACCTCTCATGCTGACATGAGCAATGAGCAATCAGTGACATTGAAGAGAAGAAACTGACAAGCTTAAATTCTATTTCAGTAATTTAGTGTATACTTATCTTCTAATTTCATTTCTTTATGTTGAATTAAATTTCTTTCAAATTTTGAATAAACTTGGATGACACCAAAATTTGTACACACAAACATTATTATTATTATTATTATTATTATTATTTGCCAATTCATATATGAAAGCAAGGTACAGAGTTCTGTAAGTAGAGATTTTGGCAAGGGATTCTCATGATCTACTGGATTCCTTATTTGGACTTTGAATGTATCATAAAAGTTCCTTCTCCATTTAGTTCCATGAACTCCTGGTGTCGCCTAGTGGAACAAATAATCCAAAATAGTGGATAATCCAGAAATGTCATTTATATTTGGCTTTGGAATACACTACCAGATGTTACTGTAGCAGATTTCCCTTCCTAATTAGACCACACTTAAAGTAGAAGTTAATTTTGTCTTCATTAGCTGTTTCCAAATCAGCAGGATGGGGCAAGGAGGAAGCCCAGGGCATGCTGGGTATTCAGGGAATCTGGCTCTGAGCTGAAAGTTGGTGGTAGATCCTGTGCAAAGAATGAAATTCAAATAGTAATCGGAATGATGGGCATGGGCACTGGAGGTGTTTTTGAGCACCATCTTGGATACATCTCATGTTTTAAAAAGATCATTATGCTATTAATCATGAGTGCAAAAGAATTCCATAGTAGAAATGAGGAAGAAAAGAAGCTAACAATTTGTACAGAAACATACACACACAACAATAACAACAACAACAACAACAACAAAATGCCAGAGGCTCAGAGAAGTTAACTGACCTCTCACACAGATTGATCTCTGAGTAAACAGTTCCTAAGAAACTGAAACTGATTAATAAATGATAAGAAGACCCCCTCCTTCCTTCTTATTGGTGATTTGAATAATGAGGAAGCAAGAATTCTTGTGGCCTAATTCGCATTAAGAGAGCTAAGATAATGAAGCTGTGATTAAATGGCTATTAAACTATTTTTATCAAACAGAGATCAAGCGAGTGTGAGAATCTGGGGATGCAGAGTGTAATTGCAATTCTACAAGATGCAGAAAAAATTAGTATCATAAGCAAGGCATGGACCTTCCATAATTGCCAGCATTTAGAAACCTTTGGGATGCCACATGTAGCTTTCCTTCTGCGTAACTCCCATCAGGTGTGGGTTGTCATCCGAAACCCTGGCCTCCTTCCTGCTGTTCTGGATTTGTTCACTGTATGGTGTAGTTGGTTGAGATGAATGCTCTTTCCCACTATATCTCTGTGCCTGGAAGATTTATTTTTTTCCTGCAGCCCAGGACAGCCCAGGTTCTGCCTTGGGTGTAGAATTGCCATCTTCAGGTGTCCTTAGCCATCTAAAAAGGGCATAGTCTACCCTCTTTCAGTTTTGCTTTTTGGATTATGTCACACTTAGTAGAGGTCATATAAGGACATGACAGTCCCAAAGAGCAGTGATGAGCCTTCAGATTCTGTTGATGGTTCTACAACATCATTTATTAACGATGTGGCATGGTTTAGGAATTGTTGCAGATTCTACATTTTGGGTTGTTGGTATAAATGCCAGTGTATCATCTGTCATTGGAAATTCTTTATACCTGGAGTGAGGCATTGTTGATGTGCCTTCTGGCTTCCTGGGGAGCCCTTGGAGAGTGGAGTTTTATAGACACACACACTTTTATTTAGGTCGGCAGAATATTGTCAGAATCATCCAGTGTAAGGAGAAGGCAAGGTTGAAGCCTCCGTAGGAAATGCCCTTGATAGGTGCAGAGAAACTGTGGAAATGCTTGTTGGCCTGGTTTCTTCACATTCCCTCTGCTGCCAGCACCACAGTGGAACGGTAGCTCTCTCCTCACTGGTGTGATTTGGTCTTTCATTCTGTCCTCTCTGTTTTTCTAGGCTTTGAACTTACATTGAGCCAATAAATTCTATAGTATCCTATGTTTTTATAGACTAGTAGTTTCAAGCAACTGGAGGAGCAGTATGAGAGCCAAGGCTTTGAAGGGTTACCTTACAATGTCACTTTACTCACTAATGTGTTTCCATACCCTGTTACTTGTGAACAGACGTGTTCGTAGGCCTTGGGCTTCATCTGTGGTGACTTTGATTTATTTGCTCTGTAAATTGGGACCAGAGCAATAATGGAAAGTGACATTAATTGTTTAACAGAGTCCTCTTTGTCACATCCATTGTCTTTTCTGCAACAGTGATTGTTGGAACTCATACAAAACTCATTGAAATTGCCATAGTGTCAGTGTCCATGCGACTTGATTTTGCACATCACAGTGAAGGGTGATGTCCACTCAGTTTACAATTCACAGTGAGGGAGGGTGTCCACTCGATTTACATGTCACAGAGAGGGGCAGTGACCACTATATTTACATGTGACAGTAAGAAGTGGTGTCCACTTGATTTACATGTCACAGTGAGGAGTGGTATCCATTAGATTTATATGTCACAGTGAGTGGCAGTGTCTGCCTATTAGATTTACACGTCATAGTGGTGGGCAGTGTCTGCTTTATTTACATGCTACCATGAGGGGCAGTGTCCACTCGATTAACATATCATAGTGAGGGGCAGTGTCCACTCAATTTACATGTCGTAGTGAGGGGTAGCATCCATTCGATTTACATGCCACAGTGAGGGATGGTGTCCATTCGATTTACATGTCACAGTGATGGGCAGTGTGAATTCAGCTTTACATGTCACAGTAAGAAATAATGTCCCCTTAGCCTTACATATAGAAATAGTTTTTAGGCATCAACACAAAAGTGTCATCAGTAAATATCAAGCTCTATCTCTCCATAATTAAAGAAAACACAGAGATTGAAATCACAACATCTTTCTTAATTTCAAAAGAATTTTACTCAAATAAATGGTCTTGAAACACCTTTCAGAGCCACTCACATACAAGGATAATAATAAAAAAATAATTGCTTCTATTTGACACATAAAATGATGTATATAAATGACCTTACTGGTACAGCCTGGCTGAAAACTGGCCCTCCCTGCCAAAATGTCTCAATGCACATGTGCGTGCATGCACACACAGACACACACACACACACACACACACACACACACGCCATGTCATTCTCCAATCCCACAAGCACTCCCCTCACATTGTGGTTCCAGGAGAGAAGGGAATTAAAATAGTTGGTGGTTTAATCAGATCTTGTAAATTAATTATGACATTATCAAGTTCCAATATTTCTACCATTGTATGTGGTATGTATTCACTTGGGCATATTAACACAATTGGAGAAAACTAGTTAATTTAAGTGTTCTTTGTCATTTGACTTGATTGGAATCATCTCAGTTTGTTTACACAGGGACTGGAGCTGAGGCGTTATTGTATTCTGTGATTGAAAACAAATAGCAGCTTGTAGTATTGCTGGCAAGCCGAACACAAAATTTAAATCAGAGTAAACAAAATTACTCATTTATTGGTAAGCACTCAACTATTTTTCTTGAGCTCTTCTTTTTTTTTTAATTTCAGTAAAATAACCCTTTTTGAAAAATTGGATATCTGAGGAAAATGTCCAATTTAGTCAAAATATGCATATGTCTGTGTAAGGATATGCATTTGAGGTATTTTTGAAGGTATTTTATTTATTTGATTAGATAAAATGGAGATACCTCAGTAATGCAAATATTATATTTATATGACTTAAAATAATGCATTTTTATTTATATATAATTTTATTGAGAAAAGGGTAATTGATGTAAGTTTTTGCATATAGGGGAATGGGGAAGGTAATAATTAGAATTTTTGAAAACTAGTTTATGATTCTAGGTAGAAAACAATGGAAAATACTTTCTCCTTTTTATTATTAAGATTATATGGACAGGAGTCCAAGAATTGGAGTGGGGCTAGTGTGCCAGAAACTGTTTATACTATGCAGTTTAGACTTTAATGAATCAGTCAGTTTATGGAAGTAAGTGTGCCACTTTGAACATAAATTCTGGTAAGAATTTATCTTCTTCATTAGAGCCTAAAACTCTCTCCACTTGTCATACCACATTGTGTCCAAAGTACTTGACTATAATTTCAAATACAGGGGCAGCAGGGACTTGCAATATGCAAATGTTAAAATGGCCAGCTAAAATCTACCATGAGTACAAATGTCTCTTCTTGGCCTCTTGAATCCCAAAGAAAGAGAAGTGTATAGTTTAACTCCTCACTAGAGAGTGATCATTAATGAGGGAAAAACAATTTTTATGGGAAAATAGAATGTCTATGTGATAAAGCCCTGCCTAATTTCGCTGGTAATACAATTTGATTTTCTGATTAGCTGTCTTATTCTGTGATTCTTGTAATTTTGTCAGGTCAATTAACTGGAGTTCAGTGCTAGAGAGAAAGGAAGTGTGAGTTCTGCTGGCTTCATTAGATGTCAGCAGCTTAGGTGCATTTGTGTAATGGAATCTATGTGGGATAATTCAGCCATATTGTTAATGTCACAGCATACAGAACTTTTAAAAACAGGATTTTGGAAGCAAGTCCAATTGGACAAACAAGAAGTGTTAGCAGGAAGAAAAGGAAATGATTTCCACAACATCTAAGGATGACAAGAAATGCACACCAATCAAATATTCAGCAAGTAACATTGACTATGTGCTGGTGTTGATGTCAATGCCTGTGGGTATAGACAATAACACATTGTCCCATTAACAAGGAACAGGCACTTCAATTTTTGTACAGAGTACCAAAGCTCATAATAATAAATTGTTCATGAGTTTCTTCCTTTCTATTGGAGGGATAGAGTTATTGATTGATTGATTGATTGATTGATTGTAGTCCTTACCATGACATTGGCACAGACTAAGGCACGCAAAAACATTGGTAGAGTTGCTTGCTTCAAAGTTAGCTTTGGTGTATGTTATTGCTCATGAGTATAGGAGAAATAAAAACTATTTAGAATGTCTTTCCAGAAGCTCTGACTGGAAACAATGTTGTGCTTGAACTATATACTTGGTCACAAGAGATGAGTGTGGTGAAGACATGCAAGAGACTGGATATGATCTAGTTGGCAAAATGTTTGCTACACAATCATGTGCACATGAGTTTGGATCCCCAGAACCCATTTAAAATGCCTAGCCTTGTGGTACATGCCTTTAATCCCCACCCTGGGGAGGCATAGACAGGAAATCCCTGAGGTTCACTGGCTACATGGTCTAGTTGACTCAATAATCTCTAGTTTCAGCAAGAGATCCCGCCTCAAAGAATAAGGTGGAGAGGGACTGAGAAGAACTTTCAACATAGATCTATGACCTTCACCTGCACACCTGCATTCACATATATACTGTGGTAGTTTGAATCAGATTTTCACCATCAACTCAAATGTTTTGAATATTTTGTTCCAACTCAAATGTTTTGAATATTTGGTGGTAGTTTGGGTGGCAGAAACTTGTTGGAGGTGGGGTGTTGTTAAGGGCATGCTTAGGGGTATTATAGTCAGCTCCCCCTTGCCAGAGCTTGGCTCACTCTCTTGCTTCTGTTTTCTTCCTGTTGTGGCAGAAGTGATGCCCAGTCTCTGCTCTTCCATCTGTTCCCTGCCCTCATGAAGCTTCCTTTTGAGAGTATCATCTAAAATAAATCCCTTCCTTCCACCAGCTGCTTTTGGTCAGGTTTTTTTGTCCCAGAAACATGTAGGTAACTACAACACACATCACAAAAGAAATTTCTCCTTACTTTGGTGGAAGTAGACAATGAGAGATTTATGACTAAAGATGGTGGGGATGTCAGGGAGAGAAATAAATGATTTTTGAGTGTTCAGTGATGAGGTTATAATTGAAACTATGAAAGTGTATAGATTCTCTTGGTATAATGCAAGTTTCTAGTGGTGTTTAAAAGAAAGGTTGTCTAAATGTTTTGGATGGTATGCCAGATTGGAGATCTAAGAACTATGTATGAAAATTAAACGCATTATAGTTAACATACTCTCAAGACCCAAGACCCTCTAAGTCTTTCCTTGTTTTTGGTGGAAGAAGACATGAGGATGTAGAAAATGTGAACAAAACAGATACACAGCATCAGAACTAAGCACTGACCTAACAGATTGCTCAGCTGGACAAAAGTGAGTTCCCGTGTGGGCATTGAGGGTTTCACACAGTGTCTACATTCATCTGGACAAGCACAGCCTATGTTGATTAATAATGTTGCCTTCCTCTAGATGTCAACTCACTCACGTTTTCTTCTTTATTATGTTTTTCTCCTTCTGTAGAAGATAGATGAAGAAAATGAGGCAAACTTGCTAGCAGTTCTCACAGAGACACTGGACAGTCTTCCTGTGGATGAAGACGGATTGCCCTCCTTTGATGCACTGACAGATGGAGACGTGACCACTGACAACGAGGCCAGTCCTTCCTCCATGCCTGACGGCACCCCTCCACCACAGGAGGCAGAAGAACCGTCTCTAGTAAGAACCCTTCCTACTGTTTAATGGCAATTAGAGTTGCCTCTGGCTACATTGCATGGGTATGGTGTAGTAACAGTAAGGTTTGGATTTTAGTTTAGACCAATGCCAAAACAATCCCCAAGTCAGCTCAGAGTTGCAAATTCTGTGATTCTCTATTAAAATACTGATAATGCATTTCATATATACATAAGTGTAGCTTGTTTTCAAACAATCTTACTGTTATGTGTATATGTTTTTATTTCTTGGAATAATGTATTTCTATTCATGGTGAAAGCTTAAGTAGTAGACAACTAAGAAGAAGGGACTGAACATTTACCTATGATTTAAACAAAGATAAAATAAATAAAAACAATTGAAAACTATTTTGGATTTATGATTTAACATGAACTTATCATTGAAATTTTTAACGTATGTAATTTTTAGAAGTTTATTTGATAGAACTATGACAATTTATTAAGCAATCATTTACAGTTAGATAATTAGTTTTTGTCTTTTTATTCTTCACTAATATGAATTATAAAATAATCAGCAGTTTGCATTTTTAGTTTATGCACAAAATTCTAAAACAGATTTTGTAGATCTGGCATGTGATGTTTTAGGACTTCAGATCTGTATTCCTTATGAAGGCTGAAAAATAATAGTTCATTTGCACCCTAAGATACCAAAATTTATGATAGGCAATACAAAGTAAGACTTTTGGTCACAAAGTGTGACTTTGCTTTCCAATGAAGTGCTTCACCAGAATGTGACAAGTTTTGAGATATCTCATTGATAGTAGACACTTGTTACTTGCCATAAACCTCATTTAAGGACATGTGGTGTAAATTTATACAATTCCAGAATGCTATTGTCCAAATGCTAACAATGTGCTCAAGCATGTCATTTGGAGGTGGTTTCTTTCTAGGTCTAAAACTTTCAGCATTGAAAGAGCTCCACACGAGCATTTGAGATTTCCATTCTTGAGAACATCTCATATGTAATTGTTTCTTAGTCTCCAGTTCCCCCATTTCATGGGCTTGTAGTCTAGTTCTCTGATTTCTTTACATCCATTTTCATCTGCACAATTGGTTCAATTACAAGTAGTCATATCAGGGCAGGGAGGTCCCTGAGAGTCATCCAGTCAAATGAAGAAATCGAAGTCAGGAAATAATAGATGTTAAAGCTGAGCGTGGTGAGACATACCTATAAACCAAGTGCTCAGAAGACTGAGGTAGGAGCATTGCCCATTGGAGACCAGGCTGGACTTCATTGGAAGCCCCTGTCTCAAAATGCAAAGCCACAGCAAATAGACAAACAAAACAATAAATGCTTGTCTGGCTTTATTGCTCACACCTAAGACATCAACCAGCGTTTTCTATATGAATCCTTTATTTATTTTCTGAAGTCCACTGATAGTCACTGTTAATAATCTATTGTTTTTTCTTTGAATCAGTCAGTTTGCCTAGTTGATTGTGAAATGTGTTTCAAAGATCTTAGAATCTTTCCTGTCACTTGATTCTGGTGGGACTAGAGGGGACAATGTGTACTTATTTCTCTGTTCCTAAATTATCAAGGCACCGTTTCTCACCTCATGGGCTGCTACTTTTAGGAATTGCTCCTTTATGTAAAAATCAAATGAAGGAAAGGGGGCTGCTTTCACAGTATTCTAATGACAAACTTGTTTTTACTTAAAAAGAAAATGTTTCCTTCACTACTGTTTTTTTTTTTTTTTTTTTTTTTTGTTGTTGTTGTTTTTTTAAAAGGGTCTCTCATGGCGATCCTCCTACCTCTGCCTCCCAAGTGCTGGGATTAAAAGCGTGCGCCACCATGCCCGGCTTCTTTTACTACTCTTGTGCTAAAGAGTCATAGAGTTAAAGGAGGATAGAATTAGTTCTCATAATTACTAACACTTTGCTTGTTTTCCTTTCCCTGGTGTGCTCCTAGCTTAAGAAGCTCTTACTGGCACCGGCCAACACTCAGCTGAGTTACAATGAATGCAGTGGTCTTAGCACCCAGAACCATGCAAGCCACAATCACAGGACCAGAACAAGCCCTGCAGTTGTTAAGGTAGGCTCGCAGACACTTTAGCACAAAGGGGGAAGGCAGGCAGGCAGGCAGGCAGGCAGGAAGGGTTTTTGCGTGCACTTATATAACAGGTTTGTATGTGTTAGCTCATCTGGGAATGAGCAGCTGCCTGAAATGGTGATGCACATTATGAAATGTGTTTCCAAAAGCTGCCTGGGGCCAGTGGCAATCACGAAGAGTTCCTTTATGCTTTGTTTTTGGATGGGAATGTGCAAATTCTCATCTACTTCATTAATATATGTGACAGTGTGGACTGCTATAGAATTTGAGGGTGGGCTGGTAGCTACCGTCTACAAGCAACTTTAAGATGCAGGATGGCTGTTTCGCCAGCTGTCTAACCTAAGAATGATCACTTTGCATTCACTGTGAAAGATCTGTCTCTGTCATTAATTGGAGAAAATTCTGCCAAAGACATAATTCAGTTAGCAGGCTGTATTAACCAATGTTTGTCTTGCCATTCTCTGCGAGCAAAAATGAAGCGTTAAGGGGTACTTAAGAGAGTTGTGAATCCTTGGCTTCAGCCATCAGTGCTAAATTAAGGTTTAAACCAGCTTATTTATTTATTTATTTATTTTTGTACTCACAGTAAAGGCGCTGTAGGGTCTTGTTAGTTACATGTTGCTGGGTAGGAACATGGAAATGTAGGAGAAATGAAATAAAAAGTTGCATAAATGTCATTTAGGAATTTTAAATGTAATTTTCTTTCCTTGTTCTGCAAACAATTATTCACAGCTCATAGACCTAGTATACTTAGACTGAACACTTCACTGAAAATCTCATCTCTTCAGAAAACCTATATCCATTCTGATAAGGTTCACTTCACTCATTGTAGCTTTCTCTTTGCCTTGTTTTTTAAGACCGAAAATTCATGGAGCAGTAAAGCGAAGAGCATTTGTCAACAGCAAAAGCCACAGAGACGTCCCTGCTCCGAGCTTCTCAAGTATCTGACCACAAATGATGACCCTCCTCACACCAAACCCACAGAAAACAGGAACAGCAGCAGAGACAAATGCACCTCAAAAAAGAAGTCCCACACACAATCACAGTCACAACATGTACAAGGTAGGTGAGGGCCCGGAGGAGTAGATGGGGATACCCAACACATCCTGCATGGTCTGTGCATGTGGGCCTTCTATTCCACTCCATTAGTGTGTCTCTGTGTGAAAGAGAATTCAGCACCTCATTGGACACAGGTTGAACATATCCTGTTCAGCTGATAGGCACCAGAAGACACATGCAATGTAAGCTGGGTAGAGTGTGGGAGGCAGGGATTTGGGATGCCCTTGATGGTATGCAAATCATTGGATTGCAGAGACCACTGAAGGTAGGTGCAAGCTGGGTTAATCAATTCATTAAAGTGCTTTTCTATTTTCCCTTCTAGTAATAGGAAAAATGAGGCACCAGAGTATCACTCTCTACACCCTAACAAGTAGTAACTAGTACTTATGCAGTCTTTCTGATTAAGTGCGTTCTTCTTGTTTTGTGTTTCTCTTTTTAAGACCACCTGCTAGGATTACAGATTTTACTTTGTATGTAAGAATTCTGGAATTCCTGACTTCTTTTGCCCTTTGCATTTAAAAATTATTGCATAGATTAAACAAAACATCTGGGTTGATTTTTATTAGTCCCATATGTAGCTAGGAGGCTGATGCTTCTGAGGCAGATTGGGTTGATTTGGGGAAAATCTCTCTGGCAGACATACAGGTTTCTTTCTCAACCCTTTCCTCAGTGCTGTAGTCTAGAAGGCCCAGGGAGAGCTTGTGGAAAGTAATTATTGCTTTAAAATATGCCAGTTTCCACTTTCTACCTCAAGTCTTGGCATAGAAGAAGGCATATTCTAAAGTAGTAATTACAAACATCAACTTATTCGTTTTTTTTTCCTCTTGTTTCTCCAACTTCTTCTAGCTGCAGGGTGGTATCCTCTGTGTCACTTTGAGCCATGATTATTTCATACAGGTAGGCCGTTGTTGTTGCTGATTTTAATAAGTATTTCTTCCCTAGGGCTTTGAAATGCCTTCTCTCCTCTTACCTCATAGGACCTTTAGGAACTTTTCTTTACTATTTTGGATTGGCTTTCAATTAGGATTTCCCTGTTGGATAGGCCAAATTTGCTGTCCATCTTTCTCTGTCAGTTTGGGAAGATAAATTTAGTTAAATGGGCCAAATTCCCCCACAGTTCAATCTTCTAGGACGAGCTCCTAATTACACGCTCTGTTACAGTTTTTCTTTATTTTAAATTTAAATTTTATTTTTTAGTAGAACTTCTTGGTATTAGCAGCCTGGGAGAAGAGGGCCCACTGAGCTTGCTACACTGAGTGAATGAAGAAGTCCTTGTTTGTGGGCTTCCCTCCACCTCTTTCTAGTCACACAACAGTTTCTGGTGCTGAATTTAAAGTCTTGAGCTCTGTGAAGCCCTGAGTTCAGGAACCCAGCCAATTAGCACATGGTCTAAAGCTTTTGTTTTCCCCTGAAGGTCCTTTTGGATTTTGAGGTTTTCTAAAGTTCAGTTACTACTAATTATTACTGTAAACTTTTATAAATCAGGACAGTGAAAAAAATTTAAATAGCCCTCTGGAAGATTATTCTCTAAGCAAGACCAGCTACAAATGAACTTTTTTAAGGTATAGATTTGTGATAAGACATAAAGGGCTCATCTCAGAACACAGCCTGCTGATTTGAGAGAAAAAGAAATCTTGTAGTTATTAAAGGCCTAAGAGAAAATGAAACCTGGCTGGCTATTAATAACCAGTGGCGCTCAGCTTCCAAAATGATTTAAGTTATTATTAAAAATCAGGAAGTAAGAAGCACACAGATGAGTGGAGAAAGACTAATAAGAAGTGAAATAACCTTTCTTCATGTGTTGTGTTTCTCATGGAACTTTGTGTGCTTTCTGTAATATTGTGACATCAATCCCTTTTTGGTTCAGTAGGATAATTGTCTAGTCTTTGGAATGTGTTGGGGTCTCATCCATGCATTCTGCAAATGCATAGATTCAAGACTATTATGGTCTGCCTGACAAAGGTCCTCAAGTACCCTAGAAGCCTGTGGTCTACCAGTTCTTGGAGCAGAGCCATGAAAGTTCCCTATAAACAAAATCGTTATTCCTGTAGCGAGAGCATTGGCCTGGTGAAGGATTCCAGGCCCTAGGATGTCTGGAAACTGCATCTTCCTACGCCTCACATTTCCTGTTGGCTGATAGTCCCCTGAACATTGGCTGCTCCTTGTTGCTCTTCTCCCATTGCTATTTTCTAACTGGAACCCAGCTTTCATCATTTTTGGGCATCTTCCTTTGAACATTCAAGTAGTCTAGTCCAGATCTCAAAAAGTGGAATTTCAGTTTTCTAATTTCCAATGTACATTTATTGTGAGATTTAGCTCATAGTTCCTTATCAGGTTATATGTTCTGTAGAACTTATATAAATTATCCTAGTTATTAGTGAAACACCATAAAATGTGTAAAGTTCCTTCATAAATTCATTCCTTTTTGAAAGGTCATTTAATTATTCATAATCAGAAATTAATATACAATCAGCTCATTTATCTGTATATATGCAAAACCCAATTAACTGATGCACCTAGTTTGTAAAAGACAGTATGAACTTTCTATTTCTGAATGTACATTGGATAGATAGTATACTGTACAATTGTTTCAAAAGTAAATCTACAAATTAAATATGTAAATACTATTTATCCATGTCAAGTAACTAATTTCAGGCTAATTTGGACATAAATAATATTTCCACATTTCAAAGGACCTTAATTACTAGGGTTGATTAACTTTCTTTAAAGTCTATCGAATATAATTCCTTCTGATAATGGGAGAAAGGAAACATCATCTCGGGCAACTCTCTCAAGATTCAGTTTAGTGGCCCTGTAGACATTATTTCATATTTTTGAGTCTTGATGTTCTCATCCACAAAGTAAGAAACTTTATTCCAAAGGTACTTTTAGTTTCAACTTTGTGATTTTTCATTATATATATAACTACCTCTTGACCTTCTGAAAGTGGTTATTTAATGAGAATAAATGGACGTAAACCTACCCACATATATCTCCATAGATAAGCATATATATGCATAATGTTTCTCATATATTCCCCCTCTTCCTGCTCAAAAATACAAGACTGACAGGACTGACATGAAGAAGTGGTTGACAGATTAGTGTGAAAAGATTCTTACTCCATCACCAGCATTCATTACCGGGAAATATCTCTGTAGTAAGTTTTAGCAAAGACTAAGGAAGGAAAGTAAAGAGAGTATTTTTTTTTAATTTCTATAATCTGTTGATTTCTTAACTGATAAAGATGATAGCTTTCTTCACTTGCCTGTCAGATTTGGGGTGCCAATTCCATTAAAGCCATTTGGGTCAATGTCCACAATTTGCCATAATCTCTTAAGTAATTTTCTGTAATAGGCTTGGCCTCATAGAAATTTCCTATTCTCAAGGCTAGATATAAAATGATAGCTTTTAGGAGTTAAGTCAACTGAATATTCATAACGTTCTGTCACTGTGTAGTTACTCTGCTATTTCCTTGTCTAAACAAACCATGTACTATATTCCAAATTAAAACAGAAAACCATATTTCTCTTTGATGGTATGATGCAAATTTTGTGTCCTTAATGAGATGGTACATATTGGAGAAAATTCTGTTTTTGTATGTGTTTTCGAATGATAGTTTACTAATGCTAATGTTGTTTGGAATTCGTTTTAGCATAATGGACCTTGTTTTGCCTGACTTTGATTTAATGTCCAAGAATTTCCTTAGTTTAGTCTTCTGGTTTCCTGGTTGTGTTTCCAATCTGAGTGTACAGAACTGTGTAAATGTAAAAAATACTCAATATTTCATAATTAGTTTCTCCTTTTCTCCTTCAGCCAAACCAACAACTTTATCTCTTCCTCTGACCCCAGAGTCACCAAAGTAAGTATTAAGAAATGTAACCATTTTCAGAACGGGAAGGGGGTTCTAATACATTTGGCTACAGCAACTCCATTTCAGTTTGTTTTTATAAATGTGCCATATCTTCCAGTGACCCCAAGGGTTCCCCATTTGAGAACAAGACTATTGAGCGAACCTTAAGTGTGGAACTCTCTGGAACTGCAGGTAAGCATTATATTTCAGTTGGAACTTCTCTTTCTGTGTCAAAAAAAATCAGTTAATAAACTATATTTTTATACTTTTACTGAAATAGAGTACAAACAAAACTAGATAAGAAGTTATCTATATTTTCAGTTACTTATTTAAAAAATTGAATTGAAAAATGTATTAAAGGAAATACACTTATTGTGTATCAGAACTATGTTAGACCTGCTGATATAGCATTTTGCTTTAGATTCTTGAAAAACCCTATCTCAAAAGAATATACCAAAGTGTGAGTAGGAGGAGAATTAAACATTTTTGATCTTTCACTGAATAAATGATCCAGACCTATACATTTTCATATATCAGAATCACCTCATGAGGATGGTGGTAGTTTTCTCATTTTCAAGAAGAACTAAAGTTTAACAAAATTGAACAATTTGCACAAGATCATCAAGCTGGAAGGCAAGGGGTAGATGTTTGAATTTAAGTTTATCCATCAATTTTTCACTTACAATATTTTCTCATTTTGCCATAGTTAGTGGCATAATGTCATCCTGTGTATGTCACCATTTTTATATCTTTCCAGCAAAGGAAAAAACTGAAAATACATTCTTTCATGCAAACAAAATGTTCCTATGTATTTTTCAACAAGGGTAATTTTGCTCATCACTTAGGATTTCTGAGCTCCTTTAGCCACTCCTTGCTTCAAATGGAGGGGAAGGAGATTTAAAGTTTGGAGTCATGGAAGGGGTCCTAGGCAAACTTCTGAGTTCTGAGCATAATGGTGCTCCTCTACCAAGTACTTTAGGTTGAGGTACTTGAACTTCACCAGAAAGTGAACCTTAGGATGTCGGAACAAGAAATTCCTTGGCTCTGGGTTTTTCTGATAAGGATAAAGGAACAGTAAGTTAAACAAGATGCTTTCAGCCAGAACTCTGGTGCCTACACGCACCATGGTCATTGTCACTAAGTTTAATTTCACAGTTTGAGTTTGCTAAATTACCTCCCTAGGAAAGGTCTACTGCATGATTGCATGATTTGGTCAAGCAGTAGAGTAGTTAATTTTCACTGTGTATAAAATAATGTGTTTATGTGAATACTCAGGAATGCACGTACATACAGTTTTATATGCATATACATATACATATACATATACATATACATATATGTGTGTATATTCACTTATAAGCATAGGCATAATTTGAATTTTAAATAAATTCTATCTTATATATGATAAGAAATAAATTTTTGTGTACATATAATATATAGCACAGGTCTTCTTATCTGGCCGGTGAACATAACAAATAAATATTGGGTTTGTTGTAAAAAATTGATTATGGCATACACAATTTCACATTTTACTTTTACCCAAAACATGTAAATATGTCTTGAACTATCATAGTTTTGGTTTGAAGCATGCCTTTAAGCTTGACTCTGCTAAGTAGGGATTCATTCTTCTCTTGAACAAGTCACAATAATGATATATCATAATGCTATCCACTTTTTGTTTCTTGTTTTTGGAAGAAAAAAAGAGTTAAAGACATTTGTATGTTAATCCAAGTATAATATTTCTAGATTTTTATAGTTTTCCACAGTCTTTTATAATACCAGCCTTCCACGACTAATTTGGCAGTATTTCTTGTAGCAACTTATCTTTGTTGCATCTTTTAATAGAAACATGCTTGTACACTTGCTTTTTATTTATTTATTGTTTTACGTAGTACTTTGTCATCTCACCAGTGTCAATCACTGATGCAGTGGTCATCAGTGGGGCTGGGAGAACACACCACTGTGCCTCTCAGTAACAACCTGACTGAAAGGAGTCCTTTAACCAGGAATGTTCAGACTATTGTAGAGTCAGTAAGTTAGCATGCTTCTGAAAGGGGCAAAAGAGCTCCTTTAGCATATACCAATACTAGCTTTCCACTAAAGAAACGCTTATTATCCTCTGACTCTAAGTAATGTGAATGCGCTACAGAATTGTCACAGATATAAATTAGTTGTTAAATTCTTCATAGTTCTAAAACACAAAGCTATCCATAATATTGACTTCTATACATACTTGCATTTATTTGTGATCGTTTTGTGAGAATGTGTATTCATATTTTTATTTTTTTTAATTATTATTTTTTAATTTATCTTATTTACTTGAGAGAGAGTGGTAGAGAGAGACAGGGAGAGAATTGGCACACCAGGGCTTCCAGCCACTGCAAATGACCTCTAGACACATGTGCCACCTTGTACATCTGGCCTACGTGGGTCCCAAGGAATCAGACCTGGGTCCTTTAGCTTTGGAAGCAAGTGCCTTAACCATTAAGCCAATCCTCTAGTCCTATTTTTAATTTTTTTATATTTATTTGCATGTGAGGGGACACACCAAGATCCCTTGCTGTTACAAATAACTTCTCCTCTGACTTTACATGGGTAGCTGGGGCAATGAATCCAGGTTGACGGGCTTTGGAAACAAGTGCCTTTAACTGCTAAAACATCTTCCCAGCCCTCATTTTTGCATCCTAAGTTTTCACTTAACATTTCAATAAGGATTTTTTTGTGTCATATAAAATTCTATTATCAGGCTTTCAGAGTACTAGATTAGTTTGAATAGGTATATAGAAATTTATTCAATAAAACTTCTATTGTTACATATTTAGATTGTTTTTATAACATTACTAATTTGAAATAGCATTTAGGGGAAATGTTTGCTCATAAAGTTTTTAATCTTATTTTCTCAAAATAGACTCTTTATAGTTGGTAATATCAAAAACAAGTATATAAATATCTTAGAGATGCCTGATATATACATTTCTATATCACTTTATAAACTGATGTTTCTACTTAGCCATACCAGTGATGCTAAGGGGACATCCTCGCCTGATTACATCTATGCTAATATTGGTTGCTTCAATTTAATTTTCTACTTTATAAATGTGAACATGTATTAACTTGAAGTTTTTATATTATTGAAATTATGGTATCATAAAAGGCACATATTTTTATTTTCCCTCTTGTCAGAAATTGAATATTATCCTCAGTGGAAGATGAATTATTTATTTATTTAGTTAGTTATTTTTGTGGTGCTAGGGATGGAACCCAAATCCTCACATATGCTAAGCAAGCACTCCATCATTGATCTGCATCTCCATCCCAGGCACTTAGTTTTAAATAATTTATTTCTAATTTTGAATGGTTACTAGCCTATTGAAAGGCACATAGTGATTAATGAGAATCATATTGTTCCTGATAGACAGCCTTAAAATTTTATATACTGGATTTAACTCTGTGAGGGTTCCAATATTTATATTTTTAGTTAATACCCTTTATTTAAGGTAGTAATGACAGATCATTGGCTACAATGGAAATCAATTTAACAACATTTTTTTTTTTTACCTATTGTGTGCTGCAACATTTCAGTTATTGGTGGGATTTTCATTTGTGTGAGACAATCTATGAAAAGTGCAGGCCATAGTACCTGGACATAGTAGGTGTTAAATTAAAATTCTCCAGTTAAGAGACGTGGTTATAGTCTAGAAAAGTGAGAGAATTTGCTGATAAGTGGCATGAAAGGAAAAGTATTCCTTGTATATAGTACTTCACCAGAACAAATGCCTAGTGGACGCGTTTTAGTTAGCTAAGCATGGTGTCAGTGACTGTGCAGATGTCATGTGAGAAGCTGAGATGGAGCCAAATTGCAATACATAATAGAGGAAATTTAGAACTAAAAGAAAACAAGGAGATGAGGAACTTGGAAAGTGCTTTGGGGGCAGTTCTAGAAGATGAAGTTTGGTAGTATAAGGAGGAGGTGGGGGAGAAGGAGGGTTATTTTATAGTAATAGTTAATATTTCTGGCTCTGAAATGCTATGCAGTGAATGATGTTCGTGATCTCCATCTTCCCTCAGAAATCTTCAGCAGAATGCATTGCTTATTGTTTGGAAGATGTGGCAAGTGTTGATTGTACCCCAGGAGAATAAAAAAAAGGGGGGGAGGATAAAATGATGCAGTATAACATGGCTTCACAGTAAGAGGCAAAGGCTCCACAAAAGCTCTAAAAGAACCTTGAAGATGGTTGAAGGACTGGAAGAAGTATTGTGATGCATTACCCTAGGGAGACACCCTTGGGAGGAGGTTCAAGAAAATATTTGCAACAGAATTTGAGACAGGGGTGTAAAAGAGAGGAGATCTTGATGCAATGAGAGGAGCAAGAAGGCGGGATGTTGAAGAGATGGCCATATGACAATGGACTTGGTATGGAAGATGAAACCAGTGAGGGAGAGACTGCAGCATAGAATGCATGCAGTTTCCATCTCTGTCTCTTGATTGCTGAAATTCTTTTCTGTGTCTATGATCTTACTTCAATTTTAAAGTCACATTCATAACTACTAAATGATTGACTATCTGACTCAAAGTAACAAAATATAGGTTAAAATACATTATTTCCAGTATTCAACCACTTCACTTTCTAAAAATGGCGACTTTACATGGCTCAATATGAATGAATACACTTTATACATGATAAAAGTGAAAAATGAAAGTATATTATGATTTTTTAAATTATTTATTTTTTAAATTAAATATGAACTTTACTGAATGAACAAATCACGTGTTGGTCCCATTCCCCTAGTGCTGTCCTCTTATACCTCCTCTTCTCCATCCTCATTACCCTAAGGACTTTCCCGCCTCTGTGGGGTTATTGGTGTTCACAGCAGGGTTATGAATGTGTCAGTCTACCTTTGGAGAGGGTTGGACAATGTCTATTCTTCTTCTTCTTCTTTTTTTTTTTTTTTTTTTTTTTTGTTTTGTTTTTCAAGGTAGGGTCTCACTCTAGCTCAGGCTGACCTGGAATTCACTATGTAATCTCAGGGTGGCCTAGAACTCACAGCGATCCTCCTACCTCTGCCTCCAGAGTGCTGGGATTAAAGGCGTGCTCCACCATACCTGGCCACTATTAAAGCAGACGGCATAATGAAGTTGTATAAAAAAAACTTTGTTGGGTGTTAGACAAGCTGAAGTTGAACTCAGTGACATTTCCTGGGTCACTGTGAGGATTAAATGAGATTAAGCATGACCAATAGTATATTGTGTAAGTATTCAGTAAATATTAGCTGCTTGATTCTTCGTTCACTTCATCTACCTTGCTTCTCACCTTTTCAATTTCTGTGTATCTCACCTGTCGGTAGCAGTCTTGTTCTTTCTTGCCCTACATCTTCTTTGCCACTTTCATATATGGCATTTCTTACTGTTTTATAATGCCCACCTCCCCATACCCAGTGCTGCAAAAAGTAAATATTGTTTTTGGTATAGTTATGTATTTAGAAAATTGGGGAAGAAACAAGAGACATTTCTTTTTTATATTTTTATTTAAAAGCAGAGAGAGGTAGGGGGAGGGAGGGAGAGAGAATGAAAATGGGTGGCCCAGGGCATGTAGCCTCTGCAGACAAACTCCAGATGCATGTACCACTTTGTGTATTTGGCATTATGTGGGTACTGGGAAATGGAACCTGAGTCATTAGGCTGTCTAGGCAAGTGCCTTAACTACTCAGCAAACTCTTCAGCCCAACAGCAACTCTTTCATATTCCCTTAAGGACAACTACTTCTATTACTACTCATTCTGGTGATTAATCACTCCATAATCAGCATTTTACACAAATTATATTTTGACTCCCTGCCTATTCCATTATTGTGGAAAAACCTATAGGTTAACATCAGCAATATGATGAACGCTGAGTTCAAAGTGGATATGTCCAAGTAGATTGTATGTTTCTTTCCTGGAGATTAATGTTAGTGGTGACATCTCTTATGTTAAATAAATTTCAGTTTGCTGGCCAAGTGTCATTGATTGGTATTGGTTGCCAGGAGCATTGCTTTAGCAGAGATTCTAAGGGCAAGCCTATACTCAGTGGGGAATGCCATACCAGCTAGTGATGTTTGCCACAGGTGTGGTAGAGGGTGGGGTGGGGCAGAAATAACCTCCATAGAGTTGATTTGTGGATCTACATGCTTACTCTGGTTGAGGTGGGAGAAGTAAATCAGGTTATTGCCTGGCTCTCCCAATGTCTTCTTTGACTTCACTCTTACAGATTTTAGTGAAAATGTAAAGAGTCAACAAAATCCTAAGACCTCCAGAAAAATGTCTGTGGCCCATCTACAGTGTCTTTGGGAGTCAGGAGGGATGAGATAGGAAGTTGGCTTTCTTAAGTATTGCCAGCTGGTCTGACTTGTTTGTGATTGTCCTAAGCTAGCTCATTTTGGCTGATTTAAAAAAAAAAAAAAAAAAAAAAAAAACTCTTTTCTTTTACAGGTGTAAAAACTAATTTGATTTCAAAATAGCTGTTAGTAAAGCAACATGGGAGAAAAAAAGAATGCTCTTTTGGCAGAAGGCATTTAAATCTATTGCATATGGAGATTTTCCACAAACTATCACCTCTTTTTGTTTCTGAAATAGAAATGGCAAGCAATGTCAGCTTAACAAGGTGATGATTTTAACCACAAGACATGAAGAAATTTGCTTAGGGACCGACGTGTCTAGGGATAAAGTTTTATGTCTATGCATGTCTAATTTTTTGATTATTATAAAAGCAACCCAGTTTTTTTTTTTTAATTAAGAAAATCAAAAGAACAAAAGAGTCAGGAATCTTTTTACCTAACACCCCTGGGTTTTGGCCACTTTTGCTACCATTGATTTATTATGGACTATATTGTTTTAATCAGAATGGACATATTTGATGACATTTATATTTCACTGGTTTTAATTTGCTTTAAATCAGTAATCATTCAAAGTACATTTTAGCGGGCTTATATCTTAAAAAACACCCATGAACAAATTAATTTCTAATTTCTTTTATAGGGATTTTTATCATTTTTTAATTTCTCACTTAAAAGTTTGCATTTTTCTAAACAGAATACTTTTTTGGTATCTGATGTATTTGGGGAAAATAGATGAAAACAAAATATAAGTAGTAGTCAGCTTTACAGGAAAGCCCTAACATGAGAAAACTGGAAAATAATTTTGACAGTTCATATAGTCCATTCCTGTGCACAAAGAGCCCAACAACTTCTTCAGGACTTTCCTCCATATAGATAGATAGATAGATAGATAGATAGATATAGATGATATAGATGATATAGATATAGATGATATAGATATAGATATAGATATAGATATAGATAGATAGATGTAAGCTATTTGAAAGAGAGAATGGACATACCAGGGGCCTCCTCTAGCCACTGCAAATGAACTCCAGATGCATGCACTACCTTGTGCATCTGGCTTTTTTGGGTACTGGGGAATTAAACCTGGGTCCTTAGGCTTAACAGGCAAGTGTCTTAAGTGCTAAGCCATCTCTCCAGCCCATCTATATTTTAATATGATTCTTTATTTTCTATTTTAAGTCTCCTTCATTTTGCTCTAATGTCATGATCACTTTTGTACCTCTTTTTGTTTCTATCTATCCCATTTCCTATTTAAGCCAAGGGTAACAAAACCATTTCCAAACCCACACCAGCCTTGAGCTTTGGTGGTAGATACCTGCAATGTCAAGTTCTTGGCCAAGCTCTGTGGGAATATACCTGAATACCAACTAGTAATATGCTCATCTTCCAAGAGCAATGCTTGAGATATTAGGCATCTTTTGGAGGAATGTTTGGAAACTTTCTTACAAAGCCAGTGGGGTCCTAGATCATCAAAGGTGACATAAGAAATACTTCACATTATAAGTCATTGTGTCTCTAGTCAGTGTGGACTGTGATACTGTGTAGAAGACCCTGGTGTGCAAAGTTGTAACACTTTACTGGGCAAATCTTGTGGACTACCAGTGAGTCTTGGGAAAGTAGGCAGAATGGAGGAAACCAGAGGAGCTTTTATCAGTCAACTACTTTAACAACCGGAGTAATAGTATTATGAGTATTATGCTACCTGGAGATGGACTCTACCCTGTGAAGGACTAAGTTTGAATAAAGACAAGTCCCACCTCTCTTTGCCTGGTCTTTCTACTTGGTGAGGTAATAAACTAACTAAAGGCTTCTCCTTGTTTTTCCTTGAAAACCTGATTCCCCCTGTCAGGTAACTCAAAAGTATGCTGCATAGTTAGCTGGAGGTTCTGGACCATTTTGTAAACTATGTCACAAAACTGGATCACCACCACCAACAAAGTCCTGTGCAAGTTTTTGGATGGACCTCAGACTACCAGAAACAGAAACACAGGCTTTTCCATGTATCGGAGTCAAACAGTTAAACTCCAATGAGAGATCCTCAAAGAAAATTGCTTGAGAGCACATAATGAAAAACAAAACATTATTATTTTTTAATAAATAGTTTTTTTAAAGATGACTATAGATTGCGTGCTGCTTCTCCTAGATCTTGGTGTTGGAAGTACAGAGTGTGAGTGATATAGAGGTACTTGTTTATTATAGAGCACATTTCAATGCAGTAATCATAAATATTGCTAAGGTTGTGCTCTGTTGAAATATGACCTACATACTCGTGATTGTTTGTGTTACGTGATTTGTCTGACACCCATTACATCCTGGGTAATAGCAGCCATTTGTTGCTCTGCACAGCAGGCTCTTTTGACAAAAGAAAATAGGCAGCAATAAAAAAGCTATAGTCTGAATTACATTCTGCACAGAGCTGCACTGCCGAGAGTTTGTGCAAGTGTGTTAACAATGCTCTGAACTGCCTCTTGTCAGCCTTCAGCCTGTAATGGCCATCTGTCCTCACATAAATCCATCAAAACCTGCTAAGTTCAAGAGCGAGCACGGAATATACCTTGTACTGTCAACACCAAAATGTACACATTCCCCAGAAAAATCAACACACAGGAAAGAACCCAGAGGGCGTGGGAGGCATTAGCACTGTTGATTTAGGCTTGTGGGAAGATGAGTCAAGGAAGTGAGCATTAAGGAATTGAGTATTGACCTCCCTTCTACCGCAGGGGAAGAAAATGTGGGCAGAGGAGGCCAGGTTAGAGAAATACAGCTTATTCAGGGGCCAATGGGGTAACCTGTCCCATTAGCAACTCTTAAAAGTTTGACACAGTGTTAAAAGAAATAATTAAAAAAAAAAAAAACCTTCCTTGCGCTCTTGTTTTGCTTCATTTTTGCCTTGGGTCTTGACTCTATCTGGAAATAGATTTCCAATTAAGCAGTGGGTGATACAAAGTCTGTCATCCGTGAGATGTCTCAGTCTTGCACTGAGATATTCTCCTATTAAAGACATTTTGGTAAAGAGTGAAAAGTTTAGCAAATTATTTAAATTGTTCCCCCTCTACTCACCCATTCATGAATCCTGAAGTCTACCTAATAAGTGGGCATTTTTTGTTTAGTAAGTAAATGATGTGAACAGAAATTTGCATACCTGGTATCTTCACTCACGGGGAGGGGGGCATAGTTGGCTGTCTCTGAGAATTTCTGTACATTTTAAGCATTGTCTGCAAGAAGGAATACAATTATTTTAAATTGAAATAACCTTCAACTCTTTATTAAAATGAACCATGTAGTCCTTAGGATCTAAGTCCCGGCAACTGATGTGAGGTCCAACACATAGTAGGTGTTCAGCCAGTGTCTGTGCAATGGCATTAGGCTGTCTGCTAAGCAGTGGAGCAGAAAGCTCTGTTTTTAACTCAAAGAAAGCACAAGCAGCGTGGTGCTACCCCCAAGAGCAATTTGAAAAGCAGTTATTTAAGCAATAATGAGCTTAGGTACTGGGACAAGGTTTCAAATCTTCAAGACTAAAAGAATTTCTATATTTAAAATCCCTAGATAGTCCAGCTATTTTTAGAACCAGTCTCTCTGTTATAGTGGCCTAATTTGGCATTTCTGAAGTTTAGGGTTTCTTTTTATAAATCTAGAATGTCAGTCAAAACATGGATATTTGGAGTACAAGGCAGTGTGTTACAGAGGCGCTTAAAGGCCTTGGCTCTCTGTTTGTGGTCTGGGAGCCACCTCATTAAAAATATCTAACTAGTATCCTAACGAACCTTGGCCCATTGGAATGGGGCACTCACTACTAAAGAAGGTAGAACAATTAAAATCAAAGTGTGTGAAAGAAATTGCAACCAGTCAGTTCAAGCATCATCTGCCAAGACCTCATGAACTCTTTACAGAAATAGACAACTCTCACTGGAAGTGAGCGAAGGAGAAAGGCAATAGCATGGAGTGTGGGGACGCTGAGCTAGAAGTAGAAGTTATCCTAAACTGCAGTGAGCATGAAAAGATTTCTGCAGGTAGATTTCGAGCACTTGAACGTCGTTTCCTCCAAGTCAAGAGCTATGCCTTTGGTGTATTTGACTGGTAGTTACTCAGCTTACTCATCATTCATTCTTAATCCTCTGAAGCTCCCAGAAGGAGTATTTGAGAACATGATTTTTCTCTTCTGAGCATCTGTATTGTTAAATGTGTTATGTTGGTAACTGAAGGTAGTGTGTGGAAGGAATCAGCATGGATAGACAAAGCAATGTAAAATGGAAACAAAGTAAGGAAAACAAAGAGGGGAGAAAACTGATCCAATAGTCACTTCTTAGACTGAGGATAAGTCACACTCATCCATAAAAGAAGAAGCCAAGAGGGAGCGAGCCTCGGGGGCAGGACAATGTCACCCCACTTCTGCAGCAGCGAAGTAGGGAGCTTGCAGGAAGCAAACTCTGTGCCCTGTTCCGTGCATTTGCACGCCCCTGTCTTCAGGAACTTTTCTGGGATGGAATTCCAGAGTCAAACCTCTTTTTCACTTTCATTTGCTTTATTTACCTGGAGATAATTAGCTCTGCATGCTAATAATTGCCAAATATTGGCGCAAAATATTTCCTGTAGAGGAAAACATTCACTTCTTCCTTGTCTATTATAAAGGAGAAGGCAAGATGGCATCTTCCTAGTCATATCAAAATTTCATATGACTTTCTCTGACCTACTTGGTTCTTGACATATTTATATTTTTCCAGCAAGGTAGGAATTTTTTTTTTTTCTCTCCTTGAAATGCTCAGTTGCCTTGAGTCTAACCCCAGGCTTGTTAACGGACTTGAATCTCTTTCTGCTGAATAGCATGCTCACCCCTCCTCCTAAGTAGAAAATGTGTTATAAACTAAAATGTTCCCTTGTAAGCATAAAGTCATTTGAACGATAGCCTGCCCTCCTTCAAAGTTCCTTGGACTCTGGAGCTATTTCACAATGATTCTTCCCAGGAAAGAAGGGATGAGGTGAATTTACTCCGGTATGAAGTTTAGAGATAGCTATTAGGCCTCAGACTCCCCTACCATGGTTTAAGAATTATCTGTCCTTACATAGCAACATAGGGAAGGCCATCACTGTCTGGAATCTCTCATCTTTCTTTATTTCTTTCATATGTAATTAGTCACCAAAATTTGGATTCCTTTCCATCCTCTGTCTGGGTGCCCTCAGTGACAATGTGCTCTAATAAAATGGTCCCTGGAATGGCGATATTTAGACTCACTCTACACTTAGCTTTCTGTTGCAGAACCATATTTTTGACAGAATATATTAGTTATGCTTACAAGAATGTATTACACCTGCATTAGCCATGGTTTACTAAGTTAATGAACTGTAGAGACAAAGAATCATTGCCATCATGTTGCGGAGTGGCTCTGGTTCCTGGCATTCAGCTGGGCCATCTTATTTTGCTTAATTTTTTTCAAAGTTGTCAATGATATTCCCATTCTGACCAATATTTGCTATTACTCCATCCTTTTTAAAGAAATTGCTTAGTCTCTTATCTCAAAGGTAGACTTTTCTTGATTATTCTAAGAACTCTGATCCACTGGCATCTTGTGTGACATACTTTGCCAACAAATGCCACCACGGCAGTTCTGTGATTCTATTTACAAAAAAAAAAAAAACTTTAAAAAATAATTTTATTTTATTTATTTATGTGTAAGCAGAGGGGGGGGGGAGAGGGAGAATGGGCATGCCTGGGCCTCTAGCCACTACAAATGAACTCAAGACACATATGCCACTTTCTGCATTCTGGTTTTACATGGGTACTGGGGGATCAAACTTGGGTCATTAGGCTTTGCAGGCAAGCGCCTCAACCACTAAGCAATCTTGTCAGGCCCATTTCTGTGATTCTGAAGTCCCACTGTGTGTCATCTCCATTAAATACCCTATGCGACACCCTTGAAAATGTGAGTACTGGTAATATAAGTGCTGTTAGGCAGCCAGCAGGGGCACATTCCTGATTTTTAGGAAGCATTAGTCTTTGAAATACAAAATATCACAGCCCTTGTTTCTGCCTGTTATTGTCCATCCATCTTTTCTGGATGACAGAGGCTTAGGGGAAGAATTCCTTTTTTCAGGCCTTGTCATGAATTGAGTTTTCTTCTTTACTCAGTTTCAACCATTGTCTGAAATCTTGGAAAAATTAGGAAATGCATCTTGTCATTTAAGAACATTATCTCTGCCTTTCCCCCCTTATCTCTCTCTCTCTTTTTCTTTTGCCTTAGGCCTAACTCCACCCACAACTCCTCCTCACAAAGCCAACCAAGATAACCCTTTCAGGGCTTCTCCGAAGCTGAAGTCCTCTTGTAAGAGCGTGGTGCCCCCACCATCAAAGAAGCCCCGGTACAGTGAGTCTTCTGGTGCCCAAGGCAGTCACTCCACCAAGAGAGGGCCTGAGCAGTCTGAGTTGTACGCCCAGCTCAGTAAGTCCTCAGTGCTCAGCAGGGGACACGAGGAAAGGAAGACTAAGCGGTCCAGCCTACGGCTGTTTGGTGACCATGACTACTGTCAGTCAATCAATTCCAAATCGGATGTACTCATTAATATATCACAGGAGCTCCAAGACTCTAGACAACTAGACTACAAAGATGCCTCCTGTGACTGGCAGGGGCACATTTGTTCTTCTACAGATTCAGACCAGTGCTACCTGAGAGAGACGTTAGAGGCCAGCAAGCAGGTCTCTCCTTGCAGCACCAGGAAACAGCTCCAAGACCAGGAAATCCGAGCCGAGCTGAACAAGCACTTCGGTCATCCCAGTCAAGCTGTTTTTGACGACGAAGCAGACAAGACCAGTGAACTGAGGGACAGTGATTTCAGTAATGAACAATTCTCTAAACTACCTGTGTTTATCAATTCAGGACTAGCCATGGATGGCCTGTTTGATGACAGCGAAGATGAAAGTGATAAACTGAGCTACCCTTGGGATGGCACGCAATCCTATTCGTTGTTCGATGTGTCGCCTTCTTGCTCTTCTTTTAATTCTCCGTGTAGAGATTCAGTGTCACCACCTAAATCCTTATTTTCTCAAAGACCCCAAAGGATGCGCTCTCGTTCAAGGTCCTTTTCTCGACACAGGTCTTGTTCCCGATCACCATATTCCAGGTCAAGATCAAGGTCCCCAGGCAGTAGATCCTCCTCAAGGTAAACCTCATCAACACTCACCCAGCACATAGGCATTTCCCCAGAAGTCACAGGGAGCACTGAGGCTTCCTTTCCAGCCTAGCCCCTCACCTTGCTACCAGAAACTAACAATGCTGACATACAGCCCTCCCTACAATGTTCTCTCACAGCCCCAGCCCTGAACGCAGAGCCTTGGCCAGTCAGATCAGAGAGAGCCATTTGTAAGAAACTTGCTCTTGTAACTTTTTCTATTACCTAGAGGGCTGCCCTGTGCCAAGCTAGTTGCAATTCCATGCAAGATAAAACTGACAGCATACCAGCCCTGGTGTTCCATGTTAACATCAATAAGAGGCACACAGAGAGAGAATGAACTGACTAGCAGATTGTAAACTGTCGCTGAAAGATCTAAGGATATGTTAGGAAAGAAAGTCCGTTTATGTAACAAGGTATTCCCAGAGATATTCAGAAGTCCCAGTGAGCATGGCCTATGTGGTAGTCGGAAATGTCCCTTATTTCCTTCTCTCTCGCAGGTCCTGCTACTATTATGAGTCAAGCCACTATAGACACCGCATGCACCGAAATTCTCCCTTGTATGTGAGATCACGTTCAAGGTCACCCTACAGCCGTAGGCCCAGGTAACAAGGCATGCTCATTCTCTTTGAGCTCCTTTTACCCCCACCTTTAGATGGCAAGACATTTATCCCAACCTCCTCTCCCCTCCCCAAATAATGATCATGCTGTGCATGCAAAAGGAGGTGGGTGACTTAATGATGCAGTTGTGTCTCCCAGGTATGACAGCTATGAGACCTATCAGCACGAAAGGCTGAAGAGGGAAGAGTACCGCCAAGAGTATGAGAAGCGGGAATCTGAGAGGGCCAAGCAGCGGGAGAGGCAGAGGCAGAAAGCCATCGTAAGCAGCCTGGGCCTAACTTCACTTTTTCCTTTTTCTGTGTGCTGTTTATGTGTGTGTGTGTGTGGAGGGTGCATGGTGTGTGCATTAGACTATAATGATAATACTTTATTCAAACAGCCTTATGGCTTAAAGTTATCAATGCGTTTTGAATCACAGAGCTATAGCTCACTGGAAAAAAGTGTTCAGTATATTTCTCATTATGTTAACTATTTTATGAAAATTATACTTCCTTAGCTTCTCAAAGTTTGTTTTGAAAAATGAAGGGAGTAGAGATGGCTTGGGTCCGATACCCATTGGGGAGGATGAGTTCTGCTCATTGTCTTCCCTGTGGCTTCTTGCTCTGAATGCCAATGAGGGGGCATTGCTGTTTCCATCCAGTGTTCATCTTCTTGGCAGACGTGAGGATGAAGCTGCGTGCTAAGAACCTGGATTCATGTTCTGTTTGAAGTCAGATTGCCTAGGAATTCCTTTTTTCGTAACCTACTGTATCCTACCACACCACATATGTAGGGTGTTATGGTCACCTGATGTGGGCAGTGCTGGTTCTTCTGTGTAAAGATTTGGGTTCTCTTAAACCTGCTCATTTTCTGAAGGTCAATACTCTCTCTCAGTGGCTGCTAATATGAGGCTTCACCCAGCTCTTTGCTACTATCAAAGACCTTGGATGACAAAAATGTGGCACTCAAGCCATCCAAACCCTGTACATGCCCATGGCAGACATTCTTAATCATCTAACTCTTGTCCCTCCAAAGTCCCCCAGAGTCTCCGGGTCTTTCCTAACATGGTGCTCCAGGGAGCCATGGCTAATCGATGAGCTCTGGTCCTGCTTTGGTTCTTGCACCTGCTACTTGCCAGTGATAGCTGTTTAGTCACTTTAATGAAGTCACTGTTTGGCATATGTGGCATATAAGCTAAGGATTTAGGAGCTGACTTTGGCTATACACATTGGACTCTGCAGTATCTTTAAGAAAACCCAGCAACATCAACAAAACATTGATTTAAAAAAAAAAAAAAAAACATTATATAAAACAGTTCACGGATGGAGTTAAGCCTTAGCCAAGTTAGTTATCAGCTGGGGAAAAGGTTAAATGAAGTTTGTTAATCACAGGCACAACAAGGAGAGAGAAATGAGAAATTATTGAATGGTTAGGCTAAAGTTCTGGGCATTTACTAGTACTTAACTCTGAATCTACCAACGATAGAACCAAAGGCTTTTTGCTAATTGTAACACTTTTCCTCAACTTTCAAATGAACTATTATATTAAGACTTGCCAGAGAATCATTAGTTAACACTTAGGAAGACTAATGAAAATGAAAATTTCAATCTTTCTAGTATCACTATATTTAATTAATGGCATACTTAATAATTATAATAACTCACATTTATATAATGCCATATAGTTTACAAAGCTTCTTAATATGGCAAATTAAAGTTAATCATTACAAAAGAGATCCATGTTGAGCAAGCATATAAGAAAATAGCACTTGACAATTCATTCGATTTTCATGTTTGTAAGTTCATCTCTTGTAAAGTCCTTGATTTTCTCCTCAGACATAGGGTATTACTTGCTCATTTGGGCAAAACACAGTGTGATTTGACCAAATATTTATTAAAAATTATGTAGATAAATGACATGCATTTATTTTATGTCTTCCAAATATAAGTCAATGCCAGATAATTAAAATAAAGAAAAGGAAGGAGTGATGATTTCCTGGTCTGGCTCTTTCTGAACATATCAAGTAGAGTCATTTGTAATGTCACCATCCCCAGCTTGGATACAAACACAGTACCTTGTCTTCCCTTTGTGTCTCCAGTGTTGACTAGTTCCTTAGTTAATTCTTTGACTAAGACAGTATTTATCAGTTCTCTTCAAAAGAGGACTTAAGGGGCTGGAGAGATGGCTTAGCACTTAAGATGCTTGCCTGTGAAGCCTAAGGACCCAGGTTCTACCACATAAGCCATATGCACAAAGTGCCACATATATCTAGGTTTTAATTGCAATGGCTGGAGGACTTGACGTGCCCATTCTCTCTCTCTCTCTCTTGCTCTCTCTTTCTCTTTGCCTCTTTCTCTTTCTCTCTTAAATAAATAAATAAATAAATTGAAAAGAGGACTTAAAATAGTATACATGTCAACTTGACTCATAGGAAATCATTGTGCATCAACTAGATACTGACAAGAATTTTGGCTTTCATAATTGCTTTTAGTTTTACCTTTTAAAAGCAGATTTGGAAAAAAAGTAAAAGCTAAGAAATAGAAATTGTTTACTCACACAGTGATCTGTGGGTAGTGCTTATTGCATATTTGGGACTTCCTGTTGAACCAGTTCACACTTGGAAAGTTACATACCATTTCTGTTGATCACAGTGAATATTCATAATTTTGAGGTAAACATTTTCCAGATCCTCAAAGTATAAAATCAAGTAAGACCTTGTACCCAGATTCAAAGACCTTCAAGTCTGCTGGCAGATAAAGCTAGAACTGTGAAGAGGGTATGATAGAGGGTTCATCTAAGGTCTCTGGTATATAGGTGGCCCTCTCTAACTAGGGATGAGGAAGGGAATCCATATGAAGGCTGAGAAGGATGAACTTCGAAAGGAAAGGAGGGAAAGTGTTTTTACTATCTGGAAGGTTGAATGGTGAGTTCTGTTAAGGAGAACTAAGATGCACTGTGGGATTGTATTTTGAAGGCAGTATAAATAAGAGTAGAAAAAATAGTTGTGTGTGTGTGTGTGTGTGTGTGTGTGTGTGTGTGTTCCTGTGTGTGAGTGCAGGCACACGTGTGCCATGGCGCATGTGTAAAGGTCAGAAAACAACCTCAGGTGTCAGTTCTCCCCTTCCACCTTGTGTGAAGCAGAGCCTCTCATTTACCACTGCATTTGCCAGGATAGCTGGTCCAAGTGTCTGGGGAAGTCTCCTTTCCAATTCTCATTTTGCCAGAGATTCTCTGGTATTACAGAAACCTACTACAGCATCTGGCTTTACATGGGTCCTGAGGATTCAGACTCAGGTACTCAGGCTGAATTGGCTCTGAGCCATGTCCCCCACTCAAATAGTGGCAAAGACCTAAATATCTTGTATTAATCACAAGTTGATATGATACTATTTTGATATATTGAACTAAATAAAATGTATTGTTAGCATTATCTTTATCCTCTTTTTATCTCTTTTAATGTGGCTCTTAGAAAACTTAAAATTCCATACCCTACACTATGTTTTGATTGACTTTCTGTTCAAGGTAGAAGACACTGCTTTCACTGTCTCTGGAAAATAGCTCAGTACGTTGGGAAACTATGAGGTGTTTATAACACTGGGGTAAAACAGGGAGCAGAGGCAGAATCTAAAGAGTTCTGTGACTCAGACTAAAGATTTTGAACTTCATCTTGAGGGCATAGAGGAACTACTCAATGAACTTACCCACAGGAAATTCTCTGATTTTTTTTTTTTTTTCGTTTGTTTTCCTTCTTCCTGACAGTCTACAACTAAGGGAGCCAAGATAGGACACCTAAGTTGGCCACTTATATGACTTCCATTCAGTTTTTGTAAATACCCTTAAAGTATCTAATGAATAACACATTTGGCATGTCTTGGATGAAATTTTGGTTTAACCATCAATCAGAGAAATTATGTGCCTAGGGGACCAATGAAACTGAAGCTCCTAAAGGAGAATTTAAAAAATATATATATATTTGAAAAAATAAAGATTTCTTTGCCTTGTGTGTTGCATTGCATTTATTGTGATTTCTATGAAGAGGTGGTCAATAAGCTTTCCATTGATTGTACCTCAGAAAGTCTTAATAGAACCAATTTGAATGTTACTAAATCAGAGAGTTAAGCCAGCACTAATAGGAACTGCTAAATCAAAATTATGTATTCTGGTTAAATATCACCATTGTAGTGGCTGTTTTCTTATGACTCCCACTAAACTCTGTTTACAAAACACAATTCATTCCCTGCCTTTCCCTGTCTCCTAAACTTAAAATAATTCAGATTACGTTGGAGCCATGAAAGTCAGAGTTTAGTACTTAGTGTCTAAACTGTCACTGCTTTAATTTCTTGTTGAAATCCAAGTCCAATTCCATTTGCAATCTGTACAGTTTCCTGCCAGAAAACATGATAATGGGATGTTCATTTAAAGAACAAATCTAGACATTATGATATGGCTCAGTGCTTCAAAGCAAACTCAGATGTGCTGGGCAGTGCTGGGCCATGCCACACAGCCCAGGAGCCAGGGCAGTACATCATCAATGCTGATTATCAGTTTCTTCCAAAAGCATTATAAATTGTCAGTTATTATTTTTGGAGAAAATAAATCAGTTTCCTATTTGTCTTTTTAGTAATACTGAAGTATTTAGCCTTTCCAAAGAGTTTTCAGTTGAGAGAAGAATATATATATATATATATATATATATATATATATATATATACAAAAATATATATATATATACCAAAAATGTCCAAATATCAAACTAAGTAACTATATATATATATATATATATATATATATATAGTTACTTAGTTTGATATTTGGACATTTTTGGTTTGAGAAGATGAACAAATACTAGGGATTTGTTAACAACACCAAACATTTAGTTAACCATACGGTGATGTGTACTTTTACTTACATTAAACTGATAGATCTCATGTACGGCATTTTTACAGACACCTACACAGGAAAACAAAGAAAACTTCCCCAAGGACAGCAGGCTTTCAAAGCAATTACTGAGCTATATTCTCAGCCCTAATCTTGATAATTTTTTTTTCTAAAGTCATGCTGAAAATTCTCTGGAAGTGAAAAATATCTTTCATCATCAAAGTTGTAGTTTTTTTTTTTTTTTTTTTTTGGTTTTTCAAGGTAGGGTCTCACTCTAGCCCAGGCAGACCTGGAATTCACTATGGAGTCTCAGGGTGGCCTTGAACTCACGGCGATCCTCCTACCTCTGCCTCCCGAGTGCTGGGATTAAAGGCGTGCGCCACCACGCCTGGCAAGGTTGTAGTTTTCTTAGCAGAGAAGGATGAATTTTTATGTTACTCCGATGTGGAAATATAGCATAAGAGTTCTGGGAACAAAAATCAAAATTATACCAGCCTCTTCCTTGTTGGTATCTGGGCTTACAGGACATTTTGGTGAGATAATCTATTAAAAAATGTGTTAACATAGTACTTGCCCTATTTAGAGTTCAATAAGTGTTAATCTCCTTACTGCTTCTCATCTTTCCTTAGTAAAACTCCTCTTACCAAGAGTTGCTTATTATTTGTTGAGAAACAACAATTCTTTGTTTTCCCCAGTTAACTAGCAAGCTTAGGGCTCCCTTTTGATAAAGATTTTGGGAATGTAAAGTCAGTTAATTCAGTCAGACTTTTTTCCCTTTATTTATCTTCTGTGTTTTGGTAATAATGGGGATTTACTGTAGCTGATAATACAGCATAAATCTTCAGTTTTATTATCTACCCCATCCGCAAACTAGCCCTTGTGAAAATTGAAGCTAAAAGTTATTTGATAAATGTTCTGTCCTCCTCAATAGTGAAAAGTGGTCTGAAAATAATTTTTCAAGGGGCTTTTTCCAAAGGTTTCGAGTTCCTTCAAGCCTTTAAGAAGTTGGAAATGTTATTAAGCATTTTGATTTCTTTTCCTTTCATCTCCTGTTTAGAAATTAATGTCTTGAAAAATTGGCTGCAAATGTTAAGTTTTTTTTAAAGATATGAAATCTATTCATGTGTCTAATGCAATTGCAACATGTTCAAAGAATGGTTTCTTTCCTAGACATCTTGGCCAATCTTGGAAAGGTTTTAGTCTTTGCTTTCTAGACCTTCAGATGCCTTCTATTTCCATTTTTTTGCAAGTGGAAAACAAAGCACTTTAATAATTTTCCCAAATGAGAATTTCAACACACTATCTCTGCTCTTTGTAAGGGAGCAGGGCATGGCCCACTCGTGTTTCATTGAAAAAGATGATAGACTAAAAGGTCATTTAAAAAACTCTGGAGCAGTCCTTTCCTTTCTTGTTCTTTCCTCCTAGGTTCTGTCTTCTGCTTTTCAGAATGTGCCAATACTCAGTATAAAAGGCCCTGTGGTTTATCTTTTTTGTGTGGGATCATTGTTGCAGACAACATTGTATGAAACTACACTTCAGTAAATGCCCCAATATGTGTGTATGTGGGTGTACATATGGTTGATTTTAGCTTTAACTCCACATTTCTTGAATACATAGGCTGTGTGTATTCCCATAATGGTAGCTGAGCAATTTCTGTGCTATGGCTCAATTTCTTCTTCTCCCTTCTGCATTTCCCTCTCCTTTCCTCTATACAGTAGTAACTTTCCTAAAAGGCCCATTAACAAAAATCCATAACACCGTGCAAGCAGGCGCCAGGAAGTTTAAGTTTAGATAACAGTCCCATCCCATTTGTCTGTGGGGCTGAAGCTCGATGTGTAAGTAGAATGGCATGTGCTGCGATGACTCCCTGGCTAACCCGTGCAGCACTGCCTGGGCATAAGCTTTCCTACTCACTTCTGTGTTGCTCATCAAGCTGTGTGAATTCTACAGAAAGTGCAGCGACAGCCTTCCGTTGAGACAAATAGACTTCATGGAATCCACTGAGGCCCCTGAGTCGGTTTTACTTCATCTGGTCAGTCTATAGGCTTGATGGCTATTGTCAGGGGAATTGTGTTTTACCCGCTGTTTCAGTGGAGGACCACCTCTTATTTTTCTAGAGGTATTATTTTATAAGCAAAAGCTGTGAACATGTCACTCTTTTACACGTCTCATCATTAAAAGTGTAAACTCATCTTAATGCACGCAGCTGAATCACCTGGGACAAACTTTCTCCCATGATGAAACACCAATCTCAGATTTTACTCTGCTTTTAGTTGGAGCATCTCAGAGAGTAAAGAGTACACAGGCATCTTTGACGTAATGCAGGGGACAGGATAAATGTAAAAATGATTGATAAGCAGTTCATTTTACATCAAATGTTTATTGAGACTTTGTTATGTTTCATTTGTACTTAAAATAGGAAAAAGGAAAGATTTAGCCTCTACTTTTATGATTTTTTTATTATTCTAGGGAGGCAGGTATTGAACAATGAGTCAACTATAACTATTTAACTATAATATGCATATGATCACAAAAGAAAAATAGAGTTTTCCATAACAGCAGGTAATAGAAAGTGTGACTTTAAGGCTGGAGGGATGGTTTAGCACTTAAGATGCTTGCCTGTAAAGCCAAAGGACCCAGGTTCAATTTCCCAGGACCCATGTAAGCCAGATGCACAAGATGGCACATACATCTGGAGTTCCTTTGTAGTAGCTGGAGGCCTGGTGCACCCATTCTGTCTTTCTCTCTATCTCTCTAATAAATAAAATATTTAAGAAAAGAATGTCTGACTTTATCTCAAATCTCAGAAAGGGAATAATTGTTGAGCTTAACATGTGTCTAGAGTATAGATGAAGGGCTTGGGAGTTCAGTGTGAGAAGGGTATTCCAGGTTGCTGTAGAGAACCTTGCAATGGTTTTGGGGAGGAAGGAAAGCAATGTATATGGCTGGGTGGCAAAGAGAAGCTTAGCATAGAATCCAACATCAAGATAAGAAAGGCGTGTAGGAGAAAAGTCCGTGATGGAAACAGGTCTAGAGCTTGCAGGGCCTACCTGTGAGGTCTTTCTTAGTGATTTAACCATTGTATTCAAAGTTTTGGAAGTCATTGAAATGTTATTCCTGTTGACTTAGTAAAGACTATTCTCTCTATGCTGTAAAGGCAGATTGGAGGAAGGGACCATGAGTAAAGGGATCCAAGTTAAAAGTCCATTGCTCTAATTCATAAAGAGAGGTTGGGGCCTGGAGAGGTGGCTTAGCAGTTAAGGCACTTGCCAGCAAAGTCAAAGGACACAGGTTCAATTCCGCAGGACCTGCATAAGGCAGATGCACATGGTAGCCCATGCAGAGGTTGGAGTCCTGGCATGCCCATCCCCCCATCTGCCTCTTTCTCTCTCTCAAATAAATAGAATAAAAAAAATTTTTAAAAATGCTATTGCATGTATTAAGAAAAAGAAAGGTTAGAATGTTGGCACGGGACAAAAAATGCAAACTGAAGAGAGATTGAGGAGTTAAAACTCAGTAAAGCTTAATGAGTAATTAAGTATATGGAGGGGACAATAAAAGGAGTAGCCAAGGGCTGTACTTGGACTTCTGTCCCAGGTAATGAGCTAGATGATGTCAATTTCACTGATACAAGAACATGGAAAAGATTCCATTGGGGAGGAGGTGAAGCTGGAGAATCTGGTTTGGGCAAGCTTGTTCTAGTTTGACAGACCTAGAGAGGGTAGCCAAGCTGAGACATCTAGCAGATGGTTATTTGAATGTGCAGCTCAGAGGAGCTTTACTTCCCTGGACAAAACAGGCAGGAGTGTTGCACTTGGTAAGCTGGGAGCATAGGTGAGCAGACTTTCAAGGAAGCTGTAGAGTATGGGAACTGCTCAATTATATTTCACAAATATCTGTTGAGTGCTCACTCTGTGGTAGATTATGTGCTTAATACATGGTACAAGCAAATAAAAACAACCCAAGAAATATGTTGTTAAGACATTTTTTTGCCTTAAACCTGAATGATTTTGGCACCTTCCAAGAATGGGACCCTTAGTATAACCATGGAGTCTTAGTAATGGGACTCTTAGTAAAATTCTTGGGTGGCTGAATGTGTCTCTTAGTCCTGCGCTTCCTGTCTTTGCTTTGTCCTAACATCAAGTTCCTTTTGTTATGGTTGTCCCCTGTTAGACATACAGACCCGTGGGTTAGTACATTCTTTGTGTCAGCTCCATCTGTTCTTAAAAACTTTTCTCAGTTTTGAGAGACATCATGTCTTTTGTCCTTGTTGCAGAACAAGAGATATAGGATTGCATCTTACACTTAAGTTGTGCCCCTGTTTTGTAGGGAGGCGAGGGAATCTTTTCTTCAGGTTACTGTATAGTCTGCCCATACTGTGGAGGTGACAAATTGCTGGTTGGCTCCTATGGACATCCTTTGTGTTTTCCTCTTACGTGTGACCACACATTTCTGGATGTTTCTTGGGGTGTTTCCTCTTCCCTATCTCTAGAATCAGCTAAAGTCCCCCTTCTCCTTGTTTCCCCCACCCACAGGAAGAACGTCGTGTGATTTATGTTGGCAAAATCAGACCTGACACCACACGGACAGAACTGAGGGATCGCTTTGAAGTTTTTGGTGAAATCGAGGAGTGCACAGTAAATCTGCGGGATGATGGGTGAGAATCTTCAAGATTATTTCTTGTTTAGAAGCTGGCGTATGTAAAAAATTATGGCCCTAAGATTACTGGGATGGGAGTTGCCAGTGTAAGTGCCTTGACGGATGACATGTTGAGTTCAGCACCTTATTTATTTTCTTCCATCCCTATTTATTAATCTTTCTAGTTGAGATCTCCTGTCCCAGAAATGAGTATTTAGCTGCTTGACAGGACAATCACACTGATAAATGGATACAGTGGCTAAGGCCCGGGCACCAGTGATGTCTCCCAAAGTAGACAGGGTTACAGTCCTGTACCCTGATGTCCCCTAACCAGCTCTGAAATCCTCTCTCTGTCCATTGTAGAGACAGCTACGGTTTCATCACCTACCGTTACACCTGTGATGCTTTCGCTGCTCTCGAAAATGGATACACTTTACGCAGGTCGAACGAAACTGACTTCGAGCTGTACTTTTGTGGACGCAAGCAAATTTTCAAGTCTAACTATGCAGACCTAGGTATGGCACATTGTTGTTTTACATAGAACGATGACTCCAGAATGTAGAGCTCAAAATGGGAGTGAACACTTTCTTCAGGGTTGGACCATTACTTCATTTTGCTGAGTATCAATACAGACTTTGTCTGTATGGGACACTGTCAAAAGCAAGATGTGTAGGTTTTAGCAATAAAGGGCAAAAGTAAGTTCTTGCTTTATGAGTGGGGGATAAGACTGCATCATTTGTGTATGATGTGTGGAAATGTCGCGCGCGTGTGTGTATGTGTGGTGTATTGTGTTCATATGTGATTAAGATTTGTGTGTGTGTCAGTTTGTAACTTTCAAGTCATAGCATTACCACTGCTATTCTATGGAAGAGGGTATGTGAAAGTCTTGTTCTGCTTTCATTATTTTACAAGGTTTTGATGTGCCAGTTACTTGCTTTGAGTTACACTTGAGAGTAGCAAGTTGAGTTTTATTGGCTAAATGACCCCAGACTTACTTTCTTGAGAACAAAATATAAATAAAACATTCAGCGTTTACATATCATATCTATTGCACTGGCAGTTCTGCAGATTTCTCATTTGAGAGCTAACATCATCCTAGGAAGTATATGCAATCTCCATTTTATAGATAATAAGTATGAAACATATGTAAACATGTCTTTCCTGTTAAAAATAAATAGAATAATTTGAAGTAAAGAAAAATCCCCTGTCAGTCTCTCTCTCTCTATATATATATATGTATATATATGTATATATATGTATTTGTGTGTATGTATGTATGCATGTATATTATATGTTGTATATGTAAATATAAAACTGAAGTTCTACTTCTCAACAATGTTATATAATGTATGATTGACAGGATTACACATAACATATCCACATATTTTAATGGTTGCATAGTGTTTGAATGGGTAAATCATATAATTATATTTAATAATTCCATTACAGCTACACATCTATTCAATTTTTAATTTTTTTTCTTTTTTTTTTTTTTTTTTTTGAGGTAGGGTCTCACTCTAGCCTAGGCTGACCTGGAATTCACTATGTAGTATCAGGGTGGCCTTGAACTCATGGCGATCCTCCTACCTCTGCCTCCCAAGTGCTGGGATTAGAGGTGTGCACCACCACATCCAACTCAATTTTAAATTTTTGATATTATAAATAAGTAATGCCACAGTGGACATCTTAATTTCCCTTCCTATTATAATTTTCTACCTTTGTATGCCTCTCCTATTGAATGAGTGCATTATAAGCCTTTTAATTCTTTGAGGAAGAGATGAAGGAATGTGATAAATGTGCATATGACATAATTATTTTAATTAATTTGTAATAAGCATAAAACTAACACATACATCTATTCCTCAACATTATTACTTATCTATTTGCAATCTATCTAATGTAGGGTAGAGAAAGAAATGAATTCCAAACACTGGGATTTCTTTTGTCCCTTCCAAAAGGGATGTCTTTTTGAAGTAATTGATATAGGTGCTGTGCATTGTTCAAGGGGAATATACTATAATTCACTTCATGAGCTAAATAGATAGTGGGAAGCAGGGGAGAGGCAGCTGACTGGGTAGAGAGATAGAGGCCTAGGGATGAGAATATAAAATGTGGCAAGTCATTTTTTCAAATGTTGGCTGATAAAAACAGTCAAGATAGATTGAAGCCTTGAGTTGATTTGACTTATTTTCTTTAGTGATGAAGGCTGTGGTGTTTCTAGTCTCTCAAAACATCCAGAGTTTAAAATAAGCTACCTAGAGGGGCCTTTAGATCACAATTCATCATAGTAGAGGGAGGATTGGATGGTATTTCCAAATTGAACTGGCACCTCCTTGAAATATTTCTAAGAAGAATGCTGTTTCTCCTCTCGTTATCTCCTTGCCTGGCAGCAGTCATAGAAACTTTGCCATTGCTAACTTTGTGCCACATTTTCTGAAAAGTGTGTTTGATGTGCACTGTAGTAGCATGAGATTTTCCAATCCCCTCAAGATCTGCAGGGCCATGAGTGGTGTTGGTTCTGAGCATACTCATGATGTAGCCAAAACAGTCCCAGCTATAGAATCATGCCAACCTGTGTTTGAGATTTAGCTTGCCAGTAACCTTAGGCAAGCCTTGTAGTTCCACTGATTTCTGGTTTATTCTCTGTAAAATACCTTATAATACCATTATGAAGACATCTAAGTAGGGAGCTGTTAGTTAGCACAGTGCCTGGTGTAAGACAATGTGCTCAATAAGCAGTAGCTATAATTATTAGAAATGTCAGCAGTGAGAAGGTAGAGATTTAGAATTGTTCAGATATAGAAGAACAAGTGCCAGGGACTAACATTGGAGTTCAGTGAAATCTCACATGCCTTGTCTTTGGTCCCTGAAAGGTATGGACTAAATAACTAAAAATATGCATGAATACTAAATATGGTGAGCATAATAATAACATACTAGATACATAAAGGGATTGGAATTAAATAGACATGATATGATACAATTTAATTTTATCAAGACAGTCAAGTGAGTTGTCATTTTTGACAGCATCTACCAATTTCATCCTGTTTCTGTTTGCTCCTTAAAGTGAAGTTAGTTCCTCACACATCCTATTTCTCTACCATTGAAGCTAGTTAATTATGACCACACTATTATTAGAGCAAAAGATAATGATGCCAACTACTCGTTATTAGCCATTTTAATAAATGAGAATGAAATTGTAATGTGATTTGATCAGGCTACATTCATGGAGCCAGGATTTAAAACCTACTGTATATGAATCTGTGATCTGCGTTTCTAATTACTGTCTTATACAAAAACGAGTCTTTCTAAAAATACCTTGATGAAAAACAGTATCAGAACTGAAGGATGAGTTTGGTCAGCATTATGAACATAACTATTTTGACTAGTAATTAGTTATCATGAGGAAATTATATTTAAACAAATAAGAAAGAGAATAAAAATGATACATTTGTCATAAACTCTCTATTAACTTAAAAAACATATTAAGCTATCAGTGTCTTGAATGTTTACACAATGCCTTTCCATGTCATTTATTGGTAAATCATTCTCAGATCTCAACACAAATATTTGCAACCATGCTTTTAATAATGTGAGGGTGCTGGAGATTAATGCATTCATTCAACAAACATTAATTTGACTACCTACGTTGTGCCAACAGTTTTCCAGGTGCCAGGAATACAAATGTGGGGTGATTTGTTTCTATTAATACAGGATCATAATTTATAACAATTTCAGTTGAAAAATAAGGTTGCTTTAAGGTTACACTTATAGTATGTTTCTTTTTACTGTATCTTACTGAGTTCCAGCATCCTTCTCTGATTGTGAGAGAACATACTAGAGTGGATAATATTCCCTCACATGTAGAAGAGCATGATAGAGTAGATGTTACCTGTCATAGGTAGAAGAGCATGCAAGAGTAGGTGTTATCTCCTCACATGGGGAATATCATGCTAGAGTAGATCTTAAACCCTCACATGTGGAAAAACAGGCTAGAGTAAATGTTATCCCCTCACATGTAGAAGAACATGCTAGAGTAGATGTTATCCCCTCCAATGTGGAAGAACATGCTAGAGTAGACGTTATCCCCTCCCATGTGGTAAAACATGCTAGAGTAGATGATATCCCCTCATATGTAGAAGAACATGCTAGAGTAGATATTATCCCCTCCCATGTGGAAGAGCATGCTAGAGTAGATGTTATCCCCTCACATGTGGAAGGAGATGCTTGAGTAGATGTTATTTCCTCATATGTGGAATAGAACTACTTTCTTTTTCATCTGGCAGAAAGCTCTTATTGGATAACTCCTGGGATGTACTATTTGCTTGTTCGTATGAGTGGGTGTGCGTGTGAACACTCTTGCACAGTGAAGAAACTCTTGAGAAATACTGTTTTTAGTAATTTGATTACTTGCCAATGAAAATACATATGTTCTGAAATTCTGGACTTTCCTTAGAATAATCCAACATTAAACAGTTTAATTCTTGCCTAAATTTCCTCTCAAAAATTTTATTTATATGCCCTTCCTGATTCCCTGCTGTTTTTTTTTTCAATGGAATATGTTCCTCTTGCACCCTGAGATGCAATGAAAATGATATTCTGATTTTGAATTAATCTCTTCTGCTAAGATAGAATTAATTAATTTTTAAATTTATTTTGCATCTAAAAAAGTTTTTAATTTGAATAATGACTGTGCATGAAACTCCAGAAATGTAAGCAAACCATTCCTGAGGCCATAAAGAGAAGGGGTTGAAGGCAATATAAATTAAGAATTGACTATTTAAGATGGTTTTGAGGAAAGACTGGCCAATTTGCCCTTGCTTTTATGTCTGAGGATTCTGTGATTGCTCTTACATGTAAAAAGTCCTTACTGCAGGATCACCATGAGTTCAAGGCCAGCCTTAGACGCCATAGTGAATTCTAGGTCAGCCTGGGCTAGAGCAAGACCCTGCCTCAAAAAACCAGAAAAGAAAAATAATCCTTGTTGGAATAATGTCAATAGAGATGCATAATAATAATCAGATTAAAAAAAAACATGGGGGGATTGCTTTGTCAGTACAGTTAAGAGACTGAAAGTTCATTAAATCTGGAGTACAGAAAACCAGTCCAGTACTGGAGAGCTTGGAGCACTGCAATCTTCTTAGGACTACCTTTTTGTTCCTTTTCTTTTCCTTGTTCAAGCTAAGACTTGAACCCATGGCCTGACATTTGCTAGACAAGTGTTCTGGGGTTGAACACCACTTCCTGCCTCAGCAAAATAAATAAATAAATACAGTAAATAAATGAATAAATCTCATATCAACCTTATGCTTCTGTCATTGGACATTTCTGTTGACTTAATCTTGGGGTAGCCATGGATTGCTCATGTATTTAGAATTGTTAAGATGTTCTAGAGAGGTTTCAGTTTCCTTCCAAATGGATGTTTTCTTTCTTTCTTTCTTTCTTTCTTTCTTTCTTCTTTCTTTCTTTCTTTCTTTTGTTTGTTTTTTGAGGTAGGGTTTTGCTCTACCTCAGGGTGGCCTTGAACTCATGACAATATTCCTACCTCTGCCTCCTGAATACTGGGTTTGAAGGCATGTGCCACCACACTAGGCTTCAAATGAATGTTTTCTAAAGAAGTAATAAATTCATTAAAAGGCCTTTAACTAGATTTCCCAGCCACCCTTTCTCACTTGTAATGCCAGCAAAAACTATCTGCTTTTTCCATAGGTTCCAGTGAAAAAAAAAGTCAAGAAATATTTGATAGTGATAGCACTGAACTTGCCATTCAACATTGCCATTCAACACATCTGCATTGTTAAGGGTTATTTGATATTGTGTGTGGAATTTTGCACACAATCTGACTTGAAGTGGCCTAAAGACACAAAAGATAGTATGGTTCAATTCTACTGCAGATTGTTATCACCCTGTCTCAAGGAGGGAATAGGCTACATGTGACCTTTCAGAATAGAAGCATGTCCCCAACCTTATAACTTGGGGACAGTTTACATCCATCTTACTAGTGTTCCCAGAGGTATTGGTTAGATAGATGATCCTGCTTCATAGTAGAGTAGTATATTGGAGATTAGGTGACATTCTGGAATGTTCTCTCACCCATTTAACTGGATTTTGTGCTCAATGAAATTAATTACATTGAATAAGAATAAGATTTCCAGCTTTTACTTGTATCCTTGCAGCTCAGTCATTGAAGAACCCCAAGGAAGTCACTTAACATGCCAAGGACAAGAGGAGAATGGCTATCTATTAAGCAGAGTAAATAAATTTTATACCTGTATCTTAGTAGTGTTTGAGTCTAAAATGAGTCAAGATGTCCATGTTTTTGAAAGCTCACAGTTCCATTTCTGTTTCCATCTAGTTTCCAATCTAGGCATTGCTTTGAAGACTACTGATTAGAGAATTTACACTTGAATAAGAGATCTTGAATTGGAAGCTCAATGACCATTAGCAAGGGGTTTTTCTAAACTGCTGTGGGTTTCTTTCAGATTCAAACTCAGATGACTTTGACCCTGCTTCCACCAAGAGCAAGTATGACTCTCTGGATTTTGATAGTTTACTGAAAGAAGCTCAGAGAAGCTTACGCAGGTAACATGTCCACTGGCTGAGGATGACAGAGAGATGGTGAATACCTCACGGGACAGCGTGTCCTTTCCCCAACAGACTCTTGCAAGTCATACTTAGGAGTTTCTCCTACTTTACACTCTCTGTACAAAAACAAAACAACAACAAAACAACAATACAACGAGAACAAGAACAACAACCATGGTTTACATGAACACAGCTGCTGAAGAGGCAAGAGACAGAATGATTCAGTAAGCACAGGTTGATTCACGGGTGTCAGCTTGGCTTTCCCTGGAGGCTCTTGGTGACAGAGTGTATACGAGGTGTGCGCATTTGTGTGTGAGTGTGTGTGTGTGTGTGTGTGGTTGTGTTTAGGGGAGTATGTATGTGGGCGCATGTAAGGACTGAGGACACCTGACCAAAACATACAGGGCAAGCGCTTCAAGTGCAGCAGCTCCAAGAAGACACACTTACAACCTACAACTTCAAAATGTTCATATTCTATACAAAAGGAAAAATATCTATCAATTTCAAAGGAAAGAAAACTCACCAACCACCCTAAGATGACACTGCTGATGTCTGCCATCAGCCTCAGTACTGTCTTTTCAGAAAGTGCAAACCAATTTGCAGCAAGCTTTCTCTCTTAATCTATTGATTATGTGACAATCGGAAGTAAATGCAGGTTCCATAGAACTAATATCCTGTCTCTTTCTCTCAGTTTCTCTCTCTCTCTCTCTCTCTCTCTCTTTCTTTCTTCCTCTTTTCTTTCACCATGGAATCTGGGTGGGAGAGGATCCTGCTAAACTTTCCTAACATTTTGAAGTTTCTGTAGTCCGTCCTTTGTCCTGACACCCCTGTAAATGTCCAAAATGTTGAGCTTCCACTGCAAATTTTACACAAGCCTTGTCAATGGTCACGCAGGCAGCGTGTTCAGCAGTTCTATCTGAGGAGCGGACACGGTGTTACATTACCATGAGAGTTGAGTAGAACTCTATGGATGTGTTCAGATAGTGTGATTGCTACATTCTCTGATGTAGTTAAGTATTTACAGATGTTAAATGGAGTATTTTTATTTTATGTACATACTATACAACTATGTTCTTTTTTGTTACAGCTATGCACTGTAAATGCAGCCTTCTTTTCAAAACTGCTAAATTTTCTTAATCAAGAATATTCAAATGTAATTATGAGGTGAAACAATTATTGTACACTAACATATTTAGAAGCTGAACTTACTGCTTATATATATTTGATTGTAAAAAAAAAAACAAAACAAACAAAACAAGACAGTGTGTGTGTCCGTTGAGTGCAGCTAGAACAAAACGATGCTTCACGCATATCCATCCCTTCATAGGTGAGCTTCCATCTAAGCATATTGTCAAAAAAAGAAAAAAAAACTAACCCTCTAAAGGTGTGAACCACTTCTGTGATATTTTTCCACATTTTCTTGTTGCTTGTTTTTCTTTGAAGTTTTATACACTGGATTTGTTAGGGGAATGAAATTTTCTCATCTAAAATTTTTCTAGAAGATACCATGATCTTATGTAAAGTCTCTCAATGGGTAACCATTAAGAAATGTTTTTATTTTCTCTATCAACAGTAGTTTTGAAACTAGAGGTCAAAAAATCTTTTTAAAAATGCTGTTTTGTTTTAATTTTTGTGATTTTTCATTTGATACAAAATGCTGAGGTAATAATTACAGTATGATTTTTACAATAATTAGTGTGTGTCTGAAGACTATCTTTGAAGCCAGTATCTCTTTCCCTTGGCAGAGTATAATGATGGCATTTATCTGTATTTTTTACAGTTATGCATCCTGTATGAATACTGAGATTTCATTCCTTTGTTTACTAAAGAGACATATTTATCAGTTGCAAAATAGCCTATTTATTATAAATTATGAGATGATGAAAATAATAAAGCCAGTGGGAATTGTTTTTTCTTTCTTTTCTTTTTCTCTTTCTTTCTTTCTTTTCTTTTCTTTTCTTTTTTTTTTTTTTTTTACCAAGGATGCATGACATTTGTCAGGTTGGAGTGTAAGTTCTTCATTTAGGAAACTCAGCTGTCGTGGAAGCAGTGTTCCTACTTGCACTAGCATGGCCTCTGATGTGACCATGATGTTGTTTGATAACATTGCTTCTGCTAAATTCAATGATAATAAAACAAACCTTCAGAAAACCACCATTTTGAGCATCAGGACTTCATCTGAGTATGGAGTCCCTGCAATGGAATTCACTAAAGTTTGGAGTGTGCACTCAATTTCCAAATTGAGATTCAATTACTGTTTGGCTGACGTGACTTTTCTGGAAGACGTGATAGACCTACTACTTAATTGTTCCTTTCTTTTTTCTCACCCAACATGATCTTATGAGATGGGTTTCACCCCCAGGCCAATGCAGCTAATTTTGATAGCTGCGTTCATATATCACCAGCATATTGTGTTCTGAGTGAATCCACTGTCTGTCCTGTCGGATGCTTGCTCGAGTTTTTGGCTTCTTATTTCTAAGTAGATAGAAAGCAATAAAAATACTATGAAATAAAAGAACTTTGTTCACAGGCTCTGCGTTACAATAGTAACACATCTTTAATCTGCCTATTTCTTGTTGTTCTGTAGGTTAAATGCAGGTATTTTAACTCTTTGTGAACGCCAAACTGAAGTTTACAGTCTTTCTTTCTGAATTTTGAGTATCTTCTGTTGTAGAATAAATAATAAAAAGACTATTAAGAGCAATAAATTATTTTTAAGAAATCAATATTTAGTAAATCCTATTATGTGTTTAAGGACCAGATGCATTCTCTATTTTGCCTTTAAATTTTTGTGATCCAACTTTAAATACATTCTCTTTTTTGCTCTGGATTGTGGACATGAGTGAAATACTGGGTTTCTTTTCTTACTTATCAATAGACAACAATACAGATTTCACGCTGAGGATTCATTTATCTCCCCCACCCCAGCCTGACAAATATTGTTACCATGAAGATAGTTTTCCTCCATGGACTTCAAGTTGCATTTACAATTAGTGAAGCTTTTGTATCTTATGCAGACACTGTGGGTAGCCCATCAAAATATAAGCTGTGTTCCTTTTTTCTTTTTCTATTTTTTTTTTGGAGAAAATATTTCCAACAAACACATGCACCCCACCATCATGGGAGGCAATTTCAGCATAGATCTTTAGGACTTTTAGATGACCATGGGCCATTGCCTTCATGCTGTGGTAAGTACCACATCTACAATTTTGGTAACTGAACTGGTGCTTTAGAAATGTGGGTGTCTTTATTTTTAAAGAGATGTAGCAGAAAAATTCTTCCAGTGCAACAAAATCAATTTTTGCTAAAGGACTTTGAGAACAACGGTTGGGCTGTCAACATTAAAAGCAGCAGAGAGGAAACTTTGCACTATTTGGGTATGATGTTTGGGTCGGTTGAAAAAAGGAAACCTTTCATGCCTTTAGATGTGAGCTTACAGTAGGTAAAGATTATGTGTCCTTTTTTTTGATGGCTGTAACGAGAACTTCAATCACTGTAGTCTAAGATCTGATCTATAGATGACCTAGAATAGCCATGTAATATAATGTGATGATTCTAAATTTGTACCTATGTGACAGACATTTTCAATAATGTGAACTGCTGATTTGATGGAGCTACTTTAAGATTTGTAGGTGAAAGTGTAACACTGTTGGTTGAACTATGCTGACGAGGGAAAGTGAGCGTTTAGTTGAGCCCTTGCTGGGCTCATTTCCACCTGCCAATTCTACATGTATCGTTGTGGTTTTATTCATTGTATGAAAATTTCTGTGATTTTTTTTAATGTGCAGTACACATCGGCCTCACTGAGCTAATAAAGGGAAACGAATGTTTCAAATCTACTTCTGCTTTTCTTATTTATCGGAACCAAATTGCTGGCATGTTTCTCAGATCAGTACACATTACTCACTTATTATTATTCTATTTCCTCTTGAGCTCTCTCTCCCTTTCTCCCTGCTTTTCCATATTCATGGATGCATTTCAGCTCTGAGGACATGTGTGCTTCCAATATTTTACCTGGCCTTCTTTCAAATTGTAAAAGGCAGATGTGGTGATTTTATAATGAATATTGTGAGGTTGTGAAGTGAATGGTGACCCAGGACTTTGTCAAGTAGATTAGGTGGATTTTTGCATTTAACCCTGAAAAGTGTGTATTTTTAAGGATAAGGTACTGACTCAGCAGGAAAGCAGCTTAATATGCAGTGTGAAAAGTGATTGTACTGTAGAGGAACTGAGTAATTTTCTAAGACTATATCAGAAGGAAGGTCTCATTCTAGGTGAGTCACTGGGTTGCTAGTGGAGTGAATTGGTAAGTTGTGATCCCATATTGCAGTCAGAATGTCAGCTGTGCCTGGTAGGTGGTGTTGGTTTCAATGACAGAATGCACTGACACTACGTCCCCTTCTCCTGACTCAGATGGTTCTTTCCACTTGCCTTGAAAGACCAACATATGCATAGCACTGGAGAAAAGTGACTAAATATGTCCTGGGTCCCTTCTGCCTAAATCTTTTAAAGAGAAAAGAATGCTGTGAGCATCAGAAACATGATAAAACTATCAATAATATTCATTGAAATCTGCTAATTTATGTAAAAAGTACTGCCATTTTATACCAATACTAAAATTTGTGAATTACTTTTTCAACATTCAAGATACATTTAAAATAAAACTTAGTTATATCATGCAAATGTTACATTCACCTATAACTCTGGGTATTAAGCATTCCTGAAATTCAGAGGATAATCCAGATCTTGACTCGTCTTCCACATTTGCTCAAATTTAAATTGTGTTGGATGTTTTCTTCTTTTTTATTTTAATCTTCTGACTGGAAGTTGCCATGTTGTTGGAATCATACAAACCCTTCCAAAGGATTAACTTTTACTCTTGAGGTAAAAGAGGGCAGAGAAAAAAAAATGGGGGTATTTAAGAGCAGAAAGGGGGGGAGGTTTGGTGTTGTAACTTCCTGGTAGGAGATAAGGGATTCCTTTCATATTTTCCTCAAATTATTAAATCTTTTCCAGCATTAATGATCCCAATGGCAAAAATAATTATTGGAACCAAAAATAAATGAACACTGGATATGAACAGTTTGTTTAAATGGAGCTTGTCTCATTTCAAAAGTCCTCCAAATTAAATCTGTCTAAACTATATATGTTATATTGAGCTGAAATTCTGTTTCATCACTGCCAGTTTTCTGTTCTTGGTAGGTTATTTAGCAAATCATTGGATATAATTTACAGCCCTAATAACATTATTATACTCATTTGACACTGGAGCTACAAGCTACACAGTTATAACTCAGTATTAATTATAGCATACTTTAACCAAAGCCTACTTTCTGCAATACTTACTTTATATGACTCTCACATTTTGTAGCTGTCCTCACTATTGCTTGTTTTTGAGCACACTGTACACAATTATGAATCAGTCTTTGCACTTTATCAAATAGCTGAGAATAATAAAGAGGGTCACAACTCACAGACGAGTTCCTTGGAGGTTTGTAACATCGTGATTTAAATCTCAGAAAGATTTAATCAAAAGCTGAATTAATCCCTGGGGGAAAGAACATTGTATAGATTCCATTGATGGGTACAAAGCAACCTATTTCTTTCCACTGCTCTCTGTTACCATGCTGGGGAAGGGAACATAGTTTTTCTGTGAGGAATGACATATCTTTTTTTGGTTTTGGCATGAGGGAGTGGGGTAGAGAACATCATGCAGAACCTTTCAGGTCAGGCCTCATTTCTTCCACAGCTGAGTTCATTCCACATACTGTGGCATTATCTGTATTTCTAGGACATGGTTAAAATTAAATGTCCTCACCTTCTTGTTCTCTTCAGCATATCCCATGTGATTCCAGAAACTGTGCAGAGTCCCCAAAGCTACACTCCAGTCAAGCATGTGGAATGTGTGGGTCACATGGGCTGGTTTCCAGGTCTCTTCTGTGTAATCAGGTGACTACCCCAGGGCAAATTCTCAGCATTCAAGGACATGGAGAACTTGCCAGAAGAAATGAACATAAAATTCCTGTATTTCGAGGACCAGGTTCTACTGAAAAGCCTAGCACTGTTCCATAACTAAGGGCCAGAGGCTTTTACCTTTCCACATGCCACGTTGATATTCACGATCACATAGAATCACAGCCATATCCTTTTAAACTAAACATTCCTTGCTCATGACCAACTGACTTATTGATGGAACAAAGTGGAATTGATTAGTTGAAAATAGGTGATAGAACTTTTGGAGGAGAAAAACCAAATGATCCCGTAATATTTTCATGATTAAATTAAATGAATATAATTATACATGCACATATGCACACCAAAGCAGTATTATAATCAGCAATCTTAAAACACTGTATTGTTTCAAATTTATGCATATAGCACTTACTGAAGGCAAGGAGCAGTGAGTGTGATATTTGAATTTGCATATTGACCATTTTCATATATTTTCATATATTAATTTATAATAGGAAGAAGCTGAATTATTAGGAGAAATCCTGGGGTGAATAACAAAAAATATTTTGTTTCTGTTGGTTTCAGAGCATCAGGGGCACTTAGCAACATTATCCCCCCCCCCCAACACACTTAGTTTTCTGTGATGGATTTTCAACAAGATGACATCCAAGTGAAAGCTGAAATTAAATGGGAAGGAAAGAATGTTAAGTGGTAAAATCCAAATAGCTTATTAGACTACTTAATTGGAGAGAATTTATTTTTGCTGCTGTTGGTAATTCTATAGTCAGGCTTCTCTTTAACAATACTAATTGATTAAAAAAATGTAGCTATAGTAATACCGTTTCCACACAACACCCTCCAGCAAGTCATTTAAGGAAGTTCACAGGTGCTTTTCTTGGATTGACTTTGGTGGTGTAGATAATTTGGTTTTGCTTTCATTTGTATCAATGCTTCCTTCACTTTCCAGCAAGGTACCTTGCTTAGTATCATCATAGCTTCACAGAATACTTAAAAAATATGATACTCAGAAAGTAAAACCATACTTGCTCTTGTTTTTTTTTTTAATTTTTTTTTGTTTGTTTATTTATTTATTTGAGAGCGACAGAGAGAAGGAGGCAGAGAGAGAGAGAGAGAGAGAGAGAGAGAGAGAGAGAGAATGGGCTCGCCAGAGCTTCCAGCCTCTGTAAACGAACTCCACATGCGTGCGCCCCCTTGTGCATTTGGCTAACGTGGGTCCTGGAGAATTGAGCCTCGAACCGGGGTCCTTAGACTTCACAGGCAAGCGCTTAACCGCTAAGCCATTTCTCCAGCCTGATACTTGCTCTTGTTTAACCACTTAAGTTTCTACTTTGGATGGTGTATCCTTTCTTTCAATGCATGACTGATGTTGCATATTGTTTAGACATATTATCCTCTTTAAGTACTCCATTCTTTGTTGGCAGGACTGTGTGTGCACTATCAAAGAATAATGGTTTGTTATGCTGCATCCTATAGAAGGGAACTTAGTTAGCTGGACACACAGGATGAGATGCAGCTGCAGTACTTCAGTGTCTGGTAACTCCATGATCAAGTGGGATTCTCTAATTCTTTTCTATATGCTGATTCTATGAGCTGTTTGTGATTTCCAGTAGGTTAGCACCTGGAGGAAAAGCAAACCTTGGAATTCACGACTCATAGCTTAGCTTTAGCCACTATAGTGTAGGGGGAGGGACCTGTGTGTTGGGATGACATCTCTCCTGCTTCCAAGAGCAGATGTGTGGCGGCACACAAAGGAGCACCAGAGTACACACTCGATGAATGAAATAATTCATAGACAGCCCATAAGAGTTCCTTTGTCACATGGTGCCTGTGAATCATTGAGCCATTACCTTGGCACACAATGACATAGCCTAGGAGGAGAAAGGTTATGTGAAGGAAAGAGAATGAATAAATAGAAGGTTAACCAAACACATTTGAACACCAGGTACAAATCAACGTTTGAGCAAAGATTTCCCATGGCTTCTGATTTGCCTTTTATGCTGACACTTTCCATGGGATTATGTAAACAAAGGAGGCAATTGTACAGGTAGGTAGTAGAGCTACGAAGAAGAAATAGAATGTACATTGCTGTGCTGGTTCTGTGTGTGGGCGTGGTTCTATGTGTTGGCTCACAAGAGCTGATTAAAATTCTGCTTACTGCCTTGCTATTAGATTGATGTGGGCATAGAAAGACTTTTGGATAGAATTTTTAAACATTGATTTTGTGCAGTGATGGAAAGATGACTCTTCCCACACATAATACAAAAAGTTCATTGTATTTTAATTATGCTCTCACGAAAGTCCTCCTCTTTTCTTCTAATGGACTCAATTTTTTTTTCATCTCAAAGTAGCCATTGTAGCAAGAGACCTTCCAAGACTATACATGTTTTAATGGTTAAACCTGAACACTCTTAAAAGTCATACAGAAGATAACATGAGGATATATAAATTCGTGTTGTGAGGAGTACTGAAAGGTTTTTTTTTTTCCACTTAAAAACTTTACAAACTTCATTTAGTAACTTGAACAACTTAGAGACTTACTTTTGTAAAATAAGCTTTTAGCTAGAACTCGCACTGTCTTTCAGAATGATGTTGGTTGATTTCACACTTTTGTTTGCACATTAACATTTGAAACTAAGATGCTTTTGCTTAAAGAAGGCAGTCATGAGAAGCCACCCTCCATTTAATATCCAGTAGATTACAAGGGTTATGAAGAAGGCAAAAATGATGACAATTACAACGATGGTATCATCTGACATATACTATGGATTTACTGTCTTAGCCGTTCACAGTGTATTTCCTTAACCAGTCCTTCTAACCAGAATATACGTATCAACACAGCCCTTCCCACATAGTAGATAAGGAAATGGAGGCTTGGTGAAGTGAATGTCTGGATTTGGGCAAAGTCCAATTAACATTGAAAACTTCTTTTCTCACCTATTGTGCAATATATATTGTTTCTAATAACCAAATGTTAATGTTTAAAATATTTTCTGTTGGAGGTAATTGATTATTGTAAAAAAATGCAGTTTTATTATTTCCTTCAAGCTGAAACCACACTCTTCCTATGTCATGTCCTTTCACTGTTCATTGATTAAACTCCAGCGGATAAGAAATCACAACACAAACGGGTGTGGACACAGATGCTCCTTCACATGTAGCTAGCAGCGTAAAAACAAATTAAAATATGAATTTTGAGAGAGTAGCAGTAGGATGATCTTAGGGCAAGTCAGTCTTTTTTCTACATATACTTTGTTTTCTGAGAAGTATATTACTATACGGCAATGGAGGATGAAGATTACATCCATCAGAAGTTAATGGCATTGTAAGTAAAAAATGCATCCAGTACACCTGACTTCTGAAGGCTTATAGCTGAGGAGCACAGTGCACTGTGTGGGATTCCTTGCTTCCTGAAATGAGCACTTGGCTGTCTGGAGCTAAAGTGCACTGCCTTTTTTCTGACATCACAAGAGAGTATTGCATGGTATATTGCTAACCCAGGAAAAAAATCAAAATGTAAATATAATTTCTAGTGAATGGGAACTGTTTTCATACTACATCTGTTAAAATTTTATTTGTTTTCAAGGAGGGAGAGAGAAAGAGAGTGAAAGAGAACATCAGGGCTTCTTGGCACTGCAAACAAACTCCAGACACATGCACCACCTTGTCCATCTGTCTTATGTGAGTCCTGGAGAATCGAATCTAGATCTTTTGGCTTTGCTGACAAATGTCTTAACCACTAAGCCATCTCTCCAGACCCAATCTTTGTGATTTTTAAAGAGTTTGTAGTAATGTCTGCTTGGCAGGTATTGATAAACCAGTAATTACATTAAAAGACACTTTGAAGGTCTAAGATGCTTTTCCCTTCCTATTAAGGAATTGTAACAAAAGTATAATATGTAGTAGCTCTTTATCACTATTTAAACAGTTTTGACGAGTCTTGGACTAAGGCTTGGATACATAATAAGCATTAGACACACTCACAAGCTGTTTGGTGACCCAATGTTTCTCATTTCTTTGGTTATTGATGGTTAGGATGCAATGCCAGTTAAGTACCAGCAGATGATGGTGGGGAACCCTCTTTGGAGTTCTCAGCTACATTTATCTGGGTTTCTCCTCACCATGCTAACCTCTCTACATGTACATGTTAGGATTACTGTGGACTCTGATCACTAGACTCTCACAGTCCCAATGGGTGGATAGCCTGTTCTGGGTAGTGTCCTTGTACCTTACAGCAGTGGTAGGGAGAAGAGGGATCAATTTTCCAATACTGCAGAGACTGGGCCCCATCCCTATCCAGTAGCTGGGCTTATGGAGAATGTGGTCAGTTAAAATGAAGAAGTGGCAAAGACTGGAAGTTGGTATAGATTTTCATCTTGGAAGTTTATGAACTTCCATAAAAATAACCTTGGGTTTCCACTGTCGTGTCTTTAGTAGGCGAAGCATTTTCATGAAATGACTGGTTTAATGATGGTTGCAAAACACACACTTAAATTTTTTTAAATTTTTTAAACTTAGAAATTTTCAAACTTGGGCTGGATGGATAGCTTAGCAGTTAAGGCGTTTGTCTGCAAAGCCAAAGAACCCAGGTCTGATTCCCCAGGACCCTCGTAAGCCAGATGCACAAGGGGGCACATGCGTCTGGAGTTCCTTTGCAGTGGCTGGATCCCTGGCATGCCCATTCTCTCTCTCTCCCTCTCTTTCTCTCTGTCAAATAAATAAATAAATAAATAATCAGATAATATTAAAAAAAAAAACTTTCAAACTTGAGCCAGGTGTGGTGGCGCATGCCTTTAATTCCAGCACTCAGGAGGCAGAGGTAGTAGGACCGCCGTGTGTTCGAGGGCACCCTGAGACTACATAGTGAATTCCAGGTTAGCCTGGTCTAGGGTGAAACCCTGCCTCAAAAAAAATAAAATAAAATAAAATAAAATAAAATAAAATAAAAAATTCAAACTTTTAACTAGAAAATGTTTCAAATAAACACATAGATACATAGAATAATATAACTGAGCTGCACAAATCTATACTTAAGATCATTTAAAAGCACATGCTTTCCAGTTCTTGTCGGCTTCCCACCTCCTCAATGGTTCCTAAGTATTATTTCCATTCAGTTTTTCCATTAGTTACATTTCCATATATCGCAAAGTAAGATGCGAAATTATCTTGTGTCTTGGAACATTTGCATAAATTTTGTACTTGATGTATACTTTTGAAATTTGCCAGCTGGGACTTTTAATGAAAATGCAATTAGGACAATTGAGGTGGTGGAAGGCAGGGGGGATCCCTTCATTTGGTGTGTGGAGTTGCCTTTGCAGGTGATCCAACTGCCCTGGCTAATCGTTCTTTGCTGCACTTGATTTTTTTTTTTTTTGTTTTGTTTCCTATTTATCACTTATACAATAGCTTTAAAAGTTTTCAATCCTTGGTCCACACCCTCATCTTCCCAGGCAAGTGGTTATAAAGTCATTCCAAGGGAACATGAGGTCATAAAATTACAGCAGAGAATGGGGAAAAGAAAAACCTAGGTGTGTGGAGATTATATATATACATATGCATACTTACAAACATACATATGGAGAGTGAGAGAAGACAGAGTGTGTGTATCCTTTGGTTTTTCTTTTCTTTTGAATCATAAATTTTGCCAGTCTTCTCACTCTCTCGTTCCCACATACTTGGATATGGCCATGACCTTTCCAGAGCAGACTCAGGGAAGCCCCAGCACCTAAGAAGTGATTTCTTGTAATAGTAACTGATTAAACTACTTACCAGCTGGAGCACATGTTTCTGCACTTAAGTTAATTGAACTGTTGCGAACTAAATATGATTCTCAATCGTTTAAGTATTCCAAAGTACTTCATGCATGCAGATAAAAATGGAAAAAAAAAAATTGGGTTGGAATGTGCAAATTAGGCATAACACATTGACATTTAGATCTATGACCTGAGAATCTTGCAGTGGCTATCTTGAAAAAACTTTGTGTGCTTTTCCCAATCTCTCTCTCTCTCTCTCTCTCTCTCTCTCTCCTGCTGAACTCTTCTATGAAACCCTGAACCACTGCCTGATGTGATCTTCAGTAAGTGGAAATCAGGCTACAATCAGAAGAACTGTCTGCATCAGGATTTTTCTACCAATTTGGCCAGAAAGTAATCTCTTAATAATTCATTTCATGGGCCAATTAAGATGGGAATTGTTGCTAAATGGAGGAAGTGTAGTATTTGATTCTGTGAGAATTTTGCTAGAACTTAGTTTGGTTTTGGGCACCATTCTATGATGTAGTAGCCCTTCTTTATCTAAAGCCACTGTATGTCATCAATAAATGACGAAATTTAAGAAGGGGATGACACTGAATAAAGTCTGAGCATCAAAGCAACTTTCAGTCTTTTCTTCTTGATGCTGTCCCCTGCCACCCAACATGCATGTAGAGATAATATTCTATTCCTATAGCTTTGTATGGCTATGGATTTCCCAAACTCCCGCAAAGATCAGGGCAATGGCTGGACTTGAAGGAGTTATTTGAGAGGCTTTCATGGGCTTTGAGCCCTTGGAGCAGCTTAATGAATCATCTTGACTAAAAATTCACAAAATCCATGCCACTCAAAAGAGAGTTGAAGAAGATGAAATACAATCCTATATGGGTTGATTTCATGGACTCTATCTGGCCAGATAAATAAGCTTAAAGAATTAGACCTAACCTCAGGATGGAGGTTTTAGGGGACACAGAGTAGATATTCAGAGCTACAGGAGGTAAGACCCCACCTTCAGGTCACACAGTGGGATGGTTTTAGTGGGAATACAGTTGTTTCACTCATACCAAAAGCTTACTGGGCCCACACAGTGCCTAAACATGAACCTGCAGCCTATGAACAAAAGCAAACTCATGCAGGATGACCTGGGCCCAGGGTAGCAGGAATATTGACTGACCATTCAGGTGTGGCCAGAAAGGAAGGAGTATCAGGTGGCATTGCAATGAGTCAGGTGCATCTACAGAAGGAGTTGATGAGTTCAGGACAGACTTTTTCCTTCCAAATGCATCCTCAATGGCTGACAGGTAACACTGGGAAGTCAACCTTTGATGATTTGTATATTTATAGTTAATCTGGAAAAGATAAACTACAATGTGTTCTGGAACACCCTTGCTTGGTTGACTTCAAGGTGCGAGCTAGTTGGATTAAAGCAAAGGGGACAGAATTATAAACACCCAAATCCTCCCTGCTTGCAGAAGGCAAGGCAAATGACCCCGGTATTCAGAGAAAGTACACCTAGCAAGTGTATTATCAACTTTACTATCAAACCCACATTGAAGTGGGCTTCCTTTTCACTAAACATTCAGTGAACATTGACCTTGAGTACTGTGTCAAGCATAGGAAGGATCAATCATTAGTTTCTACCTCAAAAAAACCTAATAAAATAAATACCTATTATATATCCAATAGCAGAGCCATCACCAAAGTGATAGAAAACAATTTCATGAGCTATCCTGTTCCCAAGCAATGTGACATACAATGGGTACACATGATGTGATGAGTGAGGAGCTGAGACATGCTGTAAGGTCTATGGGAGGAAAACCTCTACTCTTACGAGAAAGCCAGGACTATGATAACCCCACTGGTTCTGAGCTGGTTGTCATATGTGGAACTGTGCAATGGGACAAGTAGAAGAGATTAAACTCTTATTCTAGGGACAGAAAGGTGGCTCAGCAGTTAAGAGATTGCCTGCAAAGCCTAGCCACCCAGATTTAGTTCCCCAGTACCCATGTAAAGCCGGATGCACAAAGTGGCACATGTATCTGGAGCTTGTTTGCAGTGGTTGGAGGCCTTGGTATGCCTGTTCTCTGTCTCTCTCTTTGTAAATAAATAAAAAAAATTAAAAATTTAAAAAAAAAACCTCGTCTCCCAGATCTGCCCTTGAGTTGAAAGAAGCCATGGATTTTGTACATATCATCTTGTGAACATTTTTTTAATAATTAAATCAAGCGCTCTTTGTGTTATAAAAACTTGCCTGAGCAATTCCCTCCTTACTTTATACTGAGACTTTTGACCTTATCCCATGGTCTTTATTTTATCTTGTAGCCTAGCACTGACTTCTGAGTCACAAGTTTTCTAAGGACGTTGGAGGGGTGAATGAAAGTGAATAGAGGCTTCATGAGCTGTACTAACCCCCAAATGCCCTGATTCTGATTTAGTTCTGAAACCTCATTCTTTGTACACTACTCTAAACATGACAACCTAGGATCTTGATTTGGAAAAATGATCCTTCCCTCCTTCTCTGAAAAGTTGAGTGTGAGAAACACAATTGTGGTGGCATTTTCCTTTGCAGGACTCTTCTCAGAAGAACTCAGGCCGCTGCAGGGTACTGAAACATCAGGGTGAGCTCCTCAAAGCGGGGCAGAGTCATGGTGAGCTAATCTCACCTAGTATCTCCAGAATATGGGTCATCTTTCCTGGGAGCGTTCTTACTTCTTGGGGCCCAGAGAAGCTCCCAGGGCAGAAGTCATCTGCTGCTTGCTTCTCTACATCTTTTGCTTTTCTTTCTTAGCTGAGTCAGCTAAGAAAGCTAAGAGGACTGGTACCCAGGCAATCTTCCTATTATTCTGACAATTCTGGTTACTGTTTGAGGGGCATTTTCCTGACGGCCTACTGATTTATGCTGATCCTAGGGACTTAGAAAAGCTTGAAAGGTAGTGCACAAGACTCACCCGAGCTCAAATGGATGGAGCCTGGGGACATTTGCTGAAGCCTCCCAAATATCTACTGAAAAACATTTCATTTCTGCTATTTCTCCTGCCAAATAAATGGTCACATCCATGTGTATCCCTTACCCAGCAATCTGTTTATCAGGAAAGTGAAGCCTGTTGTCTCCCAATTTCTGCTTCCCAGGTGACTGGTATTAATTACTTTACAGCAGGCATGGTTTATCTCTGCCTAACACCAGAGGACATGAAAATGCCTCCGTGCAGCATGATTATTATTTTTTTCTAGCAACAATGAATGGGACGAAGATACTTATCTAAGAGGACAGGCTTGAGGTGGAGCTCTCATCGGCAGCACTTTGAAGTACATTGTTCAACTGTGGCTGGTCTGGAGAAGAAAGAAAAATAGCATGTCATATTGCGACTACATTAACTCCTTTCAGACACAGGGCACCGAGGCTCTTGCACAATGATGGACTGGATCTGAGAGCAGAAAACTCTGACTCCATTAATAACTATGGAGTTGCTTCTCAATTACCAGCTTTTCTTGATAGGTATTGCTAAAGTTCCAAAACGTCATGTCACCATATAAGAATTCATCTCAGTCCCCCAGTACAGAGAACAAAACTTATAAACCAATCTACATTCTTTTAATTATTATTGAGATTGCCACCTAAAGTGATCCTTTAAGGATAGCATGCCTGTGGAAAAAGCAATGTACCCGAGAAGATAAAAACCAGAAATTATTAGCACAGCTGATGGTGGAATGACTGTACATACTACTATATGACTCTAAAGCACTCATTTCCTCAGTTTTCTCAATATAAAAAGTGAGAAAAGGGCTGGAGAGTTGACTTAGCAGTTAAGGTACTTTTCTGCAAAGCCAAAGGACCCAGATTCAATTCCCCAGGACCCACATAATCCAGGTACACAAGGTGGAGCATGTGTCTGGAGTTCATTTGCAGTGGCTGAAGGCCCTGTCATGCCATCCCGGCATCTTTCTCTCAAATAAATAAAATAGTTTTTAAACAAAAGTGAAAAAATTAAGGCCATTTGATATGGGTAGATGTGAATTGCTCTGCGATAATCTATCCAGAAGATCCTGGCCAACAATGTACACCTGAGCAATGCCTTTGCAAACATGGAAAGTAAAATGTGAGGTAATAAGGGTGTGTGCTTTCAAGTCAATCACCCATGCTGTTCTAGATAGCAAAGACAAACACATGTAAAGTTTGGCCTGTGTTGGAATCATGGACCATGAGTTCCAGTTCTGACTCTAATATTGGCTAGCAGCAACTATCTGCCAATACGTAAGTGCCACCTGCCACATCTCTAAAGAGAAGGGGCTCATAGCTCCCAATCCTGACATGATATGACAAAATAAGAATGTGATTTTTCCCTCTATGTTTTCCTGTCCATTATAGCTTCTCCTTTCTATTTCCCTTTATTAGTCTTTTCTTATCTATCTACTTGAATCACTCATGCTGATATTTCCTGTTTTTCTTCTCAATTATCTGTCTTCTCTTTGTGAACCTTCTTGAGATATATCATTGTCTGCAATAACACTGACCTTCCTGAGACAATAGAAGATAACTTCATCTATTTGCTCAACTGAAATCACCTTTCCAAGCTTCAGACTCATGGGTATCTATTAACCACAGAGGGATTTTCCCCAAACATATAAGAGCTTTATGTCCCAAATTTAGTACATTGTCTTATTCCTAAAAAATCAACCTATATCATCGTTTTTAGAGATGTCACCAACTCTAATGACTGTGGGTCATCATAGGTCCTCCCTGTCTTTCTTGGTCATATCAGAGTTACTACCAAATCTTGTTTATTTTGCTTCTTTCAAAGCTGTCAAGTGAATCCCTTTTATCCTCACCATTCATTTATGACACTTTCAGTATAGCTTTGATATCAAAACAGTGCTTCTAAAAAAACTCTAATTTCATCATATACTTCTCTGAGTTAGGCTTATTCAGAGCTTCTAGAAAAAGCCTCTGAAGGTTTCATAGAACAAAACAGGAAGTCCTTATGACTGATCTTAGCCCTGATGACAAGAAGCTATGAATGACCCCATGATCATCCCTAGACATTGTTGTTGTCACCACATCCTCAGTCCTGTTGCAGCTCAGTCTTATACTGCATCCACTCTCATTGCCTTTGGGATGGCTTCTGGAAATAGACACTGTCATACCTCAAAAACTTAGCAAAAGATACTCTTTCTACTTGGAATTCCCCCTCTCTCTCCTTTTTCTACCAAAGAGAAGCACATATTTGTCTGATGGGATAAAAGTCCAGGTTTTGGAGTAAGACTTAACTCCACTCAAATCTCTGATATAGTACTAGCAATGGAATGATAGGCCAGTTGTTCACCTAAATCTCACTTGTATTACTTTTTAAAGGGAATAACAATACCTCCTACAAACAAAGTACCCTAAAAACTCAATGTGACATATTTAGAATGCTACGTGGATCCGAGGAACTTTCAGCAATTGGTAATTAATATTTTTCTTGAATTATAAACTCCTTTTCTTATGCCCCCAACATACTTTCCATGTGATGAGGGAATTTAAGCTCCAAGAAATCACAGGGTCCATTTTGCTCACATTGGTTTAGCAGTGATCCCTGTGTCTGACCTACAGCAAGCCTGTCATAGAATAGATTTCCATCAAGATTCAATTCAGGCACTACTGCTTCTAGGAAGCTTTTATTAAACCTGAATCTTCCCTCAGCATTGGTTAAATAGTGCTCTGAAATGATAGGCCCTGCTTAAGTGCCCTGGGCATGGTTTTACCTTCTCTACAGTCTCTTGAGTCCCTGGAGACAAAAGGATGTAGCAATTCCATCTCTGAACTCCTAACCCCTTTCTCAGCCTCACACAGTCCTGCTCAAGAAAACCTTTGAGAATTAGTGAGTGACTCCTTAGTGAATTAATGAATCGTGGAGGAGTGGTGAATGCAGCTTTCTTTCATTCCTGCGTTCCCCACTTACTTTCCCTCTTTCCTTACTTTATCTGCTGAATCTGAGCATCGGGCAGAGGACCTAGAAACCAATAAATGTGAGGCTGGTGAGACCATTTCTGCACCCAAAGTAGCACCATAGCCAGCATCCCCACCCCCTGGTGCTCTGCTGAAATTTCAGTGTTGATGGTGGCACCTGGGGAGGAAAGTTTCTTCCATCAAAGGAGCTTTAGCCAAGCTTCCCCTGAGGAGGGCAGGAGAGTGGCCCAGACGTGCTGCTGAGGAACTCTGCAAACCTCCCTAAAGGCAGCTTGAAAAGCTGGTGTATAGTGTCCGCCTTGGGGCTCTTCCCATGGAGGTACACATGAGTGTTTAGGAAGACTGTATTTCTCCATATGCGCAGGTGAGAGTGGCTGAAAAATGCCCTGAGATAGAGGAAAGAGACTACTCTGTTCTCTTGGCCACGGCCTCCAAACCACCTTGCAGGCAAGGCAAAGGGCCAGGCTGACCCTGATATGCATCGAAATGAAAGGGTTTGTGTGCAAATCAGGGAAAATTCCTTTCAGCACCTACAGAATCAGTGCCAGGGTGTTAACATTTGGAAGCTTCAACTCAGTGCCAGGTTGTTGTTTGGAAAGGAGCAGATCTTGGAGCAAATGCCAGTGAAGTACAGAGGGAAGAAGTGAGGACAAGGACTCCAGGAATTAACTATTCAAGAATGTTCCAGACACCTGATAGCTCTTTTCCTTGTCAAAAGGAGAGAGAGAGAGGAGAGGGAGAGGAGAGACAGAAGCCCGAAGGACATTCAAAGGAGTGCTCATGGAAGCAGGCTGCTCAGGGTTTTCAGGGGAATTGAGAAGGCAGAAGCTACAAGGTGATTGGAGTCAGTGTCAAATGTGAGAACAAAGTGTCAGTGACATGAGCTGAGAAGTGACTAAGCACTCAAGCCCTGAAGTAGCTAATAGACGAATCCAAACGCCAAATGAAGCAGTTGTCTCAACTCATTTGAATACTGCTGAAGAGGTGGTGAAAGCCTAACAGAAGGGCTGGCACCTCTTCTGCTCTGGTAGCATATCCCAAGATGCAAGTTAATGTTCCCTGGCTGTGTTATTGTGGGATTGTGATTGATCTGCCCTCACCATCAGAATGGCAACCTCAGGACCAGTGTACCCAAAATTTTCATTTGATTAAAGGCCATTATTATGATTAAGCAGTGTGGGGGCTACTCTGTTTCTCCACAGAAGGATCGCTAGAGCTTTAAAGTTAGAGGCATGGTTTGTTTGGTTCTCCAGCAGGTCAGCTTGTCGTTTGTTTAGAACTTTCCTCTTTTCTTCACCATTGCTTCAGTATACTAAAAGTTCTGAAGGGTTTGGGTTTGAGGGCATGATGAAATGGGTTGAGAAGAAGGCAAAATGATAATGCATGACCCCTCCTCTCTTGAGGAGTGTCTGCATATGAAGAGTAACTGAGTAAATGTTTGACATATACTAACTGCTTAGGAATACTGCTTTCCTGGCTTCTCCTCCTCCCTTATTACTTCCTTACCTCCCTGACTTCTCTTCTTTTTATGCCCTATTAAGAAAAGACTGCCTTGAAAATGCCTGTTAATGACAATAGCCACTGTTTACTTAGTGCTACCTTTGCCCCCAATTCTACATCGGGTATTTTTCATGATCTCAGACATGGTTTATTGCAACTTGGAATGAGAGAAGCAAATATAACCACTCTATGGATGAGAAAAGTTGAGCTAAACACACAGGAAGTGCCTTGTTCTTTTCAGCAAAATGTGTTGGAGCTGGAGCCCAGAGTGATGATTTTTGTGGTGGAGTGTTCCTTAGACTATGTAAATATGGCTTCTTGAAGCAAATATATGTCACCCATTTGACACTAGGGCCAAGACCAGCTAGGCTGGTGAGTTAAGAGAGTGTCTTCTAGACTGGAGAGATGGATTAGTGGTTAAGGTGTTTGCCTGCAAATCCAAAGGACCCAGGTTCAATTCCCCAGGACCCACATAAGCCAGATATACAAGGTGGTGCATGTGTCTGGAGTTCGTTTGCAGTGGCTGGAGGGCCTGGTATGCCCATTCTCTGTATCTTCCTCTCTCTTTCTCTCTCTCTCAAGTAAATGAGTAAAAATTAAAATATTAAAAAAGAGTGTCTTCCCTTTAGCACTCCTCTCCATCCCTCTATTCAAGCAACACCTGATCATGCTACCCTTTTGCTCAAGTTTTCTGATTAACCCCTGCATGTAGAGCTCATTGCTTATATCTCTGCCTCAAGGTCTCAGTTAGTAATTAAATAAACTTATCTTGGTTGAGAGCCCTTGATGCTAAAGTCAGCATCTTTCCATAGGCATTTAAATGCAGAGTCAAAGATAAGAATTTTAGATGTTCAGAAGTGGATAGCAGAAATTTTAAAAGTAGATAAGAAAGAGTCCATTGCCTCTCAAATCTGAGCAGCAATCATCTCCAGCTATTCATACAGAAGCCCTGGTGAAAAGCTCAGTGCTGAGAGCCAACCTTTGAGTTGGGAATGATTTTCACGGATTTGCTAGTCTTTTTTTTTTTTTCTTGAGCATCTACTACATGCTAAGCACTATTCTGAGGAGGTGATACAGTGAGAATAACTCTAGCCCCTAGGATGGCTATGCTACTAGAAACTTCCCTCCCTGTTTCTCTCTCAGTGTGCAATCTCATAGTGTATCAACTACATAGAAAGATATCTTTGAAAATGTGGCTAGGGAAAAAGAGGATGAAGGCATTAAAATAGGGAGATATTCATTTTAAACTGCTTACTTAGTATTACTAGTTTCAATCAATGACAATTTAAAAATATTAAATGCATTCTGGAGCAGCTTGTCACACAAAAAAGAAAAGGTGCCATTACTGATATTCTCCATGGTTTTTCTAATACGATCTGGGTCAGCACTGGGAAATAAGCTGGAAGATGAATAGGATGTCAGCAGGCAATTGAGTTCCAGGGAGCTATTGTGAGTTCTCTGGAAAATGCAGTTGGAACAACTTTGTCCAAGACGATGGTCAAATGCTTCCTTACCACCCCAAAGAGTGATGGGCTGTCCTTTCTATGGAAAAAAAATATATATATTTGGGGCTGGAGAGATTGCTTAGTGGTTAAGGTGTTTGACTGTAAAGCGTAAGGACCCAGGTTACATTCCTCACTACCCATGTAAGACAGATACACAAGATGGCACATGTGTCTGGAGTTCATTTACAATGGCTAGAGTCCCTGGAGCACCCATTCTCTCTCTCTCTCTCTCTCTCTCTCTCTACCTTAGTTTTACTAATTTTTAATTATTTTTATTTATTTAGTAGAGAGAAGAAGAAGGAGGAGAGAGAGAGAGAGAGAGAAGGAGAGAGAGAGACAGAGAGAGAGAATGGGTGCTCCAGGAACTCTAGCCACTGCAAACAAACTCCAGATGCATGAGCCACTTTGTGCATCTGGGTTACTTGGGATCTGGGGAATTAAACCTGGGTCCTTAGGCTTCACAGGGAAAAGCCTTAAGAACTAAGTCATCTTTCCAGTCCCCCCATTAAAAAAAAAACTTTATTTTTATTATTTGAGAGAGGAAAGAAGGAAAGAGAGGGAGAGAGAGAATAGGTGCAGCAGGGCCTCCAGCCACTGCAAACAACCTCCAGATGCATGCGCCCCCTTGTGCATCTGGCTTACATGGGTCCTGGGGAATCTAACGAGGTCCTTTGGCTTTGCAGGCAAATGCCTTAACTGCTAAGCCATCTCTCCAGGCCCAGTCCCCCCTTTTGAAAAAAAAAAAAAAAAAAAACTTATTTTTATTATTTGAGAGAGGAAAGAAGGAAAGAGAGGGAGAGAGAGAATAGGTGCAGCAGGCCTCCAGCCACTGCAAACAACCTCCAGATGCATGCGCCCCCTTGTGCATCTGGCTTACATGGGTCCTGGGGAATCTAACGAGGTCCTTTGGCTTTGCAGGCAAATGCCTTAACTGCTAAGCCATCTCTCCAGGCCCAGTCCCCCCTTTTGCGTGTGTGTGTTTTGAGGTAGAGTTTCACTCTAGCCCAGGCTGACCTTGAATTCACTATGTAGTCTCAGGGTGGGCTCGAACTAATGGCAATCTTCCTATCTCTGCCTCCTGGCTCTTTTTCTTTTTAATACAAATGAAACTTTAATATCTTTAGAGTAGAACATTACTTAATTTTGTCCACAGGAAATGTCAAGGAATGGACCTCATATATTCATGTGAGACCAATGAAGTTGATCATGAATTTCCCAGAATTTCTTTCAAATCTTTTTAGAATCTCTATGTCTTTCCTGCAAAAAAAAAAAAAAACTTTATTTTTATTATTTGAGAGAGGAAAGAAGGAAAGAGAGGGAGAGAGAGAATAGGTGCAGCAGGGCCTCCAGCCACTGCAAACAACCTCCAGATGCATGCGCCCCCTTGTGCATCTGGCTTACATGGGTCCTGGGGAATCTAACGAGAAACTATTTGTAAATTCTAGGATCATATCCATCACTGAATAGATAGATGCTCAGTGATGGAGACTATCATTATCATTATTATTATTATTATTATTATTATTATTATTATTACTACAGTTGATTATATGCTATGAGACTGACAGGAATAGCTCTGTGATAATTAAAACTTGAACACAATCCACTGGAAAACTAAAACATTTTCAGTTTTACTGATATTTGCAGTGGTGTTAAGTGATGAATAGGAAACTTGGAACCTGTATATTAAGGGCCTTACACTCTGCACTTAGTGGATTGGATTATTTCTTGAAGGTGGTAGGAGCCAGTGAAGGGTGACCACTTTTTAGGAAAGATTGCATGGAAGCCATTGAACATCCCAATGGTGGCTTGGTGCTCCTCGCTGCCAGCTGTTTGGTCTTGGTTTTCAGAGCCTTTGTTCACTGCCTGCCTGGCTGTGGACAATAAAAATCCAGCCACCATTGCGCCTCTGAAGAAGACTCAGCAATTTTTCAGTGAATAAAAACATGCCCTGTGAAATTCTTGACGATTTCTCCCCTTCACTCTGAAATGTCCTGAATTTCAAGCAGCTATGGTGTTGCTGACTCACTTCTCATTTCATAAGGATCTGGGTTGACTTGTCATATGTTATAAATCTTTAGTTCATGAGATCCCTTTTGTTGCTGTAAGGCAGACCTGGAAGTGTATCAGAGAGAGTTAAGATAAACTAAACAAAAGTTGAGCTTGAAAAGCGTCCTGTAGGGGGCAGGGCAGCTGCCTGGGCAGATCAAGTTCAAGTGTGAAATCCAGACATTGGACCCCCTAACACTCACATAAGTACCCATGGGCATGACAATTGACTGTAATCCTCACATATGGGAGGCAGAGACAGTGGAACCCTGGTCCAATCTAGCTAGCTAGATTAGCTGAATTTGCATGCTCTGGGTTCAAGTGAGAGACCTTGCCTCAGGAAATGAAGAGTGAATGAGAAAATCAAATGCATAAAGTATCAATCTCTGACCACACATGTGTACTACATACCTGTGAACATACACACATACACACGCAAGCAAAAAAAAAAAAAAAAGTCCTGTAATTTTTCTCCTTTTCTATAAGATTTCTTTGTTCTTGTTGTCTCTTCCTTCTCTTCTCCACTCTGCTCCTTTCACTTCTTTAGCTTCTCTCTTTTTTTCAATTTTTTTGAGTTAGGATCTCCTTCTAGCCCAGGCTGACCTGGAATTTACAATGTAGTCTCAGGGTGGGCTCGAACTAATGGCAATCTTCCTATCTCTGCCTCCTGGCTCTTTTTCTTTTTAATACAAATGAAACTTTAATATCTTTAGAGTAGAACATTACTTAATTTTGTCCACAGGAAATGTCAAGGAATGGACCTCATATATTCATGTGAGACCAATGAAGTTGATCATGAATTTCCCAGAATTTCTTTCAAATCTTTTTAGAATCTCTATGTCTTTCCTGCAAAAAAAAAAAAAAAAAAAAAAAAAAAAAAAAAAAGTCCTGTAATTTTTCTCCTTTTCTATAAGATTTCTTTGTTCTTGTTGTCTCTTCCTTCTCTTCTCCACTCTGCTCCTTTCACTTCTTTAGCTTCTCTTTTTTTTTCAATTTTTTGAGTTAGGATCTCCTTCTAGCCCAGGCTGACCTTGAATTCACTATGTAGTCTCAGGGTGGGCTCGAACTAATGGCAATCTTCCTATCTCTGCCTCCTGGCTCTTTTTCTTTTTAATACAAATGAAACTTTAATATCTTTAGAGTAGAACATTACTTAATTTTGTCCACAGGAAATGTCAAGGAATGGACCTCATATATTCATGTGAGACCAATGAAGTTGATCATGAATTTCCCAGAATTTCTTTCAAATCTTTTTAGAATCTCTATGTCTTTCCTGCAAAAAAAAAAAAAAAAAAAAAAATGTCAGAACTCTGACATGAGGCAAGGCTTTCCTTTTAAGGGTTTTGATGTTACCACCAGCCACTGCGAGAAACCATACAACCAGGCCTATATGTTAAACAGGAAATGCAAATATATAGAAGGGGGGAAAAAAAAACCTGGATGAAGATAAATACTGCTTGTGCCACAGTTTGTTTTGTTTTCTCAGGAATCAACTGTATTTACAAAGCCTACAGCGTAAACACCAAGAGACTTGAATATAACTTGCAAGAAAAACTTGCCCATACCTTTGCTCAAGTTGCTCGCTCATCAAAGAAAACACAGGCAGATGAACATGGGATGAGTGGTTGGGTAGGTGGGTGGTGGGGTGGACAAAAGGATGGACTGGCTGTCTAGAATAACAGCCCCTCCTCCAAACTATGACTACTTCATTCATTGTGATATATATACATATATATATTTTTTTCCTCCGGTATTTTTTGGTTATTGTGGTTTTGTTGTTGTTGTTGCTTATTTTGCTACACCTGGCTTCCTTCTCTCTCTTTGACTTTAATACTCCTTGCCAAAGTCAAGGTCAGAGAGAGAGAGAGAGAGAAATCTGGCATAGCCTGCGTAGTAAAACACACATCCCCTGATTGGGAAATTGAGCTTCTTCCATTCACCAAAACAGGGTTTCATATAGGAAGAGATGCTGACTCAGTGACCAGGCCAGGTGATTGACATATGCATAATTTATCTCTCTCACTGATTTTGTCAGGCAGCAGGTCTGTAGTATCTGAGAAGCTGGCTGTCAAATGCTCATTTTCCATACTTGCACAATATAAAATGCTCTCTGTACCAGGACATCTCCTTCCTTACTAGAAATGTAAGCTCCATATGGCTAGGGTTCTGTGACTTTTGTTAACTTACATACCCCAGCACATTTAGTATTAAAATTTTCAATAAATGAGTGGCGGGATACAAAGTCAATGCACTTTCCTTCTTTGTTTCTTGGTTTCCTGCAGACTTTTAGTGCCTTCCATGGTAAGGGCTTGTAGTAGACAGCCTCAGGTTGCTGAGATGAACTTCCAAATCAGGAACAGTTATGGAGCAATAAATATTTATTTGAAGCTTACAGATCCAGAGGAAGTTCCATAATGGTAGAAGAAGCTGGACTGCTTTCACAGGTCCAAGCAGAGAGAGAGAAAAAAAAAAAAAAGAAAAAAAAAGCCACATGCCAAAAGCCATACAACACAGCACACTTTAGGAACTCCAGGTAGAACTGGACACTTTGCATATCTTAGATTGGAATTTCAAATCCACCACCACATCTTAGGGTTGGACTTTAAAATCTGCCCAGCCCAGTGAGACCTCCTCCAGTCAGGTAGCTGGAAATCCAAGAAGTTTTAATAAACACCTGAATCTATTGGGGGGAGGGGAGGGCCTTTATTCAAACTACCACACGGCTCATAGTGTCACCTACAGGAAAAGAACCTTCAGTTACTATTCAAGATGATGTTATTGTAACATGAAGAGCTAGGATTTGGAAGCTGTTTTTTTTTTTTTTTTATCACTGGCATCAGGAGATTTTTAAAAATATTTTTTATTTTAACATTTATTTTCAGAGAGAAAGAGAGAGGGACGGAGGGAGGGGGGGGGATGGGCATGCCAGGGCATGTAGCCACTGCAAATAACTCCAGCCCCATGCACCACCTTGGGCATCTGGCTTACGTGGGTACTGGCAAATCAAACCTGGGTCCTTAGGCTTCAGAGGCAAGTGCCTTAAACATTAAACCCTCTCTCCAGCCCCATCAACTGATTTTCACATAAATTTTTCTATGTTTTGTATACTCCTTTTACTTCTGGATTTACTTAAAGTAGAAGCATAGTTTTCTCCAATTATTTTTATATTCATGCATTCATTTCTAAAATATTATTAAACTGAATTTTATGCTTCATTTTTTTGTTCCTCACAAACTATATTTTATTTTCTTTATATCTTCTATATATGCAATTCCTTCCCTTCAAGTCACCAAGTAGCAATTTGCCTGAATTTTATGACAGCATCTCTTTTTATTTGGTATCTTCTGCAGAATCTTTCAGTGTAGCTACATCAAATAAAATACCTCTCCATGGACTTGGCAGGAAAGCGTTAAGCATTAACTCCTAAAAATCCATGGCTTTTTATCTGTCCTCTAACTTAAATTGTGAGATAGATCTGAAGTAGGGAATGGAAAGTCACTCAAGCAAGGACCTATTTTCCTGGAAACAGGAGAGGCAGTATTCTTTAAAAAAAGTAGCTAGAAACAAATTCTTTCCAAAACTACCTGTAATTGCTCCAAAAGGGCAGATAAATAATCTTTTACCAAGAGGTAATGAACACATGCTTTTATGTGTAAGAGTAAGAATAGCTTTAGTCATGTTTCAAATTCTCAGATATAAGACAAAGGGATAGTGATTAAAGAAATCAATTATCAATACCAAGGGTATGGATTATTTTCTAGCATCACCATATGTTTGAAAATAATATTTACAGATAAATAAATAAGTTTGAGTACATTCAATTAGATTCTCTGCGCCATGTTTGAGTTGCCACACAGATAATAGAGTCAACTGGGACTTAAGAGAAATAAGAAGACAATAGATACAATCAGCACCTCTCCTACAACAACAACAGAATAGGATAAATAACTGGAGAAGATGGATTTGTGCTTGGGTCCTGTATCATATATTTACATAATATATGCAAACAGTTTTGTTAAGAAGTGCTGTGCCACACCATATTCTACACCTGTGCCAACTGACTCCTGGAACTTCATATTAGGAGAGGTTCTCAGTATGAGGAGTGACATGTGAGAAAAGATGCTACGATCCCCACCAATGTCTATAATGAGCACTGTACTTGAATCTGTTACCATGCAACTCATGAATTTTTCACTGTTGACTCATTCCTAGTTACTACTACATAACGTTTCATTTACTTCTGTAATTGTTTTTGGTTTCTAAATATCATATTATAAAATGTGTTTCTGGAAAGACTGATGTATCCCAAGAGCCATCTGGCCCCTAGTATTGTTCATCCATTTGGGACTATTACTGAATTGTACCTTATCTATCACTTCTGACAGATTCCATAGTAGAGCAAATAAATATCCCACCCAAATGAAGAAGAAACAGAGATTTTGGCCTACCTAAGAAAGGAGAGAAATATGCAGTGTAACTATATAACTATATCGTGAAGGATTCTGTTAATAATATACTTTCAACAGCAAACAACAGCAAATCCAGTCAACCATGGCTTAAAGTAATATGACTATCCGTTGCTTCACAAGAATCAAGAAGTTGGGACTGGACAGATGGTTCAGAGGTTAAAGTACATGGCTGTGATGCCTAATGAACTAGGCTCAATTCTCTAGGGCCCACGTAAGCCAGATGCACATGGTGGCACATGCGTCTGGAGCTCATTTGCAGTGGCTGGAGGCCCTGGCACACCCATTCTCTCTGTCTCTCTGTCTCTCTCTTTTTCTCCCTCTATCTCTCTCTCTGTGTCTCCAAAAAATAAATAAATCTTTGAAAAAAGAAGTTGGTGATATGCTGACAGACATTTATTTAGTAGCATAGTAATGCTAGGGTTTTCACCTCTTTAGCTCTCTTGCAATTTTTCTCATGGATATCAGATAGATGCCACATTGCCAAGTTTCATGTCTACCTTGCAGCTAGAAAACATGGGACCAGAGAAAGCATCAGACACATTTGCTCATTTTGTCAGCTGAGGAAAAGCTTCCACACATGACCTTAGACCTTGGTCTCCTATTGTTTAGAAGTGTACTGTACTGCTCACCTGGTTGCAGGGCAAGTTGAGAAAGCACATGCTTAGGAAACGCTTTCACACATGACCTTAGACCTTGACTGTCTTTAGTTTAGAAGTGTAGTGTGTGACTTACCTGGTTGCAGGGGAAACACATGTTAGCTTTTCTAGGCTCTGATAAATGAGATAAGACTAAATGTACTGGGGGTAGATATTGGTTAACCAATTAATACTGTCTGCCACAATATGCCCCCTAGATCAGTGGGCATTTGCATACAGTCTTCTTTCTATATACATACTTTAACAGTGTGTACTCAACTCCCTTTCACAAAAAGTCACTCCACATATCACTTGTGTAAAGACTTGATTTAAAGTGCAGCCCCATCAAATGTTTTGCATGCTTCATGATTGGATGCAGATGTGCGTTTTCTGGTCTGGTGACTAACGATAAAAGACCAGAGTTCTGGTCTGCCTTTCAAGTACACAATAGTGATGAAAGGTCAAACAGCTAGAATGACACTCCATTTTAGAGAAGTGGGGAGTGGCAGACAGATGACTGGTGTATAACACATCTCAAATGGAAAAGATTTTGCTCCTGTGGTAGAATAATATCCTGATTTAAACAGGTCCCCCCACCTCCCTGTCTTTTCTGGGAGGATGTTGGAGATGGATATGCTAATTGAGCTCACTGTCACATCATAAGTAGAGCTTGAAGAAGATGCTCTTCTAAGGAATGTACAACTTCCTAGATCATTTCCGACCCATGCAGGTTCAAGGACTATAGTGCTCATGCAGATTTTGTTAATACATTTCCTATGTGGTAGCAAAAGCCAACATATTTGTTGACACAGTTTTAAATCATGGGAAATAATGTCTCTTATTGTCAAAGTTTAGGAATTAGTCGAATAATGTAAAGCATTAAAGAATATAGGTTTCTCTTGGAGGACACAACCTTGAATACAATGTGTGTGACAGCTGTCACACGTGTCAACTCTTGGAATTCTTCCAGCACTTTTGGTAGCCTGCTGCCCACTACCAGCAGATTGCTCTGACCCAGGATAGAAGCTTTCAAGGACCTACCTCCAGCTTTGTTGTTAACATTTGTTTTGATTGTTCATGGCCTCTGCCTTCCCTGGTGCAATGGTTTGACTGTGACCTAGGTGTCCCCAAAGTGTCCATTACAATTAAAGACTTGGTCTCAGAACGACATTGCTAGGAAGTGATCCTTAGTGTGTCATCCATAGGTCATTGGGCCTACCCTTGAAAGAGATTTTGGGATTCTAGTCTCTCTCAATTCTCTCTCTCTCTCTTGACTTTTTGTTTGGTGAGATGGAATCTGTCACCCTCCCATGTGCCTTCCTGCTCTAGTATATGATCTGGGAAAGAGGAACTTCTCCAGGATTTATCCAGTGTCCAGCACCATGTACTCAAAGTTCTCAAACTTGAAGCTGAAGTAAACAACTTCTGTTCTTCCTCCTCCTCCTTTACAACAAAGATATGCCAGGTATTCCATTCTCTAAGTGAGCCTATTCCACCAGGTATCAAACATGTTGTATAGCATCTTGTACCCGTGAAAGAAGAGTAGAAGTATAATCATTGGTACAAAGGACCCTGGGACTAACCCAAAAATTTTCCAAGGGAATGTCAGATTGTCTGAATGCTAGTCAAAGCTTTAAAGAAAGACAACACCAAGATGTAAGCGCAACTCACACAGGTATAATAAAAATAAAGAGAAGGTCAAAACTAGGCTGGTAACAGACAAAATATGGCTTGGTTGAAACTAAATTCAGGAGATAATTATGCTAATGTAGACCAAATGCTGTGGCATACTTTTCTTGTATGTCTTGGCACAGCGTACTGCCCAGGGGCATGTCTTTAATGTCACTGACCCATCCTGGATACAGGCCAAACAAGGAAGGGTCAAGACAGGAAGCCCAATTAATCAGGCACCACTAGTGTAGGCAGTCAAGATCCCAAAGACAGGAAGGACAGCTATGTCATGAAGGTATAATAGATCTTAGACTACAAGCAGTGTCCCCAGCCTAAGGGGTTAGGGATTTGGCAGAAATAAGTGGTAATGAATATTGAATTTGTATATATATATATATATATATATATATATATATATATATATATATATATATATATAGAGAGAGAGAGAGAGAGAGAGAGAGAGAGAGAGAGCGAGCAGAAAGTGCTCCACTGTATCCTATTACTACATTCTCAAAGTTGAACTGTTGGATATCACCAAAAAGCCTCAAAACCTTTTGGTGATTAAAGACTGAACTAAGATGCCAGTGAGACCCAATTGTACTAGTAAATTCTTTTTTGCTTTTTTATTTTTTTGATTCATTCATATCTTTGTGATGATTTCTAGAACAAACCATTGTGAAAATTAATAATAGCTGACACCTTGAAAAGGATTGAATACAACATGCCAGGTACGGGTCTAGGTGTTTTCCATGTTGCGCACATGTAATGATATTTTCTGTCATTCTCTTTATAGAGGGCATACAGGCCTCCATTTACTTTACTTACATCTTCCTCAAAGGCTCTCTGTATGACTCACCCTTTTTCATCTATAAACCCTCACCCTCCCATCCATCCATTCATCCTCCCATTCAACAAATTCACATACAAGTTATTATGTTGGAGACAAGATGTACTTACTAAACAAATTTGGCAAACCTTCTTTGGAATTTTATAGTCCAGTCAGAGAATCGGTTAGTTCAATCATCTCTTAGGATAAAGTATGATAGCTATAACAATAACATGCAAGAAACCTTGAGAATTTAGATGAGGATTTAGTGTTGTTTCTCAAGAGGCAAAAAACTAGTGTGATGAAGTCTAAATTAAAACAAAACAAAACAAAAAAAAAACGTAGTCACTCAACACCCAGTATGAAGGAGAAAACATACGTTAAAGAACGAGAGAGGTGGATATTTCCTAAGTGGAACATAAAGTAGGAAGGACAGTAGGTGAGATTAAGAAAGGAAGAAAGGGAGGAGGTCAGGCCACCCAGGGTATCCTGAAGGGCTTGGATTGTATCCTAATGGTTCTAGAAAATCTCTGATGAGTGCTAAGCAGAGGAGGGACATGATCTATCCACTTTATGTTCTAAAAAGTATTTTTCTCTAACTGTGGTGTAGTGGATGAACCTGATGGGGCAAGACTCAGCAGACGCTGTCAGTTATAGTCCCTGGGTGAGAGATGGTAGCAGACTGAACCATGGCACTGGTTATTAGGGAAGGAAAATGTGGGCCAGATGGAATGATACCCAGGACTTGGAATTATGCACAACTTGCTATAGGATTTCCTTATGGAATATGTAATTTATTATGCATATAGTTCCACTCATCTGTAGCAAACAGTTTTACATTAAGATCTCCTGCCATGTTTTTAGCATCTGATTGAGTTCATAGGGGATTATAGAAAAGCTATGCCTCCAAAATGTATGTTGTCGTACTTGGTAATTGATGACAAAGGAAGTTCTCATTTTCATAAAATAGAGCCCAACATTTATGGCAAAAGATGGGTTGTATTAGAGCATCAGGGCCATCAATGAGGTTTGAGTTCTTCCTCTTTTTCAGTTATGAGTCTAAGAGGAAGTCAGGCCATGAGATATCAAAATATGGGACTCAGTGGGGAGATCTGGGATAGCTTCTCCTGACAGCAATTATTTTGAAAGAAGATAATGGTGGAAATTATTATGTACTTCCACTCTGAAATTCTGCCTTCCTTTTCAAATGAATTTTTTTAATTTTTTATTTTTTTTGAGGCAAGCCCAACACACTGGCATTTTTTTAAAATGACAGAGTGTGCAAACAAGATGGAGAGTGAGAGAGAGAGAGAGAGAATTGGCATGTCAGGGCCTCCAGCCACTGTAATCAAACTCCAGATGCATGTGCTATCTTGTGCATATGTGTGAACTTGTATGCTCATATCACCATGCACGATTGCCTCACCTTGTGCATCTGGTTTATGTGGGACCTGGAAAGTCAAACATGGGTCTTCAGGCTTTGCAGGCAAGCAGATTAACCACTAAGCCATCTCTTCAGCCCTCAAATGACTTTTTCTTTAAGGGAAAAACTTAGAGCCAGATTCTAAGAAAGCAATATGACAGTAGAAACTTGGAAGACTTGGACTCAGCCCAGATGCCCAAGCTAGTCTGTGATGTAAAACCTTAGAAGCCTAATTTTTCATCCATTTCATAAGCAGGAGGTACATGAATACAGGCTTTTATTCTGGAATTATATTTCCTCACTATTGAATGTAACTTTTGTTCAATTGAAAAGATTCATATTTTACTGTCAGTCATTTCGACTACAATTCAGTAGACCATTGAGACCAGATTTTTTTTCTTGTCTGTGGTTCATACATTTAGTGTTATTGCCTCACAGTGTTTTCTGTTACCTTACTCATGTGCATGCTGTAGTTAGCTCTGGCCTCATTATCAACCTGTCACTTTTGCTGGGCTTAAGCCCCTGATGTTTTATCTTATAATTACATCACATATTTAAAATGGCATTCAGATGACTCTTATCCATTGCATTCCTACTTCTTCTTGTTTCCAAGAGTTTTCAGAGCTCAACATCTTTTCTCAGTCTTAAAGGAAGGTGGGTCATGTGGTATTCCCCAGTGTCACCATTAGCTCTCTCCCAGATGATGTCAGTAGTATAGTCATGTCTCCACTTTTCCTTCTTCAATCATTCAACATATTCTCTAACCTGCAGTTAAACAACCTTATCTTTTTGGTCTTCCGCCATAATCTCTGAGAGCTATTAGAGCCTTCTTAATTTTATTTATCTATATTATTTTAACATGTGGTGTGTGTGTGTGTATGTGTGTGTGTGGCCAATGCACATATATGTACAGATGCAGGAGCCACATGTACATATGTGAAAGCCAGACAAAGATGTTGGAGAGAGCCTTTGACAGTCTTACCATCCACTAACTCTCCTTGTATTACTGTAGTCCACTCACACTGACCTTCTTTAAGTTTCTGATGGGCTGTGCTTTCCCTCCCATATATCACTTTCACATGTAATTTCTACTGCCAGAAATAGTCATCCTAGACTTTTGTCTGTTCTGCAAGTATCAACATAACACTAGTTTGCTCTGCAAAGCCTTTTTAAAATTTATTTCTTGCCGGGCGTGGTGGCGCACGCCTTTAATCCCAGCACTCGGGAGGCAGAGGTAGGAGGATTGCCGTGAGTTCGAGGCCACCCTGAGACTCCATAGTGAATTCCAGGTCAGCCTGGGCTAGAGTGAGACCCTACCTCAAAAAACCAAAAAAAAAAAAAAAAAATTTATTTCTTAACAGTTCTTTAAAACGAAACAAACCAAAAAAAAAAAAAAAAAAAAAACTTGCCTGCATATCTGCCTATCCTCTTAGACTGTAAGCCACTTGAAAACAAGGATTTTATTTTCCACCACTGAATCAATAGCACTGAACACAAAGAATATCACATGGAAAGATCTTGGTAAATTTATGTCAGCTGTTAAGGTTGCAGGAAAATAAATCTACTCAATCTCACAATAGAACTCTCCCTCACTAATCAAGGGAGGTAGCTAATCTTAATTACTTCATTCAAGTTTACTCAATGAAAGTTTTCAATACCTATGAAAATGCCATACATATTTTGAGCACTGACAATATGGAGATGAATGTGACATTTTCCTTTTCCTTCAGACACTCCAAGTTTATTGTGCGGAAAATAGAGAAGTAAATACTTATGATGTGATATATGAAATAATAAACACATGCATAAGTTACTATAGAACATAAACAAGTAGTGTATCTAAGAGATGTGACATACAATGAGTCTTAATAATTTTTTTTTAATTTTATCTATTTGTTTATTTGATAGACTGAGAGAGAGAAAGAGGGAGAAAGAGAGAGGGAGAGAGAGAGAGAGAAAATAGGCATGCCAGGACCTCCAGCCACTGCAAACAAACTCCAGATGCATGCACCCCCTTGTGCATCTGGCTTACGTGGGTCCTGAGGAATCAAACAGAGGTCCTTTGGCTTTGCAAGCAAACAACATCTTAACCACTAAGCCATCACTCCGCCCCTCATCTTGATAAATTTTCAAGTGTGTACCAGTCAAACAAGAGGAAAGAGGCAATTCCTAGGGGAAGGAGCAGGCATGAGCAAAGTATCTAGTTGATGTGAACATTGCTACATCCAGGAAACTAAACGTTCAATACAGCAACTGATGTCATTGGACCTGTCAGGCTAGCTAAGAACTAAATTGCTGTGTCCTTTGATGCAAATAAAAAAATTGGGGTCTATTGATTGATTTTTGGTAGGAGGGAGAGAAAGAGAGAGACTCTGAATTGGTGCATTACAGAGCAGCAACCTGGAAGACAGATTGGAGGAAGGTGGTATTGGACACCGCTGAGCTATTAGAAAGTGTTTTTACTGGTTTTGGTGAAAAAATATTTGAGACATTTGAGACTGGCTACAAATAGGCTTATGCAGTTGATATGAAAAATAAATGAAAATCCAATGAATGAGTTAGGAGTAGAACTCTATTGTTCCTTCAGGGATTATTCTCTCTTTCCTTGACAGTTACCATTTTACCACCCATCCATTCTTTATCATTGGTGTTAAGGTTTATCTCTGGCAAACTTCCTCCCTCACCTCTGTCGGATTAGGATCCCCTGCCTTTTACCTCTCACTGATTGTGGTATGCAGCCTCCGCAACATTAACTTAAAATAAAATTGCAGTTTGAGTACAAAGGTAATATATTGTTTAATGTAACAACATGCTGGCAGAGTTGCTGGCTCCTGGTATACAGCCTGTATTTCTTATGTGCGTGCATGTATGAGTGACTAAGTAATCATGGAGAAATCACAATTTCAGGAAATTGTGATTTAGTATGAGCTAGAGTGAGCCTCAGAATTTAGCTTGGAAAATAAGAAATGCAATGGGGATATTTACAATAAAGGCAAGAAGAAAAGAAATTAGGGTAAGTGGCAATGAAGCCATCTATTTGGATAAGGTAGAATTTAAGTGGATTATAAAAAAGGTCATAAAAGTTTGAGATTGAGTTGTTGTTTATTATTGACAGGTAAATGATAGTTGAAAATGGTCACCAGGGAGGTTGAGAATAAGAAAATATTTAACAAAGAGTGGTGGTGTGAGGGTCACAGAAATAAGATCAAATGATAAAGATGTTAGGGAAACCTGAAATGAATGGGCAGACACAAACAGCAAATCTGGGGAACAGAAATATGAAATATTTTCAAGGGTCAGATAAAAGAAGGGTTGAAAATAATCAATTTGCATGTATTTAAGTGAACAATTTGGTCTTGTTAGGATCAAATATGTGGGGATCATATGTGGGAATCCTCAAATATACTAGGCAAGTATCCTACCAATAGTTCTAGTCTCAGATCCTCAGTTCCAGTTTTGTAATTAAGTGATTTTTTAAAATCATTTACTATTTAGAAGGAGAAATTTTAGTGAAGTATTGAAGATAGCAGAGTTGGTGGTGGTTGGAGAAATGTGACAATTAGAGACAAGTTAGAAAGAAAAATGAATGGAGTAGAGAACACAAATATTGAGAAGTTGGCATCAGAGTTGAAAGAAGTTTTTTTTTCCCTTTTTCAAATAAAGGAAAATAAGCATGATTACATCTTGTGAATAGGTAGTGATCTCAGGATGGCATTAATAATACATGTGGAGCTGTTTAGGCTTAGGATAGGATTAACTTAGAGTCCAATAGGAAAGATTACCACTGGGTAAAAGGGAGTTACACATCCTCTGAAGTTAAAGAAAGACAGCTGAATACTTGCTTGAATTTGGATTAGTAAATATGCACAGATGATTCTCTCTGTTTCTCTAGAAAGTAGATGGCATGATCATCTGAAGGAAGTGGAGTGGCGAGAAGGGATAAAGAGATGTGTAGTTGCTATTTGTTGGCTGGCTTCTGTGGCAATTAAATATGGAACTTAACAGAGTGAAGAAAATTATTGTGTAGATGTGGACACATTGCCAAAATGGATAAAATCCTATCTGCTGTATAGTAACTTTTACAGTTACATGATTTGAGTAATATCAGAAGATAGCTTATGTCAACCTACATTAATGAAAGCAGATAATTATGAGGCAAATTAGCATAATTGGGTACATATATGGATTTCTAACTTGGGATCCATGATTCATAGTCCATGTGCCATTTCAGGAATTGGTATTTTATGGACTCCTGGAAAAGAATGCAAATATTTGTGTATAGAGATAGAATTTTATGGAAAATATGGCCTTAAATTTTGCTCAATTTTAAAAGTGCTTTTAAACAAAAGTTTAATATGACAAGACTGAATGGAATATAATAGTTGGGGATGGATAAGTGATACTCAAAAGGTAATAAAAGAATAAGGATGTGAGTCTTTTGTGTCACATCATTTGCAAGGGAATTGTTATATTAAATCACCCGCATATACCACATATGTGTGCATGCACACACACACACACACACACACACACACACACACACCAAAAATGATTAATAGCCAGAATATAACTACAAAAACCCAATAGTAAGAAAATAACACAACATATCAAAGGTATTTAAACTGATAGTTCAATAGAGAAGGTACTGGATGGCAAAAGGTTGTGTGATAGCATTAGACAACCTTGCCTATTTCATTCTAGTGAAGAATACTTAAAATGAGTTTATTAGCTCTTTCAACATTGATAAAAGCTCGTTTTGCTTGGGCTGCATATAGAGTAAGGATATTTTCCTATAATGACAGGAGAGTTTTTGTTTCTTGAGGCCCAAGCATCAGAGGGACACAGAAATATTAGTCTTTGCCCAATCACAGCAAAGTAAACATGACATAGGGAAGGAAAAGTATATGTGAAAATGAAATTGAGGTTGGGAAAGCGATAAGAATAAAATGGTAGCAACTTTTTCCTCACCAAATCTCTCACAATTTTAAAAATATGTGGTAGGTGTTCTGTACATGTTGATTTAAGATGGAATATACTTTGTTGAGTTGAATGGCCTCAAGTCAGAAGAGACACTATTCCTGAGATGAGACTCAGGAGTCTCCTCTCTTCTGAAGATGCTGAGTTTCATCTCTGGAAGAATAGTTTGTTGTGTGGTGTGTGGTGCCTGACTTACATGTGTGCTTCTCATGCACACACATGTGGAAATCAATGGAGAATACTTGATGTTCTTTTCTTGCATATGTTTCTATTTACTTGAGACAAGGTCTCTCCCTCAACCTGCTGCTGCTGCTGCTGCCTCTGTCAGCCAGCCCCAGTGATTCTCCGACTTGAACTTGGTGGTATCCAGCTGGAGTGGTTCTCAGCCTTAAGCAGCAAATGCTCCTAACTACTAAGACATCTCCTCAGCCTGGAGGAATAGGTTTTACTAAACACATAAATCCAAGAATCTATCCCCGAAGTGTGTACAGTACCAAGAGATGATTCAAAAGTTTGACTCCCTGAAATACTGTATCTTGAAAATGCTGTTGTTGATGATGCTGACCATGGGGAGCCTCACAGACCACAATGTCAAGTGTCTTCTCACGTTCCAAAATGTTTCATGATGCCATCCTGTCAATGCATCAGATGACCTTTGGAGAATTCCCACATAAAATCAGTACTAGGGAGATTATCCTTGATTTACCTGAATTATGCACATAGTAGTTT